>FWPY01000039.1:0-2979034 GCA_900174645.1 Sonneratia alba
CTATTGTAAGAGAGAGATATACCCTAAAAAAAACGCCTAGAATAACGCTAAAAAACCCTAAAAAACCTAAACCCTAAAAAAAACTAAAAACCCTAAAAAAAACCCTAAAAAACCCTAAAAAAAACATCCTAAACAAACCTAAAAAACCCTAAAAAACCCTAAAAAACCCTAAAAACCTCTAAACTAAAGCCGATAAACCTAAAAAAACCCTCCAAAAAAGTAAAAAACCCTAAAAAACCCTAAAAACGACTCAAAAGAAAACCTAAAAAAACCCTAAAAAACCCTAAAAAACCCTCCAAAAAACCCTAAAAAAAAGAAACCCAAAAAACCCTAAAAAACCCTAAAAAAACCCTAAAAAAAAAACCCTTTAAAAAAAACCCTAAAAAACCCTAAAAAACCCTAAAAAACCCTAACAAAACCCTAAAAACCCTAAAACCACTAAAAATCCCTACCCTAAAGAAACCCTAAAAAGACCGCTAAAAGAAAACCCTAAAAAACCCTAAACCACACAAACCCTAAAAGAAATCGCTGCCTAAAAAACCCTAAAAAAAAAAAAACCCTAAAAAACCCTAAAAAAACCACTAAAAAAACCTAAAAAACCCTATAAAAGATCACAAAAAACCCTACCAAAACCCTACTAAAAACCCTAAAAACAAAACCTAAAAAAACCCTATAAAAACCCTAAAAAAACCTATAAAACCCAAAAAACCCTAAAAACCCTAACAAAACCTAAAAACGCCTAAAATAAGCCCTAAAAAACCCTAAAAATAACCCTAAAAACCCCTAAACCAAACCCTAAAAAACCTTAAAAAAAAACCCTAAAAAACCCTAAAAAAAACCCTAAAAAAAAATAACCCTAAAAAAACCCTAAAAACCCTACAAAAAACCTAAAAACGCCTAAAATAACCGTAAAAAAAATACCCTAAAAAACCCTAAAAAACCCTAAAAGCCCTAAAAAAGCCCTAAAACGCCTAAAAAAAGCCCCTAAAAAAGAAACGCCTAAAAAACCCGAACCCTAAAAAAAACGCTAAATAAAACCCTAAAAACCCTAAAAACCCTAAAAAAAACCCTAAAAAAACCCTAAAAACCCTAAAAAACCCTAAAAAACCCTAAAAAAACCCCGTAAAAAAACCCTAAAAAAAACCCTAAAAACCCTAAAAAAAAAACCCTAAAAAACCCTACTCCTAAAAAGAAAGACCCTAAAAAAACCCTAAAAAACCCTAAAAAAACCCTATTAAAACCTAAAAAACCCTAAAAAACCCCTTAAAAAACCCTAAAAAACCCTAAAAAACCCTAAAAAACCCTAACAAAACCCTAAAAAAACCCTAAAAAAACCCTCTTTTTAAAAAAAAAAAAAAAAAAAAAAACCCCCTAAAAAACCCCCTTAAAAAAAAAAAAAAAAAAAACCCTAAAAAACCCTACCCTAAGGAAACCCTAAAAAACCCTTTTAAAAAACCCTAAAAATCCCTACCGCTAACCCTAAACCCTAAAAAAAACCCCTAAAAAACCCTAAAAAACCCTAAAAAACCCTAAAAAACCTAAAAAACCTAAAAAACCGCTAAAAAACCCTAAAAAACCCTAAAAACGCCACCCATAAAAAAACAGCCTAAAAAACAACTAAAAAACCTAAAAAACCCTAAAGAAACCCTAAAAAAACCCAAAAAAAAACCTAAAAAACCCTTAAAAAACCCTAAAAAAAACCCTAAAAAACCCCTAAAAAACCCTAAAAACCCTAAAAAACCCTAAAAAACCCTAAAAAACCCTAAAAAACCCTAAAAAAAAAAAACCCTAAAAAAACCCTAAAAAACCCTAAAAAAACCCTAAAAAAAAACCCTAAAAAACCCTAAAAAAAAACCCTAAAAAAACCTAAAAAACCCTAAAAAAAACCCTAAAAAACCCTAAATAACCCTAAAAAACCCTAAAAAGCCCTAAACCCTAAAAAACCCTAAAAAAACCCTAAAAAACCCTAAAAAACCCTAAAAAACCCTAAAAAACCCTAAAAAACCCTAAAAAAAAAAACCCTAAAAAACCCTAAAAAAACCCTAAAAAACCCTAAAAACCCTAAAAAACCCTAAAAAAAAAACCCTAAAAAACCCTAAAAAAACCCTAAAAAACCCTAAAAAAACCCTAAAAAACCGCTAAAAAACCTAAAAAACCCTAAAAAAAACCCTAAAAAACCCTAAAAAACCCTAAAAAACCCTAAAAAACCCTAAAAAAACCCTAAAAAACCCTAAAAAACCCTAAAAAACCCTAAAAAAACCCTAAAAAACCCTAAAAAACCCTAAAAAAAACCCTAAAAAACCCTAAAAAACCCTAAAAAACCCTAAAAAACCCTAAAAAACCCTAAAAAACCCTAAAAAACCCTAAAAAACCCTAAAAAACCCTAAAAAAACCCTAAAAAACCCTAAAAAACCCTAAAAAACCCTAAAAAACCCTAAAAAACCCTAAAAAACCCTAAAAAACCCTAAAAAACCCTAAAAAACCCTAAAAAACCCTAAAAAAACCCTAAAAACCCTAAAAAACCCTAAAAAAACCCTAAAAAACCCTAAAAAAACCCTAAAAAACCCTAAAAAACCCTAAAAAAACCTAAAAACCCTAAAAAACCCTAAAAAAACCCTAAAAAACCCTAAAAAACCCTAAAAAACCCTAAAAAACCCTAAAAAACCCTAAAAAACCCTAAAAAACCCTAAAAAACCCTAAAAAAACCCTAAAAAAACCCTAAAAAACCCTAAAAAACCCTAAAAAACCCTAAAAAACCCTAAAAAACCCTAAAAAACCCTAAAAAAACCCTAAAAAACCCTAAAAAAACCCTAAAAAACCCTAAAAAACCCTAAAAAACCCTAAAAAACCCTAAAAAAACCCTAAAAAACCCTAAAAAAACCCTAAAAAACCCTAAAAAAACCCTAAAAAACCCTAAAAAACCCTAAAAAACCCTAAAAAACCCTAAAAAACCCTAAAAAACCCTAAAAAACCCTAAAAAACCCTAAAAAACCCTAAAAAACCCTAAAAAACCTAAAAAACCCTAAAAAACCCTAAAAAAAACCCTAAAAAAACCCTAAAAAACCCTAAAAAACCCTAAAAAACCCTAAAAAACCCTAAAAAACCCTAAAAAACCCTAAAAAAACCCTAAAAAACCCTAAAAAAAAACCCTAAAAAAACCCTAAAAAACCCTAAAAAACCCTAAAAAACCCTAAAAAACCCTAAAAAACCCTAAAAAACCCTAAAAAACCCTAAAAAACCCTAAAAAACCCTAAAAAACCCTAAAAAACCCTAAAAAACCCTAAAAAACCCTAAAAAACCCTAAAAAACCCTAAAAAACCCTAAAAAAACCCTAAAAAACCCTAAAAACCCTAAAAAACCCTAAAAAACCCTAAAAAACCCTAAAAAAACCCTAAAAAACCCTAAAAAACCCTAAAAAACCCTAAAAAACCCTAAAAAACCCTAAAAAACCCTAAAAAAACCCTAAAAAACCCTAAAAAAACCCTAAAAAAACCCTAAAAAACCCTAAAAAAACCCTAAAAAACCCTAAAAAACCCTAAAAAACCCTAAAACCCTAAAAAACCCTAAAAAACCCTAAAAAAACCCTAAAAAACCCTAAAAAACCCTAAAAAACCCTAAAAAAAAACCCTAAAAAACCCTAAAAAACCCTAAAAAACCCTAAAAAACCCTAAAAAACCCTAAAAAACCCTAAAAAACCCTAAAAAACCCTAAAAAAACCCTAAAAAACCCTAAAAAAAACCCTAAAAAAACCCTAAAAAACCCTAAAAAACCCTAAAAAAACCCTAAAAAACCCTAAAAAACCCTAAAAAACCCTAAAAAACCCTAAAAAACCCTAAAAAACCCTAAAAAACCCTAAAAAACCCTAAAAAACCCTAAAAAACCCTAAAAAACCCTAAAAAACCCTAAAAAACCCTAAAAAAACCCTAAAAAACCCTAAAAAAAACCCTAAAAAACCCTAAAAAACCCTAAAAAACCCTAAAAAACCCTAAAAAACCCTAAAAAAACCCTAAAAAAACCCTAAAAAACCCTAAAAAACCCTAAAAAAAACCCTAAAAAACCCTAAAAAACCCTAAAAAACCCTAAAAAACCCTAAAAAACCCTAAAAAACCCTAAAAAAACCCTAAAAAACCCTAAAAAACCCTAAAAAACCCTAAAAAAAAACCCTAAAAAAACCCTAAAAAAACCCTAAAAAAACCCTAAAAAACCCTAAAAAAACCCTAAAAAACCCTAAAAAACCCTAAAAAACCCTAAAAAACCCTAAAAAACCCTAAAAAAACCCTAAAAAACCCTAAAAAACCCTAAAAAACCCTAAAAAACCCTAAAAAACCCTAAAAAACCCTAAAAAACCCTAAAAAACCCTAAAAAACCCTAAAAAACCCTAAAAAACCCTAAAAAACCCTAAAAAAACCCTAAAAAAACCCTAAAAAACCCTAAAAAACCCTAAAAAACCCTAAAAAACCCTAAAAACCCTAAAAAACCCTAAAAACCCTAAAAAACCCTAAAAAACCCTAAAAAAACCCTAAAAAACCCTAAAAAACCCTAAAAAACCCTAAAAAACCCTAAAAACCCTAAAAACCCTAAAAAAACCCTAAAAACCCTAAAAAACCCTAAAAACCCTAAAAACCCTAAAAAACCCTAAAAAACCCTAAAAACCCTAAAAAAAAACCCTAAAAAACCCTAAAAAACCCTAAAAACCCTAAAAAACCCTAAAAACCCTAAAAAAAAAAAAAAAAAACCCTAAAAAAAAAAACCCTAAAAACCCTAAAAACCCTAAAAAACCCTAAAAACCCTAAAAAAAAACCCTACCCTAAAAAGACTAAAAACTATGTGTTTGGTAATAATGCTACTATTATGCGTGAATTGCGACAACTATTATCTTCCCAATTTAATATGTGTAATGTTGATGTGCCTGGATACTTGTTAGGACTTGAGATGGCCAGAGCTAAATCGTGATTTTTGTTTTCTAATATGCAATGGAGCTTCTCTTTAATGTGTGACAATCCAATTGAAAACCTAATTCGCTTATGGTGGATGCAAGTTCAAAACTGGCAAAGACAGTTAGTAACTTAGTACATGATGCTGGAGAATATAGGCAATTGATTGGTAAGTGGTCATATCCCACAATTACTTGACCTAATATTCGCTTTATTGTGAACAGATTGAGTTACTTCATAGCTTCTCCACGAAGTTCACATATGCAATCTGCCAATTGCATTTTACAATACACAAAGTACCCCAAGACAAGTTATTTTTCTATCATCATCTGCAACTATTCAGTTGAAAGCATTTGCCGATGCAGACTGGGCAACATGTCCAAATACCAGGCGTTCAACCAGTGGAACCTAGGTGTTTCTAGGAACATCTTTGGTTTCATGGAGATTAAAGAAACAATGTATCGTTTCCCAATCTTCTACTAAGGCAAAGTATCGGGCAATGGCCTTGGCTATATGCAAAATTGTTTGGGTTCAAAGTCTGTTGAAAGATTTGCAAGTGGAACATTCCTATCCTGCACCATTGTACTATGATAATGAAGCAACTTTACATATTGCTACGAATTCCATATATCATGAACGAACTAAACATATAGAGTTGGACTGCCACTTTGTCAAGTAGAAGATACAAGAAGGGATAATCAAAACTATGCATGTTTCCACTTAGAATCAATTAGCACGAAAGTGTTACATTCTAAGCAACTCAAATTTTTGTTGGACAAGATGACAGTGAAAAACAACTCCAATCCCTTTTTTTCTCTAACTTTCTTCAATTGTGTATCCATGAGACAGCAGCATATTCGAATCTGCTTTCTATATAAAGCTAATAGCCCGCTCCCCACACAATCCTCTAAAAACCCAAAGAAAACCCTAACTGGTGATACATGTGCAACATGCCCCCCAGCCGAATGCCTGAACCACCCCATCACCACACCACCGCCCGCCCACCCCCCCCCCCCCCGGGTTCCTCTCTCTCTCTCACACACACACATGTGTGCTGTATGTTCAGTTAGTTGGTTGGGGAAATTAATTTGATTCATTTTTTACTTTCGTTTACATTTTTTTACAAGTGTCTTTCTATTACTTATAATATACAGGTTAGTCTCCATTATTGTGATTATTCTTCGATAAAATAATGACTAAGCGAGAAAAAATGGAAATAATGATCAAGCGGCCAAAATCGAGACTACTTTCTCCTGATAAAGCCAGAATTGATATGAGAAGAGGCAAAAGTAGCAGACTCAATCAATTATCCACTTAATCAAACAAATGAACTTTTCTTCTGGCAGAATCAACCAAATGAACACTCAAGCCCAAAAAGAACTATTTGCAATCATGGTATGGAGGCTAGGTGAGACATAGCAGTGAATCCAGAATTATTAAAAAACATTCACAGAAGATAATGCAATTATCCTAAGTTAATTATTTAGAAATAAAGCTCGCTTGTCAAAGCCTAACGGATTTCTATAATAGCCTAGCATATTTTAACTCTCATAACAGGAATAGACTGCAACCAAGCGATAAGAGTTTACATCAAAAGCCTGCACAATACCTCATGTCTAGCAATATAGTCACCACATGATCCAAATGATTTAATCAATTTTTCCATCATGACATCGATATCAGCAGTATCAACCCCTAAAAGTTCATTGACCCCTCTTCTTGTTTTTCCAATTACTCGAATACTGTGAGCCTCATACAAGAATGTAAGCCTACCACATAGCCGAGAGAAGAGGGGCAAATTAAAAGAGTCAAATTTTGTCTCTGATCAATTATCGCCCAAGACCCAATCAGATCCATCAGTAACACCAAAACTTACAAAAATCACCTTATATTTCTTCCAAACTGCCACAATCTCTGAAAGCTTGCAGAGTTCCCCTTCCATACTGTATATCCTTTCTACAACAACTATTTGTACAACCCCAAGTTAAGACACCTACTAGACTTTGTGGTTTGTCTACAAGGAGGTGCGAAACTATTGAGGTAACGGGAATACTAAAGGAGGCAGGGCGCTTTGATTAGTCCACTCATTCATGGTATATGCTATAACTAATTGATCTCCCCTTAAATTCCAGGCTCATATGGCAAACATCAATGCTGTAGGAAACAAAAGGTGAGAACCAACCCGTGACAAACACTCACTTTGGGGTCTTCTTGTTGCCATTTATCACGAAGTCATAGGCGAGAGGAACGATACTCTGTTCTTCTACTTTATGAACAGAAGAAGAAGATTGAAGGGAGAGAGAGACATTGATAGCAAAAAGTGGTCGAAACTTTATTCATGTAGTCCATGTGAAGGAGATATAGCTATTTATATCTCTCACACTTGGAATTAACTTTGCACTTATTTACATACATGCCACTAACTGCCATAACCGTCGGCTTTATTACACCTGATACTAGGCAACCTCCCCAAGACTCCCCTCAAGATGGGAGATAAAGGTTATGAACTCCCATGGTTAACTGAAATTTTAGCTGCCTAGGATGTAATGGCTTTGTCAACAGGTCTGCCAGCTGATGCTGGGATGAGATGTGTAGTGTATTGATGATTCCTTGCTGCAGTTTGTCATGAATAAAATGACAATTGAGTTCAATATGTTTGGTGCATTCGTGAAACATTTCATTAACTGCTATATGCAATGCAGCTCTTGTAATGGATGTCAAGACTCTTTTATTCACAGGCCATATTATCGATTAGTGCTACAAACTCCATGGGTATCCTCCAGGAGATTATGCTCGAGGTTGTAATTCATATCAACGGCAACTTCCTCGTTAGCTATTGATGCATTATCTCCATAACAAATGCAGCAAGTCATTGCTTATATTAGCTCTCAACTGCAGTCCAAACCGAGGGAAATTCCAGAGAGAACCTCAACTTCATCATCTGACCAATTAGTCAGTCAGATATATGGTAATGCTTCCTAATTGCTTTCCTTTTCAACTATTCTGCTGTCTTCAACCTCTTGCGTAACACATTTCTTGTAGGAAGCCAATCAGTGCCGCTCCCAACTGGATCACATGCTTCAGTCACCAAGATTGATTCAGTCAATTTGAATAGTCATTCAACATTGAATAAAGTGTTATTCATCCCACAATTTAAGTTCAATTTCATTAGCATTACTGCCTTAACTCGTGATTCCAATGGTGTCAAATATCACTCGAACACATCAAATCACATATCTGGAGCGCATGAAATTGGTCATCCAAAACAATCCTGTAAGGTGAAAGGATTACACCATTGAATAACAACTGAAATGTCCCAAAACTAGATTGATGACAGATATTCTCTCTTCATACGTGAAAATGGTGTATGTAGATATAGAGAGAGAGAGAGACTGTTTGGGTGCATAAAATGTAAACGAAGTGAGGTGGCTCAAATTAAGAGTTTCTAATCTCATATGAGTCTTCGGGGGAGGGATGTAGGATAATCAAGTAGACAGAGGCACCTAAATCCGAAGGTACAGGCGATGAATGCATAAATCCTCTAATCCCAAACAGATTGGTGCATAATAACCCTGAAAGACCCAAATAAAATAACTTATCACCCATCCATGTTACAGGCAAATAGAAGTGGACCAAAAGAGCATGGTTATCATTTCTATCAATGGGGAAGATCCCTCCCTTCACCCATCGAACTAAGATGATTAGATCCTGCAAAATAGAGAATGACAGTGAGCTCCTGAGAATCAGAGATTCAATCAGGAATGGAGAACCTTGAAGATGGGATGGGAGGTAAGCATAGATCGTAGTATCAGCTAATGTATATGTTCCTTCGTCTCTAATCTTTTTCCTTTTAGACTCAAGAAGGTAATTTATGTGGTCAAATTTGTGAGGAACCTATACATTTAATTTTACTACCAAAACAGTCCTTTAACTTTCATTTTTCCTAACTAACTTCATTAAAATTGTTAAATGAAAAGATGATATGGCATCTTGTGGCATATTACTTCCTCGATATTCCTTATTTCTCACGCATATCATAGGTATCCCTCCCGCCCTAACATATAAATCCTATTTTGGGAATCTGTTAGCCTGATATTTTATTGGATGAGACTTGGTTAGGTTGATATTGGTTGTTTTTGGCGCAAAGGCAGATATGCACACTTGGTAAGTCGGACCTGACGGGGTAAGAATGTAACGCATATCCTAACTAAAATATCTTGTAATTCATAATGTCAACAAATATTGTCCATATTGTGGAACATAAGTCACCTACTATACCGCAAAAGAGGAAGAAAAATAAAAGGTTGCAGAGCGGCTTCGAGTCAATATATACCGTGCACACGAAGGTAAGTTTGACTGTTGGTTCTTAGTCACAGATACAAAATAACAGGTGCAAAGCTCCCTGTTTCACCGTAAGAAAAGGAATTTAATGTGTTCCATCCGAGTGGTTACCCTCACTGCACTTAAATCACGATAGCATGCATTCGTCGGAAAAGGGCCGAGTACTTAGAATTGTCAAGGCGATTAAGACTCTGGAAAAATCCGTGGCAAATGTCATGTCACCAGAATTTGTGGCAGCGTTTAGGCTAGCCATAGTCAAAGCCCAAAATATCAGTAAAATAAGAAGGTAAAAATCTACTTCAAACATTCCCGTCGTCACCAGTTTCCAAATCTGGGAACTCCTATATGATCTATAAAATATACGCCTAACAGGAATCCAAGTCAGAGTGTCAATCAAAAGCTCTGTAGGCTGCCCAGCTCTCGAGTCGTCCATGGAAGTGCATAAAATCATTGTCAAAAATGTGACTATGACCTCTTTTCTGCACGCTATAGGAATATGCAGAGACTCTAATGCACCATCTATACAGTAATCTACATTGTGCAGGACTCTAATCTATACACCAAGGAGATCTCCAAACACAATATAGCAACAGCGAGAGTGCCAGTAATCGATCTTTGCAGCAATTAGATCTGACAGGAATTCTGAGAAGGGAGTCGAAGTCATATATTCCAATCGAACCTGGTCTACTTGCGGAACATTGGCTGGATATTATAGGATACAGCTGCATATCTTGGTATTATCAGCAGGAAACAGTGGAGACGGAAAGCGGGTAGAGATAGGTATTGGCATATTGGAAGGAGAGAGTGTCACCATTGACTAAGGGCTTCCCATCGTTTACGAGGCAGTCATTGTAGCGGAGGCGTCTGAACACCCTGGGATTAACGAGACGTGCAGAGCTGAACCAGCCGCAGTACATATGAATGCTGGAGATGTCGCAACCGGTAACACATATGTTCATGATCTCGACAGTGTACGTGGGTATGCCGTTTGGAAGTGGAGCCGTGGGCCCTTGGTTGATCACTATATCTGCTGTTGTACACTTGTCTCCCCAGATCCTGTTTGTTTCCCCCATTCTTGAAGCTGTGCGCGAAAACCATATTGAAAAGAGACCGACATCAATTCTTGATTCATGAGATAAGCAGATTAAAATAAAAAGCTTGATCGATGCATGACCAATAATATAGACTAAAATATATAATTTTTTTTACCCACAGTTATTCAGTAGTCGAAATAGGTAGAAATCAAAGACGAACAAAATGCACTATGGTAACTTGTTTAGACCCATGTTAAAAATGTAGATATCTAAAGTACAACCTAAGTATGGCATGAAAAATGATACCTAGATTGGGGTTTTTGGGCCACTAAGAGCCTAAAAAATTTGTGGCCACATGAATCATGAAAAATAAAATGTTTGCAATAAAATAAATTTTTTTAGAAATCTTTTAAAAAATTATTAATTATATGTGTTTATGTTTTAATAAATATTTTAATATTTTTTTCGTATTAATACAAAATTTAGACTAACTAATAAATTATATTACATAAAAATTTATCTTAAAATAAAAATTTATTTAATTTTACTTTTTTTTAAAATAATTATTTTATTTTATTTAGACTGAACTAAAACTTTCAAAATTTTGAAATGTTTAAAATAATGGATCGTGCGACAAAGCTCCAAAATGCATACATGCCGTGTCCACACCGCCCAAATCAACAAGTCTAACATAATGTGATTAATCATAGTCCCAAAGAGAGCAATTAAAGAGATACTACAAGAGGAGCTTGGTAGCCGTCTTGTCTAACCCCCAGGTGGAGGAAAAACTGGTAAAAGCGAAAAGGGAAGGTTGAACATTTGTCCTTCCTAACCAGCCTATACCTAGGAGAAGGCATCTTATGCTATGTAATCACTAAGTATCAATAAGATTATCCAATAAAACTTTGTTATTTGTGATTTTTAGTTATTAACTATAGACGGAAATTTTAAATAATTCCTAAAAATCTTTAAATTAATTTACAAAATTAATTATTAAATACAAAAATAAAAGGTTAAAATCTATACAAGCAGCAAAATTTTATTGGATAATTGACATTATTTAAATACTATATATCGTGCAATGATATTGTCCTATAAAATACTTTCTAGTCCTCCAGCCTATGAGCATCTTTCCACTAATAAACGGGACACACTTTTGCGAATGAAAATATTTATTTCCTCCGGGACAAAAATTAACCTTTTGAAGGCGAATACTCAACACGGACTAAGGAGACGGAGAGAAAAAGGAAGAAGCTCGAGCCAAGAGGAAAAAGGGTCTCACGAACATCGTAATCAGTAGATAAAAGTATGAAATATTATGCAAAAGAAAATCTTAGATGGTAAGATAATTTTAATAAAATATAATTTAATGGCTGATAAATGCAATTGTCCAATTACGAGGAAAAAAGTTTCACATGTCCTAAATATCAACAATATCTAGAATATCGTTCATTAGTATAGATATGTAATTTATAAACATAATAAAGAAGAGATTGGAGCCGAAGCAGTACATGTAATCGGTCCTAGAGAAAAGAAAAACCCAGAGTATATATACATATATATATATATAACAACAAAGGAATAAGAAGAAAACCCAGATGTGCTATCACCAGTCTCACTCAGCCTTCCTGGCTGTGACATGTTACACCTCTCTTCTTCTCTTCTCTTCTAAATGTTCTACTCTGTGACCCTAGTTGTGGACCGTGCATTTCCAGAATTTATTGAATGTTTATCTTATAACACTATAAAGTAGGCGAGGAGTTAGCAAGCTTTCTATTATCACAAAAATCAAGTTTCTTGACTCTGTAACTGTTGAGACTGACCTTTGGAAAAGGAGCTAATCACCCCTCATTTCTCATCTTAATGATTATCATACAAATTATGCAAAACTTCAAACTATGCCTTACCTCTACGAAGCAGCTTACGATGTAGAGAATGGAGCTTGCTGCTGCCTGCGATGGACCGGCCATTGATCACTCCTGCAACCGCACTCGATTAGGGATTCCAATTCGTCTTATTTGTACATATATACGTCTTTAATTTGGAAACAGGCATCAATTTCTAAGGAGAAAATTTGATGAAGAAACCTCCGGAGCAGTTGATACAGTCAAAGCAAAACGACGAAAGAGCAGAACAGGAGAACATAATAACAATGGAAACAAAAAATCGAATACACCTTCACCAAATTCTCAAAACCTTTTTCCTTCTTGTTTTTTAGATGATTTGTAATTAAAAACTAAGACATTCCGAATCAGCAAATGCAATCACCATGTACAAGCATCGCCTCAGAAGAGTGATGCGTCTGAAAAATAAGTTTTCCAGATCTATGCCATGCCACACTTACGTACCGGTGAAAGTCGCAGTTGTCAACAGCAGAACCGAAGCCAAAGCCGAAAAAAGGAGCCGCCGTCTCCATGAATCTCCGAAACCAAACCTCAAGGTCATCTCGATTGGAAGGTTCGCACAGTGAACTCGGAAAGAAATCGGTTGTTTAGTAGAGGCGGCGAGCCAATCTCGGAGCTCTAGCAGGCGCCATTAAGGCGAGGTTATGTGTGCTGTTCAACGGATTCTACTTCTCCTTCTCAGACAGCAGCTACAGAGAGAGGAAGCTGCACAGAAGCAAGCTCAGCTTGCGATGTTGGTGTACTCTGGCGTTTCGGATTGATAACAAATCAAATCAATCACAGGAAACAAACAACCATTAAACAAGCAGAGTAGGGAGAGAGAGAGAGAGAGGTAGAGAACATGTGGTTCCGATTATCCTACAACATTAATGTCTTCTGCTACCAACAACTAAGCTTTTAAGAAGGGGACACTCACGAGCGGCTAAACTTTTTGTCTATTAGAAATAGCCGCTAGAAGTATAGTAGCTATAGAAGGAAGGAAAGAGGAGCTTATTAATGATCATTGTTACCCTCCTCCTTCCATTCATTAAGAGGATAATATGAGAGCCTTTAACGTGAGAAAGCAAGCATATGGATTTCAATGGCTATTTACACAAATGCAGTTTGAGGAATGCCGAACGAGATGATGTTGGAGAGCAACTATCAGGAAGGGATTGTGTCAATATAATATATATTTATAAGAAAGAAAGTGAAGTAATGGTGGATGAGACAAAGGAACGCTAACTCTATCTTCTTCTTCTTCTTCTTCTTCTTCTTCTTCTTCTTCTTCTTCTTCTTGCGGAATTAATCTCCCGAGAAAATAAGAAAACATGATAGAAATTGCAGGGAGACGAGGGAGAATTTACTGAGGCAACTAGAAACAGTGGACAAATCAGCTAGTGTACAGTAGACTACCACCACCCCAAACGTACCATGCCAGATACAGAGAAAACCAGAAGCACGCACCCAACGAGCACGGAGAGAGGATGAGGGCATCTGTATGCGTGTATATAATGGTCTGAGGTGGATGAAAGAGGTATTTGAGGAGACAGGAATGGCAGAGAGGATCGGGGGCAAGCCAGAAATGAAAAGGCAGAGTGGATCAGAGGATAGAAGAGGAGCTCTCTCTCTCTCTCTCTCGGGATCAAACCTCATTTATTGTGCTGCGCACGTATGATACGAGCCACAAAACCACAAACGAATGCATTTGCTAATGCACAAGTGAACAATGGATGCATAAATAGTGTAAGAGGAGATTACAACAGATAAATTTTTTATACGTTAATCTAATTCTAATAAAAAAAGAAAAAATATATATATAATACTGATAGTGAAATTTCTCGAGAAAACAATGTGACATAAATTAAAGAGAGGACTGGATGTATAAAAGATGTCAATTTATAATTAACTTCCTTAGATAAGTAATAAATTAGGAGAATATGTCTATAAATGTTAATATATATATATATATGTTAACACTACGAGCAACAGAGCACAGCAGAGAAAGGTCTTTTCACGAAGGCCCAATCAGATCCCCAGCTACGTGCGGCCCTGCTGCCAAAAGAGAATGCGAGGCACGGACAGACAGAGCTCCCCTCCCACGGCCACCGGGATTAAAAAAAAAAAATCGACTTCTAGCAGAGCATTTGCTTTACTTCACAATCTTGTGCTAATCACTATCAGAATACATTCCCTACAAACCTCAAAATTATTAAAATCCCGAATTCATCAATATGATAGTTGCTAATTTCACTGTTTTACTGTTGAGAAAAGAATATTGTCCTCTTTTTTTTTGCTTGCCTAGTACGTTGGATATATTCACTTGTATATCGAAAGAAGAAGCAATCAAATTTGTTCAATAACTTTCATCTAAACTGTAAAAAAACAATGAAATTGGTAACAATTGTGACCTCAACAAATTCGGGATTTTTATAATCTTGATCATATGCGGGCAGCATACGTCCCTAAGGGACATCAACAAGAAATAAGAATAACATTCAGAAAAAATAATGCAGCCTAAAATGTAATAAATACTCAGGAAGAAGGCAAACATGGGGTTAAAAAGAGTGATGTTGCATCATTCAAACAGATAATGTGAAATTTCTCCAAAAAAAATCGATAATATGAAAAGCATAGATATGTGGCTCTCTTGTAATTTCAATCGAATCCATCGCAGTAGAGATGGAGGTTCAGCCTTTTGAGTTTTGACTTTGTTTTCCATTTTTTATCTTTTATGAAAAGAAATATCCCTCTAAAATAAATTTTGAGTATTTTAAATGATAAAAAATCAATAATCAAAATAATTTAACTAAAGTGAACTTAAGTTTTCAAATAGTGGATATTTCAGTATTTTTTAAAAAACTTACCATAATACACATAAAATATTTAGTTCCACGCGCATATGTAATGCAGTTTCCATATAAAATTATTATGGAACAAGATCCTGAAACTATGGAACAAAGCCTAAACAGGGCAGGACTATCTCATTCTGTAGACGTACATAGATGGATACATACCCTACATCGAATGATAACCAGAAAATAAAAGATGTAACCAACAAATCTTGATTTGTCGGGCCATAGCCATTGGAAGCAATTTGATGGAGTATATATATATTTCTACGTGGCAGGCCACCGAGTTGGGCTGAGTGGCTGGGCTTCACTTGGGCTGCCGTATAACCCGTTTAAAACGACCGACAATGTACATACTACATGTTCACTAAGATCTATTCATTGTTGATGAGGTTTTTTTCTTTTTTCTTTTTTCTTTTTTTTTGGATAACTTATATGTTTGGGTTTTTAATCGGCAAAGGTTAGGCTCACCGCCCTACACCATGCACAATGCATGTTAAGCTCAACACAGACAACGAGATGCATCAGGAAAAAGAAAACACAAATCACCAAATAGAGGTGACCTACATGTGACCAGCATCAAAATTCTAGATTAGATCAAATTGAACCTTCATAATTGCAAATAACTCTTTAATTGAAGAGTTGTTACGTTTTTTATTTTATTTGGGATGAATTCAAAATTGTTTGAATTGTATAACCGTCAATCATTGACATTGGTAAAAGATTCAAAGCAATTTGATTATAATTTGATTCGTGACAATCATAGGTCGAAAGTTCATATTCTTCGGTCATTAATAAACAATTTAATACTCAAAGCACTTATCACAAATATACAAATTCCGACATTAATACTATAATTAAGTAATTGTTTCTTTCAAATACCGGTTTCCAATTTCCAATCAACAACGGGGAACAGGTAGGTCAAATGATAATTGACAACAATATGTCTTGGTTATCATTAATTAACTGATAATTATGAATTTCATGCCACAAATACCTTTTTCTGTCATTTAGAAATGAATTTTGACAACACTATTTGTGATTATAAATGTAGTAAAATCCAATTATGGGAGAAATATGAACTAACTTTATAAACAAAAAGTCATATATCCTAATCTTTAAATACTCTATGAGAACTCTAAAAATCCTTTAGAAATTACAAATCGTGTAAAATTCTGAGCCCTGGAAATCCCTACAATTTCTAGATCTAATGAAACCTTGAATAATGAATATTAAACGCTTAAAAATTGTAAACATCTAAAAATTCTAAAGCCTAAAGGATACCAAAAAAATCATAAAAATGCTGAACCTTACAAATTTTAAGAACAGTAATCATTTGATTTTTTTTCGTAACTAGAATTTTGAAATTGTTTTTTTGTTATTTTTCGTAATTATGTCAAGTAGCTTTTATGTTTGACAAAAGAATATTGATTGTTTAAAAATAAAGGTACATTAAATATTTAAAGAAATTTGAATTAGTTCATTGACTAATGATTTCGTCATATATGAACTGATCAATAGCTATCCTGCTTTACTTATCGGAAAAAATGCAATCATGGCTCATTGGAAAATCCATAAATAACCCATTGAAATTATTTAATATATATTTAAAATACTGCCCCATATTCAAATTTCTTAAATAAAAATTTTTATATTAAGAAAAAATTTTCTGAATTGATTTAGATCAAATTATATTAGTAAAAAATAATAATTTTCAGACATCCGTTCATTTATAAATAAAAAAGAAATTCATAAATGAAGAGAGAGAAGCAGACCGATGTATGTCGAAGGGAAGGGGTACACAAAATGAAACGGTAAACATAAATAGGAAGTGGTCAGGTGGGACAGTAATTAATGAAAGAGGATCAACCAGAAAGTGCTCATTAGGAACCAAAAAGATCACTAATAAAAAAAGCCCAGAAAGATTGGTAGAGTAATAAATAATATTAACCTTTTATGAAGAAGAACATAGGTCATAATGTCCGAGCAGTTGTTGGGAGACGGCGTAACATTAAACATTTCATAGCAGGGATTGCAAGAATAAGATATCTTACAATTTTTTGGTTAAAATTTCAGTAGTTTATAAAGAGATTGACTCCATCAAATGAAAAACTTGAACTAATGGATGAAGAAATCAAAATGTTCTATTATTTGAAACCGTTGAATTTAAACATACAATAGGATCAATATTAGTAACTATAAGAATTGAGTCAAACAATGGTGAAATTCAAAGAAAAAGAACAATAACAGAATAATAAGTGGTATAAAGTATTAACTAAAGACATACATTTAATATTCGTTTTTTTAGTTCGCAAGGGGTGAATTTGTTCCCCTTGACAATTTTTGCCTATAAACAAAAAAAAAAAACAAAGAGCTTATCGCAATGTAGTGTAATCTCGATTGATGGAATCGGGTATTTGTACAGAAGTGCAGAAGAGATTACTGGCATGTTGGGTAGTGAATTTGGAGTGAGCCAATTGTAGTTGCGGATGTTGGGCAGTGTAATCTCGATTGATGGTGTACAGCCTTGTCAATATTTCTCTTAACTATGTTTTTTATGTTGAGTTATTAATACGTAATACACTACTTTTTGCATTAAAAAAATAGCTTGTCCTCGGTAGACCCTGCTCCTATCACATGCGCTACACCACCGTCTAGCTAGATTACCTACTTGCATGCACCCTGTCCCCACTTCCAGAATTTATTAATGGTGTTGTTTTGAACTTGTAAATAGATCCATGCATAGATAGATTTGATTTATAGTTTTCTCCCGAAGGTCCCTCTGAAAGATGAATTTTATCATCTCTTTTTAATTATAATTAATAAATTTTATTTTCTTAGCAAATAAATATGTGTACGGTTTGCCTTTCTGATCAGTATAGTGATTTTCCCTCTGTGCTATGAATTTTATGATGAATTGAAACTGTGGAGGACCCTAGCTCTTTTTTTTTCTCCTTGAAGTGGAAGACCCATCACTTATTCCTGCACCAATAAGAACATTTATGAATAATAACATCAACATAATGATATAAATGAGAGCCTTCTATCTGATATCCTTCTGTGATTTTATCTTCGGAGTGCCAGTCGTCGAACCTTTGGACTGACTGGTTGGATAGAGAGCCCCAGCTGAAAGATGGAGGATCCCATGTTGCAGTGTGGAGAAGTTACGGCGTAAGGGAACATTATAAGGAATACTGTTCAGACTATGCTCGGGCTTCTATTTATTTTGTCTGTTTTTTTTTTTATCGTACAAAGAGGCCGTAACTTGAACTTGGAGACTTGATATATATCGAAGCTCAGTAGTCCATACAAGTCCCGGTGTCACAATTTTCTTTTTCTTCTTTTAGATTTCCCTGTTTTTCGATGTGCCGAAAATTTGCGTATCAGTAATTAGTACATATGACATTAAAGAGAAGATATCTATCCAAGCACCCTTTTCTTTAACATAATTATTAAATGACTTATATTACATACAGTGAATATCGTAAAAAAAATATAACTGTAAATATTAGAAATGTTTATTTATTAGAAAATTGGAAATAGTAGAAGCATTGCTATGTGTATATTAAATAAATTGGTCAAAATATATTCAGTATTATGTATTGCAAGTTCATATATTGAGTACAATTAGAATTATAAGTATAATATATTAATACCAACAAATGTTTAGTGCACGTACCCGCCATTCAACCAAAAAAAAGTTGTCCCTACCGAGAAATATTTCATATATAGAAAACAATCAATACGACCAGATTAGTTGCCGGGAAATTGCAACATATCAATTTAAAGAGAACAAAAAAAATCCAATGGATTTCCTTAATTTATTCAATTCTTTAGAGCCATCATTAGTATAGGTTATCTGAGTTTAATTAAAAAAAACTTAGATTGAAATATTATAAATTCAAAAAATTTATATTTGCAAGACTTTTAATTGTGAGTATTTTTATTGGTAAGTTTTATTCAAAACATGTTGACTAGACTAGAGTTTAGATTGATCAAAATTCACTAGACTTTTAATTGATATTAATATGTGGTATTCAAAAAAATATAATTCGATAATTTAAAATAACCACTAATAGATCACAAATAAAAAATGGGATGAAAGTTAAGGGGAGGATCGAGGAAGAAGAAAGGCAAGAGAGCATGTATTTTGTATGTGTACATGAAGAAAGGAGCCTCTAGTGTCCGGCGAGGACGATAGTACGCCTGCATTATTTTATTTTATTTTTGGAAAAAAGGATTTCATCTTTCCTTGAATGATGAAGCAGCTGAGACTGAGGCAATACTGGATCACATTCTTTGCAATATAACAGGAAACTCTCGGATCCAAAGTAAGATTTCACATGGTTTCACCAGTACATGCGTTGCAGGGTAGGTGTGTGATTATGGCTACAATTATCGTACTTCCCCTCCAAAAAAAGAAAAAACACAGAGAAACAGAGGTGGAGAGAGAGAGAGAATTATTGGAACTTTTTTATTAGTGAGAGACAATTATTGTACCGATCAAGGAAGTTGGGCCTTAAAATTTTTTACTGTCATTGGCCAGTAAAAATTACCCGGGCACGCACTCTCATATATATTATTTTCCTAACAGATTGAATACGGTCGTCTCCAGTTTATGCGCCTGGTTTTGGGATTATGCAATTCTTTCCTATTGCCTAACTGAAAAAAGTTCTTCTATAGAATATGAAAAGGAAGTGGCCCAATTTGAAATCGTTAATTGAATGAATCTATAGCTGATCAATGCAGACCAATATGCATGTAATATAATCATTGGGGCGAGACTTCAGATGACGGTGATCATGATAATGGCACATCAATTTGCAGAAAAAATGCTTTCTTTGTCTTGTGTCTCCATAACAGATGGTTGGTCCATTGGCTCTAATATCCATCAACATTGGATTTGATTTTCACAACTAATTTTAATCTTACAGCCGCATCTGTACTGTTCTACATCCCAGTCCACCCAACTGCCTATGACTGCTCGTCAGTGGCGGTTCTCAGTCTCCTCCTCAGATTTTTGACATCTCTCTCACACACACAAAGAGCTAAGCTAGCATAGCATTCCTTAGCGTAGCTGGCTAATTAAGATAAAAATTCATTCTGACAAACCTCTCTTTGCTTGCATTGTAATTTGTTTGACAATACTCGAAAGGCTGAAAGGGAAACAGAGAAAAATAAAAAGGTGCCCGACAATACACCTTATTTTCGATGGATCCAGCTTACAAGAAACTACCGGTAGTTGGTTACAAATTTCTCTACTGTCAACTACCATGATGCCAATGTGAAATATTTCTATCCCAAATTGTCAAATTCGTTGAAGGTTTATGAAGAATCGAGTCTGTTTCCATTTAAAAGTTCAAACTGATAGATAGTAGTACTCAACTTTCTTATAAGCTCACAACGTTTTCTTCATTTAATCGATGTGAGATCGTATATCTCAACACCTACTCTCACGTGGCAACGTAATCTAGTTTGCCACATGCCATTAAACATCTGACTTTAATAACTGTTTACAAGCTTGATACTTTTCTTCCGATTTCGGACGAAAGAAACAACTGGTCACAAATTTGACAATTAGTTTGAAAGGAGAAATGAGCCCAAACAACTTTAAAATGTTCATTGCTTTTCTCTAATATATATGTATATATACATATATATCCTTGATGATATATGTTGCTTATTCTCTTATTACTAGAGGTATTATAATAAGCTATGCACTAGATTAAACTGTTCTCTTTCATTCTCACATGATATGATATCTTTATTACTTTATAAAAACAAAAAAAAAGCCAAAAAAGAGGTACATAGTAGAAAAGGCTTTAACAGAATTCCACAGCTCATCTGTAGAAGATGCAACCACGGAGGCACATGCTGAGCAGGACACAAGGGAGACTAAACCAAGAAAAAAAAGTCTTCTTTTTCACGATACTAATAATATATATTTGTTTTTCCCACTTTTTTCCCTTTCCCAGTTCCACCCATACTGTATACTGTATAACCCTCATCTCTTTTTCTTTTTCATTTTTTCCTCTTACATGATAGAGCAGGCATGGGGGTTTTCATCACTAAAGAGCTGAGGTGGGTAAGCAGCATCAGCAGGGTGGTAGAACTGGTATGTAGATGAAGGCGTCGATGAGGATGCGTTTATGTCCACAGGGTACTTTGGAGGGTAGAAGGCAGGGTGATAGTAGTAGCTCAGGCTGCTCAGCTCATTCTTCTTCAGCTCCACAACCTTGGCATTGTCTTCAACGGCTGCTTCTACTGCTGTGTTCTCGGTGTTCTCTTTACCATTCCCTTTGCTCTCTACCTGATCAGCCTCCTCCTCCTGATCACCACCTTCCTCTGCGTTCTTCTCATCCTTCCCATCTTTGACCTTCTGATCTTCATCTTTCTTCTCTGGTGATGGGTCCTGTTTCACTATCATCGCATGTTTCCCCGTCCTTCTGTACACATAGTCCACCAGCTTGTGAGCCTCGAATACTCCCTTCACCAAAACCTCTGAGCTCTTCAGATCCGCCTCCGCTGACTCCACCCCTAACCACGAGAAAGCTCATCATCACATTCCCCATTCCTTTTTTGAGGAGGAATTAAATATTTTTTTATGCTCGAGTCTTCTCTTGTGGGGTTCAATGTCAGATCAGTAATTCATACGTAGAGTTACAGATTATGCCGGGAGAATATTTAAATGGTGGAATTTCTACTGATTGCTGCACACACTCACATAGTTTATTTTGATGGCAGAAATGTGCTGATCGTGACGACCAAAAGAAAAGAAGAAGAATTCGTTAAAACGTTGACATCAGAGAGGGATTCAAATTTCTGAATCCCCACTTGCATGCCTTTTCCATGCCGGAATAGATTGGAGAAAAATGCACAAAGAGAAGGGGAAACGCCTAATCAGAATCTTTATTATGAAAAAGGCGCGTGGTGGGGGGGCTCGGACAGCATGAACCAACAGAAGCTTTTCTGACTGGCTCGTCTTGCTGCTGTGGCTTGAGGAGGAGGATTCAAGAAAATTTTTTTAATTCCTCAAAGAAAGTTTGGCAACTATGTTCAGACTACAGACCTTTCATTCTGAGAATGCGTTTCTTGATTTCCCGAGAACAGGCTTCGCAATGCATGTGGACCTTCAGCACCACCGCCGTCGCTTGGGGCTAAAAAAAACGACAGAAATAAAAAATGAATCTGTATATGAACATCAACTCAAGTGAACAAGTTCAAATGTTGGTCGTATAGCAGGTGAAGAGGGGGGGTGTAGAGAGAGAGAGAGAGCACCTCTCCCTTTTTCTCTTCGAGATTGGGGGCTTCCTTCTCCTCCAGCTTCTGTGGCTCCTCGGTCTGAGGCTTTGTAATTGGGGAGAGGAGCTCCACCTGCCGGTGACTCTTCTTCTGGATTATCGCTAACACCTGCAAAGGATCGGCCTTTTCGCCCTTCACCACCACCTTGTGACTCTTGTAATCGGTTATCACGTCCTCTACTCCTGAAGGATAGACATACCCGAGGAAAAAATCCCAATCATTCGGTACAATATCCATGAAAAGATAAATAATTTGCAGGATTTGAACTTGTAACTGTAGCTGATGAAATTGGAAACTAAATCGACCCACACCCACCGTCGAAGCCTTTGAGACACCTGCGAACCTTGCGAGCGCATCCCTCACAATGCATGTACACCTTGAGGACTACTTCTTGTGGAGGGGGCGGAGCAGGATCCTGCTCCTTGGCATCTTTTGAATCTTCCCCACCGGACCCAGATGCTTCCTTTTCTTCCTTTTTCTGATCCTCAGCCTGATTCTGATTCTGGATCTTATCGAGCTTCTTCTCTTCCTCTCTCTTCTCTACCATATTCCCTTCATCTCCTTTCTTTCCTTCTCCTTCTGAAGCTGCTTGTTTCTTCTCCTCTGTTTTCTTTTCTTCCTAGATCAATGACCAAACCAAATAAAACTCAAATTGAGGGTGTAGACAGACCGACAAAACGAAAATGCGGAAAAATGAAAGGACAAAAATAGGAAAATGTGTGAGAGAGTAGCGGCAAAGAGGACCTCCCCCATGTATGCAGACTGAGTTGGAAGTTCAGGGACACAGAGGAGAAGGGTAGTCTGTTGGTGTGGAGAGATAAGCTTTGATGAAAGAACAGAGGGGGAAGTAGAGGCGCTTTGGGTTTTTACTCTCTCCTTTTCCTTGGTATTCTGTCTTTCGAGTTTTCCTTACCCTGATCTTAATTGTTTAGTTGGACCCCTTTTCCGACTCCGATACTAAATAAAATTCGGTTACGTTAGCTACAGTACAGAGAAATTCTCCAGACGTCAGATCTGAAGGGAGCCGCACGAGAAACATAGTCACATTCATCATCACCATACCCAGCATCAAAAAAAAAATCATCACCATCAACCCTTTATCGATGCATCATCATCATCTCCACGTAGCGTTATAATATCATCATCTTCATCGCAAATGCCAAGGACGTATTTAAATGTATTATTATACGTTCATATGTTTGTACTGTGTTATTTTTAGCAATACTTGTACTACCATACTTTATGTTAGAGGTGAGGTGATCAAATGATCATGGACTTTTTGGGGGAATTCGGCTGCACGATTCTTCTATCAGACGGTGCTCAAATCCATCTGCCCGTCCACGAGAGCCCCCTTTCCTCGTCCCTCGTAAAATTTAAGCTAAGCCAAGTGCTAGTTAATGATAGGTCAACGTTGAATTGCTAAACGTCTGGGATTTGAGTTGAGATTTGAACTCCCCAGACGCTGTGGTTAATGTATGAAATGGTCGTTGTAGGACTATACCCGCTGATTCTGCGGTCAAAGGTCAAAGGTGTTTATAATAAAATTACTTTCCTGTTTTTCAATTAAGGAAGAATCCAACTTGGTTTTTAAAATGAATTCAAAGCTATTCTGCATATGATTCATCTTTTGGATAGAAAATGGTTATTAATTTTTATTGACAAGCAAGATGCACTAAAAAAATCACGTAACCATCTCAAATGTAAAGGTATAAATCTTATTAGTGTATAAAATATAGTTTTTTAAAATAAATTAATCAGTATTTAAAAACTATTAAACTATAATTAATTTAAATTAAATTAAATCCACCTATTTAGAAGTAAAATATCATAACATAAAATTTTTTATTAATAAAACTCAAAATTAATGTATTATTTAAATATAATATATATTAAATTATTTTAATAAATTTATAAGGTATAATTTATATCATTTTAAATTTATAATTAATATCATTTGAGTTAATAATTTTAATAGAATTTAAAGTATTTCTTTATTTTTTGTATTTTTCTTATTTTCTTCTAAGTTTATATAGTTCACATTATGTGCAATTGTAATAAAAATTTATTAATGGTTAGAGAGGAGAGATTATGTGTATGTTTGGTAATTATATATATTTAAATTATCAAAGAAGACACACCGTGGATGTGGTAGAGTGGTTCAACACTCATCATCCCAATGGGAGGACTCGAGTTCAAGTCCCACCTGCGGCGAGGAGATCTTAACCCCTTAAATCGGCCGACCGGGGCGATCCATATTAGACAGCTGGACAAAATCTAACTGGATACCAACGGTTTATATTAAAAAAAATTATCATAGGGCGGAATTATGGTTAGGGCATGAATTACACTTTTGCACGGACAATACTATATTAATTTTAATGTGTTAATTTAATTAATTAAGGCACAAATAATAAGACAAAAATAGAAAACGAAATAAATGAATCGCAGTTCACGTGATATGTGGTGCCAGGCTCAGCCTAGGCCCAAACCGACCATACGAGGAGAAGCGTTACCTCATTTTCCCTTTCCCTTATTTAGGGAAAAAATAAAATAATCAAGGAGGCCGCACCTGTATCGTCATTGTCAATGCCATGCCATTACATGCCCACCTAACATAGGAATGAAAATTACCTAAATAATTAATAACTTAAATTGTGAAAGTTAGCAGCTTTGTTCCGTTAATTCTACGATAAAAATAAATTCTTTCAATTACCACACAAAGGTTGGCCCAAAAAAATCACACAGAGGGAAAGGTACACTTTTGATTTTAATTTTATCATTTTGTGGCATTTGTTATGAAATTGTTTTGGATTAGATTTCAGCACTAGTCTTTCCTATTCAGTATATTTTGGTCCTTTCCTCAATAATTTCATTAAAAATACTCTGAGGCATATATTTTCACATATAAAAATTAAATATATATATAATGAGTCGTTATAAATATGACTCATCAAATCCATTCTTTTAAAAAACTAAACCGACTGTTTTCTTAATTAACGTTCTACCTTGATTTCATCTTCTCCATTTTCATTCTCTTTGAACCAAGTTGATATTCCCGTCGTTCCTTTTTCATAATGATGGAGCAACATAATATATTAATTAGACAAATATTTGTCATTACTTTCTTACATAAGGCACTTGTTTTTGGTTATTCCTTCTTCAGGGGCAGCCTCATGAGGATCGATGGTTTCATGACAACCGCCGAGTTTATTTCAGTTCCAAGAAATTTGTCTTGCTGATTGTGAAGAGGCAAGAGTCAGAAGAATAACACTACTTCTTTTGTTATGAATGAGGATTGAAGAATAACCATATTCAAAGACAAGGAAAATTGAAGAAGATGAAATGGGCTGAGTAGGAATAGAACCGGAAATTAATCAAGCTGAGTAGACCAATAAAATTTTTAAAAATCTGGTTTTGGCGAGTCATACTTTAGACAACTCATTATACACGTGGTTGGATCTTATTGGATCAAATATACACCTAAGCTACTTTGGATGGAGTTGTTGATGGAAACAAAGTTTAGAACAAATACAAAAAAATAATTATTATAATAGAAAATTTATATATTTATTATTTTTTGTTATTTCAGTTATATATTTTTTAAAATAATCTTTTAATCTTATAGATTTGGTTCCGTAACAAATTTAATACCTAATTTTAATAATTCGTTAAATATGATGATTATCTGCTAATATATCATAATAATATTGTGTGAAATTGCTAATATATCACACTAATATAGTACGTAAATATGGCAAAAAAGTTGCTAGCATATCATATTACTTCAATACAATATGTCAGTATAAAAATTACTATTTAAACAGATAATTATCTGTAATCGAAAAAAAGGTAAATAATTGTCAAGTAGCGCTATTAAATTGTAGGTTAATAAACCATTAAAATTAATATTTAAGTATATTATAAAATTAAATATATTGAATATAAACTTATATTTTAAAATATTTATAATTCATATGCAAAAGGAAATGATAAATATATAAAAAGTTTGTTATAATTTTGACTATAATAAAGTGCTGACAGGTTAAAACAAAAAAATATGTATACCTTTTTCCTTTCACAGAGGAGGTTTGTACTATGCATGTAACAAGGCAAAAAGAAAGTATTATTTTCTAGGGTCAAGTAATCAACACTTTAATATATATTAACTGAGCATTTAACGAATCAAATTCCAAATTCGATACCCATTTGACCATTTATCCTTCGTTTGATTTAAAAAATAATTGATATTTGATTTATTTATCGTTAGCACATATACAATCTAATATAGAGGGAAATATTGTCTAACAATAAGGAAATTAAGAATTTTTAAGGATTTATAGTTTTTAGATTTTTTTAATTCAAAACTTTTAGGTTTTTTTGTGTTTTTAGGTTTTTAGAGTTCTTATGAAATTTTTTGGAAAACTACAATTTGTGGATTAGGATTATTAAAATTTTTTTCTATAATGCGATTTTACCTTATATTTTTTTATGAGTAAGTACTCATATTATTCAAATCAAAAAGGGGATTATTTTATGTGGTAATTTACTTCAAAAATCAAAATAAAGGGTTCTTTTTGTATTGAAATGAAGTTATCAGGAAATTAGTTATAATCAAGGTGTGTGTGTATATATATATATATATATGATAAGCTTTCTATAAAAAAAATTATATATGTCAAGCTTAACTTATACTGATAGGGCATCGATTAGACAGCTCTTAATTTCATTTTACCTTTCTTATTTTGGAATGGTAATTTATCTATTCAAACAATGGTCGTAAAGATTAAGGAAATCCTTTCATAAACCTAACTTATTTTTCCCTCCATAATTACCCTTTAATATAAGTATAATTGAGACTCATTGGAGGTTTTTTCAACTTCCTACAGAGATATACCATGTGATCTCTATGCATTTTTTTTAGTATTTACAGTCATTATCCACATATAGCTCTAATGCATTTTATGTACTCAATTCCTCATATTTTACAGCAGTGTAAATAATCAATTAAAATATCTCGAAAGTAAATATAACACTCTTTTTTTATATACCAAAAGAAAAAAGGAGATTAAATTTTATAAAAATTGAAGGGTCATTCAGGCCATGAGTAGAAGGAATAAAGAGCTGAGCTTTGCCAGTAAGAAGAGAATTAGTGTGCAAGATGACGAGATGAGTGGGATGTTAATTAAATTACGAGTAGAAGTTACAAATGTCAATTAATATAGACGAAAATACTTATCCCTTCTCATCCCTATAAATTAAAGAATAGAAAAATGGGTCAGGAAAATAATATAACCCTCTTTAACTCTTTTATTTTTAAATTACCAAATAAAGTAATTTTTTCGTCTCTCCATAAACATCTCCTCTACAGCACCCCATATTACTGAATCCAAGTAACACCTTTTTTTTTTCTTTTTTGTTGTGTGGGGTGGTGGGGGGTTGGGAAAGAGCTGCGTGCTTGGATCATATTCTACTACTTCAAGATCCAACTATATATGTGTGTGTGATTGTTTCGCTTATTAATCTCAAATACATAATGATTACTGCTAACTTTCTGTCATGTATGCGAAAATGGAGCTTGAATGTTTTTTGAAATATGGATAACATCAACATCTTCAACAAACTAGCCTTTAATAAATTAATTAAATTGAAGATGCACACGCACGTATATACATACACATATATAGGCTACTATAGGTGCTAAGAACTACGAAAAGTCTGCATTATGTGACTAACTGAATGTCCATGACAAGCACACATTTATGAATTACATGCTACCATAGCCATGGCTACTTAATATTGGCGAGGATGTGCTGCATACACTTAGTGTGTGTGTGTGTGTATTGGACAGTCTTGCTCTTCTTAATTGATTAACTTCCGCCACGCCAGCCATAAGGGTAGTGACCAGACCAGAACGGGCATGCGCGAGGATTATATACGTCTCCATTTACCAACATCTTTATCCTTTTCTGGAGAATGAAAATTAATGCTATGCCACTGCCACGTTCCTACAACGAGGAGTAGATTTTAAAAGGCCTTGGCTTTTTTATATACCGATTGGTTGGAAGTATCCAAGCTATAGTGTGTGTTATAAGTATATATAACAACTGTAGTACGCGAGTCAAGTCATTAGGTAGTCCTATTTTTTTCACTTATTCATATACATACCATCACATCAGACTGTATGTATATCCTTTCCTTCAGCAATCGGTAACACTTCACCATGCTCAAAATTAGAATTCAAGTGAAAAAGGACTTCTACTTTGACGTTGGCCACTAATTTGGAATTGGCTTCTTACCTACGACATTAAGTGGTCAAAACAACTTCCACAAGCTCGAGTCACTGATCATGCTTTACAGACACATGCAACCAAATATAATAGTTTGGTTTACCTAACAACATCTTGAAGATATTTGATATTTATTATCGTAGGGGACGAAATATTCAAATGACACATTAAAATGATAATGGTTATTTATTTATTGTTTACCTATTGTTCTACATAATAATATGTGCTTATTTATCCAAAAAATTAAATAATATATGCTGATTATAACGTCTAGCGGTCAACAATGAGCTAACATTATTCTTATAGATTATCAAAAAAGAAAAAAAAATCTAAGCTGATAAAATGGCAAAAAGCATAAGAAAAAAGGTGCCGAAACAATGTTAACTCCCACGTGAGGATTGTATGATGGGCGTCTTGTCAGTCCCAATTCGTCGTGGATTAAATGAAAGAGTAAATTAAAGTGAAGTTTTGTTGGGGAGATCACCATGACGTGATTCGACTTTGCTATGAATAATTTAAGTAATCAACAGATAAACCAAAAAAACTGAGAGAACTATTTTTTTTATAGTGAGAAGTTTATTTTGTCAACCTATAAAAATCTTATAAATTCATTGATTTAGTTAACATATAATAGAGACGAACAATTACTGAAGAAGATACCGTATCATATAGAATTGTGCATAAGATTTCTATTTTACATAGACATATATGTGGATTATACTTGATAATTGGATTTTTCCTTTTTATATTTTGTTCTGGTTATAAGTTGTCAGAACTGAGGATCAAATTGATGGGTAGAGCAGAGCCACAGAATTATTGATAGTCAGTTGTAGCCATCCTCTTCCTCTTGTGTTGTGGTTTTAAGTTAAGAGTAAGGATAATGAAAATCAGATGGCAGTTACTTAGGTAGCAGCTCTGGTCGATGTCCGTTTTCCGTTTTCCGTTTTTCTTTTTTAATATCTAATTGGACGGATCGATTCTTGATTACAATAATGGAGGAGATATCACTTTTTGACCACACACAGACATACACATGGATACATATGATATTAATAGATTTTCCCCCCTTTAAATTGCATTAGCCTTTTGTTATATATATAGTATATGATATTTTAAAAGATTAGTATATTCTAATCAATATAAATCCAAATTAAACGAATATATTAAAAATAAATTTCTATTACTCAAATAAATTTCTGATTTAAAATATTACATCCTAAGTTTTACCTTTGAAGGTTTGAGGAGCTGGAAAATGACTGATAATCCTTAAATGAGCCGGGGGGGGGTGTGGGCGGGGGTGGGAAGCGATAGATGACATTAAGACTTGATTTCATCTCCTATTATGTGTAACATCACATGTATGTTTTTGTGATGATTGTTGCATCTTGTTTAGCATCTGATCGAATCTGGATATGGGATGTGAAATCATCCAACCATTTAATATCATCATCTGTGTGTGTACATATGTTCGGGGGTCACCGATATCAACATATAAGCCCCGATATATATTATATATCGAAATGCATATGTGAAATTCTTTGAGATAGTCAGGCAATCAAATTACCTATGGTAAATAATTTTAAGCGGTAACAGTAACTGAAACTATATTTGTATATGAAAAATAGATGTAGTGACATGTAAAAAAAGAAAAAAAAACCAATCGAGCCTCTACCTTTTATTTGCATCCTCTGTTATACAAACGCAAATCTATAACTGATGTCACATAAGCTGCATCGATCGTGCTTCTATGTCTAAGAGGAAGGAGGACCAGACACATGAAAGGAAGGGGTATTTCTCTTCCAAGCTTCCTAGCTAGGCTAGGTGAAATTTGTTCTTTGTCATTAATTTTGGAATTATTGCATGTGACTGGTTTCTTTCTTTTCCTTTCTGTCAATAATAAACACTGACCTGTCTTAAGTGCTTATGATCCAGATCATTAAGGTCCAGGAAAAAAAGATTGAAAAGTTTCCCCGATTAATCTTTCCTTAATTATATAGCTATTGGTCTCTCTAATTGTGACTCCTCGAGCCGTAATGCTATGGAATAACTCCAAGCATTGCTTCAAAGGAAATACATATAAAAAGAATAAATTCCTATCGCTAAAATATGGATACGGAAGCGTGTATGGGTGTCGTATGCGTGTATATATGTCTTCGTATATTAAGAGCTACGGCCCTCCGGGTATGGCCATCACCACGTGTTATATGTCAAACATGGATATATGGTTGTGAAAAAATAGAGTTTACATATTATTTTGGATTTAAAAATGAGTGATTTTTGAAATGGTGAGATCGTCCATATCTTTTCATTGATATTCCAATAGGTACGGGTAGGTATTTGCAATTCTTGCATATAAAAAGAAACAATTTATTATATACGCAGGTTATCATTTAGAAGATGGCCGACCCGCAGCCATCTAAATAATTATATTATACAGACCAAAACCGTACAAATGATGCATGGGACTTGAATATTAAAGAAAAAAATGCATGGGACCATATGTAGAGATATATATATATATATATATATAAGTTTCAAGTGTCACAATAAAAATTTGGTAAAAAAAAAGCCCAGCACACAGAATGGTGAGATTATTTCATAGAGGCTTTTGCTCAATACAATGCTATCAACATTGTATGTATATATATATATATATTTGTATATATATTCCCAGTTGATGGAGCCCATGCTGATGCAGGAGAAATGGAATCCATTCGATTCGGTGATGCGCGCGACAGCCATGCATTCATGATGTATTATAGTCTTTTTCCCGCGTCTGGACTGGCCCGAGGTTTCTATCTTGTCCTTCAAACTGATATATTATGTTATATACATATATATATGTATGCAGATATGAATCTTGACAAAGCCCATTAATATAATTTAATTAATTATTTGGTGCCTTAAAGTATATGCCGATTAACTGTAACTTGATTTATGTACGGTCAAATTGATTAATTCGACCGCTTTACGGCCGGCTCCAGGAAAATCTGTCGCCATGACAGTGGGAGGGCCATCCCATCGTTGGATGTTAACTGTTTAGATGCGTGGGTGCCTTAACAGTTAGTAAAAGAAAATCCTAGTGGAGATCACTGCATTAATAAATCTACAGGCGACTAGCTAATAATTGATATACTAAGTACTGAATGCTCTTCTTCTTCTTTTTTTGAAATTGTAGACCTTACCAAAGATATTCCAATGGAATAGTTCTCAATATTTTAGTACAGGTAAATTTTGTAACCGTACTTACATTTTATGGCATGTGAAATTTCGAGGTGAATTAGCACATATAGCATGCGGTAATGCCCCTACTCATCAAGATGCATGTTGACAAGCTATCATCACCATATGGTAATAAAATTTGACAACTTTATTATGTATTATGGTAAGCTGGCCATTGCTTTTAACAATATGTAAGCAAGAAAAATGGTCAATCCAGCCCGGATGCTGTAAACCTTTAGTACAATCATGACTGAACTAGGCTCTTCTAGTACTCTTCTAGCTGCTGTTGCTTTTGACTAAACAAAATTATATATATATATATATATATTCTTCACGGTCGGCAAATCATGACTTATTCAGGACATCGATTTCATACATGCAGCCCTGTACTTCTATACTATTAGTTGGCAGACAGGCCAGCCACCGCCATGCCTTATCACATTACAAATAAGAAGCAGCCGGTTGAAGAGTTACTTTGATTCCACATTCTAGTCAAGCTTAGAAAAATGAGTTTAAGAGCCAACTATAAATCAATTATCAAATAAGACCAGACCTTCACAAGAGTGCCACGTATTCATGGTCAAATCTAGGCGCAAATTCAAACCCTACATATTGTAAGAGGAAAAGCCCCCCTCCAAAGTCCATCTACTATAACATTTTTCAGTCAAAGCTCACAAACAATCCTTTTTTACGGTAGTAAATAAATTCTCACAAGGAATGCATAAAAGCATGCTCCACTTGTCCTGAAGCAGCTTATTTTCTTTCAAGGGAAGCTCCAACAAGATAAGAGATAGCGATGATTAAATTAAAACAGCGTAACAGACATCATTCATATAGAGATTCCCATGGATTTCTTGAGCTTCTCAACCTCCAAGTATACAGTAGAATAGGGCAGAAACTCTGAGAAATGACTCTTACTTAGATCATTGATTGCAACAGCAAGCTTGGGAATTTCTATGGTCTCTTCATGGGTGAGTGTCCTGACAAACCTTGCAGGATTCCCAGCCCAAAGTTCACCGGTGGGAATTCTCCTCCCAGGGGGGACAACAGATCCAGCCTCCAGAATAGAGTGTTTTTCCAACAGTGAACCTTCCATGAGAATGGAATGCTGACCAATAATGCACTCTGGCTCTATTGTGCATGACCTCAAGAGACTGTATGCACCAACTGTCACAAACCTCTCAATGGATGTTTCCGCTGGCAATCCTGAAACATAAAAATAAAAAAGAGGAGTCCTTAGAATGATAAAACTGGATGGTCCTTAAAGAAGACTGCAGTATGATTTCTACATTCCTTTACAATTCAAAATGCATCTGACAGTGGGATTCTGCACATGAAACTGTGGGGAAAAATCAACATTCTCCAGCGTATGAGTCCTTGTCAGCTTCTAACAGATGCCTAAAGGATTATGATCACTTTGTCATACTACTAGATCCAATGTCCAATTTGCAGATGGTCCCATCCAAGTTGTACATTCCATAAGCCTATTGACCCCTCAACAAACAAGTTACAGAAGCCTAATTGGCACCTAATAATCCATCCCTAAACTTTATCAAGAGATTCAACTCTTATACTGAAGCAATTTTGCAAGCTGAGGTGCTTCTGTAAGAGTGCCATTCGAGGAGCTTAAGTCTCGTTGTTATCTTGGAATGGTAAGTAAAATCATATCATCATCCAAAATGCCAAGTGCACAAAAAATAAGAAGCAAAGCCAACTCTTAGGAATAAGAAAGACAGTAAATCTTATCAAAGAAAAAGTGCACATCCCATATGTAAACCCCTCTAAACCAAAAACCAAAGCCTACCAATCCACCACTTTATAAACAAGGCTTCTGAATCGTCCAATTTCTCAAAAGGTCTCATCTCTCACCATACTCTAAGTGGTCAGAGAAAATGGACAGCAGGATCATATTGATAAATTGGCTACGTGCTTATTTAGGTCAATAATTTCAGAGTCGATTCATGGGATTCAAAACTCATCCTGTTACTGAAGCGTACAGCAACATGCTATTGGTTGTCTTTTTCTGCATGTGTGCAAGTAAATCATCTAGTTGCAACATATCAGACCTGACTTCAATGAGACAGTTACTTCATATATTTTCTTGGGATGCTACATTTGCTTCACATTTGGATCAAAGTGGCTTTCATCAAGCACGGATCTAGGAAATGAATGCAAGGGGGGGAAAATTTCAAGTAAGATTACAGGAACAGGACCAAGGACTACTGCTCACTTGCCCCCATCCATCCCTGCCTTTGGTTGAGACCACCAATGATGGATGGAAAATGATAAACACATGCAATAAAGTATGTTGAGGAATGGAAACTAAGAATGCTATGCATGACGCTCTGATGGAACATCAATTGTCAATCCTGCTCCAGTAATTCCATAAACAACAAGAAGAGATATGGCAAACCAATAAAGTAGCAGTTGTTTGGATCCAGATTAGACCTACAAAGTGGCTTGTTAAGCAGACTCGAAATAAAAAAAGTAGCTGCCAGAGCCATCCTAGAAAGGGAGAATCAGCAATACTTGGTGAGCTAGGTTCTTTTAGAATCAATATTAAGCAATTTGCTAGAGACTGTGAAATTCTGAATGATCCAACTAGATCAAGGTCCTTCCAACATCATAATTTGAATGACCATATGGCTATTCGCTAGGATGGTCATGGTTCTGACTTTTTTTAATAAATAGTTATGGCTCTTGATCAATAAGTAAACCCTCTCTTAGTCCCATCAGAGCAGTGAAAGAAAAAAAATCCAAAAAAGCAACATCAACCCTAAATGCACATCGAATAGGAAATTATGTCAGTCTGGTACGCAACCATATCCTTATTGGATTTTTTTTTGCTCTATTTAAGAAGGGAAAACAACATGGGCAAAAAAAACTTCTAATACAAGAACGTCAACTTTCCTAGAAGATGACTCGTGTACCTTATGTCATGACAGAATGAGAACAAATGGCATTGCTTACATAGAGCTATGATGATCCCAACTCAGAAGTAAAACAGAGGGACTCTCACTACCAGGACTCACTGCAGCACCAATAATCTTTGAAAAGAGTAATTTGCTCAACCTATAGTGCATATCAATGCCTCTGAATGGCAAGAGGGAGGCATGCCAATAATATCTTCATGAAGATGTATTCAAAGGTCCCACAAATTAAGTCAAAACAGTCCTACTGAGCATCTCTATATGCAGAAAGCAAACATGGAAATGTCAACCAGAGGCTCATATGGAACAGGCATCCCATGGAACATACTCTCGATACTCAACCAACATCCACAATATACAAAATCAGCACCACGTTTTTTCCCCTAAATCAGAAACCAGTCAAGAAATTCCTAATCTAATCCAACAGCTCAAAAAATGCTAGAGTAAAGGTTAACGGTGACGTCCCAATTATGTTACTTCCAACCCTAATGGGAAAGCGATTGCCAGATATAAGCTTCCAAAACATCCAAAAAAGCTGCTAAACGGTTCAAAAAGAAAATCAAATGTCAATAATAAAGAGCACAAGGCACCAGAATCACAGGGATGTCATGCGTAAATTTTAGAGGCCTCACCTGTAGGAGAAGACCAGGCAGCGTGAATAACGCACCTCTCCTGGACATTAGAGCAGAATCCAATAGTAATCTTATTGAGATCGCCTCGAAGAACCGAACCGCTCCAGACGGAGGATCCATCGAGGACAGCCACTTGGCCGGCGAGTACGACGTTGGGAGCAACGTAAGCATCTACAGCAATCTTGGGAACCCACTGACCCAGCGGGATTATCTTCCTCTGGCCCCTATAGTCCCATTTCACTCGATCCAGCGAAGGCATTATGGCTTTAGATGCTTCGGTAGCAAAACCACGGTGGCTCTGAGACGATAAAGATGAGCTCAGGGCCTTCCTGGAGAAACGTGCCAGGGTCGCCATTTCTAGAGAGAGAAGAGTGTGCGTGGGTCGTTGTGGAGTAGTAGACTGGGTGGACAAACAGCCACAGGCGGAGGAGGGAGATAATGGTCTGGGCTTCAAAGCCCAAAACAAGAAATCTTTAACATATTTGGATTGAGGTCAGCGAATGAGGGAGAGAGGAGTGGAAATGAGTGGAAGGAAATGAGAAGTATCAATCTTATTTGACAGTTTCGTTGGGACAGATTGAGGTAAAAAAAAAAATATTTTTGTATACATGAAATTTAGTAATTTAAAGATAAATACATTCGTTCTCTTCCACACGTAATTCCAAGAAGATGGTAACGAGGATGAAGAAGATGATAGTACGGACAAGGATGGAAACCCCACTCATCCAAATTTTCTGGAAGTCAATAGCTCTGTTCCGTCCTGATATCTGCAATAGCAGTCTCGGGCTTACGAGCACGAATAGTAACATTGCTATATATATTTATATTTGTCTCTGTCTACCAGAAGTTGTTCAGCCATTATAGATGTTATGGTGGTGAGGATGGAGATAGAGATGAATAAGTTTATGGAGAAAAAAATGAAAGAAAAATGTGCATGCATTCAATTTGCTGGCTGGATGCTTCTAGCGCCCGGCCCGCCCAGTTCCACCAGTAGATAAGCGGGTCTGGATCCGATGATTCTTCGTCTTCATTCATCCATCCATCGCAGTCCCTATAGCGAGGAGATGTTCGGTTGGTCCAAGTGCACGCACCTTCTGATTTGTTATGCAATCTGGAAACAAGGAAGAAAAGCGCTAGAGCATCCAATCAATCTATTCCAGCTTGCCTGCTGGGCTGGCTACTGCCAACTGCTTTGGTCGAGGCAAGTAAGTTTTGATCTGTGTTCCTCAGCCCCATAGTCATATGGGCACGGTGACCCATAAAGGGAATAAAACGAGTCGTCATCGACCCTCCAGTGTAGGGTAGGAAACGGAACATCGGAGCCCGGCCCAATTCTTCTGCTGCTCCCTTCCAATGAGAGACAGAGAGAGAGTTGGCAATTTCCTGTGCGGCCTGATGACATCGTGCTTCTGCCAAGGATTATCAGGTCAATCACTTATCAAGTCGGGCTGGCAGAGCCCGATAAATTTATAGGGCGTGCCAGGCCTAAAAATCAGACTGTATCGGGCCGGCACCTCCTGATAGCCCGATTGTTAGTTTCTTTTTCTTAAAAAAGCTATTTATATCAAAAGAAAAGGAACGAGCATGGACTATACTTAATAAATTTGAGTTATATCAATGGGTTTAGAGGGTAAGAAGAGGGAAAATGTACTAAATAACTTGAGTTCGATTTCTAGTCATTATTTAAAACGACATTTACTTTTTTAACAAAAAACATTGTTTAGTGGACGGGGTTGGTCGGCCCAATAAGGGTTCAGGCCGTGCTCGGGCCTCATGTTATTGAGAGCCCGTGTCTTATGGGACCATGCCGACCCAGCAAGATAACGTTATCGAGTAGGGCCAGCCTAACTTTATTTGCCAGCTCTAAGAGTGAACGTCTCTCCGAGAGAGAGAGAGAGAGAGAGAGAGAGTATGTTTCTGATTTCATTAAGGACACTTTTGTATTGTCCTGATAGTTCGGGTCAGTGAAGGATGAAAGTAATATGGGTGGTCTGGGTTTTCTGTATACTGTTAGGGTTTGATTTTTTGCTATGGTATTTCAAGTGTAAAAAAACCATACCAACAATCAATTATAGACATAAAAAAAATCACCCATTTTGAGTTAGGTTTCTTCGGGGCCCTTATTTTCATACCGTACTAAGTGAAACATAAAAATAGCAAAACAAAGTTCTTTGTTATATATAAGACCTATGTACAACTAGAAGATCCCATAAAAGTAAATCGATTCAAGTTTTTTGTTCAACAACACATAAATCAATTATGTTCAGTAATAGTAACCATTGACATCAATATCCAACATAATGGTTTACATTTATACTGCCAAATTGGGGGTGAGAGGGTGGGGAGTGTTGATCGTGGTGTTGTGCATCATCGATTCTTCATTCCGCCGGATTCTCCTCTTAAGCAACAGCCCATCCGAAAGCACAAAATAAAACAACAATCGATCATTCACTCTATAACAACTAAAATATGGAATGAACAAAAACAAAATACAGAAGTATGACTAAAATGATAAAGATATAGAAGAGCAAAATATAGAAACTGGAGGATGGAAGCCTATGGACGAAAACATAAAAGAAGCTAAGTAAAATGTATGGCAAAAAAAAATTCAGAATCAGATGAGAAATTTAGCAAACAGTTGAAACATTATTGTAGAAACAGAAGAACTTAATCACCGAAACTCAAATGCAGAAACAGAAAACCAAAAAGAAAAATGTAGCAGTAGACCACGAATTCAGTAGAATCAGATCAGAAACTTATCAAGAGTACAATAGAAACATAGCAGAAACATTATTACATAACAGAAGCATATGAACAATGAAACAGACAGCAGAATCAAAATAACAAAAATAGAAATGCAGCAACAGAATAGAAATTCAGTATAATTAAATCAAAAACTTACAACAAAAAATATATATTATAATAAAACCATGAGAAGATAAACAGTGAAATAGAAGAGTAGAAACAGATATGCTACGATAGCACAGAAATTCAACATAATCATATGAGAAACTTATCAAAAAACATAATAGAAACTTATCAACACTGACACCACAACATTCGAGAATCTCTTTTAAATTATTAAACATAGTACATTTAATCTCGAATGACAATAAAAAAATGTTATTATAATATAATACAAGCAAATAAATGTATAAGAATATAAATAATATTATAAGAAGTCGGAATACGTGGCTATCACATTATTTTTAAAATAAATTTAACTTCTTTCAAATGGGCATAGGTGACTTGGTTAGTCGTCTCTTAAGATACAATAATTTTGATGAGTTGGTGCACTCGTCTTCGAGCTTCAATAACGGACTTGAATAGAAGTAGAATACCAACAATGCAAATGAGAGGAAGTCCTCTTGTAGATAGTTCAAGACTCAATGTGTATAAAATGGGTTGAGCCTAGTGAAAATGACATTTAATTTGGTATTAATGTATTTAATACCTAGTAATCAACGCAATTAATATGTCTAATGAGCCCATTATTAATATGTGTAATTAGTGATTAATCAAGCATCATTAATACGTGCAATTAAGGCATTATTAGTATGTGTAATGGTAATATGATTATATATTAATAAGAGCACCAAAATTGGGTGGAAAATAATTTTCTCATTCACTAATTTACACCCCTCTTTTTTCCCAAAAAAAAAGGTTGAGGGATATGCAATGTTCTTGAACAGATCACGCTACAAAATGAAGTGAAATTTTCGAAATTTACGTCAAACAATAGCAGGCTAGCAAGGGCGCAACAGAGGTAGGCACTCGTACCATGCGATAAGGAACTGGGGTTGGCAGTGGCAATCGGAGCTAGAGACGCGCGCAGATGACACGGTAGAAGGAAGGAACACATCAGCGCGACAACATTTGCAACAACCAAACTAAGGTCGAGCAGTATCCATTAAGAAAATAATAATTTATTACACTCATAATATCCCTTTCATATTTTTATCAAAATAAAATTCTCTTATAAATATTTTTAGTCCATCCGGCTCGGCTCTTCTGAGTATTTTTGAGCGGGGACTGAACTTTTCCAACTTGGTTTCTGATGCTTATAAACCAGCTAAATTTACTAGCGGCTACCGAATTCTCGAAAATTCTTAGGTTGGATGGGGTCTGGTTTTTTATTTTCTGGTTTTTTCGTGTCTTTTTGCCGCCAGTGTAGGTCACTCAGCATTGAGTGGTTGTGGAGTTTCCTTGTTTTGGGCCTTGCTTGCATGCCACTTATATTATATCCCAACTGGCAAAATAAGACTGCATATTATGGCTCACCATCCATCATCACTATTCATTAGTGGATATCATTCAAATCAATATCCCCACAAAAAAATATCTGTGGTTGAGTTTTTTTTTAAATTCATTTTTCACTTAGAAAATTTACAAAAAAGAAAGTCTCCCGGTATTTTAGACTTGAAACAATTGAAAATTATACTAAATCTATGCTGTTGTAATACCATGTAAACTTCTCCATCCACTTCTGACCCTCCTCTCAAACAATACGTAGATTTGAGAATTTGTAATCTCAAAATAATATGAAAGTACTAATATTGTCATTGAATTTAAAATATCTATATAATAACTATATAGTCGACTATATTGAATAAAGAAAGATAGGCTTTTAACACATGAAAAATTACTTGGACATTCATAAAAACGCTAATTTTATTTGGATTATATTGGAAACTCCGATTTCAAAGAAGATGTCCAAGCTGGCCAAAAAAAAAAGAAAAGAAAATATAGAAAAGATTTCAAAGAATGTAGACAAAATCAAAGAATGTATATCTGTGTGTATATGTATTGGCAAGTGTTTCAATTATGGACCTTTTTTTTTTTTTTTAAATCCCAATCATTTCTAAGAATTTCATGTTCTGTACAGAGTCATGTATAGTTTTCTAATATATCATTTGTTTCAAGCATTAATTTTTTTATAATTGAAATTTCATTCCATTAAAATGATTTACAGATCGGGTATATTCACAAAGTTACACAATGAGACAACTAAGCAGAGGAGATTGGCCCAGTCAATTATAACAAGATTTGGAGTATTATTAAATTATGAGAAAAGTTAAATTATAGAAAAATTTTATAATTTATATGAAAATTGGATTATAATATGATGTTGTTGTGTCTAGTAAATATTTTAAATTATTAAAAAAATAGGTCAAGATATAGTAATAAAATATTTGATATGATAAATTATAAATGTACATATAAAATTATACCCTCAAAAAGGCAAGAAAATGGTGGAGCAGGAAGGGTGTACCGACGTGTACGGAAAATTATTTGTATTCGCAATGAGATTGTTGTAGGGGTGAAAGGACAGAAAAAAATACCAAGTTGAAATTAGAAGATGATATTTTTACTAAAATTTTAAATAAATAATTTAATAATCGAATTTTATATTGAAAGGATTGATGAAATTTTTTTTAAGAATTCTAATCCGACCGTAAATTAATTTTAAGATGTGTTTTAACTGATCTGAAAATACTACTTGGATAAAAAAAAATATAAAATATTTCCAATGGAAGTTGAATAACTCGGTAATATTGGTCCGCCTCAGTAATGTCAAAATCAGTCACGGTTTCCGCCCAAATGATGAAAAAATGCGATGGAAAGCTTAAACTTTTCTCGACGTAGACCTATTTTGAGCAATAAGTGGGACATTTTATTGAAATTTTAATTTCTAGAAAGAAAGACTTTCACCTTTTTAACTCGTCTAATAAATCGACAGCGTGGCAGTACTCTATTGGTTGTCTTCCCATCTCCAAGATCCCCTGTTCTTCTCTCCCCGTTCATTTGGGTTCTTCTTCCACCCCAGCAGTCCCTCTGGCCGGTCGGACCAATCCCCCAGATAATCGGAGCGTCTATCGTCTTCGCCTCCTGCCCTTGCTCACAATCTCTTCGGGAGGAATCCCCTTTCTCCAACGACCAGTTACCACCGTCTTGTCGCGCCGCCGCCAAGCCCACCCTGCTTGACTTCGAATCGTCACGCTTTTGGGGCCGGATGCCTCTTCGAATTTCGTTTTTTATACGAGGGAATCGATTTAGTGTTGAAGTTTTGATCTCTATTCTTAACTGAGAAGCTCCACTTTTTGTACTATCTCTCTGGGTGGGTTTTCCTCTCCCTCGTGCTTTCCGTTGACACAGGAATTGCTCCTTATCAATATTTCGTCATTTTAGCATTTATTTGAGCTCAGCTGGTCACTTTGTTGCCGCAGAGATCTTGGATTGAAGTGAGAACAAGGAGATTGTTCTGATTAAGGGGGGGAAATGGCCAGTCAGGGGGGTCCATCACGAAGAAGTATGTCGCTGTCGAACATCTCTGCGCAGGGAAAGAAGAAAGCATTTGAAAGTGGAGGGGCGTCCGAGTCCTCTAGAAAATCCCTTTCGTCGTCTCGTTCCATGTACTCGCCGTTATCATTCTTTTGCATTACCTGCAAGTTTCCTTTGGATTGAAGGGATTGGAGGGACAAGGAGGGGAAGTATTTGGAAGGATTGTTGAATCTTGTTTGGGTATTTTTCTTAGGAGGGTTATGTCTATTACACCATTCAATTATTATGGTCTATTACACTCTTTAACCCTCCCTTTATAATTCTGTCCAACCAGTTTTATCTTATCCCTCCTTAACCTTTACTTCTTCTCACCTCACCTCCCTTCGCCTCCTTAACCCTCCCTTTCCCTCCCCTCCACATCTCTCTATTCAAACATACCCTAAAGCTGAACTGTTTTCTCTATGATCCCAATAATAACAAAATCCTATAATTCCTTTGCCTGAAGCAGACTGAGTAAATCTGAAAAGAGCTAATATATAGCGGGCCATCTTCTGTGTAATCATTATTTAGAATTATTCTGGGTCTTGTGCCTTTGGTTGGTACAAATATCTTCTTGAACGTCTTCTTCTTACCCCTTTCACTGATTTGGATTTGAGTTTGCTAATATTGAACTTACATGCCTCTTCCATAGGCTCTGGATGTTCAAATACACGAGAGACAAACATGACATAATTTTGTGTTGTTGGTGCACTGTAGGGGATTAACTGGAGAGCGTACTGTCAAAAGATTGCGCCTATCAAAGGCTCTCACCGTCCCTGAAAGTACTAGTGTTTATGAGGCTTGCCGTCGAATGGCTGCTCGTAGAGTAGATGCTCTATTGCTGACTGATTCTAATGGGCTACTCTGTGGTATCCTTACAGATAAGGCAGGATAATTCCCCTTATACATTTTTAGTATGTCATACCTCAGTTTAATGACTTATGGTTTTCCATTACCTCCTCTTTCTGTGCTTGAAGGATATAACAACAAGAGTTATAGCCCAGGATCTGAATCTTGAAGAAACACCGACCTCTAAGGTCATGACGCGGAACCCTCTATTTGTTCTCTCAGATACCCTTGCAGTGGAGGCCCTCCAGAAGATGGTTCAAGGTCAGCACTATCAAACCTACTTTAGTTTCTTCCTTTCATGTTGCTTATATCCTGTGCTGACGGTATATTTCTAGTATCTGCATTCAGGAAAGTTCAGACATTTGCCTGTTGTGGAGAATGGAGAGGTCATTGCTTTACTTGACATAGCCAAATGTTTACATGATGCTATTGCTCGAATGGAGAGGGCAGCTGAAAAGGGAAAAGCTATTGCTGCAGCAGTTGAAGGTGTTGAAAAAAATTGGGGAACATCAATAACCGGTTAGTTGATGCTTGAGAGTGTTGTTACCATTATGACTACTTCTCTTTAAAAAAAAAAGCTGTCCTTTACTATTTTTATGATCATATGTCTTTACGTCAATGCTTCTTTTCTCCCTGTGGCAGGCCCTAATACATTTATAGAGACACTGCGAGAACGAATGTTTAAGCCCTCTCTATCAACGATTATCTCCGAGAATTCAATGTAGGTAATATCTTCCTTTCACTGTATGGTTGATTCTATGCAATGAGTAATAGTATGTGGCCAATGCTCCCATCTCAAGCTTAATCCCTCCGTTAACTGTTATTGGCAATACGTAGGATTGTAACAGTTGCACCAGCAGATACAGTTTCAATTGCTGCAAAGAAGATGTTTGAATATCGATCAAGCTCAGCAATTGTGACAATTGAAAACAAACCACAGGGAATTTTGACGTGAGTCTCTTAATTAGTACAATTTTGATTTTCTCTTCCATTGTGAATCAGGATTTTTTAATAGTTATAATATAAATTTACATGGATCTTAAATTCATGTTCTGTGATAACTTTCAAAGTATCCGTGATGCTCATGGAAATTGAAGTTTGACTTTGCTTGTTTCAGCTCAAAGGATATTTTGATGCGAGTTATTGCTCAGAATCTTTCCCCTGATTCCACTCCTGTAGAAAAGGTATTTGTCTAAGTGAGATGGGAATTTGTTCGACATTTTTCAAGAATCTGATATCTTCTGTATGAAACCTTGATTATAGCTCATCATACTGCATAACTGCAGTGATTAGATTTAAGTAATCAACGTTATTGAGATGATACACTTATCTGTAGGTTATGACTCCTAATCCAGAATGTGCAACAGTTGATACCCCTATTGTTGATGCTTTGCACACCATGCATGATGGTAAATTTTTTGCACCTCCCAGTAGTAGAGAGAGGTAGGTAGTTATCTGTGCAAGTTGGTGAAACTTTTAGTTTTGCAAGTAAGTGTTTCTCCTGTTTGTTAAATTCGGGTGATTGGAGCAGATGGAAGTGTAGTTGCTGTTGTTGATGTAATCCACATCACTCACGCTGCTATTGCCACAGTAAGTGACATCTCAATTCATGGTTATTTCTATTTTAATTTTTTTTTATGCTCTTTCCCATTTTTACTTTGTTATCTTGCATGATCTGTAAAAGAAAAATCTGCGATCTTATGTCTTTATTGACAGACACATACATATTATTGCACATGTCTGCATGGTTTTAACTTTCATCCTGTTTCTTGTGATTTGATGGCTTGTATGGTTTTACAAGGCTGGTGGTTTTAAGATATTATGATTCATCACAATTTTGCTTTCCTTTTTGTCTCCTATTGATGCATGTTTCCTGGAATTACAAAGCGTCATGTTTATGTTGTTTTTCCCTTTCTGTAGAAACAACCTTCTATAGTAAGTAAATCAAATGATTAGAGGAAATAGTTCCTCTCTGCTTGAATGTGTCGCTGGTTGTTTTGTTAGCTCACTTGTGGTCATAGTTTCTCTAGGGAAAAAGATAGATGAAACTTCCGTTAGGATGTTCTCAAACTTTTATGCCCTTGGATACTCTGCCTTCATTTGTCATGTGTCTCTGATGTGCTAGTGATTAGATCCTTTAACAATGATGAATGAAGATTATTAGTTTTGGAGTTATGTCTTCATCCATTTTCACTACTCTCTGTTTTGTTCTCTATAATACTTTCTAAAAAGGTTGGCAGTACTGCTGGAATCAACAATGAGACTGCAAGCTCCATGATGCAAAAGTTCTGGGATTCAGCTCTGGCTTCTAGTGCTGTGGATGATGATGAAGAGACTAGGAGGTTGATGCTGATGATTTTCTGATTGCATATCTGATTCCTTTTGTAATTTTGATGTTTTTAAGATGGGTTTTACCGTTAATGCTTGCTAACATTTATTAGAACTATCTCAGTGAAGGTTCCATGAAATTCACTTCCGAAGGAGGAGAGATTGGAAGATCACTCCCCTATCAATCATCAGCCTTGACCAACACATTTGGCTTTAAGATTGAGGATAGGAAAGGTCGAATGCATAGGTTTACATGTGGTAAATATTTACTCATCAGCAACAAATGTTCAATGGTCTTATATTGACTTTATCTCATATGTGTGCAGCCCCGTGCATGTCTTTTTGATTCACAGGATAATTGGTACCAGCTTGCACCTTTGTCAGCTAAAGTTTTCGGTTGTTTTTCCTTTCTTTTAGTAGAAAATTATCTTGAAGCTGCTAGTTTTGGAATAGCATTTAAGAGTGGAAGGTTTCTTATTTGGAATGTTCCCTGAATGAATTCTCTAATGATCTAATTCTTCAACCCCTACTTTTTGCCAGCTACCTTAACTCTCAAGTTCTTTATCAATTTATGACTTCAATATATTCTTTTATGTTCCTGTGCTTTGGTTCAGATACCAGAAACATTACGGACCTCATAACTTCTATAATCCAGAGAGTAGGTGACGATATTGATAGGAACAATTTGCCTCAAATTTTGGTATGTTGATGCTTTTTTTTTTTTTGGGATTTGTGGTTCATTTTCAGTATTTTGTTCCATCTCTTTCATTTTTCTTTACCTAGGAATCATGCTGTTTGCTGTTGTTATTTTGTAGTATGAAGATGAAGACCATGACAAAGTCGTGCTAGCATCAGACAGTGATCTGGCAGCTGCTGTTGACCATGCAAGATCAGCTGGTTGGAAGGTACAATGAATTTGCATAGATAGTGCCATTTAGATAATGAAAAGGAGAATTATGCCCTAAGCAGTCACTGATGGCACTGACTAGGGGCTTCTTTTGCGTGTTAGTGTTGATGATCAGCGTAATCAATGGACAGATTTCTTAATATTAGTTGAAACAGGATTAATAAGTTGCTTTATCAACTTTGACAGGGACTGAGGCTGCATTTAGATTACTCAGGGAAGCCCGGTCAAAGGAAAGGCTCCAAAGGTGGAGATATGGATTATGCTCATCATGCAGATGCTTGGGCTGCAGCTTATAGTGCTGTTGCGGCAGGAGCTGCCCTAGCTGCTGGATTAGGCATCTTGGCCTACCTGAAGAGAGCGGGTTCTTGATCTGATCCTAGTACTAGAGATGCCATGTTGCTGATTCCCAATTGAAGGATAAATATTCCAAGCATAGCGTGCACAGAATAAAGTTCTCTGGGAATATAACCTGTGTTTTTTTTTCTCTTGTTGCGAGTGGTGTCACTCGATGCTCAATTCTTGTACAAACATTACACAGAAAGAAAGAAATTTATGTAATGTTTCTGTTGTGTGATCATCTCTGACTGTTCTGTCAGTTTGCTTTCGGACTTAAGTGCTGTTGTTAGTGCTCTATGTAGCTTCCTGTCACCAGGGTGTTTGCAATGCTCAGGATTGAGGCATTGGGAGTTTGTGCCTACCTGATTGAGAGTGGGAGCCAAGAGAGATTAATGGAACTTCTTGATTGATGTCGTCCTCTTTTGTTAAACAAGGTGTGCCATGACTAAAGTCAACCGTTGGCAATTAATACGTCCATCGACTCTATAGTCCTAATAATAAAGTGAGCCAAAATAAAAAGGCTCTTGATCAATATCTACACCTAGTAGTACTATTTTGACTATGGAGCTCATGTTGGCCGGCTCATGACACATTCCTATGAGTAAAATTGTCTGCAATTATACGCGGAGATGTGATGTGCTGCTAGCAAATAATAAACTCTGTTGAAGTATTATTGATCTTGGGAATGGAATATCAAACACTTTTTTTCTGTTTCTTATTTACCAGTAGAATATGATATGGAATCCATAAATGATGAAGAGACAGGTCCTAGAGAAAATACTACTCTAATCTCTTAATATAATGCAGTTTGCCAAGAGGAAGAGAAAGGTACAGGGAAGTGGACTGCACCTTGTAAGGGCATGCGTCCCTCTTGTTTGGGAAAACAACCTTTCTTGTTTCCCGAACTGCAGCTGACACAGTATTATGCACATAATATCAACCTAACATGAAAGGACCCATGGCCAAGGCATTTCATCTGCTACCTTTCTTCTATAGGAACTTGAGAAGAAGCTCAATTACATATTCATATTCCATTAGTTTGACTCGATGATCAAGAGAGATGCTTGGGGATGGTAAGTCTAAGCTGACCGAGCCGGGATATCTCAATTTGCATGATGTAATCACACTATGACCAGTCCCTTTCATGGTGTGATCTGTCAATAGCAGGCAGAACTTATAAAGGAGGGAGGTCCACTAGACATTGAGGGCTAGTGCTCAGAGGAATGAGACCTCTCTAGCATGTAGGTTTCTTTGATCATGTTAGGACTCCTTATGCAAATATTCCAGCGGGGTGGAACACCGGGCCTTCTCCTTATTTTTTTACCAGTTTGGAGCCCAAGACCAGGTCCCCCACTATTATGGTTTCCATTTGGATTTTAAGATAGGTACTCGTAAGATTACTTGATAAGGCCATCGATCCATAGCTCATCTTCGGCTAACCCCATATTGGTGTAATTAGCTTTTAGTTATGGCATAAAATAGAGGAGCCCTTTGATTCATCTTAAGTGTTGCAGGTCATATATTAGCTGAAGATTGTAGATTAGCTAAATTAGCTAAGTTTCCTATTCGATTAATTTCTTTCCTAAGTTAGGATTCTCTTTGTATATAAGCAATATATTATACACAATTAACATAAGAGAAATAAACTTGCTTCTTCCTTGTGTCTCATAACATGCTATCAGTGTAGGATTCAAGAATTTCAGCCACCCATTCCGCAAGCCTACTATGATTTTTGCTGTCATTGTTCTCTGCTGTGATCTTTGCTGTGACTTTCTGTTTGCTGCTTGCTATGTCTCTCTCTGCTCGTAGCGTGCTAACATCTTGTTGTTTGTTGCTCATTCATGTTGTTCAAAGGAGGCTTCAGTTTGTTGATTCTCTCCAGACATTCTATGACTGGACATTAGGGTTTCTTTTCCTCACCCTTCTGTCTAGTCTTGTTGCTACTTGGTTTTGCTCAGATCGATTTACCTTTGCTGTTGCTTGATTAATTAGACCTGTTCGATTTGCTCTTAAATTGGTTTACCATTGTTGCTGCCCAATTCATAAAAACCTATTTGATTTGTTTTGCTCAAATTGGTTCACCTTTGCTCCAGTAGTTCTATCCTATTTTGGTGGCTTGTGTTTTGATTGTGCCTAATTTTTCATTATCTTGGTATCATGGCTTATGAACATAAGCATACTATCGTAATTGTTGTAATTCCAATGTTATCTAAAATCATAGAACACAAACTTATTAGACCTAATTATTTGGATTGGTTTAAAACAATTAGGATTTATCTTCGCATCTAATTGAAAGACAATCATCTTACTTCTAATCCACCAACATATGATACTCGTAAGGAGTGGCTGAGGGATGATGCTCGCTTATTTCTATAAATCAATAATCCATTCATATTGAGGTAATTAGTATGATTAAACACTGTGAGTATGTCAAGGAACTAATGCAGTACTTAGAATTCCTATTCTCTAGAAAGGGAAATCTTTCACAAATTTATGAAGTTTGCAAAAGTTTCTCTTGTGTTATCAACAAGATCAGTCACTTCAAGCATACTTTGAATTTTTAAAGGACATATGAAAAACTAAAAATTTGTTATGTTTTTAGTCCTAATGTCACAATTCAACAAACTCAACGAGAGAAGATGGCAGCAATGAGTTTTCTCACAAGCCTTAACTCCCATTTTGATGTTGCTAGATTTCAAACTCTCTAGTGTTGGGATTTCCTCTCTACATGTGATCTTCACTAGTGTACTTCACACATATACTCGAAGCTCCATTATTGTTCAAACTCCCAATGCACTTGTCACCTTTAGTACACCCCATAGTGCATTTAGAATGGGCCAACCCTTCCAGAGATATCATAACAGATGTGGTAATTGCAATTTAGATATAGGGGGAGTTATATGTAACTATTGCCATGAGTTTGATCATACGAAGCGTTATTGTTGAAAGTTGCAAAACAAGAATATGAAGTTTCAGCTAGCTTTGGTGGCTTCTACTCCGACTAATTTTGCCTTGGTGTGATGTTTGTTCTACCAAATTCTAACAATATGGTTGCAATTTCTACTAAGGATTTTGCCAAGTTCGCCTAGTACTAAGAATTTTCAAAGAATTTATCATAATCTATCACTGCCCTTGCCAAGTCATGTAATCCAAATGCGTGTCTCCCTTCATCCTCCAACAAATAGGTAGTTGATTAAGGTGCCACAGATCATATGACAGGTAATCACATCATCTTTTCCATTTTTTTTGTCTCATATGTCTCCCACCTCTATAATCTTAGCTGATGGATCCACCTCATATGTTCTTGGTTTTGACATCCGATCCAACTCCATCAATTACCTTATCCTCTGTATTGAGTCTACCTAAATTTGCCTTTAATCTTGTCTTTGTGAGTAAATTTACTCATACTTTGAATTATTCCATCTCATTCTTCCAAGGTTACCGTCTTTTTCAAGATCATATGATGAAGAAGATGATTGGTGAAAGATAGACTCATCACTACATTTTGGATGCCCAAGCCCTAGGATATGTTGTGTGTTCCAGTACCTTAATTCCTTTCAAAGCACATTGTTAGTGGGGCCTTCCTTCCCTACCTTTGTTGAAAAAAATCATGTCATGAGTTTTATTTTGTGTCTTCTCTTGAGTGTAAGTCATGTCAATATGCCAAACACCATCATCTTTCTTCACTTCCCCATATTAACAAATGAGCTAACTCTCCATTTGAACTAGTTCATTAAGATGTTTGGGGTCTAAATCCTACTGTGTCTAAAATTGGTCTTTGATACTTTGTTACCTTCGTTGACTATTTTTCTCATATGACTTATATCTATTTCATGAAGAACCATTCCAAATTATTTTCTCACTTTATTGCATTCTATGCCAAAAAATATGACAAAGTTAATATATATGTGGGAATTTCATGTAGTGATCATGCCAAACAATACTTCTATGATATTTTTCAATATTATATGGTTCAAAACAGTATCATCCATCAATTATCATGTGTTGACACATCATCTCAAAATGGTGTGGCTAGAAAAAATAGGCACCTTCTTGAGACTGTCAAAATGCAAGTTCCTAAACCTTTTTGAGCTAATGTTGTTTCTATAGCTTGCTTTCTCATTAATCCCATGTTTTCATTTGTTCATGGTTATACTCCATATGGTCTTCTTTTCCCTACTAAGCCATTATTTCCTATCGAAGCTCAAATATTTGGTAGTATTTGTTTTGTTAGACATGTTAATTCCCTTGTAACTAAATTAGATCCAAAGTCATTAAAGTGTGTCTTTCTGTAATGCTTTGCATGCAAAAAGGATATCAATGTTTCTGTTCTAACCTTAACAGATATCTTGTGTCAATTGTTGTTCCTTTTCTTGAGTATGCTTCTTTTTTCTCTACTTCTCAGTCTTTTGGTAAGGGGGAGGATGATGATATATTATAGTATCATATCACATACAAGATCACTCAATCACTATCATCATCTTCATTGGTTCCACCACCTCCACTATCTCTTATTATCCATACCTACTCTTGCCATAGAGATCCACCTACTTCATGTTCGGCACTGGTTTCTTATTTGGCATCGGATTCCCGCCTTAGTGATCTTAATTTATCTATTGCACTTCATAAAAGGTAAACGGTATTGTGCTTATCCTATTTTTTCTTTTGTCACTTGTGATCACTTGTCCTCCTTTTCTTACTCCTTTGTTGCTTGTATGGACTGTGTGCCTATCCCAGCATCTATCTCTAAAGCTTTATCTCATCTTGGTTGACATCAGGTGATGATAGAAGAGATGAATGCTTTGGATTCCAATAATAATTAGAATTTAGTTCCTTTACCAACTGGCAAGAAGGCTATTGGATGTAAATGGGTATTTGCAATTAAATTTAATGCGGATGGATTGGTTGCCCAATTGAAAGCTTGTCTTGTACCTAAGGAGTTTGCTCGGACTTAAGGAGAGGATTATTTTGATACATCTTCTCTCATTACTAAAGTCACCTCCGTTCAATCACTTATCTCTTTTGTAGCGGCTTATGGCTAGCACTTCCACTAGCTTGATATTAAAAATGCCTTCTTGCATAGTGATCTTCAGGAGGAGGTTTATATGGAGCAACCGGCTAGGTTTATTGCTCAAGGGGAGAACAGGAAGGTTTGTCATCTCTACAAATCTTTATATAGCCTCAAACAAAGCCCACGTGCTTGGTTTAGTTAATTTAGCTGGGCAACTAAGGATTTTGGCATGAGTAAGAGTGAGTTTGATTATTTAGTTTTTTTATAAAAGATCTCCTACTGGATCTATACTTCTTGTAGTATATGTGAATGATATTGTTATCACCGGGAGTGATACAATGAGAATGATGTCATTGATGTCCTCTTTTTAAAGTTATTTCCACACAAAGAACTGAGGAGCCTTGCAGTATTTATTGGGAGTAAAAGTGATAAGAAGCAAGAGGAGCACCTTATTATCTTAGAGGAAATATGTACTCAATCTATTAGTCAAGAAAAGGAAGTTAGGACCTAGGCCTTGTAGAGCTCCATTGCTTTCTAATATACGACTCATAGGAGATGGAGAATTATATGAAGACCCAGAGAAATACCAAAGGTTAATTGGAAAATTGAACTATTTAATGATGATTTGTCCTGATATTGCTTACTCAGTTAGCATTATCAGTTAGTTTATGTTTTCTTCAATAGGTAACCATTGAGAAGCATTGGAGTAGATTCTATGCTACTTAAAGGGAGTTTTGGGCTAGGGCATACTATATAGTAATCATGGACATTATCTTGTTAAATGTTTCTCTAATGCAAATTGGGTAGGCTTCAAGATTGATAGGCTGTTCTCCATATTGCATGTAATCCCATGTTTCATGGGAGAGCTAAACATATCGAGATAGACTATCATTTCATTTGTGAGAAAATACAATAGAAGTTGGTCTCCACAAGACATGTGAAAACTAGAGAACAACTAGGAGACATATTCACGATGGCTCGTAGTGGTCCTCGAGTTTACTATAATTGTAACAAGTTGGGATTACTTAATGTTTACGCTCCAACTTGAGGGGGGAGTGTTATAAGTTGTATATTAGCTAAAAATTATAGATTAGCTAAATTAACTAAGTTTTCTATTTGATTAATTTCTTTCCCAGGTTAAAATTCTCTTTTGTAAATATATTGTACATAATTAACAAAAGAGAAATATATTTTCTTCTTCTTTGCGTCTAATATCATTAAGAAATAGCTCGGTAGGAGGAGCAACAGTGTCTTCTTCTTTTTTTTTTCCCTTGAAATGGTTTGTTGTTAATGAGCGGGAGATTCTGTCCACGTATGTGCGGGGAAGCTGCTCTCTTTCTAAGCATGGACAGAATGAAATGAATTGTAGTTAATGGCAGCCTACCATTATCCGACCATGAATAGATCCGATTGACTAATGAGCACTCCCCCTCCCACTTTAGCCCCTCTCAACTGTCGTCTGGAAATGAAAAAAGTTGGTAGTCAGTCACCTTCTATTGATTTTCAAATTTATGATTTGATCTCTAATAAATCTGTTATAATATTTAACAGAATGGATAAAACTATCTTGTTACTGTGTAGTGGACTCGTAGTGTGGTGCATAAAATGAGAGAAAGAACAAGACAATTCCATCAAATTCCAGAAGAATTTAATTTTACATAGACATTACAATATGATCGTACTCTACTTATTAGGTATAAAAAAAGGGGGGGAGGGGGGGTGGGGTTCTCGAAGAAGAAAGAAGGATTCAATGCTCTCACAACAACTTAGACAAATTAGGAAGAAAAGGCAAAAATTATAGTTAATTCTTGCTTATAAAAAATTTTAGACAAATTAAGTGAGTAATTAAATATTTATTTCATATTTCTTTACATTATTATTTATTAGTACTCTTTTTTCTCGCCTTCTGTTTCTAATTAACTGTTTAAATGAAATGATAGAACGGAGTAGAAGAGTAGCAGCAGCAATGAAAGCCCTCAGGTTACCCCTTCAATCCTCTCTGCTCGGCCCTCCTCCTGTACCGTTCCTGTCTGGCCTACCTCGCCAATCACTCCACTCCGATCAAATCCAATATCCAAATCGAATTGTGCTGTTCCTCTCTTCTCCTCTCCCATCCCTTCTGATCTGAACTGTTGTTCCTACATCGGATCAGAATTGAGTCTCCTCCTCCTCCGCCTCCATCTCCACCTTCCCCTTCCCACCAACCAGTTAATCCATATTATTAATTAATCAAATTCTTCATCTATTAGACATTCCCTTCCCTTCGCTTTCCTTTTTGCTCTATGGAGACCAACCCCCAGCAAGCCCAACCCCAATCCTCCTCCTCCTCCTCCGCCACCGCATACCCAGGGGGAGGAGCAGGAGGCCCCCACTTTCACCACCTCCAGCAGCAGCAGCAGCTCCAAATGTTCTGGTCCTACCAGCGCCAAGAGATCGAGCAAGTCAACGACTTTAAGAACCACCAGCTCCCTCTCGCCCGCATCAAGAAGATCATGAAGGCGGATGAGGACGTCCGCATGATCTCTGCCGAGGCCCCCATTCTCTTCGCCAAGGCCTGCGAGCTCTTCATCCTCGAGCTCACCATCCGTTCCTGGCTCCACGCTGAGGAGAACAAGCGCCGCACCCTCCAGAAGAACGACATTGCTGCCGCCATCACCCGCACCGACATCTTTGACTTTCTCGTCGATATCGTCCCAAGGGACGAGCCTAAGGACGAGGCTGCCGTCGGTATGGTGGGACCGCCCGCTGCCTGTGGTGTCCCTTTTTATTATCCCCCGCTCGGCCAGCCTGCTCCCGGTGGCATGATGATCGGAAGGCCGGCAATGGATCCATCTGGGGTCTATGTGCAGCCACCATCACAGGCATGGCAGAGCGTATGGCAGAATGCCGCAGCAGGAGATGACGGATATGCCTCTGCCCCTGGAAGTGACAGCAAGCGGAGTAGTATAGATGGGCAGAGGTATGTGTTCAATCTAGAACCCTTAACAAGGCTTACTATTCAAGTGGCTGCGTTATGGTTGGAGATCCATCCCATGGAATTAGTCAAACAGCAGCATGTAAATGCAGGAAACTAAAGCTGCTCTCTGATACTAGATAGTTGTGATTATGGTAACCACTCTAAAAGGGTTAACTTAATTCCGGCATTGCTTATTATTGATTACTTCTATCCTGAAAGACGCCAAGGCATTCAATTTAAGTCAGTCTATCTCAAATTAAGATATGCTGATGATAGCCATGCCGTTGGAAATTCTTGCTGGATTTATGAGCTGACTGCTAAATTCAATCCAATCAAGGCCAGTATCCTTCCCCCACACCCCTTTGATTCTTCATTCTGCAAAACTAAATCTTGACATCCTTTACGTGAGGTCCTATTCACCCAAAGTTTGTGCTAACTTACTGCCCCAGATTCTAGTTTCCACTCTAGGAAGTGATATCATCTTACATCTCGTAATATAAGACATATTCATGAAGGCTAGAATCTCACTGTTGGTTATTCAATGCTAACACCAACTTATTATTGAGTGCACTTGTGGAGCTGCCCTTGTTAGTGTTTCACACATATATTGCAGATCTGGATGTGGTAATCAAGAGCATCACATGGTCATGGATTTCTTTCAGCTTAACAGTGTGGAATGTGGACTCTTGGTCTTGTTTGTCAGGGAAAAAAAATAGTGTGGACTTTTGGTCAAAAGAAACTTTTTTCCTGATAAACTCTTTCTTTTCAGGAGAATCACTTTCCTGGAGCTTTATTTGTGTTTGAATCTAATTTTTTTACCTATTCGGGCATCAGTTTTCAGATATCTACATGTAATGCTTTATTCCTTCTAAAATAATAAACCTTGCATTCATGCATTTACATTACATAGCACAGGCCAACTTTCCCAGATGAAACAATTCCCTGGTAGCTAATTAAAAGAAATATTTGGAGAAACTTATTTGCTACTCTATAATTCTTGATGGTTTATTGCAACAGGTTTGAATGCTGTTTGTCTCTTGTTTGTTTTTCTTTTGGTTTGATGATAGGATTCTGGCACTAATAGGCAGGGGGTTTCACCTGCTACGGAGTACCCTTTTTTTGTGTGAGAAAGTTTTGACCTGGTTAAGCGTCAAGTCTGCGGTATATGAGTGAGCTATCTGCAGTTCTTTTACAACCATGCACCTGAGAAGAAGGCCTCTAGTGCAATATATTTTTGTCGCCTCTTCCCTACTTCCCACTATTTAGTAAATCACCAATCTCTCCTCATATCTCTCTCTCTTATAAATGGTGGCCCTTGCTTCAGGTCTGTGCTGCTTCCTAGAGGACTGTTGAAAGGCTCAAGACAGATAGATATTATATACTTTAACATAGGAAACCTAACCTGCATCTTCCTGGCAACCACATTTATATCTGCCATTTGCTACGTAGCGACCAGCTTTTCCTATTAATTTTTGTTGTTTGCCTCGCTTGAGAATGAAGAGTACATATTGTGTCTGGGCATTACAGGTGTAATGTAGTGGAAGTTTTAACAATTCCGCTGAGAACGGCAACTTCAGGAATGAAGTCTTAGTATTTAATCATGTCCCTTCATCCTCATCTGAAATATCACTTATCCCTGTTAGAATAGTTGGAAGGGCAATTTGAATTAAAATACTGTTCTGGTTTTCTGTGAATAGTTTTACGATCATGACTAGGCAGATCGATCACTGTGATTAATCATTTACTTCATTGCTGATTGATTCTTGATCGGTTTTTGGGTGCAGTTGAGCTAACTGATCTCACAGTGTTCTGATATCAGCGGCAAAAGGCAGCAGAAGGTGGCTGATGGAATTTGCTGTTTTACTTGAAACTTTGATTTCCCATGGACTTGCCTGTCATTTATGGTGACTGCATAAAACCTGCCTAATCGGAAAAACTTAAAGAGAACTCATAAACTTGATCCTGCGGCAGCTGCCACAGTTTTGCTGCTTTGACTTTGCCTGGTGATAATTACGGAGCATCTATCTTCTTGTCTGTAGCTTCAAGGTTGCTGATCGTTTAATCCTCTGACCTTTACCGTCTAATTCATTTTTTTGGTTCTATAAAAAGAAGAAAAACTAATACGCTGCCTTTAGAAGTATACAACATTAGATGCAAGTGTTGTGGTATGGTATCGTATGCTGCCTCCATCTTTGTATTATTATTAGTGGTGTTGTTATTTTTTTAGGGGTGTGCTTGCGGGCCATGTCTCCACCTGCTCTGGTCCAAAACATCATCATTCCGAGGTTCCTTTCTCTTCTACTGGCATATCTGTCCACCAGCTGAGGTTACTCATATTTTCTCGGGCAACTACTTTGTTCGTTCACAATTAGTGTAAACTATCCATCATAAAGTTGGGAAAAAAAAGGTAGTTCATCTCGTATGAGCAGGCCAAAAAAAAAAAAAAAAAACAGATCATGGTCACCTCCCAGTATATGTCCTAAATGATGGAAGGGCTAACCTTCGAGTTAGTCCTTTCCAATATAGATATACATTAAAGTACTAATTGATATTATATGTAAATGGTAAGCAGCGGAGTACAAAGCTCTAGTTAATTGTGTAACCCAAATAATTTAATCTCGCAAATTTTAGTTCTTTCCATCTTTATCTTTGTTATTTATTGATGTTATACCATAAGAGACAGTGATTTGATTCTCGAACTTCATTCACTTAACTTTGATTAAGCTTATTCCCCCATTGTTTATCTATCGAGTTTTTAGGTCTCAACTCTGAAGTGATGTATTTATGTATATTGGAAAAAAAGATTAAAAATATATAGAAGAGGAGGCGGGGCAAAGCACTGCTGCTTTCCCATTTTATTGATTTATTCCCCTGATCCAAGAAAAAAAAAAAAGAAAAGAGCAATAGGATTGCTCAGGAGCTACCGATGCTTCAGGACATCAACATCGCAGCAGACACACCAGAAAGCAATTAGCGCAAAGTATACTAGGGACGAAGAGCGAGATTGGATTTGAAGCAGGAGGAGCAAGTGGCGAGCGATTTCTCGTGGCAGGAGATGTACTTGTGTGGCTATTGTTGGCCGTGATTCAGACTACAGACCTTTGCAGCTGCTTCAAGGACCGGGGAGAATCTGTGCCGAGCTGGGCTTTCCGAGGATGGACTAAGAATCCTGAGGCAGGCCCATGAGGGAAGACCGAGGCCTGGCCCACTTAGTCAACGACCATCGGAATTCCCGCCGACCCTTTTTTAACTGACAAGGGAAGAGTAAAAGCTGTGAAAGTCTAGAACCCTACAACACCACCCCCACCACCACAAACCCCACCGGCGCCCCCACAACTCTGTATAATTAAATTGAATATTCCTCTCTCTCTCTCTCTCTCTCTCTCTCTCGCACTTTTTTTTTTAAATCTCTATCGTCTAAACTGAAGCCACTGGTACAATGTTTTAAAACAGGGGTAGTTCTTCTCCCTTGGGAGTTGAATAGGGTGATAGCTGAGGAAGGAACGTACCAGCATAGTGCATGTATGTACTGATGGAGGAAGATAACATGAGGACTTCCATTCCTATTCTCTCTATGATTCTTAAAGTTAAAGCTGGTCTGTTCCTTGAGTATCTCAGTCTTCTAGCCATTGCTTTTAGCCAGTTCCACCTCCACTATCATATAAGCCAATCAGCTAAGTACCGGAGTATATTGCTAAGAACAGCGGTTAGTCCTCGCTCCAGCCGATAAGCAAACATGAAAATCTCCTATAGGAATGCACGATTTCTTAGCATCCTTCCTGTATGTGATATAAAGTTACATTAACCATCATGTACGTTCGGAGTCCTATGGCATATAGCCATAATCATATTTCCATTTCTCTCCCCTTTTTCAGGACACAAGTTCTACTGTTCTGGTTCACTTATTGGTAAATATGAAGTCATACTGCAATTGAACATTGAACACAAACATGTGCTGACATCTTTTCTGGGATTGATTCTGCCAAAGTGATAAAGGTTCAATGGGCCACCTTTCAACAGCTCCAGCTCGTGTGGGCCTCCTGAAAGCAGCCAGTTTTTGCTCCTCAGGTATTTGCTGAAATGCCACATCTGGAGAGTTCTTAATCTGTGGAGCTTTGTCTATTGTCCCTCAAGATTAATTATTCTCATCTTTTGAAAATTCTAAATTCAGGAAGAAAAAAATCTTATTTCAAGTGCATCAACATATTCCTAATTTTATTGTCATAGTAGAAGCAGTGACAAAACCACATAATATTCATTTACAGATCAAGACGGTCATAGTTGGTTTTGATTGCTCAGTTAACAGGTTGTGCTCCTCATTTCCAACCACCACCACCCCCCCCCCCCCCAGATCAGATATTAGTTATCGTAAGCATGTGTCTGGTGTTTCCATGCGATTTATTCTTGCACATGCCATGACCAAATCATGCCACTCCTCCCAAACTTCTTTCGGCATTCATAAGTACGGTGCTTTTACTCTTGCTTGGTTTAAAATAGACTCGAGTAAAAGCTTTCACCGAGGGTTTGTGTCTTGCCCTTTCTCCTAGATGAGAATGGGGACATTCTTGCTACTATGGGCTGATCCTTTCTCCATTATAGCTAGTACCACGATATCATCAAGAACTCAAGATAGTGAATTCTCACATGGCACTATCAGATCCACCACTCTTTGTCCCCTCTCAGTCGTTTCCTGCCTAAATGGTCCCCCCTCTCAAATTCTAATCAAATGCTCGTGCAATATTTGAGTTGAGAGAAGTCAGCACCATTCTCAAAAAGACCAACCCAGAAAGTTTTCTCAGCAGGCTTGTTTCAAGGGATTAATTGTTAATCTGTGACGTATATGATCTATGACTTTCTGTCAGGCTAAAAACTTGATCTTTCATCTAAAGTTATCGGGTGTAACCCCAGCATCATTTGACAATAATATGTGGACAGTGTGTAAAGACAAAATTTTAAGGTTTTGCAATGATGACCAGTTTGATTTATTGCTTGTTGAACCTATGTCCTACATTTTTATCCTGCCCTCTTGGCTCTACGAGATAATCGATATTCGTTGTATGTCTCTGACCGTGTCTGAAATTAGACATCATCTGAGACAGGCTATCACATTGTATGCAATGGTCATATGTCAGGGTACGTTCCATCACCAAGCTGCAATGCGGCTAGTGAGGTTCTTTTGCAGAGCACCAATGCCAACTAACTGTATTTTGTATCCTGTCCTAGGAGATCTTTCCTATCTTTGGTTACAAATTCTAGTTTCTAGTTACATCTTTGTATTCGCAATATATATAATCATTTTTATCGCTGTCGAGAAAACACTGTCAAAGAGAACTCTACGTGATAAATGGGACGAAATAATTAGTCGAAATTTCCTGCAATGATCGCATGGGCTTAAAATTTGCCCTTTAGATGAGAGGTCATTTCCATTTCTTTGGTTGCTAACCCGTCAATGCCGATGCCAATGCTAGTTAAGATGATTAGGATTGATCTTTACTTCTCTTGCTGGCCTTGTTATTAAGCTCCTTTCAGATGTACTTTTTCGGAAAGGCCTAATTTCGAGACTATAGATTCTTTGCCCCACCAGTAGATCATGTATGTCTTGGCCTTAACGAAGAATGAATGAATTATTGAATCCACTCATCAACCTGCTAACTTATTTGAATGTTACGTTTCGATGTCGGGGACAGATAATGCTGGTTATAGTCCCAATTTCGTCACTGTGCGCTTACCTGACTAGTTCTTTTCTTTTCGTAGAGCAATCTTATCTCTAACAAAGGATTTTTCTCTTTCTTTTTTGTGCTGGAACCCAGGACATAGATAGTGGGTGTTTGGTTTCTGATGAACAAAAGTTAAGGAGTTGAAAACAAGTGGATACAGCTATCCCTGTCACCCTCTAAATGAAAATTTGTTTGCTTTTTGTTCGGATCCATTTGCCTTTTCTGTCGACAGCAAGGTTCTGGACTTGACTCTGGTTCTGTCAGCTTTGGCTGCTCAATCCCCAATCCGACCCCATTATTTGTTCAATAATTATCTTCAAGTAATAACAGTTAAAATGCAGCACTCTGTTTCCATGAAGATTCAGAACCAGTAAAAATTTGCTTCTAGATTTTTTTGCCTTTGGATCTGATTTGATCTTCTTCGAGGACAATACAGTGTATTCTATTTCCATATGGCACACTCTCTATTCCTTCCTATGGTTAAGTTTTCATGTCCTATAGAAGCTTAATTAGGACTCTACTTTCCAATTTATTTCCTGGTTAACTTGAAACTTCAATATGCTGTCTCGACCCTTCTCCTTTTGTTTTTCAGCTACTCAAATTTGAGCGACAGAGCTGAAGCAGCAGGCTGAGGCCGTTTGTAGAAGTTCCAAAGCAGGTGGAGTGGTTCAGAAGTCTCAAAATCTGCAGCACACTGTCACAGCAATCCCCTTTTTCAGCTCCGTGTACTATAGGAAAATGCAGCACTGGACAATGTTATATGCTGCCAGGTGAATGGAACAAAAATGCTCCGTACACAAGAAATACTTTATACTTGTAGTTCAGTGCCATCTGCTAAAGTCTGTACATATTAGATCTCGGGGTTCAACTTTTCATCCGATTGTTGCTCGTCCACCACATATGTTAAGAGTGTCCTACTGATTCTACAGTTGGGTTAATGCGGGATGCATATTTCCCAAAGCTTATGAAATCACACCCCCACACTCTGAGAATCAAACATGACATGAATAGCCACTAGTCGGTCAAAACATGTTCGGCAAAAGGGCACATTTATCGTAAAGATTTCAGTCACAAGTTTTTAAATGATCACGAACAGACTCAATTATCCATCGTCATACTACAGACTGAATATTGAAGGCAAAGAAAAAGGAAAAAGCAGAGGGCTTGGCTCTTCTATGCCACGGTCACTTATTGGTCTTTTTGGCTTCTCCACATTCGGGAAGGAAAGATACACAGCAGGAATTTAAGAATACCGGACAGACCCGCAAAATAATATTTGCAGGCTCAAACTGGATTACACGAGAACTGTAAAAGGAAAGTGAAATCCTCAGTCGGGATCCAATTGTTCTAGTAACTGTACGTCAAGTCCCGGTGAGTATGTATACAAGTCATGTATATCTGTTATGCAGGTCGGAACCGCTGCCTGCAAGACTGGCAGGTGATCTCCATGCACTTGGAGTCGACCCTCCGGGTGGCTCGCTCCTTCATCTTCTCAGCCTTCTCCACTTCCTCCCTCGCCCTCTCCCACATACTCCTGGCCCTTGAGAACTCAGACTGTGCCAACTCCATCTCCCGCCTTGTGAGCTCCCTCACCCTCTCCGCGTAGGCCTTCTCTATGGTAGCCAACCGGATCTGCTCAGCCGCATGCCACTTGAGAGCCTTGACAGAGGCTGTCTCGGGGCCATACTCACGAATGGGGCCTGCGACAAGGCATTCATCTGCAGGTGGATGATGAATTGGCCTCAGACTGATGGATAGCTGGAGGTCAAGGGATGGGGCCGCCTCGTAGGCACAGTGATCGGGTCGATGTGACTTCATGGACAGGTGACCTGAAGAAGAAGAAGAGGAGGCAGCAATGGAGTGCGGAGTTGGAAGGAGTTGGAGTTCCTTTTGATCATCTTCTTCCATTGTGGGGCAAAAGAAGAAGAAGAAGAAGAGAGGTTAAGTTTGTCCAAAGAGAAACTGGCCGAGGTGGAGGTGATAGCGAGGGAGAGATCTTGTTGGATAGCAGAAGCAGCTGCAGTCCAATATATAATCGGCACTACCATGGTAGAGTTACCGTAGTGCCCCTGCTCCCATGGAAAATGACCGTAACCGACCTGAAGCGGATGAAATTACTATTCCGCCCATATGCAGCTCAATGGGAGGAGGCTGCAGGCTGCGCGTTGTACTATTGATTGGGATTTCCCTCGGTAAGCAGTAGAGGCAGAGGGGACGAGGGGCGGTTTGGTCAAGACTCAAAAGTAAAGGAGTAGGGCACTTGGGAACAGCGGGAAATTCAATTTCCCGTTAAGATGAACAGACAAGGGAATGGGGAAGGGAGTAGCGGGTCGAAACAAACTAACGGATCGCGTTATTGGGCTATGAGCGAGTGAGTGAGCGAGGGAGCGAGTTGAGTGCTTTTGATGATCTCCCTCCTCTTTTATATTTTATTATTGTTATCTCATCGATAATAAAAGTGTGGCTGTACGTAATCTCACCTTTCTCTTTCCCTTATATTTTATGGTACCTTTTGGGGAAATATTCTAATTATTGAATTGTTTTTTTTTCCATTTTATGGAGAGGTGAGGGGAATGAGGACTGGGAGAGAGATGGAAGGGGGTGTGACCGTGTAATAATGACACTCCCACGTGCGTACTTTAGCCAGCCGGGCAACCATCCATCCTAATTCTTTCTCCTTCCTCTCTGTTTTCGGTTTTGATAAAATTATCAAATGTGAGGAATTCATACATTCATTACAAATTGAAAATCGACCACACTCTTGAGAGTGAATTGACACCGATACCACAGAACATGTTTTTATTTATTTATTATTATACAATAACAGTTTCAGCAACTATCATTTAAATTTGAGAAAGTAGTGCAGACAAGAAAAAGTATCGAGTTAATCCTTCATCTAGCTCTAAGCAAGTAATTAGAAAAAAAAAAGGGTAATAAGTTGTGGCCTCTCTTAGTATGATTAAGATCAATATATATATGTCTTGTTTGGAAAGAACGAAAACGAGCAGGAAATTATCTGAACATTATGCACAGCAAGCAAGCACGTCATGCCTGCCTCCAACGTCCAAGACTCCAAGCGAGGTCATCTGTTCTCCGAGGAAGCAAATATTATACAGCTTCAGTAAGTAATCAAAGAAAGGATCCAGTCCTTACTTAGACATAAACTAACTACAATCCCCAGTATTAGGTATTAGCATCTTTCCGTTGTATTGACAATCTCTTGTAAATCACTGTAATTAATTGTTATTGATAGAAAATGAAATTACAATTATTTGAAAGGTTATGCAGCTTTCCCACTATATTAATTTATTTTTCTCCAAATCCACAGTACATTTGGGGGTGACTTGACACATACGTTGCAAACCATAATAATAATAATAATACATAAATAAATAAACCGTAATAAAGGAAAGGGTGATATTTGCTGGGCTGCGTCGTCTTTTCCCAGTAATAATCACAATCACATGGCCGATCTCCTTTCCGGCAGGAAAATATATCTTTCCCCCCCTGGCATGGCACTTGCAGGAAGGAAGGAAGGAAGGGAGGGTTAGGAGGAGGAATTAATGCTGAAGTGGAAAAAAGAAGCCACCGGGAAAGCGAACAAAGTTCGACCCATGCATGATCCCAAGCCACGCCCCCCAGTTACGAGTTGAATATGCCAACTGCTCCAACACCACTTCCAACGCGCAACCTCGTGCGTGCGCCTGGAACTGGAAGCCTTCTCAGTGTACGGTCACTCCCGTTCACTAGAGCTCCCAATGAACTCTCCAGAGCTCACGCTGGTCAGCTCAGCTAGGTGACCTTCCTTTGCGCTCTGGCTTTGGCCACTGCTCTCCACCTTTTCTTCCTTGACCCCAAAGAGGCACTACTCTTGGGCTGGTTCGCGGCAGATCAATGCCGTTTCCATTCCTCGTCTGAGCTGGCCCCTTCGATCTTTCCAAACGGAAGGGGCCCATAAAGTCTCATATACGGAACCGCTTTCTTGCGATTCATGTGATCGTGGCAATTGCATCTTTCTAATTTTATCTGCTGAATGATCCAAGGATCCCAACAGACTGGTCGTCTGCTCACCCATAGACCACCATTTCTTTCCTTGTCCAGAAAGAGTCTTATTTCTGCTTGTCATGGGTTTGCTGTCGCAAGATGTTTGATAAGTAGGATCCCCTGCTATTCTAAAATCCTGTTTTGTGGGTTGGTGCATATGTTTGGTGAGTGGAAATGGTCTCATCCTTGGTTGGTAAGTCCACTGAATGGCATGAGGTCTAACTCTTCTGTTGCCCCCATCTTGCATTTGCAATGAAGGATCAATTGGAAGGTTGTCCTTTTGCTTGCTCTCCAAGTTTAGAGGATCTTCTGAATGGTCTGGCTTAAGGTGCAACCTGCTGCTCTTCCGGCCTTTGTTTAGTGCTTTGTATTCTGCAGCACGTGCAAACTTTGTCTTATGTGAGATGCCTTGTTGTTAGTCCAGTAACTCGACATTAATTGTTGTTTTGGGCAAGTCTCTTAACTTCACTCTTTGTTCACAGGTATATATTGGCTATAACATGAATTTGATTTCAAAGAGGTCACTCGGGTGGTAAGCTTCCGTGGGCAAATTAATTAAGGTCGCTCTATGATTGTGGTAATTTTTTCTCATCCTATCATGTTATCATGTAATGACTACTAAGTTTCAGCAATATCCGTGGCAGAAATCAAAATTTGGAATGCACTGGAAAACAAAAGTAGCCGTAGGTATCCTATGCCTCTACGAACTTAGGCCATGCATGCTTAATTCCCTTTGAAGGTTCTCGACTGGTAGAGATCTGATTTCCCTTGCTATTTATGTATGCTGTAGATATGTCTGTCATGTGAAAGTGAATGCTATTCTAAATGCAAATCATAGGCTTCCGTTTTTGGGCAGCTTGTTCACGTCCGATGTATGATGACTTTCAATATGCTGTCTGTCCCAGGTATAATTTATCATTCGTCTTCCTAATTTTCATCAAAGTCAGGTGATTCTAAGCTGATCATACAGTATGAGAAAATGTTGAACAAATTGGTTAGTATTCATGTTCCTACTAGGTTGGTTTATTGCATATTTTATGCGCTGGGATGTAATTTTCATCTCTTGATTTGGCGGAGCCTCTGTTTGTCGACCATTTTCCCCTTGTAATAAGTAGGGTCCTAACGGTGCCACATCCACCCAATACCTCTATACACCCCTAATTCTGACTGAACTTATCGGCCCTACTTTCATAGGTTATGCTAATTTATCTATAGACCGTAAGTTGGAATGCCATTAAGAGCCGCCAATTGTTCTCTTATTTCTTCTTCGTGGTCATCCATAGATATACATATACTCTCTCTCTATATATACATATATGAATATGCTTGTCATGAAGAGGGCTACCAGGAGAAGTCGTACATGGGCATTAGGGAAGTCCACGAGTTTAGCCCTTTCAGGTTGCTTAGAGTACCCGAGCGAAAGGGGAAAAAGATTTGTATATAGGCATGAATGAGTCCACTTCGGCTTGGATAAGAAAAGGGTGGGGTTGTGAGGGTGGCAGTGCCAATTTGAAAGGAGTGGGGCTGCCATGCATGCTTTGCATTTTTATGGGCACCAACTCTATTCACTCTGTCTACAGACAACCGAGCAGATATGCTGAAAACGTCGAAAATACAACCCGCAGCTAAGAGTAATATTAATTCTTCCAAGATGAAGAAACAAAACAAAACCTCTTTCAAGGTGCACTCTTATGCTCGCATAACATGAAGTTAAGAATGCATGAATTGAATCCTAGCTTCCCAGCAGGTCTCACTCTCAGGTCGGGTAACATGAAACGGAATGGTCCAAAAGATGGCCTGGATTCGGGTTGGTACGTTTACCCGTTGGGCCTAAGTCGGCCCATGCAATCATCCCAAGCTTCAAGCTTGGACCCAATTCCAATTCGACCCTCCTCCAAATCCTAACCTCTGGATCCAGTCTTTCCATCATCGACCAATGGGCGTTTCTACGCCCATGTAAATGTGACGGGAACAGCTCTAGTCCAGTCCGCGGTGAACATACGCATGCACGGTACCGGAGAGATCACTCCGCATCAGCGAAATCCGTCTGCCTGCCGGTTCGTTGGACACAGGACATGTCGAATGAGTCTGAGCAAACTCCGGCGGAGGAAGCCAGAGGATACGACCAAAATCCTACTGGCCCAATCGACCAAGCCCAGGAATGGGAGGCCATGGCTCGAGCTTGGCTCCGCGCCTTCCCTGAGGCGAAGGCCGTCAGCGTCACCGATGTAGAAGCCTGGATCGACGTGAACCACGGCTGCTTGCCGTCCGAGCTCAAGTCCATGGCTCGCTCCGAGCTCATCGAGAAGCTCCTGTCCATTCAGAACTTCCTGCGATTGCCCACTCAGGCGCCGGTAATTATATCGCCTCAACAGAGTCTCAATCTCGCATACGTTCCTAGAACTTCGCTCATAGGTTATACCCGTAGAAAGAAATGAAAATACTGGAAATCGAAGCTTCTCTTTTTCAGTGAAAATTTACCCCTTCCCCTCAGCTCATCAGAGTTCATGAATTTAGAAAGAAGGGTCGGGCGATGGCCTCTCTTCTTGTTTGCTTTGATAGTCCCCCTAATTTGGTTAGTTAGAGTTAGGATTTTTATTGTAGAAAACAATTTTTTTTTTCAATTGTCTGCTTGGATTACAGCTTTAGGTTGAGCAAAGGTGATTCATACATATTGATTCATGTCATGAAGTGGTTAAAGGAGGACAGGACATCTCAGTCCATGTGGCTTTTGCCAAGATACTGAGAAGGGAAATGATCACCGTCTCCACCCTCTCATTTTGATATGATGCAATATCTATTTTCTTTTTCATTTTTATTTTAAATTGAGGAGGAGAATAGAGAATATAGAACATGAGAAGCGGATGGCTTTTTAGAGCACAGCCTGACTTTTACACTCTGGCAGGAAAAAGAAGCGAGTCAGAAGGAGTATCCGTATCGATTTCAACGTACTGACCAGTGGTTACCAGTTTACACATGGCTGGAGTCCCTTGAAACAGATGAAGTAGTTAACTCCAATGAGATAGCCGACTGGCTCGGAAACAACCCAGAGATCAGAGATCAACTCTCTGCTAAACATTCCAAGTATCATTTGACGCACTATATCAAGAAATGCCACATGAAGATTCTGAAGAGGAAGGAAAAGAGGAAGGTAACTACACATCACAATCCTTTGGTCTTTATTTACTAGTTTATTTTTACAAATACATAATTCCAGTCAGATAAAGGTGCAGTTGCCTGTTTGCATTTAGTGTTATTGCTGGCTTCTCTGATTTGCTACGAATTCATGACTTACTAGGTCAAGGAGTCCGTGCTAACTTCAGATTTGGCTGTCTATCACTATTTATTGTAAAACAATTTGCTGCATTATCTTATGAGAATTACATATTAAATTGTTGCTTGAACAGGTTGTTGAGAATCCTCCAGAAGTCCCTGTTGTAAATGCCAGCAGAAGTTTGTCTTCAAAACAACTGGTTTCCATTCCATGTATGACCTTTTTTTTCAATCTCATTGTGGCCTTTTTTGGTAGAATTGCATTGTTGGTGGCATGCATTACGGAATCACCGTTCTTTAAGGATTTGATGTGAAGAGACGGTAGTCTTCTCATTTGGACTGTTTTCATATAAAGAATTAATGACAGAGCGTCAGAAAGAGGAGTCAAATATTGTCACAGTGTGCTCTTTCAGTAGGTAGTTGAAGGCCTTAAAACCATAAACTAACATTAATTGGAAAATAAAACGGAATCACTGCTTGTTGTCAACTTTGCACTTTGATAAAGCAGGTATTTCACTCTTCTTCCTTCTTTGCATTCATTGATTGCAGACAATCCTGTGAGCAATATACCAAAAGACAGCGAGCTGTATGTTGCAAAAAGAAACGAAGCAGTGCGCAAGTATGAAATGTTAGTGATCTGACTTCCACTTCAATGCTTGTTGCTATAAATGAAGTCACTTTCCTCTTGCTATAATTGTTCGCTGACCTTACTGCTCCACAATGTTTCAGCCTGGTGGCGTTTGAGAAGCAACTCTTGACCCTGTTCCCTAAGAACTGAGATGTCAGGATTAGAGCTTGGCATTGGATTAATGCTACCTCGGTGATATGATCACTGCCTTATCTGCTGATTTAAATGATTATATGGAATTTTGGTCGGAATGAGGTTTGCAAGAGTGTCTGAGTGTATTCTTCAATCGTGATGGATTCTGTAAATAGTATATGCCTCCCACCCCTGCCTCCTATTCTTTAGATGCTATGAATGTCCTAAGTTCCAATTTCAAAACTTAATTAGCAATTAACTAATATCCCCATCAAAATTTTCTTTTACTTTCCTGTCTGGTGGGCTTTGTTGTCATTTGCTATTTTGTCCTTGTATACTTACAATAGGCTCTTCTTTTTATCGAGGATAAAAAAGGGTGAAACTGGACTTCTTGTACAAGAGGATAACCTGTCTGCCCCTCTCATTAGATCAACCCGGGACTTTTGACTGCATCTCAACTTCAAGAGCAAGAAGAGGATGACTTCCCCACTTGAGTGCAGGATAGTAGCTAGGCAATAGACTTCAGGCTACATGTTGGACGTTAAATTTGCAAGGCATTCAGTTGCCTCCCTCGGCAAATGGTGGACAAGGGATAAAAGATGCTATCTTTAGTTATGCTTTTAAAGAATATGAAGAGAAGCTATGCTATCAAAATGAACCAACCAAACATGAGCTTTTATGTATATCTGGTTATATCAACATAAGAGAACATTAGAGGCAGCTCAGCAGAGTCTAAACATATGTGAAGCACAACCATTTGTTTGGAAATAGTAGTTACAGACATGAGCAAGCCGTCAATATATATCGTAAGTGGTGGTTCAATCCAGTAAACATAAGAGGTGAATATCTTGTGCCGTAGAATAGCAGCAAGTTTGTTGTTGATTACTGTAGTACCAGACTCCTTGTTTCCAGCAGATGTATGACTCAACAAAAGCATCAGATGCGAGACTCTGCATGCTTGTCATCATTAACCAGCCATTTCAATATCACGAGATTGGTTCTCTTGGTCAACTGAATAGGTAATTGAAGAAAGAAGATCATCTATCTTCAAAGGCGAGTGTCTGACCATGTTTTGGAACACAATCTACAAAAAAAACAAGTAGTTAAAAATGAATCATATAAAGACCAATACTTGAAGGGAAAACAAGTTTAAAATACCAGAAATGATCCCAAATTGATTTTTACCAGGATTTGAAATAACTCCAAGTTAACTAGCACTCTATTCCTCTTTCATCATTACATAAAACATATAGAGTGTGTAGGGGATCCAAGAAAACTAATGTATAAAGAGTGGAAGCAACCTTGGAATAGCTGTCAGCAAAAGCACGAGCTCTATTTGACTTGCCAAGATAACACAGGTCAGCTTTATCAAGCCTCCCATCTATGAAACTTAGTCCACTTTGACTGATTGCAAAACGTAGAAGATTTCCTGAGTGCAAGCCCGACTGGAATTTAAAAGGAACACCAATATCAGATAACTGCCACAAATGTAACACTAGCAAGGTTGTCTTTGGGTAACCACAATGTTCAAATTCACTCCAAACCTAGAAAATTGACAAAGCTTAGTCACAAGCCCCATTGCTGATCCTACCAGAACAAATAAGCATACTATGAAATTTTTTCAACCCAGCAGTTTGCTGGATCATAGCAAGTTCCTTTGATGCAATTTGCATCCCATAGAATTTCAAGTAAGTCAACTGAAACCATCTGTAACAAACCAACCTTATAGCTTGATTAATGAATTAGCACTTTGTTGTAATTTAGGTATCTTTCTTTTGTACCTCTATATAGCTTGATTAATGAATGAAATCTGGCAAATTATCGAGAAAAACCTTATGGATAAAGTCACTATCTAAGCATCCAAAAACAACAGGAGGATCATCTGACGTGTTCAGTTTGCCATCATCCTGCACCTCCAAAACCACCTGAGCAGACAAAAAAGGGAGGTTAAGAAAGCCTTCCAGCCGATTATAAAGCCAAGGCTTATCAGCTTCTTTTATTCCACACAAGGAGCTAGTAATGCATTTGAAAGAAATGGTTGAATAAGCATTCTAGAACTTCTTGGAAGGAGTATTCATTTCATCAATCTGAACATAAAACTCCATCCCAACGGAATGCTCCTCATAAGTCATTAAAGTGTAACCCAATAAGAAAAGAAATAAAAAAATGTTAAAATATCCATTTCATTCTATTTGTGTTTCAAAGGTAACCTAAAGTCAAAAGATGCCACTAATGGTTATCAAGTATAGTCTATGTCATTCCACTCTCTTTCTTTTGTTTGTTAAGCAGGCACCAGAGAATTTATGTTCCTTTTGCATGGTAGAAATGTTACAACATAAAAGCAAGGTACTTTCATAAAAGTTCCACAGAAATATATCAGAAAGGCACACACAGAGTATGAATGAGGAAAGTGGATAAATATACCTGCTGTTGGCTGGGGATGTTCCCTTGGCTGTCTGTGTCTACCACATATTGACTACAATTCTCATCTTTCCAGACTAGTGCTAAGGGTGTATTCCCCGTCTGATAATTTGCTTCCCTGACAATAAAATGAAGAGACAAAGCCTGAACTCCCTAACAAAAAGACCAGATAGAAATTTAGCAGAAAAAATAAATGGATAAAGTGATCTCTTTTTGAGATGAAGAATGAGCACCCATGCAGTAAGGTAATTTAGTGGGCATAGATTAATAGGTGCACAGAGGAAGCATCAAACTAGACTCCATATATTTCCTATTGTACAACCACTGAGACATGGTGAGAGTGCGCAAGGATTTGAGGAAGAAAGTTGATGATTGTTTTGGCATTAGACAAAAACTTTTCTACTTCCACACAAGCAACTGCAAGTCTTGAAATTCCGGGAGTTCTTTCTTTTTTTTCTCTCTCTCTCTCTTGATTATCTTTTCTTTGTCTCTCAAGAGAATTCCATTGTGCTCTATGAAAACTATTAGCAGTCTATGGTCAATGATTGAATAATCCTTAGGTAAAGGCCCCATTATTTCGGCAAGAACAAATCAATAACCAAAATATACAAGAAAGAATAGTACAAGAACCACCATTATCTAAGTATGAATTTTTGCACAGACCAGTGGAAGATAAATCTTTATCAGGAAATGCAGAACCCTATAAATAAAACAGGGAAGCATAAATCTTCATGCTGTGCACTATACAGAGAACCAGCCCAGAAATTAAGACAGGCAAAGAAAAAGTGTGGATGTAAGGTGTCTTGTCTAGTGAAGATCCTTCATAAAGCTAGATATAATGCATTTCTTTTGGCCACTAGATCTTGTAAATACATAAAATTGATTGAATTTTAATAAAAGCATCTCTAAGTCTGTTTATGGTAAAGTTGATTCAAGGCAGCCTAAATGGTTAGATCAGAATTAACTGTATACTTGAACTATTTTTTGCATCTTCTGGCTTAGCCTGGGCTAGAACTGAATGGATGCTCACCTTCAACATTATTGTCAACAATTAAGTGCATGTGAATCACCAAAAAGCAGCAGCCTACAGTCATGAATCTGCATGCTATAAGATGCCTTGCATAAAAGGCTTATAGCTGCAAAACTTGGCAACTTTTCCAATTAATCTAGTACTTCTAAGTTTTAAAAACAAAGACTAGCATGTATGTCATCCAGTATAATTTCAAAGGTGAGAAATGAAGCAATGTACGATTGCTAGGAACTGGCAGTTAGTGGTTATCGCTGCAGAGAACAATATTAGCAGGCTGGGTTTGTTAAGGACTCTGACTAGACTTGAGGGATTAAACATAATTTGATTGATCAATACAAAAAGCACAATTGAAAAGGAAAATGTGTGTGCGTGTGAGAAATTAACTCCAAGAATCACGAATACTTAATAAATTAGAATGCATCTATGGAAATCTTACTTGTTATAAAATAGTAGTCCATCCTTCACATACGGAACTGCTCCTATATATGCTGCGCGGAGACCACTGTCATCGCAGTTATACACTGGGACAAGGTTAAACCTATATCTGTGATACTGTGAAGGTGGCTCACAAGCTCCAGTCTCAGCAAGCTTGGAATTCAGCCAAAAGAATCTAAACTCGGCAGTGCAGTCATAAAGAGAGTATCCTCGCCAGCAGAGCATGTCAATGACATAGTATGTTTGATCAGGCTACATTAAAAAACAATTTCTTTGTTGACACACCCATGGCAGTTAAATTACCTTTTTCTATAAAAATTGAAATTACCTCATGAAAAATACAGTCCAGAATTGAATAGGACTGAGCTGAGCCAGAAACGTCTCTAGTCCGGGCTCCACTGGGCAGTGCAGAAGGGAAACGATGCAATACGGAGCCATTCCGTAACCGACTAACTGTTGCACCATTAGAAGAAACAACGAAGCATCGTTTACCAGCAGGCCTTGCAAAGACATACCTGTAGAGAAATCCAAGAAGGGTGCCTTGAACACACAATAATGAAACAAAAGGACAATGAAGAAAGATAAATAGCATAATAAGGGCTATCCAACTATACGAAGGCGGGATTAATTCCTTGATGCGTTCTTCTGATCTCTCTGCCACACAAACACACACATACGCACGCAGAGAGAGGTGGTGGCGCCGGGGGGTGGGTGCAGGGTGGAGGGGAGAGAGAGAGAGAGAGAGAGTAAAACCAGTCTTGACTTAGACGATCAGGCACGTCGATCATCCATTCAGGAAGCAGAAGCTGCCTCGCAAACCATCTACGAGCCTCAGATCCTCTGAGCTTCGAAGCCTGACGTACATCGAACTCTTTAGGTGGGCCTTCTGATTCTTCCTCTCCGGGTTTGCTGTCGAGTTCGAGCTCGGGAACAGAGTCGGTTTCTGGGTTTTCCAGGGAGAGGATGCTGGAGGCCAAACAGCGAGCTCGGTGCTGTGCGTCGAGGCGATTCTGAGCTTGGCGGAGGAGCGAGAGCTCTCTTCGGCGCTGTTGATCGGAGATTTCCGGTCTCTTGTTCGGACGCCGGTGATCGGGCGGAGCCATTGCCCGTAGCCCTGTTTATTTCCCAGCAGTAGGTCGCGAGCTCATTTTGAATTATATTCCCGACAAGCGCACTTGAAGGAAGATTCGCTTTTCAGCCCAAAATAAGTACGGTCCATTTTGGTCGGCCCGGAAAGGAATTCGTGCACTTATCGCTGATCGATCAGGTTAGGCTCAACAGCCACAGAAGAATGACTAACGTCTGCTCCACCTTTCAGGCGGATCTTCCGAGGCCAATCCGCGCATACAGCATTTTCAGCTGAATCTGAGCATGAATTCGGAAGCTGAGACTCCCTTCTTTTTCCACTCTTCAAGCTACATGCAATTCGGCACCTTCCCAAGTTCACTGTTGATCGTCTGAAGATGGAGATTCCGCTCTCGAGGTACCAAAGTTTGTCGCTTGGTGATGTCGACAGCAGTAAACCTAGTCTCCCCTTCCTTTCTCTAAATTTTGATTGACGTCGATGAGAGCTGTTAAGAAGGTATCTAGTCAGATGACCATCTCCGGTTCTGAGATACTAGGAACAGGTTTCTGCTTATGCACGTGCAGTGCGAGACCATGCTTGATGCCCGAAAATATTTGATGAAATGCCTGAGAGGAACGTAGTCTCATGGAACACAATTAACGCGGGGCTTGTTGATTCGGTGAATATCTGGAAGCATTCGGGTTATTCTTGAACATGTGGGAGGAGTTGGGCAACACGACCTCCGTTTTCCTTCTCTCTCTGTAACTCCCTCACCCAGAACCCCCTCGTGGCCCCAGAAATCACATCCCAGGCAGTGCATCGGGCTGCGGCCGGGCGCATTGGCTGCCTCCTTGTGTTTTCGCCAGTGGACTCAGTCCGGTGACCATAAATATCCTTTACCATCCCAATCTCTATAGCGATGCGCCTTCTCACCTCTCTTTCACCGATTTTTTTTTTTTAATCATCTATCTCCCGCCCGGCACACGGATTCTCATTCCCACACCACGAACGCTTAAAACATAAGATCATGCTTAGATATGGCAAAAACAGCTTGCTCGGTGTGGGTCCGACCTGATTCAGCCACAATCAGCCTATTCTACGTAGATTCAGTCGCATTTTAGCCAAGATAGTTTGTTGCATGTGGACGGTGCTTTGAGTGGAATGGAGCTACAGATGGTCCTGTTGGGGGTGCTGCAAGTGGTGCGATAGGAGTGTTGCCAGTGGTGCTTTGGGTTGATGATGCAAGAGGTGAGACGGTTAGCTTGTTGCAGGTAGGGCTGGGGCATCCTGGCTTGCCGTGAATGAACTTTGATCTTGATCCAGCCAAAATCTCCCTACTTCAGCTAAATTCAGGCATATATCACAGGTTCCAGATGTGAAAGAGCTAGTGCTTGAGTACAATTGAATACTCCCCATGTTTTGTTCTTGTATGGAGGAATCTGTACGATAAGACTGGGATATATATGGTTAATAGCTTGATAACCCTCCATATTCAATTTTTATTGAGGCACACGTAGACTAGCATACAATTTTGATAATTATCTATGGAGTACTAGTTTGTAGTAATTTATCTTTTATTTGGTGGGTTTCTCATATATATTTGCCTTAGTTTATTAGTCAATGAGGATTTTGTAATGATAAAATCTACATTATTTCTGATTATTAAAAAAAAAAAACTCCCCGGGAGGAGTTCTCTGAAGATGAGTCCTGCTTGTTTGCAACTAATGGATCAAATCGTAATCCAACAGCCAAATAGGATCAGTTTCCATATTGCTGTTACTGTAATCTGTACTGCTAAGTGTACTAAACATCTATAAGTAGATGAACCCACGCGCTCTATTTGATGGTGGTCTTTCTCCCTTCAGTGCTTGTTTCTATCTTAACTCGCCTGGTATCAGAGCAATAGTTCTTGGAAAAATTTTAGTCTTCTGCCATCAGCCATCCCAAAGTCTCAAACAGCTTCTCCTCTTTCCTATCTCTTATTCATTCCTTGCTACAACCAGTTCCAGCTTCAATCCTTAGTCCAATTTCACTCCATTCTACTTCCTCATCCCTTAAACAAATGGCTTCATCAACTCTCAGTTCCAAACTCCCATCAAACTTACCAACTGTTTCTCTCAAACTCAACAGCCACAGCTATTATATGTGGAGAAATACTATCATCCCATTACTTAAGGCTTATAATTTACTTGGTTATGCAGATGGCAGCCTTCCAGCTTCGACAGAAAGAATTTCAGTGACAGAGGGCGGTCAAACCAAAGAGATTCCTAACCCTGAATTCAAGCAATGGACGATGCAGGATCGGCTTGCTCTTACCTACATCCTCGCTGGAGTTGAGGTTGATGCAGGAGTTCAGCTCATGGGAGTTGCGTGTGCTAGCTAGGCATGGTCCAACCTTGCTACTCTTTTTGACTTGGAGATTCTCTCGCGTTGAGAATTTCTCGACCAATAGTGGAGGGATCTCTCTAAAGGGGATCTACATATGAGTGACTACTTGAAAGAGATCCAGCAATTGGCCATTAATTTTGCCGATCAATGTTACGTATTTGACTCTGGTCAGCTGTTTAACGTTGGCTTTTTTGATTGAATATCTAGGGGTCCAACTACTAGAAGGGTTGTGTTACTCTTTGAGGATAATCCTTTGTCAAAAATTGGTACTAGATTTGATAAATCTGTACCTGAAGGAGTTGACCAAGGGAACTTGTGCGAGGAAGGTTGTGGATTCTTCTGCAATGGTAATACTTTGATCTCAATGTTCGTTGCTACTTGGGCAGGAATTGTTACAGCATCTCTTACACCCATTCTCTTCTCCTGTTCAATGTATCCAGCTAGTGATCTTCATCTAGAGAGCTCTTGTGGCGAAGATCTGGACAAGTTACTAATCAACACTTTGTTTGAGGTCATTTCTCTTCTTGTTCAAGCATATGATTTTGTTTCAGAATCTTAATAATCTCTTTTCTCCTTGTTAAAACACCTTTGCTTTTATCAGGCTCTTGTCAGTGAGAACAGGAATTCTCCTTTCATGTTGTTCATTAAATCAGTTTGCTCCTTCCGGGTTGGTGAGATCTTTGGTGCCCATTTTGTTTGTAAGGTGGAAATGTAGGTCATCCATTTCCTTCCCTTTTCTTTTCCCCCTCCTATTGTGTTTGTAATGTTACAGTAAGAGTTTTGGCTTTCCTCTTGGTGTAGGGAGGGTGAGGGGGTTGTCCCCATAACTTCTGTTTCTTAGCTCAGCTGCATTTGCAATTTTCACAGGTATAAAAATTTGAGCACAAGCTGTTCTCTCCCACTTATCAAAAAATGGGGGATATGGGTATTAGTTTCGTTGAATTCATATTTGGTGGTTGTATTTATAAACATGCGGATGTACTGAAACAGGTAACTGGTTCAGTATTTTGGATGAAATAACACTGCCAATATGGTCACGTGCGTTTGGAATCCCTGTCGATCTGGACTTGCATGTTGGAAGAATACCCCTCATAGTCCCGAAAGATTCTTCATGTCTATCACCAATCTAGGGGATGCCTTCCATCGATCATTTTCATGAGAGACGGCTCAGGGACCACTTCGTTCATTTCTCCCTTGGTCTCAGTACGAGGTACAGGGATATCTAGTACAAAGGGGACATCCCATTGACCTTCAAAAAGCCAGGGGCCTCATTTAAGTGCCTTGAATCCATAGGCCCTTGAAAAACGAAGGATCTTATGCTACGAGTCTTACACTAGAAAATGCAATGAAGCTAATGCAGTTACTCGAATTAATGTAATTGAACTAAGAGCTCCCCACGGATTTGGACAGTCTAAAATAAAGTACAACAGGAGCCAGACTAGGTTGATCAATGAATAAAACATTGACCTGTTCCCACAAGAAAAAGCATGAAAGTGCAGACATTATTGCACGATTTTCTGCAATTTTCAAGCACAAGAGAGCTTCAGCGTTGCTCAGAATGTCCAGGAAACCAAGGAAGTCCAGGCTGAAAGCATTGCCGGGAATCAGGGATTGGGACGATGGGCCCAAGAAAAATGCGCCACAAGTCAAGTATTATGGTCACAAGCATTGCTGCACCTAGTGCATCTATAGCCACTCTTGGGAGGTCCCATGGATTCCCCACCTTCTCATCAATCCTGCAGATACAGTTTCATCAATTCTCCAGCCAGAGACGAATGTTTAAAACTAAGTCTCAGGTAATAGTTGTTGCAGTTTTCCACTTAAGCTCAGATAGGCAATTCACCACTGAATCAACAATTTGATGTCATGGGACAGAAGCAATAATAAACAGGCAAATAGTCAACATAAAGCAGACTGACTGTCCCAGATTATATGAGACATGAGGGGGTTCTTTCGTACTCCATGATATTTCTCAACTCCAGTATATAGTCAATTTGTTTTCCCATGTAGGCATTCCAGGTGAAAATGAATTTCATAGAGTAGCATTATTGCATGCTCTATTGCATGTACATAGATAAAATTTTACCTCAGAAACATGGGGAAGCTCACAAAGAAGTATATAGCATAGAACAAGGATCCAACTTTGTACATGGATGCCCGGTCTACAAATGAATAATAAGGGAACTGCAAAAATATCGAGGAAAGGATATTATTGGATGTTTCTAAAATAAGCGCATGCACATATACATTGAGAAACAAAATCAGAAGCATATTAGTGGGCATGACTGGGCATCATGCTTTCTCGTCCACATTTAATGTCAAATTCAAGTTTCTTTGAGGAAGGTGTAGACTCATTCATTTGCAAGATCAGCTTATTTTCTACCAATAAAATGAATATTTACGCTCATCAAATCAATATGAGTATTAGCAGCAAATTTGTCATCACGTACATTAGAAATAGCCAAAGTCTCCAGGTAAGCAATGAAATATGACAGAGCCAGGATCCATGCAGCCTCAAAAGTCCACTGAACTCTCTTTGGCAAGTGTGCAATACAATGCCTCAGTCTGCGGAGGGTCATGTTTGAAGATACATGATAGAACAAAAAGCAAACGTGAGTGAGGAGGAAGGTTGTATGTGGCACCTGCAGAGAGAAAAGAGGATATGAGAAGCCTGTCAATCGCACAGACAGATGGGTTTTTCTTTTTGTGGGAGGGGGGGGGGTGTTGGGGTGGGGTTTGGTTGTTGGGATTGGGGGTGGATGGGAAGCTACCATTGCACATCAATAGATTTGTCACTTTGATGAGCTTACATTGTTCATCGTCCAGGATGGGAAGGTATATGAAGCTCCAAGAACCGTGAAGAAATAGTGAGTCCAAAAGTAATTTCCCACATAACTAAAAATGATTATCCAGATACTAGCCTGCCACAAAGATAAGAGTTAAAATCCAGACCTAGCTGAAGCCATTTCTTGAGCCGTAACTCCTAAAAGCATTTAAAGCAACGAAAGCAAGAAAGCCACCAGCAATTACTTGCAGCTTCCTTGTACACAGAATTATACGAAGCAGACACCAGAGAATATATACACAATTCTGCCTCGCATCATCAGCATATGGAATATCTTGCACCAAAAGACACTTGCCTTGACCCAGTATCGATCCTTCCAGGACATACTTCGATCAGCCTGCAAACTCCAAAAATATAGGCAGCCAGTGAAAAGTTAACTGTCAATAATTTTTAAAAGAAGCACAGGAAGCTAATGCAGATAGATGCAGTAGACGTCACCTATATCCCAAATAATCCTAAAAAATCATAATATATTCGTGGATGTATCAAAGAAAGCTACTTAACCTGTCTTCATTGATACTGTTAAGAAGTGCATAGTCGAGTGCATCTAGGGACTGGAGCACTAGTAATACTTGACACCCAACTGCCGCATTTATGGAGGAAAGCTGAACTAATCAGAACCAAATGTTGGACCCAGATTCGAGTGCAGTGGAAGCGCAAAAATGATGTCACCCAATTCAATTATTACGGTGCTTTTTTTTAATTTTTAAATAGCACTATGAAAAGTTGTATGTAACTAGTTAGGAGCTGATACGCGTAGGTAGAACAAATTTACCTTGCCAGCACACAACATTGGTATCAAGAATGAAGGAACGGCCGAAATCAATCCCAGGAGAAGGTACTCCAACTCAGTGAAGTTCTGTGAGTGAACGGAGTAATAGATAATCCGGAGTAATTTGTGTTTGCATCAGTTCAGTGTACAAGGCCAAGGAAGATTGTAAGAAGTGAAAAATCGTAGAGAATTGCATTGACCTCGTAGAGCCTGTAGGGGACGACGATCCCGAGGCAGAGAGTGAGCCAAAATGGAGTGTAGCAGAGGAAAAAGAGCTCGCCCCATCTCTTACTCGGGTTAGGAGCGAGCCACAAGCTCGTGCAAGCATCATCCGAATCCTTCACACCTGCAGATTTTGAAAATTTTTTTTCCCCACACAGTAAAAGCCCCCAGTTAATCTGAGCTTCAAACTTGGACGGCGGTGACGAGACACGGGAGGGTGGGGGTCGGTGGAGAGAGAGAGAGAGAGAGAGAGATCACCAGCCATTTCGGACGCCGAGAGTGAGAGGGTCGACAGATGAGAGTGATGAAAACAGGTGAAATCACGATTGCTGTGATAGATAGGGAAGTACCGGGGGGCGTTGGGGTTTGGTTGTGGGGTTGTGCCAGAACAAATGAGTGCGGTGGAGACAGTGAGAATCTTTTGTCGACTTCTCTCTTTTTTTTTCAAATTATTATTTCTTTTTCATATATTGGTGAGTGAATGAATAGATTTGTATTTCCGGCGAAAAAGAAAGACGTTTGTTTTCTTCTTTTTTAAAAAAAAAAAATTAATTTCAATCTAATGACACTTAATTCTTATTTTCATGATGAAGTGACATCAAATAAAAAAGATATTAAATCACTTTAGTATTTGCAAGACACAAATATAAGATGATGATAACTTGGTTAGTGTTTTTAATTAGCGTGGGTGGGGATCCATCCATCTATCTATCGATCTATTATGATGTTATCAAAGGGGTATCTACAGGGGGCTTGACACTGGGATTGGGCTTGAGCCCGTAATACGCATCGACTGGGGAAGGAAGATGTATGTCGGCCTTGAGAGACAGCCCGATTATTTATTTAGTCTTCACCTCTCGGCCCTCAAATGACCGACCAGCAGCCCCAAAACGAAGTCAAAAAACTGGCTGGCTATCGCCTGTTTTGTTTTGTACTTATTTTTTAAAAGACTATTCGTATGGCTCTCTTAATTTTTTGATCCGAAGGTAAATGTTCATTCATGGAATTGGGATTAGATTACATGGATCCATCTACTTCTCGCCAAAGAATATGCCCAGGTAGATCGGAGATGGAGATTGAGCCTATGTGCTTACACAGGCTTGCCTATCGAGCTATGCCGCGGTCAAAAAAACCAAAAAAAAAAAGGTTTAACTTGCCTATTTACGTAAATGATAGTTCATGATTGAAAAGAGGATAGAATGCTTAAAATATTCAAGTGCTTGATTTCAAGCTACCTGGCCGACTTTCCGCTGCAATTTGATGATTCCTTCCAGTCCCCCTCGCGACGAGTCTGAGGTAGCAAAATCATAGGATCAAGCTGCGGTGAGCTGCCAAGAGAGTTGGTGCAAGCTTTACCGATCCCAGCTCTCCCATCTCTGACTGTAGCATCAGTGCCGAAATTGGTGTTGCCGAAGCTGGCAGCTTGGGAGGGGATGATCTTGGTGTCTTTCCTCCCGAGCCTTCTCGCAATTTTCCAGTCGCCCAGTAACCTCTTGGTCTTTTGGGATTGGGTCCCGCTCCAGCTTCTCCATTCTTTCTCCGTTCCTGTTATGTGATCAAAGTTTTTTTTATGATAGCTTGTACAAGCATGCTTTCCTGCAGGTCGGGAGGTCATTTTACGGCTCATCATCCACATCAAAGCAACACTTTTGATCCAATCTAGCAATGTGATCTCAGTTGCAACAGCAAATGTAAGAAATTAGATCCGTTGGAATAATATCGATGCGGCTAGCTCGCGCACAGTGGCGCGTGGCTAGCGCGTGCGGCCATCTCGGACATCCGATTGCCCAGCTGTTTTTTCACCGTTGTGACCCAAATGCATTTCGCATTTTATGATATATTGTCGAAAAATTATGAAAATTTTTCCTAGCTATCAGCGAGACGTCAAAAATGATCTGAGTGCATTGTCTGATTTTTTTTGCACTGTGTATGATATTTTTCCTAATTTTGATTGCATTCATTGCTTGATTCATTAAAAAAAATACCTAATTATTCTAAATCCGTTAGAATAATTTATGAAAAATTTCGTACAGTAAGTGAATCATTGCGCCCTCCATTTAGTGGGAGATTTTGTTGAGCGAATTAATTTTCACTCCAAAATAATTTTTTTGTGCAATAATTAAATTTATTGATAGTTATAATCGAAGGAGCACGAGTGATGATTAGGAGCATTGCAAATTTTTGATCTCGTATCTTTGGTTATTTCTATTGATTATTTAGATTATTGCTGCAAAGATTATGTAATTGTTGTGCTAATTTTTTGAAAATAACTCTGCGCATGCACATAGATTTATTCAATGGCATCAAAATCCATTGTCGCTGATCTAATGAAGGGTGAGAAACTGGATGGCGACAATTACGATATTTGGCGTAGAAAGATCCAGTATCTTTTAGATGAGTAGGAAGTCTTGGAGACTTTGGACCAAGCCATGATAGTGCCTGAAAAAGGCAATACACCTCAGCACCAATGTGACCTTGAGGCCTATCAAAATTGGCTTAAGAAAGATCGATGTGCACGCTTTACTATGTTAAGTAGCATGCACAATGATCTCATTGGTGAGTTTGAGATGTATCAAACTGCTCATGCAATGTGGGAAGCCCTAAAAGCCAAGTTCGGCGTGATGTCTCTCACTAGACTTCGGGAATTGAACACTTGAGGCCTATCAGAATTGGCTTAAGAAAGATCGATGTGCACGCTTTACTATGTTAAGTAGCATGCACAATGATCTCATTGGTGAGTTTGAGATGTATCAAATTGCTCATGCGATGTGGGAAGCCCTAAAAGCCAAGTTCGGCGTGATGTCTCTCACTAGACTTCGGGAATTGAACATGAGGTTCGATTCTTGTAAAAAGAGGCTGGATCAAACAATGAAGCAGCATCTTCGATGCATGGCTACTATGATTCGAGATCTCAAGGCTGGTGGAGTAGTCCTTTCTAATGAGCAGCAAGTTCAGGCAGTGATTAGATCACTTCCTGATTCTTGGGAGCACATGAAAGCAAACATGACCCACAATGAGAGCGTCAAAACGTTTGACGATATTGCTCGCCACTTGGAGTTGGAAGATGAGCGCTTGAAGGCTGCTAAGTCCAACTCAGAGGCAAATGTGGTAGCCTCTAGTTCGCGCAAGGCTTTTGGGCCTAAACGCAAGCAAGTTGGACGTGCTCCTAAAGAATATGGAGAACCTGCGCCCAAGAAATCTAAGTCCACTAAGCGCAAGAGAGGAAAGCGTGGTGGAAAGAAGGACTTGAGTAAGATCAAATGCTATAGCTATCAACAGATGGGACACTTTGCTCGCAGTTGTGTTGAGGCAAAGAAGGTACTACCATGCCAAAATTCTCACTCTAATTGTTTAATGGTCACTAATGGTTCAACTGCTAATCCTACTCCTTTGTGGATTGTGGATTCAGGCGCAACCGACCACGTAGTGCAAAGTCGAGATGGGTACGTAGATTACCGTCAGGTCCCAGCTGGAAGAAGTGTCAAGATGGGGAACAATTCAAGTGTGCAAGTGCATGGAATTGGCACTTACATGCTTAATTTGTGTGGCGGTCGCACATTGTATCTCCATGATGTCCTTCACACTCCTGAGATCCAGCAAAATCTATTTTCAGTTATGGTCATGTTGAAACTTGGTTTTAAGTTTATTTTTGAGGGCTCGTCTGTGAGCATATACCTTAGCGATACCTTTTATGGTTATGGTTTTATCTTAGATGGTTTGATGGTGATAGATATTGATTATTATAATGATAATAATATCGATGCTTTTTCTTTAGTTGCCGTGAGAAATGATGATGTTTGCACTAATTCAAGTAAATGGTACACTAGATTAGGCCATGTGGGCTTAGATCAAATGAACCGACTTGCTAGAGAAGGCCTTTTAGGCCCACTCGCAAAGGTTAGTTTGCCAACTTGTGAACATTGTCTTAAAGGAAAGGCAACTAGAAAATCATTTGGTAAAGCTAAAAGGGCATCTGTTCCATTGCAATTAGTTCACTCAGATATATGCGGACCAATGAATGTCAGAGCACGTTCAGGTGCATATTATTTTATCACTTTTATAGATGACTATACATGCTTTGGTCACATCTATTTGATCTCCCATAAATTTGAAGCATTAGATTGCTTTCAGAAATATATGAGCTTGGTTGAGAATCAATTAGATAAGAGAATTAAAGCTCTACGAACTGATCGAGGACGTGAGTATCTATCTGAGCAGTTCAAAAAGCTTTGTGATGAAAAGGGAATTGATAGGCAATTGACTATTCCTAGAACTCCACAAAAAAATGGAGTGGCAGAAAGGAGGAATAGAACCCTCTTGAATGTGGTTAGGTCTATGATGGCGCAAGCTAACTTGCCTGTCTCCCACTGGGGAGATGCAATATTGACTACTGCCTACATACTTAACTGTGTGCCCTCTAAATCAGTTCCAAAAACCCCATATGAGTTATGGACTAGCGAAAAACCTAATTTAGGTCATTTGCCGCCATGGGGATCGGCAGCCTATGTGCACAACTATTCTCATAAGCATGGGAAGTTAGGCCCTAGGAGTCACAAGTGTATCTTTATAAGATACTCCGAACACTCCAAGGGATATGTGTTCATTAGAGAGAATGTTGATGGAACGGTCTCTGAGATTGAGTCTCGAGATGTGGATTTCTTGGAAGATGAATTCCCTAGCAGGGGTGAGGTTTCAAATAATATAGAGTTATTTGAACAAGAGGAATCCAACCAAGTCACTCCATCTGGACCTATTGAGGATAAAGGATTAGAGCCTCCACCTCTTGAGAACGGTGGGAGTGACTTGAAAGCTGATGAACTTAGTTCATCAGGTGGAGCTCCACTTGAACCTCAACTGCTTAGAAGTAAACGTGGAAACATTCCCCATCGTCGATTTGAGATTGAAGGGGATGCATTCATGATTGCTGTGCAAGATGATGCAGAGCCTAAGTCTGTGCAAGAAGCTCTCTCATCTCTTGCTAGTAAAGAGTGGACGAATGCAATGAACGAGGAGATGGAGTCCATGAGGACTAACCATGTCTGGGACTTGGTTGACCTTCCCGCTAATCGTAAGACTATTGGGAACAAGTGGATCCTGAAAGTCAAACGCAAAGCTGATGGTTCCATTGCAAGATACAAGGCTCAACTCGTAGCAAAGGGCTATACCCAAAAAGAAGGTGTGGACTACAAAGAAACATTTTCACCTATGGTGAGGTTTGCTTCGATCCGCATAATTCTAGCCATTATCGCACATTTGGATCTTGAATTACATCAAATGGATGTGAAAACTGCTTTCCTTAATGGAGAACTGGATGAGGAGATCTATATGGATCAACCTGAGGGTTTCGTGATGCAAGGTCAAGAGCGCAAAGTGTGCAAGCTTAAGAGATCTTTGTATGGCTTGAAACAATCATCCAAACAGTGGTATTTTCGATTTCATCGAACCATCACATCTTACGGGTTTATGATGAATGAGAAGGATCACTGTGTGTATGTTAAACGCTCCAAAGGAAACTTCCTGATCCTATCGTTGTATGTTGACGATATTTTGATGGCTGGAAATGACAAGCAAATGCTTGTTGAAGCAAAGGAGTGGTTATCTTCCAACTTCGAGACGAAAGACATGGGAGAGGCAGATTATGTGCTTGGAATAAAGATTCTCCGAGATCGTTCAAGGAAAATTTTGAGACTGTCCCAAGAGAATTACATTAAGAAGATTCTTGAACGATTTTAGATGCACAATTGTAAGACATGTGACACTCCTGTAGCTAAGGGTAAGAGTTTGAGTCTTGATATGTGCCCTAAGACCATAGAAGAGAAGCAACATATGTCACGGGTCCCCTATGCTAGCACTGTGGGAAGCTTAATGTACGCTATGATGTGTACTCGGCCAGATATATGTTATGCTGTCGGTTTGGTCAGTCGATTCCAATCAAATCCAGGCCCTACTCATTGGAAGGCAGTAAAGTGAATAATGCACTACCTGAAAGGCACAATGGACTATACACTATGCTATCATGGTACCAAGCTATGCCCAATCGGGTATAGTGATGCTGACTGGGCTAGAGACTTGGATGAAAGGAAGTCAACTACCGGATATGTTTTCTTGTTGAATGGAGGTGTCGTGACCTGGGCAAGCAAGAAACAGACCTGCACAGCCTTGTCCACGATGGAAGCAGAGTTTGTTGCATGTTTTGCTGTTGTGCAAGAAGCAGTATGGCTGAAGCACTTCCTGCATGACCTCAATGTTGAGAGTAATGATTCGGATCCAGTATTAATATACTGTGATAGCATGGCTGCATTAGCTTATGCTAAAGATCCAAAATATCATGGCAAGACAAAGCACATAGAGGTCAGATTTAACTTTATCAGAGACATGATTACGTAGAAGGAAGTGGTCCTAGAACACAAACCTACTAGTCAGATGATTGTGGATCCCCTAACTAAGCCTATTACTATAGAGAGTTTTAGAGCTCATGTAAGGGAAGTGGGACTTCGTAGATGGTAATTGTGTTTTATGATTTTGAGATTATCATTTCCCATTAAGATGACACTTGTTGTTATCAGATATTTTCAATACACGCATGATTTCTTAGAGATTTTAATTATGCATTTGAGATCATTAGCACAACAAAAAGATAAGTATGTCAACAGGCTAAGATTGGCTCTCTCACACGAGCAATCGCCCTTGGCGCCTAAAGGGTGAGCAAGGATGAGACAATATGGGCTTCAATCTTTGATAGAAGATGTGTTTTTGAGATACAATTATGTCGCCTCGGATAGAGCTGAGATGAGGTCATATATCTATGACCAAAATGAATATCCCCACTCTATTCATTATGCCTGATCGTAATAGCCAGATGTGAGACCTTAGTCACGGCGTCGTAAAGGGCGAGCTAACAGAGGACTCAAGTTAGGCGCTTGAGAAGTGACTAAACTAAGATCTGCATGGTGTTTATAAAGAGCTCGACATGCACTCTAAATGAGAGTAGCTCCACCATAGCATGTATTTCATATTACATGCGCTTGAGCGACCTATTTAGGAAATGGATGAATAGATCCCTGCTTCATCATTGTGTAAGTCCTAAGTAATATTCTAGTACCCTTAGTCACTTTTGACTATATCACAAAGTGAGGAATTGATGATTGCTACTTTGGCGTGTTACCTATGGTCATGATTGATTCGGCCGGCTGGGACACTGTTGGGAAAGCAATCAATTCCAAATGGAGTGATAGAGGGCAAAGGGAAGGCTATTTCGATCACATCATGAGATTTGTATTCAAGGACGTCCCAATTGTGTCGCTATTTCAATAGCTTAGACATAATTGTGAATACAGAATTATGAGAGTAGTTAAGTATGCTCCTTACGAGGGATTAGAGATACTTGACTTGATGTGATTCAAAATTAGTCTAGGGCACTTGAGACACTTATTTTATAAAGGGTTGATGCCTCTATGTTGGCTCTAACGAGTTTCTAGTGTAGAGCTCCCTGCCTCTTTGTGTGCTCAGTGGTCGCACGGCACATTTACCTGTATGAATCTTTCTCTGATGGATGTGAGCAACACAGTGTCGAGTCAATTCCCAAAGTGCGAGTGGGAGATGTAAGAAATTAGATCCGCCCAATGGGAATTCGATCGAACCCGAACCCAAACCCAAACCCGGTATTCAAACAGTTTTTTAACTTCCCCATAATGAACCAATTAATTGTAATTAATTGGTAACAGTTACAGCTCATTAATGAGCTAATATTGCCTTGAATGGCTCAAGAACAAAAGCAAGTCTTTCAGCCTCCATTTGCTCGAAGGATTGACTGAGCAATTGAGGGAGATTGGGGAGAATACAAAATAGGGTTCGGTTTCGTGTGTGGCTTCCATTAGAGAATGACAAAGAAGGTATTTGTGCTGTGGATCGAGATTGGTTCCCGCTCAATTACGTAGTGAGAATCCACCGCCGACTAGCGTGATCATGCAGGTGTATATGATTTAATCCCATACCACGATCTTGGCTTAATAATTTAGTTTCTCGAGATATTTCTAAAATCTCTCTTGAATTTTATGATGTGTGAATGGAACTGATATGAATTATGTATGTGTAAAGAATTCCAACAGCAAAACTAATTGGCCATTTCAGATTTTATTCCAGATGATTTGTGGCGAAAGGGCAGTGAATAAAATAGGTGGTCCTGAGTCTCCTCCTCTCTGTTGAATCAAAGAAGACAAGAGGAGTGAGTGATCTACCCCAAAATCTTCTAGATAAGTTGGCTCCGGTTGGTAGGACATTCCACATTATTATTATTATTATTTTTACTAGCTAGCCAAATAATTCTCCATTTGTGGAAGAGGGAACTGTTTGTTTGTGTTTGGGTGCTCCTGGAGGGAAGGTAAGGCTGATTTTGTCCAATGGGTCTCATTACAACTTGGGTTTCCAGATCAGTCTTTCCTTGCATTTGGCTGGCTGGACTTTCAGGGAAAGAATGTCTGTGATACTGGCGGGGTCAAAGAGCTGATGAAGCGTACTGATGTCCCTCGATAAATCAGCATTAAGGAGCTGAATAACTGTATAAACTGGTGGCAATGCAGATGCAGAGGCAGTACGAAGTGATGATGATGATGATGGGATGCGAAGAAAGTGCGAGCAACTGGGGATCAGGGATCAGTCCATGTATTAATGATTGATCACTCCATATCCTATCCTGACAATTGCGCCTACAATGATGAACTCACGGGCTTTACAGAGGCCTTGCCACAAAATCGAGGTGCGTTGCTTTATAGACCTGAAATCATAATCATCTTTAATAATAAACTCATGACTATTTTTATATTTTGCCTTTTTATAAAAAAAATAATAATAATAATAATAATAAAAGATTTCTACATAATATACCGGACTGGACGCATGAAAAGCAAGCAGAGATAAAGAAATACTTGCGTATTATATTCAGGTCAGGAGTAGTTAGGTGAGGTGGGGGGTTCCGGGATCCCCTCCATTTCCGCCCCGCCCTTCTTCCCACCCTTCTTACCCGAGCTGAGCTGGGTTGACCTTCACTGGATTCGACTCTTTCGTCACCGGTTCAGTCCCTTTTCCATGGCACAAAGATACCCTCCTGCAACTGTAGACCCCGCAAATGGCTTCTGCTCCGAAACCAAAACCTTCTACAGCCTCCGTCCTCCAGTCTTCCTCCCCCAGCCAACCCAGCCCCTCTCCCTGACCGACTATATCCTCTCTCTCCTACCCTCCTCCATCCCCTCCTTTCCATACATCATCGACTCCTCCTCCGACCACCGCCTCACCTATTCGCAGTCCCTCTACCTCGCCGATTCCCTCGCTTTCCACCTAACAGCTCGCTTCTCCCTCTCCAAAGGCGACGTCGCATTCATCCTTCTCCCGCCCTCCCTCAACGTCCCTATCATCTACCTCTCCCTCCTCGCCCTTGGGGTGGTCGTTTCACCGGCGAACCCCCTGAGCTCCGAGTCGGAGATCTCCCACCAGGTCCGGATCAGCAATCCCTCCATCGCCTTTGCTACCTCCTCCACCGCCTCTAAGCTGCCTAAACTCCGACTGGGTATGGTCATGGTCGACTCGCCCGAGTTCGAATCGATGCTGATTCAGTACTCGGGCGCGGGCGTGGGCGTGGGCGTGAGCGTGAGCTCCGCAAGCTCGTCATCTCTGCTGCTGCGCAATGTCAACCGAGTCCATCAGTCTGACCCGGCGACTATACTATATTCCTCTGGCACTACCGGCAGGGTCAAGGGAGTGCTGATGACTCACAGGAACCTGATCTCGCTGATCGCGGGTGGAAGCTTTCGCATTCAACAGAAGGTTGACCCTGACCCCGCGGAGCCGCAACCACCATCTGTATCTCTCATTGCGATGCCTCCCTTCCATGTCTATGGCTTCTTCATGCTTATTATGGGCTTCGTGCTTGGGGAGACCTTGATTCTGATGCGGAAGTTCGGATTCGAGGAGATGCTCAGAGCGATTGAGAACTACAAGGTCAATCGCCTGCCGGTGTCGCCGCCCATCATTATGGCCCTGGTGAAATCAGAGCTCACAGACAAGTACGATCTGAGATCGCTCCGGGCGGCCGTGTGCGGTGGAGCGCCGCTCAGCAGGGAGGTGTCCGAGCGTTTCAAGGCAAAGTTTGCCTATGTGGAGCTCCTGCAGGTAACTCGGACTGTGCTGACCGTAACCAGGATGAATTTAAGGGATAACATTCGTAATATTCGTAAAGGAATTTTTTTTTATTGATATATATATATATTATTAATTTATTTTGTTATTCGTATTCTAACTTTCCATTAATTGTTTTACCACTTTAAGTAAATTTTATTCAACATCGATTGCAGCAGGGTGGGTGGGAGAGAGAAATTACTATATTGACCAAAATCTCCTCTCATAAACTTGTGTGATGGATTTCAATAGTAGTAGGATCGCTGTGTCAGCTAGTGTGGATGCCGTAATGATGCAGGGAAAATCCTGCAAGTGGCTGGTTTAATTTATTTGTTTCCCTATCTTGAATGCCTATTTTATTTTTATTGGATAATTATAGATAAATGGAGCATTTATCTACATATTACCGCATTTAGATTAACATTTATATCATCTTATTCACATGACATGGAAAAAGTTTTAGGAACTCTCAGTTGCACTCCTGGTACACCCTACTAGGTTTCTTAGTTGGTCCCATTAAGATACGAATCGTCTTCTTGCCATACCTATATCAAAATTAACCCGTAGGCACCAATCTCTTCTTCATTGAGCCTTCTTATGGGTGTTTTTTTTTTTTTAAAGGTTCTGGCATACCATCATATGCATCTTTGTGCAATTATCTAATGAACACATACTTATCAGACCCGGAGGGGGGGTGGGGGTTTGCCGTGGGGGTGTGGGTGTGGGTGTGGGAGGCGCGGGGTGGGAGTGTATATTGTTGGTTGGGGGGTGGGGGCGGGAGAGAGAAGAGCTAATGGAAAATCCTTCTCCAAATTGCAGTCCATGATCATCAAAGGTTAGCTCGTGCTTAGCTAGACTATGAGCGTATTTTTTAGATTATAAACAGGGGGGAAAAAAAAGAAGAGGCTTAGTGGTTCAAAATTATGGTTCGATTTTTCCATACAGCAGTTCTTATATGACGTATAGCCTGGACTACGAAAAGGGAGTCCGAGACCACATAAATCTTCTTCTAAAAGCTTTGCCTCCTGCAAGTGGAACCGCTAGTTAGATGCCTTTAGTTCTGCTTGAAGTGGGGGTCAAGCTTCTGTCCCTTTGTGTCCTCCAGAGTTTCAATAGTTTCCTCGAATAAGGCCGCCCTTGCCAAATATGTAGCTTATTCTGTCCATACTGTATCAGCATGCCTTTGATGCCATTATCCGCGGGCTTATAATTCTTCAAGTTACGTACTAATTGTAGGGATATGCTTTGACTGAGAGCGGAGGAGGAAGTGGAATGCTTAATCATGAAGAGAGCAAGCGCTATGGTTCCGTTGGCCGTCTCCTTGCGAATATGGAAGCAAAGATAGTTGACACTGTCACAGGGGAAGCCCTCCCTCCTGGTCAGAAAGGAGAACTTTGGCTTCGAGGACCTTATATCATGAAAGGTATGCTTTACACCCAAAAAGAGTGGAGTTATATCTGAGTTAAGCTTGAAGACGGAAGTACTAATACATATGCCCTATGCTTCGTGTCACATAATGCATTTACTTACATCCAGAGTGTAATAGGTATTCATATTGACAGCTCCTGTCCGTCTGGTCCCATTGAATTATTAGGCTGTTTTTCAATATTCAGTGCAGACTTGTGTCGGCACTAAAACATTTCTATCTCGGTTCTTGATGCCTCATAACATGCTAAATGTGCAATTGCTAATTTGTTACCTGGAAAATTTCTTAATTTAAGCTCGGTAATGGTTTAACTTTCTTTATGACTGTAATAGTCATTTTTCTTTTGAAGGTTACGTGGGAGATGACAAGGCCACAGCTGAAACTATCGACTCACACGGCTGGCTAAAAACTGGTGATCTTTGTTATTTTAACTCTGAGGGGTTCCTTTTCGTTGTTGATAGGTTAAAGGAACTGATAAAATACAAGGCATATCAGGTGAATATTTGAATACGAACCTTCTATGAACTAATTTCTCTGTGTCCTTTTTTTCTCCATTTTTTAAGTTCTTATTGCTGTCTTATAATATGTTGCAGGTACCTCCTGCAGAATTGGAGCAATTACTACTATCCAATCCTAAAATTGCTGACGCTGCTGTTATTCCGTGAGTTGGCAGTGTTCTTACATCTCTACTGTGGTCAAACCATTCCCTTTTTAGATCTTCTAGCATTGATTGGCACAAATTTTCAGATTCTGAAAAACCTGTGCTGCAATGCATATTGCTTTTTCCTTGAGAGGAAAAAACAGCTTATACTGGAGGGTTTCTCAGCAAATGCAAACATTTTGTAGGAGTAAATCCAGATGAGGATAATTTTTTACTTCAACCCTTGTCTTATGATACTGAACTCCTTGAAGTGCTATATCATGTTTTTTCCTACTTGATGTCATGTCAGTGATGAGGTTAGACCCCCATAGTAGGCATGTCTACTGCTTTAAAACTGTAACTGGATGTGAATGAATATCAACACCTAATAGCTTACCATGCTGCAAACCGAAAAACAATACCATGATAGGCGTTTCTTCAATTGGATCTTGGTTATCATTCATGTTCCATCTTAGAAGTGAGGTGTTGAAACCACAGAAATTATTACGTGGAAACAGATATCCTGATGAAGAAGCAGGGCAGATCCCAATGGCCTTCGTGGTGAGAAAACCCAGAAGTAACATTACTGAGTCTCAGATCATCGATTTCATTGCGGAACAGGTATTTCTCTAGTCTTGTGAAAGAGGCTGAAATTTGTTTGGGGGCATGCAGGACCCATTCCGACGTGTACACATAGACACACCCACACACACACACACACACACACATATATATATATATGCATGTTAAAAAATTGCTCTTTATTTATTGAGAAACTTATTGACTTAGTACACACCATCTTAAATTCTTGTTCTCAGGCAAGAAATTTTAAGTCATAATTCTTTCATGCAGGTTGCACCATACAAGAAGATAAGGCGAGTGGCTTTTATTGATAGCATCCCGAGGAATCCATCAGGGAAGATATTGAGGAGGGATCTGATGAATCTTGCAGTCTCCAATTCTAAAGCAAGGTTATAAAACTCAGCGCAATCCAGACAGAAGTTCAACTTGGACCATTTCCGTAGTCGATGTAATTACCTGTGTTGAATCTCCATTTGCTGCTGCTATTATTGTTACCGTGCAAACGTAAAGCTTCAGTTGAAGGTAGCACGTGCCTACTGGTCCTTGGCATAATTGATGAGAGAGGACTCTTATATCTTACAGGGATTCGAAAATTGCTCTAGTGTAAAATTTGGGAATGAATTCTAGTATTGATTCATTAGTAAATTACAACATAAATAGCCTCAGACTCTACATATCAAAGGAAAGCATCAAAGTGAAGAAATAAATACTATATATGTCTTATACCTGTTCTAGAATCATTCCACATATGATTCTACTACAAGAAGGGAAATATATGTACATTCCAATACTCACCAATATGATGGTCATGAATGCTCAACTTGCTGAGAAGAAGAAATTGAAATTTATCTCGACCAAGTGCCTTAGTAAACACATATATGCCAGCTGCACACTTTGGTGGAGATATGTGACGTGATAATATCCTGACATCTTAAATGATCATGCAAGGAGTGGCAATTGATCTCGATGTGTTTAGTGCCTGAGAATGATCCACTGATAGTTAAAAAGATTGTTCCCGCGAAGAATCCTAGTTGCCAACCACTAAGCACTAAAATTAACACGATTAATTCCAAGATTGACAAATCAATTTTCTGGGAAAACAGAAAGAAAGCATGTAACTAAGCAAGCAAGAGCCAGAAGAAGCGATCTAATCAATCAGGTCATGCCGAGGGTCCTCAACTTTATTTAATCCTTATTCTAACCACGGTTAGACACTGTATGCGGTTCATTGGCAAGTGTTACTATCATAGAATGTGTCATGGGGTTGAGCCTAGGGCCCGAAAACTCCACTCATTGATGGCGTTGATAGCTCCATTCTGCCAACCTTGCAACCGAGGTTAATATCACCTATCTCACAATCATAATAGCAAGAAAGAGAATACGAGTAATATATAAAAGGAAAACTCCACTTGTATTCACAATTACCTTATAGATATAAAAAGTTTTTAAAAGAGCAAATTCACTCAACTCGTCGAGTATATACCTCATGACCTTTGCACCGCTTGCACCCTCACTCAGACACACCCTATCCTGACTCATTCCAACGTTGCAAGGGTAAACTCGCTCAACTTGTCGGGCATATGCCTCACCACTTCCACACCAATTGCACTCCTCACTCGACACACTCCCTACCACAACTCACTTCGACGTTATAAGGGTAAATAGGATCCACTCCCCCACTCGTGGTTAAATTACAACTTGCACCAACAACTCTATGCTAATTATATATATAGATGGAAAATTACCCTAGCATTCTCTCCCTCTCTCTTTATATATATATATATATATATATATATATATACAATATTGACCCTATGATCAATCGGGATGGAAGAGCAAGAGGGGATCAGTCAATGGAATGGAATTGGTGATGATGATCGTCGCACGGACTGGACCATTCCCCCACCCCTCAAGAAACAGCCAAAAAATCAAAATGGGATGTCCATAAAGTAGCTAGCCAGTAGCCAACATCCCATAATTCTCATGCAGGGAATGGCTTTTTCCTGTTTGGAATCTGTGCATGGGCTCTTCCATCATGCATGTCACTGTCCCAGTTCCCATCGTTATCTTCGCTCTTTACTAAGGACGTTCTTCAGTTCTAAAAATCCCAGCAAACGTCTTCCCTTCCTCCCCTCATCAGCTGCAAAACAATGAACTCCCCATCCACGTACACACCCAGTGCTAGCTTTAATTGTTAGGTATCTTAATTACTAATTACTAGACTTAATAAGCGCTCAAAAATTACAAGTGTTAAATGAAGTTGTAGGTGCCAACTTAATTAAGGAAATGTTGTTTATATTAGTGAATACATGGAGCATAACTTCGGATTATCCAGCTTGCACAACACGACCATTGTTACTTTTATGGGTTTTTCACTTCTCGCCCCATTTACATTATTACCTTGAGAAGTGAGAGAGAACTCCCTCGTAATCGTGAAGGAGAGAAAGGGATATTGAGGATCTCGGTCTCTGACCACCGCGCAGGTTTTGTTGAGGTTGTTGTTAGCCACCGTACCCTAGGAATCACACGCAATCAACGACCTCGTACGTACGTACTTAATTAGTGGTGGTATATACAGTCATCGACAATGCTGAACTCAACCCGTGTGTCACACTTGGATCTCTCCCCTCTTCCAAGAACACACTACTCATGAGCCAAATTTGATCCAGCGCCACCGGGATCCTCTAGCTAATTAAAAGCTTAAGGTATATCTCATTTCAGCTCGAGCAACTTCAGAGTGAGATTAATCGTTTTTCTCATGCTGTGAGCTAATGATGCAAACCTGAAAACAAAATAAGTATTTTTAATCATGTGTATATATATATATATATGTGTGTGTGTGTAAGCGTGTTTTTATATATCTAGGGACTTATATTTTTCCCTGTATTTATAAGTATAATTACCATAAATATATATATGCCAGTAAGTATACCATCTATCCATATATATATATATATATATTTTATAAGGGCATAAAATCATTATGCCCTTTGACCAGAAAACGCCGAAGGAACTCCCCGAAAAATGAAATCGAAGGCAAGATGTTTACCGGCAAATTAATCGGCGCATTGGACACTCATGTTTTTTTTTAATAAGTAAATATAAAAAGATACATTAATCAAAGAGAAGGTTCAGCCGGCCCTTTTCAAAAATATACATAGTATCGGTGTCTTGCTGTCTCCCCAGTTTACAAAGCACATGGGCATATTGGTTGTTTTGCCTAGGTATCCATTAACATTAAGAGAATGAATCAAAAGAGCCAGTAACAAAATTCATATATATTAGAGATTATTGCTCTAGCTCAACAAAATAAAGCCCAATCATTCACACAGATATATATATATGCACATACATACACAGTGCCGTCTCATAATTATAATTAATGTATTTTCCTTTGGAAATATGGCGAGCTACATAATACATATGTATATGTGTGTGTATAACACAGCTCACATACATATTTTACAAGATAACTACTTAATTCGGAAAATAAGATCCGTTAATTATACAGCATACATGATGATTACGATGACTGGTTTTTGTTATCGTGAGAAGATCGGAGCCTGTCCTAGATAGATATATATATATGTATATATGCATAGAAAAGGGATTAATAAAAAAAAGAAGAAGAAAAGGAATCAATTCACATGTGATCAATTGTATTTATACATGCATTTATTAAATTCTTGAATGTTATTGTACAGTTGTACGTAGCAGGTTGGACCTCTGGTTCCTTGATCTGTGAATATATATATATATATTTCAACAAATGGTCAATAATCAACTTAACACATTCGAATGTATATATATGTACCTCATAATTAAGGATATACCTATGGATAATGAAATGTTAAATCCGAGTGACAAAATTGGTGATCGATAACCAAAAAAAAAAAAAGAGTAGTGATCGATCAAATTAGCAATTTCTCACAGTTAATTAGGCTTATTACTTATTAATTCAAACGCAAAGCGTTATTGGACAGAAATTGAGGGCCTAATTAATTAATGAAGAGATGCATATTATATTACATACAGTGTTCGCATTCACACGTTACATAATTAGAAAGTAAGAGAGTTTTTGGATAGCTGAGAAATTGGGAATCATCCATCGATCAATCACTTGCTTCTTCTTCTTCTTCTTCTTCTTCTTTTTTTTTGGCCACCGTCAATTACCTGCTACTGTCTGCCAAAGAGGTGGGCGAGGTGGGGGGGGGGGGGGGGGGGGAGGGGTCCCTCTTGGTGCATGTGCAAGAGCCATGTGAACATGTGTCAATGTCTTTGTCCTCTTCCTTCCTTCCATGCGCAACCCACTCCTCCCTGTCGTCCCTAGCCCTAGCCCCTGCCCCTGCCCCCACTATGAATGAATGTTACATATGCATTGCACACATCTATATATATATATATATGTATATATATGAATGTGCAGGCGTTCTTGAATTAATTCTTCCATTATTTTCTTGACCCACTCGTTATCCTTCTTCTTCTTTTTTTTTTTTACTTTTTGAGTTGTTCTACGATATTGCAATGGGTGTGTGAAAATAAATGCATACACACATGCATTGTTTTTAAAATTGGACTGGACCGGATCAGGAACTGGTGTGGATATGAGTTTATGGGTTCATAGGTTGAACCGGAGTTCAATGGATTGAACCACATATTTAATATATAATATTACTAATAAATTTATATAATATTATAATTTAAATATGATTTATAATAAAAAGTATTAATATAATCATTATATTAAATAAAATTTTAACATAAAATATAAAATATAAGTTTAGTAAAATAAAAATATGTGTATTATAATAGGTTTTTATTTTTTTTAACTTTAAATCGACTAGTTTTTCTACCAGTTCAATTGGGTTCATCAGTTGGACCGGGAATCAGCCGATTCAATCGGAATTGATATATTTTAATGTGTAATTGGATCTTTTATAGAAACCGGACCGGGTGAGTGGCCGGTTCCCAATTGAACAGGTCGAACCGGCCGGCCCAGTCCGGTTTTTAAAACTATGCACCATGTATATATATATATATATATATATAGCATCTCAACTCTTAAAATATTAATATTAGATCCCGAGTGTTCGAACATTTTAGATGTCGAATGTGAAAATCATAAGAGGGAATCTCAAATGTTGTAAATAGATTAATGCAACGTAAGTAACAGAACTTTTGCTTCTTTTAATTAGAGTACTCGATTGAGACCGACCAACTTCTTCTTCTTTTTTTTTTTTTGGTTTCCTCTTGGTATTGCATGATTCACAACATTCCTCCATTGCCTTGTATATATATGCTCTCCACATATATATATATGTATCATTTACATTGATTACCAAATTGACACTGGCAAGCGCATGGAAAAGAGTCTCATCACCGAAACGATATACTGCTCCTTAGAGAGAGAGAGGAGATGAAGGTCTGGGAGAAACCGGTCGACAAGGTACAAGAAAAACAACTGTTTTTTTTTCTTTTGGATAAATACAAGGTTACAAGAATTTATATATATGTATATGTGTATATATATAAATGATATAAGGGCATGTTTGGCAATTTCCCACGTTCAGCTTCAACATCGGCCCTAGCGTCCTTTATAAAAGGTGGGTGCTCACTTTTGCCGCCCCCCTTCATCATATGTTCCGTGCACAACAACTTAGAGCAGTTTTTTTTTTTTTTTTCCTTTTTAATCTTGGTCAAACTTTGGGGTGCATTAGAACAGCAGTCTATGTAAGTGTGCATATGTATCTGGGAGCTGAGTGACATCGCGCGAGTTCTGGAAATAACAGTAGCTAGAAGGATGGTGTCGAGAGTGGAAGAGGCCGCGAAGAAGATCAGGGAGAGGGAGCGGCAGCAGCAGCAGCCGCCGCAAAAGCTGCAGGGAGCCACGCTCACACAGTGCAACAAAGGGAAAGCCCCAAAGTTCAAGAGAAGCTCTTCAAACCTTGAAGATGATGGAGCCTCCTCTGCTATCCTCCTACTCGCTTGCATTGCCTGCACCTCCCCGTCCTTCTAATCCTATAAATCTAATTAATCTTCACAATGATTTAATGCCCATTACTAGTTATTTAGTTGGCTAGCTAGCTATATTTTGTTACTGGTATTTGGATGCACCTACTGATTGATATATGTCATGATTATATACTTGTATTCTTTCCTGCAGTATGTGTTCTTTCCTTGGTGCCTATATATTCCGTGACATATAAATGTAATGAACTATGCAATTTCTGTTCTTTCCTTTTTTTTTTTCTTTTCACGTCCTTCTTCTTGTTAATTTGTTGTCCATTGATCCTCTGCTTCCACTAAAGAAGGTGTATGGATCCTTCTTTTTGGCATTTATATATACTCTAATTAAATTTCGCCATCCTGCAATCTGTATTTTGAACAAACTTGCTTTAGGCAGTGTATTAATCTTTACAACAAATTAAAATTGATTCCAATGTTCACCGGGTGAAGAATAATGAGATATATATATATATATATACGTGAGACAGACATTAATGGAGAAATTAAAGTAAATTTATTTTCCAGCAATGCTTGATCTTATGCATTGATTCATAGATGTTATCTCAAGATTATCTGATCAAATGATGCCGTCTAAAATTGTACCAAGAGCAAGCCAGCGAGTTAGGGGGTGAGAACACAGTAGAACTTGGTGAAGTCATGAGTGATATGCTTTTTTTTCCTGCATATACTAATTAACCGACCAAATGAATCCAATTTAGCTCGATCGAGTAGACCAATTAAAGCAACAATCATCTAAGTGTTTCCAACCCCTGACCCTTAGATTACAAATAATTGTGGGTTAGTGAATAAAAATCAAACAAGTATATGCATGTGTAATAAGAGCATGTGTATGATTGGTTATCATGATTCAATCGTTGTGTTATAGCTAGCTGAGAGAGGGAAGGGTCTCCTCATGTGCAGAGTGAGGCATGGGAACATGTGCCCATATCAGTCCTTGCCCTTAACTAACCAACACTTGGAATGGGTAATATCATTTATCACTGCCTAAATCTGTCTAATATATATATATATATATATGTTGTTTTTTTTTTGGGGGTGGGGTGGCCAAGAGCTAGGTAGCTTCACATTTATAGACCAATCTTCTTTTTAATTGATTAATTGACCAAATGATCCCATCTTCCTTCTCATATCTCAGCTCACGAGTGTCGGGAGACTCAAGTTGGATGATGCTGACTTCGGGTGGGGTAGTAGACCTATCCCTCCCCCTCAACCAAGCAGACAGACACGCAGGCATATATCCTACTCGTCCTGTGGCTCGGTAACTAATGTTTTTAATAGGTAGATAGATAGAGATAGTTAGATAGACAGATAGATACTTTCCTAGTTTTGTTAGTTAATTTCGATCCCTTCTCTTGTGCTAATTAATTACATGCTTTGTATTCTTAATTAACTGAATAATGGGGGAGCTGGAGAACACCCAAACCAAATGCTCTACCAATAATAAGGGACTAAGGAAGAATTAGAAAGAATGACTCTTTTGAACAATAAGTTATATTGTGACGTACGATATAGACTATTCAACAAGTTTAGGAAATATTTACAATGATATTTACCATATGTATACGTATATTTATAGCTCGTCTAATAATCTTCGATTGAATTCCATTCCTTTTGCCTTGTAATTAATTGGTGAGCACTTAGCTGGCCACTCCATGTCACAAAGAACCACAGTACGTAAAATACTCTCAAGAGCTAAATCAACCTCACATGTATTGGGTTGGGGGTGACAAAAAAAAAGGATAATATTCATAAACGGATAGGTTTTATTATTGTGGATGGATTACAGATTCACAAGACTATAATGAACTCACCACAATGGTCAACATGAACCAATGACAAAATCTCTGTTGACAAATTCCCACTGGCTGCTGGCTATAGTTAAAGAGGAATTTACAGAGGAATATGAATTGATAGAGATCACTAATCGATGATTGCACCCAGAGAGAGAGACAGAGAGAGGAGAGGCAGAGAGAAAGAAAGAAACCAAGTTAATAGATACAACATCAAATCTTTACGTCGATATTCGAACTTAGCTCCACCGCTCGTAACTGTCTTTCCTTCAATTGTCTGTCAAAAAATTGGATTAATCATTACCTATAAAGGGTTATGAATACCATCGGGAAAAAATTCATTCAAACAAGAAAAACTTTCGTTTGACATGTTATGGAGTGCAAGCTCACCGTTAGATCGAAACAATGCAATGGAAGAGGATGCCTGCAATGCCAGTCTTCTTAGTCGTCGACGTCGTTTGGTAGTATTGAATCACATGTATCACCACAAAACTTTGTAAATATATTATAAACCACTGCAACGAACCATGACCCAAATCCAGAGATCCATTTTTACCTCACTCTCCCAAGAGCATCAGTAAACAGAAGGTTAAAAAAAAAAAATTGACAATCTTGAGAGAGGACTGAAAATGGATTATTGTGTACTGAAGATGGAGATCAAATCCAAAGAGACAACCAGGCCATCTTCCCCAACTCCTCCTAGTCAGAGGAATTTCCAACTCTCACTCCTAGACCAGTTCTCTCCTCCTGAGTACGTCCCTATGATATTCTACCATGCCCCTCATGACCATGACATTACTAGCCGGCTCCAACTTCGATCAAGATTTGGCTGCCTAAAGCATTACCTGTCCCTAACCTTGGCCAAATTCTACCCACTTGCTGGGAAAGTACGAGAGAACAGATTCATGGAGTGTAATGATGACGGTGTTGAGTCCATAGAGGCTGAGTGGAACCTTGCCGTCTTGGAGGTCCTCCAAGAGGCTTCTGCAGAAGCAGTGGATCAGTTGCTCACAGCGACTACCATTGCAGTGGCTCCCTCGACAGGGATCACGTTCAGTTGGCCATCCAAGCCAATGTCTTTTCCTGCAGGGGAATAACCACTGGGATATGCCTGCTCCATAGGATTGTGGATGGGATCACATTTACTTCGCTCATCAACTCCTGGGCTGCTATTTCTCGTGGTTCGGATAGTTCTTTCTCATCACCCTTGTTTGTGGGGCCGTACCATTTCCGTTTTCCCTCAGAGGGACTTATCAGGCCTACTGCCTACCTTGGACATCCATAGGGACAAGTGTGTGACAGAGAGATTGACGAGTCTAAGATTGCATTGCTGAGGGAGAAGGTCAAGGGTAGGATGTCTGTCTAGAATCCCAGTCGAGTAAAGTCAGTCTCGGCACTCATATGGAGATGCACTGTGGATATCCATGAGACAAGATCCGGTTCATCCACTCAATCCGTTCTTACTCAAACTGTGAACTTGAGAGCGAGGATGGACCCGCCCTTGCCGGAGAACCGTGTCAGGAATCTTCTTTGGCTTGCAATAGCACCAGCACCACAGATGGGACCAAAAAGATCAAGAGGTCGAGCTAGATGAGCAGCTGGTCAATCAGATCAGAGGATCAATCAAGATATTTGACGGGGAACATGTCAGGAAAATGCAGGGGAAAAGTGGGTTCTCTGTCATAATCGACTCCTCCAGAGGTTGTGGAACTCGTGTCACAGAAGGTGGACGTCTACCGGTTCACGAGTCTCGGGAGATTCCAATTGTATGAGGCTGATGTCGGGTGGGGGAAGCCCGTTTGGGTTAGCAGTGCTGAGCTTGCCCTCAAGGATGTGATTGTAGAGGAGGGATGGAGAGGGGATCGACGGATGGGGTGACTCTCCAGGAAGGGGATATGGCCATTTTTTAGAGGAACCAAGAGCTCCCCTCCTTCGCTTCCGTGAGCTCCAATGCTTCGCTTCCTACCTTCTGCTGACTTCTAAACTCAGATTCATCAAGATTTTAACTACTGTTGTACTTTTAATAAAGAGCAATTTGCAGGTTCATTCCGCTGAATAATGTTGGTGGAAACATGAGCTATATTTTTTTTATTTTTTATGTTTCCACATTCTCGTCAAGTGCTAATGTGAATCAGTTGAGTGAAAGCTAACTTGCCTCTTGGCTTAGTCCGTCCCATGAAATTGAGTGCATCCACATGCAGAGGAGCTGCTGGCTGAAGAATCTCTATGCATAGAAGACTATCCAGTGAGTCTTGAATCACATCAATATCCTCAAAATCGAACCCTGTTATCTCGAAAGATAGATGTTCTTGAAAGGTTGGTGAGTGAATGTAGTATCAATACCATCATCCAACACATATTGAATCCTGTACTGTCAATGAATACTGAAGATGCAAGCTTAGAAAAGCCACCTGTTCCAACGAATCACATGAATGACTTCTGACAGTGGTTCCATAGAAATCAGCACATATATATACTTATTTATTTATATAAATTATACATATTGCCATTGCCAGGCTACTGGCATGGAAGAACAACACCAAGAGGAAGTCCAAAACCCCCCAGAAGCGTGTTTCAGAGAATGTCTTTCAATTGCTCAATGAGAGAAGAATGTTTCTTTTCAGTCACTTGTATTTTCGCCTCAGAATTCTCGGACAAGAAGAAGAAAGGCTCTAATTCCATGTGAGTGACCAAAGGACTTTCAAACTTGCTGGTTTTTTTATACCAATCCCGGCCTACTTTCGAGAACTAAATCAGTACGGCCACAAACTTTTTGAAGGGGCATATCATGATCCAATTAGCCCAGCCCATTCAAATCTTCATAGATGCAGCATGGCAAAAGGATGACTCTTGTTCTTCCGCAGGTATCGCTGTTCAATTGGGGAGAGTCATCTTGTCTTGGAGCCAAAAGAGTTGTACCATATCTTAAGCGCAAGCTGAAGCTGAAGCTGAAGCACTCTTCACTGCTGCAGAGACAGCCATTTCATCGAGCAGGTTAAAGGTCATCTTTTTCCTAGATTCATAAAGATATTGTGTTGTCTGCCTCTGGATCCGTTGATCCCTCCTGGAAGGCTAGAAGTGTCATCTTAAATCTTTTGGATGTGGCTGCTGGAAAAAAAAAAAAAAAACTTCACGCCGACATATTATACAACAGAGGAAGAGAGAGAACATTCCCAGATATGATGATGGTGAAGATACCAGAGTCAGTCAGATCATGAGATCTGTAGTATGACAAAAATGATGTGAAAGGCGCAAATTTCTCAATCACAACACCGGTGAGTGCTGGTGGCATTGTATTCCAAAAATTTGAAGATCAATTTAAGCAGAAGTATTATTATAAATGTACTGAAATGCCTTTCCAAATCCTGATCCAATCAATCAAAGTCGACATGCATATGCTGGCCAAACATCATGAGGCAGGCCTGCCTTTTGATACAAATGATACACCGTCAGGATAAACCACCACCGAGCAAAAAGTTTTCCGTTACATCGATCGGGAGAATCACACAGAAACATGGGAAGATGCTACACGGTACCCACGGTTATTGAGCTGATACAGTCGGGTTCCAACCGCTGATCCATGTTGAGGGGGCACAAATGTTCTCCTGGATTTGATGGAACGCTTGAAGAATGATTATTTCCTCTAGTCATCATCTGGTCATACGATGAAGAAGCAGCCTTGGAATCCTTGTATCTAGAAAACAGATGGTGAATTGATATTTTCTTGCTGCTACACGAGTGGCGTTTTGAGCTAGGAGTTGCAGGACAACCGCTAGATCTAGGTAAGGTATTTCCGCGGGGATAACCTCCATCACCAGCGGTCGTTGAGCCCCGGGGTGACATCACAGCCTCAGGACGTACGGTTGATGCGGAATTGCTATCAACCCCCATATCCATTCCATCATCTTCTTCTGCGTGCATGTCCTCAGGAGGAGGTGCACATTTTGCATGTTGAGAACCCATTCTCAGCTTTTGCAGCGTCGATTCTGCGTTTGCAACGAAAACTAAATTATATATTTAATTTAAATAAGCGAGCGAGCAGAAGGGCTGGACCTGGTCCAGAGGATGTCAGACGGTCGATTCAGATACGGAAAAAGGCGCTTCTGAGGTGCCACCAATTTCAGGGAAGCTGAACTGATAGAAGAACAGACATGGAACCAAACTCGAGCTAATAGCGGAACAACCAAGTCCGCAAGCATAATACGATTCGACAAGCATTTACCGGATGGCAACTTGCATTCGCACATAGTACATCCAACTACGCGAAGCTCAAGGGAAAATGAGGAGCCAAAAAGGGAGATAAACAACAACATAAACGAGAGATCCATATTTGCACAAAACATAGAATGTAGAACGGAGCATGGAGGATTACCGTAGATGGAGAGAGAATCGTGTTTAAGAAGCTTCGCGGTGGGTCTCTCCAATTCGTCAGGCGAAGACGACGAAACTCTCACTCTACCAAACATCTCCGCTGCGTCTGCTTCTTCGATCTCCCTCTCTCCGAAGAATGAGATGGCGACGGTGTCCCTCGGTAGGCGGCAAATGAAAATCAGGCGCGAAGATCGAAATGAGGCGGCGGGAACTCGACCCTTATAGATTGTTTTTAGAGAGACTCCAAATTGAGAGAACCTCTAGTGCTAGAGCTAGACGACTCGTCTTCGGCTTATGGGCCGAGCTGAGGGTTAAGGCCCAGCCCACTAGAAGCCTATATTCTGATACAGATTGATCTCGGGGAAAAATAGTGTTACACAAAAAGTACCAAAAATAAACTAATTACTTAAATAATAATAATAATAATGACGATGATGATGGGAACTTGAAGTCCGCATCTGTGTCAAAAAATTAAATAGTTCCCATCTATCATTTTACTCCATCCATGAAATCAAAATTAGCCCTAGGTAGGAGGATTCCATGTGGATTGTCTCATAGGTCACACTGTTCATAATTTAAAAAATCGGATCAAGCCAACCAATTCAATCGAGAATGGTCATTCATCCGGTTCAATTTTTAGAATTAATCCGATTATCATTAAAATATAGTCAAATATAATTGAATCAACCGATTTAAAACCAATTAAACTAATGAAAAAAATTATGATAATTATCTATTCTGTTTGTTTATAAATAAAAATTCTGTCAAAACTTTACTACAACATAATCCAAGTGTAAGATTTCCACCCGCCAACACGCCAATCACCCAGCACGAAATGGAATTGTACCTGGTCGAATCCTGTCTGTGTCGGTAAGATGTCATGCATCCATCCACTGTTTGTATTATTTACTACCGAGTGGGCAGAACAAATCAAAGAAAAAAGGGACTTAAATTCGAGACGCAATATAAATATTTTAATGAAGATGGTAAGTTAAAATCTTCATGAATGAACGGGAGAAATTTTTTCTTCAGTGTAAAGGAACAGTGAAAGAAAAAGGATTGAAGGAAGATGTGAACATTGAAGGGCATACATCTTTGCTGCTGGCGCTGCTGCAATCCCGTCCTACCACTTGGGTTTATCCCTCTTTTTAGCAATTTCATCGTCGAAGGTTCATTATTGGGAAGCCATCACCAAAGCTCTCCTAAACATGCAAAAGCTACAAAAGAATCAGAGAACACAATCTAAGTACAATCGGGAATATGGAAGAACGGGTTATATTCATCCTGTTCGGATAGACATTTGGCTATCTCAGCTTGCAGAATACCTTCAAACCAAAAGGGAAACAATGCAATCTAACGAGTGCAGTTGACTGAATGCCAAGGAGCAATAGAAATAATTGAGAAGCTTCTGCTCTTCATCAAATAACCTCAGCAACAGAAAAAAAAAATTATATCAAGAACATACTCGGGAATAATAATGTAGAAAGCTATTCTTGAAGAAATAAAGCATAACGCATTCTGCCTTCTCTCAACGTACAATAAAAAATAAAATAAAATCTACTCACTCATTAACTGCAAAGAGAAATCGGTGTTAACCTTGTGATAATAATTACTAGAGAAATAGACCAGACCTGCTTCTCCATTTCCTCGGTTACTGAGTTACAAATCAAACTTGGTATCTGTCTTTTTGCGAGTATAGTGCAAATGCATGCAAATTGCGGATATATGTGGTCACGAGTTCTCGAGCCCCTGGATCTTGTACCTATTCTACGAAACACAGATGATTGATTACAAGGGAAACATCTGATGTAACATTGCCTTGACAGCTACATCATTCCTATCGCCCTCCAGCCTTGCCCCATGGACCTTATTTAATAATGGAAAACGAAAAGAGTGGTATGAAGACAATTAACCCAAAAGAAAAGAGATCGAGAACCCACATTTAATTACAACTGTTTTTACAATTGCATTTAATTATAACTCATCTCTGCCCGTTGAAGCACATAAAGAATGATAATACTTCGAGAAAATGCAAGCTGCTACTGTAAAGCACCACTAAATATTTGCCAATCTATGAATCAAAGAGTCATAAATGCCGACACGGAAGCCATTTGAATGCAATCAGTACTTGTCTGCATGGAACGGAGGAGAATCGAAAAGAGAATAAATTTTATGAACTGCTGAAACTGAAATCTGACCAAACTATGTTCAGGCAATCGTGTTGTCAGTTGAAAAATAAACCAACCATTTAACACTACCAATAGTTAGAAGAAACATTTGCAGATTGCGCATTTCCTTCCAACACATCTCAATACGCAGAAAGATGAAACTCACTAGCTTAATTAACGTCCCAACGTCCAGACAAACAGCAGAGTGACAACTGGCAAGCAAGGGCCCATGTTACTCAATGCAGTAGGCCTAGAAGGCCTGAAAAACCTGTGCCTGTGCAATTGGAGCAGAACCAAGAGGATCAGCATCAAAATTTTCGAACAAATCCCCCACGCTTCCACCCAATTCCCTTCAAGCAGCAACTCAACAATCACATATGAGGTAGCAGGAGCATGGTCGCATAAGGTAGCAAACCTTCTTACCCATGCGGCCGAGGCTAAGTCTGGCTTTCCAATGATTTGCGCAACCTAAAGTTACAGCAATTTAATACAAAATATTTATCAAAGACATGAAACCAACAAGAATTGAAATTCAAAGCCATCCGAGTTATACAGAAACCATTACAGAATTGATAGATTTCTCCAAAAAGACAAGCAAACAAATCATCACTTGGCAAACCAGTATGAGCCCGAAAGGAGAATAAGCCCCAATAGGAATGGTCAAAATGTTACCGTCACTACTCGCCCATGGCAAAGAACATATTAACTAAATACGGCAAAGAACAAAGCATCAGTGGCTTATTAATCTAGAGTCATCGCTCAGATTTCACAGAGTCGAAATTAAGAGGAAACTTCAATTAAATAAGATGAGCAACACGTTCAATCCGACAAGAAGAAGCTCCACTCCTTGACAGAGTTTCTTGTGTACATAACCAAGCTATGAGAGATTTGGATGCTCGCAAGCGGAGGCAGCTTAGAGCAATGTCAATCAATGACTGATAGATATTACCATCCTTATTTGTTTGTGTCCATTTCTGTAGGGCATGTAGATGTCTACTTCCAGATTCTCTACATATTTCAATGGGCGGGTAGCTTCACCGAGCGGATGACCGCCTTTCTCAAGCAAAACACCATCTACCTCAACTCAACTACAAGCCCACGCAGCGTGTATAGTATTGCTAGGAGCCTCTCTATCCTCGGATAATCCCTTATACAGCAGACGATTCCTATTGGGATTTGCAATTCTCATCAAAGTTAATAAATAGGTCAGTGCAACCAAAACCATGTCAAGTCAAGAGACAGTCATCAACAGTTCCAGGAACGTATCGAAGCCAAAGGAAAGTAAAATGTCGACACGGAGTTCAAAGCCGTGCATTTAATTAGTACAACTGAACGATGTCAGGGTCCGTCCATTCCCTCTCGCAGTCGAGACCTGATCTGAGAGCCACGCTTGAAATGAAGAGATCGATAACATTAATTATGAAGCACAGTTCCTACACAGATTTTGTTCATATTTGCTTTCGGTATGAACTATGAGAATGTACTCTCAAAGAAGTCAATGGGTGAAATCTTGTTCGTAACGATCTATGTGTGCGTGTGTATTCCATTAGCTGATGCACCCACAATCAAAATATCAATTTTTAAGGATTAAACGGCTTTCAACGAGTTACTTGTTTTAGTTTTTGAAACATACAGACATATATATATATATATATAAGAAATAAAAATATCATGATATATAATATATAAATCTGGATATTGATATTGGAAGCTAAACTCGATTCAATGGATCAAATCAGGAAAAGGAAACACCAAATCATCGGTGTTAGAGCTCGATAAAACGGCTCCCAAGGCTAATTGGTATAATATATACATAATGTGTATAATAGAAGAAGATGTACACGCCTCATGAACAATAGATTCAGTTTGATCTTCAATATGTATCAGTGTACGCAGTTGGCACAACCATAATGTCATTGTTGGCTTTATTTAGTTTATTGTAGGGGTGATGATGACACCAAGCAATAATTGAAAATAAAGGCAAAGCGCCAACTTAGATGGGTTAACTCCTCAATAATTAATTAGGTTGGGCTTTAAATTAAGTAGTAATTAGATGGTGAAAGCTAGGAAGATCTATTTGTTAAATCATTGAAACTTGTGATTAATTTCTCCATCAGCGGAGATCCAAATTCAACTCTTCGAAAGTTGGAAGTTGAAAGATGAAGTATTATAAATTATATATATATATACACACACTTTTTTTTCTTTTTTTTTTCTAAAACCACCATTTGCTCTCAATTTTTTGCCCCCCCCCCACGCAATTTCATTATTTTGGTCTGATTAATCAATTATTTAATGGATCTCTCTCTCTCTCTCTCCCCCGGAACCATCAGGCATCAGCAAATAGAAATTTTCAATATAATTAATTATTTATTTATTTTCTACATCTATATATATATATATATGCGATGCTCTCTCCTATTAATAAATATATGTACGCACCAGCTTTATGTATCTTTAGCTTCCATGAAAAGTAGAACCCACACTGATCACAGTCTCAAGTCTCTCGAGAGCGAGATGCCCAGAGGTAACAAAATTACCAATTCAATTCAATTCAATTAATAAAGAGTGGAATTAATGGATTAGAATAGAATAGAGTTCCCACAGATAACATTTTTTTCACTGGTAATATTTATGTCAATTTATAATACATTCCATAACTAGTTTATAAACTATATTTATCCTAACATAACCATATTTGTAATGTTATTGATAGACAGACACAGAGAAGAGAGGAGAGAGAGAGAGATACAGAGAGAGAGAGAGGTGGGGGTGGGGGCATGCTTTTAATAAGAAATTATTTTCTCAAGGCATGCGAAGAATTTTATTGATTAAAAAATATTATTCTTTCTTCTTTTTTATTTTTGCCCTTCTATGAGATGGCAATACTCTTGGAAGTTGGAGCCGCACCCGTCACGGCATAGTGTAGTCTCTTAAAAAGCTGCCATTATTTATTTATTCATTCTTCTGGAGTTCTATTATCATTCCATCCTATAGTAATTTAATAATGGACATATGGTAGTATTAATTTAGAGACGGTCACATCATATCATTATATATATATTAGATATAATTAATGCGAAGAATAGAGTCGTGGGGGTCTGATTTTAATTGAACAAGAAATTCGAGCGGAAAAAGAAAGAAGAGGGGGCACCACAATGTGGTAACTGTAGAGCAGCCGCAGCAGCACTGTGAGGGCTTTTATATTAATATTATTGTTAATGACTAATTCGAGCACTGTATGTGTTTGAATGGACCTCATGATGATGATCATCATTTTTTTTTTATAGTTTGCATCATATGATATATCTAAACAAACCAAAATGTATATCGATATTAATTTACCGTTGAACTAGAATCTCTGAAAAATTTCTCATCAATCCTCGTAATCTAGAATTCGATTTCTGAATCACTTATTTGAGATCTAGTGAAAGAAATACTAGTCTCACCCCAAGTTGTTCATCGTCCTCATCTTCATCTTCATCTTCATCTTCATCATGGTATAATGGTACCAACTTAATTAGATCATCCATGTAATTGGTTAGAAATTTCTTCCACTACATACTTACCTTATATGACTTTGATGGGTGTACAGGCTATTGCACGCCACCCCTTCCCCCCCACCCCCCTCTTTTTTAGTAATTGGTTGTTATTTTCATTTTAAATCTCAAACCAATGAAATAATAATAAAAAAGATAAATAAATGCTGCTATTAATTGCGTAAGAAAAGAATAATTAATGTATGAGACAAATTAGATAGTGACATACATATACATATATATGACAGTGTTGTTGTCTCTTTAAAAGATTTTTTTTCTATTTTAAAATTCGCGCGCACATAATTCTCTGCGTGATTTATATATTTAATCAAGATTGATAAAACCGTGAACAGTGATAAAAGAATTCCAACAGCTCATTGTTATATATATATATATGTATATAAATGAATGAGAAAACCCAATTCAAGTATGATACCATCTATGCCAAATTTTCCACATTAAATTCAAAATCAACGGCCTCCTCAAAAGCCTCCGTCCAGCCCCTCGTCCGTATATTATACTGCTTGCACGTACATGTGTGCGAGAAGCGTAGAGAGAGAGAGAGAGAGAGAGAGAGAGATGGGAGGTGGGGATATTTGCAGAGGCCTGAGCAAGCGGTGGCGCAAGATGGAGAAGGCCCTGAACGATGGCGTTTCGAGGAGTCCGATCGGCGAGTACTTCAAGCTGGAGGCCCGCAAGAGCTGTTTCACTACTGAACTCCGAGCAGGTCCGCCCTAGACCCTACTGCACTGTCACACCCTGTATTTTCATGGGGTGTCGGCGGGGAGATGGCTAGCTGAACTGTGTGACTCTGAGATACTGCACTGCGTTGTCTGGAAAAATGCTCTTTTCTCGTTTAATCATCGCTTCTCTCTCTATCTCTCTCTTGTTTTTTTGGTTGTTGTAATTGCGAGTTTTTACGTTCAAAATGGGACTTGGTCAATCTTCCCTCCCCTTCCCTTCGCTTCCCTCTCTCTCTCTCTCTCTCTCTCTCTCTCTCGCTTCATTTTCAACTTCTATATTACTATGTTCTGCACCATGAATGACCTGTCTAGTTTGAACAACCTAATACAGACTCCAAGAGGATTTTCAATTCATGCATGGGTTTTCCTCGGCTCGATCTGGTGGCCAGTCTCAGTTCATGATGGTTTGTTTTTGCAGGCACGGCAACCTTCATAACGATGGCCTACATCATCACCGTGAACGCCACCATCCTTGCCGACTCCGGAGGAACTTGCTCTATCTCTGACTGCACTGCCCCGGGGAACCACACCGCCGGCCCCACCTGCCGACTGGAGCCCAACCCCGGCTATGAGGCCTGCCTCTCAAAGATCAAGAGCGATCTCATCGTCGCCACCATCGTTTCATCCATGATTGGCTCAATCGCCATGGGAGCACTCGCCAACCTCCCCCTAGGTCTGGCCCCAGGAATGGGCCCCAACGCCTACCTGACCTATAACCTCGTGGGTTTCCATGGCACTGGACCTGTCCCTTACCGGACCGCCCTAGCCGTGGTCCTACTCGAGGGCTGCGTCTTCCTTGTGATAGCGGCCCTCGGACTACGTGCCCGGCTCGCCAGGCTGATGCCTCACCCGGTCAGAATGGGCATTGCCGCTGGGCTGGGGATGTTCATCGCATTCGTGGGCCTCCAGGCCCACCAGGGTGTTGGTCTTGTGGGTCCCGACCCGTCTACTCTGGTGACCGTCACGGCCTGCTCCCACACGAACCCGGAGACGGGGCAGTGCCTTGGGGGAAGGATGAAAAGCCCAACATTTTGGCTGGGATCGCTCGGGTTCATAATCATCTCCTACGGGCTCTTGAAAGAGGTTAAAGGGAGCATGATCTATGGGATCCTCTTCGTGACTTTAGTCTCATGGATCAGAGGCACTAAGGTCACGTACTTCCCCCACGACTCACTGGGTGATGAGAGGTTCAACTACTTAAAGAGAGTCGTTGACTTCCATACCATTCACTCAACGGCAGGGGCAATCAGCTTCAAGCACTTCGACAGGGCTGAAGTTTGGGTGGCTCTAGTCATTATGCTATATGTTGATGTGCTGGGAACGACTGGGACCCTCTACACGATGGCGGAGCTCAGTGGGTTTGTGGATGAGCATGGTAGCTTCGAGGGTGAGTACCCGGCCTACATGGTTGATGCAGGGTCCACGATAATCGGGGCAGCCCTTGGAGTCTCCCCGATTGCAACGTACGTGGAGTCATCCGCTGGTATCAGGGAAGGTGGGCGGACAGGACTGACAGCCGTGATTGTCGGGCTCTGCTTCTTCGTATCGCTCTTCCTCACACCTCTGCTCAGCAGCGTGCCTCCATGGGCAGTGGGGGCCTCACTGGTGATTGTGGGGGTGCTGATGATGAAGGTGGTGAGGGACATAGACTGGGACAACATGAGGGAGGCCATTCCTGCTTTCGTCACAATCATCCTCATGCCACTGACGTACTCCATAGCAAACGGGATCATTGGAGGGATTGGCACTTACGCAGCTCTGAGTCTCTATGAATCTGCCCGTGCGTGGGTGAATTGGATGGTGAAGATGAGAAGAATGGTGCGTAAGGAGAGGAATCAGGTCTCCGCAGCTTTGGCTTCTGCAGATGCAACTCATGAAACGATCTGAAGTTTTGACGATGCAACAGATGAAAGTTCATCTCCATGAATTCAGACGACGAGATAGCAAGCTAGAGGTGTTGGTAGCTGCGTTAGTTCTTGGGGACTTTTTATTAGAAATGAATGAATGTCTGTCTGTCTAGGGGGTGAAAATATGCAATGTTTCAGGCCACTTTGTTCATATGACCTGACCCCATGTAAATGATGAACGGAATGGAATGTAGTGACGAAAATGGAGATCAGATCAATACATATCGTCATCATAATAATGGTTAGGGAATGAATATTAACCGGTGGCAATGGGAGCACGAATAAGAAACAAACGTAACATTTCAAACAGTTTGTGTGTGTGTGTGGGCGCGCGCGTCTGTGCGGGGACTACAGACAGTAACCAGCTCCTCGAATCTCATCAGTAAGCGGAGGAGTGCTTCGGGACACTACAGTTGTCGCTTGGCTTGGATATCGGCAACATCGCGCTATTCTGCTACTGTCGATTTGATTCTCCTCCCAATCCCACCTCGGAGATTCCATCCTTTTGCTTCCACTGGCATTGTTCTTTAGACAATCAGACAAAATCAAATGTCTTGGATCTTCGTTTTGCTTGTGTCTTGTCACCGGATCAGATTCAAGAGCCAATCTCATTTTATAAATCAGAAAAAAAAATATATGTATGTTATATAAATTAAACTAGTGTTTAGTGGGCTGAGGCTCACCAATGTTCGACGGGTCCATATAGACGCAAAGCCCATGGGTCCTATTGGTGTCGTGGGGGGGTGGGGCACCATGCATCCACGCGCCTATGCTTTCGTTGTGTGGTCTGAACCGGTGAGGGCGGATAAAGGGGAGGGAGGCTTTGTGTGGAAGAAGTGCGAGGCCGCTCAAGCTGCTTCATTCATGGCGCTAAATGCAGTTTCCTCTGCCCAGGCTTTCCTCTCCAGAACCAAACCTTCCATAGCTGCAGCCAATGAAAGGCACTTCACTGCTACTTCCTTCTTGCCCTCCCCAAAGCTGACAGCTTTACGAGGGACTGGGAGTGTTTCTCCTCGCACCGTGAAAGCCTTCCCCCGCAGAGTATCCGTCACTTGCTCTGCTTCCGGGTCCAATGTCCCGGCGGCTCTCCTCTTCGACTGTGATGGCGTGCTCGTCGACACCGAGAAGGACGGCCATCGGATTTCCTTCAATGACACCTTCCAAGAAGTAATCTATCCTCCGCCCCCGCTGCCTGTATCTGGCTTTATTTTCGTCTTCATGCTTCTCTTTCGGAGAACCCGACTACCCATTTCAGGATTCTCCAACGTGTGTGTTACATTAGATTGATTTACACCGTCTTGCATATGGACAGCTGACTGCTTGAGATCAGAACTTAATAATTCGGCCTTCTGGTGAAACATGATAGAGGTTTACATTTGAATTTCGAACCTCTTGGTTCTAACTCCGCTCCAGGTCGACCACTAACGCCACTACACTGAACCCCTTCTTCAGTGGTGGCTGATTTGTTGTCTTTAGCATCAACGCTTGGTTAAGTGCGTGATTCAGTTACAATCTAACGATAGGTATTATAATCTTTAATTGATCATTGTATCTTCACATTCAGGACTAGCTGAAACTGTTGCTCCGATCAGTTCTCTGTCTGTGTTTTTGAAGTCAGCCCTGAACAGTTGGTTTAAGTCGAACAATATGTTAACGTCTCATAATGAGTTTCGGCTTTTCCAAGAACCTTCACGGTTCTGAGAATGCTTTATGTAATCATAAGCTGCTTGCTTAAATCATTCAGTGTTGATTGGACGGAGAAGACAATCTAGCATCTGTGTGGTCTCAGTGTAGAAAAATGTTTCACAAACTTGAGCAACTGATTTGAAGCATATATCTGCGTTGAGATTGATCATTCCCCTTTGCTTTCCCTTTTACCCACAGAGAGAATTGGGTGTCACCTGGGATGTGGATTTGTACGGGGAGCTGCTCAAGATAGGAGGTGGAAAGGAAAGGTGACACTATGTAGAATCTCTTTCTCAGATTTTGTTTGGAATATTTTTAGGCGTACAATTTCACTCAGATTGTTGGCGTACTTGATTGCTTGTTATAATGCATCTTTGTAGGATGACAGCACATTTCAATAAGGTTGGGTGGCCAGAGAAAGCTCCCAAGAGCGAAGAAGAGAAGAAAGAGTTCATAGCTTCACTCCACAAGCGTAAGACAGAGCTGTTCATGGCCCTTATCGAGAAGAAATTGCTCCCTCTTCGACCTGGCGTTGCAAAGTATGCTACATTGATCGCTTTAAAATTGCTGCAGCCTTCATGACCCTTTACTTTGGATTTACGCTATTACGGTAGGTTGATAATTAGAAGATTTTTGTCTCCTGTGGCCTCTGACTGATGATGAACTTGCTCAGGCTAATCGATCAGGCTCTTGCAAAAGGAGTTAAAGTTGCTGTTTGCAGCACTTCTAATGAGAAGGCGGTAATGCATTATTCATTGACTGGTTGCACAGCTATAAGCACTTGTGCATCAACAGATCTTAAGTGAATCAATATCATTACAAGTCATCAATGGCAAAGAAACACTGATTTGGACATTATTGTTTGCTGCTGCATCAAGTTTTTATTGATGGTGTGAGGGGATGCGGTGTTGAATGTAACTCAACACATCAGTATTCCCGGTAAAATTCTAATCCTGCATGTTTGATAGGTCTCTGCTATAGTGTCATTCCTGCTGGGTCCTGAAAGAGCAGACAAGATCAAGATCTTTGCTGGAGATGTGGTCCCTCGAAAAAAGCCCGATCCAGTGAGTTTCTAATCACCCAGTGCATTACAAATTTCCTGTACAAAGTGAAAATTAGAATATAGGGTAGACAATAATGGCTGAATCTATAGCTTTGATCCGTGGGTTTATTTGGTCCCTAACATAGAGAGCAAAACAGATTCTTCTATCTGTTAATAGCTGCAAGTGGTGGTGCTAGAAAGTCCAAATTCTCATGTAATTGCTAAGATTTTACATGTTCTTGACAGGCCATTTATATACTGGCTGCCACAACTCTTGGAGTTGATCCTTCAAGGTATCTGCAATGTTCCAGCTTTCATATTGTCCCAACAATGTATAAAACCGAGATTTGAAACTGCCAGGGCTAAGTAATATGAAACCGAGATGATCGCACCTGCTTGCGTTTTTATCCATTAGGGAAAAAGTTGTTGCCCGGGTGCTCTCTCACTCTCTTGTGTCCTGATAGCTTTGGAACTCAAGATTTTCTAATAAAATGCTCAGAGCTTCGAGCTTGAAATGCATACCCTGTGGCTTTTGCAGTTGTGTTGTGGTAGAGGACAGCGCGATAGGCCTTGCTGCAGCCAAGGCTGCCGGAATGAAGTGTATAGTGACAAAAAGCGGGTAAAGTTCATTTATTCTGCGGTCCCCCATTCAGTGCTTCCTATAAAAATGGGAAACTGGGGAACAAGTAAAGCGAAAACTGGGGGGTCAATTTCCAGTCGCTTGCCCAGGGATACTCTTACATTCATTCTACTCGGGGTTTACGAAGAATGCCCGTCTTGGCTGGTCTCAAGAAGAATTCCTATTGCCTCTAAGACCCATGGTGGCTGGTGTCTCAGGTACACAGCTGAAGAAGACTTCGAGAACGCTGATGCAGTCTTTGATTGCATTGGAGATCCTCCAGAGGAACGATTCGACTTGACCTTCTGCGGCACCCTTCTGGAGAAGCAATACGTTGGCTGAGCGAACAAGAGAAGATACGAGTTTTTTTTTCGGAATTCATTATTCTGTAACCTGCATCTGATTATTATTGCTGTTGTAGAATTTCTTGGCTGCGAATTTTATGGGACTCCCAGTGACTAGCCAATCAGCGCAAGCACAACCAAGGCCTCAACAACACATTCGCCTTTTCCATAGATTGTATCAGGCAGGCACGCAGGCATCCAGCACCATCACAAGGCCCCTTTTACGGCAACATGATTTTATAGACATCCAAGGAACTAAGTAGCTAGAGATTTTAAGTGCAGTCCATTAACTTGCCGTAGTAATTGCAAGGGAAAGGGCTGTTGTTGCTGCGCACTGAACCGCCCACAGCTGTGCCAACAAAGAAAAGAACCAGAATTTACATATGAGCTTGGTGATCCCCAAGAATGTCACCCAAGGCTTAATCTTTAACTACAAAAGTAAAGGGAGAAACAACATTCGATTGAACTCCATGTGTCCGACATCTAACTACATTCATCTTAGAGCTGAACAACGATAAAGAGCATGAGATGGGAAGATATGACGAGACATCTGATGAAATGCCATCGGCTAAGGCTACAACATGCATGAGAAAACGGAGAAGAAATATAATGTTCTCTCAAGTGGAAGCAGCAACCATGGCAGGTGAAATCTGGGCACTGAAAGAAGGGAGGAGCCACCCCTTCATCTGAGCAAACTCCACATAGTAATAGAACTTCTCTCTTGCATTCGGGATATCCAGCGCCAGATCATCTAGTCCATCCTTGATCCGGGAGAAACCTTTAGTCATCTGATTGATGGTGATGAGACCCTCGTTGAAGCATTCGTTCAGCAGATCAAGCACAGAATCGTTCTTCTTTTCCATGGCCATCACTAATGCCTTCTTAACTACCTCATGGTTGAAGAAGGGCATCCCAATATCACGAATACACTGGCAAGCTTCGGAGACTACCCCCCCACTTTCATATTCCTCCAATAGCTTTTGGATCTTGTCCTTTGCATCCTCAACAGCCCAACCAGTCCCACCACCCCAGCACCTCAGCAGCCTCTCCCCAGCATGACGGGCAGCTACAAGTGACCGAGCCATACGAACTGTTTCACTCCCACTGCAATCAGGCGGCAGTCTGCTGCTAATTTCTTCTAGGTTCAGCGGGGCAAGGACATCATCAATCACAGCCCTCGCTAGAAAAAGGGCCAGCTCATCAGAAGCATCTAATATGTCAAGAGCAGTATCATCAGCAGACTCCAGAAGCATCACGAAGCCATTTACAATGTCGTCAGACGAAAATATCTCAATGTGAAGAGCAGAAAGGAGGACGGATGCCATCTCTTTCTCTCTGTTCTTCCTGTCCATTGCAAGGGTGATGAGTTTCTTCAGGAAAACTGGATTGAACTGAGGTGCCCCAAGATCTTCAAGGCTACGAATAAGTTCAGGAATATCATCTGAGAGGAAGTATTCATGGACTATTGTAACAACCTCCTCCTTGTAGCGCCTCAATGTGTCATCCTTGACCTGAACTTCTCCATCTATACTAGATGGGTCAGCAAAAGAAGCATCAAGCCACCCCTCGGAGATGGCCTTAGGCACTAGAGATTGGAACAGGGACTTTGCAGATGGAATGTCAAGGGCAAGATCATCAAGGCTCTCTGCCAACCTACAGAAACCCTTGACCATTTGACTGGAACTCACCAAGCCTTCTTCAGAGGCTTCCTTCAGCAACTTCATTATTAAGGGTTCCACTGCTCGGCTCTCCATTGCAAGAACTAATGCCCTCTTCACCACCTCATGATGGAAAAATGAAACCCCCAACTCTCTCACACACCTGCATGCCTCAACAGTATCTCCATTCTCCACATATTCCCTCAACAGATCATCAATCTTCTTCTTCACCTCCTCGACAGTTAAGTGAGTGCTTCCACCCCATTTCCTCTCTAGAAGCTCTGCATGGTGTGGAGCTGAGAGATAGCTCTTCACCGCAGCTTGAATAACCAGGAAGCCCTTTGAAGATCCAGGTAACGTCTTCTTAGCCCTTGTGAGGAAAGCTGGGGGTAGGATATCATCAACTACAGCACGAGCAAGGAACAAGGCAAGGATATCGACGGCATCTAGAATATCAACAGCCAGGTCATCAGCAGACTCTAGAAGCAAGACAAACCCATCTCTGATCTGAGGAGGGCTGATCACATCAGCATATAGGGCAGACAACAGAACTGAAGCCATCTCTTTCTCCTTATCATGGCGGTCCATGGCTATGGAAACAAGCCTTTTGATGAAGTAAGGATGATACTTGCTCGAGCCCAAGTCTCTAAGGTCAGATGCTGCCATATCCACATCCCCAGTGCTAAAGTATTCCTCAATAATGGAAACAACAGCTTTTTTGTACTCATCCAAGGGATCAGAAACAGTAGAGCCTACGAGCTGGTAAGGCTCCTGCAGTATACAGTATTGTGACGATGCACAGAACATCAGCCAAAAAAACATATAATTACAAAATCTCAGAGAGAAAAAGAAATAAACATAACAATGGGATACATTTAACTCATAGAGAGAGAGAGAGAGAGAGAGAGAGGGAGGTGTTAGACAATGAACCCTAAGTTGCCTCTCATTCCAAAACATGTGCAGTTCAGATATAGGAGAACAACAATTACCTCACCACTGTCATAATTGGGGTCATTACGATCAAGATGGGATTCGCCATCAGTGTCTAAAAGTTTACCCCATGTGCCCTTGCCACCACCACCATCTGCAGTTTTGGGGAGGCACAGATCAGTATGGAAGGAATATGAGGCAAAATCTTAAAAAATTGAGATGAATGATTCAGAAAAGGAAGTAGGAAGGAGTAACAGAAGATGCAAAGTAGATGGAAGTCTAGACTAATGTATCATCTTTTGGTTGATAGAGCCTATAGCTCAAAATTCCAGTCTTCTTTCAGCATAATCTATTATGAGCATTTTATAAGAGCCCATTTTTCAAAGTAAATGATCGACTCCCTTTCTAAATTAATTGAGCAAAAGCTTTATCTGGATTAAGCACATTTACCAAGTAAAACCATGCATACACCAACTTACACTGCAAAGAATTGAATAACCAATTTTTCAAGGATGTTTAGTTAACGAGAAGTTCAACTTGATCGATGTAGAAATCAGATGTCACCCAAATACAAGTTAGAAGGATGCAGGAATATAAATTTTCATCTTATGAGCACCACTTGACTTCAATGTTATTGCATGCAGGACTAGACTGAAGCAGCAATTGCAGGAGCACAAGTACTACCCCCCATACAAAACTGGCCAGTATAAGGGTATCATCATGCATTTTTTTTATCCAAAAAATGAATGAATGAATATATGTACACTTGCAGACAAGTAGCAGACTGCACATCTCATCTCATCTTCCTGTGAAAATAACAACACTATTGTTATTCAGATTGATCTCCTAACCACATTTTACTACATAAAAATCCTGAACTATCAATTATAGCACATTGGATAGGATACCAGTACCATCCCTTACTTCCCAGGAAGATCATTGGATCAATTTGTAGGCATCAGTAAAAGGTATCATAGGATCAGATCAATTACTAACTGTGAGAGATGTCTATAAGAAAAGGATAAGATAAATTACAAAAGCCAAATCTTTATTTTTGTCCAACTGTCTTTGTCTACTTACCCTACAGATTCAGTGAATGTGATGGTTATTTTATACATATGTCTAATATTGACAGCAAATATGGAGAAGAGTGGTCGAAGGTATGGACATGCTGTACTACATTTGGTCAAACTCTTCTAGGTTAAAAAGGAGAGTAATCCCTGTTTTTATTGTTTTTGAGTAATGGAATCACCCCTGCTTATCTTGCCACCTCATCATACATGCAAATTCTGTAGCATATTGATGAGCATCACCATTTCAACATTACCAGAAGATGGTACACAGAGAATTTATAATGGAAACAAGCATACAAATATTGCTTCTTACTAGCCAGAGCAAATCAGAGCATCAGTACCAAGTGCAAGATTTTGCAGATCTCTAGCGGGTAAAGAATAAGGTGCTTTCAAAATTGCAGCAGCTTACCTTTCTTAACTCGAATGAACTTTCCCGAGTGTGATCGCCTTACATGTCTCACAGCAATTCCAGCAGTTGGCGCCTTGCCAGCTGCTAAGACCTTTAACTGATGCTCAGAAAACAGAGTTCCGGGGGATTTAGGAGAGGACGACAAAGTATCAGCATTCTTAGTCGCTATTTTAAGCACTTCTCTCTGCTCGTCTGTTAAGAAACCCTCGTTTGTTGCCATCTTTGCCACCAGCAAAACCTGTAAAATTACTTCTCATTAATAAAAAAACAAGAACGCCGAATTGCCAGATCACCCAATGACCAAAAGATAAATTCTTCTTTATAGATTAATATAAAACCACTTAACACAGCACCGGGATATAGATAAAACATAAGGAACATTTCTTGGATAGTGAGCAATAATAATACATGTAAAACAGCTCCAAACCAATGAGGAGGAAGTTACAGCAAGAATTAACTGCAATTAAATCCCCGGGCAGTCTATACTAGACAGAGTCCGACATTCTAACACACAACCGCACAAAAGAACACAGGAACTAGCAGCACACTAACAGTTACAGCCGCACGTTAAGATCCAAGAAGAAAGAAGGAGACCTAAATGTTGGCACCTGAACGATAACAGAGCCCAAATCCGATTCTTCTGTGCTTGGCCCGGATCTCGAGCCAAGACAGGAGAATATACAAATCGGATCTCCAAATCGGAACCGCCGCCACGGACAGACAGAGCCAAGGGCTGGCTACGGTTAGTAGAACCGGCCACAGTAGAGGCTCGATTCAGAAAACCCTCGTTCGGGAAAAAGAGGTCCTCGCGCACACAGATAGTATCTCCTCTCTGGCCTCTTCACCAATCGCCCGCGTGTTTCTCAGAGAAACGGATGAGAACGAAGCGGAAAGGGGCCGAAGGGTAAAGCGAACTGGGCGACAAAATAGGGGTTTATATATGGAGGCTACGGTTAACCATATACACGTCATCCTGGGAGGTTTCTGGAGGATAAGTTTCGCGCGATCCCGGTGCATGCACCCCTTGCAAAAAAAAATTCGCAGCGCGACACTGGGGGGAATTTGGTCTCCGTATGTCGTTCTTCCTTTTTTGGTAAGGGTGCATCAGACCGGGAGTATGCAAGAGACGGAGCGGATGGCAAGTGATGCTTATCAACTGCGGACTGTACAAGTTGCTACAGGGGGCTTAACCCAGAGTGGGGGACTCCGGGAGCCGTTCTGCCGGGCCCGCCTTTAGCCGGCTCTAGGGTTTCATTCCGTCGGTACATCTGACAATCAATTCACGAAAATGCCACTGACTCACTCCTTGAAATGCCGCCATAAAATTGTGGGACAATTGTTGAGGATGCTGCACCGACCCTTTCAGTCTTCGAATCAGATTTTGTGTAAAATACATAACGATGAGGACTTCAAAATTTAGTGAGGTGAGAACAATTCGAATCTGAACTACAGATTCCCCCCGGGAACTCGTTAGTGTAAAAATAAAAACTACACAAGATTTTTTAGGTATTTCTCAATATATATATATATATATATTTTTCTGTTTAATCTTAGTAGCGTGTCCCCATTGCCCAAGATTCTATTTGGGTAAATCTGCTGCAAACTGTTCTCACAAACCCCGAATGTTGAAATATCATAACTCCGGACCATCGGAAACTAAAGCAAAACTCACAGGTTTTCAGCCTCATACTTGGACAAGAGGACTTAAAAGTGAGCAACTGATCCTTCTAAACAATATTTGCACCACTCGAATTCCGATCACCAAGAATTGCATTACATTCCATGACAAAGTATGTCCTCTTGACCTTCAGCCTATCACCCGGCAAGCAATTCAACAGCTGAAAGATGAACTAACGTTCATTTCCTTTGCCTGCACAGCCTCCACAGCAATTCCACCACGGAAAATTCCGGTTGGAACACCAGTAAAATCAAGGGCTACTTGACTGCCGCGCAAGGAAGTACCCAGCCCATCAAGCGTGAGTTTCTCTGCCTTCGATGCCTTGATTCCCATGTCTGCTAATAGATAAGATTTTTCCTTTTCAGGTTGCAATAATATTGAAATCAATGAGATGCTCACCTAATATGTGCAGAACGCTGGCGTGTACCCACTAATAGATGACTAAATTAGGTTCTTTATTTCGTTCATGGATCACAGACAGATCTATGAAACAAGTATTTGGGTCAGCAATGTCCAAGAGGTTATAATCTTTAAGAGAACCATAACAATGATATGTTCGCTACATCTGAGTGAATAAAGCTAGTCAGAGTTCCCTGTAATGGTGTACTTACCCTCCTCAAGGTCACTCTTGGGGTTCTCCAACATAGCATATCAGAGCCATCCATCAGCCTGCAGCAAAGAAATAATCATAGTCGGCCTTTCCAAAAAGGTGAGTCCATAAAGAGGATGCTGAACTGCTTACCCATCCAAATCTCCAGCAGAATCTGGTGTTTCGGAAGAAGACAATTTTTGGGGGGTAGATGATGCAAGCTTTGCTTCTGCATCATGGCAAGTCACTTGAGAAGTCTCTGGCACATTTTGCTTCTGTTTACACCTAGGTGCTGCAGAACAACACTTCAACTGAATTCCCATCTCTTGAATACCTAATACTTGGTGCCTCCAGAACTTCAGCTCTTCTGTTGAGCAATCAACGCAAAGCCCACCAGTACACTGCTGCTTACAATCATGTGATGTCCTCTGAGACAGACTATTACCAATGCCTAGTACATTGCCATCTCCATTTCTCAAAGTACTTGAAGCACCCCTTAAATGATGGCACACATGTAGCTTTTGGGACCCACACTCGGAGGAACAGGTGAAGTTTGGTCTATCTCCGATCATCGGCTTTTCACAGGTATAACCAGAACAGTCTGAATCACTTCCTTGTCCAGAATTTGAATATGTTTTCTGCTCCATTCTGCGGGAACAGCTGAACAAATTGAAAGAGGCCTTCTTCACTTTAGAACAGTTAGTTACGGAAGGACCAGGTACAAGATTGATCCTTATTTCCACATTACACCCAAGGATGCACTGGAGAGAACTGGCAATCACTTTCCACGACTTCTCTGCCCTAGATACGTTGTGAGGATTTTCAAATTCCAATTCAGCAATTACCATACCTGCAAGATCATCCAGCAAACAGAGGACCCCTTTACATCAGGCACTTCAACCTCATAATTTCAATCAAATATCAATATTTATGGAGCCAGATGTCTGTGTGTTACACTACTTTTCCTGCTTGTTCTTCCCATGACAATTTACTGAATTCATGCTTTCCTTAATTTCTGTGAATATTCTTTTCCAAGCAGTTAAAGAAGCTGGACATAGACAGAGTGGCAAGTAAAAAGTGTACCGCTATTTAGACCAATAGAGGATAGCTTCCCTTGTTTCCTCAGAAAACTCCTTAGTGAATTAGATTTGCATAATTCTGCAGTTCTTCTCCATAGAGCATCCAATACTTGTCTGTAATCCTCCTCTGTTCTCAGGCAACGTGTTCTGTCATTATCAGATGAACTGGAGGTAAAATGCTTCTTATGATCCCCACTAATGTATCTGCTGCCACAGTCGTCACTATTAACATCTAACCCAAAAAAAATCACTATTACCAAAAAACGTACGTTTGTATAATCATATATCGGAAATCTGATCATGATATTGATATCTTCCATATCGTGAATATTGCATACTCACCTTTCTCCACCACACCTCCAGAACAAAATTTCAGACAATGTTCATCGAGAGAAGCATAATCTGAGGTGCTCAACCGTAACAGTGCTGCTGTCAGCCAAGTTGCTTGATTCTTTGATGTCCTCAGTTGCTTCTCCGTCTCAGAAAGTATCTTCAGAGCATGGCCCAATTTATGCAAGTCAGCTTCCGCTAACATTCACATATGAGTCAGTTCACATATTGATCATACAAATTGCACTATAGATGAGAAAAAAATTTGAGATTGCTTAGAGTCACACATGCTCTTTTTAACTGTCTCATTGTTTACTGCTGGGACCAAAATACAATTCTTTCTCCTTGTGTCCTTTTTTACGAAAAGTGGAGGAAAAGATATAAGCTTACAGGTATGCCTTCTCAAGAAGTTCCTCCTTGCTTCAGAGATATGTTCCTGACAATTGCTGGAGAGGATGTCCATAATCAGACTTGCCAGCTGAGATGTTAGTTGAACTGGATCAACTCTGGATCTCATCATCTCCCTGGCTTTTATAACTGTATTTGAACTATCAGATGATAAGGCCAGATCAAGCAAGTTGAGCAAATCATCATCGGAGACTCTTCCAACCTACACCAGAAACAGCGGGCAAATCCTTCAGATGTTGAACAAGCAAAATAAGAACTCAAAAAACTTGAAGATTCGTGATACAAGATCAGATGCTCACAAGTTCATAGGCCATGGACATTGTTATCCTATTACCAAGTAAACTAAGCTGATCGAGCATCATTTCTGCATCTCTAAGTGAACCATTGGATTTAGCAGCAATGAAATCCAAAGCAACCTCATCGAAGTCGAGGCCCTCCTTGGTGCAAATATTTCCAAGTTTACTAGCAATATCAGCATCTTTTATTTTTGGAAAATGGTATCGCTGTGACCGAGATACAACACTTTTCGGCAACTTGTCAAGATCAGGAGTGATCATTATAAAGACCGAATGTCTTGAGATGTTCTCTAGGCCACTTGAAATCATAGCCCACGTCTCCTGATGCATCAATTGACACTCATCCATAATAAAAACTTTAAACCGTGATGAAATGGGAGGGATGGAAGCACCTTTTACCAGAGACCTTACAGCATCTGGACGATTGAGTCTCACAGAGTCAACCTCCCTGACATCCCTGCTCCCACCAGAGTAGAGTACAACGCACTCTTGGCAAAGCCCACAAGGCCCATCCTCCTCAAGTGCAAGGCAATTAAGTGCAGCTGCAAAAATCCTTGAAGCAGAAGTCTTCCCAGATCCACGTGGACCATGGAAGAGATAGAATGATGATACTCTTCCTCTAGAAATGGCACCAAGAAGAGACCGTGCAACGACATTTTGCCCCACCAAATCTTTGAAAGATTTTGGCCTGTATTTTTGACCAAGACTCCTAGGAGTTCCTGAATACGGAGTGCTATCAGCATTATAGAGTTTCCAACTATCCCTGGGCCGATATCGGTTTTTCTCACCCATATATTTTATCAGCAAGGGGTTATCCACAAAATCAGAAGAACAAGGATTCGAGCATTTGAACTTTGGGGTTCTAGACCAGCAACAACCTACCTTGCGTCCAAAATGGCAATGATCACGGTCAAATTCTTCATCTGCAAACAACAGTGATGTGCTCTGGCTTGACCCTTCTGGAAAAGCATCACTTGTCGACAGTTTTGGAGTACCTACACAGCTGGAAAGGTCAGCAACAGCACCTGATGCCCTTATCTGGTTCATCTGATGAGATCTCTGCACTGAAGCCCGATGTTTTAAATTTTCCAACAGAGAAGAAGTTGCCATGGCTGCACTACATGAATCCATATCCTCCAAATGATTGGTAGATGGTGTGGTGCAATCAAACCCATCTTCCATATGATTGGGATGGTACGGTTCACCCAGTAATCTAGGGACCCCATCCAGCTTTTTCTCCAGGCAATCCTTCTCCTCCACCTGTTTGATCACTGCATCCTCACAGCAGATCAAATCAGGCTTCCTGAAACCAGAATGCACAGGTAACTCCGGAACAGATTTATCTTCTCTTTCATGTCCAGGCTGGCCATCCTCCAAGAAGCTGGCTTTCTTCGGACCTTCTACGAACTGCAGAGATATCCCATTGCATGAGTTGGTGTCCCAATCTACATTCTCGACGAAAGCAGCGAACTTGCTCATGGCATTGGTAGAAGGATCCCGCAACGACCTCACTCTCCTGAGTGCTATTAGAGCTTTTGAAATGGGAATATCAAATGAATGCCTCCGGCCATCCATAACTTCCCCACCGATTACAAACTATAACACTATTCCCTTGTAATGAAGCGGATTCAGACAATAAAAGCTCCCGCTCAAAAGCCGAGCAGTTCCACCTGAAATAGAGGGGAAAAGGCAGTTGCCATCGAAGTCATCAAAATAGCCCAAAAAATAGCAAGAGCAATCAAGCATCCTAAAAAGGTAAAACCCATTTTTGCCATTCGACTTGCTTTTAGCGTTCAGTAGCAGAAAAGCAAACATCTTCAATCAATGTATAACAAACAGCAGGGGTGGAGAAAACAACGGAGCTTTGAATAAGAGACAGCACTCATCCAAACACCTGAAATTACAGAGAAGCAGTCCCCACTTTAGAATTAGCAAACAGAAAAAGGGGATGCACATACAGAAGTGCTGCTGTCGGTCTAAGAATAAAAGCCGCTCAAATTCTCAAAAACTGAGCATGAGGAGTCCACTGTTCAGAGAGCGAGAGAGAGACAGAGCGAGTGAAAGTATAGGGATGTGATGCCAAACAACGAAGAGGGGACCTCGAATTCAAAATAGCAGCAGTAAACTATAAGATAAACAATTCCAAGTAAAGAGGCAAACAACGCGAAACGACAAAAGTTGAAAAACTCGAACCTGGGGACGATGGACTTTCGTCTTCGAAGTTAACGACGGACATTTGAACGGAAACGTCAAATGGGGGGACGATAATAAAATGCAGCAAAACCCTAATCCAGGAGCAGCAACGGCGTGCATCGGAGACAGAGCTCCGTCGACGTGGGCAAGCTGCTGCGGGTTGGTTGGCAGTTAGCGTTCTCGTCACACACGACAGAGAAGGTGATATAGACATTGTAGAAGATAGAGAGGTGTGAGTGGCATTGAAGTAAATACCATTAATGAGCGGGGGGCGCAATAGTTAAGAGTCATGGCAGATCGAAAGAGATAGAATGTGGAATACGAAATGATATTTTTCCACTTTCCATCCCTTCCTTGCAGAAAATTGGTGCTCAACTCTGCCGAGTGCAGAGTACAGAGCGTAGGGAGGGGTGGCATCGGCCAGTCCAGTGGGCAGACAAGGTTGTTTCTGTAATTTCGGATGACCTCGGCGGTTTCAGTTAGTTTGGGTTCTGACAAAAAGCTTGGGAAGCGCGTGTTGTCTCTCTCTCTCTCTCTTTTTTCCCTCAGTCATCCTATTTTCCTGTCCTAAATTCAAGCCTAACGAATATCAGTGGCTTAAAATGTATTAATATTTTTTAAATAAGATTTAAATTTAAGTTATTTAAAAAGAGGAATTTATCAGTGGCTTAAAATGTATTAATATTTTTTAAATAAGATTTAAATTTAAGTTATTTAAAAAGAGGAATTTGCAGCTGCGAGAATCTTCTCTTTATTGGACTAAATTGGCTGGGAATTTAGTTGTTTAGAAAATATCAAATTTTAGACATAAAATAAAGGGGAAGTATAGATAATGGTAGAATGTGATTGTTTGAAGATTAAATAAATGGAAGTAATTAATAATTTTTTATTAAATAACTTAAAAAATTATATTGAATGAGTAATAATAAAATTTGAAATAAATAATATTAAAATATCACAAGATTATATAAATCAAATATAATATGTTGTGAGAATTTTATTATGAGAGTTAAATTTATCTAACTTATTTGATATTCACAAATATATTTTTTTTAATAATGATAATATTAAATTTTTAATACCAAATATCACTTTTTTATAAATAATTTTAACTATCATATAAATTTAGCATGATTATATCAAAGTCACAATAAATCAATGATATCTTATTCTATTTACGAAAATGTATTGCTGGTGTGTCATAAAATGGAGAATATATTATAAAAGAGAATGAGGAGAGGAGAGAAGGTGGCAACCACTTGCCAGGGTTGAGAGCTTGGTGGTCCCGCGGGGGCTCGGGGGTGGTTCGGGAGGAGAAGAGGAGCTGAAGGAGGGTGGGGCAGAGGACAGGACAGGGGCCGGGGGAGGAGTAGGGGACTAGGAGAGATGGGGCCCACTTATGGTTTTAGAAAAAGGAAATTTAAAAAAAGAAGAAGAAGAAGAAGAAGAAAGCTCTGGCCTTCATCTCGACCCATCACATCACATCACGCCCTTAGCATAGCTTAGCTGTTGCGTCGGCTCACATGCTATCTACCCCTCTCTCTCTCTCTCTCTCTCTCTCTCCCTCTCCCGGCCTCCCTTCATCCCTGCGCACTTGTCAGTTGTTGTGTTGACAGCTACCGGCTCCGGTCTCGCTATCTAAATAGGAGAATAAAATAATATTTACAGATTTAATAATATTCGCTCCGATCACTGTTATGGTGAAAATCGCGCGTTCGGCGGATTTAGAAAATTTCTCCAAGTTGGAACGCGGCCAAGTATGCATATTGATTGACCAAGTATGGTGTGTTATTTATCAGCTGATAGACTGAGCGAAAAGGCATGATTACTGCAGATTACCGAAGGGGAATCAAGGAATATTATACATATATATATATTAGATCTAATTATTACCCGTAATAAGTTACAGAGAGAGTCGTAAGAATCTTCCAATTATCGCTAATAATAAGAACATAAATGAAGCGCAAAAGGTAGGCAAAAGCGTAACGTGAGGGCCAGAGTCTACAAAGTTAATAAAGAAATAGTGGATGAGCGGGTAGCCTGTGACTCGCCGCCGTGTCCCTACTTATATATGCATGTCTATAGGTACGATCACGCCTCCTCTGCTCTCACCACCTCCCTATCCGCCGGAGCCCCGGATTTCCGGTGATGCATTACAGTCAGACACGGACACAGCGAAGCGACACAGAGAGAGAGAGAGAGAGAGGGATGGACTCATGCGCGGGCCTGCGGCGGGTTTTCTGATCCATCCATTCACGTGACTTCTATTTAATTTTAATTCATGATATTAATGAATGAATGCTTTTTCTTGTTTGTGTTGTACGTACACCACGTGGCCTGGCCTGGCCTGGCCTGGGCAATGGCATTATCAAGCTTGTATCGATCCGTTCTGACCTACGCACCCCAAACCCAGATTCAAATCCAACTGCAGAAGCTTATCATGATTTTATCTCTTATCTCTACTAATGCAGATCCGAATTCCCTTCAAGAATGATGTAGCTCCTCACGAGGTCAATCACACATGTTATATTTATACATGAGATTGACCGAATCCAGGGGTTCTATGGAAAACCCACGGGTGTTGGAGGGTAAAAGCTCCGTGACAGAGAAAATAGTGAAAAAAAAATTAAAAAAAAGCAGGAGTGAATATCTTCTCATGCAAATTGTGGTTCATCATGATAGACGGAATGGGCTCAACAAGCTTAGAACAAGAAACAGAAGGTAGCAGTCCAGTCAATGGCCCACGTGACGGGGGCCCAAGTCTTAAACTTAAAACATTGGGATGTTTGGGCCCTCGCTCTATGTGTTGTTGGTTTGGGGGGGAATGGGATAATGCCCTTTTGACCAAATCCTTTGTATCGTCGATCCTCATCTTTCTTCGAATCGTCTACTGAAGAAACATAAATACCCACATGACACCTTGCGAAGCTAAAAAGAGCAATACGTGCGGGCTATTCCCAACTAGTGGTCGCATGGAAGATTACTGAGCCATTGGGCTTCCTAGCATTTGGAAAACGATTGAAGACCATGGCCTCTTTAAGCCAACGTGTTGGACTACTGCTCTTAAGGTTGAAGTGAAAGACTTGGGCTCTCTCTCTCTCTAGGCTGACTTTACCGAGAGAGAAGAAAGCAGAGGTGGAAATCAAGAGCCTTGTTCCAAGCGCTCTCGGCGGCCCCCCGCAACAGATATGTGTCAATAAGTTTATGTCACTCAAATCAAAATACCGACAATTATAATATTTTAAGTAAAAAAATGTTCCCCCACCATTTGGAGATTTTCCTGAGCAAAATTGCAAATAATCTTAGCGAGGATTTTTTTTAATTAGAAAATTAAGCAATGATTGGGGGGAAGGGAACCGGAAAAATCCCCTACATCTATAGGTACATTCCCATGAAGATTCTTCTTCTTCAATCTCCTCTCACTCATTTTCGGTAGTCTTGCTGTCTATAATGTCAGGGACGTACATCCAGCCCCGGTGGGATCGCATCCACATCACCGAGCCCATTAGTGGCGGTGCTCTCCCCCACCCCCCACGCTCATGGAGGCTAGCTGCACGAAGGTCATCGCTCCCTCCCTTGCCCGACTCCTTTTCAAGCGACCCGTACCGAAGCTCATTGTACTCGCAGTAGTCGTCACTTCAGGGAGAGCTCCCGGAAACTGATCTTCTCGTCCGTACCTCAGTCGGGGTCGAGCAGTCCGGCTCATTCCAGCATCCTGGTGAGCTAATCTACGAGCTATATTTAACGCTTCAAACCCCAGCTCATCATAGATTTAGTTACTGAAAATTTATCGCCTTCTCAAGCATCGCTAGCATGATTTTTTTTTTTTCAATATTTGGGCCCCTAGAATAAGCCTTTTTGATGTCGGTAAATATGCGGCATATATACATATATATACGTATTGCCGGACTGTTCGTTCTTTAAGCTGAGAATAGCTTCCTGAAACAAAACATGCAGAGCATTCGTAATCTACATGCAGGCAAAATCCTTAATTCTCTCATTCCTTGTTGATCCACCAAAAGATATAGTACAGTCCCTGTTGTTTCTCCTTTCCTTTGTTCAGAATTCGTTTTATCATCATCGTCGGTCAATGCACTTGCACTGAGCCAGGATGAGTCGATGTCGTTCTCTGGTGGCGGTGATCATCTGATCGGGGTCTGGTGGTGAGATGGCTATCACAAGATAGCTTTCCTCGAGGCTTTGGGGGGTCACACACGGCCTGTACCGAGCCTGACTGTTGCAGATGGTGATACCTTAGTGAGCGGCTGGCTCATCAGATCGGTCGGTGAGGATGTGGCGACAAGGAAAATGTAGCTAGTATCAATGCATGAGAGTTATAGAAGGACATGAGAGAGCCATCAAGTCATTGGTGAGTGTTCCAACCGACGCATCTGAAGAGGGCACCACTACAATCTGCAGTGGGAGCCTCGGCGGAGAGATTGAGCTATGGGAAGCTTCAATAAAGATCTTCAGAGGCAATAATAAATTTCTAAACAACACTAGCTGGAGATGCGTGGAGCATTTTAGCTCACTGGTGAAGAGTTGGTGAGAACAATAATTATCAGTTAGCGGAGCGGCAAGACGTCTGTATGTAGTCCTGAAGCTACCGAGCTCCGGCCCCAGTTGCTTGCCCTTGCTTTGATATTGGATCATGTGAATGAATCAAATTTATAATAACAACCCATTGAACATTTTAAATATTTTGTCATATACACCTAGGAGAGTGAGGGGAAAAAAATCGATCCAACGCACTGTGATGATTCCTCAAACCCTCCTCTCTCTGAAAAGATTGCTATCCAACAAGGTAAGGAGCATGTGGGTCTGGCCTCTGATTGTTTCCCTGTGAAAATTGCAAACTACAACAGTTATTAGGCTTTCGACCTCAATTCAGGGATGGTGGTTTCTGCCTCGTCCACCGACTGCCAGTTGTTCGTATCTCGCGTTTCATGGAACAACTCTGCTGCAGTTTGACATACAATAAAAGTGTCTTATGCCCTGCCATTCGGCACACTAAACACTGCATATGTCATCCAGTTGATATAGAGATGCGTTGGCTCGAATAGATGATGCAATCTCGACGACTTGATCATTAGCCGTTAATTCTGTGGCAAACAAATCTTATCAACATATTCACTTGTTGGATACCATCCTGTCGTTCTCCTCAAGAGCTTAGCAATTAAATATGCCATCTGTAGCCAATAACTTGAGCTATGTAATTAATAACAAGTAAAGCATGCCCTGCAATCTCCTTAATGCAGCCCAGTGAGCAATGAATGAAAACCAGACAATGGGACAAATTCCTCTTCAAACATAGCATTAACCAGGAGATCCCCCATCTATTCAAAATTTCAATGCTTTCAGTTCATTACTATCTTTGTCTACTTAAAAGGGAAAACTTTTTCTATCCTCCTTTATCACGCTGATAGATGGATTCTGTCTTCAGTCGTGCAAAGCTCTGGGACGCATTTTGACTATGGCATTATATAGACAGTCGGCTAGCTACAGATCGCAATAAACTGAACTAAACCAAAGGGCAATATATGATGCTAGTTTTCCTTCCAACAAATAAAAGACGGAAGTTCCTGCTTAAAAATTGCCAAAGGGTGACCAAGACAAGCTTATACAGCGCACCTATTTCACCCGGCGAATGAATTTCTCTAACAGAGCCGAGCTGGATTCTGTCTTGTTCGTCACAAAGATCCAAGGTGGAAGAAACCCAAACAATTCCATGGTTCTTATTAAAACTAGTATGTAAATCCGGATCTTAAATCTTTTATTCAATTCCCTCTTCCAATCTGAAGTCACTAGTCTAATGGCATGTAGTTGATTGAATACACATCGGGCATGAAATTGAGAAAGACAAAAGCATAGGCATAAGAAATGGTTCACGAGCTCACACTTCCATTGAAAAGAGGATATGACTTTACATTTGGATTTCTGGTGTGTTACTATTGTTTTAACTGTCAAAGGACATCATCGAGAAGAGCAAGCGTGTGGATTAACTAATTTCAAATCCTATTCAGTTGCAGAATCTCATGGAGAACAACAGACCTGAGTTCTTGAAAAAGGATCACCATGCCTTGAGAAACAAATATAGGGCAACATGCATCAGCAAAAGCATCTCTTTTGGTATTTTCCAGTAAAAAAGGAAGATAGGAAAGGCGACTAATCGATATCTTGTTTCCAGTCGCATGTAACAATCAACTTGCTTTTCGCCTGAGCCGCTTCCTGAACTTCTTATACTTGTGCTTGTTCATCTTCCTCTTCCTCTTCTTCTTCACACTGTCTGCCCGAATAATTCCTGCGTCATCACCCTCGGCTTCATCCGGTATTCTAACTCCACATGGAGAGACAGGATTTAAGAAAAATCCAAATGTTGAATTGGGAAAAATAAGTTGATGAGATTGCCAGAGTTTGGAAATTCCGTCGATTCTCCGCCCCAAAGAAGGTACAGGAATTCCTGGTTCTGTACGGCAGGGGATGAGAGAAGACGTTGTAGGTGCCGCAGGAAATGGGACATGGTGAAGATTGGAGGAGTTTAAGAGCACGCGAGAGAGTCAGGCGTTGCTGTTCTTGGCGAGCTTGTGCAAAAAATTGGCCATTTCCGGGAATCCGAGCGTGGAGGGAAAGCAAAGCTCGACGCGGAACAAAAAAAAAAAAAGAAATGTAGGGGTTACGAGAGATCGAAGATGGAAGAGGGCAAGCTAGCCCAGGGCTCAGCGCGACGACGGCGGCGGAGACTTTCCACTTGCGGCCATGGGGAAGCGCGGGCCGACCTGGGCTACCCTGGCGATCAGCCCAAGTGAGAGACTCGGGTCCATTCTTTGGGCCGAATCAGATGCTTTAAAGGCCTTCACCTACGCTTGCCGCTAGTTCCTGAAATCCGCATTGTATTTATTTTTAACGACACGGTGATTAGGATTACCATTCATAATATATTAAAAAAAAGAAAAGAAAAGAAAAAGAGTCAAAATTACCGAGAATTTCTCGACAATTCTCTCTAAAAAAAATAAATCTCAATTTATGTACAAAAATGAAAATATTAAATCAAAATTCTCAATTTCTGGCTTGATATCAGAGTTCGTCTTTTGGCTTTCTCGAGCTCAACGCGCGCTTCTCATGGAGGAAGAGGCGACCTTCGATCCCGTAGGAAATAATCCTGTTATCCAAAATTCCCAGCGAGTCTCTTTTTCTAGGGTAAAATACTGAGCCAGCGGAATGTTTCATCTGTGTTTCTGATTAGTCCTTTTTTATGGAGCCAGGATTTGATTCACGCCATTTTCAAGAACGTCTGGACCCGTAGGGCTCAAGGTCTGATATCCCATCTCTTGCAATAGCATCCTGTTCCTTCCTCCTCCTCAAATGTGTGCCGTTAATGCTTTGCCGATTTACTCATTATTCTTACACTTTTGAATTGCTGACCATTTGCAGAGCGTGCAAGAAATGAAGCGGATGATGCAATGGATGGCGAGGTGTTTGTAGTTCTTGTCCTTTTCTTGGGGGAATTTGTAGTTCGCAAGCCTAAAGCTGCTGAAACATACTTGAAAACGCTTCCATGTTCTGATCCTGATAAACAACGAGCGCTGGAATTTCTATATCAAAAATTTGCAACTAAATGCTGAACGCTCTTGTCTGATCTATAGTTTACCATGAATTTCCTGGCGGAGACATCTGTTCTAGAATAGATTTGTGTATGGAGATTCATTTTGTGTCTCGGAATTGAGTTTCTGGGATGTACGGTGCATTACCTTCTACTTCTCAGTGCAGCAGGTGGGAGGTGGAACATCGAAGAAGAACCGATCGACTTCTGGTACTTGGCATTATTCTGACCCAATGATACTTTCCAATACATATGGTTCCAAAGATAATAATGTAACGATTGCTGGGCATGGCTACAGAAAGGTGCAAGTTTGTTCATGTTTACCCTTATACCAGAGATTTACTCTTGCAGCTAATGCTAATGCATTGAAGCTGAGCTGTGAACTTCTGCGGCTTTTTGTCGCAGGTACTTTTATATCCAAAATATTATATCTTCTCTTGAATGCTATAAATGTAAGGTAGCACTGAATAGTTTCTGTTTCAATGCAGAGGCCATTCAGCGTGCCGCTACAATAGCTGAAGCAGAGGGCGCTACAAGGATTGAAGCAACCCATTTGGAGAGGATTCTTCCTCAGTTACTCCTTGATTTTTAAAGGAGGTCTAGATCAGGAGATAAAGAAAATCAAGGAGAAGAAATTCATCTTGAATTGTTATTTCACATTATCATTTACGTGCTTCTGTGGTCTATTCATGTTTCATAGAGTGGCTGTTGTCTCTGTGAACATATCGATTGTGATCAGTAAATGTAATTTCAAATTCAATGTGGCACTTCTTTTATTCTTACATTGTGTTTCTGCTCAATCTATACCAGGTGGATATTACAAGGTTGAATATATCAGATTAGTCCGTGAAAGCATACAATACTGTCCTTGGAATAGCATTGTTCCTCTGATAGGCGCTATCATTGGACACAGTGAAGTAAAAGATATCCCAACATTTGTGGTATTTCTCCTTTCTTGGTCACAGAAAGGGAAGCTCATGTCTGAAAATTGCACCTTTGTTTGATTGAGAGGTGACCCCGATGGACACTATTATTGGCCGATGATAGTATGTTTATAAGTCTTTCTTGCAATATCTTATAGAAACTATGCGGCTGTGCTGCTTTGATATGCACATTAAGATGAATTTGCAGCAGCAATGACTAAGAAGGATATATCACATCATGCATAGGTGTCGTTTTTTTTTTGACAGGTATCTGTGAGTACATCATACAAGCTGCAGAAAAGAAACAGTTTACATGCTTCGTTTTAAAATGAAACAGTTTACATGCTTAGTTTATCTATTTCATAAGACAAGTTCCTTCAGCTATATGTAACAATATCTTGTGATCTCTCATCTTTAGCATCGTCTCAGTGCTTGATCTGACTCAGCATGCATCTCACGTCCTTGCTGTTGGGCCTTTGCTTCGGATCATCAACAGTGCAGAAGCACGCGATCTTCAGAATGAGCAACATCTGCTCTTCAAATCCATTGTCCATCAGCTTTGGGTCAATTGCACGGTGGGGATTCTCTGAGGTCATTGTGTTCCGCAGCCACTTGACCAAGCTCATCTCCTCGGTATTTTGGAAGAAATTATCAGATGGCAGCTTCCCCATCACAAGGACAGCGAGCAGAATCCCGAAGCTGTATATGTCACTCTTGTCAGTGAACTTCAGAGTCTGGTGGTATTCAGGTGCAATATAACCCAAAGTCCCAACAACATTGGAGGTGGTGATATGCGTGTGCGCATCTGGAACTGCCTTAGCAAGCCCAAAATCAGCTATTCGGGCCTCCATGTCATCGTCAAGGAGGACGTTCCCAGGCTTGAGGTCCCGGTGGATGATTTTTGGACTATGGTTCAAGTGGAGGTACTCAAGCCCTGAGGCCACCCCAAGGGCAATCTTGTGCCTTGCAGTCCAGTCCAACTCATAGGTCCCATTTGAGACCTTCTCCAAGATGTCCTGCAAGCTTCCATTCTTCATGAACTCATAGATCAGGTAGTGACAATCGGGACGGGCCACGTGTGCCAGTAAGGGTAGTAAATTCCGGTGCCGGATTTGCCCCACTGTCTGTATCTCCGATCGGATTTGTCTCATCTTCTTGTGGAGGAGCTTGCTGTCTTCGTCTGCCAACTCTGTGGCATCCTTGGGAGGTTGGTTGATCTTCTTAATCGCAATCATCCTCCCATTGCTCCCAGGTAGCTCAGCCTTATAGACTTCTCCACAGCCGCCTTGCCCTATCTTGGTGAGGGCTGCTAACCCATCTTCCTTCGCTAAGAAGGCCAAATCCTCTTTATTCTTGATGAGCGGGCTGAAGATCGAGGGCCCACCTTTGCCTCCACCTCTTATCACCGACAGTGTCAGCTTAAACATCAGGGAGAAGATGAAACCTGAGATGGTTCCAGCGATTGCTCCACCTAAGAACCCAACAATCCAACTTACAATCTTCTTGGCCTTGTGTTTCCTGTGGTGTCTTGGCAGTGCTGATGGTACAGGACCTTGAGCAGTTGGCGCCTGAGATATGGGGTGAGATGAATTTCTTCTCCTGCTTGGACTTGAATTCGGATTCTCCGCAAGAATGTAACGCTTTGGGTTGAGTTGATTGGACTGCTCGAGTTGCCTCAAAGATGGAAGCTGACCCTCGAGAAATCTGTTTCCGGAAAGGTCAAGGAACCGAAGATTCCGGAACGAACGGAGAGAAGCTGGGATCTTACCAGAGAAGAGATTGTCTGCTAGGGAGAGCCTCTCCAAGTTCGGGAAGTACCTGAGGAAGCTCAGATCCCCTGAGAATTTATTGGACTCAAGGTCGAGCACATGGAGGCTCAAGAGGGAGGATAGTTCAGCTGGGATATTCCCAGAGAACCGGTTCTTCTTGAGGTTAAGGATCTCGAGTTTCTTGCAATTGATTATATCAGAGGGGAGCTGGTCAACGAGGTTGTTGTTGGGCAGAGAGAGCTCCTTGAGCTCAGAAAGCCGACCAATCGCCGGCGAGATGGACCCCTTGAGGTCCTGCGACTTGAAGACGAGTCGCGTGACTCTCAGGACATAATTGGTGCCATTCCTGGGGAGCTGCCTCTCGCAGACGATCCCAGGGAAGCTGCAGGGAGAGGCTAACCGATTGATTTCAATGCCCAAGTCCTTTTGGATGGTCCTGAGGGCCTCAAGATCGGATGGGTCAAGGGTTAATCTTGCCTGGGCGATAACGAGGAGGGAGAGGATGGAGAAGAAGGTGAACGGGAGGTGGCTGGTGGGTGGCGCTGCCATGTGGTGGCTTTTCCCGGTGGGGAAGGTGGCGAAGGGAAGCGGGATTGTATTATTGGGGAGAGTGGGAAGTCTGACCTTTCAGCTCTGATCATTCAAATGGGGTCGGCCGTTGTCCTACTTATTTAGGTGCTCTGCCGTGAGGAATCCTTCACTCTGGGGCCCAGATCTCTCTCTCTCTCTCTCTCTCTCTCTCTCTCTCTATATATATATATATGTTGACTTTTGTTTCCTTCATGCCCTGTTTTTCTAAATTTCATTTTCATCCATAAAACTAAGGATGGATTTAGCTGTCGATGGCGGACCTTCAATCACGGAAAATCCGGTAAAATTATATATGTATACATTTATTTTTATTGGGTTTTTTATTTGCCCCGTAGTTTATGGTTATACCTTTATCACTCGGTATTGGGATCTTATCAGCCACCATATTTGGATGCCATTTGCATCAAACAGCAAATCTAATACGAATCATGCATGGGTCATGAGGTTGTCTACCGAAATTTCTTGGAAATTGTGAACTGAGCAATTCCTTGGCGGCCACTCTGCTGACTCAGTACGGTGGCCTTTAGACTTGGTCATTTGGATGCAAATTCTAATTCTAATTCTTACCGTGTATAGCTTATTCCCTCTCGCACATGATGTATCGGATAAATCTGGCCTGCTGGCATGACCTACCTCGACAGTTGCTCGGTTGGAACTCTTACCCTGGAGCCGCCCGCCCAGTACGCTGTGAGAGGAAAATTACACAATTACTGTGGTAGAAAAGAAAAACGCCTAAATATTTCTCGCAGAGCTAAGGTGAATCAAATCTTCTCTTTTTTACGTGCTTTTAAGTTCGGGACCTTCGGGTACGGGGTGGGTTCATTGATATTTGATGTGGAATTAACTAACTAACTAGGCGTCAACTAGTGATGCCAGTAAAATCTTCGTAATTGTCTGGGGGGGGGGGGGGACTACGTGCTTCTCACGCCCTGGGAGACCGACTTTCCAGTCTTTCAAAATTATCTACATCGTCCGATGATGATGATGACCGGGGCTACTGGTCGTTGGATTAAAACATTAACATCACCCAAGAGAAGACTTGGCGTCAACTGCCCCCGGAAGTTCACCTTTCCAGGCCCGGGGCCGGGAGTCAAGTCAACACCGCGTGGGTCGTCTCCGCCGAGGCAAGTCAACCGTAGGGACTTTTTTATGTACCTCTGATTATTATTTTGCGGCTAATTATGAATACACTCTTTTTATTTTTAATTGAGCGAATGGATTTTGGTTTCCCACCCCCCCTCCCTTTTTTTTTTCCCTCATCTTTTTTGAGGATCGTAAATGACTAGAAAATTTCTGACTAACAGTATAATAATGATCAGAAGGACTCTCATGGGTAGCAACTTAATCTATCCCCCAATGTTTTACGACTAACACTGCAAGTCTGCAAATTTATTTCTCTATATCTCTATCATTTTGTGTTGAACAAATCTAGCAGCAAATCACGCTTTGATTTGATGCGTATGTGCTCAACGTTCGAGCTCAGCTATCCTCAGTCACGTACAACCACGACCATTGAGCTGTCTCAGCCTCATGAGCACCCCGTTCTCGGTCCCCCTTGGTTAGTCGAGAAAGACCATTCTTCCTTCCTGTTGGATCAAGATGAATTCTCTTACTTCTGGGTATTGATAGACTCCTTGGGAGATTCGGCGTTGCAGTTGCTCTACATTTCCTCTTAAAATCCGAAAGCTAATGTTTTTAATCTTTTTTTTTTAAGCTAAAAATATCATCACATATTATTCTTTTTTTTAAATCATAAATGAGTTCTATTCTAAAAACTGGTAGGAAAAGAAGAAAAAAAGAAGAAGATGAGAATAAAAGGGGGCATCTATTAGCAATAATCGAACCCTCAGGCTGCATCCCGGTTAAGGGTAATGCCAATCGAGCTAAACCCCTCTCACAGAAGTAATGAGTGCAATGTATGGCAGTCTTTACTGAAGCCGTGTCAAGCTGAAAGTAGGCAGCTCGCAATTTATCCAGCATAACCATTGTAACAGCTTGTGGCGATTGGTTGGATTTATCAGGGATTCTTTGGGTCGCTGACAGAGTGCCCCATTATGAGAGGAACATGGAGAGATCGCCGTTTTGAGCCCTGATCTGAAACTCAGCCGTAGAGTTTTTACTCTGGCAGATTCTGTTCTCTAAGTTGCAGAAAGTCACTGGATTAGTGCCTTTTTCTTATGTACCCTTTCGGCGTAACTACGTCTTCTTTGCCATGTGAAAGATGTTGGGATGCTTGTTTTTTTTTTTTTGGGTAAATAACTGGGAATAAAATAGTAGTTGAAGTGATGAAGAATATTATGTTGCTTAGTTCTCGATGGGATACCACCTTGCATTAATAGCTCAATGACAATTGGTTACAATGCCACTAATTATGCACTTTATGAACGCAATGTGCCTTCAACTATTTCTGATATACTCCTGAGTTGGTTATTACCTCAATCAAGAACATGAGAGAAGAGTGAAGCAGCTCCTTCGCTGAGAGAAGTTCCCTCACTATTCATGTTGGAGGTATGTTCCAGGATTTGTAATGCAATATTTCCATGGAAAACACATATACTCGATCTAAGAATGCACTGTCTGATGCGATTTATGTTGGAGGCTTGGAGCAGATGCCCGTGTTACAAGTTTATGTTTGTTACAAGCTTCATTTTATTCAGTTGGAGCTCAGGGAGACCAATCCGATGACCTCACGCTGGTTTAGGAGTTTCTGTATCTAATCATTAAAAATCGGCAATAAAGTCTTGTTATGTTCCGCCAATCAGTATTTTGGCATTCTCTTGTATGGACAAATGCCTCAAATTAAAGCTCAGCTGCAATATTTCCAGCAGGAGTTTTTATATACAAGCCTGTCAGAAAGGACATCAGAGAAATGGTAAAAACACACAAAGACATGCATTAACAGCCTTCAACGGCCCTAGTTCAGGCTTCAGTTAGAAGAAGCAGTGCCTCCTCGGTGTTTCCTTGGCCAATGCCACGGGAATGGCCTGTTTCCCTATCAGAAACCACCTGAGCACTCATAATACCGTCCAATGTGCCCCGAAGACCTGCTCAAGTCGAGCACTGTCCACTTCCCAGGGCAAGTTTCCGACATAGATCCTTGGAACGGGGGTCAAACACTTGAGCTACACGCTCCGCCTTTGAGCCCTTTGGAGAAGACTTGCCTACGGTTGGAATTCTCCCTCCCAAATCCTGTAACATGAAGCAGTGTTCCTAAACATTAGCTTTATGCTTGTAGTTGAGATGCCACATGAGAAGTGGAGGAAGAGCAAGAAAGAATGAAAGTATTTATTGGTGGAACTTCTCTACCACTCTCTCTGCCTCCTCGACTGAGTTCATGATCATGAAGCTGAACCCGCAGCTTTGGTCATTTTCTCCGTTATGAATCACCTGCAAAGACACTATACAATCTCGATAACTTGCTGCAGCTTCAACAACGCCACGGAGGATATCTGAGGGGAAAACTCAAACTTTACACCAATTCAACATAGTAAATAAAAATTGACCCAGTGAAACTCTGATAGAAAACCAAGTCATATGCGCATCACAAGGAAAGAAGAGCTATAAGGTATTCCAACTTTTGAGGCAGCTCGATGATCTTTTATACATATGTTACAAAGGCAAATCAGATGGCTGGAACTGATTAGTATGTATAGGTTACAAATACGAGTTTGGTATCATTAGCCATTGAGTGTAAACTCTTTGCAACCTTTAAACAAACAACTAAGGAAAGGTTAATTGTCTAGAGAAAATTTTAGCAATACAAGTGAACTAGGTAGTAACTGTTATCAACTTAGACTTAAGGGTAAATGTAAGTTGGGTTTTGCAAGGCTCGCTAGAAATTTAACGCAAACAATTCCCATTTCACCGCATGATACTAATGATCCTGAAGTCAACATCCAGATTATGAACAACAAATGATTCCCCGAGGGAAGATCATTCCAGTGGACATGCCCATTCTGCAGCCTCTTCAGAGCTCCTTCCCATGAACTTCAGGTCTGAGATCAACAACAAAATCCAGGCCCTCCTTCTCCGGAACCAAGCCCGTCTCAAGCCCGGAATCCAGAGCTTCAACCTTTTCCTTGTCCTCCGGAACCTCCGAAATTTCCAGGATGTGAATGTCATTTCCTTGATCTCTTTGGTATTGGACCGCTCATCATTACCGACACCAAGCCTATGATAAGAGAAATTTTCCTCCATGGAGTACATTTTAACGAGCAAAACCTAAGAAGTCCCACACGAGTTTAAGTAGAGAAGAAGAGTGAAAAGAATCAGGTGATCAGTTTAGTGTTTATTTGCATTGATTTACGGTTACAGCAACTTCACGGGATTGATCTCATCTTCTTGCTCTTGGGGTACTATTGTACTCCTGTGGACCGAAAAGAGCAATAGGATTAGGAGGAACTGATCATGGGTATCCATTATTAAATGCAACAGCTTGGGAAGCTTGAATTTGTTGGTGTGCTTTTGCAGCTCCATTTCGTTGGCATGGTCAACAACATCTCTTTGCAGCAAGGTCACCATCATGATTTACATTTCGTGTTTGATTTTCTCAGTAGAAAGCTTCTCTCTCACAAACTACGAATTCCAGTCTCGTGCTTTCAACTTACCAGTGGGATGGTGGGAAAGTTCACAGTTGCACGCTACGCTAGTGGGTCTAATTTGTATTGGGCCCAAAATATCTTTCTTCGTCTCGATAAGCCCCGAAAGCCCAATGGGCCTAACAGACCACTCAGGGGGGAGGGAATCATAGAGAGAGAGAGAGAGAGAGAGAGAAAAGAGAGAGAGAGAGAGAGCATATTCCCTGGCATCCCCGACCGACTTTAGCAACGCGTAGGGTCGGATCATCATTCACCACGGAGCTCTTCCCCGTCCTTTCCTATATAAACTCAAAACCTAGGGTTGGTTGAGGGGCATCGCAATCAACCTCTCTCGCCTTCCATAACCCTTAGCTGTACGTTTCTCATCCTCCTACCGATTGATCCGTGGAGTTCGGTTCTTGCTTCCCTGCGATCATGGAGATCGAGCGCATGACTGAGTTTCCGCACACTCGCATAGATCCACGGCCTCGGAAGAGGGCCCGTTTGGGTTGGGATGTTCTTGAATGGCCTAAGGTAGCTTCTTCTTTCCGATCTCTCCAGATCTAGCCCGTGTTATTACGATCTCCTTGTCTTTTCGCTCCCTGATCGCTCCCTGGAAATTCCGCCTATTTTTCAACCCTGATCGCTTTCTGTGATGCTAGATCTGCTTTCTTATACTAGATTTAGGTGGACAATTATCGATTGTGTACTTTATTGTTTCTGTTGATATCTATTATTTCTTTGCTTAAATTGACGAGAAGTTTATTGGATTATTCTGATTTTCTCTGAAAGGGTCAACTTTTCGGTTCAGATGGAATCGATTGTTTATCAACCTTTACATTTGACTGTTCCTTATAGTTATAGTTGCTGTGACTCCAGTGCCTCAAATCGATTTCAATTTCTTGAATTTGTGGATATTTGATTGGTCAAAAATCTGTCCATTGGGCTGTTTAATCATTTTAATGGCCCGATTCTTCAGTTTGTTTGGCTCAGAGTAGTCGTGTTTATTGTCAACCTGGTGGACGTGCTTTGGTTGGATTCCAAATAATAGAGGTCCCGGATTTTGTTTGCTATAATCATCCTTTTGTGGGGGGATGCTCTGTGTAGGCTCAGGTGGAAATGATTGATGGACCAGAGGTTTCGGGTGCTACGAGCTATGTGTGCTGGACAGCACCCTCGGGATACACTGCTAGTTCTCTTTTTGAAAAGCAAGTAACTCAAAATGATTCTCCCCCAAGGAGAGAAGATGACAAAGATGGGCATTACAAGTTTGAGCTTGGCGAAAACTTAACTTCACGCTGTAATTTCCGTAATCGAAGTCTAGTAAATTTATTACTATCTTGTGAATATAAAATTGTACAATATATTGTTAATTAATAATTTGTTTGCTTTCTTGATTATGTTTTACTCATTTCTGCAAAGTTTAGTCTAATCTTTCTACCTGATGTGGAGTCATTTGTGAAAGCTTTATCTCATGATGACAAGTATTCCCTTGCTATTGTTGAACTAATTAACTATAGTTCTGGTTGCAGATAAGATCCACAGCAAGATGGGTGAAGGTACAAATCTCTCTTCTGAAAGTTTATAATCTCGTAATAACATTTTGGTGGTTTAATTCTTCCAATTTTTTGTGTGTTTGTTATAGGAACCTTCGGGCAGGTCCTGGAATGTTGGGACAGAGAAAAGAAAGAAATGGTTGCTATCAAAATTGTCCGTGGGGTTAGTAAGTATCGTGAGGCAGCTATGATTGAAATTGATGTTCTTCAGAAACTTGGAAAGCATGATAAATATGGCAATCGGTGAGTACTGGCATCTGTGAGTACTCTTTAGTTACACCATTTGGTTCCTTTAGTCAATATTCTCAGAGATTTTCTCTTCATAATCACTCCCTGTGCCACTTGTTGAATGGGTTTATTCCTTGCAGTTGTGTACAAATACGGAACTGGTTTGACTATCGTAACCATATCTGTATTGTAAGTATATATTAGCTTGTCATGGATTTGATTTCCCCAATTAATGAAAAGCTTGGGGGTTAAAATGTTTGGATGGATTCCGATGAGTCAACAGGTGTTTGAGAAGCTTGGGCCAAGCTTATACGATTTCCTTCGGAAAAACAGTTATCGCTCATTTCCCATTGATACCGTCCGTGAGATTGGCAGACAACTGTTGGAATGTGTAGCATGTGTGTAATAATTACTTAAAAGCTAGCTTCTTATTGGCATTACTAGAATTAATTTGTCTTTGTTCTTCTGAACAATTTCAACACTTATCCCTCTAAAAGCCTGCTTTCATGGGGCCATGAATTCTCTCTCTCTCTCTCTCTCTCTCCATGGAAGCTGCATTCAGTATATATTAACTTGGCTTCTGTACTAATTTGCTTTGCTCGGATTTGCAGTCATTCATGATTTGCATCTCATACACACTGATTTGAAGCCTGAGAACATCCTTCTAGTTTCTCCTGAATATGTGAAAGTCCCCGAGTACAGGGTATTAATATGTCTGCTTTTAACATGATATTTCCTCTTTTGATGCCTCTTTTACTGTGATATTACACTTTAGTGCGGCATTGTGGATGTTGCTTCTTAAGTTATATGGGAATGTCTTCTGCCTTCTGTCTCTATTATTTATAATGCTAAAACATGTTGTCTTGCTGATTGCAGGGTGCTGCTAGGTCATCCAAGGGGAATTTGTATTTTAAGAGAGTCCCGAAATCAAGTGCTGTCAAAGTGATTGATTTTGGCAGCACTGTCTATGAAAGCAGGGATCAGGATTATACAGTCTCAACACGGCATTATCGAGCACCAGAGGTTATTCTTGGTAAGTGCTTATTGCTTTTCTATGTATCAATCTCAGCTTGCTTATTGCATGTTGAGACTAATGTTGATATGGACTGGTGCAGGACTTGGGTGGAACTACCCTTGTGATATATGGAGTGTTGGGTGCATTTTAGTAGAGTTGTGCACAGTATGTACTTCCAATGCTTTATATTTATCTCACTGTCAAACTAGTTTATGTTATGTTCATCTAGTTGGCTCATATCTTGTTATTTACTTTCATATAGGGTGAGGCCTTGTTCCAAACTCATGAGAATTTGGAGCACCTTGCAATGATGGAGCGTGTTCTAGGTCCTTTACCTTCTCAAATGTTGAAGAGAGCAGAGTTAGTAGCTGTTCTTTAATTCAAGTCATCTAGATTTTTGGCTCGAGTGATCTTAAGGTAAACTTGAGTATTGCTTACTATATATGTGGGGATTCCTGCAGTCGACATGCAGAAAAATATGTTAGAAGGGGGTGGTTGGATTGGCCTGAAGGAGCTTGCTCCAGAGAAAGCATCAGAGCTGTCGATAAGCTGCCCCGTCTTCAGGTGTGCACTTTTGTGGCCTTCAACCTGGAGAGATTACTTTTGCTGCTTTTTTAAGTCAGGAATTGATAAATCATTTGGTCTGCTCGTTTCAGAACTTGATAATGGAGCATGTGGACCATTCTGCTGGGGATCTCATCCATTTGTTGCGTGGACTCCTGAAATATGATCCCTTGGATCGGCTTACTGCAAGAGAAGCTCTCAGGCATCCCTTTTTGAATAGGGTTCACAACAGGAGATAACTGATTCAAAGAATTCAGCAAGCGTTGCCGTATATTCTGAATGCTCTTCTTCATTGCCCTCGTTTTTCTGCTGCCTACAGTGGAAAACATTATCTAACTGAATAGATTTAGACGTTTGATTGATTCTGTTGCAACTTTCTGGCATAGTTTTGTGTATCTGTACATAAGGAACACTGTAAAGTGAATCTAATTTATCTTTGCCAAAAGTTTGTATTCTCGACTCTCAGCAATGGAAAATTCAATGACAAAGGACCTGATCTGCTACACGTGTGGAATGCGACGTGCCTTCGTTTTGGTATGAATTAGAGATTATTTCAAGGATTTCCACATTTTTATAGAAGCAACACCGGTTATGGAAAAGCGAGGGGGAGAAAAATCAAAGAGAAATTAGGCTGTTGGATGTGGCCGGCATCATTCTCCCAGTAGAATGTCTAATCCTGCAGATATGACCCAGTTTTTTGCCAGAATTGTATTAAGGTAAGGAGTGGCTTTCCTGGTAAGAAATTGGAAGTGGCTTTCGGGCTGAGGCAAGGATCAATTGGTTTATCAAATGCGCATTTGGGTCATTGATACGGACTGAAGGGTATTGAACTTAGTCTAGTTTGGCGGCTACTCGTGGCATTTCTTCCCCCTTTCCCACCATCCCCCACCCCCATCTTTAGGTGATCAATCTCATCTCATCAATCATCATTGACATTGAGCACGTTCCATTCATGGCCATTGTCCAGATTCACTGCATCAGCACTTCTCTAATCCCCACATCTGACATCGACTTGTGATCTTAAAGTTGTGATGTCACAAGTGCGAACAAGAATTATGTTCTCTTTGCGCTTTTTATTCAGCACAGCTGAAAGTGCGATCAATGTTGTGTTGACAAATTCAGCTTGGCTGTCTTCCCCATGACGCGGCGGTCGTCCATGTAGCAATATTTTTCCACCCCCCACGGAAAGAAACTGGGCCCCAGTGTAGCAATATGTAGGGACCGAATATCTTCTCAAATTTTAAGAATTGGGCTGCCCTTTTACGACTGACTGACTGACTACTAGTCAAAGAAAGAAAAAACTACCAAGAGATGCCCCCTCTTCCTTCTCGGAAAGCCTTTAGACGACTGCCTCTCCTAACAATGCTAAGCAAATCCATGATGATCGCAGACCATCTTGGCGACTAAATAACGCCTAAGATTGACCTTCTTGGTGTCGCCCGAAGTTACCTGGCAAACGCTGATCGTTGTGAACGAGGAAGAAGATAAGATGGTGACGGCAGAGAGACCCATTATTGTGCCGCCGGGGCTCGAAGAGGAATGAGATCAGCTCGATTTGTCTGTCAGAGGATAATGGGGTGTTTGGTATTATGATCAAGAAGACATTGGAGGGGAGATGCATATGTCCCAACAACAGTTTGTCCGGAAATGATACACTACGGTTATCACGATATTGTCTTGCCTGAGACTCGTGATGTTGAGTATGATACAACCGACGTCCTTTCCATCCATCCATCAATTTACCGATTATTTTTTTTTCCCCTATCACGGTGGCTACAAATTCATTCACCAGCCATTACCATTTATTCCCAGAAGGAGCAATTGGGCAGTTGGTGTGGTCTTGTGGTGGCGGTGGGGTCTTTAATTCAAAGGCTCACCTTTCTCTTCTCCAATTTCTCCTTCGCCTTCGCCTTCTCCTTCTCCTTCTCCTTCTCCTTCTCCTTCCTTCCTAATCTCTCTCCCCTTCTTTCACATCATTTGAATCGCGCAGGACTCTCCCTCTCCCTCTCTCTCGTTGTGGCTGCTCTTTGATGCTACAGTCACACAACTGATTCCCCTCTGCGAGCTTTCTCTCTCGCTCTCTCCCTGGTTCCGCATCTCAATCTCTGTCTCTGGGATGGACTCCGGTGCAGCCGTGGGAATGATGCGAGCCGCTTCCCCCTATGCCCGCTTCTGCTTCTCCTCCAACCCTAACCCTAAATTCGTCCCCATCAAGCTGCTCCCTCTTCGCTCCCACCGGCCGAAGAGACACCCCGTCCTAGCCCCTCAGTGCGTTCAATCTCAACTCCCAACCTCGGGCTCGGACGAACCCACCTTCCCTTTCACGTGCTCTGCTGTCACCTTCTCCCCCTCAGAGACATCTGATCTCGTGCCATCTAAGCTCCGGTCTTTGGTCTCCGAGTTCCAGTCCCTGTCGGAGCCTGTTGACAGGGTGGCGCGATTGTTGCACTACGCCGCCCTCCTTCCGAAGCTCCCTGAATCGGGCCGAGTCGACTCCAATCGTGTCATGGGTTGTACTGCTCAGGTCAAACTCCAATCAAGCTCTTAGCTTTTTGGGAAGTTGCTCTTCTTTGCATATACACCCCGTTTCCCCGCACAGCTTTTCTTCATGTCTTAGGAATTGAAGTTTAAAACTGCCTGGATACCGGTACCAAGATAATCTTTCTGCCGAATTTTGAATCAAAGGATTTTGCTTTGTGCGACTCCGCCTGAACAATTGAGCTTCTGTCGTACCAACTAAATACAGGTGTGGTTGGACGCTGCCATGGGCAAAGATGGGAAAATGAGGTTTGGGGCAGACAGTGATTCAGAGATCACTAGAGGGTTCTGCTCATGCTTAATCTGGATGCTCGATGGGGCCGAACCAGAGGAGGTGTTGAAGTTGAAAACGGAAGATTTGGCGGCTCTGAATGTGGGGTTGCCCCGTGGTAGTGAACGTTCCCGCGTCAATACATGGCATAACGTGTTAATCAGCATGCAAAAGAGGACTAAGATCTTAATGGCCCAGCGTGACGGGAAGGCTCCTTTCAAGCCTTTTCCATCTCTGGTCATTACAGCCAATGGCATCCGTGCCAAGGGCAGCTATGCTGAAGCTCAGGTTGGTTAGATACTGGTCTTGCTAATTTTCCTACTTTATTTATTTCAGGAATCTTATTAGACCTATATGTATAACTGAGTGGCAGTAAGGCCCTGAGATTCATTTTACTTTAATTGCAGGCAAGATATTTATTCCCAGACGAGTTGAAGGTGAAAGAACTTGTCAGTGTGCTGAAGGAGAAGAAGATTGGCATTGTGGCTCACTTTTATATGGATCCTGAAGTCCAGGGAATACTCACAGCTGCGCAGAAGCAATGGCCCCACATCCACATATCCGATTCCTTGGTCATGGCTGATTCAGCTGTTAAGATGGCAAAAGCTGGGTGCCAGTTCATTGCAGTCCTCGGAGTAGATTTCATGTCAGAAAATGTCCGTGCAATCCTTGATCAAGCAGGATTCTCCAAGGTAGCCTCGCATGTGATCATGTTCGTATTTCTCCTGTTGTTTATGCACTTCAGCTATCTTGAAAGACATTAATGATCTTTGTTCTTGTCTGTGGTGTTTACTGCAGGTTGGTGTATATAGGATGTCGAATGACCGGATCGGCTGTTCATTGGCAGATGCTGCATCTGCACCTGCTTACATGAATTATCTGGTGGAAGGGTCAAAGTCTCCTCCTTCCTTGCATGTGGTCTACATAAACACTTCGCTCGAGACAAAGGCTTATTCCCATGAACTCGTGCCTACAATTACCTGCACTTCGTCCAATGTTGTTCAGACCATTTTGCAGGTTTGTAGCTTCAATTCTTCTTATATTCTCATATTCTGGATTCCTTGCTATTGCATGCCATCTGCTTAGTTTTGTTTGTATTGTACTTTACTAATGCTACATTACTTCCATTGCAGGCTTTTGCTCAGGTGCCAGATTTACACGTTCTATATGGGCCAGATTCTTACATGGGTGCGAACATTAAGGAGTTGCTCCAGCAAATGACAATGATGACTGATGAGGAAATCAATGAAATACATCATGAACATAACCGAGAATCGATCAGGTCACTTTTACCTCGGTTGCACTATTATAAGGTAATTTACGATTTGGGCTTCTTAATCTTGATCAAAATTTGTGTAGTTATTGCTGTCTTTGCTGAGCTCCAGCTTTTGTCTCATCAGGATGGAACATGTATTGTCCACCACTTATTTGGGCATGAAGTCGTGCAGAAGATACGTGAGATGTATTCTGATGCATTCTTGACTGCCCATTTTGAGGTCCCTGGAGAGATGTTCTCTTTAGCAATGGAGGGAAAAAAAAGAGGAATGGGGATCGTGGGATCCACCCAGAACATACTGGATTTCATAAAGCAGAGGGTTCAAGAAGCCATGGACAGAGATGTCCAAGAACACCTCCAGTTTGTTCTGGGGACAGAATCAGGAATGGTCACTGCCATTGTTGCGGCTGTCCGTAACCTGTTAGGTTCGGCCAAATCTCCAACTTCGGAATCCAAGATCTCTGTGGAGATTGTGTTCCCAGTTTCATCGGATTCAATGACAAAAACACCTTCCAACCCTTCACCAGGTGTTAATCCAGTCAAAATAGGTGATCTAATGCTGCCTCTTGTACCAGGAGTTGCAAGCGGAGAGGGCTGTTCTATACATGGAGGCTGTGCTTCCTGTCCTTACATGAAGGTCAGCTTCATTTATGTCTCTGCAGTTATTCTCCTTATTATTGTATGGATATTTTCCACTTACAAGGCAACACGATTCTCTGAAATGTGATCTATTTCCCAGCCAGCATCCTAATAAACTGTGCATAATTCTCTCTTCAGATGAACTCATTTGCCTCACTCCTCAGAGTCTGCCATCAGCTGCCTGATGATAATAATGCCCTCTCAGCTTTCCGTGCTGAGAGGTTCAGATCACATACACCCCATGGGAAATCGATTGCTGATGTTGGGTGTGAGCCAATTCTGCACATGAGACACTTCCAAGTATATACATCTCTCTCTCAGTTTCTTGTTCTTTCTGAAGTACTACTATTTTCGATCTCAATTCAACTGAGCTTGATCCTTTGCCAGGCTACAAAAAGACTCCCCGAAAAACTCGTGCATCAAATCCTTTATCACAACAGCAATGGGAGGTCCATCCTTTTGTAGTAGAGAAGCCACCTGCTGCTGAGCTCAGAGATGATTAATTCGAGAGAGAGAGAACTTGGAGTATAGTAGGCCTCAAACCATGAAGAGCTGCAGAAAGTTCTGAAGCTGGAAGCTGGGAGATCATGCTTCCGAATCTGGTTTTAGATGGATGAGGTCGGTCTTTCCTCTCTCAATACAGGATATAGACACAGGTTTAGGTGAGGCAAATAATTACATAGGAAATGATTTTGTGGGGATGCTTCTTTTCTATTAATCAAGCGAACAGCTCCAGGCGTGATATGAGTGTCTTGGAACAGCTCGAAGCGGCGAGTTGTTCGGGCCGTCGGTCATGTGGACCGGTAGACGTTAAAACCCTTTCCAATGGGGGCCTCTCATGATGAGCCCCCAGATGGATTGTGGATCTTGAACTTCATTATTCCTTCTTAACTCGAGACTCTCGGGGTCTAGTCTAGAGGGTGATTAATCTGGTTGCAAATTCGAAACACTTAGTTAGATATGCTACATAGACCTGGCTCGGTCGGGAAGAAGAAGAAGAAGAAGAAGAGTTTTGAAGTTTAGGCTATGGCACTAAAAATACGCAGTAGGGGCGTGGCGATGGATAATCACATCGCGGGGAAGGTCCAAGCCCAAGTCAGGCGCCAACTTATTTATCTGTACTTGATCTTCTATTCTGTAGTTTGCCTGCCCTTATAGGATCCGGCTCTCTTCTTTATGCCTCATTGCCTCTCGTCCTTGGAGCTCCCAGCCAGCACTCTGATAACATTATTGTATGTGTAGTGTAGTGTAGTGTCATAGGAAAGAAATGGAACATACTCGATCACATCTTAGCCAAGTAAAATCGAATTGCCACATTAATGAGGGTAGGCGTAAAACTTTTGACTTGCTTCCCAACGCCCCCCACGCTACCGAAACTAGAAGTAGAACCACAAAATGGGTCCACCCACCTTTTCATTTTTCCTTCTCTCTCTCTCTCTCTCTCCCCCCCTTTTTTCAAGAGGAAAAGAGTCCAAGAATCAATCCTAATTTTCCTCTTGGAAATAATAAAAGTTATCTTGCATATTATATACTATATATGAATATAATCCGATCGAGTGCACTTGAGTTTAATCAAATAGGAAAATGAATTAGATACGATTATTATTATTGTTTTGGATGAGCAGTAGGCGTACGACCTGGCAATGCATCGTTGACATTGTGTCATTATGCAACAAACGTTTATCAAAATTCCATTAACGCCCATTTATTACTTTACTAATGACTTTCAAGGGCTTACCCTTAGAGTACGCTAGAATGTATAGATACCATAATATAATATAATATAATACTACTACATGTAAATTCATAAGTCTTAAGTTGCTTTGATGGAACAATTATCCCCAAGTTTTCCCTCTTAAGCTCTTACCATATAAACTACGCCCCCACCAGCACCTCATCAATGCATTCCCTTGCTGGCTAACTTCCACAAAGACTGTCGATAGCCCTCAGCGACTCCCGTATCATGGAAGGAACGCTCAAGATGCAGGGGTTGGTGCTCAAGGCAGCCCTCTTGCTCGTGCTCCTTGGACTCGTCATGAGGACCGAGGCTCAAGGGTCGAGTAACTACAGTGCCAGCTGTGTCGGGGTCGGGGTCGGGGTTGGGGTTGGGGTCGGGGTCGATGTCGGGGTTGGGCTGTGCACTGACCTGCTGGAAATCAACAGCGGGATCAACACCCCATCCCACGAATGCTGTCTCGGTCTCCGGAACATATCCCGAATCGCAGTCAAGCTCGGGGACAACACCACATGTCAATGCATCAAGAACAGTCGTCCGCTGCTCGGCCTGCCTGGCCCTATACTCAGCCTTGAGGCGCAGATCCTACACCTGACATCCGTGATATGCCGTGGCATTCTCGGCCTCAATAATGCGACTAACCTTCCTCTGCAGTGCTTGGTGCAAGTCCAATATTGAGGTCGACTTACAGCAAAACCTGGTCAATAACGATAATGTTACAGGTGCAACTATATATGTATGTATGTATGTATGTATCTAGTACATTAAATAAAACTGTGCCATCAATATATATATATATATATATATGCATGGCACTCAATCTCATGTGGGCATACCCGCAGTATTGTATAAGCATGCATGTACTTATATGTTGCAGTGAGTGTAACAGTGACACATATCATAAATAACAACAGCTGGGAAAAAGCCATTACTAAAGTAAAGGGGCCACAGGACATGACGATGCTTTTCTTTCTTTTGACAGTTCCCATATGTATAAACTTCATCTATATGCTTCTTTCACCCTCTAATTAATATATATTGGTATACAGATCAAGCTTGGGTCCTTCTAGCTCTTTTTGTACTCTTTTTTTTTTTTTTATAACAAGGAGTTTATTTTGGTACATTGATTAAACAATACGGATCCATCTTTCTTTATCGTAATTCCGTGAGTGATTTTAGGAATGGAACAAACCGATAGGAGAGCTTACAACTTTAACTGGTCACACGAAGTGACGACAATGGAGGATGACTTTTTAGAGCAGAACGAGGAGCAACAATTAAGCAGAGACACACGATGAGTGGCTTGAGGAGGCGAGGTGGATGTGGTTGGCAGCGGCCTCGCTGGCTTGGCTCATCTGCTTGCCCGGAAGGGTTCGCAGGGGTGGTCCAAGGGAGGAGCAGACGTGTTTTATTTAACGATTTATTAGGGAGCCTCTTGATTGGATGGAATGGAGAGTGTTGACTAACTCGAGTCCTTTAAAGATGAAACTTATGAGGCTAAAACGCAGGCGCTGAGCATCTTTGCGTGTCGAGCTGCTCTTCTCCCCAATGCACGCACAATAATGGATTGAGGATATGTCTCCTCCGTTTCAATAGATTCGAAATTGAGTTAATTTGGCCTATTATCGCTCGTGTCGGTTGCTGCAATATGTTGCTACATGTGGCCATCAATGGAGAATAGGATGAGTAAACAACAGGCATAAGAATACGCTAAAGCCGTGCACAAATCATACTCAAGTGCATGTCGTGACAGATGATGATGATGATGATGGTAATATAATATGTCAATGACAATATGGCTGATATATGGATTCCCCCATTAATTTAATGCAATACAATTAACAAAAGGATCAAATGCAGCCTGTTTCCGGATCCGGCTGCTCCTGCCTTCGCCAGCCGTAAAGTGAAGATGCTTGATCTTTTTTTCTGTTTTCCTTTTATGATCGGCTGTTTAAGATACTCGGGAGGCCCAATGGATTCTGGCTCTTTAATTTATGTGCTGAGGAACAAGAGGTTAGTAATTAGCTCATAAGCGTCTAATTTCTTTTAAGTTTGGATCTCCTGCGTCGTCGCCTGATCTTAACTCTTGAATCGAACCCTTAAAGGAGTAAGGTGGGCCATTGATGTGAAAGCACAACTTGAACCACTTTGGAGGAAACATCTAATATAAACCACCTTGGATCAATGTGGACTTATTATATTTATGCATAAAGAATAAAAGAACAGGTGGAATTTATCAGATCAGTTAGACCACAGCAATCTAACTACATGGGTGGGCAATCAATACTTATACAGTTAGGCGCCAAATTGTTTGACCATAAATTCTTGTGGTGATGTAACACTCTTTTTCCCCCCCTCCTATTTTAACCATTGCGTACGTAAACACCCACGTACGTACTCATTCAACGCCAACGGCATTCAAATATTAATTACTCGAAGTGCGTGTTATATTGGGCAGACTAGCTACTAGCCCTTCGTTGAAACTTCCCCTTTCGTCAAGTAATGTGTAGAACTAAAAATTCAAAATGGTCCACCTTTACTCGATGATGATGATGATGATCATTATTATTTCTAATTAGGAAAAGAAATTAAGAATGTTCTTTTGTCTTCTTTCTTTTTGAGATGGAACTTAGACTATCGTGAATATTATATATTATATGAATATAATCCAAGTACACAGCACTCGATGAGGAAGTGAATTATATATGCATGTAAGTATTGAAGAAAAAAAATTTTAGTACACTAGGGTTCTAGGACAAAAAATTAAGAGATCAATAGCAGAACCTATTATGTTTAGCACACAATGTGAGGACATTAATTATAAGTTAACAACGTTTATGGAAATTTATCCCCCAAAATTCAACCTTAAGGTTCTCTAGATAAACCCCTCCCCCCTCCGTACATGCACTTGATCCTCACATCCTCATAGAAGATTTCCCTGGTTAACTGAGTCAAAGATATCATCAGTATATTGGAAGGAAAACTCAAGATGGTGCCTGTGTGCAGGGCCGCGCTTGTGCTCCTTTTCCTCGGAGTTGGACTGGTCACGCTGACCGAGGCTCAGTGCCAGCACCGTCTCTGCTGGGATTGGGGCTTGCTCTAAGCCGCTAACCTGCTAAGGATCAGCGACGGAATGAACCTCCCATCCCATGACTGTTGTGAAGGCCTCCGCAACATCTCCCAGGTTCCCCTCCGTCGGTTGGCCTTGCCGACGTTATACTCAACCTTAACGCGCAGATCCTAGGCCTGTCATCCCGTCGTGTCTGCCCTGGCATTCTCGGCATCAATGCTACAATTAACCTTCCTCTGCAGTGCTTGCCGACTAGAGTCTGATGAAGATCCCATCCCCAATCCCACTACCTAGAACAATATCTAATCAACAACCCGCGTCCCCAGGTGCAACTGTATTACATAATTGAACAAAACTGAACCATATATCTAACTGTAGGATAAACCACTATGTACGCGGCTATCAACTGCGGTATATATGCATACGCATGTTGCCCCGGATGTATCAGTTATACGTTATAAATAAATAAAAAAAAATGAGAGGAAAAAAAAAAGAAATTAATATAATAAATTAAGCTGGGAAGGCTTGGACATGATATGTGTTTCCTAACTATGCAATGCTCGTTACTTTTGGCTATATGTACATATATATATATAGCTCGGCATACCTTATGTATTGTGCTTCAGCTTCTCTCATTGCGTCCGATTGGCATATGATCGTGTTGGATCAGTTCTAATTGCATTTGTACATAAAATATAGAGAAGTGCTTCGGTAATTATAAATATCTTTATAGGCCGGCGTTTAACAATATGGCATATACAATATTATGCTACCTTAGTATTTGAGAATATGGATTTTTACACAAGTCTTTCAATGAATTCGGTGTTGTTCCTTATTCCTCTACGCACGTACTCCTTGAGATTAATTCGGGAACTATCTGCGCATTAACCAAAAATGACGTCAGGGCTTGTCAGACTCCTTTCCTGTGGAGCACCGAAGCTTCCCCCAAGCCGTTGTCAATGATTGAACGACTAAGGAATGGAGTTCCCCTTACTGTAAAGAAGCGAAGCCTGTGATCTTCTTCGAACTGCTTTACGTACGTACTGAAGTAACTTTTTGAAAGATTATTTGCCTGAAAATTTTTATGAGCCAGTAGCGCTGCTTCGAGGAGGAATTCTTGCTGGGTCTAGCACTCACAGCTCTCTTGAAAGGTTACGGCATTCAAACACTAGCCTGGCTGTAGCATGGGAAGCTCATTTGTTATGAATGAAATTAATAGAGCTTCCCGAGACAGTCGCAACCAAATATATAAGTCCAATGCTGAAGATGCGGATCATGCACGGGAATGGATAGATCAGGGATGAATCATCCGTATCCTACTAGATCAGGGACTCCGAGGTCAGCGGAGACTGATGATGCACTGACCGAAAATGTCCAAAGATCTGCAGACCAACAAGGGAGAAGGATAACATTGTTGAAACAGTACATAGATTTTTTTTCTTCTTCATCGATGATCAAACATAAGGGTCAGGCAGCTGAGATCTGGCCCTATCACTCTGTACTCTTTTGGTTAAAATAGTCCAATAAAGAAAGACCCAATGTATGTTAATGGGCATCAGGTGGCTTAATTCGCAATGTTTATTCATGTAAGCCACATCTTGAGTGCTGGAAGGGAGCAGTGCACGTTGCACTCCGAGGCCCAGGACTGAGAGAGAGGCACGCCATGTAGGGGTATCTCATGGATCGACGAGCAGTTTCACCTTCATAATTTCCTCCTATTGATGTGATGTGACAACAAGAATCAGGATATTTGTTCAAAGTTGTGTGTACTGGAACCGGAATACGTGGAACTGTGGCAGCTCTCAAATGTTTTAGTGGGGTTGCTCATGAATCTTGGGACATGCATGACCCATCCCCTCACAGTAACCTTATTTGCTCTCAGCCACATAGCAAAGCCCATGACCGTGATGTCGAAACGTTGGGATGTTAGGTCCTTACAGCTCTCTCACTTCCCTTCCCGGTTCCGGTCCCCACCCCTTCTCTTTACTTTTGTTTACTGATTTTCTGGACAACAATTTGCATAGACTTGAAAGTGCATTTTAGTTTATTGAACCGGTTCGAGTCTGAGAGTCGGATCTTGTTGGGCTTCTCAACGGTAGATGCATGGTGCACATTCAACAAAAAAAAAAAGAACAAAAAAGAAATCTGGTGGACAAGTGTTATTTAGTTGGGCCAAGGTGATGGAGGTTCGTGAAAGAGAAGAGGTAGAGCAGGACCAGGAGGGAAGTGGATAGAAACTCGGACGAGACAAGAGGCCCTTTCTGTTTTGCAATTTGCAGAGATTGAGAGGAGAGAGAGATAACTCAACTAATCCTCTGTCCTCTCTTCAGTCTACTCTCCTCTCCAGCTCCAGCTCTCCTCCCAAGTCACATATACCATTCTTTTGCTATGGCAATCTCTGCCTCTGCAACCGTCCCGGCCTCCTCCAAGTTCATCTACCCACACTCGGCATCCTCCTCCTCCTCGGCAGCTCCCCGCTCCCTCCCCTCCACCTACCTTAGACCCAAGCTTGTCCCTCCTCCCCAGCTTTCCTCCTCCTTCATCACCCCCTTTACCGTCCCATCTTCCTCCTCTTCCAGCTCTGCCGCCACTTCCTTCTGTGGCCGCCAGGCCTTCACTGTGCGCGCCGCCCGTGGGAAGTTTGAGCGAAAGAAGCCCCACGTGAATATCGGTACGATTGGCCACGTCGACCACGGGAAGACTACCCTCACTGCAGCCCTCACCATGGCCTTGGCCTCCGTGGGCAATAGCGCCCCCAAGAAGTATGATGAAATTGACGCCGCCCCAGAGGAGCGTGCTCGAGGTATATTTCAGTTCTTAAGCTTCTTGGTGCTGAAAATTTTTGACTTTGTATTTGCAACGTTGGTACAGGGCATGATAAAAATGTCGAACCTTGGATATACTTCCTTATTGTCCCATTGCACTGTTGGGTTTTTAGTCCTAAAGGTGACTGATCAACATTTTTAGTACGTGCGTGGACCGATTTGGAATTAGTTGCTTAGCGCATCGAAAATTGTCATGAAGACTACAGAAAATTTATGAGTTTTCCCGCAATCTCCTCTGACAGACCAACATGACAGTGATACTGAACTAACTGTATTGCTTTAAGAAGCATCCATTCTAACTGATGTAGTGCTCTTTTCTTCAACTTCATGAACTGAGAACTTCAAACACAATCGCATTAGTGCCGGGCAGTTTTTGCCAACAGAGGATAGCCTTAAGAGATTTCTTGGTGTGGACAGGTATCACCATTAACACTGCTACTGTCGAGTACGAGACCGAGAACCGCCACTATGCACATGTGGACTGCCCTGGTCATGCAGATTATGTGAAGAATATGATCACTGGAGCAGCCCAAATGGATGGTGCAATCCTCGTGGTCTCCGGTGCGGATGGGCCCATGCCCCAGACCAAGGAGCACATCCTCTTGGCCAAGCAGGTGGGTGTCCCTAATATGGTGGTCTTCCTCAACAAACAGGATCAAGTGGATGATGAGGAGCTTCTCCAGCTTGTGGAATTGGAGGTCAGGGAGCTCCTCTCCTCCTATGAGTTCCCCGGGGATGATGTCCCAATCATCTCTGGCTCTGCCCTCCTAGCCCTGGAGGCTCTGGTGGCAAATCCTAGCATTAAACGTGGGGAGAACCAGTGGGTCGATAAGATCTACGAACTCATGGATGCTGTGGACAGATACATCCCGATCCCGCAGAGGCAGACTGACCTCCCATTCTTGCTTGCTGTTGAGGATGTCTTCTCGATAACAGGTCGTGGCACTGTGGCCACCGGACGGGTAGAGAGGGGCACCATCAAGGTTGGGGAGACGGTGGACATAGTGGGCCTGAAAGACACAAGGAACACCACGGTCACTGGGGTCGAGATGTTCCAGAAGATCCTAGATGAGGCGATGGCAGGGGACAATGTGGGGCTCTTGCTCCGAGGTATCCAAAAGGCAGACATTCAGAGGGGTATGGTCTTGGCAAAGCCTGGGACTATCACTCCACATACCAAGTTTGTTGCCATTGTTTACGTGTTGAAGAAAGAAGAAGGAGGGAGACACTCCCCATTCTTTGCTGGCTACCGGCCCCAGTTCTACATGAGGACAACTGATGTTACAGGTAGGGTCGTTTCCATCATGAACGATAAGGATGAGGAGTCGAAGATGGTGATGCCTGGAGATCGTGTTAAGATGGTGGTTGAGCTTATCATGCCGGTGGCTTGTGAGCAGAGTATGAGATTTGCTATCAGAGAAGGAGGGAAGACGGTTGGAGCCGGTGTTATTCAGTCCATCATCGAATAATCTCCCCGATGAACATTTTGCTTTCAATCAGCATCACTCTTCCTTACGAACATTATGAGATTTTTAAATATGATGGAGTTCAATCCATCTTTTTTGCCTTGAGATGACTTTGTGGCGTAGTTGAATCTTATCTTTTGTCACTTTCAACAAATTTATAAGCATCCAAATACGTGTTATCAAATTCACCTCTGGTTTGTCGTTTCTGTGGAGAGGCCTGATTTGACCAAAGATATAACGGAAGCCGTGAGACACCAGAGTTGCGCCCTGATAATATTACCTACAGTTTTGAGATTTATTAAGTGAGAAGAGACTTCATGAGGCCTGTGAAGTTATTGAGAAGATGGAGGAAAGATGCTTTCCCATGTCAAGACTTGGACTATCCTGAAATGAAGGAACTCTTCGGCTGTATAAAGGATCCCAAAGTCGCTATTGTCATGTATGAAGGCAAGGACTCCAAATTGAAAGCCCTTCGGTGCCAGTGCCTTCATATTCGTCAATAACCTGAGATGAGTGAACTCTTCGGCTGTATGAAGGATCCCAAAGTCGCTTAAACTATTGACCTGAGTTTTGCATCCCTATAGGTTGGCTAGCTGATTGAAATTACCCAGTCTGCAATAACGTGTTTTTCTTCTGTTGATCTACTTTCAGTCAGAGTGCTGAAATGTGATCTGGAAATCTATTTTTTCTGGTGTGGGCTTATGCTCTCTACATACGTCAATTCACTCGTAGGTTCGCCCATTTACTCATCAGAAATTGAGCTTTTGCTGATTGAATTGATCTGCTTCTCCATAGCTGGTTCCTCTACGGGCATGGAGGCTCTTGCTGTCCTCCTGCTACGACACATTCTTGCATGCTTTGGACAGAATCTTGGAAACCATGTCACCGTTTAGTTAGGCATCTTGAGTTTCTGATGACCATTCGAGTAGTAGCTCCGTGGTAGGTTTCAACGGCTTTCCCCAACTGATCACCAAACTCTCCAGGATCTCGGACGTCTGGTTGATGATGCAGCAAGTAATCGGGACCTCTCAAGGTACTGAACCGCCTCAATTAGTCAGCACCGTTGACCCTGTCCCCTTGAGAAGATTCAGGATCTCTAATGGTGATACTATTTAACCTATTTTGGTCACATCACACGGTGCATTGAAGATAAACAAAGATAGGAGAAAACAAAAAGGACTACGGGAAGGGGAAGTATATTAGAGAGGTAGACGATGCATACACACACACACACACATTTATTCTTAGATGTTTCACTTGTATAATTTATAATAGACGCCGGAGAATGATCGTCTAAGGACCACTCCAAAATATATATCCGAGCCTGCTCGGCTCCCTTATACATCAGATTAGTATATCCTACCAGTCGGTACACGACCTTTCTTATTCTGAAGGACTGCCACATTCACTCACTCACTCACACACAAACAGAGTCACATATATGTATGCTAATAAGCAACGTCCAAGCCTACTCACATTCCGTATAATGTTCTTATTCCTTGAATATCATCCCCATTCAAACCTTTGGTAACCCCCGTAGATATGCTGGGGAACATGATGGCATCCCTGACTTCGCTGTGCCCTAGCCCAAGGAGGTGCCCGATCTCGTGCAGTGCCACCGTCTGCAGGTCGTAGGATCCAGTTCTTGCTCCCACGGAGTAAGACTCATCCCCATCATAGTGGAACCATCCCCTGGTGGGCGCAAATGCATGAGCTATGGTCCCTCCCGGACCGTCAAATGCAGAGCCATCCCCATGGTCCCCACGGTAGAATGCTATCTTGAGATCGGCCGACCCGTAATCTTGGACGTGGGAGAACCTGAAGTGCGTGGCAGAGGCCCACTGCTGGAAGGCCTGTGCCACCGCGTCCGTTGCAGTGCTTGGTGTTCCGGATAAGAAGCTATAGGTGAGGTGGTACTTGTTGCTTGGCCACCTCGGCCTCCCATCGAAGAAACTGTAGTGCCCCACTGCGTGGAGGGACCCGTGCCCATGATGGCTCCTCTTCCACCTGGAACGCATCGAATTCGTCCCGTTAATGATGTCTGGGACCCCGCATCTGGGCTGCATCATCTGGGAAATTGTCTCGGGGTCCAGGTCCCCGGTGGCTTTCAGATGGTAGTTCCTTTGGTAAGTCTTGACAGCTCTCTCGAGGAGATTGTCAAACTCGTCATCGTCGGCGTGGAGATCGGAGTGGTTGTAGTGCAGGTAACCGAACTTCTCCATGTAGTGTTTCAGTTGGAGGATGCCTTTGGTCTTGTTGCCCTTGTGGCATCCTTGGAGGCCATTGATGAACCCGAATGGCGATTGTTTTTCATGGGCTAAGGCAGAAGAGAAGAGGAGGAGGAGGAGGAGGAGCGAGAGCATGGAAAAGAGCTTTACTTCCATGGCTTGCTAGGGAATTAAGAAGTGATTAACAACAGATCAAGATAGATGAGAGAGCAAAGAAATGTCAGGTATGCATGGGGCTTCGTTGTGTGGGGGGGTCTATTTATAGGCCTCTGCTACGAGGAAATTAGTGGCCGATGCGATCAAAGAACGCAACGATTATTACTCTGAGATTTTACAAAGAGGTGGAGGAGTGTACGGAAAATTACAGAGAATATACGGTGTCCGGTTCCTAGTTCAAATTTAAGGGGGCAGGGGGCCAAAAAGAAAAAAAGAAAAAGAAAACTCTCTGTAAACATTCATACTTACGTAAATGAGAGCGGCAAGGGAGCCAAGAGAGTATAGTGTATGGTGGATCATCTTATCTCCAAGGATATGTATGAATTCAGTGACGGTAGTTTGATTAACTGATCAGGTTAATTATTAAGATGCATAGATTCGTGCTCGACCTTTGACTAATTAGTCCTGATCCCTACGAGACAATTTTATATTGGATTCCAACTCCGCGCATTGTTAAGAAAGTCGACGTACATAGACTACGATAGTATGCATTGGTGTCGCTACAGTTAGTTTAATAATTGATATCTTACAAATTTGATCATTATTTTAAATTCATGGGTTTTGTATATAATTGAAATACATACATATATATTATGCAAGGGTGGATTAAAAACCAAATCTGTCCCTAACTCACGTAAATCCAATTCAATCTCCGTTTATGGTCCTCTTCTCCGTCTCTGAAGTTAAGTAACACAGTTAGATCTTCTTCTTCTTCTTTTTTTTCCCCCTTTTGGGTAGGAATGGTACATGATAATTATTAGTTTGGAGAAATGGTATTTTATATAATAGTATATTTTTTCTACTTGAGACGACTAATAACTCATATTATATATGTGCTAATCATTATGATTATATGAATATAGGGGAAAAAAATAAGCATTGTATAATACGTTTTGCGTCAACTCTCACGAGGACTTCAATCGCATACTCTTGCTTTCTCCGGTCAGCCTTTTGATTCCGTCCACTTTCTACTCGAGCGTCGTTTTGGACGCTTAATCACAGCGAAAATGCGGGTTCGTGTCCATCGTGTTGGTTGGATTGGAGAAAGAAGACCAAGAGAGACTTGTCGTCAAAGTTTGTTTTCTTGAGAAGCTGTCACCGCCGGTCTATGCACGGTAAGGTGGGAAACGCAATGCATAATTTAGTTCATCCCTCTCGTTTTGACCTCCCAAAATGAGCACAAAGGCCAATCCACTTCGCAGATATATACCCCGTGAAAATTGACTTTGAATCCCCGCTGAGTCCGATCGATAGACTCCTGTCCCTTGAACGGGTCGTCCACTGTGCTGAGATAAGAAGAAATTATACGGTAATCTTATTAAGCTTATGTGTATCACAAATGTTAGGCACGAATGTGGGAACGGACTTCAAGGTGGTTGTTTCCGCTTAATATGTCCGAGCCTAAACAGGGACCCAAAAGGTTATGCCCCAAGGTGGATAGTCAATTGACAAATTGGTTATCGAACCAATGATTCGGTCCTTCCTCTGTGTTTATTTAAAAAGCAAACTCTCTCTGTTTTAACTCAAGACAAACAAAAGCAAGCAATCAAAATTAAACTGGAGAATAGGCATTGCGTTGAAAAAGCGTTACACAGCGCATAGGGAATCCAACTCCTCCCATGGCAATCACGGGTCCGTATCCTCATTTAGGGCAGAAAATTTGTTGCCGAACTCTTGGTGCACGGGGCCGAATGTTTAGTCCTCGAAAGTCCCATGCCATCACCGAGGAAGAGAGGTATTACGGGCTCGAGCTCACCTGAATATCTAATGCGTGGACAATTGGACATGGCAGTAGGATCATGCCGAATCCCACGTCTGAATCATATCAAATTAGTCTTAAGCGATGATTTTCTTACATTTCTGCGATCAGTTACAATCAAGATACTGGATCGTGGCATTAACTCTATCTCGTCCATCCTTGAATCAACTGAAATCCACCTCCCACTTCCCCCCGGCAGCGGAAGCTCTGGTCTATTCCAGCACCTTTTCTCGGTCTCATGTTCCGTTCCAATGACCTTTTTTTTTTTTTTCTGAAACAGAAAACTAGAATTGTTTCTGCTGGTTTTTTCTTTTTATCTAATTTATAGCTTTGAATAAACTGAAATCCTACAGCAAACTAATAGAAGTTATCGAGAGCATGTGACTGAAATAATTTCTGTTGACAGGCCTCACTTTCAATGACCCAAAGCAAAGAAGCAAGCAAGCGAGGAATCAAATAGACGCTACAATGAATTGGCAGTGTTACGCATCCCAGGGTTCCAAGCACACCAGAGAGGCTGAAAGGGCTCAGCCTCGATCCCTCTACTGACCGTTCTAGCCCTCCACTCGTTTAACCAACCGTTCGCCTCTGCATACGTCTTCATGCCCTTCTCGTCCCTATCCCCAGACCACATAGCCCTCGCCCATCGCTGAAGCCCTAGGCCATATCCGACCATCCAACACGGTGTGGGTGTGGGTCTGCGTCTGCCTGCTCCGACCACAGGGCTACCTCTCCACCCAGAACCAGTTTCGCCTCTTCCCCTGTCAATCCGTAAGTTATGTCAAAGACCTCCGGCTCGTAGAACGGATACGGACTCCAGTTGAATTGAAAGAATACCCCCGCTATTGACTTTGAATACGGGTCGTCCACTGCAGAGATATTGTATTATATTTCATTAGGCATATATATGACGGACTTCAATGGTCTGTTGCAATCAATAAACTAAACACATTTGAGCCGAAATTAACGGGAACCCAGAAAATGGGTATGCCCAAGGAACAATTCATTGACTTGAGCTCACTTGAATAGATGAATACCTCATAGCTTGGTTCACGGGCAATTATATATCTGGGATTACTTGGTACAATTAACTGATAATCTTTCCATCGGAATGTGGCATTTAATCCTTTTGTGTCTTTAGCATCATTGAACTAATTACCGGATTCCATTTCTTGAATATCATAATTCCCGAGGATATGTCAGGATATAACGAGTTTAATTAGATATTATCAATAAAACATGCGCGAAATGGTTTGTAGGAAACCAAGCACGGCAAAGGAGGTTGAATTGAATGCACCATGCCAAATCTTTTGGTATGACATATGATGGAGAAGAGCCATTCTTTTATTTATTTATTTATTATTGGTCCTCTGTCTCACATAAAAGACGCAGTTTGGTCCGTCATAATCTACATAGTCTCCTCTCCAATGAAGTTATAGTCCTTTACTTATCGCTAATTTGCTATGAAGTTAAGGAAAGAGAGGTCTGTGAGATCTTTCCCGTTTACGCTAAGCTGGTAATTCATAGCAGTCAATGGTCCATATCTTTATTTATTCGGCCATAAATTTGTTGCCTAACTTTTAGTACAAGAACCTAACTCGAAAGGCCCATCTCATCACCGAGGAGAAGGAAGAAAGATATTATGGGCTCGATCAGCTCAGTTGAAATATCTGAATGGACAAGGCAGTAGTAGGATCATGCTCAACCCGACGTCAGAATCCTACCAAATTCGAGATACGTGACGATCTACTAACATTTCTAGGATCACTACAATCAACATTCTGTATTGTGGCACTAATCCTTTCTCTCACCCATTCTTGATTCAACTGGAAGCCAACAACGACAGAAACTCATAGTTCTCATCCTCAACAACGATGTTAGGATGACAGCTTAATAGTAGGTGTCGAGAACATGTGATCGAAATTGTTCCTGTTGACAAAATTCACTTTCAATGACCCAAAGCAAAGAAGCAAGCAAGCCAGGAATCAAATAGACACTACACTGGATTGACAGCGTTACACATCCCAGGGTTCCAAGCGCGAGTAACGTAAATTTTAAAATTTTATTCTTGAAATTGGTTATCTTTTTAAAATAATTTAAATTTTTAATTATTAAAAATTTGAAATATATATCTAACAAAAATTGTGTTTAAATCTAGAATTTAATATCGTGTCTAAACAAACTTGAATCCATCAATCGCAAACCTTTTGAAGTCAATCTTTTAACTAGATCCGCACATACACACCCTCGTAGGGTTTGAGAATGATTCTCAAAAACAATTCTCAAGAACGATTACCGCACGAATGCGTGTTTCCTTTTCCTTTCTCTCGGCTATTTCAAAAGCGGGGTTCATTGATTTATTTTCTTCCTTCTCCTCCTCCTTTTTGTCAATCTTACCTCGGCCGAAGGCAGTTTGTTTATTTATTTTAGTAAATCAAATCACATAAAATAAATCTTCAATTAATCTTCTAAGATTTTAGAAAATATTTCAGGTATTGAAAATTTCCATTTTATCTCCATAAATATACGGCCGAGATTATACATACAATCAACTATGGACTGAAAGAATATTTACTAATCAAAATTTTTAAAAATATAATCAAATATTTTATAGTATAATATTTTTATCTAATAAGACATGTAAACATTTTGAGCTTAATTCGTATTAGCGAAATTCTAAAACTCAATTTAAAATTTAGCATTTTTAAATTTCATTATGATAAATTATTTATATTGTGTGTGACCCATTGGACTTCGCACTAAGTCAGCAGTGGACTCAATTCAATTTATCTTATTAAACTCTTTAATAAGATTAGCCAAGTAACCTTTAATCATTTAAACTCATAAATCAAGATTGACGTTTAATAATATATCATGACTACCTGAATGGTAAGAATCAATCAAAAGATCGAACACCTTTTGGTGATTAGTTCAAATATAATTAAATCATTCGGTTATACAATATCTCGAATAAGTTAGGATATAAATGTAATATCAAATCCCAATACCTATTCATATTACTGTTCTCAAATATTAGACTCAATCATGAAAAATACAAAAACCTCCTTTCCAATTTTCATCTTATTCTTGTTAGAGATTTCTTGGGTTAATACTAAGTAGAACGCATAAGATATTCTCTCATCTCGTGAAGAGTAACCGATTCCTTATTAATCACTCACCACCTTCATAAGAGTGTCTTTGGGTTCAGAATACCCTACATGCATATATAAAAGTCACGTTAACGAATACACCAAAAAAATCTCAATTTAACAGTTATAAGGTACTACAATAATTTCAGGTATAAGAACTATTTATACCTACTATTACCTGAGAAATTGTCTATTACATTTACACGAGTATTTATTAGGTTTTCCTCAAGTTGGCAAGTTCAGTGAACTTGTTTTATAATAAACACATACACTTTTATATTAGTGATTTTTCACAAGTAATAGTAAGATCAGTTACCCTCTACCATAAAACATATAACAAGTCTGGATCACTAATCCCACAGCTAGCTTCACCTCCTCCTCTGTCGGCCCGTAAGTAATGTCATAATTGTAAATTGTCCGCCAGGTCTTTAAGGGGCCGCACCAGGACCCGCCCCTCCCTGTGTTTCCTCCGTTTCCCTGGTCATACCGGGAATCGTTCCCAAGGAAGTCTCCATGTCCAGAGTCCAAGTAGTAGTAATTTGCTGAGGACACAATTGCCCGGTATCCCGAGGAGATGATTTGCTTAGTATTGTTGGGACCATTGTTCCATGTCTGCAAGATGGTGTTTTTGGGAGGGAGGAGCAACTTGTCCACCCATGCAGTTTGGTCCAACAGGACTTCTTCCCAGTAAACAATGGTTCGGTTCATCGACGTCATATAGGGGAAAGTGGAGTTGACAAACATCTCAAGCATTTGACTAAGGCTGCCACCATCAGAGGGAAATTCCTGAATTTATGGATCAGCCTTCCAACAGCCAGGGACGATCTCGTCTGCTCCAGCATGATAGGATAGGTCAGGGAACATCATGGATGACATTCTTCAGGACTTGGTGGGTCATTGGATTCAATGGGTTGAGCTGCCCGGCTCCCGGCTCTGATGCTAGCCTGTCCTCCCACTTGCATCCTGCAGGCCACCAGAACGTGTCCGGACAGGCGACAATCTCCGGATGTGCTTTTGCCCATGATACTGCATGGCCTGTGTCATACGTACAAGCCTATTAGTCCGGACAAATTTGTTTCAGTGACCAAGAACTCTACACATCATAAGAGAAGAATCCCCTGTATCCAAATCTTCACAAAGCGCTCTTGCATTCCTCATGACTTAACTCATATAACTGCAGGGACGTTTTTTTGTATGTTTCTCAAGTTCACACTAGCAGTAGTTAGCAGACTCAGATAAAAACTCTTTTTAATGCTGGAAATCCAAGTTTTCAGAAGTTTTACTAACCAGGCATATCAATTTCCAGAGAACACGAACCCCACGTTCCAAACCAAATCGAACAATCTGACTGACATCTTCAGGTGAGTATTGCATGTCACATCCATAGGAACCCACCCTTCTCGGTCAGATTTGGATCCGAGGGCAACAATAGTGGGAAAGAGTGGGAGCATGTGATATGCCAGGGGAACACATTGAGTTTGTTGGCACTCATAGCCCCAATCGTCCTGAGCATATCCTCAACCTTGTAGAAGTCTCTAGTAGTGTCCAGCATGACTCCTCTGTGCTCGAAGATTGGCCAATCCCAAGCTTCCATTCCAGGGGCAATAACGCGAGAGGGGTTGCCCCAGACTAGCTGAAAAAGGAACATAACTCAGAGAAGTGACTGGTCAAGAGACAGCTCAATGACTGGAGAGTGCATGAAGGATATACAAGCTGTCCGGTGCAGAACGAACAAAAAGTAGAAGCAAACATGTGGGAGCGGAGAAGACGTTAAAATAAAAAGGAAATTTCACGTACAGTTAGCTGTAAAGGAACAAGCACAACTTTGGGAATAAAATCAACCAGGAAGCAAAGTGGAGATCTTATGGATGCTATAGAACATGTTTATCAGTGTCTTAAGGTGGAATAAGTTAATATGTATAACTTTCGAAAAGTAGGCCTACAGTGTCCTTGATGGTTCTCCATCAATGTTGGGAAAAGATAAAAGTGATTGCAAAAATGATTTAATAGGAGTGTATGTTTGACGTGCCAGAAGGGTTCGTGATCGAGCAAGAGAATTGATATGAACATGGGACTCCAAATTTGGACAGGACATCTATAGCAAAGCACAAAATGCATCACACAAGAAGTAGTCTAGGACTTCACTTGCTAGAAATCACATTAGCGAGAATCTAATAAAGGAAGAACCAACAAAGAAGATGAAATACGATGCTGCTGATGATAGCCCAACGACGTACTTGTGTCCTGCTTTGTAGTTGGTCTAAGGGAAAAGGCAGCAAATTTCTGAGATTGGCGAGGGTACTCTTAGCAAAATGACGAAACTTTCCGGCCAAAAACAGGAGCTGCTAACATTCCCTGAAACACGAGAAATCCTTCCGTTTCCCTACAGAATTTTCTGGAACATAATGTTAAAGGACGAAGTTAAGTCAGTCAATTTTTCACAGTACAACACAGAGAATATTCTCGATTCGGCAAAAGCAGGGGCAATGGAGAAGAGGGATGAGACTGAGAGAGATGCCAGTGGAAAGACTTACAACTGCAGAAGAGCTCACCCTAGCATTGCAGAGCTCGAGGAGAAACACGCGACTATATAGAGCCACCGACTGAGGAAGAAAATGAGTTCAGTATTAGAGAACAAGGAGCAAAGAATTGGGGGCTGGCTGGATTTTTGTTCGCCATGTGTCTGCCAATCGAAGATGTTTTTTTTCCCGTCCTCTACCCTTCAGACAAAATCATGATTCCACTCTTGACTATACTGCTTTGTCTGCGGAATTTCCACGGAGCTCGTCGAGTTCCTTTTATTGAATTTCCTCGTCTCTCTTTCTCTGATATGCCAGTTCTCGAAAGTGAAGCCAAGTGTTTCGGCTTGATGATGACGAGGCCAATCCATTGGACTACACGACAAGATCGATTCTTAGAGGCTACAATCGATTATTTCTTTATTTGTTTATTTTTTAATAGTTTTCCAATCTTTGGAGCCTGCCTGCCCTGTGTGAGTAATAATGTTTTTTACTCAATTGTCCGTTCTGACGATTGTGTTGCTCTTTGCATTTTTGTACGTAGACTACAAATACACTAATCAGTTCAATTGTTATTAAATATAGAGAACTGCTATTTTGAGGGAAAAAATAGAGTTTGGCGTCCATGGTCTCCTGTTGCATTACCTCTGCAACTTCCTCACGTAATCAATCAGGCCCCAAGCTCACGGTCCATGGCTCCTACTCAGTCGACAAGACTGGACTCCTTACTCGTCAGGATGTAGCTTCAAATACAAAAATGCAAACCTCAGATATTTCACCCAGGAACATCCTGCAGCATAAGGTTATCTGGAAAATGTCGGAGCTGATCTAGTGGGGTCTGTTTCTTCTTCTTCTTCTTCTTCTTTTTTACTTTGCTTTCATTTGGTACAGAGCCAATGAAAGATCGGCAGGTTCCATACTCGTTTTCTCAGAAGAGCACAAGGTCCAAAGTCATCGAATCTTGTTTGGGTTCAAATGTCAATGAATGCTCCGATGGGTGGATGGATGTCCCCACAACTACAGCTTAACTTAGAGACGGTCTCATCATCTTGTCCTTTAGGTGAGGTGACAAGTGGCCTCTCCTCATCTTGTCACGGTCAGTGGCCCAATTTACACGGCTCCGGCTAACTTGTGAAAATTTTGACCTCTAGGAATCAAATTTCCTGTTAAGTTCCTCAACCTTTTCCGCTCCTATTGTTCTATGGAGAGACTGGTTCAATCTCCCGTTAACTTTGTTTGATGCCAGATTTTTTTTCTTATTGGATTTGATTTGATTAATTTCAATCGCCTGTGCTGTAACCGTGCCTTGCTGCAGCCGTCTGGACCATAGCTGGTTCCAAAAGGTTCCGTGCCCCCTTAACTGATCCCTTGCCTTATTCACCAAAAATTGACTTAGCTTATGTTTACCAATAAGTAAGATTATCGTAGGCATTCTCCTCAAACCTAAGCATTGATTAAGGGTCCAATTATTTTAATCAACCCAAGTCGGTAAGCATTGCCTCCACTCACCTGCAAATCGCCGAGAGAAAAAAGGTCAGTCACAAGATTCAACAAGGCATAATAAAGGGAAAAGAAAAGTAAACAACGAAACGACAACGGCCGTTAGTGAATGGGAATTAGGACGAGAACGAGGACGAAATAACAACACTGCCAGCGGCGGGAATTGAATTGCGAGGGAAATGCTCTAGCTATGGCGATGCCAAGGAAATCTCTGACGGCGAAGATGTCGACAGGAGGGATTTGGTTTGAAAGCATACGCGAGTCAGCTAAAGGCACGTACCCGCAGATATGAAATCGGGGGGAAAATAATAATAATAATAATTCCCCGCAAGACGATTTTGAACAGTCTCATAAACCCAGAAAGATACTCCACTCGTCTAGATGTAATTTAATTTTGGTGTAAATTTCGTCGTCGTCGTCCTTCTATTAATATGGTTTTTCCGTTCCTTTAGTTTATCCTCAAGTTTCTCTGCACCTGCTTTTCCGGGAGCCTCGCCCTCGCCGAGTAATTGCAGCAGCAGCAGCAGCAGCAGCAAGGAGCACTGCAGAAAAACGTGGGCCTTCCAAGAGCATAGTAACGGGGATTTATGTAACGCGATTGTTCCGTCAGTGCGTTAAATCCGACCGGTAAACGGCGCGCCGGAGAGCGGCTCCGTCGCCCGTGAAATTCGCCGGTATAGTGACTTGTCGGCCGGTTGCCGGAGACAGGTGACTCGCTGACGCAAGAGACGGGTGACTTGTTGAAGCTGGAGACGGTTGACTGAGGAGGGGAAACCTGTCTGAACGATTTTGTAGGGGAGAGGACGGCTCTGATTTTTTGTTTCGGCGAGGCTCTGACGTACTCTTCGACGATATTGGCCAAATCCTCGTCAGTCTTGATCGAGACCAGCGTCTCCAAGTTGCCGTCCGGCAGTTGACACCTCAACGTGACGGAGAATCCGCAGAACTCCTCGAGCTTCACCATCAGCTCTGCAACCAGAGACCATAACTCCGTTGGCAACTAACAGATCTATAGCTAGCCAAACCAGGAGTTTCGAGGAGTCGAAGAAGGAACCTGCAAAAGACACGGTGCGGGGGACGGAGAGGATCCTGGTGAAGCCTCCGAGGTACCTGAGCTTGCCGTCAGATCTGCGAGGCAGTACCCTGCCGCCATAGCTGCAGAGGAACTTCATCGTACTCGGGCAAGCGCTGATTTCTGCCTCTCTCACCATTGATCCTGCCTGATCCGTTCCTTCCTCTCCGATCCTAACCGGGGCCTTAAGAAGGTTCTAGGGAAATGAGAGAGAGAGAGTCAAAAGCCCTTCCAGGATTTTGAATTATTGAGCTGCAAAAACCTAGTCCCGCCGGGTTATGGCGCAACATTTATAGAGCTTAGGGTGGGATCCACGCGTCCCATAGGCAATAGGCTGGTCTTTGAAGTTAGAAAGAAAGGTGTTAAGATTCGTTTTCTTCTCTAATGGGAGTGGAATAAGTTAAAAGGAATGGGTGGCCAGTGGGGCCCCTGTTGATTAAAGGCTGCTTTGTGGGGGGGGGGTGTGGGCCCATATGTAAGCAAGCTAGTCTTAGGCGAGACATTTGACATTTCCATAACATTTTCCCGAAATTACGCGTGAATTATGCGTACCGGAAAGGAGGGAGAAGGCAGTCGGCCAGTCCCTCCCTCCTCCAGAATTCACGAATGACTCGTCCCTCTTTTTTAGTTTTTTTTTTCATAAGCCCGTTTTTTTTATTATTTATCTCTCTCTCTCTCACTTTTAACTCTGTTTTTTTTCCAGCATCGGCTTGGAATAAATTTGTCACCGAGTAACTTCGATTCTGTACAGTGTGAACCAATTTAGACGTAAACCTAAAAATAAAAAAGGGATCTAATTCTTCGTATTCTTGTTGCGCAATTGGAAAACGGTGCCCGTGCTGAGCAAATTTCTGGAACGTCGTACACTTGGCATCGAACCACTAGTGTCGCCTTCGAACGGAAGTTAGCTTCTATACGAGGATTTCAATTGGTTTGAGAGAAAAGAAAGAGAATGCTACAAAGTCAAGGCAGTAAAAACTGTTCTGTTGACGGAATGCCTCCGTACTCAAAACTTTCAGGCCGTTCCAAGTCCCGATTTTGACCCCCACAGTACGTGTTAGGCCACAAAATCAATCTCCTAGCTACAGTGTTAAGACCTTCTCCTGACGGGTGCGTGCGGCAGTTGAGATCGTTCGTGTATCCTCGGTCTGTCTTGTTCCTTGCCCAACATGTCTCAAGTCTTTCTCCGGCCCACTCTCCCACTATTTTCTCGAGAAACCAACATTGATTTTCCTGTGAAAAGGATCGAGAGCGTGTAGAGTTTCCATCAGAAGATCCATAATGATGCACCGGAAGGCCTTCTCCCTCACGGACATGGCACATCGTCCATTTTTATACGGTTATGGCTCTGGCTCGAAGGTGCTGATGGCATGTTTGGTGCTTATATTCTTCCCAGTACATATCCGTTGGGCTGAGAATATTAGTGAGAAATTTGTGAGGAGTATCCATTTATCAATGGGCCACCGGGCTTATGTCAGGCCCATTTGAGCAAGGGAGTAAATCACTCCGAGTCCGGAAGAAGTGCGGGCACGTCAGCTCTGGCCATGGCCGTGTCGGGAAGCACCGGAAGCACCCAGGAGGCCGCGGAAACGCCGGAGGAATGCACCATCACAAGATCCTCTTCGACAAGTACCATCCCGGCTACTTCGGCAAGGTCGGGATATGTACGTCCACATGCTCCGGAACAAGTTTAACTGCCCCAACAGTGAACATCGACGAGCTCTGGTCTATATTGCCGGGGGATGTCAAGGCCAAGTCCACAGCGGACAAAGTCCCGGTGGTCGACCTCACGCAGTTCGGATACTTCAAGGTGCTTGGGAAAGGGGTCCTGCTGGAGAACCAGCTGATCGTCGTTCAGGCCAAGCTGCGTCCAAGACTGCGGAGAAGAAGATCAAGGAGGCTGGTGGATGTCACGACCCGAAAATCCGGCAGAGTTTACCCTGTATTTAGGACTAACCAGAAACGCAAAACCTGTTATAACTCAGCTCAACACGCCATATCCAGCCACATCCATCCACAACCATTTCCAAAACAACAGTTTTCAACCACCAGATATTCAGGTCGTGATATGAAATCACACTATACAGAACTTCTATACATACCCTATCAAAATAAACTTATCATAGTTGATCCCCGAATCTATCTGGGCGGCTCCACACGGCTGAGAGTCCTCCCTATCTGTAGAAAAACAATTTTTGCAGAGAGTGTGAGCTGCAACTCAGTGAATACAAAATTCCAGAGTGGAATAACATATGGCTCACATATATGTTCTTACACGACTATATCAACTTATACGATTTATCTACCATGGACATGGGGTCGTTGGCAACTTGGCCAACTTCACATGACCCTCCTAATGCAATGCATGTAACAAGCATGTCAAACAATAACCATGGGGTCGCATTACCTCTGCGACAGAGTTATGGCGATACCGTTACTCCAACTCTTCCCAAAACAGTACCGCGACCCCGCACCTCAATCATTTCCTAGCATTCTACTTCCCGTGCCCCTTCCCTTCGCACGCACGCGGGGCCGCCTATTAACCTCTAGCGGTAAGAGTGGACCCGTCGCACTCAAGTCTTTCTCTTTTTCTTACCTCTCCTCTCTGGTCTTTGTTTTTCCCGACAGGGTCCGTGGGGAGTCAACTCACATATTCCACTGGGGTCACAGAGCCAGTGTCACTCATGTCCCATGCTTATATCCCGCCGGGAACCCGCGGCAGATCAGTAAGGCCCATTTCTATTTCGCCGGCTTAGCGGTCACCATGGTTATACACAAGCACAAGCAATATGCACAATGAATGAATGAATGCATGTCCACTACCGGTATCACATGGCTATCTCACAGCTACTCAATTCTCGATCATATATGCTATAAACCAAAACACGAACAGATCATTCCACAATGGAAGAATGTACTCACAACCCTCTTAGTCGATCAAATTCACGAAGCAGGGTCCTCAAGGTGTTGATCCCGGTTCTCCTCAGCACCTATTATATCACTCGCAATAAGGTCAATATACACACTTATACACAATTGCATCAGTAACTTACCCTCACCTATCATATTCACAGAAAATATCTTCTTGTGAGTTAAGGGTCATTTCTAGGGTTTTGAGAGGGTATAGGGCTGTTCTACCAACTGACCTAAAGAGAAGGGTTACTCCGTTTCGTCTCACCCAGTGGTGGTTCCTTCTCCCCTCACCAGCATCTACTCTCAGCAACACAGGAAAACTGCGAACCCTTCAGTCGAAACGAAATCATCACACTGGCAGCACACCCACTACACTTCTCAGCTAGCTTCAACTCGAACCCTAACAGTTATAGAAACTCAAACTTCCAGCAATAACACATAGATTCCAGCCATAGCAGTTCACGGACAACTATTCAGCAACAACCTAAGGAGGGTCCGAGTATATGAGATTCTTACCTCGGGCGTCCACAGTCGACAGTAGAGCAGTAAGATCTAGGAATCGAGTCTTGTCCGTAGTAGATCTCCTCCTCTAGGCTCGATTCGCCTCCTACGCTGACGGACGGAACGGAAACGAGGACGGGAAATCGAACCCTAGCGAAACCCTAATTTCTTCTCTCTCTCGCGCTGGGGAAGGTCGGGGGAAAGGAAAATGCGAAATGAGGGAGGAAGGAAGGAGGGAGGAGGAAAATAGGGCCGGGGGACAGACGGGCCAGCTAAATGGGCGGGCTCTCCTCGGGCCCAAGCCCGTGGGCTCACAATTCCTCCCCACTAATTCAGAATTTCGTCCCCGAAATTCAGTCACCTATGCCAGGGAAAAGGTCGGGATAGTTGCTCCTCATGGCTTCCTCCGGCTCCCAAGTTGCTGTCTCCTTTGACTGGTTCCTCCACCGGACCTTCACTACTGGTACTCGTCTGGTCCGTAGGACCTGTTCCTTCCGATCTAAGATCTCCATCGGTTCTTCCTCATACTTTAATTGCTCATCCAATCCCACTGGTTGATAAGTAAGGACATGGGAAGGATCGTGAACATACTTGCGCAGCATGGAGACATGGAACACATTGTGTATGCGAGATAGGTCCGGAGGTAGTGCCAATCGGTATGCCACCTTGCCCACTCGCTCTAGGATCTCATATGGTCCAATGTACCTGGGGCTGAGCTTGCCTTTCCTACCAAATCGCATGATACCTTTCCAAGGAGATACCTTCAAGAAAACAAAATCACCTACTTGGAATTCTAAATCCTTCCTCCGCTTGTCTGCATAGTTCTTCTGTCGATCTTGGGCAGTCTTTAATCTTTCCCTTATAACCTTCACCTTGTCCGTGGTCACATCCGCAATCTCTGGCCCAATCAATTTTCGTTCTCCGACCTCATTCCAACACACAGGAGTTCGACAGGCCCTTCCATACAGTGATTCATACGGTGCCATACCAATACTGGAGTGATAAATATTGTTGTAGGCAAACTCTATGAGTGGTAAGTATTCATCCTAGCTACCTGAAAAGTCTATAACGCAAGCCCTCAACATGTCCTCTAGTGTCTGTATGGTCCGTTCTGATTGTCCATCAGTCTCTGGGTGAAATGCAGTAGAAAAATTCAATCTCACACCCATTGTCCCCATGAAACTGTCCCAATATTTAGACGTGAAGTATGAACCTCTATCTGATACAATGGATACCGGGACTCCGTGCAGCCTCACGATCTCGTCAATGAACAACTTTGCCAACCTTTCCGCTCCAAATGTGGACCTTGCAGGTAAGAAATGGGCAGACTTTGTCAACCTATCCACTATCACCTAAATAGAGTCATATCCCTTATGGGTTCGAGGAAGTCCAGACACGAAATCCATGGTAATCTTTTCCCATTTCCACTCAGGAATGGGCAACGGCTGTAGTAAACCTGAGGGACGTTGATGCTCGGCTTTCACCTGTTGGCAAGTTAGGCATTTGGCCACAAATTCAGCTACATCTTTTTTCATACCATTCCACCAGTAGTTTCCCTTCAAGCCGTGATACATTTTCGTGCTGCCTGGATGCATGGCATAGGGTGAGTTATGCGCCTCCGTGAGAATCTCCTTCTTGAGCTCATCACTGTCTGGAATGCAGGTTCGGTTCTTAAACATCACTATGCCATCCTTGTTCACCTCAAACTCAGCTCTCTTCCCTTCCATCACTTCCTGTCTCACCGTTGTCAAGAACGAATCCACTTGTTGGGCATCTCGAATCTGGTCCACAAGAATTGGTTTCACCTCATACATTGCCATTAACGATCTAGTAGTGGTTACCTGTAGGTTGGCTCTCATGGACCTCAACTCATTGAACAATGTATCTTGAATACTGTAAAGACTTGCTGGAGCTGAGGAGGACTTCCGACTCAAAGCATCTGCTACTACGTTCGCCTTCCCTGGATGATAATGGATCGTACAATCATAGTCCTTGATCAACTCTAACCATCGCCTTTGTCTCAGATTGAGCTCCTTTTGCGAGAATAGGTACTTTAAACTCTTGTGGTCTGTGTAGATTTCGCACTTCACTCCATACAAGTAGTGTCTCCATAACTTCAAGGCAAATACCACCGCAGCTAACTCTAAGTCATGTGTGGGATAGTTTTTCTCATGAGTGCGGAGTTGACGAGAAGCATACGCCACCACCTTACCCTGTTGCATTAACATGCAACCTAACCCCTGGTGAGATGCATCACTGTAAATCACGAACCCTTCATTTGGGGAGGGAATGACAAGGACTGGGGCAGTAGTCAATCGGTGTTTCAACTCCTGGAAGCTCTGTTCACAAGCGTCTGTCCATTCAAACTTCGTATTCTTCCGTGTCAGCTTGGTTAGAGGTGCGGCAATGAGAGAAAACTCTGCAACGAACCTTCGATAATAACCTGCTAAGCCCAAGAAACTTCGCACTTCTGTTGCATTCTTCGATTGTTCCCAGCTTAAAATAGCTTCAATCTTCGAATGGTCTACTGACACACCTTCACCTGTGATAACATGTCCAAGAAATTCCACTTGGTCTAACCAAAACCGACATTTGCTAAACTTTGCATAGAGTTGCTTCTCCCTCAATATCTGCAATACTACCCTCAAATGCTGTTCATGCTCGCTCCTATCCCTCGAATATACCAGGATATCATCGATAAAAACTACCACAAACTTGTCAAGATAAGGTTGAAATACCCTGTTCATCAAATCCATAAAGACTGCAGGGGCGTTTGTTAATCCAAAAGGCATGACAAGGAACTCATAATGTTCATACCGAGTACGGAAAGCAGTCTTCAACACGTCTGACTCCCTTATCTTCAGCTGATGATATCCTGAACGGAGGTCAATCTTTGAAAACACACTAGCGCCCTGGAGCTGATCAAACAAATCATCTATTCGAGGTAATGGATACTTGTTGCGCACTGTGGCCCGATTCAGCTGTCGATAGTCAACACACAGTCGTAGAGTATCGTCCTTCTTCTTCACAAATAGCACCGGGGCACCCCAAGGTGATACACTTGGCCTGATGAATCCTTTCTCCAGGAGTTCTTGTAACTGATCCTTCAATTCCCTGAGCTCTAGTGGAGCCATACGATAAGGTGCAATAGAGATCGGCGCGGTGCCAGGTTCCAACTCTATAGTAAACTCAATCTCCCTGTCTGGTGGCAACCTGGGCAGATCTCCTGGAAAAACATCTTGGAATTCGCAAACCACGGGGACTTCATTGATACTCGAGAATCCTACACTTGTAGCTACAACATATGCCATATACCCTTCGCATCCCTTCCTCAACAGTTTGGAGGCCTTAAGATATGATATGAAACTAAATGGAATACTCTTCTGTTCCCCACACCATTTAAACTCAGGCTCCTCCGGTATTCTAAATACCACTTCCTTTCTATGGCAATCGACTGTGGCAAAATAAGAGGAAAGCCAGTCCATACCCAGTATCACATCAAAATCTTGAATACCCATGGGTATCAAGTCAGCTATCATCTCTCTATCTCCCAACTGTATAAGGCACCCTCTATATACGGTATAGACTGCGACACTCTCCCCCGTAGGTATGGCTATGGACATTGGGTGAACTAAAAATTCTTGGGGCACCGTAGCATGGCTAGCATATGTTATTGATATGAATGAATGAGTAGACCCTGGATTTATAAGCACTTGTGCTAGTCTATCAAACAAGGTTAAAGTACCTGTTACTACCGCAGGAGCGGCATTGGCATCCCGTCTCGTTAATGTGAAGACTCTCCCTTGTGTCATAGGTCCGTCGGTCTGTCTCACGCGAGGGTTGGGCTGACCAGCTATGCTTGCACCCGATTCAGTTCCTCGACCCTGGAAACTTCTGGTCCCACTGGCCGGTCCTCGTCCTCTACCCACAAAGGGTCTCCCTCGAATCCCACTCCCTCTAGTGATGCTCCCAACCGACGAGTCTCCTTGCCTACACTGCCGTTGCACATGCCCCTTCAATCCACAACGGTAGCAGGTCACTTCTCTCGCACTTAGCAAGGGACAATTTCTCTTCATGTGACCCACTTGGCCACAATGGAAGCACCCCATGGATCCCGCTCGGCATTCACCCATGTGTGGTTGACCGCATTCCCGGCAAGGCACTGTCCTGGAACGGTCGGTTGATGTTGAACTTGACTGATAGACAGACTTGCCCTTAGCCGAACTGGAAGCAAGTCCACCCCTCTTGGATGTCCTGGAAGATCCTTCCGGACTAGAAGCATATCGGGTCTTCTTGTGCTGTCCCCTTTCCATAGCCTCATCCTGCAAGCCTTGTTCAGCTATGAGAGCCTTGTTGTACAGCTCAGAAAATCTTAAGAGTTCAAGGATGGAGAGTCGAGATCTCAAATCAGTGTTGAGTCCTTCCAGGAAACGGTTGCATCTTGAGACTTCATCGTTGACCAAGGTTGAAGCAAACCGCGACAAGGAAGTGAACCTCATCTCATACTCAGCAACGGACATGTCTCCTTGTTTCAGACTCAAAAATTCCCTCTCCTTTGCCCGTCGGTATGAGATTGGGAAGTACTTGTCGAAGAACACTTGTGTGAACTGGGGCCAAGTAACATCAGCTGTCGGGGCTGGGTCAAGTCGTCTTTGAGTGGCCTCCCACCAGTATCAAGCATCCCCTGTCAGCATGAAGGTGGCAAGAATAACTTGTTGTGTGTCGGTGACATCCATCACTGAAAAGATCTTCTCCAGATCAGCAACCCAATTCTCTGCCTCTATAGGGTCCACAGTCCCTGAGAAAGATGGAGGTCCCAACTTCTTAAAGGCTTCATATGGTACGCGGTGCTGCTGCTCGGTAGAGTGAGCTTGTACTGTCATCTGTTGCTGAACCAGAATCGCTTGTTGCTCCATAAGCCGTGTCTGTTGTTCCATCATGCGTGCAACTACATCTAGAGTATCTCGGATGTGGGTGTCACTCTCAGCATGCTCTCTAGGAATTTCCTGAGGAATTGTATGAGAATGTTGCCCTTCATCTGGGGCCTGAGGTGTCTCCTGACCAGCTACATTTTCAGTCTGATACCTTCGTGGCACACGACGGGTGCGTCTGGGCCTTATATCTAATTTGTATCCTATCAACATGAGCAACTTAGGCATATAAATCACTAAGTAGTTAGTAATAACTCAGCCGTGGGATTCCTAACCTATCCTAAAAGTCATGTGGGGATCAACCAGCTATTTAGAGTCTACAGAATCTCTTAACCTAAGCTCTGATACCAAAAATTGTCACGACCCGAAAATCCGGCAGCGTTTCCCCTGTATTTAGGACTAACCAGAAATACAAAACCTGTTATAACTCAGCTCAACACGCCATATCCAGCCACATCCATCCACAACCATTTCCAAAACAACAGTTTTCAACCACCAGATATTCAGGTCGTGATATGAAATCACACTATACAGAACTTCTATACATACCCTATCAAAATAAACTTATCCTAGTTGATCCCCGAATCTATCTGGGCGGCTCCACACGGCTGAGAGTCCTCCCTATCTGTAGAAAAACAATTTTTGCAGAGAGTGTGAGCTGCAACTCAGTGAATACAAAATTCCAGAGTGGAATAACATATGGCTCACATATATGTTCTTACACGACTATATCAACTTATACGATTTATCTACCATGGACATGGGGTCGTTGGCAACTTGGCCAACTTCACACGACCCTCCTAATGCAATGCATGTAACAAGCATGTCAAACAATAACCATGGGGTCGCATTACCTCTGCGACAGAGTTATGGCGATACCGTTACTCCAGCTCTCCCCAAAACAGTACCGCGACCCCGCACCTCAATCATTTCCTAGCATTCTACTTCCCGTGCCCCTTCCCTTCGCACGCACGCGGGGGCCGCCTATTAACCTCTGGCGGTAAGAGTGGACCCGTCGCACTCAAGTCTTTCTCTTTTTCTTACCTCTCCTCTCTGGTCTTTGTTTTTCCCGACAGGGTCCGTGGGGAGTCAACTCACATATTCCACTGGGGTCACAGAGCCAGTGTCACTCATGTCCCATGCTTATATCCCGCCGGGAACCCGCGGCAGATCAGTAAGGCCCATTTCTATTTCGCCGGCTTAGCGGTCACCATGGTTATACACAAGCACAAGCAATATGCACAATGAATGAATGAATGCATGTCCACTACCGGTATCACATGGCTATCTCACAGCTACTCAATTCTCGATCATATATGCTATAAACCAAAACACGAACAGATCATTCCACAATGGAAGAATGTACTCACAACCCTCTTAGTCGATCAAATTCACGAAGTAGGGTCCTCAAGGTGTTGATCCCGGTTCTCCTCAGCACCTATTATATCACCCGCAATAAGGTCAATATACACACTTATACACAATTGCATCAGTAACTTACCCTCACCTATCATATTCACAGAAAATATCTTCTTGTGAGTTAAGGGTCATTTCTAGGGTTTTGAGAGGGTATATGGCTGTTCTACCGACTGACCTAAAGAGAAGGGTTACTCCGTTTCGTCTCACCCAGTGGTGGTTCCTTCTCCCCTCACCAGCATCTACTCTCAGCAACACAGGAAAACTGCGAACCCTTCAGTCGAAACGAAATCATCACACTGGCAGCACACCCACTACACTTCTCAGCTAGCTTCAACTCGAACCCTAACAGTTATAGAAACTCAAACTTCCAGCAATAACACATAGATTCCAGCCATAGCAGTTCACGGACAACTATTCAGCAACAACCTAAGGAGGGTCCGAGTATATGAGATTCTTACCTCGGGCGTCCACAGTCGACAGTAGAGTAGTAAGATCTAGGAATCGAGTCTTGTCCGTAGTAGATCTCCTCCTCTAGGCTCGATTCGCCTCCTACGCTGACGGACGGAACGGAAACGAGGACGGGAAATCGAACCCTAGCGAAACCCTAATTTCTTCTCTCTCTCGCGCTGGGGAAGGTCGGGGGAAAGGAAAATGCGAAATGAGGGAGGAAGGAAGGAGGGAGGAGGAAAATAGGGCCGGGGGACAGACGGGCCAACTAAATGGGCGGGCTCTCCTCGGGCCCAAGCCCGTGGGCTCACAGTGGAGTTGTTGTGCTCATTGCTTAATTAGGTTACGCTTTCGGCTTTATTGTGTCTTTTACTTTCATTTCGTGGTTAGATGGCCAGTTGTTATGGCTCATGAAAAGAATTCTCCCTGTTGATCATTTAAGTGATTTTCTGGTTAAATATGTTGTTTTTATCATGGTGAAGGGGTTGTCTGGTACATTTCACGGGAAGAAGGATTTGTGTTTGATTCAAGGTAGTGAAAACACTAATGTTAAACCCCCCAAAGGTCAGTTTCAGATGGTCAGCGCCTCTGCTGATTAGTTTATGAATTTGCATATTCCAAACATATGCTTACAGGGATCCATAGACCCATTATGGCCTTTGGGAGAATAGACTCAAAGGCGCTAATGGTTATGTCAGCGTTTTCCTTGTTTGGGGGAAAATTAAAGAGAACTTGTTCCAAAATGTAATCAGTTTTATTTATTGATTCCTCCAAGCCGAATTAGATTATCTGAGACTGAGAATGTTGTCGTGTAGCTTCTCTGCTATTTGATTATATGGCTCTTGTTGTAAAAAATGAATAGCCACTCCCGCCTTCGCAACAAAAATGGATGAAACGGGCTGATGAATTATTACGATTGTTTTCCATCTGAGCTGTGATAGCTATGTATTGGTTGGTCCGAAGGTGCTCATTTTGTCATAAAAAAAGGGGGGGTTGGAATTAAAGTTTAAGTTGAGTTGGTGACTAATGGAGCGGGGAAGGGATGGCCATGAAACTCCAATCATAATCAGTTGGAAGCGATAGGGCAGGGAGTAGACAGAAATCAACCCAACCAACCTGGAAATTGATGAACTGCTGCAATCATGAGATCCCTAGAGAAAATTCATGTTAGAAAATCACTTAAAGACAAGAAAGGGATAGGTGGGTTAAAATCGCCCTAAACGCTGAGATTAAGGAGGCTTAAATTTGTCGTTGAAATTTTTCGTGTCTCATTTGTTACCTTATCTTCATATTTCTTCCTAGCTTGCACGTCTTCTTTGTAACTAGCTAGTGATATAGAGTAAGACGATGACAACCTTTTCAGTAATTGTACATAACCATTCTTAATATGAAACCTACAGTAAGTAATAAGGTCTCCATCTACCAATGAAATTTGAATGTTATACAATAAAAAGAGAACTCCATCTCCATCATAGAAGATTTCAAAGAGAAGTCTCGGATTTGTGTGCTTACACTAATGATGATACTCAAAAGAGGGAAAACACAGAAAGTTAAAGTGGGGAAAAAAATTCTGCTCTCATACTTCCTCCCGGAAAATACATATGCAGTAGATGTAGATTCACTCTAGATGTTTTCCTAGGTGAGAAATGGACATGATGGGGTCACAGAAGATGCGATGCTTAGAAATCCTGGAGCGAGTCAAGTATCGATGCCAATGGTTGGTCACCAAAATCTAAGGCATTGCAATTGTGAGAAGTGATAACTGACTGTTCCTGACTCCGTGGGCTTGGTTTGAACGACTCTTCTGTCTTGATCTCACTGAGCTGAAGCTGGTTGGAAGAAGGATTTGTCTTACTGTAATAGCTTGATCCCCAAGAGAAAGTTCCACGATTGTTTCCTAGATCACCACCAGTTTGGCACTCTACCATGCTAAATGCGCATGGATCTCTATTTACTGCCTCATCATACAATAGACGGCTCGTTCTCGAAGCCAAATTGTAATCAGAAGAAACCAATTCGGCTCCAATAATATTTTGGTGACTGATGCTGTTGGATGTGCTTGTATACAAACACTGATGATAAGCCACGAGGCTCGTGCAGTAGCTGGCGGGATGATCACTAACTACTTGATGAAACTCGAGAATGGGTGAAGGCTCGAATAATGCACCATTGAGGGAGAAGTCGATGGGATCAGAAAGAAGAAATGCAGGCTCACTCGGTCTAATAACTAAAGGTGGTGCCGTGAGTGGAGGATCAGTCTCCGTTGGGCTTATGAGATTCTCAGTTTTAACCACTTCAATCTCTCTGGTGAAAGGCTTGTGAGTGGTTGGGTCAATTCCTTGCTTCATGAGCTTCTTCTTCAGGTAGGAGTTCCAGAAGTTTTTTATCTCGTTGTCTGTTCTTCCTGGTAACTGTGTTGCAATCTGAGCCCACCTAAAACAGTAATCTCTAACCTTTCATATTATCGATCAAGTATCTTAAGAAAAAAGAAAGCGGATGAAGAGGTGCACTTGAAACATAGTCAATAAGGATGGTCCTCCAGTCCTCGTGCAATATGCAGTCATGCATTCAGTTTAGTGAAGTCCATCTTCTTAAAACCTAAACTACAAGTGTGTGGTGAATGATTAGGTAGATGTATGTCAAGTATGGTCCAGAAGTAGTATACTATGCTTGTTAAGTAACAAAAACTCTCATCCATAAGAAAGTGCGTCAAAACTTCAATGCTAATACCAAAAGAACCTGTTTAGACCTGTTGCCAAGAACCTTGTGAAGGCTGAGGATGAGATCTTCCTCTTGTTGCGAGAACGTTCCTCTCTTGAGGTCTGGCCTCAAGTAGTTTATCCACCGTAGCCTGCAACTCTTCCCACATCTCTGCAGCCCTGTATGCGCAGATCATCCCACATTTGTTTTTTCCAAATATAACCATCATCCTATGGAATATAATAAGAAACATAGAACAGGCAGTTCTTGGAGTTGGATAGTAATTACTACTTTGATCATTGGAAATACGCAAGTGATTTTAAACATACCAGCAAGCTTGGGAACGGAGCTCCAGCAGCCCACGCCATATTGGGTGACGTAATTGAAGAGCTTCTCATCTTCCTCTGGGGACCAAAGCCCTTTCCTCAGATTCTGCTTCAGACAACACGAGTGTCGCCCCATCGATCCGGTTTCCACCCTTTTCGTCTGTTCCCGTGTCCTAGGACGTCGAAACCTGAACTCTGTCAGTCAGTCAAATGATTGGTATGACCATTTATCTAGCTAACTACACTAAATGAGGCGATAATATTGCTTGGCGGATAAGAGGATTTGCTGTCTGGTGCGTGGTTGCAGGAACATAATATGATGAGAGTGGACAGGAGATATATTAAAGTGATGGTGAATAGTTGCTAATCATACTTGTAGTTCAAGTTCAGGGCAGAGAGAGAAGTTTGGAAGAAGGAGGAGGAGGAGGAGGAAGAAGGAAGGAAGGAATTGCAGGGCACAGGTCTGGTGGGTAACCCAAATGAGGGAGAGAGCTGCTGGTGATGCTGCTTTTGCAGATCACTTGGATTAGCTTTAAAGACAACCTCTCTCTCTCTCTCTCACACACACACACACAACACAACACAATTCTTGGATTATCAGTGATAATTTTAGGAAATTATAATTACTTACATAATAAGCGGTGATCAATCTATGGTCGTTCTGTAATGAGTAGTGTAGTATGGGAGATATGATAAAGCCGTAGCACCATACTCAGACAACCATACATAATAAAGTGCTCCTCCCTTTTTGACTTTTCGAACCCCGTCGTGCTTATTCAGCGACAGATGAGCTTTGCTGTTGTCATGCATACTCATCGACAGATTTTTTTCACCTGACAGAAGATTGCTTGCCTTCCCTTTTTCTCCCCCCCTTCACCAAAAAGTAAAATACGGAAAACGATTGATCCTCACGAAAAATGTGTTCGAATGTAACTAATGAATGTTTACGGATGTTGATGAAATCATCCATGGTGTTATGTGATGAATAGAACTGAAAATTTGACACTTTATTAAATCCAACGCTGGAGCATATAAAGCTGCAAATGTCCGGGTGATATATATATATATATATGTATAGCTCGTTAGTGATATCACATTTTCCCCTACTTCGACGTTGTTCTTCTGTTGGTAATTGAATTGAATGTTCAGGTGCCGCGAGGATAGATAAGTATGTGGCTTGGAAACAACACATATATATATTTGTTGTCGGGAAATCCTAAAAGTTATTAGGGGAGGCGTTGACGATTTTACATATGAATAATTAATCTCCAAGTGATGAGCTAAGACCTTTCTGTCTTGTATGTCCGCTCTTCGCCTTGCACCCCCACCCCTGTCACCTTATTGAAAGAGATGGGGTTGGGTTGGGTTGGATTGGATTGGGGGGGTGGGGGGAGGAAAGATTCGCCCCGTGCTTCTTACTCGAGATTGTTGACAAGGGAAGAGCGATAAAAGAAAGATATATCGTATACAGTTTTGTACATGAGAATCTTAAGATCTTCATCTGGTCATTTCTTTTTATCATTAATAAAGTATCATTCATTAATCATCAACCACAGCAAAATCTAGTTCAAAGAGTCTATGTACAAAATGTAAATCATGGTCGTTCGGCCTCTTAGCTGAAGCGAAGCACAGAGGTTAAGAGCCACAAAATTTTGCTCCCGAGGCAGCAACAGCAACAACAATAATAATAAAACTTAAAAGAAGATCTCAACTCATCAAGAACAGACAGACATTTTTCCAACGTGTGTGTGGTTAAGCTAGCTTGTTGATCGGAAGGATAACCTCACGAGCATCTGAGAAGAAGAAGACCATCGTCCAGCCAAAATCTTCTGCTGTCATGACAGCCTTCAATCTCGCAGGGGGCTTTCGCATCTGATGGAGAGAGGGCTGAAATGTTCTGGCACCAAGCAGCTGCGATCCTTCCCACCCCCCCTTTTGGCCACCTCTGCGATCCTACGCGAAGAGCTTGTCAACGAGGCATGATTGTGTGAACTACGTGGAACCCCCTCTCTCCACTTCATCATCTTCAATGACTCGACGATTGATTGATACATATTTAGTTTGCTCTAACTCATGGAAAGGTGGGGCAAAATCCATCAATAAAAATCTTCAAAATTTTGCCAGCATAACTCATCCCTTGGAATGGTTACAGAAGTCCTCATAAGAGCATGCAAATCATGCACATAATTAGATTCATTATGAGGATACGTAAAATAGTCTTCCAATACTGCTCTATTATCACTGAGACCCGCCAAAGTATTATTCGTAAAGAGAAAGAGAGAGGTGTGCGCGCTCGGGCACGCACCAAATTTATTTATGTATTATATCTGGAGCCTATATTTAAGCACGTGCAATGTATGCATATTAATTAATGGCACATCATGAATGGATTTATGATGGTCAAAAGTACATGTCAGCTTCATTAGCATAAACCTGTCTGGGAGGCATCCCGATTTACAGGCGAACCTACAAGCATTTTTTTCCTAAAGGGACAATATAAATACCCCCTCTTTTTTTTAAAAAAAAATTTATTTCCCAAAGTGCAAATTATTTCTCATTCCAGCAATACAATTAATAAAGCGTCCTTCCTAAGTGAAAGATGCGTTTCTAAAGTGATGGTGACCCCATGTCTTCTTCCTCCGGCCCCCTATCAATCCCCTCTCCCTTGCCGTTTCATCTATCATTCCTTCAAAATATAACCCTCCAGTCAATAGCCATTAGATGATTCGGAGTCTTGAATTTGAAATTTGTAAGGGTATGTGCATGTTTTGGATTACTAAATTGGGTGTATTTAGATGTCAAACACGTCATAAGAATTTTCCCTTAGAATCAATAAATGGGATCATTTTATTTCCCCCGCCCACCCTTGATTTAGACTCCTATTTTGTCTGTCTAGGGGAAGAAAATAATGATAAAAGTATGAAATCCCCTTTATGCTAATTTGGTATCAATTGGACAAGAAATCTACTGACCCACAATGGAAATTCTATCAGGACTCTCATTCCTCATTTCCCTCTCCCCATCCCAATCGAATGATTTGATATATATATATATATATATATACACACACATTTAGAGCAAGCCTTTAATTGCCGTAATTTGCCAGAGGTCAACTTTGAGTTTTGGGCCATTTGATTAGTTAGTTGGTCTCTAATCTGCCTTTGAATTAATAATTAGGTGAAGGGTCACCCCAGAAAAAAAAAATATATATATATATATATAAAAAGAAAAGATTCGATGGTTGTACTTGTGGACCCCAAAATGAATGAATTTTCATTCTCATTAACCGCATCCTATTTAAAAATTTAATAGATTAACAATTTATTAAAATTCAAACAAAATCAAATTATCGACAGGTAAATCTCTTCAAGAATGGGTTTTATTATATATAAATTTCAAAATTGATAAGGGAAAAATATATCGGATTATATTCTTGATAAATTGAACGAATTCACATTCCCATGTACCCCAATTGTGGAGACCGATCCACTAGCTAAGCCTTTCAAGTCAATAATCGCAACCAGAGTGCCTTGAGAAGAAAAAAGGCTCCTCCCGCGAGCACATTATGATGCAAAACAAGTGTTCTATGAAGCCGATCGAAAGGGTTCCAATCTCTCCAGCACAATATGATGCAAAACCTTACCCGAGGTCTCCATACATTTAATCTTCGATCCACAAGTTCATACTAATTGGTTGTCTCTTCCACGTCATTTGTTATATACTGAGGCTTGGATATGTGCAGCTTGATTTTGCCATGCCCAATGAACAGCATTCCTTTTGCCATCAGATTTCAAAATGCTAGATCAAGTGTTAGCAGGACGTCACAAAGCATCCCATTCAGCCTTAAGACTTAAGGTAGCCCACTTCGGCCCAAGTGTTAACAGACCCTTTTCTGCTTGAACTCTACTCGCCGGGTTGCAAAACAGGCCACAGTATAGGAGTTTAGTTGATGGACAGCAGAAAAACAAACATGCATGGGCCGAAAGGAAAGGGAGACGGTGCGAGGCCTGATGGCAACACCTTCCATCAGCAAGACAGCTTCGTCTTGCTGATGCCTTCGTGCCTGGGGATGAACACAGTCAGAAGCTTTGAAGTGCGAATTATGCGCTGGATACGTGAGCTGTTTCAATCTCAAATGACCCGATGGAACACTGAATCCGGTTCTCAAATAATTTCATGTGTGAATCATGAACGAGGTAAATGGGCCTCGAGTTTGGGCCTTGGGCTGGGCCACCACGCAGAAATAACTTCTCCTCCTACCAGCTGATCCCGGTGCACCGTTCACCCGTGATCATAGTCGGGAGGAAAGGAGTCGTCGAGGCGCGGCAAGGGCCAAGCCAAGGGAGTCTATTTCTACATTCTACTCTCTTTCCCCTCCCAAGTCCTTTTGCAACAAATTCCCCCTCTCGGCATTTCAGTTCGTTGAAAAATGGCGGATGCGACGACGAGAAGTGGCGCTTCGCTTCCATCGGTGGGTCCGGATGCTCGGAGGCGACGGGTGAGCTACTTCTACGAGCCTACCATTGGGGACTACTACTACGGTCAGGGCCACCCGATGAAGCCCCACCGCATCAGGATGGCCCACAACCTCATCGTCCACTACAACCTCCACCGCCGCATGGAAATCTGCCGCCCCTACCCCGCCGCGCCCTCCGACATCCGCCTCTTCCACTCCCCGGAATACGTCGCCTTCCTGTCCTCCGTCACCCCTGAAACCCTCGTCGACCCTGCCTTCACCCGCCTCCTCAAGCGCTTCAACGTTGGCGAGGACTGCCCCGTCTTCGATGGCCTTTTCGGGTTCTGCCAGGCTTCAACTGGTGGCTCTATTGGCTCGGCTGTCAAGTTAAACAGGGGGGATGCCGATATTGCCATTAATTGGGCGGGCGGGCTCCATCACGCGAAGAAGTCTGAGGCTTCCGGCTTCTGCTACGTGAATGACATCGTTCTTGGAATCTTGGAGCTGCTCAAGGTTCACAGAGTATGTTTCTACTTGTTCAATCGATTACGAATGCGTCATGGAATCTGAATGTCAAGTATAGTTTCTGTACAGAAAAATGTTTCTTGAGGTTTCAATCAAGTATAGATCTCATAAGCCTGACTCGTATAGATCACCTCGACCGCTCAACTCACTTGATAGTTTGCTCATTCACTGCTTACTGTGAATTTGCAGCGTGTGCTTTACGTAGACATAGATGTTCACCATGGGGATGGAGTGGAGGAGGCATTTTATACTACAGATCGAGTCATGACGGTCTCCTTCCACAAGTTTGGTGACTTCTTCCCTGGAAGTGGGCACATTAAAGATACTGGGGCTTATGAGGGGAAGAACTATGCCTTGAATGTCCCGCTGAATGATGGAATGGACGATGAGAGTTTTTGTGGGATGTTCATACCCATCATTCAGAAAGTTATGGAAGTATATCAACCTGATGCAGTTGTTCTGCAGTGTGGGGCTGATTCCTTGTCGGGTGACCGGCTAGGGTGCTTTAATTTGTCTGTGAGAGGTCATGCGGATTGCCTACGGTTTCTGAGGTCTTTTAATGTGCCCTTGATGGTCTTGGGTGGGGGAGGCTACACTATGAGGAATGTTGCTCGTTGTTGGTGTTATGAGGTCTCTCTTTTAATCCATTTCTGCATATTAAATTCAAGATGGTTTTCAAGTATTGTCCTAAGTGTTTTCTTTGTGCAGACAGCAGTTGCAGTTGACGTTGAACCTGATAATAATTTGCCTTACAACGAATACTATGAGTACTTTGGTCCTGATTACACTCTTCATGTTGATCCCGGCAGCATGGAAAACCTTAATGCACCAAGAGATTTGGAGAGAATCAGGTTATCTAACTCATTCTTTGACTCGTGTTAATGACTCTAGTTGGACATTCTCATGTCTTGAAGTTCTTTAAGAGGATCTGTGACAGTTAAAACTTGTTTGGACAAGGAAAGGAGGGGAGAGAGGGGAAACCTTGGGTAGTTTACTTTCATTTCTCGTATAAAGAGGTCTTCTCCTCATGACGTGAAATTTTTTTTTTTAGAATCTCTAATCAAAATCTTGAAACATCTAGTTGGGTTGGTGCGTAGATAAATAACTATGTTGTATATGAGTAATTAGGATGTGCTCTTTGGTGGTTGAGGTTTGGTAATGTAACTTTTGCTGTGTCTCTTGGCTGTTTACATGAACTGTGAAGATTGGGCATCTATGAGTTAACAGCTGAATCAAGTCTTACCTCCTCTAGTATAAAGAAAGAGTCCTGCTCTTGCCATTTCAAAGGATATAGAGCTATATGCTGCCCTTAACAGATCATTCACCTTTTTGTCCTTTTATTTATAGGTATTTCTATGATATCTATAAAATCCACCTTTTATTATGTCCAGGCTCTGAACACTCCATAAGCCATGGATCTAAATAAGTCCATGTGCAACCACACGTGGATTGCCTCACCCAGGTCCATGTGAGGGAATTGAACTTATGATCCTGTGATTAGAAAACTGCCTGATGTTTGTCCTTGGCCTTTTTTGTAAAATTTTTTCCAGGAATATGTTACTAGAACAACTCTCAAGGATAGAATGTGCTCCCAGTGTTCCTTTCCAGATAACACCGGCCACCATGGAAGCTCCGGAAGAGGTTGTTTATTCATGACCTGAAGTTCCTCTCATTGACCTGTTTTCTGCTCTCTTGTTTCACTCATCAGCAAAAGTTAAGTGCAGGAAGAGGAAGACATGGATGAAAGACCAAAGCAACGCATTTGGGATGGTGAAGGCTACGAGTCGGATCCTGAGGAAGAGGAGAAGATTCTTCACAGATCAGGAGAAACCTATGCTCTGAAATTTGAAAACAGTGAGACAAGGTTTTCTTTTCTCTTTGAAGTTGTTTCATTACATGGCTCCTGCACTTTCAGTAAGATCCATATATGTAACCATCTTAGGCACCAGGTTTCATTTTAGTAGTTCCTGTATTTTTTCAACTTCAACTTATACACTGTAAAGTTAGACAGCAAAACTCCTTAGAGCAAACATGACCTTTTTCTGAGATAAACTTGCCCAGCTCGAATCAGAGTGAGCATAAAAAACCAAACTAGGCAACTATGTTCTGGTCTTGTTTGGTTGCTGGTGGGTTATGGGAAGAAAAGATCGCAAAATGAATAAATGGGTTATGCATATGTTAGATCAGCGGGTAAAATTTGTCAGTCGCATCTGATAATTATAGGAGAGTGCGACAGGCTGATGTCTTCTATGAGATCTTTCTCATATTTTCATACCTCTACGTGAAACAACAAACATTGACATAACTTTTGTCTTCAACGCAGGGATGTTCCTGCTACTGATAAAGAAGATGAAGATACGGATGGATGAGCACCCTCAATTTTGACACAGATTTGGTGTTCATCTATGATAACCTCCACTTGCGTACCATTCTGCATGAGACATCCGTTGACGTAGAGAATATTGTTGGAACACAAAGGTTTTTTCTTTCTCAAAGGAGTAGAGCTTCTTGGTAAACAATGAAGTGAAATCTGTGAGAGTTAATGACTTAGAACAGATTCTGTATCGTGAACTTTCAACTCTGTTCTCCTATAAGATCACATCTTATTCTTCCGGGTACGGTAGAAATACTATTCGTTAATTCGTCGGTGCTCTAAAAGGTGGATGTATGGGGAATAGTACATGAGCAATGGAGTCTCGATGGCAAGAATTGAATTATTCTTTGATAAGATTTTCTGGGCCATTCATAACCGACGCGCACAAGCCCACGAAATTTCCTTCTCCAAAATTTCTCTCTCGGCGTAAAGATCGTAAATTTTGCAGAGGGACTCGAGGGAGAGACTCAGAGAGACATGTCATTCGCCACCAGCCATATTAGACCGTTAGTTTATCAACATCGCCAAATCGCCTCCCGTTTTCCCTTCTTGAAATCCCCGAACTCGGTACGCTCCTTCCCTTGGCGTGCAGAATCGCACCGACTGTGTCTCCTGAGATCGATATCCCAAACCCGGGATTATGGGTCCCTGGAATCAAGACCCAAGACCCAGGATGACGGGATCCCCTCGGAGGACGTGAAGATCCTCGTCAAGTTCAAGTCCCGGTACAACTATATTCGAGTCCTCGAGGTCTCCCGGAGGGCTGACCACCCGTTCGCTGGCTCGAGACTCCTCCTGCTTGACGGGCCCGGGAACATCCACAGCATCTCCTTCCTCTTCAAGTCCCTGACGGGAACTTACTTCGACGTGTTCGCAACGCTGCCCCCAATCCTGCCCCCCGGGCCGGTGGGTCTCCTGGGGTTTGGGGCTGGGTCCGCCGCGAAGCTGCTGCTAGAGCTGTACCCGCAGTTGGTGGTCCATGGGTGGGAACTCGACCCATCGGTGGTTTCTGTCGGCAGGGAGTTCTTCGGCCTCTCTAAGCTCGAGAAGGATTACTCCGGTAGACTATTTATGTACATTGGAGATGCTCTGAAAGCAAGCGTGAAGGATGGATTCTCGGGGATATTCGTAGACCTGTTCTCTAAGGGGAGCGTGATACCGGAGCTTCAGAATCCTAACACTTGGAAGAAGCTGAAGAAGTGCTTGAGAAGGGGTGGGCGGGTGATGGTGAACGTGGGAGGAAGCTGCGTGGAGGCCGAGGATTCGAGTCGGGACGGGCAGTTGGTGATGCAGGAGAGTTTGAAGGCGATGAGGAAGGCTTTTGGCGGTAAAGTTGTGCTCCTAACTCTCGGCAACAGGAAGGAGGAGGATAGCTCGATTGCTCTCACGGGCCATGTCCCGAATCGAGACTCGTGGAAGGAGGCGCTGCCCCGAGCTTTGCAGGGCTACGTCGACATGTGGACACCCCTCTAGGCGCCGAATCAGTCAGTTGATGCGGTTGAGATGTTTGTGTAAATCCTTCATAGAGAGAGACCTGCCCTCCTGTGCCTAATGGGGCCTATCGTCAACTATCAAGTCAACATCTGATTTTTCCTGGCTCTCATTTCCCATGTCATGAGCTGCACTCCTCGATGATTACCATTGGTTTTGTTACTCCATTTTGGCTCTCGATCCTCTCGGAGCTCCCGAAGATGCAGTTGTCCATTCCATCTTGAGAACCGAGAAAGCAACTACTGCACTGCTTTCGGTCGTAGAGTTGGGCCTCTCCGGCAACCCATTTTACGCCACAAGGATTCGCAACATTGTACGGCCTGAGAGGGGACTCAAACGTGTTCGAGGAATGTCTGATCAAGCCGGCCTTGCCGGGGATGTAACTGAATTTCTCCCAACTGCCTGCTGTCCTGTATCCCTTCCACACGCGCGCACAAAATCTCAAGGCAAGAACAATTACTTGCGGCTATGCTGCTGGACTTGAATATTAGCCCGTGGGCCCATTGACGATATGGGCCAGACCAGAATCATCTGGCCCAAATGAGTACGCTGCATGGATGAGCCCTGATTGAAATTCGCTTGAGAAAAGAGAAAGGGAAGGGCTTCGAAAGCTGATTCACGTGATGGAAACATTTGTATTGATTAATATCTTAAAGGATTCTTCTTCTTTTTTTTTTTTTTTTTTGTTGTGTGTGTATTATTTGATATATAAAAATCTAATACACTTTAAATTAATTTAAATTTAGATTAAAAGGTAAGACCGTTCTAATATAAATTTTTTTATTATTTTACATAATTTGGATATGATATTTTATCTAAGAGTGAGATTGATTGAACCATCTCAACTTAACTTTTTCTTTGTAATTATTATTTTAAATAAATCAGCGGTGATTTTGGTAGATTTAGGGCCAATATGGGACTGCTTTTTTTAGGGCTGAGGAAGCGATTATGAGAAAGCCTACACACTCTAGACATTAAAAAGAAAAACATATGAAAAACAAAAACAAAAACACACACACATCCATGATGGGGGAGGGATGGGGATTAGCTTCCACTACTTTGAAGAATCAGAATCTTTGCGGCGAAATCGAATGTAAGGCAGAGTGAACATATATGCACATATGTATGCGTATGTACACACCCACACCCACACCCACCCACACAAAATAAAAAGTAATTTCTTCCCTATGCCACTTTTGCAGTCTACGGCTCTGGGCTTTAGCTTTAGGCGATCCCTCTCTATGTGCATGCCCGCTCATATGCGTGTGTTTCCATTTCTTCTTTGCCAAATTAAGGAGGATATATATATATATATCTATACGTATGTATGTATGTTCGTTGGCAAGTCGGCCCTATCTCTCTCTCTCTCTGGCTGCCAATTGACAAATTTCCCGAGCTCATTCATATAATGTATAAACTATATGCCATTGATTTTTGTCTCAAAATCTCTCATCTTTTAGGGAGGGGGAGGGGGAGGGGGAAAAGAAAAAACAAACCTTACGCTCCTACTTGCCTTTGGATTCCCCAATACCAAGAAGTACAGTGTGACATGGAATTTCCTAGTTAGCAGAAGCTGCCCTTCGACCACGCACATAGAGGCGCCCCCTCCCACTCAATAATGGAGAAGGGACAATAAATCCTGATAGATGTTGAAGGAAATCGCAAGACGTAGGAACCCAATTTCGACATGGAAACCGTACGTACATTACGCTAACGGTGGTGGACGACATCCGATAGTGAGATCAAAATGCGAGCATCGATTACCAACTTATAAAGCCTAATCTCAAAGCTCTTTGACTAATCACAAAACCACCTTGACACGCACCTGATCGGTGATTGTTATATTATGCATCATCAAGGTATGCATCATCTCGGTCTTCCATAAGATTGTTTCTATTCTCTTTATTTATCATATCATTGATCACCCTTCTTTTAAAAACTTTTCTAAGCCTTATTATTAGCCCTGTGCCCTAATTTTTAAGGGGCTCTGTGACCGAACCCCCTACCCCCCAACTACGCCTTCTCCTACCTTTTTATGGGGGATTGATTGTTCAGGAGGCCTCCCTGAATGAATTGCTTTTGTCTATGGACAGACACATATTGAGATGCCAAATGGACCCAGAACTGGCCTGAATTGCCTCCAAATCAGCACGTAATTGCTCTTATTGGGTTGAGAGGAGGTGACGAACCGAGTCCAAGAAATAAGCCCATTGAATCGGAACTGGTCCGGCACGTTTTCTCTTTGAACCGGCCCAAAATTGTTGCAAAATCAGCCAAGACTTCCAAAAATCCTGCAAAGCAATTGTCATATTTTGTTAGTTCAATTTACAAATTTTTAAAAAATAAAACATTTTAAACTTGGTTGAACCATGAACCGGTCCACTTACAAACGGTTCCGAATTAATTCATATTTTTCATAAACTATAACATATAACCGAATCGACCCGCTATACTCAACCGATCGAACCATAATCGGGCCAAATAATTCCGCATACAGACCACCTATTTATCATCTATCGACAGAGATATCCTAGATAAATGGGGAAAGAGAAACGGGGGCGCAGGAGGACGACAGAAAGCTATAGGGACCAACCCATGTAGCGATGGATTGGCTGACCCTGGGATAGGCAAATTGAAAATGACCATCACTGACATGACCCTCCCGAGTATGTGCAACTGTATATCTACAGTTCATCACTTGATTTCTTTCTGCTGGCTCGGTTCCACCTCCCAGTTAGTATGCGGAAACCCTTGGGGCTCATATTAACGTAAGTTCAAATGGCACTGATTATACATGAATAGATTTATCTGAACTGTAGATTTTTTTTCCCAATCCTATTAGCAACATTTGTATCTAACACTATCAAGAATAGTTTGTTTGAGAACATCAGCTCGCAACATGGCTCCCCTCAAATCAATCCCTCGCTGCCTCTATTTATATATGGAAAGACCGTAAACTCATCACAGGCTACTGCGCTTGTGACGCTCATCTACAGTTGTGATTAAATAAGTTGCTCGTCCACAAACCCACTCATAACTCACCCTTCATTTCCATGTTCTTGTTTTCCCCTTTTCCTAATTTGGCAATCACTTGTGTCACTTCGTACACTTGTTCCCCATGAAATGAAAGGGCGAGTGGGGGGGTAAAATGGAGTTTCTCTCTGCATACTCTAGGATGAAAGAGTTGAGCTACAAACATTGATTTTAGGTGATTTTCGAACCGAATGGCTTGCACGGGGTTGTGTACCAAAAAATGAATCGAAATAAATAAAAGGCTAAGCAGAAGAAACGAACTTGAATAACCCAAGAAGGCTTCAAGCCAAATTATTGGTGTATGCGTGTAGCTTCTGATGACTGAGCACCACAAAGAAAGTTTGACGTGTACAGATGTCATTGGCCGAGGAGGACCTGCAGTTTGGAATATTGAGCTTTCATTACTGGAAGTATGTGAGCCTATAAAAGCTTAGCATTTGTTAATCGGTGAATGAATAGTGCCCCCATTTTTTTTGTGGGTGTGGGGGTGGGGGGCTGCTGGCGGCGAAGTTGTCTGCTAGTGTAGGTTTCGAAGCTTTAATGCAGTATTTATAATCAACATGGGTTAGTTTAAAAAGAAAAAAAAATTCAATCTTCTTCTGGTACTAGAATTTTAGGTTTAAATCATGTTAATTGAGAAAAATGATAATTAAGAATGTGATCTAAAGAATTTTCAGATCCCAGTACCATCTCAAATTTTCTAACCCTTTCATAATTTGGACTGAACATGTTAGTGATAATTAACATTAGCAATTCAAATGATCAATGATAACTAATTAAAATGGAATTTATCTAATGACAACATTGTGGATGTCTTCACATTAGTTTCATCATAACTTTTTTGTTCGGTGATTTACTTTTGTCTTCCCAAAAACATCCCTATTGTCAATTGACTTCATTTTGCCAACTAATTAAAGGGAGCTTTTAAATGATAATTTCACCAAGTAATTAGTTATACGTCATGAAGGAACATCCGGTTCTAATCTATGAGAGATTATAGCGACCCATTAAAAATGGTAGAGATCTCATTTCAACATACGGATCAATCATGATGATTGAGAGAACTATAAAGTCAGTTACTGCACACCCTTTTTACAAAGTCTTCGGACCAACAGGCAATAAGTGAACGTGTGGACGGAAAAATCTTCCTTGTTTTGTTCTTCTTCTTCTTCTTCTCATTCTCTGGTTTTCTGTCCCCACCTTAAAATTTTAAGATCTAAGAAAATGATACGTTCATGTGAATAAATTAAAGGCATAGGACATACAGTATCGTATGTAATAGTGTCGTGCCTAATTGCTGTTCTATTTTGACTTGAAATTAATATCAATTAATTGGGTAAAGTGGCGAAGTAGTAGTAAAAAAGAAAAGTTTCATAATATTCTATTATTTGCGTATTTTTTGATCGAATTGCCTGCTTTCCTTTTGGAATTCTCGATTGGAAAGTTAAGATAAGTCAATTTGACTAATTTCAACACCCTGAGATGAGAGAATAGGTCATAAGCACAATCATATGTAATACAGAGACGCTATATTATCTCATTCTCTCGGCCAACCACAAGCCCCGACGCATAATTTGCAAATTGTGCCAAAATTCAAGATCGGTCTTCAATTAAACACTTTCGATCGGTAGAGTAAATTTTCTTCATTTCACCTTATTTTCCCCCCACTATTTCTTGGCATCGCATATTATGTCAACAGGGTTCTTAGTTTAGACATTAATTGGGGTGCCTATTAATATACACATTTTTACATGTTGAAGGTCCTTTTACCATAATTCATACAATTTTTCTATATATACATGCCTCTTTATGAGAACTAATTTTATATACCGTGGGTGGCGACAAATTAAGTACATATATTTAATCACTCAATGCATGAATGAAAAATTTATACCCTTCTGAAAAAATGAAAAGCATAGGCAGAGAGGGACAGGGGAGGGGACACAGTCATTCTTTTTATAGTGTACTAGTCATTTATTACATCTGTCTTCTGCCTCCACTCCCCCCCATCGATCAATTCCCCTATTCTCTCCACCCACTTCAACAAAAGGAAATGAAAATGCTCCCTGCCTTCATCTTCACCCATTTGCCCCCTTTTGTTATTATTGAGTCTTGTTAGCATTTCCTGTGCCTGTGAGGGCTTCAACTCTCTCTCTCTCTCTCTCTCTCTCTCTCTCTCTCTCTCTCTCTCTCTCTCCCCTCCCCTCCCTTCTGTGTGTCTCTCTCACTTCCTCCCTATCTTTTACGCTATCCAGTTAGGGTTTCATGTTCATCTTTGATTTGCTCTTTTTCTAGCTAGGGAAGCAAACATCTTCCGAGCTATAAGGTTACATCCCATCACTTTCTACAGTTATCCTATAAGCAGAGAAAAGGTAATTCCTATAAGGCAAAAGGTAATTCCCTTTCCATTCTTCTGATCAAGACTTGTTTATGTATGGACACCCAATTGATCAAAAGCATAACTGAACATATTTGTGTTTTTTTTTTATATATTCTGCATTGACACGAGCTTTGCTGCTGATCAATCCTTTTTGTGTCTGAGGTTCTCTGGGAAACTTTAAATCTGGGAAAGAAGAAATATGTACTACTGTGCAGGATGTATGCTATGTCGAAAGATTTCTAAATTATCTAGGGTTTCAGTATTTACATCATGTAGTTCGATTGAAGAAAAAAAAACTACATATGGTTAGTGTAACAGTTGAAGAAAAAAACTATATATGGTTAGTGTAACAGATCTTAGAATTTCAGAAATCTAATAACATATAAGTGTGTGTGTGTGTGAATCAAGGAGAAAAAACAAAAAAAAGAGGCTCATCCGGATGCTATATCATTTATACATACAAGATATAAAGACTTACCAGGAAAAACAAAAAAAAATAAAATAAAGTTATACATGCTAACAAAATTTGCATCAGCCTTGTCAAGAAAAAGTTCTGACACATATACGTCGCCATGCAAATGATCGGAGTTCCTGTTACCTAAAGAAAAGAAAAAACTTAGTCGTAGTTAAGGGGCGGCCTTGTCCAATTAGTATGTGTCAGGGAGACGGAGAGAGAGAGTGAATGATGTATGGAAGTCAGAGTAAGCAGATTTTGTTTCAGAAGAAAGTCGAATGAGAGCAGTTCTTGGAAATTGTCATCAGAGAAACAGAACTATATTTCTGTATGTACTGTACCATTGTGTAGTGCGTGTTCATGTTTATATATGTAAACTTAGCGAGCTATTTCATGATAAGTTAGCTGCATACGATACGTGCAACACAGAGATACAGTGTAATGACTTGTCTATAATCGACTTGACAACTCCTAGTTAGATCATGAACTATTCTTGATCCGTGGATAAATTTTTTTGGTATTATATAAGCTTTTTAGAGCCTCTTCAACCCAACAAGACATAGCAAACCCGCTGTCTGAACCCCTTAAAAGAGTGGAAAATGCCATCTTGTACTAACATGATCAATTCAAATTTTTGATAAGATAATACAGCAAGCATAGCTTCATTCTTCTTTGGTTGCCTCTTTGTTTGAACACATCCGGGTGTCTTTTGCTTAATTCTTTGTTTCATGAAGAATTTATGGCTTCATCACCTGGAGAGTGTAACAAATGACAGAGAGCTTAATTAATATATCATCAATGAAAATAGAATGCATGTACATATGATGAGCCATATATATATATATATATAGCCAAGTATATGAGTTCTTAATTTTTGGTGCATGTGTATGTGCAAGGCCATGTCTTCATCGAACAACTCCTACAACTCACCCTGTGCTGCGTGCAAGTTCCTAAGGAGGAAATGCCTGCCCGGTTGCATATTCGCTCCTTACTTCCCTCCCGAGGAGCCTCAGAAATTCATGAATGTGCACAAGATCTTTGGGGCGAGCAATGTGACTAAGCTGCTCAACGAGATCCTTCCTCACCAGCGGGAGGATGCAGTCAACTCCATGGCCTACGAGGCGGAAGCAAGAGTTAAGGACCCGGTCTATGGTTGTGTGGGAGCAATCTCCTTCCTGCAGAGACAGGTCCAGAGGCTCCAGAAGGAACTCGATGCAGCCAATGCGGACCTCATCCATTACGCCTATAGCGGCATTCCTTCATCAGCTCTTCCGCCAGGAACATCCTCGATGCAGCCAATGCTACCTGTTACTCGCCGGAGACATCCGGCAGAGTTTGCAGCAGGCAGCATAGGCGGTGATGGGTATGGATTTTTTCAACCTCCTCCTTATTCCCTTCCATGGGATCATAACCTTTCAGGGGACATCAATGGTGGAGGAGGAGGAGGAGGCAATATAATATGAACCGATCAGATCAGTTCATGAAGAGCCACTTCCTCTTTATATCCTAATAATTAGGAAAGTAAATGTCTACTATTTCTATTGGGGCTCTATATATTATATGTGTCACATGGGATAGCTTACACAGCTAGACCAATGTAATTTTAGGGTTAATTATCATATTCCTCCAAGCTAAAGAACCATATATACTTCTATGTCTAGGTTTCAGCAGCTGCTTGCAGTAGTGATACTGCATGCGAAACCTAGAAAACAGGAACGAGGGGGCTATATATATATAATTATTATATGTATAGAAGACAAGTAAGTCTGGTGTGTGTTTTGTATGGTGTGCTAAAGTGTCTGAGCATAAATTGTTATCACTTTGTTATATTAATCAGATAGCAACTCCAAAGCATGTGTACGCATGTGGAGTTGCTATTCTCTCTCTCTCTCTCTATCAATTGTTTATGCGGTTAAAAAGGGAATAAATTGGAGAACTTTACTTAAGTTGAAAGCTTGATGAGGATTATTCTCTCTTTATAGCTCTAGCATGCTCAGTTATGTCTGCTTCTTCTGGTTTTCGAGTTCCAGTATGTATGCCTTTCGTTTTCTTCTCCTGCTCTCTTTCTGCAGCTTTTCATTCTTCTTGAGGACCATGTCTTTTCTTTTCGATGGGCACCATCTATCACCCATAATACCAATAATTTATGTTTGATTCGAGATGACCTAGATCAATCGAGCTTCTAAGCGGTAAACTTCTCTCAATCATACGTACGTACATATTTATACATTTTATTTTCTTTCTTTGTTTGAAAAATTCAAATATGATAGATATTTCAAGAGAAGAGAAGATGTATTGAATCAATTTAACAGAATCGTATTGGTTTCAGGGCCACATTTTTAACAATCTATTGGCGGATTTAATTCTCCTGTCAGCACCCAAATTACAGTGAAACTTGAATGCCATTTCTATGGATTATCAAGATCGGGTGCACATCAGGGAGATAACCTATTCTACTGATTATTTATGCTTCCGAATGCAACAATTGCTTATCTATATATATATGTGTCTGAATAGACGACTCATCCAACATGAGACCTTGTCCGGAAAGAGAATTTTAACGTATAATGGTATCAACGATACCTTATATGTGGAGACGTTATGCTTGCAATGTGCAACCAGAGGGAAGAAAAAAAAACTACTATAGTTGGACCTTGAGATATGATATATATAGTATTATTCTTAACATGATATTAATATATTATAAATTTGATTTTTATTATTAAAATTTCATATATATAATTGGATCTATTTTTTCTTTATTTTTGGACATATAATAATAACAAAGAACTATTAATCTGACCGGTTCAAAATAAATTTATAAATATAGCAATTCATAATTGATTACTCATTTTATTCGAGTGAATAAGATACATCTATCTTCAGACTCAAACCATTCCCATTTACTCATTTTCAACTAAAACCAATCTCCAATCCTCCTTCCGTGTATATATTTCACTACTGTAAAATTGAATCAAATATACATTTCCAGCACCAATTTTATCAGGCTCTAAATCCCGTTCACTGATGTAGAACCAAAACAGATGAGTGTGCATATATCTTTCATTTAATTAATAAAGATATATATATATAGTTTATACATAGCCTCGGGAGATTCATCATCATCCTCATTATATATTTATGTTTGGGTTAATTCTTGACGACATACATTGTGCATGTTTTTGTGTATCAAATCTCTTGGACTCTGAGAATTCTTGCCCTCTGCTGCAATTTCACAGTGGAAGCTGTCACGTCAGGCCACTTGTCTCGTGTCACCATCCCTCATCCGTGGACCGTGATATCTAGCCAGCAGACTCATTCAGTGACGAGCATTTCTTAAACCTAATCTCTCTCTCATCTGTTTATAAATGCTCTCGGGGATCACATAATTAATAAGCCCCGACCGACCAGCGTTGGTTTCATTTGGTAATTTATCTAAAAGACACGGAGATTTGGGCACAATTATTGTATCCAATGTGATCTGCATGTAATCGAGATGGCAGATTTATATCAATCCATGAATACCCTACGCAAAACTATTGAAGCATGCCCAGCTTTTGCAGATCTAAATAATGTGTCCACAAGATGCATTATTGAACCAATCGAGCATTATTTTAGTCATTGCACCGTACAATACACTGAAAGTCTAAATGAGAAAAGATAGAATCAAATATTTCGTGAGTTTTCAGTGCTCCCTACTGTTAGAGAGCAGTCAGAGCGGGAGAAGAGGTTAGGGTTTGTCTGGAAGAAATTGTGTGGGCCGGGCTTCGCTGGGGGGGAAAAACAGTTCCACTGTCTTGTTCCAGAATCTGTCTGTCAACCCGTCAATCTCTTCTTTTCCTTTACCTCCACCCCCACTCCCTCCCTCTCTCTCTCTCTCTCTCTCTCTCTCTCTCTCTCTCTCTCTCTCTCTCTGTGTCTGCAAAATTTAGACGTGGAAATGAAGCAAAAGCGATAGGCAGTGTTATATTATATATACAGACAAACTTTATAAGACGCATGTAATAATGTACTTAAGCATTATGTACGTGAAACGGAGATGTGAAAGAATAGGAGATCTGGGGCCGGGAAAGGAAGAGGAGGTGAAAAGAACAGTAAACGTGGAGTGACGAGGGGTTCCGACTGAATCTAAAACAATATATAACATCAAATCAAAGGAACAGGGAATTCCTTTCGTACCAGTGGGTGGGGCCTGGGACGCGAATGAGAAGTGAAGGGGGAATTCAAAAAGGCTTCTTGGAGGGTTTAGGTTGGATGTTTTTGATGTGCCATGGCACCAAGAATGTCTCTTTCTCTCTCTCTCACACATATATGTATATATTAAATATGTTTATCAAAGAAAGTATACATATATATATATTAGATTGTTAGTAAGGTAACCAGACTTGTTAGTAATTGTGCTTTTATAGATATAGATTGATTGGGATGGATTATGACCATATACTTAAATTAAAACAATATTTCGGATATTTTAGCTTTACAAATAAAGTTTCATTCATTATCAATTGATGTAGCTTGACATGGATGAAGTGCACCACCCTTGGTCACTCTAAGTCATCTATTGAAAAGTTTGGTCCAAGCACATTATCATTTATTTAAAATTAATATATTTCAAATTCAAATTTTAATAGTAAAATTTTACAAACTTATTTGTTTAATTTTATCCTCTCTTTTTTTTTTACCTTTTTTCTAAACTTGTAAACCTCTATATAATAGGAAGAACACCCATTATGGCCCTCTCATTATTGATATTAATTACTTGCTTTTATCATTGTTAATCTATATATGCGTTGAATGTGATAAAGCTCGGGATATGGATCATCCTTGGGATGAGAAACAAATAAGATTTCACCGTATCTATTGTTTCTTTTATAGAATTTTGACTCGTCATTCATTTTCACTTTATATTTATTATTTTGAAATAGTAATGGTTTCTCCAATTTTTTTTATGGAAGATTTTTTACCACCGCTTTGCACTGGAATCTCGATCATTTCTTAATCAGTAAACTTAGATGATATGATAGTTAAAAAAAATGAAAGAAAGAAAGAAAAAACCCATACACACACGAGTGGGAAAATTCTGATTAAGACACGGAAACACATACCAAGCGGTACAAGCATATCTATATCATCATCTTGTCCCAACTAACTTAGTACTCGGCTGGCTGACAACGCGACAGAAGGATGAAGTGGGCAGGTAAAAGATCATGTCAAGGCCATCAAGTCATCCTGAGAGCGTCATAAAATATCCTAAGTACCGCACGTTCGGCTAGCTATCAATCATCTGAATTCTATCTCTTCATATATATATATATATATCCACGTAGGTTATACATATATATATATGTATGTGTACCTTTATAATTAATTCCATTTATCAGGTTGCGGACTTGGAGGATATGTATATATATATATATATATATATAATTTTCTTTTCTCGAAGGAAAACTTTGAAGAGGTACCATCATTACGAATCAATGCTCTGCGTACATTCAGTGCCCTCTGAGGTTTGCTCCCGATTGTCACAATCAATTTATGATCTTGACATTAATTTACTATTATGCTTGTCCTTCAAATTAAGGGAAAAAATTGTGATACGATTTTGACCAAATCTTAATATTTAAACCGTTTTGAATGCAGAGGGAAAACCCGACATTTTGTGTTACTAATTTTGTCTTGGATAACATTAGAAGAACTCCACCATAGCCTGGTCATATAAATAAGTGGAATAATTAAGATGGCGATCGCAGCACATGCACCTTGATTGATGCCCCCCTCCCTTGTGAACTTTTGAAGCGCTGAATGAACTAAATTAAAATTTGTCAGATCTTCAATGATGATGGCAATGATGACTCCCATTTACGTTATGTTATCCTGCAGTATATACATATACAAATCAAATTAATTAAGTGTTTGTATGTATGCCCTTGTGATCCGGCTACGACAAAATATATTCTCTCTCCTTTTTGGGATTATTAGATGAATAAATAAAGCACATTTGTCATTTTTTTAAATTTGCTTTCGCTAATAATCATAATCAAACCTTTAAAAATAGAGAGTATGATCGGATACGTATCTTACCGTAGATTTCCGACGTGCGGAGGCCCTTTTGCACTTTTCCCCCCACTGTATTATTTTATATTTTGTTCGATATTATATTTTAGAGCCCGAAGGGGATACGATAATTGATAATAATAATAATAATAATTATTATTATTATTAACCAATCAAATTATTGTACTAAATAAATGATGGAGAATAATATCCCGAGAGAATTTACCGTCCCTTTTGAAAGCCGCTGCCGTTGACTGATCCCCCACCCCCAGTGAATTCATATGGTGAGGGAAACGGGATCAGAGCGGCTGGCTCAATATGACTTCTACATTTACCATAACAATCAGTTGGAGGTTTGCGATCGGTCGGGTCAATCATCTTACGAGGTACAGCGGAGAGTGACGGGGTCGAGTTAGTAATGATGAAGGTGGTTTGGGTGAGTGATGATGTGTCGTTCATTATTACGATGTGCTGAGGAAGGGGATAGATACAGAAGAAATCGATTATGACGAAGGGCTCGAGAGGCCCACTACGGATCGGGAAGTGACTTATGCCACATGGGGTTGCATATGAGCCCATACAGACATGGACTAGGGCCCGCAATTTCTGGCCCCGTAAAGACCGCAAATCCATGACGGACAGCTTGACATGGTCAAAATGGACAGGAGACTGACCAAGACGAACATTCCCAGCTCGTGTCTACCTTCTGTTTCTTCTCCGCTCTCTCTCTCTCGCTCTCTCTTTCCGTGCTTCCATAAATGGGACAATTTGATCTTATCTGATTCATTGCATGAAGATGAGTACATGCATGCATGCATGGATATCAGCTAGAAGAACTCTACCCACCCCGGAAAAGAACAAACTTCTTCATGCGTGTCCTCCGAACCAGGCAAGCGTCTCTCTCCCTCCCCACGCGTCCACCTCCTTTGATCGATCGATCCCCGACTTCTTCCAGGTTTTCTGTCCATTTCACTTCACTTCTCATCGATCGTTTAGCTGATCAGCTGGAAGAGGCAATCGGAGCTCCCCAGTTGATGCAATGGCTGAGAGACACCACCAGCGGCCCGCCGCGGATACACAGAGCATCACGGAGATCTTCCAGAAGGGTCCCACCAAGTCCCAGGTGGTGGCCTTGGTGACCATCTTCCCCATCGGGGCCGTCCTCCTCCTCCTCGCTGGCCTCACCCTCACCGGAACACTGATCGCCCTCGCTGTCACAGCTCCTCTTTTCGTGATCTTCAGCCCCATCCTAGTCCCAGCTACCCTACTCATCGCCTTTGCCGTCACCGGGTTCCTGACATCTGGCGCGTTCGGGATCACTGCTCTGTCCGCGATTTCGTGGATTATTAACTTTCTCCGGGGCATGAGGGTGGGGACGCTGGCTGAGCAGGTGGATCGCTCCAAGCTGCGGGCCCAAGAAGCAGCCGGCTATGTAGGCCAGCAGACCAAGGAGTTGGGCCAGACAATACAGAGCAAACCCCACGAAGAGGGGCGGACTCACGAGGGAGGAAAGGCTCAAGAAGGCGTGAAGACCCGTGTAGGCGGCGCAAAGGTCACGACCACATGATCTGCAACCTTTGACTGGTCGGCTGGTTTTCGATGACTCATCGGGTCTCAAGATGGGCTCTTGCTCTGTAGATATGTTGTGACGAAACTTCAGGTGTGGATGTGTAGGATGTTTTTTCTAGATTTCTATTGTCGAATAATGGATTTGATCTCCCTTTTTAAAACGGTGGTCATTTTTATAGTAAGGAATCGTACCATTGACTCCATGAGGAATCCCTCATCGGCAAATTCGCTACAATATGAATCCTAAGATCCCCTTCACGAGGAAGATGGTATATTTACCGTCGATACCAGTGTCATGCATATCCTGATTCAAGTACACAATTCGTACAATTACTTGTGACCCAAGAAAAAGTGCAGCAACTGGAAACAAGAACAAAGAGGAAACACCGTAACATCATAAACAAGTTCATGGGCACGCATACATCTGATCAAATCTAAAGAAAAAGATCAGACTTAACACAGGAAAAGAAAAGGACATGACATGACGCAACATTTACATCAGACCCTTCAGGTGCACAAACTAACGTTGTATATTTCTTCTGTACAATGAAAGGAAAAGGACTTTCAACTGCAAATCGCAATGTTTCCTGTACGGTATGAGATCATAGCTGGAAAAACAATGGTGCAGACAGTGTCACAGCCTCTCAGGATTGATATGGTGTCTGCGATCTGCAATTTTTTATCAACCAAAGCGGGCATTTGATGGAGTCTGATCCAGCATATCCAGGACCACATTGACGTCCACAGGCTGCCCTCTGTCAGTAATCCTCTTGACTGTGGCTCTAACCACATCCCTCCTGAAACCCATTGCTACAACCCTGTCTACAATGTCATTTACCGGCACCCCACTCCCGCTTCTATCGGAACTTGTCTCTGCATCCCTGATAGAGACAGTTGGTAGAGCCTCTGGTAGCATTTGGGCTGTTGGCAACTGTGAGTATCCACTACTGATGTTAGACTGCATGGGATTCCAGGATTCCAATGTTGGGTTGCTGTTGGGCAAGGGATATTCTCCCCTGCCATGTGCATACAGATTGTTGAAATTAGACTCCAATTGTGGGCGAGGAGGGAAGTCCATATATGGCCTATTTATTCGTTGCTCGGGTGGCTTTAAGTAAGGATTATCAAACCACTGGAAGGGAGGACTGAGGAATGATGAGGTAGGGGGAATATGGGTGCTTTCCCGGGTTGCCCGGGGTGAGTAGTGAGAAAAGTCAGTCGGTTGAAGTTGAACACTAGATGACGCTTGTTTGGTAGGTGGAGAAGCAACAGCAACAAATGGCTGTTGGTGGAGCTGATGCATTGGGGGCAGAGGCATGGGTGGAGGTTGATAAGGAAGATGTTGAGGCTGCTCTGCAGATGGCTGCAGGTGCACAACAGGTGAAATTTGGCGAAATGCTTCAGGCTGAGAAAATGTAAGTAGCACTGGAGTGGGCAAGGGATTTGGTTGAGGTAAATAAGAAGAAACTTGAGGAGCCGGAGTGCTTGTTTGCTGTGAAGATGCAACAGGGATGGGAAGTGATTGAGTGAATTTTTGAGGGACTGAAGACGGAGCTTCTGGAACGGGTTCCATCCAAGCAGCTGTCTCTGGCATCTTCAGATGCATTTCAGCCTTCAACATTGTGAGCTTTGCAAGCTGTATCTGGGCCTCTGCTATGTCCTGTTTATCCCTCAAATCCCAAGTGCAGTTTTGGACCTGCAAATTTTAAGCGTTTTCTAAGTCAAGAAGTTGAACACACAGCAAAACTTCAAGTTGAATAAATTCCCACAAAGAACCTTAACAAATGTGTAACCATAAGAAGAGCTGAACAAGATTTCAATAACCATCATCAAGAGCAAATGGAAAACATCAACTAAGTTAATTCTAAGCCAATAAGAATACCTCTCTTAACAAATTCTCAAGCTCCCTCAATTTCCCATCTGTTTTTCCATGATACGAATTGAGAGATTCCTTCAGATCATCAATAGAATTCTCCATTTTACGTGCTCTACTCTCAAGCTGAGTCAGCCGTGCACTCACGCCCTCCACAGCTTGGAGCACTTCAGCTGTGTGCTCTTTCATTCTCTTGTCAATTAATGAAAGCAAGGCCTCATTGAAGGAGCTCCTGTTTTTATCCTGCCCATGGTTTCCAGATTCAAGTTTGATGGTGCGTCAATACAACTAAATGAATCAAGTGATCATCCGCAGAAACCATGTATCATTTCACAGCGAGACATTTCTTCTTCTTCTTCTTCTTTTTTTAATATATATACAACAAGAATGCACAGCTACAAGAATGTTGACTTCGACCAGAAGTTATACAGCTGAAGATTACTTTAAGGATCTTCTTTAAGTTTCTGTATTGACTCCTGGTTATTACGGTTATTTGGTCACTATGAATCTGAGGTGTCTTTAACCCGTATCACAGTCTGATTATCAAGAATATAGAATCTAAAAAATGTTACTAAACTGCGATTGTCAAGAATCTATGATCTAATAAACAAACTTACCAAACTGCTACTAAAGAGACAACAAATCACTCCTGTAGAACGATCAAAGAATAAGCTATACTCAAGAGCTCTTATGGGAACCAGTTTCTTAATCAGCTTAAATCATTCGTTTGAGAAGTGGAAGCAAGACGGAACCTTACTGAAAAAGCAAACATCTGCATAAATTATTGATCTCCATAAACAGCCAAGCAGTGAATCATACAGTGAGAGAGAGAGAGAGAGAGAGAGAGAAAGGAAGAGAGAAAAATGATCAAACCGCGTAAGCAGAACACTCAGGCTGTGAAGGGTAAAACCCAAATCGAGGCGAGAGGCTCTCGTCGTAAGCGTGATACTCGCCTATGTTCCCATAACTGGAGAAATCGTCGGATCGGGAACGGATCAACCCTGAGATCTCTTTATCCATGTACTCCGATGTCTTCATCGGAGGATCCCTCTCAGAAGCCCAGATAAGGGAGCTGATGAACCCAGTTGATCTTATCTTGTCCGAAATTGCTTGGCGTAAAGGAGTCTTTTGCCGAGCCGTGGACTTTCAGGTAGAGGGAGCACAGCCCTTCTTCGCTTCATTTGCTACTCCTATCGTCTCTTCCCTGTTTTCTGTTTCAGTTTCACCGCCGGCGGTGACAAGCCCGAGTGAAGGGCCAATCATCTGTCAATGTCCATCCACGTGGAGAGATCTGGTTGGGTTTGATCAGTAGAAACGAACAGCGCAGCACGCAAGGCGCATGCTTTGCAATTCCTGGACCGGGTGCATGTAGACCCCGAAGAAACTGATGGGCTACCATGCCCAGCTGCGGGGTATACAAGAGGATAGCAAATAATGCCATGGAAAATCCATCATCGCGCGGTAACCCTTTTGCTTTCTCTCCATTCAGATTGATGTCTCACTTGGGCCTCCTATGCCCGCTCTTCCATGGGTCCTTAGTTGAGTGGAACGACCTTCAGTGAAAAAACTGTCGTTGACATCCGGAGTTGAAGGTAATGCTTGCTGCAGAGGAGATCAATGGGGGAGCAGTTCTCTGATACGGGAATAAGAGTAACAGATGATGGCGTAACCAATTATTGGCATTTCTCTTCAACTGAAGCAGATTTACATTATAAATTTACGGGGGGAAAAAAGTGTTGCATTCTCAATTGAATGATGTTGGAAACCAAATTGATTACATATTTTGTGGATCAGAACAAGTACTCAATCACAGACGACAAATCGGACTTAGGCCACGGCACTTGAATGGCCACCATTTGGTCAGCATAACCAAAATTCACTTCCACCCCATTTATCCTACAAGTCCTAGGATTCTCTGACGTGAAAACTCTCATCTCTCCGCTTCCCCGTACTCCGACCCTTACCGAGCTTGTGTCCTGATCATACTCCATTGACTGGACTGCCCCACCGGTGTTGAGCATGTTCACCAGCCCGATTGCAGCGAATTTAATTGAGTTGATTTCAGTCACAGGAGAAACTGTCAGAAGCTCATAGTTGAAAGGTTGGAGAGCGATCTCGAGGCAGTCCAAATCCTTCAGGATCCTCAGTTTCTGCTCCTTGAACATGTAGACCGCAAAAGTGTTGGCTTCATCCTTGTGAGGGACTGGGCTGTTTGTGTTGTTCCATTCGATGTCGATAGGACTCGTGGTGCAAGAAACTATGTTCGAGAATTCAGAGGCACTCTTGTTTATCCGTGTAATGGGACACCACCCTCCTCCTTGGCAGTTGAAGAGTCCTAGAACTCCTGTGTACTGTTTCACAAGCAAATACAGACCATAAATCCAAGAGACTCTGCCTAATCCAAGGAAAAGAATCCTGCTTAGGCTTCGCGACAGTGCAATTGTAGAATCTTGATTGTACAGAAGAAACTATGGTTATTGAGAGATCGGATTTCGAGGGGAGTGTACTGAGTACCTTGTTAACATTCCAAATCTTGAGCATTGTCTTCCCATCATGTAAAGGGTCTTCGAAGAGGCAATCTCTTGTGGGAAGTGCATAGAACTGGCATCTCAGTATGGACCCATCGGGCAAGACCAAGCTCCTCAGCAGCTCGAAATTGTGTTCGCCAACACAGTCGCTGATGTAGATTGGCCCACCGGAGATGGCCCTAGAGGCAGCATGGAATTCAGCACAAGGGTGTGTCGATTGGAACATGTCCCAGTCCGGGTGGATGAAGTTTCCCATCCACAGGCTGTTGTAGGCACAATGCACCATGTGGCAGCCCTGCAGCCAAAACGTCCCATTCGACACTCCCTGTGGGTCGGAGCACCAGAAGTCATCACCTGCAATGTGCAACCAAAATGCTCTGCTTAGCACAAAATTTTACACTGGAGAAGAGAGGTTAGGATAGAGCCAAGGCTCACCAACGCGACCAAGAGAAATGGTCTCGGTGCCAAGGAACATGAAATCGTTGCAGTGTTCCATGCTGGCAATAACACCGTTACCCTTGAAATGTTTCCTAACAGAGGCCGTGAGTGCTTCGTAATAAGCTTTACCAAGTTCCACCCTACCACCAAATTCCTCACACAGCATCTCAAGCAGCTGCAGTGATTCAAAACAAAAATCCATGACCTATATCGGTAGCTCAGGAGATCTTAGTTTAATTATTATTGACCCAAAAAAAAATCATGATAGGGAACGTCTACGTTTAATGAGCCGGCCCGTTGCAAAAGTACGGTGGCAAGTACGCGCAGGGGTACTAGAAGAGATAGGGACAGACAGGAGAGCCTTCGAGAGAGACTTACGTGGATTACATCGACCTTGACGCCATCAACACCGACAGACTGCAGATGTGCGTGAAGTCTATCGTACAGTTCATGCGCCAACTCTGGGGGACCAGCCCGATCCCATTGCTAACTATCTTATCCACAGCTAGATCCTCCATAGTCTTCCCCAGTCCGGGTGACAGTTTTGGGGCGATGATCCTCGACACCGGCATGCCCTCCTCCCCCGGCCTCACCCCGCCCCAGTACCCACACAGTGCGTGCCACACGTAAACGTGCACCACGCTCTTGAACTCCTCCTTGAGGTCCCTAATGAAGGCTCCCATGCCCCTGGCCTCTGGTTGCCGGGGGCTCCTGTAGTCACGGAACTTGTGGTTCTCCTCGAACTGGACTAGCCTGCATGGCATCTGCTCCCCTGCAGCAGTCCGATTCATCCCTTCCTGATCGGAGACTGGATCATCATCGTGGCAGATCGACTGCCAACCGTCGTCGATCAGGACCATCCCTGGCGGGCACCCACCTTCCACTAGGCCCTTCACCCCTTCCCAGACCCCTCTTGGGTGCACCTTGAGGTAAAATGCGTCCCAAGTGCACCACCCAAATTTGTCCACTATGCCTATAAGTGTAAATATATATCCAACGACACCCAGAATTTTTGCAAAATGAATTATCATAGTGCACAGATGATGGATAAAATTAAGCCAGTTACAGTATGACAGCAGCAGCGAACTTACCAGGAACTGTTTTCTCTTCAAGAAGCTTGAAAGTGCCCAGGCGGAACCGGATTTCCTTCAGTGCCTCCCTGACTAGACTGAACGGATCGCCGCCGGCTTGCATGTAGAGGCAGCTCCTGAAGCTGGACCGGGACACACGGGTCGACCCACTCTCGATGCAGATGTCCAAGTTGTCATCCTCCCCGGGCTGAAGGGAAGCACGGAAAGGTCCCTCCAGGAGAGGCAGCAGCAGCACGTAGGGGCGGCCCGAGTCATTTTTGTTCAAGATCATCATCTGGGTCTCGTGCTCCACGTCCCGTCCGCTGCGGCCAACCCAGTGCGTAGTCCACCACACTTTGAACCTGATGCTCGAGCGAAGTCAATAAACATGAGGATTGTTTTCAGCGATTTTCCGCTTAAAGAAAAAGAAATGTAACGATCACTGCCGATCGACAGTCCTTTTCCGAACCTGAAAATGCTCATGAACCGTAGGTTCCTGAGCTTGCCGAGGGAGACCACGTGGCGGCTCTTTGGCTCGGCAGAATGGAACCCCGCGAAGCATCCAACGGTGGTCCTGGTCTTTCCAGCGGAGATCAACGGTGATGGGGTAGCAACGATGTTCCTGGGGACGCTGGTGAGGATTGGGTGGCCGTCGGCGAGGAAGCTACCGGCTTGGAGGGTCACTAGGGCCGGGATTCGACCATCAGCGGGTCCCATTACCTCGGCTAAGTTCTTGGTTAAGCTTGGAGGAGCCATTGTGAACGTAGGTGGAGGTTCTCTATTGCGTGATGGCTGAGGGACGGATCTTAGTATGTCTGAAGGGGCAGAAGCAAGCTAAGACTAGGAGAGCCCGGAGAGGCGCGAGGACAAGGAAGGGATATGTATAGAGATTTTATAATCATAAATAAATTAGAGTAAATTATAAATCGAAAGCTTCCCGAATAATTTTTTTTTTACAATGTTTGGTGTTTAAACTGCATTACTTAGCTTGTGTACATATACGAAAATAAGGTTAGAATGTTTGTATGGACATGGGGAGATGTGAACCGTGTGACATTCCATGACAGTGGAGGGTGTCGACGAAATGAAAACTTGGTTGAGGTTCATTCATGTATACGAAACAACGCATCACCGTCGATCGAGTGATTCAAGGAAAGAAAGATTAAAAAATAAAATAAAATAAAATAATACAGGGGAAATTTTCTTAAGCACTCAGAATTTATATTATTATTATTATTATTGTCATAAAATAATATATTATAATTTTTAGAAACACGTAGAAGTGGTCCGAATCTACTTGCCTCACACTGTATTAATAATATTACATTGTTAATAAATAAAAGGTTTTTTCTGGGTAATTGCTATTTTGATAAAAGTTGACGGAAGTAATTTTAAATTTTTTATGGACTGACTAATAATTGAATTTCAAATCTTGTATATTAATAAGTTATTATTATTATTATGAGGTATTTAACTATGAAATAAGATACTGCTGAGAGGAAGGGCAATTTTCCGACCCGGTTGGTTGTGAATGGGACCAAGAGCCACCCCTTTACGGTATAGCCAGATACACCGAGTAATTGCATCCTTAGCTCCCAATTATTTTTCATTGTTATAAATTCTTTAAATTTTAAATGACTAAAGTTTAAATCAATCCGTATTTTACATAATCAAAGCCCTATTATGTTAATTTAAACACTTTATATCCATAAAATTCAAATTTAATATCATACGCTTAAAACCTAAGCAAACCCAACCGGCTCATAGCGGTTTAGGTGTTCTTGAACGTCGAGACCAAATTTCTCAGCCTGCCCCCACCAACCGCAGTCATGGGGATATAGTGTTTGCCTTTCTTATTCTTTTCTTTTGCATACTGATGCGAGGTGGTTAACTTTATTCGAAATTCTCGAGCTTTCGTTCCCTTCTTCTAGACGTTTCCGATACACCGAAGACAGCTTCCTGCTCAATTCCCCCTATCCACTCCGGAATTCAATGAATCTGTGCTCTGAGATCCCTAATGTCCTCGGCCTCCTGATTCCATCTACGCTGTACGTGACAACATAATACACTAATCGTAATCATATCCAAAACACTTAATAATTATAGAAATAAATATCCGAATCTTCTTGACATTGCGAAACATATCTCGGAAAACAACCTCTGTGCGTCCTTCACGAGGCACCAGCAAAAAGAGATATCAGATAACTAGTAATGAGTGTGGCGGTCACCTAATTTCTCATTGCCTTCGATGATATAATAACCGTGTAGAGAGTTGACCTCCACCTCCTCGCTAGCTCTGACGGGTGGATACACAAGTAGAGAGCCACATGCTCGGAGCCGCATCCTTGTGTCAGTTTAGCCGCTTCATGGACTTTCTGAATTTGCCCAGCTTTCTGCACGTACCACATGTCCACTATTATTATTATTATTATTATTTCATTTTAAGGAGACATTTGTTCCTCCAGATCACTCCATATGCCCAACTGAATTTGATCAAATTCACGTGCATGCTCATATTCAGTCCAATAATCTTAAATTACATAGATCAGTCCGACCTTGTACGGGGCTAATCTGCTGTGGAATGGTGCCAAAGTACCAGCTTTCAAAATTTCCAACTTCATTGCTGTGTTGACTATTACCAGTTATGGTGGTCCAGTAGGCCCAATCCCCCACTCCGAAACCCACATCTCAAGGCTGTGAAACTGGGCCGAGTTCCTGTCTCTGGCAGTGAGGCCCGAGGAGCCCCCCGCGGGAGTTCCGCACGACTCCCCAGTTCGCCGGTGGCTACTCATTTTTCTTCATTTTCTCGGTCTCTGTCTTCTGGTGGGAGGTGGACGGAGCGGGGAGCCAACCGGGAATCATGTCGGAAGAACCTTCGAATTCGGCGGGAGATTCTCACAGTTCTCAACACGAACAACAAGATTGCTCCTTCGTCTGGGACGAGGCGTCTCAGCTGTACTACCATGCGGGGTATTGGTCTTTCGCTCTTCAACATTTGAATTTCTTGTGCAACAGACCAGGACGCTCATGTGCAGGCAGAAATATGTTCAAGGAATCAATATGGCGTCATTTTATAGCTACCCTTCGAAACTAATTTCTTTTCTATGGCCTTTTTGAGAATTGGTTTTCTTCTGATTCCGACTATTGGAAAGTCTTGCAGTCGGGGAATTGCATGATTTTTGCTTTTGAAATGCCTCCTTCCGTGCTGGGTCATAGTGTTTCTTTTGATTTGCTTCAGAACTGGATTTTATCATGACCCGAATGGTGGGTGGTATTACAGTAGCAGAGATGGTGTTTATTACAAGTTTGAAGATGGAAAATACGTGCCTTTGGAATTCAATAAGGTAGTGATGATCTTCTGGGGTCTTCTTTTATCCTTATCTTAATCATCTGATTTGTGGTTATCATAATTATCCATCACACTAGGTCGATGAATCTGAGCCTCATCACTACGAAGGAAGTTCTTCTAAATACACTATTAAAGATGAATCCTGTTATTACGGATGTGCTGATGGCTATGAGAACTCATTGGTCAAAGAAGATGCATCCGAGGGTTATAGACAAGATGAAATTACACCAGAAGCTAGCGTTTCTGGTGAGTGATTTCTGAACACTAGTATGCCATCCATTAATTAAAGAATGATCAAAGTTTGGAGTAACATGACGAGTGCAATCATGAAGTTACAGAACTCACATCTATTGAAAGGCTCACAGAACCAGAGAGCTTAGCCTTAGACAAGCATGCGTAGCACGCCAGTGACATGTGTATGAATGACCTTTTGATGAATGGCTGAATGGATTTGGAAAATTGAAAGCCTCTTTTAGGATATTATTATTATTGGATTAGGATTGATTGATTTTAGGGCTTCCAAGTTTTAGTTTTGGTTGTGATGATGTAACTCTAATATTTTTCAGCAGACAGCAAGTGTGCAGAAAGTCTTGTACCTGAAAATCCACCACCACCATCAGCATGGTACTGTTCTTCCTCCCACATGTGCCTTTCACCATAGTTAAGTCTTCTGTTTTCTACCTGTCGACTTTTGAAACTAATAAGTATATATATATCTCAGGTTAGAGGATACACTCATTGAACTTTATTTGTCCAATTATTCCAAACCTGGAGTTGATGCCAGTGATGATGCGAGAAAATATGCAGAGGCATGTGATGGGACCAATGTCAATTTGTCATTGAATGGTTAGGGACTTCTATGCAGCAGATGTATATGTGCAAGCCCGCAAAAACACATGTTCTTCAAACTGCTTACCTGGGCTTGATTTACATATTATGCAATGCAGAAGAGACTGAAGTATACGAGCTAGAAGAAGGCGAATGGATTCCAGAGGATGATTTTGTTCCATCTGATTCTGTTGAAGGTGTTACACTTCATCAATCTGTTTTTTTTCGAAATTTCTATTAGTTAAGAAAATAACTGGCATTGTGTGATACTGGGTTTATTGAAATGTAAGGATCTTGCTTTACATAGTCAAAGTTTTTAGTCAACGTACTGTATGCGCATGCTCATTATTTTTATGATTTCAGCCAGAAAATTGGAAGATTGTTTTCCCCTTTTCCAGTGATTAAAACATTTTCAAGGGAATTTCGTCTCTTTCAGGAGTCTTTGAGGAAGAGGAGAGTTGGCGAGCTCAATATGGTCAGGTCACTCAATCTCGGGGTGAACTTGTGCTTGATTTCCCCATCGTGGATTTGTGGGACTGGACAATGGTAAGAGAAGCAGGAAAGAATGGAAAATTCCAGGTGGCCCGTTTAGTTGGACGGCTGGTTAAACAAACCGTTAAGCTTCATCCTTCGGTGCCTGCTGGTGGCGGCCTTCTAAAGACTGCTCAAATATGCCAAGTGAGCTTTGATCTGGTACGAGTTAGGACAGGTTTGGTTTTCTTGCATATGTTTGGTATTTATATGTCATCCTTCAATACAACAAAATTGCTTGTTTAGCTTGTTCGGTCTTTCATTTTCTTCATATATTGGGTTCCTATTTACAGGACAAGTATATAAGTTGCGGAATCCTAGTAGAAGATACTTAGCTTCTTTGTCTTCTTATGATTCTTCCAATCCAACAAAGGAATGGGGGTTCCCTAAATTATCCATTGACGCACAATCTCTTGCCTTGCTTAAATCCCATAAGAATAGCAAACTCGAAGAAGCAGTTGGGGCTGGAAGTAGCAAGAAGCTACATGTGACACGAGATCGACTCTTTTCATCTGACAAGGTATAGCTTAAAAATATTAGTATTAAAATGACGATTCTCTGGGCCTCTTAAATATGTAAACTTAGTTGTCTTGAATTTAACATAATTCTATCATTTATGTCAACAGCATAAAGCCCATAGATATAGGGACAGAGCTGCTGAAAGAAGAACTTTGCATGGGGGTTTTGGTTTCGGCCCAGGACAGAAAAACTCTCTATCACATGTTGATGATGGGCAATCTTCGCCACCTCATGCATCTACAGAGGAAGCTGGAGCAAAATCCATGAACATGACCATTGGGGCAAATAGTTATGGCAGAAAGGTCCTTGAAAGTATGGGCTGGAAAGAGGTACCTACTATATATATCAAGTCTCAATTATTATGAGTTGAACTTGCGGCTTCAACTATAAGTTTGGGATTATTGATTCTATTTACTAGCAGTTTTATGAGCTGTTTAACTTATAAAAATTTAGCAATCTATGAACTTACATCTTATCTTCAGGGAGAGGCTTTAGGCAGAGCCACCAAAGGTTTGCTTGAACCAATTCAGCCTGTTGGGAATGTGGGCAGTGCTGGGTTGGGCTGGCCTCAAGGAACCAAATACAGATGAGAAGCACAACGTCTCTCTTCAGATGAATGGCCATAGTATGTAGATTCTCCATTTAGAAGACGTGCTTTGGGGTGGTGCATACATGTTTAGATACCTAATGGTGGCTAATAGAAATGTGACTATGCACAAGTTTATAACTTTTTTTTAGATGAATATAAGAGTGTTGATTTAGGATGACATTTTCGATTCCTATGCGTATCATTATAATCATAAAAGGTATTATGCTGTGGGTCATCCTGATCTCTCATATGAAGATATTAGAAACATGCAAACCCCTTGAGCATCACGAGGTCGATTATGAAAATGTTAGAAACAAGCCCTTCAAATAACAGTACTGTCTTTCATTCGATGTGTCCTCAAGTTGATCAAAATTCTTTGTTATTGAAATTCAGCTTTAGCTTTTAATATGTAGTGCATCAAGAACTACATATTCTTCTATTTCTGTTAAATTAAAAAAAAAAACCAAAATTTTATACTCCTGTTCCTAGTCCGTGTTGACTCTACATCAGTTTTGATAAGCTTCTCTTGCTCTAACTTTCTCATGCTTTCTGTCAGTATTTCTGGGTTAAAGTCAAGTTTGTGCTTTAATTCTTGAAATGATTTATGCTGTTGCTCCTTTCTCTTCTTAGTTCAAGACTCAGCATTTAGATGACCCTAAACATCATTCTCCGAAGAATATTTGCTGCCTCCTCTGTTCACCTACTGCAGTAATTCCACTAATTTCTCGGTACTGTTAAAATGGCAAACACATTATTCTGTTCTGAAATGAGTTCTTCTGCCCTCATCTGATTCCTATGCTGACTCTTTTCCTAACACCAAGAAATATTTAAATCAACAAAATCCAAGCAATGACAAGTTAGCTGAGTTGATAGTTTTTCAAAGGAATTTCTACGTGGAGAGTTCACTACCAGATCTTTCAATCAGAATAGCATGCTAGTGCATAAAAAGTCCCAAGCTGCTCAATTCTTTTCCTTTAATATAGACCGAGGATTAAAATATTCAGGAATTCACTTTCTTTTTGAATAGATTTGCTGCATAGAGATGAGGACAAGCAACCTTTTCTGGACAATCTTGCTCCCAGGGGCCCCGGTGGAAAAAATTACCCAATATCTTGGTATTTATTATAGCCTAACATGTTGATTTATGATAACCACTTGCATAATTTATGGGCAGATAACCTTGGATCGGAGGGCTATAATGAGAGAAGATCTTGGCCCTTGATCGTGTCTCCTTTTCCCCCTTGATTGGCTCATGTTGTTTGTGGGTCCCATCTCCGTGGGTCCATCTGCCGTCCCATGATTGGCATTTGGCACGTGTGGAGTGGCATTTCAGAATGATATTATTCTTTTTGTAAACTTTATTTTTGGTTGTGGCCACTCTCAATGTTTATAGTTGACAAAGGTTGGTTTAGGTTTGATGATTGATCTGAAGAAATTTAATGGCTTGCCGGCAGGTTTATACTGTAGCTCTTGTTGAATGGATCGATTCAGGTTTAGTAAAAAATTTTGTTGCTGGGAGGGGACATGATTTGAACATATGGGCCATAGGGTCTTTGAGGGTGTCCTTGTAATTCTTCCTCCATACAACATCATAGGAATTTGCTTTATTCTTAATACCCAAACCACCACCCCCCACCCCCCATTTCACCTGTTGGCTTAAATGGCAACACACACAAATTGTTGGGTGACAGAAGCTTCATTTCTATGTTGGGGTGGCTCATTGTAATTGTTTTGCTTAAAGGGTTGCATGATTTTGGCTATTTATGTATAATTTTTTCAGTTTCGTACATTGATTGATCCAGGTAGCTAGACTAACGAAATGTAACTGAGAGAACCTAGATTCGAAGAGGGGAAAGTAAATTTTCCATTGTATTCATGCTTTCTTTGGTAGCATGCACATGAATGCATTATACGTGGTATTTTAATGTATTCTAAGATCTGTGAGATGCATCCAAGACCGTAACCAGAGGCCGAACTTCTACCATACCAAAAACCCAATTGCCCTTCTCTCTCTCTCTCTCTGTGATGAGGTTAAAGCTCTGCCCCCACTTTTGTGCTTTTGAATTATGGGGAAACGGCTTTTGTGCTCAGCAAGCAAAATTGGCAGTGAAAATTGCCCATACAATCAATATTCAATTTGACCCTTTTTGGGCCTATAATGAATGATGAAGTATACATAGCAATCGGTGAATTTGGAACAAAAAAGAAAGGAGGAACAGAGACTTGGATCAGGCAAAGACAAGATCACATGTGAAACTACAGCATCAAGTGTTCCATAAACTTGAGGCATCTCAATAAAAGCTGTATCCAATTTAGGGAGCCAGTGGGACCTCCTCCCACTTCATGGACTCCATTGTTCAAGGGTCACCCTCAGCTTGGCTCTCCTTTTCAGTCCCCTTCTCCATCTTTCCTTTGGATCCGAACCCTCCCAGATTTAATTTGCAAAACGTTGCACAAGAAGGAAAAAAAAAAAAGTTCTGGCCTTTACGGACCAGATAAATAGTAACTCGCAACAGTCCGTGACCCTTGTGGGGCTTACAATCGATGACGATCAGACTGGTCGATTCAGTCTAGAAGAACCATCATCTCCGATCTCGGGCTCAAAACGTAGCAAACTTTCTCCAGGTGGAAGCTGGATGGAAAAGGAGGCAGGTATGGTCCAATTCAGACAAAAAAGTGAGGCAGATAGCGACACGATAGCACGCAGCAAAAGCGTCTTTGTCTGTTTCAACTTGTTCACCTACTGAAATTTCAATTCCTCGAAAAACATATCTACTGTTGTTGGGTAATTATTTGTGTTTCTAGATATGCACGTGTAGAAGAGAAGGGATTGGAAGCAATACACGGCAATCTACCCCGCAAGTCAATTCCGTCTCATGCATTGTCTTCAGAAATGATTTTCACTTTCTGCATTATACTATATAGGCTTCTGCCTTGCTTCCTCCTTACCAGCAGAGTGAGTAAAAAGACGCTCTCTGTGTCTATAAATGATGTTGTCTGATGCCCCAAAATTCAAATGTGGGAAACACGGAGCTCGACTTATTGCTTATAGAGTACGAGATACTGTCGGTATTTTATGCAGACGGATCGGATCAGAGCAATGCAGATGGATGGGCCATATTTTACGGTGAGTGCGTTAAAAGTAAAATCAGAGGGTGTCCTTCCTTCATCTTCCCTCTCGATTTTGCTTAAGAATAATGATACCATAATTGGTGAATAATTAATGTTTTTTAACCCTGTGATCAGCTAAGATCATGTTGTTAAAGGAATTTAAAGGGTCATCTGTTGAAAGACAATTTGCTGCCCAATTGTCACATCCAAACTAATCACATTTGCCTCACCTAAAGAACAAAAGCACTCTGTCTGCAGTGAAAAAAATAAACAAATTATCACAGTGCAATTTTTAACAGCAAATTTGGATGAAGTAATGACCACACCCTGATGTCATAAAAATAGCCTGTCCAAAAGCGTATACAATCTGCGACGTAACAATAAACTGGAAGCCACTCAGAAGTATCATCAGATACTAGGCGGTCTTCCAAATACCAGGCGAGAAAATTTACGTGCTTCATCTACCGTATGTCGAACTTCTGGCTCAAGTTTTTGAGGAAGTAGGCAGCAAATAAGTGATAACAAAACAGACACTTTTCCTTTCAACTCATGCATATACCTACACCTGTCTGTTTCTCCCAAGCCTTTCTCTGTCGCTTCCCATTCCCTATTCTATCTGCTCGTGTTAAGTGAAGGTTCGATGCGAGGACTGCAAAACCTTGCTTGGCATACAGCGTTGATACAGCACCCTTCAAGTTTAAGTTTCGAGAAAGTGGTCTAGCATTTATCTCCGAGAATAATTGCAGCGAGATGGGAATGTGATTAGAAGTTTACTGTAGAAGTTATAATTATAACAGAAGACAAAAGGTGCTGAAAGATCAATCTTTCACACTAATGACATATAATCCGACGCTTTATTTTGTGCTTAGGACTTATATTGTCTAATGGACCACACCATGGAATAGTTGCCTTTAGACCCACCAACCATATCCCAAGTATGGTCTCCCGAAAATAGTCCAAAAACCAAAAAAAAAAAAAGAGAGAGAAGAGGAGTAAAAAAGCCTAGAAAAACTCTGACTTATGCAGCAAATTGCTTTGTTATTTGTATTCATTGGGTTCAAAGAGAGACAGAGAGTTGCAGGGGTCAAACAGTATTATGGACTATCAGAACATTATAAATCCTCTATACATCTGTGGCTTCTTCCTGACAAAGCTTGCTTCATTGTGTCTTGAAGTCCTCAGCAATGTCCTAATGAAGGAAACTCTAAGGTACCTAGCAGGCGTTGCAGGCCCAAGTGGTTATGGCTCCAACTCCACAGCCGAGCAAGTCACTGAGGCCTCTTCGTCCTGCTGTCTCTTCCCTTCTCGGCTCACTGCCATTGTTACAGGTCAGTGTAACTCTCTTCCTCTCTTCCTCAACTATGATTCGAGAAAGCTCTGTTAGGCGGTCCTTAATTTTTTCTTCCATATCCAATTGTTCTGATGATGATAATGGTACATACTCATTTTCTCCCAAAGCTTGAGCTCGTGGAGTGAGTCTATCTGCTGTTGAGGATCCCTTGAGGTACTCAATGCATTCTTCTATGTAATGCATCGTCATCTACAAACCACCTGTTCTTTTTTCGTATCTACTACTCCAATGCACTGACCATAAGGGATCCTTTAGTGCAGAAGGTAGCCCCATATTCATTGTGATGAAGTGAAGAGGGAAAGGAATGGAATTTATTTCTTGGATTATTTGGGAGTAATGTTTGTGCAAGTGGTCTTTTTTGCTTCCTTCTGATTCCATTTTCTTGTCTTCAATCTCAGTTAATAAATATCCATGCAAAAGCTCTTATGTACTTGTAAATGATTTCTCAATTTTATAATCTTACCAGGGCAAATTTCTTCAAGGCCAAATTCATTCTTCGCTGAGTCCCACTAATCCTCCACACTAACCATTCCTTAATACACCGCATGAATAGCTCAAATGATGAGCTATCACCAAACATCAATAAACAGCTAGCTGCTCTTTATGCCTCGTCCCTCTCCATCTCCTTCCCCCTGTCTATCATTGAACGAATTCATGACAAGGGTCGTGTTCTGATCTCAGCATCATTTGCCATTGAGGGTCATTTGCCAAACAAATGAATGGCACTCAGAGCGTCAATTTAGCTCACGTATATTGTGTAATTTGGTAGCATATACTAAATATTCTATTTTCAGTTGCTCTCTGTAACTCTAGCGGGATATGGTTTTTGTCTCTTGCCGGTATCTAACTCTTTGTTCTGCCAAGACTAGATCTTCTAATACATTCATTAATTTATTTATTCTATTTATTTCTCATATACTCTTTTGGGGCCTGCAGGTGCTACTTCGGGAATAGGAGCTGAGACAGCAAGAGTGCTTGCAAAGAGAGGGGTTAGAGTCATAATTCCCGCAAGGAATCTCAGGAAGGCCGGGGATGTGAAGGACAAGATTCTGAGGGAATCTCCAAATGCAGACGTTATGGTGTTGGAAATTGATCTTAGCTCCTTCACTTCCATAAGAAGATTCTGCTCAGAGTTCCTATCCCTAGACTTGCCCCTTAACATCCTCATGTAAGTAAGAAAGAATTCTCAAGTTGAGTTGACTGTCTCGACGAATTCGCCCTCAGCTTTATTCTTATTTCGCAATCAAACCTCTTTCCTCAGAAACAATGCAGGAGTTTTCTCTCAGAAGATGGAGTTCTCTGAGGAGAAGATCGAGATGACATTTGCGACCAATTACTTGGGTAACTAATGGCCTGCTATTGATTGTGTCGTCTTGTAATTTTTATTGTCTACATTTTAATTTAAGGCAGGTGTTCATTAACAAGACTCACTTTGATTTGGCAGGGCACTACATCTTAACGGATATGCTGTTAGAGAAAATGATAGAAACAGCAGCAGAATCAGGCATACAGGGAAGGATCATCAATGTTTCTTCAGTCATCCACAGCTGGGTAAACAAGGAGACCTTTTGCTTCAATCATATGCTTAGCCCAAAAATGTAAGTTTCTCCTTATCAAACTGTCACCGCATACCTAACTCACTTTCATGAGAAACCTGACACAAAAAATCCTACTCTGATCATGCAGTTATAACGGAACACGGGCATACTCTCAGTCAAAATTGGCGACAATATTACATGCCAAGGAATTGGCGAGACAGCTGAAGGTATCAAATCGTTTTCCTGGAGCCAAATTTAGATTATTAGGAATCATGCTATCATTTACTTTCTATTATTCACGATTTGCCTTTTCCATGTTGGTCTGTTTTGTCTTCTGCAGGCAAGGAATGCCAGAGTAACTATCAATGCATTGCACCCAGGAATTGTGAAGACGGGAATTGTCAGGGCACACAAAGGCTTTATTACAGGTATGATTATATGCAGCATTTCCACATTTAAAAGGGATAAAAAGAACAGAGAAGGAAATAAACAATCAGACGTCTTGTTCATGAAAGATCTTTGCTTCTGCAGATTCCTTATATTTCTTAGCATCCAAACTATTGAAAACCGTATCACAGGTATGTCATGAACATGGGCCTTTTCTTTCCTGTATTCAGTCTGCTCACAAGAACGAGGGATAAAACCAGTCAAACTTGTGGGTCTGACACAACCTATGATCTGTCACAAAAACGCAAATGTCTACTGTTGCAGGGAGCCTCGACAACATGCTATGTAGCTCTAAGTCCTCAGGTGGAAGGGGTGAGTGGGAAATATTTTGCAGACTGTAATGAGACCACTTGCTCAGCTCTGGCAAATGATGAATGCGAAGCAAGAAAACTATGGAAGCAGACCCGCCTACTGATTCACAGGCAACTGAGTCCATAATTGGAGACTGATTTAAGGGATTCTTTCCAAGCATATACACGCTCCATATTTTGGAGTTTCATCTTTATGTAATGAAAAAAACATAGAACAGACGTAGGATTACAGAGTATAGCACTTCTTTAGGGGCTGAAGCTGGAGTACATGTAAATAAGAGTCTTCACTAGAGCAAGGATGAACTTTACGATTTTAACAGGAAACCTAATAAATATCAGTTCATGCCATCTCATAATTGAAATAAAATCACAGGAAATTCATTCATGGCACTTTTGCAGCCTTTCTTGCAACAGCACATTCCCTCGTTTTCTGCATCACCAAATAAGCAAGCAAGTATTCTAAACAACTGAATTCAACAAAATGACACAATAGTAGGACATCTGAGTGAGTGGGAATGATCAAGCAATAATAGGACATGCTGACCAGTTTGACAAGTACAAACGTGGACACTATGGTAAGAACAACGTGACTTCTAGTTATTCATGGGCCCAGGGCAGGAACTTCAGTTGGGGACCGAAGCATGCTGGCTAATTCTGAGTCTTGAACATCGACTAGTTACCATGACTAATTAAGTCAACGATAAGGGATTGCTAAAAGACAGAGAAACATGTATATATTGACTACATTACTGTGAGCTTTTTGCCAGCTAAACTATAGATAGATGAATTGAAAAACAAGATAGGGAAGCTGCATCATCACACCATTCAAGAAGTTCCTTTGAGTTGCAAGCTCTCAGTTTTTGACTGTCCTAAATTCAATGTTTTGAAGTCAAATCAATTAGATCAAACTCAACTGAGGTAGCTTATCCAACTTCCTAGTTAGTCAAGTGTATAAGCAACAGTATTCAACCAGACTATACATTAGTTAAATGAGAAAAACTTTGAAAAGCTGGTGCTGATCCTGATCCAGGAGATAAATCTGGTATTTTGAGATGCTCTCCCAGGGCTAGCTTTCTTAAAGTTCTTGGTGACTTCTGTATTTTCAAATTGACGCTCTGATTCACTATTTTGGAGTTTTGGTTATCTCATTAGAATCTGATGTGACTGGAGCAAACACAGAAATATTGGACGATTCTTGAGGAGAAGCTATCATTTGGATCAAGGATCTGGCAAAGTCAAGAATTTTATCAGGTCTACCAGAATATACAGATGACCTGAAGTAATCAGAGAGTAGGGTTCCATGAAGAACCAATGGAGCTTTAAATTCACGATGAGTTGATTGAAGAGTAGATGGAATGAAATATAGTCATCCACTTTCCCCTGCTGCTTCTTAGAGTTGTCTTCTCGTAGTTCTAACAAACTTGTAGATCATTGCTTTTGTTCAACTTGAGGACCAGCTCACTGATGCTATCTGAGGGTGGGTTACATGGCATTACTGAGAAGAAAATGGAACCAGGAAACCAGAACTCAGCATATAATTTGAACCTTAGCATCAAGAGGAAAATTCAGTAAATGTGAAACAAAGACTTACATGTCTATGTATCATTTGCATAGCGAATAGTGAAAGAGAACGCCTTTCCCAGCCTTTTCACATTGACGTTGTTGAACATGAAATTAATCCCTACGACGAAATGCCACTTCTATATATCCTGCAAGAAGAAAGAGACTCGTGCCATTGCTAAAAGTTATGCTTCTCATTTCCACCTTTGACTCTGAGACCATGCACCCGATTGAACCATGAAATCGCCTCCTGAATATCCTGCTCCCAATTAGTTTCTTGTTTATTCTTCTCTCTTCAGTTAATACTTTAATTGGGAAAAGAAAAAGAATCCAGCTTTGGATGCTTGATTGTTGAGATAAATCACGCTAGCTCTAGGCAGTAGCAATAAAGGCCAATGCCAACAAGAAGAAAAGAACATACCTAAGGATTCACGGGATAAAATTGCAACATATTCATCCATCCTGGCTTTCTGATCCTGTGCAATTTTTTAAAGCTCTCCCACTCTAGTTTTAATAGGCCTTCCATCTCTTGGTCCCTCCGTCGTTTTCATGTCTATGGGTTTTCTCTGATAAAAAGGACATTCATATTGGCTTTCCTCCATCTTTGTCGGATTAAATATTGGGCAAGTCACTAGTGTTTCTCATTCTAGTTGATAAATAACACACATTAAAATTTATTTAAGTAGGGATAAGTGAGGCCACAATAGGGCCTATCTTCACTTATATCAAATTTAATTAGTGATTATACATTCACATTAGATGAGCTATATTCATCCAATGCAATATGAGAGAATCCTTGTTTCTCTGAGAATTCAAATAGGGCACCGAGTTTGACCGCTTGAGCAGCCCAGGAAAGTGGATAGACCTAATAGAAATGAAAGGCCCGGGGAAACTCTCCTCGGAGATAGAACATCACAGCCTTTCTTCCTCTGCAGTTTTTTCCCCTGCTTTTTCAGGCCGATGTATCCTTTTTGTCTACACACATCTACAAAGTGCTGATGCTTCTAAAATGCCCAGCAGGAGCTTCAATATGCTGAGATAGCAGCATCAGACACTGCTGATGCAAGTATATTTTGGGTCTGATTTGAGCATGATGATCTGATAACATATTGAGCTATCAATTTACCTGATCTGCCTGGAGAAAGGGGAGCACTTCGAGCACACACTGGATGGTGGATGGGTATCATTATGAATGGTTAACATCCACTACAACGTTACATAATCCAATATAAATCAGTTCAAATGAGGAGTTAGTCATTCAGAGATACTCACCTATTAACCGAGCATTCATTTTCAAGAGATTACAAATAACACAAAAGAATCATTTTATACTTGCCATGAGATAAATTAAAAAACAGAAAAGCCTATTCCTACTACGGACATCTAACATTTCTCCCAGGACCGCCGTAGTAAAAGTACGTCCCCCACACTCTGTTCCTCCCCTGCCTTATGTTGTAACAGTTCGGGTGGTCTGCCAATGAATGGAGATTCGGTGGAGGAATCAAGTTGTTGTCCCAATCCACAACCTGGATGTTCCTCAAGTAGGAGGCCTTCCCAAAGCCTTCCCAGGCAAAGTGTCCGCTTCCCATTTGTGTGGCTGTGTGGATGCCGTGCGGCCTAAAGTTCACAATTTCTCCCCCGAACTGGATCATGTTGGCGTGGTTCCTTAAGTGGCTGAATATGTATGCCGGCCAGTACCCAACTAGTAGCCCAGACCCGAATTGTAGCCACCAGTGACCATGCCTTGGATCCTGTAACGTATTCCAGGATCTGTTTAATTGAGTGCATGTCCTACATATTTTGGAATAGGGGACGGCCTTGCAAGTAGTGAATCATTCTATTCAACAACTTCAAAATTCTATTCACTGTGTCTCTCCTTTCACTTGTAGCAAATACGGCAAATATTAACTTAAAGTAACATGATATATCATATGACAAAAACTCACCTTCCAGACCATGACAGTGATATCGTATTGCCGGCCTCCATAAGTAGATCTCGGTGAGATGGCTGCCCCCACAGCAATCCTGTGGTTAGTTTGGACAAACCCCGAGCAGAACAAGTTGTAGCATCCAGTTGTTTGGTATGCATCGGCCTGCCAAAATCGATGGACCACAGTTCAATACAACATCCACCCAAAACTACTGTCTAATAAATTATCCTAAAAACGGAAGGACATTTTGATGATGAATGTAGAAAAATTTACACTTACGGTCCAGTAAATGAAGAACCGTGGGCTGTTGTCTCCATATAATTCTGGACTGACCTGATCGGACAAATTCCGTTATCATTACCACACAAGTTTTTCAGCGGAACAAAGTGAAGGGGAAACATGGGTGAGATTTCTCACGACTTGCCTGCCATCCCGCTTCAATGGTGTTCAGATCATTTCCAAAAGAACCCGAAATGACCCAAATCTGTGACAGGCTGAACTCATACCGGTCTGCGACGCGTGGGGCCCAGACATTAATGCTCGCCTTTGCTCCATAGTATTGGTCTCCGTTGACGAATGCAACTGCATGCTGCAGAATTAACAGCAGTCAATGTGCGGATCTAGATGGGAGAAAAGAGAAGAGGCAATCAATTCCCGTCTTGTATGTCATGTCAGGTGAAACATCAGAGGCTGTTGTGCTGTATCTTTCATTACTAAATGCTATGCCCTGTCATGCACTTAAATGTTTATAATTGACTCAGATTTAAATGGTTGTGATTGCAGTGACAAGAATGGAAGATCAAATCATTATTTGTGATGGTTGTTGATTATTTTTGGTGGAAGACTACAATTTTTGTAAAATCCTTTTACCTCGTGGCCACTGCCTGATGAATCTCTCCTCACACCCCTCCGTCGTTTTCTCCCGAATCTCTGAATTGAACTCGCTCTAAGGACATCCTTCTCTGTGGTTCTTCGGATTGGAATGGTTCCTCCTGGGCAAGAATCCCCATTTTCAGCCCAGAGCTGGAAGATCTCAGTGGACTCTTGTGCACTCGTTGACGACTCATTGCAGTTGGGTCTCTCTGGTGGATCCTAGAAATTTACTTTCTTTCATAAACTCCCATATGTTAACATTAAAAAATGATGCAAACTTTCATGAGGGCCTACCATCTGAAGAGGGAAAAAAAATCAAAATTGATAATTTAAGAAAGTATGTGAAGCCTTGAGATTGTTCAACTGATGAATGAAACAAGTGAGCAATTTACCAAAGGCTTATGCCCTTTGAGGAGAGGATGGTCGAAAGCAGGTTGAAGATGAGTCTCAACACAGTCTATCAGATCACCATCAGGGCTCTGCAATCAAAAGAACAAAGGTAACACCTTTCTCATAATACCTTTTTCCTTTTTACTCTGTCAAGGAAAAAAAGAAGGAAAAACTGAACATTTTAAAAATCCAACATTGAAGTGAGAAGGGAAAGAAAAGCAAATACATGCCTGGATAGTCTTGACGGATGGCTTGTTGATTTTCCGGAGAAGGTGATTGACTTTCCTCAGCTTACGCAGCTCATAAGCTGATCGGAGAGTCTGGTTGGCTGGCAGGGTGTGGCTGGAAATTGCTGCACCAGTGGAGAGAGGCGATAGTAGAGACGCAAAGAGAAGGAAATTGACAAACATCTGAGCAGTGTTGCTGTAAGAAGAGGAAGAAGAAGACAAATTTGAGGAATGTTGTTCGTTAGGGTGTATCAGAAATCTTGGGGCTGTTTGTCCTGTTGCTAGATGACCAAAACATAAAGGAAACGAGTCTTTCTTCTTCTTCATGATGGACACGGAGAACCAACCTTCATCGAGTTTTAACTACGAGAAGAAGACAGGGGAACAGAGTGAATGGAAGGGAAGAGAACCCAATTGGAAGAACAGGTCACTGACTCATCGTTTTCACTGCCATGGAAGAAGAAGAAGAAGAAGAAGAAGAAGAAGAAGAAAACTCTTCGACTCTGTACTAATGTAAATCTTTGTTTTGCGTTCTCTCTCTGACACAGATTTAGGAGCCTTCAGGCGCAAGCATATTAAGATGGACCATGGCGGCATGCATTGAGCAATACATTTCTAAGTTTTAAGGAAGCACAATAAATTCCTTACCAAAGGAACCATGTTGAATCATGACTGCACGCCTTAGGCTTGTTGGAGATGTACTATGTGCATCCAAAAACCGATCGACACTAACCATGCATATCAACCGACATCCATGGAAGATTCATGAATTACTGAATATGTAATAACTATCGGCCTTTACAAGTTAATCTTATCAGTAAACCAACTTAATCTGGAAGGCCCTTCAGTCTGATGGATTATAAGATATGTTCTAAAAAATGTTGAAAAACAATTTTGCACATGTCCTGGCAATATTTTTAAACCAAAGCGTTCCCAACACAGCAGAAATGATGACAAGCCGGCCCACTTGGGACGCACTCATCTTAAAGGCGACATTTGTGAACCATTACTGATGCCATGGCCCATAAAGGAATGGAACCCACTTCGCAGGCAATTAAACTCTCTGCATTCTGCAGGACTAAATCGTGTAGATGATAACATCTCACCCGTAGAGCTAAAGGGCGCACGCACGAGCTAGCCGATGTAGTAATTAGTTGAAGAAAAAGCCTCATTGACCGATTGATTTAGTTCATGCCGGTTTCTAACTAGCAGCTGCACAAGCTTCTAACCTATTCACTCGTGGGGATCGACAGGCAGGCATGCATGCATCATCTAACAGCTTAATACCGACGAAGAATATTTCATATTATGAAATAGCTTGTCCTCTCGTCACTTTGTTGTACTATTGTTATCATTGCTGTTCAGATTGATATAGCATGGATGACAATAATAATAATCTAATCCGTGTTCATCTCGAAGCTCGACTTCACATACCCGACATCCCTCCAGGATTATATTATTGATGATACATAGTAGACACCAAGATCTACATAAAATTATACCCGGATATGGTATAAATTGATTGATGACTTCTTCTTAATAATTATTCTTTAGTCCATCTTTTCTTAATCAAATCATCCTTTATGTCAAAAATAGATTCCAAGCTTCCTATTGTTTGACCCACTATATACATATCTCTCTCTAAAGTATTTAATTCAAATCCTGTAATTAAAGAAAATCGATAGTTTTACCGCTTGATAAATCGGACTTAGTTGAATTTTAGATGTCATATGGCACATCAAGTGAACAGAAATGTTATACTATATTGATAACATTATTTATTCTAGAGAGATGGCTACAACCTTACGGTGGTGACTGTACCTTGAAATTCCCTTTGAACATGCTCTGTTGCAATGCTGGAATATAAAGTTTTCATGGGCCCTTTTGGCATAATTATCTATCCTCTTTCTCTTTCTCGGGTCCTGTGTGCAAGAAAAGCTTACCACCACTACCAAAAGGCTTTAATGTAAATTTCAATCATGCCCCTCCTCATCTTCTTTTTCACATGGGGAGCCACTAACCGCTTCTGCACCAAAATTGAAAGCACTCACTGTCAAAGGACCATCCCTCCCCAATTTAAAAGGCTGATGACCCAGCAATGGTCTTAACTGTGGGACTGAATCTCCATGGCCCCCTTTCTTTAGGGTTGGCCTCACAAAATTCGATCGTGGGTCGACATTCTCACACCAAGCATTATCACCCAATCAATTTTGATCAGCAAAATGCTGCAATTGTTTAATGCTCAGTCAGTAGTTATTATGTGTTCCCAGCTCTGATTCAGGACTTATTCAATTCAGTGTGCACCGCTTCCACTGGAGACAAAAGGCTTCTTCATTCAGTTTAAACCATAATCCCATTTTCATAATCTGCAGTTGAAATAAGCATGAGTCCTTCAAGCAGGTAAGATAATCCGAGGTTAGAAGACTGCAAGATATTGTCTCTGAATTGAAAGTATCGCATCAAGAAGCACATTCTCCATTAGGCTAGGGGGGCTCTTCTTCTCCTGCGATGGACACCGACAGTAGAAGCGAGAAACTCAGTCAGTGTCCATTAGTTCCTAAAATTTTGTACTGATATATTGTTGCCAACTAGATGGATGGGATCTGATACTGACATCACTAGTTGAATTCGTGTTATCACTCCCAGTTTACATCAGTGTGCAGCTGTGTTCAACTATCTTTTTGGAAAGCTAGAGGTGTCGGTCTAGTTCTTGGTCTTGTACGATATGCAGATGAGGACAGAAAGAGGACTGTTGCCAATTCCAAGTCCCCTAAAACTCACTTTTCCTCAGAGAATTTTCGAATTTCCATACAACAAAAGTGAATAACGTGTTAGGAAATTTTCGAATATCATTCTCGCACACCATGGCCTATCAACTCCTCAAAAGTTTCAGGAAGATAAATTCTCTAAGAAGCAAAGGACAACTTCCAAATTCTGCTAAAGTTGGAGCTGAAAGGAATGAAAAGAAAAAGGAAAAAGAAGCATCTAACATTCTGTTCTACATTCTATGGAATATATCAGCTAAAGCGAAAGCGATGATTTAGTTAATTTTGTTCATTATAATCCTATAAACAACCTCCTCATTGTAGTTCTGTGAATGTATAGATAGTTCAGGAAAATGTCGTCTTCATGGGGGGAAAACGCCAGAGGGACAGGAGAGGCTAACATCGGGGGGATAATCCAGAGAATGGTAAGCCTGCCTCGGACTGTGATCGGAGAATTCTCAAGAGCAATGGGCCACGGAATGGACTTGATGGGAATAGGGACTAGAAGGCGCCAATCCATCCCAATAAACTTTCCTGCACATTCACCACAGGAGCACCTGATTTCGGTCCCAGAGGAATGGGCATTTCTCACCACTTTTGAGCAGCAGTACGGATCAATTCATCCCTTCTTCTATGCCTGCCGAATGACTGAGGCACTGAAGATAGCAGAGCAAGACAAGAAGTTCCTGTTCCTTTACCTACACATGAAGCATCATCCTTTCACTCCCTCCTTCTGCAGAGAGACATTGTGCTCTGAGCTCGTGGTGCAGTTCCTCAATGCAAATTTCATTTGCTGGGGAGGGGTTGCTGATCAAGGAGAAGGGTCGCAAATGGCAGCAACTTTGCAGCCAGGAAGCTTCCCATTCTGTGCGCTGGTAGCTCCTACTCCAGGGAATTCAATTGCCATTCTACGACAGGTCTGTCTGAAATAATTGTTAGATGATGCCAATAATACCATCGTTATGCCTATTCTTTGACCTTATAACTTAATGAAAACCGGTCAATATAGATTTTGAATACTATATTCCTGATGGAGTTACCATATTAAACTTCATGGTGGATCAATCACTTGAAACGTGTTAGAGCATAGATCCTACGCTCAAATTATTGTGAAGATCAACCAATTAACCACGCAGGAGATTAGACAAATGGGGCTCCTACAAAATAGCCAAATTTCTCTATTAATTTTTGTGTTGGCTGCAATTAGATGGAATGTCCGATATCCCCTTCTGAGCTGGTGGAGATACTTCAGAGGACATTGGAGGAGCAAGGACCAGCTTTTGGCCTTGGAAGCAGCAGGAATGAGCGAGAAGCAAAGATAAGAGCTGATCGTCGGCTCAGAGAGGAACAAGATGCTGCTTATCTTGCAGCTCTTCAAATTGACAAGGTAAGAATAAATATAGTCGATATTAACAGACGAATTTGAAATTGACCAACATTTTCTTTTGTGTATTAGGACAAGGAGTTGAAGAAGAGCTCACAGGCCAGAGATATAGGTCGCAAACCAGTGGAAACAACACGGAAACACTCTGAGAAGCCAAGAGAGGTTCGAACTGCCACAGATTCACACAAGAAGGTATCCACACCTCAAGGAAAGAATTCACAACCTACTCAGGTATTGCATTTCGTGGCTGAACTTCACTTTTATGAGCAATGTTGAATATTTTGCTGAAGTTGCCTCATGTTTGAATGATTGGAAACTTTGCAGATACTGATACGGTTCCCAAATGGGGAGAAAAGAGAGCATAGCTTCCTGCGCTCTGATGAGCTCCGATCAGTCTACCAATACATTGATTCGTTAGGCCTCTCAGGGATTGGAAGTTACAGACTGGTCACAAACTTTCCTCGAAAAATATATGGAGCAGATCAAATGGGAATTACTCTTAGAGATGCTGGTCTATATCCTAGAGCTAGCCTCTTCCTGGAGCCCCTTTAGGTGCTCCATTTGTATGCACGTCCTGTGCAATAAAATATGTTGTTATTATAAGCCTGTCTAGTAAAACACAATGCAACTGTTACAGGTCCCATGTTTTGAAAGATTTCCTAGTTCTTCATCTCCCCAAAGGAGTTTGGCATGTTGAACTCGTATTTGTGCTCTCTCAAAATATCACTATAGCACCTTAAAAGCCCAACAAGCTCGAGTATGATGAGCACTGAAAAGAAAATCTGGTGCTGGGCTGGCTGCTGCATGGTAGTTGAACTTGGTAACAATTCAACTTGATGCTCTCGAGTTTAAGACAAGCCCAGCGCAGTATTCCATCCTCCGTGCAACCAACAATGCTATATACTATAATGGAGCATCTGATGGTGTTTATGCGACTATTAGGACTTATCCAGGTAGAAACAATCATCATGTTCAGAGGATGAGGATTGATTTGATGGAGGGAAACATGCCCAAAATCTTAAGCCCATTCAAATATTGGACCGAGCTCTGATGGAAACATACTTTGACCCCTTACTGTATCATTCTACAATCGACCATACAGAAAAGAAAAGTCAAGCACTTAACTTTTACCCCCAGAAGAATCAGAACAACCTGCAGTTGTTCTTAGTCCAGCAGTTGTTTCTTAGTCGAGTGACCAGTCGTGGCCTACTCCATTCTGCCTTCACTCATCTCCTCAGAGTACTCTTTACATTATTCAGAGATTGCTGCTGATAGGTGACTGAACCATGTCAATTGTATTTTGTACCTTGATTAGATTGTTATTTTCTAATATGTCCTTAACTCAAAATTGCAATAATTAAAGAGATGGATAGGTTGAATGTGGAGGTTTGCAAAAATTTTGGTTCAGTTGGAACTACCGTGCAGTTGCATTCAAGCAGTATGCTCGGTACTAGAAATCAGTGCACTAGTCGCTACTTAAATCATATTTCAGGTAGGTGAAGTCACGATTTACCCTTTTTTTTTTTTACTGCATAGCCATGAATCTTGGTAGGTCGGCCTATTTTTTCCGCACACCCACGAACACCACCCCCATTGCGCCACGCGCACCCCCCCCCCCCCCCCATAACTTCTTTATTTTTGTGTTAATGTTGTTCCATGAACAGTACTCCGGTAAATCATGGATGGAAAACATTTTATGATATTGTTTGCAGCCTTAACAATTACACTTTCTTCTTTTGCTTGACAGGTATATAGGATTTAACAACTTCAACTGGTAACGGCTCTGTCATTTACTGTTGGACGAGTAAGTTGACTTAACACAACCTGGCAATGAGCAGCTCTTTTGTAACCCTCCTGAATGTTCTTCAGAGTCCCAGATCACCTGCATTTAGTTGCTACTGAACTTCCTCATGTGATTCTTCCCTTCCAACACAGGCTTAACAGCAACTGAATGGAAGCAGCAGTGAATTTTCAGTCCATGAAGGGTACTATCCCTTTCTGAATACCTAGGAGTAGCTCGACTTTAAGTTTGGACATGGAAAAATATGGGTGCCGGAAAATCCTTGTTGCATCTTTTCACAACCCTTTATTGGAATGCTTTCCCTGGATTCCAACTGGCAGTGATATCTTGGTACATTATAATTCCTGGTAAAAAGATCATTGCACTGTCTATGAATTCAGGAGGTACCTGTGAGCCCACGGGCTTGGGCCCGAGGAGAGCCCGCCCAATCAGCTGGCCCATCAGCCCGTCCACTTTTCCTTCTCCTCCCCCTCCCTTGCGTTGCCTTTGTCGTCTTCATTCCCATTTTTCCCTGCTGAGAGAGAGAGAAGAGCGATTTAGGGTTGATTAGGGTTTGTGACTTCCCAATCCGTCTCCACTCCATCTGCCTGCTGTGGGAGCAAATTGAGCTCGGAAGAGAGGACCTGCTGCAGGCCAGAGCTTGGTCCTAGGCTCCACTGCCCTATTGTCGACTTCGGGCGTTGAGGTGAGAATCTCGGATACCCGAACCCTCCTTAGGTTATTGCTGATTTGGTGTCCGGGAATCGCTATGGCTGAGATCTATGTATTGTTGCTGGGAGCTGCGGTTCTATAACTGTTAGGGTTCGAGTTGAGGCCGGCTGAGAGGCGTAGTGTGTGCTGCTAGTATGGTTGTTCGTTCTGCTGAGGGTTTTCTGTTCCTCTGTGTGGCTGCAAGTGAGGTGTTATTGCTGTTATTGCTGGGAGGTTGAGTTCTTTAGCTGTTAGGGCTTGGGTTGATGTCAGTCAAGGGTGGAGAGAGTGTGTGCTATTAGTGCGGTTTGGTTCGTTTCTGCCGAAGGGCTTGCTGTTTTTCCTATGTTGCTGAGAGTAGATGCTGGTGAGGAGAGAAGGAAATCACCACTGGGTGAGACGAGAAGGAGTGACCCCTCTCTTTAGATCAGTCGGTAGAACAGCCCTATACCCTCTCAAAACCCTAGAAATGATCCTTAACTCACAAGAAGATATTTTCTGTGAATATGATAGGTGGGTAAATTTACTGATACATTTGTGTATAAGTATGTATATTGACCTCATTGTGGGTGATATGATAGGTGCTGAGGAGACCCGGGATCAACACCTTGAGGACCCTGCTTTGTGAATTTGATCGACTAAGGGGGTTGTGAGTACATTCTTCCATTGTGGAATGATCTGTTCGTGTTTTAGTTTATAGCAGTTATGACCGAGGAATGAGTAGCTGATAGATATCTGTGTGATACCGGTAGTGGTCATGCATTCATTCATTCATTTTGCATATTGCTTGTGCTTGTGTATAACCATGGTGACCGCTAAGCCGGCGGAATAAAAATGGGCCTTACTGATCTACCGCGGGTTCTCGGCGGGATATAAGCATGAGACATGAGTGACACTGGCTCTGTGACCCCAGTGGAATATGTGAGTTGACTCCCCACGGACCCTGTCGGGAAAAACAAAGACCAGAGAGGAGAGGTAAGAAAAAGAGAAAGACTTGAGTGCGACGGGTCCACTCTTACCGCCAGAGGTTAATAGGCGGCCCCCGCGTGCGTGCGAAGGGAAGGGCACGAAAAGGAGAATTATATGAGATTGATTGAGGTGCGGGGTCATGGTACCGTTTGGGGAGAGGAGGAGTATCGGTACCGCCATAACTCTGTCGCAGAGGTAGTGCGACCCCATGGTTATTGTTTGACATGCTTGTTACATGCATTGCATTAGGTGGGTCGTGTGAAGCTGGCCAAGGTGCCAACGACCCCATGTCCATGGTAGATAAATTGTGTAAGTTGATATAGTCGTGTAAGAACATATATGTGAGCCATATGTTATTCCACTATGGAATTTTGTATTCACTAAGTTGCAGCTCACACTCTCTGCAAATTGTTTTCCACAGATAGAGGAGACACTCAGCCGTGTGGAGCCGCCCAGATAGATTCGGGGATCAACTAGGATAAGTTTATTTTGATATGGTAGGTATAGAAGTCCTGTATAGTGTGATCACATATCACGACCTGAATATCTGGTGGTTGAAAACTGTTGTTTGGGAAATGGTCGTGGATGGGTGTGACTGGATTTGGCGTGTTGAACTGATTTATAGCAGGTTTTGCATTTTCTGATTAGTCCTAAGTACAGGGGAAACTCTGCCGGATTTTCGGGTTGTGACAGTACCAAACCCTTACCCTTTCTTTAGCTCATATTCCAAATGAAGGGGAAAATTCTTACTATGAACTGTCTTATTTTTCCCGATCTTTCCGAGCTCCAACTCTGATATTTGATGCTCAAACCTAATGGGGCTCAAATTTGATGGCTTTGATTTCAGGTCCACTAAGACTAGCCGGTCCATTTTTTTGTTATTCTGCTAGTTGCAAGAATCTAATCTGATTTCTGACGTTGGAAAGAAGACCTCTGTCTAACTAGTAGCCTACACCATTGCAATCCTTTCCACACCACACCCCCCAAGCCCCAAGCCCCAAGCCCCACACCCAACCACCCCCACCCCCACCCCCAAAACAAGTCCAAAGTATACTTCTGCTAGTTAAAAATACAGCTGGTCCATGCAAATCTCACATTCAACCTGGATCTTGTGAACTATTTCTTGGTGTGCTATCCGCAAACGTGTGTCCAGTCCTAGCTTAACACATGCAAGTTGGTTCAGTTGCTTGTTTGTAATCGAATCAATCCAAACTTGCAAGCCCGATAGGAATTTAAAATAGAATTTCCTATTTCTTCATGGTTTTCTAAAGAATAAGCAATTTAAGTTGAGCTTTTCCACCGGACATGCAGAATCCTGGATTGACAAAAGTCAACATTTTATTATGTCATCATCGAGGAGCCCCAAACAATCAGAGCCTGATTATTAACATAGATTATCAAGTCAAACCTGCTTTATGCATCAAATTGCTCAATTCATTAGTGGTTTGATCCAGGATTCTCTTAAACTGGGCCACCTACCTACTCAACAGATAGTTGAAAAGCATCGGGGTGCCATATTTATCCAACCATAAGTCGATGAAAAACAAAATAAATAAATAAAATAATTTTATTATTCTTCTTCATTTCTTCGTGTTTCTTCTCTACTGAACTGCTGTAGAATTTCTTTGCTGTGTGTAACCCGAATGTCATTTCTGCTGTTGATGGAAACAGCTTCATCAAGGCTACGATAAGTTCCTGCAAAATTACTAATTTGTTCTATTCATTAAAGATGTATGGGAGCCCCTATTTCTGGGTATATGTTTGCAGTCACTGGCTTGATTCATTCTCAGTGGGCTCTCCCTTGTTAAAAATTCACTATCTTCAATCATTTACCTTCTCCTTTGGCAGCACCTCCTTTGTATGTTGTCTCCACTTTCACCATTTCAAACTCTCAACCCTCTTCATTATTTGATCTTTTCATTTTGCAGGTCTTACATGTTAAGAAATGCTAATTCCAAGTTAGAAAAAGATGAATAAAATCTTAGGAATACTAGTGACCATGATACAACCAACTATCAAAGCTTTTGGGTGCACATGGGACCTATCTCTTATTGTCCATTATTTAACATTGCAGATTTGGTGATTATATGTTACCTAGATATGAAAAAAAATGTAGAAGAATACCTCTCTTCCTCCATAAAAGTTACAACAGAAGTTCAAATTGACGAGAAATCAGAGGGAAAGTTGAGCAGCAAGTGGTATATATTCGAGAGGAGAGAACTTCAATTTCTTTTTCTTCATCCATTATAATGCCTGATGAGACAAAAGTCAAGATGAATGTATAGAGCAGCTTCTCTGAAACTAAACAAAACAAGGGAAACTCTAAATCAACCAAAAGTTCCCCATCAAAGAATATCAACTTCTGATAGTGTCCCATTTGTCCTCTTCCCTTTGGTCTCTTTGCTAGCAAAGAATCCCCTTCAGGAAATCTCCTCGAATCTAGAAACCAAACTCTCACATGGTCTTGGATCTTTGTTGGGTTATTTGGTTGAAATGTTGTTTAAATCCTAATTAGTCATCCTTGTGATGAGACCTTAGGTGGGGTATAGTTGTGTCTCCTCTTTTTTCTTCCTGCATTTTTATTGGGTATTAGGTGGTTTTGGTTGCAAGAATTATGTCCTGATCCCTAAAATCCACAGGAACTAAACTAATGAAATCTTCTTAAGGATTTACGTGCAAGGACTTGTCAAATCAAGAAATATACCTAGAAGCCTGGAGAAATGAAATATCTGATGCAGAATCCACAAGTGGCATGATTTATTCGATCGATTTTAATTGGGCCTATATGAAGAACATGCTGGATGTGAATGGTCTAATATGCATTTAACAAGTTCTGGTCTGCTCCTCATCACCATCTTATATTGTCATATAACTTAATGGATTTTTACCTGATTCGTGGGCAATCCTTGATGTCTATTATCCAGAATCACTCGCAGAAGTCAGACCCTCTACTTAATCCTTTTGGAACTAAACTGCTTATTCAAACAGAATTTTCATCAAGATGCATGACAGACACACAAAATCTACTGATAAAAGTGAACAGGAAATCTGCCTAAATTCTTGAAAACAGGCCATTAAGTTAAATTCAGTACGAACAATTCCAGCTAGATAAGCTCACCTCAAAGATGTTGAGCCGTATTATTATGTCTGATATTTCTGCTTAAGAGCCTACAATCTTTAATGCATTCTTGGAGCTTATGAAGGAAATCTAATATCTATGAGCACGTGTATACATCAAATTGGTGCAATCCAATGTAAAGTGAGGAGAACATCATCAGAACTTGTTGAATTGTCTAGTAAGTAGAGAGATGGGCACCTCCGGGTCAAAACTTTTTGTGCTCTTTTATATTTATTTCACATTACAATGTCTTATTCTTATCCCCATAGGACTTGCCCATTTTCACAAGCTATTGTATAACATTTGCTGCAATTTTCCACCATTGCCTTGATAAGAAAAAGTTAGGGAAAAGGGGAAAAGATTCTAGCCATGCCCTTCTAGCCCAAAAGTTTGCCATTTCTAAAGGTGTGTGTGATTAGAAAGTTTTAATAATTTCTTAGTGTATTAATAATGCTTACTTCATGACCAAATGTTTAGTCAAGCGTAAGCTGAGTAGAACTATATAAACTTTCAGCTCTTCATATTTTTGTCACCCCTCTTTTCTCTATACACTGTCTCTCTGTCCCTTTATATCTCTGAATTTCCTCCCTATGGTTATATTTCTTCCGCTTGCTTCCTCCTCTTCTTAGATCATTTCATTCCCCCACAGAATCTGATTTCCCAAAAAGATAATTTGATTCTGTTGAATATAGTATCTGGTTCTTGAGATTTGAGTGGAGCTATCTTAGTAATCATATATCCTGATATGGATATCACTCGAATGATTCACTGGATTCTGTTTTTTCTTATAATTTCTGTTCTTCTCTATGCTTCTACTGGAGATAACACAACAGAGTCCTACTGGCAGCTGAGAATAAAGTCAGAACTATCCGATCCTTCAGGATTTCTCCAGGACTGGTCACTGAAATTTCCCATCTGCAGCTGGAATGGACTTACATGTTCAGTCTATGGGGCCCATGTTGTCAGGGTCAATCTCTCGGGATTTGGAGTTACGGGTTCAATCTCACGCAATTTCTCCCAACTTCATTGGCTTGAAATGCTGGACCTGTCCTCAAATTCCCTCACTGGGCCCATCCTTCCTGATCTAAGGAATCTCCAGAATCTCAATTCTCTGCTCCTCTACTCCAACTCTCTTTCCGGTGAGATTCCCAAGGAGATAGGCCTGCTGAAGAACCTTCAGGTTCTTCGAATTGGCGACAATTTGTTAACAGGTGTAATTACACCAGAGATTGCGAAGTTGATGGAGTTGAGAGTTCTTGGTCTCGCGTATTGCCAGTTCGGCGGGAGAATTCCCACTGATATTGGTCACTTGATGAAGCTGACTATCCTCGACCTGCAGAGCAACAGCCTCATTGGTGGAATTCCTGAGGGGATTGGAGGCCTCAGAACTCTGCAGAACTTTGCAGCTTCGAACAACTTGCTCGAAGGAAGCATTCCTTCTTCATGGGACTCTTGGAATCTCTACAAATTCTGAATTTGGCAAATAACGGTCTCTCTTGGATCATTCCCATTGAGCTGGGTCGCCTCTCTAATTTGCTGTACTTAAATTTGCTTGGCAACAGAATTTCCGGACAAATCCCATTGGAGCTGAACCAGCTGGGTCAGCTTCAGAAGCTCGACATGTCAAAAAACAACCTCTCAGGACCAATAGACCTCCTCAGCAGCCAGTTGAAGAACCTCAAAGTTCTGGTCCGGTCTGATAATGTTCTAACTGGTGGAATACCTGATAATTTCTGTTCTGCTGAGTCGAGCTTGACACTCCTGTTCCTATCTCGTAACAAACTCTCAGGGACGTTTCCTCCGGAATTGCTGACATGTTCATCACTTGAACAGCTTGATATTTCAGACAACAGCTTCGAGGGCATCAGTCCACCCAGTATCAATCAGCTGGAGAACCTCACAGATCTCTTGCTCAATAATAACAGCTTCAATTGATCGATTCCTCCAGAAATTGGGAACATGAGCAACCTGGAGTATCTCTATCTCTTTGGTAACAGGTTCACCGGAGGAATTCCAAGTGAGCTTGGGAAGCTACAGAAGCTCATTGCCATCTACCTCTACGACAATCAGGTGTCAGGAAACATACCAATTGAGTTGACCATATGCACGAGACTAACAGAAATCGATTTCTTTGGGAACCACTTCAGTGGGCCCATTCTGCCTACGATTGGCAAACTCAAAAGCCTCATCTTGCTTCAGTTGGGGCAGAATGGTCTGTCGGGCCCGGTTCCACCAAGCCTGGGCTACTGCAAGAGCCTGGTGCTGTCAGCTTTGGCTGATAACAAGCTGTGTGGGACACTGCCTCTCACATTTAGGTTCCTTTCCCACCTGAGCACAATCACACTCTACAACAATTCCTTCCAGGGCCCACTTCCTGAGTCTCTCTTCCTTCTCAAGGACCTCAAGATCATCAACTTCTCCCACAAGAAGTTCAGTGGATCTATACGGCCTCTCCTGGGGTCGAGCTCATTGACTGCTCTGGTCTTGACAAATAACAGCTTCTCAGTCACCATTCCCTCCTAGCTGTCCATTTCCACAAACTTAAGCCGTCTCCGCCTTGCGCACAATCACCTCTCAGGCAAAATTCCTCCACAGTTGGGTAAGCTCAAGGAGCTCAAGTTCCTCGACTTGTCCTTCAACGAATTCACAGGAGAAGTCTCACCTGAGCTCTCTAACTGCACCAAGCTTGAGCATCTCCTCTTGGGCAGTAACAGGTTCAGGGGAATTATTCCTCCGTGGATCGGTGGCTTAGGAGAACTTGGGGAGCTGGACCTTGTTGGAATTTATCCTAATCCAAATTACCTCAAGATCATACGTGTTGAAATTAAAGAGAATTCTTAAATATAAACGAAAGCGTACCTGAATCCATAGATGGAACTTGTGTAATTGACCGGATATGGATCTTCTAGGACTGTACGAAAAATCTTTCAGAGGATGTGGGATTCACTCTGACTCTCGTTGACTAATGGGATATCAAAAGAGCCGATAATATCGTATGTCCCAGGGACCACAACAGCAAATTGCACATAAGTGCCTTCAGTTTATTAATTTCTAATTTCACCCATCATAGAAATCAGAAATCACTTTATGGTTTCTGCATATTGATCCTTACACCTTACAGATTGTCTGTTAAACCCTATTTTATAAACTTAATTAAATCACTTAATTGGGTTGACAAATTGGATAGCAGAGACACATGATCAATAATATATTGTTGGACCATATATTGTCAAATTAAAATTCAACAATCTCCCACTTGGGCCAACAAATATATCCCATATGTCATGTATCACCAAAATACTTTATTGAGCTAAAAATGCTATCCATATCAATAATCTCGTCCATTGAATGTATTGACATAGAACCAAAGCGTTCTTCATCTCATTTATTGTGACTAGAACCATCAATGATCACGTATGTCAACACACCCAACGTCATAGATCAAGTGTAGGTATGCAGCATGGAAATTACATGTAACTTGATCTAAACATATCTATTTCCAACTGGTCCTCCTCAAACCTTATGGAGATCAACTTTAAGTCATAAACAAGGTTCAGAGTGCAAATGAACAGAAAACTTTATTTCTGCAGAAAATAATTCAAAATAGTCATCATGAACAAATATAGTCATGTACAAACTCCCACTACACCTTAGCATCATAGTACGATGTTACACCCATATGAGCAGTGTGCTCATGAAAGACCATGGGTGCTAAAGCCTTAGTGAGCGGATCCAAAATCATGGAAGTTGTACCAATATGTTCAATAGACAACTGAGTACTCTGAATCCTATCTTTAACAACTAGGAACTTAATGTCAATGTGCTTTGACTTCGAAGAGCTCCTGTTGTTATGGGAATACATTACTGCTGACTTATTGTCACAAAATATCTTTAGTGGTCTTTCTATTCCATCAACAATTCGCAGCCTTGTGACAAAATTTCGCAACCATATCCCATGATTAGATGCCTCGTAGCAAGCTACGAATTCTGCCTCCATAGTTGAAGCGGCTACAAGTGTCTGCTTAGCACTTTTCCAAGAGACAGCTCCTCCAGCCAACAGATAAACATATCCTGATGTAGATCTGCGACTGTCTTGGCATCCGGCGAAATCAAAATCAGAATATCCAATGATCTCCAATTGATCTGATTTCGTATATGTGAGCATGTAATGTTTTGTCCTTTGTAAATACCGCAAAACCCGTTTGACTGCTTTCCAATGTTCATTACCAGGATCATTCAAATATCTACCTAACATCCCAACAATGTACGCAATATCCGGCCGCATACAGACTTGAGCATACATTAAACTCCTAACAGCAGATGCATAGGGAATTTTCTGCATTTCCTTACGCTCAAATTCATTTTGGGGCACTGATTAAGACTGAATTTATCTGCCTTAGAAACTGGGGTATCAAGAGGCTTGCAATCCTTCATGCCAAATCTAGTTAGCACCTTTTCAATATAGCTTTTTTGCGATAATCCAAGAATTCCTCGAGAGCGATCTCGATGAATCTGGATCCCTAAGACAAAAGAGGCGTCCCCAAAATCTTTCATCTCAAACTTCTGTGATAGAAATCTCTTGGTTTCGTGCAATAAGCCTATATCGTTACATGCAAGCAATATGTCATCGACATATAAAAGCAAAAAAATGTATTTACTCCCACTAAACTTATGGTATATACATTCATCAACTGCATTTATCTCAAAACCAAATGAGAGAATAATTTGATGAAATTTGTAATACCATTGTCGGGATGCTTGCTTTAGCCCATAGATGGATCTTTTTAACTTGCAAACCATTTTCTTTGGGTCACCAACCACAAAGTTTTCTGGTTGCACCATATAAATTGTCTCATCAATGTCACCATTGAGAAACGCCGTCTTTACATGTGAGCCCACGGGCTTGGGCCCGAGGAGACCCGCCCATTCAGCTGGCCCATCAGCCCGTCCACTTCTCCTTACTCTCCTCCCCCCTGTCGTCGTCATTTTCAGTTTCCCCCCCCCCTGCCGCGCGAGAGAGAAGAGGAAATTAGGGCTAACTAGGGTTCCAGCCTTCCCAATCCGTCTCCATCTTCATCTACTTGTGGTGGGAGCGAATCGAGCCTAGAGGAGGAGATCTACTACGGACAAGACTCGGTTTCTAGACCTTACTACTCTACTGTCAACTGTGGATGTCCGAGGTAAGAATCTCATATACTCGGACCCTCCTTAGGTTGTTGTTGAGTAGTTGTCCGAGAACTGCTATGGCTGGAATTTATGTGTTATTGCTGGGAGTTGCGTTTCTATAACTGTTAGGGTTCGAGTTGAGGCCGGCTAAGAAGCGTAGTGTGTGCTGCTAGTATGGTTGTTCGTTCTGCTGAGGGTTTTCTGTTCCTCTGTGTGGCTGGAAGTAAACGCCGATGAGGGGAAAAGGAATAACAGTAGTGTGGGATGCCGAGGAGGGACTCTTCTCTTTAGATCAGTCGGTGGAACAGCCCTAAACCCTCTCAAATCCTTAGAAGTTTTCCCTTAACTCACTAGAATACCATTTACTTGAATATGGTAGGTGAGGATAAATTACTGATGCGTTTGTGTATATTGACCTCCTTGTGGGTGATATGATAGGTGCTGAAGAGAACCGGGATCAACATCTAGAGGATCCTGCCTTGTGAATTGGTCGACAAAGGGGTTGTGAGTACATTCTTCCATTGTGGAATGATCTGTTCGTGTTTTAGTTTATAGCAGTTATGACCGAGGAATGAGTAGCTGATAGATATCTGTGTGATACCGGTAGTGGTCATGCATTCATTCATTCATTTTGCATATTGCTTGTGCTTGTGTATAACCATGGTGACCGCTAAGCCGGCGGAATAGAAATGGGCCTTACTGATCTACCGCGGGTTCCCAGCGGGATATAAGCATGGGACATGAGTGACACTGGCTCTGTGACCCCAGTGGAATATGTGAGTTGACTCCCCCGGACCCTGTCATGAAAAATAAAGACCAGAGAGGAGAGGAAAGAAAAAGAGAGAGACTTGAGGATGACGGGTCCACTCTTACCGCCAGAGGTTAATAGGCGGCCCCCGCGTGCGTGCGAAGGGAAAGGGCACGGGAAGTAGAATGCTAGGAATTGATTGAGGTGCGGGGTCGCGGTACTGTTTTGGGGAGAGGAGTAGTAACGGTACTGCCATAACTCTGTCGCAGAGGTAATGCGACCCCATGGTTATTGTTTGACATGCTTGTTACATGCATTGCATTAGGAGGGTCGTGTGAAGTTGGCCAAGTTGCCAACGACCCCATGTCCATGGTAGATAAATTGTATAATTTGATACAGTCGTGTAAGGATGTAGGTGAGCCATATGTTATTCCACTATGGAATTTTGTATTCACTGAGTTGTATGTCACGACCCGAAAATCCGGCAGAGTTTCCCCTGTATTTAGGACTAACCAGAAACGCAAAACCTGTTATAACTCAGCTCAACCAGCCAAACCCAGCCACATCCATCCACAACCAATTCCAAAACAACAGTTTTCCAATCCACCAGAGATTCAGGTCGTGATATGAAACCACACTATACAGGATTTCTATACATACCCTATCAAAATAAACTTAACCTAGTTGATCCCCGGGTCTATTTGGGCGGCTTCACACGGCTGAGTGTCCTCCCTATCTGTAGAAAAACAATTTGCAAAGAGTGTGAGCTGCAACTCAGTGAATACAAAATTCCAGAGTGGAATAACATGTGGCTCACCTATCTCCTTACACGACCGTATCAATTCATACAATTTATCTACCATGGACATAGGGTCGTTGGCGACTTGGCCAACTTCACACGACCCACCTAATGCAATGCATGTAACAAGCATGTCAAACAATAACCATGGGGTCGCATTACCTCTGCGACAAAGTTATGGCGGTACCGTTACTCCAGCTCTCCCCAAAACAGTACCGCGACCCCGCACCTCAATCATTTCCTAGCATTCTACTTCCCGTGCCCCTTCCCTTCGCACGCACGCGGGGGCCGCCTATTAACCTCTGGCGGTAAGAGTGGACCCGTCATCCTCAAGTCTTTCTCTTTTTCTTTCCTCTCCTCTCTGGTCTTTGTTTTTCATGACAGGGTCCGTGGGGAGTCAACTCACATTTTCCACTGGGGTCACAAAGCCAGTGTCACTCATGTCCCATGCTTATATCCCGCCGGGAACCCGCGGCAGATCAATAAGGCCCATTTCTATTCCGCCGGCTTAGCGGTCACCATGGTTATACACAAGCACAAGCAATATGCACAATGAATGAATGAATGCATGTCCACTACCGGTATCACATAGCTATCTCACAGCTATGCAATTCTCGATCATATATGCCATAAACCAAAACACGAACAGATCATTCCACAATGGAAGAATGTACTCACAACCCTCTTAGTCGATCAAATTCACGAAGTAGGGTCCTCAAGGTGTTGATCCCGGTTCTCCTCAGCACCTATTATATCACCCGCAATAAGGTCAATATACACACTTATACACAATTGCATCAGTAACTTACCCTCACCTATCATATTCACAGAAAATATCTTCTTGTGAGTTAGGGATCATTCCTAGGGTTTTGAGAGGGTATAGGGCTGTTCTACCGACTGACCTAAAGAGAAGGGTTACTCCGTTTCGTCTCACCCAATGGTGGTTCCTTCTCCCCTCACCAGCATCCACTCTCAGCAACACAGGAAAACTGCGAACCCTTCAGTCGAAACGAAACCATCACACTGGCAGCACACCCACTACACTCTCAGCTAGCTTCAACTCGAACCCTAACAGTTATCGAGACTCAAACTCCCAGCAGCAATAACACATGGATCTCAGCCATAGCGATTCCCGGACACCAAATCAGCAATAACCTAAGGAGGGTTTTGGGTATCCGAGATTCTCACCTCAACGCCCGAAGTCGACAGTAGGGCAGTGGAGTCTAGAAATCGAGGCTTGTCCGCAGAAGGCCCTCTCCTCTAGGCTCGATTGCCTCCTGCAATGGCGGATGGAATGGAAACGGGGACGGATCGGAACCCTAGCGAAACCCTAATTCCTCTTCTCTCTCGCGCTGGGGGAAGTCGGGGGAAAGGAAAACGCGAAATGAGGGAGGAAGGAAGGAGGGAGGAGGAAAATAGGGCCGGGGGATAGACGGACCAGCTAAATGGGCGGGCTCACCTCGGGCCCAAGCCCGTGGGCTCACATTGTAGCTCACACTCTCTGCAAATTTGTTTTCTACAGATAGGGGAGACACTCAGCCGTGTGGAGCCGCCCAAATAAACCCGGGGATCAACTAGTATAAGTTTATTTTGATAGGGTATGTATAGAAGTCCAGTATAGTGTGATCATATGTCACGGCCTGAATATTTTGTGGTTGATAACTGTGGTTTGGGAAATGGTTGTGGATGGGTGTGGCTGGATTTGGCGTGTTGAACTGATTTATAGCAAGTTTTGCATTTTCTGGTTAGTCCTAAGTACAGGGGAAACTCTGCCGGATTTTCGGGTCGTGACAAGTTTTGGTATCAGAGCTAGAAGGGGTGACAGTTCTTAAATCTGACATTACATCCATCTAATGTAGCTCGAGATTGAAATGAGCTACAAGTGCCATAATGACCCTCAAGGAGTCTTTTGTAGAAACTGGAGAGAATGTCTCTTTATAATCAACGCCTTCCTTTTGTGTGAATCCCTTAGCAACAAGACGAGCCTTATATCTTTCCACATTGCCCACAAAATCCCTTTTGGTTTTAAATATCCATTTGCAACCAATGGGTTTCGCACCATCTGGCAAAGGGACAAGATCCCAAACGTCATTGTCCTTCATGGAATTCATCTCTTCATTCATAGCGTCTATCCACTTTGGAGAATTAGTGCTCTGCATGGCATGACAGAAGTTGATCGGATCATCTTCCATCATTCCAATGTCAACTTCATTCTCCTGGAGGAATACAATATAATCATCCGAAATTACATTTCTCCTTTCTCTGGTGGATCGTCTTAATGGCACATGTTCTTGAGGTTGTTGAGTTTGTTCTTCTGGAACAACCTCTTGAGGTTGCAAAGGAAGTTGTATGAGATCGTCATGTTGCTCCTGATTAGAAGCAATGACTGTAGGAAGAGAAATTGATTTCTCTTCAAAAACAATGTTTCTAGCCTTATCTCCCCCCACAAACTCAACTTCCTCAAAGAATTGGGCATTTCCCGTCTCAAGAATTAATCTAATAGTGGGATCATAAAATTTGTAACCCCTGGATTTTTTAGAGTAACCAACAAAATAACAAGTAACCGTTCTTAATTCCAGTTTCTTTTCACTTGGCCTATAAGACCTAGCTTCAGCTGGACATCCCCATATACAAAAATGCTTAATACTGGGCTTTTTCCCAGTCCATAATTCATAAGGGGTTTTGGACACTGTTTTGGTTGGTACTCTATTGAGTATGTAGGTTGCGGTCTTTAATGCCTCTCCCCAGAGTGATTCTGGCAAAGTAGAATGACTAATCATACTCCTTACCATATCCTTGAGTGTTCTATTTCGTCTTTCAGCAACACTGTTCATGTTAGGACTTCCTAGCATGGTGTACTGAGGGATGATTCCACATTCCTCTAGGAATTTGGCAAAAGGTCCTTGACGCTATTCACTTGATCCGTCATATCTACCGTAATATTCACCACCACGATCAGATCTGACGGTTTTAACTTTCTTGCCAAGTTGAGTTTCAATTTCAGCTTTAAAGTTCTTGAATGCATCTAGGGCCTGAGATTTCTCACTAAGGAGGTACAAGTACCTATATCAAGAATAATCGTCTATGAACGTGATAAAGTATTGTTGACCATTCCGAGTAGCCGTAGGGAATGGTCCACAAATATCAGTATGAATAAGTTCTAAGACATCTGACTTTCGATTGGCACTTAATCTCCTAATGTTTGTTCATTTCCCCTTGTGTCACGACCCGAAAATTTGGCAGAGTTTCCCCTTATTTTTAAGCAAACCAGAAATGCAAAACCTACTATAGAACAGCTCAACACGCAAAATTCAGCCACACTGATCCACAACCATTTCCCGAACCACCGCTATCAACCACAAAATATTCAGGCCGTGACATATGATCACAACTATACAGGACTTCTATACATACCCTATCAAAACAAACTTGTCCTAGTTGATCCCCGAATCTATTTGGGCGACTCCACATGGCTGTGTGTCTCTATCTGTAGAAAACAATTTGCAGAGAGTATGAGCTGCAACTCAGTAAATACAAAATTCCAGAGTGGAATAACATATGTCTCACATATATGTCCTTACACGACTGTATCAACTTACACAATTATATACCGAGGACATAGGGTTGTTGGCAACTCGACCAACTTCACACGACCCACCTAATGCAATGCATGTATCAAGCATGTCAAACAATAACCATGGGGTCGCATTATCTCTGCGACAGAGTTATGGCGGTACCGTTACTGCTCCTCTCCCCAAACGGTACCGTGACCCCGCACCTCAATCAATTCCTAGAGTTCTACTTCCCGTGCCCCTTCCCTTCGCACGCACGCGGGGGCCGCCTATTAACCTTTGGCGTTAAGAGTGGACCCGTTGTCCTCAAATCTCTCTCTTTTTCTTACCTCTCCTCTCTGGTCTTTGTTTTTCCCGACCAGGTCCAAGAGGAGTCAACTCACATTTTCCGCTGGGGTCACAGAGCCAGCGTCACTCATGTCCCATGTTTATATCCCGCCGGAAACCCGCGGTAGTTCAGTAAGGCCCATTTCTATTCCGCCGGTTTAGCGGTCACCATGGTTATACACAATCACAAACAATATGCAGATCATGAATGAATGTATGTATGCCCACTACCGGTATTACACATATATCTAACAGCTACTCATTTCTAGACCATATCTACTATATACCAAACACGAACAAATCATTCCACAATGGAAGAATGTACTCACTGTCCCTGATCTGATTAATCACAAATGCAGGATCTTCGGGGTGGGTATTTCGGGTCTCTTCAATACCTATCATTTGATTCATCATAAAATTAATACATATCATATAATAATTTATACCTTAACCAAATAAATAATATTATAACTAATTTAAATGGTTCTCGACCTCATTATATATATATATATATACATTATTTTATTTATTTATTTATTATTATATTTTTATTTTCTTTCTCCTTTTATTTTCTTTCTTCTTCGTCCCGTCCCTTCAATTCTTTTTCTTTTTCTTTTTCTTTTTCTATATTTTTCCACTCCCATGATCAATTTCCTCCTAAACCCTTTCCTTTCCCTTCTCTTCCCTTCTTCGTTCCCGTGGCTTTCTTTCTTTCTTTTCCTTTCTATTTTTTTCCACTGCCAAAAATCAGTTTCCTCCCACACCCTTCTCTTTCCGTACTCTTGCCTTCTTCGTTCCCGTTGCTTCCTTTCTTCCTTTTCCTCCCATTTTCCACCGCCAAAATCAAATGATGAAATCAACATATACATATATACCAACTAAATATTTAACTATTTTAAACTTACCGTTGTTCCCCTTTTTGTTTAACTCCTCTCTTCGACCTCACCTTCTCTTCGTGCAAAAATTTTCTCCCTCTCTCGCTCTCTCTCGCGCGCGCTTGTATTCCGCGATGTCTCCAGAAGGATTGAGAGAAAAAGAGAAAAAGTTGATTGACAGGGGAAAAGAGGCGTAAGGCGGTGGGGAAGAGAAAAGAAAGAAAGGAAAAGAAAAAGAAAATAGATGGGCCAACTTAAAAGGGTTGGGCTCTCCTTGGGCCCAAGTCCATGGGCTCACACCTTGACACACTCAACACAGACCTCATAATATGTAAAATCAAAAGAATTAAGAATTCCATCTGACACAAGCCTTTCAATTCGTTGTTTCGAAATATGACGTAATCGCTTGTGCCATAACTTTGCAGAACTCTCATTAGTTAATTTTCGCTTTGTACCGCGTGAATCCGCATGCAAGGTTTCTCCATATGAAACAATTGTATTAAGCAAGTAAAGGTTATCGTGAAAGGATAAAGAACCGGTAACAATCACATTTGAATTAAGGAGGAGTCGAAATTGAGAATTCCCAAAAGAGCAATGATAACCGAATTTGTCCAATTGGGAAATAGAAACCAAATTCCGTCTAAAAGACGGTACAATATAAGTCTCCTCCAAATCCAAATAATATCCAGTCTTTAACAATAACCTAAATTTGCCTATTACTTCAACCATAACTGACTTGCCATTGCCCACATAGATGAATCTTTCAGCATCATTTGACTTTCGGCAGTTCAGGCAACCCTGCATAGACACACTTATGTGAGTAGTAGCACCAGAATCTAACCACCAAGTGTGTGCAGGTACAGAGGTCAAATTAACCTCAGAACAAACCAAAGCGAGAGATGTACCTTTCTTTGCACGCCATGCGTGATATTTGGTACAATCCTTTTTTAAGTGTCCATCTTTCTTGCAAAAGAAACAAGTAGTAACTTGATCTTGTTGCTTTTGCTTCTTAACCTTATCTGGAACACTCGCAGCTTCCTTACTCATGGGCCTTTTCTTGCCTTTGCCCTTATTCTTACTCTTAGAGGTCAATGCCATATGAGCACTTTCTGCCTTTTCATGCTTCAATCTCTCTTCCTCTTGCACACAGTGAGAAATGAGCTTATTGAGACTCCATTTCTCCTTTTGACAGTTATAACTAACTTGAAACTGACTATATTGTGCAGGTAGAGAGATCAAAACTAAATGCACAAGCAAGTCCTCGGACAGCTCTAATTTAAGTGCTTTTAGTTTTGAAGCAATATTAGACATCTCCATGATGTACTCACGAATGTTCCTATTGCCAGTGTACCTCATTGAGATAAGCTTTGCCAAAAGCGTGCTTGTCTCAGCCTTTTCGTTTTTCTCAAAACGCTTTTCTATGGCATCTAGGAATGATTTGGCATCTTCCTCATCAGAGGTATCGCCCCTGAAGGTCTCTGGAATTGCACGCTTCATGATCATAAGACTCAACCTATTTAAACGATCCCACCGCTCAAAATCCCGTTTAGCCTCAACGGAACTGTTAACTGTAAGAGCAGGTAGTCGTTCAGTCCGAAGGGCCAAGTCCAGATCCATGCAACCGAGAACTATCATAATGTTCTCTTTCCAAACTTTAAAATTTGTGCCAGTTAGCATAGAGATTGAATTAATAGTGGCAGAAATCGATGTAGCAGAAGTATTAGCTGAACAAATAACAAATAACAAATGGGCAATATATCAGCTCACATATTCATGAATAGTGAATGAAATAACAGTCTATCCCATCATGAGATACCAAGCACAACATTGATATTTCATCTTTGGACAAAATAATCAACTTGTAAGCGGTACTCTCGATGCAGTAATCAAACACTGATAATCAATCCAGTCAAACAATGAGCCTTCCTTTGGGCCGACTCATGTTCACATGGAAAACCCAACGATTATCACGCATTTATTACCGCAGGCATATTTGAAACTCGGCCAAACAGTATCCTTCCTTTGGGCTGATCCACTGCTCGCATGAAATTTCAAACATGCAAACATCTTATACATTCTTGAATAAATCAATCTACACAGGAGATCTCACTTTGGCGAGATGCTGTTTCAATTAACTTATTCTTGAATATTAGACATTAAAAAATGCCATTATTTCATTCAACATTCAAAAAATCGAGTTTAAAAGCCTAAACCAAACTTAATTGGTAGTGATTTAACTTTTGATGGACTAAAATAGGCTTAAACCCGCTAAATCAGACCTTAAGTGGTATAAACCAGGTTGCAGTAGATTTGAACCGTTCTAAATTGGTCTTAATTTTACTATAATTTTCTTGAATTAGTTCAAAACATAGCAAAATTGGTAAAGAAATCAACTAAACATGAGGGAACCATTCAAACCAGTCCTGAATCAGTCTTGAACCAACCCAATTTCGATCCAAACAGTGTGAGCCGGCCCAATTTGCATCGGACCGGTCCCAAACCGACCCAATTTCTACCCAAACCGTATGAACCGGCCCAAATTTGCATCGGACCAGTCCCAAACCGGCCAATTTCGATCCAAACCGTACGGACCGGCCCAATTTGCATCGGACCGGTCCATTTGGACCGAACCGGCGTGACATGCAGACCGGTTACTGTTCATATTCTTCGCCGAAACCCTAATGCCGCCGCACGATTTCATCCGTTTCAACCGAATCCCGCGATCTTAGCCACTAGTAATCACGGTCCAAAACCGTAGTCGTAATTATCGCTAACGGATGATCACCGAGGACGTCGGCCGCCGAGATCGGCAACCGCTCCTTCACGTCTCCGGCGATGTGGGCTGCCGACAACCGCTCCTTCACGCCTCTTGCGATCTGAGCTGCCGATTTCAGCCACCACCTTCGGCCGTGGCTGCCTTATGGCGACTCCGAGCGTGTTTCAGGGCTTGGAATTCGGCGATTGGCTGCCGCCTCGGCCCGCAGGCAACTGTCGACCGCCATGGTTCGGCGATTGGCCGCAGCCACGGCCCACAGACAACTGTCGACCGCCCTAGTTCGGCGATTGGCCGTAGCCACGGCCCACAGACAACTGTCGACCGCCCTAGTTCGGCAATTGGCCACAGCGTCGGCCCACAGACGACGCCCCGTTCCTCCTCCTGCGACATGAGCCGCCGATTTCAGCCGCTGCATTCGGCTGCGGTATGGCGACTCTAACGAAGGTTGGACTGAGGAGCTTCGTCGATTGGCCGGGAGGGGAATTTACGGTAGCCGGCGGGTGGTGGCGGTGAAGCCTAGGCCGGCTGGTGGCATGGAGGCCCCACCCTGCAGCCAACCAACGGCTGGTTGGTGGCGGTGAAGCCCGCCAGAACACCACTGACGGAATTTTTTTTTTTATATAGATATGAACAGTGACCCAAAATTCCAAATCACTCAATCACATCAAACTAAAACTCTCAATGATCCAAACATGCAAAGGCTCTTATACCAATTGTTGGAATTTATCCTAATCCAAATTACCTCAAGATCATACGTGTTGAAATCAAAGAAAATTCTTAAATATAAACGGAAGCGTACCTGAATCCATAGATGAAACTTGTGTGATTGACCGGATATGGATCTTCTAGGACTGTACGAAAAATCTTTCAGATGATGTGAGATTCACTCTGACTTTCGTTGACTAATGGGATATCAAAAGAGCGGATAATATCGTATGTCCCAGGGATCACAACAGCAAATTGCACATAAGTACCTTCAGTTTATTAATTTCTAATTTCACCCATTATAGAAATCAGAAATCACTTTATGGTTTCTGCATATTGATCCCTACACCTTACAGATTGTCTGTTAAACCCTATTTTATAAACTTAATTAGATCACTTAATTGGGTTGACAAATTGGATAGCAGAGACACATGATCAATAATATATTGTTGGACCATATATTGTCAAATTAAAATTCAAGAGACCTTTCATCCAACAATTTCTGGGGAATGATACCTAAAGAGATAGGAAGCTGTTCGAAGCTCCTCAAGCTCTCTCTCCACAGCAATAGCATATCTGGAGAGATCCCGTTGGAGATTGGAAACCTGGACTCTCTCAATGTCCTCAACCTGCAGAACAACAACCTCTCAGGCTCTATCCCTGTGAAAATCCAGCAGTGCAGGAAGCTCTTTGAGCTGAGGCTATCGGAAAACTACCTGACAGGCCCAATCCCGTCCGAGCTAGGAAGGTTGAGTGAGCTCCAAGTAATCCTTGATCTGAGCAGGAACTCCTCTGGTGAAATCCCATCATCCCTGGGGAACCTGATGAAGCTAGAGAGGCTGAACCTGTCCACCAATCAGCTGTCAGGATAGGTCCCCACCTCTCTAGGAAAACTGACAAGCCTCCATATGCTGAACCTGTCAGGGAACCACCTCCAGGGACGGCTTCCAAGGAACTTCTCAGGGCTGCCACTGTGGGAATGTTCCTCATCACTGACCCAGAAGAAAGTGCTACCAAATAGTGAAGCTGCGGGGATCATGGTGGGTATTGTCTTAACCTCCACAATCACTTGCCTCGCCCTGCTCTGCATCATGCTCAGGATCTGGTCCAATTGGAGGAAAGTTTCCATTTCAAGCTCTGACAATGGAACCGGAGCTGAGCATAAGAGGGAAGAGATTTGGGCATCGGAGGTGATGAGATATACGAGAAGAAGAAGAGAAATGGTGATTACTGGAAGGTGAACTCGACTTTGGCCCTTTCCAAAGATCATAAGAACTCATCCAATGATACATGCATCTTCCAGCTCAAAGCTGATCCGCATAACTTAGATGCTACTTTGGCCTGACAGCCCCTTGTGTAAATTTTTTCTATTTTTTGCCCTTTCTTGTTGGGTTTCTGTTTTGTTTTCTCTCTTGTTTCATCGGCTTCCTTCTTACTCAGTCATCAATGTGTATGATCAAAGTCACTATTAGGGGCGCTGGTTATCTTCCTACCTTTTCATCAGGCAACTGGTTAAATGGGTAGAGACAAGATGTTAATCGATCTGTAAGTTGAGATACTATTTGCGTACACTATGAATACCATTCCTCTTGAGGCTAAAGCTAAACTGAGCAACAAAGCAAAAAATGATACACATATTCGGCTCAACTGACAGACGGGTGCTCCCCTTCGAGAACTACGAAATAAAACTTCAATCGTTACTCCATCTATGAGCAGCGAGTGATTGAAGACACCGAGCATCTTCCTACAGCTTTCCCCGACAGCCAAGAAAGCAAGATATAAGTCGATAACTGGGGCTTGGAAATCGAGAAGTCCATGACTGGAATTGTGGGAAAGAGGTACAGGGGAAAAAGGAGAGGAGTGTTGGTGGACACCAGGGAATGGTCTAAGGAAATGATTTCTCCTGGGACTTTAATCTTCTTCAATCCCATATGTTTCCTCCTCTCCTTCCTTGTCCTTGTCGAGCCCACGACAACAAACGTGATTGTTCCACGGTCCCCATTATATCAATGAAATTTGGAGAATCTTAAGAAAATCGAGAAAGGTGACCGGTGATATCTATACCTTAGATAAAAAAGCGCCCAGGTTCCCTCATCGGCGTTTGCACAGTTATATGCAGATGGACATCCAAACACGTAGATATCAATGTTGCAGATTATACGGTAGATTCAATCGATGATCTCCGTCCCCGTGGCCACGTCTGGGAAAGCGTACAGGCATGTGACTGTCCGAGCCTGACGTATGCAATTATGGGCCGCATGTGGCCCAAGATACATGAATCACGCAAAGCCCAATAGGCCTTCTTTCACAGTGGGAGCTGCGTTCTTCCTCTGCCTAAAATTAGAAATGCATTAATTGGAACGGGATGATACATAACGGGATTGACGATGACAGGAAGCAGTTTGATCTCACTAACACGGCCCTCTAGTCGAGTCGAAGATCCGTCTCCTTCCCTGCGCAAGCCAGGTGGATGATGTCGAGCTCTGCACTGAGATGTCCCATTTGTGTATCAAAAGGTTACAACAGTACAGGCCTTCCCGGCTGTCCAAATGCAGCGTTGTTGTCAACGATATGTCAGAAGTTCATGGATCTCAGCAGCTTTCATGGAGCTAAAGTTTTCGGCTTCATCGAGATGCCATAGGAACTCAACAAGACAGCCCAAAGTACATGGACGTTAACGCTTATCGTGGGGGGAATTACTGTCAATCTGTTCCCTTCTGCTGGGCACCTTGTGTTTGTGTCTCTACTCGAAATATGTCAAGGAAGAGATAACGTATGTGAGGTCAAGCTTCGGAGATCGATCATATTCTGATAGGTAATGGCAACGGCACATGAAGGACATAAAGAGACAAAAGCCGCTCTATCCTTCTTTTACCAGTCGATTGATGAAAAGTGATAAATCTTCAAAAGGAGCTCTTTTTTCTATACCTTTATTTTATTTATTTTTTCCCTTTCTTTTTGTCCTTTTGAACTATTGTGTCCCTAAGCTACGTACCACTTACTGAGAATCGGATCGCACAAATAAGAAAGGTAAGGTGAAAGATAGGAAAAAACCCAACCCACGGTATACACGATTTGAGATAATCATAAAATGTCATCCGTACATTCACATATGAGAACTCGGAGAATATATATCTCATATAAAACTCTTAACACCTATCGGGATACACCTTACAGTAATACTCGTACCCGTATATATGAACCCGATAAAACCCACATAGAGTATCCTTATTTTATTTCTACTTGGAATATCATAAAATACAGTATGTAATCTTATCAAGATAGAGTATCACATTTAAAAAGTAAAAGAAAACTAAATCGAGATTGTAACTGCCGGCAGAATTCAAGACACGACCCCAACAAGTCTCCACCTTATGTTGAATTCTCCAAGACTCCAAGAGCGATATGATTAGCCTCATTTTTCCTCGATCGAAGAATACCGAGCGAATTCACGGATCACGGAAGAATCAAACCGGCCGCTACTACCATCTTCTCATGATAACCTCATGCATCTAAACCTGTTAGATCTCGAAATCGTAAATCTGATACCACTTATTGGAGAACTCTTTACTCGTAATATCTTTTATTTATGAATTCAATATATCATAATCAAGTTTGCTAATAGATAATGCTCTTAAGGATGAATTTTCTCCTTTTAATGAAAGTCAAAGTCGAGATTGATTGATTGTTCTTCCTCTTCTTGGCTTCATTAAATTGGCACCCAGGAAATGCTGGTTCTTATATAATAATGACATTTTATGGTAGGGGGTAAATGGCATGCACACATTAACATCAAGCACATTGAATTTTGCTCACCACATTAGAATAGACTATTGATATTTCAGTTGCCTAGTGAAGACATTCTCACTTTTTTTTTTCTTGGCCATATGCTGATCATGAAATATTCTATATATATATATATATATATACACAACCACAAGATTAAAAGCGGATTGTTTATAGATGCTTAGACAGTTGGGTTTATTTTTTTTTTTTTTAACTAAGATTTCAAGAGCTTGACTAATAGAGAAAAATTCATGAATATCGAAAGAGATCCATTCATGACTTATTAAATCAATTTTTGACATAGATTGTTTGATACAATGAATCTCCCAATATCTAACGTTATACGGAACAATCATATACAAGTCCTGACAAAAGGAAAGGACCAAATTAAAAAGAAAAAAAAAAGAAAAAGAAAAGAGGAGACGCAATTAAATCAGCAACTTAATTTTCTTTTTTCTTTTAAAAAAATTCTGTTTCCTCTGTGCATATAAGAAATAGAATAAAATTAATTATTTGAGAACAGATACACGTGGACAGCTCGAAGGGTAGTTTCATTATGGACGTACGGGGGCCACATGCAATTCCCCTTAGCTGGAGTGGAGTTGGATAGAACGTGGGGTGCTATTTCGATCAGAATCTATGCTTGGCCTCGGGCCATAGCCTAAACCCCCAATTAAAATACTACTCGCCTCCCTCGTCCGACGACAATCATAATTATTAACTTGCCTTTCCTATTGCGGAAAACAACAACAATAATAAACAGTGAATTTATTGGCAATGCACCTCTGATGGGAAAACATGGCCTCCGTGTCCCTGGAAGCTGTCCCTGCTCGTGTCACTGTTCTTCCACTACTTCATATTTTATTCCACTCTAGGAGACCCAGGTGCCAATCTCCCACACCGAGTCCCATGATGTGAGGCACTCGACTCGTTCAATGTTCAACTCCGACCACCGCAGCATCAGTTTTGTGTTTATCGTTTCGGGTGTAAGGAAGGTGAAAAGCTCCACGGAACCGCGGCCCCTCTGAAGAAAACAAGAAGTGACAGCCATGACAGTTCAAGTGTGTGCCTACCAACGTTACATTCTAAGGAGATTAAATTCTATCCAGCGTGTAGCCAACCGACAACAAGTCTCCCTCTGCTCCGTTGAATTAAATTTTTGTCGAATCACCATCACCATCATCATCTAATGCAAACGAACGTTACTGACGAGAGAGAGAATCTCTCCCTCTCATTCTCTCTCCATCCTATCTAACCTGAGTACTGCCCCGTCCAGCAAATTCAGTCCCATGTCCACTACCCTTGAGCTAAGATCTTCACTTTCACAGGAAAATGTGTTGCAGTGACTTGCACTGTGGTCTCTCACTGAGCTCTTTCTTCTACGCATCGCGTCGCTATCCCACCTCCATTATTATCGCTTCTTTCTCCTAATCCTGTTGCGTCCTCCTCTTCTCTATGTCCACTCCTCGGATTCGCCCTTCTCGTTTCTTCCTCTGTCCTGTGTTCCGCACAAGACCCACAGACATGTCTCTGATACTCACACCATAGGTTCTTCTCTTACCCTCTCGACCACTGGCCGCAAGTTCTTAGGCTTGTTCCGGCATGGGTTTGCTCCGGCCTTCACGAGTCTGGTTTCCTTATCGGATCTTTTCACTGTCCATGTACCTGGTGATTTTGCCCTTCTGCAGTAGCTCCGATGTGCATGTGGAGTTCTCTGGGACCCCTCGTGCAATTTCGCGTAACACGACAGCTGCATTCTCTTTTGAAGCGTACGTATATGGGAATGCCAATGATTCTTGCTCAGACTGCAGCTTTAATTGCCAGGTACCGTTTTTGGTCGATTTTATTCATCAGTCTCATCATTTTTCATCTCTGTCCCACATGCATGCTGCTGAGGTGGGGATTATCCCTTCTTGCTTTAATTACCTTTTTCTAGCTGTTCACATGAAACAAGAATTTGGAAATCTCTTCGGTGACCCAAAACTTACCATTTTTTTGCGTATATCCGAACAGTTTCCTGCTTTCTGTTGTCATGTATCTGGCTATCTTGGAGGTTCCGTACTCTTGGCACATCATTACTTAACCGCTGCCTAGAGAAAGAAAGGGTTCGATGCATGCTGTTGCCCTTGACTGAAGAAGTCCTGGGAATGATTAGCCTCACTACCCCTACATTACTCTTGCACCAAGCCCCCACCAATGTGTAACCACGAAAAAAAACGACTCATCTCTGCTTTAACGCTTCTTTGCAGCTAGATGATGGGATTTTTGCAAAATGTGAAGAGAGGAGGGCTTCATACTTTGGGTTAGGAGATGGAAGCCATTCATTTGTGGTCTGCACAAATGGGTCTCATGGAGTCGGCTGTGCTTCATACAACTGGACAATTGGTTAAGAAAGCTCTCTCAGTTTCATTTTTTTTTCCGTTCATTTATTTATTTATCAAAGTGTTTTTTATTACACTTACTCGGCTTTTAGTCTCCATGTAAATTGAATCTTTTTTGTCGGAATTTGCCGATTTCAATAGACGGGTCGTGTGCGCTGTGTTTGTCCTTAAAACTCCCTTCTAAGTTGTTCTGATAAGCTCTAAACTTAATTCCTTTGTTCGAAGAATCTCTCGGTAGTGAAGTGAGAATACGAATGAAAGCAATTCTCACTGTTACTCTTCTCGCAGATACGGTTCCTCCGACAGCACATGTCATAGCTTCAGCATCCTTTACAAACGCCCTTAATGTCTCCGTTACTATATCTTTCACGGAACCATGTCCCCTTGGAGGAGGATTCAGATGTTCTTCTGTAAATGCCTGCAACGTGAGTAGGTGGAACCTGCAATCCATTGAGTTTGGGTTTTGTTACTGTTGGCCTATGCATTCCAGTCCAAGAGCTAAAAGGGCCACGAATGAATTTATCTTTATTCTGTGATTCATCAAATTATGTTGAAATTTTCAGAGTCTAGGCTAATCATAGGCTACCTATCCGTGTGAACTACTGTACTGTTTTACGAAAGATGGAGTGAATTTTATTGATCTAATTGCAGCTGCTGGTATATGGGTCCGGGCAAGTAATCCCATCCTCACTTGAAATTCTAGAGCCAGACCTTAAATATTCTCTTCTTGTAAGTATTTCCTCTGGTGTTCAATACGGGCGGCTGATACTTGTAACTGACAAGAATTTCTGCACTGATTCCGCCGGCAATCTGTTTACGAGGACGGAAAACTCGAGCTTCTTTTTGCATTATGGTAATCCTACATTTTACTATGTTTCTCGCACTGAACTGCCAGTTTTTCTGAAAGATGATTAGAAAGAAAAACTAATTTTGGTAAAATCTTGTGTAAATTCTGATAAATTAAAGACAGACGGAGTGTTTTTGTCAACCTGAGGACTCACATTCCTGAGCAACTGCTTCAACTCAATAGTGAAATCAGAACGGTTCAAGCTACAAATAATTATGACAATCTGAAGGCGTGCCTCTACTTCTCTGTACCTGTTCTCAATTCATCCTCAGAAATTCTAGATTCACTGAATGCAAGTCAAGGCCTTCTTCACTCTACAAACAGCAAAACCCTCGGGAATCGCAGATTTGGCTTCATGGTCAGCTGAACTTATTTACCACAAGTGACTGAAGCAGTTTCTTCTCTTTTAAAACCTATGCCTCATTACCTTGTTCCAAACTTCCTATTTCAGGTAACCAATTTATCAGGCATTTCTATAGTGACTCTAAGCCTTGAGACAGACAAGATAATAAGCAGACAAGGAACTCCGGTTTCTCCTACTGCACCAGTTACTTTCCTCTACGGTACAGCCTTTCTATAAAGAAACCAAAACATGAGCTTCTTGAATTTTGGTCTCATGAACTGTCCGTCTTTCTTTATACTTGTAGTTTATCCCCGCTTGTATATGTACTTATATTTCAGATACGCAGAGGCCAGCTGTGAGGCTGAGTACAACTTCAACATTTCGGACTAAAAAGCGCAACATTCCAGTTTCGGTGAAGTTCATGAAGCCTGTTTTCGGGTTCAATTCTTCAAATGTAGTGATTCAGGGAGGGCGTCTGCAAAGGTGAATTGTTCTTTGCTCACCTCAATTGACATATTGGAACAAAAATATTACATCTGCATGAACTGATCTTGCTCTTTCTGAAATTGTTCTTCAGTTTCTATGAAATAAGCCAGAGCAGATATGCAGCTGAAATACAAGCTGTTGCTGATATTGTGTCTGTTAGCATCCCTGAGAATGTGACTGGAGATGTTGCCGGAAACAGAAACCTTCCCTCCAATTTTCTACAAGTTAGGCGTTGTAAGTTTGGATCTTGTGCCAGTTTTATTAGAGTACTTGGCTCCCTCTAGTTCATAAAAACTGAAGTTAGCTTTCCAGCTTTACATTTCTTTTCTTCTCAAAGGACAGACCAAAGAATGACAAGAAGTATTCATTGCACCTTATTGTTGGATCAGTAGATATCTTAATTTTTCAATTTCTGGTATGCTGGGATCTGATCTTACCGATCAATCTTTATACACAGATTCGGTGCCCGTTGTGTCTCATGTAGTCTCAACCTTTGCAACTGTAGCTTTTCTTGTCACGTCCTTTGTCTCTGGACTTCTCACCATTTCCACCGCAAGCCTTCAATCAGTTGGTGCCATTTCAAGGCCAACTTCAGTGTTGACTTCGGAACCATCAAGAAATTTATTTGTATGTTAAACAGTGTTTTATAGCATTGACTAATCTTTTTTCATGAATCAAACTATTCTCTGTGTTAACTATTTGTCACCTATGTTCTCATGTAGAGGATTGCATGTCATATTCAAGTTTTCGCTCTGTCCCGGTGGTTGGCAGTTGTTTTGCCTATTGAGTACTATGAGCTCGCTCGGAGTCTTCAATGGAGCATCCCTTACTTCACTCTCCCTTGGGAAGCGAGGAACGTTCAGCCCATCATGGTGGATTCGACCCCTCATTCGAGCTCAAAACTCTACCATGCCCAGATTCTCGATTCAAGAAGGAATGAACAGATTGTGCATCCCGGAATTGGGAACTTAAATAAGCCTGCTGCCGTATATGGGTCACCTTTGACCCCAGGGGAATACCGAATGTTTTTTGAGGTTTCAAGAGCTTCCTCTCCACTATTCACATTCATAGACAATAATTTTTTAATGTACTTAACTAAGGGTTCCATGATGCTTGCAGATAGAAAATAATAAACCAGAAGCTGAATATATATGGGATCCACAACATATAAGCGGGTAAGAACCCTATGTTTGTGATCCACTGTTCTTTTGCTTGAAACAGATAACATGATAAAAAAGTTCCAGGTGAAGATTTTTGTTTTCTTTTTTGGAGTACTTGCGATGACAGTGAGAAGGCTGCATTAATAAGATGGTCAGATCTTTTCTCTCGTAGGTGGAGGGATTTTGACAGGAACATGTTCTGGTTGGCCCTCATTAGCGGGAGTTTGATTTTCCTGCATTTGTTGCTTCTCTTAATTCTGAAGTTCAAGAAGAAAACTGCCGACAAGCACAGCAGTTATGGAGCTCTGACGTTCCCAAGATTTGAGATATTTCTTTTAGTTCTCGCATTACCCTGCATCTGCCAAGCCTCTGCTGCTCTTATCAGAGGTATGTACAACGATTCATATATTTGTGCCATAAAAATTTCTTATCTGTTCGCTAATGAGATGATTTCAACTGTAGGGAGAACTTCCTCGGGGGTTATTCTTGGTATCATTTTGCTAGTTTTTGTGGCCTCATGCATACTAGTGCTGCTGCTGTTCCTCTCAGTTGGGATCACATTTGGGAAACTCCTCCAATACAAGGAAGTCCACCAAGAAGGCCGGAAGTTCCACTGGTACCAGGAGCTCGTTAGAGTAACACTTGGCCCAGGCAAGAGAGGCCAATGGACATGGAAGAAACAGCCGAACTCAGTTAACCTTATTAAGTTTGGCCCTCTGTTTGAGGATTTACGAGGGCCGCCAAAGTACATGCTGTCACAGATCTCAGGAGGGGGTCCTCAGAAGGGCGACAGGATTATTGCGTCAGATGATGAAACTGAAGATGCAGAGGCGCCCTTTATACAGAAGCTCTTCGGGATCCTTAGGATATACTACACTCTTCTTGAATTTGTAAAACGGGTCTGTCTCGGGATTGTGGCTGGAGCATACATGGGGAACTGGTCGAATAGAACTCCATCGATTACCTTACTCTGCATCACTTCGTTCCAGCTCTTCTTCATGGTACTGAAGAAGCCTTTCATCAAGAAGAAAGTCCAACTCATTGAGATCATGTCCGTTGCTACCGAAGTGGGAATATTTGCATCTTGTGTGGTTCTCCTGAAGAAGGAATTCTCGGAGGGAGACGAGTCCAGGATTGGCATTTTCATGGTCGCTCTATTCTTAGCTGGGTTCATCACACAGATGGTCAATGAATGGTATGCCCTGTACTCACAGACAAGGCGGCTTGACCGGGAAGATAAATCCTTCATCTCAGGTCTGAAAGTGGCTTCTCTTGGACTCCTTGTGATAATCCTCCCAAGTAGGATGATCCCGGACCTCAAGAGCAAGCTCCATCTGAGTCAACCGGGGGATGGAGAGAGTGGAGGGACGGGTACTACACCTTCAGATAGGAACAAGAGCTCTGGGAGCCGAAGTTCGGGCTCAACTGATAAACTGTGGCTAAGGCAGTTGAGGGAGATGGCAAAAACCAGCTTCAGCAGAGAAGGGTTGACAAACCCGAACGATCCCTCTAGTAGCCGGACTAAGTGGAGTGGGTTCTGGGGGAGCAAGAAAAGCGGGAGCACATCAGAGGGTATCTCTGCGGATTTCAAATCAAAACCGAGGGGTCTGGACAAGGAATTAGAGGCTATATTCGCATCTAAGTGAATTTAGACCAGACAGTAGTGAATGCAACATCAATAAGAACGTTTTGGAGTTCACTAACATCTGTATTCATCACCGCGTTTGGGTAATATCCGAAGATATTCTGATTATAGTCCCAAGTACGACATTTAAGTAAATTCCTATAAAATATTATTCATTCACGGCAGTGATTTAGTAATATTTGCTCAATATCTGATATATTGTGTGAGGGCTATAGTTGCCCTTCTTCGGGAGTGGATATTGATTTACAGCCAGAAAGAAGGTATGAACTGGAGAAGTAATGCAAAGATTGCAATTTTCTAGAGACATATACACCGAGTATGCATGATTCTGTTGGGAAAATCCCTCCTATATGGGGGATGGAGTTCAAATCCTCCATTTAGGATATTATGGAGTTCAAACCTGGCAACATATTATATGCAGATATTAGGAAAGAGATTTAGAGATAGGAAAATCTCCTAATTTAATATTTGAACCTGAAGCTTAAATACCCATATGAAGGGAGATGTCAATGATCTCAACTCTTGAGCTCTGAGGATGGGAAGCCTCTCATGAGGGGAGAATCGTGAGGTATGATATGACGGGAGATCTGCTAATTAGACATCCGTGATGGAAAGCCTCTTACAAGAAGACTCATGAGGAATGACAAGAGATTCATGGGTAGACAACAGTTAAGGGATGACCTCTCATGAGGAGTATTGTGAGGGATGATGAGATCCACGAGTGAACAGCTGTGAGAAGACAACCTCTCACAAGAAACCGCTAGATAAGACAAAAATCCATGAGAAGACTCATATTGTGAGAGCTTCCCTCGCTAGAAATCATGAGAGAAGATGTGAGATAATCGTGGGATAAAACTGCGAAGGACGGTCATATATTGCAGCAATGAACGATGGACCAGAGCTGTGGAAATCGATAGAAAACGGAGGGATCGGTTGTAGTAGTAGAATAGTAAAACACAGGAGAACATGGTAGAAGTTCTAAACGGTGGATATCGGAATTGGAACCCTGTAAGTACTATTTCATGTGGCATTTGTGAATCGTCTGTATAAGTAACGAATTTAAGCGATCCCAAAAAGTGTCTCTTGAGTTATGATTGATTCGAGAGTCTTTTCTTGATGAAGAACTGTTGTAGTCTCCATTGGGCCTCTCATCCAAACAATTTGTGGAGAGAAATACAAACAGGGGCTATAGAGATCGAGAAAATTTATGAGGAAGGGGATCAGAGGCCCAAAACACGTCTCCTTTTGTTTTCTTGCATCTAGCACGACGGGTGAACAAAAGCGGGGACTTTCTTTGGGACTCCTGGGAAACTCAGCAGGCGATGAAGCCGATGCAAGCTACAGCTGTCTAATGTTTTGGTCGGGGCTCCTGCCTTCCATCTCTCTTATTCATTTCTTTGCCAGCAGACACCTGTTGTCGGTTGGGCGTGCACGTGTCTGTCTCTCTCTCGGACTTTGAAACATATAAACTGGAGATGCAGATTGAGAATGTGTTGGTGATGACGGACTTATTAATTTAGTACTAGTAGTAGTAGTAAGATAAGAAGAAGAAGAACAGAGGAGGGCAACAAGCAGGAGCAGAGATGGCTCGGAAGAAGGTCGAGGAGATCGTTTCTACCACTCCCCTAGTTAGTTGTTTTCAGGTCTGCCCGCTGCCGAAAATCTTCCAAAATTTCATCAGTTGTTCATTTCCTGGAAAACCTTAGCATAAGAAGGGATAGATGACATGCAAGAAGACCTGTTTCCTGATGTCAAGCTCGAGTCTTTCTGCAGCAAAACATGCTGAGGGTACTGCAAGAGGGTGACGCAGCTCTTCATGCAGCTCGGGGCAGTTTCGAAAGTTATTGAACTTGACGAGGAAAGTATGCGTCTTTTTGCATATGATATGATATTGCCTACCAAGAGCTCTGTGAATCTCTTCTTTGATAGAACCATCATTATAATATAAATTACTGCTACTATATTTGGGTAAGGTGATGGGGGAGAGATGCAGTCAGCTCTAGCAGAGTGGACTGGGCAGAGTACAGTGCCCAATGTGTTCAATGGAGGAAAGCATATTGGCGGCTCTGATGGCAAGTCTAGTAACCTTCTCCTTCTTCTTCCTAACCCAGAACGATAAATGAAAGATGGAGTCTCTTTGGCGTGTTTGTTTATGCAGTTGTGATGGAGAAGTATCAGTCAGAAACACTGCTGCCACTTCTCATGGAGGCAGGTGCAATTGCAAACAATTCTGCGCAGCTTCATATCATGTGAACTCTCTGCAAACCACCACGAATAGATCAAAGTATATACCGGAAAGGAGAAGGTGAGAGGTGGGTGTCCATGCTCAGAGACTACTTGTGATTTTGTGACGTAGTTTATGGTTCCTTTGTGTGCCTGGCAGAGACAGTGACAAATATTACGTTTTCTTGTCCTGATGAATTTGGGGCTGTGAAATCAATATATATTCATGAGTAGAAGGAAGCCGATAATGAAGACGTTGCCGAGAATCTCTTGCTCCTCTATGCAAACCACATCTCTTCTTCAAGTCTCACACAAGTGCTGGCTAATTCTTCGTGTGCAGTTCAATCCCACTTGATCCTATTGTTGCTCATCAGAGATGCAGATGCACGTATCATCACGATTTCTGCAAAGGACATTTTTAGAACCGACACCAGATCGACCTCTCAGCTCATCCACGATGTCAGGAGAAACTTGAAACTTCCACACTCTTGACATAGAGTCTCCTCGTGTATACTTGCATAATGCCTTGTTTTGCTTAGCACATAATCTTAGAGCTCCAGAAGCAAAATTGGAACAAATAGAGAAAGCCAAAGACCTTATTTCACTGCCACGAGTATTTACACTAGTTCCGCCACAGGACTCAATCAAATAACATATCTACTAAGGTACGGATACCCACTCAACTTCAGTGGAGGGATGGATTGTTTTCCGTGAGATATTCTCATTGATCCTATATATACAATTAACAGATACAATATCTACACCCCAAAGTCTCCTTCCTTGAAGCAATTCATTCTTCCCTATGTGCTTAGGGCTCTTACAAGGCATCGGAGTCATCTCCCAAGGTAGAGAGAGAAAATGGAGCGATGGACACGTTGAATGTTGGCGCCCTTACTCTATCGACGTGTTTCATCTCAAAGTCTCCTTCCTGCACTCGGAAAGTATCGAACATAAATATGGATCTATTAGTTCCCAAGATCTCATGCCGTGTAATATAAACAGCTTTCTGAAAACTAAACATACAATTCCATCCACACACTTCTACTCATAGCACTGGATCTAATAACAGAACTGATTTTCGCCCTTTTTTTACTTTTATTGCTGGATCATGTGAACAGCAATCAAATGCATCAAGTGCATCATGTGTAACATCCCCAACTAAGAAACCGAAATCATCAAAACTCACCATTCTGCCACTGGGCGTGGTAAGTGGGCATGCAGAGGAGTATTCGAAGCCTGTCCTGGGAAGTATAACTGGCTGTTCACCGATAACTCCGATCCCCCTGCAGCTCAAGTTAAAGAAATTTGATTAGAAAGGAAATATGTCTTCATATTTTGCCTCCAGCATGATAAGTAAAGGAATTGAGGATCATTGCAGTAGACGGGGGAACAACACAAATGGCTTTCTGGGTTAACTCACCATACATTCTCAGTTCTACCATTGGCATCAGTTATGATCCAATGCCTCCTTAGAAGTTGAACAGGGCGATCTGAGTTGTTAGTAATTCTTATTCTATAGGCAAAAAAGTATTGGCCCCTGGAAGGCTGACTGCGGCTCTCTATGTATACACTCTTAACTTGAACCCTGATACCCTGAAATTAGAAACTCAATATCAATAATCAAGAATAACAAAACAGTCCTGACTCCCACTTTCAAATATCTTCATCCATATGAATGGTAGTAAAACAGTCCCCCGAGAGCAAAGCACAGATGCATAAAGTTCACATTAACTCAAAAGTTTAAACACACAAAATTTATCTTACATACCAACGTTGTCGCATCGCTTGAACATTTTAAGAGAGAGTGCGGTGCTATGTCCTTTAGCTCATCTCGATATTTGGCTGCATCCTGTAATTTTTAACCCAAGTACATCAAAAAGCACAGTCAGCAGGTCAGAACGATCATAGCTTATGTATAAGAAAAATGTAATAGAACAGTGTCAAGATGAAGAAATTTAGCAAGAAAAGATCAAATTAACAAGCTGAAAAGAATTAGGAAAACAAAAACGACCCACTAACTCAAATTTGATGTAGTTCTGCCTGAATTAATGAGAGATGAACAAGGGCTAGCCACTCAACAATAACCATGTATTCATTCATAAATACTTGTGATGCCCATTCAACTAGCCACATCATTAGCACTCTATTACACAATACTTTTTGTTGCAAGTGCCTTGAGTATCTCATGATTCTCATCATGTTGGCCAACCTCAGAGGTAAATAGGCCATGATTATCCAGATTATAAGACATTGTTATTCACAAAAAGGCATTTTCTAATATGACAATGTCCAAGCAGTTCGACGCAAGAACAGATTTCCAAAAGTTGAATTCAGTTTCGAGTAAAATCATGGAGTGCCTGACCAAGATTAGACATGAGAAAGCTGATCTAAATCTGATGATAGGAAACAGATCAATATTTACCAAATGGTTCTTATGGAATAAATCGTCAAAGCATCAGAGAGACATGCATTAGAGTTAAGAGCCACACGGCTGCCGCAAGAAAGAATAATTTATTCAGGTAAACAAAATGCAGCATTGAACAAATGCATCTTCTCACCAAAAATAAAATAAAAAATAAAAAATCCAAGATGATATGTTTTTGCATCGCAGAAAGAGAGAAAATTTGTTGTTCTGAACATTCAAAAGAACGGACAATATAAACCCCTCAAAGAAACTTATTGCACAAAGAAAGTAAATGCTCTTAAACTTCGGATGAAAGAGCGAGCTCTGGGACTTCAATTTCAGTACCTCAAACCTCTCTTCGGCAACTGCCTCTTTCATCAATCTCCTCAACCGCAGAACAGGTTCCTCTTCCTCAAACAACTTTAACGAATCACGTATTCTTGCTGCTTCTTTGTAGTCCTGAAACCAAGAAATAGTTCAGCTTATTTATTGACAGCTGTTGAACGAATTACAAGTTCGGGACAATACAACAGACACAAACAGATCAGACTAATATACTATAAAAATGCATTTCCGGCTGTTTCATCACCGTGTGTATAAAGGGTCAACAATCGATAAGATCTATGACAAAGTAAAGGTGGCGATCAATCCACAGAAAACGCGGGTACCTCATGTTTGGCGGCAACCTCCATCTGCTGCTTTAGAAGGGCGTAAGTCTGATTCCGTGAAAGGAAGGTCCTTGCGCTCGAACTAGATATCGAGCTTTGCCTCGAGCCGGAGCTCTGGCTCTCACCGCCATTGCCGGCATTCCCCTCGGAAGAAGAACAAGCGACGATCCGGCAGCTCCTGGGGAAATCCCTGCAACCCAATGTCCGCATCCTCGCGCCGGTGGCCTCCTGGCACAAATCCCTTTTCGACGTCGCCCCCGTGCCGATATCGGCTAGAACCCTGATTCCCACGGAGTGCATCCTCTCAGGCTCGGCTGAATCTTCTCTCCCGCCTAAATCTTCTCGGAAGAATTAGGTCTTGAAACGTCACAATTTATCCCCGAAAAAGCAGTTTTATCCGTTTCTGGGTGAAATCACGTAAGGGCCCCCCTGGAATAGCGCCCGACGGGTCGAATATCCGAGGGTAATGTTGGGATGGCGCTCGTGGTGGGGTGCCCTTTAAAGCCATCTAATCTCAACCACAAGAGGGAAGCAGTGGCCCTGGATATATTCGCTTCTAATGGAAGAGAAATGGACACGTGTCGGGTGGCGCTTCCACTGCCTCTTCATTCCCCTCATCCGACGTGGCATGATCGCGGACGTGGAATTTCCTGACCAATAAATAAAAGAAAATTACCGGAGCCAGAAGTTCACGATATCAGTTGATAATAATAACAGTAGCCCTTGGCTGAGCATTTTTATTGGGATGATTAAATTTTAGAAAATTTTTTATTCACCATTTGTGATAGCAGGGGGCAGGTCCCACGCAAGTACAGTTGCAACACTTCTCATTTATAAGTAAAATCTTGTAATAAATCATTCAAGATCAAAGAGAAATTTTTTTTCAAATTTCGATCAGTATCTTGGAGCTTAGGCCAATTCCAAACTCCAGCGCAAGCTGAAGCTCTCACCCTTCTGTTGCAGCTAAAACAAGAAGAAATTTGGATCATATCCTATTATATTTTATAACGATATTCTGTGAGATAATTTTGGTGGGATGTTTAGAATAATATTTTGATTGATTTTCTTTTTTATTTTGGTTTCAATGTTGCTGGCTCTCTGATCATCGGTCTTGTGTTTAGGCGTGAAGAGATGATAATGTCCTTCATGCTCATCATGTGTGTAAATGGGGTAAATTTGGATCTATCTTCCCTGATCTTTTTGTGAACGAATGAAGGGCTATTTTATTGATCCAAAAGAAAAGGAAAAAAGAAAAGAGGATCAATATCTTGTGATATTTAGGTTTGAGAATATTACCCGAATAGACCCGATGTTGGTCAAGAGTTTTCTTTGTCTATATTGAGTAAATATGGTTGGTATCACTCTACTCTTCTTATAAAATCATAATTTTTTTAATTACAGTAATTACTGTTGAATAAATAAGGATAATATCGATATAACGCTTGATTTTAGTAGAGTAGAGCTGATTTTGAATGTAAATGAGTGGATCTTATAATTTTAGAGATTTTATTAGTTTTATTATATATGTATATATATATAAATTATCATTCATAATAAAATGAGTACATAGTTAAGAAATATTTTAAAATTTTCATGGTTTACGGGATAGCAATCACTATGAATTTTAAGATGTTTGGCGTGCCAAGTTCTCTTCGCACTCAGACCGAATGCACCGACCCGATATGGTCCCCGGCTGCCACTCATGACTGAGAGACAGGGAGAGCAGGAGCCAAGGACGACTAAATCGTTGGCGTTCACCCGCCAAAGCTGAATCTTGACCTTTTTAAACCCTTATAATGATGGTGTGGCGGGTCGCGGGTGGTGGGTAGTGGGTCACTCCACCCATCCCTCCCACGCTCCCCCACCCCAAACCCGAAGCTGGTCAGCGACTCAGCATTATTCTCCCACCGTCCCAAGTCCCAACGATCCCCACTTCCTTCAACCAGAGCGTAGCACAGGATAATGCAATATTCTATTTATGTCTCGCTTTCACATGATGGTAAGAGCCGAAAATGGGTAAATTGCAAATTACAAAAAAAAATTGGGAAAAAGATACTAATATTTACTTTGAATGGATTTCATTTGACAATACATGATAATTATTAAATGCCAAAGTCGCCAATTGAGTCCCCTGTGACGTGGACACAAAAAATTAATAATAATATAATTATCTTTATAATATTATGTTTCGAAAGAAGAAAAGGAAAAATGGGAAAAAGAAAAATAAAAAGCAGGGAGGAGGCCGCCAGTCAGCTATGTGGCGGGTTACAGGAGGACGACACCAACAACAACTAACTACAAGTGGCCTCTGTACAAATGGAATCATCCCTTTCCTCCTCCTCCTCCTCCTCTCCCTCACCCCCTCACCGACTTTTCTCACCATCTTCTTCATCATTACCATCGCCATTATCATCTCCTGTGATCGCTCTGCTGATCGCTGTTCAACTCTTCGACAGCGCACCACACCACACACCCCACCCCCACACAACACCCAAAAACCGAAGATCCGACGCTGTCGCTGCCGCACCTGTTCGATCGTGCCATTGATTGATCGTCCTTCCAGGTGATCGCCGCGGTTTCTGATCAATCGGTTTTGGTCTTTCGTCTGCCTTTTGGTTGGAATATTTGTTTTCCCCTTTCTTCCCCCATTTCCCTTGATTTCCCATGCAATCGATTGTTGTGTTCTTTCCCTCGATTCAAGTGCGATCAACGGCCCATTTGGAAAGCCTTTGGCTGTTTTAATGCTCATCCCTATTCCGTTTCCGATGAGATCAGTCTTTGATTGTCTGTATCTGGTTCCTTTTTAGCTCTCTCCTTTTTTTTTTTTCCTTTTTTGGTTGATTTCCCCCTTGTAATCGTTGTCAATAAGCCATACCACATATCTCAGATCACTTTGAACTGATTATTTGCTCTTATTTCCTCGTGAGATTATTCCTCTATACGCTGTTATGTCTCTGTCTTGTCCTGAGTGTCTGTAGATCATGCATTTTGTGCTCATTCACTGATTTATTGTTCATGATTGTCCTTTCAGAAGTAATGTTTGGAGGCGATTCAGGCAATCCTGGCTTTCCTTTCTTGCTAGGGGATAACCAGTTTCAGTTTGACACTAGCTCGCTGCCTCAGCTGCAGTTATTTGGAGATTGTGAGTTCGAATGAGAAGAACTTATGCTTATATTCCTTTCTTGGAAGTATTTTGCTAGGTCTACCATGTCCTTGAAACTTCTCAAGTTTGCTGATTGAGTCTTTGCACAACGTTTTATATCACTATCAGGATTGAGCTGACTCCCATATGTCATATGTGCCTGCTTGAATAGTTGTTATCTGGCTGACTTGCTGATTGGCAAGTTTCTCTCTTACTGTTGGGACTTAGATTGTTGGCTCGTCAGTGGGGTTATCGGTTATGTTAATAATGCATCATGAATCAGAATATCTTGTTCATTTCCTGAACTTGATTTGTCACCATGTGACATCGTTCTTCCTGTGTTGCTGACTGACTAATCGGGAGAGGACTGGAATGGTGAACTTGTTAACTTCGATGGCTCTTGGACCAGATAAACTGATTTCAACACCTTTTTTGATAGTCCGTAATTATACCTTTTCTTTTGGCAATTTCTTCTTTTGGTTTCGTCATTTACAGGAAATTGAAAAGCTTAACAGCACCCATTCACCTTCATACACACCTTTTGCTGCTCTTGAAAGCCACTGTCTTAATCACAAATATACCATTTTTTTGGGGAAATTTCTTCTCCTGTTTTCTTCATTTAGGAGAAATTGAAAAGCGTCAAAGTCTCTTTGTCTTCATTCACTCCTTTTGGTGGATCTTGCATTGTTCACGTTTTGAACCATGTGCTAGTGATGGGCCGGTCAAGTAACCTTCTGAATTGTGAGTTCTGATCATGTTTAGTGGCATACATATATCCAGTTCCAGTGCCAAATCTTGCTCTTCCCCTTCTTATGTGGAGTTCTCTGAGGCTGAGTTATTGAATTTATTAACTCCAATCGCCCTGTTTTCATTTTGGCATATATGTTTGAATTTTTTGTGTGTTAAACCTTAGATCCTTCTACGTTCATTCATTTTTACCTTTCTACACAAACTAACTTTTGCATTTCTTGTAGATAACAGTGGAAGCAATATTGGTACTTTAAACTACACAGGAAAGAATCACACTGTCAATGCTGACCAGCCTGCTAAAAGACTTAAGGAGGCAGAACCTGTTCCTAGACAGAAAAAACTTGTTTACCAGAATGATAAAACTTTTCAACATGAAGCACGTTATTCTGGGAGCATTTTCAATCCACAGCCTGTGTCAACTGGACTAAAACTTGCATACGAGGAAGATGAGCATAACTCCTCCATTTCCTCCATCAGTGAAGGCATGTCCACTACATTGCCCACCATTCTGTCACTCAACAATAACTTCAAGAATGAGGTTGATAAACAGAAAGAAGAATTTGATCACTACATCAGATTACAGGTATACATGCCTTCTAGATATGCTTTGTTAAGACTCATTTTTCCAGCATCGTTTTAAACTCCAATGATGTGAGAAAGTTTCATTTTCAGTCTGAGGTTTAATCTTGGCTGGAACTGTTTTGCCCAAAAATAGTAGCGAATCAGTTCTGCTGGTGGATCTTGTTTTGCCATCACTCAATCATCAAATCTTACCAGTAACTTGCTTTGTTTGTGATGCATGCTACATACACAGTTCATCTATCTGCCTTGAATGCTTTTTGAACCATAACGTTGTTATGTATCAGGAAGATGTCATTATAAAGGGTGTGAGGGAACTCCAGAGAAGGCACACAGTTTCCTTGATGAGTGCAATAGAGAAAGGGATAGGTAAGAAGTTACAGGAAAAGGACCTAGAAATCGAGAACATGAATCGCAAGAACGAGGAACTAGAAGAAAGAATTAAGCAGGTCACTGTGGAAGTTCAATCATGGCACTACAGGGCAAAGTACGGTGAGTCTGTAATAAATGTCTTGAAGAACAACCTGCAGCAGGTCATGGCACAAGGCACCGTGAATGGTAAAGAAGGGTGTGGGGATAGTGAGGTGGATGATTCTGCCTCATGCGCTAATCCAAACCATCTTAACTTAATGGATGGTGTGGGAAGTTCGTCTAATGGGAATACAAACAAAATGAGTTGCAAAGCATGTAAGGTGAAGGTGGTTTCTGTCCTGTTCTTGCCCTGTAGGCACCTTTGTTTGTGCCAAGACTGTGAAGGAGTTATCAATATCTGCCCCGTCTGTCAGGTGATGAAGACTGCAAGTGTTCAGGTATACATGTCTTGAGTGAGAATGAGCTGCAGTGTTGTAAGGCAATGTTGCTAATGGGCACTTGTGCTCTTTATTGCCTTTTGTCTTGTGTTTGAGTCATAATATCAGGGGGGAAGAAAAATAGAAATGTTACATGGCCATCTTATTCTCCTATTTATGTCTTGTGAATCGGGGGTTACCCTCTTAATCAGAAAAATCTTTGCTTCTTTGATCTTGCCATCTTCTGTTGATGGGAGTAGCTGGTACAGTTTGAGTTTTACGGTCTCTCCGTTACACTGCTTCTCTCTTGGCAAAAAAATTAAGGTTTACCTCGTCCGTTCGCATTTGAGTCATGTCTGGTGCTCATTTTTTCTCTATCACATGCAGTGGCATAAAAGAATGATATCGGTGCAGCCATTGTATTATTTGATGATTTTTCGGGCTTAATCTCATATCATTTCATGAATTGCTGATTTTTAGACCACGGTTCATAGAGAATTTTGAGCCTTCTCTGTCTCTCTCTGTTTAGATCTATCATTGATGGAACCGAAGGGCAGACGAATAATAGTAGAAGTCTTCTTTTCTTTTTCCCCTAAATGGTATCAAAGAAATGGAGAAGATAAGGTGTGGTCCATGGCCAGCAAGTAGGCAACTAGGAGTCTTTTAGTTGCCGGAAAGCTCACCCTTCCCTTTCAGGTTTGACCCTTCCGGTTTATTAGGCCATCAGGGCACATCCGATTTCCGACCAGATAAAAGTGACAATCCCAAGGTTGGTTAGGAACGCTTTTGTTTGTTTAAATTCTAAATCTTTGATTGCTCTCTTATTCATATAAATTTGAGTTAAATTAGTATAATATCTTATAATATTTTTATGTATTTATAAAATTTGAATTTAAATATTATTTACAATGGGAGGACCTCAAATCAGCTAAAAATATTCGTGTCACGTGCTGAATCTCTTGCGTTAGGCATGTGCCTTTTGTTTTGTTTTTATTTTGCAAGAATTAAAAAAAGAATGGAACGTTTCAAGAAAAAGTATTAAGTTACATTTTTACCCCCCTAGCAATGAAGCATACGTACTGTTGATTGATTGGTTCAATATTATAAAATTATGCATGCATAAAATAGGCAATGAGAAAGGATTAATTAACGAGGTTTATACTCATATTAGGGGAAATTCTCTTATGTTTTCACATCATTAATTTCTGGATCGTGTAATGATTAATTCAATCGTAACCATAATTAGGTTACATGGTAAACAGAAAATACAATATGAGTAGATAGATAAATGAGACTTAATGCTGGTAATATATGCTATTGTCCCATATTAGAATATGGTTGAGTTCGATTTTTTATTCATTACATTTTATTTATTATTAATTTTTCATTCTCCTTTCTTTTATGTAAATTAGACAACTTTAGCAAAATGAAAAAAAAAAGACACGGCAGGATACAGATACATAACAACATGTCTGTTTGTTTGAGACAAAGGGGAATTGAATCAATAAAGGCAAAAAAAGAAAAAAGAAAAAAAATCAAATAATCTAACGCCTTTCTCAATAAAAATAAAAATAAAAATCTCATAGAACATCCGATAATTCCAATCCCCGAAATTTCATCTTATTTCAATAAAAATATGTTATTTTGTTCAATTACAATAAAATGGGTGATATCAAAAGTTACCTCTTAATGAGAATTGAAATTAATCCTCTTAATCACATTTTAAATATGATATTATTATAGGGAATATAAATGCTAAATTAAATTAATTTAAAAAACTAGGGGAAAAAAAAGTGGGGGGGAAAGAGCCGCCATCTAACGTTACATTACCTTCCATTTCTCCGTACGTTTCATCGGTTCACCGGCCTCCTTCGACGCTCTCTCTCTCCCTCCCTCTCCCTCTCTGAGTATTCAGATCTCGAAGATGCAGAGTGCAGCATTCAACCTCTCTCCTGCCCCACCCTTACATAAGTCCCCTTCCCTCAGAAGCCGCGTCACCGGCGGCCGTAGTTTCGCATTCAAGTTCGACCCCATCCGCTTCTCCGCTTCCTCCTCGAAGTCTTCGCCCCCGCCAACGCTCGCATCCCCTGGCTCCGATGCCGTCCTCTGTTCTGCACTGCCCGTCGGTCGTGGCCCCGATTCTCCTCCTCTTCTCCGTCATCCGAGCTCAGGCCCTGGAGCGGAGTGCAGCATTCTGGCTCCGACCTACATACGGCCAGTTTCGAAGTACGGGCGGCCTCGGCGACTGAAACGGCTGGCGAGGGCGAAAATTCAGGAAGCTTGATGAAGACGTTGGAGCGCGGGCTTCTGTTTGGCCTCTGGTATCTCTTCAATATCTACTTCAACATCTATAACAAGCAGGTTTGCCGCTTTGCTCCTTGGGCTTTCTGTGTTTTAAATATCTATCTATGATTGTTAGGTGGGGGCCACTACGGGATCCAATTGGAGCTAACTTATTGCTGGCGCAATGCTGCTGTCTGAAATATTTCCTGAGAATCTAATTTATTCATCCCATGATAATTGGTGAATTATTAATCTACTGCAAAATATTGTCTTGAGAAATTCTGTTTCATTTGCGATGGATATGTGACATTGCAACATGTATTGACTATTATGGTAGAATTCCCGGATCTAACATGATGATCTCTCGTCTGGGAACTTTTAGTTTGCAGTACTTGTCATGGAAAAAATAAATAGGATGTCCGACTGAATTTCTATGCTGAAGGAGCAATTCTCTAGTTGCTGGAAAGCCAATTTAAGAATTTTTTGCTTGCACCAGCTTCTTTGCCTTAGTTGATAAAACTTTTTGGGAATTTTGAGTGCTATTTGTAGATACTTACGAGAAAAAACCTGGGCTTAAACAAACCATAATTTTTTTTCCCATTTAGACTTTGTTCAAATGGACCCTTTTGTATAGCATGATGTTCATCTGATGCAGACCTTTCAAGTTAAAGTTCACTCTGATGAAAAAAAAATGTTTAATTTTTTAACTACAGAAATTACATGTGGGATGAGTATGTTAAGATGATACTGACAATGCCTTCCATTGTAGGTTTTGAAGGCCTACCACTATCCGGCAACTGTTACTTTAGTTCAATTTGTAGTGGGTTCAGTGCTTGTGCTCCTCATGTGGATTACCAATCTCTACAAGAGACCAAAAATCAGCAGTTCCCAAGTATATTTTTCTCCATTCATAGAGTTGATGTTTGTAATGATACAAGTTATAGATTTAATTTCCCCCTATTCTAATTGCAATCATGACTTTTTTAATGGCAGCTTTTGGCAATTGTGCCGCTTGCATTGGTGCACACATTAGGTAACCTTTTCACCAACATGAGTCTTGGGAAAGTGGCTGTTTCATTCACTCACACGATCAAGGCTATGGAGCCCTTCTTCTCAGTTCTTCTATCTGCATTGTTCCTGGGGGAGGTGTGCGGTTTTAATAAGCTGTGAAATATGCTTCAAACTTTCTATATTGCTTTTTTCATTTAGTATCCTGAGTGAGAATAGTACAATGAAGTCTCAATAGTCACGTAAATCTTCATTTCATATGATTGTGATTTTTTTCAATGGATGTTGATATGCAGCAGAGACATTTTTTCTTAGTTGAAATATGTTGAGTTTGCATCTCGTGTCCTGCAGATGCCCACTCTCTGGGTTGTTGGTTCCCTTGTTCCAATTGTTGGTGGAGTTGCACTGGCATCAATGACCGAAGCTTCTTTCAACTGGTGAGAGATTTCTGCCTAAAAGGAAATGAAAACAAAGGAGACTTTATGCAGCTGCCCTGACTCTTTTGTAAACCATGCAGAATTTTCTCATGTCTAACTTGTTTGCCTTTTAAGGGCCGGATTTTGGAGTGCCATGGCTTCAAATCTGACAAATCAATCCCGTAATGTTCTTAGCAAAAAGGTCATGGTTAAGAAAGAGGTAATCTACCGTCAATAATCTCAACCCCACAGATACTGATGTGTTGGATTCTCCCATTGTACATTGATGCAGTCAACGGTTCCCTCTATTACAACTTACATAACTTGTGTATGCTATCTTGAGTTGTCATAATGGTTATTCTCGGCAGGAATCCTTGGACAACATTATTCTTTTCTCAGTAATAACTATGATGCCCTTTGTTCTACTGTTCCCGGTTACCTGCTATCTGGAAGGAGTGAAGTTTTCTCCAGCATTCTTTAAACTAGCTGTGAGTGCCCCCGACTTCAAATAGCATTAGGTAAAAAAGAAGAAGAAGACTTTCCCATCTATTTAAACTGTTTTTTCTCTCCTATCTTTTTATTTATCTATTTATTTTGCACAACAGCCAGGACAAGGTATGAATGTCAAACAAGTGTTGACCAGGTCCTTACTGGCGGCGCTGTGCTTCCATGCTTATCAACGGGTAGCATGGAAGAAATATGTGACCATATTTTTAGTCAACTGACATTTATGTACACCTGTACTATTGTTCCCGAGAATACTCGTTTCATTGAGTGGAATTGTGTATGTAGGTCTCTTATGTGATATTACAGAGGGAATCTCCTGTTACACACTCCGTTGGCAACTGCGTGAAGCGGGTTGTAGTGATTGTCAGCTCTGTTATCTTCTTCCAGACGCCTGTGTCCCCCATCAATTCTCTCGGTAACATAATCTTGATTCAGCCTTAAGTTCATTCAGTGCCCTGACAGAAATAACTCTTTTAAACTGTTAGTCGGTCCATGCAATCCAGTGCCCCCGCTATTGTTTGTTTTGATTGTCATTTGGTTTATCTATGTGCTGCAGGCACTGGCATCGCTCTTGCTGGAGTATTCTTGTACTCAAGAGTGAAGCGTATAAAGGCCAAGTACAAGGCAGCTTAGAGTCCATATCGGAGAAAATTTTTCCGATGGTCTTGTAGTATTAGATGGTATTTTTACCTCAGAAATCAAGAACATGTACATGCATTTCTAGGCCGTTTGGAGGGAGCTCACCATTTGTTGACTAGTCACAGTCTACTTATCATCTCGGAAATGTTACTTTCTTTGAATGATTTTGTTTGTGTCGGTCACACGACAACTTCAACATATACAACATTGTCATTTAATTTGGAGATAACTGATGAAAATAAGCTATTAGAAGAACAACAACGTGCTCTTGTGAGCCGCACTTCCAAAAGGATGACGTTTGCTCTACCTCTACTTAGCTCTTGTTTAGACATGCGACGGCGTTAAGAAACTTACCTGGACCATGTCTGTTGCTGCTCTGTATTCAATCAATAAGTCAAATCGACGAATTCTCAATTTGGACGAACTGAAGATGCATTGAAATTTTTTGAAGTGTTATCAATAGTTAAATAAGTTATTCTAAAGGTCATAGAATGGAAGAAAATCACTCAAAAGATAAGACTGGCCCATCGGTCGTGTTGAGAAAGCAAATGGGAGAACAACCTAGAGGCATTTCTGTTGGAAGGCCTTCTCAGGGTTCTTTGGGTCAACCTCGGAATGGTGAGGGAAATCCAGGGGCATCTCCTCAGCAGAAAGACGAGCTTCATTAAACACTTTGATCACTTCCTTGTACACCACTCCATTTCCCTCCGGTGTCAAGTGCAGCCCATCACTGTTCCATAATAAAATAGGAAAATTTTTCAACAACAATCTCATCCCAAATGGTGAACACCTTCATGTCCAATGTACCTGAACATTAGCAATGAAGATAAAGATTTCTCTAGACCTGGTCAGTCATGATGCCCACCAGCCACAATCGATAAACATTTGTGATTGACATTGTGTAATTAGAAATTTTCCTATTTTAGGTCCTCTTATGTCATGACTCTGACTCCGAACCCCAGGAGCAGCCCAATCTGACTCGAAGGGAAGGCTTTAAGGAACATACCTCAGGCATTTTTTCTGCCAGCCCTCAGTTTCCATTATCTTTGACCAGAGATTGACCGAGCGGAGCCCAAATTCTTCGGCCACCTCTATGCACCCCTTAGCATAAATTCCCGTCACCTCATTGCTCCTTTCCGGAAGTTCTCTAGCCTTATCACCGTACAGTGATCTGTTTGATGACATAACAAACATAGTTAGAAGTAGACTGGGCAGAGAGTTGACGTGAAACAATACCAACTGCTTTTCTGATCTTCATCTCAGCAAAGCCAAGAAACTTGAACATCCAATGTCAAGAAAGTGCTCGTGGAGATACCGAGCATGGTCATTACGACCTTCCTCATCGACTGGGGGTGGGGTAATAAGCACAATTAACATGGTTTGGTTGCACCCCTGCAATATAGATCACAGAAATCCAATGGGCAACCGATGATTGCTAAAGCATATAACAGGTATGGGGAACACAGGAATCTGATTGGAGCGATTCAGGTTTTGAACCTTAAGATGACGAACGATCTTCCTGAGATTCTCCTTATACTCTTCAACGGGAACATGTTGCCTCTCGCTCTCTCTCCCAAGGAGAGCCGCATCATTAGCCCCGAAAAAGATCGTGGTAGCTACTGGAGGCTTTGGTGAGTCCTGCATGAAGATGAAATATGAGATATGTACCGACTACTAGATGTCCAGACATGTCAAGTTCTCGAAAAGATTTCCAGGTAAGCAACGGGAAAAGTTAGAGAACGTCAAGATATAGCCAAGCTAATATCTCCATGAGAATAAAAGGAGAAGGAAAAAAGAAAGAAAAAAAACGAAAGCTCGAACTCGATCTGCCTTCAAGTGCAAGATGTTCAACAAAATCAACAGATCAATCAAGAAATTCTATGAATCACGCTATTGCCTAAAACTGGACCCGATCAGAGTTCAAGATCAAACCAGAAATCCAAAAAATGAATACGGATCGAGGAACTCACTTAGTATATCACCCAAATGAACAGAAGATATGGTTGAAAATTGATTTTTTTTTTAAATAAATGAAACAAGGTCAAGAGAATGAAGAGCTTACCAGAGGGAAAATGTGGTGTAGCAAGAACAGAGCCCAACTCGTGTTGTAGCCACTGTAACCACGAACAACTACGTCGGCCTGGATTCGAATGTCAGGGATCACTAAGCGAGCTCAACAAGTGAATTGAAAAGGCAATTGATGCATTACTGAGGATAGAGATGAAGAAATGCACCGTCAAATTAAGGAAGAATATGGAAAAAGATTTAAGAATGTGGTGAGACCTTCCGAGAATAAGTATCAGTGAGAGAAGCTCCCCATCCTCCCGACAGGAAGGATTGCTCGGTTATGGAGTCGCCGAACAGCACGATCTGTGGCCTCATCCCTCTCTCTCTCTCTCTCTCTCTCTCTGTTAGATCAGTCTCTTTTGGACTGCGAAGCTGCGGAGAAAGGAGAGATAGGAAGGTCAAACGATGTCGTAACGATGCAGTGGAGTTCTTTTAATTGTTTTTCTAGGAGAAAACAACGGATGCTTCTCCACAGGTTGTAAATGCGGATATTTAATTTTAGCCTTACATTTATTAACATTATAAAATTTAAAAATAAGATGTTCTCTGAAAGGAAAGGAGAATCTACCGTTGACGCCCCCCCCGATTCACAGATCCCCAATCTCTCAAGGGTAGATTTTTGGATTTCTTGGTGAAGATTGAATCCCGAATGAATTGATTCATATTGCGTTGAATCAATGCATTGATTGCGTGTCCTCTCTTCCTCCTCCATCTCACCTCTCTGTTTCTGGGCACTCCGTCATGAATTACAGGTAACAGGGCAAGCCCGAGGCTCCAGAACAGCTCGAACCCCAATCTCTCCTTCTCCCTTCTCCGAACCCCAATCCCTCCTTCTCCTCCACTCCCCCTATCGCCCCCAAGTTTCCATCTGGATCCCTGTTTGTACCGATTCATTCTTATTGTGACTGTAGCACGTCTCTGGGTCCTAATTAGCTCCCCGACACGATCGTCCGATCCGCACTTCGCAGCAAAGTAATTCTCTTTTTCGAAGCATTAATTACCTAGCAGCAATATGCGGTGCTTCCTCATTGTTGGCGGTCGAATGTTCACTCATCCCAATCTCTGATAGAGCTCTCTATCAAAGAGCAAACAAATTAAAAGATGGATTCAGAAAAATAAGGGGCAAGCCAATTCAATTCATGATGATCACCATACCAGAGTATTTATACAGTTCAGGAGCTCGTAACTAATCACTTACCTCAAACAAAATTACATTCATACCCTTTGATACTCCCCCTCAAGATGGGAGACAAAGGTTTGCCCTTCCTGTCTTGTTCAGCAAAAACTTAAGCTATCGGAGGTGTAACGTCTTTGTTAGCAAATTTGCCAGTTGATTCTTCAACAATATCGGCATCGTCTTGGTCACCCCTTCCCTCGGTTTTTCACTGGCAAAATGGTAATCCACTTCTATATGCTTTGTTCTTTCATAAAATACGAAATTTCCTACTGTGTGTTGCACGGCTTCACTATCGTAGTACAACAATGTAGCATTAGGATGCTCAACTCCTGTCTCCTTTAGCAAGTTAGGTATCCAAATCAATTCACATGTTGCATGCGCCAATGCTCTGTACTTGGCTTCCACAGGTGAACGAGAAACTATGCTTCGTTTCTTCAATTTCCAAGATATCATAAAGGATTCCAGAAACACACAAAACCTGTTTGTATATTTTCTTGTATCAGGGCATGTAGCCCGGTCTGGATATGCGAAAGCCATCAAATGTATCTATGAAGAAGATGGGAATAAAATGCCTAGGCCTATTGTCCTTTCTATGATTGCAAAATTTTGTAAGCAGTCTACATATGCTCACTTTAAGAAATCGATGCCAGGTTGTTGCATAAACCCTTTAGCCACCAAGTGAGCCTTATGCCACTCAAGTGTACCATCAGCACAATATTTATTTTTAAAAACCCATTTACAACCAATAGCTTTCTTCCTTAGTGGTAATGAAATATTGTCCCAAGTGTCGTTTTGCCGCATAGCATCAAGCTCCTCTATCATGGCATCACTCCATTTTTGATGCTAAACAACATCATGGAAAGTGAGGGTGTCAATTTCAGTAGTAATAGTCAAGATAAACAATCGGTCAATAGTATAAAATTTTACATAATTTCAGTACTTATGTCAAAGATGAGCAGTATTACAAGGAAATGAACCAAAAGTATTAGTAACTAGAGAAGTATGAAAATTTTGAAGGTAAGTAGGTGGTTGACATGCTCTCTATGGTTGTGTCAAATCTTTATCAGACCGAATAAGATCACATTATGTACAATCAAATGGATTGGGCAAAGAAGAATTGATGATAGGTTTAGGTAAGACATAATTTGCAAAGAAAGAAGAAGATGCAGCAGTATTCGATGAACAAGCTAGAGGAAAGATAGTTTCAGAAAACATCACATGTTGTGAAATCAAAATAGCACGAGTCTGCAAATTCTGAAGCTTGTAACCCTTGTGACCATTTTGATAACCAATGAATAAGCATGCTTGAGCAAAGGGTTCACATTTGTGTTGATGGTATGGTGAAGTACTGGCACAACAAAGGCACCCAAATGCTCTCACATGATCGTATTGTTGCTTCTTATGGAACAATAACTCATATGGAGCCTTGTATTGGATCAAAGGAGATGGAACTCGATTGATGAGGTAAGCAGCAGTCTACGCACATTCTCTCCCCAAAAAGACAATGGCATACAAGATTGAAACAATAGTGCTCTGGCCACATTAACAAGATGTTGATGTTTTTGTTCAACCACAGCATTCTGCTGTGGAGTCTCAACACATGCTAGATAAGCTTGAATTCCTTCTTCTACAAAAAAAAAAAACTTGAAAAACTAAGGTCATATGCATTGTCATATTGTACATTCTTAATACTAGCATGAAAATGAACATTCAAATAAGTGTAGAATGTTGGAAAAGCATGCAACACTTTTGACTTTAAATACATTAGATAAACCTAAGTCATGCATGTATAGTTTGTCTACAATTGTGAGGAAAAATCGACGAGCTGCATGTGTCATAGTCGAAAATGGACCCCAAATGTCAATACGAACAAAATCGACAGTATTAGAAGTTCAATTTTTCATTGATGGAAATGGTAATCTATAATGTTTTGCCAAATGACAGATTTTACAATGATATTAGTGATAAAAAAAATTCAATGATAGTTACAAATCAAGCTGCACAGTGCAAAGCTTCATAAAAAAAGGATATGCTAATCGTAAATGCCACATGTTAGGGGAAATCCTAACAGAACAAACTTGAGATGAAGATGAATCGAAGAAGTAAAGATTGCTTCGTCTTTTGCCCCTTCCAATCATCAAATCATGTTTCAGCTCCTAAACATAGCAAACCTTATCAGTAAAAATTACTTGACAAGGCAAATTATAAGATAGAGCATTGGCACTAATCAAGTTTAATTGGAAAGCATGAATATTCAACACATTGGTCAATAGAGTATGGTCACTCAACTGAACCAAACCATGTATGTAACTTGCAAAAACTTAATATTTGGCATATCCGCAATTTTAACTAAAGTAGAAACAAGCTAAGTGAACAAAGATGATTGGTAGCAAACATGATTTGTCGCTCTTGAGGTGAGCCCATGGACTTGGGGCCCAAGTAGAGCCCACTCATTAAGTTAGGCCCATCAAAAAAAAATTTCTTTCTTCTCTTCGTTTCTTTCTTTTCTCCCCCACCTGGCTGTGATGAAGAAGGGTGTAATAGAGCTTCTAGGGTTTCTAACTTCCCCATTTTCGTCTCCATTTCACCTGCCTATTGTGGGAGCCAATTGAGTCCTAGAGGAGGGGACCCTCTGCAAACTAAAAACTCAATTTCTAGGCTCTACTATCCTGCTGTTGATTTCGGACGTTTGAGGTGAGGATCTTGTTTACTCAAGCCACTCCTTAGGTTGCTTGTTGAGTTGTTTATTTGGAAACCCCTGTGGCTGCAAATGTCGTTTTATTGCAGGGCGTTTAAGCTTTCTTTAATTTCTAAAGCTTTGATTTGAAGCCAGCTGAAAAAGGGATGCGTGCTACTAGCGCGGCTCGTTTCACTTTTGTTGGAGAGCTTGCTGTTTTTTATTTATTTATTTTGTTAGGAGTAGGTGCTTGTGGGGGAAGGGGGCAATCACTACAGTGAGATGCGAAAGAGTGACCCCTCTCTCTAGATCAATTGGTGGAGCAGCTCCCTATGCTCTTTCAATCCTCGGTTAATGTCCTAGTTTCTTTCCCTTCTCCTAAGTCTAAGGAATTTTCATGAAGCTAAGCGATACTCGTGTCACTTATAGGATTACTGATCTTGTGATTCCTAGTATATTGTCTGATTTTCAGATTTGAGTCTTTCCTTTTGTAATTGTTGGTTTGCTTCCTCAGTGTTTGATTGCAAGAGTCCAAACAAATTGGAACTTGAAAAGAGGGAGGTTATAGGTATAGGATGGTGGGATGGAAGGGATAAGAGTATGAGAATTTAGAAATTTGGAGGAAATCAATAAAGTTAAATTGTTCATTAAAATCACTTCTTTAATTCATAAGAAGATGTTTTCTTTGAATATTATAAGTATTGATAATTTCATGATGTATATAAGTATATATATATTGATCTCCTTGTGAACGAAATGATAGGTACCGAGGAGACCCGGGATAAACACCTAGAGGATCCTGCTTTGTGATCGGTTGATTCAGGGGTTGTGAGTACATTTTTCTATTGTGAAATGTGATATTTATGATTAGTAATTAGTAAATATAAATTATGAACTAATTATTTGTTATATCTAAGTAACTGTCAATTTTGGCGAGTACGTATATTTCAATTCAGTGACAAAGAGAATAGAAAAAAGATAAGTAATAGTAGTAGTTGGACATACATGTATACATACATACATGATCTGCATACTGTCTATGTTTGTGTATAACCATGGTGACCGCTAAGCCGGCGGGATAGAATTGGGCCTTACTGATTTACCGCGGGTTCCCAGCGGGATATAAGCATGGGACATGAGCGACACTGGCTCTGTGACCCCAGCGGAATATGTGAGGTGACTCCCTTTTCAAACCCAGTCGGAAAAACAAAGACCAGAGAGGAGAGGTAAGAAAAAGAGAGACTTGAGAGCGACGGGTCCACTCTTACCGCCGGAGAATAATAGGCGACCCCCGCGATTTTGTGTGAAGGGAAGGGCACGGGAAGGAGAACATTATGAGATTGATTGAGGTGCGGGGTCACGGTACCGTTTGGGGAGAGAGGAGTATCGGTACCGCCATAACTCTGTCGCAGAGGTAGTGCGACCCTATGGTTATTGTTTGACATGAATGTTTACATGCATTACATTATGAGGGTTGTATGGAGTTAGTTAGGTTGCTAATAATCATCCATCCTTGATAATTGACTAATTAATAAAAATGGATACAATTATGTAAGAATCTATACTTAAACTAATGTTATTTCACTATGGAATTATGTATTCACTGAGTTGCAGCTCATACTCCTTTGCAATTGTTTTTTTCAGATAGGGAAGACACTCAGCCAAGCGGAACTGCCAAATTTGATTCGGGGATCAACTAGGGTGAATCGTAGATAGAGTACGTGTAGAAATTTGTGTATTGTTCTATATATAATGTTACGACTGGAATGGTTGGCAATAGCTATGGGTTGAGATGTGTGTTGTTGTGTAATGGTGAGAAGCTGATAGATTGTAGAAAAATTGTTACTGGATATGTTAATTATCATGTTATATAACATGTTAGAAATTTTGGTTAGCACGAAAATAAGGGGAAACTCTGCCAAAATTCCGAGTCGTGACAAGTTTATTATCCAAGCAAATCGCATATCAAAATATTTATCAAATGAAAGAGAAATTTTAGAATTACCATAGATTTAAGACATAATATTTTTCGATATAGGTGGATTCGAATATGCTATTAAGCATGCTGATGTTAGGCTTCATAAAGTTAATGCTTGTTGCTACAATTGTGAACTAATACAAGCTATTACCTGCTGCATCTTATCGATGGAGAGATTTTGAGCTAGTGCTACTATTGTAGTTGCAACCTGTCTTGAGCTAACTCTAGTCTCTCTATCATGAACTCAAATATTATGTGGAACATAAGGTTTTGACCTAGGCTGAAAGCAAATGAATAGCCATGCAACTTGTAACACTTCTCCAACCAATGTCTTGTAATACCATAGTAAGTGCATGTAGGTCATTCTCTCCTACCTCTCTTGTTCATGGTTGCCACAATAATTCCCTACATTACTTGATGAGTTTGTTGTGGAGTTGACATAGCAAATGTCATGGTATCTGTTGCTGCAAATGAATGCTTCCCATTCTTCGTTTGTTCTTTACCTTCAACACTATATTAAACGCTATGGAGATACTGGGAAGTAGTTCTATCATAAAAATCTAATCACATATAGTAGCATAAGATTCATTCAAGCCTAATAAAAACTATGGCATCATTTCCTGTTGTTGAGAATTCATCTATGGTTTCATTCTTTCACAGCTACAGACAGGTGCAGGTTGATAAATCCTCAATTCCTCCCATAGTTATTTGAACTGCATAAAATAGGAATTCACATACGCTTAAGCTGAGCTTCCACTGTGCATCCTTTTGCAGAGAATGTTCTCATAAATCTCTCCATACTACTTTTGCAGTATCAAGGTAGAGTAGTCTTCCTGCGATATCTCTGAATATTGAGTTGATGATCCAAGCTATCACCATGTTATTACATCGCAACCGTGCACCAACATTTGGATATGTGTCTAGTGGTTTCGATATTAACCCATCCACAAAATCCGTCCTTATTCTCCACACTCAATGGAACATACATGGATCTACTCCGAGAATTATAGTCAATCTCTCTTAACGGATGTGAAACGACAATCAAACTTGGATGATCGCCACCTAGAAGGAAATAAGGACTATTAGCATTGTCCATGGTGATTGATGCATCTGATGCATTTTGCAAAGCTTGAAAATGACTATTTTGGCAAGTGTTCTGAGCTACTCCTCCTCAAGCCATGGATGAGTGATGAAGATGAATTCAATGGTGAAGCTTTAATGCTCCAATACCATGTTATGAGTGTTGTGTTTCAGAAAAAGAGTGACAGACATAGAGCTTTATCAGAGAGAGCAAACAAAGTAAAAGAGGAATTCAAAAAAATGGAGGGAAAGCCAATTCAATTCATTATGATCACGCTACCATTGTATTTTATACCGTTCGAAAATGCATAACCAACTAACAGCCTAAAGCAAAATTACATTTATACCCCCTTATAGATATCAGCCCTTTCCCACGGTCGGTCAACTAAAAAGTCAAAGATGTCCTCCCCCTCATTCCTTTCTAATGGATTTTTATTTTACTCTTTTTATATTATATTACTTGTCAGCTAATCTTGTGTCTCTGCTAACGAGGTTTCTTGCTAACAACTCTATCTGCTCAGCACATTTTTTGAGTTTTTTCTTTTACTTTTAACCTTTCCCCCTTTTGACAATACAGGGCTAGTGTGGAGTGCAAGTGCCAATAGGAACTTGTCACGACCCGAAAATCCGGCAGAGTTTCCCCTGTATTTAGGACTAACCAGAAATGCAAAACCTGTTATAACTCAGCTCAACACGCCATATCCAGCCACATCCATCCACAACCATTTCCAAAACAACAGTTTTCAACCGCCAGATATTCAGGTTGTGATATGAAATCACACTATACAGAACTTTTATACATACCCTATCAAAATAAACTTATCCTAGTTGATCCCCGGGTCTATTTGGGCGGCTCCACACGACTGAGTGTCCTCCCTATCTATAGAAAAACAATTTGCAGAGAGTGTGAGCTGCAACTCAGTGAATACAAAATTCCATAGTGGAATAACATGTGGCTCACCTATATCCTTACACGACCGTATCAACTCATACGATTTATCTACTATGGACATGGGGTCGTTGGCAACTTGGCCAACTTCACACGACCCACCTAATGCAATGCATGTAACAAGCATGTCAAACAATAACCATGGGGTCGCATTACCTCTGCGACAGAGTTATGGCGGTACCGTTACTCCAGCTCTCCCCAAAACAGTACCGCGACCCCGCACCTCAATCATTTCCTAGCATTCTACTTCCCATGCCCCTTCCCTTCGCACGCACGCGGGGGCCGCCTATTAACCTCTGGCGGTAAGAGTGGACCCGTCGCACTCAAGTCTTTCTCTTTTTCTTACCTCTCCTCTCTGGTCTTTGTTTTTCCCGACAGGGTCCGTGGGGAGTCAACTCACATTTTCCACTGGGATCACAGAGCCAGTGTCACTCACGTCCCATGCTTATATCCCGCCGGGAACCCGCGGCAGATCAGTAAGGCCCATTTCTATTCCGCCGGCTTAGCGGTCACCATGGTTATACACAAGCACAAGCAAGATGCACAATGAATGAATGAATGCATGTCCACTACCGGTATCACATAGCTATCTCACAGCTACTCAATTCTCGATCATATATGCTATAAACCAAAACACAAACAGATCATTCCACAATGGAAGAATGTACTCACAACCCCTTAGTCGGTCAAATTCACAAAGCAGGGTCCTCTAAGCGTTGATCTCGGTTCTCCTCAGCACCTATCATTTGATTCATCATAAAATTAATACATATCATATAATAATTTATACCTTAACCAAATAAATAATCTTATAACTAATTTAAATGGTTCTCGACCTCATTATGTATATATATATATATATATATACATTATTTTATTTATTTATTTATTATTTTATTTTTATTTTCTTTCTTCTTCGTCCTCGTCCCTTCAATTCTTTTTCTTTTTCTTTTTCTTTCTATATTTTCCACTCCCCTGATCAATTTCCTCCTAAACCCTTTCCTTTCCCTTCTCTTCCCTTCTTCGTTCCCGTGGCTTTCTTTCTTTCTCTTCCTTTCTATTTTTTTCCACTGCCAAAAATCAGTTTCCTCCCACACCCTTCTCTTTCCCTACTCTTGGCTTCTTCGTTCCCGTTGCTTCCTTTCTTCCTTTTCCTCCCATTTTCCACCGCCAAAATCAAATGATGAAATCAACATATACATATATACCAACTAAATATTTAACTATTTTAAACTCACCGTTGTTCCCCTTTTTGTTTAACTCCTCTCTTCGACCTCACCTTCTCTTCATGCAAAAATTTTCTCCCTCTCTCGCTCTCTCTCGCGCGCGCTTGTAGTCGGCGATGTCTCCAGAAGGATGGAGAGAAAAAGAGAAAAAGTTGATTGGCAGGGGAAAAGAGGCGTAAGGCGGTGGGAAAGAGAAAAGAAAGAAAGGAAAAGAAAAAGAAAATAGATGGGCCAACTTAAAAGGGTTGGGCTCTCCTTGGGCCTAAGTCCATGGGCTCACAATTCCTCCCCACTAATTTAAAATTTCGTCCCCAAAATTTAGTTACCTAGGACAGGGAAAAGGTATGGGTATTTAATCCTCATAGCATCCTCAGGTTCCCAAGTTGCTGTTTCCCTTGACTGACTCCTCCATAGAACCTTCACTATTGGTATTCGTTTAGCCCGTAGAACTTGTTCCTTTCGATCCAAGATCTCCACAGGTTCTTCCTCATACGTCAAATGCTCGTCCAACCCCACTGGTTGATAAGTAAGGACAGGCGAAGGATCGTGAACATACTTGCGCAACATGGAGACATGGAACACATTGTGTATGCGAGATAGGTCTGGAGGTAGTGCCAATCGGTATGCCACCTTGCCCACTCGCTCTAGGATCTCGTATGGTCCAATGTACCGAGGGCTGAGCTTGCCTTTCTTGCCAAATCGCATGTTACCTTTCCAAGGAGATACCTTCAAGAAAACAAAATCACCTACTTGGAATTCTAAATCCTTCCTCCGCTTGTCTGCATAATTCTTCTGTCGATCTTGGGCAGTCTTTAATCTTTCCCTTATAACCTTCACCTTGTCCGTGGTCACATCCACAATCTCTGGCCCAATCAATTTTCGTTCTCCAACCTCATTCCAGCACACCGGAGTTCGACAGGCCCTTCCATACAGTGATTCATACGATGCCATTCCAATACTGGAGTGATAACTATTGTTGTAGGCAAACTCTATGAGTGGTAAGTGTTCATCCCAGCTACCTGAAAAGTCTATAACGCAAGCCCTCAACATGTCCTCTAGTGTCTGTATGGTCCGTTCTGATTGTCCATCAGTCTCTGGGTGAAATGCAGTCGAAAAATTCAATCTCACACCCATTGTCCTCATGAAACTGTCCCAATATTTGGATGTGAAGTAAGAACTTCTATCTGATACAATGGATACCGGGACTCCGTGCAGCCTCACGATCTCGTCAATGAACAACTTTGCCAACCTTTCCGCTCCAAATGTGGACCTTGCAGGTAAGAAATGGGCAGACTTTGTCAACCTATCCACTATCACCCAAATAGAATCATACCCCTTCTGAGTTCGAGGAAGTCCAGACACGAAATCCATGGTAATCTTTTCCCATTTCCACTCAGGAATGGGCAACGGCTGTAGTAAACCTGAGGGACGTTGATGCTCGGCTTTCACCTGTTGGCAAGTTAGGCATCTGGCCACAAATTTAGCTACATCTTTCTTCATACCATTCCACCAGTAGTTTCCCTTCAAGCCTTGATACATTTTCGTGCTGCCTTGATGCATGGCATAGGGTGAGTTATGCGCCTCCGTGAGAATCTCCTTCTTGAGCTCATCACTGTATGGAATGCAGGTTCGGTTCTTAAACATCACTATGCCATCCTTGTTCACCTCAAATTCAGCTCTCTTCCCTTCCATCACTTCCTGTCTCACCGTTGTCAAGAACGAATCCACTTGTTGGGCATCTCGAATCTGGTCCACAAGAATTGGTTTCACCTCATACATTGCCATTAACGATCCAGTAGTGGTTACCTGTAGGTTGGCTCTCATGGACCTCAACTCATTGAACAATGTATCTTGAATACTGTAAAGACCTGCTGGGGCTGAGGAGGACTTTCGACTCAAAGCATCTGCCACTACATTCGCCTTCCCTGGATGATAATGGATCGTACAATCATAGTCCTTGATTAACTCTAACCATCGCCTTTGTCTCAGATTAAGCTCATTCTGCGAGAATAGGTACTTCAAACTCTTGTGGTCGGTGTAGATTTCGCACTTCACTCCATACAAGTAGTGTCTCCATAACTTCAAGGCAAATACCACTGCAGCTAACTCTAAGTCATGGGTAGGGTAGTTCCTTTCATGAGTGCGGAGTTGACGAGAAGCATAGGCTACCACCTTACCTTGTTGCATTAACACGCAGTCTAACCCCCGGTGAGATGCATCACTGTAAATCACGAACCCTTCATTTGGGGAGGGAATGACAAGGACTGGAGCAGTAGTCAATCGGCGTTTCAACTCTTGGAAGCTTTGTTCACAAACATCTGTCCATTCAAACTTCACATTCTTTCACGTCAGCTTGGTTAAAGGTGCGGCAATGAGAGAAAATTCTGCAACAAATCTCCGATAATAACCTGCTAAGCCCAAGAAACTTCGTACTTCTGTTACATTCTTCGGTTGTTCCCAGCTTAAAACAGCTTCAATTTTCGACTGGTCTACTGACACACCTTCACCTGTGATCACATGTCCAAGGAATTCTACTTGGTCTAACCAAAACCGACATTTGCTGAACTTTGCATAAAGTTGCTTCTCCCTCAATGTCTGCAATATTACCCTTAAATGTTGTTCATGCTCGCTCCTATCCCTCGAATATACCAGGATATCATCGATAAAAACTACCACAAACTTGTCAAGATAAGGTTGAAATACCCGGTTCATCAAATCCATAAAGACTGCAGGGGCGTTTGTTAATCCAAAAGGCATCACAAGGAACTCATAATGCCCATACCGAGTGCGGAAAGCAGTCTTCAACACGTCTGACTCCCTTATCTTCAGCTAATGATACCCTGAACGAAGATCAATCTTCAAAAACACACTAGCACCCTGGAGCTGATCAAACAAATCATCTATTCGAGGTAATGGATACTTGTTGCGCACTGTGGCCCGATTCAGCTGTCGATAGTCCACACACAGTCGTAGAGTATCGTCCTTCTTCTTCACAAATAGCACCGGGGCACCCCAAGGTGATACACTTGGCCTGATGAATCCTTTTTCCAGGAGTTCTTGTAACTGATCCTTCAATTCCCTGAGCTCTAGTGGAGCCATACGATAAGGTGCAATAGAGATCGGCGCGGTGCCAGGTTCCAACTCTATAGTAAACTCAATCTCCCTGTCTGGTGGCAATCCGGGTAAATCTTCTGGGAAAACATCTTGGAATTCGCAAACCACTGGAACTTCATTGATACTTGGGGACTCTACCCCGGTGGCTACCACATATGCCATATACCCTTCGCATCCCTTCCTCAACAGTTTGGAGGCCTTAAGATATGATATGAAGCTGAATGGAATACTCTTCTGATCCCCGCACCATTTAAACTCAGGCTCGTCCGGTATTCTAAATATCACTTCCTTCCTATGGCAATCGACTGTGGCAAAATAAGAGGAAAGCCAGTCCATACCCAGTATCACATCAAAATCTTGAATACCCATGGGTATCAAGTCAGCTATCATCTCTCTATCTCCCAACTGTATAAGGCACCCTCTATATACGGTATAGACTGCGACACTCTCCCCCGTAGGTATGGCTATAGACATTGGGTGAACTAATGATCCTTGAGGCATAGTAGCATGTCTAGCATATGTAAATGATATGAAGGAATGAGTAGACCCTGGATCTATAAGCACTTGTGCTGGTCTATCAAACAAGGTTAAAGTACCTGTTACTACCGCAGGAGTGGCATTGGCATCCCGTCTCGTTAATGTGAAGACTCTCCCTTGTGTCATAGGTCCGTCAGTCTGTCTCACGCGAGGGTTGGGCTGACCAGCTATGCTTGCACCCGATTCAGTTCCTCGACCCTGGAAACTTCTGGTTCCACTAGCCGGTCCTCGTCCTCTACCCACAAAGGGTCTCCCTCGAATCCCACTCCCTCTAGTGATGCTCCCAACCGACGAGTCTCCTTGCCTGCACTGCCGTTGCACATGCCCCTTCAATCCACAACGGTAGCAGGTCACTTCTCTCGCACTTAGCAAGGGACAATTTCTCTTCATGTGACCCACTTGGCCACAATGGAAGCACCCCATGGATCCCGCTCGGCATTCACCCATGTGTGGTTGACCACATTCCCGGCAAGGCACTGTCCTGGAACGGTCAGTTGATGTTGAACTTGACTGATAGACAGACTTGCCCTTAGCCGAACTGGAAGCAAGTCCACCCCTCTTGGACGTCCTGGAAGATCCTTCCGGACTAGAAGCATATCGGGTCTTCTTGTGCTGCCCCCTTTCCATAGCCTCATCCTGCAAGCCTTGTTCAGCTATGAGAGTCTTGTTATACAGCTCAGAAAATCTTGAGAGTTCAAGGATGGAGAGTCGAGATCTCAAATCAGTGTTGAGTCCTTCCAGGAAACGGTTGCATCTTGAGACTTCATCATTGACCAAGGTTGAAGCAAACCGCGACAAGGAAGTGAACCTCATCTCATACTCAGCAACGGACATGTCTCCTTGTTTCAGACTCAAAAATTCCCTCTCCTTTGCCCGTCGGTATGAGATTGGGAAATACTTGTCGAAGAACACTTGTGTGAACTGGGACCAAGTAACCTCAGTTGTTGGAGATGGGTCAAGTCGCCTGTGAGTGGCCTCCCACCAGTATCGAGCATCCCCTGTCAGCATGAAGGTGGCAAGGACAACTTGTTGTGTGTCGGTGACATCCATCACTGAAAAGATCTTCTCCATGTCAGCGACCCAGTTCTCTGCCTCTATAGGGTCCACAGTCCCTGAGAAAAATGGAGGTCCCAACTTCTTAAAAGCTTCATAGGGTACGCGGTGCTGCTGCTCGGTAGAGTGAGCTTGTACTGTCATCTGTTGCTGAACCAGAATCGCCTGTTGCTCCATAAGCCGTGTCTGTTGTTCCATCATGCGTGCAACTACATCTAGAGTGTCTCGGACATAGGTGTCCCTCTCAGCATGCTCTCTAGGAATTTCCTGAGGAATGGTATGAGAATGTTGCCCTTCATCTAGGGCCTGAGGTGTCTCCTGACCAACTACATTCTCAGTTTGATACCTTCGTGGCACACGACGGGTGCGTCTGGGCCTCATATCTAATTGTATCCTATCAACATGAGCAACTTAAGCATATAAATCACTAAATAGTTAGTAATAACTCAGCCGTGGGATTCCTAACCTATCTTAAAAGTCATGTGGGGATCAACCAGCTATTTAGAGTCTACAGAATCTCATAACCTAAGCTCTGATACCAAAAATTGTCACGACCCGAAAATCCGGCAAAGTTTCCCCTGTATTTAGGACTAACCAGAAATGCAAAACCTGTTATAACTCAGCTCAACACGCCATATCCAGCCACATCCATCCACAACCATTTCCAAAACAACAGTTTTCAACCGCCAGATATTCAGGTCGTGATATGAAATCACACTATACAGAACTTCTATACATACCCTATCAAAATAAACTTATCCTAGTTGATCCCCGGGTCTATTTGGGCGGCTCCACACGACTGTGTGTCCTCCCTATCTGTAGAAAAACAATTTGCAGAGAGTGTGAGCTGCAACTCAGTGAATACAAAATTCCATAGTGGAATAACATGTGGCTCACCTATATCCTTACACGACCGTATCAACTCATACGATTTATCTACTATGGACATGGGGTCGTTGGCAACTTGGCCAACTTCACACGACCCACCTAATGCAATGCATGTAACAAGCATGTCAAACAATAACCATGGGGTCGCATTACCTCTGCGACAGAGTTATGGCGGTACCGTTACTCCAGCTCTCCCCAAAACAGTACCGCGACCCCGCACCTCAATCATTTCCTAGCATTCTACTTCCCATGCCCCTTCCCTTCGCACGCACGCGGGGGCCGCCTATTAACCTCTGGCGGTAAGAGTGGACCCGTCGCACTCAAGTCTTTCTCTTTTTCTTACCTCTCCTCTCTGGTCTTTGTTTTTCCCGACAGGGTCCGTGGGGAGTCAACTCACATTTTCCACTGGGATCACAGAGCCAGTGTCACTCACGTCCCATGCTTATATCCCGCCGGGAACCCGCGGCAGATCAGTAAGGCCCATTTCTATTCCGCCGGCTTAGCGGTCACCATGGTTATACACAAGCACAAGCAAGATGCACAATGAATGAATGAATGCATGTCCACTACCGGTATCACATAGCTATCTCACAGCTACTCAATTCTCGATCATATATGCTATAAACCAAAACACAAACAGATCATTCCACAATGGAAGAATGTACTCACAACCCCCTTAGTCGGTCAAATTCACAAAGCAGGGTCCTCTAAGCGTTGATCTCGGTTCTCCTCAGCACCTATCATTTGATTCATCATAAAATTAATACATATCATATAATAATTTATACCTTAACCAAATAAATAATCTTATAACTAATTTAAATGGTTCTCGACCTCATTATATATATATATATATACATTATTTTATTTATTTATTTATTATTTTATTTTTATTTTCTTTCTTCTTCGTCCCCGTCCCTTCAATTCTTTTTCTTTTTCTTTTTCTTTTTTTTTCTATATTTTCCACTCCCCTGATCAATTTCCTCCTAAACCCTTTCCTTTCCCTTCTCTTCCCTTCTTCGTTCCCGTGGCTTTCTTTCTTTCTTTTCCTTTCTATTTTTTTCCACTGCCAAAAATCAGTTTCCTCCCACACCCTTCTCTTTCCCTACTCTTGGCTTCTTCGTTCCCGTTGCTTCCTTTCTTCCTTTTCCTCCCATTTTCCACCGCCAAAATCAAATGATGAAATCAACATATACATATATACCAACTAAATATTTAACTATTTTAAACTCACCGTTGTTCCCCTTTTTGTTTAACTCCTCTCTTCGACCTCACCTTCTCTTCGTGCAAAAATTTTCTCCCTCTCTCGCTCTCTCTTGCGCGCGCTTGTAGTCGGCGATGTCTCCAGAAGGATGGAGAGAAAAAGAGAAAAAGTTGATTGACAGGGGAAAAGAGGCGTAAGGCGGTGGGAAAGAGAAAAGAAAGAAAGGAAAAGAAAAAGAAAATAGATGGGCCAACTTAAAAGGGTTGGGCTCTCCTTGGGCCTAAGTCCATGGGCTCACAGAACTTGGGTGGTGGGGTTGGACGAGAGTGAATTGGAGACGATGGATGGTCCTACTGAATACTACCGAAATGTTCTTGGAAGTAACGATGTAAGGCATCAAGAAGAAGAAACCACCGAAAAGCACAAAACTTTGGAGGAGTTGGTGGGTGTGGGAGGAGAGCATAGTCAGGGTGTCAGTGGAAGTGTTCCCCATCAATTCTCTCGGTAACGTTGTCTTGATTCGGGCCTTAAGTTCAATCAGTGCCCTGACAGAAAATAACTCGGTTAAACTATTAGTGAGTCCGTGCAATCCAATCCCCCACAATTGTTTGCTTTGATTGTCATTTGGTTTATCTCTGTGCTGCGGGTACCGGCATTGCTCTTGCTGGAGTATTCTTGTACTCAAGAGCGAAGCGTATTAAGCCCAAGCCCAAGGCAGCTTAAAGTCCATACTGGAGAAAAAATTTCCGCTGGGTTTGTGGTATTTGATGGTATTTTTATCTCAGAAATCAAGAACATGCATATGCCTTTCTAGCCCGCTTGGATGGAACTCGCTAGTTGTTCACTAGTCCTAGTCTTATCATCTCGGGAATGTTACCTGGTTTGAATGATTTTGTTTGTGTTGGTCACACGACAACTTCACCCTATACATCATTGTCATTTAATTTGGAGATAACAGATGAAATATAAGCTATTAGAAGAATAACAACACGCTCTTGCGAGCCGCATCTCCAAAGGGAAGATGTCTGCTCTGTCTCTACTTAGCTCTTAATTGCACATGCAACGGTGTTAACAAAATTACCAGGACGATGTCTGCTGCTCCTCTGAATTCATTCAATAAATCAAATCGATGAATGCTCAATTTGGATGAACTGAAGATGCATTGGAATTTTTTGAAGGGTTTTCAATACTTAAATAAGTTCGTTTAAAGATCATACAATGGAAGAAAATTACTCAAAAGATAAGACTGGCCCATTAGTCGCGCTGAGAAAGCAAATAGGAACACTACCTAGAGGCATTTCTGTTGGAAGGCCTTCTCAGGGTTCTTTGGGTCAATCTCAGAATAGTCAGGAAAATCGAGGGGCATCTCCTCAGCAGAAAGCCAAGCTTCATTAAACACTTTGATCACTTCCTTGTACACCACTCCATTTCCCTCCGGTGTCAAGTGCAGCCCATCACTGTTCCATAATAAAATAGGAAAATTTTTCAACAACAATCTCATCCCAAATGGTGAAACTTCATGTCCAATGTACCTGAACATTAGCAATGAAGATAAAGATTTCTCTAGACCTGGTCAGTCATGATGCCCACCAGCCACAATCGATAAACATTTGTGATTGACATTGTGTAATTAGAAATTTTCCTATTTTAGGTCCTCTTATGTCATGACTCTGACTCTGAACCCCAGGAGCAGCCTAATCTGACTCGAAGGGAAGGCTTTAAAGAACATACCTCAGGTATTTTTTCTGCCAGCCCTCAGTTTCCAGCATCTTTGACCAGAGATTGACCGAGCGGAGCCCAAATTCTTCGGCCACCTCTATGCACCCCTTAGCATAAATTCCTGTCACCTCATTGCTCCTTTCCGGAAGTTCTCTAGCCTTATCACCATATAGTGATCTGTTTGATGACATAACAAACATAGTTAGAAGTAGACTGGGCAGAGAGTTGACGTGAAACAATACCAACTGCTTTTCTGATCTTCATCTCAGTAAAGCCAAGAAACTTGAACATCCAATGTCAAGAAGTGCTCGTGGAGATACCGAGCATGGTCATTACGACCTTCCTCATCAACTGGGGGTGGGGTAATAAGCACAATTAACATGGTTGGGTTGCACCACTGCAATATAGATCACAGAAATCCAATGGGCAACCAATGATTGCTAAAGCATATAACAGGTACGAGGAACACAGGAATCTGATTGGAGCGATTCAGGTTTTGAACCTTAAGATGACGAACGATCTTCCTGAGATTCTCCTTATACTCTTCAACGGGAACATGTTGCCTCTCGCTCTCTCTCCCAAGGAGAGCCGCATCATTAGCCCCAAAAAAGATCGTGGTAGCTACCGGTGGCTTTGATGAGTCCTGCACAAAGATGAAATATGAGATATGTACCGACTACTAGATGTCCAAACATGTCAAGTTCTCGAAAAGATTTCCAGGTAAGAAAAGGGAAAAGTTAAAAAACATCAAGATATAGCCAAGCTAATATCTCCATGAGAATCAAAGGAGAAGGAAAAGAGAGAGAGAGAGAGGGGGGTGGTAAAGCTCGAACTCGATCTGCCTTCAAGTGCAAGATGTTCAACAAAATCAACAGATCAATCAAGAAATTCTATGAATCACGCTATTGCCTTAAACTGGACAGGACCAGAGATCAAGATCAAACCAGAAATCCACAAAATGAATACAGATTGAAGAACCCACTTCGTATATCACCCAAACGAACAGAAGATCTAGTTAAAAATTGATTTTTTTAAAATGAAAAAAGGTCAAGAGAATGAAGAGCTTACCAGAGGGAAAATGTGGTGTAGCAAGAAAAGAGCCCACCTGGTGTTGAAGCCACCGTACCCGCGAACAACTATGTCGGCCTGGATTCGAATGTCAAGGATCACTAAGCGAGCTCAACAAGTGAATTGAAAAGGTGACTGATGCATTACTGAGAAAAGAGATGAAGAAATAAACCGTCAAAGTAAGGAAGAATATGGAAAAAGATTTTAAGAATGTGGTCAGACCTTCCGAGAATAAGTATCAGTGAGAGAAGCTCCCCATCCTCCCGATCGGAAGGATTGTCCGGTTATGGAGTCCCCGAACAGCACGATCTGTGGCCTCATTCCTCTGTCCGTGTGCCTGTGTGTGTGTGTGTGTGTGTGTGAGAGAGAGAGAGAGAGAGAGAGAGATTAGTCTCCGGGAGTGAGATCTTGGACAGTGAAGCTGTGGAGAAAGGAGAGGCAGGATGGTCAGACGACGTCGTACCAATGCAGTGGATTTCTTTTAATTGTTTCTGGAGGAGAAAACATCGGCCTCTTCTTGTCTTTTACTTTCTTGGGTCGGAGATGCGGATATTTAATTTTAGCCTTACACTTATTAACATTACAGATTTTAAAGTAAGAGGTTATTTGAAATGAAAGAAGAATTTACCGCTGACGTCCCCGACCGATTCCCAGATCCCAAATCTCTCAAAAGTTGATTTTCAGATCTCTTGACGAAGATTGAATCCCAAATAAATTGACTGAATATTGTGTTGAACCAATGCGTTGATTGCGTTTCCTCTCTTCCTCCTCCATCTCATCTCTGTGTCTCTGGGCACCCTGTCACCGATAACAGGCAACAGGGCCAGCTCGAGAAATAGTTTTCCTATTGCCTCCTTCTCTCTTCTCCGAACCCCAATCTCTTCTTCTCCTCCACTCCCCCCCAGTCGCCCCCAAGATTCCATCTGGATCCCTGTTTATACCGATTCATTCTTACTGTGAGTATAGCACGTCTCTAGGTCTTAATTTAGCTCAGCGCCATGATCGTCCGATTCGCACTTCGCAGCATATTCATTCTCTTTCCGAAGCATTAATTATCTAGCAGCAATATGCGGTGCTTCCTCATTCTTGGCGGTCTAATGTTCACTCATCCCGACCTCAACCCTCTCCCGCGGTCGGTCAACTGAAAAGTCAAAGATGTCCTCCCCCTCCTTCCTTTCTAATGGATTTTTATTGTTTTTTTTCTTTTTTATATTATATTACTTGTCAGCTTTCTTGCTAACAACTCTTATCTGCTCAGCACATTTTTTGAGTTTCTTTTTTTTACACCTTTAACCTTTCTCCCTTTTGACAACAGGGCTAGTGCGTAGTGCAAGTGCCAATAGGACTCTGACCAGAAACAGTTGAGAATTGGGTGGCGGGGTTGGAGGAGAGTGAATTGGAGACGATGGCTGGTCCAACTGAAGACTACCAAACTGTTCTTGGAAGTAACGATATAACGCATCAAGAAGAAGAAACCACTGAAAAGAACAAAACATTGGAGAAGTTGGTGGGTGTGGGAGGAGAGGAGAGTCAGGGTGTTAGTGGAAGTGTTGCTGAGACAGATATGGCTTCTGCGGTCGGGAATTCAATCCACCGGTCGGGTTCGAGGCCTCAGCTGGACCTCAGCAAGGCTGAAATTCAGGGGAATTTTGAGGAGAGGGATCCCACAATTCTGTTGCCTAATCAATCTGATGACATCTCTCACTTGGCCCTTGATATTGGAGGTATAGCTCTTCTTGTTTTTCCTTCCCTCTTCCTGCTTAAGGTTACGGCCTGGCCAAGCTCTTCTTTTTCCTTTTGGGAAGAAAAAGAGATATTCCTCCTCCTTAGTGCTAATAATCAGCTGCATGATTTCTACTTCTTCAAATGGTTATGCTGTACTCGAATGTTGAAGATTCGAGGTTCTCTTTCCTTTTATTTCTAATAAAAATAAAAATCTGCCACCAAGTTTCGGCTTTCCCTTGTTGAGAATATAGTTGTGACTTCTAATAAGTTTACACGTTGAGATTTCAAGTTTTCTGTGGGGTAGAAATTTCATGGTTCTTGAAATTTCTTAAAATTTTCCGACTATTGGATTGTGAAAATGCAGCTACAATATCTGATTCGCATGAGGAAACTCATCCTTTTCTCCCCCTTAATTAGTTTGCATGGAGGAACTTGCGAGATCTTTCTCTTGTCACGGAAGTGGAACTATCTGAGCATTGAGTTATGGCAAACCTTAGCACATTGCTAAACCTTCCTGTTGATCAATGCATGTGGAAGTAATAGCATCTTGAAGCATTAGTTTCTATGTGATCTTTTGCTGGCAGGTTCTCTAATTAAGTTGGTCTACTTTTCAAGACATGAGGATCAGTCAAATGATGATGACAAGAGGAAGAAAACTACAAAGCAAAGACTGGGAATTACCAATGGCAATAGGAGAAGCTATCCTATTCTTGGTGGAAGGCTGCACTTCGTTAAATTTGAGACAAGCAAGATAAATGAATGCCTAGACTTTATCTATTCAAAGCAGCTCCATTATGGCGGTATGATTTTACCTTGCTTACATCCTCCAATAGATGGGCGTGTTTTTTTACAACTACAGTTGTTGATATCATATGCATATGTTTTGCAATCATTTTTTGCCTTTTTGTCTTGGTAGAATTTAGTAGTCTCAGACATTTGTCAAAATTAATCTGTAGGAGGTTTCCCCTTTTTTCCTCCTTAAATCTTGGTTTCTTGTAGTCTCAGACATTTTGTCTTGGTTTCTTGCACCATGACAGGGATGGATTCTCTTAGTTGGTGTACCAACTCTCCATCCAGAGACAATGCTCTGATAAAGGTAAAAGAACTATGCTTAACTATGAAAAAGTTATTATTTCTCAGTACTCTCCATGATCTGTGAGGTCAATTTACATTAATTTATGAAAAAAGAGGCTGCCACATTCTGTTCCATTTGGATGGTTTATAAAAATATCGCAAGGCTATTGAGATGGTGACCAACCTGATCTGCATTTATTATTGAACGATATAGCTGTTCTGAAGCTCTTCATTTGAGATTTCTCTGAAAATTAAGGAAGATTTGGACTTTGAAGATTATAAGACAGCTTCAGATCTGTTTTTTGCTGATTTTTTTATGTTCTGCAATTAGCAATCATGCAGAAGTGGCTTGTAGGATAATTTATTGATATAGTCTGGCTTTTGGTTTGAGCACTGTTTCTCCCCTTATTTTCTCGATAATTATGGATAAATCGATACTTTGATCTTTTGAGAAGGCCACAGGTGGTGGAGCATACAAATTTGCTGACCTCTTCAAAGAGAGGCTAGGTGTTAGTCTTGACAAGGAAGATGAAATGAACTGTCTTGTAGCTGGAGCAAATTTTCTACTTAAGGTGAACATGTTGTAAGTTTTGAATTAATACTAATTTAGTCATTAATCAGAGGTTATCTTACTGCTCTGGATATATCCAGGCATGTAAGGATACACTACCAATGAATTTATTTGAAAATTTTTTCAATATTATTTTTCATACCTCTTTTGCACCGTCTTTTGAGCAGGCCATTCGCCATGAAGCCTTTACTCACATGGAGGGTCAGAAAGAATTTGTGCAAATCGACCACAATGATTTGTTTCCTTATCTCCTTGTTAATATAGGATCTGGTGTTAGCATGATTAAGGTATATATGTCTTTATTGAAAAGTCTTCAATAATCGCCTCATGGTTAACTCTTTTTATAGTTTGGTTCATCTATTCAGACTTTTATAACTGAGTCCTTATAGGTTGATGGGGATGGGAAGTTTGAGCGTGTCAGTGGTACTAATGTAGGCGGTGGCACCTATTGGGGTTTAGGGAGGCTATTAATGAAGTGCAAAAGGTCTCCAAGTTATCCTTGTAATTTTCATCTGATTATTATATCTTCTATCCTGTCGATTGATTTTTCTTTCCTAATTTCAGTTTTGATGAGTTGCTAGAACTGAGCCAAAGGGGAGACAATAGGACTATTGACATGCTTGTTGGGGACATATATGGTGGTATGGACTACTCCAAGGTATTCCATTAGAATTTATTTTTTGTTTCCTTTGTATTTTAGGTCAAATTTTTGTAACAAAAAATGTTTAAAGCTTTCATTTTAATAGTAGTAAAATAACTGGCATTTCTGAATATTCATTTATTCAGATTGGTTTATCTGCATCCACTATCGCCTCTAGCTTTGGCAAGGCAATATCTGACAACAAAGAGCTTGAGGACTATCGACCTGAAGACATTTCCTTATCTCTGTTGCGAATGATTTCTTATAATATAGGACAGGTAACTTGCTTCTCATTCGCCTATCACAGTATGAATAGAATATTTGAATTTCTTAATCTGCATCAGTAGTCTGTTTGTTACTCTTTCTTTTTGTTGCACAGATATCTTACCTGAATGCCCTTCGCTTTGGGCTTAAGAGAATCTTTTTTGGAGGTTTTTTCATAAGAGGCCATGCTTATACAATGGATACGATATCCTTTGCAGTGCACTTCTGGTGAATTTGTTTCTTGGATACTCAAAATTTCTGCTTTGATTTTTATCAGCATTTGATTTTTTTTTCTCACTCTTTATGCTGAAAATTGTTACCTCTGTAGGTCAAAAGGTGAGGCACAAGCAATGTTCTTGAGACATGAAGGGTTTCTGGGAGCTTTAGGTGCATTTATGAGTTATGAAAAGCACGGGCTTGATGACTTGAGGGTTCATCAGTTAGTTGAGAGATTCCCAATGGGTGCTCCTTATACTGGTGGGAAGATTCATGGCCCACCACTTGCAGATCTTAATGCGAAGGTAAGTTAGAGGTGTTAGGGTCTGAATAGCACCCACTAAAGTTGCTTAAAAGGTGGTTCTTGAAACTATCTCATGTACCGCTGAGTCTAATATGGAAAAGAGAATGATTATCTGAATTGGCTCCATGATAATGATTCCCTGTGTCATATTCTTGTTGTCCTTATGATAGTGAGACTCCAGAGAATTGATGCCTTAAGCAACCATGAGAACATATTTTAGTTGCAAAAGGTAGGAATCTTTTGATTCTTGGACCAGAGGACCCCAAAGCTTGAACTAAGGGATCATTGCTAGCAAAAAGATAAGATCAAGTTGGCGTCAATTTGATATTGTTCCTCTCATCTTTGCATTGTATACATATTCTCATCCATATCTTGAGGTCAAATTATCATTTATGGGCTCCAATCTGCAAAAGTGTCTCCTGTGGGTTTGAGTGCAGATTTCTTGGATGGAGAAGTTTGTGCTGAAGGGAACTGAGATTACTGCACCAGTTCCTATGGCTAAACCAGGGACCACTGGACTGGGAGGCTTTGAGGTTCCTTCATCAAAAGGAGGAGTTCTGCGATCTGATGCAAGTGCTTTGAACATTGGTGTTCTCCATCTCGTGCCAACTCTGGACGTGTTCCCGTTGTTGGCAGATCCAAAAACGTAAGAAGAAATTCTCATTAGTTCCCCTTTGATATACTAGAGTGATATTTTACCCATGAAAGCTTGTAAAATTCTGGTAGAAAAAGAAAGATGACTTGGTTAAAGAGTTCATGTGTTAGCATCTATTGGAGCTGAAAATTTCTTAAGGTTTGTGTTAGCATCTTGTATGTACAGCCAAAAAGTTCATATGCATCGTTCCAATTTTATCAGATGTCTCTGGAGAGACAAAAAAGTTCATATGTACTTCTGACATCGTGGTTACTTTTATTATTCAGGTATGAACCTAACACAGTTGACCTGTCAGATCAAAGTGAACTTGAGTGAGTCCTTGTTAATATTTTACTGCTTAATTTGAATCATACGGACATCATCCCTTTTGCTCATTTAATACCTTACTGAAGGTATTGGTTCACTGTGCTACTGGGGCATTTGCCAGACCTTGTTGACAAGGTAAGCAAAGATGCTGACATCATATGATTGTGGGTCCTCTTCTTTTAGTAAGTTATTATCAAGATTTTAGGTTTACGGCAGTCTTCTGCTCCTTTGCAATGTATTAGGAGCCGTCTGAAAGGTCCCAAACTCATAGAACACACCGTTCAGGGAACACTGCTCTAATGCTTAGACATTTCAGAACTTGACAAATCTGTGATACATATAATATTTGCAGGCAGTGGCAAGTGAAGGTGGAACGGATGATGCTAAAAGAAGAGGCGATGCATTTGCTCGTGCTTTTTCAGCCCATTTGGCAAGGTAAACTCAAACTGAAGCTACAATTTCTGTTCCCCTACCCGGTGGAAGAGAAGATATGCTGATTTTCACTGGTTGGCAATATAATAATTTACCAAGTACTCTGATCAATTCCAATATTTAACCCATTAAAAGGTTGATGGAGGAGCCTGCTGCATATGGAAAGCTGGGGCTTGCCAACCTCTTGGAACTGAGGGAAGAATGCTTGAGGGAATTTCAATTTGTTGATGCCTACAGAAGCATAAAACAGAGGTAAATCTCTAATCCTGACCAGTTGAAGGTGCATAATAAAAGAGCAACCACACCAGACCATCAACATTGGTTAGTCGATGTTATAGGATACTTTTGTCGACCAATCAAGACCTTATTTTGTCCTTGACAAATTTAGGGAAAATGAGGCATCTCTTGCTGTTCTACCTGATCTACTTTTGGAGCTTGACAACATGAGTGAGGTACAAAGGAAGCATGATTACACTTACTAATGTTGACTGGTTAGAGTTGGAGGGGGACAAAAGAAAGACAAAGAAGATACGTTAACTAGCGCTTTGATCGGTTTTCCCATGAATTACAGGAGACAAGATTGCTGACTCTAATTGAAGGCGTACTTGCAGCAAATATATTTGACTGGGGATCCCGTGCATGTGTGGATCTCTACCACAAAGGAACGATCATTGAAATCTATAGAATGAGCCGAAATAAGATGCAAAGACCATGGCAGGTTAGTAAGAGGAATCGATATTTTAATTTAATAAATCATGACATGCTATATATAGTAATAATAGATGACAAAACAAAGGATAAACCATGATGTTTTCCATGTGATACAGGTAGACGATTTTGATGTCTTCAAGGAGAGAATGCTGGGATCCAAGGGAAAGAGGCCTCGCCCACATAAGAGGGCTTTACTCTTTGTGGACAACTCAGGTGCTGACATAGTCCTGGGCATGCTTCCTCTTGCAAGAGAGCTCCTCCGACGTGGAACTGAAGTGATTATCTAACTTAAATTTATTTTGTTCTTTGTGGCACCTACTTGGCTAATATACAATGTAAAAATGGTTTCTAAATTCCTTGAGATAAAGACATATTGATCTTACAGGTTGTTTTGGTTGCAAACTCCCTTCCAGCTCTGAATGATGTGACTGCTATGGAGCTTCCAGATATTGTTGCTGAGGCTGCCAAGGTAAGACAGTTAAAGAATCAAAATTTCAACATCGAGCATGTAAACTTGTTGGAGCAGCACTGGTCCTGTTCCTGGCAATTTACCAGTTTGAATTGACTAGTCATTTCTATAAAACAGAGAGATGAGCTTTAACCCTTTGGACGTTGTGTCAGACTGATGATATGTTACCTAGATCAGTTTGATGTCTAGTGCTATTTTGGTGAGAATGTACTTGTGAGAGCTTGATTAGCAATGTACCAACTCTTTCTGGTTCTACAGCACTGTGACATTCTTCGTCGGGCCGCTGAAGTGGGAGGTCTTATTGTGGATGCAATGACCAACTCATTGGATGGTTCGAAAGAGAATTCACCTTCGGTCCCTTTAATGGTTGTTGAGAATGGGTGTGGGAGTCCTTGCATCGACTTGAGGCAAGTCAGCTCTGAGTTAGCAGCTGCTGCAGAGGATGCAGACTTGGTACGAGTCTTGAGAATTGACCTTTTGTGAAGGCTGAGAAAGGGACGGAAGGGGACTGACTTGTGGAGTTTGTAATTGGCAGGTCATTCTGGAAGGGATGGGTCGTGCTCTCCATACAAACTTCAACGCTCGGTTTAAATGCGATGCACTGAAGGTACGTCATATTTTTATAGGAGTTCCTCTATAGGATTTTACTTACAAGTGGATTTACCAGTCAGCTCGTGACAAAGTGGTCAGCCGAAATCTATTACAAACACTTGACTTTGGTACTCACCCCGCAGCTTGCGATGGTGAAGAATCAGAGGTTAGCCGAAAAGCTCATCAAGGGCAAGATATATGACTGCGTCTGCAGGTATGAGCCTGCCAGTTGAGCCACACGTACACTTTTTACCCACTTCGACCACCAGATGAGTTAGATGCCCAAGCTTCCGAAATAAGTAGGCTCGAATGCCTGCGATCAGGGACAGAGGTATTAGAGGGGGGCGCAGGAGAGTCTACTCACAAGCGGAAGAACAATTTCAGTACCTGTTGTTGTATTATACTTTCTATCTCATTCCGAAAATTGACCTATATTTATAATATTCAGACACTGAAGAGACTGAAGTTCAAAGGGTATTTCTTTCGGTTACTTTTTTTTTTTTTTGTCCCATCTACTCATTGAAACAAAAATGCAACTTCTGTCCCGTGTCGTCGAATGTCGAGACAGTCTCTTGCTTATTACCACGACAATTCCGGCTAAAATCTACTACGCATCGCTTGTGACGATTTTAGTGTTCAAAAATTTAACTCGGCCTTGCCTTAAAATGGTAAGGTGGGAAAATTTTCCAGCATAATTTCGGCTGAACAGCATGCATATGCGACGACCACAGTCGAACCCCCCAGGGGGATGATGTATACTGTGCGGCCAACCTGAACTTACGATTTGCGCTCAATCGTTTCTTCCCTTCTTTCAAGACCAAGAAAAAGGGGTGAAGGAAAAAGGAAGAAAGACCCAAGTGGGACAAAATTTGAAATTTAAAATTTTAAGCTTTTCCCAACTCGAATTTTAAGCCGACTTTCATCGTACATGACATGCCTGTATCGAAAGGAAAAAAAAATGAAAAAGGAGAAAAAACGGCGAATTCGAGACCCACTGAGCCGAAAGCTTTGCTTCGTAAAGTTGGTCGAACCGAATGTAAGCGCGCCCGCCCGCCCGCTTCCTTTCCTATGTGAATGCCGTGATCTCTCCTTCGTTCTTCTTCTTCTTTTTCCTGCGTCATTTTTTAAATCTCATTAACTTTATTTCTTTTTGTAAGTAAAAATCTTATCAATTCGTGCTTTTGGACCGACGATTTTCACTCAATAATCGCGTATGCGACTGATCTCTTCTGTCATTAGTTGAGATTTGCGAGGCAACTAATTAAGTAGCAAACACCACTTTAACCAACATCGGACCTATTAAAAAAATGTTTTAAAATAGATTTAATGAACATGTGATATTATTGCGTGTTCATCACATCATAAAAACCGTAATGGATGATAATGCTATTAATGCCACGTCATTATTAGCTAATGACCCCTTTGTGAAATGGCCAAATTATGTAATAGAATTAGTGTTTAGCATTATATCATCATCCAATTTTTAAAACATTTAGGATTTAAATATTCCACGATAATTTTTTTCCCCTTGTGCGGATGATCAAACGAGTTAAAATGACTTTCCCTTTTTTTTAATTATGAAGGTGATCGGACGGCGGAGGCACTTTGCCATTAAAAAAAATGTAATTATACAAGAACAATGGCTGGTCTTTGTTTGTATATATTAATGCGAAAACTCCCTTTATTAGGAAATTAAAAATGATGGCATAAGGTTGAATTAGTGGTTCTCTCACTAGATTCTTAAATAAGCGATTCAAGAATCGAATCCCAAGTTAAGAGGATCAACGGAAATTTTCCCATGGATCCCAGCCCGATTGCAGATTAGTCTCGAGATATGTTTCGGTTGACCCTGAGGATACTACGTGGTGCAAAAAAAAGAAAAAATTATGGCATATATAGTAATAAGTCACAATTTTTTTGTCCTAACCAGAATAACAAAAAATAAGATAAAATGAGAAATAAAACTTGATCACTTGTATCATATTCGATTTAATAATTAAACTATTATAAATTCGATTCTCACAACAAAATCTTATGCACTCATTTATTATTTATCTTTTTTTAATTCATGAAGTTACTGTATAATTAAAATATATATAAAATAAAATGAGGGCAAAAAAGGAGACACTCTCCGTACGTTCTCGATCGTACGTAGGAATAATAAAAATCTCAGTACACTACTACATAACATAATTAGCTTAGCTTTGAATATGACCTTGTCTTTCACACATACGACAACATCACATTACTAAAGTATAGGAAAAGGCAAGAAGAAGAAAATTAGTATCAATATATATCACAATCGAAAGTCATAAGATGAACTAATTGTGCAGCCACATTTCTTGGATTCTTCGTGCTCGTTCTCAGCTACATCTGATGAGCCATCACATTGAATATATATATATATATATATATATCACGTGCCTGCTCGCCTTCTTAATTAATCCTAACTGATAGTTGCTAAGTGAATTGACGGATATATATGTAGTATGCAACCACGAACTCAGGAGTTCAGGATGGTGACAACTCCGATGCATGCATATGCCGATGCGTCCCGAGATCATGACATGACAGTCCAGTGATTAGTAAATATAAAGCACCGACTCCGAGATTTCAGTAACTCAGTTAGACCAAATGATTAGTCGAATGGGAACCGTACTCGTTGACAATTCCGGTCCACGAAGATCCCAAGCCATTGAAGCCATAGCCCTCGAACGCGGCAGCGTTGATGTTCTTCCCGGAGTCGGAGCAGTTCTGGTCTTGCCACTCTAAGGAGATCAGCAACTTAGGATTTGGCTTCACATCTATGGCAGTCCCATTTTGGTAATTGTTCTCCATGAAATTTGCTCCAACGCTGTTGGGGACGTCAATGGACGAGGGAATAATCCCGTAGGGAGAGCACAGCCCATGAAAATTTGGTCCAAAGCTATTGCCGCTCAGGTCTCCGAAACTGCCACCGGTCAACACTCCCAGTGGCACTTGCTCTGCCTCTGACGAAGGGTTGTTTCCCATGAAATCGTAGCTGTTCCTACTGGGGTTGCCCCCAACAATGTCCTCCAACTTGCTGTCCATGAAGTCGATGGGCCCTGCAGTTCCGTCCAAGAAACTGTTCGCGCTCGAGAACGGTCCGTTCGCGAGCAAGTTGCCGAAGTGGGGCGATAGTTGCATGTGATCGTGAGGGAACGAGAGGTGGAGATTCGTCGGGTTCCTGGCCAAGGACGAGGAAGATCCCTGGCTCTGGATCAGCATGGGGCCGCTGTGATGTTCGCTCGGTTTCTTGGAAGAGGCAGCCTTCTTGCTCTTCCGGCAGCCGCCGCCCACTGGGATGTTCCTCAGAGTTCCACCCTTGGTCCAGTACCTGTTGACAAAAAAGCAGATGATATTCCCACGTTAAAATCACCGACTTGGGGATGTGTCGGCGCTGTGGCATTCGTGGTCGTGGCTGGCCCTCTGCGTGTGAGTAATGTCTGCGTTGAAAATACAGTAGGATACCTCCGGCATGTCTTGCAGAAATATCGAGGCTGAGAGAGGCTGTAGTTGTTGTAGTAGCAGAACTTGGTGTGGGTCGACTCGCACCTCGGGCATTTCAGTGGCTGGTCATGCTGGGGTCGAAGCCTCCGCTCCATGAGCGGCCTCGAGCAAGCGAGCATGTCACCCGAAGGCGAGGAAGAAGAATCCATGCCCGAGTCGTCGTGCAGCGAGCCCTGACATGTAAGAGTAGTTTCATTATGATAAACAATATCCCATATCCAGCCCTGACGAGCACTCCGAAGAGTCCCCTTCCACCACGTGTGCATTAGGGAGGGGAAATGATGAATTCAGTACTGCGATGGGACAAGACATTATATGTCTCTGGGATCAATTCAGCAATTCAGTGCCTAATCATGCAATGGGATAATGATTAGTGCAGTCCGACCGACTTGTCCATTCGGATATATCAGGAGATGTTGTTCTCGCGCAGTTGTGACAGAGAATGTTGAATTTCCATCTCTGCACTGGCTCCCAGGAGCTTTGTCGCTAAAGTAGGTGGGAACACATTAAAGCAAAACAAAATAGGCTTCTTCCCATTTTAGTGAAAGAAACAATTGGAATTATTGAGGAGAAGAGAAAACTACTCTATTGTCTTCTCATACAATTGGGGAAAAAACAAACCAAACAAAGAGGAACTCCATAGAATAGCTTTCTTTATATGTACTGACTAATCTACACTTAGATGTTTTTATATCCTTAAATTATACTTCACAAATTCATTAACGTTTCTCATCATGCACGCATACTAAAGATACATATGTAAGTCTGAAATCACCGTGCAAACCGAACCTGGTGAAAATTTCATCGTTTTGGCAAATCGCAAACGTCACATTGTGCCGAGTAACATGAGATATAGTTTTGTGCTAAACCAGAGAATGCATACATATATGCCATTAGAAACGTATGATCAAAGGGGAGGGGGAGAGGGAGGGAGAGAGAGAGAGAGAGAGAGAGAGATCGAGTTAATATATGCAGCAGCAGCGTGCATTATATGTGCACACAATGAGTATATATCTTAGTATGATAAAACTAGTACCTCTAGCCAGTGAGTTGAATCCATGCACACTTGCAGAGAAGTGAGACCCATCTCAGAGAATGAACAGGAGATGGATGAGAATTGGCAGCTAAACAGATCAAGTGGGGAGAGTTCAAACGTTGATTTGATTAACTGCCCCGAACGTTCTGATAATCCAGTTCTCCTTCAAGCCCACTCCATCCCCTATAATGCTCCTCTACATATATAGACATCGGTCTATGCATAGACAGAAGTGTAAATTAAAATGAGAGAGGATGCCTGTCCGTGTGGTAGAGAGAGGAGTGATGAGAAGAAGAGCGGCGTTTGTGTTGGGAGTGGCTGCAAATAAGAAGGCAGCCGAAAGAGAGAGAGAGAGAGAGCAGTCTGGTGGTGAATTCCGCTAACAGTTGCTAGATGTAGACTGGTGAAAATGTTATTAGCATCACCTTCAAGAGTGAATATCGATGATCAATAAACTTTTTAATTAATGTTTATAGAACAGCTAGTAATTGAGTTTACAGGTAATGTGGTGGACTTGATCTTGGGTATAAATTTCTCTGACACTAGAGTTATACAAAGTCGAGAGTATAATATCGTAATGGTATCACATATTTTTCGTGTTTAAATTCAAATTAAGTAACAGTGAGTGGAACAAAATCAAACTTTATGCAGTCTTTGGACAAGCTCAAGATAGACGAGCCATGACTAGGCAAGCAGAAGATTAAAATAATGGGTGCGAAAAGATTATACTAACAATAAAAATTAAATTTATAAATTCTCAATAACATATCATTATACCGATAATATGGTTCTACGTCTACCGCATGAGCCACAGGCCGTCGGTGGCGACATTTTCCATGGGGGGCCTACATGTCGGCCTGCCGACCCTCCGGGAGTGGGGGGGCCATGGCCATCAGTTCGTGACTATAGGATTGCTTGATGCAAGGTGATCGGACGGCTGTGATTGCCCTGAAGGGGACTGCCTGGGACAATCTGAGCCGCTTGATGGGGGGAGGTGACGGAAAAAAGACGGAGGAGGAGAATATATACGTCAGAGATAGCGGCTTCTTCGCCACGACTCATCCCTCCTCCACTGTGTCCTCGTCCTCATCCGGCTGTCTCACTGACGTGACTGCTGCACCCATGTTTGTTTTAAGGTCTCTCAGTATTATAAATATCGTAAAGTGGAATATATCAAGTGATCTTTTAGTAGGGTTAAATTTGAGTATTATAAATAATAAATAAATAAATCTCTTGAGAATTTTATTCATCTAAATTTTCAAATTTAAGTATAAATAAGTTAACTTCTAAATATTATAATATCTAAGAAAAATACATTCAGCAAGGTCTTAAAGGGAAAAGGCATTAATAATTAATTCATTGTCTACAGTTTTCTCCTGTCTCTGAGTTTGGGCTGTGGGGGAGAGGGAGCTGTGTTGAGTTTTCCGATAAAAAAAAAAAAGGAAGGGAGGGGGGGGCCCAGACATGTAGGGGCCCACTCGCTCTCCTACCACAAGCAAAGTATAGATTCTTCGTCCCATCAATTATTTTTGGTGGGTGATACATACATATATATATATATATACATCTTTTCCCCTGAGGTAAAATACTGAGTTACGAAGGAAAGTTTGGATTGGATATTCGGGATGGAATTATTGCATAATCTAAATGGGACGATACATCTCTATTCAGTATCACTCATAAAGTGCACTAGCTGAAATTCATCTCCAACTAATAAAAAAATGATATCTCTAACTAGATCTAGTATTTAGTATTGCAGTCTCATCCTTGTCATGTTGGAGCATCTATGATGTCGATGGGGCTCGAGCTGGTTACCGTATAATGAGCTTCATATCATATACATATATTTGCATTCATTGCATGATGTTCTAGCTGGCCTCATCCTTGTATGTGTACGTATATGTTCCAGTAATTCCCATTGCTTGTCGTTTGATCGTGTGAGAAACAGGAGGTAGGGTTCTAGCCAGTTAGTCACGTGAGTGGGACCGGTGAGTGTCGCCGTGGACACCTCTTGATTGATTATTCACTTGTGTGACATTGGGTGATCGCTCTTTCTGTTTCTGACGGTGGAGGCGTGTCCATGAAGCTACCAAGAATCTGGGCTACCACCTTGTTGGTGCCAATATTCAGAATGTCACTCTAAAGCAATTCCCCTCACGCCTCGTCTTGTCCTTCATACGTTTCCTTTTTCTTCTTAAATGGGAGAATGAGCTTTCAAAATCTTGATTCCTCAAGTAATACAGGAATACCCTCCAACCCACTAACCCGCCCTTGCCCATTTAGGAATTTAATTATCAACTATTAATCAGTCCAAAGGAGCATTTGAATTGTGTAGGCTAGCTTCCTAATTACATAGTCTAACCTTTATTTAATTAATTAGAGAATGCCTTTGGGTGCATCATCGATTATTATCCTATTCACAAGGATGACGGTAAGCGATTAAGCTGGATCCAGTTATATAGTTTTTTATTTTGATCAAGATTCTCATTAATAGAATTCGTTAGGGGTACATATACACATATTTGAGATTTGTCGTGCATATTGCTATGTCAAAGAACTCTGTCCGTCTCATATACGTTAATTTGAGAGGCACAGGTACGCTTGGATGTATGTTTGTATGTATGTATGCTGTACTCAACAGATGGACCAAGACGAAGGTAAATCTTCTCAGTGTAAGTAATTAAGAGTGCATGGATAAAAACAGTTATCTTAAATCTCAAGCCTCAGCCCTCAGAAGAAAAAGAAGAGGATATTATAAAACATTCTATCTTTAATTTCCATCTTTTGTTTGTTCTTTTCCCCACCTCCACCTCCTCCTCCCCCTCCCCTTCTTTTTTGCTTTTCAACATCTGTTTCTAGCTAATGAAAATGGTCGCAAAAGAGGCACGCACCTTACCCCCAACATCTAAAGGCACGTTCAAAAGTACTGCTTGGGCTTAGGCCTCGCGTACCTTGTTCACCGGTGGTGCCGCTTACCGCTGGCGTTGGAGGAAAACAAAAATTTTTAATTAAAAAGACAAGTTCAAAAGTTTGATTTCCTAAGGCAACTCCCACCACACACACACACATATATATACACACACACACACACTACATGCACAAATCTCGCTATTTTCCCTTCTTATTTCTTTCCTCATTGTGGGGGATAGACCGATCGTCTCGACCGATTCTCACATGTTATTATATATTCATGCTTTGCTCTTTTCCAAAGAGAGATTAAAGAAGAAACCTTTAGCAACAGTTAATAAGTAAGAAAGAGGTAATAGTTATAATAACTCAGTTTTTTAATGAGAGATTTAGATATAAATGTTGTATAATAAAAATAAATTTTAAATCATTAGATTATCTATCATCCTTAATAGTTAGTGATCATGATGTGAAGATATTAACATCAACCTTGGGGAACTACTAACTCCTTTCATTTTTACATGACAGAGTTATTGACAGGAAATAATAGGATGGTGTGATTTGTTTTCCGTATAAGAGTTGGACGTTCCATGCCTGATTTTGTCAATGGAATTTTTTATACAAACTTTATTTCGCATGAAACCAAAAAGAAAAAAAAAAGCAAGAGCATATACGTACATGATGGCTAGATCCGAAGATTTGTGCTGTGTCGTGCGTGTTCCTCGAAATGTCATGGTTAATAATTGCGGCCAGGCGGGGCCCAATCTTACCTCGTGGTTCCCGTAGTCAATCTGTGTCCATTGCGGGCGGGCCCCACAACATGCCTTTTCTTTTAAGCCACGTGGACGGCATGATGAGACCAAACAAGAAGCCCCGCGCACCCCCGCCCATGCCTGTCCGATCAAAAGTAAAAGGAGCGGGGGATCATGTGCGGCGGCCGCCTGTCTCGTCTCTTGCTCCGACGTCGACGAAACCCTAATCATTCTTTGTTGCAGAAATTATTGGGCACCAATTTCAGACAAGATATCCAACGTGTACATAATACAGGCACTTTTTTTATTTAATAATTATGGTGGAAATAATGAAATCAACCCTAAATAATTACTTCTTGTTATTATTATGTGATATTGATATTAATCGAATGATACATCTATTGGATATTATCCTTCCACTCTTTTAAACTGAACAAAACAAAGGACACTGATGCACACCAGGTTCCTTCTGTCGTGCATATATATATATGTGTGTGTTGCTTTTTCTTTGGAAGGGAGACGATGATTTGTGGTCTACATTTACCGGCTAATTTCTTGCCATTCTTCTATAGGAGGAGGACCAGCGCAATGCGTTTCAGACGAAGTTTGTGACTTGTGGTCGATCCCTCTGATTTTGATAGAACATGCAGATTCAAGCACAGCTCTCTTAATTGAGATCATCTTTCTCTTTTTTCTTTTTATTTTTTGCTGGATAAGATCGCTCTTAGTGTCCTAATTATATCATCCGGGCCCTTTAAGCATCGCTTTTTACTGGAGAGATTTTAATTGTACTCTGCCTGGCTCGAGAAGAGACTTGCAAGTGCCTGCAGCTTGGCGACTAGTTCTATGCTTCATGTTTCTGTGCCCTGTGCAACAATATATATGGATCTTAGGTGCTTCCCGTAATCACGGAGGAAGAGTTGGTTCAACTGAAGTGGTTGGCAAAATCTGACAAATTTACTTCTAGTACCGGTGGGCTAGCTAAATTGTCGGTGTCGGAGATCAGCATTGTACGAACTTTTGGACCAATCGAGACACGGGGCAGAAGGAAGTTGTCCATATTGGTCTTAGTCGTCCGTTCAGGCAGAAGTTCAGCTGTGTCTTATGTTCTACGCCAGTAGCCCCACAGCGAGTGGTTGTACCGCTCACATTGTCCGGCCAGCGATCTTCTTTCTTCAGAGTCACCCTTCGTTTCGTAACACAATCACTCCCTATGCGCATTTCTCCCTCGTGCTTTGCCCTTTCTCCTCCGGAACATGGGTGAGTGATCGTCATTACAGCGTATCGTTGTTTGACTTGCGAGGAGTTTCATCGTGGAACATTCGGTCACAGCTGATGATATTGTTAATCATTTCAATAATAATGTGGGAAGAACCACAAATCACGCCAGCAGTTGTGATGTTCGGCAGCAGCTCTTTGACAAAACCAAACTCACTCGTCTTCTTTGCAAGTGAAGACGAACATATATATATATATACGCACTGATATATACCTGAAAAAAAAAAGGGAAGGAGAAGAAGACGATGACTAAAAAATGTGTGTGTGATTCATATGGTTGGCTTTCCTCATCTATTTATATATAAAATAAATATTTTTTCGGCAAATACTACTAGTTTACAAAAATCTAATAGCCTATAACGTATTCAGGTTCCAACTAGTTGGTTTATGAAAATTTGAAATTATTTTAATAATAATTTTTTTTATCACAATAATATAATAAACAAGTTTTACATAAGGAATAAGTATACTCAACCCACCATGTTATTTTATTTATTTATTCATTTTTAAAACTTTGCAGATTAGGAAGCCAACGGGACGTACGATCGTTAGGTTATGAACTTACGATTAAGCACGCTGGATTTCTTCCATCAATAAAACTCTCCTCTTTTTTTTATTTTTATTATTTTAGTGCTGGTAGGTATAAAGAGGCCAAGGAAAGCCGAAGGATATTGACGGTGCATCACCAATCATTATCTTCTAACTCAAAATCTCGTTTAGGTTTTCGGGGTTTCGCGAATCGAAGTTCGGTAATAGTCGACATTAAATCAGTTAGCGGGAACTGTTGCTGTAACTGGGAAGAAAGAGCAACCACGAATTCACTGGTGCAGTAAGTTTCAGATCCACCTTGGTGAGAATGATCGTTTCTCAAGTGGAGAGTCATTGATGAGTCGACGAAGCTCGGCAGCATCCCAAATTTTCGAATCTCGATCAGTCAATTACCTACCTAGCTAGAGAAAAAAAGGGTCTTCTTTTCTTGAGAACTCGTGCGTGACTTGAGATCGAGCCACTCTTGATTTAGTGAGAATTAATCAAACAAAGGTTCATGCCATGGCCGAAATCCTAAGAGCCGCGGTGCACCAAACTCAGCGCCGGCCCTCACCAAACCTATCGTGTCCCGGTCAGTTCCTTGAACAAACCGCGTACGGCCAGCCTTTCTCAGATCTTCCACCTGTCGCCCCCCATTGATTTTGACTCCCACGCCCAAACTAATTCCACATTTTCTTTTATTTGTATACGATCGATTTCTCTCACAGGTGATGCATACAGAAAGACAGAACATGTACGTAATGGTATAAATTCACACCACTTGCTTGCTCATCTCCTCGTTTCCCTCTCCAATCTCCTTGCAGGTTCCACAGGTGTTTGATTCAATGCGCGAATCCCCATTGCTCTTCCCATCCTTGGATTCGTTTTTCTTTGATCTACACCCTTCTTCTACAGAGATTTCCGAGCCTCTCGTTTCTAGTGCAATGGATAACCGTGCAGACGAGTTGGAGTTCACCTTTGCGTGCACGGGGCAGCCGTGCTCGTCCCCGGTCCCGGCTGACAAGATCTTCCTCAACGGCCAGATCAGGCCCTTGCACCCTTTTAAGTTCCCTGCAAGAGATGAAGGATCCGATGAGTCCCATTCCCTGAAGAGACCTGCAGCCAGGGAGCAGCTCAGGAGGCTCTTCAGCCAGGAAAGAGAGTGGAACTCGAGCTGGAACTCGCTTGAAGGCATAGATCCCGAAACGTTCTGTCCGTGGAGGCCGAGACAAGCCCGGGGAGGGAAGACAGCTGCCAACGGCAACAAGAAGAAGAAGGGTGAAGAGCCCGGCAACGTGTCAGTCTCAAAGAGATGGAAGGTTAAGGACTTGGTCTGTAATCACGGCGGCGAGAAAGTAAGCGATGAGCCATTGGAATAGATAGTCTAGCTGTCCAGGAAACTCCATGAACCATTTACCGAAGGGAAAAAAAAGGAATAGCAGATATTTGCGGACGCATATATACAAGAGACGCATATTTGCGGATGATTTATCTTTTACAATTACCCAGTTGATTGATTATTCTAAGCCAGCCCAATGGGAATTGAGAGGATCCAGTACACTATAACCTTTTACTGATCTCCTCAGCCAAGTCTTCCTTCCGCTTCGATTTATGCATCCTTCACACGCCAATTTTTAGTGCAGGCTGATGCTATAGGTCATTTAATATGGTCGAAATTCGAATTATGAACGGGATAGAGGTAACAATCTGCCATGTCGGTCTCTGCATTCACATCGCAGCTTCCATTATTTTTATGCAAAAGATCATAGCGTGCAGTATCATGAGAGGTGCGACGAGATGACAATTGCGACCACGAAATGATTACATTTTCATTATGCCATTCTTGATTTTTCTGGAGTCGCTAGCATCTTACGCAAAATCCATCATTTTAACTCACCATCGTTGACTCGTGTCTCACGTCTAGTTTGAATAGTATACGTGCACTTAGTATTTCAAATGACAGATATTTTGCACAGGAAAATCAAAATAGGGTTGGGCAATGGGCATGTCGGCCAATTCGTGCTGTTAAATCAGTATTAGCATATATATATATTTATAAATGTATAAGATAGTGAATATGAGGATATTAGTATAATTGATATAATTTAATATATTTTTCTTAAATAAAATCACAATCCAAATTTTATAAATAAAGGTAGAATATTCTTATGATGAGATATTTACTCATTATTATTCTCATTAAATCTAGACTCATTATGGATCAAGTGGAATATAAGTTAATTTGTACAGTTGATCGGGGTGAGCAAGGATAGGAACCGATAATATGTCATTGATACATTTAAGATTGACAGAAAGACTTTCTAGTCGGATCTAGATGAGCAAATCTGTCGATTGATGAACAGAGACGCGAGGAGAATGAGAATGAGCACGACTCCATCAGTACAAGGCATTTGCACGCCAACAGGTGTGCGACCGACGGCCGTCGTTCTAGGTTGGACTTGGGTTGCATGCGTCTTTCCTGGATATCTTATGCACATTATTTATGACGTTAACTCGACTCTCGAGCGAAGGGGCCATCTCCGCCTGGTTTCCCAACGTGACAAAGTCCACGGTTCGGTCGATGTCAGAGTTCATCCGAGGTTTCTGTGGGATCAATATCCCATGCATAAGCACTGTTATAATCGGGCCCATACTGCAATGAATAGAAATGTTAAATGGGCGGTCCGGATCGATTTAAAATGGGCATATGAAATCATTTATCCCAGTTACGGCTTAACCCGTTGAGAATAACCGGTCAGTTCGATTACGGGTCATGGTTCAAGAAAACTACAAACTAACCTGAAACTGCTCATAAGTAAACATAGTTTAGTTCGGTTTGACTTGTGAATTATTTATATGTATTTTAAAATTATTAAAAAATGAATTTATTTTTAATTTTAAAATTGAATCCGACAAAATACAACCTCTAATTTGTAGGGTTTTTGGCAGTTCAGGACATGTGAGGGGCTGATTCTGGTTTAATAGGTTTATTTCTTAAACTCGACTCGTAATCGCCTCTCACTATAATAAGAGCAGTTACTGGCCGGTTTGGAGCGGTCCGAGCCTGTTACTGGTCTTGACGAGCCGGTTCGGACCAATACGACCCGTTTAACACCTCCAGCGTTGGATGGGTCTGGCCTTGCTTTTTTCCCCCGCTTTTTCTCGATTCCTTCCCTTTTGAATTCAAACGGTTACACATTTGTATGGGGAGGGGAGAGGGAGAGAGGCGGAGCCCGGAGCCAATTTTAGGATTTAGTCAGGGTAAGGTCCCCTCTTCTCCTTCGCTTTCCTCCTCCGTCTTCTCCCAACCCAAGGGTTTTGAATTGAGCAGAAGAGCGAGAAGGAGAGCGCGGCACAAGCTTGGAAGTTCGATCGAACTTTCTCGACAAACCCTAGCTATCGTAGAACCTCACTCGCTATCTTCTTCATCTTCTTCTTCCCTCTCATCTTCGTCTGCTTTTCCTTGTCCGTGCTCTAACTCTTGTTCGAAGCATCGTCATCACTTTAGCCCACCGCCGAATGCCTGCTTTGGTCTCTCTCTCTCTTTCGATTCTGATTCATCAACTTCACGATGTCCGCGGGTTCAATTTTCAATTCCGCTCACGGATTTCCCGATTTCGCTCCATATTACGCTACGATAACCTGAAATTTGGACTCCAAATCCAGTTTTGAATCGTTGGAGCCAGTAATTGATGTGCTGAGCAGTAGAATGACTGGCTCCATTGATAAGGTTGACAGGGAGGACGGCCAAGTTCTTAAGCTTAAGGCGGAGGAGGGACTGTTAGTTGAGTTGGTTGCGGATGATGGTGAGAATTCGGTCGACAGTGGAGGAGATGGCGATACTTTGTTGGAAAATGAGGTGCCGGAGACCAAGATTCCTGTGACGATGTTTCTTCTTCTTCTTCTTCTTCTTTTTTTATTCATGGCCGTATGGATGATGCTGAAAAGAGGGTTCAGCAAACTTCTGGGGATGGATTGGTTATGTTGGTTACAATTTCGGCGGCAAGAGAAGCGCCTGGAGTGGCTTATTGCAGGTGCTGACGCCAATCCCACGGCGCGCTGCCAAGCAGAGCGCCGTGTTGGCTGAGCTCATCGATAGCACAGGTCAGGTTTCAGCTTTCTCCTTTCTTTTTCCTCCGATGATCGACGTTAACATGTTGCCGATCTGCTCTATCAATTGAATTCGTTACTAGGGTTTTGTATTGAAATGCTTGCTAATTCCTAAGCTTATTTTTTGCTTCCTAAATTTTGAAGGTCTATAGTATTGCTCTACGTTTGTTCGGTTCATCCCGTGGATACCCATGAAAGAGGGATAAAGTTGATTAGAGCAGCGTATTGCAAATAGATATTGTTTAAGTGTGTATAACTGTGAAAGTTTTTATCGTAACTAAGGGGGATTGGAATTTCAGTTAAGACCTCTTTTCATGTGGCATACGAACTAAAATAGATAGGAACTAGAATGTAGTCCAGCTGTTCTTGGATTATGCACAGGAGCTTAAGTACCATTTCGGGTCTCTATTTTGATAGTCTGTTAATGAAATTAAATTCTACTTTTATTTTCGTTTTGCTTTGCAACTCAGAAACTCTGTAAAAGTTATCAAGGAATGCATGATGAAAAGCTTTTCCAGAAACTATTCATGCATAAAATTTTATCTGTATCTCTTCTAAGTGAGAATGGCAATATAATGTATATCTTCTAGCTTGATTATCTTTTTCTGCACCTTTTGCAAGTGATGAATAAATCTGCCCATTCTTGCACTAGTTTCAACTTATGATTTTCAAAATTCTCTGATGCACCTTGATTGGCATCTTTGTATTGTCAATCTTCTTCTCAAGTCATTTTGTACGAGGAAAGTCCTGATTAACATAATTGGAAAATTTCTTTTCAATTTGTGGCTCATTCATTCTTTACATGCCAGAATAATCAGGAAAGGAGAGATGTTAAGATAAAGATCAAATCTATAGTGATTCTTGTATACTAGTTTAATTATCCAGTGAAGAGATAAAGAGATGGTTCATTTTAGATGGAATTGTGTTTCTCAAGTTGCCCATTCAACATATTGCCAGATAATTGAGGTGACTTACAGGGGAGTGTCTTTCTAGAATTTTTCAACCGAGAATGACCAATGAACTCCTACTAGGCTAAAAGATCGATGTTAAAGTCAGGTATTGGCCACACATGACATTCATATGCGTGAGCGTAGATTCCAAAATTAGGATATTCTTTTGCTGGTTTCAATATGTAATACCTGGCAGCCACAAGAATCCTTCCCTTCCTAAGATTGTTCAGAGTCAAAACCTTTTCCCTCAATTCATTATGCAGAATGAAACAAATATAGTCTTTCTCTTCTATCTGAGTTTACAAAATCAATTGTTTTATTTCACTTGCAGTTGCAAGAATTGTAGCAGCAGGACTCAAGAAACACAGAAGACTTTCTTGAACCATGGCGTAAGCAGCCATGGCATGTCAATAGGGTAAGACTCTTCGTTAGTAGTTCCATTTTAGTTTCACCAATCCACTAGTAGTTTTTTAGATTTTCAGGATGACTCTCTATCTTCTCTTTCTAGTTCTAATTTTGAACTCTGTTATTTTTCATCTAGATCGACCTCAAAGTATCAAATAAAAATGTTCTGCGAAGACCTGATCTCAACCATCTTGTTCATAGTTGCTCTTGGACAAATGTGTTAGCCGTTTTCATTCTCCACCAATTTTACATAATATCATCCATTATGTGGAAAACCTTCATATTCTTACTAGAAAGAACATTTGTTTTAGGGTAGTGGGTGCTGCTGCACTTCAGAAGTACATAGGAAGCTTGGGTGATATTGGTGCTTCAGGTGTTGATTCAAACTCTTCCTATACCTCAAAGGAGCTAAAATGAAGAAGTAATGTCTAAGAAGGTATCTTTTGCAACTTATTATTTTAATGTCAATTAGAGCCTTACTGCTTTCCCATTCACCATTATAACATGCAGATGTGCACAGAATGACACATTCTAGATTGCCTGATCCATAGAACATAGAAGAATTTTACGTTACATAACCGTTAGATAGACTTTTAGGCATCCAGGCAAAGAGTTGTTTGGATGCCTACAAATCTGTCTAACAGTTATATAAGGTAAAACTGTTCTATGTTTCATGACTGGCTAAGCATTTCCTTTTCCCTGTAGACCATTAAAATTTCTAAGGATGTCAAAGGCTGTGATGTTGCAAATCATGAGCTTGAAGAAGTGATGGAGTAACTTAGAAACACTGGAAAATTTACTTGCCCTGGAGGGAAGTTGACTAAGGTTTGATTTAATTAATGACTTCAACTTTTTTTTTTTCCTTGGGGGTAAGCTGCAGATAATGTTATCTGTATGCTTTTGCTCAACTGAGAAATTTATCATGACTTTTTCTTTTGGGGAAATTTTATCTGATAAAACATGGATCACTGTAACCTCTTTCAGCTCTCTCATCTAACAATCTCTTGTTTCAGGGAACTATAATGATGGCTGCAACACACTTTAATGATATTTTAGACCCTTTCCTGACAAGTCCCTATAGAATTGACTGCCATGTGAGTTCTCTAATTGACCTAAGAATCTCCATAATGATTTGGTTCATTTGTACGTTATTTTTCTTTGACACCAATTTTGCGGGCTTGTCATTTTAGGTAATTGGTTTTATGCCATTTAGCATCTCAGTGTTCGATTAAAGCATCAGGTCTTCCATCACTTCTATGCAAATACATCATGCTATGTTCTGTGTTGCTCTTTTGGAGGCTTTTTGCATTTCCACTTGAATTTATTTTCTTTACTTTGATTCCTTTTGGCATGAAGTTGTTCACTTCAGTTATGATTAGTGGAATCCAATATTTCAGCACATGTTAGATTTGGAAAGCTTTGAGTTCAAGATGTTGGAAGCTAATTAAGTTTTGAATTCTAGATTGTAATTCCAATCCAGATGTAAAGGGTCGTCAAGAGATACTAGAGCTATAGCTACAAGCTAAGCCTTTGGCTGATGACGTTGGTGTCATAGTAATAGCTTGCAGTACACCTGGTTTTAATGGGGCAGGTGGTTTTCTTCCATTATTCTATGGAAAGTACCTCTATTTTTGCACATTCTCCTGTGAAAATTGTCTATCATAAAATTGTTTCCTCACTTTCCACCTGATCTTGGAAATTTCATAAACATTGCTGCCATCAAAGCTGCAGATGAGTGAAAAAACTAACATCTGCTCAGTTGGAATTTGCTAAGGATAGGATAATTAGGGCACTGAGAAGAAAAAGATGTTCATATAAGAATGGACAAATGTCTTCATTTTCAGTTCTGATTTGATTTTCGTATTTACGCACTGACTACATGTATTATCCATCTTTTCAGCTAACTGCATCTCATGAGAATGGAGCACATCCAATTCACAAGGCCGTGATTATGCCATGTGGTTCTGCTCTATGAATGACCTCATTCAGCCCTTTCAGTTGACGAGACTTCAGAAAGCGACAAGCAATAGGCACATCTTCTTGTTTGCATGGATGAAGAGTTGCCAAAGAGATTGTCTTTGGACAAGATCACATCACAACTGGAGTGAGTAGAACTTCTCTAATTTATCTTAATTGATCTCCGTAATGGCCATGAACTTGTCTTGCATCCTTTTTGATTGTTTTTCCTAGGTGTCAAATTGTGAGATGATTTATGCCATTGGTCCCATTTATATTAAAGAGCGATCTAATTCAGAAATGCAATCTCATATTGATGCTGAAGTAAGACTTTATAAAAGCAATTATCATTATTCCATGGTACATCAAGAAATTGCATGCATCTATATAACTGTCAGTTCAGTTTGCGTATGTATATTCAGCACGAGAAGGCTTTATTTGCCCTTGCAAATGCACTCGTGGACTATGAGACCCCAAGTGGGACGGGAACATGTCAAAGCAGTAAGAACAAGAAGCGGCGACCTTGTGTTGCCATAAATGCTGACATCTCTTCTGCGAGGTGGTGTGCTGTTGGGGTGGGGTTTGACGACTGTACATAACCAGCGAGCGCAAAAGGAAGATTGGAATTGCCGTGAGACTTCGGGGTGTGTTATTGGCAAAAGGGCGCCAAGCAGAGTGGACAGCTACGCAGAGTGTGCCCAGTGAAATGATGCAAAACATAGAGCTGACTTTTTACACTCCCGGTATCTTTCAATTCTTTCCTCTCTCTCCATCTACTCCCTGCTCCGAAGGTCTATCATAACTCGACCTGGAAAGTTCTGGAGCGGCCCTTGCTTGCTCGGTAACATCATTCTGGAGCAAATTGCTGATAGTGTATTGTTAGGGGTTCGGTACATAAACCCATCTCCAGGGTCCATCCCTTTTCGGGGGCGTCCGATTGCGTGGAATTATTGCTTTAATTGGTTGGTCTGGCTTTTGTCGTGTGGCCACCCTACTTTTGTGTTGGGGAAGATATTTCACTGACGATGCTGACACGTTCTCGGTCAGGCTCATGGCTAACTAGCCCACTGTGCATCGTCCTCTGGGTCCCATAAGGTCTATCCGAGCCATAAGGGACACCGTTTGGACACTAGGAGTACTGGGCCTGCCTTGTGAGATGACCAGGCCCATCGGGCTTGGACATGTGCCCTAAAGGTTTAACCAGTGGGACAACTGAACCCACTGGGGCAAAAGATAGGGTTTCTACACCCATCGGGCTCCATTCTTGGGCATATGGGTCCACTGGCTTAGGGTCATTAATATCTTGGGCCTCCTAGTCCAATCGACTTTTATGTCATCCCATTGGGTTCAGTAGTTCTTCAGGCAGTGGGCTTATATATTGGGTCTCTACGCCCATTGTACTAATAGCTCAGCCTCAAGGTCCATTAGGCTTCCACTTCAGCCCATAGGCCCATTGCAGTCACCACCGGCCTCTAGGCCAGGACCAACCACTACTGGCCCACTGGGATAAAAACAGGGCTTCGAGGTCCAATGGCTCGTAAGTGGGCGCTTTTGCACTGAGCCTGAAGGCCAATTGGGCCTATATTCATGGGCCGGTGGTTCATAAGTGGGCTTCTAGACCCATTGGACTTTTCACTGGGCTCATCGGTGTAAACATTGGGCCTTCAGCCCATTGTGCAAATGCCTTCGGACCCATTGGGCATATACTGACTTCATGCCATTTTGCTGTCAACTGGGTCCTGTAAGCTTCCGAGGCCCGTTGGGCTATTGTGCCAGTAGATACTCTGGCTTATGTCTTCTGTTCCCACCAATTGAGTCCATGGGCCACTGAGGTTTTGTCTTGGGTCTCCACGACGGTTGGGCTGACCTCCTAGCCCATTAGGCTCTCAAGTGCCTTAGCCTATCTGGCTTGTGAGAGAACCAGATCATTCGCATTTTCCGGAAGTCGAATTAGACCGACTAGTGGCCGAGTGGCCTACCCTCTGGCTCGAGATCATGCATATTGCTTCATGTAAGTTGAATCAGAAAATGAAGCCCATATCCGCCAGGCCCTAGATCAGGCAATGCCACCGCTGAACCATGATCAAACTATAATAGCTTGAAAACATGCAATCAATAAAAGCTATAAATAAAGGTAAAAATGGAGGCCGAAATACAAAAGGCTAAAAATAAGCTCGTCCAGCTCCAATACCAATGAGATGAAAACTTCACAATTTTTAGACCTATATGTCATCATTGAGTTGGCGACAGAAATGCAGTGCCATGACCACGTAGACACATGGAATCACATTCAATGGGCCATCTCATCGCGACTCGGCAAAGAGGATAAGGCTCTAATTACAGCAGACTAGGTCACCTCAGGAGATGTCCTCTTTAACAACCACCAAATTGCAGTGCCTGTAAAACAATGATCTACGTGATAAGAGAGGAAAAATAAAAATGCCCTGTCCTGTAATTTTTATTATATGATGTAATGATATTTTACCCACACAATTATCAGACTCGGAGACTTGCAACAAAATGTACATATTATAATATATGTATACACACATGAAAGTCTCCAAAAGCACTTCAAAAAATCAATATCATCAAACAAATGAATATAGCATGCAAAAAACTCAAGGCACAGAGATGAGAGGTCCGTTGAATATCTGACCAAACATCAGATATTCCTGTCCAAACATCAACAACTCTGGAGCAATATATGACCATTAGAAGCTTTGCTTTACTATTAAAGCTGATAAACAACAAAGAAAGTTATATCTGAAGCATGAATATTACAAGCCCCGTTGAATAAGGTATAAGGTAAGAGATTGAAATATAATAATATCTGAATTAAGGAAAAACTTCTCAGGCATGAATACCCTGACATTGAATTGCTGTGCATCATTCCCTAACTCATCCATAGAGATGGGGAATATGTATTTTAGCAGTTACTGATTACGCAAAACCAACTCAAAGTAAATTTGGATAAAATGAAGTAGTTCTTTACTGCTTCCTGTTTCAAATTAAAACTAAGCTTCGTTTTTATTACTTCTGCTGACCAGAGACCACACCAGGTGAAAAGAGAGAGAACTTGCCTGAGGACTGCCACTGATGATTTGAGAAATTCCTCTTATCAGGGCTCTTAAATGACTGTCTGTGGGAGTCTGTGTTACCCTTATCATTCAAGACCTGCATCAATAGCAGACACGTCAGTGACTGAAACCATTAGGAATTTAAGATGGAACAATTCGTTGAAACTATGAGCACTAGTTTACATACATGCTTGTTTCAAAGGATCTTGAAAACCATCTGGCAAGTTAATGTCCCTTCTGTCTGGGCACCGAAAACAAAAGTAAAGGTAATCTATTGTGGTAACAGACATAAAAATGAACAATCAAAGAGAAAGTTTCATTCCAGGGATTGTAAGTTATCATAGGAGAGTCAGGTAAGATGACATGCCCACTCTAGCTAAGAGATCTAGCCAGGTGACTTGGAATACCAGAAAGTAATGGACAGTACAATTGATAAAAAAGATCAAGGGACTCTCAAATTACAATGATGATTCTGACAAAGCACTGTCACAATTGCCTCTTACCAGTATGAGATCTTCTCTTCAGTTATTCAGACTCCCAAAATAGTACTTAGAATCAATTTACTATTAAGGTGCACCTGTAGGAAGCAACAGTAAATCCAGTCACAGAGAACCGTCACAATTACTATTTATACACGCACACAAGTTCTTTCCACTCACATATGCTTATCCTCTTTGTTACTAAAAGGAAAAAATGATTTAAAGACTCTTCATCTAATGTAGAAACACAACATGGTTCAGCAAGATTCAACATGTCACAAGATTTTTCCCTGTGCAAAACACTAACCAGTGTAATGCATAAAATCAGAGCTTCTTGTAACCTGTGGCTCAAATGTCCTAGGAACATCATCTTCCAGAGTTCTCATTGCTGTATCCCTGCATAAAACAGTATTGTAAGATATATGGAATAACAGGTAACAGCAAAATTTCAAAATCTATCATGAGGCTATCGCTGTTTTCCATTAACAAAAATCACACACCCTAGAATAAAACACATGAAAATTTTGGTACCTAAAGCAGAGTCCTTAATGTTCTATATCACTCACGTAAGAACAAGATACCCGTCAGGGAAAGGGTCAGCTTGCTGATTTCCATAAACGTTATTATTTTCTGTCAAATTACCATTAGAAAGACACCCTACTAAACAGTATAATAGTAATTACTTAGCAGAAAAAGAAAAGTCTCCTTATTAAAGACCCAAGAGAAACGACGCCCCAGCAAGAACTCACTGACCAAAGTTAACAGGGGTTGGTGAGAATTTTCTCATCTCATCCCTAAATGGAGTCACAAAGCGAGAGCTGAGTGATCAACTATCAATTCTAAGAAACTAATGCAAACTACACCACACATATAAAGAATAATTACTGCAAAGTGGCATGGGTTGAAGCATCATGTATTCACCTATATTCAAATTGAAAATGCCCAGAATATACAAACCTCACTACTTGTCTATATATTTCAATGAGCAATAACTCGCAAGCAAAATGGTCGGACAGAAAACCTAGAGCAAACGAGAATCCATACAAAAACAGGGCGTAACTTTTGGCTGACCGAGAAAACCTAAAGAAAAATGGACTGACAGAAAACCTAAAACATTTTCATTTCAAAAGACATCTAGAAGACAAATTCCTACCTATATACATCCTCAATCCATCAACGGGAAGACCTGTAGATACTTGAAATTATGGCAGACTGAGAAAACTCCTGGAAGACGCTAGTGCGGGAACAGATAAACGGACAATCGCACGTACAGACATTCAGGAGTTTTAGAGAGAGAGAGAGATTACGAGATGAACAGGAGCATTGACGTGCTTCACGAGCGAGGAGCTACACTGGTAATCCGTCAGCCCGTGCCCGTGATGACTCCTCGGAATTCGGTCTCCGTGCTCGAGCATCCGTTTCCATTGCTTACAACACAGTTCGCGTTCCCATTCATCTAGGTTTGCTCCCCGACATCCAACAACTCGGTCGCATTGATTAAATCCACTCTCTGACGAACCTTCCTTCTGTATGAACCATCGAAGGAGAGAAGAAGAAGACACTACGCGCAGACTCCGCCTTAGAACTGATCCCCGATCGGTTAGAAACTCTATCTCCGGCGAGAAAATCTCCGATACCAAGAGAGATCAAGAAATTGCGACGCTCTTAGGGAGGGCGGGCGGGCCGGGGGGGCTGTGGGGGGTGAGGAGGGGAGGGAAGGGACGGAGAGAGAGAGAGGGAGAGAGAGAGAGAGACATTGTAAACCACCTTTGAGGAGTTACTTCAAAATTCAAAGTAATTTATCAGAGGCCAGCTCCCGCTCTTCACCGGAAAATAATTAATATTTATCTAAAAGCAATTTAATTAATTAAAATATTTAATTATGTGAAAAAGCAAAATTTCCTATTATTTTCTTTCCAGATGGGCACCATGAAAATGCCCGTACACCATCGGAAAATCACGGTTGTGCCATCCTTCATATGTTCCTCATAGTCCATGGGGAAAATTCTATCCTCCCTCAAAACACAACACTGGTCCCGAAAAACTCTTAATCATTCGATTTCATCATGCCCAGAAATCTCCCTCTCCATAGCTGTATCTCTTCCAGCTGAGGCAAGAATCATATGAACAAAATTGCTCTAAAAGCAACAAATCATCATCAAAGCAGACAAACTAAAATCCTCGTACATATTTCTTACCTCCACGCCAACCAATCCCTCCAATATGTCCATTCCCTCCCAGAGAAAGAGAGCTCTTCCAGACTCATCAAATCCCCAACTTTTGCATATATTAACACACCACTATCACATTCTCAGTCAACCATAACACTTCCTCACTCCATGTGTGACAACCACTGCAAGAAGTGCCAAAACCACCTCCCTCTTTTGGCTCTCAGCCTTCGTCATTGCTTCCTCCTCAATACTCCTCTACTGTGCCCTCTACAATCAGCAAACTGATGGCTTGCTGCAAGAGCCCTTCATCTACAGAATGGCTGAGATTCTGTACAGCCAGCATTGCCAGGATCACAGTCACTGTGACAATAACGAAGCATATGAGCCCAAGGTTGGTGGGGGATTGGAAGGATAGTTCTAAGATCATAGATGAGTAATATGTCTCCGTGGTGCCGACTATGGACATAAAAGGCTGTGGAAATTTTACCGGCGTGCAGAAGCTCATGCAGGCTGTTCCTGATTTCAGCCATTCCAGGACTCTCATCCTTGTCAATTCTGGTACTTACAGGTCGCTTCCCATTCCTTCACCGAGAAGAACACTGCATATACAACACTTTCCTGGCATGAATCAACCAATCGATCTAGATTTTTTGACATTCTTCTATTAAGATACCTGTCCATTAATGGATATACCCAGACATATATGCAGAGGAAAACTTGTATCTGCCAAAGGAATATGTTTAGGGCAGTGTATAACTTCTTTTGTGTGTCAAAGTATGTACAGGGAAAAGGTGGTTGTGAATGCAACCAAGGTTAACCTGATAATTCAAGGGCAAGGGTACCTCAACATGATTATCGCGTGGAACAACACATTGAAGGGGAATATAAAATCTTAAGATTTGTGCAGAAAGTGAGCATTGCATGATTTCATAAGCTCAACCTGCATGACACTATGCATGGGTTATTTAGAAGCGCCTGAGTCCAACAAATCAGGTATTAAAATAGGGAAGTGGGCTTTTCATAAGCACCTAAAGTCATCAAATAAGATTTAAAAAAGGCAAGTGGGTATTAAACAATGAAGCAGCATGAATCTTCCGTTTACTCACCACTGCACATCTCTCATTCTCACTGTAGATTAGGATGAGTAAACATTAAAATTCTATTCATATCAACTCCAACTCTCAGACCAGAGGCAGTGGAGGATTAAGCTGAAGAAGATTGCACAGAAGAGATTACAACAGACAGATAAAAATGAACAGATGCAAGAGGAGGAATTGGATGAAGAGAAAACACATCAGAAACTAGTCTACAGGGAGGAGCAGCGTGCCTCAAGGCTGTGCTTCAGGTAGCACCTACAACTCAGACTATCTATTTGCATGTATAAAATGGCAAAATATGTCAAAAGAGAAACATGTTCAGTTGTACCATAGGGCAATTCTATAATACTATCAGTTCAGAACAAACTAGACAGTTAATGGGCCATGTCATGTTTCTTGTTCATCTTATTCCCTTTGGCTCTGCATTTTCAGCAATTATTCATTTATTGGTCGCAACATCAAGCAGATTACTGAATCCAATTTCATTTCCTTCAGAAGTTGTTCCCTTCCTCCTCTTGTATCCTGCTTGAGTTCGGCTCTGTGTTCACACCATTATCATTTGCTGTTTCACCCACCTCGGCTGCTTTAGCTATCTTCACTGACTCATCTGTAGCATCTGATGGGCCCAGCACTTTTTGCTCATTGGGCAATTGCCCTCTCGTTATGGTGGGCTTTGGCCTTCTGATTGCTTCTGCTGCCTCTGGCATGGCCACAGGGGGAGGTTGTGGAGGGACCCATGAATGTCTAATGGATTGCTCAAAGGAACTTGTACTGTGGCTCTCAGTTTTCATCTCATCTCCATTTTCCACTTCTGGGATTCTCAAATTGATAGTCGGCTGCCACCAAGGACCTGAGTTATTGCCCTGTGACTGAGAGACAAAACCATTGTTCTGCAGTCCTCCAGGGTTCAACTGATGTGGGAATGCTTGGTTTGAGCTCCTCTGGTTCTGATCAACTTCCCAAGGCTGCCCAGGCAAACAAGAAAAAATCAGTATGCAGAGAGAATAATGTCATTCTTTTCCCTTCTTGTGTAATTTCCCTTGAGTTCTGCTAAATAATGGTAGATTTTAGTTGTAAGAAAGCTAAGTTCCGAAACAAAAAGGTGAAAAATACTTCCAATAAGCTCACTAGAACACACATATATGCATTCATTCTATGCGTTCATTCAGGTTCAAAATCTGGTAAAGTGCTAGATGCAACAAAAGAATAAAAAAAGCCACACCTCTCATATTAATTTTTCCTATGCATGAATTGTACTAGATGAATGAGAATGAAGTCTCAAAACAAGACAAAAAGGCCTCAAGAATCAACCTTCATTCGAGGATTTAAGCGAGGATTAGATATTGGCTGATTTGGATTAGGGGGTGAATCATCAATATCCTGCATGGGAAGATCAGATTAAAATATGATAACAGGTGGACACTAGGGTAGAGATAAAATACAACGTACCTTCACATTTGGAGGTCTTTCCCCTCTTTGGACCATTGCCATGATCTGCTGTAACATAATAAATCCGTAACTACTATGCTTTGAAAAATGCTACAGAGTTCTATTCAACACATTCAGGCTCCGGACTATTATTTAGGTCTGACGTAGCCAGAGAAACCGAGACTGAGCTAATTGGTACATTTTTTTGAAAGGTCCAAGCCCTTTGTTTGCTATTATTCCATTTCTTATTAGAAGCATATATAGCAAGCAGGGTGGGGATCAGACTATGATCAAAGCCGTGTTGGAGAACAGCTACTTGTGTGAATAGTGAAAAGAGAGAATTTTGATAACAAACTAGGTGCTTGCAAAACAAGGCTTCAAGAAGCTATGAGTCTGACAACAAACTGAGGAAGGGATATCATGTTGGTTCATTTCTTCTAAATTCACACAGTGAGAAAGTTTCTTGTGAATTTTTAGGGTCCCAGGGTTTAATGCATTGATCAGCTCATCTGAAAAGGATTCCAGTCATCAATGCACATAAAAATGATCAACTAACAGACGGATACAATTATGCATCCACCTCTGGGGATATTTTATAGGAAGAAAAGGAAGAAAAGTTCATAGTTTTCACGGTGACCAACAAAAGGTCCAGACAACATCCATGCCTTTGGCAGTTATCAAATATTAAACAATAAAATTGCAACCTAATGGTCACAAGAATATAAGGTTTGGTTTGAGAAGAAATATGTCTCTCACACATAGCACAGTAATGATGATGGTAAATTAAGATGAAATAATGTAAGAATCCTTCACAGTGAATTTATGGTCCCTGTAAGTTCAGGAAATGTAAGAACTAAATCAAAACAAAGAAATCAACATGCAGTTGTTATTCCAATCCCATAATGCCTTCATTGATTGTGTCTCTGGTTCATGACTCTGTTCAAGTGGCCATCACTAATGGCGATTTCTGCAGACACTGCCTACTTCAAAGGACTGTTGGAAGATTTCTCATCTATGGAATACCCTAGTTTCATGTTAGATAGTAAGTGCATAAGATAAATAAGTGCAGAGTTAGCAAGCTTGATTAGAATATAATTGGTTGATTATACAGTTCTTATCCAAGGTGTTAATTTAACTAATATATTACCTCCATATAAGACTTTGGATGAGGTGCTGCAGAGGGCTCCGCAGATGCTTGAGGACTAGAAGATCTACCTGCTACAACAAACAAAAGATACTTATTTAATATGCAGCGTGAGAAAATTTCATAGTGCTTGGTTTGAAGATAACCTGAACTGTAGTCCCAATCGATCTTCCCATTAGCATACGGTTGCTGTTACATGAAGCATATTAATAAAAATTTGACAACAGAAATTTTCCAACATCAAAGACAATCATCTAGCTTTGAGATCTTATGCCTTCACAATTCACTTTATCCCACCTTCGAAATGGTGGTAGTGGCTGAAAAGTCACGACTACTGAAGGGATTTGCAACAAAGGAATTTGCTTGACCTGAAGAAAACAAGAAAAGATTTCAGACATAGCCTACTTAAGGAAGTCTTATCTTTGCTCTGCCAGAAATGTAAGATCTATTTCTAATAATCTGCAGCACACAAATAAGTTAGTAAATACAAGATTACTACTAATTGAAGGCAGATATTGCTATTAATTAAAAAAAGTCATTAGCAATTTGATCCAAAAAAAAGTTATTGATACCTTGTAAATTCTTCACAGCAACACCTATTGACTTCATTTCTCGTAGTTGAACATCTAACATGTTCATAATCTCCCCAAAGAATCTTTTCTCTGAAAAGGCAACAAGATGAACATATTTAGGGTAGCATGACAAGGAACCTTAGGGGAAGAGGTGATGGGTGTAAGTGCATGAACCCTATACCATGAGGGGAGAGCTTACCTTGAAGCTTTGAATTCAACAATTCCTCACTTGCTTTTGCCATGTCTGCAGCTGCTGTTGCCGCAGCTTTGGCCGCAGCTGCTGTTTCTTCTGCCAAACTTGGCCTCAAGTGAGTTTCTTTTGAAATACCATTTTCTTCTCCCAAGACAACAGCTCGTATCCAAGACCTCAACCTCGGAATCACTGCTTTCTAGAAATGGAATGTGCCAACAAAAAAACCTCAACTGCATGTATATAATACATGGACAAATAGAAATGATCATAATACAGTGAGTAACATAGCATCAGATCTAGTTCTCATCCATAATTGGCATGGACTTGTCTGATTTAATTAGATGATACCTTGACAAAAATGACTGTCCCAGCACCTGATCCTGCTAAAAATCCTATCACAAGTATAGCATGATACCAGTGGAAACGGTATCTATTTGCAGATCCAACTGAAGCCATAGCACCAGAAGATGCAGCTGCTGCAGGCTTAAGAGTTAGTATTGGAGCTTGTTGCTGAATGTTTGCTGATGATCTCAATTGCCCTTCTGCCTCATCAGCAGAGAACTGTCAGAGACAAACCAGCATTTGCATTGATATTTTTACAGAGACAGTCTAGGTACCTTGGGTGACTGTAGGTGTCTGTGCACTTGGAGGTGAGTCCTGCATAAATGCAATGCAGTCAGTCAGATATAAGGAACTGTCATGAAATAGTTGAGGACAAGAATACATAGCTTTGAAATAATCAGGATATAGAGAATTGATTTATCAAGTAAGTTGAGAAATTATCAGCTTACAGGCACCCGTCGAAATGCTTCATCTATCTCCTCCTTGGTGAGGCCCTTCTTCTCAAGGAAAGACCGTCGGTAAATGACAGGGGATCCTCGGACTTTTGGGTGGGAAAGAAACTTCACCGCATTCTGCACTTGCTCCTCTCGCATAGGTTCTGAGTCCACAAACACATTTGGTGAAGACTTGGGTTTCACATTGTCCATCTCCACAGTTAGTGGATCCCCAGGATCGTCTTTTTGACCAGTCCCCTCAACTGCAACATTTCAATTGTATTCGAGAGGGTAGGTAGAGCCCCAATCAGCTGAATTATGAACAGACAACAATCGATAACCTGATATACTTCATCGCAAATGAAAAAGAAATGCAAACTAACACCACGACCTCCCGTAATATAAGAAGATGCGTCCTTCACCTTCCATGATCAATTTCCCCAGCAGACAAAAGAACAAAACATGACCGAATATTCAAAACCGGAAATTGAAACGACCGACCGCTAACAAAGCAAATTTCGGGGGAAAACCAGAGTAGAGGAAAGAAACGGAGAGACCTGGGTTTCCGTTCATGTCATCGGCGGATTGAGTTGACATCTCCCACCCTTCTTCAGCTGCTAAATCAAATAAAGCCTTCGATCAAGTTGACCTCAATAAGAACAGGAATTCATTCATGGACATTACAATCTGCTCACTTTACTGCAGCCGACTTGACAAGGGGCAATAAAGGCGCAGAGGAGTTGGCGATATCTCCAAGCTCGAGCCTCGAGGTCGGGGCAGCCTCCCAGCAGCAGCTATGGAACATTAAACCATTGTGTGGATCATGCATGCACGAACCCGGGCCATGAGAGCCCGAACTCATCGCTTTCGGTCACTGCGGTCCAGTCGTGCTCAGATGGGCCCTCGGCAGAATAAAGAATTACTCATGTGGGCCTCACGTGCCCAATGGGCTGTGACTTGTGAAAGAACTTCAATCTTGTATAGGCTCGGCCTATAGAACCTTTTACTGGTCTTATTCATCAAACAGGCCCATATAACAAAAAAAGTGAAAAAAAGGGCCACAGAGAGCTAACAAACTTTAAATTAAAGTAATAAAATGAAATGAGTTTTATATAATAAAATTTAATAATATACAGAGGTCTGTGTATCACTGTAGTTGACCTAATTTACCAAATAATTTACTTATTAAATTTTTAAATAAATAATTTAAAAATTAAAATTAAAATTATAATAATTGATGAAATTTTTTTAAAAATTTTTACTTAATCATATATTAATTTTAAACTAGGTTTCAGTTAGGACGGTAATATTGTATTAGGGTAAAAAAAAAAATGATTGACCCATTTTTTTAGGGCCTAAAATGATTACACTTGGAAGGTGATCGATGTTGTTAAGCTCTGCTTGAAGATCAGCGCAACGAATCCCCTCACCCATGGAGGAGCTGCTCGCGATGATGTTCCCAGCACTGGAAGCTTGATTTTGGGGGGAAAAAAATTTTATTATTAAACCACAAGCATTCAACTCTCTGTTTGTTTCCCGGGAAAATTCAATGTCTCCGTCATTACCGAGAAGGGTCATGGTGGCGTTGATGTTCGAGTGATCGCCTTCGTCCTCGATTCCTTCACCAATAGATGTAAGCAGCACAGTTCTTTTGGAAATGGCAGCAGCCCAGTTCTTGAACTCAAGCGCGCTTCTTCAACAGTCTGGCCACTGCGTGAACCAACCAATTCTCTCTTTTGATCGCGTTGGTTGTGGAAAAACTTCAACTTGCATTCGTTTAAGCTTCAACACTGGATATTTGAGCACATCATGGCAGCTCCGACATGGCCGGTCATGGAGATCGCCTTTTGCGCGAGTTTTACCCCGCGATCGCGTGGCTCTAGCTGATGATGTTTCATCTTTCAGTAAGAAGATCAAGGATCACGTGCACCAGGGATTATTTGATGATGCAATAAGAATTTATATTCAAATGCTTGAATGCGGTGTGCCCGCTGAGGAATTTGGGTTGTTTTCTTGTCTGATTAAAGCATTCGGTAATATATCCAACGTAGGAACAGGTAGACAGATTCATGGGCACGTGCTGAAACTGGGAGTTTTGAATGATATAATTATTGCAAACTCTATCCTCGGGATGTACTGGAAATGCAGCTCAGCGGATGCACTTGAGATATTTGAGAAAATGCCTGTGAGGGACTCGGTCACATGGAATACAATGATCTCTGGTTTTTGCCGTGGTGGCAATTACTCAAGCTCGTTGGCGGTTTTCAGGCAGATGGTAAGGGAAGCTCCTGATCTGCATCCCAATCGAGTCGCCTCTCTTTCGGTTCTTTCTGCTTGTGCTTCAGCTTGTGATTTGATCCGGGGCCGTGAAGTCCATGGTTATGCTGTCAAAAATGGCATGTTGCATGATCAATGTTTGGTTACCAGTCTGGTTGATATGTACATGAAATCTGGTGATGTAAAGAGTGCCAAAAATATTTTCGAGAGGGCTCTTATCTGCTACCCTGTGAAAGGAAATCCAGTAATATGGAATGCTATGATCTTTGGGTATGCATCCAATGGCTGTATAGACGAGGCACTGGCACTTTTAATTGAAATGTTAGATTCAGGTTTAAAACCCGATTCTTCAACAGCGGTTGCTGCTCTAGTTTCATGCTCACATTCCTCAGATTTAATTGGCCTGCAAATACATGGACTGGTTTATAGATTAGGACTACAAAGTGATATAAGAGTCCATACAGCTCTTATAGATATGTATTTCAGATGTGGCAATGCTGAAGCTGGTGCAAAGATATTTAGAACTTGTCAAAGTAATAATTTAGTCATGTGGGGAACATTGATCTCTGGCTACATGCAGGTTGGCTCTCCCAACGAGGCATTGGACTTATGCTATAAATTTGTGAGAGTCTTTGGGTTTGCAGATTCTGTGGTGGTTTTGGCAGCACTGAGAGCGTGTACATCCTTGAACTTGAAGAACACAGGCACAGAATTTCATAGCCTAGCCATAAAAATTGGGCTCGCTTCCGATGTTTTCACTGGGAGTGCCCTAGCTGATCTTTATGCTAAATGTGGAGATGTCAAGTCCGCTGAAACTGTTTTTCTAAGATTATCTGCAAGGGATTTGATCACATGGAATGCCCTAATATCAGGATATGCCCAGAATGAGTATGCAGATGAAGCTCTGGTGGCATTTGGAGGTATGCAATTGGAGAACATCAAACCCAATACAGTGACAATGGCATCCATTCTTTCTGTCTGTGCCCAGTTATCTGCTATGAATTTGTGCAAGGAGATTCACTGTTACATTATTCGGCAAGGATTGGAGTCCAATATTCTTGTCAGCAATGCTTTAGTAACTGCATATGCAAAATGTGGCTGCATATATACAGCCCTCACTATATTCAACAACATGGGTGAAAGAAATCAAATATCATGGAATTCTATCCTACTGGGCTTGGGAATTCATGGATGTGCAGAAGAAACATTCATTTTGTTTGAGAAGATGAAAGAATTGGGTGTGACTCCTGACCATGCAACATTTACCGCTCTGCTTTCTGCTTGCAGCCATTCCGGTCAAGTTGATAAGGGATGGGAATATTTCAGAAGCTTTATGGACAAATACCACCTCAAGCCTAGACTTCAACAGTACACATGCATGGTTGATCTTTTGGGCCGAGCTGGGAATTTAGAGCAGGCATATGATCTAATATTGTCCATGCCTTGTAACCCAGATGATAAAATTTGGGGTTCACTGCTCAGCTCATGCAAAATCTGTGGTAATGAGAGGCTTGCAAAAATTGTGGCTAATCACATTTTTGAACTCGATCCAGATACTATTGGTTACCGTGTACTCCTTGCAAACTTGTATGAAGATTATGGGAAGTGGAGTGAAGTTGATAGGATTAGATCAGAAATTAGAGATAGAGGACTTCAGAAGAGGCCTGGATGCAGTTGGATCAAGGTTAAAAACAGCATGCATGTCTTTACTGCTGGTGATTGCTCTCATGAGGAGTCTCATGAAATACATGCATGTCTTGGAAGTTTGACAGCCGAGATCACAAAAGAAGGTTCTGTTCTCATATCATAAGTAGATTGTTCTAGCCTTGATGCTACTTGCAGTTGAAAGAACTCTTGCTTCCAAGTTGCAAGAGAAGAATTTGCTCATCTTCAGCTGCAGGAGGAGAGTTGCAGCTTTGGGACTTCATCCCTAACTGTACATGACTTCGTCTAATTATACTACAGAAATTTCTGGAGGACTTTGGTCATCTATCCAATTTATGAAAAGTTCATGGGCCCTATTTCATGATACCTCATATAGTTTCATTCCGCATGGTGCTGCTCTGGAACAGCCACAAAAGCTTGCACGGATTTATTCTTCGCTTATTATGTCAAATAAAGTGGGAAGCAGCTGGATCTTTTTAGTAATGCCATTGGAGCAAGAGCCTGGATTTTATCAGCAGGTGGATTCTGGCGGGAGGCTAATGTGCGTTCTCTCTGAATGACATTGGATTGGATAATATAGTATATGGATCATCTCAGACCTCAGATCAATCTTCGGCACGGTAGAGAAACAGACGTCAGCTCTGAAAGATGTGTGCATTAAATCACGCTCTGCCTGCTTAGGCACTACTTCTTTGGTCTCTCTCTTCTATCTTCTCTCATGTTATGCTGGGAAAAGTTGGATGGCCGATCTCGGAGACCTTTCCTGCGGGGTCTGGATCTTTGCTGGTGCAAAAGAAGAATTGCATGTCAGCCTCATGAGTGAGGAGACATCTTCTTCATCCGATAATGTTCTGGGGGATTAAATGTACAGCATTTTTGCTCATTTCACTGTACCCTGTAACATCTCTGAAAAGGAAATTTTTAAATCATTCGTATTTATCATTGGGTTCAACTTCATCAGTACGTAATGATTGAACAGGTTTCTCATGTCAAAGCACGGATGGCTTAGATGATGAACGTCTCCTCCTTGTTATATGCTTACGAAAACAAATCCATGAAACCGAGAGAAAGAGGGGTGACTCTTGTATATTATAGCGATATTACTGCGAAGCTTGTTGGTCTAAAAAATGAGTGATCACTGTAGATGAATGAGTTTCTTGAATCTGGTAGCTTGCAAGTACTCAGGGATTGGTGATGTGTTCGCGGGCTTAGCAGGCCTAACGGGCCATTTTTAACCTAATGCCTAATGGACTTTTAAATAATGATAAGTAGAGAAATATTGTTATAACATAAAAAGGGAAAACAAACTTCAACGAAGATGACAGCTGTGGGATTTGAACCCACGCCCTTTCGGACCAGAGCCTAAATCTGGCGCCTTAGACCACTCGGCCAAACTGTCACTTTTAGTTTCAAATTTATTGCTAATAAAACCTCCAAAGACAATTGTGGAAAAATAAATCCCACATAAAGGAGGAAAAGTGACAAATCCATTTTTATTCATTAACTGATGAGCGAAGAGCCGGCAGCAAGTGCATCTGATGCTAAATACAAAACCAAAGTGAAAGACCATGTGATTACTCGAGAGAAGATGATTGATTGAACAGAACACACACTACAATTCGATTGCCGGAGAACTTCCTTGATGAACCCTCATTAACTATTGTTTCATTGAGAGGGCGAGAACAGAAACTCAGGCTACAGTCTTGCCTTTCTATACAACTTAAAGAAGGATAAGAAAGAATGGGAGGAGAAGATCTGATTGATTGCTCTCTGGATCACATAAGATCCCGTTTCCAGAGGTTATAACCCGAGAGAAGAGAGCTGAATGCAAAGGCCAAGAATGCTAGAAATGCCAGAGCAATTGAGGCACTAGCCATCTGGGTGAACTGATCTTTCCCCCAGTTTGTTTCCCAGTCATAAACCCGGGTTGCTGCGGCAGATGATGCTGACATTAGGAGATATGACAGGATCTGCATACGATCAAAAAGGGTAACTGTCATTGATTTGCAGAAGATTGTGAAAACGGAAAGTAACCTTAATAAAGCATAACCAGAGGGGTCCTTCTAGTGCATTTGAATTCCGATTTCCGTTCCACAAAGAAGACAGGTTCAACAGAATACATTGATAATAATTGGCCAATGCCAATCTTCCGATATATATAACTTCTCTAGTAACTCCACTGAAACAATGTGACCAATTTCACATCAAAGACTGACCACAGAGCCCTTCGATACTTCCAGTGCATCAAATGACTTTGACCTTATCATCTAGGAGGCTCAACATAGGCAAACAACACTATGTTGTACGAAGAGCATCAGTTGCAAGTATTGCTTGCCTGATCCATGGTGAAATCAATGTGACAACGAATGTGGTCTCTTATCATATGTTTCCCTTTGATCAAGTGCCAAGCCGAACAATACGCTTGAAATCCTGAATACAGGAACCCAATCACATTTACAGATAAACAGAACCTGCCAAAAAGGTTATCTTCATCATCAGATTAAATGGGGAACAAGAGCATGATAAGAGAATGTAAATGGTCAGAAAGCCATTCCTAAGTACACAACAAGGTTGCAGCTTATTGGGTGGTCGTCCTTCTTCGTCCAGTTACTTCGAAGAATCTCAATTAGCCAAACTAAGAAACAATCTGGTAAATGGTATTAAAAAAATGGTGTGCTCATCCACCCCACGAAGATAAAGCAAACAAAATCATTAATTTCTTGAAAATTTTAATAAAAAGACAAAACTTGTTTTACTTGTACCTGTATTCTATATAACGATCAAAAGAATCGCCACTCCACCCTTGAGTTTTATCAGCCGCCATAACAGCGAAGGAACTCATGCAGATGGCCGCCTCCAAAATTCTAGCCCACAGCATTACTTTATTCAACGTGTCTCTGGTCCTTGATCTCCTCATGATGGTCGTCACGGCAGCCGATTTCTCATTCTCTCCGCCTCCGCTGCCGGACGCTGGCGTCCTCGCTGTCACCTGCAAGTATCGATCTCCCCCAGCCAGATTTCTGCCCTCCCTTTGTACCGACAGCCCGAGAGGAGATGGAGAGAACTGGGTCTGCTTGTCGACGGCGATGATGGCCTTGGAGTTCTCGGGCAGCCTCTCCAGCGATGCCACCGGGGAGGCGTACGGTGGAGATCCAGCTTCGGATCGTAGCGGCGAATGGGGCGAGTCGTGGTATTCAGTGGACTCAGAGTTTCGAGATGAGGATTTGTTCATGGAGGTCCTCAAATGCTGCTGCTGCTGCCTGCTGTGGTAATGGTGGTTGTTCTGAGTTTGAAACTGAATGCTTGTACTCGTCTCCATGATTGAATTGATTGCGTGCTTCGCTCGGATTATAACCAGAGCTAAAGTGGGGTCCGTTAGCTGATGAGAAAGAGAAGAGAGACGAAAGAAGAAGGAGATGAGAGAGGAAGCAAGTAAGGGGAAACTCTCTGTGACACATGCACGCACCCAGCCGGGTGAGCTGAGCCAGCACATGAAACAAGACAGCCTCCGCGAAGTAAAGATCGGTCAACGCTGTAGACCCACACGTGTATGTGACAGAGGGCCCCATTGACTCGCTAATTATTTGATAACGTGGCAGGTGATTATTCGTTGCCGAGGCCGCCTGGGTCAATAATTCAACTTGCTACACGATTGAGGTTGTCATCTTAGCTCAGGAATCAGAAACGCTAATGAATATTCCATCAGTTCAACACCAACTCGAACGCACCAGATACTGTAGAAAATGTTCGATTTCCATGTTCTATGGAAATAATATCAAAGCGTGTGGAGCTAAATTATCATGTAAGCAGCGGCCGTAAGTAAATTCGATGGAATACATGCTGACGAAAAAGAATCAAATACTCTCAAAGCTGCTTCAAAGAAGCATCCCAAAGCACGGCTCTTTTGGCTTTAGAGCTACTTTCTTTGATAGTGGATCTGCTTTAATATACGTGCCTTCAAAAACAAAAAGAAACTTCCTGCCTTTTGCTTTCATATCAAAATGTGCTCCCAATTTTCTGCAATAAGGTGCACGCATGATGTAAAATACCTCTCGGGCGAGATTCTTCGCAAATCAATCTGTTATGTTAGCCTGAAACTTTATGGATCAGATCACAATGCCACTTGGAACCCGTTAACCGTTCAGAATAAAATCATGCTATCCTCCGGTATAGATCAAAGGTAAACGTCTGGGAACTATCCCTTTCATACTCCGGCACGTTCATCGGTATACTACAGATGTTTGCGGCAAGAAATCCCGCCCATCTCTGTGGCACCAGTCGATCTTCAGTCACTAGCACCATAAAGAAAAAAACATGGACCATGAATCTAGATAAACGCATAAAAGAGGATGCTAAGGAGAGTGCAAAATGCAATATGTTGACCCATAATCAGCACTAGTATTCCAGTTCCCATGTCCTTAATGCACCACCTGAAGGCCAAAAATTTTATCGACTTTATTTGGCCTTTCAAATGTAACAACAATGAAAGAAACATAACAGTTCCAGAATCCACCATCAGATGGATCTAGATCGTCTCTAGAGGGTATTGTATTGACTCGATTCAAGGTTGTTCATTCAGACAGCTTGTTACGTACGTTGGATATACACTTTACTACTCCTGCAATCCTCGTCTGAAGTCCAACCAGCAATTCGCAACAAGAACAGATCTGTCTCCATGTCCTTAATCTCGGTGGGAAGATGATCTATTATTCAGAACTTTCCACCGAATTCACATCCTCATCATGTTCCTGGAACAGCTGCTTTCAGGGAATCCCGAACCACTCTCCCCCGTCACTTATCCCAGTAACATTCATATTCATATACTGTCAGGAAAAAAATTCGATATTCATAATCTTTACTTTTGATTTAGGGAAATTCCCCTCGGGAAGGTTTATCATGCTCTTCATCCCTTCCTTGGTCATCAACTCAATGTTCAAGCCCTTGTCTTCATTCATCTCAACATTCACTTCCCCTCTACTGCATATCCCCTGCAGGTGTATCCTTAACTTCAGCAGATGCCCGAACTTGTGAGGATTTGGAGGAGGAAAGGAACTATACTGAAGGGAGCTGAATCCCTTTGGTTAAAGGCAGATAGTGATACACTGCCTGCAGGAACAAAACGTTGAAACCATCTGATACGACTATCAGAAGAAATGAGTGGAGCCTGGAGATCCCATGTTATTACAGATTGACTCGGTAACTTAAATGGCTCTTGAGGTTTTCATCACAAATCAATCCTAAAAGCGTTACATAATCTACTAGAAGAAAATACCTGCTAGAGAGAATGCTTGCCATAGATATATTAAGATAAGAATTACCAGACATTTCCAGTAATAATAAGTGGAGTTCTATCACCAATGAACATTCACACCATCCCATCCACAAAAAGAAATTCCCCTCTTGCAGATGACTGACTCGCACTGCCGGTCACTTGTATCAAATTGGTGGCCCTCACAAGAGCCAACGGGTCAGCTTACTAGGACTTCTTCTTGATAAATATCAAGAAACAACAGGAGAGTCATGTCAACCTCTCGTAAAACTCATTGAGAACTGATCTTCCGAACGTGATCTAACTTGTGAACATCTCCCTTGTTACATCTCTCATAAAAACCTAATGCATTGTTCTACCATTTGTTATCCTAGGCTTTCTGATCGGTTCATATTAATACATGCCTTATACTTTGGATTCACTTATGCCGTACACAGTTTTATGAAAATTAAGATCGAGGACTACCATGAGTTAAGATTCAGACCATGTTTTTTTCTTTTAATTTTAAATGAGCTGTATCAATACCATGTTTACTTTACGTAGCTTTTCAAGCCCCAAACGTTCTTCTGGTCGTAAGGACTACATCAGAGTAAGTACACTACAGTGTACAGATTCGGTGAGGAGGGAACCTCACCGGTTCAGCTATGGAGCAAGAAAAGAGGTAGAATGTAGAGAGAGGGCTTAGAAACTTGTGAGATGGAAAGCGGAGGCAATGGAAGATATGATCCAGAGCTTGCTGTTGGAGAATGAATCTCTTCTCTTTGTCATGTGAATGATCACTGAACAAATAATTGGCTTGATATCCTGGGTGACACATGTGTTGGTGATAAATCCCTTCTAAGTTACATGCCGGATCCGCCATGTTATTTCCATTAAATCAGTCAGCTTCCGGTTCTTAAACTGTGAAGGTATTTATTATGCATGATTGAGGCCAGCAGCAGTATCCTCGCTCCGACCCTTATTATTTAATGCATCTGAGTCTGGTGGCACTTAGTTACGTGAAACTGGTGGTGAAGCCCGGTGAAGCAACTCAGAGAAAGTCGATGAACTGGGTCTCTCATAACAGTCTGTATCAAAGAGGTATGCCTAGTTGCATGTCCATTTGCAGGATCTCAACGTTCTAGAGGAATAACTAGTACATAGGCATGGGAATTGTAGTTTGGTATGGGGATATCGTTTCCCTGTCACTGTCTCAGACGGATTTAAGGATATTTGCTTTCACTTTGTTTCTCAGTGTATATCATGGTAAGTAGCTTTGGACGAATGTGGAAGTCAACTCACCGTGGACATGGTAGAGTGGTTCGGCACTCATCATTCTAATGAAAGGATTTGAGTTCGAGTTCCACCTGCGGCGGAGAGTTCTTAACCCCTTAAATGGGCCGACTCAAGGATACCAACGATTTATAAAAAAAAAAAAAAAAAAAGAATGCAGAAGTCAATTAATGCGACATTTTGCACGCTTTCTTGACTTCCGCTGCAAGCAATGAGGCACCTTTTTCGACCTGGACGCCGTCCATTCAGTTTGCTCCTCTCCATGGAGCCTTTTTTCCCATGTCAAAATAACAGCCGTCGACTTCTTACCCTGTACATCGTGGAATCAGTTCAATCACAGGAAACCCATTTTTCAATTCTCCTTACGGTTAATAACATTGGAGTTTAACATAATAAGATCGTCGATCTTGATGTTATGATGATGATTTGATGCATTAGTCGGCAAATGGTGGCGGCTTTATCAGAAGGGACGTTGCGTCTCCAAGGACCAAAAGGACAAGTCGAATCAGGGAGTTCAGAGCAGATACGGGCCTTGGATGGTTGGTATGCAACATATTTAGACAAATCGATGTGAAAAGCACGGCATCCATTAAGGTGGCTCGAGCTGTAGCTAACATCTGTCATTCTTATTCTTATGAGAATGTCAAGATCATAGCACATGCGTTACTGTATAAAATAACACTCGCACATGGAAAGAAGGGTCAAATTGACAATACTTTAATTTCAAACATTTTTTGTGGCCGAAGGAATTCAGAACATTTTTTTATCATGGTCAAGGCAGGGACCGCCGCTCTCGTGAGAGAAGCTGCTGCTATTCAGACAGCCTTTACTATCACAGGAAAGAAAATAATCCCTGTTGTTCCTTTTATATACACATATATATATGTATATGTCCGTCAAACAAATTCACGTCACTATAAATCTTCTTTGTTAATATCAATTAAATTTAAAATTTTATTTAAAAGAAATTAATGTAAACTCTTATATATATATATATATATATATATAACCGAGTGACCACCTGCCCATCTGCCTCTGAAGGTGTAATAGTTATGATGTAGAATAGCTGTACTCTATCGTCGCATCAAGAAGCAAATGGAGAAGGAGATCCCAAGGAGTGGAGGAAGAGGTGGTGGGTCGCCAGCCGGCAAGGTGACGAGTGATCGGAAGACGGTGGAGAGGAACCGAAGACATCGCATGAAGGGCCTCTGCACTCGCCTTTTCTCTCTCCTTCCTCCTCTGCATTTCAGCACTTCCAAGGTTGCTTCTCTCTCTATTGAGATTCGAGTTTATGGTGATATAATAATAAAACGAGCACACATGGTGTGTGGAATAGTCGAGTTAAGAAGATGTAAGTTATATCTCAAATAAAATATGTGAAATCCATTTTATATATGAAAAAGATTTGATATATTATAAGAAGGAATTTAATTGATTACATAGAAATTTTGAGCATGGAACTTCCTCTGTACTCTTTTTTTTTTTTTTTTTTGTCAATGGTAGAACAATGCATAACACTTGTGTATGCACCACTCACGTATTTCCAGTGAGATGTTCGGTGGGAAACATTACCTTAGCTCATAAACTCTTATCAATGAAGGCGTAAGTATACCGTGACGCCGATGCTTGATACACCCTGGGGACTAATTTAGCGTTTCTGCTATTAGGTTTCTCTAATTAGATCTGGCAAATCATCCATAGATAAATGGAGAACCCTCTACATCTTTGTATAGGAACCATCCTCAGAGGATCTGGATACGGGTCGGGATAGACTGATGGGATTACCTGCCCTAATCTTTACAAGAAAGGAGGGTCGGTCATGTGGTCCACCAATATATACACCAACCACCATTTTGAAGAAGTGAAACTCCAACTTCTTCTTGCACTCACAAATACACATCATTCAACGTTCCATCTTAGAAACGTTCTAATTAATCCATTGCATGTCCATAATGAAGTGATGAAAGGAGTTAAATTATCTAAAGTCTCATATATATACGTCTCTAATTTCTCTGAATGCACTCTCTTATCAGGTACCTTCAACTTGTTCTCTCCCCTACTTTAACCTAATTAATATCTTGGATTTTCCTCATAGCCATGTAACCTAGCTGGGAAGGCATGATATAGTGGAGTACATGTACAATATGTTCTATTCCAAGATCATGTCGATGCTATATCAAAGAGGAAGCACAAGTCCGAATCCGTATCTCAACCAGATAATCGGTTAAATATGTGCATTAAAAAAAGTGGGGGGGGGGGGGGTGGGTGAAAAACTTGTACCATGCCCTTTCCAATTACTTCTAGTCTGCCATTTTAAAGGAAATTTTCTATTCTTCTTTTTTATCATCTGTTGCAGGAAATGCTATCGCTGCCAGATCAGATTGATCGTGCCACATCCTACATCAAGCAACTCAGAGAGAGAGTGGACGAACTAAGGGCAAGGAAAGAACAAGCAGTCATAACGAGCACAACTCCACAAAACAATGACAACTCTACTGATCGTCGAATGCTGGAATCGGAGGAGCTAAGGTTGCCGGTTCTGGAGTTGAATGAAGTCATGGGTACTGGCCTGCAGATAAACTTAAGGAGTGAGAGCAGCTCGAGCAAGAACGGCAAGTATAATAGCACTTCCCATGTCGTACTGGCTAGATCAATCAGTATTCTTCATGAAGAAGGAGCTGAGGTCGTCAGCTCAAGCTTCGTCCACAGAGGCTCCAAGGTTTTCTACACCATCCATGCTCAGGTAACTAAAAGATTCGTGATTTTAGACCATGGAAAACGGCTATTTCGTTCATGATATTTTTTTCATTTCACATCTCAAAGTTGATGTCCTTCCAACAGATCAAGCAAACCCATTTAGGGCTTTATCAAATTTCAGGATTTCTAAGCATTGACCAGCTGGCTTGTTAATTATAATAGGCAATGTCAGTACAATATTCATGGTGAAAGCAGTTCCTACGATGATTATAATGATACATAGCTGGGACGAACCTCCTAGACTACTTAAGTTCCACAACTTCTGGTGTAGCAGAGCTCGAGATTCCTTACTTTGTTCCATACGTGTTAATTTTTATACCCTAGGGTTTGGCTTGGAAAGTTATTCTCCGGTTCCTGTTATATAGTCCGTCGGCCACATGCTGGTCTTACATCCATCGTGCGCTCACTCAAATCACTTAAATGAATGAGGCTATACAATTGGTGCATCCTGCCCACTTTGCACGATGCAATTTTTTTTTATATTGGAACTCTGCCAAAAAAAAGAAAGAAAAGAAACAAAGGGAAACCTTGTGAGATTATATGCAGTGTTGTCCAAGACGCATCGAATATATACGATACATCTATATGTAATATAAAATTAAAAGATCAAATGGATATTGAAGATGCAGATAAACATAATCTCCAGTTCCTTATCAAATCTCTCTCTGATACAAATGGCTCGAAGATTATTATTGGTTTGACAAAATTTCTCTTCTTAATTATCTGCAGGTGAAAGTACCAAGAGTTGGGATGGAGACTGCAAGGGTGCGCGCGAGGTTGGAGGAATTGATCGAACTAGTTTGATCTTCCACGGGATGGAATTAATCAATGCCGCCATAGCACTTCTCCTCTTTTTTTTTTTCCCTATATTTTTCAAATTACAAGTTACGAATGATGATTAGAACTATGAATTTGGAAGAATGGTTTATTAAAAGAAAGTTTTATTAATAAGCGTTAAACTTACCATCTCTTTGTATCAAGTTCAGAATTAATATGGTTTGTTCCTTTGTCGGCATTTTTTTCTCCACCCTCTTTTTTTTTTTTTTTGCTTTGCTTTAGCTTTATATGAGTGCCGCAATAGCATCTCATTTTCATCTTGTTATATAAGTGCCCGAATGCGCGAGCAATGACAAAATTAGATGCAGCCACTAGAACAGAAGATGAATTGACCAGGGACATGTGCACATGTAGTATACAGCTCTCATTTTCAGGAATTCAAAGGGTCCCCACGCCCGAAACCTTTTTCTTGAATTTCGGTTACGTTCATCCAGACATTCTCATTTCACAAGCACGCGGAGAACGTTGCTGCCGGTTCTGAACCAAACGAGAGAGACAGATGTTGAGTCGGTAATTCAGCGCACTTTATTCTTATGTCTCAAATTAGATTCTTACATAAATCGAGGGAAGGAAAAAAAAAAACACGAACCCTATTCGAACCTAGACTTTATTAGTGTCATTGTAATTCGGATAAATTAGCATAAATAAATAAAGCTTAGAGAGATCATAATGAAATCGGGGTATGTAATGACGAAAAAGCAAGACATTTGCCATATTAAATTGATGACTTAATTAAATGATCACTTATCACGACAAACTAACTTTTCAAACCTAAACCTAACTTACTACTGCATATTATGAGCTTACCAGCAGACTAACGCCCTACTTACAGTGGCTTGTGACAAGTCAACTCAAATTGCCGTAAAGATTAAGACCGGGAGACAAAATCTACTGTTTTATATTATTTAATTTTTTATTTTTGGAGTGAAAAGGGAAGGGAACAAAGTGCAATTTAAATTTGTGAAGGTACTTTCTTGTCCAATTTAAAATAATAAGGTATTTAGCTATCTGACTGTCCTCGTGTCACTAAATTAAAATTGGAGATCTACCTTAGGAGTTTATTCCTATTATAAAATTAATTTTTTATTATAAAAAAGGCGAAATTTTAGGGATTGGGAAGGAGTACGTGTGGATCAATTTCCCTTTTTTTCAAATAAAACTCAAAATTTTGAGAACATTCTAAAAAGCACTTGTGCTTTCTTTTCTTTCTTTGTTTTTTTATATCTCACGAATGCCATCACTAGAGACATTAAACATGCCGATTTAACCCAAAATCGGCCCTTTAAAACTCGTAATTAGTTCGGATCACCCTTAAACCGGCCCATGGCAGTAGTAAGGATATGGCATAAAGAAATAATAGAAAAAAGGGCTTATTCTATCATTTCTTCATTATATCATAAGGCGAAAATCTAATCTAGCAAAACTCAAGAGTAGACTTGCATCCGAAGATAGCGACACTACTCGAGGCAATTGTTACGATATATACATTCATTCGTGCGCAAGTGGGCTTTCTCCCAAAGCTTACATTCCACATCGATAAGTATAAGTATTGGGTTGAGGGACAGTTACAGGTTAAGTACAAGAAATATGCCCATTAAATGGGAACCGATCCAACATGTTTCTTGTTGAAGAGGTCTAAAACTGGCATGGACCACTCAAACCCCTTACAAATCAACGGTTATATTTTGTCGGTTAAATTTAGAAATTAAAAAAAAATAAAGATATTCATTTAAAATAATTAAAAAGACAAAAACGGTCTACGGGTCAATGCCAGCCCAAATCCTGAATCAGCCCGCTTATGAACGGTTTTAGACCGATTCATATATTCTTGAACCGTGACACATAATCGGACCGGACCGTCATCCTTAACTAGCCAACCATAACTATGTCAAACGGTTCCAATACTATTTAAAACTGGTCCGAAATATCCATCTTAACATCTCTATCCCTCCACCTCCGCTCCGCTGTTATGATGTATATGTATCTGCATTGAAAAAGAAGGTAGGTAGGTAGGTATATACTAATTAAATATAGTGTAACGTATGTATGTATAGATACGTATATATTTATAGAAGATGAGAGTGAGATCAATAATGTAACAAATTAAAAAAGGAATTCTAAAGGTATAATCGTCCCTAGCTCCTATTAATTTATAGAAATTGTCAACACTAGAAAATGAGATTTGATATATGGTATTAAAGTCATTTTTTATTTGAGATGGATAAATCTTGAATGTATATTATTGGCATAAATAGGATTTTTCGAATTTAATTATTTTTTTCTAGCTACTACTATAAATGGGGAGAAGATAAATTGCCCTTTTTAAAAATTTGAGGTGAAGACATATAATTTTTTATTTGAGATCTTTGAAAGAAAATCCAAAAACCTATTGCATCGTCAATGCCCGCCTCCTCTTCTTGGAGTTCTCTTTCAGCTGCTTAGGGTTTGAACTTCCAAGTTTGACAGCTCGCTTCATCAGCCAAGCAGCGGCGGCCTCCACCTAGTCTTGCTGGCTATGCGAAACCTCCTTTCCTTTGGAATTTAGATGATACATCTTTATATTTTATTAGATATGTATTTATATTTTTATATTAATTTTAGATAATATAATAATTACAATCTTTTTTGTTATTAATATTATTCATTAAATATACCGTTCGACTTATAGAACATTAATTCGATCCATGAACCCATGCCTTGACCAATTTTCAACTTGCTCTGATTTTAAAAACTATAATTTGGATTATGAGGTGACCATATGGTATACGATATGTAGTAGTAACACACTAGTTCGGTGGATTTGTTCTGCTCAGACTACATAAATATATAATACAGTATGGAACACTTAAAAATGTAAATAAGATAAACTCTCACTAAATTTGACCTGACTTTCCACATAAGATGGGTGGCCTTAGGACTTCACTGGGTTGCTCGAATGTCTCTGACCAGGTAACAAACAATTCGCTCCATATGGAAAATTTTTGAACTTTTTTTTTATCATGTACTATTTTATATTGAAAATTCCAAATAAATTCAAACTAATTTGCGTATAATTTAAATCATCTAGGGAATCAAATTTACCTTTTTTCATATATATGCACACTCTGTGTTTTGGTTATATTATACATGAGAAAAAAAATGAACAAATGGGATTTTTATTTCTTTTGATGGAGGAGCTCGGTTGACTGCAGTACTTTTTCATAGAGGTGGCAAAATTCGGCATGATCTAAAAGCGTTACTTGGATATGGTATGAAAAATTGTGCTTGGATCGACATTTTCGGGCTGTCTAAGATATCGAATTGTGTCGGTGTTGTCCAAAAGTTCGTGCCGATCTAAAAGTACAAAAATAATTTTTACAATAAAAATTATGAGAAATTTTTAAAATTTTGGTTATTTATACACATATAATTATATTTTAATTAATATAAAATTTAAATTAATCAATAAATTATATTATAAAAATTATTTTAATTAATATAAATTACTTAAATTAATTTTTAGAAAATAATTATTTGAGTGATTCATACTGGGCGTGACCGCCTGAAGCACGAGATTTTCATGCCGCCTAAGATTCGTGCAGTAGCGGCACGACCGGAATTAATTTTCCACTCGACTTGCAACCACGAGATCAATAGATCAACTTTCCTCGGTGAGATTCATCGTGGCACTGCATTTGCTCCTTCCTCCGTATCATCTTCTACGGCTGAGACTGTTCTTCCTAACTGGAAAACAAAAACAAAACAAAATGTCATGCTTTGCCTTGCATGAGTTTCAATTGGAATGGCCAACTACACATTCAAGGCAGGAAGTCAAAGATACGATTTCTGTTTCTCTCTCGGCCATGTGTGATTTTAGCATTTTTGTTCTTTCGAGAGTTTGACGCGCACAGGTGCCGCCGATCTGTCCGGGTCAAATATGTCGTGCTCCTTGCCATGATATTTCGAGCACATTAAAAATCATCATATGATCTTGGTCGATTGGGTGCTCCCAGCGGTTCTCATCACTGACATAACGAATCAATCAATCAATCAACCAATTATCAATTTAATAATATTGTATACAACACGTGGACCCACCCCATATGATGAATTTCAACGAAGGCCATCATGTGCAAGTTTCAACTTTGGGGAGACTAGACTTAACTTTACCATATATTTTCCTTTCCTTAAAGTATATCCACTCTTTTTCTTGGGTGAATTCACACAAGTGTCAGTAAGTTACCTATTCTAAGCATCTCGGGAGGGATAGAGAGAGAGAGAGAGAGAGAGAGTTTTTACCCTTGACCAGTTGACCTGTCAACCCATTCCGCCCCTTTGACCTATATATATCACGAGTGAGTTTAAGCTGATCCGTGACCTGACTCACACAAGAAAGGCCCAATCTGTGACCCGGAGTCGTCTGATCAAAAATTGTTTTTTCTTTTCTTTTTTAAAGCCCAAAAACCTATTATTTGGTTCCCAGTGCCATCGTCTGCGCGGCCGTCTTACACATTCGCTCAAATTTTATTCTATGATTATTGATATTATCGTTTTAATTTAACAATGGAATATATATATGTAGACAGAATGAATTAGCATCCACTCTTAGGAAATCTTTAAAAGATTTCTTTCTTATTTTATAATAATAATAATAAAACAGTAAAAAGGATCAACTAGACTAAGTAGTTAGTAATAGCTATGAGAGTTCTTCATATGAGCGATGATGTCCATTCATAGTTCTACACCGAAATATCATATGCAATGTGATTGATTGGTATCATCACGATCGTGTCCTCGCGATCCAAAACATGACGAACTCCACGAACCATGGGGATGTTTTATATATGTGCTACCACCATTTCAAAGCACCCGCACCAAACCTAGCTGAGGTTATAAACGAAGCCCCCATTGAGAACTTTGATCATCGTGCACCTCCTCCAAATCGACCACAACGGACAAGAATCACTCGCGACACTTCAACCTTGTAACAGCGCGAATTGGTTCCCGAGTAATGATAGCAAAACCTGCGTGATGATTCGGAGATATCAGGAAATCCATGTGCATCCTGAGTCGGTTAGCACAATGAGTTAGTTATTGTGCTGGGTAGATGTTATAGGTGGGGTTATAGCCCAAAGTGTGACTATGGATATGCGTGAGCAGGGAAGACGCAAGGCAGTTTCAATAGAAGCGTTGGCCGGATTGCCGTGGGGGAGGAGTTCGGCCGCAAGTGAAGGCCGCAGACGGCCACACGAACCGTTCCCTACAACACGCCAGTGAAACAAGAAACAAATGCGAGAGCGACACGACATGGGCCTCACCACTTGCCTCTAGACCAAGGTGTTGCTTCGTCTGGGGCAATCGCTATGAAAGGAGTTGCTCCGAGAGCGACAGATCATGAGAAGGGCCACTCATTCACGTATGCGTTTCGCGTTAGCCTAAGGTTCAACGGCTCTCTCCATAAAGTCAGTCATGCATGTTCCTCTGTCCCGAGGCTGAGAAGAAACTACCTGCCCACGGTCAGAACAGTATCTAATTACTGAAATACCCTTCTCACGCACTCGCACCACATTCCGGATGAACCCGTGAAATGTGTGGAGCGGGCGGGTGCCGAGCTCTCGGTTTACCTGTCCTATCACGGAGGGGGCGAACTTATCGCATAATCTGAAGATCGATTGCTCATAAGAAATCGTTGAGGGACCAGAAGGGTTTGAACTTTGACGAGCTGATAATATAATAACAAGTGGGGAGCCTGTGGTGTCTGTTGATCGAACGGTCGATTCAGCCTCTAACTCATTAATTAGACTAGACTGATTCCATTCGACAAGTCCTCGTTACGAATTCCATCAAAAAAAATAATTAAAAGAAAAAAAATCGGAAAACTCTCTCCCTTGTAAGAAGAATACACGCTGCGTAAGCCCCCCAGGTCGACAAACATGGGACCTACACATTTCTATGACAGTCACGTGTCCAAAATTTCTCCCCTTTTTTTGTTTATTTTAATTATTTAAGCAAAAGGTTATGAAACTTTTTTATTATATTTTCACATCGCGAATATATATATATATTTAACGGTGTGAGAAAAATGTGTGTAATATTGGAAACACACAGATTGGAGATTCGGAATGCCCGCCCAGCAGCACAGATGTCGGTCTACTAGATTAAAGATAAGATGGAGAGAGAGAGAGAGTGAGAGCAAAACGTTCAACTTGGTAATAGACTACTTCTTCCCTCGCTATATTTCATTTATATTTTTAAATAAGTTATTTAAAGATCGAATTATATGTTAGACTGATTAGCGTGAATTTTTTCATGAATCATGATCAAACTATAAATTAGTCTTGATATACACTTCCGTTGGTCTAGTGATACTGCATATGGTGTAAAAAAGAGAGAGGGCACAAAACGGTGGTGGATGCAAAGCAAGCATATTCAAGGTAGGAAGTCAAAGTTGCGACTTGTGTGTCACTCTCGGCCATTTGTGATCTTAGCATCTTTCCTCTTCTTGTTTTTTGCTTTTTTTTTTCTTTTTGGGTGGTGGTGGCGGTTTCGTTTGCTTGATGGGTCAAACACATCGTGCAACTTGCCCATGATATTTTCGTCACATCGATAGTGAATATATATATAGTGGACCTCCGAGGTTCTCAATGATTAACCTAACCAATCAATCGAGTCCATATCAAGGCTGAAGGATGCGACTACAAGTCCATAAATTACATCCTCTTTTCTTGACACGTTTTTTTTTCCGTCTATATATAGCATCGATTTTTAAATTACACCACGATCTACCGCGATTTATTGTGTTAAACGTGCGAAAATACCACTGCCATACCAAGACAGTTTGTTAAAAGGATTTTGTTTTTTAAAATAGGCTGGTTGAGCTCAGACCTTAATTTGTGAGGATTTTATACCGTAAGATATTAAACCGTGAGTACTAAAAGGAAAAAAAAGTGTGATGAACTAATTTAAACTGATTAAGGTGATATGAGACATACCAATAAATAGGAGGAGGCCTATTCCATATCTTTTCAAATATTATTAATAAAAATTACATAAATAAGAAAAAAAAACATATAAGTTGTTGCTACTGTTATTTTAATTTTCCTTTGCTGTCAACGATACGTCGTAGCAATCTGTCGGCCGTTGCTTGATTGGTTTTCCGTCTGGGGTCCACCACCATTTATTGCTAGCTTGATTTTTTTGTGGGCCTACAGACTAGCAGCGGCCCAAAACCCCAAGCAAGACCCTTGTTTTTTTTTTGATGAGAAATATTCAGTAAATAGAAAATGGGTGCTCATCAGTGGTTTGCTTGGAGTATCAGGGATACTGCTCGAAACTTGTTATTCATTGTACAGATAAATAAGATTTAGTTTCAGTTACTCTATTGTTAAATTAAATAATAATGATAATATGTTATTTTATCACTATAAATTCTCGTTTTGATTTAAATTTAAATCTATCTTATAGCCATTGAGAAATGAATTTTATCAAGATTAATATTTCATGATCTAATTTTTCAGCTCCGAAAAAGCTGATTATATGGGAAAAAACCGAGCTTGTTGCATTGATATATTTGATCCTCATTCAATTCTTATGCATGGGACTACAGTATCATTTCATTTTCTTCCTTTGCATATCCCTTCTAAATTTATATACCCCTTCTGTAATGGAAAAAATTCTAATCACATACATGATAGTATTTGCTAATTTATTTATATATCATTTTTAAGTAATTATTTAATTTGTCAGCTAACTCCTTGCCCTCTCAAGAAACAGACCCTAGCTTTTAAAAGACCTATTTTATTACAGAGATGAATACCAGTCAGACTATTAAATCGCTGCAAGATTTACAGTGCAATGAACGTCTCGCACCTTATAGAACATGCTGTTCGTTAAAAAACAGTCCGACGTTAATCTTAAACCTTTTTCGGATCGTGGGTAGATCTCCCTGTATCTAGGAGTCTAAAACGCTGCAGACCATGCCGTTGGTCGATACAACGACCATAATTCAAAGGCCAACCATCAAGCTAGTCAAAGGAAGTTGGCCTTCGACGCCTGCAGAACTTGACAGGCCACCTCAATTTCCAGCGCATTACCAAATTTCCGCTATGCTCGGAAACGAGGGAAAATGTGGGTTCCATCTGAGCCCTCAATCAAAGTTGGGACCTGTGAATTACATTTGGACCCCCTCATAATTCCGCGAACATGGGGACCATCGGAAACTGCTCCAATAGCGCCCGACTGAGGGTGGACAAAGATTAAGACAGATGGATGCTGGTTGGACCTCTTCCACCCTCTGTGGGGTGGGGTATACCGATACAACCTGAAGCCAACGTCTCGCCCTCCGATGGTTTTCCAGGACAGCGGCTTAATTATATAGCGCTTCCTATCTACTGCTTTCGATAGAGGATTGGAAGAAGATACATGGATCGGATCTGACGTTTACACATTCTCCCTGTAGCAATCTAGCTATACCCCACCCCTTTCGGCTTCTTGGTCGATTAACCCTTTGTCTTCTGAGGATATCATCCATCCCGGTGCGTGGACACATCTCTCCAGTCTATATGTACAGAAATTATAGCTAATTAAGAGCATGGATCTGATCCTCGACCGGTTAACAATCATAACAACATATCGATGAAGTTTACCATTTATTGGGAGGGGAAATCCATATCGTTGCGACTGAGAATGATGGATGAGAGAAATCGCGAATTATGGTGGAGATAGCAGGACATGGACACATCGTCATTTATTTTGATAGGTATCCCCTTCGAGACTTGTTGGGATTGCTTGCGATATTTTGGAAGCTACAAGGCGTAGGTATTTTTTCTCCAATTTAAAGATATGTTAATGATAATATTTCAGCTCGAATGATAAAAAAATATTATTATTATATCCGAAAATCTTGTTCGTCTTGAATTTTGTTCATGCAACGAGTTGTTTCGTCAGTAATTAATTAAAGAGGATATCATTTTTTTTCTTAAAAAAAAAATATAAGAAGTTTCGAATTATGAGGGTCAGATTAGTGTAATTAACAGTGTTTAAGATATGCTTGTATTTTCCTTGAGGTTCAATGTGAATAAACAGTGTATTTGAAAATCTTAGTAAGTGCGCACATTCGGATTCCAGAAGGAGTATGAGCTGTCCTGACATGATAATCTGTGATGGTACAGTTTTATATCCGTTCTTGATGAACCATTTTCCCTCTTTGATCAATTTGTTACCTCCTCATCTGAGCAGATCTTAGTTTATTTCCTTATTTAAATGATAACTATGTCAAATAATCATTTTCATAAAAATAATAAAATTTTTAAATATATATATCGAGAGGGATTAGGGCTTTCTGATCCGTTGGCCGCCGCTCTTTTTTTCCGTCACCGTCTTCTTCATCTCTGTTTCCTCAGTTAAAAAAAAAAACTTTTCTCGGACACATAGGAAATTCGTGGCCAATCAAAATTCATGGTCTTCGCCCTTCATGTGTCGTTTGGCACAGACACAGTTTATTATTTTGCTATAGAAAAATTAATGGATCGTAGATGCCATGAGATGTTAGAAGCTTCTATGTTATCTGAAATTTGTATCCGTCTTATCAAAGATTGGAACAATTTTCAATTTAGAAGTTTAAACCAACGATGTTATAATTATCACTTCTTTCTATTTTTGGATATGACACCGTAATCACTAATGTTTTACTATGCTAAAATTTTTAGTATTATGGTGAAATTGAAATCTTAGTCATTATTTTAGTGAAAGATAATGGATGAATATAGTGGAACGAAAAGTCCAACTAAAATGTAAATGGAAATTAGCTCACAAACTCATAGTTTCGGATAAATGCAAATGTCATTAAACTGAATCGGCTTTTCTAGAGTGATTTCCTCATGGTCAAAGGGAGAGACAGAGGGACCTTGTCTCTATATATGTGTGCAATCAAAAAGGGAACCAGGCTATGCGAAGGTGCAACAATAACGGCATACAATAGTTAGCAATATTCGTTGAACTAAGAGAAAATGGAGAAGGCCATCTCTGCGAGTGGAGGAAGAGGTGGTCGGCCGCCGGCCGGCAAGGCCATGACCGATCGGAAGACCGTGGAGAGGAACCGAAGGCATCGCATGAAGGATCTCTGCACTCAGCTTTTCTCTCTTCTCCCTCCTCAGCATTTCATCACCTCTAAGGTTCTCTTTCTCAATCTCTCTCTAAAGAATCCAAGGCAAGTGAGATCTTACCTCGAAAAGAGCTCGATACACGAGGGAAAACTTGACTTAGTTAATCGCATGAAAAGTCTGAGCATAGACTTTGTTCACAGTCTCTTCTTTTATCTGCCACCACTCGATCCTGGTATGTAAGCGTGTCTGCTTTGTGCACCACATATATCTGCAAACAAACATTTGGAGACAGACAGATGTTGCCTTGGCTACCTCTTAAATTCTGCTAAATGAATGCGTGCTCTCACAATTATCAGTTCAGATGCACATTGACCTTAATGTGTGGTATTCAATTTGTCCAGCATGCATATTTGAAAAAGAAAGATTAGGGTTTTTGCTATTAAGTTGCCCTTGATCTGGCTTATTGTTATCCATTTACATGTATATGTGTGCATTTCGGCCTTGATCTTCACATAGGAAGAGGGTCGGTCGTCTCATCCATAGGTGCATAAACCGACCACATGGAGGAAGCCAGGTTGAAGTAACACGGATGCTTTTTTTTTTTTTTTTCTCTCAATGCTATGCAGCTTCTTATCTTCCCCCCATCTTAACCCTAATAAATACATTTGATATCTTTAGTTGTTCATATTACTTTCCAAGCATGGCATGACACAGTGGAACAAGATATTTTCTGAATGCAGCATGCGCATGAATTTGTGGATGTTATACCCTTCATTCTCTATTCATTCAATTCCTTCACATCAAAGTGGAAGTGTGAGTTCCACCCCATATCTCATTTGATAATCGCTCAGTTCTGGACGCACATACTAGGTGCTGACAAGAAGTCGTCAGATGTTAATTCTTTTCCGACCATACATGCTGTTGTCATCGCGAAAAGTAATACTTCGTCAGTATCTCGATTTCAGGAAATGTTATCACTGCAAGAACAGATTGATCGAGCCGCATCCTACATCAAACGAATGACAGAGAGAGTGGAAGAACTGAGGGCGACGAAAGAAAAAGCATCCGTCGCAGCAAGCACAATTGCAGCAAATGATAACAATGAGATCATGGAATCAGAGGAGCAGGTCAGATTACCGGTTCTCGAGTTGAAGGAAATCATGGGTTCCAGTCTGCAAGTAAATTTGATAAGCACGAACTGCTCGAACAACAGCACATACAGCAGTAAAATCTTCTTCGTGCTGTGTCGATTGATCAGCGTTCTTCAAGAAGAAGGAGCCGAGGTTGTCAGTGCGAGCTTCGCGCACAGAGGTTCCAAGCTTTTCTACACCATCCATGCTCAGGTAATTAATTGGACATTTGCGATCTCATCATCTTACTTCAGACCATGTATGCGCATATTTCATGTGCAATTTCACTTCATTTCCTCCCCAAAAAGGTACATTCGACAGACCAAGCAAAACCTCGTAGAGCTTTTTCCAATCATACGTGTCTCTTAACACTGTTTAGCTTGTATATTGATAGAAACTGGTTCATTTGAATCAACTGCCGTTCGTGAATATTATGCATGAGGATTACTATGATATCTAGCTAGGATTCAAACTGCGTATGTAAGAGGTCCTAGGGTTTTTAGAGTCAATGATCTAGTGATGTCAAGGCCAAGTATCTTTCATAATCCTCAAATTTCTTGTGAAAAAGAAATCAGCCATTCATACTTTTCAAAGCCCACTTAATTCGTACCGAGCATCAATAAATTCCCGCTTCTACTTTTCCTTATCCTCTGCTTCCATCGTCGATCCATCATGTGCTTGACCTGCAGCAATAGTTCACTCACTCAGGTCACCACTCAAGGGCGTCGATGCACACATAACCATCACTTTGAAATCAGTTTCACGAGCAACTGGCTCTTACATTTTCAGGTGAAGATATCGAGGATCGGGATAGAGACTTCACGGGTGCGCGAGAGGTTGGAGGAATTAAGGACGCTAGTTTGATGTCCTACTTGGAGATTTCTCTCTAATTAGATCAGTTAATGCCACAATAGATTTCCAGCATGCAGCATGTAATTTCCCCCCGCCCTATATCCATCCATCCGTCAGTCTATGTATTACAGCATTACTAGGGCAGGAAAATGGGCCAGGACAATCAGGCCCATATTTGTGCCAGTGACATGTGGGCCCGTGAAAAAGTGTCGTTGTCGGTTCTGGTTCACATTACAGACTTTGTGTCGTTATTTTAGCAGGCGAGGGATCGTGACACCCGCGAAGAACACTGTGCTTCCTCTCCATAAAATGAAGGGAGAGAGCGAATAGAGAAGAGGGTCTCTGGTACGATACTACTACGCAAGATACGATAGTCGCGATAATAAATTGATGGCCAGGAGCACCGCTAACATAACATGTGATCGAAAATAATTGAGAATCGAGATAATAAATTATGTGGCTCACATGAAACTGATGCATACCTGTAAACTTCGGCTGTGAATAGGAATTCTTTTTTGTTTTTTCTTTTAAGTGGAAAGAGGGGAGCATATTAATTAACCTCCTTAAGTAAAATATGATATTTGAGTTGAGTAAATGAAAAAAAAAAGATCATTAAAAGAGTTTTATCTCTTAATAGACCGATCCAACTGAAAAAATATAAGCGAATCCGAATATAATAAGGATTACCGCACGTAAAAAAAAAAAAAGAACAAAATTGGAGATTAAACTAGTGGGTGCTAAATCTATCTTGATTTGACATTTACATGTCAAGCAAGCATGAGATATACTACAAAATCTGCAGTGAATAAGTTATACATGTACACGGCCGTGATCAAGTTGGGAGCTGTATGCAATTAATTCAGGTCAGTGTCGAGCATATCTTTGAAATATCTTCCGCGTGTGTATATCGTGTCGGGGTGGCGATCATATCGATGTATGGCCTGTGCCAAGCAAAACACATGACCCTGTGGGAGATCATCGCCTTCAACAATTAATCTTTGAATCTGGAATTCTTTTTGTATGTGTATGTATTTTCAATATGTAATTTTCCTGCATTACCCAACAAAAAAAAGCATATATAACCAAAAAAAATAAAATGAAGAGAGTAATAATAAGGTGTAAGAAAATTTTCTTATAAAAATGAATTCCTTTAATATGATATTAAAGGGAGGCATAGGTGTTTTCCCTCTTGGAAATTGGTTCCGATGATTGGCCGAGTCGACGTTGCATGCAGGTAGACAAGAGAGGGAAATAATGATTGTCGCAACGAATTTTTTTTGTTGAGAAACTTACAAGTTTGAGGAAAATGATTGGGAAAAATGATACCTCACCGTTCAGCCCACCGGTGGTGGTGGGGCCCCATTTGTTTGACTTAAAAAGTAATCTTTTCCTCGTCATACATTTACTGTGGAATGACTATTGCAACATTTTTTTTCCAATTAAAAAAAATTGCTCGAGGGGGTTAGGTTAATGAGATTTTAAAAAATAAAAGAATTAGAAAATTTATGCAACGATAATTTTCGGATATATAATTGAATATCAATTAAATTAAGAGAAAATTGTGAGTTTATGGAAAATAAAATTAGATGCGGTCGACCATCTATTAGATTGGTCTATTGGATAAACAATAGATTTGATCTCTTATAAATTCATTAACATTCATGCTAACTTAAAATCTTAGATGAAAATAGTAAGATGTCTTGTTGATCAAAAGATGTTACCAAAGGGGGTAATTATACATGAATGTATGTATGTATAATAAATAAGAATGGTCCAAAAGAAGGTTCTTCCCTCTTGATTCTGACTAGAATCTGATGAAGTGTGTGATGACAAGGGATCAATGGTCCAATTAAATCTTTATTTGTTTGGAAGAAAACGTGAGATTATTGGCCAGCACCTCGATGCTTCCCCATACTTACGACTAGGAGTTGTATGCTCAAATCTCACACAAGAGACAGCAAGAACAGCCCACTTGCAAGGTGTAATGAAATCCAAATCGTCTGCGTGCGACTCTCTCTCTCTCTCTCTCCCTCCCTCTCAAGTTTCTGTTTTTGCCCACCTAATTCATCATAATCCATCACATCACATGGAAGCAGAGCACTCCGTTTCTTCTCCGAGGCTGCTCCGTTTCTGCCTTTTTAAGCTATCCTGATCAGATCGGATAGAGAGTTGTCAGACAAATGTACGCTGAACCTGCCGTTGGGGCTTCGACGAGATCAAAGATTTGGGACCCATATAATGCTGAGAGAAACTGGGGATTGATCTGCTCTGAAATCCAAATTGATATATCTGTTACGACACTGGGGACTCCCGACCCGAGCTTCAACGGACAGCTCATTTCTGGGTTACTTGGTGTCATTCTAACATGATAAAGGAAATCGCCCTTTCCCTGGCCCTGCTCTTCGCGGGGGTAGTTGTGCTGGTTGTAATCCACACCTGCGTAGTTGGCAGGGCCTTCAGGGACAGGTACCCCCAAGGCCGAAACGGGAGATTCGCCCAGGAAATTAGCTTACCGGCTCCGAGAATCTCCGCTGAAGACCTACAGAAGCTTCCCCGGTTCGAGTACACGCCAGCGGAGAAGGAGAAGGCGGGTCATCTCCCGGCAGCCGACTGCGCCGTCTGCTTGGAGAGCTTCAGATCCGGTGACAGCTGCAGGCTTCTGCCCAGCTGCATGCACAGCTTCCACTCCCGCTGCATCGACTCGTGGCTCCTGAAAACTCCTGTTTGTCCGATCTGCAGAGCTGCCATCAAACCTCCGCCGAGCAGCAGAGCTCTTGAGGAGGCAGAACAACAGAGGATTTCTTCAGCAGATGCTCGTGTGGAATTAACCTAGGACTTAAGCGGGGGGCAAAAAAAAGAAAAAAAGAAAAGGGAGCAGGCAAGAATTCTATCTGGTTACGTATGTCAGTCTTGCCTTGCTCCATTAAACACTGCTGTTTCATACATGAAGGAAAGATTCATCACATTTGGCAGCAAACACAGATACAGCACGAACAATTTTGTTCTTGTTTTTCTTCTTTCTTTTTGTTATAAATCCACAAGAAGGAGAAGGTCGGCACCAAAGAAAAAAAAAACTGCAGAAAGTAGAAGGTGATGAGATAACAATTTTTTTAAAAAATTAAATAACAAGGTCCCATTTCAAGTACATATATAGTGTGATCAAATAAAATATAAGCTTAGTTCTATTTTATTTCATTTATAGTTACCAAATATGATAATAGCCGAGATGAAAAGGTCAGAAATAATCACAAAATTTGCAATTCTGTATAGCATTTCTCTCTCTCTTTTTTTTTTTACCCTCCCTCTCTTGAAATGGAGAAGCTTTTTCCACACAGAAAATTTTCTTCTCTCTAAGGGGCTATCTAGAGAAGCATTAATTAGTGGTTTACCCAAAAGGGAGTGGTGGCGGCGGTGGTGAGGAGCATCTTCGGTCAGTCTCTATTACAGGAATTTGTGGATCTACCTGCCTGCCCCCATTCTCTACTTTTAGGCATGCTTTTTCTCTTGTGCTCTGATGGGCACCATTACTGCCGGAATTTCAACCGGCGCACATCTTCCTCGACCGCAGGATCCAATCACGTTCTTTAACATCGACAATTGAAAGACATCGCCTAAGATCCGTCATCCATCCCATCCATCATTTACTTAGACTCTGAAGTTATTTGCTTTTGGACCCAGTCTCGAATTGGACCGAGGCCCAATAGTTTCTAAGCCCAGTTAGCCCAATTATATAAACTAATTTTCTGCCAAATTAAAAATGGGTAGTTTTACCTTATTAATATATGCATGAAGAAGAGGAGGAAGAAGAAGAAGAAGAAGAAGAAGAAGAAGAAGAAGAAGAAGAAAACAAAATTGTCGTTAGTGGCATGGATGACCGACATTGGATCACATATTTATCACATTTCCGTTGATACTTGCCCCCATAATATTGCAATGTTTGGTAGGTTCACCGAAGAAATTCCTGTAAAAATATGGATAATAATAATAATAATAATAAATAGTAAATTCAGGCCGAACATTCCCATTTGATCATTTATAACCGAGAAAATAAATAAATTATGACTGTCCGGTGTAGTGGCATCTCTGAGTGGGCTCAGGGAGACTGCGTCGGCCTGGGCTTATTAAAGAGTCCAGATCTCACCGGCGGGGTCACATCTTGCTGAGACGAGACCACCGGATCGATCTGGCTTCTCCGGCAGGAGGATGGTCGTCGGAGGTTAGCTTGGATCAGTCTCCATCGAGGGCCAATTAGACCGAATAATTTGGTGGCAGTGCTGGTGCTTTTCCGGGGCAAACAGATCTCCTCCTCCTCTTGCCAGTCTCTATGTATTCAAGTGAATAAGATTCCGTTTCACAGGTTTCCAGTTTCTTCTGATCATTAGCCAAACATGTACGCACGCCACATACTTACAAACCAGGAATTGAATTCTCTGAGCACTTCGAATTAGAATTTGAATATTATGTGGATCCCATTCTGTGCCCACTCAATTATAGCAAAATCAGACAGCCCCGGTCGGCCCCTTTATCCAAAGCGAGGGCATCTTCGGTCGCTGTCACGGGATTTCATGCATTTTTCCTTGGGGCATGTCTCACGCTCTGTCGGTCACGATGGAATTCGGATTATTATTATTTTTTTCTGGAGAACATAATATCTAGAAGTTAGATTTATTATTATTATTATTAGTTGGAGGTGGTGTTTGCAGTGTATGGCTCCTCCAAGGACACGTCACAGTTCCACCATTGGTGGTGAGAGGGATGGGGCCCATTGATTTTGGCTTATTTGGCACTCTCCCTACGGAGAGATCCCCAGGGGATCATACAATTTACTTGCACATTTAATAATTCTCACATGTCAGATTACACATGCGGACCATGTCTCCCCCATTGATTCCATCTGTTATGTGCTTCAATCGTGTCTAGGGTATAAATAAGACCCAGTCTCTCACCGGTCCAACGGATGGAGAGGCCCACGACATGTCGAACAATAATTACAAGACGGTGAACTCAGTGCTCAACCACAATCCACAACAATAAAATAGCCTACTGAATCCAGTCCGCAGTTAAAAGGATAAAAGTTTACGGTCACTGTGCATATATAGTTCTCATAAACGGTTGGAAATCTCCTTTTTAATATGAGTTATTGATTATATATATATATATATATACACAAACGATCGATGGAATAGTTACACATTGGGAACTTCCATATTTACATTGGCATAACCGTCTGTACTGTGCTCTTCTTGTACAGACTGCAACAGAGACGACAGAAGGTAGGGTGTATCAGTGTTCTTGCTCGACAATTTCCGATAAGTCAGTGCTGTCCAAAGTGAAGCTGATAATTATATCTGTACGTAGAACGCCCACGTGCTTAATTATTAGCTGTGCGTATTGTTTGGAAGGTTAAAAGTAATGGAAAATGTGTGATTAATAGAGTTTAATTCGCTACTCAGTGTACTTACCTAACTCTTCCTGGCAACAGCGTGGAGTTGCCCCCACAGTGCGACACGAAAATATCCAGACTCCATTATAGATCAAACACAGGCACTAAGAGCTTAGCCATAGCTCCACTATACTCTACCCTCATAGTTTATATATATATATATATATATATACACATCTATCATAAGCATAACAGGGAGAAGATCATCATCAGATATAAAGCTAGCTTCAAAGTACGTACTAGCTAGGGTCATTGGTTATCAATGGAGAAGAATGGGATCTACTACTATGTAGATTTGCTGATGAAGGAGCGGAAGGAGGAAGGAGAAGAAGAAGATGATGAAGAAGACAATGGTGATGATGAGGCGGTGATCTCACCATCGTCAATTCTTCCACCCACTTACAATAATCGGAATGGGATAGGTTTGAAGTTCTATTATGGTGACAAAACTGTGAAAAATGGCCTGTGCGTGTCTGTGTCTGCGGCTCCTCCTCTTCCTCCTCCTCCTGTAATACTGGGGTGGTATGCTGATGTTGACTCTCTCTGTCCAGGTGTATATATATATATATATCTTATACGTGTGTGTGTGTGTCTTTTAATATTACTATTGTTAAACTCTTAAGCTCTTTGTAGGGGAGGGGACAGGGTGAATAAATCGAAAATTGTAACTTAAACCAGACCACTAAGAGGCAATATACCCAAGATTCTGTGGCATATATCAGTAAAAAACTCTAATCGGGAACCGCCGAACTGTTAATAATGGTTATATACCACTCAACCGAAATGCCTGTTATCGTAATCAGGGCACCATCTTGTTTTACTTTGGAAATTAAATTAGGTCCCCGTAAGCTCGAAGCACCCCTGTGTGTAAAGCTGTACATTTTGTGTATTCTTGGTCTTCAATGAGGTTACTCCTTGTGGAAAATTACTGCTGTGAACCATACATATCGCATTTACGGGGAATACACGGCGCACCCCAACCCTGTTTTTTTTTTTTTTTCCAAGTAAGTGCGTAAGAAACTGTCTCCTCTTCGAAAAGAATCTATGAAAATGTGCAGAATGGCTCCACAGACGACAGAAAACAGATAGTGGGAGATGTTCTCCAGAAACAAACGAAGTTTCATGCTGGAGTGAAAGAGATTAACCGGACGTACGATTTTTAATGATGATTATTAAGTTTTTTACATATCATCTGATGTGTGCAAATAGAGAATATCCATCTTGTATATTTAATTTCCAATCAAACGAGTTAATGGATTAATCCGATAGGCATCTTCTTCAGTTCCCACTTTACAGCCGAAAATTTTCCTGGTGTCCTTGTCAATCGACTTATCAGAGGCATGCAAAATGCGCATAATTATTGTAGCTGACTGTCCCACAAAATCTTTTTGACAGGGGAAGCTCGCTTCTATGAGGTGGATAAGGTGCTGTTCCATGGCAGGTCCTTATACCATGAGCTTCTTGTATTTCAGGTTACATAATATTCGCACCCAATACACATCCATTTAATGCAAATACGCGCTGATGTCTGTATCGGACGAGCCGGTGCTGTAATTAAACTCGATCTAAGGAGCATGCACATAACGTCCCGGTACGATAAATTGTACCATGAGAAACAGATGACAGGAGCATGCTGCTATACTACTGTGAATTGCTTGGCTAGCTGGTTAGCAATTGATCATTTTTATTTTTTGTTCGACTCAAAGAATATGCTTATTTTATGGACCTAGCTAGCTAGAAAACAAATAATATCTATCTATTTTTCGTACCCACCAAATATAAATCCTTGTTTTGTTTTGTTTTTTTAATTCTAATCTCTTTTGTAATGGTACTGTAGTCAAAGAAGCATGGCAAAGTTGTGATACTGAATGGAAGTCTTCAGCTCACGGAGAAGGATGAATTTGCTTACCAGGAGATGCTCACCCACCTCCCTCTCTGCTCAATCCCTAACCCTAAGAAGGTAAATTAATTGTTCTCTCCAAATTATATTATATCATATATATATATATAGTATACATGAAATCCTATATTTGTTTATATATATATATATATATTAGTTACAAGTGAAGCTAAGATGATGGGTGTACAACCAGTAGAATGAAAAGAAGATGTCACTATCAAATTTACTTTTACTGTGTCTCTATGTATTCATGGATGCATATATAATTTGAGCATACAGGTTGTAATCATTCAATTAACCCAGGTACCTTGCTATCTATCTATCTATATATATATATATATGTATGAATTGTTTTTGTCACTGAGAACAGGTTCTGCTGATTGGAGGAGGAGATGGAGGGATCCTTCGAGAGGTATCTCGTCACGCTTCAGTCGAGCAGATCGATATATGTGAGCTCGACCAGATGGTCATCCATGTACGTACGTAATCTCATCGCCATGAACTGCACACCCCACCCAGAAATCAGTGAGGACATATTCATAATTTCTTGCTGGTTTACTATTAATTTACAGGTTTACAAGAAATTCTTCCCCGACATAGCAGTCGGTTACGAGGATCCTAGAGTCAATGTCTGCATTGGTGACGGTAAATATATTTATATCTACATGCTTTAGATCATATATATATATATATATATGTATTTGGGAACCGATCTCAAGTAGATCGTTTAAAGAGATCCAATTAATTATGTTAAGAAATTAACGCTAATATTATGTCAAGGAATATACAATCGTATAATTGTTTTTCCAGATATATATATATATATAATGATTGGATGATGTAATTAATTAATGGGTGCAGGAGTTGCATTCCTGAAGAAGGTCCCTGAAGGCATTATTGTGGATGCATTCGTGGAGATGGGTAACTCCCCCTGATCTCTCCTATGTACATTGATCTCATCTCATGTGCGCGCTATATATGTCTATCTATTTCAATTAATCCTCAATACTAATTTATTATTATTATTTTTATATTAGTCTCGATTTTACTACATATATATATCTCGAACAGATTTAAGCAAAGATATATGTATATGTATGTATGGCTTCTCACATACATTTTGTAATGACATTATGATCTTGTGGAACTCGGCGCAGGAAAAGACGCGGTCGAGCTCGCTGATGAGGACTTCCTCCGGTCGCTTGCCGAGGCACTTCGCCCCGGTGGGGTGGTGTCGACCCCAGCTGATACCATACGGTGCAAGGACTTCTCCGTTGACGAGACCTTTGCCAGGTGCCGGAGAATCTTCGGAGGATCCGTCGACTATGCCTGGACCACTGTCCCGTCGTATTACAAGTGGGAGTCCTTCACACTCCTGTCCCCATTTCTGTTTTCGGTTCTGTTTCCGTTTCCATTCATGAATCTCAGACTAGGATTGCTGATCGAACGAGAGCTCCATGTTTCCTCAGCGGCGTTGTCGGGTTCATGCTGTGTTCCACGAAGGGACCAAAGGTTGACTTCAAGAACCCCATAAACCCTCTGGATCCGAACAGCCTTGGAGTGGCCAAACGGCCAGCCATGTTTTACAACTCTGAGGTAAGTGAGCTTGCTTTCCAATTTTCCCGTCTCCTGTAGAAGCGGAAGCTGTTTTCAGAACAAGCTCTGACAGGAAAACGTGCTGTGACAGATTCATGCTGCTGCATTTTGCCTGCCGTCTTTTGCCAAGAAACCCACCGGCCCGGAAGTTGTCTGAATGGGTTGGAAGACCGAGAAATGCAGACCATTTCGTTGTTGTTCTTCATTTATCTTAGAACTAAATATGGTTTGTCTTTAATTGTGGAAGAACAATGTGATTCAATGGGGATTCATTTAGCTTGCACTGCAGATGAATCCTCAACTCTTAGAGTTGATCATTCAAACTCTGCTACGAAACTGTTCATATTTTTTTTTTATAAATAATATAGTATATATAATTCTATGAAGTCATTTATATTATGGAAAAGAAATATCAAACACGCACACAAACATTTTTCTTGGCAACGAATAATAATGCATGAAAGAATCATGGCAATCCATATCATACGAACAAAACTTAAATAACAAGTGAGAATATCTGGATATGCCTATTATTTGAACAAAACTCAGTGCTAGGGATTGCAAGGTCTTGACCGACAAAATCACAGCTAGAATTCAGTGCTGGACTTCAAAGTTTTTATCATATGAGCGAAGAGTGCAACTGATCTCTTCTATACCGATGAGTATGCCTAATTTTTGGTGCCTCCTCTTTGTACTTCCAAAAAGGGTTATCAATATGCTGTGTTCTTTTGTGGAAGGGCGAATCAACCAAGGCGAGGGGAGCAAAAAGTGGCTTGGACTGTAAGTATGCCTTCCTAGACGAGGAGGACTGGGCATTAAAAATCTTGCATCTTGGAACATTGCATGTTGTTTAAAAAACCTATGGTTAATTCTGACTAGAGCTGGATAGCTCTGGGTGGCATGGATTGAGCAAAAATCTGAAAAAAAAAGGGAGTTTCTGGGCTGTTCAATCCACATCCAACTCCTCGTGGGTCTGGAGAAAGCTGCTAAAGCTACGTGAACTTGCTCGACCCACATTACTTGCAAGGTGGGCACTGGTGAAAGTATTTTCTTCTGGCATGACACCCGTGCAACATCTGCAGGACCTCTATCCTCATATTGGCTGAAAGGAGAGAAGAGCTTCCCATCGCTCAGTACAAAATGGAATGCTCTCGGCTGTACACAGAGATAGAACTTGAAGTTGGCCGAGATGAGCTGATCAGGACATGCTCGGGTCCTTGCAGCATATAGAAGCCTCACTTATCCATTCTGCAATGGATCAGCATTGCTGGAATGATTTGCCCATATTCACCTTCTCCAGAGCCTGGTCAGGAATTAGACCAAGGGAAAGGTAAATTGATAAGGTCTGCTATGGTTCAGACGGCACATTCCCTAAGTTTCTACTATCTGTTGGCTGGCAATGTTGAACAAACTCACCACCATGGACAGGCTGTCCAACTGGAACTCTCAAGTTTCCTCTCAACGCGTCTTCTGCGAGCATAGTCCAGAGACACAAGATCCACTCTTTTTCAGCCGTCCAGAAACAAAAGAAATCTGGCAAACGTTGCTGCAGATTCTACAGCAAACCCGAGTGGCAGAAGGATGGCAGGAGGAAATGCAGTTTGCAATCTAAAAATGGAGAGGAAACAAGCTTGATTCTGTTATATACAAGTTGATTTTTATGAGCCATGTCTATTGTATTTGGTTTTGAGAGGAATTTGCGTGTTTTTCAATCTAAGAGAGGGACAAATTTTGATACAGAGGACAGGATAGTTACACAAGTTAGATTAGAAACTATTCCCAAAATTAGACACAAGTTGAGAGGTATTGTTTTGGCAACAAATTTAAATCTTGGGGAACTTTGGTAAAGCCGTATATATAATTTGAAGAACGAAATAAAATTCTATTTATATATATATATATGTTAAATTTCTCGTGCAATTGATTCAGTATGGATATCGGAAACTAATCAAGCTTCGGACGATGACTGCGATCTCTCCTCCTCCTCCTCATTTTCTTCCTCCTCTTCCTCTGCCTTGATCTTATTCACCGTAGACGCAAGGTGGCTCATGCTCGGCCTTTCCATGGCAGAAGGACTAATGCACTTGAGAACAACCTGCAACAGTTTCACCATCCTTTCCTTGCTTGTGCCTTCCGAGGTGAGCACCTGATCGAACACTTCGAGAGTCCACTCCTTCTGGACCACCAACTGTATCCACCTAGCCAGATCGTACCCATTGTTCTGGACCATCTTTCCTAGCAGCTCGAGAAGAATAACACCAAATGCAAAGATGTCAACATAGAAAGGGGCCAAAGGGCAACTCCCATTCCTGAAATTCCAGTTGTCGGAAGCATATGCAGGGTCTTGATCTTCCACAAGCATTCGGCCATACTTGGTTATACAAGGATCCATGTTCTGATCAAAGAGGATGTTTGTGGACTTTAGATTTCCGTGAGCGATCTATTCTGCAACTAACGACTGATGCTTGAAAGCCAGAGCTTCTGCAATCCTAGCTGCAACACTCAGCCTGCTTCCCAAGTTGAATACTTGGCTGTTTTGGTTCCCTGAGATAAATTATCGGATGCACATATTTAGAGATTGTGTGATCTCTGAACAGAAGCTCTATTTTCCCATCTTCTCATGCGAGAAGTAACTTTAGGATTTCAGTACTTACCATTGCAAAAATCCGTTGTTTTGGCTGCACTTGTGAAGGGAAAATGGATACACAGGAAACGTAAGGCCTTTTGCTTAAGAGAACAATACTAATGCCAACTTACCGTGAAGAAGAGCAAAGAGACTCCCCCTAGATCGATATTCATACACTAAAAGCTTCTCCTGCCACGAGCAGTAATATGCGACTGGTGGCAGGGTACTTGGGTGCTTTGCTCGATCAATCTTCTCCATCCTATTCCTGAACTCCTCCTTCGAGATTATCCACTCCCTGACCCTCTTCACCACCAGGACCAGCCTGTCGCTGAGCATGACTTTGTACAGGCTCCCATGCTTCCCCCTCCCGAGCATCTCTGCTGGAGCCCTCAGCAAGTCTTTGAACCTCAGCTCCTGATTCACCAACTGACCATTTAGAACTACGAGCGAAGATGAAGCAACTCCACTTTTGGCCGATGTTAGGGAGTACTCTGATCTGTTTCCTCGCGTCCTTATCACACTGGAGTTACTAGTACAGTTCGACCTGTTATTGCTGCTGCTATTTCTATCATCCCCGGCCATTCCCGATTTCAATTCCTTGCAAGAGTCCTCCTCTTTCCTCTTGGTTTTATGAAATAATTTGAATGCAACTAGGAGAATGATAATCAGTCCTAGAATTACATAACCAGAATAGATGAGAAACCGGTTCAGAGAAAACTGATGTTTTTGTTTCTCCTTCGGCTGTGGATCTGGGGGACAAGCATTCAGGAGGGGCGTACCACACAGCCCGGGATTCCCTGAGAAGCTGGATTCCCCGAACCGGCCCTGGACATCAGGTATCGGCCCAAACAAGTCGTTTCATTGTCGGAGGCATTAAACTCTTCAAAGGTTGCAAAGTCGAAATCAGGCAACCCTCGCTCAAGGTGATTGTCCTGGGCCAGGAAGGAGATCATCCCGGAAATCCTAGCCAAATCTGGCAACTCCCCGGAGAAGTTATCGCGAGAAATATCGAGCCATTTTAGGTTGCTCAGCCCAGATAGGCTATCAGGAAGTTTTCCGGAAATCTTTTTGCTCCTCAGGTACTAGTGAGTTAATCGCCTGCAATTTGCTATTGCTTCCGATATCACTCCGCCCACATTGTTGTTGTTCAGGCTCAGTACAGTGATCGATTTAACAGAGCAGAGCCAAGTGAACCCCAGTAGAGAATTCCCCAGAGATTCAGGTCGTCGAGGACAATTTTTTTGACCACCGACTGAGCCGGAGAATTGCAAGTCACGCCAGTCCAAAGATCTGTACACGGATCAGAAGACGTGTTCCATCCCCAATCGGTCCCTCTCTGTGGGGCAAGTTTGTCCATGAACTGAACGAGCGACTGCCTAATCCCTCCATCCACCGGATATGCCGCCAATGGGAGGGTGAACAGGATTGACAGAACAGGGAATGCCAGGAACGGCTGCCGAGCAGTCATCCCCAGGAAATCGGCCAAGAAGTATGAGAGAGTCTGTGGAGTGATGGGTCTGAGACGGTGAAGGAACCGTGAAGGTTTTAATGAAGTTTCGGGGATGGGATTTGAGTGCCAGTTGGCCGATCTTACGAAGGCATTGTTGCCTGTTGATTCTCCTGTGAGAGCTTAGAAATAAGCCAAATCGTGTAAGCTGACAGTCATAATATTTGGAAGGCCGGCAGTTTTGAAGAGGTCTACCTCCACGTCATTTCCTCCAATCGTCCTCTTTATAATCAATTGTCTCCCAGGCCTGACGAGGCTTATTATTCATTGTCGCATACGAGCTGTCTTCTTCTTCCTACAATTGGACCTTTGCCAGGAGAAAATTCTCCAAATAAACAGCGAAGATGGAGGGAGGGATCGGGCACCACCTCCTCTGGTTTTCCAGACTTGTACCTGACACCAGGTCGACGGTTAGAGATTTGCCATCGACCACGTCTCACAGATTCCAAGGCTCAGTGGAAAGAATTGTGTTCGGAGGAACCGTAAAACCCAGAAACTTGTAGCATGACTAAAGAGTTGGTCAGTCGAGCACACAATATCTAGATGGCAAGTAAAAGAAAACAGAGGATGCAGGAAAATGTAGTCAAAGAAGTAACTTTCCACTGCAGCTTTATTGTTTCCCGAGCATACTGAGAGAGAAGTCGATAGATTCACAAGAGAGAGGTGGACCTCAGCTTCTTCCTGACCTATCATCATCGCCTTCAAAATCAGTAAGTTTAACTTCATAAATTTCATCTGCGTTCCTAAAATGAAGGGCTATCCTTCACCATCCACGAATTACAGAATGAAATAATCCGTTACTGGAACTGAGAAAAGAGTGAAAGATGTGACGTACTATAAGGGTCCGTCCTTTGTTACCCCCACGTAGAGTGCTATTTCTGGATTATATCACCCCTCATTATTTTGTCACGGGTCTGCATGTCCTGGTATCTCATCTTCGCTCGATTCACTTCCTTTACTGCTGATGTCCTCTTCATCACTGTCCTCTTCGGCTTGATTGGTGATGTGTTCCTTCTTTGCGTATCTCTCACAGTACTCTTTCCCACAAATTAAGCATGATTAAATTAATCAGTGACCGTGTTTAACATTTATAGTTGTATCTAAATAAAGGTAAGCATTAAGCAGGGTTTTTCCAGCTGATGATCCCATCCTATGTAAAACTAGTTTAAGCAGATTCTCACACTGTAGTGCAGACTTTTCAAGTTTTAGAAGATGACCATTTGCAACAACAAAAGTAGCGGCCAATTCCTTAGTTGATATAGTAAACCAGCATCCCTTTCCACCATTAAGGCTGGGACACCAACAAATTAGTTCCCGTTCAATCGAACCATAACATAATGTCATAGTCACACTTTCATTGCATCACTTCATCAATCAGGTATGGACTTACTACGTGCTCTCACTGGTCCTATCAATAAAGCCCTTACGAATAGAGATTTACACGACGTATATCTTATTTCAATTTAAATGCAATAAATAAACGCAGACCACTTTATCCTGGAAAGATATATATGTATATATAATTATAATAATGACCAAAGAAAAAACCAGGAGACACGAACAAACATCACCTTTCACTTTTAAATCATACTGCTTCTTGTCTTTCATCATCAAGGAAGCTGCATCACTGTTAAGCGGGTCTGACGGATTTGGATAAAGCAAGAGCTGGGGAAGAAAAACCTCAAAAACATTTAAAAGATCTGTTGCAATCAGCAAACAGAAGAATATTAGGAAAAAGGGGGGGAAAAGGAGTTTTCCACTGATGAATGTGAGAAAAATGAAAAATTCAACTGAATGAGCACTGCAACCAATAAGGGAGACCTGTTTGTATTAATGATCTTTAAAGAACAAACAGATAGAATAGTTCTTTGAGGGAAAATCTGGCGAATATGACACTCACCAAACATGGGACTCCATGATTGGTTGATGACATCTAAGCAGACAGAACCAGACCTGCAAATTGATCAGAAATTCTTTGCCAAGGATAAACTTACGCAGCACAAATGAATCTGATTAGCCAATTGAAACAGGGTCACAATTGCTCACATCTCGTCAACATTTGGGTGATATATCTTGTTGATGAACCCAATTGAAGGAGACTTATAGGGATATGATTCCGGGAGCTCAACACGGATCTTCCAAACTCCGCCTTCATACAAGCCTAAAACCGCATTCAGTTGGGCATTAAAAGGGAAAGGGCCATAATATTCAGAAACCAAATTGAACCCAGAGAGTTACATGATAGCATGCCCTCAATTTCCTATGATTGTAGATCTCTCACAGAGTATGGAAAGACCAGCGTAGATAACAAGAAGAGACATCTTTGAGCACGGTAGAGAGATTAAAAAAATATTATACACACACACACATTGAAGAACGGAAGAAAAAGAGAAGCGGGATTGGTGGTATACTTTCTTTGGGCCCATGAAATTCCACATTGAACTCATTGAGCCCATCGTTGATTGTCTCCACATTGTAATCACTCATCATCCTGAACAAAACATTAAGCAGCAAACCTCAGAGCTAAATAAGTATGCACTCATTACTTCAGCATCTACTGAACAGCAGACTCTTAAGAGGAGGTACAGAGTGGCAATTGAATGCATCAAAATAGTCTTTTCAGGTATATCATGCAGTATGTATCATTGGAGGTGGAGATAAAATAAGAGATTTACAGCTTCATGACATCCATTTCTCTTCTCTTGCTTGGAGATGACATGTTTTATGCTGATAAACTCTGTATTCCCAAACCTGCAAAAATCCATAGATAAGGAAATAACACAGTGCCTTCAATTGAACAAGAAGAAAGAAGCGACATAAGTGAACATCAACGAGTATGAAAATGCAGCGAGCTGATTTAATCAGTTGGAATGTACAGCTACATAGGCAAAGCCAGCCAGTCGAGAAAGCATGTCAGATGAAGACACCACAACAGTTGCAGAACGGTAACTTTAAGAAAAGAAAATGCTCGGGAACATGCAGAGAGTGCTGAACCTACACTGTGCCCGCAATTACAAGCTCCTGAAAAGGGGAAATGAAGTGCGAACTCAAAATCTTATAAACATGAACAGATCAATCGAGGAAGAAGAGGTACAGCATCAGGAGACGATCGACTGCAAGAATCAGCAGTCATGCGTCCAAAAATCACACAGAGCAACAGCGTTTCCGAATGCCAAGATAATTACGATCGAAGCGATCTATTGAACTATAAAGAGGCGGTCCGGTGATCAAGAGGACAGGGAATGCGTGAATCTTACGGTGGCGGCAGGAACAGGAGGAGATGACGAGTGCGGCGACTGCAAAGAAGCTTCGTACCGGAAATGCCGAGGAAGAGACGGCACGGAGAATTGATGATCGAGATCGGAATGGGAAATTGAGAGTAGAATTAGCGTAACAGTGTGTGAGAGAGAGAGAGAGAGAGAGAGAGAGAGCACTGACCATTGTTGTCAGAATTTTCAGAGGGCACGTGTCATGAAGAGACAGACCAGTTCCCTTTCAGCCACTTCGGTATTCCAAAATTATATAAATTAGTACCAATTTATATTTGAATCACACCCCCATTCCGGAGGTGAAATGTTTTTAATTAGATAATTTTTTTTTTCCATTCTGAAAGAAATATCACCTCCATCTCACACACCAAGCACACACTCAGTGTAAGTCGCTTGTGTTTGCCATCAGTATTGTAAAGAAAATAGTTCCTTAATAAACTAATAACATCCTATCTGATCAAACAAGTACATAATTTAAAACACACTATTTAGTAAACTAATTAATTATTATAATATAAAAAGATTACTTATTTGTCATTGCAGCCGGGATGAATTTAAGTGGGCGGGGTGCTCATCTTCATCGAGTTTTTTTTTTTAAATACATTTCGTCCCCCCCAGATTGCCTGACGTTCGCTTCTCTCCCGAATTTCGCCGGCCTTGGATCCATGTCTGGTTGCCACCAATGTAAGGACTCCTTAGTACCATGTCTTGCAGAGCAGTTGTCGCATGTTCTTGGTCTAATCTGCACATAATTTGCAGGAGGGGCCTCGTGGAGGACAGGATGCTCCGAGGATAAAAACACAGGTGGATAAGAAAGAAGCATCCGAGTAACAGAGCATTTCAAAAAAACAGAAGAAAAACCCACCGCTCCAAATCACCAGAAAGCATGAGCAGAGGATGGTTAGGTTATTCCTGACAAACGGATTGATTCTTCTGCAGCCAGCCCGACTACTCAGGTTTCAGATTTTTTTTTTCGCCTTTTTCTAAAACCTCTACAGTCAATTGGGAATATATACATGGAAATATGGATCAGCAAAAACTTAAACGAAGTTCGAAACTGGTTGGAGAATCTCCAAGAAAGGTTAGACAAAGCCGACGCAATGGAGGATTGGAGATTTGTGGACTAAAGTCACTAACTTGCCACCCATCAGACCCCGGTCAGAGATAAAAGACGATGAGATGACCTCCTGGAGATAGCCCAACCTCACTACCTCAGTAGCTGAGAAAGAAATAAGAGAGAGACAACATCCATAAGACTGATTAAAGCAAGAGAAAATTTGATGAGAATGTGAGTTCAGCATATTGAGTCCTCCATTGACTAACAGACATAAAGGATCCTAAAATAAGAGAAGACGAATCAACATTGCAAGGTTCAGAAATCAACAAGGTAAAGTTTGATTCTCTAACGGAAGTTCAGAAGCTCATTACCTTGGTTCGCGCTGAGAGCTCTAAAGATGGTCCACTATCCCTCCTTGTTTTCTTAAAAGTATCCTCTCTTCAGCATATAAAATGGAGAAAGGTCACCGAGAACATGCAACCTGTAGGCAAAGAACAAATATCGATCAGTTACCAGTTCTGCAAATCAGTTTCTCTTGCATTACAATAATCAAGACTTGATTTGTGAGGAAAAGCGGACTTGGATTAAAAAATTGTACTCCATGTCAATAGCAATGTCAAAATAGGTCTTAGAACCTACAATCCTAATCAGGAGAGCACTGAGAGAATTCTACGGATGCCAAGAGGACTGTCTGTAGCCATCCCACCCTCCTTCTGGCTCTTTCCGCTTCAGAAGCCCACTCCTGACTTGATAAATCCTTGCTTGCTCCTCAGCATTGCTCTGCGGGCCACCTACAGACAGTTGCTTTGGACCAAGAGCTGATGTCTCATCTCGGAGTTCTGATTCTGGGCCTCCGGGCCCCGTATTAAGATCCAGCCCTTGCCTGCTCCATTTCTTACTGCTCCCAATGTTGCTGTTTCCACTGCCATCTGAAAGGCTGACCATGTAAGGCTGAGAAAAATGGGAGGTGGCAGCACCTGAAGGTCCCAGAAACTGTGGAGGAGGAAACCCTAGCCTTCCTCCTGATGATGGATCAATGTACGTTGGACTGCCCGATAGTGTTGCTGATGACAAAGGAAAGTTGGTCCCATATGGGAAGACGGAATACTGAAAAGGACCAGAGGTAAAGGGCAAGCCTGGAGAAGATGATAGCATGGGTCCTCGGTACATCTCTGGACTGAACTGGATTCCACCTGCAGAAAGCCCCACCACTCTAGGTGGGGCTCCAGCACCAAAAATAGGGAAAGATTGGTCACCTCGATTGGACAAAATTGGTGGAACCGGTACAGCTGGATAACCGCTACCAGCATGAAACAAAGTTGAAAATTTTCCTGTCTCAGCTCCATTCATCAGAGGGCCAGATAGAGGTGGCTGATGAGCAAGCACACTGCTACTCAGCTGTGGTTGGCCTGAAGTTGATGGCTCAGAAGCGTCTACTACAGGCTCATCATTCAAGTCGAAGTCCCTATGTACACCTGTATCTACTTTTCGACCATTCCTTATCAACATACCATCTGTAGAAGATTCATCGGCACGGTTAAGATCAAGACCAAGTCCTACAGAGGCATGAGAAGGTGCACAACCGATCATTTCACAACGTGCCTCCTTGACCTTACTCCTGAAACTAGATGGAGAATCCGCTGCGAGAGGAATGCTCTGAGAAGATGCATCCTCAATGATCCTCTCATCAGCAACATTCAAATCAAAATCCAATAGAGGGCGACTTTGTTTCCCCAGAGAAATGTCAGGAGAATGTGCGGTACCTGCTAAATTAGTAGGCATCTCCAGGAGCTTTCTGGGCTCAGCTGGGCGAAACGCACTAGTTGCTGCTGATCCTTTCCACCCAATTTCCATTTTTGCCCTCAGTAAATCATCAGAGGGTATAAAGGGCCCCTTTGCAGCAGCAGCAGCAGTCACAGCAATAGGAGCAGAAAGACTGGTTGATGATGAAGAGGTAACAATGGGCAATGGACTAATTAAAGAAACAGAAACAGCTGAATGTGAAGTAGCATTAAAGTTCATAGATTCACCACAATTTCCATCGTCATTGCTGAAGCCCTCGTTCAAATCAAACCCCAGTTTTGTCTCTCTATCAAGCAATAATGCAACCGAAGAATGAATACAAGAAGAATTGCACTCCTCCGTCTCATTGGCTTCTTTGCTTGTTGTCACTTCACATCCTTCGGACTTCTCAATCATGTCCACGTCTTGCAAAGGAAGGTCAGTTTGTGGCTTAGAAGAAGCTCCACTGACCTTTTTCTCAGAGACTGTCTCACTTTGCACATGCTCCACAATGTCTGAACCAGGTCCTGCAGTAGTTTGTACCTCCAATATCATCAAATGATTGGGCTTCTCTGTCTGCTCATTTTTATTTCCAGCATCCACTTCGAAGTCCTCTGGCGCCCTCAGCCCATCATAAGTTTTCAGTTCTTTCTCATTCACATCCACAGATAAGATTATCCCAGTAGACTTCGCCTCCACTAGCCCACAATTATATGATTCCTCATCTGTTTTCCTACTTTCCCTTCCAGATATAGATCCCACATCAGCAGGCAATTGAGACTTTATAACAGTAATCTCATCCATGACTCTATTTAAAGGTGAGATCAAAGAATCAATTTTAACTTTTGCATCTGGCATTCCATCTAACCATGGCCCCTTCAGGGATGCATTCTTTTTGGACTGTCTGCCTTCGTCAGAGTAAATGTCCATCTCAGCATTAGAAGAATCAACTGCTGATTTATTGATGATCTTACTGCTCCCGGAAGACTTCAACTGTATATCCTCCTCATAAACAGATTGCTCATCAGAGCATAAAAAGGAGGTTTTGCCATCTCCTTTACTATACGTAAGGGCAGAACCCTTGAAATGCTCCTTCTGAGTACAATCACTACCTACATCTTTAGACAGATTATCCTCTTGCAAATGACCATCTAGAGGTAAAGGCTTCATCTCAGGATCGTTAGCTTTGCAAGAAGGCTCCACTGATGAGGGATCACATGGAGAGCCAGTGGGCGATGCCACTTCAGACTTGAGCATCTCTCCTGCAGCCACACTTGCAAGCAGATGCATTCCCACGTCATCCCCTGCAGGATCCAGCACATTTGCTTCAGCATAACTGACACAGCTCTCAATTAAAGCATTCATGGAACTCATAGAAGCGTCCAACACTCTACCCAGCTTCAACGTGTTCCTCGGAGATGAGATGGTGCTTCTGGATACTGCATGTATGTTCTTGGTGTTTTCATCAGTATCTGAATGTTCCTCAATGGTACCAGGATCAACTGGGCCATCACCCTCGTCATGTGCGTTTAGAGTATCTCTTGAGTTGCCCTGACAAGATTCAACAGTTGCATCCAACAAGGCATTAGCTTGAGAAGCATCAGCATTCACTTCCATAACAGCATCCAGTTGATCAGGCCTCTCCAAGAATGGAGAAGAAGGTCTGCTGTTCATTGCAGAGGAATCATCAGTGGATCCTCCAGCAGCTCTTTGAGCAGGACTACGACTTCTATTAGGAATTTTAACAGTGAATTTGTGACTATTAACCTCAGCTGCCTTCTCACTTAATAATCCAGACTGAGATGCTTTATCTGGAGCCACATTCTTATTAAACGAAGCTGTTCTGCTGGGCCCAGTCTCCCGAGCAGATGCAACTGAAACAGGGAAACCATTGACTGATTTTTTATGACGAGAAGCCAAACATGGCATCTTGTTTGAAGCAGCAGCTGAGCTCCTTGCATCTTCCTTAATAGCAGAACCCCCATTTTTTACATGATCACCTGAACAAGACTGGCTGCTGTTTTGAGATGGACTAGAGCTGCTGCTCTTCTCATCCCTAGATGTTGTCAATGAGGGGCTGCCGCCAATGAGGGGCTGTCCATCTTTCAAGTTAATGCTAGCGGACGTCTGCGGACTAGCTATTTTCATTGACCCTTGAAATTGACATACAGACTTGGAAGTTGTTTCGCCATGGAGGAGCTTTGCTGGAGCAGTTTTAGAAGCAGAAAGCTGGAAACTGGGGCTCTTAGGGGCGCCCTCTAAGGAACCGCCTGTGTTTCTATTCACATGGGGAACCTCAGGAGTCCGAGACCTTGCAGACCATGAAACAGCCTTATTTGAGCCACTCTTCACATCGTGCATATTCATCTCAGCCTCCACATGTTTCTTCCATGTGTCAACTAGACTCCTTGCCTTTTTCTGTATTTCTAGGTTCTTGTGTGAACGCAAGTGATTCACTGACTTGCCAATGTTACATGTTTGCAAGGCATTAAGGTTCACAGGGAGTTTATCAAGCGCATGGAGCAAAACCAAGAGAAATTCCTCAGCCACTTTAACATTGTCCTTGGGGCCACAGGTATCACCAGTCTTTCCTTTATGAACATCTTGAAGCCAGCTATCCAATATAGTCAAGCCACTCATCTGAACAAATCTGCTGAGGCAGTCTGACTTCTCAGTGCCAATGATGATATTTGTAAGCTTTATTCGGGCAGACAAATCTATCTTCCTCTCATTTATATCAACAAACATTACACGTACTAATCTGTCAACTCCTTCTATATCTATCATTAGTCCCTCCTCTAATACTTTAGTAATCTCAGATTTCAAAAAACTTTCTGACTGACCACAATCACTCTCTTCCACTTTTAATGAACATTCACTTTTAACAGTATCAGAGCTCTGCTCTGCACGCTCTCTTTTCTTTCCTTTGCCTTGATATGGCAAGGATGCAGCATTCTGCAGACCGTCTGGACCAGGCTTCAACTGTGATGTTGACATGGAACCACTGATCTGTTTAGGAGATCGACCATTCGGTTGTGTAGAGGCATGCATTTCTACTTGTGTCTTGTATAAAAGCTGCTCTATATCTTCCTGCCGTTCCTACAAATCAAAACAAGACATAGAACCATCATAAAATATGTAAACCCACACGAGTGCATACAAATATAAATATGTACAGGAAAATGAAATGTCCAGAACTGACATTAGAATTTTGGTCAGTTAGCCACCATAGGCACCGGTTTGTTATGTCATACACCCGGCGGCAAACAAATGAAGAGATCCCTGATGGAAGTTCACTGCCTTTGGGAAGGAATGCAACTTTACATGGATGGAGCAAAGATGTAGCAGGAATCTCATTCTTTTTGAAGGAGTAAAAGATTTCGTTTGGCGCAGCTTCCAACACAATGCCTTTGCCAAGTTTTACTTCAGCACGACGGTAGAGCCAATTGACACCCAACTTCAAGTTTTTTTCTTCAGTTACTGTTACAGAACAAATGATACCAATGGAAGGTGGTGAATCCTCCAGCAGCTTAAAAAGAGCCGAGTCTCCTACACTGATCTTGCGTCCATCCTGGAAAAAAAAATGAGGTCAAACATCATATTGCCCAACTGTAATAAGAAAAATAACCAACTACTCTTTAACAGCAGCACCATCAATTGTAGAGATACATTTCATAGAAGTAATCTGGGTCAGCTGAGACGTACAACGTCCTGACAGACCCACAAAACTGAGAGTAGGAATAACTAATTATTGCCATTGTCCACAATGGGCAAGATCTTTTCTTCAATAGAAAGAAAGGCATAAAATCAAGTAAAAGTGGGGAAGAAATTTAACAGGACAATGTTCAGATCTTGGCAACAAGCAACACGTAGCCTAGATGTAGCTAAGAAAAAAGAAAAATACATGAATGGAGGAAAGAAAAAATTTTAGGTAATGGGTTTAACCACTAAAAAAACTAATCTATGTCAAACTCCAACCTGATCCTCAAAAATGACATTTATCTATATCAACAAATACATAAATGCATTCAGGAAGGCTAAAGCTGGGCCATCCTGTTAACTCAATGGAATTAATGGGGGGCTGCACAAGTGGTGGAGCTGATAGAAATTCAAGAAAATAGGCCAAAAAAAAATCAAACAAAAAGAAAGGCCAAAATACAATGCCTCTACTCCTGAGCGAAATCCTATTTTTGTATGAAAATCAACAAGAAGGGTTTAGAAAGCAAGAATAAAAAAACAATATGTGCAGAGACTCAACAGAAGCATTTCACCTCATACGGCTCCTCCCTTATGTGCATAATGAGAATAATACATGGAATCAAAAAGGATTTATGTCCAAAGGATCACATCTACTAAGAAACGGTATTTCACTGGTACTGCTCAGTGATACTGGAAAATTGGTTTCCTTTAGTTTGTCACAACGAGGATCTGAATGAGTCGCGCAGACACCCTAGTGCATGTTCCTCTGTGCTGAGGACATCCCCGAAGAGCAGGGGATTTTGTGATGTTGATTATACCAAAAATGAGAGGAAAGAATAATTTATAGACCGTCATTGCCATGTAAGCCCGATGGAATGGGTAGACATCAACCATCGGGACCCTTGTAGAACAAAGACACCAGCTTCCACATCTCAACGTAACAATTTTTGCTATTACAGTATGTCTGAACAACTTCAACAGTGTTCCCCAATGAAATCAAATAAGATCATCAAACCTAGACAAAAATATGTCATTAATGAGCCATAAGTGTCTTCTACTCAGAAAGGAAATTGGTTTTTTTCATACTCATACTATCATACAAGCCGAGAACCAGACTATCCCACTTAGGCAGTGATAGAACTAGAAGTTCCATGAGTAGTTAGGTTAGGGGAGCATCGCAGAATTCTTCAACAAAATATCACATAACTATTTCAGGCCCCTCCTCCCTCAATTCTGTAGGGTTTCCCTCAAATTCTATGTTGCCACACCGAGTTCGCAGAACTCTGCCTCGCCCCCTGCCCCCAACAAACACCAAACACACTGACCCCAACAGAACCCTTGTCATAAATCAAGGCCCCACATCTGATGACGTTTACGATGAAGCCCATCAATATAAATTCCAAAACCCAAGCTAGAGTGCTGCTGCCGCCTCCACGTGATCTAAAAACTATATGAATCCACATTAACCAAACCAAAGAGGCAGAGAAACGATCCTTTACCCTAATGGTCACACATCAGCCTAAAGCAATCTGAGCAATATGGGAAATAGCCCAGCCAACGGATGAATACAGTCGAATCATTATCTAATCATGTGAAGAGAATACCTTGAAAAAGAAACTTGGTGAAGAAGACGCAGTAGAAGATAGAGAACCGTCAGAATCACGCGGAGCTCCTAGGAGCGGGGGCACAGCCCGCATGTGCAGATTCCGGAGCTTCTTCCTTCCTTCCTCACCTTCCCTCCCATGCATAGCCTTGCATTCCCCCCAATTTCTTCAATCCCAGAGACTACCATCAATCCTCTACTATACCTTTCAACCCCGTAGATTCGGAAACTCCAATCAGACGTGTCAAGAAAAACCCCTCCCTAATTACAGGCCAGTTCGAATGACGAGGTGACCTGGTTCCACCTTCAAGAAACCCTAGCCACCACCATACGGCCACCGGTCCGCAAATTCAGCCTTGGACCGATCAAAGGGTGCGCCGAACTAGAAGCCGATCTCCCATCAAAAGAGATAGATAAAGCGCGATAAATAGGGGATTAGAGAGAGGAAAAAGACATAACAGCGCGGCATGCTCGCAGAAGAGAGTCGCCAAGTTGGAAGACGAAATCAGCCTTCGCCGGGAGAAAGGGCAGATCGGGCAGTACGGGCAGAGGAAATTTAACATGACCCATGCGGTGTCGATTGGACAAATTACATGCCAAATAAACCCGGAGAAGGAAAGGGCGGGCCGGAGCGGGGTGCTCCGATGTTGACTGATCCTATCTCACGGTCTCTGACTCGCATTATACAGGAGATTACCAAAGTGCCCGTCGAAATGAGGCCGAGGTGTCCTCCCGCACGTAGGCATTTTCGTGAAATTGACAAGAAGCGAGAGATGAGCTGCTCCGCATATCACGTGCTCAAACCATAATATTTTCAGACCAACAGAGGCACTCTGTTGAGTGCATTTAGTGCCAACATTGCTTTATTTTTTCTGGTCTAAAACCACTTGAATCAAATTCAAATTTGGTGAAAAAAAAAAACCATAATAGTTTCACGAAGGAGCAAGAACAATGTGCCTCAAGCTAAGAGTGCTTGAATTGAAGGAACAACGACAACCTAATATCAACAAAAGCAGGGTCAAGTCTCTATAGATCTTTCGTTTACATCAATGCGCGGCCCCTTCAGTAACTCTGCAGCATCACATTCGAGCAGAGAGATCTCGAGTCGAGTCTCCCGATAAACCAAAAGGAAAGCTTTTACAAGATGGAGAACCTAAACAGCAAGTCATCATCAAATGAGAGGAAATAGAATAACAGTACCAGCCGAGATACGAGCCCAAAGGACCTCCAAGAAAGAAGGGGCACAACGGCATTAACTTACACCAAACAAAAAGCACAAAAAGAGAAGCTTCTGCATGAGAGCATGTAAAAAAAAAAAAAACCTCCCCTCTCCAATCAATCGAAAATATCAGGCTTAAGATGGACACCATTATTCCTTAAAAACGGGTTGATTCATTTTCTGCCTGCTCAGACACAAATTTCATGTTTTCCATTTTCACTTTCCCCCATCAGCGGGGAATATATACAAAAGGAAATGTGTATCTGCGAACACTGAGACCATGGCTCAGCTCTGATTTGAAAATCTCCAAGAAAGACTAGACAAAGTTGGTACAGTGAAGGGTTGGAGAATTTGAAGTTAAGTTACTAACATGCTGCCCATTGGACCCAATCAGAGTTAAGATGACGACCTCCTGGAGTTAGTCCACCCTCAGAAGCTGAGAAGAAATAAGAGAAAGGTACGTCCATAAAGCTGACTGAAGTTAAGGAAAATTTTGATGAGAAAATGAGGAACAAACATAGACGCCCTGATTTCAGCATGAATCAGTTTTCGATAAGGATTCTTGAAAAGAGGCAGCGAATTAAGTATGTAACATTTGCTTCTCCACTGAAACTTTGTAAGGTCCTCACCTCATGTATACACCGAGAGCTCTAAAGATGGTGAACATCCCTCCTTGCCTACTGACATCAATATCCTCCCTTCAGCATGAAATGGAGCAAGGTCGTAAAAAACATGCAACCTATAGGGCAAAGCATACAAATCGATCAATTATGGGTTCTCAATATCAGTTTACCTTTGCAAACAAAAAGGACAAGCCTGATTGGAAAAGGAAAGAGGATGATAAAAATATGACAGATCAAAAATCATGTCCAATGTCAATGGCAACATATTGAAGGATCTTAAAAACTTACAATCTGCAACATGGTACCACCGGAAAATTTTATTGTTGCCACGAAGACTGTCTGTAACCATCCCACCCTCCTTCCGGCTCTTTCCTCTTAAGAAGTCCACTGCTCACTTGAAAAATCCTTGCTTGCTCCTCAGACAGGCTCTGTGGGCCACCAATAGACGGTTGCCTTGGTGCAAGAGAAGAAGTCTCATCCCGACCTTCTAATTCTGGGCCTCCAGGCCCTGTATTAAGATCTAGTCTTTGTCTGCTCCATTTCTTATTGCTCTCAACCAAACTGTTTCCACTGCCATCTGAGAGGCTAACCATGTAAGGCCGAGAAAAATGGGATGTGATGGACCCAGCAGGTCCCAGAAGTGGTGAGGGCACAGAAGGAAACCCTAGCCTTCCACCTGGAGATGGATCAACATATGCTGCCGGGCCACCTGAAAGTGTTGATGATGGCAAAGGAAAGCTGCTCCCATATGGTAAGACAGAATACTGAAATGGAGCCGAGGGAAAGGGCAAGCCCAGAGAAGATGACAGTACAGGCCCCCGGTATATATCTGGATTGAACTGGACACCACCAGCCGAAGGCCCCACCACTCTTGGTGGGCCTCCAGCAGCAACAATAGGGAAAGACTGCTCCCCCCGATCAGACAAAACTGATGGAACTGTTACAGGTGAATAACTGCTCCCGGGATGAAACCAAGTCGAGAAATTTCCCATCTCAGCACCATTCACACGAGCCCTCCATGGAGGTTGCTGATGAGCAAGCATGCTGCTCCTCGGCTGCCGTTGGCCTGAAGTTGATGGTTCGGAAGCATCGACTACAGGTTCATCATTCAAGTCGAAGTCCCTGCGTACACCTACATCTACTTTTCGACCATTGCTTAATGAATAGTTTGCACCATCTGTAGAAGCTTCATCAGCATAGTTTAAATCAAGACCAAGGCCACCAGATCCACGAGAAGGCACAGAGCCAGTCACTTCATGATGTGCTTTCTCAACGTTACCCCCAAAATTATACAGAGAAACTGTCTTGGGTGGAGAGCTCTGAGAAGCTGCATCCTCGATGATCCTCTCATCAGCAACATTCAAGTCAAAATCCAACAGAGGGCGACTCTGTTTCACCAAAGAAACATCATGAGAATGAGTGACATTTGTTGGCATCTCGAGGACCTTTCTGGGTTCAGCTGGGCGAAACGCGCTCGTGGCTGCTGATCCCTTCCATCCAATTTCTACCTTTGCCCTCAGTAGATCATCAGGGGGCACGAAGGGCCGTTTCGCAACAGCAGCAGTCACAGCAATAGGAGCAGAAAGATTGACCGATGATAAAGAGGTTGAGATGGGCAATGAACTAACCAAAGGAGTAGATGAGATAGTGTTGAAGTTAATGGATTCACCAAATTTGCAATCATCAGTGTTGAGGCCCTCATTCAAGTCAAACTCCAATTTGGTCTCTCTATCCAATGCTCCTGCAGCAGAAGCTGCATGGGCATCCGAAGAATTGCATTCCTCCATATCACCAGCTTCTTTGCTGCTTGGCACTTCACTTCCTATGGACTTCTCCCTCACATCAATATCCTGCAAGGAAAGGTCCATCTGCGGCTTAGAAACAGGTACACAGACCTCTTTCTCAGAGATCAACTTGCTGTCCAGTTGCTCATCAATTCCAGAACCAAGTCCTGCCACAGCATGAACCTCCAAAACCATCAAGGGGTCATGTTTCTGATTCTGCTTATTTTTGTTTGCAGCATCCACTCCAGAGACCTCTGCTGCCCTCAGCCCATCAGCAGGGCTTTGTTCTTTCCCATTAGTCTCCACAGATAGGAACTCCCCACCAGGCTTCGCCTCCAGCTGCCCACAATAATCAGAACTATTCTCCGTTTTCCTGCCTTCACTGCCTGATACAGATCCACCTTGAGTTTCCATTTCTAACTTTACGCCTGTAACCTCATCCTTGACTCCATTTACAGGTGAGATCAAAGAATCAACACTAACTTTTGCATCTTGCAGTTCATCAGAGCGTACCCTCTCTGTCGTGGTAATCTTTTTGAACTCTCCACCTCCATCAGAGCAAATGTCCATCTCATCATCAGAACAATGAACAGCCAATTCATTAGTGACCTTATTGCTCCAGGGAGATGGTACCACAAGTCGTTCCACATCCATACGGGAAGAATTCAAATGCTTATCCTCCTCAACAGGTTGTCCACTAAAGCATAAAAGAGAAGTTTTACCATCTCCTTCTCTGGACATGAGGACACCACCTAAATCCTTAGAAAGATCATCATCCCGTGAATGGTTATCTAGAGGCAATGGCTTCATTTCAGGATTGTTGGCTATGGAAGGGGGCTCCACCGAACATGGGGCTCCACATGGAGAGGCAGCAGGCGATTCAAGTTCAGATTTGAGCATCTCTCCTGCAGCCACACTGGCAAGCAGGTGCATTCCCACGTCATCTCCAATGGGAACTGGTGCATTAGCTTCGGCATAATTGACGCAGCTCTCAATTAAAACATTCATGGGGTCTATAGAAGCCTCCGGAACTTCACCCACCTTCAATGAGTTCCTCGGGGATGAGACAGAACTTTTAGATACTACAGGCATCTTAGTGGAGCTTTCATCAGTATTCAGATGTTCCTCACTAGGACCAGGATCAACTGGCCCATCACCACCTTTGTCATGTGCATTCGAAGTATCTCTAAAATCATTCCCCTGCAAAGATTCAGCATTCCCATCCAAGGACACATTAGCTTGAGATGCATCAGCCCTCTCTTCCGTAACAGCATCTAGTTGATCAGGCCTCCCCAAGGGTATTGGTGAAGAAGGTCTGCTGTTCATTGCAGAGTCATCAGCTGATCCTCCAGCTGCTCTTTGAGCAGGACTATGACTCCTATTTGGAATCTTAACAATGAATTTGTGACTGTTCACCTCAGGAGCCACGTCAGCTGCCTTCTCACTTGTTAATCCAGACTGAGACGCTTTATCTGGAGCCACGTTCTTATGCATGGAAGTGGTTCTGCTGGGCCCAGTCTCTCGAGGAGATCCAGCTGACACAAGGAACCCATTGATGGATTTTCTAGAACGAGAAGCTGAAGATGTCTTGTTCAAAACAGCACCTGAGTTCCGAGCATCTTCCTTTAAAACAGAAGTCCCATTCTTGACATGGTCACCTGAACAAGACAGGCTACTGTTGTTAGACGGACTAGAACTGCTGCTCTTCTCGTCCCTGGATGTTGTCAGAGGAACATCACTTGAGCTGCTGCCAAAGCGGGGCTGTCCATCTTTTGGATTAAGACTAGCTGAGGCCTGTGGACTGGCTAATTTCACTGACACCTGAAATTGTGATGTAGACTTCAAAGCTGTTTCTCCCTGTAGGAGCTTTGCAGAAGCAGTTTTAGAAGCAGAGAGCTGGACACCGGGGCTCTTAGGAGCATCCTCCGAGGGCCCACCCATGCTTCTATTCACATGGGACACCTCAGAAGGACGATGCCTAGCAGAGCCTGGACCAGCCTGATTTGAACCAGTCTTTGCATCATTCATATTCATCTCAGCCTCAACACGTTTCTTCCATGTGTCAACTAGACTCCTTGCCTTTTTCTGTATTTCTAGGTTCTTCTGTGAACGCAAATGATTCACTGACTTTCCAATGTTACACATTTGCAAGGCAGGAAGGTTGACAGGCAGTTTATCCAGTGCACGAAGCAGAACCAAAAGAAATTCCTCAGCCACCTTATCATTATCCTTGGGACTACCACTATCACTGGTCCTTCCTTTATGAACATCTTGAAGCCAACCATCCAATATAGGCAAACCCCTCATCTGAACAAACCTGCTGAGACAATCAGGCTTGTCTGTTGAGACAATGACACTTGTAAGCATTGTGCGTGCAGAAAAATCCATTTTTCTCTCATTTGTCTCGGAGCCCATTAGTTGCACTAATTTGTCAACTCCTTCTGTATCTACAAGTGGTCCTTTGGCTACTATTTTCGCAATGTCCGATTTCAGCATGCTTTCCGAACTGCAGCGACCGTAATCCCCATCTCCCATTTTCAAAGACCGCTCACGTCTAAGAGGATCTGTGCTCTGATCTTGGCGCTCCCTTTTCTTCCCTTTGCTTTGAGATGGCAAAGATGCAGTATTTTGCGGGCTGTCAACAGAAGGTTTCAAGTGTGATGTTGACATTGGACCACTAATCTGCTTAGGAGATCGACCATTTGGCTGGGCAGAGGCATGCATTTCTATTTGCGTCTTATCTAAAAGATGATCTATTTGTTCCTGCAGTTTGTACAGAGAACGTGAATATCAAGGAATCAACAATAATAGGAAAAAAATTATCATTGAAAAAACTGGACAGCAAAATGATCAGAACTCACATTAAAATGACTTTTTTCATTTAACCACCGCAGACGCTTGTTTGAAATGTCGTACACCCGACGGCAAACAAAAGACGAGATCCCTGACGGAAGTTCGACACCTTTAGGAAGGAATGCAACTTTACACGGATGAAGCAGAGACGCAGCAGATATCTCATCCTCTTTAAAGGAATAAAATATTTCGTTTGGCGCGGCTTCCAAAAGGATGCCTTTGCCAAGCTTAACTTCAGTGGGGCGGTAGAGCCAATTCACGCCCAACTTCAAGTTATTCTCTTTAGTTTCTATCAACCGACAAACCAATCCAATGGAAGGTGGCGAATCCTGTGGTGGTTTAAAAAGTGCACAGTCTCCTACACTGATCTTGCGCCCATCCTAGAAAAGAAAAATGACACATAGTATTATTTAACACAATGATAACACTTCACAAAAAGTCTGGGTCTTCTTGCAGCAAAAAATAAGGAGAACGGTAATGTCTTGCTTCTGTCCAGAATGGACAACCCATACAGCAGAAGAAAGGGATAATAATATCAATTTGCAGCTATTTACCAAGTCATATTTTCTCAGAATATAACTATTTAAGAGTAAAATATGATATATGAAGCAAATAATTCAGAACGCAGTATTTAACCACCGAAGCAAATCAAAGTTAGTCTCTGAAACAGCCCTCCTCTCAGGAAATGATGAGCAAATTACATCAACAATCAAATAAGTTCACTCAAAATGGCAAACATGGACCAGCCTATTGAAAGCATAGATTTCACTAAGTGGACCCGCATATAGGCTCGATATAACACACAGCCATCAACTATGCGGACAGTATAATACCACAATTGATCTCCACAAGCGACTGCACGAAAAAGTATTTTACCTTTCCAATATGTCAAGCACTCAACTGACTAAAAAGGATCAATCTTACCTACCCATGTCTTCTAGATAGAAAATGAACTGGCTTTCATCATTTTTAGACCATCAACCTCAGGAAGAAACTAGACCACCTCTCTTAGGAAGGAATCAAGCCAAAAGTTGGTACCAGAGAACATCCAAAAAGTTCCAATAAAATTGAAAGGGCCCCTTGTTATTATCCCACCCCTCACCCAAAAACGAGAGAGAGCACCAACCCTTTTCCCCTTCAAACACAGTACTCATCTTCAATCTAGCTTCCAGCAAGCATCATTTAAAGGACTTAATTCGTTTCCAAGTTAAGGCAACCTGCATACTCGTTAAAATTGGGTTCCACTACCTCCAAGTATTTTGCGCAGACCAGGATGTCCGGATTAATCAGCCCATGTTGGAAGTAAAAGATCCCCCAAAACGACCCGAAATGGTCTACATCACTTAAAAGACTAAAGCTATCGCAGCAACGTAAATGAAAGAACCGTTGGAAGAACAATTAAAGGGCTTAATCATTCAAGTACGCACAGAAACACATATGTAGCATGTAATTGAAAGAAGAGAATACCTTGCCAAAGAAACTCTGCGAAGAGGAGGCAGGAGAGCGTAAAGAACCATCAGAATCACGCGCAGCTCCTAGGCGTGAGGGCGCAGCCCGCATGTGCGGATTCCCGAGCTGCCTACTCCTCTCCTCACCTTCCCTCCCATGCATAGCCTTGCATTCCCCCCAATTTCTTCAATTCCAGCGGCTACCATCAATCCTCCGCTATTCCTTTGCAGCTCCGAAGGACCTAACCAAACAAAACCCGAGAAGAGAAAACCCCTCCCCAAATACCTTGCCGATTGAACGCCGAGAGACCTAATTCCACCTTCAAGAAACCCTAGCCATCAAAATGAGAGCACCAACCCCCAAAATTCAGCCTCAGCTCGATCAAAACCTTCACGAATTCGAAGTCCAGCTGCGATCGAGAAAGACAGAGAGGATCCGCAATTGGGCGATTAGAGAGCCGGAGATAAAGAAATTAAGAGGGACGCGGACACGAAACGAGAGAGAGTAGGGGTGCAAAGGGAAAGATGAAATCAGGACTTTCTCAGGGGAAACGAGGGGGGGCAGATCGGGTAGTTCGGGCAGGGGGCAAATATAAAGTGGCCGAGCGGTGACCTCTACCAAGATGACCTGCAGCTTAGTAGATTGACCAGTCCAGTCCATGGTTGACTGATCATACCGTGTTTGACTTCGGACATCTCTTTTGTTAATCTTGTACTGAAATCGGTCATCCCTGATTTGATTAAGCGAGACGGAGTGAGATTACGGAATTACCCTCGGCAACTGGAGCTTACGTGCTTTCTATTCGTGCCAAACGATAGTCATTTTCTTGTAATAAAAAACTTCCGAATTTCATCCCAATTTTCGGAGGTTCCCATCCTCTTCGGGTGAGCACACGTAAGATGAAAAAATTTGCTTAGGAGAACATGTGAGAGGGACTCAAACTTGAGCACATTTTACAACGAATGCATTTTAGTATCGTATCTATGTTTCATGCGGTTGGGTAGCGGTAGATAATTTTCACAAATATGTCGGAGGGTGATTGGGTCAAAAGCGACGACCATAACCTTAAGTGACGCGCTGTTCGAATATTGTTAAATGTTGGGAAAGGATACCGTATTTCTTCTATTTGACAATTAATTGAGATGAGCCGTGGGATTACGCAAGTAGACGAAAGTGAACTGGAGTGGGGCCCATCTCTGCAAAAAGCACAATCCCACCCCGCCACGCGGTAAAGGAAATGCGGGTAAAGTGAGTCGACCCGGTATTCTGTCCCGACCCGGAAAAAGAAAAAGAGAAGAGAATACAACTCATACTACACCCCCAAGCTGCGTAAAATCCACACTTTCCAGGGAAAGTTGTTGGATTACATCCAACCAATCAGCCCCTTAGGTATTGCTTGCAATTTTATTGTGATCCAAAATATGAAATTGCACCCTCAATTCAAGGCTCACTATATAAAAAAAAAAAAAAAAGAGAAAGAAAGGAACTTTTGAGCCAAATGCATCGGGCAGTCTCAGGACTCACACTGATCCAACCGTCGAATTCAGGCCAATGGTTTTTTCGTACTGTTTGCTTCAGAGACCGGGAGGGAGCATGACAATCGATGGTGACGGGGCGATGATGGAAGGGGGGAGGGAGGTGGGGCAGTCAAGGTTTTTTCGGTTTGCAGAGATGTCCCTGACAGAACGACATCTTCTAGGAAGCGGGAGAAATGAAAGGGTGAGGATGCTGACTTGGATGGCTACTGCAGCTGCAGCTGCAGCCCTCTTTACATTAATTAAATGCTTCTCTGACTGCCCCGTGTACGTTGCAGTTTTAAAGGGGTTGAACTGAGACATATACCAATGAGAAATGAATGAATTTTGTTATACTCTCATGTATTTCCAAATGGTGGTGATAGGTCGCCTCTGTGCCCTCTGCATCCATCTGGGTTTCAGTGTGAAAGGAGATTTCGGGACCCCTACAAATTAGACCCAATTGATCCCTCACGGGACTTGCATAGATTCATCTGGCTAGCGGGGAAAATTTGTCGGCTTTGTGGGCCAGACCTTGAGTCGGGGCAACGGGACAGGGAAGAGGGAGATTGCTGTCACAAACGAGCACTTCTCGATACGACGACCATGCCCCAAATCGCAGGTCTGTGAGTAAGGATGCCACAAAATTCGAATGGAAAAAATTGGTAAATTGATTATTGTCCATCTCACATCATCCACGGCACAAATAATTCCAAGTTTGAGATAAGATAAATATGAAGGGTAGTCATTATCGAACTTGTGATTGGTCATTGATCCGATGGATATCATAACTGTCGATCAATTATATAGGTGACTGGACGGGTGATTAATAATGAGCATCATTATTGTGCCTTATTTTTATTCATTATGATATTAGAAACGAGAGAAATTCGTGCGGTCTAACAAGTATATCGAAGAAGGAACTGCAAATTTACAATGTGAATGACCTACTGTGAATGTTCGGTGAGAAGTCCACCGATCTAGTATAAGGAGCCACATCTGAGCTTGCTCGAGCATTTGCAAACTACTCGGCCCTTTCCCGGGGGAAAAATAGTATTGGTCTAATTTATTTGAAGGTATAGCCCCAAGGACAATAATGGATGAGAGTGAGTATAAATCAGGCAACCACGTCGGCTGTCCTTTTCTCTCGACGCGTTATGTCGGGGGTGAAAATTGGAAATTTTTGAGTTTTTCCTTTCTATTTTTTGCAAAGTTTAACGCTCACCAGTAAAGACAAAATAAGTTCCCTAAGCAAAGCGTTTGCCTGACAAGTGGACTGATTATTGTCACTCTGTAACCGTTGCATTCAACAGCACAGTGGAGTCTCCTCCTTCCTTCTCCCCCTATACTCTGCATTAACTTCTCTTAAATAGAGAGAGAGAGAGAGAGAGAGAGAGAGAGGAATGAATCCACGTACGATCTTTGTGTTTCCAGAGTCCAGACCACCGTAGGCTGTACTGAACTTTCTTTGATGGTAATGAAACAACTCATTTACTTTTCAGAGAGAAAGAGAGAGAGAGAGAGAGAGTAAGGGAAGCCATGAAAAAGCTCAACTAAGGCTTTTCTTCAGGTCTAGCCGCTCCCAGAAAAAAAAAAGTAGAACAAAAAGGAAAAGTTTGTTTTAGGTCAGAGAGGGTGTGGGGGTGTTCCTGTTGATTTTTGGGTACAGAGCTTCTTGCAGATTCTGTTATCTCCTCTCTTGCCCACACCTTCCTCAACGCGTTCTGCATTGTCTCTCCTTCTCCCTCTCCTCCCTCCTCCTCATGTTCTTTCTAATCTCTGATGCTTTCTTTGAAGCAATTGTTCACCCATTAACGGAGGCCAGAGGGGTACATTGCTGAGAACCCTTTGGCTCCTCGACGTAATGTCTTTCCCGACTTTTTCTTTTTTTGCTTCACATGGTGTAAAAAGAAACTTCTCTTTTCCTTGTCTTTTCTTCTAACAATTGCCCTTTTTCCTATCCTTGCTCTCGTTGTCTTCATTTCCCCTCCCCGACCCTTTTTGTTTCCTGTGACAACAGTTCATTCGAGCGAGTTCTTTTTATTTGTTTTTCCCTTGTTAACATTTTGTCAATCTCTTGTGGGTGGAGTATTCTCGACTCTTTCTGCACATTTTTATGCACCCTTTCGTGCTTTGGGATCTGCGTCGTGCTTCGATTTGGGTGTTGTTTTATAACACAGCTCTTTGGCTTACTGATTGTTGGTGCATTACAGAGAGGGAGAGACAGGAGGAGACAGAAACTAGAGAGAGAGAGGAAAATTCTGTTCAATGGCAGGCGGAGGAGGAGGAGCAAAGGCAGAGGAGCCACAGCCGCACCCACCAAAGGATCAGTTGCCAAACGTTCCTTACTGCATTGCCAGTCCTCCTCCATGGCGTAAGTTCCTTTTCTCTTGTCTTCTCCACATATTCATCTCTGTCTATTAAAGATTTCTCCGTTACAGAGGAGGAGTTTCCGAGCTCTGAGCTTTCAGCTGGAATCGTCTAAACTCTATGTTATCTGTTCTTATCCTGTGCTTTATTTTCCAAGACATCTGACTGAAAAAATGATTTATCGAGATCACTGGGTTCTGATGTAGCTGAAGCTATTCTCCTTGGGTTCCAGCATTTTCTCGTGGTGCTTGGGACGATTGTTATCATTCCCACTGCTCTCGTGCCCCAGATGGGGGGTAGAAGTGTAAGACTAAACAATGCTAGGTCTGAACATTCTGTCTGCAGTTTGAATATATTTTTAGTACAATTAATATTGAACCTTGATTGAAATAGGAGGAGAAGGCAAAGGTGATCTCCACATTGCTGTTTGTCACTGGTATTAACACATTACTGCAGACATTGTTTGGGACAAGATTACCTGTCATCATCGGAGCTTCGTATACTTTTGTCCCAACCACTATTTCCATCATCCTCGCTGGTCGATTTACTGATGATTCTGATTCTATAGATGTAAGAATATTTAAAATATGGCCTCATTTTATTATTTGCCTTTTTACACTTCAGCAACCAAGCTATTATCTCTACTCTGGAAATGTTGTCTTGGGAAGAGTATTCAATAGTTGCAGCAGATTAACTATTTCATTGAACAAGTTTATTAGTTGATATGCTAATGACTAGGAAATGGTTTTAGTATCTCTATCGCAAAATTGACCTTGCTGACATTTTCATAAATGTAACTCATTATTTATGCCCTTTCAGCGATTCGAAAGGATAATGCGGGCAATTCAAGGATCTCTTATTGTTGCTTCCACTCTTCAAATTGTTCTTGGTTTTAGTGGGCTTTGGCGTAATGTTGCAAGGTCAATCCAGCTTCTTTCTTGTTTAAAATGCACAAGAATTTCCCTAAAATGTAAAAATTTTGATGGACTGTGATTTTTTCACACCTGCTAAGGTGCAGATGCAAGACGGCAGCTAGTTAAACTCAGAAAAGAAAATTTACTTTTCGCAGGTTCTTGAGCCCACTTTCAGCAGTCCCTTTGGTGGCCCTAGTCGGTTTTGGGCTTTATGAGTTAGGGTTTCCAGGTGTAAGTATTCTTCCTGATGTACACTGCTTCATGAATTCCTACAAGTTCAGGTCTTGATGCTGATAGTTGGCTCTTGTTTGGATTTTCAGGTTGCCAAATGTGTGGAGATAGGACTTCCAGTGCTTATTCTGCTAGTCTTTGTTTCTCAAGTGTGATCCTTTCTAGATAGTAAAATAAGATCCCCATATAAATTCATTAAATTCCTTTCAATTTAAACTGATTGCATTGGCATTGTTAAGACCCCCACCCCACAACACACAAGTCCTCATAATTAGGTGGGCTTCTGTTTGCCATTACTATTCTTAAAAGCTAAAATATGGTTGCAAATGATTGTTCTGCAGTACATGCCTCACGTGATCCACTCGGGGAAAAATCTATTTGATCGATTTGCAGTCATCTTCTGTGCTGTGATTGTATGGATATACGCCCATTTGCTCACTGTTGGTGGGGCTTATAATGGTGCTCCTCCGAAAACTCAAGTGAGCTGTCGCACAGACCGTTCTGGTCTTATAGATGCTGCTCCGTGGTGAGGGTTCACCTGTACCTATATTCATATCCTTACTGAATGAGCATGAATTGTGAGATTGAGGCTGTTGTGAAAATGAAAATAGATAAGGATCGAAGAAAACAGCAGTTCTGGAGAAAAATATGCCTTGGTGCTGCTGTAGCTATAATGTATATGTGAGCTTTGTGGTCACTTTCTGAGTAGTAGAAAAACGATGTTCCGGTAATTCCACACCACTAAGATGTCAATGCTATCAATTTCATCAACCATACTATCCATTTTTCACTTACATACTTGAAAGTTCATGGCATCAGCCATCAGCAGACCAGCCTACTTCTGGAAAAAGGTTCTAGCTGGCTTTTTTTGTCTGAGTTGCTGCCATATTTGAACATATAAATAAAAAGTCATGATGCTAAAAGTTCAAATAATCTATTTTTGTTTCTTAATTTGAGACTATTTATTGTTCTTGTTTGGAGGGTATAGCTAATTTATCATTTATAACTGTGTCAAATGGGATAAACTTTCTATCTTTATTTGGAAGTTTAGTAGTTTGGAACTAATTTTAACTGAAATTGGCATTGCAGGATAAGAGTTCCATACCCCTTTCAATGGGGAGCACCTTCATTTGATGCTGGTGAAGCCTTTGCAATGATGATGGCTTCTTTTGTGGCTCTTGTAGAGGTTTGATTTTGGCTTTTTTGGAATTGAGAGATAATTCAAACTAGCCAGTATTTTTCTTCTTTTTAGTGATGAGCAAGAGACTTAATTACCATCACAAGAGAGTTAAAGGCTATACAAGATCAACCAAAAACCTTAAAAAAAAAAGAGCTTGTTGCTAGAACAGCCTATATTCTCCAGAAAATATGAACGTCCCATTTATACTTTTCAATTGTACCGAAAAATTTTAATCCTTAACCAGCTCTCTTTAAACTTGCCTTTATCGGTCTCAATCCCCTCAAAAGCCATTCTCTTCCAATTCTCTCTAGCTATAGAAATGGCATGGCATTCCCAGAGCTCTGTGTAAGAAGTGCCTGTCATCACCAATTCATTCCCAACAAGTGTATACTGTTCTTCCTTGTTTTCTTTCTTTGGGGAAAGTGATGAACGATTCTAATTGCCTGTGGGAAGCAATTTCTCACCTCAGAGTTGGTGTTCTATGTTTCCTTTCAACTTTTGGATTGGGCATTTTGTTGCTTTCTTTTGAATTCACTTGCTTCTTATGGAAACGCTTATTCTGTTTTTCCCTTGGCATTCTTCCAAGATTAGTCCACTGGTGCTTTTATTGCTGTATCAAGATCTGCAAGTGCAACTCCAATGCCCCCATCAGTGCTCAGTCGGGGAGTTGGATGGCAGGTAGCCAATTTTGTGGTCACAACAATCCTTTGGTGTTAAATTATGCTTTTTGCAAGTTGCATTATACTATAAATCATCTTTGGGAGTACAGATCCAGAATGTATCATTTTTGTTCTCTTTGAATATGATAAATGGAAAACCTGAAAATTTTTTGGAACCAAATGGAAACTCTTTTAGTGTGAATTGACTGATGCTTACCATCCTTAGGGTGTTGGCATTTTAGTGTCAGGAGTGTTTGGAACAGGAAACGGCTGCTCTGTATCAGTGTAAGTTAATTACTTGTACTTCTAACTAGATACAGGCTTGAAGTAAATTTATGAAACTTAGTGCTTCTATGTAGAGAAAATGCGGGTCTGTTGGCACTGACTCGTGTGGGAAGTCGAAGGGTCATTCAAATTTCAGCTGGGTTCATGATTTTCTTCTCTATTCTCGGTATGTCGATTACTTTCGAGATTCTTATCCACAATCACAAACAATATGGAGCCTAAGATTTTCCCACCCTCCTTTTTTTCCGTTTCTATTCTTTCATATTCTTCAATCAACTATTCTTTCTTGTGCAGGAAAATTTGGAGCAGTGTTTGCATCAATCCCTGCGCCAATTGTTACTGCTCTGTATTGTGTTTTCTTTGCTTATGTGGGTAAGTTGGTTTTCAACCAATCTCATTTCCAGGCTTATGGATTTGATTTAAATGACTCAAGAAGATTGTTAATACAGTAAAAAAATGTGGCTTCCTTTTCCCTGTGCTGAGCAGGCGCTGTCGGTGTGAGTTTTCTTCAGTTTTGCAACCTCAACAGCTTCCGAACCAAGTTCATACTGGGCTTCTCTGTTTTCATGGGCTTATCTGTGGCTCACTACTTCAATGAGTACACAGTGATCAATGGTTATGGCCCAGTTCATACTGGTGCAAGATGGGTATGATGGTCGATTTCTAACCTTTAATTTTAATGTCTGCTAAAGTTTTCCCACGCTGAAAGATTTTTTTTTTTTATGAAAATAGACACTAGTCTGATAGCGAGTATTTAATCTGGCCATCTGGTAGTCTAGAATTGCCCGAGCATTTGTTTTCTTATGGCAATTGTTCCATTTATTTGCCTGGCAGTTTAATGACATGGTCAACGTTCCTTTCTCGTCGGAGCCCTTTGTTGCCGGTTGCTTGGCATACTTCCTTGACAATACTCTGCACAAGAAGAACGGTGCAATCAGGAAAGACCGGGGGAAACACTGGTGGGACAAGTTCAGGTCCTTTAAGGGCGATACAAGGAGTGAGGAATTCTACTCCCTGCCCTTCAGTCTGAACAAGTACTTCCCATCCGTCTGATTTTGCAGATCGACCGAACCGCATGATCGGTCAAACTTTGAACGATAACACGAGCTTTTACTACCTTGAACCTCCAAGCACATACAGAAGATGCTGCTCTCCCTTGTAGAAACATTAGCGCACTGTTATCTTATTTCTCTCTGTTGCTTTCTGAAGCCAAAGGGAAAAATGACTCTGGGACTTTGTTTGGATGCCAAGTGATGGTTTCAACCAAGGTTACTTATGTTGAGCAACTTTGTCAATTGTCAGGATACGGCTTGAATGGCAAACCTTTACCACTTCCTATCGTATCGGCTATCTATGATTGATCCAGAGTTGCCCGTTTTATGGGTTTTGTCGAGCTTGTTTGTTTGGGATCTTTTCTTAATCGGCTATTGATGTCGACCTGACCAGAAAGACGAAAGAGAGAGAGATCAGTGAAGGCTTTTGTTCGAATTATGAAGCAGTATATTGATGAATTTCATCGATTTGACTTCATGAAAAAGCGTCATTAGGACGTGAACCGGTTTGCAATCACGTAAATTTCGGACTAGTGTGTGCTCGATTCGGGCTGGCATGGAACAGTGAAGTCTAAAAACAAGGATGACACGTGATAAAAGAAATTCCACAAAAGAACAAATAAATGCACAATCCTCTGAGTTTGGTACAATCGGTTGATAAAGAAAAATGAACTTTGCCTTTAGTGATAACAGTAGGCAGCACTCAAATCTACCCAGAAAAATCTATACTGACAAGCCACGTACGGGTCTTCTACACGTATGATTCATACTCAACCGGAGACTTAAAAAACTCGTCAACTCATCACCCTTAATGAACTCCCTAGCACAAAAAACAAAAACCCAGACGAGTCGGAGTGATGCTCAGACGGCTCCATTGCCGTCCTCAGTCACTCTGATTTCCTCCACCTGCTCGTGATTATCGATCTTGACAAATTGCTCGTGATTTTCGATCTTGGCGGGTTGTTCATGGTTGTCCAGCTTGCTGAAGTTGCCCTTCTCCTTGAACAGTTGGCTATGGTGGTGCTTACAATAGATCCGGTTCTCGTGCGTTATGTAGTTCAGCGGGGTAATCAGACACCCTCCACGAGCACACCTGAAGCAAGCCTTGTGATACGACTTTCCATCGACGGCCACCTGAAAACACAGTCATGAGATGAGAAGGGTTTTTCGAATCCTTCGGAAGTAATCGCCACTTTCTGGAATTTCACATGATGACGATAAGCCAGTCGGTCTCGACACCTTTTACCTTTTCTATTGGATATACAGTTTTCTTGCAAGCAAGACACTTATCCTGAGTTCCGGCGAAAAAACTCGAGAACCTGCTGTTGGTTTGGACCTGAAAAGGCCGAATGGTTTGTACTGTTATCATCAGCAGCTTGGAGGACTGGAGTCACTCGATTATTCAGTCCTTAACGAGAGCATACAAATGAATAGAATATGACAAGTTTCAAGTGCAACCAGAAAGGCACCTGGTCGGCCGACCGGTTGACAGTTTTTGGAGTACCTGAAGAGGTTTTCTCAGAGGATTATCAATGGTTTCAAATGACAGAAAAACAATAGGAAAGGGATATTTTGTCGTACAAATATAGAATTACCTTCGAAACTTTTATCCAATCGACCTGTCATCTTGAAGAGCTGATCGAAATGGGGCTTGCAGTATAATACACCATCGTAGGACGAGTAATTACTCAACTGCCGAACATAGACGAAATCATATGAACCGGAGGATTCAAGATTGCATAAAAATAAAATAAAAATGCCAGAGCAAGGCGTCAAAACTTCAAATTTTCGGACCCTCAGAACTCATCTAGTTCAGGAGGAGGGAAAAAAACCCACATGAACGTTCGTCCGATCCACGAAAATTATAGAATCAGAAGGATTCGAAGGTGCTTCCTCGGTCAATATTTCTCGTGTTGGAACAACTTTCGTCGCAGAACTTTCTTGTTTTGTACTAGCCAGCGCTTCAGAATCGATGGATCCATTTTAGATATAGATCAACAAATCATGATCACCATGATAGAAGTAAACCCCCATGTCAAAGAATAAGAAGTAAGACAGAGAGAATATCAGGACCAAGCCTCGATCACTTACGATCAAAAGAGAGAAAGTTCAACTTCAATTAATTTCCCCCCTACACCCGACCTTTCCTTTATTATTTTCCTTTTTCCTTTTTTGGTTCAGGACAGAAAAAAAAAATTCGGGTGTTCTAAGAAGCTTGACTGCCTGTGAAAGATCGGACCGGAGGAGAAATTACCTTGAGAGTGCCCTTGCAATGGCGGCATCTGAAGCAGGACTTGTGGTAGACTCTATTATCAGCAGTGAGCTCTTCAACCCAATACACAGTCTTCTCACATACCCTGCACTTCTGCTTTGTCCCTCCATATGAACTTGCCATCTCTTCTCTCGTTTTCGGATCTTAAAGTTCTGTCCTCTTTCTTCCTCGAATTCTCGGAACCCGGAAATGATTCACAGCACAAGGGCTCAATATCAAGAATTAGCCCACGGAAGGCTCTGAACCTGAGGATCCTACTGAAGAAAAAGGGGAATTGAAGATGAAGACAGAGTCTTAGCAGAACATTTTAGTCAGACAGACGATAAAAATGAGATAATAATAACAAAAAGCTTCCCCTTCCCACTTTTGCTTTTCTCTGCTGAGCTGTGGTCTCTCATGGGCAGCAATCGATTTTTGGTGTGTGGATTGACTGCCTTGCCCCTGGTGGCTCCGCGAGGAGCTGAGCTGAGCTCCCTACGACTCGTCCTACTCCGCAGGGACAGGGGAGTCAATTTGCTCCGCGTTTCCTTCTCATCTGTGAATCATGAGGGCGCCCAAAATCGCCGTCCATGATTGTAAACTAGAAAAAACGTATTGGATCCCCAACTGCTCGTAATTGAATCGATTTAAATAAAATTAATTCCCACTTAAAAAAAGAATTTAATTTTAGTGTTATTTCGTATATTATAATCTCAAGAATTACAAATATCGAATTGTATATGGTATGGTAGTACAATATTAAAAAATTCTCGGTCAAGAATTCATCTCACATACACTGAAATTCTGGGTAGCTACTCCATTAATCTGGCGAATCCTCGTGTGTTATGCTCGGGAAGTCAAGAGGACCGACGACTCGAATTTGGACATGGAAAGATTAAAGCTTTCAGGTCCCCTTCCGGGTGATGCAGTTCTGTTTCAACGATGGAAGAGGCAAAAAGGAAGGAAGAGGACAAATTGAACTCAAAGGAGTCACTGGGTAGACAGCCGACTTTGACCGACCCAAAGTGTAGGCCCAACAGGCATGGCCACCATACACACACTACCCGTAAATCGAACAAAGTGTACATACTTGTCATGCCATGATTTCATTGATCAATCTTCCCCCCCACGCTCGAGCAGCCTCGCGATGAACTCGTCGACGTTCCTGTCTGAGCTCCCACCCCTACCGACAGATCCCTTGGCTCTCTCTGCCCACTTCAAGGCAGTCGCTCTGAACTCGTCACTTCTCCCCCCGTCCATAACTTCACGGACACACTGCTCTATCTGCCGAGCTGCCAGGATCCCAGCCTCATCCCTCTTTGCCCGGATTCCCACCCCCAAGACCTCCTCCACAAACTTGGCATTCATCGGCTGGTCGCTCCATACAGGAGCCCCCACCATGGGCACCCCGAGGCTGATAGCCTCCAGAGTCGAGTTCCAGCCGCAGTGGGTCAGGAAGCATCCCACAGCCTGATGGGCCAGGACCTCGAGCTGGTTGCACCATTCCACGACCAGTCCGAGCCCCGACGTTCCATCAGCTGAATCGAGACATCCCAGAGGCAGTTTCTCCTTCGGATAGTCCTTGAGCACCCACAAGAAGGTCTTGCTCGCCAATTTCAAGCCCAGGGCAATTTCTTCAACCTGGGCCTGTGGGATCTTGGCCATGCTCCCGAACGAGATGTAGATCACTGAATTGGGTTCCTTCTGGTCCAACCATTTAAGGTATGGCTCAGTGGCAAGGCGCCAGAGATTAGCCCCATAAGCTGTTTCCCCTTCACTTTGAGGTGAGGCTGAGGGAATAAGGGGCCCGACCATCATCATTGGCCATAGACCCGACATTGCTTTGACTAACTAATCCACAAACAAAATTAACAAAAAAAAAAGTTAAAAGAGAGAGAGAGAGAGAGAGAGATAACAGAGGATACCTATGACAATTACTATCAATTAAACACTAAAATCAACCGCACCGTCCAACTGAATAGCATGTGGTAAGTATCCATAAGAAAATGCTCATCCTATTAAGTGGAAAAAATCATTCACCGGAAAGAAAGTTTGCTATTTACCTCAACCTCCAGATCTTCAGATGAGTTGGTGAGCACAAAGTCATTCTGATCAAGAGTCGCGTGACTTTCCATAATCAGACTCAAGTAAGCTGACTGGCGCTGGGGCCGAGCAAGGAAGGTTGGGAGTTCATCGTGCCTGATTGGAGGAATCCCAGGCACTTTCACCGGCAGAGCACCCTCCTCCAGCTCCAGTGGAATGCTTAGTGCTCCCCTGTGGATATGCCAAAACAGAGCACTGACAGATGCAGAGACAGTCAGCAGAACAGCCGAGTAAATCCCGAACTCCCTCGCCACGTCCATGGCCCAAGTAAGCATAGAGTCATAAACAATGCAGGTTACGGGGTCCCCGGAGTCAATGAACTTCTGGATGAGACCGGACAGTGTTCTGGAGCCGACTGTCTTGAATGATTCCAAGTAGGCCTCAGTAGAGGGCGCGAAGCTGAAGCCACCCTCATCGAAGCCGTCGGAGATCACCTCAAGCCCGACGGTGGCAGATTCGACGGAGGCAATGGTGTATGGGGTGGTGGCAAAGGTGGCTCTGAGTCCCTTGGAGGCCAAGAGCTTAGCGAATTGGAGAAGAGGGTTGATGTGGCCCTGTGCTGGGTATGATAGGACGAGGACATGGCCTCTCTTTCTCCGTTCTTCCATCTTGCTCTCTCTTACTCTCGTTTCTCCGGTCTCCAGTTCTTGGTAAGTCTGTCTGCAATTTAAAGAGGGAGTTTCTGGTGGTCCAGTTGCTAGTTATCCTCTGCTGTTACTGTTGGACTAGATTCTATTCAGACTATCAATACTGGGAAGTCATTTCACCAGACTCTACCGAGGACCTAGAAGCCTTAGGGGTCCACATCGTTGTCACCCCGCCGGACTGCCGGCCCACCGGACCGTAGCAAACTCACGTTTTGACCAATACGGTGAGGCAGAGCTCCACGAAAGCAAGGGTGAAATTTTTGGCTCGCCGAGGAAACTCATTATATGCATCAATTGACTATTCAAACCTGTATTACGCGATCATCAAAGAAAAATCAAAATTGTCGACTGAACAGAGCCGTCTTAATTGAATTAATGCACGGAACGGGATGCTCTGATGGAAGAAACTCTCGATATTTACAGCAGTTTCCCGGATCTTATCCATAACAGTGCCAAGACAAACAGAGAAGCCCCAGATATTCATTGAATCAGCACTTCGGCAAAACTATGAGATATGTAACACAAGTGAGCATCAAGAGGCAATGCCGCTCTAGTTTCAACCCGACAAACAACTCAGTCATGGCTCCCCTAACATGTCAAAACAGATTACGTACATAATTACATGTGAAAACAAATTGCCGTTTATGACTCCCACGGAGCTATGGTCGAATGTGGAAAAGCTTCAATGCAGCCCACAACATCTTCATGAAGTATGAGAGATGCTTCTTGATGCAGGATGTAAATAAATATTAATAATTTACAATCTTCCAGGATGTCCCCGACCTCGGCTTCTTCTAATCACGATTTTCCTAATCGCAAACCACTTCAAGACACTGAAAAGCTTCGTCCATCTCCTCTGAGCATTGCCCTTAGAATTATAAACGACTGAACGCCTCAGCAGGAAGCTATCAACAGCAGATTGGAGATCAGTTGAAGACTCAAAATTTGGTATCTGCGACTGGAGAGGGCAATCGGCATCAAAAAACTGCAGATGATCCTCATCGAAGAAACCTTTTGTGATGGGCGTTGTGTCGCACATCATGGACGTACTAACTTGGGTGGGAAAGCTCAGGGCCTGATCATATCGAATAGTCATATTTTCAATGCTAGGCAAAGAATAATCATCCAACCCACTAACATCCCCAGTGGAATATATGGACGAGATTATATCAGGAGATGAAGCACTGGGTTGCACGTAATCAAACCCTCCAACTTGATCAGAAGCCATTAACCGGCTACAGTTTGAACCCTCGGTCTTTGGTGAACTTGTGTTACAGGGATTGGTGCTTGCAACACAGGAAGACCCGCCCATTAAAGATGATTCCTCGTCAAAGCAGATTACTTCCTCCCAGTGCTGGAATGCTGAAATGACCAAGCCTTGAGCATCAGCCTGATGATAAAAAAATCAAGAAGTCAGCAACAGAAGGAAAAAATAAAGCAGAAAAAAGGGGGAGGGAAGGATGGGAAGGACAGGAAGAAGTGTTTCCCAGCTTGTTGCTTGTCATGCTCCTGACAGAGACGATACACTGCACTACAAGTGTCAAACTACACTTCAAAGCAAGAGTCTTTCTGATAAAAGTAGAAACAATCCTCTTGATTTTCGGAAAAGAAAAAGAAGGAAGAAGGGCTTTAGATGCGTTTCACAAACAAGAAAACAGGAGTTAAATAATAAAAACCAGTTCTCCTAACCAAAAAGAGAGTGATTGGAGGAGCTTGCCTTCTGGGTCTCAGACAATTTATCGATTGAAGCATATTGACATTCTGAAAGTAGTCCCATCACTTGTCCCACAATGTTGAAGACAACACCCGTTTTAATCTCCGAACTGGGAGGAGGAAAGTACAGATATACCATCTTATCGAGCACACAAGTTTGCGCATGATCTACCGTGACTTCCCACATCTTTGCAGACATACCAGAGCCGAGAATCTGGAGGCCACCCACAAGATTCATGAAAGTCAATTGACAAAGACAAAGGAAGCCCAAGACTAAAAGAACCTCCATTAAGAATAAAAGTTGAATAAAAATGAATTGACTCAAGTGGACATAATACAATTTGGGGAAAATTACTAACATTTCGGAGCCTCGAAGAGTCCAGAGAGAGTAGGGTAAGGAAGTCCTTCACAGTGTGGATGTTTTCTCGGCTCAGTCGCTTATGGAAAGCTCCATCTTTGCCGATCTTTTCTAATCTCCATACTTCATCAAGCAAGGAAGGAGGGTGATGCTTCTTATACACTGCAAGCATAAACAACAGTCACACTTACTTTTCTACATTCTGCAGCAACTCAACGGTTTCTTGAGTTGTTAACTAACTCAAGTAATTTACACAACTCCACCAATGTAAAGGAAGATAGTTAAATTTGTATCTAGACTACAACACCTAAAGCAAGCTTTAGAGATGAAGATTGGTGCATACTACACCTGTGATAGAAGCATTTCAAATTTTGGGAAGAAAAAAACAAAAGAAAGATGAAAACTCTTTAGATCTGCCTCAATGAACTACCAATGATATCAGTTCCTTCTAAATCATAATAAAGAAAGAAAGAAAACATTTGCTTACACTCTCCACGGTGATCCCTGACAACAAAGGATTCTGTCTTTGCTTCCTTTATTCTGACAGCTTCAAATTGATCTACAACTCTCACCCCAAGTCTGAATCTTCGGCTCCTTGTCCAACTCGAATTATCCGTAAAAGAAATCTCACCTACCATACCGATGCCATCCTTCAGGTTCAGAATCACCTCTCCTGTGAGAAGGGGCTTCTTCCCTTCCCTCTCACGGACAATATTATTCTTGAACTCTTCATCAGTCCAATGCTCACCCTCATCACCATCGAAATCGCCCTCAAGTACGACAATTTCAAACTTGGCTGATGACTCTGGTCCAGAGCTCACAATTTGTCCAGTGAGAATATCAATTAAGCCCACTTTCAAGGCAGAGCAATCTTCCCCTTCAATTCGTGCACCAGTGAAAACGGGAAGGGAGATACTGTTCAGGAACTGCAGCTGTAAGCTCCTTGATACAGAAGCATGCGCCTCCTCCTCGAAACTCCTGGAACAAGTGTTAATACAGGCATTAACACTATTTTCAACCAATGAGTATGTCAAGGCCATTAAATATTTCTATATTAACAACTGGGTGGACGCATGCAGTAATTCAATTGTGATCACTTACCTTTTCATGGAGTTCATATGCTTTCCCAAAGCAATCTCAACTTCCTCTTTCACCTGTAAGTACACAATATGAATTACTCTGACTGATCAGACAACTAAACCTATGGAAGTCTCCTTAATTAAGCAACTATCAGAATCTTGAGTTGAAAACAAGCACATAGAATAATATCATACAAATTAAGTTACAATTCAGGTATTCAAAATTCACATACGGAACACTCACCACTTTACGGATCAAAGGCTCTAAAATTGGCTCCAGCAAGTGCTGAACCGATCGCATCTTCATCATATCAACAACCACACTAGATATCATTCAGAGCACGATCAGCGTACAACTTAATTGCATATCCATATTCACTATACAGGGTGCATATACGGATGAAGGAATGGGAAAGTCTTCCTATCAGATGGAGAGTAAAATGTTCAAGAGCACAATATAACATCAACGGCAGCTCTCTCAGTTCATGTCGATTGTATATGACACCATGAAGAAATTCACACAACAGAACACTAATCTGCGGTCTGCCATGTGAAAAACCACTGAAATATCCTGCAAGTCAAACGTATTCAGTTCATGGAGAGACTATCAGCTGATCGGATTCATGCCTGAGTGCCATATCCTCTCTTCAATTCCCAGCTACAAATACTAGAACTTCACTCGATAAAACAAGTAGCCTAGTATAGTATACCGTGCTGATTCTACGACTGTAAATCCAATTCTCGAACTCTTTTCCAACAAAGAATCATCAAGATATAAACTTGAGAAAAGGGTGCCTCTCATTTCATTTAATCTCTCTCAGTCTTGAGCAGCTAAGTCACGATAACGTAACCTAACCTATTTTATAAATCAAAACTGTAGCTCACATCTCACTGGAATTGCCATAAACAAAGAAACAACAGGTTTTCTCAATCTAATTCAATTACAAAGCTCCAAATCCTCGAGTGCATTAACAAGACAAATACGATGTTTATTTGTATTATTATCGGTGGTACCTCTCAAAGGTGGGAACCCTTCTCCGCTTATCGTCCGCCCCACTGCCGTCCGACCGAGTCTTCCGGTCCTCCGATAGCCGTTTCAGCGACATTTTCAAGACGCCCACAAAACCGAAGGCTGAGATGACGGCGTCCCGGGAAAAAATTTAGCAGAGCGGATCACCCAGCCCGAGAAAGGGAATGTCTTCTACAGTTCTACTGCTTAAATCTCTGCGAGGATAACATATACATATACATATATATATATAAGCATATGTGGAATAAATGAATGTACAGGAAAGAAGGAATCGAAATTAATGAGCAATGAATGAGAAAAATCCAAAGAGACATGTCTTCTTCTTTACCCGTTATCTGATGTTGGCTCAGTGCGGGGATGCTTCCTCGCTCAGCTAGTCGTGGGGCCGTACGTCCGCTGGCTCTCTGATTGCTAAGGGGCTGCTTGTCTGTTTCCCGCATCACCGCGGACCTGTTAAACCATGGACCGGCTTACGGTTGCTATAGTATAGTATGCTATAATCTGAATGGTACATAGACTTGTCGAATCATTTGGTACAGAAGATCTAAGTTCGGTTTAGCATTGTCTTGGCTGTAGACTGCTTATAACCACGACGGATTGCTGCTGAACTGGGTCGAATGATGTGAAGTTATGACCACTGAATTTTCATTCTGGACCACTGGAGTGGAGTACAAAATCGGAGCCGCAGGTCCACGGGAAGTGCGGTGTGCAAGAAGGAGGGGAACGGGTGATGGGAAATTGCCGTTTTTTCCAGTTTCCCGTTTTCCAGTTTCCTGTTTTGGCGCCTTCCTCCACTTGTCAAGACTCTTTTCAATTCCGTACTTGGGCCCCCATGCATCTAAGGCTATCCTTACGTAGGTTGAATTCGACACTACTGGAGAAATCTGATCTCTATGATAAGATTTTTCGTTGTTAATCACTTAAATTTTAAAAAAGTGGTAGGAAAGAGTCGCACTCAGATTCTCATTCCGAACCTAATTTCCAGGAATCTTCCTTCCTTGCGCCCAGACAGGCCCAAACACATCACAAGGCTGCAGAGCTCACAGGGCAACTCGTCTCATGTACGTTTCTTCCTAAATCGATGAGTGCTTCCAACCCTGTCCCATCCCATCCCTTCCCCAATTGAATTGACAGGTTGATTTACCTTGGCGGAGATCTCTTGGAATCCGATCTGAAATCTAAACTCCAAGTGTCCCAACTGGCTGGGAAGATATTGAGGCTGCATAAGCATCAACATTCAAGTTTAATCCAAGGACCGAAACATTAGGGATGCAAACGGCCCTTATTTCGATCCAACCCATACTTGCCTGAGTACGAATCCAAGATGGTATACACGTGTGAGAATGTGGAGTGGCTCGCCTTTCTATCTTCCCTCCTCTTAACAGACTGGATTGCGGAATGATTGCTTCGTATTGCAAAGGAAAGGAGCATTTTATATTGGCGAAATTGCGGTGATGGTCCTGGTGCGTGTCATCTGGTCCCGCTCGCCCTAACCCACGTGGCTAGTGGTGCCTTGCCACGTGTCGGACACTGATGCGTGGCCCCCGAATTTTGATGTAGAGTCGATTTTATTCCCTGACGCGGCGGGCCCACAGAGAGCCCATCATTATTTATTGCTCTTGATGGGGGAACACCGCGGCCTACTCGCTCGAAGGATGTGGCTGAAGAAAAGCGATCGAACTCGAGCTCACTCAGGTACACCGGTTTGAATGCAGATACGTCTTGTCTCGGTTGGACCCCCCACAAGGGACCCGAGAATCCTCTTTTGTGATCTCGCAGCGCCTGCATTTCAATTATTAAGGTAAGAAGATGGCGGAAGAAATTACTGTGCGGAGTCGCAAACGACGCATGACAGTGGTATACTCGCATCTGTGTCCCGGGAAATCACCTTGCTGGACTGAACGCCAAGATCACAGAGCCATGTATTCCTTCCTGCCAACCCTAAAAAACCGCATCTGTTCGATTCGAGCTTCGCGCTTATTCACGCAATCAGCTAGCTCATCGTCAACTCTGGGAACGGGCAGATCGAACTGAAGAATCCTCCGAGTCGGACCGCTCATCGCTGTGCCTCGTGGACTGATGAAATGGGCTTCTGAGTTCCAAGTTTCATCGTCCTGGGCCTGTCCAAGCCCACAGTCCCTTTTCTGGAACACCCACCCTACATACGCTAACCAACCCATGGTTGGTCGGATACATCTCCTTCTGAAAAGAAATTTGGGATTTGAACTTTAGAAACGGAAAAAAAAAAACATATGATTCGGAGAATTTTACTCTACTCTATCGGTAGATACGATCCGAATCGATCTAAACCGGGATCTAGTGAATTTCTAAACTGACCAAATACTACGTGTGCCCAAAAAAATCTGGTCGATACCGTGCCAGTATAAAAGTAAATGCCGTTGAATACAACGATTACAAAGACTCGCTGTCGATATCTGACTTACTGTAATAGGTATGACATAATTTCCCATGGGTTTAATGTTCTTCGTTGGACCAATTTATAGATAATTTCCAAATCGACGGTGACGGAGAAGGAAATATATATATATATATATATATCTGCCAAAATGGAGAAGGAAGAAAAAATGGACTCAGTTTCAAAAAGCAAGCGTGCTTGTTGGCAACCTCGGAGGATAGCATGATTCCACCACTTTTGACAACATCAAAGCATGCGTAAATATATGGAACAGAAGAAAAAGAAAGTCAACCTGGGTTGGAATCTTTTTCTTATTCAAGATCTGGATTAATTGAAATTATATACATACATACTTAGACGTATTAGGATATTGTGTGTGCACTAAAAGAATAAATAATAAATGACATTATTTTCTTGCTCATATATTGGGTTATATACACGGTGGCATCATATGACAGTCTGTTCAAGTTGCCTACAGAATGATCCTATTTTTAGTCAAAGAAATTTAAACCTACCCTGAAAAAGTATACAGTTGTGCGCTTCACAATGTGGACAGAGGCCATACAATTATCGGGATCCTCCGTAATGGAGGGGGCAGTCGAGAATCTTTCTTTTATCTAAGACTCTTAATTTTGCAGATAAAAAGGAGAGAACACGAAACTGATCGAAGCACTTCACGGCCAGTATAAGCCGACGTGGAGTGAGTAAGAACTAGTCTAAGTTGACATCTCAGGGTCTCAATAGGCAAAAGGACAGACAATTTTTTACTAACAATTATTGTCTGTGTTGTCGTGCAGTTGCATAATTGTAACATACGCAACTGCAGAAGACCCTTTTTTCAGTGCAATATGGGGCTGGAAACCAATCGATAAAAAGTACAAAATTTGAGCATGAAAACCCCAAACAGCCTTGAATTAATTAGGATCAGAGTGACAACTATAACAAGCCCATTAAACCTTGGAAAAATGAAGAAGAAAAAGAAAGATCCATACTGTCCACTCTGCTGATCAAGAACTATGCATGCCCTAAATCAATACAGAAGATGAATCCCCAAAATATGGAATTTGGTATCGACTCTCGAGGGAGAAGACCCCATAGCTTGTCAAGTCAACAAACACAGGGGCAGCTAGAGCTAATCAGGTATCGTATATATGACTCTTAAAGAGAGGGGATCTACCTTATATGCTGGGGTGCAAGAACATTTCCGAGTTGTGAGAAAGCCTGATGAACGAGATGATAATGTGATAACTATTCATGTATCTGCACTAAATTATATTGCCAATTAAAGACAGTTCTTGATATATATAGAAGGATTTCTATTGAGCTGCAGGAATAATTCTGGAAAGAGAAATGGAGAAAAGGCAACCCTAGCTGGCCATCATAACAGAAACCAAACAAAATTGTTGTGTTTCTGATCTCTCTCACCCCCGCATGCAACATTAATGTCTAGGTAGCAGAGATATCCGCAATAGCCATTCTCATGAAAAACCAATAAAAACAAGCCATCACACCTACACACACGTGCGATCCATGGTATATTAATTAAAGTGGGGAAGAAACAAGCATACAGATCTGCGTTTACATGTTTGAGAGAGATTCATGGGTACAGCTTAACTGAGAAATCTAATTGTAGAAACATATGGAAGAGATCGGTTGCTCAAGTCATATATGTTTCTGCAATAGATCTATAAAGCTTTCTGATGACAGCTTTCACTGCAATAAAGATTCGCTTGAGTAGATTGTGATATATATGCTGATTCAATCGCATGGATAATAAAAGCATCGTGAAGGAATTCATAGAAAACTGTCTCTTGCTTTGTAGGGCAAGTCTGGATAAATCAAGCACACACAAAATAGAGACGTCACAGACTTCGGAAACAAACTGGTCTGTCTGGAAAGAGAACAACATGAGACAAACTAAATGAAGAGATCGGTATAGAAAATCTAAGAATTGTTCGATGCAACAAACAACAATCTTCGGACCGAGACGCTTGATTCCCCGAGAAAGATAATAGAGAGGGAGAGCTAGCACACAATCAAGAATCCTCACTCGTGATGATGATGATCATGATCGTTTGCTAGCTGAGCTCAAGGGTTTTCCGGCGAACATGAAGATACACTTTTGAGATTGCATCTTCTCGATCTTCTTCGTCTTCTTTTTCTTCTTCTTCTTCCTCCTCCTCCTCCTCCTCCTGCTGTTGCTGCTGTTGTTGCTTGGGCTTTTCTTTTGGTGGGTGAGAGATGAAGTGGTGGTGGTGTTGAATCGGGACGGGAGGGGAATAACAATAAGGGATTGTGAGGGTGTAATGATGATAAGTCAGAGGGTAGGGGAAGGGTGAGGAAGACATTATGATTGCTGCTTTGCTCTCTCTTCTTCCTCCTCTCCTTCTTGTTCTTTCTTGATGATGATGCTGCTGTTGTCTCTCTCTCTCTCTCTCTGTCTCTCTTTGTGAATGTGTTGAAAAACCAACAATTCAATGTATTTCGTGCCCCGTATTATTATTAATGCCTTGAAACCCTAGTTCATCTCTCTCTCTCTCTCTCTCTCTCTGTGTCAAAAGGGAAGTATAAGGACAACCGTGGTGCTTAGCTTTTTCATGCTCTCACCCATCTCTCTTTCTCTCTAGCGAAATTAGGGGAAAGCACAATGTAATCTAGCAGCAGAAAACTGATCTGTCAATATGACACAAAATTTACTGGTAACATGGGGGATCTGAAATTCATTAGCATCCCGTACTGGCAATCTGATGCATATACGAACACCGGCAAGTCTCAACCCATATATATATACGAAGGACAATTTGTGATCTTAAAAGAGAAGATAAAAGGAGAGGAAAAGGGCTCTTCTCTTTTTCTAAGTAAATGGGAAAAGGATCATGTTACAGTCAGTGCTTCGCACGCTTGTGTCTCATCTATCTTTCTTTGCTTTTCAAGTTCTTTTAACAGGTAGAAAACAACTCCCCGTTATTCTAGAAGTTCAAAATTTCCATCCAGCTCATGTTTATCTCATGGTGTATATTGGTACAGTATTTCGGACGGGTCACTTCTCGGACATATTATCTTTCATAATGTTCATCGATTTCTATTTAGGGCATAGTCGAAATGCTATAGTTGCCTGAGCGGCATAAGCGAAACATTTCAAAAGCTTTATTGACACGTATGGTAGCTAGGTTTATATAGGGCAAAAAACAGACCGAGAGACCAGAGGAGCATCTTGGGCCTTCTTATTCACATAGTTAATATACGAATTAATCATATAATATGGGAAAGTTCAAGCACATGATTGGAGGCCTTACACGGCTGATGACTCATTACCAGTTATTATTATTGTTGTTCGTGAATATGCAAATATTCCTGTCTGCTGCTGCGGGAAGATTTTATTTTATTCGATGCATCAAAAGGCTGTTTATGACTGTATATGAATTGGATTAAAAGCTTTATCGGGTAGAGTTAAAGAAGGATTTTTTTTTTTGGCAGAATCAAGAGCTTGACCCTCTCCATACATACATACATACATATATATGAACATGAAGGATCAATTATAAAGAGACACGAGAGGAATCATAAAACACAACAGGGAATAGCTACCCAGCTAGGGATGAATCAAGAAGAAAAACGAGGAGGGGGAGAGAGAGAGAGAGAGAGCTTTGACTGCTTCGAGGAAAACTCAGCCATATGCTCTACGAGAGGAGAGGCGAAGAGCTGCCTCCGTCCCATGTGTGTGTGTATAAATTTATAAGCATAAATGCATATGTTGGTGTGTTTGTCTCTCCTTTCATGACCCTAATAAGAAGATTAAAGAGACCATCTTTTTCCTTTTTATGATAAATCTCTCCTCCGTATTTTCAGTAGGCATCTGCGTATATCACATTAGTCAGAATACAGATTTATAGCCAACTGTGAAGATGCTATCCAAGACTTCATTAAAGTGACGCATTATTTTTATTATTAGTTTTGCATGTTCCATAAAAAAAATCTAAAAACATAGTAAGCTCTTATTGGTCCTATTTGAATCCGATTTGACAAGAAGAAGACGAAGAAGAAGGCTTGAATTAACGTCATTAGAGGTAGCAGATGGGAGAATTTTGTAATGGCTCAATTTCTTTAGCTATGAACAAAGGATCTTAACTAAGAGCACCAGTGAGAGCAAGTGACTTTCATGTTTGACCCTTGATAAAAGTTGCCCCACTTGGGCCACCCTTTCCATCTCAATTCCTTAACATTTGTCCCCCCATCTTCTATAATTGGAGGAAAATGTGTCATGACAACCTCCTTCCTTCCTTCCTTTCTTTCTTTCTTTTTAGCTAAATTAACCAAAGTAAAATAAAAAAGAAAATTTGCTTGCAAAATTTCCGGCATCCGTTGACTAAAATATAAGAAGTTACGATTGAATTTTATAAATAAATAAAAATTCATGACTCAAAAAAATATTTACCCATTTTTTTTAATGAAATTACCCAACTTAAACATATATTTATTTGCCCTACTTTGGACTTTTAAACACCGGACAATACACAGAAATGAGATGAGATGCTTGATAAGACTTGTTCTTGATCTTTGCAAATAATAATTTATTTTAAAAAATAATAATTAAGAAGACATGCATGGCTTTTTCGGGGGACAAAAGTTGGAAATTTTGGGGGAGATTCAAATCCTTTTAGCTCCAAGCAAAAGTCCAAATGTACATCAAAAGTTGTCATGTCTCCTTTACTGAACTTGCTAGCTAGCTAAGCTAGCTTAGCTTTGCTTCACCCTTTTTTTTAAAAAAAAATTATTTTGTTTCTGCTCTCACTCCTTTTTACTCACTTGGTGTTAAAATATCTGTAATTGTAATTCCTTTCCCACATCGATGATCATCCAATACGTGTATATGTGAAATCGATTGCTCGAAGGGTCAACAGTAACAAAATGTTTGTCGATTGCACAGTATTGGAAGCCTCAGCTCGTGTACTTTCGGATTCTTACCAGTGCTTTGCTTGCTGAGAAAATGGGTGGACAATAAGCTCATCTTGCATTCTTACAGAATAGACATTCATCGTGTACGCCCAGCTCTGCATTCTTGGGCATTCTTGGGCCTTCATCTGCTTAATTATAAAACAATACGTGTTATGTGCATACACACACATGTATAAGCTTCAAACCCCCAACACGTGCTTCGACGAGGAAAATCTTCTTATTTTTTAGATTGTCACAGAATTTGGTGCAGTAAAATTTAATGTAAAATCAAGAAATCTCGTATTTCCACCTCCCCTCATTCATACTCCCAACAAATGCAACCGAAGAATATCTCCTAATTGAAAGAACGCCTTGCATATTTTATCATATCATATATGAAATGCTTTGACAAAGAAAGAAGTACTGAAATATTCCTTCAGGGCGGGGGGGCAAACTGTGACCTGTTTGGCTTCTCCCGATATATGCCTTTAATCATTACATTGGAGAAAGTAAGTAATGGCTGGGCTGGCCGATCACAAACCCAACACAACACTATCCTCCGCCTCTCCCCACTTGTGATATTACACACATATATAGTTTTTATTTTCATGTCTTACATATATATATATATATAATTACATAATAGACCTACCAAACCAATTAATCTATATATATAATAAAAAAAAGTAAGTAGGAGGGGTCTTAACAGTACTCTCGTCACTAAAATGACACATCAACATAAGATAAGTCAAGACTCACTCACATGTCAATCCCCATGCCCCACCACACCATCCATCCCTCACAACTTCTCCCTTATTCCTTCCTCTCTTTTTTTTTTACTTCCTTTTTTTCCTAGTTATTATTCGATATCTAAGATACAAGAGTTACGCATCATAATCTTAAATTTTTTGCATTTGATATAAATCTCGCATTAATCCCAATATCTTGAAAATCTAGTGAAGACCTTTCGAGGTATTAGTGGAGAGTATGTCGCGAAGTCCCCACACATCACATGGAAGATGGGAAAGTTTTGCTGGAGACGTACGAATTAGAAAGGTTTCTTCAGCTAATATATGTATATCTATATGTTGATCTAATTTGGAGTGCGATACCAAACCCTTAACAAAACAGCTCTGAATTTGGATTAGCATCTTATCTCATGACGATATTGTCGTGGGCTCAAATGTTCCCAGTCAAGAGTAATGCTTTATATCAATGGTAACGTGTACATACATGCGTGTGTGTATATGTATGTAGGCATACGTGTACGCGTAGTTTCTGCACTTTTGTGGGCTTTTGACCCATAAAATGTGATCTCGAAGGATGGATGGCAGCAGCCCACAGCATCCTTCCTGGCTTCTGTTTCTGTTCCCACCCACTTTTTTTTTTTTTTTTTTGGTTATGGGTGAGAATGAGACTTGATTGACTTTTGTCTTACACTTCCAGTTCAGACCTGGTCACGACTGGGCCCAGCTTCCCCATAGACGGCACATCATCAGCACGTAATTTTTTGGGCCTGAACTTATAATGCTCGCCCAATTATAACAATCCTGGCCCACTACCATGAAAAATTCATCAAAGGTTCGGGCCGTGACCCATGTACACGTCTCAATCGCAGTAGTTGCAGACTTCTGCAAAATCTCAACCTGAAATCCGAAGACCTTAGAAACGGAGCCGAAAGTCTTCGCAGGTAAGGTATCAAATCAGACAATGACACTGCATTTTAATTTAATCTACATTATTAAGCTTCATCCCGGCACAACTTACTTCGCACTTCTTCCCCATCCCCAGTAAGTCCTATGGAGGCACTTCGGTAAACTCAACAGCCTCCATGTCTGCTATGTGACATGGAGGGAAATGGCAAAGTTGATTCATATCCAGTCGACAGGGAGCCATTGACAGAAACTCCCACGAGGAACTCAAAAACGTGGCTGAAGAAAGGCTGGAAAATAACCTTGGAGTTGGAGAGAGAACCATCAAGAGAGCTTGCCACGGTGCCATGAAACCTTGGAGTTCCTCATCAGGAGGAAGTGGCGCTCCTCACAAGTCATTTTTGCTTTCCCATGAACTTGGTCTGCAGGTGACCGGCTCTCTACAGGATCAGGCACTGAACAACTCGTAGAAACCAAGGTCAAACTCGAGGTTTTTCCTCTATGAGAAGCATAGGCAATGATGGGATTGCCTCCCAGAACGACGCCTTTCTCAGCAGATTCCTATCTATTTTGGAGAAGTCGGCACTCCGGAATGAGGTGGGCATGCTTCTATTCTCCAATCTTTCAACTTTCCGAGTCTTACTGATGAGCTCTCCGCACCTTAAGTTCATCAGCCAGTTTCCATCTCTGCTCTTCAATATTGACATCAAGCTAAAAACCTAGGTTTCATGCTGCCCGATAAGTAAACAGAGAACGTGTCATTCATCATTCAACATGCCTTAAATCATAAGTAGGATCATTGCTAGCATAACCATTAAATTCCAAGTTTCGGGTGGAGAAGGCTCTGAAGAGAAAGAAGCAAATGATTTTTACTGGCCATTCAGGGGGTGGTCCTATTGCTATATATGCAACACTGTGGCTCCTTGAGTACCTTAAGAAAGGGAAGATTCAAACTGCATCTCTGTTCTGTTTAACTTTGGGCTCTCCCCTGATTGCCGATCACATATTCTGTCATTCTCTCCAGCACGAGAAGTGGTCCGGCTGTTTCATACATTCTGTTACCAGAGATGACATCATCCCTCGAATTATGCTTGCTCCACCCTTTCACATAAAAGAAATCCTACCAGAAATTCTCTCTTTCCTTTGTAGAAGAACCCAAAATTCAACACAAACATCCACTGAAAGCGGTGGGTTTGTCGAAGACGTGTTCGAGAATGTTATGAGAAACGCTTGTCAGTGTTGCAAACCAAGCTGCTTGCATTTCAATGGGTAGCACGAACCAGTTAGTTGACACCATCACCATCTTCATTGAGCTTAGCCCCTACAGACCATCTGGGACATATGTCTTCAGCAATGGAAAAGGGAAATTGCTAGTAGCAAAGAGCCCAGATGCAGTGGTGCAGCTATTAATCTACTCAGCGCAATTAAGCACCGAAGAAGAGCGTCCTGAGATAGCACTGGCAAGCTTGAGCGACCACTTAGCATATAAAACTGAACTAGAAGTATCTGGCAACCGACGTGTTTATTCCTTTGAGAAGTTTCAGGAATTACCCCTGAATTCAGAGGAATCTGCAGACAGTGAGGCTGAAACCGTCAACACGACCCTAGATGAATTTGGTCTGGCATGCTCTTTTAACTTCGATAAGGTTCATAGATGCTTTGGAAATTTCATCATGCATAAAACCGAGCAAAATTCAGGGGTGAAGCTTAAATACGTAGATCAATTATTCATGACATTGCTGCAAGAAAGGCAGAGAATCAGAAGACAGCCGACCAAAAGAAGATTGATGACAGGAGGGATAGCACGGAGAAAACCGTGGAGGAATCAGAAGTTTACCGAGCTTCATGAGAGACTCGAGGCGTGGGGTATTATGATTCCTTCAAGCTGCATGAATACGAGGAAGATTTTCTTGCCAACGTAAAGAGGCTTGAATTGGCGGGCATGTGGGATGAGATTATCGAGATCTTGAAAGGGTACCAACTCCCAAATGGCTCCAAGGGAAACGAAACATGGTTGGAGCTCGGAACAAGATACCGCCGCCTCGTGGAGCCCCTTGATATAGCAAACTACCACAGGAACGCGCCGTATAAAGACACTGAACAGTACCTGAAGCCTGGGAGCAGGCCGAAACGATATCGGTACCCTCAAAGATGGCACGAGAATTATAGACAGATACCCAGAGGGTCGAGTGGAGAATCCACTTTCTGGGCTGAGGTGGAGCAGCTCAGAATCAAAATGACCGACAATAATACACCGTTTGAAGATGTGGAGGAGAGCGTCCTGAACCTGAAGCTGGACAAGAATCTGAAGCAGTGGTATGACGAATGGGAGGTAAAGAAGGATGTGCTCCTGCTGGACTCTACTCTTGTCAAATGGTGGAAAACTCTCCCTGAGGAACGCAGAGCAGCGTCTCCCATTAAAGATCTCTTGAGCAGCTAATTTTACCAATCTGTGACGAATTCTAAGCTCTAAATGGCATGCTTCTACGCTAAAAAAAAGAAAAGAAAAGAAAGGAAAGTATTGAAAAACAGAAAGGCTGATGGCCAAATGAAAAAATAGCAATGAAGCTGGGATTAGGTGATATCGATCCCAAGGGTAATTAATAATCTCTTGTATTTCTTATTTCACCGTCTCTTTTGTGCGTCTCAATGCTAATAATTGCATCTTGCAGAAGTCTCGGGACACTAAGAAATGGAACCGAAAGTCTTCCACATCCATGTCTCAAATGCGACAATGAGTGACTTAGCTTTTTAGTTCCATCTACAGCTATTAAGCTTAGTATATATATATATTTTTTCCTACCCAGTGAGGAACAATTCTTAGTTAAGTTACTACGAGTCGAGAAGGGAAAGTTCCGAGAGGTAAGTGCTTGACCGACCAAAGAGGAGTTGGCCGAGTCTTTCTTTTATCCATTTCCGCGTCGGAATATATCCTGTGCCCGCGCCTCTGCTTCGCGGAAACCATTAACGCAAAGTCAATTCACAAGTCAGCGAGGAGCCAATGACAGAAACACCCACGAGGAATAATTGTACCCACGTAGCGGCATCACCTCATCTACCCCGCATCCGCAAGTCCTAGGAGGGCATTTCGGTAAACTCGACGCCACCCATGTCTCCTCTATAACTCCAGCTCAGCCCGCCCCCCGATCATCGATGTAAGAAGAAGCCATTGAGGGTCACAACCAGAGAGAGGAAAGCCCCGAGTGATAAACTTACACATGGCGGAACTGGGCAAGAACCTCAGAGACGAGACAGTGAAAAGCGCCTGCCATTTGGCCTTCAAAGCCCACAAGAGCCAGGACGAGAGTTTCGTCGTGGAGAAGAGGGGGTCGGAGATCATCATCTTCGCATTCGCTGGATCCTGGTCGGCCGACGACTGGTTCAACGCCGGCGGCACCCAAGCCTTCGGGGAGGCCAAGATCGATCTCCGGCAGTTCCCTTGCCTCAGGAGCATCAGCAACGATGATCTCGCGAGGGTCAACCAGGCGTTCCTGTCCAAGTTCCTGGCCATCATTCAGGGGTCAACCCTCAAAACAAAGGTAAAATATCCCCTTCTTTCACTTGGAGATGTCCATTAAGCGCTTTATTAATTGCATCTCGAGTTAACTCTCATTTCGATGCCTTGAAGTCTGTTTAATTCAGAAGTGGCCACTCCATTGATAGTATTTCTGGTTCAAATTTTCCAGTTGATGGAAGCTTCGCATGAGAGAAGGCAGATTATATTCACCGGCCACTCTGCAGGAGGCCCAATTGCAATATTCGCAACCATCTGGCTTTTCGAGTACCTGCGGTCGGAAGGGATCCAGCCATCTTCGACATCCCACAATTGTCTCACGTTTGGGTCGCCTCTCACCGCCGACCACATATTCTGCCACGCGGTTCGTCGCGAGAACTGGTCCGACCACTTCGTGCACTTCGTGATGAGGTATGACATAGTCCCTCGGATCCCCCTCGCTCCTCCTTCTTCCACCAGAGGGGTGCTGCCGCAGATCCTCTCGCTCTTCAACCACCCGAACGCCCGAGACTTGCTTGCTGGTGGTGGCACGCTGGCCTCGGAATTCTTTGTGAATGTGACGAGGAATGCGTCTTGCGCTGCAACTCATGCTGCTTGCACTCTGATGGGGAGCACGAACATGTTGATGGACACGATCTCCGGGTTCATCGAGCTCAGCCCATACAGACCTTTCGGAACATTCTTGTTCTGCTCCGGTAGTGGAAGGCTTCTTGTGGTAAAGAACCCCGATGCTGTTCTGCAGGTCTTGTTCTACTCCCTTCAGCTGAGCTCCGAGATAGAAGGACCCGAGGTCGCAAAGGCTTGCCTGTACACACACTTGGATTATGAAAATGAGATAAATGAGTGCTTGGGAAGGCGGGGTACGGTTTATTTTGACAAGTTAGGAGAAATACCGCTGAATTCATGCGATTCAATCGACCCTCAAATCACAGCCATTGATGAGACCCTTAACGACTTCGGCCTGGTAAGTATCCTTGGTTAGCTTCTCAATGAGCGAGTCCAAGAAACTTCCCGCTCAAAATTCTCGCTGCTGTTTACCGGAGAAAATCTTTTTCTCCGCTGTGCAAGATACTCACGAGACTTCTGGTTTGCAGGGTGCAAGGGCGAGGCTGTGCCTCCGAGCGGCTGCAGAATCGGAGAAGCGGAAGACTGCCAACCAGTCCAAGATCGAGCAGAAGAAGGAAATAATGAAAGTTGCCATGGGCGAGCTAGAAGGTTACCGATCCGCGTGTGAGTCTCGAGGTGGTTACTACGATTCCTTCAGGCAAAATCAGTACAACGAGGATTTCCAAGCTAATGTGAAGAGGCTTGAGCTAGCCGGAGTATGGGACGAGATCGTGGAGATGCTGAAGAGATACGAGCTCCCTGAAGAGTTCGAGGGTCAAAAAGAGTGGGTCGTTCTCGGGATGGAGTATCGTCGCCTTGTCGAGCCCCTTGACATTGCCAATTACTACCGGCACTTGAAGAATGACGACACGGGTCCTTACCTAGAAAGGGGAAGGCCGAGAAGGTACAGATACACGCAGAGATGGTTAGAGCATTTTGAACGGAAGCCCAGTGGATCATGTGGAGAATCCATTCTCTGGGCCGAGGTGGAGGAGCTCAAGATCAAGACCTCCAATAGAGAGCCATTCGCTGCTGTTAGAGGAAAGGTTCATGAGATCGAGCGGAATTTGAAGACATGGCTGGATGAACGTGCGGTGAAAACGGATGCCTTTCTAGAGGGCTCATCACTTGTCAAGTTATGGACAGAACTCCACCGGCAATATCCCACCGAAGTGCAAGACATAACAGGATTCATCAGCAGCTGAGAACTACTGCAGTTTTAATATGCTTGAAATGTGTACCAAAATTGGAAACGAGGAACAGCCAGCTAATAGCTTACGAATGGTTGTCACTGTTTTCAATTCGTAATAAGAAGGGGGCTTCCTTTTTCTGTCTGGAGCCAATACACAGCGAGAACAAAGACAGGGGGGGGGTTCTTGAAGGGGTGGAGAAAAAAAATTCAACAATACCAACCAGGAGTGGAGACAGGTCTAACCAAATCATTCGAAAGAACTCTTACCTCTCAGTAGCTCATCTGAATGTAGATTTGGCATAGTGAACCTCGAATAAGTGCCTGTTCTACAACAACAAATATCGATATGCTGAAAAGTAAACAAACATATAATCTGGCCGGTTACTTCATGTTCGAATCTTCTTTCAGCTCAAAAGAATGTACCCCGTGCATCCTTCTTTGGTTTCTACTTCCATATGTTGGTCTCACTGGATACATTCCCATGTGACACCCATGAGCACAAAGAAGCCACTCGTATGGTAACTGATCTGAATGCTTTCTCATTAAGGTTCTCCCTTTCAAAAAGGATTTAGATCCGCATGCATGGAAACTGCGAAGTTGTCCTAAACCAAGATTCTTCTTTCCAAAATCAATCAAAAGTAACTCCATTAAGAAGATAACCGACACAGGACTTGACCTCAAGAGGAAGCAAAGTATCAATCCTCTGGCTCCTCAACCACCTTTTGTTTGGTTCCTTTTCAATTCGCTAATGTCTTTGACATGGAAAGGTTGAGGTAAGGCATATACGGCTCTCCTCAACGTTCCATATCAACACAAACAAGATGCCGATTGTTGGCGATAAGACCTGTCATCTCTAGTTCCAACCTCATCCCCTCGAAAAAGGAAAGGAAAAGTAAAGGTTTCTTGAGTTCCACGGAAGAAAAGGTTGGGGCCACAGGCAACTTTAGCCGGAGGAGAGCATATATGAGGACCCAGCAACCACCGTTCCCGTAAGTGACAATCATTTGTGAAGTGTTTCATAGGAGAGAAATCAGATACAGAACACAAAATCATGGCTGAAGAATGGCTGAGAAGTCATCTTGGAGTTGAAGAAAAGACCATCAAGAGAGCTTGCCATTTAGCCATGGAAGCTCACAAGGATCCACAAAAACCATTCATTGTCAAGAGGAAATGTTTCTCATCAAAAATCATTTTTGCCTTCCCAGGGACTTGGTCCACGGGCGACTGGTTCTACAGGGGAACAAGCACAAAACAATTTGGAGAGACCAAGGTCAATCTTGAGGTTTTTCCTTCTATCAGAAGCATAGGCAATGCTGAAATTGCCTCTGTGAACAACGCCTTTCTCCGCAGATTCTTGTCCATCATGGAGAAGCCTGCACTACACAATGAGGTGCATGCTTCTGTCCTCCTACACTTTCAGACTTTATCACACTCAACTCAACTTTATTGGTCTAGCGGATCAATTCTCAGCGTCATTGGTTTCGGTAAGTCGGAATGCCATCTTCCTCATTTGCATATCCTGATCTCCAAGACTCATCCTCAACCTTTGCCAACTCGTATCCCATCTCCATTGTTCAATTTTCATCTCTGATCTGCAATGATGACATCAGTCTAAAAACTAGGCTATAACTTTCTTGCCCTGTTGACTAAGAACAAGTGTAAAAACAAAAGCTCCACCCCGCCTGGTGTGTAAAACATGAAACCTGCCATCCATTGTTCAACTTGGCTCGGTCATAACTGGGATCCTTACTCATAGCTATTAAATTCCGAGTTTCAGGTGGACAAGGCTTTGAAGAGAAAGAAGCAAATTATTTTTACAGGCCATTCAGGAGGTGGTCCGATTGCAATATGTGCAACCGTCTGGCTCTTTGAATACCTTAAAAAAGGGAAGATTAAAACTACATTGCCTCTCTGTTTAACTTTTGGTTCTCCCCTGATTGCTGATCGCATATTCTGTCATGCCCTTCGGCGTGAGAAGTGGTCGGATAGTTTCATAAATTTTGCTACCAGATATGACATCATTCCTCGAATTATGCTTGCTACACCCTTTCATATAGAACAAATGCTCCCAGAAATTCTCTCTTCCTTCAGTAAAAACATCAAAAAGTCAACACCATTATCCATGGAAGGCAGTGGGTTCATCAAAACCATGTTTGAGAATGTTATGATAAATGCTTCCACTGTTGCAAACCAAGCTGCGTGCATTTTAATGGGTAGCACAAACCAGTTAGTGGACACCATTACCAGCTTCATTGAGCTTAGCCCATATAGACCATTCGGGACATATGTCTTCTGCTATGGAAAAGGGAAATTGCTAGCAGCAAAGAACCCAGATGCGGTGCTGCAGCTATTAATCTACTCTGCACAATTAAGCACCCATGAAGAGCTTCCTGAGATAGCACAGGCAAGCTTGAGTGAACACTTGGCATATAAAATCAAACTAGAAGTATCTGAAAACCAAGGTGTTTATTACTCTGAGAAGTTTCGGGAATTACCCCAGAATTCAGAGGAATGTGCAGACGGTGAGGCTCAAACCATCAACACAGCCCTAGATGATTTTGATCTGGTACGTTTGCGTAAGCCTGGATAGGTTTTATAGATGCTTTAGAAATTTTATCTTGCATAAACCAAGCAAAAATCAGGGGTGAAGCTTAAATCTCAAGATCTCATGACATTGCTTTACCAGAGCGTAAGGGCAAGGCTATGCCTTCTTGCTGCAAGAGAGGCGGAGAATCAGAAGATGGCCAACCAAAGAAAGATTGATGACAGGAGGGATAGCATGGAGAAAACCATGAAGGAATTAGAAGTTTACCGAGCTTCATGTGAGACTCGAGGTGTGGGATATTATGATTCCTTCAAGCTGCAGACATATGAGGAAGATTTTCTTGCCAACGCAAAGAGGCTTGAATTGGGAGGCAAGTGGGATGAGATCATCGAGATGTTGAAAAGGAACCAGCTCCCAGATGGCTTCGAGGGAGACAAAACTTGGGTGCAGTTGGGAACGAGGTACCGCCGCCTCGTGGAGCCCCTTGATATAGCCAACTACTACAGAAACGCACTGTATAAAGACACTGAAAGGTACATGAAGGCTGGGAGCAGGCCGAAACGATACCGGTACACTCAAAGATGGCATGAGCATTATAAACAGGTACCCAGATGTTCGAGCGGAGAATCCACTTTCTGGGCTGAGGTGGAGCAGTTCAGAATCACAATGACTGACAAAAATACACCGTTTGATGATGTGAAGAAGAGCATCCTGGAGCTGGAGAAGAATCTGAAGCGGTGGCATGACAAGGGCGAGGTAAAGAAAGACGCGTTCCTGCCGGAGTCTACTCTTGTCCAATGGTGGAAAACTCTACCCGAGGAACACAAAGCAGCGTCTCCCATTAAAGATCTCACCAGCAGCTAATTCCAGCTACCTGTGACGAATTGTAAGCTTTAACGGCCTTCTTCTGTGTAAAAAAAAGAGAGAATGTATTTGATCAAAAAAGCAAGCTAAACAGAAGAATTTATGAGAATCAACTGAGATCGCATTTTCATCTAGAACACATCCAGATCGACACTCTCTGACCAAGGGATCGCGTTTATTCCGTTTCCTTCCTATTTTATGAACCAAAAACTGCAATCGCTCAACGGAGACTGCACAAATCCGCTTAAAAGGAGATCAATCGATTGCTTAAGGTCATCAATGGAGGTACAGAACATTTTAATACCTCATCGGAAGATACAGAGATTAATCAATCAATTGCAAGTCAGGAGTGCAGTTCTTCGCATCAAATTCAACGTGAGCACCAGTCACCGATCGCTCTCAGAATCTCCTGTAACGACTGAGATTGAACGAGTTCTTCTTAACGGAGATCGATCGAAACGGCGGGAAAAACTGGAAGAAGGGGGGAGTATGGCTCCGCGGATACCTGAGGCTCCCGTAATTGACTGAAATATCCTCAGGGTTCGTGTTATTTTCTCAATGGACGACTCGAGGGTCACGGGTCCTTCAGAAATGGGCCCAAGCCCATAAATTGCCACTGCATGTTTGGGCTGCTGGCGGGCCCATTGTGTTCCACCACAAACACATGGTTCCTCTTGATAGACACATAAAAGTCGATCCAACTGGCATTAGGTGATTACCATGGCGCAGAGGAATTGTCTTCTATCAAACAATGATTCCATTGACAGCTCGGACCATTTTTTTTTAATTAAATCAATTATAATTTGGTGTTATTTGTTCATCATGGAGGACGAGTGAATCTGATCCAATATGTGCGGGGTTAGGTAGGGCAAGTGAACGAACCTGAAATAAATGCCGGCGCCATCCTTGCTGTTCCAGCTCTCCATTTCAATCAAGCTCATCTTCTTGCAGATTTTGGCACCTCTTCCTTCCACGGTAATGACCCTACCTTTATTTATGGGTGCCCTGCCCAAGATGGTGCCCCCAAGGACATTTGCTAGTGATACATTCACACGTCCTTGCCGGTCCTAATTGATTAAAAGACATTCATCAAACTAACATCTTATCCGTATTCATTTATTGCTCTCTCTTCCTTTTAGATAGGGAATCATGAGATGTAGATAGTTGAAATACTTTGATACATATGTTGCCTAAATAATATTTGCAATTAAATCTCATGAATAGAGGATAATCATGTTGGAAATATAAAATATCAGTTGATAGGCTAATCACATTTCAACATGATCTAGTCGCCATTTTATTCAATCTTTTAATACAATATGGTGGCCGGTTCTAGTTCACCATAATTGCCCCTCATTTTCTATGGAATTAGATAATTTTATGGCTTTTTTTAATGCGAAGTGAGGGTGATTATAATTTTTTCGGGGCCAAAATAAGTTAGTGAGGTACATTCAATTCAATATAATCACTTCACGTTTGAAAAAGATATGAAATTATCTAATTATATCTGTGTATCAACTCATTAAATCTTTATTTTTCACCTTACTCCACGGAGAGAGGGGTAAGAATATAGTGAAATTACGTACTACTACCGATGCTAGAATATTATAATGCAAGCTGACCTATCAGTAGCGCGTAACGTAACATGATCTGTATGCTCGATGGTCTCCATAGCTTTAAGAAAAAGGTCCACACACGGGAAATGATTAAATTAATTATAGAGAAATTATCAAAATTATAAGAAATCATAATAAAGATGAAAATAATAAATGAACGAATGAATGGTGGGGCCACCACATAGTTCTCGGCTTTTTACCTTTGCTTCCAATCCAAGTCACACCGTCTCGAAGGAACGTAGCTTGGAGAGCCAGGGAAGGCAAGGCAAAATGATTTCCCTCCTATTCCGCGATGCTAATCCGTTCACAACTTCTTATTAGGTGTGTCAAATTTAGAATTCAAAAAATTCTTGGAATTGGCATTTGAAAATTAATAGTAAATTTTATATTATATAACACATCATTCATTAGATTAATTAATATTATAATATTAGATGTTATTAATATAAAAAATTATTTTTTTCTAAAAATCAAATAAAAAAATAATTTAGAAGCACAGTGGGTAAAGTAGACTCGATTTAATTATCTTCCCTGCTAATTCGTATTAAAAAGGAAAATCGAGGACTAAACGTGTTTAAAGAAAGAGAAGCAAAAAACTAGGAGTTTTCGATTTTCGTGAAACGGCGCCGTTCAACTACTCTGGAAAACCACCTCGCGGGGCGGCCCCACCAGTTAGTCCCCTGTGAGTGGTAGTTTTATAAGGCAAAGACACTGCACGACGTCGCCAGCTAAAAAGTGCTCGCGCCACCGGTCCCAACTGCCACCGGAAAAAAAACCGCGCCACTGCTATCGCCGGCGGCTCTGCCGGATTTTAGCTAGATCCGCCACCCAGTAAGTAACTCCCGCCGCCGTCTCCCACATCAGCGCCAGAGGAGTTCGCGGCTCTGCTGCAACAATGCCGCCTGCATCTTCCACTGCTGCGCCGCCACAGAGCCTGAAGCAGCGAGTGCTGATTTGCCTCACGAAGCTCTCAGACCGTGACACCTACGGGCTTGCGGCGGCGGAGCTCGACTCTATTGCTCGCTCTCTGGATTCTTCGTCTTTCCCAATCTTCCTGTCCTGTATACATTCCACCGACGCTGCCGACAGAACTCTCGTGAGAAAGCAATGCGTGAACCTGCTCGCGACGCTGTCCCTCACACATGGAGACAGGCTCTCCCCCTACCTCGCGAAGATGCTCTCCACCGTCACTCGCCGCCTCCGTGATCCTGACTCCTCCGTGCGATCCGCTTGCGTCAGCGCTGCATCTACCATCGCATCACATGTCACCAAGCCCTCGTTCGAATCTTTCGTGAAGCCTTTTTCTGGTAGGGATATCACTGCTTGAATGAATATTTTTGGGAAGCATGATGCTCTTCCGTAATGATACAATTTAAGTAGTTTTCTAATCAAGCTATAGAAATACTCTGCCCACTTTTAAATAGGATAACCTTCCATACGAAGAACTAAGCCATTTGAATCGTTAGCAAAAAATAATCTTTGCAATGCCTATGCCTGAAGTATTCTGCATTGGACATACTCTGAGTGAAGAAAATCATTTATTGGTCAAGTTGTGGTAACAAGGATGTCAACGTATGACATACATCGCCCTTTTTCTGTGGGAGAAATCAATACCGTTGTACATTTTATGATCTGATATTTTTTTCCCCTCGTAATGCAAATCTGTACAAATAGGATTTGCATTATGATTGTTTTGCTCGTTTTGACTTGAGGATTTTGCCGCTTCTAGCTAAAAAGTTACAAACTGAAATGTGATTTTCTTGCTTGGAGATGCACTCTTCACGGAGCAAGATGTGAATGCTCAAATGGGAGCTGCTCTTTGCTTGGCTTCTGCAATTGATTCGGCTCCCAATCCTGAGCCAGCGAAGTTGGGGAGATTGCTTCCGAGATTTGAGAAGTTGCTGAAGTCTAATGTGTTCAGAGCTAAAGCTGGAGTTTTGACACTGATCAGGAGCGTAGTTGGAGTTGGTGGGGCTGGAAATATTGCAGCATTGAAGAATTTGGTTCCCTGTGCAATGGGATTACTGAGTTCTGAGGAGTGGGCAACAAGGAAGGCAGCTGCAGAGGTAATGTTAAAGTTAGCTGTGGTGGAGAGGGATTCATTAGCTGAGTACAAATCTGGGTGTATGAAGGTCTTCAATAATCGAAGATTCGATAAGGTTTGAGCTCCAATCTTATGTAGTTAAGCGGCATCTTTTGTTGGGTTTATTTTTTCTCTTGATCCAAGAGGCTGATTTCTTGGCAATTTGGATTTTGGCTTGGTTATACCTGGTTATTTGGCTCATTAGTTTGTATCGTTTGCTTATTGATTATGGGGCTTTGTGATGTTTTCAAAATGTGAAATTGGTAATTCATGCATGTGTTTGGTTTGTAGGTGAAAGCTGTTAGGGAGGTCATGAATCAAATGTTGGAAGCCTGGAAGCAGGTTCCTGATACATCAGATGATATCTCCGCTCAAAATCAGTCAATATCGTCAGGTTGGACATTTACAAGTGACTATAGATCATGTACCCTAATATTTTTTACATTATCGTTATTGTAACAGTTTGCTTGACATTGGTTTTCTCTTTGCTTTTCATGTGCTTGGGTTGGAACAGAAAATGCAAATGATGCAAGATATACAGCTGGGGCAAAAAATGTTTGTTGTGCTGTTACCCAGGTGAGGAAGAAACAACGTCCTGCAAGAAGGTCATCGCCACCAGAGAGTTCGTGTGCGGCAACTGCTAGAAAGATAAATCCTCTAAAGGACAGTGACAGAAACACAATCCCAGCAATTATATGGAAGGCAGACCAAAAGAAGCCTTCTGATTGGAATGCTGCTTCCAATTTCTTATCAAGAGGATCTGATGACTACGATCCTAGGGAGGGCAATGAGAATACTCCAGACAGAAGCAATATTGAGATAGATGGGGCTTCAAAGCCGGAAAGAAGAGCCCTTTTTTGCAAGAATTCTGATGAGAGAATGCACAAGCACGGTGTCTTCAGGTCTGGATCTCGAGTGGCTCCCTGCAATGAGGATAGCTTCAAGTCCATCCAAGAACTTCATAGGAATCACAAGGATTGTGAAGATTTATCATCCATCCGTAACCAGCTCATGCAAATTGAGAAGCAACAGTCAAGCCTACTAGATCTCCTGCAGGTTTGATACAATATTAAAAGAGCGCTGTTGCCTGTTGTGGCCAGTGTGGCGATCTGGAGTGCTTCAAAAGGAAGAAAATAACCAAATTAAGATAATGGCATGAGACTATATTGTGGTCATATAGAAAATCCCTCATCCATTAATCATGAATTCCTATCTGAGGACGATATCTAATATTGCCATCCCAAGAAGATGCTACTTATAGCTACAAAGGCTACAGTGCAAATGGATGATTATGCTGCTATACGCAGGCAGTTCTTTGCTGATAATTATTTTGTCAAATGTTAATGCTGGTGATAACGTATTATGCAGAAATTCATGGGAAGCACCCAAAGTGGAATGCGTTCGCTGGAGACCCGTGTACATGGTTTGGAGCTGGCATTGGACGAGATCTCATATGATCTGGCAGTGACAAGCGGAAGGATGACGCAGTCCAGGTCGTCCACAAGAACTTGTTGCATGTTCCAGTCAGATTTCATCAGCTCCCGTTTCTGGAAGAAAAATGATGCACAGAGACTGAACTCAAGGCCCGCTGCTTCTCTCCGGACTCCAGCAGCAGATGTGTCGTGCCTGAGAGCAGACAGGATGAGTGAAGCTGAACCATATGCTTTGGAGCACTGCAGGTTTAGGCACCGGGGTGGTGCCGGATTCATCGTGAATCCATTGGCAAAGATTCTCAGTGATCCAAGATCAATGTCGGAGACGGCAGCACAGTAGCCAGTACCATCAGCTGATGCGGTACACTAATCTTTACATTCTGCACCCAATTATTTGCCTCTGCTGGATATGCTAAAACTCCTGATTCCAATACTCTTCTGTTCCGTGGCAGGTGTGCTGCATTTCTGGCTTCATAAGGGAGGCTATTCGGTCTACATCGCTTATTTCCCCAATGCCTATAAGAGAGTGTGACTGATCACGAGATATGACTGCTAAGTATGATTCAAACCATCGGCATCAGATGGATTAGTGTGCCAATATGCGGCGGCTGGGGGCAGTTCTGCATAGTTGGGTATGGCATGAGCGAAGAGGACAGCCTTCTCTTATATTTCCTTACTAAGCTGAGTGTAAAAGAGAAAAGCGAGGGTGGTGTTCTACTCAGGCAACATCCAAATATTACTATGAAGCACAGCTATTACTGTACATAGGGAGGTGGAGCAAAAGCATTATAGAGAGTTCCCTTATTCTACCGATAAACCTAGGAAGTGGCTCATCCCACAGGAATCACTGTGTCTTCTCTTCTATGTAACCATGGTTTCCGCTGTTACCCCTTTCCTTTCGGCGCATTATAAGCTAAAGAAATTTCTGGTGCTACCGGCGGTATTTTATGCATTGCACACACGCAAAAAAAAGACTCAGGGATGCCATCCCCCATGGGAGCGCGATGTAGTTATTAGTTTTAGTGTTGGATATCTCTACTATCCTTCACTCGTATTTTATTTCTATATCTATATAAGTATGCCTGTCTGTAATACGCAATAATGGGCCAGCTTATTGGTTAAAAAAGGAAAAAAAATGCAATAATGGGCTTGCTGTGGTTCCGAGTGAGTTAGTAAACCAACCAAGAAGATGCGATTCTTCGCACTTTACAGATTGGCCTTCCTTTGCCCTCATTGTTCAGGGAAATTATATTTATAGTCTGGACAAGCAAATGCTGCTAGTGATGCAAAAACTCTAATAAAATCATTAAAAAAAAAAGTCAAGAAGACGCCAGCCTGGGTCTGGGTTCAATATCGGCTAAGAGGAAATTAAAAAAACCTCTTAACCAGAAATGAAGGCCCAATTCACTCCAAGCCACAGAGCCGTTGGTACTTCGTGGGAGATCGCTAATTACCTTTCACGGGCATTATCAGTCAATTCAGAGGGAAGAGTCTGCATGGAAACCATATTCTCTTGGCGTAACAAGTACGACATAGAAATATTATTACCTCCCCGACTTTCATCCTAGAAATAAAAAGCACCAGCCAGGTTTCTACCTTGAAAGGAATGAACAGCAGGATCGATATAATAAAATTAACAGTTAATAATATGACTTTTGAATTAGTTTCTCGAATTCTTTTGAGATCCAAAGTTAATCCCCGATGCTCATTCCTTTAATAGAAAAAAAAAGTCCCTTTGTTGCTACCTACTCTGTTTCAATAATGGACTGTTATGAATTAGCAGATAAATACATGGATTAACTTGATGCAAAAATCATTAGGGTACTAAGTGTTTTGGCCAGTGGATCTTTCATGGACCACATGACAGTTACATCTCAATTAAAAGAGAGCATACTTTTAAAGACAGGATATGTAAGATCACTTTTGATACAACCTAAGCAAAGGTTAGGAAATAATAATATGCTCCTAGGTTCGATCAGTTATGACTAACACTGACAATATCTCGATGGTTCTGAGCTGTACCTATCTATAAGTGCACAAGGTTCTTCAGCTCTACCCTGGCATTGCCTCTTCCCGAAGATCTTCAGTTAAATGCAGTCTTAAAAACTATCCTTCAGAAAGACTCTGATGATTTAACTGCACAGCTCATCATGCCCTCAGATAAATTAATGAGCTGCAAAATGTAGCGAGACAAGAAGTCACAATAGTAATTAACAGTAATCAAACTAATTAAGGTACTTGGAAAAGTTGCATCACAGAACTCAACAATGAGACCTGCCTACCAAAAAATGCATGTTGTTATAATGTAAAACAAGCACCATTCCAAATCCGAAATCCTGAAACTGACAACTAAAGTAGGTGGGCAATGAAGCAATTTCATTGCAGTAGACTTGGGAGACTGCTGCATAATAATATCCAGAAGGACATAATTCAGTCTAATCTGCAATATCATCTAGTACATGCATGTGCCTCAAAGTATGGGAAAAGATGATTGTATGCTGCTCTAGGTGGACAGCAAAGAGTTTGAAGCTATAGATGTGGTAATGCAACACTTATTTTAAAAGGATAGGAAACTTAACTGAAGAAACATATAAAGCAAAGTCAACCTGTAAGGTGATTTCTTTTTGTTGAATTTTGGTTTCTTTGTGCAAAACGTGGCCCAAGAGATATAAGCAAGGGAAAGACAGCTCTGGTCCAGGAGAATTAATGAATGTGCATAAGGCACAAATTCAAAATTGTGCTGTGTATCAATTCCTGAGACTAAACCTTATGAAGAAAAGCCCTTCCAAGAAAGGAAAGAAGAAGAACAACTAATGATGCTATTTTAACCAAAAGAAATCCTGAGATTTGAAAGGCATCTTCTCAGAACCAAGCAAAAGTAAGGCTTGAGTAATTTCAGAGCAAGTTGCTGTTAATTCTGCAATCCCTGCCAGAATTCATGAAATTCACTAATGCCTTATGTACTTGCTGGAAAAGGTTCAACATAAGTTCATCCAAGAAATAAAACAAAATGATAGAAAAAGAGAAAAACAGATTAAACAGAAAATACTGACCTGCTCAGCAACTTCCATCAACTGAGTATGTCCAGACGATTCACTAATCCGGTCAAACATGCTTGTCTCTTGGGAACAATTGCATTTATATATCTCCATTTTTGGTGTATTATGGTCAGCGGTTGAATTCCCATCAGAGAAGTTCAATTTCCCCTTCTTCCGCCTTCTTTGAAATGTGTACTTGAGGAATTTACTGTTATATCTATCTTCACTATCAGGATCAGCTAGATTAAAAGCTTCAATTTGAGATGATAAGTAGTTAATTCTCCCAGTATCAGATACGGCAGATGAAAACATCAAAGCCTCCTCCTGTCCCTTTCCTTGTCTTGTCACCGGTTCTTCTATCATTAACTTGTTCTTGTCCCTTCTATCCAGAAAACTACAAGGCTTACTTGGTTCAACATGATGATCAATGAAAGGATGTTTTGATTTCACACCAATTCGCTCTGCATCCAAGGATAATCTATGGACCCAATGAGATTCCTGGGTAGATTTTGAGAAACACATATTAGAAGCTTGCTGCTTCTCTACTCGCACTGGAGCTCTACCTCTCAAATATCTAGTAGTCCTCTTTCTTTTACTTTGGAATGACTTGGGGATCTCAATGTAAAGATTGTTTCCATTTGTCTCTGTCACTTCAAGCTCATCTGGATCTTCTTCTATTCCAAATGGTTGGTCAGGGCTTAGGTTGGGGGTTGTGCACGATGCATCATTTTTTGCTCCCTTGTGCACTCTATTTCGAAAATGCTCCTCTTTTCCAGGAAGAGACAACTGCCCGAAAAGGTTCCCTTCAAATGCATGAATTCTCTGAGTGAATGAACTCTGACCAAGGCCAGTCTCTGTCTCTTCCATTATTCTGGCCGAAAAATCTGGGTTATAAGCATAAATATAGGCACTTTGCCGATAACTGGTACGTGTGTCCCCCTCTATCATTTCTGTGGAAGCAGCACCAGGACCAGAAGAGGTTCTGTTCAAAGAACTCAATCTATTGGTAGCCAGCTTTGCCAGCTCAGCTCGTGCTTCTGTCAATTCTCCTCTAACCTCTTCTACGATATCCTCAGCTTCGTTAAGCTGTGCTTCAAGCTCATCAATTCTTTTTCTTTGACTTATTGCAGTCGCTTCTGCTTCATTTGTCTGCATTCATGAAAAAGCTGTGAGTAGTCAATGCAAGGTCAACTGCATGATAAAATCATGAATTTCAGCAGATGTTACTTCAAAACCACCTTGTCTTCAATCTCCATAACAAACAATTGCAGCATCACATTTTTTATTTTATGGTAGAATGCTAGATTCGATAGATGAGGGTGATGATCATCCACAATCTCCATAAAGACAATATCATTATAAGTTACAAATCATGAACGCTTCCATTGCAACTATACCTTAACATCCAACATTTGCTTTAATCTCATAAGCAAATGCAAGCCCTCATCTTTTACATCAGATAGTTCTTGCTGAAGCCGTAACCTTTTCTCCTCTGATGCCATGACACGATATGCTGCCTCCTTTGATATGTTCACGATTATCTCAGCATAAGCTTTCTGTAAGGCATTCAATTTCTAACCAAATAACAGGAATGAGATACCAATAAAAATCAAACACATGCTAGGATATCAGCTAAAGGAAGACCAAAGACAGAAATACATCACCGAAATCAAATACCTAAAGGAAAAGGTCGAACTAGAATAGGATTATAAACCAATATAATAGCATGTCATAATGGATTAAAAAATGAAAACAGGTGCAAGCATGCTCAGATGAGCCCACAGGAAATTATAATGATGCCTCCTTATATAAATTGAGGATCATCTACTCGTATGCCTTTCTGAAGCTGATCAAGCTCCAAAGGAAAAACAAAAAAATGACCCACAAAAAGAAAAACACCGCCAAAAGATAATGAAAAGCTTTATAAAAAGCACAACAAAAACTTAAAAGCAGCAAAAACAGCAGGATAGGAAACAATGCTAGCTGCATTGATCGATACCATAGGGGAAAGAAAGTTAATAGCAACTTTAGCATCAGAGATGAAACAGACCATAAGAAGGCAACACAGTTACTGAATAACAGTCACCAGAATCATATGAACACTGGAAGGAGCCGAAATCATCACCGCCGGAATTGACCAATACCAATCAAACACTTAAGGAGACGGAATAGAGAAAGAATCGAGCCATTGGCTGCATAATGATCGCCGGGATCACAAAATACGCCAGCAGGAACAGAACACAGTAGGATCAAAAGCCATATTCAATCGCATTAACCGATACTGGACATGAAACACAGTCGATACTAATCAAAAGCGAAGACCGACGAAATTGCTGCAGGAGAAAAAGCGATAACTCACTGCGGATTCGTCCATCTTCCCCTCAGGTCACAGGAGCAGCTCAGAGCCCTCGAGCTCACCAGAGAGCGAGTGGAAGTCTCAGAAGAGTTCACAGTTTTGCTCTTCGCTTATGGAGAAGTAGTCTGTTACGAACTGAAATTCCAGTTTCCCTTACGAGACTGCCTCGGTAAAGTCGTTTAATTACGAAACGGCCATCAGAGAAGCGGCCCAGCCCGCGCCGGTTCAGTCTTCCACTTTCCTGGGCTCTCCATTTTTCGTGTCTGAGGGCGGGCTCTGATCTGATGAGATAGAGCAGTAGCTGCTGCAGGTCTCAACCACTAAGATACGGACACGCGTCAGGCGCGTGGAGGGCTGGAGACAGGGAACTGCTTTGACACGTTTGGGGCTTCTATTGGGCCTCGATGGTTAGCAAATAGCAGGTCGAGCCTTCCACACGATGAAAATCTACTGTGGGCCTAATGGGCTGGCTCAAACCCACGAGTTGCACATTGTGGTCCGCTAGGGTGTGGATGGTAGATTTTTTTTTTCAACGTGCTATGAAGGTTTTTTTTAATCCTCTGAATTTTCTTTTAATTTTTGTTATAGTCCATTTTTTTAATAAATATATTATAGTCTTTAATTTTTCTGTTAATAGCGAAGGTTTGGGGAGAAAAGGAACAGATCAAGTATTTCATGATTATCCCATTTTATGAAATAAATTGCTACTGCGGGAAAAAAAATGAATTTGAGCGGGAAAAACGAATCCCGAGAGCGCAAATATTTCCCGCGAACCCGGCCCACTAATCTCACCCGACCCGTGACCGCTACCGAGTTTATCCTTGTTCTCTGCTCGTCTCCTCCTCCTCGCTCTCCTCTCCCTCTGGCTTTCCAGTTCAGCGGCATTGATCCCAGTTCGATTCTCTCTGCAGGTTTTCATTTCCTTCATCTGTGATCGATATCGTCTTCGCCTGTTACCTCGACGTGTTCAAGATTAAGCTGTCCTTCAATGACTTTGAGCTCGAGTTCGAGGAGTTTGCTCAGCTAGACCACTGGCGTGGGTCTCTTCGTCTCTTTAAGTACATGCAGCGGAGATAAGGTTCAGGGCTAAGGAACACATCTGCACGATCATGATTATTCTCTTGGACGTGAGGGTTTGCTCGATAAGTTCCGAGAGGTGTTTGCTGCAGATTGCCGAGCCACAGTATTCGTAGCAATATCTTCTATCGTGCACGGCACTGATCGATTCCTATGGTTTAAATGGTCAATTCCAGGTTTTCCTTGAGCTGCTCGATAGATTGAAGAATGACAGGATTTTGCTGATTATTTTGACTTATAATACCGTGATCAATGCCCGTGCTAGGGTGGTCTTCACTGGGAAGGCTTATTGATTATTATTATTTTTGCAGAAATGAGACATAAGGCAAGTCATGGCCTGTGAGTTGAGGCCGAGATGGCGCTTAGGACTGAACTACAAGGAGGGGCAATTCCTCTCGTTATTACTTGTAGCTATCTTGGTGAGACATTTTAGAAATTGGATAACTCAGAGAGGGTCTCGGTGCTGCTCAAAGAGATGGCATCTAAAGGGAATTTTCCAGAGATTAAAATGAGTTGTTAGAGGTATAAGCTGATTCTGGTTCAACTAGTGAAGCTATGGGCAGATGCAAGAGGCTAGATGTCTGCCAAATGCTACTAGTTATAGTATTTTGTTGAATTTGTATGGGAGATATGACGCTGTCCGTTCCTTAAGAAGAAAGTGAGTAATGCTGAGCCAAGTGTTACTTCTTACATTATATCAATCGAAATTTTTTGGTGAGGGTGATTATTTTAAGGAGGTGGTGATTCTCTTCCACGATATGATAAATGGGAATGTCGAGCCAAATATAGAGACATGCAAAAGGCAGATATCTGCATACGGAAGGGAAGGACTTTTACGAGGATTCAAAGAATATGTTAATTCATATGAATGAGAAAGGGATTTTGCCTGCTTTGAAAGTCTACATTGAATTCAAAGATCCTATTATAGATGTGATTACATACATACATACATCAATATATATATATATCTAGTATATTTAGACTATATATAAATATACAAGGTTTCTAAGAATCCTATGGATGAAAATAAGGTCCCTCTTGGTCTTGTTAAATTTTTATAAGTAGAATCCTATAACAGTGATATTGATTCTTGGATTTATGGATTTCAGCTGGTTGGGGTTGGGGGGTGGGTGTTGTGATGTGGGATCCGTAGTAGGTGACAAAGCTCGTTGAAGCATATGGCCAGGCTGCATTTTCTGGAGAAGCCATTATGTGCTTGAATATAACGAATGAAGTTGGAAGCAGGGCCACTGCTGAAACCTAAAACTTGATTATTCTTATATTTGCAGGCGGTGGACTGAGCATACGTTGAGGAAAATACTGATACAGATGGGGGAGTTCAGATTGCCAAGTGAGACATAATCCAGATGAGTGAATACTTGAGTTAGTCTCCAGTGTTTACTGCTTTGCCAGTCTTATTGACCTGAGTTAAGAGTGGTTCAGGGAAATTAAAGCTTCAGACTGTTGCCCAGCATTATGTGTTGATCTATGGTGTTTGTGTTATGTGAAAATGTAGGAGGTCAGTAGTCACTCTGAACTAAATAGTTGAAACCTGTAATTGGGAATTAACACAGGAGATCAGTAGGTACTCTGGCTCAATCACGCATGGATAGTACATTCCCATCTCTCAACTTTTAGCTGGCTTTATTGTCTATAGGAAATGCCTAACGCTGATGCTTACAGTGTTGACATCAAGTATACAGGTCCTTAACCTCATTGACGCCTTAATCATTTTTCCTTTTTCAAATCTTTCTTTTTGAGATGTTTCATTCAGCAGAGGAAAGGTTTCTTCTAGGAGTCGGTTGCCTCCCAACTGTTCTGTGAATTGATTGTCAGAGAAAGCTCTTTCCAGGTAATTCTAAAATCCCAAACATCTTAGTTGACTGCACTGGAAATACAACGATCTTTCTGATGGATTTCACTTAAATAGAGTGGGCCATTTGACTCTCTTTGCAGTCACTTCTTTTAGGAGTCATATCTTTATTTATACATGCGTGTATATATGTTTTTGGGTAGGTAAGACTATATTGTTTTATTTATTAAAAAAAGGCTTATATTGTTTTAACTGGAGGATGACACTAGCTGTTGTCATCACAAACCAATGCAGGTTTCATAAGTTAGGTGACAAATTGAAATTTTATAGTGGCAACAGGGCCAATCACTCCGAGGCTTGAGCAAATCGAGATGCAGTCTACCATTTGAAAAGGGATGAACCTTCACTTTTGAATTAGGTCGAGTGTGAATTATCATCATGCATCCTTATCTGTTGAATCATGCTGTCTGCTACACGCATACACAAATATACATTTGTTGGTATAGTACAACTATATCCAGTAAAAGATCAAAGAGCAAAAGCCTATAAAAAGCCTCATGTTTTGCTACTCATGGTGTTTTAGGACTGAAGGATGAAGATAAAAAGCCTCATGTTTTGGGTCCTCTTTCTTCCTTCCTCCTTTTGCTTTACCAGAGGTAGGTGATTTCCTTTGACACTAAGGAACCCCATCATGCCTTCCCATGACCTCAATGCATTCTTGAGATTCACTAGTTCAGTGGCGAAGAAGAAAAAAGAGCATTGTGTCACAAAAATCACATGCCAAAATTTGCAAAATGGAATCAGAGTATAGAAAGAAGAAAAGGACATGAAGTTAGATTAAAATGGGATGCGATGAGGGTTAGCACCAATATTTGTCCATTTCTGGTGCCAGATAAAGTCATTGACAAACTTTACACTAGACTAAATCTTGGCCCCTCGTGAAAATCTCCGTTTTCTCCTTGTACATTATGAATATAACTCTGGCTTTGCCTTTCATACCCACAGATCCTCCATTCTTATTTCGTTGTACCAAACAAGCTGTAGCAGCTAAGGTCAATCCATTAAGAAAAACTCTCTGTAAGTAGTGATAAGCTCTAGTAGAGAGTATTTTATTTGAGTATTGTTAAATTACGGAAAATGTTTATATTACAATGAAAATTTCAACAATGGTAAAATTTTCTTTGGGTTATAGATTGAAGTGTGGGATTATTGTGTTTGTTAAGCGCATTAGAATGATTTCAAAGTTTAAACATTATAGGTAAAATGGTTATAAAATTAGTTGAATACTCTAAACGTCTTAATTCAAATGATCTCATATTATGGGTGAGCTGGGCTGGTGGCTAATTCAGCTGGGTTCCGGAGCGATTCTTGGTCCTCTGGTGAGCTGTGATACGTCTTGGATACCTGGAAGAAAGCCAAATTGTGTGGGGTTTGCTTGGAAAAGCTTTCCAATATTTAAGTTAGTAAACAGAGGAAGAAGATGAACAGTGGAGGCTGGAGAGGAAAAGTGAGAAGGAAATGAGTGAACTTAACCTTTTTCTTGTAATGTGGGGGTGCTTGTAGCTTATAGGCGGCATGATCGTGACGGGGCCAACATGGTTGTCCCTGGGAGAGTCACTGATTGGACGACTTGGCCTAGATGGCTGACTTATAGAGACCGGCTTGGCAGCCGACCAGGTTGGTCGGTTCATGAGTACAAGTGTTGACTCAGCTTAGCGGTCAGTGGTTTGGCTGACCTGACCCAGTCGGACCGGGAGTCAGTAGTCGGCCATATCAATTGGTGTAGAGTTTCTTATAAAAACAAACTCAATCTTAACCTACTCAAGAACCCGGTCTCAGTTTGTTGGGCTCAGTCGGTTAAGACTGTTAATTTTTATGGGATCTCTAGAGTGCCGCATGGAGATTTGGTCGTGACTGATCCAGTCCAGTCTACATATTCTGGTTTTCTGTTGGTGAGAGAAAAAAAAAACTCCGAAAGGCAGATCTAATTTGTAAAGGACAAGAGTAGGGATCGGGTGAGTGTGAAGATGGTGGTTGAGCCCCACATAATCTTATCTTAGCTTATCCCCTTCCGTAGACACCCCACCACTAAAGATGAGTATAAGTTACCCGAGCTGAAAGTTTTGAATATATATATGGTGTGTACGGGTGCCCTATCAACAATATTAAAAAAAATGTTATAATGAGATTTGATAAAAAATCAAGAGATTTTTTTTTTCAATAACCATCAATAAAATATTTTATGTAATTTTATTTTTTCTCTCCTTATTTCTTTCTAGCTTGGACAGCAGGCTCTTACCTATCATTGTCCTCTCATTAGACAATAAGCGAATATACCAATCCTATCTGGGCCCTATTGCATCTAATCTTCCACCTACGACTTATGATCCACAAGAAACTTTCTATGGCAATTCTCCTATGCTTGGACATGATCAATTGCTGCACCTTGTGTTCGATATGACCCCATTACAAGGTAACGGCTTTATCGTGTCACCGCTTAAGAAGGATTAGACGGATGTGATGGGAATGATTGAGAGCTTGCTCCTGTTGCTTATGGGTTGTGCTATTTGATAGATTGCTGAAATGCATGATGAAAGAAGAGGGTGGTTCATTGAGAACAAGCCCCCAGGTACCTTGTTGGTTTGTAATTTATGTTGTTCCGTCTCTCACAAGTTCGTGGCTGTGCTAATAGGGATGTGCATGCCTTCCTGGTACCTGCGTGCCGGACCAATTACTTGTATAATCGGGAAGCCACGGAAGAGTAAATCTTCTTCCCACTTAACGGTAAGCCTATGCCTATTATATTCTCTAGCTTTCTGCAGTTGGTGCATTTGTACTGGTATCGTAGGAAATAATGTTTATATTGTCTACAACAGTTTCCTAATGCTATTTTTGGCCAATCAGTGGTTCAATGATCAAGGGCATGAAGGGCTCCATTGATGACGTTGATGGTTGTTCTTAATCCTAGAGAGCAACTAGCATTATTCTAGCTTTTACTGTGGTCTATGTGCATGGACGGATAGAGGAACTAAATTAAAATGTCGTGAAACTGAGCAAAAGAAAATGGGTTAACAAGTATAAGATAACTTAATAGATAAAATTGTTAAAATTAAATTATATTCTATAGTTTCTACCAAATTCAAATAACCGACCCACCTCAGACGTTCCCCTGAATAAATCCCTGCCTTTTTGCAGGAACCGGTTCGGGAGAGAGTGTGAGGTGGTGTGGTGGGAATTGATCCCAATCCCATTGTACTCGTGAAAATATATTATAAATTTTATTATTTTTATTAAATTATTTTGTCTGATCGTATTATCTCTCCTTTTACCTTTTTTTAATTGACAATTATGTTGGAATATTTTAAAATATTATGATACTGGATTAATTTAAGTTTAAATTAGATTGGTGTACGATTGGTAAAATCTTCCAAAATAAGATTTCCTCATTTATATTAAAATTAAAAATTTTATTTAGAAAAAAAATGTGAATCAACCTATTTTAGTTGTTTTTTTTTTTACTTTACTCACGTGTACTCCTCTTATGTCGATGCCAGGATACCTTTTTTTATTGGCAGGTTGATCACTTTACTTTCCGCTTTAAGTGGTAAAAAAAATTGAGCAAGCCCATCAAACTATTATTTTTCATTAAATTATTTAATCTTACATAAGTGAAGGTATTTTTCTAAAATTAATTAAGTAATTAAAGGGGACATAGTTGGCTGGACACTGTGATTTAGACCTGAGATTATCAATTTCTTTATGCAGCAAATTGATCAGACAAAGTTATTGTACTAAGGTTGACTAGATTCATCCTCCCTAAAGCAACTTGTGTGCTGTCTGGCTAGAGATAAGATTTTCTTTAAATGCTCATTTATAATTTAACATCTTTTTTGTTAAATAATATTTTAAATTTAAATATTATGAATAAAAATATTTATTATTGAGAGTATTCATATATGTTAGTAGACTAAATTTTATAATTTTTAAAATTAAATTAGATCACGAGTCAATCAAGGTATGAGTTTGTGAGTTCATAGATCGGAGTAGAGGTTCAATAGATTAAATCATATATTTAATGAATAATATTATTAATAAATTAATATAATTTAATAATTTGATAATAATTTATAATAAAATTTTATAATATAACTACTATATTAATTTTAAATTTAATATAAAATATAAATATATATTTAATAAGATAAAATAAGTATATTATAATATATATTTTTAATTTTAAATCGATCGATTTTTTATATGTTCAATTGGTTCGTTAGTTTGACCTTGGACCGCTCGATTCAATTAGAGTTTACTATATTTAAAATGTAATTTGGTTAATTTTGGAAACTAAATTAGGTGAATAGATAGTTCTCAGTCAAATTGGTCGAATCATTGATCAATTTCTTTTTTAAAACTATGCTAAATATGCTTCAAATTAAATTATATAAGAATTTATTGTATTTTAAATATCATATTATATATCTATATATGTATAGGATAAGCTAATAGGTGTTATCTCATAATTTATCTCATCGGGGCTTCATGTGGAATGTCCTCTTCCCTATTTCTCTTCTTTTATAATTACTTTATTATTTTATTACTTTGTGTCCGCACATGCATCATCATGGGCTCGGTGAGGATAATTATTATTTATTTATGTTTAAGGCGTGGAGTCGGTCAAGAAAAATCTCGCCTTGGGACTCTCAGCTGTTTCTCTATTTCAAATTGACATTTCACCTCAAAACTCTCAAGCTTCTCTTGTCCATGCGACTTCCATTGACTTGCCCAACAAGATTATAGTTATGCCTCATTTAGTTCGATAATAACCATATCTCAGGTTCAACAAGCTCCAAATTGGAGCGTGCATGTGGCTCGTTAATATTCTTCAAGTTCTAAATATGTAACAGTCTGATACGGGATGTGGATTCTACCTCATCCAAGTTGGTGATGGACGACGCCACTTGTGGGGATGATAATGGGACATCACCCTAGACTAGACTAGAAGTGCACGAATTGCAAGTCGGTCCCTTAGACTTTTGATTTCAAGTGAACAGGTCCTTGAGATTCACTATCTTGTCTTTTGGATGGTAGCACCACTGATTTATATCCGCAAGGGGTACAACGGTTATTAAAAGTTTTGTTTTGTTTTTTTTTGTGGGGGGGGGGGGGGTGGGGGGGTGCTTTTATGAGACAAATTGAAACCACAGCACCACGTTGGTAATTATTAAAAGATGATCACTAATCGTGGGGGGCCAAATAATAAGTTCGCACACTTAATTGATGAATGTCAATTTGCTTTCTGGGTCCACCGCGCCACCACCACCCCACCGGTCTCATTCTTAGATTAAGAAGAATTAATTAATCATTTAAACACGGATGAGTCGAGATATGATAAAATTACCCGCAGAAACTCAAAATTGACCAGTGGACCGTTGAATAGACGCCACGTTGCGACCCGTGGTACAATCAATCTACGGAAAACTTTATTAATTGGCCGCATGGTGCCATCTCACATGCTCCTTTCCCACTTTTTTTATCTATTAGTTTTCATAAATTCAATAAATATCAGTCAATATAATTTTTTTCATAAAAATTAAATATAAAATTATATAAATATTTAAGTGTTAAATATCTCAATTAAATATTATTTTTAATTAATGATCAACCATACGTTTTTTGCAAGTAAATTTCCTCTATCTGCCCTATAAGGCCAATGATCAACCATATTGATTCACCTGCATTTTTATATATATATATATAGGTTTGTCTATCATGTACTTAAAAGGACGTATAATAAATAATCATATTCTTAGATATATATATCTTGGTTATTATTAACCAATAAATAATTATAATCATGATATTAAGGATATCATTTTATTCTAATTTATACATAAATTGCTCATATAGAAATGATTAAAAAATTTAATCATAAAAATAGACTAACATTAATTTTCTAAATCTAGAAAAATTAAAATAACATAAATTCTAAATTTCATATTCTTAGAACCTAAAATCCTAAAAGATCAAGTCTAAAAATGCATAATAGAAAAACCCTATATATACACACACACAAACTCAGCCTCGCCTCAAAGCTCTGTTCTCTCCGTTTCTCTCTCCTCTCTGTCTTTGCTTGTCTCGCGACAACTGTACGGACTTCCGATCGATTCCTCGCCAGCACAAAAAGGATCATCAAGAGGCGAGCACACCAACGATCTATTTCCACCATCTCTCCTCTCAGTCTGCCTCCCTATCTGCGTGCTGAGCTGCGAACCTCAGATGTCTGGCGCGTGCAAGACGAACGATGACTCGCCTGTCGCCGGCGGAGTCTCCGGCGAGATCATGCTGTTCGGCGTGAGACTCGTGGTGGACTCTATGAGGAAGAGCGTGAGTCTGAATGACCTGTCTCAGTACGTGCATCCCCACGACTTGAATTCTGGCAACAACGGTAGCAGTGGAAGCGCCAATGCTGGTGTCGCTAATAAGGAAGATTCTGCCGCAGCTGTAGCTGCAGCCGCCGCCGGTTATGCATCCTCCGAGGACGTCGTTCATAACTCCGCTTCTAGCGGCCGTGACCGCAAGAGAGGTACGATCCAGATCTCTTCTCTACCTTCTTCGTCCAGCTGGAGCTGTCATTAGGACGATCTTCTATCAGGAAATGGAGTTTCTTCATCGCTCTGTTGCGATTGGTGCTTGTATGAGTTACTGTTGAGAGGTATAATGGTACTGGCGTTCAGAAAATTATCTAATTAATGTTTGGTGAAACGTACGACTTCGGATTCTTTGTCCAGGTTATTATTCCGCGTGTTAGAAATAGACTCTCTTTATGTCTCTTTGAATCGATTTAAAATTTTGATTCCTTTTTAGTTTGTTCTTCAGATAGAGTACTTATACTTGGATCTTCTCTGATCCCTCATTTCAGTTTCAGAATTTTCTCATCTGCTATGCCACACCGTGACATTGATTGTATACTTAGGCTTATCTGGATTGTGATGATCAGGAGTTCCATGGACGGAGGAAGAGCACAGGCTATTCCTTCTGGGATTGGAGAGAGTCGGAAAGGGAGATTGGAGAGGAATATCGAGGAACTTTGTCAAAACCCGCACACCGACTCAGGTTGCTAGTCACGCTCAGAAATACTTCCTTAGGCAAAGCAATCTTAGCCGACGCCGTCGCCGGTCTAGCCTGTTTGACATCACCACTGACACTGTAAGTCATCTCTATTGTTGATGTTCAATTTGATTCACGGGTTGACTCATCAGAAACAGCAATTGACTTGGTATCTCGTTTGTTGGGACTTCAACAGTATTGCTTTTGAAAACAAAGGGATTACTGCCTCAACAACTCAATTGCACTCCTGCAGGTTTTTAGGAGAAATAAGCAGCCTTTTGTTGATGATACAATGAGACCTGCAGAAAATGAAGTTACGAAACAGTGTTTTCATTAGTGATTTTTTATTTTTTTCGGTTCTCAGCTTTCTTCTCAGGTTCTCTTAGCATTCAAAACGAATTAATGAGTGGACTTCCTAGGGGACTTTTCATTAGCAGTTTGATTAAACAGAGCATGTTCATTTTCCAAAATTTTGTTTTCTACTCGGGGGTTTTCCCAATTTTCACATTAAGTGGCAAGCAGCATGGAGTATCATGGATTCATATGCGATGTTTGGTATCTTGGATTTGTAAAGGGTAAACTATTACTGAATGAACGGTTATCTTCCGATTGAAAGATTGTGGGGGGGCAGATTATCTAGCTAATAGTTAAGAAACAGGGCATAGATCACAGGTGAGACTTCCTGATGGTCCGGGTTCTTGTTGCTAGGTCGCGGCGAGCTCAGCAGTAAGAACTCCAGTCTTTCATCAGGACAGTGTGACACCAGTGCATCATCTGCCTCCAGCGACACCTTCCTTGAGAGCCTGCAGTGGTAACGGGTTTCCTCTTTTGGCCCCACTCTCGGTGCCTGTGGTGTTGCCACTCCCGGTGGAGGATCCAGCTGGTAGCCTGGCCCTTGGGCGAGCAGTCAAAGTCGAAAACTCCTCACCAAATCTTACCCGGCCAATACCAGTTGTCCCGAGCCCTCCAGCGTCTCTCGGATCCGATCTCAGTCTGAGCCTGAAGACCTCACCAGAGTCGCCACCATCTCTATCCTTGAATCTCTCACTCCTGAGGGGCCAAAATGACCCTGCATTTCAAGCGATGTCAAGCTTCAGCAATGGGGAAAGCATCATCAGCGTCGCCTGAGAAGGTTCTCCATGAGAAATGGATGAGAAAAACAAAAAAGAAAAGAAAAAAGGCTGGGAAAGGGGTTGCGTCGTGCTTAGATTGTTCGGGTAAGGTAAGGGTGGAGGAGATGAGGCATCTTTTACTTTGTCTCCCCCCCCAAAAAAAAAAAGGAAAAAGAATTTGCTGTACAGCAGCGCATGGTGATATATAAAAGAAAAATGGGAATCGCCATGTCATTGTCTGGCTGTTTGTTGCCGCCTCCATCATCCTCTCAGATCTTTCGTTTCATTTTGTCTGTCTGTATCTGTAGCTATTGTGAAAGAGGCAGCAACGATGACACCTTCTCTGTTCATTTTGGATTGCTGGGGACTACTGTCTTGATTTTATGTTCTGTGGTCTTTACGCAGCAGGAAGTAGAAGCAAAATCTCGCGATAATCAATGATGGGGGGTGGTCTTTTCTTCGTTTTTCATGTGACTGTGACTGAATGAGGCCGGCCCTGGGTAATGGATGGATTCTGCGGTACATGTGTATGGGGTGCACGCATCTATCTGCCTTTAATACTGCTGCTCCACACCCTATCCTCTGCCATATCCGAAATTAACAACTAGAGGTTGCAGGGAGAAAGACTCTCTTACGTTCCGTAGCAGGTCATAGGTGACCGACCGATAAAACCTGTATTCCCTTGTACTTGCTGTCGGTGGTACAAATCATTGTACCAGCGAGAATCATGGACTTGATCTTGAATGGGATTCGTGAGCAACAACAGGCTAGGCGTTTGCCATCCGGGATGGGCATGTGGGGGGAGAAGCACAGTCGACCCCTCAAAATGAAACATATGATAAGAACTATTTCACAAGCCGTACTAATCTTTATCTGTTTTTATGTTGAACGTGAAATTGGTAGCAACGCGTTCGGCGCTGTCTGATTAGCAAGAATCTACTTTCCTTCTTGTCGTTCTGATTTGCTCTCGTGGAAACAGTGGTTGCGGGAAAAGGGTGGAGGTCAACGGTATTCGTTGGGGGTGATGTCTGATACGTGTCGGATGGTGCTGGATCTGACGGTACGAAGAAAGCGACCCAGACCAGCCACTCTGCTGCTGCTGCTAGAACCTAGCAAGCAACAAGTTGACCACTACCAGACCCAGCCCTGCCCTGCTCTTCAGCCCTTTTCGTATGGGCCAATAACGCTATCAAACCTAAAACAACGTGCTACAGCTCTCTAGGGTGGCGAACTTCCAAAATCATGCTCCAGACGCGCATCGACGTGAGTTCTTGAACCAATGACAGGTGGTACTGCATATCCAGAAACGAATGTAATAATCCCTCATAGCTAACTGGGAAACTAAAACAACTCGCAAGTGTTCTGTCACTAATGGACAGCGATTCAGCCACGAGCCCGCCGGAGGCTGAGGCCCAAACAGACCTGCCACGAGCCCATCCTAAACAACATGCGACAGCTTTCCCGGTGGTGTCGTGAAACAGCCGAAATCGACGTCTCCATGCGATTAATTGTTCCGTTTTTGGTGTGAACACAACCTAAAGTGATTTGCCCTTCCGGTGGGAGGGTATGTTTATTGAATTACATGCATCTGCATCATTTTTTTTTTTGCCCAGATATAATCAATCCTCGGTGCCTTGCTTGGTGACATTTATCAGTCTTTTATCTTCTGAGAGAACAATCTGATCCCATTTTGTATAGCCGCTTCATCGTCCGCGCAAACGGTTACTCAATTTCCATTGAAGGTATTCTGATACCTTCCTGAAGAACTACCGAGATCTCGCAGGGGCTCAGAATTGGAAGCAACCCCCTCTTGTCATAATTCATGAGTGACCCAGGCAATGCATACTCGTTTGCTGCAAAGGTTTAGATGCTAATTTTACTCGCCGAAATTGCTCCTAGTCGTCGTGTTCTTATAATCTTATGCTTCAGTGAAAACCGAGTTATTTTAACTGTTGTGGCAGTCGCATTATTTTACTCGATCCAAGTTAAGGGGGGGGAGGAGTTGTATCAATCACTCCAAATGACATCCCAGTAGACGCCGTTGTCTCCCCTGCGGGTGTGATTCACGTCAACCTTGCTGCTTCAGAGAGGTAAGAACGAACTTCAATCCACCCGCAAGGTTGACGTGCTACCAATTTGGATATGTATAGAATGAAGCTCTGAGGCACACACCCGGTGGAATTCGCTGTGCCCTTCTCAGTGATGGATCTCTCAGGTATGATCTCCACCTTTGCGCTTGCAAGACTCCCTTAACCATTTAGTTACCAGTAACACATTGACTCTGAGGGGTTCAGATGGATCTCATCCTATTATTATGTTGGGATGATCACATGATACCTGATCATATCAGATAGTGTGCTGATTACAAGATACGGCTCATCAATTGTGGTGACTGATTAAAGCATAACAAATAAGTCCTCCATATATAAACTAAGCAACCATCTCTCCCACGGGATTGCAATACAACTTAGGTTTCTGCCCTTTTCTCCTAGGAAACTTGGTGTAGCGAACATTCAGTTAGATATGTACATTACATTGTCCAAGCAGGTGCTACATTGTAGTGAAGAATCGCCAAGCTTAAGCTTTAACTACATTAAGATAGAAGCTCTGGAATCATTTCGGTCGCTCAAAATTGTTGCCCATCTGCATGTGAAGCCATTGAGGTTGTGGTGCCGCCGCATAGTCCCGTGCACTCTGTGGAGCAAACATCACCCCGGTAGCATCAAAAAGCTGAAGCATATATGAAACATCATAAGAACTACGCATAAATTTCCGGACCCGTCAAAGCTTAAAGCTTCTGCAATATTTTCTTCACATGCCGTAACTTGTTCTGTCTACTCACATCTTTTGGATGAAATCCATCTACAGTTGCATTCATGTTCATCCTTGAATTAACTGCTTGTATCTTCATGGACAAGAACTGCAAGGTAAACGCTCAGATGTTCAGGGTCAAGAAGAGGTTTTGCAACAACTTGGTCAGGAGGTAGGGCTCGACATAAATTCTTACCTCGACCTGGTGCTGAAGCGATTGGATATAGTTGATGATCCTGTCGAGGATGAGTGCTTTCCCAATAACCTTGCACAAAGGAAAAGGAGGAGGAGGATTGAATAATCATGTCCGTGACTGTAAAATGGCATGATTATCGGAATATGAGGCAGAAATCTCCGGGTACCTTGTTGCATCCTGGGACTATCTCTTGAAGAATTCTCATCCTCTCACTGATCTTCTCCCTCCTAGCCTGCCAGAGAAATGAAAATTGAACAATTCACTGCATTCATCTTCATAAGGGAAGACGGGCTCTGTTTGAGCTTTCGGGATTTATGCAGTTACTGAACCCAGACTCACTCTCTCGGCCAGGCTGTGACTGTCTGTGGCTTGGCCTCTTCTTGCTCTCACGTGGATGTAATCCTTGGGCGGTTCTGTAGGTCTGGTGGTCTGATCAGACAGCCTATGCCGAGCAGCAGCACGATCCGTCTGCCCCTCGTGTCTGGGGGTACAGTCATCTTCGTCCCAGGATCCCCTGATCTCTGCATTCTTAGTGCTCAATTTACTCTGCCCGCACGTGTAACAACAGAACATACTGGTAAGTCCCTTAAATTGACATCAGCGACTGAGCAATATTATATAGAATGATAAACTCGAAATATAGTCTGATCTACAGAAGCTACTTCCTTGCAATTTTTTTATTTTTCATAATTAATCTTGACCGGCCAATTAGTCAATAATTGTTTAAGAATAGTTACTATTACCATATTACAGTTTGAGGGCCAAAAGAGAGACCATTGATCATTACTGAAACAGTTAAAAATGGATTTTTTTTTTCCTAAATGAGTATATCATCAAGAATCCAAATTCAAGATTTAGAAAATTTTTTCTATTACGGATTTTCCCAACTACAACTACTAGGGATTATTAACCCATGCTTTCTTTCACTCAAGAAACATCAAAACCCACATCGATCAGTTCATAAGTTCTTTTTAAAGGTATATTATTCATAAGATAACACAGTGACTAAGGAAGGATGCCATTAACCGTTGGGAGTGGGCCCCGTTGATGGTGGTCAGGGCCGGAACTGTCCGGTCCACATACAGAAGGAAGGGGGAAAAGTACGGACCGAGTTGGTGCCGCCGCCGGCGGAACCCATCCGAGAAGACCCGTCCTCGCCCTCCACCTCCACCGGTGCTTCCTTCCTCTTCTTCCCTCTGCTGATACGCTCCGTCGCTGACGATGCCTCCACGGACGCGGACTCCCCGTGGTTCCCTGACTCGCCCAGGCTCCCCACTCTGAGACCCAACCCGCTGTTAGGCGGCCAAATGTCAGCGAGGCTGTAGGAGGAGAGGTTAGCGGCAGAGAACGAGGAGTCATTGATCAGTAGAGGGTCCATTCGGACACTAAACTATCCAAGCGATTTCTGAACTCTGAGCCAGCTGGGAGTGAGTTTGGGGTTTTGGTACTATATATGCAGTTATTAGGAAAGAGCGAAGAGAGAGCCCACAGAAAGGGAGAGAGAGGGAGATGACGGCATCAATGGAGGATTGACGATGGACTCTGAACTCTGATAGAGACCCTCCCTGGAGATAGATGGAGGACAGTGGTGCGCATTGCGCACACTTTCCCCTTTTCATCCATAGATGGTGAAAGTCTCGTATCATTTTTGTCAGCCGAGTTCGATCGATCGCAGCCATTGAAAGTCATGCAATAAGGTTCAGTGCTCATCCATCGTTCATGAGGAATCTCGGATCCTTCATTTTGGCCCGACAAATTGAGTAATCATTTTCATCAAATCCATGGATTAAATCACCATTGTCGCCAAAGCCGACTTCCATTTCTTCACCATCATCGTCATGGATTCATCACTGCGTTAAAAAGGTCCAAAAACAGAAGCCCCAAGTTCATGCGCATACAGAACGTACCTAATTTGTCCGCCAAGTGTGTCTGATGCCATAATTAATCTGGCCATCGATATGTTCTGCTTACTAATCCTCGGATAGTCTCCTTGCGGGCTCTCTTCCCCTTCTACAATACATTATGAACGTGAGAAAGTTCGTAATTATGTATGTATATGTACACTCGCTTATTATCATCATCTTCATGGACAGCTGGGACCGAGCTTAACTCATAGCATCTTCAAGAGCTGACTGAGGGGGTGAAGTACGGTAACAGAGCGGAGGATATTAGGCTCGCGTTTCACCATCACGGGGTTCAACTTTTGATCGGCTCTCTTCCAGAGACTACGACGACAAGTGTGCACAACAAATCGTCGAATCACGAGCCGAGTACGTGAAGCAGAATGCTGTCTTTAAAAGGCAAGGCAGCTAAAGTTCCCTCGGGATAAGGTTTCCAAATTTCACGTGTAGTCAGTTTTCCGGCTTGGACAAAAGGTAGGAAGATGCCCACCCCAGCGTATTTTCCACTGTTCATAAGCGCCCCTCCTCCGTACATCTCCCCCTTCGAGATTTCCCTATTTCGATCGGTGAAATTTTCGCGGTTCAGATGGAACCAGCAAACACGGAACAATGCATCAGACAAATCGAATGGTTCCGATACGCATGCATGGGGGAAGACTGTGGGAGCTAGATCGACGGATGCCCTTCCTTCGGCCCGAAGAAGATGAGACGCATCGAGGGTATTGTGGTGACGCGTTGGAAACTCAGAGCTCCGAGCCCCACTTGATAAGTTCGCGCGTGTCCGAGGAAGAACTCACTGGCTATGGCTATATACATACAAGTTTGTATGCTCCTTCTTCAAGTAGTAGGCCTCGACTCTGCACCCGATCGAGAACCAATACACCGACAACACCAAGGGCATGTCCAGAGGCCGGCAACCTACGTCACGATCGTGAACAGTGTCTGAATGAATCGCCCATACCGTTCTCTAAAGCAATAATTCCTTAGATTGCAAGGAGTATTTTTTGTTCGAGAAGAAAAACCATCAACTAAGTTAAATGTTTAAAGATCCTTTCTTTTATTTTTTATTTCTTCTTGAATTTAGCCGTTGATGAAACTTTTTTTTATATCAATGGAATCGGACGATATAATAACTTACTAATACATTGAACGGTGTATTATACCGTTTAGAATTCATCAATTAAACCCTAAATACTTATTTTAAATTTTTTAAATTTTTAACCTAATTTATTGCATAATATTAATTTATGAGAGTGATTTGATCGTCCAGAGAGAGAGAGATGTAACTTGGCTGGCTGGCTGGCTGGCTTTTTTTGCTTTTGATGGTCGTGACAGTTAATCATCCACGTGGAATGCACAACTCGTACAAAAAGGCTTTGGACAGTGCTTCACCGTTAAGATTCTCTCCGACCAAGAAATTTATGAGAATTTTTAAGCTTTTTTTTTTTGCAAACCCAGAATTAAAATTAGGTGATTTCTTAGTGTTTAATAAATTCAAATTTTAAAAAAAACTAATTTAGATTGTGACTAATTAGGTAAAATCCTTTTAATTGTGGTTTTTTCATTCACGTAAGATTAAGATTACTTTTCCAGGGAAATTTGAGGGAGGAAGGAGGAGGAGGAGGTGTATCCAACTCGAACCACAATTCTTTCCCTTAGTCAAATGAATTGGTCCATACACACACATGTATATATATATATATATATTCAATCATGTGCCTAATTTCGTAGCGATTATTCTTTTTTTAATCCATCCATGAAATGGGTCTCGCTCAATGTCTGGATTTTAATATTAATTATATATATAAATAAAATGGCGCAATCCTTAATTTAAAGGTGTTTGCCGAGTCGAAAATGTCGGTCAGATGACAATTTGGAATCAACAAGGTGAGGACTCTCGGTTTCATCGATAAAAAAATAGCTACTCGGTCAAACTCCCCCGTGTCCCACTGACTTTTTCTTATATTTTTACTCATAAAACCGGCTGGTTCATATTGAACAAATTCAAACCAAATTATGGCACTGTTAAGATGTCATCGAATTAATTTTTATTACCCATTTACTGTCCAAGTTGCATGACCGAGAAATAAATAAAACATTATCAGGCCAATTCAATCTATAATATCTAATCTCCCACGCGCTCTTCCCTCTTGCTTGCTCCATGTCCGACCTATCAATTTCCTAACGGTCGAAAGTTTGAATTGTCAATCCCCTTTGAAATATTTAAAATTTTGGCCGGGGAAATAATACCCAAAAGAAAATTTTAATTTTGCTCCATCTTCTTCAATTTTTCCTCCTAGAGACAAAGTCAGCGATGAGCAATCAATCAGAACACGGAATTGTTTCGGATGAAGAACATGTCAAAAACTGGTCTGTTCTAGACCCGCTCGTCTGAGATATCTTAAAAAACTTGTGACCGATTCAAAATTGTACAAGAATAATATTTGTAATAAAATTAATTTTTAAAAAATTAATTATATTTTAATTTTTTAAAATTAATATAATATTTAATTTAATCGATTAATTATACCACTTATAAATTTATTTTAAAATCTTGAACTATTTAAATTAAAAAAAAACAACCGCTTGTGTTTAATTTGGGCATGATGGGAGCAGCATAAAATGTCAAAATATTTGTACTGGGATATGAATTTCTGAGTCAATTAATATGCCAAGACATGAATTATTATCAGGTTCGATCAAAATTGACAAATCCTATTTTATATGTAAGTCAAATCTGCGCTGCCGTGTATTCAATTCCCACATATTAAAAAAATTATTAAAAATGAAAATACACGGCATGTGAACGGCATTCCCTGGCAATTTCATATTTGCCAGATTACACCGATGAGCGCCACGAAGTAAAAGCCTTTCCTTTAATCCCATTTTTATGTCTTCGATGAACGTTGCCATTTTTTGCTTTACAGGGAGGACGACTGAATTAAGCACCCAGATTCGGAACCCGGGTCAATGGCGCCACGTGCCAGGTAATTGATTCACTGGAACTTACCATCTTGAGGGGAAAGCAAGAATTAAAAATTATATCATAAATTTTATGGAGAGTTTTAGCAATGACTTTGGTAGTATATATCAATAAATCGACCTAATTTATGCTGTTCGTGTCCATGGGATCTTACACAGCTGGATGCTTTCATCAGTATTCATAAAGCACGTTGGCCCGTCCGCCCATTCTCATTCACGTCTCGTCTCGTCTCGATTTATCCTAAATACAGCTGGGAGGGATAAGAGTTTCGACACGGGATTAAATTATCCTCAAGATCATTGCTAGAAGTTGAAATTAATTAACTACTTATAAGCTCCTCAAATATTGCGGTACCCAATTACATTTTTCCATTAATTAATTAATTAATTAATTCTCAGACAAATTAATTAAATAAATGATTGCATTGCACTGTAGAAATTTCTGAATTTTTAAAAAAGGAGTGGCATTATTTTCTGGTTCCAGAAAAAGCTCTCATGACCGACGAGCCACAGCTCTCTCTCTCTCTCTCTCGCTCTTTCACATATAGATATAGCGCCTGTGCTGGGTTTCCGTTGATTGCCGATGACCTAACTACGGCTTTCTGGTCGTCTTCCACCACATTCATTCACGCGTTGCAGAGAGGAGAGCTCGAGGGTTCGATCAATCTCCAACTGTAAGTAGCAGAGATTGATCAGCTAGCTCTGAAACCCTCGTTTCCTCTCCCTCTCCCTCTCTCTCTCTAGCAAGCACACCTCCTGAAAAAAAAAATGAAGAAAATGAAGCTCGAGAAACTCGACAAGCTGGACCTTTGCTGGTCGCTCACGCGGCAGCGATCTCTCCAAATTCTGATTTGTGTCGCCTCCCTCTATCTCCTCCTCGTCACCGTCGAAATCCCGTACGTCTTCATCTCCGGCTTTGGCTCCCTCAGTCAGGAGCTACCGACCCTCGCTCGCCCCTCACGGACCCGCCTCCAGACCGGCCGCGACTTGCAGGAGAAGCAGGCCCCCAGCCGCCCACGGATCACCATCTCTGTGAATCCCGACGAGTTGGCCCCCGCTCGACCCGCCGATCCTCGGAAGATCGTCTCTGGCCTGAACTTCGGCCGCGTGCTCAGACCTGGCGCCGTCGGCCTTGGAGGCTTCTCGGAGCTCCACAAGTCCGCGGCTGTCGCATGGCAAGTCGGCCGCAAGCTCTGGCAAGATTTGCTGTCGGGCAAGGTGAAGGTGGCTAACCCGGAGAAGCCCGATAACGTGTCGGAGTTGTGCCCGAACTCGATTTCCCTCTCTGGGCCGGATTTCATGGCCCGGGGACGGGTGATGGTGCTGCCCTGCGGGCTAAACCTAGGGTCCCATGTGACTCTGGTTGGGAAACCGAGGGAGGCCCATGCAGAGCATGACCCGAAGATATCCTTGCTCAAGGAAGGGGACGACTCAGTAATGGTGTCACAGTTCCACATGGAATTGCAGGGGCTGAGGACGGTGGAGGGAGAGGATCCCCCCCGGATTTTTCATTTTAATCCAAGGCTGAAAGGGGATTGGAGTGTGAAACCAGTTATCGAGCAGAACACTTGTTATAGGATGCAATGGGGAACTGCTCTGAGGTGTGAAGGTTGGAAGTCTAAGGCCGATGAGGAGACTGGTGAGTGATTCTTGGAGTATTATCCCTTTCCATTTAGCAGTGAACAAAAAAAAAAAAAAAAGAGCTTGTTGCGGTGTCCTATGGTAGTGTATAGTGTGTACGTACCTATGGAAAGGAGCATACGGTATCTAGGGAAAGTAGATACGGGACATTCCTATGATTTTAGTTCATGGAGCTTTTCTGCGTGTATTAAATTTTTTTCCCAATTCTGGAGCATGCATAATATCATTATTCTGCATTAACTAAATCAACTCTGGATGTGCACAACATTGATCAGCTGGTCCTTTATTTTATTCAGATGGCTGAAAATTCTTTTTAACATATCATCTAGGTAAACCTGTTCTGGTATGCTAGAAATATTTCTGGAAATTGTAAGCTGTAGTTGGTGTAAAGCATGCAGGTGGTAAAACTTCTAAGAAAATGATGAAAGTAAATTTTGGGAAAGTATTGGTCAAGGTTGCATGTTCATATAGTGTGCATTTCTTTCTTCCATGTGATTCTTGTTATTGATATGGATGTTGATCTTACATACACTTGTTCAGTGGATGGGCAGGTGAAGTGTGAGAAGTGGATTCGAGATGATGATGACCACTCAGAGGAGTCTAAGGCAACTTGGTGGCTGAACCGCCTCATTGGCCGAACAAAGAAGGTCACAGTTGATTGGCCATACCCATTCTCTGAAGGCAAACTATTCGTTATGACTCTCAGTGCAGGATTGGAAGGTTACCACGTTAATGTTGACGGGAGGCACATCACATCTTTCCCTTACCGTACTGTGAGTAAACAAATGCAATAGTCATCAAAGCCGTAAAAGGTTATTTGTTTGTTATTGAGCTTATGGTTTCTATTTTATGGTGTCACCAGGGATTTGCTCTGGAAGATGCCACTGGGCTGACTTTGAGTGGAGATGTGGACGTCCATTCTTTATTTGCTGCTTCTCTGCCCACTGTGCACCCTAATTATGCTCCACAGAGGCATCTTGAGCTGTCAAGTAGATGGCAAGCTCCACCTCTTCCTAATCAGCCCATAGAGATGTTTATAGGTATACTTTCTGCTGGTAATCATTTTGCGGAGCGAATGGCAGTGAGGAAGTCTTGGATGCAGCACAATCTTATCAGATCTTCAAGAGTAGTGGCACGTTTCTTCGTAGCACTTGTAAGAGTGGACACTTTTTATAGCGTCTTGTTAAATGATTCATGACATCTGAGAAATCCAAGGTCTTGATATTGACCTGTGCACCCTCTGTGAATATGGACAGCATGCTAGGAAAGAAGTGAATGCGGAGCTAAAGGAAGAGGCAGAGTTCTTTGGGGACATCGTTATAGTGCCATACATGGATAATTATGATCTTGTTGTCCTGAAAACTGTTGCAATATGTGACTGTGGGGTGGGTTTTTCAAAACCTAAGAATAAATTCCACCATTTTTTCCTCAAAAAGTACTGATTTGTGTATGAAATCAATTGTTGTGCGATTTACAGGTTCGAACAATGCAAGCAAAGTTTATAATGAAATGTGATGATGACACATTTGTGAGGGTTGACTCGGTCTTAGATCAAGCCAAGAAAGTACCTGCAGGCAGCAGCTTGTATATTGGCAACATCAACTACTACCATAAGCCCTTGCGATATGGTAAATGGGCTGTAACATATGAGGTAAAGATTATTCCCAACTTCATATTTGTGATTTTGTTTTCCTTGTCCTTCCAGATTTTAAGCCATCAATATTTCTTCTATCCTCTATCTTGTTGGAGTGCTTCAACTTAACAAATGAATCAATGTATGCACATGCTCATTTTCATGTAGCTTGTTGCATTATTCTCAATTGATCCTTTTTATTTTCTGTTACATTTGTTTATAGATGAGTTGGCCTGGAATTTTTCTGTTGGAGATTACCCCTAGCAGGTTATTGCTTGTGTAGTAACTAACTTGTGAACATGCAAGTTTGGATTGTGACTTTGTTCTCTGTCAATTGTAATGGCTGTCTTCAGATATTTTGTGCCATCTGTGCCTATATTCCTCTATGCAATAGCTGTACTTTACTCATGGACTTGGGGTTGTTTGTGAGATTGCGATGAGTAACTTGTATAGAGCTCACCAAAAGTCTTTTTTCTGTTCTTATAATTCTATCTTTTGCTGACTCTAGGAATGGCCAGAAGAAGAATATCCACCCTATGCTAATGGACCAGGTTATGTACTCTCTGCAGACATTGCACGGTTCATTGTGTCCGAGTTTGAAAGGCTTAGACTACGGGTAACAAACCATAGAACAAGAGAACTATTTTCTATTCATTCCTAGCTTTATTTCCCCATTTGAACTCCTAATTGTTGGATTTGTTTTCTTCAGCTTTTCAAGATGGAGGATGTGAGCGTTGGGATGTGGGTGGAGAAATTCAACAGCTCGAAGCCAGTAGTGTATCTCCACAGCTACAAGTACTGCCAGTTCGGATGCATAAAAGACTATTACACAGCACACTACCAGTCTCCCAGGCAGATGATCTGCATGTGGGAGAAACTTCAAGAGACTGGGAAGCCTTTGTGCTGCAACATGAGATGATGATTTCAATGATGCTGACATGGGAGGACTTACGATTGATGGCACATCAAGCCAGGGGAAGAGAACAGCGAAACAAGTTTTGCAGTAATAGCAAATGACTTGATTTTTGTATATAGTTGGAACCGGCGAGTCAGCTGTATCTACTAGTTCCTAGGTCTCCTTGAATGACCCGGGTGATATTTGATTCATTATTTCTCCTATTTAGTATTCCAGGCCTTCTTTTGTCATGTCTCCGTGGTTCGGATTCTGGGATTGAATGATCAGAGGGAGGGTGCCAATGAGGGAAACACTCTGAGAGGAATCTTACTTTGTGTAATTTACCTGGAGGACCACAAGATGAAGATGGTCAATGAATTCTCATAGGAAACCTTTTTCTTAATGATCTCCACACTCCAAGGTTTCATTTCACTTTTCGTCTTGCCTTTACGATTGCTCCATCTATTTCGATGGTTTTTGCTAGGGTAAGGAGGATCGGCTTCTCTTGCATCTGCTCGGTGTCTGGCTCGGCGTGATCACGATTATTCACCCAACAATGTGTTCATTGCTCACCTTTCAGGCGAGGGCTTAAGCCTAAAGAAAATGGAGGTTTTGAGCACTGGAACTGCAGCAACTAGCACTGCCAGTTTTGAGGGGATACGTGGAAGGGTAAAGGCCCAGCCTCACGAGAGGCCCATTATTCCAACTCTCGAGGGTGGAGTGGAAGAAGGATGCGAGGATAAATGAAGGGTGGGAGATGGGTGGAGTTAGTGCCGATGAGGAAAATGGTGCTGCCTATGTTAAATTCTCTTGAAAGTAGTGAGTTCATATATACGTATATTTTCCAGTGTACATGCATGATACCTGGAAAATTACAATTAATCCTAATCAATTTAAATTCGAGTATAATCGAATCACAAAGCATATGTTCTTCCAATAGGATCCTCTGCAAGTACTTGTCTACATAGATTTATGAGCACCCACCCGTCCATCCGATTGAGCAATCGGTGCTGATGGATACCTACCTTCAAACAGGAAACCTCGACTGCTGTAAAGCGCTTCGGGAGCTACTCTTGAATCAGACCAACAAAAACTACATTTGCCATTCATAACTCAAACTGTCAACGGACATTAAAACGCAGATTTGAGTCCCTAAATACAAGCAATTGCAATGAGGCAAACATTAACCACTAGCTTCCCTTGCTCTACCTCTGCAACAAAATTTCGGGTCCTTTTCTCAATTGGTAGCACTAAATAGAAACAACCATCTATCATAATAAGTGCATCCTCTCCACACAAGACTGATGCAGCCACCGGTTCAGCGGCTCTCCACACCCAACAAAGCACCCAGTATTCCCATTCTCAACAAAGAATGGGAAGCTGAATATGTTTAGAAGCTCCCGAACAGCCTGCCTCACAAGAGAGGATCCCGTGACCCGACTCCGCCTCCCCCAACCCGTGACTATGTCTATCCTCACAGGGCCGACACCCGAGATGAGCATCTGCCGACGGAACCAAGCAAGCGTCCTAGAGAGCGCTGTAACTGCAGTGCCCTCTGACATCACATGGAGATTTATGAGCCAGTAGCAGGAAGCCTTCTCCCTAACAGCATCGGGGTACACATTCTTCTCTGCAGCAACTTCCCATACAGATCCAGCCTCTTCCTTGAGGCCTGATTTGTGGAGAAAGTCCACAACAGCATCCACAAGCCCTCTCTTGCTTTCTCGGTCTTCACTGTGCATGAGGTCCAGGAACCTGCTAACGTGGTCTCGGACATTCTGCCCATCTGGCCCTGACTCAGGCAGTGATAGTAGGAACATGTGAGCAGGGTGACCTGTTATCGCCATGAGCTGGCAGCAGAAGCCCATTTCAAATGATGACCGGGCCTCCGTGCAGCAGCTGAGAAGCAGAGTGTAGGTTTGAAGCGACGGGCTTAGACCCAACTGGAGCATGCTCTGAAGGAGATCATAAGCATCAGAGAGCCTCTGCACCCTAAGGAATGCCCTGAGCAAGGAATTGCAAGTGGGCACATTTGGGCGGAGGCCCGCATCAAGCATTGCACAGTACCATTCTGAGGCCTTCTCAACCTGACCCACCTTTCCCCACATGTCCACCAAGAGACCATAGACAGGCTCATCAGGCACCCAGTTCTTCTGGCCCATCTCACAAAAAAACTGCCTCGGCCTCCTCAAGATGCCCACAATGACCAAGGACTTCCATCACAATACTGTAAGTAACCTTGTCAGGCTCATATCCAGCAGCCTGCATATCCCGATATAACTCCAGGGCATTCTCATAATTCCGCGCCTTAGCCTGTAGAGCAATCATTATATTATAGGTGACCACATTGGGGACACAGCCCTGATCAACCATCTCTCGGAACAACCTGTGGGCATCAACTAAATAGCCAGCTTTCCCAAGGCAATTGATCATAACACTATATGTGAATGTGTCGGGAGAAAGACCTGCAGCTTGCATTCTTCTGTACATGTCCATGGCAATGTCAAGGAACCCAGCCTTTGCATGAATGTCAATCAATGTGCAATATGTAACTCGGTCAGGTTCAATTCCCACTTCCTGCATCTGCTTGAAAACACTCATGGCCTCCTTCAAATAATTAGCCCGGCCATAACTGTGAATTAACCTGTTATATGTGACAACATTGGGGTGGCAACCCTCCCTGACCATCTGATCAAGCAACTTGTTGATTGCTCCAAACTGCCTCGAGCGGCCAAGGATTCCAATCATGGTGGTGTAAGTATGCCCATCGTGCTTATATCCAGGATACTCTTTTAACCAATGGAAGAAACCAAGAGCCACCCCATGGTCATGCAAGTTCTTCAGGATCTGGTTGGCTTGATACGCATCAATTGAGCAGTTTAGACTACGGAGAGCCTCCTCTGCTTGAGGGCCCCACTGTGTCTTTGTCAATATCCGAGAAACATGATCCGCCATGTTGGCTGTATTCGCGAAGTGCCTTGGCTTAGAAACGACCCCAGTCGATGCTCTAGCATCTTTAACAGATCCAGCAAAACACTCTGAGATTCCTGCATCTGGAGCTTGAGCAGGGCTTGAATGAAAGAAATTATTTGAGTATGCCTTCGGCTGTTGAGGAACATGTGTCCTCCTGTTACGAGCATCTGAAAATACAGTTTTGGGCCTTTCAGCCGAATTTCCAGTACCAATATCACAGAAGCCCCTGAAACCCTCGGAGCCAGATTTCCCAGCTTTGCTATCCTCCCTGTTCCTCGCATTATAGTGACTTGAAGGATGAGAGTTTACTGTTGAGGACCTCGGGTGAACCTTTTTGAAGCTATCTTTTCTGAAGGTCTTCACATTTGAGATGGGTCTGGCGGGATCAACCATATAGTTTTGGGAGGATGATGTTAGTCTTCCACTTCCATCTGACAAGGGAATCTTATAGTTTACAAGGTCATTTAGAAAATTCACAGCAGCAATACCTGCCTGAAAAAGTTGGTCAGACATCTGAGGCAATGATGAACCAGAAACATCCACATCAGCAGCATAACTGACAAGCCCGGAGTTCTCTGCCTTGGGAGTAGGACCAGTAGATACTGCTTGAGGTAAACTCTCCGCTTTATGAGGAGGTCTCAGCCTTACATTTTCCCTGGAAACAAGGGCACCAACTTTATCTGAAGCTTTGGAGACTAAGGAGGGTGCCTTTTGTACAACAGATGCATCATTCCCAGGTTGCTGCCTCCTAGGAATGCACATCTCATCTTCAGAGCATGAGCATGAACTTCCTTCTGCTGTACCACAACGAGACCCATTGAGGAAGAAAGAACGGACACTGTTGGAGAGGTTGGTGATCTGCTTTGTACGCAGCATAATAATCTGCAAAGACTAGCAATACCTTCATCAGAAGGATGGAGAAGTTGTTAGAATTCATGCTGTTGAAGGCATCAATCACACTGGATGTAGATTGACAGAGAGAATAATATGGGGAATTGATCAACAGTACCATCCATAGGTAATAAGTCAAGAAAATCCAGAGCGAATCTCAGATTATCTTTTGCAAACTTTATGGGTTGAACCAGATCAGGTGAATGAATTAAGCTTTTTCCTTCCATCCCAGTGTGCAATCTGTACAAGCAACTTTCACTCTGGAATATACAGAATTTCTAGATTGCATGTACAATAAAACAAGCACACAGGGCAAGTCAAATTCCCTCCCTAAAGCATCTTTAATGGGCCATCAATGAACTATCGATAAGACAAGATGGTATCCAAGCCTGCTCCCTAACCCTTACGCAACCAATTCCACACTCTGCCTCAGCAAACAAGAGTTAAGCTTCTAATCATCCTAAAGCAATCAAAGACAAGAAGCATGTCTTGCTGCTGCTCCATCAGAGGACAATTGAAAATGCACTGGCATATTACCACAACTTCAATCAAAGAGTTATACATGGCGCTTGATAACTAATCAATCAGAACAAAACACTACTGATAGGCTTAACAGGAGCATCTCAACATCCAACCTCTTCACAGAACTATCTGAAAATAATCTCAGCAGATGCAGCTTGATGATATTAAAGCTAGTCTCCAATTTCCCAAATTTGAACCTCAATGGCATCTTGATAAAGGTGCACATTCTACAACATCTCAACTCCGCCTAAAATCACATAATGACCTGGGGAATTCCTCCAAAATACAACAAACAGCAGCCAAGCCTTTTTCCCAGCTCCTAAATGGCCATGCTACAGTCTTCGCTTTCAAAAAGTTCCCAGAAGAACAATGCAAAACGAAATCACAAAGAAAGATAATAGTTCACGCAGAAACAACATGTGCCAGGAAAAACATTACAAAACAGAAACTTTCAGACACCCAATAAACATTCAGCAGAAAAGATAAAAGCCGCTGAGATCAATCACCTTAAGTACCCGATAAAGCATGTAAAGCTGCTCTTTCTGAAAGCTCCAAGGAGAAGGAACAAGCCCAGAAACCTCTTCGAAGACAGACCCAGTCCGATATTAAATAAATCAGCAAAACAAAATAGCGATTTCTTTCTCATAGCAGCAGAGACACAGACAACACAAACGAAAAGAAAGCAATTACAGCCAGCAGATCACAGACAGATGGACAGAAGGGCCAGCTCGCGAGTACCTGAGACGGCGTTAAGGTGTCGGGACTACAAGGAAAAACGAGAGACGCGCTCAGAGAGAGAGAGAGATAATGGGAGCCCGGCGGCGGCGGCGGTGGCGACCCTCTCAGCTACTCCCCTCTCCTTATATTCTCTCTGCCGTCAGCTGGTGAATAGTTTTTCCAAGCAAGTTGGGGAAGAAAGACACGCTCGCGAGAGGAAATTTCTGTACACCTCTCCCCTTCTCTCTAGACCCCCCGCCCCCCACTACACTTTTCATTTTTGGTCTTTTTCCTTTTTCCTTTTGGGTCTTGGCGGAGGCATCCCTGTTTCTTCAGCGTTAGTTGTCGTCGCTTGTGAGCGTTGAGTTGAACACGTGGCAACGGGTCAATCGTCTATATTACGCGACAGTCAAGTGGCTTCCTTCTGGACACAGTGGTGATCAGGTGAGACCAGGCCAATTTATTGGGATTGATTTAACGGCTAAGATGAGTTCAGCCTTAATCTGATCAGAATAACGACCAATGAATCCCTAAGAAGGGGCAATCAAGATCTTTCATTTGGCCATTCCAACGCAAGCAAGAAACCGTGCACATATAACTTGAGATAACAGTGGATAATGGAAAATTTTTCGATAATCCTACCTTATCGCACGATACGGAGAAACATCAATTAAATTATGTTAAATGAGTAAATGTGTTGAATCACTCCAATAATGGCCGCAAGCAAATAGTTGCTAATTAGAGTAGTTTCTCTGTCTCACACGACCATTCAATCCATGGCATCAAAAAGAAATTTAGGTACTGTCTTGTTACTCCGGTGATCCGACGGCCATGGTGCTGCGAGCGCATATGAGAGATTGTGCGGAGGAGAGCGGGTGATTCTCACGCGATGTCACTGTCAACGTGGACTAAGGCCGGCCACAGGCGCAAGGTGTCTGATTCTTGTTGCTCAAGCAAAAATCTCTCATTTGACGCCGTCACCGTCACCGTCGCTGTTTACTCTCTTTTTTCCCCAAATCTAATATTATATGTATGTGCACTTTTTCGCTTGTAGTTTCCTTTTCCTTCCGAGGCCGCAGTTGAAAATAACTCAATATTGATCATTAAAAAATAATAATAAAAGAAACCCGTAAACACGTTTAGTCGTTGACAATCTGACTGTTTCTTCAATGGGCCTTTTGCAACCGTGGGCCTGGGCCCAGTGTCACCTGTGGCCCAGTTATCTTCACGAGCACATAAGAAGAGATCAATGCGAGTAAAGAGTTGTTAAAACAGGCAATCTGAGCCAGCTTACAACGGGCCTGAAACCGTTTGATCAAATTACGACTTGGTCCTTTTGCTTAATTCAGGCATATACAAAGCGGCCCAGTGTCATTTATCAGCGGACTGATTCACGGTTCGGGCCGGTTTGATCAGTGTACCATTCATCTTTTTTTAAATTATTTTAAATAAATATTTTATTTATTTTTTAAAATCTTAAATTGATCTAATAAATTCCGACTGTTGATTCATAAGATTTTGATGGTTCGGACCAATTCAACAAGAAAACGGTTCGTGTTGGATTTTGACTGCTTGATTCTAGGCCAAACCAGCCCATTTAACATATCTAGTGTGAGCCTTAAAAGGCTTCTTTCGCTCTCTCTCTTTGTTCCTGGATCTCCAGCCGATCGTATCTAGAAAATCAATAGACATCTAACTATTCAAATCATGAATTTTCTACCCCTCCGGCATGTCCTAGACTACTTTTGACACAATTGCTTAAAACGATTGGGATCTTAGGGCCATTTTCGTAACAATTCTTTGTGATGCAGGGTCATGCATGGTATGGGATTAAGCATTTTATGATACTAACAAGTTTACAGTGATCGTGGTCATCTGCATCGGACAGATCGCAGTGGGAATTCTCACTTTTCGTGACACAAAGAACTATTGCTTCGTTTGGGGACCGATCCGGCTTGGAGGGGCTCGAGATCCTGCCTCTCGGGAGTTGCTGTGGAATATTTTGGGTCAATATCATTATCGTCTTCCATTGGTTGCAGAAGTTCAAGCGATGTTGCTTGTTCTTCTCCATCTACTGACAAGGCTCGGTTGCGGAAGTTCATTAACAGTGTGCACAATCAAGTTCTGGATAATCATTTTTCCTAGACGGCCGCACTCGACCTTGAAAATCAAATTCATGTTTTTCTTACTTTTGGTTACAGACTACGTATCAGTCGAGATTTTTTCCAGTTGGAACTTTCTCGACGTCATCGGCTTCACTAGGAATGTGCTCACTGCCACCTTTATACTTGTACCAACGAGCACATATCATGAAGTAAGCCAAGTTAGCTGCCTCCAATGCGGCAAGCAAGTAATACAGGTAGTCCAGCTTCCCCTTGTTAAGATCCTGGGGCAACCACTCGGTCTCGGTCCCTTTTGTTGCATGGTGAACCACGGAGATCAATAAGCTGCTCAAATAACTTGACACTGCAAAACCCACAAATGTGAGGGAGCCCCCGATGCTCCGCATATTCTCCGGGAACTGCTTGTAGAAGAACTCGACTTGGGCTATTACTGTGAAGGCCTCCGACAGTCCCGCTAGCACTAGCTGAAGCACTAGCCACAGGCCTGAGAAGGAAGAGATCGACCCCCGTTTGGAGTCCAAGCCGATTGGGTTCCTAAGCGCAAGGGATCTCCTCTGTGCCTCAACCAAACCAGATGCAAAGTTCGTGATTATCGCTAGGAAGATTCCAATTCCCATCTTCTGGAGGATCGTTATCCCACCTTCTTTTTGGGTGATCTTTCTGAGTACCGGGACGACAATTTGGTCATAGATCGGGATCCAGATGGTGAGGGCAACCATTGAGAATACAGTATAGGATGCAGCGGGGATCTTGAACTGCGATGATTTGATGAGACGGCGGTCCATTTGCAGGGCTTGGAAGACAATATACGTCTGCTGCTGGATTAATGTAATGTAGTAAATGATAGCTGCGGTCCATATCGGGAACACTCTCACCAGGCATTTCACTTCTTCCACTTGTTGAATGCTGCATAGTCTCCATGGAGAAGCTGCAGATCCGTCTTCATTGAACCTGTCTTCGGGAGTTACGATTGCTGCTTTGTCCAGGGATCTGAGCAAACGCAAGAATCATTGTCATCAGTTGCCCAAAACTAGGAATAGTAGCAAATCCATGCATGGGAAATATATTACGGAGAAGTTGATTCGGTTACCGGAATTGGTCAGTGTGGAGGAGCTTCGAGTTGATGGAACTCTTTGGAATGTGGTCAAAGAGCCCATGACATGAGCCGGATGGCAGCTCCAGCTTCCTCTTCCTAAATGCTGCAACCACGACCCTGAGAACTCCCGTCAGTGGACTGCCATCAGGCCTGATCTTGACGTAAATTCTCGAGCCCACAAAGAAGAGGAAGCACGAGAGGAACATTAAGAACGCCGGGATCGCCAACCCCCAGGCCCAGCTCACATCCGACTGGACATAGACTATAACCGTCAGCGAGACCATCATTGCAAAGGTGAAGGTGAAATAGTACCAATTGAAGAAGCTGCTGATTCCTCTCCTTCCCGAGGGAGTGTTTGGATTGAACTGGTCAGCACCGAAGGCTAAGTTGCATGGCCTAATCCCACCGCCTCCAACGACTAAAAACCCGAATCCGCTCAGTAGAAATAACATCTGCCACAGGCTCGGCCCAGTGCAGTTCCTATTCTCATCCGATTCACATTTAGGAGGGTGAAGCTTCGGTATTGCAGCCGTCAGCGTAAGCACCAGCATTCCCTAAGTAATTGTAAAAATATATCACGCGTTAGTTTGTATTAGGATAAGCGCTTCAAAAGTGTCCTCTTGCAGGTCATCAGTTAACGTAATCACGGAATGAACTGGAAACCGAAATTCGCCGAGATAAAATCAGTATTTTTCAGCTAAGGTTTACCACGAAGGAGGACACGGAGGCGAAGCCCAGGGTCTTGTAGCGGCCGAAGTAGGTGTCACAGAGGAAAGCGCCGACTAAGGTGGCGATGTTGATAGTTCCATTGAAGATGTTGATGACGTTTGTGGCGGTGAAGCTCTTCATGTTAAACACAGTGGTGAGGTAGACTAGGAGGTTTGTTGACGTCCCCACGGTTCCCAGCTTCTCGAATGTCTCATTCCCTACATCAATAATTCCATCTCATTCTTCACAAGAACACCATAAATAAAATGATATGGGCGAATGCTCAACTATGGAACTGTAAGTGATGCAACGATTCACTAAGTTCTGTTTTCCTTTCCCGAAGTTCTGTTCTGCAACTATCATTCATACGATAGCTTCCTCATTGGAAAAGTTGTTAGCATTAGACTGGGAAGAAGCCAGTTTTCAATTGAAATTACGATACTAAAAGTAAGCTTAAGCTTGAGAAGAGTATCATAGTGAAAGCAACGTGGCTAGATTTCAGAGGAAACGAAGAGGGTAGAAGCAGCTGATTAACAGGCTTCTTCCGTAACCGGAAGATGTCCGGGAAAGGAGCTGTTCTATAGGTTTCTCTTGTACCTATGACAAAAGGCATGGCTCTAACTCCACTATACTTGATCTCTTCATGCTCTCCATTCTCCTTGGTCCCCATGGTTTCTTCTTCAAAGGGATCAAAGCTCTCAACCCACTAGAAGATTAAATCGAACCAGGTTACTCGTAGAAGAGGATGAATGGGAGCAACGCTCAATCATGTGGGCATGCATGCATATTTATGCTTGCTCAAGCTTGTGGCACTTGCGTTATGACTGGACAGTGCGTTCGAAACTCGCTGCCCTTCACCATCACGGTTCATGGTAGGACAACTCTTCCTCTAAGGTGGAATTCCAGCCCCAAATCTCGTAATTGAAATAAAAATATGATTTGATGAGTTTCATCCTTAGAAAATTGATCTAATTCGAGATTGAATTAGTTAAGAGTATGACAAATTTCTACACATCTAAGTGTTGTGTGCTGAAAATGGAAGAAACCCAGTGTTCCTTTTTTGTGACGTTTCAGATATTATTGGAGTCGGGAGGCTGCCAATTTCGACCGAATCTGGAGATAAAGAGGCAAACATGCATGAACGGCTGAAAGCTTTTGTCATCACATGCGGTATGATAATCGAGAGGATAGGATACTAACGGACAGAAACAGAGAGACGGAAGGTTCGGTAGAAGTATGGATATGTATATGTGTGAGCTGTAATTTGCCATGGGTGGATGTTTAGGTGATGCAATGTCATGAAGAAAGAACAGGATGGGAGATGGACAACTGAGGGAAGTGCTGATGCCTTGCTTTGATCAAATTTGATCTTTTATCATTAATTATATCTCTCTTTAATCCCTTGATCTGTCGATATCTAATGTTGCACAGTGAATATCCATTAGCTACCAAAATAAATAAATGAATGGTTAATTGCTTAAGTTTAAGAGACATAATGGTCTTTGACTAATGGTCAATGTCGACGGTTGTTCACTTATTAGAAATGAAACCAATTAATTGATTCATTCATTAACTAATCTCAATTGAAGATTGGTGAAATGTACCGTATATCCTTGCATCCCTATGGCTCCCAATTATCTCTCGTGTAATTTGATGCTTTATCTTTTCGGTGTAGGTTCCGGAGAGGGAGTACCAATCTCTTGCAAAACGCAAATTTCCCTTCATACGGATATTATGTGTCGGGGTTGAGTATTCATTCCCGTTGGAGCTGCGCTACAATTTTGCATGGGAATATTTAGTCTTAAGCGAGTTTACTGAGAACGCCTTACCCAAGATTGCCTATCTTGAAGATTTTCAATCCTTTTGAGCATTCGCATAATTCCAACACATCTCAAACGAATTTCATACGATGCACATGGCCCTTTTTGTCACCGGAAAAACATAAGGTTTCAGGGCTGCTTAAAAGTGATGGTATCGATCGATGTACAGTTAGCATAGCAGACCATAGTCTCTGAAAACGATCTGCTCGCAATTAGCAGCCGAGGAACTGCTTGAGAGGGGTATCTTCCGGAGCTACGATAATATCAGAGACCAGAACGTACGCGCAGTTTACCGCAGGAGTCAGTCAAAGCTGAAGAACACGTGCTTAGATATTTCTTCTCCTCCTCTTTAGAATGACTTGAACAATCTTCCTGGTAAATCCAACGGGTTGCCCCACCGTGGTCAAACAATATTAAAGTCAGATAAGACGTGAAGACTGCAAACCGACGGTGATACAGAATTGGGGGTCCGCACGATGATAAGTATGGCACGAACATGGAAACAAAATACAAGATAATATTACGGATTGGCTAGTGGATTTGAGAATTTTATTGAAATTCAAATTAGACAAGCATATTATGTTGGACGTGTTGTCTGAGAAAATCAATTACTGACTGGGGGAAAGCTGGGCCAGAGAGTTCCAATGATTGCAAGATTCCAAAGTTCCACGCATTCAAACCATTCGAAGAGCGAACCAAATGGAAATGGAATCCATCCAGGCTCTAGCTAGTCAGCAGGTCCAAGAGAGTGATGCCTTGTTTTCGTCGAAATATCCAGAAGGCACCGAATCAAGACTGTGACTCACACGAAATGTCCCGTTCCGTGTTAGTCTGTCCCTCTCCCTCGATTTCTAAATGTTCACCGTGTGTCGAGATGCCATGCTTGACAGTGTCCCCGTAACAACCACATACCACGTGTTGGGGTCGCCGATTTGCAGTGTTGTCAGTTCACAAGGTATCTTTTGTTCCTGTTCTGAGTGGATAGTATGAGAACAATGCAATTGCGATGATTACCAAAGAAAGAGAGGCAAGATCTCCATGGGACTGGGAGAAATTGAGTTTGGAAATACCGAGAGAGGTGGCTGAGTTGATCCTCAGTGTGCCTAGAAATAAGTTACAAAATGGGCTGGACATCAAAGCATGGAGATTTTCTAGCACAGGAAGGTATGATACCAAATCAGTCTATAAAATGATTTGCCAACTTGAGGCTAGGGGAGAAGAGACAAGAGTAAATTGGAAGTGGGTTTGGCAAACACCCGCACACCCAAGAGTGCAACATTTTCTATGGCTTTGCATGCATAATGCTGTACCCACACAAGTTTGTTATCGAACAGACGGATGTCGGTTGACTCACTATGCAAAGTGTGCGAGAGGGAGGAAGAGGATCTTGAACATGTCTTGAGAAATTGCCCTATCGTAGCTGACATTTGGAGGAGCATTCAAGTTCCCCAATCAAAACAAGCCTCCTTCAGAGTTGAAGTACATGAATGGTTGAAAGTGAATGCACAAGCTTATGAGTAACATGTATCCTTGAATCCATGGAGCTCCATTTTCTTGTACACTATCTAGGTAATATGGAAACAAAGATGTGCCATATATTTTGATAATGCGAATCCTGACCCACAACTAAAGAACAGATGTGTCGAGAAGGCTCGAGAATTTACTGTTTTGCAGGTTCAAGCTGACAAGGGAAGGAAAGGGGAAGTCCTTATTAGCTGGATGCCACCAAAAGATCCATGGATGAAACTCAATTCCGATGGAGCAGCAGATCAAGCACAGGGCAGGGCGGGCTCAGGGAGTATTATTCGAGATCCTGCTGGAAAGTGGGTTGGAGGAGGCATCCACTACATAGGACAGGCATCTAGCCTCGTGGCCGAGCTATGGGGGCTAAGAGATGGCTTGTTCTTGGCGAAGCATTTGGGAATAAAATTTTTATATGTGGAACTTGATATATTAATAGTAGTGAACTGTATAAATGGATCAAATTCTGAAAATTTATTACTGAAGCCTCTGATTGATGATTGCAGGAATTTAGCCAACACCTTCGAAGGATTTCAAATTAATCACATATTTAGGGAATGAAATAGAGCGGCGGATTTCCTAGCAAGAATGGCAAGGAAAGCTAACCTTCATCAGGAAGTAGTGATCTTTTTGGAGGAGCCACCTGCAGAACTTCATAACTTGTTAATTGATGATATTTTGGATCTTTCCTCTGTAAGGAGTATAAAGATAAACACAGATACTGTAAGCCAAGCAATTGATGATACTGATCAAATAACTCTTCATTTTGTATAACCCCTCTTGGGTCTTTTTGGTTATTAATATAAATTTCACTTCCTACCCAAAAATGAAAGGCAAGATCTCCAGCGCACTGTTCGTATTGTGTACAAAAAAGTGCAGGGTGTCACTCTCTAGCGATTAAGATGCTGTTCGGACCCAGCAAAAGATGAAATGCAGGAGACATAGTCAAATGCCATTACCGGAAGCAGGAAATGTCACTTGTTTGAGTGCATAAACAAATCAATCAATCAATCTATATATATGTAAAACTCTTTCAAGATCGTGTTTCCCTTCCTTGATCATATTTGATTCTGAGCGTTTTCCTCGGCGAAGAGCAGCTACAGATATTTTCAGATATCATGCATAGATGATCTTCACAAGAAAATAGAAGTATCATAAACGAAAAGCAATTGAAGAAAGATCTAACAGGCAGCCCTAAAATCACAATGATCCAATTGCAACAGGGAATCTCTGCCAGCTGAGATATATCCCCGAGCCGAGTGGAACATGGCCTTGGGTGAGAAGCCCAAGTGCAAGCTGGATCGCTGTTAGGCGCAGGGACGTCATACACTCCTACATGTCCAAGCATGAAATGATAATGCCGGTGAGGTCAGCCAGCGAGCCGCGCAATTGGTGCTCCACAGAGATCGATCAGGTGAACTTGGGTCTCCGCCTTCTAGGCGACCACAACTGTGCCTAAGGCAGAGCTGGTGGCTGATCACTGATGTGCCTGAAATATGGGGATGCTGATATACGAAGGTGGATGATGTGTTGGAGGCGATGATGGGCCATTACAAAGCCTCACTGTTACCAGGCCTTCTCCACGGGCAACGGATCAAACCTCTCATAATTCATGTACTAATAATTGGGTTTCAGGTTGGATATGGATCCAGCCTTTCATAAGCTCGATGAATATTTTATATAAGCCTTGAGGAAATTTATTAGTTAGTGGGCACACTGTCTCTGGATGCCTTGCAAAGTTGCTGCTTCCGAGACTAATCTCTCAGGTGGATTAGAGCCCACATATATTCTCAAACGCAATGACACAATTTTAAAAAAAAGTTGGATTTTTTTTTAATTTTCAAAGAAATTAGCGTTTAGTTATTCCCCCTTGGAAAAAGGGAACGCTGATATACAAGATTTACAAATTGTACATCGGACCCGATCAAGGCAAGGAGAAGGTATCACCGTGATCAAGCCCTAATTATATAATAAGTTATTACAATTTTTATAATTAATTAAAAACAAATTAAATATTCCATTGAAAAAACTTGATTAAAACTATTACGGTAATTAACTCTTCTAATTTGGAAATTAACATTCATTAAATCTATATATATATATATATATATGAGATTTGAAAAAGTGGGAATCTGATCTGTGCTGTTTAAGAGTTTCCTCCTACTTCTTATCCAAACTTCTCTGACAGGTTCCGACGTCTCATCCCTACCCAAAAGTTTTCTTTTAACATCCGGTGGGACCAATGAACCAGCAATCAGCCAATGAGATCAAAGGATCAGCTGCCACGTAGAGCCGGAGTGGTCGCTTTCTTGCACGAGGAGAAGGGGGGTGGGGCCCACCGTGGTGAGGGGGCCGGATGGAAGGCTCAGCTGAGCTCCTCACCGATGCTTATCCGTGCACGTGGCGAGATCCCCCTCACTTTGCGGGCTTCTAGGTCGTGACGGGTAAGGAATCTAAAGCGCATCATCCTCTTCGCCGGATACATGCCGAATTGGCACTTTCTGATTGGCTCTCTCGCTGGCATGCCGTACTGGAAATTGCCTTCAGTTGCTTCACCTTTTCTCTTTCCTCGATAAAAAGGTGCCGAGAAGACGTGTCAATTCGCATTACTTCATTCGTATCTCAGACGAAACGCGCAATTTACAGCGATAATCGTAAAGATAGAGTCTCTAAAGCGGAATTAAGAGGATACCCAACTCAGAAGTTAATTTTAAAGTGATTTCAATGATTAAGACCTTTTTCTAAAGGTGTTTTACGCAACAAAATCTATAATGATCTCTCTGCAACATCGGCAGCAGGGTTGCGGGCCCCCGATGTACATACAGAGTGAGAAAGCAGAACACAGCACCAGCTAATGATGCCTTCCTTAATCACCCACCACGTGAAAATGATTCGACAATTATAAGATTTCACAACTTGCAAGTCATGAGGTGATTCCTGGTCCCCCTTCCCCTTCCCCTTGGCAGAGCCTCCACATGGGTTGCATTATAAGATGTTACGGTTTATATTTGATTTAAAAGTTTAAATGTATAGATTATGATAGTTATTAAATATATATTATATATAATTATTTTATTTAATAGTATACTTCATTCCAACTTAAAAAGTTTGAGCTGCCATGCAGGATTCTCTTACTTAGCAAGGGTTCCTCGTTCAAGAACCCGACAGAAAGATTGCTCAACTCAAGTTAATAAATATAGCAGCACACTGTTTTGGAAATTCAGCGGCTGTTGAGCTGGAACAGCAAGCGGGAAATCGATGTAACTTCGACGTAGTCTTGACTCGATCATCCAATTGCATCGGCCATCTGTTGTCGATCATATCATATTGTCCACTTGAGTTGACCGCGAAGTACTCTAGTTCTTACTTTTTTCGTTGAGGTAATTCGAAGAATATATGAAAAGCAATTTTTACGTGTATTGACATCTGCAGCAACATTCCACATGTTTACATTCCAAAAGGCGAGGGAACAACAATGGTAGATGGCCGCAATACATCGGATCTATACAGGAGGCGAAGATTGTCAGTTTTGAGCCAAAGCAACACACCGGAATTGCAATACATGGAGCTTGTTGATATCTGTAGTCCCCCTATTAAAACTGAATATCACAACAGAGCAGGAAGATCGACGCGGCAGAACACCTAGTAAGACCAAGACCAGAATGCATGGTCGAGACCTGAAGACCCGGAACTAAATGAATTTGAATGTTCGTGCTTCGGGAAAACACTTGCTGCCGCTGGGGAATTTTTGCTAAGATTATTGTCTTCATCTTGGGAGAGGTCCGATTGTTCAGGCTAGAAAATGTAGGAATAGTCACCAGGATCTAGCAGTGAACAGTGGGAACCATCAGTAAAATGCGGGCTTCCTGGATCAAACATATTTCTCTTCGTCGAGTGAATGTCTTCCGGATTCCAGGCCAATATCGGAACCTTCGACACTTCACCATCGGAGGCTGAATCCATGCCAGGATTATGCAGCAGGCCCTGGGATAATTTGTTCAAAAGTTCAGAACTTTCTGTCGCTCTTTCTTTCATCTCTAGCTTCTCCTTAAGGGCAAGAACCTGGAACACTAAATACAGTCAGTCTCAGAGGAAACTTGAGAATAATTTCCAAGCAATCAAAGCAAAAAAAAAAAAAATTTCTACCTCAACTTTCAGTTTATCCTTCTCCTTGAGGAGAGTCTCGTATTCGGCAGTGAGGCTGTTGTAGCTTGACTGCAGCACCTCAAAGTCCTTCTCGAGCTGCTTCGTCTTCCACCTCGCTCGACGGTTCTGGAACCAGATCGCAACCTGCCTTGGCTGCAGGCCTAGGTCCTTGGCAAGCTGGACTTTCCTGTCGGGCTCGAGCTTGTTTTCCACCTCGAAGCTCCTCTCCAGGAACCGGACTTGATCGGCCGTTAGTCGCCGCTTCTTCTCTGGGTGGTGGAAGTACTCGTCCAAGTCCTCGTCCGCCATCTCGTCATAATCACACGACTGGAACAACAGCCTTTTCGATCCATTCGCACCGTAGACATCCTTGAAGCTCAACATGGATCTTGGACCTGAATCCAACATAAATTCCACAACCTCTCAATACCAACATTGCTCATTAGAACATGAAGCATTCGCATATCCAAGTTTGCTAAAACAACTAGCTATTGTTCTTTCCCTAGCCCGATAAATAAATCCATCCATGTTTTGAAAAAGTTTGCCTCTTTTCCTAAATTGAACTGTCTCAGATTTCCGAAATAAACTGGAGTTCCATCTCCATAGATGTTAAAACTAAAGATTCCATGGAAGGATGTACTCTCACCCATCTCCATCAAAGTCACATGCATCCGAAGTAAGCAAATTGTTGCCGGAAATCCAGAGAACGAATGAAAACGCAAAGGGCATATCCATGATCCAATAGAAACAGAGCAGAACAGAGGAGGAAAAAGAGAGGTACCGTGAAAAGAAGAGGGCCCAGAAAGGAAGAAGGCATCAGAAGAGAAAGGGACAGCCATGTGACTATGAAGGAAGCCACAGGGAATGGTGAGTATGAGTAGATTCCGCCTCAGATCTTCCTCGGCAGCTGACTACTGAGCATCAACCCTCGTAGTGAGAGGATAAAGTTCGGGAGCTGAGGAGTTTAGGACTTGTGGCGGAAGAAGCTGGTGATGACGATAGCGGTGATGTGGGAGGTGAAGGAACAGCGCAAGCAGCTCTCACCCATCACTCAGAATGAAGAGATTTCTCACACACACGGGAGCAGAGAAGAAAAGAGACGATCGGGGGGTAATAAAGGAGGAAGAAATGGCGGCGATGGAGAGACGACCTTTGATGGAAGTTATGAACCTGCAGTAGTAGGAAGGAAAGGAGAAAGAGGGGTAGGAGTTTTGTTTTGACTAAAACAGCCAGGTGTCAGCATTTTTACTTGTTCATTATTTGTTTTTTTTTGGCGCAGATTATTTATTATTCGTTTACATTTACTTATTTTGATTATTTTCAATTTGACGGCAGGAATTAAGTTCAGGTGTTAACAGAATCCACCATCTAAGTCTCCGTTCGAACGGATTGGGTTACTAGCCACAATGCCTCTGGTTAAATTGACCGGGTCAACATCCATCCAGCCCACTGAGTAAAACTCGGATACAAACGACAACAGGTGGGGCCCCCAGATAGGCCACGTCAACGTTATAGTGGGCCCACACTGAATTTCAAGCTTATCGTGATTTTGGGTCTCATTCTCGTCCTACAGTGCCTGTGCCCACTAGTGATGCCTTCGGGGATTTATGCATCGTGGGTAAATTCATTCCATATATAGAGTATTTAATTTAAATTTTATAAATATTAAAAAATAATTTATTTAAAAATTTATACCGATTGATAAATCAATTTGATGTAAAAATCTGCTTGGTTTCTACTCTAGCATTATATCTCTGACTGACTGGATGTCATGAGGCGATTAATAAGTAGAAGTATAGTAACTTCCCATGCTTTGTCTCCATTTCTATCCGATCGGAACCTCTGTGACAGAGGACTTGTAAAGCGTCACAATGACGGGGCGCACTCGTGTGGCCGCTCGATATGAACATCGATTACGACAAGAATACGTCGCTGTGTGTTGGGTGGCCCAAATGTGCAACAATAATGAATAAGGGAAGAGCACGGTCCATTACCTTGTAATTATGCATGTCCCGCGTCGAGTTTTACGGAGAGGGACTCGCGGAAATATCTCATGTAATCAATCTTGTATGTGGGCCTGTGGTTCTTGCCCATTAAATCATAGTTAGGGTGATTTAATATCTGCGTAAGCAAAATCATAACTAAGCCAATTTTACATATTGGGCTTATTGTGGTACTGCATGGGCTTAGGGTGAGCCCAATGGGACTAATGAGCCCATATGGGCCCATGCTGAAAACCCACTCCTGTCCCCATTGCTTAAACCCTCATCTCCCTCTTCGGGGAGTGGCTTTTTCATCAGATCGGTGATTGATTGATAGTATTTTCTTCTCGGTGACGGCTCTCTACACCGTCCGATCTCAGCTTCTCTTCTTGATCTCAACCGCCGTCGGAGAATTCGGCTCCCTGCTAATGGAAGGAAAACCCAGTAACTCCATTTCCAGGGTCCCAGATGTGTCAGCTGAAGACCCGGGAGAGACTCGAGCCGGCAAGAAATTGTTGATTGAAGGGTATCCCGTCGAGGGATTGTCCATTGCCGGCCACGAGACCTGCGTCATCTTCCCGTCGCTGAAGCTAGCCTTCGATATCGGGCGATGCCCGCAACGCGCCATTGCACAGGACTTCCTCTTCATTTCTCACGCCCACATGGATCACATTGTGAGTCCCCACTCTTTGTTTTCTGCCTCCAGTTTATATTTTTCATCATTGTGTATAAATTGAGCAACATTAGCTGGATAAAATTTCATATAACCATTAGTTCCTTCTTGTGGCGGGAAGTAGTCAGTCGTTTATTTTATTCACTCGATTGAATTCTACTTCTGGCTTGAAGCAATGATAGTTACGTTCGTCATAAATTATTGTTGTTCTTCGTGATCAACGGAAGAATCAATTTGGGGTTCGGTTTTTCGTCGAGTTTTCACATTTTGAGCTTCTAATAATAATTCAATCAACTGTGCCACAAAATCACACTTTTGTTCATAAAACGTTATGAGGTATTCATCTATCAGGGAGGAATCGCCATGTATGTTGCAAGTCGTGGTTTGTTCAGTTTGAAACCCCCGACAGTTGTTGTGCCAAGTTCCGTGAAAGAAGATGTGGAGAGACTCTTCGAGGTGCATAGGAAGATGGATGGTTCTGAGCTGAAAGTTAATCTAATTGGCATGGATGTAGGTAATATTTAATTTTTTAAAGTGAAATCTCAGATTTTTTTGGACGAGGAGTCAGTTGTTGCCTGTTTTGCTCACTTTGTTCAGTACTTGCACTATTCTAGATCCTGCGACTTATACGTGCAGGAGAGGAGATTTCTATACGGAAAGATATTAAAGTAAGAGCTTTTAGGACTTACCATGTTATACCGAGCCAGGTAGGTCCCAATCTTACTTCCTCGATTTTACTCCGTGCATTTTCCACAGGAAAGATTATCATTTGTTGAGATCAAATAAAGTGAGTTTCTGAGCTAAACAATTCATTTCTACTTTATTGCATTACAGGGCTATGTAGTATACACTGTAAAACAGAAACTGAAGCAGGAGTATGCAGGCCTTTCTGGCAACGAGATTCGGGATTTGAGGTTATCTGGTGTTGAGGTTAGGTCTTTTCTGTTGTGATTAAGTTTTTGTTTCAAACATGCAACTGCATTTGTTTCTATTTTGTTAGTTCCAATTGATTTTTGTTACATGAACTAATTATTATTTTAACTCCATGCAAAAATTGAAAGCATTTTTGCATTTTCAGGTCACCGTTACCACAACAGTTCCTGAGATTGCTTTTACAGGGGACACAATGTCCGACTTTATAGTTGACAGTGATAATGTCGATGTTATGAGAGCAAAGATTCTCATCTTGGAGGTATCACTTTCTCTGACAATCACCACATCAGACTGTATTTTGATGTGCAAGGTCTTTTATGCACCAAAATGGTGTTTTAGCTGTGACAGATGTGAGGAATACTTACGTTAGTTCAGAGATCTCCGACTAATTATTGCGATGCAACATTTCCTTCAGAGCACCTTCATTAATGATAAGGTGACAATAGAAGATGCAAGGGCATATGGACATACTCACCTGTCGGAGGTCAGTTCTGTGAGATACAAAGTGAATCTCCTTCGACCCATAAACCTATTCTCCTTGCTTAACTCTTGGCTTTCTGCTTCGCTAACACTTTAAGCTTCTTTTCAGATTGTTGGTTATGCGGATAGGTTTCAGAACCGAGCCATACTTCTAATCCATTTCTCAGCCCGGCACAAATGTGAGGTACCCTTCTAAAATCCTTTGTGATCTATGAAGATATAACTCTAGTTGCTCTACACTTTCATAAATTTGATAAAATGCAAAAACAAAACGAAGAAGAGACTTCATCTTTTGTGTTGCAAAGATAATGATTTGCATTCTGGCTTTCTAGGAAATCGAAGCAGCTATCTCTGCCTTGGAGCCTCCTCTGTCAGGAAGAGTCTTTGCACTCACTGAGGGTTTCTGATTGCATTCGGTCATGGGGGTCAAGTTTCATGAAAGAATTTCTCCCTCCCATCTTCTCTTCTTGACAGTCGGTTTCTGTTCAGATGATGTGTGGAAGTTGTACCATTTTCAACTGGCATTATAAGTTTATGACTCCTACGACATTGCACCTTCACTCGAATTGCATAGAAAAAATCAATTTGGAAAGTAACTCATAATTATCTCAACTATACCTCAGATCCTATAGTCAACATTATCAACTTTATATTAAATCTCCCGAGAATAAGACTTAACTCCAGACCATAAAAGAAAATTTAATTTATTTGGTGCTTGGTTACTATACAACATGTGGAGAGAAAGGAATGCTTATGTCTCTCTGCTTTTCTGAGGTATCTAGATCACCAAAGTCACAGAACATGACACAGCCCTTCTGAATGATGTGTTTGTAGACCATTCCGGGAAAAAAAAATCTACCAATGATGAGTTCAAAAATAAAGCAATGAATAAGATAGAGGAATGTAATGACAATGGAAGCCAAGACATACTTATCTTCACAATATACCTCATGGAAAAATGATCTATTTTTCTTGTGCTGTATACTAGGCTATTCAGCAAAGGAAGGCCGTACTCTCATGGTCTCAGAGGTGCTCTTGCTCTTCCCCAATGCAAGCAGACGCTTTCGGCCCTTTCTAGCGTCCGTGATGTCCGATTCCCTGGACCACATTTTGATGTGCAAGAATATTGTATGCTACTTTTGGGAGGGTAGGAACCATGCGGTGGACTGTCCCTCCAATTGTCCTCCACCCCTCCCACCCACCCCACCTTTTTTTTTTTTTTAATTTTATGATTATGACTCATTCTGGACACCTAGAGAACAAAATTTCATGGATCACCATCTCTGCAAAGCAGGAGGTAGACGACTTGATATGAACTTATACATTTCATACGCAAATGACTAATTCACCCTGTATATTACCACCGGTCGAATAATAATAAAAAAGGGTCCCTTCAACATGAGACATCAAGATAAATTCGTCAATGCTCGAGTACTTATTATATACATGTGTTCAGTAATGTTCTTGAAGTTGATGTAGTGTGAAGAGGGGAATTTTCTTGAACATTCTCCAACTGTTGCTGGTAGGCGTGCACTGTCCATGGAAAGGATGGAGATGATGTAATCTCTCTCTCTCCCCCTCCCTGTTTTGTTAATCACACCCATCCAAACTCATACTAAACTCATAAATCTGATACCTTATTTGAGTATAGAAGGCGGTTAGTAAGCTAATTGGTGAATATTATGCTATGTTTAAGTCTAATGGTGTGCGTTCTCTCCTTTTCAAAGTGATTAATTTATGTGAGAGTTAGTTAAAATGTATGTGTGTGAACATGGGAGAGTTGACTCTAAAAGAAGAAGATCCTTTCACATAACGCGGCATCAGGATGTCGAGCTTCATGAGCCAAAAAGACAAGATAACATGAATGTCTGTTTGCTTCATATGCGTCAGCATTAGAATCAAGGTCAAAGCAAAATAGGCAGCAGCTACTTCCAGAGCCGTTGCCTCGTAGGACTAAGATGCCCTTAGAGAAGGTGATGAAAGGGGGAGATAGTATTGTTAAAATGCGTTTCGGGCCGGTTCAAAACGGTCTTGGAACCGTTAGATCTGATTATAGGTCACGGTTTAAGTAAATATGAACTAGATCGAAACCGTTTATAAACATGTCGGTTAACTGTTCAAGCCGGTTTAGTTAGTGAACCGTCCATCTTTTTTTTAAAAAAAAATTATCTTAAATGAATATATTTTAAAAATTTTTAAAATTTTAAATTGATCTGACAAAATCTTACCGTTGATTTGTAGGATTTTTGGCTGTTCGGGCCGGTTACAGTCCTAGGGCGATTTCTAAACAGTTCCGAGTCGGTTCAGTTGGGTAACGGTCCGTACCGATTACGGTTCAATGGGTCCATATTTATGAATCGGATTGCAACCGCCCCCAACCCAATAAGAACAGTTACGAGCTGAATTATGAGCGGTTCATACTTACTCTGGATTTGGACGGTTCGATTCTGGTCAGTTACGGGCCAGCCGGGCCTGTTTAACACATGTAGGGGGAGAGAAAAGTACGAAATAGGACTGTTCCATCTCCCACTCCCGGAGAATCAAAGGATACATTTGTCCTGTGGATAGATATTCTGCAAGTTCGTACTCGAACAGTCCTATGTGCTTGGAGAAAAGGAAAACTGCGACGTTACAACCTTTGCCATTTCATTTTCTGAAACTTCCGAAAATCCGGACCGTGTAGTCTGGAGCGAATTCGTCGGACCGAACGCATATGGATGAAAAGACAACGATCGTAGGACCAGGCAAGTGTTACGTCCCGATCCGAACTGTCGATGTGCGAATCATGGAATTGTCAAAATCGCGTGCATTGCCCAAGTCCACAGTCCCCGCCTTTGAAGAAGAAAATGGAGTTGATGAACACCGACGCTCGATAGCTTTCTTTCATCATCACTCGAAGAGTCACAAGTAAGTGTATCGATTACTTCAAATCCAGGCAAAGAAAGCGAAATTAAATATATCCGATGGAATTCCGAGTCGGAAAAGTAGAAAATGTTGAATTTAAGGTCGACCCAAGCTTTTGAAGGGTGGACACTTTTGAGTTGGACGGCCCAACCTATCTTAAAGAAGTTGAATTATTTTTTGGGGAGAAAATTGACTTTATGGTGGTAAAAAAAAAAATCAAGATTCTCGTGGTTATAGATATTTCCAGTTATGCCCCCACGACAAGAGAGCTCTGGTCTTTCATGTGCAAAGAGCTGACTAGTTGACTTTGATGTGTATTTTTCCCAGATCTGACATGTCGCCTCTGCATATATATATGTATGTATGTATTATGTTTTCATTGAAATCTTAGTTACATTGAATTAATAATTAATTTTAATTTTAAATTCCAAACATGGAGAGGAATGAGGGTAACCTCACTGATTTTAATTTTTTAAATATTTTATTTATTATTGTCTCTTGGGTGTTTTTATATCGCTGAGGCACGCTGTGTATATTGACCCTGCACGTGGAAGAGATGTCCACCATTCCCAAGGAAAAAAAGAAAAGAAAAGAAAATTAGACGCCAAGTTTTTGGTGATGAATGTAGATAACACGTGAAATGATAAAAGATAAAATTATAATAGAAATTTTATATATTTATTATTTTTATATTTAAATTTTATAAATTTTAAAATAATTTATTTAATTATATATATATATTTAAACTCGTAATATACTTGAATATTAATTTTAACGACTCACTGATTGTCATTTAATAGTATTACGTGATATGATATGTCAACAGAATTCTCACGTCAGTCAAATTTTATCACATTGACATATCATGTCAGTACTTATTATAATGTAATTGTGTCATGTGAGTGCACCTTTAAAATTAAGATTCAAATATATTACAAAATAAATGTATATGATTAAAAAAAATATTTGAAATGAATAAGATTTAAGAGTAAAAAAATAATAAATATATAAAATATCAATGTCAATTATCCTAATAATAAAATAGGGGAGAGGTTTTCTCCTCCCACATAATGTTTGCATTTTCATCAAAGAAATAATAATTTATTCATGAATTGATCGTTATCGACCGTCTCGTGTAATATGAGATTACTACTACATTCAAGAAGTCATTCTCGTCAAAACTGTTTCTTTAGATAATAAATTTGCATGAATCGATATGTTACGGTCTAAATCGTTGCTAAAAGAAGAGCGAGATGCAGAATTCCAGTTGTAACCCAAAAGGAAAAAAATAATGAAGCTTCGATCAAAATCATTGAACCGTTTATCACATTAGATGAGTTGACTTGTCCAACCAAGAATCCAGCTTCGACTATTATATATTAATTAAGCAATTCGCATTCCTTTTTTTTTTTTTGGTCTTATAAAGGGGCCCGTAAATATTAAGAATAAAGGAACAAGGAGAGGGTTAAGAGTTGGACCAATAGGACCTAATTTCTTTTCCCATATTTATTAATTTAATTCTTGTGGTTTGTTGGCTCGGAATAAAATTATGGATACATTTATGTTATGGATCTCAATAAGCTTCTTACCAACTTGGGGTTTAATTAGTAATTCTCTAATTAGACTCCAAAATAGATGATCTAAGGATTGAATCCAAAGTTGAGATGGTTGACAAGAATTTTCCTAGAGATTTCGAGCCGACCTCAAACTAGTTTCGAGGTTTGCTGCGACTGGTCCAGGGATACTGCACGATGCAAACAAAAAAATCTCAATAAGCTTCTTAATTATTTGATTTAAAAAAAAAAAGAAAACTATCAAAATCATCATTCAATTTTTGGTCAACCACCACTTCAGTCATCTAATTTTTTCTAGCCACTATTTTGATCCAATATTTGCTAAATCCCCATCAAAATGGTTCAACCATCAACAGCGTTACCTTTCCGTTCACGAAATTGTGACATGGTCACATTAAAAGTGCGGTTCAGGCAGGTTCAAAATGGGCCTGGAATCGTTTGACCCAGTTACGGTTTGGCCCGTTAAGCAAATGGGTTAGTTCGATTACGGGTCATGGTTTAGGTAAATATGAATCGGCTCGAGATCGTTTATAAAAGGGTTGGTTAACGGTTCGTGTTAGTTTGGCCGGTGAACCATCCATGTTTTTAATATTTTAAAAAATCTTAAATTAGCATGACAAAATCCGATAGTTGATTTGTAGGATTTTGGAGGTCCAAGCCAATTTTCAATGATTTTGGGCCGGTTCAATAGGGGTAACGATTTGTGCCAATTATGGTTCAATGGGTTCATATTTTTGAACCGGCCTATAACTGCCCTCAATCCAATAAGAGCGGTTTCGTGTCAAGTTAGTAGTGGTCCGAGCCGGTTTCGGGTTTGGACGGTCCAATTACGGGCCATCCCTGCTCATTTAACATTTCTAATTTGAGGTGAGGTAGAGACCAGTAGTAAGAAGCAATTCCTTTTTATCTCATGTGATCATTTCATTTGACACGTATAAATAAACAATATTTTTATTGTCACATAAGATAACATTTAGCCATACAGATGATCATGTTATATTTTCGTGAAACGACATATAATGTCGTTGATGGCCAAACCATTTTGATGGGAATTTGGCAAATATTGAATTAAAATAATGGGTAGAAAAACTGAATAACTGACATGATAACCGGTCAAAAATTAGATGACTATTTTGATAGTTTTCTCTTTTTTTTTTTTAATAAAACAATCCCTTCTTCACACAGTGGAATTAATTGCTAACCTAATAGTTATGAATTATATGAAGACATGTTAACTTGTATTAACTACAACATCATATTAAGCAGTCGGTAACATATAATATTATATATATATACACACGTACTCCTCTTGTAAACTCGTGCAAGAGAAATATACAAATAAGAACAAGACATTGACCTTGTTTAGGTCTTCTAGGGTTTTGTCTATTCCTCAATCCGTCCTCTCATAAATTTGACTGTAGGTGGGACAGTCGGACAGATATATCGGACCGCGCACACACATATGTATTTAGGTCTTCAAATCAATCGCCACGACAAAAATAGAGGATGTAAAACATTATTTTTTGCGTTCAAGTAGTACACACCAAGGAATTATGTCTGAGTCCACACCATTGCTAAGTCGATAAGTTAGAGAGAGATTTATATATATATATATATATGATACATACATTATGTACGTGCTCTGACACACACATACGCATGAAGAAGGCACAGGCAGCGCAGCTGGCAGGGATGACTCTGAAGAAAATAAGGTCAAAAAAAAATCCACGTTTTGGATCGACCCGATCCACTTACGAACGAATCAAATACACACACACACACACACACACATACATATATATATATATAATTGTTTCATAATTTGCAATTTAACCCCCAAAAAAAATTGAAGACGCTCCTAATTTCTAATGGAAAGTCAACGGTAATTAATATATATAACATGCGTGAACAAACTGGCAGAGACTCTTCTTAATTAATTTTCCTTCCTGTTTCTCAAAATATATGTTGATTCCATCAATCCGATATACGTGTATATATATATTGAGGATGAAATCAATCTGCGTGAATTTCTGTTTCCCCGAAATGCCTATATGTTATCAAGCTAACATGCACTCGTATATAAGCCGCAGGCATCCTTGTCTCTCTTTGAAATGGTAACTACATAAAGTCAATGCTAATGATCCCCGTTTGTGCACCCAATGAATATCCATATTAAAGCCAACCCCCTGATGTTACTGGAAATTCCTTAATTTGGAAAACCCTAGTTCGGATTTGAATCAAACTGACGACCAAGAACATGAAATAAACGAACGGATAAATAAAGACAAGTTGAAGAGTGGAAATTTTGATAAAAATAAGATACTATTCAGGTATGTATATACATGTGGCTGTGTGTCGGCTGTGTGTCACCGGTCACTCGAGGTAAGAAAAAAAATTAAAGAAACTAGTTAGTAGCTAGAAAACGTAGGGTGGCAAACTATTGACCAATCGGAAGTGCGACTTTTTTTTAAAAATGAAATTATTTTATTTGGAGTGATTTTCCGTCCATTTAAATACTACAGTTTAGCGTTTAGAGATGTAATTAATATCAATTGATATATTTGAATTGAGTCGACATATTAAAATGTAAAATTTTACGTATAATAATTTTTTATTTATAAAAATAAAATTCTGTATTTAATCTAAAGTGGAGGAAAGAAAAAAACAAATCACCTAAATAATCATCGGTGATTTTTAACTTTTGTACGGAAGCTTCAAAGACATTAGCGTGGGGAGGTCCGATCTTTGCGGCTTGAAGCTCTCTTCTACCCTCTGTTTAGAGACTATTCCCTCTTTAATTCTTCTTTACATGTTTTGATTAATTATCTATATTATCGTTGAATTTGAATTCTTCTGCCTTTTGTTCGTTTGTTTTTTTTTTCCCCCTTCTTTTTCCCCACTTGAGAATATTAGACTAGGGCTGATCAGAATTCTCTGAGAGGGACCATGGTCCATTGCCGAGAAGGCTCGTACGTAATATACGTTTTTCAAAGCTAAACACCCCGGATTCCAACCGGTCTCGTGAGACCCGTGATTCTAGTAGGTATACGCCGGTCCGAGGAATGAAATGAATGGCTGTCCCAGTCTTTCGCTCTCTCTAGAGCCTTCCTACGCCCAGCTTGCCGCATTGCAATAGTGATATGTTGTGTCTTGAGACTTGTTAGGTATGTGCGTTCCTAAGAAATATCACACCATTTAAATAAATATGATTTATAGTTAATTCACCATAAATAGGATAACGAGGAAGGTCGGATTGTATATCAAGAGTGGAGCTGGATATTCAATGAGCTATGGATTGGTTTTAATGGTTTGATAATTTCTCTTATTTACCAATATTTTATGTTCAAGTCATGGACAATATTTACAATTGAAAGACATTCACATTTCAATTATTAGATCAAAGTCGAATGTGAATTAGTTGGTAAAAAACAAAAGGAAAAGAAAGATAGTAAGATGTGGATTGTGTTTGTTTAACAGTGCAAATGGCGGACCTATAGGGTTAAAAAAGGAAAACAAAACAAGAGTGGAATTGGCGGGATGAGAGGGTGTCTGGTCATGAGATGAGAGAGCTGAAAGTTTTGAGTAATACCTAGTCAAATTCTGCAGGCTCCCTTCCCATATGAGAAAATCAAAGACGTGCGTATATATATATATATATATATCCTAATATTTATATACGCTGTACCCTAACCAAGGAGAAGGAGAAAGAGACCAACGAAGAACGAGAGGACGAAGAGAGGAGGAGACCGAGGGCTATGGAGGCTGTGTCAACCGATCCCGGGAGGTCCGACCAAGAGAAGAGATCAGAAGGCCTCGAATCTCATCGCCAAGTTAATGGCTATGGTGATCGAGGAGAAGGAGAGAACATTCCAGTGAAGGTGATTAATTATCGATCCGTTCCCCTCTCTTTTGCTTCTCGTCTTGAATTCGAGATCTATAACCGGGCTAGTGTGAACTCAGATGGGGGGCACACGATAGTTATATATCTATAATACCACTTATGCATATATGTGTGTGTGTGTGTGTGTGTGTGTGTGTATGCTGTTATTAGTTCAGGATTTTGATGAAACTGTACTTCAGTTCAATTCCTTTTTCTGCATCGATTTGTTGATTGTTCATCGGTCATCGGAAAAATCTTCAACCAAAATTGTAACTAGATTGATTCTGTGGTGTGATCTCTCTTCTTCTACCATCTGCCCTCCATCTCCTCATCTCTAACTGACGCTGATGTAATCCATGGCTTGATTTTCCGGATTGTTTCACTTGATGAACCCTAGAACTTTAATTCCATTCTTGAAATCTTTGTATGATTTGCCCTTCGTGGTCTGATACCAGAAGCGGTTTAATCTGATCAACCAGACAGATACTTGATCGAAAAATCAACTTGTATTTCTTGAGGGAAAAAATCAACTTGTATTATTCTTGAAAATTATGTGAAATTTATCTGATCGAATTAAAAAAAATCAATGAGATATTTCCGCGAGAGAGAGGCAAAAGCGGGGTTCAATTTCATAGTCAAAAAGTCCTGCTCCCATCATATTGACTTGGACTTTCTCAGCGAATTAATAACGTTAAAACCCTTGTCAGAATCATCAATCTATAAATCTTGACTTGGCACAAAATGTCTGCTCCAAACGACAACCAGAATTTGACATTTTCTTTTTTTTTGGAATTTACGGCGAGATTTTTTTTCCATCAATATTTATATTTTTCAAGAAGAACTGCCAGTTTTTCGGCTCCTTTTCCTGCTTAATCTTCAATGCACTCATTTTTGTTCGATTGGTCGCGCGCGCGCGCGTATATATATATATATATATATATATAAAATATCCTTGCCTCAATATGCAGGTTCTAAACTCTGGCTATTTCGAAGTAGCTAAAACCCTAATTACTGAACTCATTTAGAATTAGAACCCTGGATAAGATTTTGAAATCACTGGCTGAAAACGCAGACAGCATCTTTATTGTGGGTCTCAGAAGAGAAGATGCTTCATGGTGTCGGACGCATTCGCCATTAATGATGTTGATGTAGATTGTACAATGTTAACTGACACCAAATTGTCTAGAGTTTTCCTCGCATGAATAGGATTTTATTATGTCTGTTTGCTTTTATCTGTAGCGCAACATGCAAGGCATTCTTTTTCGTGATGGTCATGCCGACACACATGACATAAACAATCTCTCAAATTCGTCAATTGATGGTAGCCAGTACAAGAAGTTCGCTTACATATATGTATAGAATTAAAATGGCCACATGCTAATATAAAGTTAAGAAAATATCTGTCATTAATTGTAGCTGCAGACCATTGATTTCTTATGGTCTTTGGATGCATCTATCTTGCAGGAGAAAGATCAGCTCGAATCTGCTAAAACCGAGATGGGTAATGTGAGAGAAGAGAATCAGAGACTGAAGCTCTACTTGGATCAGATAATGCGAGATTACAAAACCCTTCAGATGCAATTCCTTGGCGCCGTCAAACGAGGTGGGGATAAGACATCAGCTGAAACAGTCGCAGTAGGCAAAAACAATAATCAAGAAATCGACCAAGAGTCCGATCTAGTGTCGCTGAGCCTTGGAAGAGCGCCCTCCAGCAGCGATTCCAAGAAGGAACACGAGAAAATTGACAAGCCACTGTCATCGAGCCAGAGGAGATGCAATGTGGATGATAAGAAGATTTTGGAGGAAGAAGATCAGGGACTGAAGCTTGGTTTGGAGTGCAAGTATGATGTGTTGAGGTCTAATACAATTGAATCCACTCTGCTCAATTCGAGCCCTACAAGCAGCTTTGAAGAACAGAAAGATGAGGAACCCGGGGAGACTTGGCCGCCAAGTAAAGCTCTGAAGACGATGAGGAGCGGAGAAGATGAAGTCTCCCAGCAGAATAACAATCCCGTGAAGAAAGCTAGGGTTTCTGTCCGAGCTCGATGCGATACCCCAACGGTTGGCTTCTATATATAACAGACATCAGTACTTTATCCTTCTTGGCCCATATATGATCAGAAGGGAAGTTCCATTTCTATCGGCAGATGAATTTATAAATATTCATGATTGTTATGCAGATGAGTGATGGGTGTCAATGGAGAAAGTACGGCCAAAAGATTGCAAAAGGAAATCCATGTCCTCGTGCTTATTACCGATGCACGGTCGCACCGTCTTGTCCTGTGCGGAAGCAAGTAAGGAATAATTGAAAGACTCTACGACGGGAAATATTTTCAATTTTGTATTTGTCTTTGTCTTTGTTTCTTATGTATTTATGTGTCTATATTTCCATTTATATCCGAAAACATTCAGGTGCAGAGATGCGCAGAAGATATGTCGATATTGATAACGACATATGAAGGGATACACAACCATCCTCTTCCCATGTCTGCAACTGCCATGGCTTCCACCACCTCGGCCGCTGCCCAGATGCTTCTTTCTGGCTCATCGTCATCATCAAGTTTTGGTTCAGGTCGAGTTGGGCCATTGACTGCTACCAATCTCCACGGAGTGAACCATTATCTTTCGCCAGAAACTTTGAGACCAGGTGCTATAAGATCCCCATTGTACTTGCACACCACCTCATCCTCGAGCTCTTGCCCGACCATCACCCTCGATCTCACCTCTTCGAACCCATATGCATCTTCCTCCTCATCACCTCACCTACTCACCAGGTTTAACCCTTCCACATACGGCTCCTACCCTCCAATGTTATCATCAGCTAGTAGACCTTTCTCCTCGACAAGTACTCTAAGCTTCAACTCTTCTGATTCGATCCCCTGTGCATTACCGATCACATCTTGGGGCATCAACACCAGCAATGGACTCCTCAGTTCGGCCACAGGCAGTGCATACCTGAACAAGAACCAAGACAACAGCATAGGTACCGGCATTTACAACTCACACTTTCAGCAAAACAGCTCATCATCAGCAAGCAGCATCATCAACAGCAGTAATCCTCTCCCTCAACAAAATATGGCATTACCTGAGACCATAGTGGCAGCGACTAAGGCAATCACCGCAGACCCAAATTTCCAGTCTCTGTTGGCTGCTGCTCTCAAGTCGATCATTGGAGGTGGGAATGGCTTAGCCCCCGGGAACCCCGGTGGTGGGCAGTGAAAATCTTTCATTACTCGGTTTTCTTCCCTTGGTGTGCAACATTATAGACCGAATATCGACAAGACTCTGTCGCTTACTGTCAGTGTAAATGGTGGTTAGTCTTTTTCGGCCTATATATCATTAGATTCATGAACACCTCCTCAAGCTTTGAAAATGGAAGTTTTCGGTTTCTGCGGGGACTCCCTAATTTTTTAAAATAATTGTCAATTCTATCGTGCGTGTATATGTATATATATATATATATTATTACTGGGTTATTAGTTTAATATGCATTTAATAGTTTAGACCACTTTATCTAAAAATATTGCAAAACTTGTTCAATCCAAGTCTAAGGCTAGGAGAAATCCCAAACCAGAATCTTCCGTAAGAGTGAGCCAATATCAAATCATCTTGGATAATCTCAAGATGTTATATCCTGATGTGCTTTTGGCAATTAATAATTATGATGTAGATTTATGGTGAAATATATCTTATATATATACGATGACAAATGTGATATATTTTTTTCCCAAATTTAAAGCATAAGATTCCATCCCATTTGTGGCAAGTGCAGGGTAAATTACACAATTGTTACAAAATGTTTTGACAATGTAACACTTTAGTACAAAATGTTTAAAATGTAACTCTGTGATACATTTTCTTTCAAACATGTAACACTTTAGTACATTCCGTTAATTTTTTATTAACGTCGTTAACTTTTGATGACGTGTACGGTCTACGTGGCATTCCTTGATGACGTGTACGGTCTACGTGGCATTCCTTGATGACGCGGCTTCATATTTTAAATATGTGGACTGCCACGTGGCACATGGTGGGACTCACTTTTTTTATTCATTTCTCTCTCCACACACCTCTCTCTCTCTCTCCCTTTCTCTCACTCGGCTCTCTCTCCCGCTTTCTCTCTCGCTCGACTCTCTCTCCCTCTCCCTCTCTCACTCGGCTCTCTCTCCCGCTCTCTCTCTCGCTCAACTCTCTCTCCCTCTCCCTCTCTCACTTGGCTCTCTCTCTCCCTCTCTCTCTCGCTCGACTCTCTTTCTCTCTCTCAGCTCTCTCTCCCTCTCTTTCTCTCGGCTCTCTCTCTCTCTCTCGGCCCTCTCTCCATCTCCCTCTCTCTCTCGACTCTCTCTCCCTCTCCCTCTCTCTCGACTCTCTCTCGACTCTCTCTCTCTCTCTCGCCCCCCCACCATACGTTGGGTATCCATCAACCCGTGCTCATTCTTGTATCTGGAGCAAAATTTCATTTTTTTTCCCGTGTGAGAGATCGAGCAGGAAGGGATGGAACCACCGTCGAATCTTCCTTGGTCCAAGCCTGGGTGGAGAGTGATAAGAAAGGGAACAAAATCAAATCGATTAGGGTCAATCAATCAATTTGTGTTAGTGATTGGAGTCTTTTGTTTATATATATATAAACGAGAGAGAGAGAGGGAGAGATAGTCGAGAGAGAGAGGGAGACGGAGAGAGAGCCGAGAGAGAGAGAAATAGAGAGAGAGCCGAGAGAGAGAGAAATAGAGAGAGAGAGCCGAGAGAGAGAAAGAGAGAGAGAGCCGAGAGAAAGAGAGGGAGAGAGAGCCAAGCGAGAGAGAAAGGGAGAGAGAGAGCCAAGTGAGAGAGAGGGAGAGAGGGAGAGAGAGCCGAGTGAGAGAGGGAGAGGGAGAGAGAGTCGAGCGAGAGAGAGCGGGAGAGAGAGCTGAGTGAGAGGGAGACGGAGAGAGAGTCGAGCGAGAGAGAGGGAGAGAGAGAGAGAGGGAGAGAGAGAGAGAGGGGTGTGGAGAGAGAAATGAATAAAAAAAATAGTGGGTCCTACCATGCGCCACGTGGCAGTCCACATATTTAAAATATGAAGCCACGTCATCAAGGAATGCCACGTAGACTGTACACGTCATCAAAAGTTAACGACGTTAATAAAAAATTAACGGAATATACTAAAGTGTTACATGTTTAAAAGAAAATGTATCACAGAGTTACATTTTAAACATTTTGTACCAAAATGTTACATTGTCAAAATATTTTGTACCAATTGTGTAATTTACCCGGCAAGTGCATGATTAATACTCTACCAAAAATCTAAGGAATCAAAACAAATAAATGTGTACATGTACCAAAATGTTACATTGTCAAAATATTTTGTACCAATTGTGTAATTTACCCGGCAAGTGCATGATTAATACTCTACCAAAAATCTAAGGAATCAAAACAAATAAATGTGTACATCATAATTATACTTTTGCTAAAGTTAAAGGTCTAAGCTTACGTCATGCAATCATCCACATTATGTGGTTGTTGGGCCCACATTCTGGAGAGGATGTAATTTGGATTGGGGAAAATTATACCTTCGGTACAAAATATTTTGTTAATATAACACTTTAGTACAAAATTTTTAAAATGTAATTTCGTGATACATTTTCTTTCAAATATGCTACATTTTAGTATATTTCGTTAGTTTTTTACTAACGCCGTCAATTTTTGATGACGTGGACGGTTTACGTGACGCTCCTTGATGATGTGGTTTCATGTTTCAAATATGTGGATGGTTACGTAGCATATGATGGGACCCACTATTTATTTATTCCTTTCTCTCTCCCTCTCTCTCTCACTCGACTCTCTCTCCCTCTCTCTCGCTCAGCTCTCTCTCTTGACTCTCTCTCCCTCTCTCTCTTTCTCTCTCTCTCACTTAGCTCTCTCTCCCTCTCTCTCTCTTGCTCGACTCTCTCTCCCTCTCTCTCACATCCTCTCTCTCTCTTTCTCTCTCTCGCTCGCCTCTCTCTCCCTCTCTCTCGCACACACTCTCTCTCTGTCTCCCTCTCTCTCGCACATGCTCTCTCGCTCACGCTCTCTCCCCCTCTCTCTCGCTCACATGTTCTCTCTCTCTCTTGCTCTCTCTCGCTCACATGCTCTCTCTCTCTTTCTCTCTCTCTGTCGCTCTCTTCCTCTGTCTCTCAACCTAGATTCAATTTTTTTTTTACCATCTAATAACATCTATTTTTTCTAACTGTCTTTTATTTATGAATTTTTCTTTTTTTTACTAAATGATAATAATATAACATAGTAGTATAATAAAGGGTAATTGACACATAATTCGATCTCAAGATTGATCTTAAAAAATATATAATAAAAAATTAACTCAAAAAAAGCTAAATTTTGGTAATAAGATAGTAAAATTAGTAGCAAATATTTTCTTGATCTCTCACGCGTTAAAATTTTGTGAGAGAGAGAATGTGAGCGAGAGAGAGTGAGAGAGAGAGAAAGAGAGAGAGAGCATGTGAGCGAGAGAGAGGGGGAGAGAGCACGAGCAAGAGAGTTTGTGCAAGAGAGAGGGAGAGAGAGGCGAGCGAGAGAGAGAGAAAGAGAGAGAGAGGATGTGAGTGAGAGAGAGGGAGAGAGAGTTGAGCAAGAGAGAGAGGGAGAGAGAGTTGAGCAAGAGAGAGAGAGGGAGAGAGAGCTGACCGAGAGAGAGAAAGAGAGAGAGGGAGAGAGAGTCGAGAGAGAGAGAGAGGGAGAGAGAGTCGAGCGAGAGCGAGAGGGAGAGAGAGCCGAGCGAGAGCGAGAGGGAGAGAGAGCCGAGTGAGAGAGAGAGCGATAGAGAGAGAAAGGAAGAAATAAATAGTGAGTCCCACCATATGCCACGTGGCCATCCACATATTTGAAACATGAAGCCACATCATCAAGGAGCGTCACGTAGATTGTCCACATCATCAAAAATTGACGGCGTCAGTAAAAAACTAACGAAATGTACTAAAATGTAGCATATTTGAAAGAAAATGTATCACATAATTACATTTTAAAAATTTTGTACTAAAATGTTACATTAATAAAATGTTTTGTACCAACGGTGTAATTTTCCCATTTGGATTACTATAGATCGCGTGGTCAACAACTCTTCCGACAAAAATGGAATTGGATTAATTGGTTCGATTGGTTCGATATATCCCTTTTTCAAAATAAAAATTTGATATTAATTTTTTATGAGAGAAATTTTATATGGAGAGAATCTTATGCTTTTATAATTATTGGAAATTATAAAGGGCCCCAACACCAGCCAGCCCATCAAATCTCAAGCTTAATCCTATCAAGAGATAAGCATTGGAAATTAAGCCCATTTGAGCTAAAACCCATGAATAAACCCATGTCTATAAAGCCCAGGGGCAACATCGGACTCGAGAGTCGGTTTTGTGAACTGGCTCGGGGAGTCGGGTCAGCGGGAGGGAAACCATTCTCGTATTGTATTTTGTCTTTCTCCTCTCTCTGGAGTATGGGTAGATGATGAACTTGTAGTTGATGGAGAGGAAGAGAACCGGTTACATGCAGGAAACTAACAATGTGGAAAGCAGAAGTTTTAGGGACTAATACGTAAACATAGCAAGTTTAGGGGGTTAAATACAAGAATAAACTTTTGGTAGTTATAACGGCCATGACGTTGTAGGAAGGGGAAATGCAGGGGTTGATATATGCTCTGTAAGAACCCTTCGGGGAACATGTTGAAAGACAGTAATGAAATACTCCCTCCTCCTCTCGTCTGCTGCATCCTCCCCTTACCTTCCTTCTTCCACTACTCGCCACCATAATTGCATCCCACTCCGAGTGGTCCAGTGAATCAGGATCAGATCGTAACAGAACCCCAAACCTGGACGAGGGCGAGCAGCAGGAAGAGATGAAGAACAAGAAGAAGAAACTGAAGACCAGAAGAAAAAGGGAAATAGTCTTCTCTCGATTCTTTCAAGACAGGGCGACGAATGAACAGGATTGGGGTTGCATCAATGGAAGTGACGACCGGTGGAAGAAGAGATCCCATGTGGAGGTGGTGGAGAGAGTGGCGTCCCCCTTCTTTCAGAAGAATCAGGGTTATCCATGGGAGGTGTACGGAGCAAACAAAGAAGATATCCCATGAGAAGGCAGGAAAAGGTTGTATCTCTCACCTTCCAGAATTGAGAGCAGGAGGTAGGCTCGAAGATCAGCTAGTGCTCCGAAGGAGCAGATCAAGCGTGTCTTGTTGTCGGTAGCAGAGAAATTGATGAACCAATGGCAAGCACTGCAGAGAAGAAAATGGAGAAATCCGATGCAAAGAAGGAAAGAATTGGCTCTTGCTTCTTCCAAGATCGAGAGCCAGATGTCTGCATGAAGCTTAGACGGTGCTCAAGAGGACGCCGAAATTGGGGAACCGATAGTGAGCATGGCAAAGAAGAGAATTGAGAAATCTGATTCGAAGGAGAAGGTTATTTCTCGCATCTTCAAGAATCAAGATCCCGGGGTTGACTTGAAGCTTCTCCTGGTCTCTAAGAGAGGCAATCCTGGCCGTGTGGCAACTCTGGACAACGGCAAAGAAAGTGCTAACATTGACGATTTGTTCTCATGTTTTGCTTATAAGACGGGGTCTGATTCTTTTGAATCAAATTCAAGGGAAAAAAACACTCCACTCATTTTTAGAACAGAAAGGTGGACTATGGTTTTGGTCCTTCAATATGGAAGTGGATTGACGGAACAGATTTGAAAGCTCCTGTTATTAAAGCCAAAAAGGTTGGGCTCATCTGTGATTATCAGGGATTCCAATCTTTTCTGCCTCAGTTTCTGAAGATTCATTCTAGTTCATATTTCTTCTTTTAAGCATTTCGTAATAATGCAGAATGACTTGTTCTAATATCAACTTCTTCCTTTAGAAGGAGGCTAGGAGAAGAAGCAAGAACCCCTGGGCACTGGAGAAGAATAAAGAACCCTACAGAAGAAAAGATGTTGACAACATAGGGAAACTTCCGCGCTCCGAACATCGGCTTCTTCAAGAGGATCATGCCCATGATCCTTGGCAGTTGTTGGTTATCTGTATGTTTCTTAATTTAACCACTAGGAGACAGGTGCTACCCTTCTCGTGTTTCAATGTTCCATCGATTCATATTTTTTTCAATTGGTTGTGGAAGCTTTCTCAAACATTTGGTCGCTTGAATTGAGTCAGCAAGATTTAGAATGCCATACCTGTCTCTCTTCTATTTGTCTTGCCTCTGTAACGCCTTTTTGATTCTTCAGGTGTATAACATCACATTTTTCTTGTTATCTCTCCTATGTTAGCTGTCATAGCTCAGAGTTGCTGGTTATTATAGAGATGCTTAGGAGAATGATTCAAGAAAAACAATGAAATGAAAACAAAATCACTGGTCTGAGACTTAATTATATTATAACCTTGTATCCTAGCAAATTTATGCATGTATTCTATCTTATAGCTTGTTCAAGACATTTTATTTCCTTTCCTGGCAGTCCATTTAGTGGTTATAGAATGCAGTTTCAGGGCATTGTGGTTTGACTGCTGGTCCATGCCATTCCCTTGTTCTGTGATACCAAATGAACCTTCAAGTTCACGTTAGGTATGGTAGAATGGAAACAATATAAAAAAGAATTACTACACGTGATTTAACTATTTTGTATTGCAATCCCTTTTTTATTCTACTTTCATTCTTCTGTGCCGAGCTTGGCCTGGCAGATGTAGCCTCATTTTCCAAGGATGAAGAATAGAATAGTTCCCTCGGCCCATATGAGTCCCATGTACAATTCAATTTTAACTCTTGAAATTTTAGCTCTTAATGAACAATTCATTCTAGTAGTACTAAGCAAGTTTCACTACAATAGATGCAAGGGTTGGGGTGATTTATGCAATCAACAAATACTAAGAAGGCTATAGATGTAGGAGCACTGGTTGTATGCCTACTTTTGTCAAGCATTGTGACAATGTGCTGGTAAAGCCTGGTTGGTATTCCCAGGGAAATTTCTGTTTATACTTTATCCACCCAATCGAACCCCTTAGAGATAAAGGATACTTGTTTGTGTATAACTTCTGTATGAAGATTGCATTACTTTGCTCGGCATTACAACACTCTTTTTGCATCAATTTCTTCATACGCATGTTGTACAAAGGTAGGACATGTTACTGTTATGATATCTCTTAGCATGGTTTGTTGAAGACAAGGAGGTCCTTACCTAAATTGCTTTCATATTTCATACTGGAAAATTTTTAGAGTGTCTTTTCAGCCAGTTGCCCGATGCAAAAGCTGCTGCAGATACTCCCGACAAGAGAATATAGGAGATTATAAATCGTTGGGTTTACAAAAAGAATATAGCACATATGATAAAGCGTATGTTCCAAGAGTACCTCGGTGAAAGCTGGACCCATGTGACATAGCTTCACGGTCTTGGCAAGTAAACAAGTCTTTCATTATACATTTTAAGTGAAATATCATACCAATAGAGCTAGTTTGATCAATAAACCTTAACTGGTTGTGCCATAACATGTGTGAAATTCAGGTTTTATTTATTGGATTTACTTTTAGTGAACCAATAACTAGCAGAGAGTAGGAGCTAAAATTTTGCTTATCATTAGCATGGCATTTGGATCAAGCTTGATGTCTGAAGAATAACCAGCCATCTGTTTCAAAAGTTTAAACTATGTTGAAGGTCAGTCAAATATGTTCAACAATCCTTGCAACGTATGGTCAATGAAGACTGAACAATGCATGAAGCATGGAATTGATTAAACAAGGGGCAAACAAGTAGGTTTGGAGATTCCAATCCAACCACTAATATAGGGTGTCTTTTTTATTCTGGACAACTATGTGCTGAGCATTTTGGAAGATAAGTGGTGTTGGTGAAGGTTCGGTAAATTTATCAATAATTTGACAGTTGTTAGTTCATATTTTCTTGTATTGTTGTTGTTTACATGTTTTGAGAAGAATATTGTTATTGGTTGCAAGATCAATATGCATGCACTCTATGTTAAACCATGTACTTGTCTTCTCCTAGGTATGGAGCTGATGCTTATGCCATATTCTGCACTGGAAAGTGGTATGAAGTCACTTTGGTTGATCACAAGCTGAAAGATTACTGGGACTATTTATGGGCCAACAAGGATTTATTTAAATGAACATATTAGGCTTCTTTCCAGCCTTTTTAGGCAAATCAGATGAACTAATTCATTTCCTTTTAGTTCAAAGATGGGGATGAGATGGTCTTCTGTGCAAAGAAGGCGTTTAGATGGTTAATCATTTTTGACTTCATTGCCCATGGACAAGGAAAATTCAGACCATGGCTTATGTGCCAGTGTGAATTGATTGGGTCACAGCAGGAACAATAGATGGGCAGTTGAGAGCATGGTTTGGCATTTGTAATTCAAAAGAGGAGAAGAAGTTAATTAGGATGATGCCTCTTTCTGTTTTGTTTGGAGGGAAAGAAATAGGACTTCTGATGGAATAGAGTCTCTAGGTAATAGTCTTGTAGCAAAATGGGCAGAGGAGGTATACTTTTAGTGTAGATAGGATAATATAGTGGGGAAGTGGTCTCACAAGCATATATGATTTTATGCCATGCACAGGAACTCTTGTATAGTCTATAACTTTGTACATGATTATACGCACCTGCTTGGTGCCAAAGTAATAATATTCTTAAAAAAGATGTGATGCTTAGCTCTTAAATTCAGCATGTTTATTTGGCTATGAATTCTTAATTGTTTGCTCTGGTAACTTCTGCAGTTGTACAGGAATGAGATATATAAAGAAAAGACGAGGTACCACCATGATCTTTAAAGGCGAGAAGGATTGGAGAGAACAATTACAGACACAACCATGAGGTGAAATTCACGTAGTTTACACAATCTTAAGAGGCTCCGGAATATTGCCCTCAGAATGCTGGAGAGGATAAAAGTTGGCAAAGCTGGGATCACAGAGGAGTACCAAATAATTGTAATGGTAGAATGGCTGAAGAACTTAAGGTCAGGCATTTAAAGACTTCTGCTTCATTTACATTACTGATATTGCAGAAATATATTGGTTTTGTTATCTTATAACTATTGATATGTTTTGGTAGAAATTGACAGGAGGAACTTTCCTCTCAAGAAACAAGGATTTTCTCGTCTTCTACAGAGAATGATTTTCTGCTATGTGCCGTCAAAGAAAGGTTAAAGCTGACCAACCTCCTGCAAAATGGGGAGGAGAAAGTGCACCATCTGGCATCGATTTCTACGAGCTCGAACACCAGAGATTCTAAATGCTCTCTACTGGCAGGTAATCTTTGCAGAAACACTTGCTGTGCCAACGAACCAAGCTCAAAAGATGTTAAATAGATTACAAGAGATTCTTACCTTAACAAACATGAGTCACTTGTGAGATCTCTCGAGAAAAAACTTTCTATTAGTATGCCATCTTATCATATCAAAGATATTAAATTGTGAATCCTTCTCCATGTTTAGGAGTTCACTTTTGCTATCATCATATTAGAAGCACTTCTTTGTCTCTAGGCAAAGAGAAAAGCTAGGAAAGCTAAGCACAGTCGAACCATCCGACCCCATTTTAGACCTCAAGGCCATTACCAACAAACAGAGGTTCATGTTTCGCAAAATGGGCCTTAGCATGAAGCCCTATCTTCTCCTTGGTAAGCAATCTTGTGGCTCGGTTCGGTCTTGGGCATTTTTAGGCTTAAGATGAAAAATGTCTTAGGTTTTACCTTTATCGAGTATTACTTTTAGTCGAACTAATGCTAACTTCAGGGGCGTGAGCTAATATTCTCATATCTTCTAGGACATACGTCCTTTATTGTTTGTTCTTTGGGACAGGCACTGAAGCATCATAGCTTAGATTTTGCAAGAGAGAATCGAATTGCTGAAGTCCGAGCTAGTATGTTTCCTCATTTTGTCCTCTCTCGTTATACTTAAGTGAACTTCAAATCGGACGGTTATGATGTGCAAAAGTCATGTTCTTAAGCAACATGTAGAACTTGAGCAAGACCTGACCGTGTTATTAGAAACTTCTGGGCCCAACTAAGGCTCGAATAATTTTACGGGCCTTCACTACAAACTGGGCCGTGATAGATATAGATGAGGGCCCATAGTGGCCCATGAATTGGCCCATTGAAGAGCTTAGTCGACGAAAGACCGTGCACTCTTTTCTTTACACCCCACTTCTGCCCGTCGATTGCTTTAAGTCAAAATCTCAAAACCGCCTGCAGAGGGCGCCACGGATAGCAGTAGTGATGCGTGCTCCTCCATGGTGCAAAATCTCCGTACACGTAGTTGTGCTGGCTTGGATTTTCGACGCTCTCGCATTCTTTCACCCGCCATCGGTGGACTCTTTTGAAGTCCGCTCCAACCCTGGTGCGTTTGTTGGACGATGGCGCTGATTAGCGTGCGATTAGGGTTCCTGAATCTTGTCTGGGGAACCTTCGGGAATTGATTTGCCGAACTATGTTCGCTCAGAGCATCGGCATCAATAACTTATCTCCCGATGTCTGTGAGGTTCTTGAACTTGATGTTGAGTACCGAATCTGCGAAATTATGCAGGTAATTCTAAAGGTTTCGCAAATTTTGCGTTTCTATCATGTCGCTAGAAGTTAAAAAGTTGCCGAATCTCTAGATTGTGGCTGCAAAGTCTAGATAGTGACTGTATGTTTGCCATATGGGAAGTTTTAGAATTAGAGTTATATTCCTGGGAATTTTTGCACGGGCTTCTCCCCAGAGATGTAGTAATGAGTGTTGATGCGCAGTTGGGTGACGTTGAATTTTCCCATTTCACAGCGCAGGAGTCCATCAAATGCATGTGCAACTCAAGGTGAACTGTGTTAACTCTAAAGTAGTGCCTTCAAATTAAGATATCTTCAGGTAACTGCTTTTCAATGAAGTTTGCCCATTTTCATTTTGGGTAATTTGATCCTAGTGATGAGGTTCATAAGTTTTCCTGGTGGAATCTGTTGGGGGCAAAACTGAGGTTACTTTCTTCTGGATTATTTTTTGCATGGCTGAAATGTGGCTTCACCACTGGAGACCTCTGTGATTTTAAAAAGTTGCTTGGCATAAGCATCTGTTCTACATTTGTGAAAAGAACATGGAATTTAAATATGTAATATATCATTAGTTATGAGTCTATTGAAAGCTGTTAACATCTATGCTCCTAATCTTATCTTATCCTCTTTCAATGATGGCCTTTGATTCACCTTTGCCAAGGTCTCCTCTAGAGCTTGCTGTTGAAGGGGTTTAACGGCAATTCCAGAAAACCCTCCTGGTGAAGGTATCCCTCTGAAATTGTGAATTTACATGGCTTAGTTATAAGTATAGTGCAAATGTGATAGCTTCATGTTTGTTCATGTGGAGCTGGTGGATATTTTGACATTGTTGAAGCAGCATCTTGCTTATGATGTATCTGTTTCTCAGTGCACGTCAGTTATTACTTATTAGGTCACTTTCTAGCTTTCAAGAAGGCTAGCATTTAGTCCCCTTAATCAGTATATTTATCATTGATCATAAAATTAGAATATAGAGATTCTCATCGTGCTATCTGCCTCATGTTGTATTTTTCTTATGCAGTGCTTAACTCAGTCTCTGCTGGAAAAAGGGTATAAATTCAAGGAAGATGGTCTTCCTATTGATATTAAATTACCTTGGGACTTCAGGTAAAAATCTGTAACTTTGATCATGTTATTTTATTCTATAATATAGATAATTTATCTTCAAATTTTGATGTCTTTGGACTGTTTCAGCTTTGGCTTGGCAAAATCAGAGATCTCATTACCCTCAGTAGGTCACATTCCATTATGTTTAAAAAAGCAAAGCTTGGCCACTAAGACTCCAACCTTTAGTTCTGTATTGTATGGATTTTATTTCTAATGAGGTATCTTCTTATCGTAAGTTCTGTATTTCAGCTGCCGAAATATTGTTATTCTGAGGCTTGAGTGTTACTTCTTTTTAATCATGCAGCTTCCTTGTAATTTAATTAAGACCATGGTCCTTTCTGCTTTAATGTACATAATTTGAAACGTTCTTTAGAATCCAAACATTCATATAGATCCCTTGTAAGTTATCTTGTCAGGTCTCTCCCTCCAACGTTTGCTTCACTTTAATAGTCAATTCTGCATCCTCATCAAACACTTGCGTTGGTTATAGAAAAGTTATTTGATGTGTGAAGTAAATGATATGGAACATTGCAGTTGCCTTTGAATGTCAAGATGTATTGATATTACATTTGATTGCTAACACCGCTAACCAGAACCCCAATGTGGGATTTCAAGGGATAGGATTTGTATGTTCCAACCAACATTTCTTTTTGTTTCCCAATCTTTCTTGGTGAAACCAGTGAACCTTGTAGCAGGAAGATCTCTGTTGTACGTACTTAGATTTCAGAACAATTGAATTAGAGAGATGGTCAGATGTTATGTACTTTTTTCGGTGATTTACATTAATTATCTAAGTCATGCTTTCTCCAGCTGCACCAATTAATGACCACCCATATACTGCCTTGTTACAAAAATCTGGGAAGTAAGGTATCTGACAGCCATTGGGATCTCAGAAATTTCTCAGCAAGGTTAGTTGCTTCAATGTGCATAAAGTACATTGATCTTTCTTTCTTTTGCATTTGAGAGTCAACTATAATTTAATGAGAATTGCTAATGCAGAGGCTATGATCTGTTCATGTATGTAGTGTCAGCTTATATTCGTTCTGCATTGAAGATTAGCAAGATTGATCATGCTACTCCAAGTACATTTCTTTGAACCCATTGTAGAGTGGTAGATACATGTATCCTGTATGCCATACTAACTAGTTCATGTTATGATTCACGGGCATTGGATGGCTTTGCATGATTGCATGTTGAATAGTTTCACTTGGAATGCTTGGGGATGCTACACTCTCTAATAAACTGATAAGCATGGTACTGCAAATCATTATTTGTATCGGGAAAAGGAGGGAAAATCATTATCATTTAGTTCTTGATCTTTTAAACAATTTACATGGAAATATTTTTGGAATTTGAAGCCAGAATCTTATTGTGGGGATGTTTATCTGGTTTGAATTTGCAGTGAAACTCTTCCCATTTATTCAGCTTATTTATCTTGTTTGTTTCTCGGGAATTTTTCAACTACTGTCTTCTGCTCTCCACTTCTAATTTCTTTTCTGCTTTCAAGATAAACACTGAGTGATTTTCGATGAAGATGGATCAGCTGGGAAATTAAGTGAAGCTTGTGGCAGTGGTGAGAGGTCCAAAGGTTGGGATGCCAACTGTGTGGATATCGAGAGCATGCCGAAGGGATGAGACAACAGTTGGGACATCTGATGGCTTCACTCTGAGAAGTTTTCAATGAAAGCATGCTTCCATCTACACCTGCCTTCGAGCTCCTTAGCTTCTTGATTTACATGCAGATTGCCCGAAGAAAGAGAGCGGTCTGTTTCCATGGAGCATAAATGCTTTGTTCCTAGCTGCTAGATAATTCCTCCTGAGATGCGGGAAATGTGCAGGTAGCTGAAGACGAATATGTGCGCATTTGCACATTCCCCAGTTAGCAACCACTGTTGTCGGATGATGGGCTGGATACAAAGATGGCCCCATGACGTCATGGCTGGGCAGATCCGATTAAATTGTCCTATGAAGGTACAGTGCGTATCCCATATTAAGGCCCAACCTAGGGCCCATTTGAAGCATTACGAAATTCATTTACGGTGCGGGCCAAATGCAGCTCAAGATGGGGCCATTCTAGGTCAGCGTGGCTTATCCCTATGCCCAAAGTCTGGGTCCATTTATGGCCGGCGTTCTGTTTACGGGCTTGCGGTTTGACCATTGTGATGCCCATTACCATTTGAGGCCATTTTAATGTTTTTTTAAAGGTGTTGGCCCAACTCTATTTCTGGCCCACCTTGAAGCCTGTTGCAAGATCTAACCTAGAATGGCCTAAGAGTCTTGTGCTTCCATGACCAAGACACGGCCCACTTTAAAGTCCATGTTTGCTTCTTCCAACCCTTACGGCCCACTTTGGACCCAGCCTATTTCAATGCTTTAATGCATCTGCCTTATCCACAGCTCATTACCGACCTTCAGGCCCAATGACTAAGCAAGATGGAGGGCCATTGGCGGTTTTAGGCCTGCATTCATTTGGGCCCATATTGGGCGTATTTGAGGAGTGATTGGGACTAACATGAGGTCTATGCATTCATTTTGGCCCATATTGGGCGTATCTGAAGGCCCATTTGTAGCCGAGATGAAATTCATTTACAGGGTAGGCCCAATGTTTAGCCCTTCAGCTGGGCCCATTTCAGGCCCTAATTATGGCTACGTTTGGGTCACAAAGGTGGGCCTATTTTAGGCCCATAATGTTGGCCCATTTGAGGATGGTGGTAATGCCGCATAATGTCTATAGATTAGGTACAAAACGTGGCCCATCTTTGCCCATTTCCGGGTGGCTTTCAGGCCTGATAGCATAGCCCATTATAAGGCCCTACTAGTTAGCCCATTTAACTAGATTTTCGGTCAGCCCGGCTTATCATCAGGCCCATTGCCCTGTCCTATTTAAGGCCGACGTTCTCTTTACGGGCCAGCCGTCTGGCCATTCTTATGCCCGTTGCTGTTTTGGGCCACCTTGATGTTTATTTAAATACGTAGGCCTATCTCCAACGCTTGTAGGGCCCACTTTGAGCCCAACCTATGTGAACGCTTTAGCGCATCTGCCTGATTCACAGCTCATTGTGAACCCACCTACAGCCCAATCCCTAGATTGAGAGCCCTTTTCACATCCGGGCTAGTGCATTGAAAGGCCATTACATAGTCCATCATACAACACAAGCTTATGCTACCCCAAGCACCACCCTCATACTGTGTAATTAAATTAACTAGATCTATGTTCCTGGGTTTGCACCCTTACGAGCCTGCCTTCTTGGCTTACACATGTAGCGGAAAAACAATTTGAAAAGAAAATGAAGCCCTATTATTATGATAATAAAATACCAGTCATTTTCTTGTGCATAATTGCCCGTTAAACCCCACGGAGTCGTAGTTCAACCCCACAATGTTTTGCCATAAAATTAAAACATACTCCACCAAAATAAAAATAAAAATAAAAATAAAAAACAACACATTAATCACAACAGTACCATCGTAAAGAAACATAGGTACTAAAACAATCCAAGAGCTGATGGAATGATTATATCATTCCGCCACCTGAAATGCCATGCCTTGATTTACATATGGAAATTATTAAATGGACAAGCACAGATAATGGGATATTCTTGAGAGCCAAATTTGATCCGCCACTTTGATTTATCTTTAAAGCATCAATGCGCATCTCAGTTACACAATTCATTCCCCTTCACTCAAAATTGGAACTATCAAGGGATTCATTTGTGCGATATATACAACAACCCACCTAGCAAAGCAAGAGAAAACATAACGAGCATATTTTGTGAGCAGTAATTTATAACAAATCACCACATTCAATTTTCCAGAAAAAAAAATGTAACTACATAAATAAACTTATTGTCATAAACTCAACATGGAATTATTGCCTGAAGGATTGATGATAATAAACTTTTGTGCATCTACTTATTGGCAATGTATAATGGCAACATATAGGCATAGTAACAATTGAGTTGAAAGATCCAGGACACAGCATAGAGTACTCATTAGATCTCTTCATGGCCTGGGTAGAGTCATAGTGAAGAATTATAATTTCCAAGTAAACGAACACCATTGAAGTGTACTGCAAATAACCCTTTCTACCCTTTCTAAGTATTGACTTTAAAGACTGCTTGACAAAGCAGGCAACTTGTGCACATAATATCAGTTTCCAGGAAAACCTACGAGGGAAGGGAATTTATTTCAACGCTACACCATACTCAACAGAATGTTTGCTCAGCAGAATAGATTATAAGAACAAGAAAACAACATTTGATGATAACAAGAAAGTCGTAGAGTCCACAATGTTCAAACTAAGTGGAAGAAAAGATTTTTAATTGTTATCAAATGCCAAAAAAGAAAATGCAACTTGATGTTGTTGCTTGGGGGGGTGGGGGATGAGAAGGGAATTTACTATGTTGGATTTAACAGTAAAATAACCATAAGAACGGATGAATAGGAACTTACATCATCCAACAAACAGACTGTTGCAAAGTCTGGCGGAACCAGCATAACCATTAGAAATGAAAAAATGGGAATACAATAGGAAAGAATATTTGCAAGGTCTATATAGAAGTGCATCCTGCAGGATGCAGTTTGATATAAATGCTTTATCAATTATAAAATTGATATCATATATAACCTAGAAGCCACATTATGACACAACGCATCTTGTTACATATTGAATACACATGCAGTCTTAACATGGAGAAAATTCACATTAACTTTGTCCATTTTGGTAATGAGAAGCATCTCTCATATTAATATTCCTAAAGAAGAGATGCTAATGTTCATAATTTAGCGGTACCAAATTTTGATAAGACCAAAAACTTCATCATGATATATTAATTATAGCTCCTGAGGCTTCAGAAAGATGTACAAACATAAAGTCCTTGAATTCTTCTTTCCAGGGAAGGAAGATTAACTGATATAGAAGTTTAGCAACTTAAGCTTGAGATCGAAGGCCTCAGTTAGATCCATGAAAACACAAGTGAATTTGCTTGAGGAAGGATATGCAACAGTCACAAGACAACAAAAAAAAATTTCTTCCATAAATTGCTTCCACTTCTACAACAGAATGGTGACAAATACCAGCATTATGCTAATGAACTGGGTAATCAGCTAAAGCACAAAGAAAGACAGTATATTCCCACTATTGAGCTTGACAAAATATGTAGAGAAGTAAAAATCCTGAGATCTGTACTGGCATAGTAATTAATCACTCTAGATTATTTATTAGCACTTATCAAACATATAAGACTTCAAAAACAACTTGAAGTGTCAATTTCGTTTATAGGTTGGGCAACTCTTTTATTCAATTCCTCTACCTCATACTCATATTTTTCCCCAATGTAAGTTTACTCCATGCGCTTGGAAGTCAACCAATCGTGAAATCAAACAGCATATTCACTGTACTGAACTTCACCACAGAAAGAAAGTAAACAAAAAAGAGAGAGAGAGAAATCTCACATCAACTCAAAGCAAATCACCGCTTACTGCCCACAGATCAACAGAAGAAATTAAGCAAATCACGAGCCTTGCAAATCCCAAGCAACATTTGATATGGTCACATTAGAAAGATAGAGAAGGCAATCAAATGAAAGCGAAAGAAGCGTCTAAGTTCGTAGACTGTCCTCTATTGTAACAAATTCTGGTGCAAACGGACACAATGATCCCAATCGCAAAGAAAACCAGCGTTGTCACTAGAAACCCCACGGTCAATGCGATCCTAACAAGCAAAGAGCAGAAAATGAATTAGACGGTAAATCAACGCTCCAACCAAATGAACCGCGACAAATTCCCAGTCGCCGAAAAACTCCGACGTTTCTAACAGTGAAATCGAAAGAGACTAAAAGCATACCGTAGACGAAGGCTCTAATCCTAAAGACACAAAATCTAGCGAGCATACTGTTTCGATCGTGATGAAGACGAGCTTCGTCGGTTCTTCTCACGCAGTTTCTCCCCCCCGCGCTCTCTCTCTCTCTCTCTCTGTGATAGTTGAGTCATCTCACCTCATACGTAGATCCAATTATTGGGCCACAAATGAATCTAAAACCATGGAGCCTATAATTAATGGGCCAGAAAATGGGCCCTGACAAGATATTGGGCTCTCCATTTAAAAGCCCATCAGGTACTCTAAAGGATTCGCCTCTTTAAAAGCAAGTCCAACACTAACACGGCCTGCTCATCTCCCCCCAACCCCCCACGCCCCTGCGCGCACCACCCCCCCCCCCCAACCAAAAAAGAACCCTAATTCTAAAAGAACCAGAAAAACTCACAAAATCAAACACAAATCAGATAGAATAACAATTGAAGTTCAAACTCACTCGTTGTATATGTGCCGGCGCCATAATTAGTATCTCCATGCCAATCGAACGAAGGTCTAAGACCTTCAACAAATGCAAAGACAGAATCGTCGTTGAATCTCAGAGCTCTCGAGCATACGATCACATTCCACCTACTAGAATTTAGGTGGCTAAAGTTCAAATGGTCTTAAGTTTCAAGCAAAACCGGTGTAATAAAGTTTGCTCTAGATCGAATGCGTTAGGCGGCTAAACTAATGTTCTACGTGGGATGAAAATGCAGAACCCTAACAATCCACCTTCTAAGAAAGGATATACTAACTGAACTTCGTGGATTAATCTCAATGGAATTGTAATCAGTATTGTCCTTGGGCTGCTTCCTGGTGAAGTTCAGCCTCTACTGGTCCGTGCAAAATCAGGGACCTCAAGTATCAGCTAAGACCGTAAATTTGTCTTCTCCTCCATGTTCGCCTAAGACCAGTCAGATCAAAGAATTTGTCAATAAAAAATTCCCTGATCTTACATGCAATCCCAAGAAAATCGTAAGTTTATACCACAGATGAAACTCTCCCAGCGCAAAGATCGAAAAATACTCAACCAAAATTTAGATATATTAAAGAAATTTTCAACAAAATCTTCCCCCACCTTACACGAAATCCCCCAAAAAAAAATCGAAGAGAAACGATGAAAATCGCAAATTCATTCCACGTGGGGTTAGGGAACATGGAAACCAACAAAGCAAATCGAAGAACTTCCACACAGACCAGCTAGCCAAGAATAGATACCTCTCGTCCGTCCCCGTCTGCCATCGTTATCCCTGAAGCTTCCTTTGCTTTTGTCCTCAGAGCAACGTGGGGTTTGACACCTGTTGTTATTCCCATCTGAGTTTGCTTTTTCCCTCCCTCCGAGAATTTGAACCTTTTGAGGGTTTTTTTCCACCTTTAAATTTCAACGGGTTCTACCGCACCGCACGTGTGTTCATCGGTTTATTAGAAACCGGCCGGTTTGCATAGGCCTAACCGGAGTTACGTTTCCAATGATATAGTTATAGAACCGGGCCAGATAACGGGATGGTTCTGGTTAACGGATCCAACCGGCTGCCTTGACCCGGTTTTAAGACCGACAGGGTGTTTTCGCTGGAGGAGAGAGTCTTTTCCACTTCTCCATCTTTCTACACTCTTTTCTTCTCCGACCTCATCCGCATTCTTCCTCTCTTCCCATGACTGCTTATTATGAACTTCGAGTTCTCTCAGGTTGAGAATTTTCAGTTGTCACCAAGCGCTTGAGTTTGACACTGAATTGGATAATCCACATCCATGAAGTACCTATACAAATTGACATGGCAAGTAGTGCGCGCCAGAACCGTGATTCCTCGTTGGCTCGGTCGGTCACTTGGCTTGATTTATCATAATTCATGTTGCATTAAATGCGTTGTTGCCGAACCATGTAATGCCCGACCACCTGTCTAATCATGGTTGAGAATCTTGTGAGCTTTGCGGTTAGAACCGTCGGTGGATGAGCCAGTGTTCGTATGAGCTCTTGCCCATGTGATCGTTCTCGTGCCTGTCCAGTGACGAGCAGGTGGAATAGCTATATGCAAGCTAGTCGTCAGGCACAGGACCTTCGAAAGACTTCACTTCTAATATATCACATCGTGTTCGGTTCTCGTGAGTGGCCCATCCCTTAAACCGGTTCAATCTTCTAATATGAACTATGGCTAATCAAATGGTTCAATGCCAAAACTTTAGAAAGCCATGCGAGTACCACCAAGAGCGTAAACTGTAAAGTCGATCTTCAACAATTAGAATTTTATATGGTAAATTAGAATATTTGAAAAATAGATATTATTACAAATATTATGTTATATTAATTGAAAATTACAGTGTAATTGCCTATCATACCTTTTTTTTTTTGCTTGTAAGAAAAAAGGGAGAAATGGCCAGTCATTTGCCCTATTTTCCTCCATTAAACAAAGGCTGAAGCTTCCTTGCAGATTCTGTCTCCTCTTGTACCTTTCCACTGGACAGCTTCAATCATAAGCCGCCCTTCGCGGCCTGCGCAGAGAGCGAGGGAGGCTCAAAGAACAAACCTTAGCCTCTCGCCCTGAGGCTCCTCAACGCACCTCCGTTGGTTCGATCTCCTCCTCTCATCAGCTTCCAGTCCCAGTTACGATTCTGTTTCATATTAGTGCTCGATTTTCTGCTCGAGGGTTTTTTTTTTTTTAATCCGGTCTGTGGCTGGACTAGGTTCTGTCTGGGATTTGGGGGGGATCGGCTGCAGCCGTGTTTGTGGAGGCCGGAACCCTAGCGGTGTCCTTGTTTTGGTCTCTGAAATGTTTAATCTGGCGATGAATTGATGCGGGGATTATGAGTTGGAGTTAGTTAAGCTTTTTCATTGAGCAATCCTTGTCTGAACGTGGATCATTCTAATGTAATTGAGGTGGAGAGTCGTGCGAAATGAAATATGCGAGCTCTTTTTTCCGCGTTGGTTGGACAGTCTGATTAAACTTTTGGCAGTGGTATAATTAGGCATTGCCAGTCCGGCTGTTATGGTTTTGGTGTTGTTGATTACTGCTGTATTTGTTAAAAGTAGCATTTTCTGTGCATAGGTGGTGCAACAATGTCAACTCCTGCAAGGAAGAGGCTGATGAGGGATTTTAAGAGGCTGCAGCAAGACCCACCAGCGGGCATCAGTGGTGCACCTCAGGATAACAATATTATGCTCTGGAATGCTGTTATTTTTGGGTACGTTGTCAAGGAAAACTTGCATAGCATGGAAAGCTTTCTGTCTTTTAATATTTGCGTCTATTTGTTTGATTCTCTGATTGATGTTTTGGTAAGCTGATTATATTTTAATATTTGGCTTTGTTTGCAGACCTGATGATACTCCCTGGGATGGAGGTCAGTGAAAATTTGATCAAGCATATGCTGTAGTCCATGTTCTATTTGCTTCATATAGATCTTGTTTTTGACCTTCAAAGCTCCCCAGTCGCCTGTTTTACCTTCCATGGCATGTTAGATTTTAATTCGGCAATCAATGGCTACTGGGAAATTTTGGTGATTTCTTCTTGGCCTGTATGGTTCACCAATTTAGGAAAGGTTTTATTTTTCTTGACTCAATTGGATGAGATCCTAATCATCATTCACTCTAGCCACTTCCCTTTCTGTAACTTGGGCTTTTAAGGTCAAGCTGGGAAACTGGATGGACAGAGTGTTTGTGCATGTTATTGAGGGGAGAATGGACCTGTTAGATGTCTAGTTCTCTCCCTTATATATGTAATAGCATCCAAATTTGCTAGCTATTATCGGTTAGTTTTGAAATTCTCCCTGCAGGTAGTTCCAAAAATTTATGTGTCTGTTATCCCCTTCTTCTTGGTAAACATGCCTTTCAGTCTCCCATTTCCCTTGGGAAATGCCTTCTTTTTTATTTTCTTCAAGTTCCACTTGAAACATAAATTGTGCGATAGGTGCATAAGTTGTCAGTCTCTTTGTTTTCCTCTTAGAGGCATGGCTAGCATGTCTTCAGTAAGATAGCTGCTTGCTTTTTTTCTAATAGAGTGAGATTTTCATTGCTGCCATGTCATTACCTCTAACCTGGGGTAGTTGGCAGAGGTGTATCTCTCTTCAAGAAGCACAGGTTTGCTTCATTGATGTCAGCAAGGTGTTGGTCAGATTTGCCATTATGCTTGCCTTACATTGGCTGGATTAGTTTGCTGCTTGGCTAGCAAGCTATTTGGCTACATCTGATATTGCTTTGTCTAGATCTCAAACAGTTGTGAAACAAGTATCTTATTCTTGTTTAGTGTGGTAATGATTATGAACTATTAGGCTTCTGGCATTAGCCTTTTAATTTCTTCCAAAGTTGTTTGGGGTGCATCTGTGTTCTATGAGGCAAAATTATTATGTATAGCATAGACAATTGAATATACGGGAAATATGGTCTGATTTTCACTTGTTTTGTATTTGCACTACATTCGTCTCTACATGGCTTTCTTTTGAGGGTGATTGTGATTGTTGTCTGTTTATTATGTGTAGTCAATATGATTTCTCTTTAGGGTTGAAGATATCAACAATCTTATGTGAAGGATCCTTCAAGTTTGTGCTTTCCATTCAAACTTACTTCTTGAGTATGGTTCTGCTAATGTAGTGACAATCATTCTTTCTGAGTTGTTCAGGTACATTTAAGCTGACTCTTCAATTTACAGAAGATTACCCAAACAAACCACCAACTGTGAGATTTGTTTCTCGCATGTTCCATCCTAATAGTATGTTAGCGAACAAATGTTCATTTCTAGTTTTTTATTCCATGGTAGAAATCATTGCGATGATGTGTTTTGATTTCTAATATGTAATCTTTTTTCCCTCAAAATTATACAGTTTATGCAGATGGAAGTATCTGTTTGGATATTTTACAGAACCAGTGGAGTCCGATATATGATGCTGCTGCCATACTAACGTCTATCCAGGTACTTGTGGGATGCCTTTCTGCAGCTGGTTATTTGCTTGATTGTGGGGATTGCATGACTTGCTTTTTGTATGTGACAGTTTTACAAGCAAATTTATGAGTTAATTTTTTGTGGCTGCGTGTCATATGGGAGAAGGCATGTTGATTTATAAATGATTGAGTCCGTAGCTTAAGTTATTATTAGAGCTAAGCACATCCACCACCTGGCAAAACGTTGGAACTTCTTCGAAACTTTGAGCATAATGATGTGCTTGCTTGGTAGAATCAGTTGAAGGGTGGTGTCTGAAAGGTTATGTATGCAGAATTCATGGGCAAATGCTTGGTTTTCTTTCTTCTCACTGTCCCCCCTTCGTTATATCTACCTATCTATACGTTGCTTGTTCTGTCATTGCAGTCCTTGCTGTGCGATCCAAATCCAAACTCTCCTGCGAATTCAGAAGCTGCTAGAATGTTCAGCGAGAATAAGCGCGAATACAATCGAAAAGTGAGAGAAATTGTGGAGCAGAGCTGGACGGCAGACTGACGAAACCAATATAGAAGAATCCACCGGGAGCTTCCTCTCATGGCACTTTAAGTGACTGTACCCTCTGAGACTCGGGAACTTGTCTGGCTTTGTTTCTGGTGGGATTGTTGGAGCATGTTTCATTTCTTGCTATGAACGTGTCTTTTCATCTTTTCACAAGTCTCTGTGTCTCTTCAAGGTTTATGTAAATTAGATCAATGTGATAACTGCTTGCTCTGTATGGGGGCCGGACATTTGCCTTCCATGGAAGTATAAAACTATATATGTCAATAGTTATCGAGTGATTTGGTTCAAAATGGGCCGTTCTCATGAAGACATGGTTTCTTGGTTAAGCGCCTAGAGTGCTTGGTTCTGGAAACAAGACCCACAGTTTTTAGATACTGTCATTGTGGCTTGTAGGATGATTCTACTGGAACTCGCCAGCAGTCACATCCTTTCTTCAATCAGGTTGTTATCCTGAAGAGTTCCTTCAGTGCAGAACCATCCCATGATTCCTGGACTGAAAGAGTAAGCACAGAAATACAAGAAAATTTAACAGCGGATTACATACTCATATACAAAGTAGTACATTCCCATGCGGCCGGGAATTTTGAGTTTCCACTCTCCTGACTGGATACATTATAGTTTAGTGGGACACATGCTGTTGATGGTCATCGGCAGTATGCCCTAATACTAGATTCGGGTTGAGCACAACTCCATGAACCGGTCCCCTGTGGCCAAAGAAACCTCTACGGCGGGCAGCTGCTGAAGAAGACATCGGCTGAACTGATGGAGGGATCGGGGTTTCTGTAGAGTGTCCTGAAATGCAGAGGGCACCACAATCGTCCTGCTCCCAGTACACCTCCACCATTAGCCCTGTCGGATTCTCTTCTGATTCTGTTCCGGGAATTCCCACAAACCTCGCTCCAACAGGTATCTGAACAAGGAGCCAAAGACCAAACATAACCATCTCCATTAGCATCCGAAGGTTATTTCATTTATACTACAAGTAAGATGTGGTTTTCTCGTTGACCTGGATAGAGTCTCCAGAGGACAGGTTAAGAGTTGCCAAGCTCCCCTCAGCTGCAGCATTCTCGAGTTCCGCCTGTTTAGCAATGTTGAGGAAAACTTCCTCAAGAGTTGTTAAACCCAGTTGTATATCGGATATCCCGAACTCGTTTTCCCTTTCTTGAAGGTCCGCGAAGAATCTCTACTCATTTTCCATTGACAAAGCATTGACGAGAGGTTATTAAAACAAACATGAATGCTGCCTGACAATAGGGAAGCTAAAGGATATTCATTTTACCGTCAAGAGTCCTTCCCTGTCGTGAGGGATGACAAAAGTGAGGAACGATTTATTCTCCTCCTTCGGCAAGACATCCAAGTGCTGTCATGCAATAAAATGAGGTAAGAAACTATGGTTCGTTTTGAGAGGAGAAAAGAAAAGTCAGGAATGGTTTTCGCACGCACAGTTTTAAAGAACTGCTTCACAGCCTCCTGCTTTGCTGATGAAACCACCTGATCTCCATTGGGAGAGCTACCCTTACCATTTCCACTGAAGCTCACATTGGCGACAAAACCAGTGCCGAATCTTGACTTCAACCTTATCGATGTCCCAATACAGCGGAGCCTCCCCTTTGCCATGATCCCAATTTGGTCACTCAGTATATCGGCTTCTTCCATTGAGTGTGTTGTTAATATGATTGCCCGCCCCTTTTTCGCATTCTCTATTATATCCCACGCATGCCTTCTCGTGATCGGGTCCATTCCTGTTGTCTGTGAAGAAACATGACAGAGCTCCAATGACTATTTTTTGGGCTATTGGATCCATTCCTGTTTGCTTAGAAGCAGGAGAGTGAATTTTTTAAGAGATTCAAGATTCATATACCGGTTCATCCAAGATAACTAATTTTGGGTCTCCGATAAGGGCTATGGCAACACTCAAGCGGCGCTTCATTCCTCCACTGTACCTCCCAGCCCTCACTTTGCCTGCCTCTGTTAATCTGACCTCTTCAAGTGACTTCTTGACAACCTGCAAATAAGTTGGACCGCCCAAAGAAATGTCATTTCCTCTCTTGAAATGCAATATTCAGAATGCAAGGGAAAAATGGGGACAAGCACCGGTCCGATTGAAGGAGGAGGGAGGCCTTTGATATTGGCAAAGAGATAGAGATGTTCTTGACCGGTTAACAGGTCCCACAGGATATCAAACTACAAAACAAGCAAGTAAAATATGATCAGAAATCAAGACACTTGAAATAATTTTTCTCGGTAATGATATGGTCTGAAAAGACAACCATACTTTTGGTTCCATCTTTTACCTGGGGACAAACTCCAATAATCTTTCTAATGTTTGACATTCCTACAGAGTTTCTGATTGAATATCCATAAATCAATGCTGTAGAAAAAAGTTACGAACTTTATTTTAGTTACAATCAGATTCATATTCTGACATCCAAACAGATTAAAAGAGTGCTTGGGAGTGAAAAGATTACCGTCTCCTCCTGTTACAGAGGTGATTCCAGTCAAACAGTTGATCACAGTTGTTTTTCCTGCTCCATTGGGCCCAAGAAGACAGAATAGCTGATTCTTGGCAAAATTCACCCACAGGCCCTGTATTATTGGCATAGCATCATTAAACTCGGTCCAGAGAGGAAACCCATGAAAATGAAGATGTATTCAGTTTAGTGACCTTAAGCGCATGGAATGATGACGTCTTATTGCATTTACAGCACCCTATCTTTGTTGTCCCAGGATAAGTTTTCACGAGCCCATGAATCTGAACGGCAACATCAGGATCTGTTTGATCATCTCTTGCTTGTGCTTTTACAGAAGTTTCCTCTGCGAGAACATCTTCATCATCCGGAGTTATATGCTCCACTGGTGGAACTGAAGCCAAGCAGCTACAAATAGTGCCCTCTGAGATAGAACCAAAAGTTGCATTATGTATTGAAACGGAAATGTGAATACAGAAGGGGGAAGTAAACAAAATGTCCGCTTTACTATTTACCCTCAACTTTACTTCCACCTTTCCCAGTCCAATATCCGAGATTCAAGAAATAGAAGGCCGACTTCCTCACACCTGAAGCATTTGGTGTTATGTTATCGAAGTAAACAGCCAAGACAAACCACACGAAGAATGTCACCATGAGCCACAGGTAGATATCATTCTGTCAGAAAGAAAAAAATAGATTACTTTTCTGAAAGGATAAACGGTGAGACAACAAAGAAATGATATATGCATATTAAGCATCGTTATGTACAATTGTTATCAAACATTCAGTATCATTTGGAGCGCATTTTGTGCGGCCCTTCCAGCTGATTCCGGGATCACCAGGGGTGGAAGTCGCATCACCTAGCAGATTAAGAGCTTCGGCAAGAAGATTAGGGGGAAACAAAGACCAGATGATTCTATATGTACTTGAATAGTCGGTGCTGTAAGGGAACCCAAATATTGTTACAATCTGCGCAAGACAACTAAGATGCTGTTAGAGAAGTTACGTTAGAGTCTGAAGAGAATAAGTTTCAACAGAATTTACGTATTATTGCCTGAGTGACGAAGCCGATGATGAATATGAAGAAGCCGACAGTTGTGGATGACGATGACTTGCTGATGAAGGCTGATAACATGAAACCAAAACCAATCTAGCAACAAAATAAAGGCAAATTAAGGACACGTGATACCAAGTAATTTAGTGCAAAGACAAACTAACAAACGTACCATGTTGAACTGGAAAAGGAAGAAAAGGAGGAACATGACTGCGAAGCTGTTGTTCAAGAAGAAATCAAACTGGAACATCATCCCAAATAGGACAGTGAAGAGCGATGAGATTAGGGTCATGATTCCCTCCCAGGTCAGCCACGAGAGCCAGTAAGCTGAATCAAAAAGGCCCATCAGGGTCATTGCCTGCATAGAAGTGTAACCGAATACAAACTTTCTTAATATACACTGTACATTTTCAACTTTGGCAGGCCTGAAACTGAATAAGGAAGCAGCAGTATATATGCACCTGACGAAGTTTGAGCTCTTTCTCAGAAGTCAGAGAGGTGATCTGGAACACAAAACTGAACATCGCGATTGCGAGGAAGAAAGCGGGTCCCACAGTGGCCACACCTGAGAAGGTCTCAATCGCGGGGTGTGCAAATTCCTTGAGCCCAACTACCCAGCTGAAGCTTGAGACTGCAATACAGTACCAAAGATCAATTAAAACATTAGGAAAGGCAAGCAAGCAAGATAGTTAGCTGCTATTTGCATTACATTGTACCTCCAATAAGAGACCGAGCAATCTCTCGCTCAGCAGCAATCTGAAGGGGTATCTGGAACTTGAACGTTGGGTCCTCGAAATGGCCTCTCTTGGTAACTGGGGTGGAGTTAGTTTGTATTCCATAACTTATCGCAGAATCATTCTTTTCAGTGAAATGCAATGCTCCAGGGCAGTGCATAGGATGATCATATAACCACTGATCCACTTCATCAGGTGTGTTAAATGATAAAACCTGCAGGAAACCAATGGATCGAATCACCAAACCATAGACAACAGTAACACAATTCCAAACTCTCTTTAATTCCTTGAAAAAATTGTTTCGTGTAACGTACGAAGAAGGTTCAAGTTTCCCGTTAGTTTTTTCGCTTTCATTTTCCAACGAAATTCTGAAAATGTTGTTTTCTCCGTTAAGTTCAACAAGAGACCAGCTCAAAAAGGAAAATTCTATTTCCAGAAGCCCATTAATTCTCCTTCATCACAGAAAAAAGACTGCAAAAATGCTATGTTTCAAGAAATGATTCGACCCAATTGAATAACCCACTTCTGAGACCACTGAACAACAACACCAAGAACTCCATTTCCGATCAAATTCAATCGCAAGAAGCGTCCCTTGAATATACCTTACTGGAAGGAATCGGCCTCCCGGGATTATTCTCCCGAATCGCGTTGACAATCCCCTGGAGCCGCACGCTCTCATTCCCACTCCAGACGAAGTCGAAGCAGGGCAGCTTCACGTAGAACTTATCCTCGCAGGGCAGGATCGGCGGGGACACCAGGGGCTCCGGGTCAGTCACAGACTTGAATGCGGTGGAGGTGTCGAACCGAGCATGGACCGCCTTCTCGATGCAGAAGATGAGAAATATGAAGAAGAGGGAGGAGAAGAGCTGCAAGAAAGTGGCCCGCTTGCTCCGCCATGACAGCAGCAGGTTCTTCTTGAACAGCGACCTGTACTGCTGCTGGAACAGCGGGAAACCACTCGATAATTCTTCCATTTTTTTTATTAAATTTCTTCACCCTTCGTTCCTCCTCCTCGTCGTCTTCTTCTATGTTAGTTTGAATTCGGTTCCAGATTCGTTGCTCTGTTCCCGGCAAGTTTTCTCCGTGAGAGGAGGGAATTTATAGCGTCTGACTTCGACCAATGGGCCGCTCTCCGGCGGCGCGTTCGTTGAGCATAGCTTTTGACTAAACCGGGGCTTTCCTTTGATGGAATTACGGTCCCGTGCCACTGGGACCGTGGGACAGTTTTTGCTCGGGACCCACTCCATTACCAGACTAATAGGAAACGTATTTTTAGTTTTGTAAAAATATTGTACATCTTATTTTTTTTATTATTGATAGCTAAGATGAATATGTTAAAATAGTTTAGTATAATTTTTTTAGTAAGATTTTAAATTTAAATTTTATTAACGTAAAATATTTGCAATCAACGACACTTATTTCCTTTCTTGCGGAGGAAGAGAGAAAAAAAAGGGGGAAACATCCTTCGGATTACTTTTTGGTCATCGGAGGCTCGTGGAGAGACACCAGATAACTGCGCGCCACGAGAGAAAGCACCTTCTTTTCGACGCGCGACGTCGTTTTATGAGAATCCGCAAAACTGAGGGGGCAATTCTGTCACTTGACGCCAAAACACTGAAGGCTAAGTTGGTCATTTTACCAGTGACGTGGAGAGTACCCACTCCGCCAGGCAATTTTTCAAGTTTTCAACCGTCAAAGCTTGATAATTAAAAAAGAAAAAAGAGCACATGAGAATGAGCTTTCAAGGGAGTGGCACGTGGAGCTCAGATAATGGACAGGCACTCTGCTATTTCTTTTTTTTATATATATATAAAAAGAATTAATTTAATAAAAATTTCCTTTTAGTAGGTATTAACCAGTATTTTAGTCGGATTGCATTATATTTCTAACTAATAAAGATATTGCACCATACAGTGGCATCCACGGGAAGCTTCGTGCTCACACGCACGCACTCTATTCCTGCAAACCGTTGACCGTTCTATTTTACATAAATCAGTTGGCGCTACTCACCGTAAGTGTAGTAGAGTGGTTCGGCACTCATTATTTCAATGGGAAGATTCGAGTTTGAATCCCACCTGTGATTGGGAGTTCTTAATCCCTTAATGGGCTAACCCGAGTCGAACTGAATACCTACGATTTATAAAAAAAAAATCAGTTTGCGCCATCATTAACGGTCCCCCCTCTCGTGAATGAGAGGACCGTCGGGTGTTGCCTTGGGAAGTAATCTTGACCTTCAAATTCAGAATCAATAAATCAATCCGCACACATCCTAGGGTTGAGATCTTGCTCTTATTTGGATTCGACGCGCACACTTTACGTCACCCGGCCTTTAACCTTTCCGAACGGTCCACCCCCGAAGCATTGCATATGTGTGTATGTATACGTTCATCTATATAATACACACACACACATATATATATATATATGTAAGTTATGCATCAGATCCAAGACGATCGGTGACGACTAAGGGGAAGGTTCCGATCATCTTCGTGGAGTTCAATACAGTTGAAACTCGCACGATTCTTCCACTATAATTCATGCAGGAAAAATGATTATTCTAATTCAAATAAAGAAATTATAAAATATTCATAGTCAAAAGAGAGAAGAGAAGAGCAGGAAATCTGAGAGCCATACACGGAGTCCAAGTCCTCCGATTATTTAATAATTTAAATAATTAATTCGTCTGACGGACCTCACTGCCACCTACCCCCGATCCCGGTGACGAGATTGTGAAATTCCTCGAAATTTCCATTCAAGTTCAGCCGAGTTTGAGTCTCGACCTTAAAAGTCAGAAAATAGAGGGAACTGAACTCGAGGTTATGTACGGCCATGTGGCGCTCCGCTCAATCACTCACCTCGAATATATCATCAAAGGCAAGAAGTGACGTCGCCTTCCTCCCTCACGTCACCGACTTAATCCACACCCAACTCTTTAATTAAATCTCAATACTCGGATGAGATCAATCGCAATGTGGAATTTGGGAAAGACCATCACAGTCGGGATTCCTGGCTGCACCATATAATAAATCCAGTGATTAGATTATTCTAATCCAATTACGCGTAGCCATCTTCTTACATATTATTACACGAATACATCTATAATCAATTATGGATCGGTTGAAGTGATCCAACATGTCAGACTTATACTCAAATAAAATTTTTGATACAAATATTACGATTTTTTAAATAATATTTTAATAATTAAAGAATTTTTATTATTTAATAATCAATTAATCACAAATGGACTCCGACTTAATTATTAATGATAAGATGTACGCGTACAACAAAACAATTAATGATACATGAACATAGGGGATGGTCAGCTTCAAAGAGGGCCCCCACGCTCCGATCATCACTGGCCTCACTGCATTTTGTCAACTTCTCGTATCGGGTTCGGAATGATATTCTGAAAATTTTCCCAATTTTTTTGAATCATATGACCGGGAACTCTACCCACTTCTATTTCTTGGTCTTAAGGAAAAATCTAATCTACAGTCTGTGGCTCGTTCTAAAGCATCAGCTGCATGTAGTAGTCAGTTTCCCTTGTCAATTTTCAGAGACCGGAAACAGGTCAAAACGCATGCGAAAGGAGGCAGTTAACATTATTCCCCTTCGCTTCTACCCGAGACTCCGCAAAACACGGGATTATCGGGATGCATTAATGCATGATAGCAATTTGCTCACCAATTTTTTTCACTTGGATGGTTCGAACGTGGCATTAAGCTAGCACCACACTGATGTAGACCGTGTTTTAGGTAAATATTAATGGTCTTCTTCTTCTTACTCTTCTTCTTCTTCTTCTTCTTCTTTTTCTCTCTTCTTCTTTCTTCTTCTTCTTTTGGTCTTCTCTCTCTGATGATGATGCATGCTTAAAATTTGACAATTTAGTTCTGTGGTAAGTCTTTATAATTTTTTAAATCTCGTTATTTGTTGACTGCAACTGGTGGTCTAATAATCGGCACGATAAGCATTTCTTAATTTTGACAATCTTATCGATTAAGGGATGCGAATGGTTGTATTGCTGCTAGAAGATGGTAAATAATCCATTGTCCTTGGTTTCAGTTCCTCGGCATGGGCACACTTCGTGCTCGGGCATTGCTCTGTACCTTGTAATGATCAATAACCTTCATAGACTACTGCGAATGAAAGGAGGGAAGAAAATTGAAAGGTGATACAGGGTCGGAGGAGTCGGTTCTTCTTGTCTTTTTCCATCGATTGCTAAGAGGAATTCCTGTCGCACCTTCTCGAAACGCCCTAGGTAATCCCTCGACCATATTATATTGCAATCAAGTTTTCTCATATTATATATCCTCCATGAAGATAAGGTTTATGAGACTTGATTTTGGATTTCGGATAATACTTTAATTGTTTTGTCCGCATCCATGACCATAACATAAAAGACGCGTTACTCGACGTAAGACAACTTGTAGTATATAAGGTCACTGAGGCAGTTTTCACGTCATTTCATGAGAAATGAACATACAATTCAAAGTACAATGATAATAGTTTTGTTTATATGATAATTATATTTTAATTTTAATTATGACTTCGCCTAAAGTTAAAAAAAAAAGGATAACGGTTCTGACCACAGAAAAGGATATGATTTATTTTGAATGTCAACATACAGACTGGCCAATGAACTACTTAACTTTTCTTCCTACCTTGCTTCCCTGTAATCTTTTTTTTTTCATTTAACTATTTGATCTTGAGATGTTATTTAAAAATGCATATTAAACTTTTCAATCTGGAACAGGCATTAATAAGTTTAGTTAATCAATGAATTAAATGTATTATTTGAGTATGAATTAAGCCAATTAAAGAAAAGATTTTAAAATCGTCATTTTTTCTCAATTTGGAAAACTAACACATATTTCATAATGGCCGCGACCAATAAAGTCCCCGGCTTCGCATCCCACGAGCGTCGAAGGCGAGCGGAGGGCTAAATACGTCTTCTCATCAGGGCAGTTCTGGCATTGCACAAGAGAGCCAAATTAATGGAAATCGTGGCATTTCCGAAAATTAGAAGGCGTTGCATGTGCAAGAAGGTCCATTTCAAAGTAACTCCGTCCTAGTTTTCCTTCTCTCTTTTTCTTCAAGTTTTTTTTTCTTTGAGTCGCCCGAGCTGCGCTGTATGCTTCCCCTCCGTCGTAACGCGTATAAATGGGGGAACCTCCAAGCAACTTCTTCTTCTTCTCAATTCAATAGCTGGAGACCGGGCTTGCAACGAAGTCGAAAGCTCTTGGAAGGAAAAAAGACAGAACGCCAAATATCTCTCTCAGCTTCGGGTTTGCCCCGAGAATTACACGCTCCGGCAGCTTTTAACGGCCATCATGGGGACCCATCAATGGACCGGCGACTTCTGGACTCAGGCCAATGCCTTGGCTTTAGAAAGACCTGACTTTCCAGGTGCACATCCATTTTACATCTCTTATATCGCGGAATTTATTTGTTCAAATCTTATCCCTTAGCTTGCGGCCCCTTTGTTGGTTTCATTTCCGAACCTTGTTGGTGGTTCTTTTGACTTTCCGGTTTCCTTTAATTTTAAGCCGGGATAGGAGAAGAATGGAGTTTTGGCGTACTCTTCTGTAACCTAGACTGCGCCTCTACCGATGATTGGCAAACCGTGTTTAACAGTATCATGGGAAGAAATAATTGCTTTGATTCGTTTTGGAGAACTCCCGAGAATTTCGGCCTTTTTATCTTCATCCGACTGATACGCTCTTCTCCTCTAAAATTTGCAGAAACCGAATATCAGGACGAACATTTGGGCCTCAATCTCATTTCCATTCACTATCTGCTTACTCTCGTCCTCATACAAAGTCTGGTTAACAACGAAATTAGATAAAGCCAAGAACAGTGTGGCTGTCCAGTGGTATGACGAAAACGGGGACGGTCAGTGCCGAGAAGAAATGTGGGATCCAGTACTCGACTTTGGGATCAGGTGGGACCTGCCGATTCCCTAATGCCTCCTAAATGGCCGCGCGCTGTTACAGAAGTCCCGCGCCTCCTAGTAATCGTGCTGTGAGGACAGACCCCTCTTTTTCGTCTATAGAGCTTACCTTGATTTTGATACTGCAGAACGACTGGTCCTGCCTGCAACAATGCCTTTTCACCGGCCACAATCAATCGCTTTTCGGAGGAAGTAATGTTTCTTTTCCCCTGAAACTCCAATGCTGGTCCCTCTGCATAAGGGCATACATTACTTAATCTTTGTTTGGATCTTCTTCCAGTTTTGCTGGGATATGTTTGTCCAGTTATCTTCTCTCTGAATTCTGCTGATTTTGAGTAGATTTAGGCCAACAATCTCCTGGTAAGTTTCTCAGTGGTTGTTATTCCTTTTTTACTTCGACAATGATGATGCTGTGATTATGATTAGCTGATTTTCAATTTTCCGGATTTTCAGGTTCTTCTTCATGGGCCTGAACCTCTGAATTATCTTGAACCTGCTTTCTTTTCAGAATCTTCCCATCTACAACGTTCAGAACCAATCGCTCTGGAAACTCTAACAGTTTCCTGTAGGCGTCCAGGCGTCTTTTAATTTGTTGCACGGGTCGAAATTCCCATATCTTATTTGTTGTCTGCTTATCCTGTGTTAATTTTCTGCATCAAACGGGTGAACTGTCTCAATGCCTTCTGTGTCCAGTGGATATAGAGTGTCTTGTGTTCAAGGGCTAAATGGTTGTGGAGAATATGGTTCTGATGGCAATAAACAATGAATTGTACAAGGGCTATCAGAAAGGGAACCCAGAGAGGAAAATTAATGAAATAGTTGCAGGTATGTCTCCATCATTTTTTCTAGTCCTTAGTCTACTCATATTTTTTTCTTCGACAATGTGACAAATGATTGGTTACTGTTCTTCTGTTTCTTCTTTTCACGCATATTGATGTTTCTTAACACTAATGGTGGCAATCTCAACGTGAGCATATGGTATACACTCTACATTAAGAATGACACTGGCAATAGACCAATGGCATTGTTGCGGGTCCACGATCTGTCAAATGCCTGGTGAGATTCTCCTAAGTTTCTGGTGTTTTCTTTCTTTTGTGTTTGCATCAAGTAGAATAGTCATGTAAAAAATGTTAAATGGAGTAGTTGCATAATAGCCAACTGTCTAAGTTCAATAAGTATATGAAACAGCTGGCAACCTTCAAATTTTTGTCTACGATTTTATCTCCTGAAGCACTCTCTCATTAGTATGTAGGGCCAAACATGAACTAATCTATAATTTCTCACAGGCATCAAATGCATACCTCCGTTTCTGAGAAGGATCAGATATGAAGATTCTCTTGGGAGTTTGTTTTGAAGGAAATGCCAAACCTGGAAACTGAAGTTAAGGTTGATCTATCTTCTCTACTTGGCAACTCTTATTGTAGTGGTTATGTAACTGCTTTTTCCTGCTAAGTTACAATGATTATACTATTTTTTATACAATTAAATTCACCTTTCTAGTTTTGTCAATATAAATATCTTGGTCTGGTTATACATATTACGGTTAATTTGGCAAGCATTGGTTTACGAAAAACAAACAGAAGTAGAGGACATGAATGAAGGATGCATGGACTTGGCGATGGCCATATTGGGCTAATTTCCTTATGCTTATTCTTGCCACTATCAGCTCTTTACATGCTATGTTTCGTCGATTTTTTGGTTCGTCATAGGTAATAATGGGCNGTCCAATGAAGCTATTGCCAACACTCAAGCAGCGCTTCATTCCTCACGTTACCTCCCAGCCCTCACCTTTGCCGCCTCTGTTATTCTGCACCTCTTCAAGTACCTCTTGACAAACTGCCAGATAAGTTGACCGCCATAAGATTTATTTCCCTCTTAAACTGCAGTATTCAGAATACAAGGAAAAAATGGTCGACAAGCTACCGATCCGATTGAAGGAGGAGGGAGAGGAAAACCTTTGACTAATGCAAAGATGATAGAGATGTCTTGACCAGTTAAACAGGTCCCACAGGATATCAAAACTTACAAAACATAGCAAGTAAAAATTGTATCAGAAATCTCTAAGACACTTGAAGTCATTTTCTTGGTAATCATAATGGCTGCAAAGACAAACCATACTCTTTGCTTACCACTCTTTTACCTGGACAAACTTCCAATAATCCTTCTAATGTTGAGTAATTCCTAAACTGATTTCTGATTGAATAATCCATAAATGAATGCTGTCGACAAAAGTTATAACTTTATAATTTAGTTACAATCAGATCAATTCTGACATCATAAACAAGTAAAAAGAGTGCTTCGGAGGAAAAAGATTACCGTCATACTCGTCTTGTTACAAGGGTGATTCCAAGCAAACATTATCACAGTTTTTTTTCTGCACCATTTGGGCCAACCACCAACAGAATAGCTGATTCTTAGACAAGAATTCACTCACGGCCCCGTTGATTGTGCATAGTATCAGAAACTACGGTCTCAGAGGCAATTGCATTAGGAGCGAATCCTGGGAAATATAGAGAGATGTACTTTCATTTATGACCTTTCCCGAAGCATGCGTATCGCATGAAAGTCTATTGCATTTTAACCAGCGAGCCCTACTCTTTGCTGGCTCCGCATGATAAGTTTCCACCAAGCCCCACGAATCTGCAACAGCAACATCAGGATCTGTTTTGCTCATCTCTCTTGCTTGTGCTTTTACAGAAGTTTCCTCTGTGAGACACATCTCATCATCCGGAGTAAATAGTCTCCACCTGCGTGAACCGAAGCCATGCAGCTACAACATACTGCCTCTGTGATAGATAACAAAAAGTTGCGTGTGTATTGAAAACAGAAATGTGATACAGAAGGGGAAGTAAACAAAATGTCCACTTTACGATTTACCCTCAACTTATTCACGCTTTCCCAAGTCCAATACCAGATGAATTCAAGAAAATAGAAGGCCGACTTCCACACAGCTGAAGCATTTTGGTATATCATCATATTGAAGTAAATTAGCCAAGACAAACACATCGAAAGAATGTCGCCAGGAGCCACAAGTAGACTATCATTCTGTCAGAAAGAGAGCAAAATAGCTACTTTTCTGAAAGGATAAAAGGATGAGACAACGGACAATTGGATATAAAGTAAATATTAAGCATCATTACGTACAATTGTTATCAAATTCAGTGTCATTATGCAGCGCATTTATGTGCGCCCTGTCCAGCTGATTCCGGGATTCGGGTTGGAAGTTGCATCAGCTAGCCAGATTAAGAGCTTCGCAAGAAAGATTGAAAACAAGACAGATGGTTATATCTATGTAGCTGAAACCAAGTCAGTTGGTGTTAAGGAGGGAACGCAGATACTAATTAAAGCAAAGGCTAAGACATGCTGTTAAACTAGCAGAGTAAGAAAGTTACGTTAGGTCTGAAGAGAATAAGTCTGCAGCGATTTTGCGTATTATGCCTCGAGTGGACAAAGCTGATGATAAATATGAGAAGCCGACGTTGTGGACGAAAATGACTCTGCCTCTGATGAAGGCTGAATAACATGAAATTGAAAACCAATCTGCAAGAAAATAAAGGCAATATTAAGACTTGTGATCCATGTCAATTTAGGTGCAAAGACAAATTGACTTGACTACCTTGTTGACCACGCAAAAGGAAGAATGGAGGAGGAAACGACTGCAAAACTGGTTGTTCAAACGAAGAACTCGAACTGGAACATCATCCCAAATAGGACACAGTGAAAAGCGCACGAGATGAGGGTTATGATCTTCCTTCAGGTCAGCCACGAGAGCCAGTAGCTGAATAAAAAGGCCATTAGGGCCATTGACCGCATACACAGTAAGACGAATACAGACTTGTTAATGTACACTGCACATTTCACTTTGTAGCTCTAAAACTGAATAAGGAAGCAGCAGTACATGCAACCTGACGAAGTTTGAGCTGTTTCTCAGTAAGTCAAGGAGGGTGAATCTGGAGCCAAAATCTGAACATCGTGAATTGCAAGGAAGAAAGTGGGTCCACAGTGGCCCACCTGAGAAGGTCCTCAGTCGGGCGGTTGTGGCAAATTCCATTCAGCCCAACACCCAGCTGAAGCTTGAGACTGCAAACAGTACCAAAGATGCAATGAAAAGATCAGGGAAAGCGTAGCAAGCAAGATAGTTAGCTGCTATTTGCATTCCATTGTACCTCCAATAAAGACCCGAGCAATTCTGCACTACAGATCAGTAGTCTAGTTTGAAAAGGCGTAATCTGGCTCAGAGAGCTTGAACGTTGGGTCCATCCATGGCTCTCATGGTAATTGGGGTGGTGAACGTTTTTGTATTCCATAACTTATCGCCGCAGGAATGTCATTTTTGCATAAGAAAATGCAAGGGCCCAGGGCAAGTGCATAGGATGACCATATGACCACAGATCCTTCCAGATGTGGTAAATGACAAAACCCGCAGGAAACCATGGATCGAATACCAAACCAATGCCGACAACAAGTAACAATCATTACACAATCCATTCAAAACGAAATTCAGAATGGGTCCTAAATTTGTTCTGTTTTCATGTTACGAGTGTATTGACTTAAGGTTTCCAAGTTCAATTTTCTCGCCATCGCACTCTTAATCAACTCCATAATACCTCCAGAATCAAAATTGCTGTCCTGTTACTAAAACACGCTTTACGCAGTCATAGAGAGGAAAACTGTCAAACCATATTATCGCAAGAAGCTCGGTTCATACATCCCATCAAGAAAAAAGGACTGCACAACCCTAATGACGACCTCGATAAACTTCTAAGACATGATTTGTAACACCAATAAAATCAGCCCTTAATTGGGATCTGAGACCAGCCAGGGTTCCCTAGAGCGACCTGCGACCTCACTGTCTGCAGCCAACAGCAGGGACACCATCATCGCAACCTCTCTTTCTCTTGGTCTACGCCCATTTTTCGATTTACACCAGCAGGATTATCCTTCGCACTCTTCAGCATCCTCCTCTCTCGCTTCTATCTATAGTTTTTTTTGCATTGAATCGCTCGGTTTCCTAGCTAATCTCGATTATGCTATGATTCCACATCGTACGACCAAGTCTTGCCGTCTTCTCTGCAGAGGTGGGGCGAGATTTATACGTCTTGAACTCCCGGACCAATTAAGGCCGCTTGTCACCATCCGCCGCTCGCAGCGGATCTCTCCTCGCCGCGCGCGATTTGTAGCATGATCTTGTAACAAAGGGGGTGTATTTGTAGAATCACGTCCAGGCGAAGATCCCAGCTGTTATGATAGGGGACCGGGCCACATTCGTGAACAGCACACGATTGAGTGGTAAGTGCACACAAAGCTTTTTGTGTTATAGGAAAGTAGTTATATTTATGTTTTCGTTTGTTTTTTTTCGCTCTATTAAAATGGAAGTACTTTATAGAGAGTTGTCTATTAACGGACCTTTTTGTAAGAAAAATAATATAGATTTTGTTTCAAATATAAATTCCTATTACTTAGAGGTTTATTAAGGGTACATTCCTCATCCGCACAGGGACTCACCATTGTTGGGGGTGGGGGGTTTCCCCCATCTCCTGTTGCGAAGACAGAAGAGAGAAAAAAAAAAGAACGGTAAAAGGGATTATTGTTGGCTCTTGTACCCAAATGCTTTACTACCCAGGGTCGGGTTTCTGGTGGGGGGGGTCAGTTAAAAACATCCCGTGGCGGAATACTATTGAAGACAACTCGATGAGGTGGTGCTTTAAATGCTGCTGCTGGGTGCACTAGTGGGGAGCCTTGGGTGATCCATCAATTGATCACTCAGTTTATGGGGAATTTAAGTTAAGTTAGTTCACTGTATTGACCGGATTGGCGGGGCTAAGTCTTTTACACAAATTTAGCTCAAATTTAGTTGCTTGCCTTTGCCCTAGCGTAGTAATAAATACCCTAAGGCCACATAGAAATGGAATCGGAATGATCTTAGGAATTGAATCGATAAGTTGGTGTGAAGAAGTAAGAGATCATTACAATCCGCGTTTTGAGATAAATCCTTAATACTAATAAGATATGAATTTTGAAATAAAATACTGTTTTAAGTTGGGTAGGGCCAAAATTATAATTCTCATCTATAATACACTAAAAATTTTGTAATGTTTTTCAAAGTATTCATATTATATCATATTTTGCTCATTTTTTTTTGTAAAAAAGCTAGTTTTAGTTTAGATTTAAGTAGTTATACATTTTTAGGTTGAAATTTCTCTTATGATTTGCAATTAAATTCTGTAATAAGTATAGTAGGTTAGTTTGTGACATTTTCAACAAAAGTATAGTAATAATTTTTTGACGAATTTCCATAAATCTTTGTGAAACTCTTAAACATATTTTTTAAAAAAACTTATAAAAATTTTTATTTTGTATTACTTTATAATTTTTTGAAAAAGTATTTTTAATATTTTGAGAATTAATTTTTATGAAATTTTAATTTTATTTTTAAAAATAAATATGATGATAACATACGATAAAGTCATAAGGAATGAATGAGAAGGGTGGTCCTCTTGGGTGTCATTGGGTTTTGGCACAATTGCAAATATAACAAGAGGGGGATAAAGAAGAGTAAATAATTGTATTTTCGATTCTATTTCCATTTTTCATATATCAAACGGTGGGCTTAAATGGCTTGTGGTTGTGACCTTCCCCCTATGACAATGGTTTCTGCATCTTTTGATTAGTTCACCTTTTTTCTTCCGCGTGATATTTTCATCAAAATATTGGGAGTCATAGAGCGTCCAAGTCATGTAAATAAGTGTAAACTATGATTAGTTGATTTCATTAATTTTTAGATATTAAAGTAATATAAGTTAAAAGAAGGAGTACATTTCAGCTTATTTATGTTTGAAATTACTGAACAATATCCTCGTAATCAGCCTCCCCGTGGTCTCCCGGGAAATGAACAGTAACAGGGAGTATTTTGCCTCAAAATTTCCAAAAATAGCTTTCTCAAACAATGTTGAAATGACGATTATATAATTTGTTTATCTGCTACGGCGTGCGCCAGGAGAGTCGAGAGCACGGGCTTCCTTTCCACGCGCGACATACCGTCGTTTTATGGGGAATCCAAAAAACAACTGTGGGGGCATTCTGTCACTTCACTGCCCGTCCCAAAAACACAGAAGGCTAAGTCTTTTTACTCCAGTGACTGAGTACCTACTCCGCCATGCCATATTTCAAGTTTTCAACCTCGTCCAAAGGCTATAATGAATAAATTAAAAAAACATTTTCACACGAATGAGAGATGGATGAGCTTTCAAGAGAGTGGGCACTAGAGATCAGATAATGGACACAGTAACATGCGTAATTCTTTCTATTATTCTGTATAGATAAATGAATCTAATTACACGGAATTTCTAACCTAGTTAGCAGGAGAGTGTATTTATTAATCTCGAATAATAATTTATAGCTCCGCGGTATGTTGTGATGCTAATTTCTGATCACTAATGCCGACCTTAACTCTACGAGTGTTGACCTCATTCTGACTCTAGAGGTTGCATAAGCAGGCAGACATAACAGAAACATAAAAGGATAATTAATTATGTGTGGGAGTGGATAGATGAGGTGCCCTCGTCCTGTGTCTGGGCTTGGTTTGGCTATGATGGCGGATTCCACCCACACTAAGTGCATCAGAAAGTTTCTCGGAGTATATCTTCAGCACTACGACCGGACAACTCATTCTCCTGTGAACTTGTTGTGATTCTCTTTCCTTCTTAAATTAAAGTAGAGTTCGGCACAAAGCTCTGCCTCTCCTGAGGCGAGTTTAAGATAAGTGCGTCAGTCCAAGGATGTTTTGGAAGGAAATCGTGAACGCTTCAGAGAGAAGTGGATACAATCCCACATAAGTATCTAATTTGAGAATGAGATCTTAATATTGTAATTCGGATTCGCAAACACTTAATAGACTAGATCATAAAATTTGTCAAAATTTCCATCCAAATACAGTCGGGTTTGAGTATCGCTTTAAAAGTAAAAACAAAAATTCAAAATTTTTATTATATAAAATATCGATAATCATAGAGTAAGATATGAGAAGATGAGCATGAGGAGTGCGAAGAGTTGCATAATAAAAATAGAACCTATAATCCCTTCATTATTAGAATGAGAATAGTATCACTATACTAAACTCATTTATCTAAATTTGATGGTTGTGTGCGGCCAGCTGGTGCTCTGCTGAATCACTCGCCTTGAGTATATAATTAACGGCAAAAAAATGTGAAGTTACTTTCCTCCCTTACATCATCGACTAATTAATCAACACCTATTCTAACCAAAGCTCATACTGGGATGAGATAATCACCTATAGAATTTGAAACACCATCCGTATGGAGATACTCAGTTTTAGGCCGGAGGCAAGTTATGGGATCTCTTGAGGCACAATTAATATAATATGTGAATCCTCCGCCTAATTTGATAATTCTATTATTCTAAAAGATTAAACAAGTATATCTTCTTATATATTATTATATGAGTACGCATACAATCAAACATGGATGGTTGAAGCGATCCAATATCTCTGACTTCTATCCAAGTAAGATTTTCTGTGTGAATATTATGAATTAAAAAAAAGGGACGATGACGAGAGTTTTATACTCTGGGCAACTCCAACATTGATTAGTACAAATGGTGGGGCATGTACATGACATAGTAGATGGGTGAAGGTAAACTTCAATAGGGCCCCGCGCTCCGATCATCACCGGGCCCACTGCACTTGTCGACACGTCCCGTCGGGATAATACTTAGAAATTTTCAATTTCTTTACATTATTGACCACAATATCCGATCACCATTATTTCTTGGATCTTACGGAAAGGAATCTTATCTAAGTCCGTGGTTCGTTCTAATTAAGGAGGAGCAGATTTTTTTCCCCTTCGCTTCCACCGCAGCAGAGCACAGATTAATTGTGGATAAAAAACATAGGCAAGTCATTCCTTTTGCATAGGATAGTTCGATGTGGCATGAACTATCGAATGAAATAAAAAGAGAATTAAATGTGATAACAGATCCAAGGAATAGGTTCCCCTTATCTTTGACATTGCAAGAATTCGTGGTGTTTTCTCAAACCCAATCTTAACTCCTTGATCATATTATAATGCAATCAGGTCCCTTTCATATTATCTTCCATGAAAATAAGGTTTGGTTTTGGTCTTCGTCAATCTTATTGGATATTATTTTGATTGTTTGTCACACCCAATGACATCATAACATCGTCTGTTCCCCGTCCCGCACCCCCCCAGTTACTGTAGTCGCAGATATAATTAATTTTACGTGTAAAAAAAAAAACTCGTTGCTCAACGCGGGATACTTCGTCGAAGAGATCACAGATGGTTGAGAGAAACTTAGGGGGTCGCGCCGTGTGCTGCTTAGATCTTGACTAGCATGCATGGCCACAGTCCGGCCGGTTTTATTGATTTTTTTTAATTATATAAGATGCGCATAAATTTAGAGGACATAGGTCAAGACAGATATTATTTCATAAATCTCTCATTCCTTGACATCTAGATTCTTTATGTCGAATTTCTATCAAATTTATATTAGTGATAAACTCATATCTAATCCATAAACTTAAATTAATAAGATAATTGTACCAAGTATCTCGTATGTTACCATCTTTTTATTTATTTTTTCAATTTGAGATTTTATTGTAAATGTTTTAGAGGTGTTAGTCTGATTTTCTGTAAAATGTCAAAACTGACAGGACACACAAACTAAAACATACTGTTGGCACCCAGTTTATATGTTTATGGTAACATCCATCCTCTCTTTAATCTTCTTCTCTCTGCTTTCTCTCGGGCTGTTTTTATTTACCGATCTCGAATCCAATGAAAGGTGCGTAGATAATTCCCGTCGGCAGTATGATTCCGGTCGTGGACTAATTTAATCATTCATATTCACGTCTGTATGCGGTTCCCCTCCGACGTAACGCATATAAATGGAGGATCCTCCATGCAACTTCTTCTTGCTCTCAATTCAAGCGCAGGAGAGACCAAGCTGCAGACGAAGTGAAAGCTCTTGAAAGGAAATAAGAACAGGACCCAAAACATCTCTCTGAGCTTCGGGTTTGCCAGGAGAGTTACACGCTACGGCAGCTTTAACGGCCATCAATGGCGGACCCATCACATGGGCCGGCGAGCTTCTGGACTCAGGCCAACGCCTTGCTTAGAAAAAACCTCACTTTCCAGGTGCAACCATTTACATCTCTTTATATCTCAGGAATTTATTTGTCGAGTTCTTGTCTTTAGCTGCGGCCTTTGTTTCATTTCCGAACCTTCTTGGTGGATCTCTTGACTTTTGTTTCTGGGTTTCCTTTAATTTTAAGTTCGGGATAGGAGAAGAATGGAATTTTGCGTACTCCTGTTCGTAGACTGCGTCTATCTTCATCCGACTGAATGCGCTCTTCTCCTCTAAAAATTTGCAGAAACGAAATATCAGGACGAACATTCGCTCATTTCATTTCCATTCATTATCTGCTTAATCCTCGTCCTCATACAAAGTCTGGTTAACAACGAATTAGATAAGCCAAAGAACAAGTGTGGCTGTCAGTGTGGCAGACGAAAACGGGGACGGTCAGTGCGAGAAGAAATGCGGGATTCAGTACTCGACTTTGGATCAGGTGGGGACCTGCCCGATCCCTAATCCTCCTAAATGGCCGCCGCTGTTACAAGTTCCGGCTCCTCAGTATCGTGCTGTGAGGACAGACTCTTTTTCGTCTATGGACTTACCTGATGATTCCTGCCAGAACGACTGGGTCCTGCCCTGCAACGATGCTTTTCACCGGCCGTAATCAATCGCTCGGAGGAAGTATGTTTCTTTTCCCCTGAAACTCCATCCTTGTCCCTCTGCATAAGGATACATTACTTAATCTTCGTTTGGATCTTCTCACAGTTTTGGCTGGGAATATGTTGTCTGGTTCTTTCTCTCTGAATTCCTCTGATGTTTTGAGCAGTTTAGCTAACAATCTCTTGGTAAGTTTCTCGGTGTCTGTTATCCTTTTTTTTTACTTCGACAATGATGATGCCGTGATTAGGATTAGCTGATTTTCAATTTTCTTGGAATTTCAGGGTTCTTCTTCATGGCCTGAACTTGAGAATTATCTTGAACCCGCTTTCTTCTCAGATCTTCCCATCTACAACGTTCAGAACCAATGCTCTGGAAACTCTACAGTTCCTGTAGCAGTCCGGGCATCTTTAAATTTGTTGCAGGGTACGACATTCATATCTTATTTTACGTCTGTTCATCCTGTATAATTTTCAGCGTCAAACTGCTGAATTGTCTATCCATTCTTTTCCAGTGGATATAAAGCTGTCTTGTGTCCGAGGTCTGAATGTGTGGAGAAATGGTTCTGATGCTATAAACGATGAATTGTACAAGGGTTATCGGAAAGGGAACCCAGGGAGGAAAATTAATGAAAATAGTTGCAGGTATGTCTCCATCATTTTCTTAGTCCTTAATCTCCTCATTTCTCGACATGTGACAAATGATTTATTACTGTATCTTCTATTCTTCTTTTCACAGCATATGATTTCTTAAACACTAATGGTGGCATCTTCAACGTGAGCATATGGTATAACTCTACATATAAGAATGACACTGGCAATACACCAATGGCATTGTTGCGGGTCCCACGATCTGTCAATCTGGCGAGAATTTCTCCTACTTAGTTTTTCTGTGTTTTCTTTCTCATCGTGTTTGCATCAAGTAGCATAGCCATGTACAAAACGTTAAATGGAGTAGTTGCAAAATAGCCTACCGTTTAAGTTCAACAAGTACATGAAGGAGCCGGCAACCTTTAAAGTTTGTCTAGATTTTATCTTCTGAAAGCACTCTCTCATTAGTATGTAGGGCCAAACCTGACTATCTTATAATTTCTCACAGGCATCGAATGCGTACCTCCAATTTCTGAGAGGATCAGATACGAAGGTTCTCTTGGAGTTTGTCGAAGAAATGCCCAAACCTGAAACTGAAGTTAGGCTTGATTTATCTTCTCTGCTTGGCACACTCTTCTTTACGTGGGTTATCATACAGCTTTTTCCTGTAAGTTACTATGATTATACTCATTTTTTATGCAATTAAATTCACCTCTCTAGTCCGTCATATTAAATCTCTTCATCTGGTTATATATATACATATAGGTTGTCTTGCAAGCATTGGTTTACGAGAAACAACAGAAGCTGAGGATCATGATGAAGATGCACGGACTTGGCGATGGGCCATATTGGCTAATTTCTTATGCTTATTTTCTTGCCATATCAGCTCTGTACATGCTATGTTTCGTGATTTTTGGTTCAGTCATAGGTAATAAGTGAACTTAATGTCAAATTTCCTTCCATTTACTTCACCAGGAATTAATTACATGCACAAATTTTTGTAGGCTTGAAATTCTTCAGATTGAATGACTACGGCATCCAGTTTGTGTTCTACTTAATCTTCATCAACTTGCAAGTCTCTCTGGCCTTTCTGGTGGCAGCTTTTTTCACGAATGTCAAGATAGCTAGAGGTCTGGCCTTTTCAATTATTTTGAAATAGAGAGAAACGCATTATCATCACCTGAAGTTTTAAACTTATGGGCCTTGCTTTATTTCAATGTTCAATCATACAGTGGTGGGTTATATATGTGTCTTTGGAACGGGGCTACTAGGAGGCTTTCTTTTCCAATCCTTTGTGGAGGACACATCATTTCCAAGTAAGTAGATGGTAACATGAGAAGAAAAGATTTCTTTACCGTCAGAATGTTTTCTAAATTATGACCTGTGCTATTTCATCTGAAAGTTTTGCTGAAACGTTGGCTGACACAGTTAGCTGAAATACACCCAGCACCATGTTCTGTAATGTTCAGCAAAATCATGGGCATATTTTGGCTCACTTCGATTCGGCACTGAAACACAATTTTGTCAGAAAAGGCATCTTCTTTGAATCATATGATTGGCACTCTATTTCCGGTTTTGCATTTCTCTTAAAAACATAGAAATTACATAGAATAAGAGTACTATCAAATTGCACAGTGCGAGAGGTTTTGCTTTCTGGAGATATTTTGCAGTCGAACATGTCCTGTAAAGTGTGACCCAACATGCTATTTTCGCACTCTCTTTATAATAGCAAATAGGAAAATTTTGGACTTCTCTCAGTTTCAATTACCAAATCTTGATGAAACCATATCTGCAATATTATCTTCATACGACTTTCCTTGTCATCATTCTTTGCTCCAATGTTATGTAGAAAGAAGTGAATTAGTCATTCTTTCTTGCAGGAGGGGAATAATAGCTATGGAACTATATCTGGGCTTCTCTTTATACCGTGGACTATATGAATTTGCTCAGTACTCATTCAATGGAAACTATATGGGAACTAAAGGCATGCGATGGGATGATTTGAGTGATAGTTCCAATGGGATGAAGGAGGTCTTAGTCATCATGATTGTTGAGTGGTTGTTGGTGCTTTTAGTAGCATACTATATTGATAAGGTTGTATCATCAGGGAGTGGTAAAAGCCCTCTGTTTTTCCTGGAAAAATTCCGTAAGAGGAAATCATCATCCTATCGGAAGCCTAGCTTTAGGAGGCTGGGGTCTAAGGTTTTCATCCAAATGGAAAAACCCGATGTCAGTCAAGAGGTAACAATTTCGGATTTTTCATTTTGACGATTTCTATATAGGCAAGGCGAAAACCTGTGTGAGGATTGTTTGGTTGTGGAAGAGAAAGAAAGTGTTTCACATTCATTTTCTTCAAGAACGATAAGAGTGACTATTGGATTCTATTTTCATAGATGTGTTATTCAACAAACTATGGAAACATTTTCTTTGTTTTCTTAAGAAATCGACCCCTGCAAAAAGGAGCTAAGTGTATTTTCCTTTGAAAAAAATCAGAAAAACAAAGACCAGACTGGATGATCTTTTCACGTGATATGACTTGGTGGTCAATAGCATAAAGTCGTTTTGATGATTTCTTTTTTTTTTTTTTGCAGAGGGAGAGGGTTGAGCAATTGCTGGCTGAATCAAGCATAGATTACTTGATTATTTGCGATGACCTTAAAAAGGTTTACCCGGGAAGAGATGGGAATCCCGAGAAATTTGCTGTTAGGGGTTTGTCTCTTGCTCTACCTCGAGGGGAATGCTTCGGAGTGCTTGGTCCAAATGGAGCAGGCAAGACCTCCTTCATTAATATGGTAGGGACAAAAAATCATTTGTTTGTCTTGACAACTGACAAGATAACGTATTGTCCCATCAAACTTCTTCATCAATATAGAAACATGATGCTTTATATGCTTTCAGTAAGATCTGAACCTGTTTGTTTATCTGGTAACAGATGATCGGTCTCACAAAAGCAACATCTGGAGCAGCTTATGTTGAAGGAATGGACATAAGAACTCATATGGACAGCATATATACCAGTATGGGCGTGTGTCCGCAGCATGAGTAAGATTGCTATTCCCCATGTTGTTTGTTGAATGTTCATGATTCACCTTAAAGAATGTGCTTTTAATTTTTAATTCTAGCCTCCTCTGGGAAACTCTTACGGAAGGGAGCACCTTCTCTTTTATGGAAGACTCAAGAACCTTCAAGGTCCTGCACTCACACAAGTAAGTCATTCATGCATTCTACTGGCTTTCACTCAAAATTTGTGCAATTTTTTCTTCTTTTGCTGCCTCCATGTATTCAACTGTAATCAATTAATGCAGGCAGTAGAAGAATCTCTGAAGAGTGTGAGCTTATTTTATGGGGGTGTGGCGGATAAACAAGCAGGAAAATACAGTGGAGGTATGAAGCGGAGGCTCAGTGTTGCAATCTCACTTATCGGAGACCCCAAGGTAAAACTTATTTTTTATCCAAGGTATTGCCAAGAAGCTAAATTAATTGAAAGCTGATCAAATTGCTCCAAAAATTGTTCAGGTCGTTTATATGGATGAACCCAGCACTGGACTAGATCCTGCCTCGCGAAACAACTTGTGGAACGTTGTCAAGCGTGCAAAACAAGATAGAGCTATTATCTTAACCAGTAAATCCCTTTTTCTTGCTTATAATTTGAAGGAATACAACTGTCATTGATTCTTTTAGGATAGGAAAAATTTTCCAGCTTTCCATTTCTTCCCTTGAAGAAGGCAGAATACAAGAGGAAAAAGAAGTAATGGGATAAATCGATTTCTTATAAGTCACAGCTTCAGGATAAAGAAAATGGAAAATGTCCTTGTGATAAGAGATTATCCTTACTGATAAGAGACTTGACCTTGTGCCTTTTCACCAGCTCATTCAATGGAAGAGGCAGAGGTCCTGTGTGATCGGATAGGAATTTTTGTCGATGGAAGTTTGCAGTGTATTGGGAACCCAAAAGAGGTGAAATCTCATTACTCAAGCACTACACGTCGCCATTACGAGGATCAGAATGGAATTCAATTGGTCCAAACTAGTTTTTACAAACCAGATCCTACTATCTAGGTCTGAATTTCCACTCGTCATATTTTTGTTAACACTCGATTCCCTTCATATGGAATGTGACAGTTGAAGGCTCGATATGGGGGATCATACGTGTTCACCATGACGACGTCCTTGACTCATGAGGAAGAGGTGGAGAACCTGGTAAAGGGCCTCTCTCCCACTGCCAAGAGGATATATCAGATATCAGGGACCCAGAAGTTCGAGCTCCCAAAGCAGGAGGTCAGAATCTCGGACGTGTTCCAAGCAGTTGAGAATGCCAAGAGCCAGTTCACAGTCTATGCTTGGGGCTTGGCCGACACGACCTTGGAGGATGTATTCATCAAGGTTGCCCGTGGAACAGAGGCATTCAATGTGCTCTCCTGATAATATACATACACATAATACTTGTATCTATTGTGATTTAGAATTACTCCTTCAATTTGGATCTTTATCTTTTCAAGACACTATCAGTATTCGTCGAGACAGCTATAGTTTTAGACAGTACATATACATGTTTTTGTACAGGGAAGCTGTCGTACTTTCTTGACTCTTTGAGCATCAAATAAAAGGAGAAGGCTTGCTTACGCCATTCGTCAAGCTCACCCGAAATTTTCTCACACCCCATGCTTACTTCCCAACTTTGTAGGAAGAACCGAGTCACAAATGACAAACCGAACTGCAAGTCTCCGGATAATGCCTGTAAGCTGTAGTGCTGGGCATGGTTCAGCGTTTTCAAACCATATGAAGGGAACCAAAAAGCCTGGTTGAGGATGGAGAATCCGAGCCTGCAGAAAGAACATGTCTTCTCCTATCCAAACTTAATGTTGAAAGACCCAGGACAAGCATTTTTCTGATATCGATCTTTCGGTTTGGTTCTGTGGTTCCCTTTGCCTAAGCTAAGGTAATGAAATGACAAGGGGTCCTACTGGATAATGACTAGCCGCCTGCAAGGTTGTAATCTACAGAGGATCATCCAAAAAGCTTTCTCGTGAGGTTTATCCGTCCTAATATTCCACCAAGAAAACAAGAAGAAGAAAACTTCAAATATTCAATCTCCAAAAATGACAGGATTTATAAATATAAATAAATAAATATTTTTTCCTAATGTGCACACCTAATATCTAAAAATTTAGTGGATGCTAATTAGACACATTAAAAAATAAGTCTCTCTAAATTATGGATTTTCTCTATTATTCAAACTCAAGAACTCGAGAATGGGTCATCAAATCACCGCGAACAACCACATTTCCTTGCAAATAATTTCAAAGTCTCCTTTGTTTACTTTTCATGATAATGAGTAGCTTTCTCGCACAGATTTTCAACAGAATTTGCATGTTTTCTTTCCTTCACATTGATCTTGATCTCCACCAGATCTTACAATATCCTATCCCTTCCAAAGTTCGTTGACAACTGCTTTGGTCAGTAATCAGAGGAAATTGGGAAAGATGGGCTTTTGCCTTCCCATTCTCTTGCTTGCATTGTGTTTATTTGCAGCGACTTTTCTGTCAAGTTCAACAAGTATGGCGCCAGGATGATTTCTGTCGTTCTTCCCGACAGAAGTGGTTATGCTCATTCAGTACTGTGATGCTCAAAAGGACGTGAAATTTCAGTTTGGTGACGCTCATTCACTTTGGATTTATTTTCCTTTTGCAGGCAACTTAGCAGATGTTGTTCTCGTGTTCGACACCATTGACATGTACAAGGTCAGGGCTGACTTCTCATCTTCTGCTCGAATAAGCAAATTCCTCCACCTTCATGCCCTCTAAATCTAAATCTGTGTTTATTTTCCTAGAAAATTTGGTAAGTTCATGACACGAATGAAGTTCTTGGCAGAACGACTCCACCTACTTTGGATCGATTGTTGGAAGGGTAGCCAACAGAATCGGAGGCACTCAATTCACTCTAAATGGAAAAGTGTACAAACTTGTTGCTAATGAAGGAAACAGCACCCTTCACGGTATACATCTATCACTATCAGATCCAAAGAATGGCAAGACTATCAAATCGGCTGCAATCTTGAAAAGGCCATTCATTATCTTGATTCTGGTTAAAATACAGTAACTTTTTAGGTGGGCGTAAGGGTTCAGCAATGTCATATGGACTGTAACGAGGTACGAGTCTGACTCACTCGTGACCTTCACTTATAACAGCTATGATGGCGAACAAGGCAACGCTCCGTCTTTCAACTAAATTAGATAACGAATCCTGCATTTTTTTTATTTTTCTTTGTACTTTTTAAAAGGGATCTCTTGCTCAAGCATGGTGCAGGTCTTCCAGGAGATCTTCTGGTTTCTGTGACCTTCCTGCTCATAGGATCAAACAAGCTCGGTGTAAAGATGGAAGCCAAGGCACTCGACAAGGCCACTTCCGTGAACTTGGCACTACACACCTACTGGAACCTTGGAGGTCACAGAAGCGGCAATATCCTCTCACACGAAATCCAGCTCTTCACCTCCAAAATCACCCCGGTTGATTCTCAGCTTATACCCACGGGTCAAATTTCAGACATAAAAGATTCTGCCTATGATTTCCTCCAACCTCGAGATGTTGGTTCCCGTATCGACGAGTTGCCTCATGGCTATGATATCAACTATGTTCATGATGGTCACGGGCACGAGCATCTCAACAGGGCTGCTGTTCTGCGGGAGAACAAGTCAGGAGGAGAAATGCAGCTGTGTAGTAATCAGGTAGGCAAGCAGTTTTATACGGGAAATTACTTGAACAATGTGAAGGAGAAAGGTACATTTGTTTACTCAAGCCATGCAGGGCCATGATTGGAGACTCAGGGCTTCCCTGACTCGGTCAATCACACCCGGACTTCCCTCCGCAAATCGTAAATCCCGGAGAGACGTACAAACATTTCGTGGTCTTCAGGTTTACTGCTTAAGTAGAGATTGAATTCTATTGACATTAATAAAGAATGAGACTGTCAAGCATCAAATTTACAAGCAGTTCTCATAGTCATCATCTTCGTCACAGGGAACCCCAAGATAAGTTTGAACAGTAACTTAAACAAAAAAAAAAACGACGACAACAGCAAAGAACCAATATGACTTAGTTCGGGCGTTTTGGCGCATTTCGGGAGAAATTTGGTTAATGGGAGAGCTTTACACGTCAGTTTGCTTTTCCAAAATCAGGACTTTACAATGAAAAAAAACATCGAAGGAAATGAATTCCAGAATCAGCTGACAAACAATTTATCTGCTGGCTCTACTATGATGACAAGACTTGAGATTACATTTCCGTTTTAGGACAAACCAATATGCAAGCAAGCAAGCTTCCTTCCCCAGAAACCCCCCTGCTAGATGTCGTAAAAAGAAGGGAGGGGTTGCATTACTTTGTACAAAAGTGTAACCAGTCCTACCGGGTCAGTGTGCATGGGGACCATTCGAAAGCGGGGATTTAATTTTGGGTGCTAAAGGGGAAGCTGCTCTAGGTGTACTGTTAGTGGGAGATAGACGATGATGGAGGTATTGTTGAGGGGATCTCGGGCTCGGGATAGAAATGGTCCGAAGTCCGTCAGATTTGTTGATGGGATTTACTGCTCCCTTAGGGATGGGTATCTTCTCCAGATGATCCAAAACTTCAGCCATAGACGGCCGATGTTTGGCATCCCCTAGACACGCCAAGGCAAGAATTGCTGCCATGAGAGCACCCTTTTGAGGATATTGACCCTCTAACTTAATGTCCATTATTCGGAACAATTTCCGCTTGTCTCCCAAGTAGGGTTTCGCCCAGTCCACAAGATTCTGCTCCGCTCCCACTTTCGCTTTATCAACAGCTCTCCGCCCTGAGAGCAGCTCTAGCAAAACCACTCCGAAACTGTAGACATCACACCTGACTGTGAGCCTCCCTGTGAGGAAATTTCGCAAGGAAGATGAGGATCGGAAAATAAGTGATGATACTATATTTTGCAAGTTGAAGGTTTGAAGGAATTAGAAATACATGAGTACATACCAGTTGCAATATATTCAGGGGCGGCATAACCGTGTGTTCCTATTACTTGAGTAGTAACGTGGGTCTGGTCACCAGTGGGACCTGCCTTTGCGAGGCCAAAGTCAGAAAGTTTTGCATTGAATTCCTGCAATATTGATGAAACACGGTATTTATGACGATAAGATCTAAGAAAGTATGAATTACTTGGGCTACACAAAAAGAGAGTGTACCGAATCTAAGAGGATATTAGAAGCCTTGAAATCACGGTATATCACTTGCTGCTCCAACTCATGCAGAAAGGACAGCCCCCGTGCAGCTCCTATTGCAACTTTCATCCTTATTGCCCAAGAAAGTGGCTCAGCTCCGTCTGTAGTCCAATATCGTGTCACTTAATAGCCAATATAAAGTTACAAATCTTCAGGCTATATATATATATATATTGGATTACAAGAAAGAATTACATCTGCTTATCATAAAAACAAAAGTATTAAATCAACTAACTTCGAAATAAATGATTCTCCAGACTTCCTTTTGGCATGAACTCATAGACCAAGAGCCGGTTATTCCTTTCAAGACAGTACCCAATCAGCTTGACCAGATTCGGGTGATGAAGTTGACCGAGATATTTAACCTCACACTGCAATCAAGTAAGCAATGGAATTATTACATTTACAGAAACTATACCATTGAAGGACAGACAGACAGACAGACAGAGAACAAGGGATGGGATCCTCACCAACCACTCCTTGTGGCCCTGAAAGCCCTCTGGCTTTAGCTTCTTAACAGCGACAACTGTTCCGGAGCCAGGCTTCGCAGCACTGAGAGTATGCTGGTCGAGCCAACCTTTATAGACACAACCAAACCCTCCTTCCCCCAGAAGATTCCGGAAGTTTCTAGTTGCACTCTTCAGCTCCTGATATGTGAATGGCTTCAAATGCGAGGCTGAGAGTATGTCGCCTTCAGATCTTGGAGTGGGAAGGGTTACAGGTTGAAGCTTTCTGCTCTGGGATGGAATTGTTGGACTCAGAGGAGCGGAAGAGTGGCCATTAAAATTAATTGGATGGTGTGTGCCTCCTGAGACTGAAAAGGGAAAAGAAGTTAAAGTTGTGATTTGAAAGCAAGAAGGCTTACGCCTCCTCATGATTTCTGGTTATGACTAGACCCATTAAATAGAATACAATTTCTGAATAAACATCATCGAACTGCGCATTTCCAAAAGAAGCTAACAGCTGCAACCTGCAACTGCACGTCTGACAGATCCTAAATGAAATATGCAAGTAATTCGAACTGCATTCATATGCAATATAGCATTGTCAGAAATGTAACTCCCTTTTGAAAGAGAAATTTCAAACCAAGAGCAGCTGCATCCTGAAGATTCCAACTAAAGTCGGAGCAAGAGAAGCCACGATTTCATATTATCCAAACTGAACCTTTTGGTGCCTCGAAGAAACTTTACTCAGCCAGCAAAAATAAAAAATAAATGAAATTTTATTCTGCCATTCCTTAAGTTCCTTCTTTTCTTCAAGAAACAACTATTCAAAAGACAGATGTATAACATCCCACTAAAATTAAAGACAGTAAATTAAATGTTTCCTAATTTAAAGTATAGATTTTTACTATATTTCAACAGAGAGGACGAATTTCCGTACAAGAGCTCCGCACACTATGGCATATACACCAAAAGACGGCATTTTTTGATGCCCGGTGAATCATGAACCTGAGAAAGGACACTTCCATACGGTCACCTGATCTCAAACACGACAAAATCAAAGCAACTGCAACAACAATAAAGATCCAAACAACCAGCTTCAACCAACAAACAATTTTCTCCGGCAGAGCATAATAAAAGCCCTTGATTCTTCAATCCGAAACAGGCGAACAGAACAATAACCAGCGAGGAAAAGAAATATCAAGGCAAAAATGCAAAAAAAAAATATATATATATATATTTCTTTTGGGGGGTGGGGGTGGTGGTGGTGGTGGTGGTGGGCGAGGGTGATGGTGATGGTGAAGAAATTTCAGTGTTGAGAACAAATCGATGGTCCATTTCATTGCCACACTTCAATTAGAGAGGCAAAAACAGGGGCAACAGAAGAGAACCCCTTTACCGGCAATAGCTTCCGAGGTCAGGCGCTTTTGTTTCTTCCAACGTGCGCCTACGCAATTGCCCATTGCATCTCTCTCTCTCCAATATCTCTCTGTGTTTCAATAGCCCGACTTCGTTGGGCTAACTGACGGGAGCAGCTCCTGTTTCTTGTTCCCTCCCCAATCCATTTCTCTCTTCCTCTGCATGACGAAGAAGAGAGAGAACTCTCTCCACCTCAACCTCTCTGTTTCCAGATACAGAGAGCAAGAAACTGGGGCGCGGGGAAGAGAGAGAATCAGCGGGCAGAAGAGAAGAGAAGAGGAGAGAGACACACACACAGAGATAGACAGGAGGGCACGAAAACGACAAAGGTGGTGGGACATGCACGCACGGCGGGGTGATTCTTTTACAAAATGACGATAATGGGTAAGAGCACAGTTAGAAATTTCGGGGCACCATGCGGAGGTATTCCTGTGAATGAAGGTGCACTCCTTGGGCTCCTGGTAATTTCGCGACAGCCTGGACTGGGGGCCGCCAGGGCCGCGACCCATGAAGCCCTCGGGGGCGGTTTGGGATTTCCGTGTGATGAGCAAAGGTGCCCTGAGTTAAATCAATATTTTAAAAAAATGGGAATATAAAAAAGTTGGAATTTATAAGTTAAAAAGGAAAGTGAGAATTCAAAAGTAGCCTATGTTTGATTGATGGTGGTGAATCTAAGATATTTTAATATTAGATAGGAATAATATTTGCTATGGTAAGTCCTCTATCTCAAGAAATTGCACGTGTAAATGCTTTATGCGATGGAGATAACTGTGGTCGTGGCTTTGCACTCATCACATCATGACCCCCCATGACCAATCTATTAGTGCTTCACCCCACGACTAACCCGAAAACCCAAGCTGGCCCACATTGGATTTTTTGGTCCTAAGTCCCCACCAGGACCCGACCAATGACCCACACGCAAGATTTTTAGATATTAGTGCGTCATTGTGTAATTAAGAGATATCTATTCTCTCAGCTCAAAATAAAATATATCGTATTCTCTTAATGTAAGTAAGGCAGCTTCTTCCTATTTTCTCATATGTAATGTTATAATGAGATTGAGGTAAGCATGATAAGATTTTAATTTTGACTGTATTAATTTTGGAGGGGTGACATCTTGTTTTATAAGCAAAAGTGACTTTTTTTAATTATATAATAGTATAATGAATTTAGGATTTAATAAGGAGATATAATAAGAAAGGGATACGAAGGATTTTACTATAAAAATTAAATTTATAATTTATTAATTATTATATTAAAATAATATGATTGTATTTGTATCATAATGAGGTCATCACTTTCTCGATACTTCTAAGGGGGACACGAGAACGTTTTATATTCATATCAATAAAGAAAGTGACATCACATTCGTTTTTTCTCGTTAAAGTCATGGGAGTGTATTTTAATAGTAAGTCCGAATTAGCCAATGAAAAGGATGGCAAATGTTATCCTTCAAGCGCATCGGATTGGCTTAAAGGGACCGCACGGGCCTAACAATTGAGTTAATTTTCCTTGTGCTCGTACCGATCACAACTCTCAAGAACATGTACGGGCGCGACTCCGAGGGATGGAATCGCGTCGCTTTTCGACACGAATTCATATCTAAATTCCCGTATGTCCCTTCACCTGCTCCGAAGAGTCTCTTTCACAATTAAATATGAGTGGATTGCATATGCATGCCTGAAAGCCGCCAAGGTCAAGCACGTGCGAGTGCTGGAGGCTGGCCGTATCCAGAGTCTTTTGGACAGCTACGCCTCTCTCTCTCTCTCTCTCTCTCTCATTCCTTCTCCTTTGCAACCCCAAGGTGTCCACACGTGGCCACCACCCTAAATGTGATCAGGATTAACCATTACATATATATATATTTTACGGCACTTGCTAATTAATTGCTAAGCGATTTCATTAGTATTTTAAGCAGATAGAACATTTCAATTTTAATGAGCTTCGGTGTATTGTAATTGATGTAATATATACAATTTAAGATATTAAAAAAATCATATTAGACATGTATTTCGTGTAAATTTTAATTTTAATGAGTTCTAATTACCATTTATTCGAGAAATAGGGATCGGTACAATGATCTTAGCCTAATTGTCGAGATGTCATAAGTTCAATACTCATCGTAAAATTTTGATTCATACTTCTTAATTCTCTCATTTTCTTATTTATTTTTACGATCATAAACTCTGTACATCAACAGAAATAAAAACCATTTTATTTCTTTCTTTATATATATGATCTTGCACAATATGATTCATTTGTAGCTGAAAGATACATCATTTTCAAGTATGGAGTATGAGGAATCTTCATATTAATTTTTTTGTTATTTATATAATTATTACCGTGGATAACTTAGAGAGTTCAAGTACTATTTGATTTATTCATTAATTAATTTTACTCATCCAGTAAATAAATGATAAGGAAAGGTTAGTAGACCTATATTACGCGACTGAGCAATGACTTAAGGGGCCGACTGATGGACTGATGACGATGAGCTGCCTCCCAAATCACTCCGGCTAGATCGTGCACATGAACGAAGCCCAAGCTAAGTCAGCTTAAGCCAGCCCAATTTCTCTCGCTATGAATAAACCTTCTACGTGCGTACGTGCGTATGCAGTGCCATTGCTAACCACCACCACCATTATCTTCTATTCCTAACACGTGCATCTAAATAGTAGGCATTTTGGATATCGAGACGTGTGCATTCAGCCGTCCGTCCGATGCAGACATTCAGACCACAAGGCAACCGTACATAACCTTTTCAAGTGAACCTCGAAGTGATAGTACTTGACTGGGCGAATAACCCGACCGTACGGTCCAAATTTACCTAATAGACTCGATAGGACGATCAAATAACACCCAAAATTGGGTATTTCACCATACTCCCTTTCTACTAGTATTCTCAACTATCCTTAGCCAGACAGCTGCATCTCAGCCAGTGGTGGACCAACAAGCAGATTCTCACTTAACATGTCCACCTCCAGCATTATTCCTATAAATGCATATATGGGTGTGCGGCGGCTCATAATTTTTATTTTTAATTCCTATACAATATATATATATATATAACGTCACGTTTTTGTTACTTTATTGTACGTATATAAATGTATGCTTAGGGAGAAGCAAAGGTCAAAGCCTGGATCCATCGCATCATACGGAAATTGAGAGCTCTGGCTAGATATTATTTACTATATAAATTAATTATATATTCAATCTTTATTATAAATAATTTATATTATTTTATTATTCTATTTTTTAATTACCTCCTTCTAAACTAATAAATATTTTGTATAACTGAAAAAAATTAACTTAAGTCTATTAGACTTCAACTATGCTTATACGGCGGACGCCCAGAAAAAGTATCGATGAATTTCCCTTATCCGGAGCGCGCGAGGCGGCAACGAAAGCTTTTACGCTCTCCCTCCCACGCCATAGTACCCCACAGAAAATTAGCAGACTACGCCAAAGTTCGAGTTTCCTCCATACTTCTCAGTCCCCTTCGCCCAACACTGATCGAGAGGGAAAAGATTAATCAAAATTCCATGGCCATGCCCTTTCCTTGCATGGCTTTTCCTTCGAAGCTTTCTTCGAGTTACCGAGCACTGATTCCGTCTTTCTGGATTGCAAATTATATTTTAGATCCACGTCTATATGAGGGAACCCGACTTACGCATAGCTAATGCATAAAAAGTTGATCTTTAACGGAGTGAAGTGATCTGGGACTGCTGCGTTTGCCCGTGTAGTTACTTAGGCTAGAGACTGATCGAACACTGAATAGCTAGGTATGCTATTTATAGAATAGAATTAGTATTGTATAATATGCGCTTGCCTATTAATTAGAGAGGGTTTATGTTCAACTTATATTCCTTGCTTCGTGGATATGTATATTTTATATCTCACATGTTGTCGTACTTGATGTCAAGTATATATGATAGACTCGGCTTCATCTATCAGAATGGTAGAGGAAAACGACGGCTCATTTCAGAATGTCGGTTGATGATGGAAAATTATTGTTTCGAAATGTAAGTAGGTTTTTTTTTTCTCCTTTCTCGGCTCAAAGTGACTGCATTAATTGAAGATGAACTTACTACGAAATTCTCATTTTACCGCAAACATTTGCAAAATGGGTACCCGAGAATTTCATTAGGCTGCGTACAATCGATTGATTACTCATTTCTAGGCTAGCTAGCTAGCACCAGAAAGGAAAACTCTAGAAGGAGATTATAGTCCTGATGGTACAGATCACAAAACATACCAAGATCACGAGAGCTAAACATATCAACGGATCTGGTCTTGTGATACTAGGAAACAGAACTCTCTTAGCTAGCTAGCAAGGATCATGACTAGTACATATCATACGGCACTTCTCTGATTTTACTGCATGAGTAAGTTTCTAATGATTGCAGCTTGGGCAGTGTCGCTTGTCGCGAGTAACTCGGAGAGCCGGTCACTGAGATCATCGACCTCTCGGTGCAAGTTCCTGATGTAGCTGCACGTCTCTTGCAGCACCTTGCTTGCTGAAACCTGCAGGCCGGAAAATAAAATGAATGGTCTTACGAAATTGGTTGATCATCTGATTCCGCTCCAACCTTTTCCTCGTTTCTCTTAAAGAATTGGAATTTTTCGAGCTAATCTACTGATCAACATCGGATGAAGTTTATAAGCCAGCAGAAACGCCGCTAGTTCATGATAACTCGAAAGGGCTTAAATCGATGCTTTCAAGAGTCATGTTGGCCGGGTTCTTTTATCAGTTTGGGGAAGGCTGAAGGCCGAAGGCTGAACTTTCCGTAAGTAGAGAAAAGACCGGCAGAGATGAGGCTGAAGAGACATATCTGATTGAAGTACGTACCTTATTATCAGATGGCCTATGGCGGAGTTCAGGAATGAGTTGATGGAGCCTGGAGACAAGCTCGATGATTTGATCATCGCTGATCCCTGAGCTTTCTGACTGCCTCGATCTAGATCTTCTGCTGGACATGATGATATATATGTGGTTTTTAAGTAGCTCCTCTCTCTCAGTCGTCTCTCTCGTTACCAAACGATGATGGTGAATATATTATATATATGTATGTGTGTATAGCTTTCAGTTTTATATCATATATATATATATGGAAGAAACCGAAGCTTAAGAAAAGCTAAGCTCGAGAGGGAGACGAAAGGGTAGAAATCAACTCTTGTGATTAGAACAATGAACCAGAAGGAGTGGGGAGAGAGAGAGAGAGAGAGAGAGAGATTTGAATGAATACTTGATGGGATAGAATCTCTCAATTTATATATAGGAGACCGACTGGCTGTCCAGAGGGGTATACAGATAATTTAACTATGGAGAACACGAAGTAGTGGGTGCCTGGGAAATTGAGAAAAAAAAAACTACGTTCATGGGAAAGGGTTGTGGGTAAAGTCTTGGATAATAACAGATTCCCATCATCACTGTAATCTCTATTATATATACATAGAATATACATACATACATATATATGTATCGTATAAGTATAATCTGAAGCTGCTAGCTACTGCATCAATTACATAGAGATGCGATGATGGATACTAACCACTAAACTGAAGCTTGCGTCTATCCACACATCCGTTTGTGAGTGCGTGTGTATATATGTATATGTATAATTTTGCTGTGTTCTATTTTTTATTATTTTATTTATTCAGAAGATATTTTATGGATTTTTTTTTCAGGTCTCAGCAAGTAAAATATGTATGAGAAAAATGCTACCTTGTCGTTTCTTAGTCACTCTCGACTGTCTACGTATGCATTGTTTCTCTTCTCTGCATAGGGTACAGACTGTATGATCATGCATGCATTTACATATATATATATATTATCCACATCTTGACTGGTCAACACCTGCGGTGCACACGACACCTCATGTCCCGATACAAGGTGCAAGTTCCAACTGAATATCAATCCACTGCCCACGTCGAGAAGTAGACCAGAGACCGGCAAAGGCTGTCATATGTAACTTTTATACATGAAGTTGAGTGTGAAGATAACATGTCAATAGAGATGCTGAAAGATTAGGATGCCTTTGGACAGTGCATAGTACGAGCATCAAATAAGAAGCATGGAAGTATGCTACATTAGATCCCAGTATCTAAAAATTTAACCGGATTTTCGTACCACGATAAATATTGTATTGTATTGTATCTATCAAAGTCCGCACCCGGCAGTGCATCTGTACCACGACTTTCTCAAATCATAATCTTTCTGCCCATATGCTATCCACTGTATCGACAGTACACGGAGGGTTCAAACGCAAGTTAGAAAAACAAATAATAATAATAATCATCAGCGATTCGTGTTGTCTGGTAAAGATCTTGCTTGTTGTGATTACTGACACAATTCCATCTCAAATCTTCATCATGATGGGCGAAGAATTAAACTGATCGTATGCCGGTTGGCACATCAACACGACTGGCACGCATACACACATTCCATTCGAGAAGTACCCAGAGATTGGCTCTGCAATCGGTTTTTTTCAATTAACAAAGAAAACAGCAGATCTAAAGTGCAATTAGAGAAATATTAGAATAAAAAATATATGAAAATCTCATATATTCAAAATCAAATTCCAAATCTCACGATTTTAGATTAATAATAATCTCGCTTCATTATACTCTCTTTTGAAACTAAGTAATTGATGTTTGTCAGCTTAGGATCCTCTGGCAAGAAAATAATTAATGGATTTTAATTAATCAAGGCAACAGATATATGTGACCGCACGATTAATAAATACATTCTTCATACACGTGCTTGTACCTCGTCCAATTGTCGCTGAGTGTGGAAGATCAATCAATTGTGTGTTTTTTTAAAGTAAAATATCAATATCAAATTCGACAAATAAAAAAAGTTTTGACCGATAAAATTATATTTCGGAAAAATGTGTCACTACCCAATTGCTGATATGTAATAATTCAGCTCTACCACTGAATCCGGATGGCAGCGATAACTACGGTGGTGATAGTTTATTAATAATACTATCTGTAATAATAATTTTAATTGAGTTAAATTTGAAATCTATTATAATTATATATATATATTAAGTTTATGATATTTAAATTAGATTGTTTTTTTTAGATAGGGCCGTATCATTTTAACAAGAAGTTAAGGATGTTAATTAATAGGCAAAGGGAAAATGAATTTGTCAAGCGGCCAGGACGGTGGCCACGTGATCTTGATCTAAGGGGACAGCAAGGAAATTTTTATAATTTTTTTTGTCTCTTTTTCGGATTTTGAAAAAAAAAAGAGATTTTCATGTTATATATTAATTCTAGCATGCCTTGGGGTCAAGCCCAACTGTGCGTTCTGTCCGCTAAACCCTCAAATGTGTCCTGATTGCTAGTTTTTTTAATGCAGAAAATTATCCCTTTCATATCGGTGGCCATGATAGAATATAATATATATATATACATAATTATGTTTAAAAATAATTACATCAGTTTTACATATTTTATTTAATAATATAGTTAGATTTTAATAATGTACTGATATAACTATCATATACTAATATAATATAATGATAGATTACTTATATGATATCTTAACATAACAAATTTTAGTTAACATACTAAAAATTTCACTTATATGTCATGATATATGACTCCATTAAATATTATATTAGCAAACTACTAAAATTATAATTTAAATATATTATAGATTTAACCACATAAAATTTTAAAATTTTAAGTAAAAATTATAAATATATAAAATTTGTAATATAATTATATATATATATGTGAAAATGCAATTTCCACCAGACGAAACTGAAAATTACTTTAGCTGTCTTACCAATTTACTGGCAGATTAACTGTACGTCTACTTGTGTGTACAATTTGATATACATATATATATATATATGAATAAGTTAAATCAGCACGAGACAAATAAAAATGCTATGGCTAATGAATATGACTCCTTAAATGGCCAAACTGATACAGATACGTGCTTGACATATTGACTGGAGAACAGAGGTCGCTGAAAGTAAGTTCAGATACCCTCGAGCCCTAGTCGAAATCCAGGTTTGATCAACCTCTCTGCCCCGGATTCCTCCTTTCTCATGCTGGCAGGGAATTTTGGATTTACTTCAAATACGAAAAGCTCGCGGTTTTCTGCTTCTCCTGTGGCAGAGTAGGACACGGGTCTTCCGACTGCGTCTTCTGTGGCCTCCAAACCAAAGCTATTCCCTGAAAAATACGGCCCACGGAGAAAATATAGCCCCTCCAAGTCCAATGATGTGCTCCCTCCCAAAGAACTGTCCATGATGGCCTTGTTTGAATCCAACTCCTTTGCCTCAGTGACTATTCCTGAATCTTTCCAGGCAAAATTTCAAGCTGATTTTGCTCCTCCGATCAATGGCAAACTGCAGTTCTCTGGCTTCACCCCTCCTGTCAAAACCAGTGCCCAGATTACCGAAGAATGTTGATGCAGGAAAAGGAAAAGAAGATCAGAACTCGTCCCCTATCTTTAAGTTCGTCTCCCGGGCACCGTCTTCCTCAAATGCCTCTGCTACTGCTAGGAAGAGGCCCTCTATTGCTGCTCCCTATTCAAACCTCATGGAGAAGTTTCAGGAAATGGCTCAATCTCACTCAAGCCGATTACCTTCTGGAGAAGCAGAGGAAATTTGACAGCCCCTTCCAATCCGAAGGCTCTGCACTACCGGAAAATTTCGGTATAGAAATTGGGAAAAGAGTGAGAGATGATTTTAGAAAGGATGTATCGAGCAATCCTATTCTGCTACAGTCTTCTTCTTTTTTTTTTCTTTTTATATCAACGAGTCATATATTCATTAAAAGCAACAATGAAACTCTCAGCCCCCTCCAAATTCCCTTCCCCTGTTGGGATAGATTATGAACATATGAGTTCTCCTCTCTTACAATCCAACTAAATGACAATGATTTAAAAAATGCAGAGATATCAAAAAAGGTAGATAGTAAATTTGGGCAATCCCAAAATGATTTTTGGCGACTATCTGTAAAATCTACAGGTAGAGAAGAATCATAGTATAGCCCAATGCTTGTCAGTCACTACTTTATACATTGCATCTGTGTCTTAGCAAATTCAGCAATCTACCTCATGTCAACATTAGGCTACCGACAAGAGCATGTCAACAAATCGGTGAACATGTTGGAGCCTTCTGGTGGAGTTCAACTGATGAAAACAGAGAGTTTATGCTCCTGTAAGTTGGGGAACTCTTTGTCAACCTAGAATCCACGGTAGATTAGGATTCAAGAGAACCCATGACATGAACCAGGCTACGCTAGCAAAAACGGGTTGGAGGCTCTCCACCTCGAATGATAGTTTGGCTAGTCAGCAATTGAAACTTAAAAATATGGTACACCCTTATGTCCGAATAATAGAATCTCTGAATCCTATGTTTGGAAAGGTATATTAAGTCCAGTAAAAATGCTGGAAAGAGGTATCTGTGAACTCATGGGAAATGGCCAAAATACTGCTATGTGGACTGAAAAATGGATTCCTCGAAATCTAAATTTCAAACCTCTCTCCCGATGCAAACAGCACATCTCAAACGCTCATGCCAAATCAAGTCAGTGAGCTTATAATACCAAACACAAATATCTGGAACACACAGTTTGATTGCTGATACCTTTGCTTTAATATCAGTTGATCCATCATGCTCGGTGGCTCATAGAAATAAGATGCTCCAGGAAAAAGCTGAATTACGTATAGAAAATGCTAGTATTGAAGATGTTCTTGTTTTTACTGATGCTTCATGGGAACTTAGTAAAGCTTGTATTGCAGGAATTGTAAATGGCATAGCCTTTTTGTCATGGCATCAGAAATGCAGAGCGTCCAACCCGACTCAAGCTGAGGCTCGGGCAATCCTCCTAGCTTCCTCTGCTGCAGCCCAATACCGATGGAAGAATATCGGTTTCTTCACCTGCCCTCTTGATCTTTTTGAAATGATTATTGGTTCTAGGAAATGCTGCTGGGGCTGTGTAAGCTCCTCTTACATTATTTGCATCCTCTCTGAATACTCCATTGCAGCAGAGAGAAGTTCCTTGGTAACCTAGATCTGAAAATATGCCAAACTGATCTCCGTTCTAACATAACAAATTTACTCGTCATTTGTGCTAGCCAATGATGCATGGCCAACTTGGGTGATCTCAGAGATTCCTTTCCACCGGTCTCTCGTGCCCGATTTGCTGGAAGATTCCTCCGTGTTGAAGCACGGGCCAAACTCGGACCCCAGAACTCCTTGGGCAGCTGAGTTGCATGAATTCTTGATTAATCAGTCCGTGGGTAATTAATCAATTTCTAATCTACAAGTTGGGAGGCAGCAGAAAATTCCATTCACCACTTGGCAGTGACGGTCCACATTGGATTGGCTGGACCGAATCTGTGCGGTTGGAGGGCGGCTTCCACATACAATAATCGCCCAACAAGCCTATCTGCAGGGAAGTGTCTCGGGCTCGGCACAATGATTTTACCTAATTTGTAGTATAGCAAGTTGCGAATATATGACGAAAATCCGATCGAGAAGATAGATAATTTATAATGCAATTTTAATCTTATTCTGACATAAAAATGCTATTTTCCTCTTAACTCAGAGTGTACAGCATGTGCGTGTGATTTATAGAGTTGTGGATTCGATGTCCTCTTAAGGTGTTGCTGATATAAACTTTATTGGACCGATGGGCATGTGGGACGTGCACGATTGGTCTCATTATCATAGTGAATCTCCGACTAGGTTGGTGATTAGGAATATGCATAGTCGAGTCTGGTTCATTTCGAACACTATATTCCTTGAATCATAACTATTATACATCCGTCAAACTGAATTATGTTAAACTGATTCTATGATATGATTAATCATTTTAACTATTTTTTAAAAAATAATGAAATTATTATAAACCAAATAAAAAACCGCATTGAAATATAAGAAAAAAATAATAATAAAAGACATTAAAATAATGGAAAATTTAATTAAAATAAATTAAAATATATAAAATTAAGATCAATATATTTATTTATGACTAAATTTAGTATAAAATGATTAAAAAGTATAATGATTAAAAGATTTTTATCTAAATATTTTTTATTTTAAAAAATATTTCTAATATATTTATATCTTATTTTTAATATATTTACGATATTTTAAATATTTTTTAAAATATAATTAAACAGTTCGAATCAATTAACCGAACCACTCGAACTAGTAATCAAACACACCACTTCATCTTAAAAAAATCACATTATATGAGAACTAATTCGTCTTGAACTAATTTTTGGCTAAATTTACGATTCGATTCGATTTTTCGATTCCCTTTGTGCATCTCTACAGGTGATTAATTGTAGGGATGAGGGAAAAAGGCGGAGAAAAAAATAATAATAACTACGAAGGACTAATTTAATACGCCGACTAAAGCCTTTTCATTGCCTATTTTTGGGAGAGTGTAAGGGAGAAGCCTGTCGAATGTTATACATTGGGCCTTAAGCCCACAAGAGACCGTAAAGGCCCATAATCAGAACAGCAAGGCAAATGGGCTCCGCCCCCACCCAAGTTTATGTTTAGATATTTAATTCGGGTCGCCCGCCATTGTAACCCGACCCGAGGTACCCGAATACGCTATAGAGCTAAAATCTCTCCATAATAATCTTAACAATTTTTTTTCTTTTGCAATTAGATAATACTCGAACCAAATAATCCCAGTACTAGCCGACCTCGACCTCGACCTCGACCTCCTAAACCAATTAAACCGTTATCAAAAAAACCATGATGAGGATTGGACTAATCAGACGGGGACGGGGACCGGCGTATCGCGGTAATAAGACAGAATCTTCCACGAGTATGGTGGGCCCACGCCATGTCACGAGGGAGGGAGTGACGTGTGAACAGTGCTCCACCAACCAAAGCTAGCCGCGTGGCAGCCGAATGCAGCAGCTCGCCGAAAATTTAGGGACTCGGGGGGATTGGGATCGTTCGTCATTGATACGGCCTAGTGGGCCCAGCAATAATAACAGTCGGCCGGGGCCCAGCGTTGGCAGCTCTCTTGACTAATGCACTATCACGTCACCCTCCCACGGCCACGGCCACGCCCCGCCCCCGCCCCACCGCGCACTCAAATTCCTTCCTCGTCGTTTCCCTCTCCTCTTCAAATGATCTCGACCTGTCACGGAGCCACTTTGAAGAGTCCTCCGGGTCCGGACACGTTTCTCATCCCGAACTCGGGTACTTGCACGATCTTTCTGGACCACGAGCCCGTGAAATGACCGAGCATGCTGCGGGGCGTACTACTGGGTAGAGGATGGCACAGAGATTCAGTTACATACCATGTGAATAACGAGAGAGAGGAAAAAAAAAAAACTTGACTAGGTAGGAAGTGGTTGTCAGCACTTGCCAAGTGGGGACTTCTCTAAGATTGTCATTTTGAGATTATGATTTCATTATAAATTTAAAATTATCACGTATTAAAGATTAATTATGATATACAAAAACATGAGTTTCATTATTTATCATGTTAAAATTTTAGATTAAGAATTCGATATGTACAGGCCCGAACGGGAGAGCTTGCGTGTTTGATCCATGAATGACTGGTCTCAAAGAGAGATACAAGACAATTCTTCGCACACAACGGAGCGTTAACGTCTAATGAAGGGGGAGAGAGTGAACCACCATTGACATTTTTTACCTTAGTTATTCGATATAATTAGTGTTTGCACTATGTATTTAAGAATTTAATGACTCTTAATATTCGAATAAGATTACTCTATCTATTAAGTAATGTAACTTTTATGATTTATAATTTTCCCCCTTTATAACACCACAACAACCACCAAAGTGTGAGGTGGTTGTACCTGGAAAGAGGAGACAATGAACTATATTATGATGGTTTTGGTTTTTTAAATACGATATGGTTGAAGAAGGGGGGGGCACAAAACTGTTGAGGAATGGGAGACAGACGGCTCGGCTCATTTTCGATGCCTTAAAATAAATTAATTAAAACTTAAAGAAAAATTCACCCAAAAACATGGTGTCTTTTTGGACTAAAAACATGAGAAAGATGGATTTGGCCGGGATAGTTGCCATTTATATATTCTTATCTGCCTTATATAAAAAAATTCATGAATTTATAGAGGAATAGCAAAAAAGGAAAATAATATAGTACGATAAATCTTATAATAAAAAAAAATATAATATCTTAATTATTACCTATTACATCTTCCAAAACCATCTACTTGATACTGTTGGTGTTGATTCTCTCAAGAGGGACAAATTCCACTCTTTCTCACCAATATTTTCTATATAAGTTGCCCTTTTGCTCACACTTGCACTTCCCCTGCAACCTCTCAGCAGCAGAGACAGACAGAGAGAGGGACAGAGAGAGAGAGAGTGAGAGAGGCTGCAAGTAGGGGTTTTTGTTTTTTTTATTTTCTCATCAGATCGTGGTAAGACATGTCTAGCAGTAGCAGAAGATCGGGAAGAAGCCCTTCTTCTTCATCTGCTGCAGCATCAGAGGATGAGATCCGAGATTTCGTCTGCAAGCTTCAACAACTGATGCCACAGCTTGAACATCGAACCAGTGGAAGGGTATCGTGACCATATATATTGACTCGCCTTCGATTCTCAAAAACCCCCGCAGCACACGAACATTCCAGCTCATATATCGTGCATATGAAAAACGAAGAAAATAAACTTCCTCGTTCGTCATGCAACCGAAAGATGCGAGTCATGCGACTCGTTACTTACTGTGTCAGAGTTCTGAAAATTGTGACGGGATCTTCGTAATGCCGAGTTTTAAAGTGTCGAGACATGAGGATGTAGCGACGCGCATAAATTTACGTACCTTTTTTTTCTTTCTTCTGGCATGCAGGTCCCCTCTGAGTCTGACGTGCTGAAGGAGACATGCAGTTACATACGGAAGCTGCGCGGAGAGGTGGAGGAGCTGAGTGACAGGTTATCTCAGCTGCTGAGTAATACGGGCTTCACGACAGCTGATGTCGAGCTCATCAAAGCTATTCTTCTCCATTAGTTGATCGTTCAACAAGAACTCCTCCTTCGTCCTCGGAATCGATTCTCGGAGATAAAATCTGTTGTATTCTCTCTCTCTCTGGTCACTCCGAATATAGATAAATTAGTGTACCGAGTTGAGTGTCAAACTAGTTGTTTCGTAAATCAAGACTTTAACTCCCTAGAAATTCTTGCCGCTGAGTTAGTCCATGTATGCTTTCTGTCAATTCGAAACCGTCCCTTTTGTTGCCCCCAACTTGGTTCTCGATAGAATTGCTTTCGAACTAACTGAACGAACATACACAGATTGAGTTTGCTGGTGAAAATCTTTCAAGGGGTTGGACGATTAACCCTATCTTGATTTTTTATTGGTATTACCGTGTACCTTAGGATTCGATCAATTGGTGGTCGATACGGTGATGAGTAACATCCTATACTTCTTTTCTTCTTTCTTTTCTGGCCAACGCAGAGATGCTCTTCTAGGATTCTAGGTCACTTGTCCTCTTGTGAGGCTCTTGCCATAATTTTTTCAACTACAGACTGACATGAGGTCCCACATTGTATCTCGAAAGATGCAGTTGATGACCAGAAACATATCTGTGTCCGTCTTGGATTGACCACTCCATCTGCGCAGTGGCCATAATATGGAATTTCTGCGTGACATTGACTTGAGAGGAAGAGAAAAAGGCAGCCTAATAAAACAAATGACAAAAGTAGTTGCTCTTTTTCTTCATGTATTATTGTTTGCCAAATCCTTGGTCACCAACATATTCAGACAGGTTCGTGTGAAGAGATTTCGAGCACGAATTGAATTCCCCAGGTTAAGGTATAAAACAAAATGGCGCAGGTACTGGGTGTCAAATTCTATCAAGATGAGCCCCGAATAAAACAAATGCATCGGTTGATATTCAATCTGGTCACTAAGGTCAGTTCGTCTTGTCCTACAACTAATATATCTTAATCTGATATTTTGCTCTCTCCCCCCTTTCTGTTGATAGATTCTGATCAAGAATAAGCTTAACCAAGAACAATGCTTCAGAAGACATTATAAAAGTGCAAGAGATTTAGAAGACAACCAAAGGTTGACCAGGATAAATGGTAATGACAGGTCCTCAGCAATAGGATTTCTATGTCAAAGATAACAAGCATGGTCACTGGACCAAAGTTCTCCACACACACACGCAGAAAATCAAAGAGGATAAAAGCAAAACAGGTTTCCTCATCCCAAACCAGAGACGGAAAGCTTGGTGACTACATAATAAGAACTCGATAGGGTGCATAACAGAATCATATCAGAAACCCAACGAGACACTAGACCTAACTTCTAAGGCCATCGCTTCAATCTTCATCTTCCTCATCTCCATCACCACCAGCAGCCTTCTTTGCTGCTGCCTTCAAGTTCTTTCGCTTAACCCTTCCAGGGCGCCCGCCACCGAAGGGGCTGTTAAGCGAGAAATCGATGTGCTTCTGTGAATCCACCCTCACCATGAAGGATGGGATGTTCACGACTTGCCTGCCAACCCTGACAAGGCACAAGAACCAGCTTCATTATTTGCCATAGCTCAAAGGTGCATCACGGGAGAAGGATCAGAGTCGAGAGGGCACAGAAATGCAACCAATCTTTTGATTTTATAACCGCCATGGAACTTCTATCCTTCATTACTAGATACTGGAAGTGATCTTTATTTGCATCCACAAAACCACAAAACTGTTGATCCAAAACTACTTTCCAGCCAGTAAAACATAATCTACCAGTAACATAGCCATGGCAAAGCTGATGAATTATACAACTGAATAACGCATCAGAGATTGTTCGCATAAACACAAAATGGTGCAGCAAAGACAAGAATTCCTACGGTCACATTCATTTTAAAATCTTACCTGATATGCCTCTGCCTAATTAGCACCCGAGCATGGTGGATGGACTTGGCCATACCCGACTTGAACACCAGAGTCTGAAGGCGGCGCTCGAGAAAGTTCTCCACGGTCAACGCAAGAACATAATCGAGTTTGTTCTGGCTCTCATCCAGAAGTCCATACCTGTTCATTTTCCGAAGCAGAGCCTCACCCTCAAAAATCCTACGAGGATTCTTCTCATCAAGGGTCAAAAGATTCCTCGCATTGTTACGGATTCGGCTCAGGACATACTGTACCCTCCACAGCTCTCTCTTGCACCGCAGCCCATACTCCCCCACGAGCTTCAGCTCAGCATCAAGCCGCTCCTTCTCATAGGGTCGACGAGGCTTTTTGAATGTCTTACCATCTAAAAAATCCATCAGATACAATGGTCATCGAGTGAAATTCAGTAGCCAATCATTCACCCTCAGGGGAAGAGATGAAGTCATTTCTACATTAACTCCTGCCTCAGTTTTTGCAGAAACACTAAAACTATGCCACTGTGATCAAATCAAATTAAGCTTATAGCCGAATTTATCAACTCCAAGGAATCATTTTTAACCCCTTCTCAGTTACTTTCAATGTCCGCGACATGAAATGCTTCCCTTTTTTTTTTGGTCGGCAGCCGGAAAGTGCTAGCATTCGCTAAATAGATCACGCAGATCATATTTCAGAAGCCGAGCTACGGTTTATACCTAAGCAGCATGAGATCCTATCACAATAACGCTCCGCAGATCAATCAGCTCACATCACAGCAAAGTCAAAAGATAAATACAGAGCGGTAGAGCGAGAGATTACAATTGCGGTAGAAGGAGACGTGCACCATAGTTCCTTCTCTTCCTCCTCCCTTCGCGGAGCAGTAGTCTGCGTCCTCCTCTGCCTCTCCTCCTCTCTAGGATTTAGAATTGCAGCCCGCAGCACAGGGAGAAACCCTAAGGTGCGTAGGCCCTCGTTTAGGGCTCAACTGTTGAGCCCACGTTGGATTTCCCGGCCCATATCTGAGCCCACTTTAAGTTTTGGATGGATGATAATACCTACCGAGCCACCAATACTTGTTCAAAATAGTAAGCCCGAACAGGATGAATCCCATTTGATAATATCGTGACATCGATTAATTCATTGGTCTAACAATCAATGGCTGTACTCCATATCCCTGAGTATGTTCTGAAGATGATTTAAGGAATCGAGAAGTCTCAATGATTCAGCGGTCGGTTAATTATCTGCCGAATTCCTGATACATTTTACTACGTGTATCTGACACGACATACAGAAGCGGCACAGGAAGTACTTGGACAGTTCCACTAGAAGAAGAGCTCTCTGCACATATATATGTACTCAAGACGAAGGAAGAGCTAAGCCCAGTACATATACATTATATGACCTAACAAAAGTAATTTCTCAGAAGGAACCTAAAACAGAAGAGATACCCTGGTGGACGAAGAGGAACCAAATCACAACAGATGAGGAAAAGAAGTGGATCCTAAAGAGCAAACTCCCTAAACGCCCAAGAAGAGGCGGAGCTACTTGTGGTGAGACAGAAAAATCAGTATCTATAATCATCATTGAAGATGGTGTGCCCCCCATTCCTCGAGCGGTCGGCCTGCAAAAAATCGAGCAAGCTAAGATTCGAAAATTCAGCTTCAGGAACAACCAGTGATGTTATTTCAACATCTTCCACTCATAATAGAAAAGGGGCCAAGAACTTGGTGTTACCCCGTGAATGAGCTTCTCGAACTCTTCAGTCCCATTCTCTTGGATATACTTCTCAGCAGCAGTTAGAATGTCATCTGGCTTACTGAATATATCCATCTTCCTTGGTATATTATTTATAGTCTCCCGAGGGTTCACGTATATCGGCCTTACAAAATGATTGTAAACATAGGCAGCTCCACTGAAGTACGGAATGACCAACCAGCAAGTAAGAAGCAGTTTCACATATGGCCATATTGGTAGCCTGCAAAAAACACACAACTGTGAACGTTCAATGCTCAATGTTCTCCGGTATTCGAGAAAAACTACCGTTCTTTCACTTGGTAAATTTTGCAGGTGAAATTTAAGCCATCCCATATCCATTTCAGAGAAAGACAAAAGGCTCAACCATCTAAAAACAATGACGTATTGTAGATTCAGATATCAGGCATAATTAGTTATCCATCAAACGCATTGATGTTTGCTCAAGATTTATCGACTAAATTACGTAGCTCCATTTCACCAAGAGTAAGCACAATAATCAAGGAAAAAATGGAATTTATATGAACTCAACAACAGGTGTTACCATTCAAGGACTTTGTAGAAGGTGAGCTCAAATAGTGTGATCAGGGAATGAAGGACCCAATAAGTTAGCCACTGCTGATCATCCACAGGAGACTTGGTCTCAATTGCCTCAATTGAAGCATACCTACAAACATATTACGATCCATCATCAACCCAAAAAAATCCCAACTCGGGCTAATTGAACCAGCCAACACTCTTGAAGGAACAAGCAACACTTTATAATTTACTCGCAGAGGTACTGCCCCCCACCAAAAAAAACTCACAGGGGATAGACGAGACTCACAACAGGCCTGCACGAAATTCATATAGATAAATGTTAAAAGGTATGATCAAACTCTCAACCCACAAAATAAATTTGAACGTAGATACAAAATTTACAATAGAGAGCAGCAAAGTTGAAGAAAAATGGCAGTTAGCCCGGGAAAATCCGATATTTTAGCGCTTATTGAGGTCAATTTGAAACGGGCAAGGTGGAAATTCCGGCAAAGGAACATTACCCAGCGAAGACATCGAAGTTCCGGAGCAGCAGCTTGAGCAAGCTCCCAATCCCGGAACCACCCATTTTCTTCCCAAGAAGAAGCAAAATTTAGGCAAGCTCCTCCTCAGCCCAAGGAGATCGGTTAACAAAGTAGGTAGAGGGGAAGGTGAAGGAGTCGTTAGGGTTTTGGTTCGACAGGTAAAAGCAGACGAGCTCGGAACACAAAGTCCTCCTCGGACACACAGGAAAACAGAATCACGGAGGTAGGTGTCCCGACAGGGAGGAAACCATCCAGGGGTGCGAAAACAGAGCAAGAAATTATGGAACGTGGAGCTCTAGGGCGCAGGCGAGCGCATCGAAACTCGGTGGTCACGCCATTCCACGAGTCGAGAATCAATATTTAAACTCGTGCGCGTTCGGATAGAGAGCAGTGGAACTACCGTGAGCCGATCGATTGAGGAGTTTTTTTTTTAATTTCTTAAAACTAAATTCCATTGTTATTATGCTCACACTTCAGATTAGACCGCCCATTACTCGTAAAATTTATTGTAATTACTTTACAGATGAGGCATTAACTACTACTGGGCCTGGGCTTCATTTCCGAAGCCCACTTTCAGGTGGGCCGAGTTTGATCAGTTTAGCCTGTTTAGGGTAGCATCCGCACTTCAGTTTATATAACATACGCCCAGGGTTCGGGTATCCGTGCTATCACATCAGCTGAGTTTAGCTTAGATGAGTGTTTTCACGTAGTCTCCGGAGCCATGCCCTGTAGTTAGTTGCACATCAGAGATGGGTTACCACCAAAAATCCTGTCAATGAAGAATACTTGCATATGAGTCTGGATATCGAGAGAACAAGTTAGGAAATATTTTCATATGTAAATTTTATGTCTAACTGAGATACTTAAAAGAGAAAGAGAGAGAGAGATGAAGGCACTCAACTACAAAGACCCGATCATAGCCCGCATAGGGTCCGACGAGAAGAGCTGGATTGGAGAGATGACGCTGTTTTTTTTTTCCTCGACAAGGACACGTTGGTCACATGTGGGTCTTGACATGGTAGGCTGCAATGCCAACAACCAACCTGTTTGGTCGCTCGGCACAACAGGTATGTGGTCACATGATTGATTTGACTGATGGATTTGATTGTATGTATGTAACTCCGATTCCCCCCTAGTGGCCAGCCATTCAGTGATGTGTGTGTGTGTGTGTGGGGGGGGGGGGGGTGGGTACGGAGATTAAGAGATGTTTTTTTTATGGGCCCTGATAAGCACTTTGGAAGGGGGATTAAGGGGTACCCTAATGGGCCAGTTAACATGGTGTAACATGCTCCCACTAATTAGAGACCAAAATTGCAAGTTCCCTCTGTGCTTCCAAAAACAGTTAAGATAATCCCATAATTAGAAGAGAAAACCATAGACAATTGGCGGCCGGAACTATCAAGTGAGCAACTCACTCCTATAATGACACGGTTAAGTAAAACAGTCAATTATGCTCGTGAATTTATATAACTTAAAATATATGGTACCCTCTTAGGGCCAAATCGAGTGACCTCCCCGACCCAAAGAGAGAATTGAATCCCCCGGGTCGGAACATGCATCCAGGGCTGTATTAAAACTGGCACCATTTCTAATCTTCGGCATCTCACAATCCATTGAGTACAATCAACCAACATGTACACGAAGCCCTGCATGATCCGTTGGCTATTACTGTCCTTTAGATAAAATAGTCAGAAAGCAAAACTATAATCATAGTCAGTGCTTCGAAAGTCGGCTTAGGGAATCATCACTAGAGGTAGCTGAAGGCGGAGGCTTCGGTCACATCAGCCGATACGGATAGATAAATCACGATACATTGATGGGTTCAACGAGCCCACACCAACTTGGGATTAAAATTTTCCTCATCATAATAACGGTTAATTATTTTATTCATTCTTTCTTAAAAAAAAAAAAAGAGAGTAATTGGCCATCTCACCGACGTCACCCTTCCTTTTTGGAGAATTTTAAAAAAGTGTCATATATATATATATATGTATATACATATATACTAAGACATGTCGGAGGGAGAAATTAAATAGCAATTTGGATTCAATACAGGTTATTCCACCGTAGAGAGAGAGAGAGAGACCCAATCATTCAATGAGCCCGTCATCAAAAGGGTGGGTCCACAAAAAGAGCGGTCCAGATTGTAATGACGGGTGGGCCCAGTCCAGTGGGGCCATTAAAACCCACCACAGATCTCTAAAATGGTGCCAGCAGGCATCTACTCCTCTCGCTCTCCGCATCGCTCAACTTTTCCTTCTTTATTGATTGAGGTACTCTGGTCAATGTGTATATCTAAATAAGACCCTTTGGCGTAAGTAAAGCACGATGTTTGAAACTTTTTAGTGGATAGAATTCACAACCGATAGATTTACTTGTTACAGAGTTGATCCGGTTTGCATGAATTCAAGATTGAAGAAACTATGCGATTTGGCCGAGTTACATGCCCAACTCAAATGTAGATTACATATCGCCCGTTGATCTCTATGCGAGCTGACGTGCACATCCCATTTTTTAAAATGATCGAATTATAATGAAAATCTTATACATTTATTATCTTTTATACTTTAATATTATGTATTTTTAAATAAATATTTTATTATTATATATTTAAATTTATAACGTATTTTATTTTTAATTTTAACGGTTCGTTAATGTGTTATTTAGTGCTATCGTGTGATATGATACCTCAGCAAAATTTTTACCATGTTAGTCAAATTTTGTCTTATCTATATATTATACCGGTGACTTATCACCCTGTATCATTATGCTAAGTCAACAGACGATTACTACATCAACATGCCATTAAAATTATGATTTAAATATATTATAAAATAAAATATCTAATAATTAAACGATTACTTTTTTAATATATAAAATTTAAGTATAAAAAAGAGTGATAACTTAAAACTCCACATGGTGCTTAGTTATAAAAAATTACAAATGTTATTATAATTTCAACTTGTCTCCTGAGTTCTTCCTTTCATATTAGTTTGCCCCTTCACGTTTTTGAGTTGTCTCAATTGGCTCCCACCCTCAGTCTGGCAATTTATCCAGGGGTTTCCCTTCAACTGATGATAATTATCAGTAATCTAAAGCGCAGACTGGAAAAAGGAGCATTTCTTGGTCATCCAAAATTTGGAGAGTAACATTATGAGTTGTCTGTAACATGAATTATATGATTTGATTATGTAATAATTAGAGCGGATTCACCTTATGACCTCCTCTGGGACGATCCTTAAGATCGTTGAGGATATATCGTGACGGCGTGTCATGCTGCAGGGGGAAGAAATCGAGACAAGTTAAAACTGTGGGGGAGTAAATTGAGATGACAATGGAATTGGAGGGGGCAGACTGAAATCGACGGGGAAAGGGTTAATGAAAAAAAAGAGAGGGAGAGGCGGGAATGAACCACCAGTTTTGTCAGTGAGCAATGTACACTGGCTTCGGCACTGAGAAACATCTGGGCCCCACCACCTGACCCAACATCCGGTACTGATAAGGTGTGGGCCCCACACCCCGTCCTCCATTGGTGATTCAATCTTTCTAACACATTCGCATTCACAAATTCAATGTGTATGACGACTGTACAGACGCAGGTCAAGCTACTCAAATTTTAAAAGGAAAATTAAATCATAAATTCTCCCATATAATAATATTATAAACTAAACCTTTTTTAGATATATTATTATTAATTAGAACCATCTCTCATTAAAAAGAATAAAAAGTAAGTCCAAATCCTTTCTATTATTATATTAAAATTTTATATATAAAAAGAATTTATATTTTTTTAAAATTATTACCTGTTTACAAAGAAAAACGAAATTGGAACTTTAAATTATCTTGAATGCGTGGAGTTTAGTATCGATGTAAGAAGTAGACAATCCATCGTAATTGACCCTTTGAGCAAATGGCAGAGATTAAAATCATACGGAGCGACGACGAAATATAATAAGTGAGCAATTTATAAATCAAACTTCTATAATTTAAATATAATCCAATTAAAAAAAATACCCCAGTGAACTGTTTCGTCCTGTACATCTTAAACAGCTCTTCACCGTACGTGGTCCTCCAACTTATGATAGAAATATAATAATAATAATAATAATAATAATAATTTGATTAAAATATTTATTATATAATTATAATATTGAGATTATTATAATAAAATATAATAAATTAAATTAATAATACACATATAAAATATGTAAAATAAATTAATATATTTAATACATATTTAAATATTTTTAATTATATAAAATTAATTATATCTTATTAAATTATACAAATTTATCATAATTTAATCTAAATCCATTTTACGTCCTATCAGGAGATGTCAAAGATTGCGAGACCTGTCCATAAGCCTCAGAGTAAGTTCAATTTCTGTAAATGCAGTAACATGAATCATGCACTGAAATATAGTAGAGCAAAAAAAAAAATGAAGTGTACTTAAATAGAATTTTAAATTCGGAATTTGTGTACATAAAAATCCACAATGGTAAGACCATATTATTCACATTTTAATCCAACTTGAATTAGATTAGGTACCATTAAAATTTTAAATAATTAGAAGATTGGCCAGACAAAGGCGTGGTCGAAAAATAGATAAAGAATCCATATTAATTAATCACACACACCAGAGAGAAAAAAAAATGGAAGCATCATTTAAGATAGATAGAAAAAAAAATGAGAAAAAGAGAAAAGCCCAAAATCAAATTCAAAGGAAAAAATTTTCAATCTCACGTGTGTACACATTCAAACTACAAAGACAAGCCCGTCGTCGTCGTCGTCGTCGTCGTCGTCGGTAGTATAATAATACGTTACGCTCTCTACGAGTGGTGGCTCGTCGTATCGTGCCTGTCATCCCCTCCGGCACCGCCACCGTGATGTGACTGCGGCCCGCTCGCGTGGGACTCTGAGACTCCGGCGCCCGCTGATTGCCGGTAGGGGCTCAGCCCCGCGATCATATTCATCTGGCCCCCTTCGGCACCCACCACTCCACTGCTGCCGCTAGACCCAACTTGCTGGCTCGGCAGCAGCGCCACCGGCGCCGGGAAGTTCATGAAGTGTAACCCGCTCGTCACCGCCCCTCTGTACAGCCCGCTATTTATGTTATTGGCCTGAGGGAACGTCCAAATTGGGTCCCCGCTCATGACCTGAGGGTTGTTTGGGTTCGCGACCATCCAGAAATTCGCCGGAATCTGGCTGGCAGGGATGGATCCTGCGGTCGATTGAACGAGGTAACTTCCCAGTTGTTGCTGTGAGAGTTCCTGCTCGGGCCTCCGCTTCCTGGACGCGCTCTCCTGAGCAGCCTCCAACAGCTCGAGCGCCGTGTTCTCTTGCTTTGCCTGCATGATGTTCGACAGGTTGCCTGACTGGAAATTCAGCAACGTCGGAGTTGTCTGCTCAGTCGATAGCCCGATGCCCGGGAAGAGGCTTCTCCTCTGGGCCATAGAGAATCCAGGGTTGTTGCCGAAGTATGCAGGGTTGGACCGCAGGTGGGACCCCACCGACATGCTCGACCCGGAGCTCCGGAGAGATATGTTGAGGGAGGAGAAGTTCGCGGGAATGGTACCTGTGCCCGTGGCAGCGATCACAGCAGGCTCGGCTTGCTGGAGTAGCCACTCGATGGTCTCACCGTCGGACTTGTGCCCCAGCTCCCGGGTGAGCTGGAAGACGCGGGCGGCACACAAGGCAGGCATACGTATCCTCCTGCCCCGACCGTCGACCTTTGTATGGCGGTCCTTGGTGGATGTCCGCTTTGGAGGCTGCTTCTTGGGCGGATCTGGGGCGGGCTGAAGGCTCGTGCTGGGTCGATTACCCTTGTCATCGTTGTCGTTGCTACCGCTAGGGTTCGGTTCAGGAGCAGATATAGCGAGGGAGGGGTAATTGTTGCGGGAGCTCAAGCATGCTTCTTCCTCGAGCCTCTTGTCGAGCAATTGGAATGGGAAGTTGGGGCGGTGGAGTTGATGATGGTGGTGATGATCATGGCGATCGCCTCCTTCCATGGCAATACATGAATAAGAAAGCAAACTTCAATTCTTGTTTGTCCGCTGCCCTTTTCCTTTGAACAATACGGTCGAAATCTTCTTGTCGGTCTCCTCTGGAGCTTCTCCTCCTTTACTCTTTAATGGAGGCTCTCTCTTCCCATCTTGGAGTCTTCTCTATTGGATTAATTTCACATCTGTGTTGAGCTGAGTAGCACAAGGAAGGAAGAAGAGGGGGAGAGAGAGAGAGGGATCGTGAGGGCGAGGAGGGAAAGCTTTAAAGCAAACAAAGATAAATGAGTAGGAATTATATGGGCAGAGCTTTAAAAAGCAAATATTTTTTCAGGAAAAGGAATTGCTTTGTTGTTATTCGGGGTGGTCTTGCTTTCTTGATCTCTCCTTTAAATAACAAGATTTGACGTCCTTTTCATCCCCCCAAAAAACGATTCTCATAAAAATCCTCTCCGAGGAAATTACTTCAGCACGGTTTGATCATCAATTCTCACTTGGAGAAAGAGTTCACAGACCTCTTCTCACTTGGAAGAACACAACGAGTGGATTGACAGTATATGATGCTCTGAACAGGCTGTAGCTCAAGAACCCATTTTTCTGTTCTAGCTGTGTGTGTCTAGCTAGCACAACACTGACCGAAGAAGTGAGACAGGAATTGGGGAAAGCCATTATCGATTGGATATCTGAAATGAAAACACTGTTGGGTTTTCAGTTCTGTTTTTTCGGAAACAAGATTCCATTTTTTACTGTGGTTGGCGTCGGTTCAGACTCCACGTGAGGTGCTCTTTTTGATCATTCAATCCATAAAGACAGTGGTGGCCAGAGATGGGACCGATCCCAAGTCAAAAAAATTGGAGAGAGGGAGAGAGGGGCTTAAAGGGCCAAGTGAAGAGGAAGGAGAGAGAGCGAGAGAGAGAGAGCTGGGAAGGACTCATAATAATAAAGGGTCCATCTCATTCATGTAATCATTTCACTTTGCCTTTTCTTCTGCAACTTTTGCTGGGGAAATAAACTTTGGGATCTCCCTGATCTGTTTCTTTCTTCTTTCTTTCTTTTTTTTGGCAATTAATAGATATATTAAATTTAATTTTTATTAATAAAACATCCTTATATGTCTGTAATTCCCTTCTCCTCCATCTTCCCCGACAAGGACCTCGGTTGGAACCAGAGAGAATTGAAGGGAGGCCCTTTTCTAGGGTTCCTACTTCGACCCTTCTTTGTCTATCCCGATTATAAGCCAGGTATACTCATTACCTAAGTATATCTTCACTCGTCCTGCTTGACTTAACACCATTTTCTGTAGACTTTTCTCATCGTGGTGGGTTCTTCCTTCGACCCTCCGATATTTTTATTTCAAGGAAGGTTCGAGAGAGATGTCATAGCTACAAAGAGAGAGAGAGAGAGAGAGAGAGAGAGATCATATCCGATTGAGTCCTGGTCGAGTGGTGATGGATGCAGTTGACATGAGACAACAATTTCATGACATGCGAACATCCTACCGTTGAGCAACTGCTTTCTTTTGCTACACTAATGATCAAGAAATTCTTCACATGTTGTTGTTACAGGCGAGGGCGGAAGTTGTGTATAACAGGCATTGAAAGAGTATTCTATATATGTACAAAGACCTTAAATGTGACCAAGCTGATAGAAAGCCATGCATGGATCTGCAAGCTGCAGAGGTTCTTGCTGGGCTCGAGCCTAGCTTGGTCACGGTCAGTGCATGTGATTTCGCTTTATAATCTGTAAAGTAAGCTACGAGATTAATATTTATGTTGAATAAAGAGACAGAGGAATTCCTCCTCTTATCTTTTCGACCATGTTGGACTTTGTTCCTCGTAGATTCCCTGCCAGATACAGGATGACAGAATCATTGTATCCTGTGAATTTGTGCTGCTTTATTTGTTGCTATATATATTAACTTAGCAAATGTGTGTGCGTGTGTGTGTATACATATCTATTCTTATGAGAAATTGGAAAATCATTCCTTTTCCATTAATCTACCTAGAGATGCTCTTGAAGGGAAATTACTCGAGCACACACAGTCTTCGGAATTCAATCGTCTTGATTATGGCTCAACAACTCTCTCTATCCTTTTTCCTTTCTACTAATTACCTCCCCGAGCCTTAGTTGATGCAACGAACCCTTTAAAGAGGTTCATTACAATCTCGAGTTAAACCGATCGAGTAAGGTGTGATACCCTCATCGACGATTGACCTTGAATCAATCGATCATACCAAGTCAAAAGTCAATTTCATCAACATGCATGGGGCTATTTTTGTGAACTGGAGTATAAGCCGGAGTGGAGGAGAGGATAATTTTCACAAAAAAAAAAGAGTAGAAACACGTGGGGGACTATGATTGGGTAAGGAGTTGCTGGGTATCTAATCCTTTGCTGAAAGCTCGTCAATGATTGGCGCACGTGGCAGACCGATGGACCACAGAAATTTAAGCCCCTGCGCTGCAGCTGCACACTTATAATTCCATCGACCACGACAGCTCCTCACCCCTTAATAACGACCCCTATACAATACGTAAGTATTGTATGGATTAGAAGGAATTTGAAAATTTTTGAAACATACATAGACATAAAATGGTTCACCAACCTTGGTTGAATTCAATACGTTATGAGCTCAAAGGGACGATGAAAGTGTTGTCGTGCATTGGTCGCGTTCTCGCTGAGCTGTCAAAGTAATCAGCTCCCCCAGCTCAAGGAATCGGCCAGTATTAATTGCATCTAACGGATGTGATTTAGCAGATCGATGACCGGGGCAATGCATTTCCCACGCGTGGGGCCGACGAAATACGACGCCGAGGAGTGAGGACAATGGTATGTGATGTGTGTGGACTGTCGATGCTGATTCCTATGTAAAATGGGGAATTTCGAAAAGGGAAGTAATGACCGAGATGTAGGAGCCAGCAGGGGCTCTACCTGATCGGCGAAGTCGAGGCCCCGGAGGCAAAGAGGCAGTCTCCTGCCTTTGGACCTGAATCGGGTCAGGGTGGATCCTTGTCGATAAGAACTGGGAAAACACTGATGTGGCCGACTTCCACTCATCTACTGTTAATTCGCTGCAATAACTGTTGATCCGACCAATTAATTGTCGACATCCTTGTACAACCCGAAGGGTAAATCCATAGAAAGTCAGGAACTAGGCCAAACACAGACGTCTACACATATATTACCGTAGTCGAGGAGGCCATCCCACGTATTTTAGCAGTCTTAGGTCAAACAACGACCATATGTCGATATCTCTTAATTTATAATCCTCGGCTGATGCAACAGATCGATAAATGATATGGATCATATGGTGTGCTCTTTCGTATCCAACTATTGAAACAAAACTGGATGCTGGTGGCAGCAGGTTGAAGCTGTCAGGGGCGGAAGTCATGGGAACAGATCTTGATAACCGATGCCGGAAGTACTTAAATCGGATTTTGTGGTAGACAGTGAGGAGGGAGAGGCAATAACAACATGATGGGACATTTTAAGTCTTTTCTTTGTGTCTGTGGAACAAGACTTAGCTGTGCGAAGTACCACTTGACGAGGTCAAGTCGTCCACAATAACTCCTCAGAGCTTTGCCCTAACTCTTGTCACTGTCCCTTCGCTGCATACATACATACATACACACACATATAATGTAAGACACATGTATAGTAGGAAAAAAAATACATGTATGAGAAATTTTATTAATAAAAATTAAATTTATTTATATTTTTATTTTTATATTCCTATTTAAATTGACGTCATTTTTCTCAAGTATGTACATATGACCCTCCCGACTGCTTGTGCATGTCTGACAGCATTGCGGTAATAATTTTGAAACATACATATTGACGCTGTGTGCGTGGCATGTCTCGATACCTTCTAAACTTACATAAATGAGAGTTCTGCAAATCGGGTGGTTGTATATAGAAAACCTAACAACCGATGTCAGCCTAATTCCGATGAGAAAAATGGATCACACCTTTCAATAGCATATTAGAAACTGGGTCGTCGCCCTTCCCTGCCCTTAGTGGCTTTAGTTCCGGATGTTTTCACCGGCCACTGTTGGAGAAGGGACTTTGAGGGCTAGCTAGGGTCCATATATACGAATAATTATATATACAGACATGTCAACTCTATGATTGATATTCCCTTGCCACACTGTGTCCCCCCATGGAAGCCATTGATCAAGAATCCAAAAGCCACTTTGCCCCACCATAACAGTTAACCCCATAATCATTTCGAATTCGAGGGTTCGTTGAAGCACACGGGGACTCTCGCATCACACGTTGATGACAGCACAGTTGCTCTGTTAAGGCAATGTAAAGCATACTGATAACTGTTGATTTTAGCTATTGGTTATGGTTAACATGAAATATCGTTCTCTCTCTCTCTCTCTCTTTTTCTCCTCCATATGCTCGAATTTGCACGGAGGAGGTGGAGTTAAGAAGAAGGGACCGAATAATAGGAGACGTTCATCCCATCAGAGCACCGCAGATGAGTAAATAAATTAAGAGGTCTCATGTTCTGCAAATTTCAGCCCTCCACAAGTTTTTACCTTGCATGGACTGGAAGTATCTTATCCAAATAATGTTGAGAATCACACGAGCTCCATGTGAAAATGCAAGAACGAATCGGGCAATGCTGCCTGTCAATGTAAACAAGAATTAAGAATACAAGCAAAATCATCGACGTGGAATAGAGTGAGAGAGCGTGACAGACAGAAGGGGAAGAAAGGGTTCATAATTGGAACAGTTAACTTTTGGGTTTCTGATTTTGATATATATTTTTTTGAACCTTCAAACTCCCGATTTTGACTGCTTTTTAGTTTTTGCTCATTCTCTACTCCGCCTGCTCCATTTGCTGTCAGCAGATTCCAAGGAGAAAAGAGGGGAAATCACCACACCAATCTTTTCCTCTGCAATGTACTTTCCTTAGTGCTCTCTGAATTGCTTGCCTTCGCTTTGCCACAGTAGAATGATCAGCATGCAATACCCCCAACCCAAAAAAAAAAAGAAGGGCTGCATGTACACATCAGACCAGTCAGTCGACGATCGTCAAAAAGGAATTCCCGGGATCCCAACTCTTCAATAATGTCCACGAGCGTGTAATTCTTAGTCTTACAATGAGGGTAAAGAGACAATTAAAAGACTGTCCTTGTGACGTTTGCTTGGATCCAAAAGTCTTTCTTTCTTTCCTTAATTTTTTAGTAAGTGGGTTAGAGGAGAGAGAGTATCGATCTGTTTGGTATATTAACATCTCCTTTTCTTCCGACCCCGTCTCAGTTCTAATGGCAACACTCTGAGCATTGCTCTACGGAGAGCTCGTCGGCCATCCCCATCCCAGACGGTAAAAGGACCATAGAAAACAACTCCATGTGCTCTGCTTCAATTCGTTTTATCATCCTCTTCCTCTTCTCTGACGTTGAAGCCACGCGTTTGACTGACGCGAAGGGTAATTACATCCGCAGAATCAATCAGCTCTCCCCCTTTCTGCCACTGTGGACCACTTTGGTCGACCTGATGTTAACCATCGGAGACGAGTAGACGATCCCAATTCCATGTCGGTTGTGCAACAAGTAACAAAATTATTCGTTCGATGCCAGCTAGCTGAGAACTTTCGGTCGTGAAGCGTAACAGTAGTACCTAATCATCATCATGGAACTCGTTTGTTTCCTTCAATCTAACTGGCTGTTTTGATGCTATGTTCCATGGTACTGCAAAGAAGATCAGGTGCAATAGAGGCCATAACATCATCAACCGAACAGAAAGATATATCAACAGGGCAAAAGACCTCAGATAAAAACGAAAGGAAATTTTGCTGATGCAAGTGTGAAAAGATCGGTTAGTTAGGTTCCCTTCCAACCTGCGTCCTCCTCTTCTGCTTCTTGGTCATCATCTTTTGAACCGTAATCGCTCTCCACTCCCGGCGAAAAATAGCTCAGAATTGCTCCCAGGAAAGAAAGGTGCCGAGAGACAGACACGGTAATGTACCGTCCAGCGTTTGATATTGACCCGGCAATGCATGCAAGAACAGCCTTCCATCTCGCAAGCCCCAAACTTCAAGACTGAACCTTGGTGGATCGATCTCAGTCATTCAATAAGTGACCTCTAGAAGAACACACACATTTACCGAATTTTCAAAAGCTGAACCTTTTTTTCCGAGAAAAGTTACCATTTTGCTAATGCCCAAGTCCAACTAGTCCTTGGCACCATCATGTGTGAGAGGGAGGAGAGAACAAGAAGAGATAAAAACAGAGCACGACACAGCTGCATTCCAACACAAGAACAAACCTGAACCGAAAAGACCAAAACGCTTTCCAGCAAAGTCGCAACTTTAATCAGCCGATTTTTGAGCATCACCCCCGATATGGATGGCGGCTATCTATCAGTGCCCGGCCCGGCCCATAAGTGCAATTCGGTTTGGTCCATATATTACTTAGCTTGAGGTGTCAAGGCCGAGTCCGGACCGATTACCGGTTTAACTCCCCACGACCACCAGTCCGTCCCAGTAATTCCTCATATGGGACAGCCTGTGCGCTCCCATTAGAGATTCGAAATTAAGACTTAATACTTCTACCATTTAACCAAGATCTTAATGTTGTATTGGTGTCAGGAAATTGAATGAAATGAACAAAAGGGGTCTTTTAAGTATCATTTAAACAATGATTACACCTCATTTCATTCCACCTTTAGTGATTGGTGCGCGTATGGAACTTCATCAATGTTCGATTCCCAATTAACGAAGTAAACTCATGAATAGATAGATATTGGATTAACCAAGACAAATTATGTTTTCTTTTCAGCGGCAAATCCTCTGCACCGCAGGCTTGTGGCCATGGAATCGCACATTCATCCGCCGGAATGTTTCACGCCGACCACCCCTGCCTAGCGCTCTTCAACCGCTGCAGGTCCCTCACTTCCGTCGAGCAAATCCATGCCCACCTCTCCAAAACTGGCCTTGATGATGACCCTCTACTTGCCGGCAAGCTTATCCTCCGCTGCTGCACCGCAATCTCTGGGAGCCAGGCCCTCACCTACGCCCAGCGCTTCTTCGCCCTCCTCACGGATCCCGATACCTTCATGTACAACACCCTCATCAGAGGCTACTCGGAGTCGCGCACCCCCGCTCGCTCCCTCGAGCTGTTCAATCAATTGAACCGGAACTCCGCATGTTCCAGTTCTTTATCTCGCCCTGACAGCTTCTCCTTCGCCTTCGCCCTCAAGGCCGCCGCGAACATACGTTCATTGATGACCGGCTCTCAGCTGCATTGTCAGACTTTATCTCATGGTCTCAATGCCCATCTATTCATCGGGACGACATTGATTAGTATGTATGCGGAGTGTGGCCGCGCGGATTCAGCGAGAAGGGTGTTCGCTGAAATGCCCCAACCAAATGTTGTTGCTTGGAATGCTATGCTCACTGCGTGCTTTAGGTGCTCAGACTTGGAGGATGCAAGGGCGCTGTCTGACAGAATGCCCTTCAACAATTCGGCCTCGTTTAACGTCCAGATCTCAGGGTACATGAAAGCAGGAGAGGTGGAATCAGCTAGGTTGGTTTTCAGTGGCATGCCCGTAAAGGATGATATTGCTTGGAATACTATGATTGTGGGGTTTGCCGAGAACGGCCGCTTTAATGAGGCTTTTAGGTACTTTAGTGATATGCGGAGGATGGGGATGAGACCGACTGAGGTGAGCTTGACCGGTGTGTTATCTGCTTGTGCAGATGCTGGAATGTTAGAGTCAGGGAAGATTGTGCATGGGTTTGTGGAGAAATCGGGATTCTTGGAGGATGTTTCCGTGAGCAATGCCCTTCTGGATGCGTACTCTAAATGCGGGGACATGGGCATGGCCCAGTCTGTCTTTGATCGGATGACCGTGGATAGAACTGTTGTCTCTTGGACTTCTATGATTTCAGGGCTAGCAATGTATGGCCGTGGAACTGAAGCTATTCAGCTCTTTAATGGGATGAAAGAATCAGGAATTCAGCCTGACAGAATCACCTTCATCTCTATCCTTTATGCATGCAGTCATGCTGGATTGCTCGAACAGGGGCGTGCTTACTTTTCTAAGATGAAAGATGTGTACGGTTTAGAGCCGGGCATTGAGCATTATGGATGTATGGTTGACTTATATGGGAGAGCCGGAAAATTAACCGAAGCATATGAGTTTGTGTCTCAGATGCCAATTGAGCCAACTGATGTTATCTGGAGAACGCTCCTTGGGGCCTGCAGCATCCATGGGAATGTTGAGCTGGGGCAGAGAGTGAGGGAAAAGCTCTCGGAACTTGATCCTAACAATTCCGGGGACCAAGTTCTGCTCTCGAATATTTACGCTGTTATTGGAAAATGGAAGGATGTGGCTGCTATAAGAAACTCTATGAGCACGGAAAGAATGAAGAAAGCCCCTGGATGGAGCATGATTGAAGTGGACAAGCTTGCTTATAAATTCGTTGCTGGGCAAAAGCACAGTGGCATTACGCGGGAGGCCTATGAGAAACTGAGAGAGATAGTGTTGAGGGTGAGAGAAGGAGGTTATGTTCCTGAAGTCAAGAGTGTGTTACACGATATAGAAGAGGAAGAGAAGGAAGGCTCGGTGGCCTTGCACAGCGAGAAGCTCGCAGTGGCTTTCGGGTTGAAGAGGTTGCATAAGGGGAAGACCCTTCGAGTGGTGAAGAACTTGAGGATATGCAGGGACTGCCATGCGTTCATGAAGATAGTCAGTCGGTTGTACGATGTGGAGATTGTGGTGAGAGATAGGAGCCGATTTCATTCCTTCGAGGATGGCTCTTGTTCCTGTCGAGATTACTGGTGACCGATGTTCTTACTCACTTCATGGTATCAAGTTGTGCATGATTATGGCCGGCACGGCACATGGTATCAGAGCCTGTCTTATAATCTTTTCAATTGCAAATTGTTTTCATACTGATGCAGGGAGAAGTGGCTTATCTGCGTACTTATTCCTGCTTTAAAATTTTTCCTGAAGAAATGAACATAAAGTGGAAAGAGAGATGATCAGAGTCCAACTTGGAGGCTGAAGTACGATGATCAGAACAACTTGATGACTATAAAACCATACTGAACAGTGGCCAGATGACTAAAGAGAAGCTGGTACGCACTGAATATATCCGAAATCAGTAGATACAAAAGTTTCCTTGCTATTTCGGGATGTGGAGTGGGGGTGACCACACAAGTTCATGGGAAACCTACCTCGATCGTACGTGCAACGCGGTGAATATTAATGCACATTCTTGCAATCTGGACATCCAAGTTTCAGAGGCCCGAGTCATGTCCTGGACAGCGGCCTTATTTTTGTCGATGATTCATACGTGTGGTCACATCCTCCGGTCAATTTATTACCAAAACCTGTCGGTGTCAAGCATGCAACACATGCACAAATTCATGCATGGCAAAGTGCTGGTCCACACCGACCGTCGACGTCAGATGCAAATTAACTTAGTCAAACTATGCCTGCATATAATTGGTTCTTGCCAAGGAAGAGTCCTTTATATGATGTTATTGGTGGGCAGTTGGCGGCTATGTGGTACCACTCTACAATGAATAGCCCATTCCCATCAACCTTCAATTAGGGTTGCGAATTGTACACCCCCCCGGCAAAAAAAAAAAAAACATGGGCACAAACACATGCACATAATATCTTGTCGAGATGTTTCAGATAAGATCAAAGAATCAATTATTATATATATAAAAAATTAGAATTCAACTTAATTCTAAAGAAATTTAATATGATAATATCATGATTATCTATTAAGATTAAGAGTTGCGAATTTGATAATCTTAGGTAAACTTCCCATATCTTTTCTATGGCTGAGAGAATAAAGAGTGCATTTGAGTTCAATGATGAAAATTGAATCATTGCATTTTAATTCTAGTTAAGAGTTTATTATTGTAACAAATTCAATTTCTCATGCTTTTATATAGTTTTTTTAATTGATATTCCTTTCTAAATCTCAGCTAATCAATTAATAGCTCTAAACATAATCAAACTCAAATTCATGCTACTTACAGAAGAGAATCGCATACTATGGGGCCCTGATCAGTAAGTATGATGCACACAGCAAGCCTCAGTCATTGAAGAAGATGAGCAGGAGATGCCCATACTTATGGAGGACAATTAGGGAGAACTGGCGTCCCCTGAAGAGGAGGAAGGAGGCCATACTTGTCGCATTCAATGCCCCGCTGCTCTGTCGAGTAGAGAGGATGAGTAGATTAAAGTAGATCACCATTACAACATTTCTTCCCCTTCTAATGTACCCTTTACATATTCAATCTTTGTTTGCTGGTCATATGCTAATTATGTGTCATGTGACTGAATCAGCACACATTATTCTGATCAGATGAACGAAATTGGCCCTCGAGCAAATGTTGTTCTGCTATGGGTGAATCGCGGCTTGACATGTCCTTTATCTATGGAATGTTAAGAATTCTAGATACATGAGTAGAGATACTCAACTATTAAAATGAGTTCTATCCCTTATTGTACCAATTTCATTCCAGTCAACTAATTAGGTTGATTAATATAGTGAAATAAGTCTCTTTCATGTATTGCCACCAAATACTTGTCTCTCTCTCTCTCTAGATTTTTTGGGCATAACTATATCTCTAATATTGTGTGTATATATATGTGTGTGGCAAAGGTAGTCCATGGTTGTCCCAGCCTCTTCTAGCAAACAATAATAGAGGAAGCTGAAGAAGAGAAGAAAGGTGAAAGACAGAGGAAAAGAGAAGAGAGACGCTTTTCGTGTCCCCAAGTCCACAAATCTCACAACTTCAGATAATTGGAAGATCAGAGGAGGAGATACACAGAGAGTGGAAGGGTCAGGATCAGATATGGGGGGACCGCCGTGTTGTGACCACAACGGGGTGAAGAAAGGGCCGTGGAAGCCCGAAGAAGACATTGTTCTCGTCTCTTACATTCAAGAGCACGGCCCCGGGAATTGGAAATCCGTTCCTGCTAATACCGGTGTGTTCTTCGCACTTCCATTCCACTTGCTAGTTCCACTTGACGATCAGTTTAGTTTAGTCTCAGGATGAAATCAGAACCCATAACTCAACTCCTCCTCAACTTTTGCACGCCAATTAGGTTTACTTATGGTAAGGCTCTCTACAGATCCTTGATCGATCTATTGGGTCGGGAAGATCCATGAGGAACCTTTTATCTTGAACTAAATTTTATATCATTAATGTAAACTTTGTTCACATGATTTTGCATATATAGGGCTAGGGTTTCCAATAATTTCATCGGTTTTGCCCTACATCCATTTATTCTTTCGACGTTTCTATTTTTGCCATGAGGTTTCATGAATAATCCGTGGATAGATTTGATAACTTAATTGTCCCAATAAATCTATACATACATATGCATAAGAGTATACGCCATTTGGTAAGTAAAAAGAAAAAAAGAAAAAGGGAGAGATATTATCTGAACTGTGTTGCGGTTTGAATTTTACAGGCTTGCTTAGATGCAGTAAGAGCTGCAGACTCCGCTGGACCAATTATCTCCGGCCGGGCATCAGGCGTGGTAACTTCACAGATCAGGAAGAGAAGATGATAATCCACCTCCAAGCCCTTCTCGGCAATAGGTAACATAGAGATTAGCTCTCTTCTGCAGTCCAGGGTTCCCCGATCACTGTGTCATAAGTTCCCGTACATGTTGTGGCCTACAGAGTCCACTGAGTTGGCCTGGGATTCATGTGGGAAACTATCTAATTATGCAAGATATCGAAACGATAAGAACTTGATGGTAAATATGCCGTGCAGCAAAAGTCAGAAAAAGATGTTTGAATCAAGAAAACAAAACTGAGTCGAGGTTAATATGTGCTTGTCGTCAACGGTAACATGTTTGATCTGATCTCCGGCAAGAATATAGGGGTTGATTTCAATTTCCATTTATACGTACTAATTTCCTTCTGCTCTCCTTCGTTTGTAGATGGGCAGCTATAGCATCGTACCTTCCACGAAGGACTGACAATGATATAAAGAATTATTGGAACACACACTTGAAGAAGAAGCTGGGGAAGCTCGAGACTGGTCTTGATGGCTACACCGACGGTGGAGATGAGTTTATGGGTTCTCAGTCCAACGTCTCTCGAGGCAAGTGTGGGAGGACGCTGCAAGGTAATACACGGATGGCCAAACATGCTCTGCAGGCTGCCTTATCTGTCGATTCAAAGCCTATCAATGGTCCCAACCTATTCAGTGATAGACCGCTGCACCGAGCATCAACTGCTGCCAACTATGCATCGAGCACCCAGAACATTTCCCGGTTGCTCGAGGGGTGGATGAAGAAACCCCTTGAATCGGTGAAAAAAGAATCCCGAACTACTGGCCGCCATTATTATCCAAAAAACTCTTCAGCAAACGGTTCAAGTTCTACCGAAGATCATGAGGTGATTAGCTTTAGCCCCTACTCCGGTGCAACTCAGTCGGAAGAAGATACGCATAACCTTACCCCGGAGACTAGCACTTTCCGAGATGGGAGCGGGAGGGCGAGTATTTTGTGCCAAGATGACGCTTCCGCACTTAAGTTGTTCGAGAAATGGTTACTCGACGAGGGAGCCTTGCCCTCTGGGGAAAACTTGTCATTGTTCTGGAAACCAAGCTCCTCCCGCTTCGAGTAACTATGAGATATTTCCATAAGATACTGTGTGCAGTTGTGATGTACAGATCTGTCAATATCGTAGAAATCTAACAGTTCGCAGGACGGTCCAAATTAGCCCTTCAGCTTGATTTTCTCGAAAATAATTCAGGGATAATAAAATTGAGTAATTTGTCTCTGGTGGATACCAAAATTCTAAGATTTATTGAGAGGCCATGACAAGGGGAAGGCCCATCGAAAAGGAAATGAGTAGACGGGCCCAAGGCCCAAAATCGGAGCCCATGAGGGAAGTTCTCCAACTGTCTAGCTAGCTAGCTAGCTAGAAGACAGACGGAGATGAGTGGCGGCACTGGCATCGTGCACTTTGGATCGGTGATGGGCCCATATTGGGCCTCTCCACCGCTTCATATCATGGCACCGGTTAGATTTGAGAGCGACGGCTTCATGGGCTATCCAGCACACCAAGGTGAATAGCTAGTCTAGTTGGACTCAAGGCGATTTGGTTGAATAGATTTAAATAAAAAAACATATTGATTTTGAGTTTTATAAATAAAAAAAAATGATTTAGTGAATTTCGTTCATTATGGATTAATATAGTTCAAATTTAAATTAATTAAAATTTTATATACCAGATAATTGGTACAAAGAAATTACACAATTTTTGTATATTTCTCTTGAACTGAGAAATTTTTGGTAAGGCATAAATAAAATTAAGCCATGTGGACTCCTCAAATTAATGGATAGAATTATATGAGCTATTACCACGTGGTTCATACGACATATTGTAGCAAGGCGTTCATTATTATTACTATCGTTAAAAGAGTTATTCTATATATTGTTCATCCATTTTTGTACGAAGGATAAAGAAAAACTTAAGAGTTTTGTTGATTTAGTGAAGGGTAAAATCAATGTGATCATTAATTTTTCTATTCAAATTATGATTATTTACCTCCCTTAAATATTGGAAAAGAAAAGAAAATAAATAGATGCCCTAGCTGTCTAATGAAATATATGGGCCCCTGGGTTGTCATAGATAGACAAAGAAAAAGGTTTCCGTCGACAAATAATAGCTGAGCGGAGTACACATTGCAATAGATGAGGTGGGTCGATCGACAGTGAATGGAACTTTTGAGAGTTCCACATGCTCTCCTAATTAAATCATAAACCCACAACACATCTCATAGGGAGTGCGTACATACGTATAGATCGAGATCATGATTCGTCATGTGATCGCCTCCGCGAAAAAACATGCCCTAAGGGTCAAGAGAGCCTTCGATATCTAGCAGCTACCGACAGCTCAGTTCAGCTCAAAAGAAACATACAGCTTGAGTTCGAGGATATGATCATCGGACATGTCCGACCCCACAGTGATCTAAATTATATGTGGCGCATATACGGCATACCCACTTACCGGATCGCTGCAACGCTACAGGGAAGATTTCCCAGCCGTGCCGCCCGATCGAGTGGGAGCGCCGAAGAATGGGGGAGACAGCCCCCACCCCCAAGTATCACGGTGAAAGCTACTCCCGAGCTGTCTACTTGCGTGATTTATCATTATGTTCTTGTTTTCAAGTGCGCGTCTCCATCTGTTCGCTCACGAGTCATGGCCATCGGGCAATCTACGTTCAGCCAGCCAGTCAGTCAAATCTTGGATATCTTTCCACCGGTAATCAGTGCCGATAGAGTTTCATTGTGGGGATAATGAGGTCGATGGAGTTAAAAAGTTTGCTCCTTCGTGAAAGGCACAATCCACCTAAAACCATTGTAGCTAGTCCCTCCCTCCAAGTCAAAATGTCTCATCCAATGTAAATTTTAAATCAATTCTTTCATTCGAAGCGTAAACCACCGAGCACCAGGAATTGGTAAAATTCATGTGAATTTGGTTCCAAAATTGGTAAAATTCTCATAACCACAAATTCCCTATTGCTAGAAAGAAAGCTTGCCAATTTAGAAAGGATATGTGGAAGGAAAGTCAGAATAATTTTACTTATAGAATTAAATTAAGGATATATTAATCCTAGGTTAATATTGGCATTACTGTATTAAAACTCTTTTAAAAAAAAATTGTACATAAGCCTACCCCTTCTAAATAACCCAACTCGAGCAATCAATATCTTAATTATTGGGCTACACGATTTCATGACTTTGAAGGTTGTTGTTAGCTACAATTCTTGCTCCTCCAAGAGCAACTAAGCACACGCTCACGCGAATGTTAGTACACGGAATGTCCAATCCAGTATAAATCTAGCTTCTAATGACGACCGTTCCTCTATATTAATCCCGACTACAATCTCCAAGTGATCGACCCAACTTGTGATCAAAGGCATGTAACATGAATATGATGCTTTTTATTGCCGGATTCCCTAAGAGAATCCAAGATCGATTGGTATGAGGAAAAGCAATAGCTGATCTTATTTCCCAATTTCATGTGCATCATAACAGACGTGGAAAGTCGTTCTGGTGGGTCTAGGTCTGTTAATCTTTAATTCCTTTCAATATTAAATGTCTGTCATAGCCCATTGGAAAAGAGATCTATGAATTTTAAAGACATTAGAGGAAAAACAATAGAGAGATTGTAAGTAACTTTTAATTACATATTGGAGATAATATCACTGTACTAAAATGTCTAAGTTTTTTTTTTTGGCAATATAAATCTCTAATATTTTGTTTATGTGGCTGTGTTAAATAGGGTTACGTTGTGGTTGGCCGAAAAAGAAAAGGGGGTAAGTAGTGCCAATCACTCTAGGGGGCCTTCCGTATTGGACTTCTCCTATAAGCCAATTTGGTGAAACAAATCACAAGTGTGATTAATGGCTAGAGATCAGATCTTCCACGAAAAAGCATATGCAAATATATGTGGCACACATGTAGGGGCAAAGCATGTTGGGTCGGGTTGGTGAGACACACAAAGAGAGAGGTCTTCTCAATAATCCTTACCCTTAATGACAGACGAAGATCACTCGAATCTCTTTTCCATTTATCATAATGCAGGTCATTTTCAACCGTTCATCTTCATATATTTCCAAGGATATCTCGACTGATTAAGACATGCACAATAATATCACAACGCCTAATTGTGTATGCGATTAATAACGAATCTATTGTTTGGCCGTGATGTATATATAACATTGATGGATGAACTAATTCGTGCATGTCTATCACCGATGAAGAAATCAATTAGTAGGTAGCCTCTTGCTTTCTTAAGGTTCAAGTTTTGTATAATAATCCCTTTTTCAGCTACTGGAAGCAGGAACCCTAGCTAACAATAGACTGTACTAATATATACTCTTTTGGCTGTACTGATAATTTGAATTTGAATTTGAATTGCATTGAATTATCATGTGATTAAACTCTCGAAATGGTACTTGCCTATTCCGAAAAGTTTTACTATCCTTTAATAATAATAATAAATCAAATTTGTTGACAGTCGCACGTGTTTCTGTCACTCCAAGGTCCAAACCCTTCTCTTGATTGGTTCACCGCTTATACATGCTCTAACTTACGTCTTCTTCTCCTTGTTTTCTTTCCTCACAGAGAATCCATGGTGTGGCCTACTACAAAGGAAACCTCCTGGTCTCTCGGTTTTCCAAATGGGGTTGGGTTGTCCAATCTTCTGGCCAAGCGGGAAGCTAAAGCCATTTCTCTTGTCCTACACATTGCAAAAAAACAGGAAGTGGAAAAGAGGTTATATCCCGCTCTCTGACACGCACAATGTAATTAACTCTATCGACGGTAAAAGAGAGCCTGACTGAGATGGATCATCCTCTTGTTATCTCTGATATCCAACATGATCTTGCTATTTTTGGGTAAATTACACGGTTGGTACAAAACGTTTTGATAATGTAACACTTTGGTACAAAACTTTTAAAATGTAACTCTATAATACATTTTCTTTCAAATATGTTACACTTTAGTACATTCCGTTAACTTTTTACTAACGCCGTTAATTTTTGATGACGTGTACGGTCTACGTGGCACTCAGTGATGACGTGTCATCATATTTTAAATATATGGAATGCCATGTGGCACGTGGTGGGGTCCACTTTTTTTTATTCCTTTCTCTCTCCACACCTCTCTCTCTCCCTCTCTCTCTCTCACTCGGCTCTCTCTCCCGCTCTCTCTCTCTCGCTCGACTCTCTCTCCCGCTCTCTCTCTCGCTCGACTCTCTCTCCCTCTCTCTCTCTCCCTCTCCCTCTCTCTCTCTCTCTCTCACTCGAATCTCTCTCCCTCTCCCTCTCACAGTAATTCAATCCGATCAACTGTGAAAATACTGAGGAGAGGGTAAAAAATTGCGCCGGAGACATCATAATCAAATGTCGGGGGAAGAGAGGTGTGTGTGTGTGGGTAGTCGAGGACGGAGAGAAGCACGAAGAGTTGTCTCTTGAAGCAGCGCAGGAAGAAGAGAAGGAGGAGGAGGAAGATATCTTTGGTGCGGATCTTCATTCACATTATGTAAACCTCTCTCGTCTCTCTCTAGCAATTGGGTCACATAGCATGATTGTTCCTTTCCTTTCATTTCATTTCACGGGATCCCATTTGCTTCGCCTCTTTCATCTCTGTCTAGCAGTCTCTGTTCTACTTCATTGCAGCACTCCCTCTTCTACTCCATTGTTGCTCTCTCTCTCTCTCTCTCTGGGTGCAAATGTGCAAAGCGTTTGCTGATTTACTTGGCCCCATCAATTAGTCCGCTCAGTTCAGTCTGTTGTAGGTTCCCATATGTCTAGTGGTACCGGGATGCGGAACAAGAATGTGGCCATTGATTCCCCGGCTGTTCAATTAGGATACTCGCTTGGTTGTGAGCCCAACAAGCCGGATTACCGAGAGCTCGATCTTGACTCCCTGGTCTCACCGCTCCTGATCCGCAATGCTGCCAGCAATGGCGACGGTGGTGTCCCCACGTCGAGCAGCAGCGAGAGAGAGAGAGAAAAAAAGGGAGAGAGAGAGGGAGCCGAGAGAGAGAGAGTCGAGCGAGCGAGAGAGGGAGAGAGAGCTAAGAGAGGGAGGGAGAGGGAGAGACAGTCGAGCGAGAGGGAGAGAGAGCCAAGTGAGAGAGAGGGAGAGAGGTGTGGAGAGAGAAAGGAATTAAAAAAAAATAGTGGGCCCCACCATATGCCACGTGGCAATCCACATATTTAAAATATGATGACACGTCATCACTGAGTGCCACGTAAATCGTACACGTCATCAAAAATTAACGGCGTTAGTAAAAAGTTAACGGAATGTATTAAAGTGTAACATATTTGAAAGAAAATGTATTATAGAGTTACATTTTAAAAGTTTTGTACCAAAGTGTTACATTATCAAAACGTTTTGTACCAACTGTGTAATTTACCCTGCTATTTTTCAGCCCTTCAAATGTTCTTTTATATATATATATATATATCTGGTGAAGGTAGTATTTCTTCTTTTTAGATTTTTTTTTAACTTGGTCTCTGCCCAATAACCTTTTACCAAGCAAAAGAATAAAGAAAAAGGAAAGAAAAAAGAATCCCTATAAAATATATATTACTGGTGGCCAAAAAACATTAATGTGTTTCTTGAAAAGATTGATAGTATAAGATAAGATCTACTAGGAGACCCCCTACCTTGTGCTATGATTCAGTGGCAGGTGGATTATTACTTTATATATATATATATATATTCTTATATTTAAAAATACAGTGAAATTTGATTAATTCAAATTAGTGGATAGATGATAGCAATTTTTTCTATTTAAAATACCCGAGTTGAGACTTTGATTAAGAGGAAAAAATTTTAATTATGTTAAACTTGGTGGCGAGTGGTCCATTGAAGTTATATTTTGTGTTAAAGTGAACTTATTCAATTAATACGAGCAAATGTCATTCACGTGCAATACATTCAATCAATTCTAATATCTTGTCATAATAATTAATAGTCTAATCCACATGTCATCGCATAGTATATGCGAAGACAATGTGCACATATGGATTAAATTTCTTTTGATTAATTAGACAATGTTTGTTGTCACATTAGTAGAAATTGGTGAAATGACATGCCTTTACAGTACCATATTATTATTGGACCCACAATAAATTTAATTATAATCCCACCCTTTTTGCTTAGTCATTCTTTGACTAAAAATAATTCAGGGCGACTTTTCCTTTCTGGTAAAAATAAAAAAAGAAAAAGAAATTAAAGAAAAGGAGATTTTAGATCCCGTCAATGTGTTATCAATGCGAAAATATGCAAATGCTCTTAGTACTAAATGCCCATAATAGCAAATTCCTTTCCTTCCCTAATAATTCTATCATAGACGACTCTGTGGTCATCTTGCATCCACCACTTGTGGGGGGAGATATTCTTGGCCAAATTAAGTTCATCATTTTCTTTATGATATCCATCGAGCGTATGATATATCGGGAAAAATCTTCTATCAATCGACAGCACGTCAAAAAATCATTGACCCATTTTTTGTGGATGATGCAGTCATGAACTTGATTTAGCTTCACGTATATGACACACACAGAGAGAGTTGTAGCAAGTGTGTGATAGATATGCTTTACCAAGTTGCTTTTGCCCTCTCGAGACAAAAGGGGTCTGTCACTCCACCTAATTTCTCATACTTTTTTGGCAAAATAACGGAAAAGTCGGACTTGGCGACTGACGTGGGATGAGATTCGCCGACCTTTTAGTCTGAGGACATGGAGAAAATGATAATGGTGGGAGTTTGCCCCCATGGCCCTCTTTTCAAGTCCACCAGAGCATTTCTATAAATGTAAGCACATGCTAGGGTTAGGGTTCCATAGCCCTATTCCACCGCCTACGTATAAAGACTTGCGCTTCCCCTTCACCATCTCTCCTCCTCATCGTAGTTCCCTCGCAGGCCAGGCTCTCAGGATTTGGATGAAAGCCCAGCAAGGAAAGCTTCCCTAGAAGGCCAAGCCAGGTCAGATCGGATCGTCACAATTGGAGTCTCTCATTGGCCGTTTTGTTCAAGTATGAAGAAGAAGCAGGTGGTGGTGAGGAGATCTGATGGGTCGACCAGGTCCACGTCCAACACTTCTTCATCGGCTATCAGAGCCGTACGGTACGGCGAGTGCCAGAAGAATCATGCGGCCAGCATTGGAGGATATGCCGTGGATGGCTGTAGAGAATTCATGGCGAGCGGCGAGGAAGGTACAGCTGATGCCTTAAACTGTGCTGCCTGCGGTTGCCACAGGAACTTCCACCGGAGAGAAGTCGAGACTGCCGAGGTTGTCTGTGAGTATACTCCACCTAGTTACAGCCGCCGATAGTCGAATTTCATCGTACATAGAAACCAGATATATGCTACAAGGCACGGCCGGCCAATACTAGTAGCTATTAACGAAACAGGCATGGTGTATATGTGTGGTTTGAAGGGACCTGTAAAGTCTGTGTATTTAAAGTCGCAGAAAAAAAATATTTTATGTGCCAGAATGACTGATTCCGAGTGCAAGAGCATGTCCATAAGTTGTTCGAGTACTGTTGCTTCTGTGGGTTCACAAACTTTACTTCCTAATCGAACTAAATGCCCTTCCTTTCTATATTCTTTTGATCGATACATAACCTGGATGCGTAGTCCAAGCTCTCGGAATGCTTTCAGAGGAAGATTAGTGTCTGAAAGATCGGATCAATTAAGGATTTTGACGTGGGATATGGATTTCTACGAGAGTTTGACTTTCTTTTTCATTTACTGATGATGAAGGTCACTAGATACCTGCATCTTCAAGATTTCTGTTTCTTTATCGTTACTGTTGGGTTGCCCGAATCGATTCCATTTCTTTCTTCCCGAGTGGCGTAGTGCTGTATATACGGATGGAGGAGATCATTGACTAAAATGACAATTAGCCAAAATTGATGAAGGGCTGGGCTGGAAAGCGGGAACACATCCCATCTGTAATGGTCGTGATTAATTTAAGTGATTGATTGACACAACGCCTTATAACGTGCAGTTTCCGTTCGACTTTCTTAATCTCCTGTTTCACTGCCTTTCCTTTCACCCTTGTCTTTTCAGAACAGATTGGTAAACCCCGGAAAACCAGTCCGATTGATAGCTCGGTTGGAGAAGTTCGAAGATATTATTAGCAAGGCAGAGGATATCTCTGGAAGTAAGTCGCCTTCCGTCTTGTTGTCCTGAACATCTGAATCTGAAAGTCTCCAGCTCTCTTCTTATTGATCCAAAGCCATTGACGATGTAATAATCGATTATTGAATGTACACATACCCACAACAATTAGTCCAGCAATCTCTTTCTTCTTTTTTTCTTTTTGGCCTCGGCAAGCGAGCAGGCTTAGCGCGGCAATGCATCCCAACGGGGAATATAAAAAGATAGATTATCTTTTGTGTAATCATTTGGGGCTTGAAATATCATATTCCCTTCACAAGCCCCCACATACATCTTTTCATGTCTTGCCCGGTCTCCTTTCCATTCTTATTCTTATGTATGTATGATCCTGTCATCAGAAAAAAAAAAAACAATATATATATATATATATATATAAAATATCGCAATTAAATTCTAATTATGCATGCAAATGGGACGGATCGAGGAATTCCACATGCCCGTTTAAACTTATAAGAAATTTATGAAGGAAAAAAAAAAGAGCCGATTGTAGAGGATTAAATCTTATAATTTAATAAGAATACTTACTAAAGTAATAAATTTTGCATGAAAAAAATTTGAATTTTCTGAGTTTAAGAGGACGATGGCACCCCAATTCCCCTAAACCTAAATCCATCCTTGCATGCAATCCTGTAATTGAATTGTTTGATCTTTTCATCTGAAAATAACAAAAAACACACACACATACAATATAACATTTTCTTAGATATATATATATATTTAGCAATCTAATTCTAATTATGTAATCACATAATTTTAATTAGCAGAAGCCGCCCTTTTCTTGGTTATATATGTATGCTCTTGATTTAATCGCCCTGTCAGTGTCTTCTCATCGTCTGTTCTAATTCCAACTAGCTGCTTCCAGATGCTAATTTCTCTGATTGATTTCCATTACACTTTTGTGCATCAGCGTGCGTACTTAATTCCGTGGGAGTAGCACGTGATTAGATTAACAATAGAGTATGGTGACTGAAGAATTAACGGTGGACTCAACCATCGAGGAGATGCCCCCCTTTTCTACACTTTGATTGCGGTTGTCTCGGACCTGTATCCTCGAATTTGACGCACTTGCTCTCTAAGTCGTCACATTTCATGTAACGCATCTCCAATCTATCTACCTTTCATGGAATGAGCATACATAAATGTACAGATTTATCCAAGACATTATTGGAGCACTACACTCATATTACGCATATCCTGTTGAGAATGGTTCACCAGTGGATGTTTCCATGCACCTCTAAGCCTATATTAACTAGAATTGCTCATTTATAAAAAAAAAAAATTAGCTAGAATTACTCGTCTATATATAAAAGGGAATGCATTTTATAGGTGAGTATTTAATTGAAACTCTCTTAGTTCTTACTCGAGATGGAATCTCCTTTGTCTTGTTAATATTATCATTTTCATTTATATAGGAATCTTTTTAGTTTTAAAAAGGGGTAATTACATTGGAATTGTTATATGTTTGTCTTCTTTTTTTTTACACTCGACTCGAGTCATATATATTTTAAAATGATTCTTTCAGTCATATATATTTAATTTTGTGACGTACTTGAGTATTAATTCTAACAGTAAGTTGATGTGATAGTTATTATCGACATGGTATAATGATTGTCGATAAATTGTTAATATAACATGTTGACGTGGTGAAATTAGGTTAGAGTGGCCAAAATTCTATTGAAAGTGTCATGTCACACGACGTCGTTAAGTGCTATGTCGGTGAGTCATTAAAATTAGGATTCAAGCATATTACATAATCAAACATATATGCCTGAAAATACAATTTTAAAATATATGAAATTTAAGTGTAAAAATGATAAATGCATAATATATTTACTGTGATTCTGCAGTTTAAAAATGAATAAGAGGGGGAGGGGAATAAGTCAAAATTGAATTGAGAACTTATTATTTTAAAATAAAAAAAAAGAATGATATCACAGCATGAATAAGAGAGAAGTTCATCCTCATAGCTATGTGCATGCAATTCAAGAAGAGGAGAGGGAGGCGGTACACACACACACAAACACACCCTCTTCAAGAATTGGTATGATCACATGCGGTTGATTTTTAGGGTAGTCAATTTGACTTCAATATGAGCTAATCAAAATCATTTATTTTTTGAATATCGAATAAATAATGAATCACATAAGGAAAAGAAAAAATTTGTGGGGGCCTGTGGTTGGGATTGGGGAATGTAGAGGGAGGGCAAGGAGGGAGGGAAGGTGATGGATGACTCAGACTCTCCATTGTTGTAAACTCAAAGAGGAACATCAGCTCTCGATTCACTGTCCTTTCAACTTGACATCTCACCGGCTGACTTGTTTCATCCTATATACGGGTTGACATACATTCACTCAATCTCTGGTTCGGTAGCCTTCGACTCCATCATCTCGGCCCAAGGCCCAAAATTTGATCCGACCACTGAGCCCATTCAGGCCCACTAACAGTTGTTTTGGGCCAATAATTCTAAGCTCAAATCCCTCATTGAAAGAAGATGGAGCTTTGTAGAATGCAGGCGTAGGATAAATACACATACACATGATATGACCTTGTAATGAGGCGAAGTTGATGCAACCGGGATGGATTTGCAGAGTAGGGCTGGATTGAGTGATTTTATTCTTGCAATCGACTGTCTTTCATGTGTGTGTGTAGATAGATATGTATATGTATATATATATATATATGTACAATAGACGAACAGAAGAGAGAAGACAGGAGTCGACAAAGAAGGGGTGGTTTTACAGCGCACGACCCGCACAGCTGTCTGCCTTCTGATGAATAATACTACTAATAGTATTGAAACCTAATGAGCTTTTGACATAAGACCCATGTGCTGTCTCAGATGCTCTCTCACATGCATGCAATGCAGAGTTCAATTATTAGCCATGCAATATTCCCCTTCCCATCTTCCTAATCTGTCAGGAAAATCCCGATCCTATTCACCGAAGGAGTACTGTCTGACTGAACTTTATAGTATATAATTCACCGCTAATGTTACTTGCGTTCGACTGACTTTGGTCGGCATGGTCGTAAGGTGCTACGCACGAGCTCCTGGCCTCTTGAATTTTTTCCCCACCAGACGACTGAGTGCGACAGTTTGGGAACAGATATAATATTATCTTGTAGTTGCTTATTAGTACTACTTACTTCAGGTGATAATAAGTTGGGCGTGAGTTCAAGGGGAATAGAGTCTTCCAACCAACCATAAAATAAATATACATTTGCGTTATTGCTGTTTATGCTATAGCAAATTAATTATTCCCGTTTAGATGGAGTGAGTGGATAGGGTAGATCTGGGTTGAACCGTGGAACCTTGATCACATGGGTACAGAACAGTGGGAGAGAGCATGATTAGAAACGTTCATCACTTCCCATAGAAAGTCTGCACCCGAAATGGATATGCCATTAAATTAATGTCACGTTAGGTAAAGGGTTGCAAGGGGTCCCTGACGGTGAGAAACTCTACTTGGTCCCTACTTCATCCAGAAGCTGGTGGCTAGCCAGAAGATGTATTTATATATACATATGCCCAACACATCCAGAGTCCACTCAGGGCCATTTCTTCTCTTCCTGCATCAAAGGTCCTCTAGATCCCCTCCCTCCCTCTCTCTCAGTGTCCCGTCTGCATTAGTTTGGTTGTTTAGTGAGTGAGAGAGATCAAGGAGATGGACATGAACAAGGCTGTCCGTGTCCTGCTCCTCGCACTCCTTGGCATTTCCACGGATGCCGTTCAGGTCACTGCCAAAGAAGCTCAATACCGCTTGGACAGTGTAAGTCATCGCCCATTTCACTGTTTTCTTTTTTCCATGGCTGCCGCCTGTTGCTCAGATTTGCTGAAAATCTTTCTTGATTACAAGTTAAAAGAATGACATGATCATTGCATCAAGATCACTTATAATGCCATCAATATGTTGTTTATTATTCAGCTTTTCACGTTAACAACATTCCATTTCGAATTCTTCAGGGGCGATATGGATCGGGGAGTCTCAAGAGCTATCGTCAGTCACCCCAGCTATTTATTTATTCCTTTGGTCGGAACAAACAATTAAACTGTCAAAAAAGAAAATGTAGTGAGTAGCGATCCAACTAGGCATATGCTAATTGACTCAACAATAATCACCGTTCCACATGTAGCATGTGGATCCCTCAAAATGTACGATCCATCATCCATCGGACATCTAGCTAGTCTAACCGTAAATTTCGAACCGCACAGTGCCCATCGCAGTGCAGTCGGAGGTGCGGCAAGACGCAGCACCACAAGCCGTGCATGTTCTTCTGCCAGAAGTGCTGCCGGAAGTGCCTCTGCGTCCCGCCGGGCTTCTACGGCAACAAGTCCGTCTGCCCCTGCTACAACAACTGGAAGAACCAAGGAAGGCGGCCCCAAGTGCCCCTGAACTTGATTTACTCCCCTCTTTAATCGCTCATTAATCTTCTATCATCTAATCAATAAAAGACCAATGAACCGAGGAAAGAGTCCATCGGGTGAGACTTCCCGTTTTCTTTCTATTTTTGTATTTTTTTTCCATTCCCGCTCTAAAAGGCCATTGGACCGTATGACTCGTAATTTCAGTTGCTCATTAATTAATTACTACATGTCGGGTCGTAGGTGCAAATCGATTTTGATCTGGTCTGACATTGAGCGCATATGTGATCGTAATCCATTGGATCCCTTTAATTACGTCCTGATTACACTCTTAATCATCCATCTGTTAGCGGACTGTCTCTGTTGATTGCCACTATCGAAGTTCCGCACGATTAGCTCGCTTACATCATCGGATTTTTCATCCTCACTGCTGTCACCTCACCCTGTTCGGTTCGGTATTGATTTTTTTTTTCTTGTACGATGAATCTCACATTATGAAATAGAAACCTTTAAGAGGAGGGCAATAAAGCGATTTACCATATTACACACAATTACCCAGCAGAGAGGGCAGTCAAAATCAAATGTTGAAAAAACTCCATCGGAGAGTCGGAGACCACACACCATCGACGGCAAGCGATCGGCGTTACCCAATGGGCCCCATTTCGGCCTACCGGGCTAGTGAAACTCTGCCGACTAAGCTAAAGACGTTTGGACCATTCCATTTCAGTTAAGAGGTCCATGATCCTTCTTCATCCTTGAGCCCCCAACAGGCATTGCAGGAAAGATTTCTCATTGTCTTCGCCATATACCAAAAAACAATATGGCCGGCAGGGATTATGATTAAGAATTTACAATAGACTGATAAAAAGAAGTTTAGTGTGCTGCTATCAATCTCAACCTAAGATCGAGAATATCTCAAATTTAGTTCTCGTAAGTGAATTCTCCACACCCGTTTTGTTTATCTCCTCTTCCTTAGGCTAAGCCCCTTCGAGATGGCTAGTGTATGCTGTTCACCAAGCACTCATGCTATAAACCATTTAGTGCGTGGACTATAGTTGGATCCAGATTCGAGGTCATTAATGTCGGAAAAATGAGTAGAAGAAATTATAAAACACAAGCAACAACCGGAAAATAAGTTACCATTGCGCCAAAAGAGCTATATTTGCAGATAACACAATCAACAATTAACCTCTGCTTAATAGAAAAGCATTCTGCTAATACCCGCATAGAACATGCCGAATTTTACGGGATATCGAGCAAAGCCTGCATCCGATTCAGTTCCTTCTGACCATCGGGAAACATATATTCGATACAAGGCAGAAAGAGATGCAACAGTGCGGGATCGATGTATAAGGTGCCTCTACTTCATAAAGCGACTCCGCTCTGTTGCATTTCCATCCGGATCAAAACCAGAAGAATCTGACAGATTTCAACTGTGTTCTCTTCATCTCTTCTCAGTGATTTTTCATCTGATGGTGTGAATATATATATATATATATATATATCCACATATCCAAGTCCATCTCTTTTTTCTTACCTCACCAAGGAGCACAAAGCCCCCAATAGTTCCATGGGTCAGGAGCGGTTGTGAATGGGGTCGGAGCCTTTTGGGACTCGTCTCTTGTCTGACTGATTGGGGTCGAAGAACTCCACAGGAGGAGCGTGTGGGAAATTCTGCTTCGTCTTCACCAGCTCAGGCACGGAAGTGACAATCAAACTGCGAGGGACTGGGTGCTCATTACCACGAACAAGATCTGCCCTCCTGACTGCGGACACACCCTCCGGTAAAATGGCTAAAACTTCGACGCAGACAAGAATGATCACCACTGCCCAGTAAGTAGCAGAAGTAGAAGAAGAAAAAGAAGAAGAAGAAGCCATGAATGAATGGATCGATGGACTGTATGTCGATGTTGTCCGCGAGTTATATCTTCTGTCTCTTCTGATAAATTCCTGTGGAGGGTAAGCTTCTTGGGCTTCCTTTTATGGGATTTTGGGATGTTAGGAAAGTATAAAGTGGGCAGTCTTGGGTTCCGCGACGTCTACTAGAAGGAAGACTGAGATTCATTGTTCCCTCAATCATTATGAGCCAGCCATACCAGGTCATCTATGAATGCCCATACACTAAAAAAAAAAAACAAAGGCACACTTCAATGACCAGCTCAACCATGATTCCATATATCACATTATTAAATAAAGTTTTGGATTCAAAGTGTAATGAATGAGTCGAATTTATGTTGATGATTTCACTTCTTAATAAATTAATCCGATTGTATCAATCATAACCCGTGAAGCCTCTAGACATCTATGAAAAAGAACACACCCTGCATGTAAAGCTGCGGAAGTGTACAAGGCACAGCCAGAGGCTTGAACAAAAAGCTAAAACTTAAGTTGGTCGCAAGAATCCTTGGGAAGCCAAGAATAAGCCCTACTTTATGAAAATATTTCTCTTCTTGCTTAAGGAAAATATTTATTAAAAAAGGAGGGAGGGAGAGAGAGAGAGAGAGAGAAAAGAGGAGGAGGAACATCCCTATCATTGGTTATTTGCTCTTTCCTGAATCTAATTAACATGCAGCCTCTTTTGAATCCTTTTGTAGCTTTACCGCCACGTCACCCGACCATGGGGATGTGGCACTGCTCCCTGTACGGAGATCCACGCGGCGGCTCATGGTCAGGGATGACAGTAGCCGTCTGTCTTCACGTCAACTCATGTTTTACTCGGCAGATGACCGAGAAGGTGAAGCCGAGTGGGCACGAGCTTGTCTGCGTCGTCGTCACGGATGAAAGATTCAGGTTCGTCCGAATCTATCCGTATGCATCGGGAGAAGATGTAAAGCACCATTGCTAGGGCACGCAGAGAATGCAGCAGAAGCAAGGAAGGACAGCCCATAAAAAGCAGAGATATTGGGGAGGGTCGGGGCTGGGAAACAGCGACCCCCGCGGGGAGGAAAAGGTGACAAGAATTGCTTTACGGTGGGTTCTAGGTCAGTTTGCTTTAGAATTCCAGGCACTATTCTCCATGCAATCAACCAACCAACCAGCCAAACCCAACCAGCCCCAACTAAAAACACTATCTTAGTTTCTTTTGCTTGTTGGTGTCGTCTTCTTTTATGCCTTTCTTTGCCCGATCTTTGAACTGCTCGAACCTCTGTGGCTTACGCACGGGTTTTTCATGCCATGTTCGGGCCGTGCCATTTTTTGTCAGCTCTAACCGTTAAGAGCGGGCATGTATTCATGTACATACACTTTTTTTTTTTTTCAGATCATAGAAAAAATTTATAAACTTATAAAAAAATAAAAAATTTAATTATAAGATTATGTGACGGTGAAAATAGACGGTGCATAAATTATTTACCCATATGCTATTTCTCTATGTGCATTTTGACATTTTTCACCCCTCAAAATACTGAAAGATTAGATCAAGAAATGGACTTGAAGTCTTGAATTATGGGGGACCGGTCATAACCTTAAGGCATAACAGTAGGGGTCCCTCGAGCAGCTAGCTGCCGGTGGGGCCCCCTTTTTTCTTTTATTTTCTTTCCTTTTTAAAATAAAAAATTAAATTAAATTAAATTGAGAGGACGAAAAAAAAAAGGTAACGGAAAAATGATAGCTCGCGTTTATTGCTAGATTACACAAGAGATTTAAAGATTATAATTAAAGTTTTCATCTTGATGAAAATTTCTTTTATTTTGTTATGGAATATTACAGATTCTGTAACGTCAACATGGTGGCCTCATTCCATTCATCTGCTCAGGATTTGAAGCAGCACCTGCACTGTCGTACTCTTAATGACAATCCAATAGTGCCATGGCCAAAAGAGATGAATTACGAGAGTTTGACGCTGGAATATACCAAGCAGTTGATATAACGTACATGATATGACAACCAAAATATCCCCAGAAACCACCAAAAGCTCCGAGAATCAGGCCAGAGATTTCTATACAATGTACAAGCATAAAGATTGGATCTCGAGAGCCGAGAGAGGTGGGATAGAGTGCATAACCGGAGTAGGATAGCAAACTCGGCAAAGATAATAAATGGCATGCCCCTTCTCCTCCTCTCTTTTCATATCCCGCAAAACCAGCAGCAGGGCAGTACGATAAATTTCGTTGCTGATGGTCAGATTGCAAATCGATCCTTTCTCAAAGAGAGGAGGCGAGAAGAGATTAAACGGGCAGTTGATGTGGCTCCTCCAGCGGGGTCAAAGCACCCCCTGCGGCCACTGTGAATCGCAGACCCCTCTGATGAGCTGCTCCTATCATGAAAGCAACCTGATCCGCTGCGAGAGCTGCAGCTTCCTGGTGTAAGGCAACAGTCGAAGAAGGTAGATACGTTAGTAACTTCCATGCTGTGACCTTCACACCCGACTAGATTATTGTACAGTATAAGTCCATGCATATCTTTGGGACAATGTTTTTGGCCAGAATGATACGAGAGAAAACTGCAGAGTTCCTTCCAGAAAAATATCGAGCACAAGATGGACCTGTCTCTGTCTGCGATGCTGCAGGATGCTGATGGCCCAGGCCATTATATAGCAAGGAAGAAGAAACCCAGCAACCCGAAGCAAGAACAACTGCAAAGGTACAATAGGTTGAAGCTCAGAGAAGAAAGAAAACAGGAGAAAAGCGATGTGGAGAAAAGCATTTAACAAATTACAGAGAATAAAGCAGAAGCATCATCTTCATTTTCCGCATCACCGCCGTTAAGGGATAGGGCATGCCTCAAGAGTAACAGAGCCACTAACTGCCATGAAAAGAGAAGTACAGGCTCGATAATTGATCAGCCAGAAAAGAAAGTACACTGACACTGAAGTAAGTCAGAGAAGAAGAAACGGGCCATCGACATAACATACAATTAGGGCTGCAGAGCGGCAAAATGCAGCTCCATTGGCACTGTTTTCAGCATATTCACTGTTTTCAGCCTCCAATAAACGCTGTTCAGCAGCAGCAAAAGCTAAATTTCGAGGATCCCGGGGATCAAAGGGAGTCCCAGATATTGTCCAGACCCCACTGCATGGTAAACAATGAAAGAACAGCATTGTGAGCCAAGAAACATACAATTAGAATTAGTCAGCATTGTACTCTGATCCGTTCACTATCTCGGCATGTTGCAGCAGAGGCCTAAGAGCTCACGTGATGTCAATCTCATCATCGTCAGAGAGTGGGGGAGGTGGTGGTGCACTGTAACCAGGTTGATAAGGCTGCACATCAAAAGGGTACTCAGCTTTAACTGAAAGTTCAACAGCTATGCAAACAATCTACACCATTAGTAGAAAAGTAAATCACTAAGTCTCCAAAAGCAGTAGATGCATTCTCTATATCAGGGGGCAAAATTGTCGTTCTTTGCTCAGACACAGAGTTTTGCTTATGCTCAAGCAAATCTGATTAGACTTACCCACTCAAACTGAGGCATTTGTAAGCATGGAATCATTTATCACAGAAGAATCCTACCGCATTGACAAGAATCTGCTTGCAGCAGCCATGCAACTACGAAAATATTTGTACAACTTTTGAGGTATTTCTGAACGGTGCATCAATATACATTAGGTAGAAGTTGAACTATATGGCAAAATTTTAAGAATAATGCATTTTTGAACTACAGCAAGCGTGCAATCCTCCATACTGATGTACGGATGTGAATACCTGATGGCATATCTCGCAATTTATATCTCCTTTTTCATTACACCACTGCTGAACACATTTCCTATGGGCAAACTGAAGTAGGCAAACAAGAAGAGAAAGTTAGTTTTTGTAGTTTCCGTGCAGAAATGAAAATGTAGAACAACCAACCTGCTCCCTACTTTTACTTGATTTGGGGAAAGGAAGTGCTAACATTACGAATAAAGTACATATATCTGCAAAAGATGAGCCAAGATGACCCTTCAAGTTATTTACTTTCAAGCTCCCACTGCAAGCACATGGAGTCTCAAGGTTATCAATGCTATCCTCCTCCTGACAAATTCGACATTCTCCACTGACAAGCAGGGGTTTGTCTTCTTCAGGACCATTTGAATGACTATCATTGTGAACTTCCTCAATGTGAACAGCACATGAGAGTGAAGTAGCAGTCTGGGAGGAACCCTCTCCTGATGGTACCTTCGGATCCACTTGTTTGATTGATTCCAAGCTTTCAGGTGTTATAAGGCGGTCCACACACAGAGCCAGGTGATCACTCATAACGACCACTTACAAAATCCTCCTGGTCCAGAAAGACAAATAAATGGCCATCCGGTCACAGCCAACACATGGCTTAGCTACCGAGAAACATCACTAAACATCTTCCAGTATGTGCCAAAATTCATTTGCCTTTTACCATGAAATGCTCACGCATCGATCATCCAGTTGTCAATACGATAAATCATGTTTTAGATAGAGATATCCGGTGCCTAGTGAACCATACAGAGCAAGGAAGGCGTACCTTAAAGTAAAGGAGCCATAATAATCATTCATTTCTCGTTATTATGTCACGAATAGATTAGTGAAATTGTTTGAATCATTCTGGACTAAAATTACTTAGATGTAGCGGTATCTCGGGGTCTTGATTCTCAGCTCCTAAATTTCAGATAAAATAGAACGTGAACCGTGATGTGCACACTGAGACTACTCCCCCACCTAATCTTATCCTATCCACAAAGATCGACCAAAAGCTGATTATTTTTTCTCGGGCCCCTTTCGATTTCCTCGACCAAGAATCGAAAGTTGAAGCCTTTTCCAGATATAAGCCGAACGATGTTCGACCCACAACAAAAATCCCAGTAATCTCTCATAAATACAACGCAAATCGTTGCCCGCACCAAAGAAAGCATGCAACATCACCCCCACAGTACAGAAACTGGGAATGCGGGATCCTCGTTCGATTACCAAGGAAAAGGATCGATGAGGTCTCCACATTCATTGTCTGCAATTCAAACCTGCTGATTCCCCAGAGATGAAATGCGGGGTGCTTACCCCGAAGGAATCCTGATCCTGCAGATGCGAAATTCGTTCAAGATCATAAGGATGCACGGAAATTGAAGGGAGAAATTGACCTGAGACCGCTCTCGGAATCGTCGTCCGCTAGGTTTGGTTTCAGCTTTGAAATGACGAGAAAGTCTGGCCATCGCATTTATTTGGAGGTCCTGAATTTCTTGTATTATGATTATTATATCACCCAAGGCAAATTTAATATGCATCCGGTGCATGTAGGCCCACCAGCTAAACTTCCATAAGACCCCCCCCCTGCTAATTCGAATGTGGGCCTATGTGATCCGGATGTATTTTAGATTTTCTTGTGGGCTATACGCTGGGTAGCTTGCTTTTCCTTATGAATTTAGAAAATACTATACCGAGTGAGAGAAATGAAGCGCTATGAGGTATTCTGCCGGTGACAATTGAAATCGGGACTTATTGGGCTTCGGATTGGGTGATGTCACTAAGACCGATCCATTCCTCGGGGAATAAATAAACTTGAAGATGGATTTTAAGTCTTAACGGGACGGTAATGGAGAGGGAATGCTGTTTTTGACCGTCAGTCAACTAACGGCGGGTGATTAGGTTAGGGCTGGGTCATTGTCAAGTCCGTCATATGTATGGGCTTCCTTCCGTTCTTACCGGAATTATAAATATCAGACGTGATTTCTAAGCATATATATATGTATATATACATGTGTATATATATATAGGGGGAAGAAAAAGCCAATCAAGTCATGCCACGTCAGAACTGAAGATGCGACGCTTGACACTATGGTCATGACGCATTACTTCAATTTCATAAAAATGTGTGTCTCTGTGTATATTTTTTATTCTCTTTTTTTAAAGACATTTTACGTCATAAATGTCATTTAAATTTTGGCACTATTAGATGTGCTTTTTTAAAATTTTTGAAATAAAGCAATGCTATGCTATGCTATGCTTGCTGTGCACTTAAGAGCAATTGGGATAGACCGGATCCAAATGGACCGAGACACGGCTACGACAATATCAATCGGTATCAATCGAGTTTCGATCAAGTCTACGAGCCCGTAGTCTCCAAAAGTCATTTTTTTCCTCCTCCTCTTAGTATACCATACACATTACGAAAATGATTTATTTATTTTGGAAAAAAAGGGAAATTTATATGGGGCAATTTGTCCGGTGGAAGCATTGAAAGATGTCATGGAATTATTATTACCATTAAAGTTGCACAAATAATGATCATTTAAGAGTCATAAAAACTAAGCAAAGCAAGCTTATTGTAATTTTTATGGGAATTTTGTTTTTTTTTTGTTATTATTACTGCATTGTCAACTACTTCTCACCAAACCCTCTAAATAATTTAAATTTGAACCGAATTAATCTATAGAGAGCTAAAACTCTCTCGATACAAATTTTTTTTATTCATATAACTTAAACTTGAGAATTTACTTAAAGAAGAAGGATATCGAATTATATCAAGTAACTCGTGTTAACATACGACACCCGTAAAATTAGTATGAGTAATTCGTATGACTAGTGAAACATTTTTTCACAATGGTTAATTAAAAAAGGAAAACAAGATTTAGTAGAGTGATATCATTCTCATTAATATGACTCATTGCTTACTCTATTTCTGCTATTCTCGTGTGCTCTTGATCAAGACTCATGGTGCCGTTTACATAATAGAAATAATCGTATAGAAAACATAAATCGACTGATATAGAAAAAAAATGTGATGATAATTCGATACAACGACACCATCTCAATCTAATATCAAAATATCCATAACCCAGTTCTCATTTGTTCTCACCATCGAAATTTTAATTTTTTTTTCAGTCCAAGATTCATTTTTTATTCTGTAACTGAATCCACGGATTAAAAAAAAGCATTTGTCTTCTCGGTAATAATAATTATTGTGAAATTGTAATATGGTTTTGGTCACTGGTTTTTTAGTATCGCAGTCAGTTCGTTTTCTGAGGGATCAAAGCCATCAGTTATGGCCATTTACTTACATTTGCAATGATTAATTAATTACTGACTCTGGGGAGTGTACCCATCTCCGGCCGGTCCCTTGCGTAGAGCGAGCAGATCGATCCCTCAACGGAGACGGAAAACAGAGAAATCTAATATCATAATAATTATATCTATCCCTTCCATAATTTTTTAAATCGGACCGGATTAAGAATCTGTATAGGAATGGGATCATGAGTTTATGAGTCGGACCGAGAGTTCAATAGGTCGAATTATATATTTAATAAATAATATTACTAATAAATTTATATAATATCATAATTTGAATATAATTTTTAATAAAAATTATTAATATAATAATTATATTAAATAAAAAAATTAACATAAAATATAATATGTTTTTTTAATTTTAAGTCCATTGGTTCAATTGGATTTATCGGTCGGACCAAAAATCAATCGATTCAATCAGAGTTGACCTCATTAAAAATACAATTAGATTTTTATGGGAACCGAATCGGGTGAATGGCCAATTCTCGGTTGAACCGATCGAACTGGCCGGTCCGATCTAATTTTTAAGACTATGATCCCATCCTATCTATACGAATGCACGCTGGGGATTCTCTCTCTTTTTCTTGTTAAAAAGATGATTATGTAGGAGTAGAAGAAATTAACTTATCCGTCGCAAAGAATTAGGGCGACTAAGTCGTCCTAATCCTGGATGGAACAGGGAGCTCAATTAGGATCGGTACAACTCCGAGTCCTGTTTTGTCATGTCGCGGTTTCGCATTAAATCGAGGGAGGGATGGGGTCAGCACGTCGCGATGCCGTAGTGCGATTTGCTAGGCATTCGTCGAAATGTACGCGCGCGCGTGTGTGTGTATATATATAAGATGATGCATATAATAAGAGTAGCAGGATGGATGAGCTAAGTTCATGTCGTATCGATACGGAGTTGAATCGGGTCTCGTGAATTCTGCCCGTGACCAATCCGTCCAAGAGATGACAAATCGTGACTATTACGCATAAACGTACGCAACCTTTCGCGGGCGAATCCAATTAAATGATAGCGCCTGCGCCACGGTTGTTACGTGTGTGTGTGCGTGCGCGTGTGTGTGTATAGTTCATGCATGCATGCTGACGGCGCGCACGGCCTTCAAGGCTCTTAACTCTCACATCATTCACTATTGATTTATTGTTAATTATTAATTCAATTCCAATTTAAACCCATAATTATGCATCATTATCATCATCACCATCAATCAAATCCTACGTTGTTCTCTGCGCCTCGTCGTCTCCTCTTCTCCTCTATTCCTCTATATGTATCGATATATATATATATATATATATAGGTGGACTCTTAATTACTGCAATGGACTAACTATCTCACTTGACGAACAGATGAACTTGAGATCAATTCCCTCTCTCGACACCGAGACTCTCGGTGCGATGGTCAGTAAAGAGATCATCGGGTCTCGACGGTTGATCAGTTCAGATGTTCCCATGTGCAATGATCGGATAGTTCCCAAGGAGGAATTCGACGAGGGGGACCCTTTCATTTCCTCCGGCCCGATGATGAACTTGAATTCTCTTGACTTAAGGTCTATATTAGTACTTTCGTCCTCGTGTCTGTGTTGTGCTTCCCCCATCATCTCTCATCGGAGTGGAGATTGATATTCCGTGTTTTGCAGCAAAAATTACAGTAATGGGTTCACAGAGTATGACTGGGATTGCGTGCTTCCCCTTGACTACCAACCTCTGCAGCAACGACGCAGCTATGCTTACTCTCCGTTCCGTGAACCTGTTGCAACTCCTAATGGTTCGATGATGCAAGGCATAATGCCCGGTGATCACAATATCGACCTTCCGTTATTGGCGGTGCCACCTTTGGAACAGAACCTGCATCATACCATAGAAGGTTGTATAATTCTATTTCATTCAAGTTTTCCTCTTACAATGAGCTTCTTCTTCCTTTTTCATGTTTGATGTGCTCATACCTTGATGGACCTGATGATTCTAGTCATCGAGACAAATAAGTGAAATTTTTCTGCAGTTCAATGGTTAAGGGGATGTTGTCTGACAGAGTATTGATGAAAAATTGCATGCCATGTTGAACACAGACAGTTCTCAACCTCATAGAGCGATCACCATCTGGGACGCATCGTCAATGGCACTCGAAATGGATACTGGTTCCAACCCATTGTTGATGCTGCCGCCTCCATTAGAACGGAACCATTTCCTTGTTCAAGGTTGCTGCTCTTATCATTGCTTGCGTATGCTCTTTATCTACCAATTGACTGATGAACTCTTCTATTTATAGAAGCTGCGATTCTTTTCCGGTAGTATATGAGAGAGAAGGGCTTAAGTTAAATGTCGTTTTCCTTGTTGTTGCAGAGAGTCCTCAGTTTCATGGAGCGATTACCATGTGGGATTCGACAGTCTCATTGGCGTCGAACCTTGATTCCAACCGAGATAGTGAGCAGGGTTTTTTGATGCTATACGATGATGATACTGCCGCTGAAGCATATACTGCCGGGGAGGACAACAGATTAATGTCGACTATGGTGGAGAGGAGAGCCATAAGGCATTGCAGAAGATCGGAGGATAGGAATGGAAGCAGCAGATCAGAATTGCTGTCAAGGGAAGTCATCTCTGAGTATTTCTATATGCCAATTACTCGGGCTGCAAAGGAGCTTAACATCGGGCTTACACTGTTGAAGAAGAGATGCCGCGAACTGGGGATCCGCAGATGGCCTCACAGGAAACTGATGAGCCTCCAGACGCTCATCGAGAATGTCAAGGTAGTGCTCTATCCGAGACCAGAAATTCTTCCGAACATTTTGAACTGAATAATTAGGCTTCATATGGTCTTACCGCGGGGGTTCAAAGTGGATCTTTGCTGAAATCAACAGAGTTCGGTTTTTAAATCTATGAGGGATTGAGTTTATGCAGGAGATGGAAGGAGGAGGAGGAGATGAAGGGAAAATGAAGGAAGTAGTCAGCATATTAGAGAGGGAGAAGAGGCGGATGGAAGACGTGCCAGATTTGGACCTTGAGGACAAGACTAAGAGGCTGAGACAAGCCTGCTTCAAGGCCAATTACAAGAAAAGGAAACTCATGGCAGGGTCAGATACGGGATCTTGTAGCAGCAGCTCCCGAGCTCGAGAGGAAGACGACGAAGGCGAAATGAGGATTCTGTCATTGTCGGATAATTATATGTTGTTATGAGTGTCAAGCCTGTCCGTGTTGACTCAATTAAGGTTGCATTTTGTTAGTGTTAGGATGTGAATATGCAGGACTGCTCGGTTTGTTTTTTGTGAATGTGTAGTTGGGCATTTACATAGTTCATGGAGTGACAGTTTCATGCATTGATTTTCATAACATAGGTTTCGAACCTGGACTTTTGTTTCTGTGTCATGCATTAATCTTCAAACCGATTGGTTTTGAATCATGGCTTTTGCTGCAAAAATCATCGTAACTGCAGAACTCAATTGCTGTTAGTTATCAGCATTTCTGTAATGATAACTTTCCTTCTTTGACTATATCCTTCGACAAAGAAAAACCAAGAGAACTTTGGAAGTCTTCTAGTCTAGAAAACTGAAAAAAGAAACGGAGGTTGAATCAGTTAAATGTTAGAACTATCCTTCTGTAACTGACATGGAGAACCTCAAGTAGAGACTATTTGCTTCTGGGCTAATGCGATCTCGCTTCTCGATCGCTGGTCGTCTTAACCTCGGGCTTGAGAGGTTGAGGGTCCATGGTCGTACTATGTCAACGCCTGAAAGCCGATAGAAATGATCTGTTCAACCCATCTTTGCTTGCCTTCGCCTCGATAACCTCTGTCCTAGCATTCTGGAACCTGACGGTGAGAGATTCCATATCATCATCTGAGGAGCTCACTGAAGGCTTCGTCTTTGAAAGAAGGGGCGAAATGGCAACCCCTGCATTCCCTCTAATTACAGGAACATCAACTTCAATCAGTTTGAGGTTCTTCTTGGCGACAAAGGCATTAGCCCCATTAACGTCGATGGTCATCCCTTCGAAAAGTTTCTTCGAGGTCATAGACGCCCTTTTGCAGCAATCGGGACAGAGGAGTTCACTGGGTTGCTAATGATGTGGATGAAATCATCTGGGCAGATATCAGCCACAGCCTCTAGAAGGGTCCTAACCATGTTCACGTTCATGTTAAAAGTGATCACCTCGGGTCATTCCAGGCTCTCTCTGAACCCCCGCAGGGATCACAACCAGATTCAAACCCTTCAAGAAATCCGCTAACTCACAGGCTCCACTGAAGTTCACTGAGAAATCGCATTCATGCATTTAAGAAATTAGCAATCTTAGACCTTTATTCATATACATGCATGTAGGGAAAGCCTATGAACAGTACAATCCCTTCTACACGCAGTCCTCTGCTCTCTCGTTTAATTCGTATTGATCTACGGGTCCTTGCGGCGTTCTCTGCTCGGATCCATTTAACAGCCGCACTTAAGCTAATTCAATTCGAGTTCGATCATGAGTAAAAGATCAAATTTTCTTCATTTCAAGACTAAAACCAAGTATTTATAAGCATGTTGAAAAATATCGACCATTATTATATATGTCATGAGTCCAATTTTATATTATCGAAAAAAAAAGGTTTTGTTATTTGGTGGAGTGTTTGAATACAGAACTAGGATTACAAAGAAAAAGGTATCTTTGGTCATTCTCCATTTTGTTTTTTTACAAGAGAATTACAGTGAAAATATTATATGTTTATTATTTTTAAATTACGTGGTAGCAATTTAGTACATGTCGCAATGTCATGTCAACAATTTATAGACATGTCATTGTGCGACGTCAGTAAATAATTGTCACATCAGCGCACCGTTAAAATTAGGACTTAATAATATTAGGAACTAAACGTATAGGATTGAAAGTGTAATTTTAAAACATATAGGATTAAGTGTAAAAAATGGTAAATATATAATATTTCTGCTGTAATTATCTTTTTTTTTTTTACCTATCAAATTACAAGTGGGACGTAGTACAAAAAATTGCACATGTGTATGTTCTCTCCTAACAGACGACATTCGAGATCCAGAAACCTTGAGGGTGCGAGTGTAGTGCAGTCTGAATTTTGAAGTCAATGAATGGCTGCCATGGTTAATGAACTCATACAAGCACACGCAAGGGATATAGGGTAGGTGAACCCCCAAGCATTTGCACATCGATCTCGAAAACCTTCACCGATTCACCTCCACGAAACGTTTGTTGCTGCTTCCTGCTGTAATTCATGGAAACAGTTGAAGCAGGTTTGAATATGGCGGTGTTAGGTATATCAGAAAAATCTACCGTCTCCCTCCACCAGAAACATTCCGTTCCATCTCCTCGGTTAATTCCCGTCCTTGCGTAAAGAGAAACGGTATAAATTAGGAATGTTAGTGTCCCAACACATTCCATAGATTCCCATTTTTCGTTACCCCATGGAATCGAGCCTTTCCACGCTGATATTGACGGCGACAATAATCCTAGCACTAGCTTCCATTAATGGGTGCAGTGCCAAGGTTGTCCAGTTCATCTTCGGGGACTCTCTCTCCGATGTCGGGAACAACAATCACCTCTCGAGGAGCCTCGCGAAGGCAAGCTTGCCCTGGTACGGAATAGATTTTGGCAATGGGCTGCCTAATGGAAGGTTCTCCAACGGCCGTACAGTCGCCGACATAATAGGTGAGCTCTTTCAGCCGCTCATCAGAATCCTTCCGGACACAGTAACGATCTGAATCTGATCTCGGGATTCTCGAAAGTTTTGATCTCAACTTGCTACTCTCGATTGCAGGCGACAGAATGGGCCTGCCGAGGCCACCGGCATTCCTAGACCCGTCTGTAACGGCGGACCTGATATTGGACAACGGAGTAAATTATGCCTCTGGCGGAGGAGGAATCCTGAATGAGACAGGAACTTACTTTGTATGCATAATCCTTTAGTCCACAGATTTGACATTTTCAGTTCCGATCTTTCAATATCGAGCCAAACATCGTAAATGCAATCTCTTGTCTCAGATCCAGAGGCTGTCCCTTTACAAGCAAATCGAGCTCTTCCAGGGGACGCAAGACCTGGTACGGAAGAAGATTGGTCGGGGAGCAGCGGATATGTTCTTCCGGGAGTCAAGATATGTGGTTGCTCTAGGAAGCAATGACTTTATCAACAATTACCTGATGCCAGTCTACAGCGACTCGTGGAAGTATAACGATGAAGGCTTTGTCAGCTACTTAACAGAAACCCTTCAAACGCAACTCCAGGTGATCCCCATAATAGAAGCAAGAAACTTCATTAGTCCAGTTCGGGTGTTCAGTGCAGTTGTCTTGAATTTCCTTGCAGTTGCTGCATAGCCTAGGGGCGAGGGAGCTGATGGTGTTCGGGTTAGGGCCAATGGGATGTATTCCGCTCCAGAGGGTCCTCAGCTCCTCGGGTGATTGTCAGGACCGAGCCAATAAACTTGCCGTCAGCTTCAACAGAGCTGTGACGAAGATGCTCAACAAGCTGTCGGGGAAACTTCCTAATGCAAGCTTCAAGTTTGGAGACGCTTACGATGTTGTCAGCGATGTCATCTCCAATCCCTACAAATACGGTCAGTCAGGCACTCAAATGTTGACTCATTCCCTCAGCATGGTTCTCCAGTTTCATCATCAGCCTTCCGATAAGGATGCCGTCAAGCATTATATCTACAAGTCTGATAAGCTATTGCATTGGTTTGCAGGTTTCAATAACTCGGACTCGCCATGCTGCTCTCTCGGGAATATAAGGCCCGCTCTCACGTGCATTCCCGCATCCACCCTTTGCAAGGATCGAAGCAAATACGTCTTCTGGGATGAATACCATCCAACTGATAAAGCCAACCAGATAATTGCCGGTGAACTAATAAAGAAGTTCGGGTTTCTACGCGCGAATCAAGCCAAGTCCCCTTCACTTGCCCCTGCTGTTGCTCCATCCCCAGGATGATAGCTTAAAGTACCGAGTTCCGCCTGATATTTACCAATAAGAGAGCCATATTTTCACCGAATAAAAAATAAAGTGCTGAAACTACGTACTGCTACAGATTGTATGACTGCTCCATGGTTATGGTTCTGAGGCTAGAATACAGATCTAACTCATCTCTGTTCTTCATAATGTCTCTGTTCTCCATAATCTGCTGTTATCTTAACATACTTAATCGGCCGGCAAACACGTATCATAGGGCAAGATCGAGATGCGTCTCCTCCGGCATAGCAATCAACGTGCTGCTCTATGATCTTTATACTCTTCAAGTATCAGTAATAAGTAGGGGAGAATCAATGCTATATAAAACGGGTAAGGGGGGGAAGAAACTGCGCAAGTGGTCCTACCCAGCTTACTGGGCTCATGGGCTGCAGCCAGAACTGCTTGAGCCTTTTCCCTCTGTTTGCTTTGACCAATCTAAGACACCAAATTCGAAAATATGGTTTTTCTTTTTTGAGAATTTTAGAATAAAATAGGAAAAGAGATAATAAAAAGGAAATAAAAAATTTTAGGATAAAAATTGAATTTACAATCTCCTAGTTGTTATATCGAGAGTAGTGCTACTACACTAAACATCTTTTCTCTTGGAAATATGATTTGATATAAATATATTATCTTTGATTTTGAACTGAAATATCATGATCAATTCTTGTTCTCGTGCGCTTCATCAATCTTTTTCTAAATACACGAGTCTCATTTATAACGATAATTATGGTTCTTGAATCGTAGTTAAGTTACCATCCCTAATATTATAATAAATTAACTCGTACTGATCTGTCAAAATCACATTAGGATTATTAACCTTATCATGATTTAACAGATAATAATCTTACTAGTGACTTTTAGCCGACCACCTTGCCGACCCTCGAATTAACAAGTCAGCGTCAAACAGGAAAAGTTAGATCAACAAATTGTAATTCATCAACACACAACCTGCCCCTAAAGTCTCTCAACAGTTTATTAAGTCAATGTCGGTTTTTTCTGTCCTCCTTCGTCGATTGATAACATGCACGAGCCCATGTCAACTCCCGATCTAGAATAAAACAAGAGAATATAATGGAGGAAGAGATATCGGAAAACAAATAAATAAATAAATGCAGTGACGAATAGAGTCGAAATCACAAAAACTTATCGGATTGATCAGTTCCTCTAATTGTATAAAGAACATGAATATTTATTTATAGGATGATAAAGAACATTGGTTAACCTGAATCATCCTTATAATCCTATTTTAAATAACTTATTTTTCTAAAAAGTAGGAATATTATATCTAACATAGTTATAGTGCTCATATCCAAGCAAAATTTGATTAAAATATAAACAAGTGCATGAAATAAATTGGGGTTGGTGAAGGTAAATTAATAATAATATTATTATCATTATTTCATTTGCATTTGTTGGTGAATATAACTCATGTCTATGGGGAAACCCCAATAAAAAATTAGATAAAATATTTTTCAAAATTAGAATTTTCCCCTTTTTGGAAAGAACAGAAGCAATCCAACTACGACATGGGACACATAGACTAAATATTTAGTGTATGCTACATAACAAATTTGTTGTGTACACGTACACACTCTAGGATTATTATTGTTTTAATCTTTTAGGTTTTTAAAATTAAAAAAAAAACAATTACACCAATATCTTTGCATGAGGCAATATGTTATTGCTCACTCTTATTTTATATATGTATAATCTATGGTTTAGTCGTGTCATCTGTCGAGTTAATTCGTAATTACTCGATACTTGTATAAAAACCATTTCACCCCTTTTTTTTTCCAACAAATTTTGAATTAGTTATGTGTTTTAAAGATGATGATGATGACATGTCAAGTGTCTGTTCTCCAAGGTCATGGATGGCATGATGGTTAAGGTTTACTTGTAATTTTCTTGGAGTTGGATCGGTAGCCAGAGGGAGAAAAGTAGTGATTCTCTAATTCCATATCCTTTTGTAAGTGAAGTTCGGTGGGCTTTCAAATGATGTCGATCGATTTGAGTTCATCAGTAAATCTTCATAAAATTATAAATTATTTTTATTTATAAAATTTAAATCTAAAAATTTACTCAAAAAAAATTTACATAGTAGGAAGAGGAGGAATGAGAAGAAGAATACTTATGTTAAATCCATCTTCATTTATAGTTAAATTAAAGAATAGTGATAATAAGTAACGTAATTTTTCATCCATACTAGTCCGTATTTTCCATGTGTCTTTGTCACGTCAGCATCCACTTATGTATCATTGAAATTAATGTGCCGTGGTAGATACATGAACAGAAGACTGAACAACATGATACACGATTAAATAATTCATATTTAATTAAAATACGTGGGAAAGCTAGTGTTAAAAATTTAAAAAAAAAAAGAAAAAAGTAGTGTTAACTTTATCTTTTTTTAAAGAGAAGAAATTGTATTTGGATATTTGATCTCTCTCTCTTTTGTTGCTTTGCTTGAAGTGGATATTTATTTATCAAAATAATAAAATCCAAAAATATTCTCTATAGATGAGGACAAACGATGTATGATTTAGATTTATTGTCCTCAGTTTTGACAAGTAAGCGGACAAAGCACAACATGAGTAGTTGTTGCTGGGGGCGGCTAATATCATTGCAAATTCTTCCACGAATTGATTTTTTATTTTTTATTTTACGGTCATAAAGAATATTTAGCATTACAAAGGAGACCGAACGAAAAGAGGATGAATTGCATATGAAGAAAAGTTCAATTAATAAAAAAATTAAACTCAATCCTCCGAAAAACGATGCACTGCATCCAATCCCATTTTAATCTATTCTTTCTTGGTTGGTTCTTGTGGGCCAATAACAACGACTTGCTTTAGTAGAGGCCCTTTTCAAGAACTTTATTCACCAAGGACGTTAGCAAGAACTAACCAATAGCGTCCCGCCACCTCATCTCGCACATCTAAGGGAAAATAAAAAAGGAATGAAAAAAAAAAAATCATGGCAGCTGATGCGAGTAAAATCCATCGAACACTAGCAGTGGCTTGGGTCCGATGCGAATGCAAATGCCCGGGCCGGTTTCTTGTCGAATACGAGTGTAGTACCCCCGAGTCCATTTCTTCCCTTCTTCTCCCATGGAAGAGTTGCATGGGAAAACAAACAATCGCACGATCGATTCAAGTCCATGGGATTATGTGCTGCGAAAACCGATCGAATCAGCACACTGGATCAGTGGATTTTCGGAGCTTGCCCAAGAGGGCAAATCGGGTATGAGCCGTGCGGGGGGACAATGAAGAATCTAAATCGCCGAGGCCACAGAGAAGTTGTGGCTGAGAATGGAGGGCACGCGCTGACGTGGCACCCACCCCACAAGTCTAAACGGATCAAAAACTGGGTCGACAGCAAAACTTTACATGCCAAGCGAGCAGTGGCCTGAGCGGGGAAAAAAAAGGGCTCGTCTTTCCCGAGAGGATTTTTCTCTCTGCTTGACTTTGGGAGGGCACCTTCCGTTTGGCTGCCGAGAAAATGACAGAAACCAAGAATCCGGCGATCAAGCTCTTCGGGAAGAGAATCAAGTTGCCGCTGTCGCCGGAAGGAGTCTCTCCTTCTCTTCCGTCGGTGGATTCTGTGGAGAAGGAGGCAGAGGAAGAAGACGATGGAGAAACAGAGCAGGTACAGTTGAGCACTGAGCTGGCTCTCTTTCGCGAATTTGAAGGATACCCATTTGTGGGAACAGCACCGGAGCAATTGGGTTGATCTCAGTTTTTTGGGGTCTCTGCTTTAATAATCTGTTCCCATTATGCTGCTTTTGAAACTTGAAAAGAACATTTTTTTGGGAGGGGGTGGGAAAGTCGATTCTTTAGTTGTAATTTCGCAGTTTAATACAACCTGAGATGGAAACTTTGGATTTGAAGATATCTGTGGGCTCTTAGTTTGATTCTAACTTTCGGCAACCGATAAGCTTGCACTTTTTTCCTACCGAAAAATTTGAGGATTTTTCTTCATGTAAAGCTGTTGTGAGGTTATTGTGGTGACTTTCACTTGTTATTGGGCCGAAGAAATGTTTACTTAGCATAACTGATCAATTCAACTAAGCTGTTCTGCTGATCGATCTTGACGGCCGTGGTTTACAAAAGATTTGCTCAAAATTTCTCATCCTTTGTGGTTGTTTTTATCAGAATCCTTATGAAGAGCAGGCGATTTCGAATAACCGGAAAGAGGGTGAACCATCTCCCAGTGCGGAAGGGCCAATTAGTCCTCAGGACTCACCGGACTCCGTGAATCCGAAAACTCCTCCTATCGATGAGGAAACCTCGGAATCAAAGGCTCCCAGGACAGGGAAAGTTCCCAAGGATTCACCGAAACCTCAGGAGAAAGCATTAAAGAAGCCGGACAAGATCCTCCCTTGTCCCCGGTGCAACAGCATGGAGACCAAGTTCTGCTACTACAACAATTACAACGTGAATCAGCCCCGGCATTTCTGCAAATCGTGCCAACGCTACTGGACTGCCGGAGGTACCATGAGAAACGTTCCCGTGGGAGCAGGACGCAGAAAGAGCAAGAGCTCGGCATCACGTTACCGGCACATCAGCATCTCTGAGGCTCTACAGGCAGTAGCCCGGGTTGATCCCCCCAATGGAACCCTCCAACACTACCCTAGCTTGACGCCAAATGCAACAGTCCTCAACTTCGAACTAGGCCATCATGATCCCGTGCCTCTGCAGGTGGAGAAAAGGGCAGCCGGGACCCTAAATGGTCCGTATTGCTACAACGAGCAAGGTACAGCTAAGGTCTCCCATGAAAGGGAAGACAATCGGGACGATCACTCGAGTAGGATTTTTCCAAACGAACATCCGATATCAAACCTTAGCAGGGCCATCCCTCAAGTTCCTTGCTTGAACAGTGTTCCCTGGCCTTACAGTGTCCCAATCTCATTTTACCCACCAGGCTTTTGGGCTTGTAGTAATGTTGGTATTGCAAATGCCTGGAACTTTCCTCTAGTATCGCCTCCGAGCCTAATCTCAGCCCCAAACTCACCAGTCCTCGGGAAGCATCCAAGGGAAGAAGACATGATTAAAGCCAATGGTCCGGTGGAGCTGCATGCTGCAAAGCCGAAGAACGGATCTGTTCTGATCCCAAAAACTCTGAGAATAGATGACCCGAACGAAGCTGCAAAGAGCTCAATATGGGCAACCCTAGGGATCAAGAGCGAGTGCGAAACAAAAGGAGGTCTGTTTAAGGGATTCCAGCCAAAGGGGAAGGAGAACGAGAAGGTAGAGACTGAAACCGAGAAGTGTTGGGTCCTGTGTTCTAACCCGGCAGCCTTGTCTAGATCCCTGAACTTCCACGAGAGCACTTGAATGAAGAAATGGCTGAAATCTCAGTGAGTGGTAGGATGAGTAGGGTTGGTTAGGAAAGTGTATTGAATTGAACAGGAAGAAGCTCTAGAGGGAACCTGAACTAAATTTTTGTCATTCTCCTAGACTGAAACTGAAAAGGGATGACTCCTCGTGTACTTTGGCTTTGGGATTGTTGACCTTGTTGCTTGCTGTACATAACTCTTCTTCAGGATCCTGTGTGTTCGGACTGTTAAAAATGGAATAAAACCCTGCAGTTTGGTTCTATTTTCTTCTCTCATCTTAACTGAAACATATGCAAACTGCTCCATTGCCCCTTTCTTCCTCAGGAGGGACTATTTGGTTGGATGAATTCTTTGGATGCAAACTACACGTAGATGCATTCCGACTCTAATCGTTGTCCCTACTCATCTTTTATCCTACCAACTTGCGGAGAAGACATGGAAGCAGTGAACACAGACGCTGGCCTCTCTCTTGTTTTCTTCTGCTTGAGCAGGATCAACTTGCGGGAAGTGAAACATCTGTACTTGCAAGACATGGAGATATTTTCTTGTTCTCTGACGGCAAATATAGGCCACATTTTCTGGGTATGACAATAAATATTAAATTCGTGAAGTTTCGTCCTATTCATGGGGCCCCACCTTAAGAACTCACTAGCGAATCTCCACCGGCAGCTTCTTGACTTTATCCTGTTCGATTGCAAGTAAGGGCAATGTGTGTAGTGAGTGGGAACAGGAAGAAACGAGATTAAAACTGCAGAGTATTGTGACTTAGTGATGTAAGTATGTATTATACAAGATACCATCTTCCCATTGAAAGTGGCTAGAGTATTCTCACTTGATCACCAGCTTAATTTTGAACTTGGAAAAGATTGAGTTATTGGCTCTCACTCGGTTGTTCTTATAGTCAACCAGGCACAGGAACTAGATGCCAGTGCAGATTAAGTGCGATCTAAAAGGCTTTCAAAAGGGGAACCTTTATAAAGAATAAAGGTGGGAAATGATGACATGAAGGCACTTCACACAAGTGGGGCTCTTTAGTTTGACCTATTCTCTTTCTGATAAATATGCTAATGAGATTAACGTTTAAACTTACATACTTGAGATAAGGTACGAAGAAAATGGCAAGAAACCGGTACCCCTTTCTCATTTGAACCCGGTGATATCGTAGGTATATGTGTGACTGCAGATCGATCTAAATGCTCGGATGTATTCTTATGTACTCCTTATATCATAAATCTTATAAAGCGTGGTTAAAACCCAACGTCTTACCTCTGTACGTACTGTATGTTTGACTGCTGGGAGTGCAAGGAGAGCAAGAGTGTCGAGAGATGGGGGAGATCATCATTACGCACAAAGTTAGAGCGCAAAGTCAAATTAGAGGAGTGCCCTTTTCATTCCCTTTTTAATTAAGATTCAAACTTCGGTTCTCTGCCACATGAGAATTAGGTTTAGAAGGCAGGAGAAACTGAGTTGATGCACTGTATTATCTATCCTTGTCTGTGAAGTTTTTAGCATTCTCTTAGCTTTTCCTTCTACTAATCTTATTTTATATTCATATTCATTCTCCGTAATAGGGGAGAAATTACAACAGTTGAATGTGATCATGATGATACGTGATAATTAATATATATATATATATATATATTAGGGTTTGCAAAGAGGATGAGCACTTGCACTTGGAGATATCTTCACATGTCAGGTGAGTGGTGCACCAACCAAACACACACACACTTGTCTTGGAAGCGTCCCTATGGACATTGACTGACTACTACCCAAAAGGCAAAGGAAATTAAAAGAAAAAAAAAGGCAATCCCTTTTGCTTTCGTTGTTGCTGATGAGATGAGAAGCATCCTCGGGAAGAAAGCTCGACAGTGAGCCCTTTAACTTTTCTATTGCAGACAATAAAAGAAAAGGAGAAGAAGAGAAATTATATGTATTTATTGAAATAATTCTGCGTAAAAGATATATTTGATAAATTAAGAAAATTAATAACTATAAAAAATCTCTAATTTTAAATTTGGACCAATCATAACACTACTTGCAATATCACTTTCGACCATCAAATATGAAACAAGAAAAAACGAAACCCAGAGCAATGAGTGATGGGACTTCCACTGACAAATATTATGTTATCTTCCTTCCCCTGTTGATGAGGGACTCGAAAAAGACCTGCCGTAGTGTAGACGTCGTTAATCAACTCTCATTTTGGGTTTTCATCATCGCGCTAGCGATGTCAGTCGCCCATTGGTTTTGGAAAATTCAAAACCGCGTTTCCATCCCTCCCTGATCATTATTTTCCCAACGAGTAAGCGACCTTCCGTTTCTTGAATCTCTCTGTTTTTCAGAGATCGCGGCGGGCTACCCGGGACTTGGGAGTTTCGAACTTGTTATACTTTGACCGCCAACACGCGTTTTGTTTATGTCTTCATGGGCTTTGGACTTTAAAAAGGTCTGTGCGTTTCCCTTATACATAGAGCCTCCGTGATTTGGAAAACAAGAAATCCTCCTGCATCAAACGGGACACTTTCACTACTTGGAATCAGAAGGCAGAATTCTGAAACTGCAAATAGTAAGCACTACACAGTATGGCAATTGCTTCTAAAATATCCATTCAACCTCATCTAATGGAGAATACATCAATTGTCAATGATGAATCAATACGTTCATCAGCACTACAGTAGAGAAAATCTGAAGATCCAGCTGAAGATCATTCCTCCAATTTTTTCTAGATCAAGATAAAACCGGCTATTGTTGCACTCCGCTTGAAGTATGTTTTAGATTGCAGTAGGAGTTCATATTTCTTTTGTGCCTTTCAACGCTGTGGGTTCTACGGAATAACTTGCACGAGAATGGAAAAGAACATTGATCATTCATTGTATTCTGCATCCCCCTGAATCTTCTGCTCGACGCACATTCCCACAAGCAGATAGCTCAACCAGATCCATGTCCCGATCTGCACTTTACACCAAAAATGGAAAACAGGAGGTAAAATGAGTAGCCGACGACCTAGAAGGCAAGAGCTTCTAGTCGAGGTTGCAAGAGCAATTACAATCAGGATTGCTCGCCCTAACCTGAGACACGGCAATAAGAGCTTCTCCGGATGAGTTCGGCTCTTGATATGTCTGTCTGGTTTCCCTTTGATCTGTTGACTGTTGCCTGCAGACCATAGAACAAACATCAAGTTACTCTGAAAAGTAAGAACTAGGCAAAATAGGGAAAATTGATCTTGAGTTATATCTGAGCTTCTTAAGTTACAGACAAAACATGAAGGAATAGAGAACCCCCTAACACTGGCTTTAGTTCACAGTCCGTGAAATCAAGAATTTATAAAGGAATTTACTGCGAGTGATAGCTCTGATAAAGGCATAGAGTGGCCATTTTTTTAGCTACACGAGGTCATAATGGCACCTCATAAGGGCGAATGGATATGTATCTGTCTGTGTTTCTACATGTGAACTTAACAGACACAGGACTTGTTGGCTTATGAACGAAGCCAAAGAAAGATGACTGCATTTACATACATGTATATATCTTGCAGCCATGCTTGAGCATTTATATTTTCAAGAGAAGCAACCTATAAGGGAATATACATAATGTAGACAGCTATACCTGTAAAACCTGACAGTTTTCCAGCGTGCTTTGTCCACCCTAGAATTTAGGAGCAAGAAGAAGATGAAGAGGAATTAAATCAGTCCTAAAATAGCAGTTCAGTAAAATGTAAAACAGCTGGGATCATCTTCGAACACATTCAGATGACAAAATGATGGCCGACAGTGAAATAGCTAATAAGATTCCTACACTGTCTTTCTATCATCTATTGCAAAAGTCTCTAACTATTCTCTTATTGACTATAATATTTCATTTTTTGATTAAGTGATGATAATATTTCACCCTCCCCATAATGAAACTCCCACGGTCTGACATTGAAAAGAAAGGCTTGCTTAGCTCAACAACAAGTATTGAGTATTAGCTTACAAGGAAATTCACTTTTCAAATGGCAACTTAGTAAAACTAAATGGTATTAGAGAGGACAGTACAGTATTCGATCTGCAGCAATTCTCACAATTTAAAGAAAAAGATTAGCAAATTCTGTCCCATTGCTGCTTAGGTACGGGCAAACATCAATTGTCATTTACACGAATAAAAGATTGGCTCGGTTAGGGTTAGACTTGTATGTATGTAAATATTGCTCTGTCCTGTGAACTGATGTGGACTACTGGAGAAGCTACGGTCTAACTCTCGTATTATTTTCATTAGTTGAACTCAAGACACAAACAGCAAATTCAAAAATAGGAAAAAAAAAGAATTTTTATGGAAACCTCCACGAACATAATCAAGGGATTGATCTATGAATTGAGTCTTAGAGGAACTCAAAGTAAGAGTAACAGTACGGGGCTAGGGGGGATGACATATGATATTTTAATAAATCAACGGATAATATCAGCAAAACTTCTTTAATCCGTCCCTGAAAATAATCCCTCAATTGAAATCCCCCCTTTAAGCATCTTCATCAACAGTTTTGAATCCAGACAGGCACTACAGATCGCCATTCCTTTATTTGCAGAAGCCACAAACGATCTTTAATCTAATCAACCTTCAAAAGTTCTCCATTTTACCACAATCGAGCCGAAAGAAGGCACGGATTCCCATTAAAATTTCAACTTTTTTGAATTTTCAGGCATTTGCAGTTCTAGCTGTAAGAAATCCAACAAGGCTTCTTCGACTGCCGAACCAAAAAAAGCATTTTCTTTACATTTTTGTACCGTCATACACAGCACGAGTATATCTAATGCACTAATCTCAACAAGAGGATGATAGACAAGATGCCAACAGCAAAGGGAAAGACAAACTCAACGGCCAAAACCTAAGCAGGAGCCTGCTTCGCAGCACAATACCATAAATTGAGAATCACATTCAACTGAGGACCAGAAGTTTTAGTACCCTGGAGTAAGGAACAATGTGGTCGTAATCATGGCAGAGGCACCCGGGGCAACCCACGAGCTTGCGGAACACGATATTCCCGACCGCGTCCTTGCGCCACCGATCAGGGTCACGCCCTTTGACCTTCTCCGCCTTCTCCCAGCACTGCTGCTTCACACTGTACGGGAAGCTACGAGGGTTCGCGCTAGGACTTGGGGCGGTGGTGCCGCCCGGAAGCGAGATTTCAAGGTTCTCAAATAAGGGGCCGGCGGTGGGGTCCTCTTGCACGATCTCGAGGTCCCGGTGTATAGCAGAGGACGACGGAGCGAGGACGGAAGGGTTCAGTTCAGGTGGGAAGGCGCCGGTCTGGCCACGAGGTGGTGACTGAGAACGGCCGCTTCTGGCTCTTCTGTGGGGTTGCTTGGTAGGCTTCATTTTCTTTACAGACAGAAGATAAGGAAGAAGAAGACCTCTCCCTTCAATTCATCTTTTGCCCGGCAAATATTGCTAAATTGCACATTTTTTTCTTTTTATTTAAGGTTTACAATTTGTATCATATCGTGTATATATACATATATATATATGTTTAAATATACATGTAATTAATAAATTAATACAATATAATTATACTAATAAAATTATCCTAATATAATTTCACAAATAAATTTTAATGCAGAGAAATTAAAATAATAATACACGTATTTAAATAAATTAATATTTGTAAGACATATTTAAATAAATATAATTAATAGTGCTTTATAAATATAGAGAGGTTTATCGAACTTTAATTCTAAATCTATTTAATTACGTATAATGTCCGATTAAAAAATTATGAGCCATACTTTTTCCCCCTTAAAAAGTTAGTTTTTTATTGAGTAATAAAATAGTATGAATTATAAATTTCACAAATCCAACTGTTATTATTTAAAAATTAATAATTTCTATCCTATCAATATATTAATAAATATTTATTTATTTAAAAAATATTATGAGCCATTCGATTATGTAAAAGATATATGTAAAATAGTAGATTGATTAATATTCTAATTATTATTAATGATATTCGTGGTACTTCACAAGCCGGAGATACGCCGGATTTGAGCTATACCGTAGGGAAAGGGCAAGGGAATGCATACTTGGTCAACCAAGTCTACGGATAATATGACCAGAACTTGATTCTGTTGGCCCAAGGGAAGGAGTATCATCATCGTCATCATCATCAAACCATACAAAGAAGATGATGCGACTCGTGGTTGATGGATTGATTCATCAGACAGCCAAACTCGATCCGATCAAATAATTCCTCTCGAGTGAACACGTCTGACGTATACTCCACACCGCCCGTTGCTAGCCATCATTGATCATGGGTTCCCGAGTCTTACTCATGTTTCATACTTGAGGACCGGACATTCCTGTTGATTATTAAAAACGGGGTGCTGAGAAGACTTCATCTTGTCCCGTCTCCCGAGTCTCTTGGCCATGTCTTGCAAGGTGGAAATTCCAACGAGACTTTCATCATTGCGTGTTTCGTGATGAGCACTGCCCGTTTGAAGCATCTTCAACAAGTACGAAGAAGTTGCCTTGATATCTCGCAGAACAAATGCATCAACGAGCCCAAGAATTATTGGGAAGCCCGCCCGTCAGGATGATTCGCCATTAAAAGAAAAAAAGTGTGGGGGCAAAGAGGAAAGCTCTGGATCGCTTTTGTTTATGGAGAAGAGGAAGACCACTATCAGTGACGCGCCCCGCTGCATTTTCTCCACCATTTCATCATAGACAAGACCTTCTGTGCAAGTCTTCTTCCCCAATCTCCCCCTTCTTATATAGCCCCTCGCTCCGGCTTGGATAATAACCCGTCTTGAGCTCGATCTCCTCCTCTTCCTGCCCTCACTCTCTTTCTCTTCTCTTCCCTTGGTGAGTTAGTGACCTGTCACTCTCTTTTTTATTATCTTCACCCAGAAACTGCAATGGAGCAACAACTGGAGAAGTCCTTGGACGGCCCTTTTTCCATTCTTGCCGTAATCTTAGCACTCATGGTCCTTGACCTCGTCCTCATCATTCGAGATTTCTATTCTAACTTGAGATGTTTTCTCCAACCTCTTCTTCAATTCCTCTACACACCACGGAGAGCATTTTTTGGCTTCGGCAGAAGAGGTAATCTGGATGTCCAAGTCCCACAATCTCAACTGCTTCCGTCCCACGAATCCCAGGTAGGACGAATCTCGGACAGAAAATATGTTGATGAGGTGAAGCTGAGTGGGGTGGATGCTCAGCTAGTGATGGAAAGACTGGGGATCTTTTGCAACCCAGAAGGTGATGGTTGGCCCAAGGAGGATATAGGAGCTACGCAAATTGCAGAGCTGTTCACTGAGAGAGAGCCAAGCCTGTGCGAAGTAAAGGAAGCCTTCGACGTGTTTGATACGAACTGCGATGGGTTCATAGATGCTAGAGAGCTTTGTAGCTTCCTATCTTCCTTTGGGTTCTTGCAGATATCTGAAGACGATTGCAGAAGCATGATACGAGCCTTCGACGAAGATGGAGACAGTGTCATCGATTTCAGAGAGTTCACAAAGCTCGTCGAGAAAAGCCTACACTAGATATAAGCCCGAACCCTTCGGGACAGTTGCTCATTTCCTTAATAAGTGGCAAAATGTTCTGAGTTTGCGGGTAACTCGTCCAATAAGTCTGCAGTTCCGGCGATCGTTTCGGTGGATTCTGCACTTCAAACGGCCATGAAGGTGCATATTAATTCTATATTTTTTTTCTCCATACGTAAATTCTATCGTATCCGAAAGATTTGAAACATCAGGGGTCGGTCTGTGAAGATATCAATTACTATTCAAGTTCTACGCCACATCGAGCGATCTAAATAGGATGTGATTCGGGTGGTTGTACGAATTACGGCTGATTGAAGTTTCCCTGTACACAGGAAGCTCTTGTTCATGTTTACACATCTGATGCACAAAAATTTTCGCTTATACCCTTACAACAGAGGGGAGAACAGAACAGCGTATCATCTCCAATCACATCCATCTCATTTCATCTCCTCCGAATCGAAACTAATTAATCAGCTTAGTTGCCACTAAGGGTTTGGACAATGGTGTTGTGCCACGGGTCTGAGAGGTGCTGCAAGAGGTTGTCGAACGGCCCCTTACCAGTCACATTATGCTGCACAACAAATCCCAAGAACGCCAACATTGCCAGTCTACCTGCAGAAAAAGTCCAGGAGAATCGCCCTATTAATAACTGAATAACTGATAGTGTCCACTAGGCACTTAATAGCACACGGAAAAACGGATGCAACGCATTTCCCAGTTAAGCTGTACACACCAAGTCCAAATTGGATATGAACTATCCCCTGAACCAAACCACCTAAAAACAGTCTTCTCCGGTTTAATTCCAATTAACGGGCAATTCTAGCATCAAGAATGGAAGGTAATCTAGTGACAGTTCGGTTATCCATCACCAAGATGAGGCAACTGAGGGAGGAGGAGTTTAAATACCATTGGCTATTTCTTTCTCCTTGGCTTCAAGTGTGGGAGCAAAGTTGAGAGGGTTGAAGATGCCACCGGGGTAACCCACTTCATTTGGAGGTAAGCTGTACTGCTTGAAGATTGGGTCCTGGTTCACGCTACCTGGATTCTTGATGTCCTGCCATCTCCTGATCTCGACGTAGTGGAACAGGATGAACTCAATCACGAACAGAGTTGACGATGAAGCAAAGTACTCCTCCTTCCCTGCGTCGTACCACTTGGGTACATTTATGATCCCGATGCTGGTGAAGACTTCTGGAAGGAGCATCCCGGCAACTCCCAGCATGGCCCATCTGCCGTTGACAAGCTCAGCCTGGACGAACCACTTCAAGTTCTCGGGGTCCTCCGCAAGTCCCAGGGGATCGAACCCATTGTCACCGGGAAGACTGATTATACACAAAACGACCTCTATCAGGTAACCTGAACTTTTCTCCTAAGTAACACGTTAACATACAGTGATGAGTGATCTAAATAGTACTGTAGACTGCATATTAGAGTGCTGACTCGGTTAGCAGTGTTGAGTGTTGCATCCCCGAAATTTTAGAAAGGTCTTGACTTAAATCACGGACCTTCCATCGAGGTAAGCCGGTGAGGCCAAACCGGGAAGCCACTCGCCCTTCTTGGCTTCGACCCTGAAGGAACTCGATGAGACTGGTGTAGGCACCTGCCTGAGGGACACCTCACGGTTAAGTCTGCCCGATGATCCGGTCAAGAACCTGGACCTGGACGAGCACGGCCGGAACACGGTGGCTGAGGCTTGCATCGTGGCGGTGGCCATGGCTGGATATTTTTCCTACTCACACCGGAGAGAGGATGAGGGATTCGGTGACGCTAGTGGTGGCAGCTCTTTCTGAACTTTGTATTCGTGTTCTGTGGTTGCCATCCGATGGGAAGAAGCGACGGCTGATATTTTCACAGCTGTTGATCCAACGGGTCCAGGATGGTTTCTCGGGTTTGGATTGGCCAATAGGATGTCGTATTTCTTATCCTTATCTGCCTCTCGACATCTCTGTATCCGGTTCTTTGCCGCCGTTGGTTGCGGGAAGATACTGTGGGTCCCGCCAGTGCCACGTAGGGAATACACCTGGCCATTGGTTGATTATCGTGTCACGTGGTTTCAAACATGGACTTCAATTTGAAAGGTAATAGCCGTGGCGGACCAACTCTAGTCCGTGGTGAAACAAACTTAGTTGATTTACCTTATTGAGGCTCACGGGTCCGGCGGCCCGATAACAACTCTAGTAGTCTACGGCAAAGGTGGCCCAAATGAGAAGAAATCTCGGGCCTAATGTGGGCCCCTTTAACAGGACCATTGGGCCTAGCTGATTTCCATCATACAAACAAAGTTTGGGGACTCAAGTGCAATTAAGCGAAATCTCAATAGCCGCTCCTCCTCGATGTTCGCTCACCAGAAACCCTAATCCCCCTCAGTCCCATGAAGACGCCTGTGTGATTCCACTTCAGTTCCTCTTCCTATGATCCTATCTAGAGCTGCAAGGCCCATAACGTAAAGCCTGAAAAATCGCTTCTCTAAGTTGATTCCATTATCTACTCTGATTTTCTTTTGAGGCGTTCATTGAATTTGATTGTGGAAGTTTTATATTGTGATCGTTTTCTGGGAAGATCATCTCCTCTGTTTGGTTTCGGGGAAATTTTTTTATTTATCTGTATTGGTTAATGGATTTTGTCTTATTTTAGAGCCACATTTACGGAGAATGTCTTGTTTTGCTCATTCTAAGATGTCCCCTGACCCCTAGTATGTGGAGCTAGTTTTTGGTTAATTGATTGTCATTAGACTGCTTACGAGCTCTCTGAATAAGCTGCATTTGATGTCTCCAATTGTTCATGAATTGTTCGAGTCATTTCATGTCTAGCTCTCTTGGAACAGCTACTGGGAGATTAGATTTTGTCTTTTCATTTTCTCCTTATATCTGTTATCAGCAAAATCAAGACTGCGCCACTGTAACTTTCTTTATTCCCAGTTAAGAGCTCAGATTATGCTCTTCTTTTCATGGGTATTCCGGAGGTTTTCTCATTCTGGGCAGAGCTGTTGCAACAAAGCACAGCCTGTATTTGTTTGTTGAATGTCAATATGGATCTTTCATTTTCTCTATCAGGTCTTGTTGTTCGTGCAAGTGACGATAACAAAGACAGGGACATCAGCAACTCCTTGGAGAATGATGAATTGTCATCGGGAATCTCTCTGATGCACGAAATCTTTCTACACTGGGTAGCAGTGTTGTGCTGTTTTAATTTGCCTCCTGCGTCATTTCCTTTGACTGCTTAGTTTTTCAGTTCAAATGTACGTCAAATTTCCCTTTTGATTAATCTCATCTCAAGAAAGCCTGATGATTGTTTCAACAAGAACGGAGATTTGAATGGTGCTATTTGTTGTAGCCTAGTCCCTGACAGGGCTCCAAGTGCACCTCCTGTAATCAACAACTCTGAATTGATGAAGGCTGAAGGTTGCTTCCTGCTTTGTCTACACTTGTGGACAACAACAGTTGGTGCTTTCCCTTTTTTGGTTGCTGATGGCTTTGCCCTATGACATACAACAAGCTTGCGTAATCATCTTACTCTGCAGGTTGCTATGAGTGTATTAGCTTTTGGTGGTGAGCTCTTGTTTATTCGGTGTCATTATGTTAAGAAAAGCATGTGAAGGTAATCTGGATTCACAGGGCAAGACAAGTGGATTGGGACAGTAGGCTGGTATTATCTGTTATGGTGATGTAAACCACCAGCTGTCAAAGTCAGAGCCATGGTGTCTGACGTGTAAAGGTCACTTGGATCATACCCATTTCCCATTCCTTTATCTGAAAGCGAAATCCATGTCCCATCTCATATGCTTCGGTTTTTCTTTTTCTCATCTCAAGCCTATCTTGCATGTAGCCCCTTGTAATGTTGTGGCTGGCCGGTGAAAGTTCTGATTTCGACATCACGGCATCTTGGTAAGAATGGATTACCATTAGGATAAGCTCAACTTGTTATGGTCTTTATGTTATGACATTTCATTCATTATAACAGTGCAAGGAGAAATTCCATCCAATTATACAGCCTTCAAATGGGGTTTTCTAAAGTGTGTTGCATAGATATTTTGCTAGTAGCAGATCTTTTCATTTTCTTTGTGTAAACTCATTTGCTGCAAACTCTCTTCGTACTTTCAATCCTATCTCTCTAGAATCACCAATAAGTTGAGGCCCTTTTAACATTATGGGTTCATTTCACTATGGAATCTTATTTTCCTTTGCTAGGCTCTGTACTATTGAGCTTGTTATCTGCACTTTACGATGGATAGGATAAGTAAGACTATTTTGAACTCTTTGTGAAAAGTGTTTGTTCCCTTAACACAACACTTTGTCTGTAAACCCTCAGACAAAATCCCCAACAAGTTCTAGGTACAAATTAATTTTCATGTACTAAAATGGGGAAAAGTTGCCACTATCCTTTTGTCTGTGCCAATGGATTCGGACAATTACCTGTTGATTAACAATTTTGTTCTTGTTCTCTAATAACAGTTGTCCATGCTCGGCAACGGCCAAGTCCTGCAATCTATTTTCCTTGCTAGGCAATGGGAAATCCATTGATATTTCACCACAAGTTGCCAATTTCAGCAGCTCAGAATCGTCCAAGCCCTTTGCTGGCCCAATGCTGCACCCCTCACTCCCATGCTTTGCGAGCGCTTGATCTGATGTTTCAAAGACATTATAAGTTCAAGAAGCTTTGTTTCAAAACCCTGAAAGTCTAAACACTCCTTTTCATCAGATGAAACCAAAATTTCTAACTTACAGTGGCATTTGGACAGCTGAAGCTGCATACATGCCCCTCAGCACCACGACAGAAGTGAAAGAATGGGACTACACAGATGTGGAGACAGTTGCACGTTGTCCTGAGTTCTTTGCAGTTCACTTTCAGGAGAATTGCTTCGGGGTTCAAGAATCAACTCCGGAAACAGTCAAATCAAGGAGCTGACCTTCATGGAAGTGATGCTGCATAAACTTCAAATAATTGGTCATGCTTCAGAATGCAGGATAATGAACTTATATTTTGATCGACGGAAATGGTGCTCAGTGTTCTATTCTTCCACGAAGAGAGAGGTTTGCAGGGGATCTAATGCCCTAATCTCCAAAATCCTTTTTATGGGAGAAAAGAACTTGTATGCTAATGAATTCTGCAGTTAACAGCGAGGGCTCCCTGTGGTCCAATCTATGAGTCCTCAAACAGCCGACAGAGCAACAGAATCCTGAAAACCCTCTGCTTCTGTAGACTGGAGTTAATCGCAGCCTCATTGATCGCAGAAGCGCAGAAGCCACTCTTCAATGACGAAGCCATTTTGGTGGTGGGGGTCGTTCTAAATCTGAGATCTTTAAACCGTTTCAGCATGAGGTAATGAAATCCCACAAGAACCCGCTTCTCCTTGGTCATAGAATCCTGGTGACTTCTCAATAACTGATACACAATAAGACCCATTTCTTTATTTAAAGAGTTGAAAGCTGGCGAGGCTCGGTCCTGTAAAGGATCAAAAGTTACTCGGGAAAAATGTGTCCCTTTTGACCAGAATGATTCCACAAAGTGGCAGAGACTCGTGCATTTTTTGGTTTCTTCCGTGAACTGGAAGATTCAGGCGAGAAGAAGAGAGAATGAAGAACATATGTGGGGAGAGAAGGAAGGAGAAGGCAAAGGGAGCTGTTGTTAATCATAAGCAAGGGAGGGTTTTATCGATAGATGAAACACATGATTAATCATCCAATATCTGAAAGTTATAGATTAACCATCTCTGTTGCTCTACCTTGGAAACCAGCTCGACTGACGCTCTCAGGTTTCGCATAGGGAATACAACCAAGGTCTTACTGTCAGCCTCCATGGAGGCACTGAGGCACTAAGCCAGCCCTTCTAAAAAATATAGGAAAAAGCAATCAAGTTCGTGTACATGCATTGAAAGGTTATCCCCTCCCGGAGGAACTGGGAAGGAGGGGCTTTTCACAAGCTCCGTCGGTTTAGAGACTGGATTACAAGTTTTTTCCATACACATTACAACACCTTAATTGGTCATTCAATAATTCTGATAGAACTTGTGGATGGACTGACATTCTACAGTTTTCTTCAGGATTTTTGCATATGATGCAGAGATTCTACCAGTCAGAAAAAGATGACAGGATATTGTATGTAATTATTGAAGCGATGGCCTTCTAGGCTTAAGTCTTAATGGAATTCGTCAGTTCAGCCCACCGATTATGGAGCTTCTTGGAATGTCATCTTCGCGAAAGGGGCAAGGACAAGGATAGCCCATCTAGTTTCCAGTTCGAACCAGACTTCTCATGGACAAACTACTGAAGATAGGAAACTCCTACAGGTGATGGCTTGGCAATCAGTCTAAGAGCATTTGTTTCTCATTAGGATAGTGAGTTGATACAACAATATGATTGATGGAGATAATGAAATTATCTCTAATTAGTCGACCATGAAGCACACAGAGAGTTTGTAAGTTGTCTGGAGTTGAGAAATCTTTTCCGGCAAGAATTGGACTCAATAACTAAATTCAGGGGAAAGTGCAACAAAGTCTGAAGATCAAATTTAGAAAAATCTATAGCTTTTGCCAAGGAGATAACACTGGGAATGATTCAACTGAAGATCGGACCAGAATGTCCAGTAGAAGTGAGATTTCACGTGGCAAGATAGCAATTATTGAGGCCTGTTACTACATTTTGAGGAGCCAGAGAGGCAAAGAAGGATTCAAGAGCAACGATGAGGGGAAGTGATCACCCATCTCGGCGACCGAACAGGTACATTGAGTATATGGCTGATCACCCATCTCCAGCAATCATGTATATTTTCAGGACATATTGTATGAGATCTGATTTAGCATTGAGGAATAACAGATAACAGCTTAAGGCTTGTTGAGAAATTAACGCGGGAAGGGACGGGATGAGTTCTATACTCCCTTCTCTACTTTCTTCCAGCTTCTTCCAGTTCTCGGAGGCCTCCTACCTTCTGCTCAATCTCCTCAATCAGCTCCTCACGCCATAGCGCTGCTCTTGCAGATTCTTCTACATCGTCTTGCTGCAAAAGCCAATGCTTTTCCTTTAATGAGAGGAAAAGAAAAACTTCATACACACGCACGCACACACACATACAAATGTTCCATTGTTCAGTACCTTTTCATGAGTTATCGTTGATATTTGCATTAAGTTATGAGACCTTGTAGTGTAGAACTGCAGGTTCATCATTTAAGCTTAAGCTTAAGCTTTTAGATCAAAAGGCAGTAACACTTCAGACAGTTTTCCGATTTTGAAACTCACGTTTGAAGATACGAAACTGCAGACGATCCTGCTTTAAATGGACCTCTCAAATAGACAAACAACTACCTCATATTACATGATATTGTACCTGTGAACTTGAGATCGAGAATATTTCAAATAACTGTCCTGAATCAATAACAAGTGAAGGGCAGCACATACCGTCTCATAGAGCCAATTCCCGGTGCCATCTCCACCATCCTTCCTGTATGTCTCGGAATCATAATATGGATCCTTCAAGGAGCACCCGCAGAAGAAACGGAATAGGAATCAGGAATATCACAAACGATGGGAACGTATGAAACAAGTGGAAGCTTATGGGCATGCATACTTTCATCGAACCGAAGAACAAGCATCCCCAGCAGGTGAACATGATGTAGAAAGTGTCTGAAACAGAGAATTCAATTAGAGACCTATAAGGAAATTAGTTTCTTGCCGTAAAGTTCGTCTGTATATGCACGGTTGAGACTGAATTAGGTTGGACGAACTAACAAACACTCTTCAAGGCGTCATCACTGAGATGCCATATAGATTTGTTGCTGACGAAATCCCTCTGGCCTTCTGCATGCTCCACGAGGACCGCCATCAGAGGGGGCCAGTGCAGATCTGTGAGCAGTGGTAGTGCTCTAACTTTGCTCGATAGGCCTCTTCTGCTCTTAGCCTTAAGGAAGCAGACAAATTATCTGAGACCCAAGCTCACCCCATTAACGGTGCTCTGTCATCAAGTATGAAGATAAGGAATTACCTGTTGTCTCACATGGCATGGTCCTGGAAAACGGTGGGGTGTACTAAGCTGCAAGAAGAGAAATTCACCATTTCTTTATAAATCGACTAACAATCATAGGAATTGTATGTTGCCAAACTGGCCAAGTAAACACAGTAAGATTCTTCCTATCAGATACAAGTACGGTTCCGATTTCCGAGTTTTCATTACTATCAGCTGTTACATGGAATCTTATTGGTCTACGCATCATGTATTCATTTATCTGTGGAAAACAAAGCTTATACGATGACTGGGTACTGAGTTTTTGTTTTAGGACGAAACGAGGACAGCCCAAGTCTTTGTAGCATGAGAAAGAAATAAGAGCTTACAGTTACTGAAGAGGGTGTCGAGTTGAATAATCTGAACGTTCCATGGGGCTCGACGAGCGTGAAGCTCCTCATAGCTTCTGCCATTCTGATGAATGCTCTGCTCCACTCAAACAGTCGGAAGAGCTTACTATCGTTTTGTTATCGTGTCAGATAAGATGACTCCTCTAAAAACTTTATAAATAAAAACAACGCGCCCTTCAGTGGCCTATTAGCTCAGTTGGTTAGAGCGTCGTGCTAATAACGCGAAGGTCGCAGGTTCGAGACCTGCATGGGCCATTTTGCTTTCGCCGACTTTTAATGGGCTTGGGCCTGGGAACCTGCACGTTTTTGTTTGTTTTATTGAATTGTTCTAGAATCGAAGTTTCTGTGTTGGTTGGGCTCAGATACTCTGTTTTACCATTACTGTCAAAGGCAATTCTGAAAGAGTGAAATTGAATGGATGTTTTCTTTACAGAGGAAAGTCAATGCTGCATTGCTCAAAAAACATTGGGATGTGGCTTTCATTCCTTGTAGTTCCGAGACTTTGGAGACCCATAAATTTGTGCAGATGTTTTACTCTCTTTGGTTTTCTCTTCCTAAAAGCTCAGATCCCAGGTCGGTCGTGATTATCGATGTTCTTGATGATGGAAGACTAACAGGTTGAACTATGATGGAGTTGTGATTACACCAGAAGCCAGGGAAAAAGGCATTTTCCATTCGTGATAGGAAAGATACAGCGGATAGATGAACAAGTTTCTATTAAATGTGATGACAGACAGTATCTGCCTACATATTGAATTCTTACAATCTGCAGAAAACCAGAGAAACAATTGTTCAGTGTACAAGCAGTAAAAACTATGAGAGATTTACTACCCCATCTGCAAACGAGAAAAGCGTGCAACACCCATGAGATCCAATCTCTCTTTCAGGCTATTCATTTCATTGACAGAATTTGTTCCCGAAACCAAAATGTAGCAACCACAGTTGCAGTAAGTGATGTCGGCGATCCTGCTCAGTGCTCACGTTTGCAAGGCACACAAGACCAGAAACTTCAAACGTTGCTAACTTCACCACCCGTCTTGAGCAGTGTGACGTTCAATATAAAGTCAGGCGGCCAATCTAGGAGCTGAAGCTTTTTGTGGCGAGATTAGCTGTTAGCAGCTCGTTCATCTGAGCAATTTGGATCAGGAGCTGAACAATTTTCTGCAAATAACCGATTCCATCAACAGTAAGCTTACTAGTTCCTCCATTAATGGAGCTTAGTTGAAGTAGCAAATTGTAAAACCGAAGCACGAGCAGACAGAAATATAGCAATTCGCAGATATAGCATGGCTGGTAAAACGTTATAGACAAAAAAAAAAAAAAGAGCTAGAGAGAAGCGTTTCTGAGGGAATAGACCCCAACGGACACAACGGTCAACATTAAGGAACATGAAATGCGGTAAATTTCAAACACAGCATCGTGGATTGATTCACAGTATGTTATTGATTAACATAAAGCAGCCTCAAATCCCAGAACTGGGTGCATCTCCAAAATAAAAAGTTCAAATCTTTGAACAAAATTTGTCAGTTTTATTAGCTTAGCGACTCTGTTGTAAACTCTAACAGGCATTTACTCAAACAGATGAATTATGAACATGACGAACCTCGTCTTTCTCCTTAATGAGACGCGTTAACCTCTTCTCCGCCTTCTCTCTCTGACGCCACCATCGCCAAATCTGAAACGGCCAGTAGAGCAGCGAGAGCAGCAGCACAGCTGATGTAACAAATGACCAGAATGTCCTTGCTCGCCAAGCATTTCTACATTCAGATGGCCACCATACAAATCCCCACACCCTAGAGTGCAAAACCCTCAATCCCATACGCCACCACCCGCAGACATCACGCGCCTCGACGTCCCGGACCGTCAAATCAGAGGGCGCCGATTGTGCTGCGTCCATCTTGTTGCCATCTTCCGACGTCAGAAATGAAGACGTCGAAGAAGAAGACGTGATTGACGAGCTTGCCGGCTGAGAGGGCAAATCCGACGACAGCGGCGAGAAAGAAGTTCGGATATTCTGGTCCTCCTCCTGTTGTTCTTGCTCAAAGAGAGGGACCTCGAGATTCTCGTGGTTGATCGGAGGGAATACGCACCATTGACCATTCTCCCTGATCATGACCATCGAGCAGCTGGCTTGATTCAGCTCCAGTGACTCGATCAAGCTCCGATCTTCTTCAGCCATACTCTATGCAAATGCAAACCCAGGATTCCTCGCAAGAGAGTTCACAGCTGCCGATAAGGGCCTTGATTCCCGGCAGCGGCAGAGCCGAGAGAGCACACAGGCTGGCACTGACAAATTCAGAGGTGCATCGCATGATTGGCGACATTTGCTTCTGCAAACAGAAAATCAGAGCGATTTTGATGCGATAGTAATGCGGATTTATTCGCTGGCTCAGAACCGGCCCAATTCAACCATGTTGGGCCTCTAATGGACCTCGTTATGCCGATTAACCTGGCTAGAGATCGAACTCCAGGATGGATACCTTGCAGAGAGAATTAATAATATATAGAAAGAGTGAACACGATGAAGATCGGAATCTTCGACGCTCATCTTAGGGATACACAAAAAGAATTGAATATCTTAATTGAACCGTAAATTGGATCAAACCAAATCTTAAAAAATTGGTTTGAGATGAATCTGTTATCATATTGTGTAATTTTTTTAAGATAAAGGGATACGGTTAGTTATTAGATTCAAACAGTTCGGTTAATCTATTCGGACCGCTAAATTACATTTAAAAAAATAAATCCATTTAAAATGAAATATAGATATATTGGAAATATTTTTAAAATTAAAAAGTAGTTAGATGTATATATATATTTTTTACTTTTATTTCATTCTCAATGCAATTTTTATTTGATTTTGTTTTGGTTTAGATTCAATTTGTTATTTTTTTTAATTTTTCAAAGAAAAGTTGTTCAAATTATAAAATTGGTTTGAAACTATTCAGTTTTGATATATATATATATATATATAATGATTATGGTTCAATAGTACAATATTATAACCGAACCAAACCACTCAATGGTTTGGGGGGATTTGGTTGAGTTTGGTTTGGCAAAGTGAATCATGAGCATCCACACAGGTCATCTTATAAATCCAACCTCTTGAGTTAATTAGCTCCATTATTAGCAGCCAAAAACGTTTTTTTTTTTTAAATAATCAATTTAAGGAACAGTGTAATAATGTGAGATGACGGGCGAGGATTAGGTGCAAAAGGATTCCCCTTTTTTTCTCTTTAGAGCGTACTGTTATTGCGAATAGTGTAAAAGTTTTTTTTTTTATGTAAGGTATTTTCAAGTAAGTCGAAATCACAAGATTAATTTAGAGTTTAATTAGAATCTCTAATAAAATTTCTATCAACTCTCTTAACCTAAAATTTGATGATTAGATTCTTGAAATAGCGTAAAAGTTGAGAGTTTAGACTCTAGAGATATGGGAAGAATGTATGTAATCCAAATCTATCTTGCAGTTTTGGTGGCTTTTCAGTTGTTGACCAGTCCACTCCCCTGCACCCAACTTCCTACTGTTCTTCCCCCACATCAACCTGACCATTTACTTCTCAACCCACAGGAAACAAGGAGAGAGAGAGAGAGAGAGAGTGACACGCAGAGAGCCTCGAAAAGTAAGGAAGGAAGGGAACACCATTGCCCTTCCCCTGTCTTCTCACGCAAATCCCATTTCTAAACCTCTCACAGCTTTTCCGGTTGATACATCCGATAAAATCCCAACGCTGGAACTCTGTGTCTGCATCGCGGCGTTACGGTTCCGGGGATGGAGAGTGCAAGCAGCATCCTCAGGAGATCAATCCACACCTTCCTCCAGAACTACCATTTCTTCACCTCCACGGCTGCCCTGCTGGCCCTGCCCTTCTCTGTCTCCATCCTCCTGTCGCAGTCCTTCCCCCCGACCTCATCGTCTTCCCTCCTCCCGATGACCCACGTTCGGCTCCAGTCCCTCCTCGAGGCCGCCGGGTTGACTCCCTCGTCGCAGTTCTTCTCGATCCTCTGCCTCAAGCTCTCCCAGACAATGTCTTCCTTCTACTTCACCCTCCCCTGTTCTCTCACTTTCCTCCTCATCTCAAAGGCTTCCGTGATCCTATCCCTTCCCCTACATAAACCACCTCTTCACTTTCCTCTCTCCTCCTCCCTGCGAACAACCTACGGGCCGCTCCTCCTCACTTACATCTGCAACTTGCTGGTGATCCTCTCCGCGAATGCGACCGCCTTTGCAATCCTCCTCTTCACCTCCAACTGCCTCGAAGGGATGCGATTCGAGTCCCCAAGCTTCACCCTCTTCTTGTCGGCTCTCGGGGCCATCCTCTATTCGATAATCCTCGCCCACGCTCTGATCGTCTGCAACTTCGCACTGGTCCTATCAGGGACCGAGAAGTCTGGTGGGTTCGAGGCCATCCTGAAGGCCTGTGTTCTTATCCGGGAATCAATCCCCCAGGCTCTGTCTTTGGCAGTACCTCTGAACTTAGGGTGGGCGGCAATCGAAGCCCTGTTCCAGTACCGGGTTGCGAGGGCTTATCGAGCCGCAAAAGGCCCGAGCTCTGCTGTCGCTCTCGAGGGACTCTTCGTTGCTTACCTATACTCCGTCCTAGTAGTTCTTGACACAGTTGTGAGCTGCGTCTTCTTCAGGAGTTGCAAGCAGTTGAATTATCTATTACATCACGAGGACTCGTACTCCTGTCCAACCACGATCGCAGAGGATCCCGAGGACCCGGGACGATTTCAAAAGTCTGAGCGCTGAGTTGTTGAAGAAGATCAAAACTCGTCGAGGCTTTTTCTGAGGATCAACTCTTCAAGGTATACAAACGCTTGATTGTAGGACCAAACTTTTTTACTTAACGTTTTACATATGAATCTAATATTCATTTTGCCCTTCATCTGGGAAGGCTGCGGCTGTACAGTGAATAAATGCAATGGTAAACCCTTGCATCTCATATCGGGCTTTTGGTCAAGTGTGTTCTCCGATTCGATCGGCTGGGATTCATTTTCAAGCCACATTTTTGAATCCTAGAGGGGGCTCTAATGCTCTGTTTGTAATACCACTGAAATTGAGGAGACAATTGGAGAACTCCGTGGACGGTACCCAAAGGGAGAAGTCCTCCACAGCCCTACGCAATCGGATCCCGTCACTCCGGCAGCAGATTTATCAGAAGTCCAGTGAATCTTGGAAAATGAAACCCAGAGAAATGCAGGGCAATCCAGCAAAGCTACGAGTCCGAGAGACTGAGGCCAATCACGTCCGACGAACATGCAAATTGCAGTGAACCCACCACCCTTTTTCTTCTCTGGCGTTTGTCGGATTCAGCATGAGGGAATCGTTCCTTGCTCTCTGAAATCATGACACAAGATGGGTTGGGGTCATGTCTTGGATGCTAGGGCAACATTCACCGATACCTACTAGTCTTACTAATCAAAGCGAAGCCCTCGAGACTGACGATATCATTCAGTAGGCATTTGGTGAATGAAAGAAAGCGAAGAAAGAAATTTGGGTAAAAAGTAAGCATTTACGATGTCAGCCAGCATTTCAGGAAGCCATTCTGTCAACTACGCACGGTGGCTGAAGAATTGCATTGTTGATCACGATAATTGTCTCCCGATACTATTGCCACGAGCCCAGTTGCATTCCAACTCCTTACCTACACCATGCGCCAGACAAGTTGTAGAGCAAAATTCGCCCCGGATCCATAGTTAAAATTTAAAAAAGAAGAAGAAGAAGAAGAAGAACCTCAAGTCGAGTATCGAGTTTATCGTCATGTTGGAACGACAATCACGTGTTCGATCGATGCTCAAATAATGCGATGCACTCGGTGGAACATCGATTTGTCCTAGAAGACCTACGGCATGCTAATAATGTGCTGTGTCATGACTGCATGACTTACCTAGTCCTAAGCTCTTTTGAAGAGATCGTCAAGTCAATGCAAACCTAATGCAAGGAAATTTTCCTCCTGTAAAAGATCAGTATGTCATGTTCAAACCTACAATAAATGGAAAAACTCGATTTAAACACAAGGCGCCCGAGACTGGAAGTAAAATTGTACTTAGAGTGTACCGAGAATGAGTTTGCAACAGGGAACAGAAACAACCCGTTGATAAGAGAAGGAGCACCGCGGGCCTTTGTTAAATCTGACATACAGCTCTTGGCTCGATTAGACGCCCAGAAATCAGAAAGAGCATCCACCCTTATAATCTTGTCTTAGATAGCAAGCAAAGCTATGTAGTGTACACGGGGTCCAAATCTTAAGGGGAGATAATATAGCCTGATCGAAATGATTAGGAAGGAGGTGCTACTACTTTGGACCAATGTCCTTGAGAGCGCAAATCTGCTCCTCTCCCATGGAGCACATAACAGTCACCACCAGGTCCTTCCCATCAGCAAAACCATCCTTGATCTGCAATTTCATGCACAGAATGAAGATTTGAAATTAAAAGAAAAAGAAAACATTCTGAAGATAACAAGACTGCGGGCCAACATCTATTCAACATTCTTAACAAGATAACTAACCTGAGTCAGCAGATTTTCATCAGTCGGCAGCCTCAGATCATCCTTGGTGTTACCACTGTCAGTCAGGAGACTCACCTGACAAAAAATAATTAGGATCTAAATATTCATAGAGCATAGGTAAAGAGGCAGAGGTCAATCCCCGAAAACAACAAAAGTGAAAAGGAGAACAGGATTTGACGTACAAATCCATCCTCAGAAATATCAATAAGCTGGTAGTCAGTGCGAGTCACATGGGGAACCTATAAAAAGCAAGGAATCAGACATAGAGAGCTATGTCACAAGATAGTTTCAGGTTCACAGAATGAGAACAAGACTCGACGGATATAATCAATACATACATCACAGTTGTGGGATGAAGGAACAATATCTTCAAGCTTCTTGCCATTGAAGATATCAATTGCAACAAAATGGCACTTAGCATGACCGTGCTTGCCTGTCTTGGATGTGGAAACTTCAACCACCTGTCAGAAGATTCATGAAATTTAGGAAATTCAAAGAGTCTTTCACAATAACTACATGTTACTTCGGTATCAAGGATATTAGCAAAAGCCTGTTTAACTATTTCACGTTACTAGTGATACCAGAAGAATTCGAGAAAGTGTTGCATGAGGCACGGATTTTAATTGAGGACTCTATTGGAAAGTTAAGGTAGTTCATATCCATGCAAACCTAGTAAATGAACTGTGGACTCTATTGGAAAGTTACGGTAGTTCATATCCATGCAAATCTAGTAAATGAACTGAGGACCCTAGTGTGCAGATCGCAGCAGCTGATAAGAAAACTAGCAAAGCATGATGAGCCTGTAAAGCTGACGATCCCCTGTGGAGACAACATGAAAATTTGCTGGTCTGGTGCACAAATTTGACACAAGAAAATAAATTCTTTCCTTGACCACCGCAGGATGGATACACGAAATCAGGGAACAAAATGAATCAGACAAGAAAAACTTTACACCAGTGTTTCAAACCCAAAAAAAAACCAACGTCAGACATAATGAGTACGAGTAGGACATCACATATAGCAAAAACAATGACTTCTTGTGCAAAAAGTGCCAATTTTTCCACCGTGAGGGTCATTGATCCGGACAATTCATATCTATCCCTATCCTATAAAAATCGGCTCTCGTCTTAATGCCCACCAATCAACTAAGAAACTCGATCGAAACCAGACACTCAAACTGACATCCGATGGAAGAATATTCGATCCATGAGCTCCATATATTTTCGCTTCAACTACCGCAGGAGAACCCATCCCCGAGCACGTCTAATTCATTAATCACTCCAGGCCATATAGGAAAAATGAAGGCAAGTTCCCGGGAAGATCAATAGGGAAAGTCAACCGAACAGATCGATCACAGATAACAGGCACGAAAGGATAGTCAAAACAGTACCTTGCAGGGACGGTTTTTGATGACGATGTATCCATTCTTGCGGATGGTGCCGGCCTGCTGAGGATACGTCTTGGAGGCTCCGGCATCGGCCTTCGACTCGAAGTGGTGCTCCTCGTCCGACATGACGACTCGTCCGGTCCGGCGGGCAGACTCCGGCGTTGAGCTAAGGGATCGAGCGGTCGACGGGAGAGGCAGAGGAGATGTGAGAGGCGGAGGAGGCAGTGAGAAGCAACGGGACGGATCCCTTATACTTGCATGCGAAATGCGCGGGGCCCGCTCTTACCTCCTCGGCGTTATCTCTAGGGTTTCCCGATCGATCTGATCCGATTGATTGATTCTTAGAGGCCAGTAGGGCCCGGTTGATCCTCGACCGTCCATCAGAATCTCTGGACGGTCGGGTGTGGATGAAAAGGCAGAGTATGCGTTTACTCAACACCATCATCGACGAATCCTTGAAGACTAGTACTCGATCTAATCATAAACAGAGTCCTTTTCCATTCGGGTTGATCCTTTTATTTTTTTGGAAAATCACTATAAAATTTTTAAAAATTTCTCCCGCTTGACAAGTGATTATTAAGATTTTGAAAATATTTATAACAGCTGTCTACTTCAAAAAAACTCTTGGATGTCACATTTGCAATCCCAGGCAGGATTGGACCGACTACTAGCAGAAGAAACAAGCTCGGTAGAATCAGACAGCAATAAAACAGAGCACCAGTTCATCATTCGAGCAACATGGGCGGAGAGCAATTACAAATTTGTTGCCTTTGCTTGCAAAGGGATCGAGTGGGCACGGCCCTTCCGAAACCAGCGTGTTCTCCTCAAGCCATTCACAAGAGCCACTCCAGCTGTGCAAGCTCCTGCAGGAACAACCCTGCTGACAAAATATGCGAGCATGCCAAAATGGAAATCCCTTGCTCAAAAGAGACGGCCTTATCTGTGGCACCGGTGGCAGTAGAGGGGAACTCGGTATCAAGCGAATTAGTCAACAGAATCAGTTGGATTCAAATAGTCCTCATACAGTTCAGAAATTGATTTCATGAAGTTTGAGATAGTTGTCTTTTCACTCGTGTAGAGAGCTCTGTTCCTCTCCTTCCATAACAGATCAAAAAGCACTGCCATGTACAATGAAAAGTGCTGGAAATCAATGGGACTCAAAGACAGTTTTACAACAACAGGCAATAGGAATTCAATTAACGCCTTTAACTCTCCATTCCAATTCTGCATAACACAATTAAAAGTCTCCACGGTATTCTATTATATGAACAATCTCCAAACAAACGTTTGAGACTATCTGGGCCAACGTCACACAGTGGACATGCTGAATCCTCAGTAGAGGTCCAGGGAAGTCTCCCGGTAGACATTCTTCATAAGTAGAGTTTTAAGCGCTCGTGGATTCTTCCAAAAAACTTCATTTGCTTTTCTGAATCTTGCATTCTAATCAATCAGATAGAAGCTTTTGACTACATGTGTTTCAAACTTTTTCATAACCCCAATAAAACTGCCATCAGTGCCGGTGTTGCCTAAGTGAATCTTAAGAATTTTTTATGTTGTGGTAGTGTAAAAAAGAGCATGCATTAAGAGGGGTTAAATTCCATTGATCATTTAAAATTAAGACTTTGACCGTTACGGAATGATCAATGAGTGCATTTGTTGGAGAGGGAGCAGGTTTGAAAGTAGGTAAACCTGGGATCCACGATTCTGACTACACCTTAGTTTGTTCCCCATTGCTAATTCAATTACAACAACAGTTTTGAAACACTTGTTGATTGATCTAAAGATCCTTCCATGGAGGGGAGCAGCCTGAACTATTCCTAATTCTAGGGAGCAAGAAATTTCCATATTTATTCTTGAGCAGCTTAGCAGTAAGACTAACGTACGTTGTTTGTTGTTAGGAACCAAGCCATCTTAGGTAACATGATTTTATTCATATCAATTGCTCGCCGAAATCCTTAGCCATAATTTATTTTTGGCTGATAGATATCATCCCAGCTCAGAGGAACAAGGTATCTATTCGTACTATCAGACTTCCCCACCAGAAGATGTGTGCTAACCGATGTATTTTATTATAGGTATCAACAGACAAACGGAATGCACTCATTGCATATATTGGAGTGGATCTTGCAAACCAAGAAAGAACCTTGGACTTCCAGCCTGCTAGCTTGCCTTTTTATTTTGTCAATGATGTACTCAAATGATTTTAACTTTTCTTCTCTTAAGAAACAAGGGTTCCCAAGATATTTATCATACTGAGTATGGATTTGATGTTACTATTAGTGGTGCCTCTAACCCTTTCGGAAAAGAACAGGCCGAATTTCTGAAGATTAATGTTTAGTTCACTACAATGACAGAAAGTTTCTAAAATATGCTTGCCTTTGCTCACATCCCTTCTTGTGGCTCTGGTAAAATCATTAGGTCGTCAGCAGAGAGCAGATGGTTGAGGTTATCATTTCCCCTTAAGATTTTTATGCCCTTAACTTTTTTTCATACATCATCCTTGAGAAAAATTCCATAGTTAGAATCGATAAGTAAGGTGACGAGGGGTCACCTTGTCTTAGACAGACCCCTAGTAGTTTTGGAAGAAACAATTAAGTGAACTATTGATCAGTATGGAAAAGCTTGGAGTAGATATACATTACCTGATCCATTTGATAAAAGTGGGGTGAAATCCAAGGTTCCTAATTATTGCCTCTATGAATTTCCATTTTACCCTATTGAAAGTTTTGGAGAAATCAATCTTAATTCCTAGACTACCTTGTTTGAGTTGGATCTATTCATTGTGTGGACAATTTATCTTGGTAGTATTGCATCTTCATCGATCAATTTTCCTTCCAAAAAGGCAACCTGGTTAGGAGAAATTATTTTACTTAGATGTTGTTTAAATCTATTAGCAATGAGTTTTGAGATTATTTTGTAGCAGGAGTTTGTGAGACTGATTGGTCTGAAATCATTGAAACTGGACGGATTTGATCTTTTTGGTATGGGAGCGATAAAGGTTGCATTACTTTCTTTAAGCATGTGACTAGAAGTGAAAAAAAAAGTTGAATTAACATAATGAAGTCATTTTTAAATATTTTCCAATACTTTTTATATAACTGGGATCTAGATTCCATCTAGGCTAGGAGATTTTAGCGAATTCATGGATCATTTGACTACTAATTCAATCTCTTAAGGGGTTAGAATTCTTATTAAATTTTGGTTTTCCTGGTCTGTTATGATGGGCTCTAATAAGTTATCTAAGTCATTAGGGAATTTGGGTTTTGTTGTTATTTACAATTCTTGATATTTTGTGATGAAAAAATTTTCAATTTCTTTGGGGTTGTTTTGCCATTGTTTCCTATCATCCTTGATTTGCGAGAATCTGATTTTTACTCCTTTTTTATGATCGTTGATAAGTGGAAGAATCTTATGTTCTCATCTTCATCCTTTAACCATAATTTTCTAGGTTTTTTACGCCATATGAGCTCCTTTCTCTTAAAGAGTTCTTGCAGCTTGATTTGCATTTCAACTTCCAGTTGTCTATTTTCTACAGTTGGTTTGGCTTTTTGAATTGCGTCTATGTCTTCAAGCATTGTCTGTATTTCTTTATCACAATTTTTGAATGCCATTCTATTCTAAGTTTTCAGAGATTGTTTAGTGCTCTTAATTTCCTTAGTGAATTGAAATTGTCTTAAGCCTCTAACTTCATTATCCCAAGCTTCTTTAATTGCTTGTTTACATGGGGGTCTCTTGTCCAAGCCTGTTCAAACTTAAAGGAGGTGGGTTTCCTGTTTGCCATTTGTCAGAGCTTCAAAAGTATGGCGTTGTGATTCGAGCTAACAGCTGGTAGGTGTGGGGCAAATGCTTTAGGAAAAATAATTCTCCATTGCTCATTTGCTAGAGCAGGATCCAGCCTTTGCTTAATGTGACCTATACCACTTGTGTTATTTCTCTACGTAATAGAATCACCTCTACATCCAAGATCAAACAATTATCAGAAAGTTTCCAAGGAAATTTCTGCTTGTTGCCCCTAGAGAGCTGCCACCCATCTTCTCATCATTGCTAAGTATTTCATTTAGTGTGGATTTCGGGTGCACACACCGTTGAGTACTTTCAGTTCGATCCAAGTAGATCTGAGTAGATCTGCACTCACCCTGGAGCTTGTCACCTAACAGATTCATCTTCGTCCTATCAAGCAAATGATATATTTCGCATCTAATGAAGCTGAACAAGAGATGATAAGCTAATGAAACTCGTGCAATTGTAGATCAAAGTAGATCTTTGCAGATTTTGAGATCTAAAGCTCAAATCCCCGCCGTGGTGACGATAAAAGAAACGACTGTGGAACAAGATTTGAGATGCCCAACAAGGGGAGAAGATATGAGATCAAAAGAGGACAAGATTTTCTCCGTCTGAACAAAGGGTAAAGGGTATTGGAGCCTCTGTAAACGAGAGAGTTCATAGAGAGAGCTGCCCACGAAGCAGAGGCTAAAATCAAAGCAATGCATGTACTACCCACTAATTCACTAATACCACCATCGGAAGTTAACTTGCAGTCCCTATGTTATGGCAGCCTTGAAATTCTTCAATATTAAACAGCCTCCCGAGCCAATCCATTAGTAACCCTAAGACGAGGCTTTTCATGTCCCTTTCTATCCATTTTCATCTCATTCCCCTTTACATCTACGGGTTTGTAGCGACAGAACTATGGTGGATGTTGGATGAAATCCGTGGATAGATGATCTACGCATTCTCTATTTCTTTATCTTGAAGTGCAAACGTGAGTTGTCTTACATTGCAGAGCGACATATCTTGCAGAAGAACCCCTAGCGAAAGAGAAACATATGCAAGCCATTCGGTTTGATGGCTACATCCTATCTTGAAGATTACGAAGGCGGAGGTGACAGCGACTGTATCCATATCGGAGCAATAAGTTCATCATTGAAAGATGCTGCTGGCTGTGGCGGGGGAACGAAAGATACGTGGTGATCTACCAATGCATAAAATGTGCTGAAATTTCAGACACATTTTTTGTCGTGAGGTCTAGCGCAAGAATCCAAGACGGCCCCGGCTACGGAACAGTTGAAGGGTTCTATAAAGAGCAAAATGACGTAGAAGCGATCTCACAGCCAATTCTAGGGTTGATAGCCCATGCTTTTGCATCCGCATATATACGTGTGAGTTAGTGATTTCGAATCGTTTAATACCTAATTTTTTAAGCAATATTTATCAATTTTATAATAAAAAATAATTAAAATTTTAATTGGAAAAATACAGAGGACATGGTCAAGTTTTTGGTCTCTTCTCCGCAAGGCCCTCACGTGCTCTTTTTGATTAGTGTCAGATGGCACTCAAGTGCTCACCTCACTAAAACCATAGAGCGAGTCATTTCAATTTTATTATTCAACCAGAAAGAATCAAGTAATTGTATTATCAAAAATAAAAGAGTATAAAAAAACTTATAGGAGAAATTTGCTTAACCCCTCAACAGCAGCAAAGGCAATATATATATATATATATAGAAGTTTTGAGATATTTCGTATAAATAATTAGAGTGAAAATTTGAAAATTTTCTTGACTTTATAATATAATCCTCAAATTTTGAAAATATTTTATTTCATTTTAAAAGTTCACAACCGTTATAATTTTAAGTTCTCTTCATTAAACATCTTTAATCACTATAATATAGTGTTTACGTAGTAGTTATCCCTTGAGTGGCATGTTTTCATGTAACCAAGTTGTACATGTGGCACATAAAGTGGAAAATTTTTGTTGACATGACATAGTTGCATGTCGCCAAATTGGTACATAAAACGATACATCAATATTAGTTAATGGCGGTTGATGGATATAATTTAATATTGTAACGGTTTTAAACTTTTGGAATTAATATATATATATATATATAAAGCAAACTTTTAGTATCTTTTTATTGTAATTTCCCTTGTATATAGAGTCTCTTTATTGTTCTTCTCCTTACTAGTAATCAGAAAAGAAGTCAACAATTAAAGCAAGAATCACTAACGGACCCACAGCATATGCAGAACAATTTCAAGTTAGATCACTTTTATCAAGAAGTAAAGATTTTTCAATGAAGAATATTCAAAACTCATAATATTTGGCAATGGGCAGTCACAAAATCACCCCAGCCCATTATCTTGGTCTCTTTCTTCGAGAGTGCATTACTTGGCAGTGGCAACCAGCAATCTAACATACTTGCTGTGAAGTTGGTCGGTTCTAAGAAATAAAATTCTCTCAATCATGAATTCCTCTCATTATCAAAGTTCAATTTTCGATATGTTCAAGGAAAAAAAAAGTTATCAAACCATCATAATAAATCTAGCTGTATCTACTTTTTCCTATATAAATATGGGTGTTGGCGACGGATGTCGAAGTGAAGAGCATTGAGTTGAGAAGGAAAGATAAGGAAGGAGAGAGAGAAATCTAGTAATGGTGATGGGAAGCCCTAGTAAAGATGAACCCAAAGCACCGAATTGGGATGTGTCCCTCTCAGAGATCAGAGACAGGCTTGCTGAGTTTGCAGAGCTCCGAGGCTGGAATCAATACCATAGCCCTAGAAATCTCCTCTTAGCCTTAGTAAGTAACTCGTAGCCCAGTGTTCGAAAGAATGCCCCCCACCGTATGTCATCTGCCGACTTTTCCGGGCGTGCATGTTTCGATTGTAAGAACTGATTCGGAAGGGATTCTTTTTGGTGTGCAGGTGGGAGAAGTGGGAGAGCTGTCGGAGATATTCCAGTGGAAAGGGGAAGTGGCCAAAGGGTTGCCGAACTGGAGCTCGGACGACAAGGAGCACTTGGAGGAGGAGCTCTCCGATGTTCTCCTCTATCTCATCCGACTGGCTGATGTCTGCGGCCTCGATCTCGGCCAAGCTGCTCTCACCAAGATCACCAAGAACGCTAGAAAATACCCAGTTGCCCAATCCTGACTTTACTGCATTATTCATTTCACAGAAGTGATTATATATATATATATATATATATTATGATTAGTGATCACCATCAACCATCATGAGCACTTCTGTTGACTAGCTTCTGAGACGGTGACTGGCGATTGTACTGCTCATTTGCGAATTTATGAGTGATATATACGTATCGATCTATTGCTGCTAATTTGTGATATATACTTGGACTCTGAATGAGTTTAGGTTTGCAGGAAGGATCAGTATAAAATCACTTAAAGAACGTTACACAGTATGGTTCGGATCAACCTGATGGGTTGGATCTTAGTGAGACAAACAGCCCAATTCGATATGGCACGGTGAGAAACCAGGGCCCATAATCTGTATTAATGAAGATAAACGTATAATTTTCCAAAGAACGAACGTAAAATTGTCGGTTGCTTATTCAAGTTTCTTTGGCACGTATTATCCAAATTCTATTTAGCCATAACGATTACTCCACCATTCTAATCGCATAATTGTCAACTTCCGTTCCCTGTTGCTGGCAGGAGAGTGAATCCCACCTTTCGCTAACAATCAAGCGGTGAAGAGGGTGACGAACACTATATCGAACCGTATAATTCTCCTCAACCGTAGATTATTCCAAACAAATCTAGAAACAATGCTTCTCACGGCTAATGAAGACAACAAATCACATCACGAAACGCCAGCTGAGATTCTCTGTCCAACTTTCAACGGTTTTGATGAAAACAAGGACCACCAGATCAAATTGCAATTGATTAAGCCCCGACTAAGCTTGGGTAACCATCGAGAAGCACTCCTACATAGCTTGACATGTCACCAGCCAAAACATGGACACACAATCGAAATACCACGGAAGTTAGGTCTCGGAGTTGTCGATTCTTGGCATGCCGGGCCGGTGAGAGTAGATAGCTCCTCATTTTCCAGCGGGTTGGTTCCTGTTAAAAGTACCTTTTCTGTGGGGGTGTAAAGGTACGGGACAAATGCCCATCATGAATTAGGAAGTACTCACTTGCGTGCATTAATTCATCCTTTGAAAGAAAGGGATAAGAAAGTTTTTCTTGTTAGGTTCATAAACCCCAGTGACTGCACATTGCGCTGGGGGAAGAAGTCTCCATGGACTACTCTTGATTGGCCGCATCCAATTGGACCGGCCAATCTGCAATTTTAATTCCTCCGAAGGGCAGTTCTTAATTGATGACAAAGAGGACATCAGCTAGAGGTGGATGGTTATGTCTTATAATCATACAGCAGAGAAGATTAAGATCTGATTGTACATGCTTGCTACCCACCCACCATTGTAGTGGGTACGTAAAATCAGAATTCAACAACATCGACCTTGGATGAAATATGTATTGGTGACCGACGGGCCGTCTGTAGAGCCCCCACGGACCAAGTCGTAAGCCCCGGCCGGATAAATCTACACAACAACAAGGCCGAGTAACGGTAATTTCCCACGACCCCGACTTTCCCTTGGATTGAGTCCGCACCACATAAGGTGCAAGGGGAACTCCGAAAATGTGAGAGCTGTGGACAAGTTGTGACATAGGATAGACACGGGTGAATAGGCATGCCATGGAGCAAATGAGCACGAGAGAGTGAATGAGCGAGATAGGCTGTCAAATTATATGTATATATATGTATGTATATATATATATATATATAATCAATTCTGCGGGCCCCATCACTGTGCTAGTTCCACGTGTATGACCTCACTTCACGGCAAGTAGCAGTCCAAAGTACAATTTTTTTCCCCCACCCACACCTCACTCAGTTCCCTTTGGTCCCAAGATAAAATAATTATCCCAATGGCAACCACATCAATGCTTCTTCTGCAGACCATTTACTAAAAACCAAAAGACTGAGTCTTTGAAGTGCCACGGAGAAATTTTAGAAGGTAAATCATTCTTCAATTGGCAGCGGCAGCAGCAGCAAAGCAGATCATCAGAAATCTCACCTGATCCAAGTGAAAAAAAAAGAGGCATAGTGCAACTTAAATCAATTTTGATTAGGTATTCTAGCATCTGGATATTCCCAGACAAATGAGATCGGAAAGCTTGCGCGAACAGAGAGTTTAAATGAGGAAGAAGTAGAAAAGAAAGGACATAAACATCAAGGGGAAAACACTGAACGAATCAGTGTGAAACTGAAGTGAAGTTTGCTCGTACTACATAATATTCTCTTGAGAACGAATTTTAGTAGTAATTAGCGACCAGGCCAACGAGAGGCTCTTGCCTGTGGCTTCTCCCTACCAATCAGGGCTTGAATCTGACAATGCTGCTGCAATCTTCTTCTTCGTTCTCGAGGGGAGCGGGAAGATTGAGATCGAGAAAGCCTCGAACTTCAGGGACTGGTGCCTGTTCTGGGATAGCGGTGAGTCGGGTCTGTGAGTTTCTTGTCTCGTAAGCTGTGGCCATGTGAGACCTCTTGTGGCCCCCCAGAGCTTGTCCTGAGGGGAACACCCTGAGGCAAATCGGGCATCCATGTTCGACTCCCCTGGTCTCCTTCTTCCTCTTCTTCTTTAGCTCATTAATGGTCTCTGTCTCAGTCTCGGTCCACTCAGTTGCTATTGCTTCAGTGCTGCTGTCTTCGAAACCAGAGCAAGCCTTTGACTTTCTGTGACTGGCTCTGTGACCCCCAAGAGCTTGATAGGAGTGGAAGATCTTCTCACAAGTATGGCACTGAAATCTGTTTCTTCCCCCTTCGAGATCCCTGTCAACTTCTGGTTCTGTGCCACCCAATGTTAGCGGCATCTTCGATGAGCTTTTCCTGACCTGGGAATCATTGGAGAACTCCCTCTTGCGTAAAATTGAACTAACATTATTACTGGCCTTCAAGTGGTTTTCATCCATCTCATCTAAGTTCTTCCCTGAACTCATCTCTGTAATCTCAACCCCCTCAAGTTCATTTTGATTCGTCCTGGACCGACGGTTGAAGTTCCCAGAAAGATAGAGATCTGCCCTTGCATTTACTCTCTTCGGAGGAGAATGAACGTCTCTATCATCAACTGCTATCAGATCTTTACGAATGACGGAGACTGGATTGTTGTTAGAGGAATCAGCCATGGACGTATGTATAACGCCATCAATGGCATTAGAGAAATCCCTGGACAGCGTCATCAAGCACATGGCAACATCTTCCAGTTCTTGCTCAATATCTGACACATGAGACGAGGAAGAGGAGTCCAAGACTTTGATCTTGCTGTACCTTTTCTTCCTCTGCGATTTCTTCCAGTTCGGCAGACCAGTCTCGACGTCTGATGATTGGCTGTCTGCAACCAGGTTGGAGGTATCCTCATTCCAGAACCGTGAGTCTCGACTATTGAATTCCGGCTCTTCCTCTTCCTCCAAGCTACCAGCATGGTTCACCGGGTGGCACTTCATCATGTGATGGAAGAGAACTTTCCATGAATTGAATTTCATCCCACATTCTCTGCAACGCTGCAAGACGCAATTTTGGTCTCTGCCGAATTCGAGCCGTCTCCGCGTCTTCTCTGGATTCTCTCTGAGCCCGTAACCACAAGAAGTCGTTGGTAAAGCCGCCTTTGGGGGCTTCTTCGCTTCACGATCATTGCGGCTCTTCAGATCAGCAGAGCTGCTCGTTAGGTGCGACTTCATGTGGCCTCCCAAGGATCTCCCAGAAGAGAAGCTCTTGCTGCAGAGCTGGCACTTGTGCTTGAACCCGCCTAGATCATGTCTCCTCTCCTTCTTCCCGTACTGGGGATCGTCAAAACAGAACAAATGATGAGAAAATCAACACGATGAAGCAGAGGGTTCTTGAATCTTGTGCCGGCGGCAGATGAAGCAGAGTGAGTTTTGAGAGATGAAAGACCCAGAAGAAGGTATCAAGAGGCTGTGATGCTTGAGCCGAATCTCAAGACTCGAAATAAAAAAAAATTGAAAAATTAAAAAATGAAGATCAAGCGGATCGTTACCTTTGCCATTAACGGAGGCGATGAACAAGCGAGCAAAATCAAGAAATCTAGGGGGGGAGAGAGAGAGAGATAAGACTCAACTGTAATCAGCGGGAGGAGAAATCCATGCAAGGAAGCCAAGAGATGAAAGCAGATCTCTGCACGTGTGGAAGTCATCATTGGATCCAGCGGCCAAGATTGATCCAACTTGGAGCATAAGTGTTTGGGGAGTGGGGCCCAGTGATCCAACTGTCCTCGACTATTCCTTACTTTGTCTTGCTCGGCGACTATAGTCCTCCGCACTCACTCTTCCAACTTCTAACTTCCTCCGTCTTACAAAAAATGAGCATGTTTGGGAAAAGTTTAGTAATAATATTTAAATATGAATTAAGTTCAATTTTTTAAATATATAAAAATAAACATATAATAATAGATGGATTAATTTGAATTAAACACATACAATATTTTGTCAATTAATTCATTTTTTATTAAATGTTTTCTCAATACTTTTTTTTTTATTTTTACTAATAGAATTAATTATTGGCAACTTCAAGATTTTTTTTTATGTTAACGACTGATCTTTCCTTTCGTTCCACATCGCAATGCCCAATAAAACAAATCGCTAGTTAGTATAACTATCTCGAACTACTCTGCTCCCGGGTCGCTTGACGAGTCCTTATGCTCAATGTCGTGTCCTAAGTGGTCTCGCGGGGGCTTGAATTTGGCCTTCCCCTCTCGTTCAAGAAGACACTGAATATCTTCATAATACACTCTAGTGAGCGCTCCGTGTTCCCCGCTGCAAGCTGTCTAGGGATTCTTCTCTTCTTCAGATTGGGTGCTTTTTTATTAGAAATATATATATATATGCGCAATTATTTATTCTATATTTAATTGCATACTGCAATAGCATAATATCCAAAAGACAGCACAAGTTTAGTATAATTGTATTATTTTATATGATCGATTTTCATTAATGAAATTCTTTATTTCCCCTTAGAGTCTTTTACTCCTATTTCATCTGAGTAGTGTTGTTAAAAGTGCACTTCAGGTCGATTCAAAATAGGCTTTGAACCATTAGGCCCAGTTACGGTTAGGTTTGTTCGCTTAACGGTTGACTTGGTTACGGGTTACGATTCATGCAAATATGAACCGGTATAGAATAGATTATAAATGGGTCGATTTAGCTCGTGAACCATCCATCTTTTTATTTTTTTAATTTTAAATTGACCCGACAAAATATGACAATTGATTTGCAAGATTTTTGACGGTCTCGGCTAGCTCCTAAATTATTCTATGTTGGCTCAGTAAGGTAACAATCCAAGCTAGTTATGGTTCAATGGGTCTATATTTATGAACTGACTCGTAACCTCCCCCAACCCAATAAGAATGGTTATGAGCGGTCCGGGCCAGTTCTAGATTTAGACGATCTAGTTTCAATCTAGTTACCGGCCAGCCTGCCCATTTAATATCTCTAATATGGGGCTCACAAGCCTTCTCGTAATCGGTAAAACAAAGAAGGCAAAGGAAAAGCGGTCTGCATGTCAGCTCATATTTAACACAAGAAAGACTGTCATACATTGTCCAGCAAAAGAGGCATGCAGCCGGCCTCAGCATATTCCAGCTGCAGCCCTGTATATACTCAACCAGTCACTAGAACGATAGCTAATAGATATTGCATTTATTATAAACTTATAATTATTCGGATCTGTTTTCACATAAAAGTCTAAAATGATGAGTGATTGTGACACATAATCTTATTGTGAGATCATAATTTTTTTTAATTAATTAATATGAGATTATATATTTAAAAAACAGATCAGTTGACGAGCTTTAGTCATCATTGCACCCTCGCAGAACTTTGGGGCCCTTTTGGAGTGGATAACCCCTAAGAACCAATTACAGAATTATAGTTGATTAGATTCATTATAACACATACTGACATACACAGACACATGGGGACACATAGGGACACGCGCGCGCGCGCGCACGTACTCATTTATGTTGCATTTGGAGAGATTGATGCAGTATATAAGTATTCATCGTCTTGCTCTTCTCGTGCTTGCTTTTGCCGGCAGATCAGTACAGCGTCGAGCTGTAGTGATCTGTCCATGATACCGTTGGCCTCTTTTAGGGTTCTTGGTTGCATATGAAATGGATGGCGAGATGAGTGCCATGCATATGCCTTCTCACTGATTGATCATCAAATTAACTGGGAAAAAAGGTATGGAATTAATGATATAATACCCTATCAGCTGTAAAGTTCAATGAGTTCCTTGACGTTATCGAATAGAATTCGGGAGCCGGTTCAAAATAATAGACGGTGATCATCATCACTGGCACAATTATCTGGGCTTTATAGATCCGGATACAGGTGGAAGACCAACTACTACTCCATCGTCTAGGTACCATCCACTTCTCCGTAGCCGGAATTGACAGCTTCCAGCTTCGGCCGGCTTCCGACGACCGTTGATGAACATACGAGTCAGTCTTTTTATTACAAAGTGCACACAGGAGAATCTCAAAGAACCTCGCATATTCGCCCTTTTTTCTCCCGGAGAGAAGACGACCGAGCTACTCCAAAGGGACACGTGCGAGAAATCTATTTGCGTCATCATGGAACCGTACCATATCCCCCTCAGGAGGCGAGGTGTCTTCAAGAGTGTAAGTCGGGTCGATCCAACAAGAACATCGGGTGATCAGAGCATCGATCCATGTACATTGTACATCTATCGGTTACCTTTACATTCATCAGATGTTGGAGAACATAAAAAACTTCCACCGGAAAACATCCTCAATCAATCCAAGAATTGGTCTCCAAATATACAAGCCCATTAGTTTTCCATCATCAAAGCCCATATATTTTTGGTTAGCTGTGAAAAGTCCACCTTTTTTTAATTTTATCTGTGGCCTCCTGGAGAAAAAGCCCAACTTTTCCTCCAATCCGCAATCCAGCCCCTTTCCGCCCATTCAAATTACAAAAATACCATCAGCAGTGTGTTCGATTTACTTCTTCCACGTGGTAGCTTTTGATTGGAGGCGCACCAAATTCGCCGACCTCTCTCCCAGCGACTCCATATCATATCATATCTTCCCAAAAATAGCTCCCCACCCGAACCAACCCAGCGCGTACTCCGGACCTTCCGCCTCGGGTCCGGACCTGAGTATCGTTCCCTCAATGCTCAACTCAGTTCGTTGAAAATTTCGCACTGAGCCGATCTCTTTATCTCTCGCAGAAGCTCTCACCTGCTTGTCTTCTATGCTCGCGTCGATTCGTTCACTCAGAATTCACATCTTCTTCGTACGTGAGGATCGATCTTGAGCTGCAACGAAGGGTTCTCGGTCACTGTGAGTCCATCCTCTTCAATTTCTCCTCCGGAACCCTAATTTTATTTTTATTATTGTTTTCACTGTAAGCGCCCCTCTTTTGGCCGTTCATCATGTTTGAGCTTGGCGCTTGAGATTCTAGTCTTGCAAAGTGCAATTTTCATCTTAAAGTACAGTTTTTCTTGTCCAGACGGGACTCTTGAGTGGCAATTGTGTTGTGGCGTTTCCCGATCTTTTGCTTCTGGTGTTATGAGTGTGGGATTTTGAGAATGTGTCGGGTCTTTGTTGTATGAGGTGTTCCCCTATTTCCTTGTCACTGAACAATGCCGTAATATGTCTCTGATCAGATTATTTTGGAGAAGATCTTTCTATACTTGATGCTACCAATTGATCGGATGCATCCGCGAATTAATAAACTTTTCTGTCAGTGCTGCACTCTTTACATGGCTGAGAGAACATACTTCAATTCAGGTGTTTGCTGTTTTGTGCATTGTAGCATAGTTAGGCAGGTTCCTTGGGCCTCTTGAGATGATGTTCTGGGTCATATTAGGCAATAGCAATTGGGAGGGTTTATCTTCTTCTCTTTCTCAAGTTAGATGGTGGTGAATGCTATAAATCAGGGCGGTTTGCTGTCTTCAGCGTATGTATCACATGTTTACAAAATGTAGCTTTTAGATCTGAAAGTGTGAATCTTATCTGCTGCTTTTTATTTTGTTTGTATGCTCCATGGCATTTGTTAATCATTCTTTGAAGTTGTTTTTATTGAATATGGAATATGCCCTACTCTTCCTGACAGCAAGACTTTTGCAAGTGCTTGTGCATGACAATGAGGGCTTGGATTGTATGTATAGAGGAAAGTAGTGAAGCACTTGACCTTAGAATGGACGGGTTAATATACGGAAGAGGTTGTGGATATTTGACTGAAAGTGGCCTTGCTGAAAGATCTCTGTGGGGAGGGTGCTACTCCATTGCTGCACTTAGAATGATTAGCCTGCACTAGTAATACATTTTTATCTGCAATGTCTTACTTAAACAAATTTCATTGCTTTTGAATCCTAATTTTATGAAGCTTTCATATTTTAGTGGAGATGACATCATTATGAATTGTTTTAAACTTTTTGAAGTAATGGCTGTTGGGAGTTATATTCCAGAAGTTTGTGAAGTTTGAAAGTACACTGGGGCTTGACTACTAAAGCTGTATAGAGATGGTCATATGTTGTAGTTGTTGGTTTTTGGCTTTTCTACGTATGGGGTTTATTCTTTTATCGGGAAAAGTGAATAGGAAATTATAACACTGGTTCTTATCCGCCTGGAAAAAAAAATTTGCATTGGATACCAGAGGTTTTGGTAAATGGAGTTTCGTTTCAATTTAGACCAGTGATAGACCCTGTGGCAATGCCACAATCTGTTCATATTGTATCTGCAAGAGGAGTAATATATTTTAGGAGTTTTGTTTCTCCGATGCTGCAGTAGTATTTATAGCAGCAGTTTCTTTTGAGTGGAGTTCTTTTTTCCAAGGAGAAAATGGGGTATGAGAAATTTTTTTCCTGGCTGTTGCTATACATGAAGATGTTGCTATATAAAAGATGATTGTTACATCTTTCTTCCCATTGGTCTTTTCCCAATGGCAGTCTGAGCTTTACTGCCAACCTCTGTCTGTGTAGCAAATGAAAAGTTGCTCCTGGAATTAATTTCTACCTTAAAATATAAAAGATGGAGGAGACAAAATGCTAGTATTGTTTTTTGAATTATAAGGCAGAATATGGGTTTGGAAGCTGCTGCCTAGGATTAGGAACTTCTGGCTGCTTAGATGCGTTCTATGCTTAACTTTTTTCCTTCACCGAAGTAGAGAATCCATGTATATATATATATATATATATATAATTTTACTTACCAAATGATGCCATGCCTTCATGTTTTAGCTCAGATTTACTATTTGTCGTAGTATTGCTGTTGCATTATTTTCACTTTTCTTGGCCAACCCTTGATAATATACATGGAAATGAGATGCCTATTTATAGGTCCTCACTTTTGTACATGCCATTTTGCACCATCTTGGTTACCATTAATAAAATCACTTATTGTTTTTAAAAAAAAAGTCTGTAACCTGGAATATATGATGTAGTGGGAATCCTGTTCATTTTCATTTCAGGATCCCTGCCACCTTTTTTTTTTCTTCTAGACTTATTCTTATGCTGCCTGGTCCTTTGCAGGATGAAGTTTCTCTGCTGGGAGTATGATTATTGGATTTATACTCTATTAAAAGAAAGGAAGTGGTTTCCTCGAACTGATTGCAATATCCATAGTAAATTACGATAAAGTGGAGATCTCAGATCTCAATCTTATTGGCTATAGGTAGTTCTTCATCTATTTTGAATCTTTTTGGGCAAAATTTCTTTGGATTCTCTATGCCTGGCAACGGAGTTGGAGACAGGGTTCACAATTCCTTTGGCCAGGAGAACTTATCCCAGGGTCAGCATCACTTTAAGGTTGTTGACAAGAATTGGCCTGGGCCAAGTAACAATATTTGGGCTGGAAGCCAGGCTCGGAATGGGTTTCCTCCAATTTCCAACATAAAGAATTACAGCGTGCCACAATCAGGTACTAGAACATTTTGTATTGTTATTCAAATATGTGTTTATTCTTGGCTTGAAAAGAAGGCTTTGGTTTGAATGGGTATGCTATCTCCCTTCCTAGATTTTCTTCTCCTGAGAAACTCATGTTAAATTATGTGGGCTTATTTGGATTTTTTTGCTTCCCTGATCATCTTACTATTTTTTTGGTATACAGCCAATATTGATAATGGACATGGCATTCCATCTTTCCAAGCAGTAAATGGCTTGAATGCTGCACAACTAAATTTAGGTTCTGAGGCTGCTGGAACTCAGTTTCAGAATCAGCAGACAGCTCTGAATGGCCTTATGCAAGGGCATGCATCTGCAAGGCAATATGAAGCGAACTTCTTGGGCGTGGACACTGATTCTTATCAGAATACTGTAGCATCTGCAGATTTGCCCGTTGTTGAGTCACATCACAGAAATGGCACTTCTCTTCAGAAGAAAGACTTTGGAATGTTTCCAAATGTTCAACCTCCTGTAAATTTCAACTCTTTTGGTGATCAGGATCAAATGGGTAGTCAGCATACTGGTGTGCTGCAATCTTTGCAGAGGCAGCAGTCTGGCATTAGTGACGTGCAGCTCCTGCAGCAGCAAATGATTCATAGGCAACTGCAAGATAATCAAAGACAGCCATTTCAGCATCAAGGATTTTGGCAGAAAAACTCCCCCTTCAACATACTTCCATCTGTGGGAAATCAAGCAGCTGCTAACCATTCACCATCACTCCTTAATGGCATTCCTGCACATGATTCATCTGATAAACCATGGCCTGAGCTCTTGGCAAGTAATTCTGACAGGCAGCACTGTGGTGCCACTGCTATTATGCAGGGGTCTTCCAGTGGATTTGGGGTCTCCTCGGAGCAAAGCCAAACATTGTGCAGCGTGGGTTTAGTTCCTCAACAGTGTGAGCAGTCCCTTTATGGGGTCCCTGTTCCTGGCACCAAGAATAATCTGAGTAAAACTTTTGAAATTCAGAGCGAGAACTCTGTCGTAGAGCAAATCTCTTCTTTTGGCAATTCCTTTTCAAGGAGTCAACATGCTGCACCATCTGATAATGACACCAAGGATGGACCTTTGGTTTCAAGGCAGGTTGGTTCTACTGCTGATCATATTTCCTTTGGTGGATTTGAGCTAGGTAATTCAGAGCAACTGCGTCTCTCACAAAGAAATGTGCCCATGCAGGAATTTCCTGGGAAATTAGAGTTGGCTGGTTTTTCTGAGACAGCACAGGAGAAAACATCCTCAGCAATCATCCATTCGCAGAACACGGCCACCCTAGATCCCACTGAAGAAAAGATTTTATTTGGTTCAGGTGACAACTTGTGGGAGGCCTTTGGTGGAGAAATGAATACAGGCCTTGGAGGTTTTAATATGTCTGAAGGTACTGGTTTATTTGGTGGATTTCCTTCCTTGCAGAGTGGGAGTTGGAGTGCTCTTATGCAGTCTGCATTAGCAGAAACTTCTAGTGTTGAGACAGGGCAGCAAGTAGAATGGAGTGGTCTAAGTTTTCGATCTACTGAACCTACCACTGGTCATCGGCAGCTTGTGACCTTTAATGATGGTATCAAACAGGAACAACTATCAGCGAGGGGTGAAAGCAGGTTGCAGGCGGGCCCTAGCTTTTTGGGTGCTTCTGGCCATCAACTGGATCGTAGAGCTTCACCTGAGGGGATGGAGAATTTGCAAACTAATTCTTCTGCCAGATATATGCAGGATTCTTTGGCCGAAAATAATCAATCAGAATCGAGCCTGATAGCAAAGTCATTTAATGAAAGCATTCCCATCAGTAGAAAGGCTGATAGTTCTTCAATGGCTGACAGAAGGCAGCATAGTTCAGGTCATCCTCAGACCCATCAACAGAGAATATCTTCTCATGATGCACGTGCCGAGTTGATTGGCAGAGCTAATGGTTGGAGGGCAGTCAGTTCCAGGGAGCTTGGTGCAGGTAGTAATTTTAATAGCCATAGTAGTGACATGGTGCTACAACCTTCTCAGGGTAGCAGTTACAATAGACAGGTACATGAATTTTGTGGAGCTTCTGCTGGGAAAACTGACACAGTTCATGGTTCGGCTGTTGGAATAGATGAATTTAATCCTATTGGAGGCACAATGCTACACAGGCAAGATTCTTTGACAAGAAATGCTGCTGTAAATTCAAATAGCTCAGAAGCCTTCCAGGAAAGCACTAATTCGCTTCAAAATAATCAAAGTTTTAATTTCTGGAGGCAAGTGGATTCTTCGGCAAACTCCAGAGGAAGTGACATGCCTGAGCAGAAGAATTCCACTGCCATGGAGAACTCCAATAGTTTTCCATCAAGTGTATCCTACCTTGCCTCACCTGGTCTTCTACAAGAAAATGCTTGTATTGATGGAAGTAATTCTCATAATTTGCATGGTCATAAGGACAATTCTTCTGGGCATGCCGCATGGAAACCTGGAGTTCCAAAGTTTCAATATCATCCAATGGGGGATCTTGGTGTTGATATGGATAGTTCCCGTAGATCTAAAGGTAGTGCTTTACCAGCTGCAACCCAGCAAGTTTCTAACAAGTTTTTCCCTACTGTTGGATCCGGTGGTAGCCTGTCTATGAACAGAAGTGCTCAACCAAGGTAGCTATATGTAGTTGATCATTCACGATTACTGTGTTTCATCTTGATACTTGTGTTTTATTACCAGGCAATTATTTTCTTGATATTTTATATTTCTTTGGTTCTTAGAATGGGGAGGACAATCATCTAGCTTGTTTTAACTCTCAACAATTCATTACTCCACTTTTTGTGTCTATGCTCTCAGTGAGCCTTTCCCCCTTTACTCCCCTGATTTCTGGATTTTGCCTCGGGAGATACATATATATATATTCTTATCTCAATTATTCTAATTTTTGCAGTCAAAATATGCTTGAGCTTCTTCACAAGTTGGACCAATCAAAGGAGCGTGAAGCTGCGTCTTACTTCAGCTCCTCTGATCGAAATGATGTTCATGAAGCAGAAACTTCTGATGGGTCTGTTGGTCAACTCCAGCGGAACCGTTCTTCTGGTTCTAAAGGTTTTGGCCTTCAGTTGGCCCCTCCATCCCAACAATTACAAAATCTGGACCATATTGTATATTCTCAGGGCTCCTCACGGGCTCCCATTTCTCCTCATATTTCTTCTGATAGATCAGAAATAGGTGATATGCCACCTGTTTCTGGTCCCTCAGATCAATCCTTATCTTCCTGGAGAGAACCAAATGAAGGGGGAAATAGGAACCATATTTCGGGTGCATCAGAACAGATCAATGGAAAATTTTCTATGGGTGTTATTTCTGGATTTCCTTTCTCTAGTAGTCATCCTCAAAGTCAACATGATGCTGAAAGAGCTTTGCCTGGTCAATCGCTTAATCCAACTTTGCACAGGCTACCTTCCCATTCAAAAGAGATCGAGAACACTTCTGAGGGAATTCTACTGAGTCAATCCATTCTCCCTTCAGTTCCTGATATTTCTGCTAGTGCTTCAAAAAGCAGCAGTGCTTCTGCTCTGGAAGAAGCCCGAAGTGGAATCCATCCCCATACCGGACGACTACCACTGAACTCCCTGGTCTCAGAGGCTTCATCAATGTCTCTCCCTTCTCTTACTCCTGGTGTGTCTCAACAGAGTGTCTTTTCAAGAGGTCTATCAACTACCGTTCCTGCAAGTATTTCTCCTGGTCTATTGAAGCCAGAGGTGCAATCAAATGACAATGATTTGCAGAAAGGAGTAGATGAAGCAATGGAACTTAGTGCCAGTATAAGATCAGAATCATCCCGAACTGGAGAAGCAGTCCAAAGTTCCTTGCTTGGGAATTTATCTTCATCAAATCATGCTTCTCCTGGATACCTTCCGAGATCTGTTTCAAATGGTGTTTCGCATCAGAGCTACTCCCTGTTAAATCAAATGCAGGCTATGAAGAGTGCTGAGATGGATCTTAGTGATCAGACTTGGAAAAAATTTAGGGGTCCTGACAGGGGTGTTGATTCTGATACAGTTGCTTTAGGAGGGAACCAGCTATCTTATGGTCAGAGTGCTGCAGCAGGTGATGTTCAGCCCTCTCATCCGGAGCTAGATAAAATGATGTTTGACCTTTCTGGGAGACAAGGTGGTAGCTGGGATGCTAATTCAGCTTCTCTGCACATGGATGCACTACGGCGAAGTGGTTCGACACATTCCTCTAGCAGTGTTGAGGCTTTTCTCAGACTTGATCACTCTCAGATTAATCCCCTGGTGGGTATTGGTCATCCTGGAACATTGACGAGTGCTCAGGCTTTGGCAGTACCTGATACTCGGAGAATGGCTGCTATAAATCATATGGAACAGGCCAGACTTCTTCAGGGGCCTACTGACAGCATGCTGGCTCATGAACAAGCAGACCAGTTTCATGACAACTCTGGTGCGAGTCTTGCATTAGCAAGGACTAAGAACATTTCTTCCCAAAATTTATTACCTCCTGAAGTTGCTGATCAGGGTTTGCTCATGAAACAAAAGAAGCGCAAAATTGCTGCAACTGAAGTTCTGGCATGGCATAAGGAAGTGATGGCTAGTGCGAGACTTCAAAGTGCCAGGTGAAATTGCACTCTCTTCTAAAGTTCCAGAATCCTTTAAAAATTTTATCTCTTCCAGTCTCTTCCTATTTTTTGGGTGTGATTGCCTTTATTTTATTATACTTCTTAAACTTAAAAATTGTGATTAGTTTATCAATATCATCATAATATGCAAGTCGCTTCTGTTTGCAGTACGACAGAGATTGAATGGGCTCGAGCTGCTAATCGAGTCGTTCAAAAGGTTAGCCTCTGGGTAGAACTGCCTCTTATTATCTGAATACTTAGTCTTATTACTATACTTGAGCTTGAAATGATTTATCCATTTCTGATGATAGATGGAGGATGTGAATGAAACAATTGAAGATGTACTGCCATCACTGCGGCCTAAAAAGAGGCTTATCTTGACCACACAATTGATACAACAACTTATTCGGCCTCCCCCAGCACCATTTCTTGCTGGAGACAGCAAGTCACATTACGAGAATGTGACTTATTGCATTAACAAGTCAGCTTTGGGGGATGCATGTAGGGCAATCCATTTCTTCAGCAACAATCCTTTCATGCTTAATAGCCCAGACAAAATGTGAGAATTGCTTCATTGGTGAAATACATTTGATGTGTTTGGTGGGAGCCTATTACTTCTGGTTTGGTCAGACTATAGTTTTGTTTACTAATCTTTTCTCGTGTTCTTCTGATATCTTAGTTTGTTAGAGAAGCCAAAAGTTTCAGATAGAAGTCATAGTGACAACGTAGTGAAAGCCGTGGAAGATCTCATTGCCCGGACAAAGGAGTTGGAGGACAGATTGTTCAGGTCGATACTATCTCATTTTTTATTTCAACCAGAACCGAATAGAGAACATCCGTGCTGTTTTTGATTGCCCTGCTCTTAGTGCCATTCTAAGTGTGGCATACTATTTCGAGATAGATTCTGATTCCAGTACCTGAGGCTTCAAATAAGTTTCTCCTTGGCGGTTCTGAGGCGATGCCTCTGCTGAAGATTTTGCAGTGCGCTGTTGTTCTCATTAATCATCACATGCCGATGCATCTCTCTTATTGCTGATGCAGGCTGGACCAGAGATCAGTGGTTGACTTCAGGGTGGAGCTGCAGGATCTTGAGAGGTTCTCCATCATCAATCGATTTGCCAGGTTCCACGGGCGGAGCCCCTCTGATGTGAGTGGGGCCTCATCTTCAGATCCTTTGTCCTTCGCTTCGAGGCCGGTGCCCCAAAGATATGTGATCGCACTTCCTATGCCGAGGAATCTTCCAGAGAACTTACAATGTCTCTCTCTCTGACCGTCACTGCATAAATTCTTCCGTACAAATGGGGGCCTCGAGATTTGAGGAGCCAAACCTCCACGAGAAGAATTCGGGTGAATATGACTGGGGGCTGATGGGTGAACTTGTCCATGGATCTTAGGCTCTGGCCCGCACACTTGAGAAGTACGAATCCCTGTATATTCGCATTAATTGTCAAGGTAGGTGGGGAATGACCCCTCATCAATTTTTCTCGAGAGAAGGTTTGAGGGCGGGGGGTCACGGCTCGGGTTGCGGAATTGTCTGCACGGCTCCGAGTCTCGGTAATTGCCGCGTAATGTATTCTAATTTCCTCGAAAACATTCTTTTGTTTCGCATTTGACAAGCGTAGCCAGGGGAAATGGGTAAAAGATGCTTTGTAATCCTATTGGCCACTGATGTTATTTTAATATCTTAGGTAATTATATGGATTCAGATTGCTGCTTTTCCCCTCATTCTGCCTTTGTCGCTCTCCCCTTTTCTTGCCCCCTCTGTGTTCCCTGCCCGGATCATCTTCTTGTTCATATAACCAGGCCATCTCTGCCGATATACATGGAGCTGCTTCTGCTTCGGGTAATCGTTGTTATTCCTCCCAGGTAGATCAGATTTTGATTATGTCATCATGAGATCCTCGACTGAAATAACAGCGACATCAGAATTTGGCACTCTACTACTATGTAGTGACAATGTTACAGTATATAACTGTACCATATCAAGCCATCAACCAAGGGGATTGATCGTGCAGTTGATTGAAACAACGGAAACCATGTTGATTTAAAACAAAATCAACACGAGGAGATCGGGCAAGAACCACTGGTTTTCGGCCAGAAATTTTCCGGCAAAACTGCTTCCTCCATCTGCCCAGAAAAAAAGGCAGACTGAGACAACACGAAGTGTCAAGCACTTGAGCTGCCGGCGGACTTGAGACTGAAAATTTTTTTCCAGCAGCAACCGGACGAGAAGCAGCAACTTTCAAGGGAAGTTGACATGCATCTCCTCTCCAACGATGGAAACTATCTCCCGCACCCTGCACAAGGTTAGAAGAAGAGGACCTGCTGAACATCTGTAAGACTAAAGCAGGAAAGAAGTCATCGGCAGTTGAGAGAACCTTATAGCAGCTGGTCTGGATCGAAAATTTTCACAACTTGAGGAAAATAATTTTCCTGGGCAGGACATAGCTCTTGCGGAATAGATTATTGCATGTATGTACATATGTATTTCTCACCTGTGCATGTCTATGTTCACCTCTGCAAGCCAAGTCGTCAGATAGACCTGCGATTCAGGATATGAAGAAGTTCGTTTCTAAAGGGAATAAAAGACCATAATAAGCAATTAAGATGGGTGTTCGATGACAACTTAGTTAATTAAGTGCTTAATTTCTTCCCCACTCCCCATCTTCTGTTTTTTACTGCTTACAGAGAGAAATTTATTCTCCCTAACTCATAAACACCTCATACAAGTACATCATGCAATCGCACATGATGTAAGCTCACCAAGGGCAACGCACAGAGGAGAATCAACGCTACAAACTTGTAAACTAACTCCCAGAGCATAGTCACATCCTGCTCATAAACTAATTCTTGGGGTTTCCCTTTGTCATGTAACTAACTAGTAACTAAGTTCTAACCACTAGTTAGTTAAGTCATTATCAAACGCCAACTAAGCAACCTGGTGGAAAATATATAGACTCATTACCTGAAGCATCTCATGGGTTGGCCGAGAGCTATGTTTCTCAGAAGGGATGTGGCATCTGCAGCCTTTCATCCTTGGAGGCGGCAGTCCATGAGTTTCGGAAGAATAGAGGTTGCACAAAGCCAAATCTCTGAATTCTCCTGAATATAGCTCATTGGACCAGTTGAGATCCTTGAGATGTGGTGCTTCACATCCCACAGATGATAACTCGAATACAATCAGTCTCTTCATAAGCAAGAGAGTGACAACGAATTCAAATCCCAAGCAAATATTCTGAATATTATATTGTGCAATAGGATAACACACGAGCTTACCTTCAAGTATAGTTCTGATTTGAACATCTCCAAAAGCTCTTCTGCTAAGTTCTCTGTGTATTACAGCAATGACACAGATATCTTGAATAATAATGTTAAGGATAATCTGCAAGTTCTTATTCAGTTGTTTCAGAGGAGACGACTAAGCACAGAAGATTCTTTTCAAAATCATACAAGTGCATATCTACTGTATCAGTCATTGATTAAACTAAAAAAAGTTAATTCATAAGTCTATCTGAGAACAAATCCATCCACAGGGAATTTTCATTAGCACTACACCATATGTAAGATGAAGGCAAGGAACAGCTGAATTTACCGAAGCAAGGAATCGACCAAAATGTGAAGACTGGGATTCCACTGCCATCTCCGCTGTTGCTCTTATCCTCAGAACTATAAGAAAACTGAACGAGTGGACTACTGGTTCCACCTTTGACATAACATCTCATGGATCTCCACGCAGTAATCATATTAACTACAGCAGTAACCTGCAAAAGGATAAACCAGAACAACTAGCTAAACAAAGACACCCAAATCATGAGTAAATATCACCACATTTCCTCTTACCTCACAAGTTTCACTTTGCAGAAAACATACTTCTCAACAGATGAGGCATAGCCAAATTAACAACTTACAGGAATCAAGGCTATTAAAAACTAACAAAATTTCAGTCCAATGACATGATGTAAGGATGAACGATGAGAAATCATACCATATCCTGATAAGATAACGTGAGCTTGCTTCGATAAAGTTCCTGAAAAGATCAATTGGTAATGAATGGTTCTCAGAGACCGTAGAGGGCATTAGAGACAATCAGGAACATCATTTTATGAGGATTTCAACACAATGCTTGTCTAAATCAAACTTATGTAGAACAAGCCGAGACGACCAGAAAGTTTCCTGTAATTTTAAGGGTAATCCAATCATTTTCTATGGAAAGTAATCTGGAAACTTATAAAGGTTTCAGACTTTAAGACAATTATGATGCATTCAATGGAATACTAACATGAACCTACCTGCTGCTTAAACAGCTTTTCACAAGCCCTCTTTCGAATATCGGCCATGTCCTTCAGAACACCTAAATCCATCGACGGCATATACCTGATTCGCAGTCGGGTCAAGAGACCGTCGAAACAACATAGTCAAAGAGCTGAAGAACTTCAATGAAAAATGCAACTCTCCAATACCTCTGAGAGAGATATGCATTGACTAGAGAAGTGGCGTGTGACCTCCCACTGGAAGAAGACGACGCCCATTGCTGCCTGCAAGAGGCCAATCTGGACCACTGGTTTCTCAGATTACGCTGCGCCGCCGGCCTCCACAGTCTCGCCTCCCCTGGCAACAGCGGAGTGGAGCTCGAGCGCGGGCCCTCAGCTGCAAGACGCAGAGGATGAGAGAGAGAAACAGAGGAAGGGGAAGTCGCCGCTTCGCGGGTTTCTCTCCCTGAGACTGAGGCATCAATCGTCTCCGCCATTGAGTTGGCCGCAGGGGAAGGGGCGGACTCCGGCGTTAGTTGAGGCCAGTCCCGGTAGCTATGCCCCATGGGCCTGATTATGGGCCGGTCTTTCTCCTATCGGGCCCATTAGCCGATTATATAAAATGCTCATTTTCCTTGTATAAAATATTAAAAGCCTGGGAGCTTGAGGGCTTCAGGACCCTTTTCTTCCTCAACTTCAGCGTGCTTGATTGTGTTGAGAGTGATCGCCTTTAATTCTACGCAGACGCCGAGACAGTCCCGCAGCAGTGAGCAATCAAGGAGGAGGCGAGATGGGAGGAGAAGAGAAGAGGCACCAGATGATGCAGAACCTCTTCGGAGATCAATCCGAGGAGGAGGATGAAGAAGTTGATTCCGAGCACGAATCCAATCCTCACCCGACACAGTATCTCTCGGTATGATTATTTCTCCTTCATTAGTCGTTCCATCACCTTGCAGATGCTTGTTTTCTTCTTTTTCCTCAATGTGAGCAAGAATGATCGATCGATTGATCCTTCGGGGAGTCGCTCGCTACCGTAAGAAAGGAACATTGGGGACCCTAGGGATTGCAGTCAAAGCTACGATTAACTGCTGCTGGAGTCTCTTTGCTAACTTCATTGTCTGTGTATTGTTGCCACGGCCGTTTTCCTCTTTCTATTTTCCTTTTGATTTATCATGTGACGTTAGTTTATGTTCTATGTGGTCGCATGGAGTTTCGCATGGTTGAGGGCTTGGAAATTGTCGATCATGTTTGTCGGAGCCTTTATCATATATCCTTACTCGTATCATATGTGTTTTTGTGAAGTAAATTTGTTTTAGTTCTTTAGTGCATAACAGGTCCCTTGCAAACTAAGTTGTGACATGTTCTGCCAGCTGAATATGCAACCTATTTATTATAAAAGAAGCCTGTTTAGACAAACAGTCTGATGAGTTTTGTGATGGGAGTGCTGCAGGATGAAGCTGAGGGTGGTTTTGAGCATGAAGGTGAGGCTGAAGGTGAGGCTGAAGATGAAGGTGAAGGTGAAGGTGAAGGTGAAGTTGATGTTGATATTGAAGGACAGGGAGAGGCTGAAGTGGAGAGTGATGCAGAATTGCATGAAATAGAGCCTGATCCTGGGGAAAGTGAGGGTGAAAGAGACCAAAGTTCCCAGGAAGTAGATATTGATGACCAGAGAGAGGACAGTGGGAGGAAGGATACAGACAGTGATGAAAAACCGTATTATGGTCAAAGGATAGCGACTAGTAGGGCAAGGGATGAACTCGAAAGTGGTTCAGAGAGGTCAGAGGATCGGCACTACCATGATGATGAAGATGAAGAAGTTGATCAGGCTAGAAGTCGGAGGTAACTCCTATTTTGTCCCTGCTATTTCTTAATCTGGGCATTGCTGACATTATGTTTAGGAACCTTCTTGTGGTGCAAGTAAGATTAGTAGTGAAATGATATGGGGCTGTGCGTCAAATTAAATAGTGTGTCAATGTCATTCTGGCCTATATCTGGGGTCTTTGCACTTTTATTCACCATCGCTTTCTATATTTACTCAGAGAGAATGTTTCTGGGATGTTGGATTGTATTTCTTGCAAACCATCTGATACTTGCATTATGAATTTAACAGATTCTGCTTTTGAGTTTTGTTGGCATCCTTGGATCGGTAATTGGATAGTGGACAAGATACTTGCATGTATTTTGCATTAGAATTTTTTTTTTCACTTTCCTCTTTAAAATGTAATTAACAGCAAATCGCCTGACGAGGAGAAGTATGACAATCTGGTTGCAAGCTCAGCTCCAGAGATACGTGATGTTTTTGGCGATTCCGATGAAGAAGAGGCTGCAGAATATGTTGTACAAAATGATATCGAGCCCAACTCAAATGTTAGTGTTGTATAACTTAACTTCTCATCTTTTTTAGCTCTGAACTTAACTTCTCATCTATCTATACCTTTTTGATGGTGTTTATAGCATTATGAAATATTTCTCTTGTTTTAGAGATCTCCAATGGAAGAGGATGGGGGCTATGGGAAAGACCTTGGGCCTGAAGATATGATTGCTGATGAGGATGGTATGTATGAGTCTGAAGAGGAGAATATTGATGTTAAACAGAAAGAGAAGCCTGTTGGTCCTCCCTTGGTGCTTGAGATTCCATTGTGCCCGCCACCAGCTCGTCCAGAGAAAGTATGTTTCCTTTGTATCTGCATACTTAACCATCTGCAAATGGCATGCAGTCATGCGTTTGCTATTCTTTGCCTGAAGAACCTATTTAATGTAATAGGAATAAGAATTAGCTAAATTGAGACATGTTGTGTGCTTTATGAACTATCCCTTCATAATATTCATGCATATATGGTTGTCTAGCATGGTGCAATAAGTGTGAATCTGTCTGATCCGTGCTCTATCTTGACAGATATTACAGTTGTGTGTGTATGTGTGTATTTTATAAGAACATAATGGATGGTGGAATTTTCATGAAATGCTGGACTAAGTCTTGTTAATCTTTCTAGGTTTTTTTGCATAACATTTTGGTACTGTGGATAGGGCCTTTTACTGCACTTTGACATTCCAGAAGTTTCATTTTATCTGCATCTCAACTACCTAAGGCACGGTTTCATTCTTTAGAAGCTAATGTCCCAGTCTTCTTCTTGCAGATGAATATGATCAAAGTATCCAACATTATGGGTGTAGATCCAAAACCATTTGATCCAAAGACATATGTAGAAGAGGATACTTTTGTGACTGATGAATCTGGATCTAAAAAGCGATTACGCCTAGAAAATAATATTGTGAGGTGGAGAACAGTGAGGAATCCAAATGGCACAACTGTAAGTGTTACTTTTCATATTGCACAACAGCAGCTTGATCATAATTATATTCATATGTGAATGCAATTGTTAAAGGGCAATTTCAGTTGGATAGATGGCCTAGTTTAAATGTTCTATAGTTGATTTTTTGCAAATTCTACGGCTCACTTAACTCAGTTGGATGGTGCGCCACCCGATGTTTAAGATGATGTGCTAAGACGACTTTCCTCTCCAATGCTTAGATAGAAAGTAACCTCAGTTTTAGCTTGAGATATTTGAATCTGGAGTAAGGGGAGAATGTATTTTTCCCCTCTATTGACTTTCTCAGTATCTTTTTGGCATGAAACCACTCTGATCTTTTGATTGTGCTGTTGGCCTCGTGCTTGAGTTCCATTGGTTACTGGCAGAGAGAGTCAATGATGCATGCCATCTCAGAAATGGCTGAACATGAAAAATATAGATTGATAATACTGATTACTTGCCAGTACTTTCTGCTACTGCACTTTAACAAGTTGTCTTGCATTTTGGCAGCGTGAAAGCAATGCACGGTTTGTTAGATGGTCAGATGGAAGTTTGCAGCTGTTAATTGGGAATGAAGTACTTGACATATCAGTGCAAGATGCTCAGCATGACCAGGCACATTTGTTTCTTAGGCATGGAAAGGTACAGGTTCAACAACTGTCTCTTGTGGAAAAATGGTGATGATATTCTGTTCTACTCCCTGCTGAAACTATGCTCGATAGTGTTATATACAGCTTGGCCTTTAGGGTGGAGGTATTATTGTTTTTCACTACTTTTGGTAAGCAATATCGTTACATGCGCATATTTTTTCATAAAGTGGCAGAATGAATTTTTCTCAAGCTGTCCTATACATATTACTGAATTTTTGCTATGCTCCAGTTGTTGGTTTGTCTGTACTATAAGAACCAATAGAAAATCACACGTCTTCTTTTTGGCTTATGATATGTGGACCTATTGTTGCTGACATTAATATTATTTCCCAATGAATTTAGCATCAGTTCATTTTTAAATTCTGTTCTGCCATGCCTGCAGGGTATCCTTCAATCACATGGAAGAATTCTGAGGAAGATGAGGTTTATGCCATCATCATTGACGTCAAACTCTCATCGCTTGTTGACTGCTCTTGTTGATTCACGTCACAAAAAGGTTTATAAGGTTAAAAACTGCATCACAGACATTGATCCAGAGAGGGAGAAGGAAGAGAGAGAAAAGGTAGTTATTTTAGGCTCAACTGACAACTTATAACCAAAAGTTTAGCTGTAAATTCTGATGGGATTTGGTTCTACAGGCTGCTAACCAGACAATTAGAGCAAATTTACTTCTTAATCGGAAGCGGGAAAAAGTGAATAGGAAGTATACTCCAACTGTAGATCGGAGGCGCCAACTTTCACCGGGTTTCTTGGAGGATGCTCTTGATGAGGTGTGGTTTTTGTGATTTTATTTTAAAATCTTCCAAAAGTGAGAGAAACATAGTCATCTTTGAGGTGCTATCCACTGGTATGAAGGATGTAGACTACCACCAATCTGATCAGTTGAGAAAGTTATGACTAAAGAAGCACTGATAATTATATTAGGTCTAGTCTTTTTTTCTGATACAAGCTCTGTAATAATCTCAGCTCCCTCATGTGACAGAAATACTTGTCAGTCTATATCCTGCCAGCATCTGGTTTAAGTTTGAATGATTACTTTTGTAGGAAGATGAAACAGATTATTATGATTCTCGCCGTTCTCGCCGCCGATTTGAGGAAGACCTGGAAATGGAAGCTCGGGCAGAGAAACGTATAATGAATGCTAAGAAGGTATGTCTGTCTCCATGCAAACTTTCATCTACTCATGGATACACTCTGTTTAACCCAGCATAATAATACTCATTTCTTGTGCAGGTGCAAAGGGAAATTCCTCGCAAGTCTTCTGCACCTCCTGCTAAATCTTCAAGGCGTCCGGTGGACTTTTCAGAAAGTGAGAGAGAAGAGTCTGAGTATGAGAGTTATGGCGAGGAAGAGGAGAGGTCTCCCCCACGCAGGAGGGTTGAGGAGTCAGAACAGGAGTATGAAGAAGATGAGGACGAAGAAGCAGAAGAACACGATGATGAAGAGGAAGATGAAGTTCATGCGGCATCAGAGGAGGAGGATGAGGTATGTAACTTGAGCTATCCTTTTTTCTGAAGAAAATCCTCAAGTTCTCGGTCAAAACTTTTGAAGATTGCCTTATCCTAAATCTAGGGTGTCCAATCAAGCTGATTCTGGTTCAGCCAAGCTGAGCTCTGCATGATGTCACGTTTAACTTGACGTATATTGCGAAACTCCAACTTGAAATTCGATTGGTCATCTTTTTGACTGCTAAGCTGCCTAGTCATAAATTGGCAAGCTCAAGCTTGACTGAGCTCTCTGCTTGAATTTCATCTGATGGTACAACTTGAGCACGAGGAAAGTGCTGGAGTAGTCAGGCTCCCCTAGTTCAGCATTCTGAGCCTCTCCACCTGACAATTTAGGAGCTTTGCTCGAATTGGGAGCTTAGCTCAAGGTCGAAGAAATATAGCTGGGCTCGAGTAATCCTATGATCATGCCTGAGCAGCATGTCTCAGTCTCACTTGGACCCCCATCTTCCTTAATTTTATTATATTAAGGTCACTGTATTGTTTCCTTTATATTACTTTTTCATTTCAGCACATCTTAATAATCTCAAATGAACTTTGGCAGGAGCCAGCCCAAAAAAGTAGAGAGTACGGTGGTCACAAGCGCAAGGGCATAGAGTCGGATGAGGAGTCACCCCAACGAAAAGCTCCAACTCATCGGCGAATGACCATCGTTTACGAGTCGGATGATGAGTAAAATCAATCATTCACCCATTATTAACCCCCTTTGAAAATGTTTTGTATGGTTAAATGCCTTTTTTCAGATTTGAAAGGTGAAATGGTAGATCGCTATTGCTGAGCTTCCTGCCATCTCACACTACACTAGATGGAACTTTAATGAGTAGTTGTGTGGGGTTTATTCTATCCTTGCTTATGATTTACGTCGCTTGAATGATTGGTCGTATCGGGAAGGTTGATTCGGTTGAGGGGGGCGATCACGGTGTGTCAGTTGAAGTTGGCCTTTTTTTTAATTTAATTTTATTTATTCACAATTCACGCGCAGGGGACGGGAATCAACCATCACTGTGAATGAAATTTTATATTAATAATTGGATTTAGAATATTTTAATTGTTGAATTAAAGATGTTATTATTATATATTAAACTTTATTTTTTAGTCATATAAGAAGTCACTTGCCAGCAATATAAGATTGCTTGATAATTAATTGTTACGAACATGTGGATGCGTTATATTGTATGTTGTTTGCGAACGTGATAGATTTTATGTAACGTCCATGAATTTTGTACGATACCTGACTTTTTTTGTATATGATATTCGCACCTACTTGGCGCTTCGTAACGAAATTCTCAATTTACTATTAAAAACAATAATTAGAAAAAAAGGATAGCTATTGTGATTTAACAAGTTAAAAAGTAAAATGAGCAGTAGATACTATTAAGAAGAAAATAATTATATGTCCCCGTTATTTAAAAAAAAACTTAGAGCACTATTGAATTTATATGATATTTTTCAAATTTGTGGAAATGACCTTCCTGAAGCCAATAAATTTGCAATTACCATCGTCCCTTCAATCCTGCATCAATCCCGCGCCCACCGGAAGCCGGGCGAGTGAGTTGCACGCACATTCGGGGTCAATCCAGGTCCTTCCCTCACGTCGACCTCACGATAAAAACGGCAAACATTTATATCTTTATTATTATTTATAAAAAAAGGAGAAAAACTACCAGGGTGTGGGGGTGGGGGCCCAGGGGGATCTATCTAGTAGTTTCTAGCGTCACCTTCTCCCTCCATTTCCAGACGTTTCCGACGCTCTGTCTCTGGCCTATAAAGCTCTCATCTTCTCCCTCAATCTCCTCACTGGAAAAAGAAAGTTTCTCTGCAAATCTATCCGAAGTCCCTTAAAGCTCGTACGGATTAGTTTTTTTGCTTTCTGATACTTGCTTGGAATTCCGGCCAATAGCAAGCTTGAGAGAGGTACGATGCTACGATCTCATCTCGAGTTCTGTCTTCGCTCTTCCCTTCTTCCTCTTATTTTCCTTTTGCAGTTCTTCTTTCCCCGATAAGCAACAAAGAATTAATTGGAAAGAGTTCGTTCTCGTCTCGTCACGTCATTACTGTTTCTTCCTAATTTTGATTTAGTCTAGCGCGGTTCATGGCGCTTTGTCTGACGATTTGTAACGGTTCGCTCAGAGAACCGACCAATTGCGGTGATGTTCGTCAATGGCGGTGATCATGGACGACCCTTGTTCTGTGTGAATGGGGTCGGAATTATAGGAGAGCTGAAAGAAGTAATGTAAATGAACCAGTTTATCCTTTAATTGGCAGTTTCATTGTATTGTTTAGATTTCTTGGATTAGACAAACTTGGAAACTGTAAGTTGATATCCGGGACCTTTCTATGTTTTTCTCCCCGAGCTTCTTATTGTCTTTAGGAGTACAATCGCCTAGAACTTGCGTGTTGCCTTCAACTATGACAGTTCTGTTGCCATCCCTTGGTTTCCTGAGAATCCTCTTCAACTCACCTCTTTCCTTCTGTTATATTGCTACCTTCGACCTGATACAATATTCTTTTCTGCAGGTAATAGAAGTTGCAGAAAGCCACCATGAACCCTGACAAGTGCACCCACAGGACAAATGAGACCCTTGCAGGGGCTCATGAACTGGCTATGAGTGCAGGCCATGCGCAGATCACTCCTCTTCACCTTGCTGTAGCTTTGCTCTCTGATCCAAGTGGCATTTTTAGCCAAGCAGTTAGCAGTGTTGGGGGAGAAGAGGCTGCAAAGTCAGTAGAGAGGGTGTTTAACCAAGCACTGAAGAAACTCCCTTCACAGAGCCCACCTCCTGATGAAATCCCAGCAAGCACCAGCCTAATGAAAACAATTAGGCGAGCCCAAGCTGCCCAGAAGGCACGTGGAGACACCCATTTGGCCGTTGATCAATTAATAATAGGCCTGCTCGAGGATTCACAAATAGGGGACCTTCTGAAGGAAGCTGGCGTAGCTGCATCTAGGGTGAAATCAGAGGTTGAGAAGCTACGTGGCAAAGACGGGAAGAAAGTGCAGAGTGCTTCTGGAGACACCACCTTCCAGGCACTAAAGACTTATGGCAGAGACCTTGTGGAGCAGGCAGGAAAACTCGATCCTGTCATTGGTCGGGATGAGGAGATTAGAAGAGTTGTTAGAATTCTATCCCGGAGGACGAAGAACAATCCGGTTCTCATTGGAGAGCCTGGTGTAGGGAAAACGGCTGTCGTGGAAGGTTTGGCTCAGAGAATTGTGATTGGAGATGTGCCAAGCAACCTTGCTGATGTGAGGTTGATTGCATTAGATATGGGTGCTTTGGTCGCGGGTGCAAAGTATCGTGGAGAGTTTGAGGAAAGATTGAAAGCAGTCCTGAAAGAAGTTGAAGAGGCTGAAGGAAAAGTGATATTGTTCATTGATGAAATTCACCTTGTTCTAGGGGCTGGGCGGACAGAAGGTTCCATGGATGCTGCAAATCTCTTCAAGCCAATGCTTGCAAGAGGACAACTTCGTTGCATTGGAGCCACGACCCTTGAGGAATACAGAAAGTATGTTGAGAAGGATGCTGCATTCGAGAGGAGGTTCCAGCAAGTGTACGTGGCAGAACCTAGTGTTACCGACACAATCAGCATCCTTCGAGGTTTGAAGGAGAGGTATGAAGGGCACCATGGTGTGAGGATTCAAGACCGGGCCCTGGTAGTTGCTGTGCAGTTATCAAGTAGATATATAACGGGTATGCTATATGCTATGGATTAACTTCTCCCTTGCCGCCTTTGATTAATCTAGACATTTGCCTTGCGTATAGGAAATATAGAACTAAACATGTCCTTTTTGGTTCATTCAGGTCGGCATCTTCCTGATAAGGCAATTGACTTAGTTGACGAGGCATGTGCCAATGTGAGAGTTCAACTTGATAGTCAGCCTGAAGAGATTGATAATCTTGAGAGGAAGAGGATGCAGTTGGAGATTGAGCTCCATGCCCTTGAAAAGGAGAAGGACAAGGCCAGCAAGGCTCGGCTAGTTGAGGTATGTATTTGTTTCCTTGGGATGGTATCTCTGTCATGGGGAGTTCGGGGTTGGGTGATGTTGAATCGACATTGGATGTTTGTTGCAGGTCCGGAAGGAGTTGGATGACTTGAGAGATAGGCTCCAGCCCCTCATGATGAAGTACAAGAAAGAGAAGGAAAGAATTGACGAGATCAGGCGGTTAAAGCAGAAGAGGGAAGAACTTTTGTTTGCACTGCAAGAGGCTGAAAGGAGGTATGATCTTGCTAGAGCTGCAGACTTGCGATATGGCGCGATCCAGGAAGTGGAGTCGGCCATAGCTCAGTTTGAAGGAAGCGCAGATGACAACTTGATGCTTACCGAGACAGTGGGACCTGAGCACATAGCCGAAGTTGTGAGTCGATGGACAGGGATTCCAGTAACGAGGCTTGGCCAGAATGAGAAGGAGAGATTGATTGGTCTTGCTGAGAGGCTACATAAGAGGGTAGTGGGGCAAGATCAGGCAGTAAGTGCGGTGGCAGAGGCGGTGCTGAGGTCAAGAGCAGGATTGGGAAGACCTCAACAGCCTACTGGTTCGTTTTTGTTCTTAGGCCCGACAGGTGTTGGCAAGACAGAGCTTGCAAAAGCACTGGCGGAGCAGCTGTTTGATGATGAGAATTTACTGGTCAGAATCGATATGTCCGAGTATATGGAGCAGCATTCAGTGTCTCGTTTAATCGGGGCTCCACCTGGGTATGTAAATCTCTCCAAGCTGTCATTTTACTTATTCGGCAGTGTTACCATTTAACAGAGTCTGAGGTAATTCTTGGTTTACATGCAGTTATGTTGGACACGAGGAGGGTGGGCAACTGACTGAAGCTGTGAGGAGGAGACCCTACAGTGTTGTTCTCTTTGATGAAGTCGAGAAGGCTCATATTGCTGTGTTTAATGCTCTCCTTCAAGTCCTCGACGATGGAAGATTAACTGATGGCCAAGGCCGTACAGTTGACTTCAGAAACACGGTGATCATCATGACTTCGAATCTTGGAGCAGAACACCTCCTATCGGGTCTCATGGGCAAGTGCACGATGCAGGCTGCTCGAGATAGAGTCATGCAAGAGGTAGGTACCGAATGAGACAATATGGGCTCCATTCTTCTCCCATCAGTTTCTGCCATCTAAAGCTGGCATATACTGATAAGTGTGTTGGTGATCTTCGACAGGTGAGGAGGCACTTCAGACCGGAGCTGCTCAACCGACTCGATGAGATTGTTGTATTCGATCCACTCTCGCATGATCAGCTGAGAAAGGTAGGTCGGCTACAGATGAAGGATGTGGCGAGTCGGCTTGCGGATAGGGGAGTGGCCTTGGCAGTTACTGATGCTGCCTTGGACTTTGTGTTGGCAGAGAGCTACGATCCGGTAAGTACCCTAGATAACCACTCCAGTGCGTCATCTGGCTGGCCGTGGAGACCCGGCATCCTAAAGATGGAGTCCTCCCCGTTGTTTCAGGTCTATGGAGCGAGGCCCATCAGGAGGTGGCTTGAGAGGAAGGTGGTGACTGAGCTGTCGAGGATGCTCATAAGGGACGAAATCGATGAGAGCTCGACCGTGTGCATAGATGCCGCGTCCACAGGGAACGACTTGGTGTATCGTGTAGAGAGGAATGGCGGGTTTGTGAATGCAGCCACAGGGCAGAAGACGGACGTACTGATCCAGCTCCCGAATGGGCCGAGGGGCGGTGCTGCACAGGCTGTGAAGAAGATGAGGATCGAGGAGATTGACGATGATGAAGAGATGTATGAATAAAGTACGAGATGGATCAGAGCAATGGAGAGACGGGAGGAGTGATCGTGTGTACGATGCTTCTGTTAAAGAGAGTATCTTTTGGGGTTTCCTACCACTGTGTTGTTGATGGACGTGTCCATACGACACACAAGCGAAAGAGGATTGTTTGTTGTAATTTCTGAGCACAACTGTGTTAATGTCACCCTCTGGGCGGTCAGCATATGCCCAACCTCGCTGGGTGCTTGTCGCTACTCTACTTCCACCATGCCCGCGGCTTATGTCACTCCCAAGAGATTCTCTTCTTTTGGGATGTGGTGTTTGAATAAAAGCCACACTACGTTTCCCTCTTACTTCAGTAAGGCAGGCAGGCAGGCAGGCAGGCAGTCACACATTGGGCCCTCTTATATCAGCCTCTCTTTCCCATTGGCGTGCTCGCGGTTTGGCAATTCAAAACAGGACAAACGGGCGACGATGCGCCAGCATCCTCCGAGGAAGAGGATCTCCCCGCGGCCATCGACGTGTCGCCTTCTCATTTGTTGATGCCGTGGGACAGACGAGGCGTGGCCGTGGATAAATATCGATCTTTCGCTACCTGCGACCTTTTGATGGTCTTCAATTCAAAAGAGAAGGACGGGCGACGCTAATGCCAGCAGCCTTCCAAAAAGAAAATCTCCGCGAGTCCTGCTCTCTCTCTCTCTCTCTCTCCTCACATTAACTGGAAGATTTAAATTTCAAAGTCGGCGAGGGAACTGAGGGATGGCTGCGACGGGATCTGCTAGCGATGGCAGCACCAAGAGTAGGAGGAGAGTCGGCTTGGTATACGACGAGAGAATGTGCAGGCACCGAACCCCTGACGACGAACATCACCCGGAGAACCCTAATCGCATCAGAGCTATCTGGAACAAGCTGCATAGTGCCGGAATCGCTCAGAGGTGCCAACTCGTGTGTTTGCCTACTTTAGCTCGGTGGCTTTTCCTCGCTCTAAGTCTCTGTGTTCAATTTTGCACTCTCCCTCTGTTTTGCTCCGCAACGCTTGCTGACCACTCAGAGGCTATTCTCAATCGATTCATATTCGCAATTTTTTTTTACCCTCTGCGTTTCATCGTGTATTCACGGTTAACCGCGTCATTTATTGGGGAAAGGGAGAGAGATTTAGTTAAATTTGTGATCTTTGGTTTGCAAAATTAGCTATAGAAGCAGGGAATGGTCCTTGTTAAATGGATGTGGATGAAAGTAGATACGGTCGGGAAGAGCACTCAACAAATTAAGCCTCAGACCGAGTTGGATAATTATGTGATGATGAAGCAGCTTTAGAATACCAGCTCAACATTTTTTCTACAGGTTTTCTGGGGTTCATCTCTATTTATTTGTAAAATGGGAAACGGCTTCGGTTAGTACGCGTGATTCTTTGTGCAAGGACTGGGGGAATAACATTTGGTGGAACGGATTCATTTGTACCCCGTAATGAGTGCAGTACGGTGCAAGAGAACTTTTAGAAGTCCACTCCGGCTAGTACACCTGATTCTTTCTGTATAGACTAGTCGTTGTAAATTTAGTCATATAACATGCTGATCATTTCTTTGCCACATCTAATTCAATGCTCTAATAGAACGTGTTTCTTTCTCTTTCCAGGTGTGTGGTTTCGAATGCTAAAGAAGCAGAAGATAAAGATATCCTCTCGGTACATGGCAAAGATCACGTTAATTTGATCAGGAATGTGAGTTCCAAAATGTACAACTCACGAAGAAATAGGATTGCATCAAGATTTAATTCAATTTATCTAAATGAAGGCTCATCGGAAGCTGCTTATCTTGCTGCTGGCTCTGTCATAGAGGTAAAATATGCTTGATCAGTGAGATGTTTTGTCCATCTGCACTTTAAATCGATAAAGATTTGACATTGCACAAGACATTTCTCTGAGTAGGTTGCTGAACAAGTTGCCAAAGGAGAATTGAGTTCTGCTTTTGCCGTTGTTAGGCCTCCAGGACATCATGCAGAACGAGATGAAGCGATGGGGTTCTGTCTCTACAATAATGTGGCCATAGCAACTAGTTATATCCTAAATGAAAAGGTGGGTATAGTAACTGAGGATCGTTTGCTTGCCATTCCACAAAGACGGAAATGCTAGTTTAATTTTGGCCTTTGTTTACTCTCTTAGTATGCAATCTCCTTAACACATGATCATCGTGTTCTATGCCACAGCTGGAACTGGGTATCAAGAAAATCTTAGTTGTTGACTGGGATGTTCACCATGGTAATGGCACTCAGAAGATGTTCTGGGAAGATCCTCGTGTTCTGTTCTTCTCGGTCCACAGGTATTGAGCTCAAAATTTCCTTTTTCTGTTAATTCTGTCCATTTCAAATTTAAGACTAATCTTGTAATAAAAAATTTTATTAGAATTCTTGATAGTTTCTTATCTTTTATAACAGGCATGAGTTCGGGAATTTCTATCCTGGTAATGATGGTGGTGATTTTACCATGATTGGCGAGGGTCCAGGTGCTGGATATAATATAAATGTCCCTTGGGAAAATCCACGATGTGGTGATGCAGACTATCTTGCAGTTTGGGACCATATATTGATACCTGTTGCCATGGAATTTAATCCTGATATGATCATTATTTCTGCTGGATTTGATGCAGGTTTGTCAATTTATTTGCAATTCTTAAGCTGAATTTTCAACTTGAGCGTTTCTGTTTTTCATTTTTCCTTCATCAGCGGATTCTTTACTAACTTGACTTGTTAATGCTCGAGCAGCTGCTGGTGATCCTCTAGGGGGTTGTCGGGTTACCCCTTATGGATACTCTATCATGTTAAAAAAGGTTCTGTTTTTTGTAACTATCCTGCTATATATATATATATATATATATATCTGAGATACATTTTTTGCCCCAGCTATTCACATACAGTACCTGACATTATTGAGATGTTGCAAAATTTTCCTTTTCAGCTGATGGGCTTTGCTCAAGGGAAGATTGTGCTCGCATTAGAAGGAGGATATAATCTTGCTTCAATTGCAAATTCTGCCCTCGCATGCGTGGAAGTTCTGCTTGATGACAAAACTGCTGCTGGTTCCTCAGAAGTCTACCCATTTGAGTCCACATGGCGAGTTATAGAAGCGGTAGCAAAAAAAAAAAAAAGATTCATTTGCCGTCTTTCTATCATCTCACTCTGGCCTGCATAACGCTGGTGAAAATTGACATTTTTACTGATGAATAACAAATACACCTTTATACCAGGTTCGTCATGAATTAATGGCGTTTTGGCCAACGCTGTCAGAGGAACTACCAGCAAAATTAACAAGTCAGAAAATGCCCTTCCTGGTGAGTTCTCTGATGCAAAAGTATGTTATTAAGCTGAGCTGTGCTGTTAATCCATCATAGTACATCCTCTCCATATTCTATTATTGTCAAAAAAATGCCTGCTATCATTCTTGGAACTGCAATGCTAGCTTCTTTTTTTTTTTTGGCCTCAACACTAGCTCACAATAGGTATTATTTGTTAGGATGGACTTTATGCTTAAAGAATGTAGCTGTTGTATGTAAATTTACTCAAAAGTTACCTCTGATAATTCAGGCTGCATAATTGCATGATTGTTGTGATTTTGGTTCGAAATTAAGATGGATTGAAGAGTATGTTTCAATTAAGATGCTAAAATTGGCTGTCTGTGTCTTTTTAGCAAATTCTTATTTCAAGTTCCGATTCAGAGACTGAAGATGAAGGGGGTGCTCAAATTTTGTCTTACCAAATTGAGGAGTCTCTTCAGGATGTTATAGAACCTCTTTCAGCTCTGACAGTTAGTGACAATGAAAATGGTAAATCAAAAGAGACGTCACTAGAACATGAGAAAGTTTGTCTTCTAATCCTCTCTCTATGGTGACATCTCCAAAATGCAATGCAGTTAAAGCATCTTCTTCTTCATGGAGATCAGAACATTCAAAGGTTGATATTTGGTATGCCACCTATGGATCAAATATGTGGAAGCCAAGGTTTTTCTGTTATATTGAAGGTGGACAGGTGCACATCATATCATTGATATAAATCCTTTTGTGGTTAATCTAAACTTCTAAATTTGAGGATCTGCTGCTGATTTCAAAAAATTCTATTCTTGTTTAATTTTCCAAGTCTTTCAGGATAAAAGTAAAATGAATTGCTTAAGCTACTGCATATTTCTTGATAATATCAGGGCTGCACTTTTTATTGTTCCATGAGTTTTATGGTAATGGAATTTAATGTTTTCTGTTCAGGTGGAAGGCATGCAAAGGCAGTGCTCAGGTTCAATGGACAAAAGCCCCCCGAAAGAAATTCTGTGGAAGACATATCCTCATAGATTGTTCTTTGGACGCGAATCCACAAGAACATGGGGCCCAGGAGGGGTTGCTTTCCTTCATCCCACATCCAATCATCTGGAAAAGACCTCCCTGTGCCTGTATAGAATAACGTGTGTCTTGTTCCTGCCCTTGCTTTCTCCAACTTCTAGTATTTTCATATAAAATCTAGTATCCATGCATGGAGCAGCATGTGTATAATTGTTCTAACATTATTTTGCTCCAATCAGGTTTGAGCAGTTCAACGATGTTTTGCAACAGGAAAATATTTTGAGCTCCCTGGATTTCCCTTTGCTTGATCAAACGGCTTTGAGCTCTGTCCAAGTGAAAGGATCTATAACTTTGGAAGCTATCAAGGTATGTGCATGGTTTTAGGAGAGCTCGCCACTCTCGTTTTTATTTTCCCCATTCAAGTAGTCACAGTCAGAAAACATGTTCAGCAAATTCCCTTCTGTCTTATGTTTCCCCTGAATTGGGGGAAAAACACTGCATATGAAAAATTGCTTATGAAAAATGTTTTGCCAGTCTCCAGTAGCATTTGATGGAATTCAACTCATTTAACAATATGGTGCAACAGAAGCGTCATATTGGATATTGTTTTGAAGCTGAAAACTTGAAAAAGATGGTATTTGGTAACTTCCGGAAACTAGGAAACTTGATCACCTTTTTGGTCCAGGGAAATGGAAAAGCAAAGCAATTTTGGTGATGTTATGGTATCCAACTATCTATTCGAACAAATGGCACATGAATGAGGCTTTTGTACTAGTTACAGTGGGAATAGTATCGTATCATACAACTTGATAATCTCACTGATTGACTTAATTACAGGGAGGTTGGTACCGTAATGTTGTTTACTTGGGGAAGGAGCGCAATATTCCCGTACTGACTATGACGTAAGTGGGAATCTCTTCTCATTTACCGTAATGTTCAAAGTAAATGAATTATTTCCCCAAATTTACACCTTACTGAACTCACTGCCTTTCTCTTTTGCCGAATTCAAGTTGCACACTCCCAGATATTGCAAGCTTCAAGCGTGGAGAGTTCCCGTTATGCGCTCCGAGCAGAGGATATGCCGATACATTGGTGAGGGGCTTAGTCGAAGGAGGGCAATTCTCGGAAGAAGAAGCCAAGGCTTACATAGGGAAAGCTGCTTCAAGGCCCCTGTGATTCATTTGCTGCTTTTTTAACGTGCCAGTACTAATAGGAAGCTGCTATTACTAATGACTCTGGAAAAACAGGATAGGGTGGTGATACCATCGGGGCTCTGTGGATGATATTTATACTGAATTTTTTGTTTTGGTGGTTTATACATTCGTGTATACCATCTGAAATTTATCGATCTATGACCCTTTTTAAATTTAACTTATTCACATCATCATCATCATTATTATTTAGTTGTTTTTTAAAAAGAACTTTTCCTGATAGCGAACTTTATGTTTTTTCTCCCTTGAGCCAGGTACGTGAACATCCGTCCAAACTTCATGGATCAGGTAAGTCAATATGTAGTTTTTCTTTCTTATAATGTATAATGGGGAGTTTATTTATCAATTATTAATTATTATTTGTTCTTAAAGTTCATGTGCTAGTTTTGAGTCTGATTGAAAGTTTGTCCATTCTAAACACTCCGCCTCTAGCTGACAGCAATTTATTACGTTTAAATTTAATTCTTCGCTGAGAGGAACATGGCCAATTGCCTAATGCAGTTGATATCCTTCAATAATTTTACCATTGCTAAGCTCTGGATTGCTGTGATGTGAAGTTATATTGTTATTATTATTGTCGTTGTTGTTGTTAAAAGCTTGGTTGGACCCATAAATTTCCGCTTAAACCCATGAACCTGTGAACCCTTGGCTGGACCGGTTCCCGGTCCGGTCCGGATTTTAAAACATTGGTCCGGATCTTGCCGGACCAAATCAGACTATGGATGATAGGAAGTTCGGGGTGCCAATTAGGCAATATACAGAATTTTGAGGGTCGGATATGGAAATTGCGACTAACTTTGGGGCGGAAACGAAAAGTTCTACATGCCAAACTTGAAATACATTTCTCTTCGTTTTTGCCGCAGAGAGTACAGATTCTCTTTTTCTTCTTCTTCTTCTATTTCTTCCTCCAGGCACCAACCACCAACGTCGACGCTCAGCCAATGAGAGGTTCGGAGATCTGAGAGGGTGCGCGCGCGGTACCTACAAGCTTCGCGCCTCCACCAACCTCTCCTGGGAATCGGGAATCTTCGATCTCTCTTCATCGAGGTTAGTTTCTCTCGCGCTAATTGTAGAATCGTGACAATGATCGACTTTGATTTCCCTCCCAATGCTTTTCGAATCATCGGTCGCTGATTTGAAGCTCCGCCGCTGTGCCATTCTCGTGTGCTCTTGACCGAGAAGCTTCAGCGCCGTTGTTACTGCACTTGTGATTTCTTCTTTTTCTTCTTGTTATTTCTGTTGAAATCCGGTAGTTTGATGGAAGCATTGCTGAGTTCGCGGATAACGCCGATTCGTACTTGCTGGAAGCAGCATCAATCACCTTCTCTTCCTGTATTTTCGTTGAGATCGATGAGTAGTAATTCGCAGAGGAGTCTCACTGGGATGACTATCAACCCAAAGCCATCCACCGTCTCGGTGCAGCCTGTGCAGGCTGAAACATTGGGTCGCTTTGATAACACTTCGCCAGCCAAAGGTATATGTACCATCCTTAACAAAAGAAAATCGAGTTATGATGCTTCTGATAATAGCAAGTGGCCACATCGAGGGTTTCTTTAAGGTATCTATATGTACTCATAGATTGCTGCATTTTGAGATGTTGTAATTTGATGATGAAACTGGAAGCATGAGTGAACAACCCTTTTGGAATCTGGCATACGTTGGTAGAAATTTGGCATTTCGCTATTGTGCTTAATTGTTGCTTTCTTAAATTTATAGAGGTTGTTGACGTCTGGAGAGGTGCCAATGCTGTGTGCTTTGATGTGGATAGCACCGTCTGCATTGATGAGGGCATTGATGAACTTGCAGACTTCTGTGGGGCTGGAAAGGCTGTTGCCGAATGGACTGCAAGGTAGTGCACTATCATATCAGGCTCTGGCGTGGCTCTAGCATATTTGATTTTTTTTGCTGCATCAACTATATCTAGTTTTAACTGTTTGTTAATATTCTAGGGCAATGGGTGGCTCTGTTCCTTTTGAGGAAGCCCTGGCTGCAAGGCTATCTTTGTTCAGTCCTACTTTATCCCAGGTTCAGGATTTTCTCGAGAAGAGGCCGCCAAGGTATGAAGACTAAGTTGATTTAGCTGTAACATTTGATCCATTTGTCTTCCCCCCCCCCCCCCCCCCCCCCCCCACAAAAAAAGTAAAAACACATTTCATTCATTTGGTCCTTTTTTTTATGTTCGTTTCACAAGTTTTTTCAATGCTATTAAAAGACTTCAAAAGTAGTACCAGAAAAATAAAAAAGAAAAAGGGAGAAAACTTGTTGTGATTTGAGTAATCATAACTCTTGATATGTTTAGCCTATCTAGATTCTTGAAGGGTGTTATTGATTAGCTTATAGAGATTTACATTACTATCAAGGCTACTACTAAAACAGGATATATTGACAGTTGTCATGAAACAAGCTTGTCTGTACATTAGTCTATGTGAGCAGTGAATCCAGCCGCTCTAGCTTTAGTTTTTGGCTGCTGGGTTTTTCGTATGGTTCATTGGCTCCTTCTCAGGAAAAATGAACAATATGCAGCATTTCTTTGAATGGTAGGAATCCAGCTGTTTGGTTCATAATACATTATAAGGGCAGTCTTAAATTGATATGTTTACAACGCTTACATGATGTATTCTGTCGATATCCCAAAACTACAGAATGGCTTTGCAAGACAGGAGATTAAATGTTTGCCATGATATATACTGAGAAAAAGTTTGCCATGATTTTTTTAAAAAATTTACAAGAACACAAGAGACTCTGTATGGGCTTAGATTGCGATATATTTGTAGTTACCTTCATCTTTTAGTCATGTTGAATGCTAGGTGTGCACAGTTCGTGAAATTTATATATTGAATCCTCCAAAAAAAAAAATGCTACTGCATGCCTGTACTGGTGTATAGAACATGTAGATCTCTGTTTTTTATTATTCTATCATATTGGCTATAAATGAATGTGTATTCTCTATTTTACTAACAATGTCTTAACGCTTGCCTTTTCTATTTTTGAATTTGTAGGATTTCTCCTGGGATTGATGAGTTGATCACAAAGTTGAAAGCTAATAAAACTGATGTTTATCTGATCTCTGGAGGCTTTCGTCAAATGATCAATGTATTGACCAGTGATACTATCCTCTCTCTCTCTCTCTCTCTCACACACACACACACACACACACACACGCACGCACGCGCACGCGCGCGCGCACTCATTTTTGGCAGCACATTTAAGTGGACTTAGAGTTAATAGAGTGAACAAAAAGGAATTCACATAATCTCAATTACCCTGTAATTCACCTCATTTATATTTGCCGAATATTATTGGAGGATATTAGGATAGCTATAGAAAGTATAAAGATGTAGAAAAGCAAGTTAATATATATTTATTATCATGAATGAAATTTTGAGGATAGAAAATGCTGTCCTTCATGATATTGTGAAACTTCTTGTAGCCTGTCGCAGCTATTCTGGGTATCCCAAGAGAAAATATTTTTGCCAATCAACTGCTGTTTGGAAGGGATGGGGAGTTTCTTGGATTCGACACCAATGAACCAACTTCTCGCAGTGGTGGTAAAGCCACTGCTGTAGAGCAAATAAGAAAGGTTCGAGTGGTATTCAGTTCATCCTGTTCTTTCTGCAATGGAATTTACTTGCTAAACCTTTGGAACTCGTGTTTTAACAGGCAAGAGGATACAGGAGATTAGTCATGATTGGAGATGGTGCAACTGATCTTGAGGTGAGCAACAGGATTTGGAATTTCTCTATGTTTTCATTTGATAGCTAAAGTTTTCTTTCTAAAAGTGGGGAAAAACTAATTTGCGAGTAAGAATTTCCAACTGGTAGGCCCGTAGACCCGGAGGTGCAGATGTTTTCTTCTGTTATGCTGGTGTCCAACTTCGAGATGGTGTTGCAGCAAAAGCTGATTGGCTGGTTTTCAATTTTAAAGACTTGGTGAGGTCCCTGGAGTGATGCCTTTGCATTCTTTTGCTCGCTCTTATTTCTCGCTCAAGCATATTACTTGTACCTCAGGCTCCCTATTATTCCCTTCTCTTTATTTTTCCCTGTGCTTGCTAAGCTCCCATTTTCACTTCATTTTCTGGGAAAGCATGAACCTCGGTGAGGAATTAAGCTAGAGCGAGTATGGAGCCTGTCTTGCTTTAAACGTGGTTTGTGTTTTTACTTTTGTTCAGTCCTCTTATCCTTTGTGTGAAACTAGCGTTTCCGTGTTTCTTGGATTGTTGTTTGGTTTTAGATTTCATAAAATCATGCCTGGGCGAGATCCTACCTTGCCGGAGGATATGATGTACCAATGAAGTTGTAATATGTGAGTGAATGGATGTTAATCACCGTGAATATCGTAATATGATTGCTAGCTAGAGCGATTATATCATTATGGAATGGGATCTACAAACTAAGATTTCCCATTTACCTATTTGGGGGCTTTTGAACTTGCTTGTGGTCTTTTAGGCAAGCCCTTGAAGGTCACGCACTCCGGAGAGGTTGTTGTCGGTCAAACTGGGACAGGCTGGCTAGTAGATGGACAGGCTGAAAAACGGGCCAAAAGAATCTAAGCCCAGATATGTCAGGTAGGCTGGAAGGTTCAGGTTTGGACCAACGCAACATCATTAGGAACGTCGTGCTGGCTTAATCTATGAGACCGGCAATGCCTATATGTATCTGATGCGTGTAGGACAGGTTTGGCCCATAATACGGGATGGGCCGAATTTCCTATTATGGCTCATAATAAAAGATCACAACCTTACCCTGGTCCTATAGTTCACAATAGGGCGACTAGCAATCTTGGGGTCCAGCTCAAAGAAATACCGCGCCTGATCCATGCCCATTCAGTAGTAACCTCTAACTAGACCATGGCCCAAGATGCACCCTGAGGCAGGCTTGAGCTTACCCGCTCTGCTATATGGGCAACCAATTCAAACTCCGCCCATGGGCCTACCCAACCAAAATACAGCCCATGGGCCTGCTCTGATCAAGAGGGACCCATGTGCCCACATTCAAATGCAACCCATGGGCAGATCCTCATCTAATAAAGCCCATGGGCTGATTCTGACCATGAGTCCCATGGGCCCAACATAGCTCATTGGCCCACCACCTCAAATACAGCAAATGGGCCCATGGGCCTTTCCGAGTTAATCGAGGCCCAAGTACTGAACTCTTATCCAATGTAACCCACTGGAATCCATTTGCTTTCGCTGAAAACTATCGTACAGAGATTTGGGCCCACCGTTAGGCCCCACTAAATCACATTCCGCCTTAGGCCTGTATGTCCGTTGAATGCAAGCCTACTAACAAGTTGGGCCTCATAAATCACGATGAATCCGTCCAGCCTTCAACTCATTCGACATAGCCACTGTATTGCCAGTCTCCTCGAAGTCATTTTAGTCCCTTCAATTAAGACGGCCCAGCAACACATACAACTTAACAAATACAGCCTTTTCCAACAAACAACTAGCAACAATTTCAGGACTGTCAAGACGAACAAACAATTGGGGGGAAATAAGAGGAGACTAAAGATTGTCACTGCATTATGATGAGGTGCTTGATCTTCTATGAGAAGAAATAAATTAAAGATCATCATGATTGAGTTTGGAAACAAAATCCTGCACGAATACTAGAATTCATGAGTGGAGAGATTCGGGAAGGGGAGGCAAATTAGCTTTGATAATTTTATATTACATCAATGATAAGGCAAACCATAATACGAACCTTCACTGTTTAGGCCCTTTTGGCATAGTCATCATCGTGATCCTCATTGTCGACCTGGAAATTCCCTTCCACCGGGTCATCCTGAGCAAGGCCTCCAGCAGCAGGCTCCCCAAAGTTGTCCTCCTCATTACCACTGCCACCAAGTCCAAACCCATCATTCCCGCCATCTCCAACACTACCACTCCTGCCATCACTGCCAAAAGCTCCACCACCAAAGTTGCTGTTTCCGCCATAGTTCCCACCGTAACCACTACCACTTCCATAGTTGTCTCCCCCAGTAGGGCTATTGTAACTTCCTCCACCAGGACCATAGCCTCCTCCACCATAACCCATATTACCACCACCATATCCACCCCCAGAAGAACCATAATTGCCACCCATGTAGCCCGAGCTTTGTCCATAACCACCTCCACCAAACCTCGGTTGCCGGTCAGTGGCATAGTTCACTCTTATCCGTCGACCATGAAGGTCCTGATGAAAAAAGATTTCTGCGTCAATTAAAAATGAGCAAACAACAAATGTAATCAAATGCTGGAAGCAGCAGATCAAGACACTGTTCTAGGATGAAAATGGAAAAAGAATCTGCAAATGCTAGATAGTTGATTGCAGCTCTTAAGTCCATATAATCTAAAACTTAAAAAGGCCATTCTTTAACTTGAAAAAACAATGCGATACAATTATACATCAATATACATGTTTCCCATTCAAGCAAGATAATTTGGTCTTGTTTTCTTGGGGCAAAAAGAAAAGACAGAAAGAAACCTGAACTTCATATACCAATACCCACAAGAACAACTAGACCAGATTGTTCGTTGAGAGGAACTAGGCATTTACCTGCCCATCCAAAGCTTGGATAGCACTGGAGGCTTCCTCACTAGATGTGAAAGTTACAAACCCAAACCCTCTGGACCTACCTGTTTCACGATCCGTGATAACTCTTGCTGTATCAAGCCACATAAATCAGCATTAGACTGATAACCCAATTATTATAGCTATGATGGAAAATAATAATACATATAATAACCAGCAGCAAATAGTCGATCATCTTTAAGAAAAACAATGAAATAATATCTACAAGGGATAGTGAAATTTCTTCAAGACATGGATGTCAAATGGAGATCTCAATCTCAACTAAGAATTGAATGAATCACAAAAATAGGAAATGTGAAGGTAATTCAAATCAATTCAAAGCAAGAGTTAATGGGATAAACAAATGGTCAGGATTGCAGGTGAAATTTTTAATAAACATAGACTTATTCAGATTAATTTGGAAAGTTAACTAGAAATGATCCCCTTTATCAGTTTAACTATTGCCGTCCTACCCATACCCAACTTAAAATCACCAAAAAAGCATGATCTAACGTTTATAACATTCACCTAGTTAAATAAAAATCTAGACAGATGGAGAGGTAATCTGTCTAGGGAAAATGACAAAAAAAAAATGTTCACCTTGCTTTCCTAATCTAATCTATGGATAAACACTAATATAATCTTCTTACCTTCAATAACTTCACCATACTTGGAAAAGGCTTCTCTCAAGCTCAGCTCATCAGTGCCATAGGAGATCCCTACAATATAGACGTAGAAAGGTTGGCATTGGACTTGAAATGACAAAAATGGCATCAAAGCTGCAGGTTCTAAAAATGTCAAAAGTACCTCCAATGAAAAGTTTAGAAGACATGCATCTCATCACTTGATAGATAAATGGTCTTGATGCTGAAATTTCCAAACTACTCCCCCTGCTTGCAGTCTGCTTGATTACACTACCAATTTTACTTAAGAATGCCATCTTTCTGACCTACAAAGAACAAGCCATCTTCATCTCTCAGAAAATTATACACGCAGAAAATTTCTTCATGTGCCAAAATATGGTCATACTCATGCATATCACATCAAAAGCAAAAACAAGAACAAAAGCCTCTATTAATAGCAAAGAGTCCTCTTGTAATGTTCAATCAAGCTTGCCCCCAGAGCCAGAACAAGTCCGTGGGAAAATAGAAAGAGGTGGTTGACTTAATTTGAGACCAATACTATATTTTCCATCTCCATTTGCAATCTCTTCCACTAACAGCATAATCATGTCCATGAATTCCTCAAATAACCTTGATTAACATTTCTCCAAGTGTCTTTCCTTCAAATGAGAGAGTTTAGTTTCCTGGACTTATTAAACGGGGTAACTGAGCCTCTTGATCTGTATACATGCTTAATAATACAAACATCGAAAGACAACTAACGTTTTAATTCCTTGAACAATGCCATACTTGAACTCAAGCAACCAGAACGCTTTTCACTCTGATGATACAAATATTATATGAAAGAAGCTTCTATAGTTAAGCCTACCTAAAAATCTCTATATATCTCGAAGGTTCATATTCATGCTAAAAACTCAAAACAACACATGAAGAATTCAATACTCATTTCCAATCAAAACCAGAACAAGATAGATGAATATCTACAGCAGGAACAAATGATTCAAGACCATGCATCAATCAACATGATGAAACTATCCATCCATTAAGCACAGATACCATTGAAGATCAAACATGCACAGCAGAAAAACAGCGAAGAAAGAAATGAGGACAAAAGGTGCACGATAAGAATGAAAGGGCTGAAAATCTCGGAATCAAGATCGACATAATCACGGAGAGAAGGAGCTTACCTTCTCTGAGCCTAAACCCTAGCAGAGAGATTTCCTGTTCCCGATGCAGAGAAGAGGGATTAAGCTTAACAACAACGCCACACTTGAAAACTCGAGCAGCGAGAACGCTCTTAGCTCCAATGGTACAAACATTATATGAAAGAAGCTTCTATGGTTAAGCTTCACCTAACAATCTCTATGTATCTCGAAGGTTCATATCCATGATAAAATCTCAAAAGACAACGCCTGAAGTATTCAATACTAATTTCCTATCGAAATCACAACAGAACAGATGAATAGCTATAGCACGAACCAAACAATTCAAGACCATGCATTAACCGACACGAGGAAACCATTCACCTATCGAGCACAGATATCGTCGAAGATCAAGCATGTAGAGCAGATAACCAGTGAAGAAATGAGGAAAAGAATGAACAATCTGACGATCTCTAATCGAAATCGACATAGCTGGCAGAGAGTGAAGAAACCTTGCCTTCTCCGAGCCTAAACCCTAGCAGAGAGATTTCTCGTTCCCGATGTAGACGAGAGGGGTTTAAGTTCAAGAGGGACTGTATTGAGAGGGCAGGGTAGGGCTTATATAGAGTCAAGAAGCCACCGTTGGATGAGTTGACGTTATCCTGAGAGCCGTTGGATCGTCCCATGGGCTACATGTGAAGGCACACTAGAAAAGTTCTCACCTCCTGAGACTTATATGACAATTATACCCCTCACAGCTGATCAAATAACCGATTTCCAACAAGTGATTAAAAACGGTTGAATTGGCTCAACGACTTTTAAGAGTATAAATCTGAGTTTTAAGTTTTCCCCCTTTTTACTGAATGGCCAATTTCTAGTCTCACAAATAAGGAAAAAAAACTATAATTTAGAGAATTGAATCTTTCATTGAGATTCATCATCTGTATCCTGTTGAGGGCTGGATTGTAATTTAAGCCAACACGCCGCAGGTCCACAGTCAGGAACAAAAAAGCACAATGTGAATGCCGCTGGACTATCCATCGCACTCTTGCTTATGCACTTGCGTAGTTAGTTCATAATAAAAATCTACCTTCTCTACCAAAAGACACAGTGGAATCTGCCGAAACTTGATCATGCCAATTACACCATATAACCAGTAGATCAGTCAAAAAGGTTCACATGACAAGATCGTCAATCCTGTAAATTAAGTACGATGTCTTGTCACAACAATGTCTAAAAGGCAAAAGACTATTCAGGTTATAAATAAGATGCCGGCGGAGGAAACCAAGAGGAGTGCCTGTTCAAGCAACCCACTGCTCTATTGAGAAGGGTGAGAAGACTAAATAAATGGGACGGCTGTCGCATTATTTTTCCCGATATGTATGCTTTATGACAGAAAAAAAATACAAAGAAGAACAAAAGGCATACTTAAGTCCCGCAAGGAGAAGCAGTAATGTGGAGAAAATCTCTAAACTGTCAAAATTGCTTGCCTGCAACAAATATTCTGCTGTTGTTTATCACTTCAAGCCGGAATAGGCCTACGGTTTCCACCACCACGGCTGCCTCCTCCACTTCCATTTTGATAAGCTCCTCGATAATAGCCTTCTCCGCCTCGTCCCATAGGAGCCCTAGGACGAGGTGGAAACTCGCCTTGGCTTCTGAATTCATTCCTCCCATAACCCCGACCTCCACCAAAACCTCCACGGCCTCTGAAGTTCTCATTCCTGAACCCTCCTATTCCCATAGGAAACCTCCCTCTTCCACCACTCACAACTGAACTAGGCAGAAGACAAAGTCAATCTTCTGTCCGCTCCAATGGATGGGCATTTAATAAATAAACATGTACTAAAATAAAGTTTCATTACCTTGGTTATTGGTTCTCTTCTCTTCAACTGCAGCTTGATGATTCCCAATCATTATCAGCGATGTCTGCAAGTTCTTATCAGATCAACATTTATAAAAAAGAAACAAATGCACAGCACAGACACATTACTCAAAGAACGCATATACCATGGACATTTAACTGCAAAAGATTATAATAAGCATATTTGCAGTACCCAATAAGAAAAGGGGCGGTTCTATGTTCAGGAAATACCTCTAATGCACTCTGCATGGAACTCTGGTTTTCAAACTCAACAAAACCAAAACATGAACCCTGCCATACAACACCAGAAAGAAATCAATTGCTGTAAATATTCAATAGAAAACGCTTTACTAAAAAAATTGCCTAATTGAGACCTTGTTACTCCTAACTTGTATGCCTTCATGCTTAATGGGCCCGAATTTCTTGAACACTTCTTCAAGTTGTTCAGCAGTTGCATCAAAAGGCAAGTTCCTTACATATATAGAACGACCTTCACCTGCAGATTTTATGAGTAATGGCTTAAAAATGTGGCAGTAAAGAAGGAAATATGCAGCATAGCCATTAATCACATGCAATCTCATGACCCACATCCGAAATGCAAAGCATAATCTTTTATGCATGTTACTTGCTTTTGTGATGAAACAAGCATTCATCAGTCAGTAGAACATCTCTCCATAAAAAATATTAACTCAAGGTCAAGTAATCTAACCAGCTTCAGGGGCATTACTGCTTTCTGGAACAGCATCACTGCTAGAACCTGATGGCATAGATGCAGAAGGTTTTGCCGGTAACTGTTGATTATCCTTTGCGACTGCAACCTTTGCAATAGTAGATGGTGTACAAACTCCAAGAGCCATAGAACTTCCTTGCATAACCTTCACCTACATATTTCACGAGTTTCATGAGAAAAAAAGCATCAAAATGTGAGGTGCAGAACAAGAACTATTTGCAGTAACTCACTATTGATGCATAAGATTTTTTTGGGGCATCCTCCTCATTCACAGGAGCCATGTCAAGAGACTGGATTTGGGATTCAACAGCCTCCACTTCAATAATAGCTGCTTCATTTCCAGAAGCATCACAAACTTCATAGCCATCAACAAGATCATCCTCTTCGAAGGAGGTTGTCAGCTCTGCTGCTTGTTTATCAGGGGCATCAGTGGGCTCTGGACCTGAAAGAGAGATTCTACTTTAGGTGGGAGCCATGTTGAGAAAATAATATATAGAACATGAGATTTGCCCACCTGGTTCAAGAGCCAAAGCAGGTGATGGCACATTGTCACAAATATTATTAGATGGAATTGAATTGACTGGATGTGATCCATCCTCCTCAGGATATCGGAAAACATCATTTAGAATGAAGTATCCTTTTTCTTGGGGAGCTGGAAAAATGTTTGAGTGAAATTTCGTCTCACATTGTCTTTTCCAGTTAAGCAACCAGTTACAAGAACAATCACTCCTCTCCCATAAGACTCCTGAGCATCAGCAGTTTTTATCTCTGCCGTGTAATCTTTGTAGTTCAGGGATAGTATCTTTTCATTAATTGCCTGCCCAAAAAGTATGGAGTGCATTCATTAGTCAATTACTAGGAATAGTAGTCCCAAGGTTCAGAAAACTGAACCCAATGCTTCTAACATAATTGGATGCCCAAACAGACTGAAGCAAGAAATAGAAAAAGTATCTAGTCATGGTAAAATGACTGTGGGTGACAAAAGTCACAACTTCCTCTAAATCTAAACGTACAACTATACTCTTTAGCTATTCTAGTGGCAGCATGATGCTTGACATACTTCATTTCCAGCAAATTTCTTTGTTCCATTCATTTCCAACTTCACCAAAAGCAATGTACCAAAAAAATTATGCTATTGGACAACAGGCACAAATGTATAAAGGAAAAGGAAACTAAGTGCATCATAGTCAATCCAAGTAGACATGGAGTAATATTGGTATCATCAAAAGAATCGGGGTCAAGCCACTTCAAGCTTTCTGTCATGAAAACTCTAAAACTAATGGTCATTATTCACTCTGACTTCACTGGAACACATCAGAAAAAACTCACAAGTTAATATCCACGAACAATGTGAAAAGATATTCTGACCAAATTATCCATCCCCGTAAAACAATTAATTACAGATACTAACCTGTGTTGTAGTCACGGTTGTCATTTCACCACTGGCATCTGGCCGACTTAGCAAACTTGAATCTTGATAAAATCTGTGTACGAGTCCTGGGGACTGGTGAAGAATATGGTAATATTGCTCCACGAAGGCGTTGCCAACCACTCGAGCACTAGGAGCAGAAGCTGCACCAGCCTCCAGAGTTGCCATCTGCACAAGACAAAATAATCATTAAGATGGCAGCATTATGAATGTATTAACCAACGTGAAGAGAACCTTGGCAGAAATTCCAACAGCGCCACCCTCATGAAAATACGAGAGCCAAAGAAAAAGGCCCATCATATCACAGTTTCTGAGAAATCAACCACAGGAAATCATTGAGATAGTAGAACCCAGGACAGGATGTAATAAAACAAGAAAAAGCAAGTCAGATGACATGCATTATCATGCCAGTCAGAATGTCAGTGTCACAACATAGCAGTTATATCAGTATCATATGTATGAGCACGATCACAGTAACAGAAAAGACAAAATGACAGTAAAATGAAATAAAACTTTAACTTTGAAAGGGCTAAAAAAAAGGCGCCTAAAAGCCGAGTTAAAGCTGGTAAGTGACGGTTGTTGGCAACAACACATGTCAAGATGGTAATAAAAATCCAATCAATGCACGACATACCCGCAGAATTTTTCATGAAGCAGTCATGCAATATTAGTTTATTGGAATAATATTGGCACAAAACAAAAACACATTCCATCACTACCATCAGGATTTAAGAAGATATTTATCAACTTTAACGTCCAAGAACGTTTGAAAGGTAACTGACAATCTTGAATGGTACAGATCTATTAAGCATTATTACATCTGAAACGAATATCAGGGGAAACAATGCATCTTGACTAATATAGCCCCAACCGAACACAGAAACAAAACACAAAATGCATCTTTCCAATAAACCGAATCACGGTTCCCAAATTCCTCAATAATAACAACCCAACAGGTACAGCCCGTAGAGATAAATCCACGGCCCCAAAAAGCGAGAAGCCCACAACTCTATGAGATAAGCGAGTGCATCGAGACAAGAAAGCTGCAGACATCATTATTTCCCTACATAGCACAAACACACGCGGCTCGGCAGAGAAGTTCGGCACTAGAATAGAGAAGACCTCAGCGCAAGCTCTCAGCAAAATGGATTTGTGGCTCGATCCCAGACCTCAGCGCTATCAGAAGATCTCCACCGCTGATCGCAGTGAGATGGCGGAGATCAGCAGGAGACTAAAGGACCGAGTGAAGTTTTTCTTTTTCCTTTTTTTTTTTGGAGTGGGGGTGGCAGTGGTGATCGAATGCAAGGATACCTGTCGTCGACCGGTGATCTGATGCCGGCGAGACTTGGAGCAATAGATCTGTAGGACTCTGACCTTTCTCCTTCGCTTTTGGAGGGACGAAGAGAATCGAACTATTGGCGGTGTCTGACGGAGGATTGTGGACCGAGCAATTTGCACTCAGCAACTTTTCATTGATTTTGCAAATTTCCAAAAAAACAATGATTATTAAATATCTCCAAACCATTTTTTTCATTTGTATATTTAAATTTAAAATAATATAACTAATCCATAGGAATCAATTTATTGCAAAAATATCTTTAGAATTATAAAATTTCTGTATTTATCCCACTGCTCACTTACATTCAAATCCCTTAATTAAATGGAAGATGTTGGTAATTGGGCGGAGACTGGGAGTTGATCGGCCTATCATGTCCATGAATGCAGGCCTTAGGCCGTTCAGTTACTTGGGCCCAAGGGTAGTATGATATACTTGGGCCCGATGGCCCAGACAGTAGATGGGCCTGATGCTGGCCCCCATTGAGATTCCCTTCCTCCAAACGATGCCGTTTCAGCTATGAACAGGAGAGATCCCTAAAACGACAATCCTTCCATTGTTCATCACCACCGTCTCCTGCAACTTCTGAAGCAATCTGTTGGTCGCTTTCTCCCATCGACTATGGCGAAATCCACGTCCTCGGTCTCGCAGTTCCTGAGGCGCTTCCTGAAGAAGCCATGGGAGTTCACCGGCCCTCAGACCTCGCCGGAGTACCGAGAAGCGATTACCAAGGTGATGGAGTACCGGATCCCCAGCCCCGCCACGTTCCCGATCAAGGCCTGCGTCCCAACCTCCAATCCCGAGACAGTCTTTGACATCAAGTACTTCTCACGCGACCAGCGCCGCAACCGTCCACCGATCCGCAAGACCGTGCTGAAGAAGGCCGATGTCGAGAAGATGATGAAGGAGAAGACTAGCTTCTCGGTCGATGAGTTCCCTAGGGTTTACTTGACCGACAAAGTCCAGGAGGACGAAAATTCTGTCGGCGGCGGCTACCAGAAATAGGTCCCTCTTCCCCTTTATGTGGAAATTAGATTTATGGCGTCTTCTATAACGTGATTCGATTTTCTGCATTCTGCTTGGATTCGCGAAGTAGAATAAAAGAAGGATCCAATTACTCTGTGGCCTTCATCCTGAATCCTTTTTCGGATATTTCAGCATCAGTGTATCGATAAAATGCTTTGACTTTAGCAGACTATGACATTGCAAACTTGGGCATTGTGAAGATGGTGATTCTTCAGTCATTAATATCCGCAAAGACCTGTTTGGATTGGTTATCAATTGTCCAGTTGATCTGATCTTTGATCGGCTTTACATTTACGAAATTTCTGACTTTTTTTCCTGTCCATTTCGGAGAATGATAGAGGATCCTTCTTCTTGTTGGAGCATCAGCTTTAACTCGCTGCCCTTTATTGAGCTCCTTAGTTCTTGCTTGCCAGTAAGAATCATTATTTCGGGTCTCCACTGGAGGGGCAATTTTTCATGAGATAGGCCATTATATTGGCTAATTAACTAATGTTCTAGTTCTCACTGCTAAATCGGTAGTGGCTGCAATAATGCACTATTGAGCTATTATTTCATATCAAGCGGTAAAGGCAAGAGGAGAGGAATTTCTTGTAGATTCATTGATTTTAGTCACTTTTCCGTCCCTCCATTCGAAGTTGGAATTTTTACTAATTTAGTTACTTGGATGTCATCCACACATTTAACTGTCTTGCCATGAGCAAGAGTTTGTTTTGGTTTTGTTCCTAGGCTTTTGTGCATTACCTTATAGGGAAACATAATAAGCTTCATCTGGTTGAGAATCATGCAACTGTTCTATCATGCAAAGTTGTTTCTGATTGGATTTAAAGAGAAAAAATCATATAGCTGAAAGTAATAATTGCATAAGAAATACATATAAAAAATAGTTACATAAGAAATGCAGTTTCCCATCACATTTTGGCTGCATCAAGTATGTATTCCCTGAACGCTACCAACCAGTAGCTCCCTGTTTGCATGCATGTCATTGCAATTTATTATGGCAAAATAGTCTGTCTCTATTTGGATCATTCAAAGTTCAAAGTTCAAGGATTGTAGAAATTCACTGGACCCGATTAAGTCTGTCCATCCAAACAAGGTGCTACTGAATGGACTAATATGATTTTTACCGCTGTTAATTGCTTTAGAAGTTTTTAGGATGTCTTTCGAATTAAATTGTCTTCAGTTCTGATGTCTCCTGCACTTTATTTGTCTTTGGTGGCATGAGTTTTTCTTTGGCAAGGGATTGTTGAGGTTGCCCCTGAGAATGTATGCTTGATGTTTGGTTCTGTTGCTGGCAAAATGAAATCTGTCTCAGCAGCATATCTCAGATGATAATGAACTATTTTAATATGTAACATGATTTCTCACACGCTTGAGATTATTGATACGAACTATCCAAGATACACAACTTTTGTAAAGTTTATAAACCTCTCAATTGCGTACCTCAGCCTTCTACATTGATGCGGCATGTTAGATTTGGAATTCCTTAACCTAGTTCAGAATTTTTACTGAGATGTAATGTAACCTCTTGGCTTCTTAACAGACTCGGAGGGTCATGCTGACATACCCCAATCCAAGGATTCTCCTCAGAAGTGCTTTCTCTTGGTTTCCAATTTGGGATCATGTTTACAGTTAATATGAGCAGTCAAGTTCTGCTAACCATCAATGATCCTAGCTGAAGGCGCCTATGAGTTACTGATGCTTGTTTTCACTTCTATTTCTGTTTTGTACTACTTCTAAATGCATGTTTATGTTTGATGACTGAAGCTTCAACCTGTTCTGCATATGCCTTAAGAAGTTTGTTTATCCCCTAAACCTACTCACCGAAAAGGGATTGTTCGTTTTCCCTGTCCCGCGTAGCTCACTTTTGCCCTCTGGTATGAACCAGCAAGAATTTAGGTTGCTGTAATCCCCTCTTTGCAGCCTTTCCGCATTGGAAACAGACCCAGGATTTCGTGTAAGAGAGGGGGAAATTGTTGAAGTAAAGGATGGCAAATACAAGAAATTTGCTGAAAAGTTGAGGAGGATATAGCAAATCTAATATATATATGAGGCCAATGGTTTGAGGGGATCAACCATCGTGTAGACCCCTTAACTAGCCTATTGGGCTCAATCCTGTTCAGTGTCTGATGCAGTTTTTTACGGTACCTGCTAATATTGCCAGAAACTGCAGAAGTAAATTGCTCGGCCCTAAAACGAAACAAGAGATCCACACGGTACCATCAGAGTATTCTTAGCTGAAGCGTATATGACTAATACCCTCGGGGCTCTTAAACTGTGGCCCGCGCATTGCTTTCGAGGTAAACTGGTCTCCCCATTTTACTTTCCTAGTTTCTTTTTCTCATGGAATAGCGGGAAAACAGCTAGCTACCCATAAAACCCGGTTTTTCATGTTGGAACAAATACAGTTATCGAGACAGATCAAGAAAGCCAACAATCTGTCGAGCTTGCTGCCATGACCAGAAGAAAACTGGGAGTAGCCTGTGACTGATCTGCGATCTCCTAAGTCTTCATTGTCGACCAGTGACTGTCCGAGACTGAGAGGGCAACTGTAGCTGTAGTAGCTGAAGCAAACTGTGAGTTGCTGTCCAAAGGGAACTTAAAACGTCTCCTTGCTCTCTCTCTCTCTCTCTCTCTCTCTCTCTCTCTCTCTCTCTCTCTCTGAGACCACATTTAATAATTACATCATCAGTCTTTGGGGCCTTCCTTTGATAGAGAAGTTCCACTGACAGCTTTATCATCATATGTGGGGTTAAAGCGCAGAGGAAGGAGCACAACAGAGATTAAATGGCTCCTCTGTGCCCTCTGCTCTGGAAGGAGGTGAAAACCGATTAATTATTAAAGGGTTTCATGACAGAAATCTTTCACAGCTTAAAAGGAATTGCCATGTCAAATCTCTTCAAGTTATCCTTTTATCTTGATAACAACTTCAGACCGCCGACAAGGTTGCACCTTTGCCTTCGAGATTTTCAGAAGATATATATATATATATATATATATACATATGTGTGCGTGTCTATATTATACTTAATAATTCGGACTTTTTAATTTATGACCGTATTGCGAAATAATGAGGATAAAAGCTAGCACCTCTTGGGCATTCAATTTTGCATTGTTGATGCTGCAGCAAGACATTGAAACCCTTCTATTTATTAAAAAGTGGGGAAAGAAGGAAAAAAAAAACCCTTCTTGCCCCAGATAAAGAGTGGCAGCTTGGCCTTAATTTCGTTGGCTTAATTTACCTCTAGGGTTCCTTCTTTGTTACTTCTCCACAAATTTCCTTTTAACTTTTGGGCAGTTTGGAATGGGAATGCATAGTGTCGCTTTCTGTGCGTGAAAACAGGCTCAAAAGTCCAGTATAGCAGGCGGACTAAAGGAGGAGACTCTGACCAAAACCTAGAAAAGATAGAAAAATGAGAGGCAAAGCTAACACAGATAATCATTGGATACTTCTTGGATCAGCAAACTCTTTCCAACCCCACAGAATGTATTATGATGTTCATTCTTTTGGTTGCCAACGAACCCACGAACCTAGAAGATAATAGGGGAAAGATAGGAATAATGTTAATGTGAGGAGTCTAATAGAGGACAATCAAGCTTGAGAACATTTTGTATTTGGTTGAAAATGATATTATTCACTATATCAAATTCTTTTTCTATGTGTTAAAGTATCTTCTTATTGCGTTAAAATAATCACTTTGTATAATAAGCAGGTCAGCAATTTCGTTTCCTATCACTCTCCCCCGCGAACTATTCCTTACAAAGGGGAATTGGAACCTCTACCACTCTCCATCTGCAAGTTGTCGTGATGGTGAATGCTGATCTAAGATTGGGTCATCGAGTTGGTAATGTTATTGCTCGATCTGCTTATACACTCTCATTCACTTTGTACAAGTGCATGTATATATGTACACACCAACCAAGAAATCAGGATTCATGACTTATCTTTAGCGTGGCTATTAAATCCGGTGAAAAGGGATCGACAGGGTTACGTATGTGTTCCCATGATCCTGAATACATGAGTACTGCTGACCAGTATTAGGGGACCATAAGCCAAATCTGTCATCGAACATAAGAAGTTCGCGCTAGAACTCTTCGAGGATTGATCCAAGTCTGATAAAAAAAAAATTTTGACAGCAATAAATAGAAAGTAACGTCGAGTTCAGCTCTATGCAAAATCTCACTGCCACATTACATGCTTACGGTCCCCTCTCTCCCTCTCTGCAAGTGATCAGACTGCTTTAAAGACCCCATTTTTGTCCTTTGATTCCTCCCCTTCAAATTTCTACTTCTGCTGGTATATAACGCTCAATAATCTAAAGAACTACCTGTGGCATATATATATATATATATATATACATACATATAATTTGGTTCCATGAACCCCAAGTCAGCTCAACTAATTAAGTAGATATTGTATACTCCGAGGGTGGCCCATGAAACCATAGATTCAATTCTTCGCCTGCGCATAGACATTAGTAGACCCATTCATACTTGCAGTTGTATATAAACTTCCTTAGGATCCATATGGTCAGTGGAATATTCATGAATTTGGGGAAGGTAACCTTCTCGTCATAAAAGAAAATGGTCTCGCGATTTCTTACTTCTCATTCCTCTTCTTGTTCAACATTCTACGTAGATTAGGGTTTCACTTTCAGTCAGCCTAGGGCACGCATGTAAAAGCCGAGAAAATGCACACATGAGTAGGAAACCCCTTGTAAAAGCTCTTACCTTAAGTGTAGTTGTCAATAAAGTGGCCAGGATAAAAGCTCTCATCTCCTCAATTATTCTTAGCAGCATATGTATTTGCAGGTACATATGTTAACACACATGGTCCCCCTGGTTACTGATTAGCCTTACAGGTCGGAATTGAGATCTTGAGATCGATTTAGAACAGGGAATCTCGATCATGGTATCTAGATATCACACGAAGACGTAATTGTTAAGCCATTTGTAGGGTCCAATTGAGAGCATGTCGTGCCTCCTCCTAGATAATCGACCAATACTAGTATGTGTTTTTCACGGTGCACACTCATTTGAGTACGCATAACGAGGGTAGCTCCAATCAATCAATTTATTTACCGTTTCATTTATCCCGTCTAATGTATTTGTTGTGCTTTTGTGGATATGAATTTCGGCCTTTTTGTAAAGATAACTGTATCGGCACCCTCGACTTGACTACCAGACTTGAATCGGCCAACGTGTTGCGAACCACGTGGTCGAACCCTTATCATATCTTTGTTGCCTTTCTCTGTCACGCCGAAGCAAGATGGGGGAATCTTTCGCATTATCTAGTTTCTTCATTCCCAAATTCCACACACTGCTGAATCTCTCCCAAAGAAGAGGAGGAGCAAACAGATTGCTTTTGCTTTCTAATCGCAGGCTCTTAAATTTCCTCCGGTTGAGACATTCCTCCTCTAAGTTCATCGGTTGTTTCCTGTATTCAGCCATCAAGAGATCAACTGGCCGGCATCTGAACTTGTTCAGTTTGAGATCGTCAATCGCCGTGCTTCCGACCCTCTGAAGTTCGATTTTCTTCGTGTGCTTCTTGGGCGACTAGAAAAGAAGGTAAGAGGGAATACACGTTCTTTAGATGGAAAAATCAGATGATATTTTGCATGAATTTCGTTGTTGTTTCTTGAAACCCTCGCTTGTCAAGTTGGTTGGAAGAATTTTTTTTTTTTTTTTTGTAAAATCTAAGGAATTGGTCGATGGCAAATAAAACACCCTAAAATGGAAATTGTAGTAGGGTTTTGAAATTAAGGCATTCAATCCTGCTAGCTCAGCAAAGTCTAGCTGTGTTATTCAGTGGATTTCGTCAAAAGATATAAAGCTCAAAATGATGATGATGATGATGATGATGATGGTAGGAGAATGGATGCGAGTTCAAGAGGAAAGGGTGATTTATCGACCAAAGAAGAGAGAGATCACGGCCAAGATCGGCTCTCCTTGATGCCCTCCAGTTCGAGACGATGGTCAGCATTCAGAAACCCAAGAATTGTCCGTGTCTCACGTGCCTTTGGGGGCAAAGACAGGCACAGCAAGGTGTGCACAGTCCGAGGCCTGAGGGATCGTAGAATCAGACTCTCTGTACCCACAGCCGTTCAGCTGTATGACTTGCAAGATAAGCTTGGGGTCAGCCAACCTAGCAAGGTGATCGACTGGTTGATCGATGTCACTGAGCACGAGATCAATAAGCTCCCACCGCTTCAGATACCGCCAGGGTTCACTGGATTCCCCTCAGTCTCTCCCGGACTTTTCAGTGCCTCCTGTTCTTCTCTTGCTCCCTTCTTCGACATGGGCAATTCCACATTTTTGAAGCATGGGTTTATTGATCCATTATCCAGCAAGAATGAGATCGGCATAAACGAGAACTTGGGAAGGGAAGATTCTGCATCTAGTCCAAGGCACGGGGACGTCACTGATCTAGCGAGAGCAAAAGGAAAGGAGATTGAGGGTCTAGAGTACCATCTCGAGAAGGCTAAGTTTGTCGAACCGAATGTTCCAGCTTGGCTCAATTTCATTCCACTGCCCGACCTTTCATCACAAAGCTTATCTTCATCATCTCATCAACTCGGGAGTCAATATGGATTCATGTCGAAGTGTGATCAAATTCACTTCACCAACATCCATAGCGAAAGTATGGCTTCTTCCCTATCTCTCTCTTCAAATGTACATCATAACCCTTCGTATTACTCTCCATCTACGCCAATTATGCCTCATCTTTTCCCTCCACACAATAATGCCACACCCCACCCTCCAGCAGCTGAGAACAACTTCCAGTTGCTCAGCTCTGGCCAATCTTTCATGCCATCAGTACTCCACCTATTTGGGTCATCAACGTCAAGACCGATCTCGGGTGAGCATGTCAAGTTTCTTCCACCGGAACACAAGACCGGAAACCCACCAAACTTATGATAAGTTCGACGATGTATCAGCCTCTGGCTAGGAAGCAAGTGCATCAATTCATGGTAGTATTTTGATAAAATTGACAGCTGGGCAAAATACACGGGGATTAATCCCTTGTAATATACCCAAGCAAGGTGATGCTTATAACGACTTGTGTGCCTTGAGAGCAAAGTTATCTGATATGATTTGCAGTTTCCCTATGATTTATCGCATCAGAACCCCCTCCCTTTCTTGTACCAAAATCTTATTGTGTGCTCTAGTTAAGGCGTTACTCATCTGCTGGCAAACATATTTCGACTGGTTCAAAAAACATTGAATCATTAGACATTTGTCCAGCACGAACACCTTGTAGAAATCCTCGTAAATCATACAATGAGCATGAATGTGCATAGAGCTAGTATACTCCCCACGCACATTTATCGGCATGCACACTCAACGCCAATGCTGAAGATCGATGACTATCAGAATTGCTGCTAGTGTAGACCCTCGGTGCCTGTGTTCTACCTTGTCATCTCTATATCATTTGTCCCTTTTTTCCGTGACAATTAAGGATTAAATACATCGATAGATAGATATGAGCGTGAACACACACACAAACGTATCATATCATTTGATTTTACCAAATCATCATTCTTGTATATCATCTTGTCATATACTTCTGTCGACATAAGTGTCTACTATATATATAAGCAAGGGAGACTCCATTTAGTAAAAAGAAGAAAAATAACCGAGGAAAGAGACCGAGGAGAATAATGATCTTCATTCGCTTGCTTTCGGCCACACTTTCCAAGGGTCCATCACTTGATCCAAGAAAGCGCAATCTAACGAATCAATAATAATCCAATAAAAAGTCCTCTTATTATAAATAACTACTTGCCTATAAATCTTTGCTATACTGGCATTTCTATATATATATAATAATAATTCAAAATTTTGGCCAAGAGCATCAAAGCGAAAGTGTCTTATTAAAATTTTTTAGTGGTCCTGAAATTAAAAATAAAGGGCACCAATGGGCCACCAAAAGAAAAAAAGGAAAAAACGATTTGGAAAAAAAAAAAGAGAGAAAAGACAGAGGACTGTATGTATACAAGAGAGAACATACATTTGTATGTGTGACAATAACTGGTCGATGAGACAACTGAAAGACCATCATTGATCAACTGTTTTTTGTACCATCCTACATGGGTCCCCTTGTATAATTCAAGTCAGTATACAAGCATGCTCTCGTATAAGCTACTTTTCTGCCTGCACGAAACTTTTCTCTTTATACATTGATCAACCGATGCTTTATAAATTAATATAGTGAGTGCTCATGTTAGCTAGATTCGGTCGGATCGGTTCATGAGGGCCGAGAAATCCTAGATTATTCTATTGGATGACAACTCAAGAAGATAATAACCAGAACCGAAGAAGAAGAAGCAACCAAGCCAAAATGGAAAATGGAAAACAAAAATAGTGGAAACGTATTCCAGGAGAATTAAATGGCCCAATTGCGAGTTGGGCCCCTTGAGGACCGATTTGTTTGAAACCAACAAAATCAAGGGGACAAAACGAATGCATTTTAATTTTCAGGAGTTAAAGGGGATGTTTAATACGCGCAAAAGTAGCCCCCGGCGAGGATCGAACTCGCGACCTTTCGCTTACGAAGCGAACGCACTACCACTATGCTACGGAGGCTCTACGTCACACTCTATTATATTTTTAAAGTCCCTACAAAAGTCAGGGATGCGATTCGAGCTATACCATCAAACCCCTTTCTCGATCGCTTTTATGTCTACAAGCCAGGAGTATACACAGGAGTAGATGTCTCTTCATATGCTTCAGGAGTAGAGACATGACCTATGAGTTGAGTCGCTTTGTGATTGATCCAAGTTCTTGAATATGAAATCAGTATTGTTTGGGCAAAGGATAACAGAACACCGAATCATGAACAGAGATGGCTCGTTGATAAACAATTACTAAAATCCTCGCGAGATAGTTTCCAAGGGCAGCGGATGACATTATTTACTAGAGGCCACTTTTCGGTGTTGTCTTGAACTCGTGCTTGAACCCGTTCTTGAACTGACTTTCCTGCCAACCTCGATCTCGTCAAGAAGACCCTCCAATATCATTTGCTCCAACTCCCTTACCAGATCATAGGTCTCCCCGCAAGAACCTACCCATTGTTCCTTGCTTCGCATCACATCCTCCCGCAGGATGCTTCTCAAGCACCCATCTTCCTCGACGTCAGAGTCACCCCTTGAGTTCTTTGCTTTTGCCTCCAGCAGTTCAATCTCGCAGCACAGCTCTTTGAGAAGATTCTGAGCAGTCAAGGTCTCTTTCACCAACTTGTCCCGCAGAATTCCCGTGCTGGCGAGTTTCCCCGCAAGGATTTCATTCACAGCATCAAATGTCAGTCTTCGACAGGACTTGTCCTCTTTCCTGAACATACCATTTCTTGTTTTCCTGTGCTCCAGTACAAGGAACACATCAGGGTTTATTGGATGGCCTGAGGGATGATGCTGAAATGTGGATAGGCCAGAGCTGAGGTCCAGGAGTAGGAAGCCAGAGGCTACAAGTATCTCGGAGATGTATCGTTGCCTGGGATTTGGATTCTCACATAGAAGAGCAATATAATCTATGCTCTCTTCATCATGAGTTGAGTTTAGTCTTTTAAGCTTCTGAACTAGGCGCTCAATATTCTGGAGTTTCCTATGGTTGAACCCAAGAGAGCTCCGAGGTTCATCTTGGATTTCATGTCGGTGATCACTGCACTCTGCATCAGATAATTAGCATCCTGAGTCAGATTTCATGATTGTAGTTTCTGCCATGAGAAGCTACTGGTCATTAAACACTACAGCTTACCTCCAAGAGAATTACGAGTATCTTGCACAGGAGATGGTGAATCATCCAGGGACTCAGACATATCGAGGACTGAGACAGGACTAGGATGCTGCACCAAAGCTGAAATGGCTTCTTCCATGGATGGACCATCTTCTTCATTGATTGTTTGAGTCTTTACATACAAAAATTAAATTAGAAAACTAAAAATAAACTATCAAGTCTTAAAGATATGGCCCAAAAACTTGAGTTGCATGAGGGGTTGAAACAAAAGAAGCCTACCTTTTGCCTGGAAGACTTCAATGATAGGCTCTGATAGTTAATGTTGCTGTGCAACTTTGTTTGACGGAAAGTATTGTTGCCCAAACTAGAAGAAAATTTTGGGGAGTCAGATCCACGTTTTCCACCAGATTTGATTTTCTGCTCACAAGATTGCCTAGTCAAAGGATGTTTCTTCTCCAATTCTAGCCTGTTCCGTTGCAGTTTTGGGCTAAGGCTACCAGCACTCTTTACAGGATTCACACTACACTCCTTCGAGACTAAGCCCTGTCCATTCCTCCTTTTGTCCACATAACAAGGAGAAACCCTGCTACTATTTTTAGGAGACTGATCTTTCACCATCCCATCATTATTTACAACTCTAAAATTGAGGGTTCCAGTACCAGTGCCAACATCTCCAACAGGTGCAGCTGGCTTCATTATCACAATAGTAGGCTCAATGCTTCTCAAATGATCAGATTCCTGCTCTGCAGAATAAAACACATTGCTGCTCCGTGGGTTGCAATTTCTTGCAAACTCCAAATTCTGATCCAAGCTCACATATTTCATGTTGTACTTTTCTTGGTTCTTAGAATTCGTCAGACACTCTTCCCCTCTCTCAGAATCCAGAAAACCATTTGCTCGCATTGTTTCCAGTATCTGTTTTAGAGCCCTGAGATCCTTTCCAGACTGATTTAATTCAAGCTCTTTCAACCTTCTTTCAGTTTCACCATAAACAGGAGAAAAGCGTGCTGCCTGTCTTGTTGGGACCTTAACTGTGTTAGAGCCCATTGATTTCTGAGGTTCCACATTTGTACCTTTCTGCTGCTTCCAAGGTGCTGATTCTATCAGAAATTTGGAACCTGAAACACTTTTCATGGCTGAATCGTGAAGTTTCCAGCTTGATGACACGGCTTCCATCTTTGGCCTCCCAGCAGAATCAGAATTTTTAATTGGTCTAACAGGATCAGGGAATGCTTCCAAGCCCATGAGCTTCGCTACCACATTTGGAGGCCTCTTCTGAGTTCCTCTTGATTTTATCATATAGTTAACTCCACCCTTCGAACTCTGACTATTCTCCAGCAAATCATTTTCTTGCAGTTTTAACATGGAGTTGGAACGAAGCATTGCATGTTCCCTGCTGTCCAGAGAAAGTCTCGGAAGATTTTTCAGCTTCACAATGGTATCTTGTGATTCGAATGACAATCTAGCTGGCTCTCCTCCGTCATAGGAAAGCCGAGGAGCAAGGTTCGCTGATTCATATGACAACTGCAAAACTTCACCACATTTATCAAAGTATGAAGGTGCTTCTCGGGATCTGTCAAGAACACTGAGAGACTCCTTTATCTTAGAAGGCCTGTTGATGGGCTCTTCTAGCCAAAAAGATCTCACTGAGTCCCTCTTTGAATCCTCAGACAAGTCCTGAAAATGAGCACCTGAATACTTCTTTGAGGTGTTACTTGAGGAAATATCAGGCAATATGATTTGGTCTAGAGTAGAGACCTCAATCTGCTCCATTTGTGAAGAATCAGGAGAGGAAAAGGAAGATAGGCATGCGGATGAATAAGAGGCTCTTGGTGATTCTGCAGAAATTCTTTGTTTATCATCCACATCCCTTCTTGTGTACAATCCCTGCAGTGTGTAACTTCAGATTAAGCAACTGAGAGAGTGGAGGCAGAGATTCTAGAGTTTAGGTGCTCACCGGAGCATGTAAATTGTTGCTGCTGCTGAAGTTGGGGTAAACTGTGAACAGAAGCCACGTTAGTTTTTCCTGTCTTCTTTTTAGCTATAAAAATTGCACTGATCTTGCAATGAACATTATAATGGAAATAAATAAATTTATGCACTCGATGAAAAGTCCAACTTTGTTCTGGCACACAACTAAATTGCATCAAAATAAAACTATCATTATATGCATAATGACTCTTAACCCTGGTATTCTCAGGCACAATCGCAATAGAGCTAATTCACAAACAACTGGCAATGATATTATCACAAAAACAGGCAGAGGGCAACCAAATCTCATAAATCAATTACCAAGCTAAGCAATGGAATCGAAATTACCCAAAGGAAGCCTCTTCTGGGAATTCTGACCGACCTTGCCTAAGTATTGGTGATCACAGTGCAGACTTATTCCGGTCCTGTGTTCTCTCTGTTTATGAAAACCAGGATCATCATCCACCAGGCAACGAAGCAGGTTTGCAGACATTTTGTTCCACCTTGCTTCGGCTAAATGAAGAGAGTTATATCTCACTCTCTTCCTGATTTGACACAGCAATCCTAAAGGCAGTCAAGTACATTTTCCTAAACTTGCAATCAATTCTCTGCTGGCTTTCACCCTCTTCTCTCTAGTCTGCGAACACCCAAATTGAGGTAATGCTTGTAGAGGACATTCCTCCACACTAAGGCAAACTACAAAAAATAGGATCCCCCAGAGAACTTTATCAGTCTTCTCTGTACCTCCCCCTCGAGCTAATTACAGCTCAAGTGCAGAAATCCTCCAAATCCTAAGCCAATAATCCCAGACAAATAGAGCTTAATTGGGGCCATAAAGAAATGCCCCTTATGAAATTTTCAGAGGATTTCCAACAATAAATCAAACTTGAGCACCAATTGAGGATACCCAGGAGAGGATAGAATTTTTGGTGATATTTCTATACTCCCACAAATTCAGTTAGTTTCTATTCAGACAACAACAAACGCAGAGGACGTGTTTCTAGGAATCTCTGCAGAACAAGATGCAGACACAGTTACTGGAGAGAGAAATATAGCAAAGAAAGCGGAATAGAGATGCCTTTTGGTTTGTGGGTCATGTATGCTTCCGACCATGTCTCCATCCTCAAACAGACATCCTTGAGAGAGAGAGAGAGAGAGTTTGTCTACAAGAAAATGGGTCAAAGCCAAGAAATCTGGGAGTAATGGGATGTCTCAAGTCTCGACCCTCATCTTGCTTTCCCAAAGAGGAAAATTCGGATAAGAAATCCCAGAGGCAGGTCGGTTCATGAAGAAGAAAGGCTTTCCTGTGAGGGGACCGAGGAGCCAGAAAGTTATTTTCTTGCTGAGGAGCAATATGACAAAATAAAAGAGCTTCCTCTCGTGGGAAATAGCCGTTGGTTGAAGGGCTCTGTGAAAGGTTCACTTCGGTGGAAGAACAGTGTTCACGAGCCTCAGAAGAGGCAATCAAAGCAACACGGCATTGAGCATTGCTCCCGGAGGGATTGAATGCCTGAATCGTCCCACGGAGAATGGCAACAACATTTGTGGTGGTCAGCGCTGGTAGGCCCCCATTAAAACCACTTGAAAACTTCTCTGGGCTTAGATCAGCTCGATACATCAATGAAGATTTTAAGATATCACACAACAAGAACCAAGAAGACTCTGTTTTGCACACGACTCATGATCGTAGTCCACGGATTTATGGTAGTTGGTGCTGCAATGAAGGTATAGAGACTATTTCTTGGTCCCTGTGGAGTGTCAGAATTTATGAGCTGCAGGTAACCTGTCTACAGGGCATATTGATTGACTAAGAACATGTCACACATGACAAGGAGCTGTCTGGCCCTGCCATCTGACCCATTTTTCTCTTTAATGAATTTCTCTGATTAATCGATTCTAAATTTCAAGTAAAAAAAAATTATGGCTTTGATCATGCTATCGCTCGCATGATTGCTCTACTTGCATTTCATCGATTATAAAGATGTGATTTTTTTTCTTTTCATTTTGGAGCTTGGGAAACAATAGATCAAGAAATTGGACTGCTCCGGGTCAATGGAATCTCAGCAGAACTTGGCCACATGCCAAGTTGATAGTATCAAATCCACCACACACACACACACACATATATATATATATGTCTATCAATTGATGAGGATCGGTCGCTGAAGAGAGTCTTTCCATTTTCAGTTCTTGCTGGGAGAAATTCGACTAATTTCTAAGTGGTATAATTTTAAATAAGGTGTCAATTTAATAAGAAATTTTTTTTAAATCATAAATCTTATCTATAAAATTTAAACCTGAAATTTTGTTTGAAAAGAACGGACGGACCAACGGCTCATCACGTGCATGTTGGTTGGGAAGAGATCATTAAAACGCTAATCATCCATTTTTTTTAATTTTTTAGTTTGTTTGAGACTAATATGTAGTCGGATTAAAATCTTTAGAAAAATTCACATCGATCATCCCAATCTAATATTTAATCTCCATATCACTTATTTAAAAATTTAATGAGAGAACTACTAATACAATCCCAAGTATAAAGACTAATTATCTCCCTCTCAACCATCACCAAGATAATCATTGGTGTAGATCTTTTCCTCAACCGTCTGCTGGGCCCATCGATGACGATGTTGAACAGGTCCATCTATTTAGTAATGCAAGTGGGCCCACCATTTTGCCGCCTCATGCTCAATAGTGCATGTACTACCTTCTCCTGATGTAAAAATTTTACCTTACAAATCATACTTTTTTTTGGACAAAAAAATCATAGTATTTGATTATGAAATTCCCAAAAATGGATTTGCAGAGAGACGACGATGTTGACAATGAACAACGTTTCTTGTGCTCCTACGTCGTCTGTCACTGAAAAAAAAAAAAAAAAGAGTAACAATACAGGACATAGTTTTTAAAATCGGACCGGGTCGGGAACCGGTACAGGCATTGGTTCATAGATTTATGGATCGGACCGAAAATTCAATGGGTTGAAACATATGTTTAATAAATAATATTACTAATAAATTTATATAATATCATAATTTGAATATGAATTATTACAAAAATTATTAATATAATAATTATATTAAACAAAATTTTAATATAAAATATAAATATAAATCTAGTAAATAAAATATGTATATTATTATAGGTTTTTATTTTTTTTAATTTTAAGTCGACCGGTTTTCTCACGGATTCAATTATATTCATCGGTTGGAAGGGGAACCGGCCGGTTCAATTGGAATTTTTCTCTTTGAATATACAATTAGAGTTTTTGAAGGAACCGGACCGGGTGAGTGGCCGGTTCCCGGTCGAACATGTCAAACCGGCCGGCCCGGTCCGGTTTTAAAAACTATGATACAGGAAAAGCAAACCGAAACCCGAACGATTTCAGCCCACCCCCCCACAGCAGTCGAGTTCTTGTTCGATTCGTGACTTGGACTTCTACTTCGATGCCGGGTCACTCTAGGACAGGTTCCAATCAATGTCAGGATGATAAGAGGAGGACGGCGAGTCAACAACACCCATCACATGTTCCATAGCTACAGGCTCAAGCCTCTCACTGACCTGCACAGGGTGTTTCCCTCTCAGCATCTAGAGCTAGAACTCTCGTGGGCTCCATTCAGCGAGGGCATCTTCGGGCCCATTGGAAGGGCTCTTTGCGATCGCTACTGATCCCCACCACCCGAGGGTCTCACTCAACGTAACCTAACCCAGCAAAATTCTGGTGCTCCTCCGGGAACCTCGATTTTGAATCTGCAGCATAACTTTCTAGAATGAGTAGGAGGAGGAGGAACTTCTGAGAAAGAAAATACATTACTGAGAGAACTGTATCGGGTAAACAGAACAGCATCCCCTTCGATTGTCCCCAGTTAAGAAAATGATGAACTAGAGAAAGCAAATGATGATGAGCGAACGGTACCCAACCAGGCGATAACTATCGAGCCGGCTGAAGAAAACAGCACAACGGTGCCTGAACCGGCAGAACATGTCAGAACTGGAAAGTTGTCTCCCCGAAGAAGTTACAACACAGAGAACTGGATTGTTGCCAAGGATGCCGATGCCCAAATTGAAATGACTGAGCAATCTCGATCCTCGAGCTACTAAATATGGGCCTCTTGGATCTTCTACCGGGCCCACAGTCATAGTTTGAATTCTCCGACGGCCCAGTAAGAGCCTGAAACTTCTTGCAAGCGATTGCTCTCCCGCGGCACGAGAAGATATTAGATAGAAATCTCAACATATGTCCTTCAGACATTTTGCGACACGAGAATGAATAATCACGACGGCGACGGCAACAATCAAATATGGAGCCGCCCGGAGGAAACTTTCCAGCTTGAGATATTGAGATTCACGGTAAAGCGAGATGTGACTAGAAGGTTTATGATTCAAATACGAAGATACAAATTCATCCGACAGCATGAGGGTGGGTGGATTTTAAGCGAACGAGTCACGGTCACCATCAGTATCACCATCCCCATCCTCCATTCCCATTCTTTACTTATTCTCAGCCGATGAACAGTGCTACCGAACCTGTGGTGAATGAGAGTGGTGATGGTGAATAAGAATCGGCGTGAGTGAAGAATCTCAGTGACATCACACCCCAAGTGGGTCCCAGTGCTTCCTCCTCCTAGCCCATAGGCGTGAATCATATGCTTAATTGCAACGGCAAACCCCGCCACCGGACCTGATCAGAATGTCTGATTGCCGTCCCCACCTTTCGTGCACCGTACTGTAGCCCTTGTCGCGAATCAATGTGACGGAGGGGGTGAAAAAAAGGATCGAAAAGTTGAACCAGCACCGACCCTGAAAAAGTCGGTTTTTTTTATATGTATATATTTATATAAAATTTGAATGATCATTTTATGTGTAGAAAAATCACTCGGTAGAGTTGGACCCTGAACTGATAGAGCCGATTGGGCTGGGACCGACTCGAGTTTTAAAGTTATATTTAATTATGTAATTTATTAATTATAATAATCTATATAATATTGAATTTTATAATTAATCTCTCTAATTATGTATTTAATACTACTATTGATTAATTCTTAATTATACAATTTAGAAGAATTTACTCTTGATTATTATATCATTATCCAAAATCAATTTAATTTATTAAATATTTATATATATAACAATATAATAATTATAATTTTATATTAAAAGTTGGTCTAGAAAAAACTACCAAAAAATATAGGCAGTTAAGTTGTGATTTTTTATTATTATTCCCAATTATTTTTATACGATTTTTTCCTTTCGACAAATTTGGTGAAAAAACCGCCCCGCCCAAATCATTTTCACCCCGAACGTGCTGAGACCATCCATCGAATGCAATGCTCCATGGGACACTCTGAAATAATTTTTTATTTCATGTTCATAAGACCAAGCCCCTGGCTGCAATGTGGTGTCAATTGACATATCGCTTGAGACACGATGTGATGACACCGATTACTCTCACAAAACTAGATCACACGAGGACATAGAGAAAAACATGTTATATGGTAAATAGATGCTTATCTATATGAAGAGGAAATGTATAAAAATGGCTTATTTAACTTTCAGAGCACATGATATAATGTTTATAATTTTTATTAATTTAAATATAAATTAAAATTAATTCATTAAAACATAAAATTATTCCTACCATAATTCTTTTATTCGCTATAATCAAATTTAATTTATTAATAAATTATTTCAATCTAATTATAATTTCCTCCTGCCCTTCCAATCGACCTACAGCTTCTAGACTAGCGTATATGCTCCGTATTCACATTTAAGTGATAATTAATTGATGCTAATTACCGATAATTTAAACTTATTTTGACGAAAGCCGAAGAGGCAGGAGGGGCATAACCCGTCATTATGCTCGACGTTAAGATCAAAACGCAGCGTTTTGGGGGGGCTTGTAACTGTGTATATATAACGGTTCTCTCTTCATGGTTCTTGCTCAGTCACCGCAGCAACGACGTGCAGTACACTGTGCTCTCTGCAAACCAGCTGAACCGTCTTCCTCGAGCTTCTGCCATCAGTCGCCACCATGTCGCCGGAGCTCGATCCTCTCTTCATCATCCCGGGGATATCCTCGCCCATCCTCGGTTTCCAGCTCTTCCTCGTCGCTCTCATCTCTGCCGCCTTTCTTTCCCTCCTCCTCACCCCCGGCGGCCTCGCGTGGGCCCTCTCGCGGTCGTCACGCCGCCACATACCCGGACCTTCCGGTATGCCCCTTCTGGGCCTAGTCGCTGCTTTCCTCAGCCCGGTGACCCATCGAGTCCTCGCCGGTCTTGCGATAGTCTCCCACGCGAAGAAGCTGATGGGCTTCTCTGTCGGGTTCACCCGCTTCGTCATCTCCAGTGACCCCGAGACCGCCAAGGAATTGCTCGGTAGCTCCGCCTTCGCTGACCGTCCCGTGAAGGAGTCCGCCTACGAGCTGCTCTTCCACCGCGCTATGGGGTTCGCTCCGTACGGGCAGCACTGGCGCAACCTCCGGCGCATTTCGGCCACCCACCTCTTCAGCCCGAGGAGGATCGCTGCCTCCGGAGTTTTCCGTCAAGAGATAGGGATCAAAATGGTGAGCGAGATAAAAACCTCCATGTCCCTTCACGGAGTTGTCGAGATTCGACGCATCCTCCATTTCGGGTCTCTGAACAGTGTCATGAAGATCATCTTCGGAAAATGCTACAATTTTCGGGGGGACGATGTCATTGGCATGGAGCTCGAGGGATTGGTGAGGGAAGGATACGAGCTGCTCGGTGTCTTCAACTGGAGCGACCATTTCCCTATTTTAGGGTGGTTCGATCTGCAGGGAGTGAGGAGGAGGTGCCGGAATCTTGTCGAAAGAGTTGATGATTTCGTGGGGAAGATCATCGAGGAGCACAAGGTGAACCGAGCTATGACTGGAAGAGAAGACGGCAACTGTGGAGCTGACGACGGGTCTGGGGATTTCGTCGATGTGCTGTTGGATATGGAGAAGGATAACCGGCTCTCCGACTCTGACATTGTCGCTGTATTGTGGGTATGTTCTGTATTGCTTTTAGTCTTACTGCGGTTTCGTTTTCCGTAACCGCTGGCATTTGAATTGCCTTTTCCATTTTCTTCCCTGGAAAACAATTTCAGGTCCATTGTCTGCATTTATCAGTCTCTGAAAAAAAAAATGACTCGATTTTATAATTATTCTCGTAAGCTAGTTAGAAATTGTGGACAGTGGCATTTCATGTTCTATGCTATTGCGGTCTTTTAGAATTGTTCCGCAATCAATGAAAGACTGCTCTTTTGGTATCTCTTAGACATGTACAATCGAAGTCTGACGTCTGGGATACTAAAGAAAGCAGCTAAAATTTTCGCTTGGTGGATGTTGATAGCAATAATAATTGCATTCAACTCCCCTTCCTCTAGTTGCTAAGTCATATCAAATGAGAGAGTGGCACTTGTAGACTAGAATATTGTTGTCTAATGCACACAGTTAGGTGCAGTTCCTAGGTTGTCTATGCTTTTGCCAATGGATTTTCTTTTCGGTTTGATCACTTCGGCCATTTTTCTGCCAGAATGACAGAGTATGTGCTACAGATAGATGCTTCGAGGTTGGTAGGTTGCATCAGGCTTCACTATTTTGGGTTGTACAAAAGATTTCTAGAATCTGAATAATATTTCTTTGTCTCTCTGCTTTCCATGTTGATGGATTATGCTTTCTTTCTGTGCATGTCTAGGTAAGAATATCGAACATAAGCTCTTTATTCCAATGATATCTTTACATTACATTTCCTATTCTTGTTTAGATGCTTGCTTTTTAAATATGGAGATTCCTGAAACTTCACCAATTATGAATATGGCAATTATTTTTTCTATCACGTTGCAGTTTGATCTATTTGGTGGAGTGAAGATAATTTGTTCCTGGTTGTGACTCTCGTCATTGCATTAGTCTTATAGACTTCTGTTGGGCTTTCAGGAAATGATCTTCAGGGGGACTGACACAGTGGCAATCCTGTTAGAGTGGATTCTTGCAAGGATGGCCCTTCACCCGGATATCCAAGCCAAAGCCCAGCACGAGATCGATACCGTCACTGGGTCCGGTCGATCCGTATCCAACTCAGACCTACCAAACTTGCCTTTCCTCCAGGCAATCGTGAAGGAGACTCTAAGAGTCCACCCACCTGGCCCGCTCTTATCATGGGCAAGGCTTGCTATCCACGACACTCAGGTGGGGCAACATTTTATCCCCGCAGGGACCACTGCCATGGTGAACATGTGGGCTATTACCCATGATGGTAGTGTCTGGTCGAACCCAAATGAGTTCAAGCCCGAGCGGTTTATGGAGGAAGATGTACCTATCATGGGCTCCGACTTGAGGCTGGCCCCTTTTGGTTCTGGAAGAAGAGTGTGCCCCGGAAAGGCCCTGGGGTTGGCTACAGTTGGGCTGTGGCTGGCTCAGTTGCTCCAGAGATTCAACTGGGTCCCAAGCGATCATCATGGTGTTGATCTGACTGAGACATTGAAGCTTTCCATGGAGATGAAGCGATCTCTGGTCTGCAAAGCCATCCCTCGGGTAAACTGATGATGCGATCAATGATGGTGGCTTTCGATATGCTCCATGTTTGAGCCAAGCCAAGTCATAGCTTTTCTGCCGGGAAGGTGAAAATGGGATCGATATATAGCGACAGTGGCCTTCTATATGTTTTAGCTTTGTTTCTCTTAAGGAAATGGATGAAGGGGAAGGTGTCAGTGTCCATGCGGTTCTCTTTCGTCTCTTTCTCTGTGTCTGTCAAAATGTTTCTCCTGCAGTAAAGTTAAACTTTGATCCATAATAGAATAGGAGGTATGGGTTGGATTGGATGCTTATATCTTTTAATTCCTTATCCCTACTCTTCTCTTTTCAAGATCCTGTGTGTCAACTCTGCAAATGAAGGAAAAAAAAAAAACAAAGGTTTCAGTTCGATCACTCTCTGTATATGTTATGACATCAAATCGGGTTACCAGCTCGAAATTTTGCTTGATACCTATCATGTTAAGTTCCCATTGAAGGAACAGGAACCGAACCCAGTACTCCTGCCTTAATTCCGACAATACTTTAAAATGGTTGAGGAATAAGAATCATGGACCAGACCAATAATGCGGGTAACCTCTTTCTCTCGTTGATGCAAATCCACCCCTGAGAATATTTTGCACTCTTTATGAGGAAAAAAAAGTGGGATTACCTCAATTACAATGTATCATAGGTTAAAACTTAAAACCCTAGTTGCCAACAGGAACCCTAGTAGAGAGAGAGAAAGAGAGATAGAGGAACATACATATGATTAAAATCACAACAATTTAAAATTTTCAGACTTAAATAAGCCAAAGAAAAAGGTGAGAATATATGTATAGTGTATGCGAACAAAGGGGAAAAAAAAACAAACAAACATTAATTCTTTCCTGTTAAGATACAAATGGTATCATATAAAGAAGTTGTTCTCACTTTAGGGGAGATATGATCATCATCTCATCTCATATTCCTTCTCCTCTGCTTTTGCGCACACATGTGTGCTCTTCCCAAAAAGATGATTTGGTCAATCATCTTGGGCAGTACGAATAAGGGGGAACAGGGCGATTCCGCACTGCCTAGAGCTGGCATCCAATGATATGATGAAGTGATGATCTACAGTCACGAAGAACATTGGATTAATGGAATTGGGTTCCCTTCATTTTCATGGTCTCGGTTGTCAATGATGAGGAGGAATAAAGATGGAGCACTCAAGTACGCCATGATAGGCAGAGCCTGCTCAAAAGAAGAACAACAAGGAAAAAGCATGGCTCCTTTCCCCTCTCTCTCTCCCTGCGATTCTTCAAAATGTCTCTCTGTTCGTTCATGCTCGTGATTACAAACAAAAAGGCTATGGAGCCCTTTAGAAAACTATGATGCCACTCTTCCGCCAAAAGCAATCGATTTGGTGGTTTCTAAAGCTGCCCGTATCCTATGAGAAATTTGATTTACACTCAACCCAAAAAGATTCAATGTTATTCTCTCTCACCATTTTTTAAAATTCCTCATCCATACGATTGTACCCGCAAGTGTAAGCAAGCGGGTGATCGATGACCGCTTTGTCACTCGGTACATTTGAGCTAGGGCAACTACCGTGGATGCACAGGTTTTAGATGTGTAAATGACGTAATTTGATGATCAATGACGAGTTCAACGAGTGCTGCACGTGGTGCACAATTCAACTAATGTTTGCTCAAAACATGAAATGTGCCATCATCCCAATTGTGCCAACGGGCTTCCAATTTGGGCTCAAATGGGCTTGGGCCCAGAGACAAGTCCCACTCACTCAGGCTCTCCCGTACCTCTCCTCCTCCCCGGTGGCCGGAACAGCTCATCCCTGAAAATGGCGCCTTTGAGATCTGCGCTTCTGAAGAGGCTCCTACTTACTTAGCCACTTCTCCTACTGCTGCGCCCACTCTTCTCCCTGCGCTCCGTCCCATCGAGCTCTTTATTCGGAGCCTTCATGTCATCCCACTTTTGCCCCTGCACGGTTCCCCAAGTTCTCTCCTTTACCAGCCCTCTCTCTATCCAGGAGCCAGTGGAAGATGATGTGGAGAGCCCCAAAGCAGAGCTTCTATCAGGAACTTCTCTCACCTCACCCCGACCCCTCCTCCGGTCCTCTCCGCACTTAGTCTCTCTCTGGAAGCCGGCCGGACTGCCCTGGGGTTCTACGATTGGCCGGCCCAAAGCCTTAACTTTACGCACACTGATGAAACGGTGTCTTACTTTGTCGATTTCTTCGGCCAGCGCAAGGATTTTAAGGCAACCCATGACTTGTTGACCAATGCTAAGGGCATTGCATGGGGGGTCAAAAGCCTAACTTGCGCCATCGACCGACTTGTCCGGGCAGGCCGGCCTGTTCAAGTGTTACCGTTTTTTGAGAGGATGGAGGTGGGACTATGGTTCAAACGTGACAGAGTCGATGAAATTAGTTATTGAGAAGCTATACGAAGAATCTGACAAACGAGTTTTTCCCGGATGAGTACTTTTGCGATCTGTTGATCAAAGGGTGGTGTGTGGATGGGAAACTAGATGATGTAAATAGGTTGGCGGCGGAGTTGTATAGGGATACTGGATGTGTCTGTAAGCTTGAGACCAAGGCTGAGAAGATCCTTGTCAACATCGACTATTACGGTGTCCTTGGGATTGTGGAAACTTTCAATGTGTTGTTTAGGAACTTGTCCAAAGGAAGACTTTCAATGAGTTGTTCTCTAGGTTCGGGGAGTGGGGTTGTATCTGAACAAGGAAACGTTTCTTTTACTGACCAGGAGCTTGTTTGTATTGGGGAAGGGGATGAAATGATTGATCGAATGAAATCGGCAGTTTACTCGATCAACAAGAAGGAGTATTACTGGTTCTTGAAGATTTTGTGTGGGATTGAGAGGGTAGATTAGGCGCTGAGTGTGTTCTAGAAGATGAAAGCTGATGGATGTGAGCCAGGGGTCAAGACTTACGATCCGCTGATGGGCAAACTCTGTGCGCATAATCGGGTTGACGAGGCCAATGCGCTGTTCAACGAAGCTTTGAGGAGAGGGTTGCCTGTAACCTCCCAAGATGTGTAAGGTGGAACTGCAGTTCCTAAAGAAGCGATAGACATTGCCTAAGAAGACTGCGAGGAAAAAGAGATGACTGGGGCAGATCCGGCTGAGTTCTGTGAAGAAGCTGAAGCAGCAGATTAGGAAGACCTACTGATTTCGCCTTAACAGTTGGATATTCGTTGTTACATTAGATCACGCTTCAGATGTCTGTGCCCTCCGGCTGAATCAAATGGGGCCGTAAAAGATTTTGGCCTGCTAAATCTTGAGAACAATAATTTTTTAGATCATCTTGTTCAACTGTTTCATACTGTCTGGATTACTATCCTTCCTCCAGCTTCTATGCGCTTGCCCTTCCTCTGATTATAAAAGTTTACAGAAAATATCATAACATGATACAGAACTAATATGATTTGTTCAAGGTAATCTTAGGTTCAAGCCATGTAAATGAAAAAAAAAATTGTATGATTGAAATGTCTTTATCCATCAACTTACTGATCCAGTTTTTGGATATTAGATGATACCAGGAAATTGAGACAGAAACGATCGGGACCCAAGAGCTGCCCCTACCCTTATAGGGAAATGCATCTGAGAGAAATAACTTGAAATAAACAGGGGAAAGCAGTGATATTCCATTCATGGCAAGCACCTTCTGTTACAGCAGTTAAATTTAAGGGTCGGACAGGAGAGGAGAAGATCGTTTACTATGAACCTCTAGGGTGTAAAGAATTCGAAACTACGAACTAAGGCATTGCCACAGGAAGAAAGAGAGAACACGTTGTACTACACTAGAACCACATTTGTTCTTCTATGGAGGACTTGTTGGAGTGTGCTCCTTTGTCCAATGCTGGAAAGGACTCTCAATCCTCCGACTTGTAGATGTTCCCAAGCGCATCCCGGTCAATCTTTTCATGCAAATGAAGCATCATAGATTAACCAAATCAACCCTGAAGGACCTAGCCCTCAGACAGTCTCTTTCCAAAATCGGACCGACCGATCAGTTCCACAGGAAACAAAAGCCGCTTCTATTGGAGAGTGTTCGATCCACCTAGGAGGTCCGTTGTGGTTGGATGGCCATCTAGCCACTCTTTCAGCAGTCAGAGCATCCCATATCACAATCTGAATCGCACCATATATTATACAATATTAAACCAAGATCGGGTAACAGTTCTGTAAATTAACAAAGAAAAAAATCGACCTCATTGTTCCGATCATCTATGGATAATAAAAATTCTTCCGTGTCATTGAAGACAGCCTGCAGATGAGAGGTTGAGCTTTTAAGAGATTCATTAAACTTTGTAAATTCTCTAAACACTGGAAAAACAATAGAAAATCAGGAGCAAATACAGAGTAAATGCCCATTGTCTGTGCTCAAGATTTTCAGCCAGTCAACTGAATTCTGATAGCAAGTTTTTCATCCAAGTCATACAGCATAATTGAACGTCACCCAAATAGACTTTCCATTGTAGCGCATTAACGCCTATCTGAACTGTGCATGGTATCTGAGATCCTACAGTCCCTCTTTTAAGTTTTGAACTAGATATTTGTTCCACCATTAAGCAAGCACCACCGTTGTAATCCATGTGCACTAGTCTCTCTGTATGTCTGTCTGAAATTGAGAGAGTTTTGCTTTGGTGACATACCTGACACCGCAGTTGTGTGTGTGTAGCACCAACATACTGTTTGGCTAATCTTCCAGAGGCAACTTCCCAGAGCTTCACATTAGAATCCTTCCCACAGGATAGTATAAACCTAAAAGAAAATAATTCGGTATTGTTACAGAATAGAAAGGCACAGTAAAGCTGCAAATGTGATCCCAGATTCCTCATCCAATTCAAGGAAATGCAATTGTTGTACATAGCGAATATTTAGGACAATTGGTGATCACTAAATAATTATTCTGATGGATCATCTCCCGACTCTAAACTGCATATACAGAACTATAAATTTGGTGCACAGCAAACAAGAATAGAGAAATAAGACTCAACCATTCTACTCCCCAGCAGCTTCTGAGTAGAAACATGTCTTCATAAAATAATGTTAGATCTTGAGCAGTACCTATGATCCTTCGTAAAGGCCACACTGGTCACCTCAGCTGTCCCATGTGCTGCAGTAATTGTGCGTATACAATTAGCTGATACCCCATCCCATAACCGAATAGCACCATCCTTGGATGCTGTAACATACATTCCACCAGTAGATGAATATCTCACCTACACAAACCACACAGAGTGAGCAAACTAGTTGATCACAGAAAGGAGGATGTTGAAGTAGAGGGCTCATGCCTGATTGATTGCTGCAGCATCCCCAAATTCTGTCATGTTTGCAGATAAATAGCACTGGAAGGTATTGATGTCATACAAATGTGGAATTGGATGATCAGTTCCTGTAAATTATTTTTATCAACCCCTCATTAGTTGCCACATCAGCTGGAAAGCTTAACAGCATATTCTCTTCAAGAGGAAAAGATAGTAGATAGAAAAAGCTCATTCAATTCAGTGACATCAATAAAACACTTTGGACTAAATATAGGAAGGACAGGCTAATATAAATTTTTACCAGCTAAAACAAAATCCCCAGAAGGATGAAATGATACAGAGCGTACATTGTGAGTATCCTGGACAAAAGAAACAAACAATAACAATTTTACAGCAAAACTGCCATTCATCGACACAATTATATCAGCAAAAATAATTAATAAGAAAAACAAAGTACATACTTGGATTAGCCTGAAAGCCTTCTTAGCCGTAGCTTTAGATAAATCAAAAAACCTGAAAAAATGAAGCCTACATCATTGCAGTAAACCAAATTCCTGACTTCAAGTACCCAAAGAAAGTAATTCTAAGCAGTGATCAGTAGGTCTAGAGGAGACAAATGAAATCTGTCCAAATTGAGACATACAAGTACAAGAAGCACTTACTTTATTGTACAATCCTTTGCCCCTGATATGAGAACAGAGTTCTGAGGGTGGAAATCCAAGTCATTTATTGGCTTTGATCAATTTCAGAAAAGATTTATATTAGTAGGATTTATATCCACATTGTCTTCAAACAATAAGTTGAAATGTATAACATAAATTAAGTAGGCTCTGCATTTTGCAAGTCTGGATGTGAAGACAGTGAATAGGTACGGAGCACATTTCTCATTACGGACATATACATTTGCCAGTTTAAGTTTCAGATAAATGAACAAAGCCTTTTCATATTAACTTAGCTGTCTTAAAAAAAGTATTAGATTGGAGACATCTATTCTTTCTATGCTTCCAGGACTAAATTCGAACTATCAACAGCAAACTTTGATCATCTGCCATTTTATCATATGTTCAACTTAAAGCAAATTCCTTTTTGTGGTTTCATTGAAAGTTTCTGGAATTGCTATTTTTTGTTCACTCTATTGAAAATTCATCATAAAAGGGAGTTAATAGAAAAGGTCACACCACCTTTCCATCAAGAGCTTTGACTGATAAGCGTCAAACTAACACAGAATTGCTTTCAACTTTATGAAAAAGATGAGATTTTACCTAGGTAGAAGACCTCTAGCATCATAAAATTGATATTAATGAAAACTGCAATCCACTATCTTTAAATGGCACAACTGTGTAGGGAAAGTTAGTTTACTTGAGTATGGTCATAAAAAGTCCGTATGACAGTTCGTGTGGGACCATCCCGTGAATCAGGCAGCATCATTTGCTTTATTTTTGACACCTGCAGAAGAAAATGCAGGCCTATGAGGTGATTGAGCACTGCAATGAATTAAGTAGTGATGACACAAGATGATTCAGCACCTCAAAAAGCTTGATAGAGGTATCTGCACTTCCAGTTGCAAAAAACCGTCCATCTGAGCTAAACCTTGCACACCTAGCAACATTCTAAAAATCAAAAGAATTAAACCGTTATTTATCTCATGTCTAACATTAAAGACAAGGTATCTCAAATAGTATCTTCTCATCAGTTGGCACTGAGTACCTTGTGTTCTGAAAGATGCCGTGTTTCATGCTTAGGGAAACTCTTCGACAAGCCTTTTGTGCCTTGAGTGGAACTGACATGACAAGGTAATTTAGTGCAACTCTCTCTTAAACAAAGGAAAAAAAATCTAGATTGGATGCAGTAGGAATATCATATCCAATTTGCTAAACCTGGATGTCAACAGAGAGGAAGAAATAGAGAGAAAAGTCCCACTGATACAGAAGAATAACAGAAAAATAATGAGTTTTTGATTTAGTTGAAGCAATTTTAGAGGATGCAATCCACTGCCATGCTAAAGAGCCATCTAGTTTGACTCACCAACTATTATGAAACTACTCATTTATACTTCAACCATGGGACCTTAATGTCAGACCATATCATACAATTAACTGTCATTTTCATACAGTGAATGGGGAAGGTCCCAAAATAATTGAGGAAAAAAGTTAGACGATAACATTATTAGGTTAACAACGATGATAATTGAAGGGGAAAACTCTGGGTGGTGATCAACTGCCAGTTTTTTCAAGCTCACCCACATCCGAGTCTCTTATTTCACTTTATTACATTTTCTAAATGGCTAGATAGAATCACAGTGTTACACAGACAAATGCTAGAAAAACTCATTTACAATGCGTACTGCTATAAAGAAGCTCAAAAAAATAGTTCCAATTAATCTTTCAACTGGATAAGTGTCAGACCAAAAATTCTTTGACGAAATAGTCCACTGTTGTCCGGTTTATCAGTTTTTTAGTGAAAAGTCTGAGGCTTTGCAACCTCTCCAGCTATTTCTCCCAATAAATCAAATTATTCGATTTACCCTTCAATTTAACTTCCAAATATCCAGCCTAAGCTCCGCTTATATATGAAAGACAAACAAATAACCAATAATGATAATAATAATAATAATAATAATGCATTCTGAATCAGCACAGGTGCGGTTCACAACTAAAGACAATAACAGATGAATCAATTTTAATGACAAAGCCAAGGACCTGAAATCAGCGGTTGCACCACGAGAGCCAGGAATGGACCCACCCAGACCAGGAGGCCCAGAGACGCCTCTCAAAGTTTCGTCCCTTTCAACTGCAAGACCCTGTAATCACCTTAGAGCAGAAATTCCTTCTTTCACATACAGCAATCCCGACCAATAAAAGAGAAAAGCTCCAAATGCGATTATCAACCTTGGCGACCAGCTCAAGGAGCCTATTTGCAGCGACCTCAACATTCAATGGCGTCATTGTCGCTGAAGCAACTGCACCCGCTGCCTGTACATTAAAGGGTAACATAGGTAGAGCTCCTTTTCTCCAAAAAAAAAAAGCAAATATTGAATAAGGGGAAATTCAAGATTACAAGCAACGCACGGCCAGTAAGAAATTTCATCGTATGCAGAGAAATGACACAAGTTGAATGCTTACCTGAGTAAAATTATTGTCCCGGAGATGAGCGACGATGAGGGAGTTGACCTGTCGATAGAGCTTTCCGTCCTGGAGTACCTGCTCCAAGCTTCCATTGCTCTCCATTTTCTGATTTCCGTTAGAACCCTATTTGGTTTCTTCAATATCCGATTCTTAAAGACTTCGGTTTGACTTAAATTCCCCGAGAAACGCCCCCTTAAAATGCTACGAATTGATTGTGCAAGGACGTCCAGATCTAAAACCCTAGAAAAACCCCCCCAATTCAAGCTCTGCTATAGTTCATCCTTCAACTGCCGCCGTTTCTCTCTTTCCGTGATATACAATCCATTAAACTGTCTTTTTAGTTTTGGGGTAGAAGAACGAAATTCAAAATGCTTGGGGGTATTTTAGCAAAAATATGTGACCGCTAAATTTTGAATATGTAATATACAAATTAATACATTACCTAGTTAATTATATAGAATCGTCCCTATTTTTAGTATTTTTAAATTCTTAAAGCCATATATATACAATAAATTTAATATAATATTTTTTATAGATTGAATATTTGCTCGTCTCGGACAAGAAGCTAAGTTTTGGAAAGCCCAGAAAGTCCCTGTCGTTTCCCAGCTCATGGGGCCCCTCCAAAATCTCTCCCCCCGCACCGACAGTGTCTCACGCATACATTTTAAAACTACTTAAAAAAAAAAAAAGTATGGTTTCAATACCACATAAATAATATTTTTGAGATTTAATGGATTAAATTATATATTTAATAAATAATATTATTAATATAATATTATTGATAAATTACTATAATATAATAATTTAACAATAATTTATAATAAAAATTAATTGTATAATCATTATATTAATTTCAAGTTTAATATAAAATATAAAAATAAATTAAATAAAATAAAATAAATACATTAATATAAAATTTTCATTTTTTAAAATTTTAAACCGATCGATTTTTCCACAAATTCAATTGGGTTCGCTAGTCCAACTGGAAACTAACCAGTTCAATCGGATCTTGCCACATTTTAATTGTAATTGAGTTGATTCTGGAAACCATACTGCGTGAGTGGTCGGTTTCCATTGAACCGGTTATACCGGCCAGCCTGATCCGGTTTTTAAAATTATGGTTTAACATGCCAAGTGGGCTCCACTTTTCGTACCCCTCTCTCTGTGTCTCCCCCAGCTGTAATTCCAAATTCCATTTCCGTGTGTTGCTCAATGCATCAGTCCCGTACTCATCTCTGTGGCGCAAGGTTAGAAGCCGTGTCCATGAACAAGAAAAGGGAAGAAAATGTAAAAAGAGAGAGCTTTTTGGGCTCCCCATTCTGTTTAGTAGACAGCTCTGAGAGCTTTTGATTAATAATGAATAAGATTCCTGATTCTTAGCTTTGGATATACTAGGAAGTAACTGATGAAGCTAAAGGAGGGCTGAACAAAAGGGTATGTTTGTAGGACCCCAAGACAGAGATCTACAGCAGATAGGAACATTTTATGTGCTCACTCTTCACTATAGAGAGCTCAAAACTTGCCCATGTGAAACAACTGATTCCTCTCTCTTCCCGCCCTCTCTGTGCCTCTATCTCTCAGTGCATCTGCTGGGTGGATCTTCACTGAGACGAAGTCTTCTGCATCAAGAGGAAAACGGAGACCTCCTCTAAGTTCGGTGGCCTCACCTTGTTGCTCCTGTTCTCGCTCTGGTGCTCCACTTTCATGTCTATAGGTCAGTGACCCGTTTGCTCTTTCACCATTTCTCAACTCATAGACTCTATTTCTAGAAAGTTTAACGTCTTCTCCTGCCTTCTCTGCTTACCGTTGACCTGAATTCCCCTCCGAAGCTGTTGCTTTTAGTAGTTGGTTCAATTTAGAATATGTGTCGAAGCCATAAAATCTGCATCTAGCAGCCCAATTTCGTGTTTGAAGTTTGAAATTGGTTTCCGGATTCTGCTCTGAATCCTTCAATGATAAATTTTGCTTCTTGGAAAGTTCATCTGCTGCTTCCTCTCAAGATTTGTTCGGATTTGGAGATTCGGCATCTGCTAGTTCAATTTGAGCTGATGGTTGTCTTCTTCTCTGCAAGTCTTGATCTTTACGACAATGCTTCATTAATATTCTATTGATTTAGATATGCAGCTGCTTGAACTTAACAATTATACGAAACTTGGAATCTCGAGAGCTAGTCAGCATTTTTGTCCCTTGATTATCTCAGAGGCCTATGATGCGCTCGATCCTAACGGGAATGTCACAATCAAGTGGGATGTGATAAGCTGGACTCCTGATGGTTATGTGGTATGATAATACTAACCCTTACTAGCTTGATAACTGATTGATTTTGCATTTTGTTTCTCCATAATCAGTTAGTTAGTCAGTCAACTCTGCTTCTCTATGCTGGAACTGACAGCTATGGAATCCTGAGCATAAGTAAGATGAAGTATTTTGATTTTCAGTCCTTTGCCACTTGATTCAGCCATGATAGTCCTCATCACATAAAATAGAAGCTAAATTATTGAGTAAAATCGAGAATATATCTGCCATTATTTAGTCAACCTGGGCGACATCCGACTAAATTTTCTGGGCCTGCTTTATTAATATTCTATATTGAATCTTTTTGAGTAAGTTGCCTGCAGTTGCACGTTGGACCCATACGCATTGCAGTCATAGCTTCTTATTCCAATTTGCTTTATTTCTTAAATAGTGGCCAGTATACTCAGTATCTGCCCCACTTGCACCTGTGGGTGTAAGAACAACGTGACTGACCCTGGAAGCTGTGTAGAGTGGGTTCTCTAGCTCAATTCAAGTGAATTTTCTCTGAAGTTTTTTCTTTTTAACTGTTGTTTATACTGAAAGAGGATCTCCTGCCCTTTGTTTTTTATTTTCTCTGACAGTCCGAACACTCCACGCTTGGAGTCAGTTGTATCGGGCTCGCCTAGTAATCAACCTCTTGCACAGTGTACAAGCCACATGGCTGCCTAATTCCAGTCTTCGGCATAATCTTGCTAAACTAATCCACTTCATGCCAATCTTGGCTTCCATTCTGCTGCTGTTTCTTCACATATGAAGAGACCTCACAGTCAGGATAAATCAAGGACTGCTCGACTTATAGATACACTAAATCCCTGCCGTTTGTTCAGTTCATATGGGTTGGTCTCTGCTCACCCGGACTCAGATGGGACAAGATGTCAGGTGCATCTATGGCGTATAAAATTGGTGTTCAAATCTGTTAATTTCACATATTCGGTTAGGTCATGTAGCGGATATTATTTCATTTTGTTCGGGTTTGTCAACTAATTTCACTATTCATTTGTTCATGTGGGTCGAGGAAAAGGGGGAAGGGGGAAGAATTGCTTGCAGAATATCCACTTCTTACTGCAGAATATTTTTGTAGGCTTCTTGTAGTAATGATGTCTATATATGCTGTATCGACTGTATTTCGTCCTACATATCATTCATTTATATAATGTTTTACTAAAATGAAAATTTTCATGTTATTCCCCAATCCACTGAATTGATCGTCGGGCTTAAGAAGGGGAGATTGTGTCTGTGATCGTTATGTGCTGATACATTTGAAAGTTGATCATGGTGACAGTTGCCCGGTTTTTGCCTGTTATACCGGGGTACATTATAACGGATATGAGAGCTAGCATTGATCGCTAAATTTCTTACCATGATCGCCATCAAATGCAAACAATTTGCCTATTTTTCCTCATCAAATTATAGTAAGGTAGCATGTTTAAGATTCTGCCCCTCGCGTCTACCTACCAATTCTGAATTTCTAGCCGACGCTCTGGGTCTCATTTATCGATCACATTAACTGGTTTCTTCATGTTCCAGTCCGCCATTAAAGTCGACCGACCATCAGCATTGGTTGGTCAGCCCTTACAGTGAGCCAGGCCGACCCCTCCATCATTTCTTGACAATACAAAGACACACCCACCTCCCTATTTAACTCTCCGCTTCTCTCTCTCGGGCTATCAGTGTTGCTGCTGCATTGCGAATCGGGGACGAGAAGGAAGCACCCGGAGAAGCGGACAGAAGCCCATGGGTGCCGGCGAGGACAAAGTGTTCACTTTAGCTGAAGTCTCCCAGCACAGCTCCGCCAAGGACTGCTGGCTCATCATTGGCGGCAAGGTAACATTCCTTTCCTCCAACATCCCAACGTTCTTTTTCCTTCCTATAATTTCTCTGCGACATTCTGGCTCTTATGGACTTCAGCCAGACATGCCTAATCTCTGATTAGATAATGTGAGCAGATAAATCGATCGAAACAATACCCATTTGTTTGTGGTTAAAACAGGTGTACGATGTGACGAAATTTTTGGAAGACCATCCTGGAGGCAGTGAAGTCTTGCTCTCAGTGACTGGTAATCGTTAATCTGTAAGCAGCTCTTTGTAGTGATTATTCCTCGACGCAATTAATGGATATATTGTTCCTCAGTGACCGGTAATCAATCTCTCCCAGCTCCCTAAGGAGGAGTTGGAAATTCTTGGCACTTTCTTGTCATATTATGTTGCCTTTCAAACTGGGTAACCTGATCTCTGTTCTTGCAAGGCAAAGACGCAACTGATGATTTTGAAGACATTGGACACAGTGTGAGTGCTAGGGAGATGATGGATCGATACTATGTTGGAAAGATCGACTCCACCACCATCCCGGCAAAGAAGGCGTACACTCCCTCGAAGCAGCCACGCTATAACCCGGACAAGACAGTGGATTTCATCGCCAACATCCTCCAGTTCCTCGTCCCCGTTGCAATCCTAGGTTTAGCCCTCGGTATACGTTTCTACATAAAATCCGCTTAAACCATCCGAAATTAGCAATTCGCATTTGCGTTGGAACTTGGAAGGACACCCATCTGAAGTGAGAGAGAGAGAGTAACAGATCCGCTGGCAAATTTTCATGTATGTTCGTCCGACTTCGGCTTTCACATTGTGATTCGGGATCAAGGACTTAAATCGTAGTCACGGCTCGCATCATGACGGTAGTATTATGATTATAACGGCTTTCACGTTGGGCTTCTTCACCAGCAAGTTTCTCAGCCTTTTGGGCAAGTGATATGGAGGGAGGCGATCCACCAACATCACCTTCTACTCCGAATATTGATGGGTACTTCTCAATGACTGACATGAAATCCCATTTTTGAACGAATCCAACTCGCTTCTCAAGGTCCATGAGGAGAAGGGATTGATACCTTGTAGGACCGGATTATGGGTCGGCTTCTTCCTCAACTCCATCGCCGCGGTCGAGTTCATGTACCCTAATGCTTATGCATATGGCTAACCAAGGGAAAGTATCAAACAGATCCCAAGCTTAACTCTGTTCTTGAACAAGCAACACGAACAATCGTAGCTCGAACTCGGCGGCACGGACAGACGCGCGCAAATAGGAGAAAGATTAAGCCCTACCAGATCCCGAACAAGAAGTCATTCACTAGATGAAATTCGATTAGAGAAAGGAGGATGAACATTGGCCTTCGACTTTGTTACCCTCGAAAAGAGAAGGAGAAATACAGCTCGGACGGCTCGGCACCTCGGAGGCTCAGCCACAATCGCCAACGTGAGGAGAGCGGCAGATTACGGTTTTGCTTTGTTATTTTCCAATTTTTTGTTGAACCGGAGTTCCCGACCGGTTTTTATGGATTCTTTCAATTTTTCAAAAAACCGCCCGGGTCAAAGGTTCAACCAAGTCAGCAGCGCAGATGAAATCACTGCCAAACGGCGCACCTTTACATCACATTCGGATTAAATATCATCTTATTCGAATTGGATCTACTGGAGAGTTTCACTGGGAGCAGAGAATTAATTATCAGGTCGGGTGGCAGTTAGGCCTGTCAATCATGCCCCAGCACAATGATTTCATGCCATATAGCATAACCCACCGTCTTGGTCGGCTCAAAAATCCTGAGCAGACATAAAATTTTCGTGTTTCGGACTACTTGAGCATAACTCAAATTGAATAAAAATTATTTTTTTAAAAATAAATTTTAATAATATTTTTATATGGTATAATTAATTGATTAAATTAAATATTATATTAATTTTAAAAAATATAGAATTAACTATTAAAAATATAATTAATTATTTTAAAGATTCTCATAATTTTTTATTATAAATATTTTTTTTAACTTTTTACTCAACATAATGTATTTTCATGTCATAAAAATACAGCTTAATATTTTCTTATGATTCAAAAATCTCCATCCATACAATATATTTTTTTCGTGCCGGTGGAGCCGTACCACTTTTTAGAGGGCTAGTGGCAGTACAAGAGGTTGGTTCCTTTATTAATGGCTGTCACTAAATACGCATTGAATAAGATCACATTCTTTCATCTTCTTCCTTCTTTTTTTTAACTTCCCTGTACAATTAAATAAGATCACATCCACTATCTACCCCTTCCCGCCCAAAGCTTTTCAACCTGATAGGGCCGTGCGTCGTCGACCGACACTCGGTGGCCATTGAAACTTGCAGCAGCATCCATGATTTTTAGGACCTCAGGTGACTCTTCTTCTTGATTACCCATGTTGACTTTTTTTTTTTTTACCTTTAAATTTTCCGTAGATAATCCAGTCACGGGCAATAGAGAAGAGAGGAGGTAAGTGGGTGCACGTAGCATGGCAAAAAAACATAGTATTCCTCGCATGGTGAACTCCCATCCATCTGTGTGTTGGATGGTTTTCCTCTTGCTGTATAATAAGGTGTAGGACCACAAAATCAAGGGAATCTACCCACAAAAAGGGAATTATGCGACTTGATTCCCTGCTTAACTAACCAAGAATTAGGGGGGAGGGGAAAAAGGGGAGTCATGGATCATGCACTATTTTTATGTGCAAGTTCTTTGAGACTGAAACTCATTAGGGAAGCAAATTTAGTTTTCAGAGAACGTGAATAACTATTATAAACATAGTAATATACATATGAAAAAGGGGACCTTTGCCAGGAACATGAACAGAACATGATTTAAAGCACTTTTGGGCATCCATCCCTCGTACGGTACAAATGCGTGTGTGAAAAACTTTTCCCCAGTGATAGAAAGTGTATTCAATTAGAGGAGGGGTGGCGGGGTGGTTGGACACGTAAATTAAATCTCCTGGCCAATGAGCAGCTGAGACTCATTTATTCAAAAGAAGCGTGACAGTTGGGCAATCGTGAGGACCTCTTCTTTAATTTGCGTCGCAGTAAAAGCAGAAACGGCCACACGCAGCTCCTCGCTATTGTTCTATATATACTGCTGAGTACTGACACTCTCTAACAAGACCAAGCACTGCCATTGTCTGCAGGATTCGGGCGCTCTTAAGCCAAAGATGATCGTTATGTCGCGTTTCGTGGTGGCCATTGTTCTCCTTTCTTCGTTGCTCGTCGATGGCCTGGTGGTTGCGGAGGTTAGTGAGAAGGGGGCCAAGGATGAGAAGCACCTTCTCTTCCACCACCCGCGTTTTATTGGTGGGGGAGGTATAGGGCATGGGATTTACGGGAAGGGTTTTAAGCATGGAAGGTTTGGGAAAGGTTTTGGAGGGGGATATGGTGGTGGCGGTGGCCTAGGTGGAGGTGTGGGTGGAGGATATGGTGGTGGTGGTGACCTCGGAGGTGGGGGCGGTCTAGGTGGTGGCGCGGGTGGAGGTGGCGGCCTTGGTGGCGGAGCGGGTGGTGGATTTGGTGGAGGTGCCGGAGGTGGTCTTGGAGGGGGTGGAGGGCAGGGAGGAGGTGGAGGTCTTGGCGGTGGGGGTGGTGTGGGCCATGGCGGTGGTCTAGGCGGTGGTGGAGGACTGGGCCATGGCGGTGGTCTCGGTGGAGGAGGTGGATTAGGTGGTGGTGGCGGCGGTGCAGGAGGTGGCGGCGGTGCAGGAGGAGGAGGTGGTTCAGGAGGTGGTCTAGGTGGAGGGGCTGGAGGAGGAGGTGGCGTTGGTGGGGGTGCCGGTGGCGGTGGAGGCTTAGGTGGTGGTGCCGGTGGCGGTGGAGGCTTAGGTGGTGGTGCAGGTGGAGGTGGCGGTTTCGGCGGAGGTGTAGGTGGTGGCAGCGGCCTTGGTGGAGGTGCAGGTGGCGGGTTTGGCAAGGGAGGAGGCATTGGTGGAGGGCTAGGCGGAGGCGGCGGAGGATTTGGTGGCGGAGCTGGCGGTGGCGGTGGATATGGAGCTGGAGGTGGCCACTGAAAACGTTCGAGAGGATAGCTTTGCTTGCTCGACACTCGCTGATCATTATCGTCGTCAGTGGCCAACATGCAATTAACAGTTTATTAAATCTGTGCATTTCTCAAGTGTCAAACGTGTTGGTGTTTTCGTGTAATTCTTCGTTGAGCTCTCCCACCTTTTAATGCTCCGTTTATCCAATATATATATATATATTGTCAATATCAATATGGAAACAATATACATGATATCACTATTATTACCTATAACATATACAAATCTCATTTTCCATCCACCGTTAATAGCATGTTATGGGCATCAGACTATTTTAAGTCGGACCATCAATGTCCTCTTTCCTCATGCGCGGGTCTCACTCGAAGAAGAAGAGGAGGAGGAGGAGGAGAAACGAGCTAACCTAACTTCATGCATGCACGAAAAAAAGCTTGAAATTTTAGCGAGATGAATATTATTTTCATATATTTTTTTATATATTTTAAAAAATGAAAATTTATGCGGGAAACTGAAGAAATTCCGACAAATTAGATTACTCTGTTTCATTTATGTAATTTACCCAACAGAAAATCTGCAGTATGAACGAGGATCCAGCGGAGAAATCACGTGATTAAGTAGCCATGCACGTGCAGGTTCTTGTAGCACCGTTAGACACATATAGATATACATACACATATACATACACACGCACGCACGCACGCACGCATTAATGTCGGCGGCCTACTTCTTGTACAGATGGAACCAATTATTGGTTTCAAATAAGAGTCAATTAAGTCTAAAAATTCATATTGTGTATCATGTCTAAATAGGTTTATATTAAACAATTTTGGACGTGTAGATTGGTTGTCAAAATAATGCAATATATTTAATTAAATAACTTAAATATGTCATTTAACAGTACATAATAAATACTGTAAATGCACAATAAATATGATAATTAGTTAATAAATTTAATACTTAATTTCTCCTTATCAAATTATATGGGTTTAATTCGTCTTAATACGTTTGTATAAACGAATTATACAAATTTAAAACATTCAAACACAAAACACATTTACATTCAACTCGATGTCACCCGCCACTACTTCAAAAATTGCCGGATCGTTGGCCCCTTACAGAATTAGGGGGAGACAGTGAGAGCTGGCGGTGCGTCAAGTGACCATACACGGCATTACAACGCAACATCAGCAATGCTTTTTGGCCAAATTACATCATTAATAATTACTATCGACTTCCTTATCATACGATCCTTTTTATTGATAAGATCTCGTGCATCAGTGCCATACATGGAGAAAATAACACACCAATGCTGCGTAAATTAATCCCGAGGATGAACGACAAAAGCTACATACTATCAGCATCCGGTGCGCTCCCGTGAGGCGCCGATCCGAGTGTCTCCTCGCCGCGGAGGAACTCCCTGTACCACGCCACTGACTGCTTCGGTATCCGTTCGAGAGTGTTATAATCGACATAGTAGAGGCCGAAGCGTATCGTGAAACCGTACGTCCACTCGAAGTTGTCCATGAACGACCATATAAAGTAGCCCCTCACATCCGCCCCCTTCCTGCGTTAACCCAACAAGCTTAGAATTAGACAGAGATACAATTCACTTCGCCCCAAGCGCTCATTTTCTTCGTATCCTCTTCGGCTTTCGATTCGAACGGCTTTTCAATCTAAATCTGTCGCTATCTAGAAATTCGATGGATTCTGACCAACCAATTGTAAGTATATCAGTTCATTAAAAGGGTAAGACTCTTCTCAAAAGTGAAAAGGATAAACACAAGACAAGATCAAAGTTCACCTCATAGCCGCGGTTAAGGATGAAAGGTAACTCTCCAAGGACTCCACTCGCTTGGTGTCATTGAGCAATTCGCTAAGGGTGCCATTGTTCGACTGTGCGTAACCTGCACACACCCACCCAGCCACCCACATATATACTACATGATTAATGAGAACATCATCGAGCGAGAGCCATTGCTGAATTACACAGAAGTTGAGAGATATAGTAAAAATGGGATCTGTTGTCTTAATTATTATTACCGTTCTCAGTAATTATAATGGGAGTGTTGTTGTATCTTTCCTTGACGTACATGATGACTCCTTCCAGCCCCTTGGGGTAGATGTAGAACCCGAGTAGACCCGACTGCATTTTTGACAAGGGAAACGAGATCGAGGGGATCACAATTCCGGGCATGATATTGTATGTATACGAATGAAATTCGGGTAGGGTTTTGGGTAGTAAATCGATTAGAACTTGGTGGCCTTGTCAATTGGGTTCGTTTCTAAGAAAGCTTACCTCATATCCGATGCAGGCTCCATCTTTAAATCCGGTGAGGTGCACAGCTGCTTCTCCCGGTTCATAAGATTCTGAAGTGCATGGATTAACTAGGCAGTCCTTCGCATAAATAGCTGTGTAGTGGTTCAGGCCGATGAAGTCGAGTTGAGCATTCTGAAGCATCTTCCTTTCTTCCTTGGTGAAAATCGGCAACCTCGCCCCGATTACCTGGCGCATCTCTGGAGGCCAATCGCCATACATCACGGGATCCAGGTAGCTGTGGAAGACATTCACATCATTATTCATTAATTTCCGTGAATTCTACGGCAACCAGATTACAAGTTCTGTTGGCAGATGGCGAAGGCAGATCATACAATGCGATTATGAAAGCAAAAGCACGCTGAACCGCCAAGCGATCGTCCGGAGTGTCATAGTAGGGCTCAAGCCAAGGAGCAAAAACTACCATACCAATCACACCTCCTTGCTTTTCCTGATAAAGCCAATCACACCTTGTCAAGGTGGAAGTCTCGGTATATAACCAATGGTGAATGTGATTACTGATTCATTGATTACCTTGTATTTAGTCCTGTAGAGATTGGTGGCCATGGCATGGGACACTATCAAATTGTGGGCAGCGACGTAGAACTCGATCTTGGAGTCTCCAGTCGTGCAGTTAGTGCCATACGGGGGACTGCAATGGAGTGGTGGGTATTCGCCCATGAAGTAGCCATACACTATGAACATGTTGGGCTCGTTGAATGTGGTCCAGTACTTCACTCTGTCCCCAAACTCCTTGAAGCAAACCTCAGCAAAGTAGACATAATCCTTCCTTGAAAAATCACCGAATTCCATTTGTCACCATATGGTAAATAACAGTGCAGTCTCGGGATGAAGATGCAAGATCAGAAGACAACATATATATATAGAAGACAATTTACGTACTGGATTTCGGAGCTCAACCATGCCCCATATCGTTGTTGCAGCTCATAAGGAATATCGAAGTGGTTTATCGTAACAAACGGCTCTATTCCTGGTCCAAGTGTGTGTGTGTGTGTGCAGTGTGCACGTTAAAGAATATACGGAGTGGATAAATCGCCATCGATCTTTCCTAATGTTTTGAATTGAATATTGAAGTGCTATTTTATCTAGAAGGTTAAAAGACTGAATAAAGTGTACCTCTGTCGAGAAGTGCAGTAATAAGCTTGTTATAAAATTCGATGCCCACTGGATTGACCTCTCCAAATCTACCCTCTGCAATATTGTTGGAAATTGGGAAATTTTTGCTCCATTTTTCGTAATTGGAACAGATAATTAAACTAATTATGGAAAATCAAAGAGCATTTATAATAGTTAGGACAAGGGAAGGGAAGGGAAGGGACTTACTTGGGAGGACTCTAGACCAGGAGATAGAGAATCTATATGCATTCACTCCCATGGAATGCATCAGCTCCACATCCTCCTGTTTATAATCAAATCAGTTGTCTTATTATTCATAAGAGGGGGAAATAAACACAAGAGTCATTTCTTACTTACAGCAAGACGTACCATGAATTTATAGTAATGTTCATCGGTGGCATCTGCGTTGCTGTGGTCGGTAATCTTCTCTGACAACAACATTCACGTCAGTCTGTATCGTGGAGTGAAGTATTTCTTCTGTATGTTTACTAGTATGCACAGAACAACACCAACATGCTGCATGGGTAATCATATGATTCTCCTTTCATGAACAGAGTCATCGATATTCATGTTTCCTTCCTGCCCATTAATTTCCCTTTCTCTTAATCTTATCTTTCGCTCTTCATCTAATGGTTCAACATGCAGATAGATCGTATACGTAGTCCCTCGACATGATCCGTAAAGGGGAAGTAAAGATTGTGACAGGTTGCTCGTGTTTAACATGAAGAACCTGGATGTCTGTGAGTGAATACATCCCAGTTGCTCAGGCTTTTGTTCCCGGCCAGATACGCTCCTTCGATCTGGTAATATATAGTGCATAAAAATATTCATCAGTAGTTGCATATAACCCCCTTTATGGAGTTCTTGATCTTGATAAACAGGGTACTTTGCGTGGCGTTTTCCTGCAGTGCACGGGTCATACATGAAGGCGCTTACTGCTGAGTGCCTAATTACTGAACCGAAGTGAATTAGAAAACAGGGGAACAAGGAAAGTCCGAGGTAGTAAGAGTAAAACTCAGAATCTTTTGGTTTCATGGCGACAGAGAGGGCCATTACTGCATCGAATCCATAGCTGTCCAGGTTCAATTAGGCTTCTTTCCGGGGGAGCAGTTGAAACAAAATAAAGCATCGAACGAAAGTAAAAACCGATTTCCTTCCTTGTTCGTAGACGGTGAATTCGAGAGATGAAGGACCCGATGAGATAATAATCTGAAAGAAACAATCACACGCACTGTTGTACCAGTCGAATTTTGTGGGTTCCTGTTGCACACCTACCTGATAAGAGGAAGTCGCGGTGCCCCAGAGAAACGAAGGAGGGAACTGGGATCGATCCAACACGGTCTTGCAAGTGCAGACTGTGCTGAACAGAATGAACACCAAACAAGCAAGACGTAGCAGCTTCTCCATCTCCTTCAAACCACGCCACAGAGCTACCTCTCCCTCTGCCGTTTGTAGAAATATATGTATATGTGTATATATATATATATCCATTGTAGAAAAATCTCCAAGCCACACCTACCACCAACTGCAACCTACTTTTCTTTTTTCCCTGACTTACAGCTTTCGCATATGGGTCTCTCCACATAACCTGTAAGTAGGCCATAGATATTAATTGCTCTGCATTAAATTTGTGTACAACGGCAAGCAGCACATGCGGTTTTGCTGGTGATTTCTCTGGATGCTGCGTCCTGGTATTCCTGTCCCGAGCTCATATAGATTACGAGCTAGCAAACAGGAGGGAAAAACCACAGTTTTCCAGTTACAAGTAAAGACAGGTCGATATATATGTAATAGCAGGTGGAGACGGCGATTAGGAGTCATGCATGCCTAAGCCTGCCTCTCATTTCCAGAGAGCTCGACCATCGATGGCTCGTGCATGGACGTGGTAGGTTCGGGTTCGTATTATTTCCTACCTACCCATCCAGAGACTCGATCCGTGGACGCATGCATATTACACTTTCTTATACAATTTTCAAAGGGTTTTAGCATTTCTACATAGGGTTGTAATTTTCTACAAGTTTCTCAAATGGTTACTTCTCGTGATGCTTAATTATGTCATTTAAACAGATGAATGCCTTATGCGAATCATTGTTTCTTACAAGTAAATTAATTCCATTAAACTGTCAAAAGTCCATTAGAGGACAAGGGAGTTGCATTCTGAAATCCCGAGGAGGAGAAATTAAGAAAAAAAGGCAGTAGATGAGGCAGTTTGTCCCATAAAATCCGTATTCCAAAGGCACCGGGGGCGAGTGTCTTCGAATAACACGATAATAAAAGCATTCACTAAACAAGTGATCTACAATATCGGAGCTAGAATCGAATTGCATAAGAGTACAAGGATCATCCCTCCGATCTGGTTAACTGAATCGGAAACACCGATTTTATATGGTTTGATTTTATTGAGATAAAAGTATACGAATTAAAATTGATATTTCAAATCGAATTATATTTGACTATGAAAAACTGCCTCATCATATTCATCTCTTGTTTTTTTTAATGTAATATTTTATTAATAAAAATAATACTTTAATATAAGGGGAATAAAATTCAACAAACTCATATAAGCTTAAGAACCAAAACCAACTTAAAAAGAAAAGAAAAGAAAGATGAAGGACTAAAACGAAAAGGTGCCACACGTTTGAGGACTAAAATTGACTTTGTTTCCCCCCGAGTGAAAAGGAAACCACGGAGATCGGGAAACCAAGAAATGGACAGTTGGCCTGGACAAGCATGCGCGCGGGCCGGCCCTGTCCAGGTCAGGCCCAACAGAGTCTCCTCTTATATATCATTTTGATAGCACCTTTCCTTTAACCAAGCCCAAGCCTTCACTTCTTATACATTTTTTTTTAAATTTGATTTATTATTATTATATTGATATAGAGGACAACCCTAGCCACCGTCTCTCGCTCTGCGACGCCAGCACCACTGGAGGCCGCCTCTCCTCTCCTTGCTCCGCCACGTGGCGCCGACGACGCCCCTCAGACAGCTGCATTCAGTCGTCAAACTGAGAAGAACAGAGGTCGCTTGACTCGCTTCTCCTCCAACAGCCTGCCGCTCCTCCGATATTCTCGCTTCTCACACTCCAATCTGTACTGAGACATTTTCGCTTAAATGACGGCATAAGTCGGTGATTGCAGATAGAAAAAGGACAGAAAGTGAAGAAGGAGGCTTGAGCGTGGGGTTTCAAGCATCTAGGCCTCAAGTTTCGAATAAAAGATGACTGCTATCCTTCGTTGACGCCGTTCCCTGTGATGTAGATAAAGTAGAATGTGGCCGACCTTTTCGGTTCTTGCGAGGGTCTGTGTCTGTGGCATCATCTTCTACCTCTGTTGAGCTACTGGTTGTGTATCTTTGGGATGCAAATAAGGGTTAGTAATTGTTGGTTGCCATTGACTTCTTGTTACGAGCTTGAAAATGCAAAAACTGGATCAATTTGTAAGTAGAGATGGTGAAATATGCCTTCTGGTTGTCTAGATAACAGCTTGTGTAGAAACACTTCACTGTTTTCTAGCCTTGCAGTCCTTCTCTTCACATATTTGGCTTTTTCTTAAAAATATTGCACACTTTTACTATCTCTATAAGGTCAATCGACCAACTTACTGGGGTTGGCTTGTGAATCTTACAGCTTGTTGGATAAATCTTTTTCAAGGGTCGTGTTTGGATGTTGTGGTTGACAGAGGGATAGAACAGCGTTGTTTATAGGGTGTCCTTCAACCATCCGTTACCTTTGATTGAATAAAGTCAATCATGGAAGTGGGTGGTGTGAAAGTGTGGGATAAAGACCACGTTTGGATAAAATACTAAATGGAAGGTGGAGTTGTGTGAAAATGTGGGAGGATGTATTCATTGTTGTTTAGTTCTTATCATAATCTTTAGATAGTTGATGTTGATAACTCTCCATAAACCACCACTGGTTCGGTTGAACCAGAAATAGGGTTCCTCAAAAATTTTGTTCTGGGATTTGGAATCCCTCCATAATCGCCCCACTTCTGAATATCTAATAAGCCAAATATGGTAATAGACGCCTCTATAACCCTTTATTTCTATTTCATAATTTTAAACTCTGCTTTGACAGTGAGAATGCAAACAACTCAGGCATTACTGTTGCATGGAATCATGATAAGGAATGCTGTTTTGAAGCATGTTCCTGTTTTGAGCCAACCTGCTGTGGTTTCACGCCTCTTGTCAACAGTTTCATCTGTCCATATGGGAGAACAGGGATTTGAAAGCACAACAATTGCAGACGATCTGAAAGCAAAAGCAAAACGCACAGATAGCTCCTGGCTCTGGTGCACCACCAACAACACTGTTTATGATTCTGTCCAGTCGGTATGAATTATTCTGGATTTTGTGCCTATGCTTTCTCCATTTAACCGTTATGATGTGACAGTTAAAAAGCTCTGATATTCTGTCGCAGATGACTCGACACAGTGTAGGAGCCCTGGTGGTCATGAGATCAGGAGACAAGAAGTCTGTTGACGGGATTATCGCAGAGAGAGGTATAAGATAGTTCTGTACTATTTTAGACATGTATTGCATTTACATTGCAAATGCATCTTGGGATTGCAGTCCTTTGGACAGGGAAGTGGTAACTTGTTGATGGCATTAATTGGTGTGAATCTTGAATGCTTCTTACGAGAGAACTGGAGTGACTTTAAGTTCATTCAAGAAAACAGTGTCTGCTGCAAGTAGCAGTGATCATGATTAGCTCCATGCTTTGAGGTACTTTAGTAATGTCATATGCTGTCGTCACTGAAGAAAATTCAAATGACTCTGAAAATTAAAGAAGTCGGTGCATCTTGAATGCCAGTTTTTGGTCCCATAAGACTTGTTATTATACTTGTGCATTCCTTCACTGTTCCTGAGTCCAGGCATATGCCACCATCATGTACTTACTGTGTTTAGGTTGTTCTGTCGGAAAATGAGCAATCAGAGATTGAAAATCTCATTGTACATTGTATTATATAATGTGTTCGTTTTATTTTATCCTCATTTAGTTGTTAAGTTGTATAGAATGGATTATCCTGGGTGTTCATTTGCTTATGCCTAAATGTCTACCAAATGCTACTATTGCTTAACAGATTCTCTTATTTCTTTATGCAATCTCTGCCTTTACCAACTCGCCCACCAGCTATTCGACGATTTACTCCACAGGAGGAGGAGAATGCGAGGTGCTCACAGGTGACCTGCCAAAGGATTCCTCAGACATGCTTAAGCAGTGGGGTTGCAGCGATGATGACATAGCTCAGCTGTTCGAGCGACAGCCTTCCCTGCGTGAGGCTTGCCTCACTCGGCTTGGTGCTAAGCTCAGCACTCTGAGCAGACTGGGCATTATGGGTCCCGACCTCGTCAAGGTAATCAACTGCCGCCCAAGGTTCCTGTGGTGCCGTCTCAATAACCACTTCGACGAGCGGATCAGCTACTTCTTGTCGCTTTTTGGGTCTAAGGAAATGCTTCGAAAGGCCATTGTGAGGAACCCCTCATTCCTCACCCACGATTTCCACAATCGGATCAAACCGGCCATCTCCCTTTACGAGCAGCTGGGCATCTCCAGGGATGACTTGATCCAGATGTTGCTGTCTCGTCCCACTATGATCTCCAGAACCTCATTTGAGCCTGAAAAGGTGGACTACATCTGTAGGACTGGTGTTCCCACCACCTCCAAGATGTACAAGTATGTGGTGACCTTGATTGGCATCTCAAGACTGGAGACCATCCGAGAGAAAATGGCAAACCTGGAGAGATTCGGGTTCACTGAGGATGAGGTGCTGGGGCTTGTTGGTCGTTCCCCGCTGCTGCTGACGCTTTCGGTCGATAAGGTACAAAGGAACATGACTTTCATTCTAGGAATGATGAAGGCCCCAGCAAGGGCAGTGCTCGAATGCCCGCACCTCCTGTACTGTAACCTGGAGGCTACAATGAAGCCGCGCATGACACTGGCAGCCCAGATCCGGGACATGGGACTCCAACCTCAGATCGATGGGGCCATATATACTGCTCTTAGGATGACAGAGAAGAGATTCTTGAAAGCATATGTGAGATGCCATCCCAAGGATGTTGCGGATGTGCTGATGGAGGCTTATAACCATGCAAAAGGGATCAAGAGATTGGCTGAATCCTACAGAAAGATGCCAAGGAAAGGCTTCCCTTTTTGAGTTCTGGTTGGTGCATGACTGCATACCGACGAGGAGGCAGGTAAGCTCGCTCTTCTCTTCCTCCACTTGTGCCATTGATGGTTCATCATTATTCAAGCAGAAGCACTGCATCTCCTCCATATCATTTTAATGAAGATTGAGAAGCGAACGATCATCGAAAGCCTCCTCGATTCTCGGCTGTGGCTTATCCGAGTGGTGAAACCTCTCTGACTCAACCAGCTGTAGTGCATTCCAGATGAAGTTCACATGCAAGATAGTTATGTTCTTTTTTTTTTCTTTTTCTTTTTACATTTTATCTTCAAGATGAATCTGAAAAGGATGCCCTTTAGCTATCTTTATCTTTCCTTATTATATCAGACGCAGGGAAGGAAGAAAGCTTCCAGTAGCATTCGGGACTGTAAACCTAATGTAAGAAAACCAGGTAAGCTACACAGCCTCTTATTGAATGAGTCCAGATTTCAGAACTAAGAACCCTTATTTCTGGACTGAAAATAGTTCGAATTCTTTATTCAGTATTTTTATTTTTCTGTTACTACTCTCTATTGAATGCGATATGTGGACTGGATGTAGCTTGAATTTTGATCGAGCATGTATTATAGCTACTCTTAATTATCAGAAAGCAAGAACTGGGACAGCATCTTGATAATACCCTCATGGAGAGAGATCATGAAAAATGAACTAAGAGAGGATTGCTGGAGAACTAAGCACACTACACCCGAGCACTACAAAATTTCTCAATCGATGACTATCTTGCGGTCTGGCCACTGCCAGGCCGAGCATCAGCCTTCCTCCGTCGGGACCTCTGGAATATCAAATCTGTCCTCAGTGATCGTGTTGTTCATAATGGATATTGGGGTTGGTATCGAGCCGAGTCTAGTCAAGGAAACAAGGTGCACGCATAAATTAGTGACCAGTCTAAACTAAAGATCCATCTTCTCGTGTATCAATCAGTAAGCTAAGGGCAGAAACGTGAGCAACAAAGAGAAGTTCTAACACCAATTGCAATCTCTCAACTAATCATCCCACACAGATTTAGAATCTGTCATTTTTAACTAAGATGTAGTAATCATATCATCAAAACAAGTGCCTGGAATGAAGCATTCGAATAGAGACCTTCTGGATTATGCTCCCTGTGATCACGGCTTCCCTTAGGCTGCACGTACCAGCAAGCCTCAACGCTTTGATGTACAGCATACAAATCCCCAACACTTCAAAGTTATGACATTTATACCTCACAAAGTGGAAACAAGATACCCCTGTTGAAGGCCGCTGGCTCGTATAGAGACTTCGTATGGGATTGGTAGAGAGCAAGATGCAGCCCCTTGTTCTTCCCAATATCTTCTCTCACCCGGGGAAGCAAGACAAGCCTGTAAAATCTCAGTATGTTTCTTCATGCTTCTCGATCGGCTATCTTCCAATGCTCTCTCCTGGCTCCACTACCTCAATTCTCCTCTCCAACGAACAAACTCGTCAGGCTATTGCTCCCTATCTCCGCCCAGTTTAGGTATCGGAGAGAGGGCGATAGGCGGCGGCTGAGGCGGCGCAGGTGGGGAGCCACTCGTCTTCACTCTTCAGTGGACATCGGAAGACGGACGGACGGACGGACTGGGAGGGGAGTGGGAGGGACGAGAAGGAAAGCATTCAGTGAGGCCCAAAAGAATATTATTGGGCCGAAGAGGCCCCCCACGTCATCTATTGGGCCAACATGGGCTGCTACTTTGTCGGTAAATAGCGACCAGGCTGTCGGGCCCAAGTACTTCTTACTAACTATATTTCTAGCATCTTTCACCTGCCATTGTTTTTTTTTTTGGCTGTTTGCCAAAAGCAAAAAAAATCTTTAATTTATACGTGCATATATTAGTTCCTGTAATTTCTTTTTTCTTTTTGCATGGAATGTGATCGCTTGGGAAAAAAAAAATGAAGAGTTGACGGAGTGATTTGCAACTGAAATCGGAGAACAACCCATGAAGTAGCTCGGAAAAGATAACTTACTGGTAGCGATGGAGATCTCCGAGAGAGGGAGGGAGAGAGAGAGAGAGAGAGAGACAGAGACAGAGAGAGGGTGGGCAGCCAGGCAACTGGTCCAGATAGGGACTCGGGGAGGGAGCAGCAGCAACAGCTAGATGGCAAATAGCAACCGACACTCGCAGAGGAGACAATAGCAGCCATGAGAGAGATAGAGAGAGAGAGAGGGAGAGTTGGCGTGGGGGCGGGCGCGCGGGGGTGGGTGTGGTGTGGTGGGGGGTGTTGTGGCGCCTGGGGGGCGGTGGTGAAGAAGAGCGATGGGCGACCGGATGGGAGAGAGGAGACGAACTTGGAGTGAGAAAGGTTTCCCACTGGCGGGACTTAACTTGCCAGCTTTTGGGTCGTTTAGACTGGATAGCTTGGTTATGAATTCGTTCCACAGAACTGTTCGATCTCACAATGCAATTCCGGTACCAGGAACTTCAATTCCGCCTCTTCAGATAATGTTTCTGGCAGATGTTATTACAGTTCACACACAGACCACACCCACATCCTCAAGCACGCGAATTCTAAATTATTCATTACATATATGCATATGTATATGTGTGAGTGACGTCAACAAGCACTCTCCTTTGGCAGTAACCAGAGCTTCTTCGAAGTCAGGTGAATATGTAGATGGGGCGGGGTTTTTATCCGTTTAGGTGGTGAAGCATCCAAGCAGGAAGCATCGTAGTACCATTTTGGGGGTGGTGGGGCGGCCGTGGGACCTCTCCTCCCTCTCCTTCCTCAGCACCTCCTCCAGTGTAATTAGGCAATCTGCAGAAGTTACATTTTTACTGTCATTAAAAGTATACATATCATTTAACTCAGGCTACCATGCGAAATAAATGAAATCAAATGTCGCCGAGACATGGAACATCACAAGAAAGTAGTCGTTTGGGGGGCATGATTGTTATTGAAGAGAGGAACTAAAGGAGTAAGGTTACCCGAAAATGGTAACAGGGTGGTGTAAGGTGGGCTGGGCAACGATGGCAGTGGATGAAGAGTGGAGGCTGGTTTTTTCCTCCTGCTGCTGCGCCATTGCCTTCTCCCTTTCTTTCACCTGAATTATACATGAACAGTCACCACCAACCAAGTCCAAAGTTTTCGACATTTTGAGCAGTTGTGGTTCAGCTGTAGTCTTAGTTGCCACATTGCATCAGGGCTTTCAGGGTCAGTGCAGATGTTAAAGTTTGATCGCTCTAGACATCAAAAGTCTGGAACATGACCTTAGCAGTGCCCATAATCAGGAAGACATTGAATGATAGATACACCAATGTGGAGTGCACAGCTCGCAATCAAATGTCAAATGCTAAGGAACGAAAGGCACAACTCCTAATCAAATGTTAAGGAAAATGCAAAAGAAATACTTTTTGTGAGCTTGATAAGATACTGTATCATACTCAGAATGTGCAATTGCATATCATAGTGTTCGTATCTTTCTCAGTCAATAATTTATCCCTGTCAACAGGGTGATTTGTGTCGATGCATCCGTATAGCAATTGCAACAAGTGCTGACGGTGTGAGAATCCAGGATGCTGTGATAACCCATACCACGCTTTTTATATGTGGAAGCGAGTTTATGAGTATTCTGGTAAGTAACTGCTGGTATCAATACTGACAGTGACATTCAGCATCTAATTAGTTATTAGGCTTTGTTAGGAATGGTAAAAGGGGCTCCACTTTTCTCCATCCAAACAAGGGAATAAGGATTCAAACAAGGCAACGTCATGATCACATATGTAGAATCATAGCTTTGCGCTATGAAAGATCCTGCAAATACAATCATCCATTTTATTCTATGTGCAAAGGAAAACAGCTTTACCTTCTTAGCAAGCAAGTTGTTTCGTTCTTGCAGAGCCTTATCCTGCAGGGAGAAAGCAATTTAATGACCATCAGACAGGCCTCCAAGATGAATACCAGATGTGATATCGTCAAGTCTATTTCAGCTGGTACTGGTTCTTAGATAGGAGAAAAATGCACGATTGATACAGTGCACATGCAGTTAATTGGGTTGACATACTTTTCTCTGGAGCTCGGCTATGGATTCATGCATCAGTCGGTTCTGCAAATGAGATAAAACATGATGTAAAAGAGATGGATTTCCAAAGTAAACTCAAAACTTGAGGATTAGTTTACCCTTGTCTTGTTCGTGGTCTACCTTTCGTGATCTTATGTGCTTGAGACCCGATTCAAGCTGCTGCTCCAAGTGCTGAAGCTCTCTGAGGCTCAAGGAGTCGAGGCCTTCTCCCAACAAGTTCCTGCTCACATATTGTGAATCATCGACTAACTACAGAGTTAAGCTTCACCAGTCCTGGGTTCATTCTACGTATTCTGGAGGCAAATGTTACCCCCCAAAGGAACATGAAGGTTTCATATTACAGGGTTTATCATGGACAACCGAAGCTAGACTTTTATATTCTATGTACCAGAAATCATTCCAAATATGATTCTACATTGTCCTCCAGCAGCAACATATTGAACAAGTTCTCTGTCGCTACATACCTCAAAAATCGATCCAAAATCATTGCATATCAACTATTACCTTTGGTTCTTCTGCAAAACTTCCACTCTAGCCTTGAGTTTTGCATGCTCTAAAGGCCAATTTGCCTGCACATCATGAAAACGATTAGATTGATCAGTAACCCTATGACACTATCCAAGTAACTAGTGTCATATTATTCTAGGCCATAATGCCACAGATTAGACTCTATATTCTTCGATCTTCTCTAAGGATTAGTACGGTGAAAATGGTCAATATAATGAGAATACGCCTGGGATTTGATATGATATCTGAACACTTGTTTGAAGTCTTTCGCTTCGCTCCAGTTTGTACGTTTGAAGGATTTATGATTTCCGTTGCAGGCATAAGGACTGGAAGTAGCATACGAGGAAAAGTTCACACCGTCTACTATTGTTACCTACGAGATTCCTAGCTGGTCGATATGTGTGAGGAAGTGCGAACCATGTTGCATCACACGGTGCACAGGATTAGATGGCTTCAAGCCTATCCAATCTCAGAGAGCTCATCGGTTAGTCCCCCACTTGCAGCAACATTATAGTGACTTCACCAGAGAAATACGTATTTCCTCTTCGGAGAATGATCCTTACCATTTATCGGAATGTAGTTCATCAACTTTGGAAGCTAAAATAGAAATTAACTCCGAACTAGCAAGCATAGCAAATGCAATGCAGCATGTCAACAGACTTGTCACCTACACTTGATTCAGCGTCGTTTCCAAGAGCCAGCCTCTCTGCGTATGAGTATCTTTCATAACGTTCAAGAATCCTCTCCATGCTGCCAATACAGAGACAGATCGATTAGTCAACAGCAAACAGCGCAAATCTCAAGAATATAAAGAAAGAAGAATGTGGATGCCCATACATAGTAATATCGGATAGCTAGATTGAACTCTGAAGGAGAAGACTGAAACATTTGCCAGAAAAATTGAAAACATTAGGTTCATCGAAACACCACCAGACTGATGTCATCTTTCACACGGAAAGAAATGGTCGCTCGGTTCAAAACTACGTCTGTTTACATGTAGTATCAATTCGTGAGAAGGGACCGGGAAAAATCAAGAACACGGACGCTTCTTAGGGTGATGAGTGTGAGCGCAACAAATTAAATTCATGGGAAAATCATGGGCTTGCATATTGATAAGATCATTCATCATCTCTTGAATGCTCGATGAATCCTCATCAGATGAACCTTATATAGCCACAAGAGAGAGAGCGTGAATTAGAACACAGGAGCTGTCCCACTCTATCCATCTCGATAGTGAGGATGGATAGGTCTTTCAGAGAGGATGATGGCAGATGGTGATCGGGAAGACTATCCTTACGTGCAACAGGGCCAATGGATAATAAAAACTCAGTTTTTATCACATGAAGACGCTCAGACAAGATAGGTGGTCACTGGAATGAAAATTAGTATTTCTCGAATCAAACGTACAGTACACTGATTGTTAGACCACATTGTTTTCAGAGAGGGAAGTAGAGCAGACCCACCTACATACAATCGAGAACTTGAAAACCGCACACCCGAGTTGCCACAGAGGACGACAAATTAAATCCAGTTGATGAAAATGCGATGAACGAGAGAAGAACACAAAATCTAAAAGCTGTTCACTCCAGTAAATTCATCATGGATGAGTCGATAATGGCAGACAGTTAATATATGATTGAATAAAGTGATAGATTAAATTTATATATATATAAAAAAAAACCCATAATCAGAAGTGGGGTTTAGACATCGTGAGGCACAGTCGACAATTTCGTCGTAAATGTCCCAAAACAGTAAAACCTTTTTTTTTTTTGCATATTTGTTTTTTCCTATCTCGTCTGAGAAAGTCCATTGCTAGCTTCTGCACTACTTTTGCCATTTTTTTTCCCACTTTTAGGCATGGGGGCAGTCGGCATTGAGAGGAGGGGAATCATGTCAGAGGCAGTGCCTGCTTCTCCTTTATCAGCCTCATCTTCTTCCCTTTCTGATGGTTCTTCTTCTTTCTTACTGTCACGATAATAAGGTCTGATTATCGGACTCAATATGTATTAGTTTTATATCCATGTCTCAACATACATACATACATATGTATGTGCTAATGCATAAATTATATATTCATGGTTCTCACATAACACACCTATAATTATGGGATATGATCAAACAATTTGCTATGGAAAATATATACTTAGTGGGCCTTGTAATATAACATTGCTCACACACACACAGATATATATATATATATACACGTATGTATGTATGTATAATCATAGATTCATGATAATGCCTCAGACATACCAAAAAAAAAGGGTCTGCTGCAAAACCCAAAAAAAAGAGGAAAAAAAAGGACATCTGCGATTTTTTAAGGAAAATAGCAATGATAATATTACTATTATTATTATTATTATTATTTTACATATGAGAAACGAGACAAGCTTCGAAATGCTAGTTGCCAGCCTTTTTGTTTCCTTGGCGGATCCTGCACTACCCATCTGGGATCAATCTCTCTGTGTTTTAATTGACTTGCTGTACTTATCATCAGGTGATCAGCAAACAAAAGTGATGAATGATCTGGGTGTACTGTTGAACGTGTGGTTCCTGCGATTTGGTGCTCGCGGACCGTGTGTGTCGATCCATTCGATACGTACGGTGAAGGATTTCGTTAGGGGAAAAAGGATTGAACAAGGTTTCCATGGGGAATGAAAATAGAAAAACACGATCACCGTGGAGGAATATGAACCCCACGAGTCATCGATGTGGATGGAATTTAGCTGAGGAGGATGAAACAGGAGAGAGGCCGCCGGTGGAATCGGGATTGGATATAGGGTGAGTGAACTGGAGTGTTAAAAAAGTGCACGTACGTACCCAGAATCGGTGGCGTACTCGGTGAGCTTGCCCTTGGTGGAGAAGACGATGAGGGCGACCTCGGCATCGCAGAGGACGGAGATCTCGTTGGCCTTCTTGAGGAGCCCCGACCGACGCTTCGAGAACGTGACCTGCCGGTTTATCTTGTTCTCGATCCTCTTCAGCTGCACCCTTCCCCTCCCCATCTCCCTCCTTCCCCGATGATCTCTCGAAACCCGGAAACCTCGTACGCGGTCTGCTGTCTCCCCCACGCTACTTGTCCGATGATGCTCTACGTAGTAATTGTCTGTATTCCCTTTTCCCCTGCCGGGAGAATCATAAAAGTTACGAAACACACACACACGAACGCTCTCTTATCTTTCTTTATCCCCCGCTTCTAAGTCTCTGTCTACGGAGGAATCAGCACCACCATGACCGACGAGAGACAGACAGAGAGAGACTTGTCGATGTGATATGGGGAGCCTACAGGGAAGGAACGATGGACGGAGAGAGAGAGAGAGAGAGAGAGATGGTGGAAAGGGAGACAGTCCATGGAAAAACTAGTCTTGTGATGAGAAGAAAGAGGAGGGGAGACGGAGGATAGCGGTTTTCGGGATGGAAAAGGGCAAAACCAGAGAGTGGTTTCGTCAACAACGTTGTCGAGTTCCCATTGGCCAGTAGGCTGTCCCCAACAGTAGCCCTCATAAAAATATTAATCGAGGTACTAATATATATATATATGTACATATACATATATGTATATGTTTAGGTGGTTGAACGTCTAAAATCTTACACGCGAGGAAAATAATTTCCAATAAGAAATAATTAAATATTTTTTTAATTTGAATTCTCTACTATTCAAATAATTCTATCCCTTGATGCCTTAATTTAAATCAACAATAAGTTAATCGAAATTTATTCAACATTCTCCTCAAATTTTCATTTTAAATTATATTATCACCTTATTATCACATGAGTTTTTCAGTCAGACCAATCGCACGTATCACCAATACCAAGTTTTCTTAATATTATAAATATTTTGCACTGTATATAAATACTAAACAAGATTTTTTTTTTTGCATCATCAAATAAATTTTTTATTACATGAAAAATCTCATTAAATTAAAAAAAATCAAAAAATATAATAAATAAATATAAAATCTTATAATAAGAATTAAATTTATAATTTTTTAAAATTTCAGTTTACAATCGTCAAATAATTTAATAAATGGGAAATTCTCTCTCTCTCTCTCTCTCCCTGCGATATCATTCAACAACTGAATCGGAATTTTTCATATAAATAATCCTAAGTTGGGCACATTGATATTTCGGCTCAATGGCATTGTCGTGCATGCATGCACGTCCATGAGTAACATATAGCAGTGAAACCCAGAATCACTTCAACCTTAGCCGCAGGCTAACCATTTTTATTGAGTTGGGGGCGGTTATAGGCCGCTTCATAAATATGAACATATTGAACCATAATCGGATAGATCGTTATCTTACTGAACCGGTTCGAAACAGTTGAAAACCGATCCGAACCTCTAAAAATCTTGTAAATCAACGGTCAAATTTTGTTATATCAATTTAAATTAAAAAAAAATGAAAAGATAGATGGTTCATGGGCCTGGACAATTAACTGACCGGTATAAATGATTTTAGACCAGTTCATATTCTCTTAAACTGTAACCTGTAATCAAATCGACCCATTTTAAACTGACATAAACTACACTTTTAACAATATTATCACTACTACTACCACTCTCCTACCATTCAAATCCCCAACCTAACCATATCTAACTTGGGCCCACTAGACGGAAAATAATACTCCAGCCTTCTCCCTTAAATAGCGAGGAAAAGTACCCAGGCGGAAATGGTTCGGGTCGAATAGTCTTTTTACCGAATTATCGGGTTCCGACTTTTTTGTTTGATTTTTCAAAAGTGAAAAAAAAAACCAAAACGGTTTATAATAAAGCGAAACATCATCTATCCATCCATCAGTTTAGGATTTTCCATTTGTTTTTTTTTTGGACTCCAACTTTTTAATATAAAATTATAATTATACCATTATCATATATATCAAAATAAATCAGAAACAAAATTGATTATGAACAGTTGTACAATAATCGATAGTATATTCTTTTAAATTCTATCATTGAAAATTAATCCACGGTAATATTAAATGTAAAATTAGGGAGATTGAATCATATCAATATTAAATAGGTTATTAGAAATAGCAAACCATATAATTAAGTATAATTCTAAAACTAAGGTCCGACCCGACCTTGCCGGTCGTTTTTTCTTCACCCGAAAAGCCACCCGGATTTTTGTAAGTGCCTAAAAAAACTGACTTTTTCGGGCCAGTCTTGGGTGGACTTTTTCAAGTTTCGAATTTTGGATCTTTTCCTTGCACCCCTAAAGAAGAAGTTTTCATCGAGGAAAATCCAGTGAAGTTCTTCGGCGTGTAATTTCCCTGCGAAAACCTCAGCGCTGCCGCTGCCTTTCCTGACGTAGATAGAATGTGACGACGAAACCCTAAAGCACCAATCGGAGCCCTTCTTCATTTGCCTCACATTTTCCTCTTTTTTTTTTTTTCCTTTTCCGACTACTACACACACGAGACTTATAAACGTAGAATGGAATAGGATAAAAGATGAATAAATGGATGTAAATTGTGGCACACGATAAAAATTAAATTTATAATATTTTAATTATTATAATAAGACAAAAAAGATAAATCATTGGTTGAATATGCGTAATATGCGGTGAGTATAGCAAGCAAAGACCGTTCAAGTAATTTGAACCTTAATCTACCAGAGGTCGTACGTTGTGATTGATTATGTACGAGGTGTTGTTAGGCAGCATACACCGTGACTGGGCTACGGCTTATAGTGAGGTGCCGACACGGCCCAGTAAGTTTATCGGGTGTGCTGGGCCAAACCGGTACGATAATCAGATTAAGAAAATTAAAAAAAAACTTAATAGAGTATTAAATATTATTGAATGATAAAAGAAACTCTTTTTGTAAGCTTACTTGTAATTATAGATAAATTACGATTAAATGGGATTATTGTGCTACTAGACCGAACCAAGATTACCTCTATCTTATCGTATCGTGTCAGTCCAGCCTTATATTCTAAAGGACCATACTTAAGCCAGCCCTTATCATGCCGGCCGACACGATTTGCCACCACCTCTAGGTGGAGTCGAATAATTGACTAATTATAATAACACGTGGAGTTGTTTTTGGGGGATTTTTATACAAATTTCCATCACAACGTCTCTTCCCAGGAATGGGTCACCTTCACGTCAATTTAAATTTCTTTTTTCTCACCTTTTTTTAACATCATTTAAAATCTAAAAAAAATTAAAACAGGGTAATTAATTTGTATTGGAATATTAAATACTAAAATTATCTATATCCATAAAATTTTATTATATACTTTTAATAATGAGCATTATAATATCGCTTTAAATATATTGAGAGAGTGTTTGCTTAAAAAAAAGTATGTAAATTTTATTTACTTTTTCCCGCGTCATCGACAGCCTTAAAAGTGATGCGCTTTCTGGGCATTGACGTGTCGACTTCTCACGAGAGAGGCATCTGTTTCCACCGTCACTTTCCACTGCACAAAACTTTCATATCCAAATTTTGTAAATGGTGAAAGTCTGGTAACTGTGTGGCGGATTCAACTGTAATGCTGATCAGTCACGGCACGCTGGATTTCTGGATACTGTGCTTCGCCTCCATGGAAGTACGATTAATTAACGACTTGAGTTAGACCGGTCAATTTTTTCTTTTAAAGTCTCGTGTATTTTCGAGAAATCTAATTTAGAATTTTTTTCAGAATGGAACGTATTCCAGATGCTTAGTGAGCTGGGCCGTATTTGCAAGGGCAGTCTCATTACTCTCGGCTATTGACTTGCAAGGGCCGCCCAAATGTATGGAACAAGGCAGTCAGGGATTCAGTTCAGTCACTTACCATTACTGGGCTCAGATCTAATTCATGTAAACTCTGGGCACCCACGAAGCTCGTCTAAGTGTCCATTTCACTCGTGCAAACTGATTTCTACAACTTTAATTTTTTTGTTCTTATTTACAAATCGGTAACAGTTCGTCGTCTTGCATAGGAAGAGCCCGCCCAGGATTATGTATCGCAGGATGCTATAGCTCAGCCGTTATGACAAAATTTCCGATCACGCTTGACGTCGGTTTGACAGACACTTGGTATCCGATGTGTTCTTGGGTTGTTTTCGGGCATTCATAAGTCGCCATGGACGAGATTTGGATGAGCAGGATGGGACGATGGAGGGGAATTGCCGTAAGAGGGAGTCCAGTGGCACAGGTCGTCGACCTTTTCACGAGATAGAACAAGACAAAGCTGTCCTCTGTCGTTTTCGTCCTTCCCGGCAAGAAAACTCTCGTGGTTGGCCTAACAGCAGCAGGGAAAGATTGATCATCGGGGAGACAGCACATCGCAAGCTTAGCTCCGCTTCATGTGTGCGGGTCCCGTTCCACATGTTCATCATCAATATGTGAGGCAGTCGAGGTACACGTATGAGTTCTTACTACGGGGGGGATTCATTGAATCGTGGTTGCTGCCGAGAGGCCGAAATCTTACGCATAAGAATAGAATCACATAATTATACCCCTCTCATTTACAAGCAAGTTGAGTTTTAAGGTATAATATGGCTACACTTGGACACTGATTTGAGACTGACCACATTAAGTAGTAACTTTAAAGTCCTATAAGTCCCATCGTAGATTTAGGATTCGATATAAATGAATTTGATGCAGTTCAATCATTTCCGATTTAAAATGAAGAAATTTTAAATTTAATACTCGATTAGGAAGATAATCCATGCATTATGACCCCCTTTTTTTCTCCCCATATTCAGACTCTCATAGTTTAAGATTGGAAAAAGGATGTACGAGGAGACGTATAGATTTAAACCCATAGAACAGAAAGGGGTATCTTGTGATGTTATCGACCATTCTAATTAACGAGATTCATCGGGAAGCTGACGAGACATATTCCTAGACAAAACAAGAGAGGCCAAGGCCTTCAATTTCAATACGTCAATGATCTGATTTTTTAACCCTTTTCCTCTCACTGCTGAGAGATGCATGATGAGCTGCAATCCGGGGAGGGACAATTATTGCCTGAGAAAAAGGGTTAAGTGAGAGAGTTTCAGTTCACTGAAAAAGGCAGCCTGGCCTGGTGTTGTGTAGTGTGTGCTGTATGATGCGTCCGTCCGGCTGGGCCACTGGGGCCCCAGCCGCTCAATCTTCATTAGGAACTCACGGTTGGGCGGCATCCACTCCTCTTGTCCCCTCCACACCCATCAAACTCTAACCACTAACAGCACCAACATAGACTACGAGCGATGAAACGGAGTCCGTAAAGTCGCCATTTCATCACCATTATTATCAATTATTAAAGGCCAACGAAACAAAATATTCTAATCTATCGAAGAGAGTCAATAAACAACTAAGAGGGGGCAGGTTAGGGTTTGGAAGGAATAGGGGAAAAGATCAACACACACAGTAGGATATATGAGGGCATAACGTAAGAGGCGAGTGTGGGGTTAGCCCTAAATTCTTGGAAGAACTTACAGGATGACAATCCAAAGTCCATGGTGCGAGGGTTTGGTGGCGTTGCATGGGGAATAGCTAGTCCCCCAACTCCTACGGTAGGTGAGTGGGTGATGAGGGTTAATGTATTAGTCAGAATTTTTCGTAGTACATTTACCCACTGCAAACGTAACTTCATCTGTCGATTATTTTAGGATTTTCGACGAGGATGAGGAGAGGGCCATTAAATGAAATTCGAGGGCAGTAAAGTAGTTGGGTGTGGTGGGGAAGAGGAGGACAGCCTTGTTATTTTCCTTGTGTTCGTAGGAAGGTGTGTGGCTGGCCCTAATCGGTCTCCTTGGCATTTGTCGTAATGGAGCTTTCACATATATGCAATATTGTCTCGTTTTTCTTATGTCTATTATCCCATATATCATATAATTTTATAAATCAATATAATTAATCGAAAATCAAGTTGGTGCATTAGATCTCCTGTCCTTCAATCACAGTTCTCTCTCAGTGTGTGTGTGTGTGTAAATCTGAGTATCTGCAGTCAGCCTTCAAGCACTCAACCAATATATATATATATATATATACATATGATAATATGCTGTGGGAGTGAGACAATGGAGCTAATGATATATATATATATATATATATATATTCTGCTATCCATAATAATATTAGAAAATAAATTCGACCCCACTTGCTGTATTAAAGTTGAATTAATATGCTGATTCTCTTTTCTTTAACTGTGTGAGATTGATTTTCGTTTTGAATATTCCCCTGATGCTTTTCAATTGATCTGAAAAGTGAAAACCCTTTGCAGTGTGTATATATATATAGATACATATATTAATAATGTCCCTTTTTTTAGTTCATTGTGGTCAAGATAGGGTGAAAATGGTCCGAGTCTCGTAATTTTTTCACTAAATCATCAAGTCTTAACTTTTTTTTTTAGACTTTTTGAAAGTAAAAAAATTATATTAAAATCATTTGAAATAATGAAAAATCACCCTATATTCGTTTAGAGCTTTTTTGGGTTTTGATTTTTAATATGAAAATTATAATTAAAATATTACTATATAAAAATAGTTAAGAAATAAAATTAATTTTGAATAATGGTGTGATAAATTCTTCTAGATTGCATAATTAAAAATTAATTCATGGTAATATTAAATATATAATTAGAGAGATGAATCATGAAATTCAATATTAAATATATGATTAGAATTAGTAAATTATACACGATTATATATAATTCGAAAACCCATGTCAATTCAGGGACCCACCGATTTTCTCGGGTCGGTGCCCGACTGTACCGTTGATTTGTCTCCACCTAAAAAATCATGAGGTCATGAAAAATCGACCATTTCAGGCTGGTTCTGGCTCGGTTTTTTCTATCCTTTTTCTCTTTCACCCCCAGATGGAAAAGGCCGTCCGTTTTGTCGAAAACGGAAATTGAGAACGACTCAATGAATTATTGAAAGAAGAAGACAATAGCCTTAGCTTTCCGTTCCATAATGGCGGCTACGGACAATTTATTTTTTTTAAAAAAAATATATTTAAAGGCAAGGTTTCCTTTTTCGGCCGGAGATAATTATCCATGGCCCTGTTTACAAAACGGTAATCAAATCCAAATTTCATTGACTCTCTGAATGGGTTACTGAAAATTTTCAATAAATATCTTCACTTATAAATTTTAAAAAAAAACTCACTTGATCCTATTATACATATTTTCACGATTTCTTATGATTTGATCTTTTTTCTCCTTAATATGTACTTATATCATAATAAAAAAATTGAATAGATTCTAATATGTTAGAGTAATATCAATTTATTAATAAATAAAGTTATATTATTATTATTATGGTTATAATTGATGTTTTTTTTCCCTTCTGGGAGTTTTTATAAATTGATTTAAATGGGTGGATGATGGAGGTACGGTTACACCGACAAATTTGTTCAACGTGAAAATTGAGCCGTTGGCAGGGGGGAGGAAAGGACGGAAGGCGGGGCCCAATGGCGACGCCATTGACGGACTTGTCAAAAGATGGGTAAGCTGCTGGAAATTGAAAACCGACCGGGCCAGCTTGCAGACCCGGCGCGTGGGGCCGCACCCTACCGGATCGATACTCTTGGAGAAATCGGGGACACCAAAAAAAAAAACAAAGGGAATAAAAAGGAATCGAAATTGTCCCGCCCGCTACCGCTACCGTATGTCCAAGTGGGCGAGAAGATGAACTACCTGAAGATGAAGGTCTGAGTCGGAAAAGGGGGACGGGATCGGTCGGGTGCAATGAGTTACTTGGATGAATGGGAAAATTCATGAAAGACGAGTGAAGTTAGTCTCAGAACAAATTTTATGCGGGGCCTGTGCTCTTGATCCCGGCATAGTTGAGCCTCTCCTTGATGTCTTTGTATGGAGTTGACCCTCCATTGACTCGTGTATGCGAAGGAAGTTTGGTCAGTTAACCTCCACCACCATAGATGCACTGTTTGCTTTCCCTCAGTTTGGCTACCCCACTGTCTACGGTACAGTAATGAAAGAGCTAAAACTCTAAAGTTTGGAGCTATTAGCGAGCCTCCTCGGCCCCGTCTCTCTGTCTCCCTACTGGAAGCACTGGATAGGTAGAGCTCCCTCCCTCCCTCTCTCTCTCTCTCTCTCTCCCAGAAATGGGCGTAAAAGTTCCTGCTTTTGTGAATCCAATAAGCGCCCTTTATCTGCAGTGCCCACTTTAGCCTCTAATTCGCCTTTCCTCAATGGCTTTTACTTTAGCAGATTGACACCCGAGTGCCTCTTGATTGGTAATAATGGGTTCCTAATTTTGCCTTCTCCTGCTGCACCGCAGTTAATTTTGGTTCTGGGTTCTCTCTTTTCGGGAGCTGCGATTCTGGGACCTTTCAGATAGATAAAATCGAGGACTCTGTGGTTGTTGTGGTCTGGTGTGCCCCTAGAAGATGGTGTAGGGTGAGGCGGGCTCTTACGATATTATTTATCAGGTTGTGAAGGTGTTAGTTTTAGATGGAATCTTGGAGTTATATCTCAGAAGGGAAGGGACTCGTATCAAACAGTGAACCCATGTCTCCTGCTGACTCACTGTTCAGGAGCAAGATTCCGTTCCCGAACTGGGAACTGCTGAAGACACCTTCCTGTTTCGGGAATCACATGCTGGTCTCGGGAGGCCAACCTCCCCCAGACATGGGTCAAGGTTGTTTAGGGGTGGAACTGGGAATCCAGCAGTTGATAGTGAAACAACTGCCCTCCAATGTGGGTTCGGATGCTCTGACCGATAGATTCGGCAGAGGGAGTGCTGTGAACCCGATCATGGCTTCCATAAGTGCCTTCTCCGAGGAAGAAGACTCCGGCTCGAAGTTCTCAAGCTCTGTGGTGGAGTCTAACCGTCGAGACTCACCCATCATTGATCTAAAACTGGGAAGATTCAATGATATCAGGGATCACCGCAGCTCTAAGTTCCTGCAGAGAGGACCAGTCCTTTCACCATCCGAGTCTACACCCCCTGCCAAGAGAGCTCGAGGGGGAGGAATAAGTTCTCAGACAGCTTACTGCCAAGTATACGGGTGTAACAAGGACCTTAGCTCTTCAAAGGACTATCACAAGAGGCATAAAGTTTGTGAGGCCCACTCCAAGACTGCTAAGGTGATTGTCAATGGCAGAGAGCAGAGATTTTGCCAACAATGCAGTAGGTTCGTAAGGATCATTTCTTTCATTTACTTAACCTTTGTAAAATTGATCCTACCCTTACGAAGATAAGATGTATTGTAGGCCCGAATAAGATTTGTTTCCGGTGATTTATGTAGTTGTACGTTTCACAGGTTTCATTTGCTTGCGGAGTTTGACGATGGAAAGAGAAGCTGCCGAAAACGTCTTGCCGGGCACAATGAACGCCGTCGAAAGCCTCAAGTTGGTGCCCATTCCAGTCGAAGCAAAAAATTGCTCCAACCTTTCAGCGGTGTTATAAGTCAGTGCTGCTCCTGTCTCTTTCCTTTGCTCTCTGATGTCTGCCGAATGATATTCCAAAGAAGAAAGTGATACGCAGTCATATTTTTTTGCATGGCAATGCTTGTCAACCTTTTCAACGACTTCCAAGTGTAATTAGGATACAACCTGGATTGCAGCATCGGTTGCCAAGTATACTGATTCTATGGGTCCCGTGTATTATCGTTGGCTGCCAACACATTTTTTCCTCTGCAAATGCCTCTCAACTGTGCGCCATTTAGCTTATTATTAGTTCTCTTTCACCAAGAGATTTCTTTTGGCCTCTGAAACCTGAAGCTCTACATCCGTGCTATTATTCATGTGATGAATGTTTATCTTGTTGACATCCTCTGCATTCATATTTGCAGGCAACAGGTCCCAAGGGAATGCCTTTGCATCAACCTCCTTCGTATGCCAAGATACTCTGCCCCTCTTGAATCCGGAGAAGTACGGGACCCGTGATATATACGGGCAAATCAAACTTGAGGACAGGACTGATTATGGTGGCCCTTTAACGACCATTTCCCTCCCGAGCGTGCATCTCCATTCAAAATCCCCCATTTCACCTAACACTAATTTCGAGAAACAGTTCTCTTTCACTCAGGAAACTGGACTGAGCTCTTCAACATCATCGGTGATTCTTGGCGGACAAATTTCCACCTCCGGATCCTTCTTTCAAGACTCTCCATATGGGTGCGAGGACTTCTCGGCTTTCAATTCAGCATCAACCCTTCATGGATTCTCTGGTATCTCGGGATCGGGTTGTGCTCTCTCTCTTCTGTCATCCCCACCTCAAAAGTCTTCTTCCTACAACTTGAGCCACGGCTCAAGCAAGCTCGTGGGTGAGGGCCCCAATAAGCTTCCTACATCCTTGGCAACGAATTCCCGAGAAGGAAAACATGCAACTCCCATTATAATCTCGGGGTGTGATGACACGGTTAATTACGATATCTCCAGGGGAATTCTTCAAGGACGGGATGTGTTGCATGGGAAAGGAAATATTTCTTGTGACGACGGACCCACGATTAGTTTGAGCCAGTTGTCGGCTCAGCTCCAGCGTGTGGAGCATCAGAGATGGTCTATGCAGGTGAAGCAGGAAAGCAATCCTCCATTCTGTCCCCGGATCACTTGAAGGATTCAACGGAGAGGTACATGAAGAAAGAAATGAAATTCTTCTCCTAAGTTTTGAGAACGTTAATCGGGTAGAACATAAGAAATCAAATCTTGTTTTTAAGAATGTTAAGCTTTAAAAGTGGGGAAATTTTTGCATCATTGGATAATGCAACTACTTACCCTGTCTTCCACGTTGAGTTGAACCACATCCTTATATTTTATTTTCAGGGAGTATCAATCATGAGAAGTGGAGAGGTGTCCTTGCTTAGACCGGTATGAACCAGACTAAACTGAAGCGACTCGACCTCTTCGCTACCTGACTTTGATTTTTGGCTGTATTCCTGTGGATTAAGTTAGGATCTCTCCAACCTCAGAGCAGATTAGATGGTCCGAATCTTGGATTCACAGCTCCTTACTCAGTTTCTATGTCAGCTCTCAGCAGCTCCATAAACTCTCCTGTGTTGGCAACATTTCGCACTATTAGGTCACTTCTCGTGTACCCTTCTCCTCTTCAGCATGAATTCATATTGTCTGGACCCTGGACCACAAATTCTCTTGTATCTCGTCTCGTAATTTAGCAATGCCTTTTTTTTTCAATGACGCATATCATGATATATGTCAAAATTTGAAACATTAGTTTGGGAAGAAGAGAGCCTGATCTAAGATTGCAAGAAATAGATTTCGGCTCCTGGACATTGTCTTGAAGATGTTATAACTTGTAATGAAGGCTATCGGAACCAGCTCGTGGGTCGGGATTATCTTGAGAGAGGACAAAAAGGGGTGGTCCGCCTCCACTTTCCTGTATCTTCTCCTGGAAATCACGAGCGACGTGACCTGTGACCGGACTGCATTCTTTGGGAATATCCCTCGGGTTTGATCATTTTGTTTGCCCCGTTTTGAAGATGAGAAAGAACCCGAGAAGGCAATTCAGTCTGCAAGTATAAAAGATGCGTACATGTATGGATGAAGTATGTGTTACTTCCTTGTACCAGGTGGTGCAAAACCGAAGTTTCATCTTATTAGCTGCTAACTCAAACCAAGATTTGATTAGTTCGAGAAGTGACATTCAAATGAACACTGGAATTATGACCACAGCTATCATACTAGGAAACCCGACATCAGTAATTTGTCCATCGGCATGAAAGTCCGAGCATGAATTGATCTTAGAATTTCAAGCTATTGATATTCCATTTCCATCAGATTGAATGGTGAAGACCTAAACCAACAACTGTATATGATCCACGACTGTTACTGATCTACTAAGATTTAACAGTTTTTGGATTCGGTGGAATCTGTCGGATTCATTAACCCCATGCCTAGGCCTGTTCTATTTGAATGACCCTGCTGCAGACTCTGATCATTCTCTGGCGTCGAGGTGCAGAAGATACAGAAACTTGGTCGCATGAACTGGAGATCGAAGAAGAGAATATAAGATGAGGAACCTAATACCAGTGGTTGACATGACACATTTCCATCCACTCGTTCTCATTGGAGCCTCACACTTTCCCCTATTAAAACATTCTTTCCATTAACTCGATCGGCAAACTTTGGAAATGGAATCAAACTCGTATGCTCACTGCAGATCTCAGTGCCCTCTTCCTGGAAGCAAAACTCGAGTGTCTTTACTCAGCTTCCATGTTCTCCAGATGATCTCTCATGTAATGCAGGTAAAAATCTTCATCACTAGGTTCTGACCTCTTTCTTATAACAAAGTTGCCAGACTGATTCACGGGTTTCCTTCTGTCATCTTCTGTAAAACTTGACCTGATGGATCCAAACGGGAACATAAACGATCAACTAGTCTTGGACAACTGATTGTTACATGGTCTGATCCTTTTCAACGTTTTCTTCTTTCCTTTAAGAGCTGACTAATGAAACAGAATCTGATAATTAGATCCATAGGATTTCTTCCCTGAAGAAGATGGGGAATTTATGCGATTACGGAGTTTTAAAGAGGCTGATTGGGGTTAGGTGTGCACGTGGATACAAGTAAGGCCAAGGCCAAGGCTAGGTAGGTAAGTCGGCACTTCAGCATAGAGATCGTAGCGTACGTGAAATATGAAGCTTAGCTTACCAGTAACGTCTTTCACTAGATGCTAGTTTCCTGGTCGGTGACCACTGGAGACACTTACCTCTGTCGATGGGACTGAAATTTAGGAACTTTGATCTATCGTGGCCATTCGAGATCAGTTGCAGATCACCGGAAAGCCTTTGTTGGATGCTAATAGACAGCAGAGTCCTCTGGCTATCTTGGAGCTAGGACTCGAACAACACCTGTGTTCCACGACAACAATGTCTCTAACCCTTTTTGATTCACTGGACCCCGAGAAAAGGATTCGGTGAATCGGCATAACCATCGATCACCTAGCCGGAAAGAATTAATCCAGTGAGCCAAAACATGAATGTGGACGATGACAGCATTAATTTCCATTAAAAATGGAAATGCAAGAAAAATGACATAAATGGAGGAGGAAATCTCAGAGAATCAATCAAAATATATCCGAATCAGGCAAGTTACCATCTGGATTCAAGGTTTCCCTCCTAGGATGTTGCCATTAATCATTCAGCTTTACATATGAATCGCGGATGATAAACGTGCAACTGCATACACACACGCACGGTCCCTTCAAATCCCAATTGATTTCATTCCAATCACATCGCCCCCATCTTTATAAAATCTCAGTAGTGTTACTGTCCCAATTCTGTTTCTCCCTCAGGCTCCGGAAATTTTGGATTCATCACCACGATGGTTCTCTCTCTGATGAGCATCTTCATGATCTGCGTCCTCCTCCTCCATGTAAACTCTGCGTCGGGACGAGGATTGAAAGTTGGCGACGACAAAGATTCGTGGGTGAAAATGTCCGGCATTGATAAGAGTGTCCCGTACCAGAAAATCTACGTCGACCAGCCGGGTCAAAACGGGAACTTCTCGACCATCCAATCGGCGATCGACTCCGTACCGAGCAACAACCCGAACTGGATCGTCATCCACATCAAGGAAGGAACGTACAGGTATATATATACACACCACAAGGGAACGCGTCGTTGAAGTTCTGCAGTTACTCTCCGAACTCGAACATGGGAAAATGTTATGTCATGTCTTGTCTTATGTAACTCGGTTGCTTTACTGGGTATCAGTTAACATTGTGCAATTGGGTAATAATGTTTTTTTTTTTTGGGTGGTTTCAGAGAGAAGGTGAAGATACCTCACGACAAGCCCTACATTGTCCTGAAAGGGAAGGGAAAGAAGAGCACTGAGGTCGTGTGGGACGATCATGAGACGGTTGCCCAGAGCCCTACTTTCACCTGTCTAGCTGATAACGTCGTCATCAAAGGCATCAGCTTCCGGGTAAGTGTTCATAAATTCATACGCAGCTCCGAGCTTTTCTTTTTCCTGGGTCAGCCTGCACACTTTCCAGTGGATTCAAGCCCTCCGTTTATCATAATAGATGGATCGTTGCAATAGGAGCAGGCGATCCTCGAGATGTTGAGATTATAGCTCGGTTCCGGCACCCTCATCATCGAACTGACATCAACTATTGGTTTATGACTATTCCCCTTGGACAGAACTCGTACAACAATCCGGTGAATGGGAACCCGAGAGCACCGGCGGTTGCCGCCATGGTCACGGGTGACAACGTGTACTTTTACCGAGTAGGGTTTTTCGGGGTGCAGGATACGCTGTGGGACGATTGGGGAAGGCACTACTTCAGGAAGTGTACCATCCAGGGAGCAGTCGACTTCATCTTTGGAAACGGGCAGTCAATTTACGAGGTCAAACGAGACCTCTGATTTTTGACCTCACAGCTCTCCTTCTTCGCACGCATTTGGGCACATCGCATGCACCGTTCGCGTTCTTTGGACAACTCCTGACACTGTCGTCAAATGTGTAGGATTGTTCGATATCGGTGCTTGGAGAAGCGCTCAAGCCGAACCTTACGGGTTTCATCACGGCGCAGGGAAGGGCCGACCCGAACGACTCGAGCGGCTTCATCTTCAAGGGCTGCAGAGTGTTCGGGGACGGCTCAGCCCTCCTGGGACGGCCGTGGAGGGGCCACGCCAGGGTTTTGTTCTACCGCTGCAACCTCACGGCTGTCGTCGGACCCCAGGGTTGGGATGCTTGGGGATACGCCGGCAATGAGTACGTTTTTCGAGCTCTTCCAAGTGTTGTACGGTCATCTTCCCTCCCTTGTTTACCCTCTTTCCATGTTTAAACCGATCATTCATGGACAGGAACCAATTAACATTCGGCGAGTACGAGTGCTACGGCCCTGGAGCTGACAGGTCGGGACGGGTTAGCTGGGTCCACGATTTCGGTTCGACCGAGGTCGAGCAACTAACGAGCATGAGCTTCATCGACTCGGCTGACTGGCTCTACACTACTCCATTTCAAGGGTTTTAACTGGCCACATTGCTTGTTCAGTGTACACGTCAACTTCTATCTTTTTCATTCGGAAGTGGTCAGTGAACAAAGGCCCAATGCGCCACGGGGCAATCTTCCGGCCCAATCCCGATCTCACTCGGCCATCCTGGCAGCCAAGTGCCCTCTCAACGTCCTCTTTAGTGCCTTCGATTGTCTCATCCCTGAGTACTAGTCCCATCCAACTCGAGAAATACAGCGCACTGCCGGCAGAGATAGACTCGTGCGGCAACCCTAGATTAATCGACGCGAGGTGCGATCCATCTCGAACCTTATCACGCGACGTTGCGCCTCTTCCCACTCAGAGTAGCACCTGCCGGCCACCGATAAGGATTTCTTGCCTGTCTGGTGGTGCCGTCGGATTGATCTTCTCCGACAACGCCGAGGACCCGCCCCAAGCGGACCTGGTAAAAAATTGGTCCGGCCTAAAAGCACCACTCACGCGTGCCACGAAAAAAAAAAAAAAACCAACCATGTCTAAGTTGGTAATTTTATGTTAGGCCGATATGCAAAAATAATGTTTATAATAAAAATGAATTTATATTAAAAAAATTAATGATATACAAACAAATTTATTTTAATATTTCATTCAAATTAATATAAATTTTATATTGATGAATTAATCTTATCACAAAGCAATTATTTTGAAATATTAAATTTATTTTTATAAATAATTATTTTATTTTATTTAGACCGGTTCAATGGAGGTGGTGGACGGCCCAAATTGACCGGTCTATCCCAGGGAGAGAAAAGGCCACGAAATTGGCCTATCACGGATCGACCCAAAATGTAAATCCTATACATACATATTTGTGCGCGTGTGAGCGCGCGCATTTTTCCCTCGTCCGCTCGTTTTGGTTTCTACGACGTCCTAAAAATATTTATCAGGAAAGGCGTTGGTGGCTCGACACCTGTATGTGCCAGCTGCCACGAAATCTGGCCATGCACGTGACCTGGCCCTCCGGCCTGCACGTGACCGATATCCGCTTTCCGGACCCACGCGACGCCCATGACCCCTGGAATTTTACGTGGTCGTGCTTCTCGTAGAAAAACACAGATATATTAATTCCGCTGAATATCTTTTTTTTCTTATATAAGTAATTTTTTATATTATAATAACTTACTAATCAATCAAATATACTATTATATAACTTAGGGTCAGCTAATTAAATTTCACATACCGGCCTCGAAAGTTCTAAATCCTAAACATGACCTACTATATATTGTCAGTTTATCAATGGACTATGACCCTCAGCCGAATATCTCTTGACTTTTCTGTAAAAAAAAATCCAATTAATGACATAAGATTCAATTTTTTCCATTTAAAAGATTTAAATGTGCAACCTACACTGAAGAAATGGTAGTTGACTATATTAAGATTAGTGGATATTAATCATTAATCATATACTAAATATAACTTAGTAGCACGATTTCGAGTGGAAGAGGACTTTTTCCAATGGATGATTTTATTTTTTTTTTTCTCCTATTTTAAATAAATATATATATAATTCAATTTTTTTGAAAGATTTTTTTTCTGGAGCTTAGAGTTAGACTTATCACCTTAGTCTAAGAGATAACGCCGTTTCGAAGAGGAACGCGAATAGGCCACGTTCTGGGAATCGCCCGCTTCTTCTGCCCCGCCATTTATAACCCCCACAGCACAACTCAATTTAATAATCTCACAAACAAGGAATATTCGATATAAAAAGAACAATTATTATTATTATTATTATTATTATTGCAAAAATTACAAAATAAAACCGGCCTTCCAATCAGGCGATGCGGTCCGACGATGATGCTTTCGTGTTTTCTTCGATTGGATCGGCACGTAAAGCTCGGGATAGAATGAATGGTGGGAGGAGATGTATAAAATTCTGAAGGGTCAAAGGGGCTGTTGGCATGGGGGTTAATGATACGCTCTAGCTATTATTAGTGATTATAGAGATGTTGAAAATTAGGAATTTGATTAATTGATTAATTAATATGTAATATATATATGTATATGTATATTTACCCCAAAAATTGGATATTCGTATGTTACATGTATGTGTATATATATATATGTATATTTATCATATCCAACAAATCCGTAAGTCGTTATGTTCTTAAGGCTCCTATTTGATTTCTCAAGCACCCATGGAAAAGATGTACGGATGACTCTTCCATTCTCTGTCTCTGTCTCTCTCTCTCTCTCTCTCTCTCTCACAGAGAACAGAGCTTATAAGGAAGAGCCTTGGCCTGGGGAATCGAATCAGCCCTATCCTGTAGTTATTATCATCCTCATTATCATTATAACCATTGTTATTGATATAAATTAAAGGGAGAAGAAGAAAGAGAGGAGAAGAGGGTTGGATGAAGATCTCTGAATCTGAAGAAGATAAACGAGGGAGGAAGCTTTCCATTAATGGCCAATCCCACGTCTTCATCACTGTAAGGCAAGTCTCTGTTCTTCATCTTTTATGTGTTTTTTTATTTTTGTTTTGGTTTTAATTATTATTATTTTTTCCATTCGTTGGTTCACTTGACTTGCCTTCGTTAATCATACCATCCGGAGTCTTTTGCATATTTGTTTCCTTCTTCTGGGTGTCCGCTGCTGCTCTCTCTTTCTCCTCCGGTCTGCGTATTCATCTATAGATCAATCAAATCGGATAAAACGTTGGTGGGCATCACAAATTTTCAATCCTGCATTGTTACTATAACGATGACATTGGTGATGGTGGTGATGAATCCGAGCTCCCCCGTGAAGAAGCTGCCTCCGTTCTTCCATGTATTTGTCTATCAGTATTTGTGAAATACGCATTGTTTTTAAGTTTCCCCCGTGTCCGCCATGAAAGCGCGAACGGAGCTCTGGATTGGACAATCAATCGTAACGATCGTTTTCCTTCAGATCCTCTGGGCGATGCCTTCCTTGCTCTGCACTTACTTGTCTACATACGTACATGTATGTAGGTATGTATATATACGTGTGTATCCTACATACACATGTGTGAATTCATCCCTTCTAGTCGACTCTAATGGCTCAAGAACCAGAGGCATAACGGATGTATCTTCTTGTTTGTGGGTCTGTTTTTCTTTTTGAGGGACGTAATGTGTCTCGTTGAAGATGTCTGCCTGCCAAATCGTTGCTTTTTGCTCGCTTGCAGTGACCGCGAGGGCAGCGTTTTCCCCAATTTCCCAAGAAATCAGAAGATGGAAAATTTTCCATAAAAAAATCCCTAGAATAAATTATTTCTTGCCTTGTCCTTTTCTCTCTCGGTAGAGTCCATAGATGAGAGAAATAAATAATATTTTTTGCATGAATGTTACAATAATAAATGGAGTAAATGTGTGGGTTGGCAGAACAGATATCACAGTATCTTTGGAATGTCAGGGCAAGTAATAGCCTAAAGCCTACACCTGAAGTAGGCCTGTTGCCTTCTGTCCACTGCTTTGATTAATATAGTGACACCACTACATTACACACTTCGTTAAAATATGTGCGCCCTTTTGATTTTACAGAAGAAGGGTAAATTATATACATAAATATTTGTTCTTGAAGTTCTTTCAGTATTCATGCAGATCAATGGATATTCTATTATCAGGTGTTCTTTGTGCATTTCCCTTTTTATGCATCATCCCTCAGGCACTAGCAAGGAGGTTCATATTAGATTCGTGGGCCCCATTGATACGTTATCCTTTTTGACTGTGGTGAGATTAGACAATTGCTGCTATTTCGAAAAAAACTTGCAGTTTCATCGAAGGAGCTGTCATTTTTGCCCGCATGCTCATACATAAAAACGTGTTATGATGTGGGGTGTTGCAGTAAAGAGGAGTTATTCCAACCCTTTTAGAAAGTGCAATTGATGATTACTTAAAAAAGAGATCTTAGAGCTTTTAAATTTGTGTTCGATGATCATAATATCAAATCTACTGTAGGCTTACTAAATCTTCGATAATTTATGATGACTCTAGGAATATGGTGGATTCTTTTGAGAGCCCTGGAAATTTCCAGGAGCTGGTGCTAAATCCCAGTGACTAAAGGGTGTTTTCTGCATTTTTACCTTTCGAGCATTCTGATTCGCTGCCGAGTAAGGGCGTTGGAGAGCCTGAGAGCCTCCTCTCATTGGGTATCCTGAGAAAAGGAGTAATTTAATGGCTGCGGACAGCTACCTCGTAGCTTGGCAAACTCTGTAACACGTTGTTTGGTTTCTCTCTTTATGATTGCGCTTTGACCTTACCCTCCGTCCTTTCACATATTATCATAATAACTGTTGGACAATACACTGAAGTAAAAAGGTGTGATGTTTGGGGCGAATTGACAGCTCTTTGGTGGGTGGGTGTTCACCATCTTGTCAATGTGTTGAGTTATTTCACCTCAGAGAGGATCGCTTAGTTACTACCTTCGTTGAAGTTGGCTTTGTTCAGCAGCAATCCTTTCGGTCTTCTGACTTATGTCGAGATAACTTCTACTATCCTTTCGGATGCCCTCTCATTTATCGGACCGGGAAGTGGAATTAGTGGGGAGCCCGAGCCCGTCTCCTGTGTCCTATCCAACTGTACCTACCAGTACCTCATTGTCTCCTGTTTGTTTCTCAGCTGCACTTTTTGGCATCTCTCCAGTCTTATGATTTTCTGCAGGCAGCTTCTGTTCCTCTAACAGTATCTTTCATTGTTGCTGGTTTTTCCCTTCCTGTTTGTTGCACTAATTTCTCCTAAATCAATTCATGAGACACAGCTTTGCAGCATTGCTTCTCAGAGATTTGCAAAGCCATGTACCTCATTAGGCATCTGCTCATATTATCTCACATATCCATAAGAATTCTGATATATTGGCAAAGGCAGCATTTAAAGTAGCTGCTTCCAAATTATGAACCCATTTCAGCATTAAACCAAACGATAAAAACCTCGAATCTGGGTGAGGAGTTTGACTAATACCCATTTTTGGAGGGAGTTCGGTCATGGGGTCGTCACCATTACGTGCGTGAGGCACTCCGGTCAATGAGCGATTTAGGAAATGAGAAATTGCCATATCAATGCATGCATATAGTTTCATAAATACTAATAACCACGCAATTACACCCTTTTAAATGTTTCTCATTCTCGCAGTTAATTTGAGTAAAATTTGATGACTGACCTCTTGTGTGACTTTACCTTATTGAATGAGGGAATTAGTTGGATGCTAATGACCTCATGAGACTTGAGCTTTCTTCATTTTGGGTGTCTCTTTCTTCAACGAATAGGCCATATTTGAGACTCTCAAGCCACTTTGTTTGCAGTGTTTAGGGGAGCTTAGTGTTTGATCTCTTCTTTGCCAAGAACAGAAGGGAAAAAGAGTGGGGAAGAAGTATGGCATCAAGTTCAAGGGCAAGTCAGAGCCAAGCAATGGGAACGGGGATGAGATCAGAGGGGAACTACCAGGTCTACCCACCTCCACTGGCAGAGTACAGTCAGGTGGTGGCAAGTCCACAGCTATTCATGTCAACCCTAGAGAAGCTTCACGCCACTATGGGCACCAAATTCATGTATTCTTCATTTCCCTTTCTCCCTTCTCTTTAAATAACTTCATTTCAATATGCTTCTTCATGGAGAATAGACTCAAATATGAGTCCCTTTGCTTTTCTCTCTCTCTGTTTGATTTCTTTCTGGTTCCTCTTTCTCCTTTGTCTGTTCACTTGTGTGTTTCCTAGAGGAGATTATATGGGGTATTATGTCTCAGTTTGTCTTTTTCTTCAAAACATTGAAGCCCTCTTTTTTCTGTTTTATTCTCTATTTGCTTGGTGAGAGTTGTGTGTTTTGTATATGAATACGTGTATGCATGTAAAACTGGCCATCTGTATGTTTTGTGCGGTTAGCTAAGAGTTAGAACTGCTCAGACTGCAAGTGCTCTTCCCAGTCATTTGGAAGGTTGAAGAAACCAATGGGCGATTTGGAATTGATCAAAGTGGCAAATGAATTGAACCAATAAAAAGGAAAAAGATTATAACTATAACGTCATGGCTAGCATATTCTTGTAACCTATTGAAAACGCCATTTCTTTTTAGAAAAATCCTCTATGCGCTGTCGCCTTGACTTTGGATAAGTTTCAAAAGATCTACGCTGTTGATTTGCTGACCTCCACTGCTCCAGAGCCGTGATGGTCTGATGTTGTCACTGTGTCAGCAGCCGAACATCTGACAGAGAAGTAGGTTGAAAGAACAAATCTTTGTTTGTAATTTGAACTCTTAATCTATTGATGAATTCAGCGTCAAACTTTGATCATTGATGTGGATCATGACCTTTTTGGTGATTTCTGTTCTTCCTGTGGGGAATTCTCTGATCATTTTCATAATCTGAAAACCATTTTCCTGATAAATATTTTCCTCCTTTTCTCCTCTATATATACTTAAATGTAGGATTCCGATCATAGGGGGGAAAGAGCTAAACCTGCACCGACTCTTTGTGGAGGTAACTTCTCGTGGTGGCATCGAGAAGGTAAAATCTGAAGACCTCCTACTTCAATTTGTCTTCCTCAGTTGTATTATGTTTTGGTTTCTGGAGATGTATTCTGACAATGAACATCTGAGAACTGGCGCACGCTTTCAGGAAAACTGAGTTAATAGAAATGGTAGTATTTCATGTGAAAATGAGCAGCGAGTCGGACTGGTCTCAAATTTATGATGGTTCCTTTTGTGCTTGAGCGGCCACTGACATCGAGTCACATGCTAAAATTGGCTTGCAGATAATTAGAGAGAGGAAGTGGAAAGATGTGACAGCAACCTTCAACTTTCCCTCTACTGCAACAAATGCCTCCTTTGTGCTGAGAAAGTACTACGTTTCACTACTTCAACACTATGAGCAGATTTATTTCTTTAGGGCTCGAGGATGGACCCCCATGCCAGCTGGTACTATGCTATCATAACATCTGCTCGGTTTCTGGGGAGATGAAACTTTTTGAAGTATTGATTGCTCAGGAATTCCTTGCAGTTAACCTACAGAGTCCTACACTTCCAATGATTCAGTTCCAGAGGATAGAACCTGCACCTACTGCACAGCATAGTCGGGCGACATTGATGCAACAGCCAAGCAGTAGCCCTGTGGAGTTGCCCCGAGGTATGATCTTTTCGTGTTGTTGAAAGTCATATGCTTTGTGTATGAAGAGGCTGTCATTCTCAGTTGAAACTTTCATGTTGAGGACTCTTGGTTCATCATGCGGTGTGCTCTTATCATCTACACAGTATAGAGCCTTCCCCTTGCAATTTGCAATTTCTTTTCAAGTATCATAGGGAAGATGTGTCTGCCTCTGAGTTTTGATGTTGATATTGTAGCATCAAGCTCAACAAACGCAGCAGGGACTCCAGTTGTGGGTGTGATTGATGGTAAATTTGACGACGGATACCTGGTCACAGTCTCGGTGGGCACTGAGATGCTAAAGGGGGTGCTTTATCAGATTCCACAGGCTCCATTCCAGACGATGCCTCAAAATCATTCAGGTGGGTTCTATCAGGCACTGGCACCATCTGTCACTGTGCATCGTCGGCGTCGCCGGAAGAAGTCGGAAATAAAGAGGAGGGATCCTGCACACCCTAAACCGAACAGGAGTGGGTACAACTTCTTCTTCAAGGAGCAACACGCAAGGCTCAAGCCTCTTCACCCGGGAAAGGACAGGGAGATCAGCAGGATGATCGGTGAACTTTGGAACAAGCTCAAGGACTCCGAAAGAGCTGTAAGTGTCATTTAGTTTTAAGAGAGGAGTCTATGTTATTTCCTGGAGTCTGAACAATTTTGCACCCTGCCGAATCATAGGTTTTTTTTTTGGGGGTGGGGATCTATTGGTCTTTTTCCTAATCTGTATTAATCCTCCTCATTGCTAACTTGGTCTCCGAGTATAGTTTCAGTTTTGTCAAACTTGGAGTGAATACTAAGTCTTCAAGATGAACATAGATGCGATCACTTTTGTGCTAATTTTCTCGTGACGAGTACAAGGTCACTGATGCCTTTGTTTCATGGCTAACGAAGGTTTACCAAGAGAAGGCGATGAAGGATAAAGAGAGGTACAAGGCGGAGATGGAGAACTACAGGGAGAAACAGAGGATGGGCCAAGTCATAAGTGATGCTGTGCCACTGCAGCAGCGGCTCCCCGGGCCTGATGTTGAGATGGTGGAAGCGGGTACTGGTACTGAGGAAGTTGAAGGGGATTCGCCACAATCTCCGTGCAATGAGAGCAGCTCCGGGAAAAGCGACTCCGAGGACCTTAAGGACACAGAAGCATCGTCCGCATCTGGTGCAGCCGGTGAAAGCAGCAACGAGAATATGGGCACCGAAGGTCCCCCCGGGCCCATGAACGTGGCCGAGAACACCGGGGAGAAGGTCAAGAAGGGGCAGGGAGGGAAAGTAGAGCAGGGGCCTGAAGCTGCTGCTACGCGTGTGGAAGGTCGAACCGGAAAAGTGGATGGAAACGGGGAGGGTGTCGAGATGAAGGTGGAGTGCAAGGAAAATTAGGGATTCTCAATTTAAAACGTCGGTTTAAGTCATTGGTTTCGTTCATCATATCTGGGAATGGTGTTATAATTAATAGGATCAGCTCTTGCTGGGTGAGAGCTGAAGTTTTGTCCGGCTAGCTTTGGAATGGTTTATGTTTTCTCTCTCCTCTAGATTGAAGAAGTTCCATGCGTGCGTTCGGAAGTGGTGGGGTCTTTTTCTCTCTTTGTTAAGGCAATGCCTTACGTTCCTGTTAATCCAACCACTAGTTCAGGTAGCAATCCAAGTCACAGATGCTTCATCGGTGTGAGGATGATAGCTCCTGCCCGGAAATCAGTCCGAGAAACTGCACTGTTTCCCCCTTTAGAAAGCGAAGGGGATTTCTCGTCTACGTGTTCTTGGTGACAAGAATCCACCAAGCCGGATTGACGTAACTGCAGCCTCTATGGCCATCCCGCAAGGCTGTGGTAGCCGCTGCCGGATGGCCATGATCATGGTGGTGGGATGGGATCTGGTGGTCGAAGAAATTGGAGGTGCATTATAGTAACTCTGACAATGAAGACATTTTCCAAATGATTAGGAAGACGACCGGGAGATTCTCTGAGGCGCATAGTCTGCGGTGCCGGAGCTGCTGGTGACATCGCAAGCGGAGGAGAAGGGAGTTGCCACCGCCGGTGCCAACGCTAAAAGCCGCCAAACAAGGGGTATTGACACCAGTGACCATCCATGGCAGCTCCGACTTTGAAAATGTAACGTCAGTTTTCTTTTACCTGACTCGGTGATCTCAACCGAAGGAGAAGGGAGTTGCCACCTCCGGTGCTAGTGTCATACACCCTAACCTGAGACGGGGCCTCTCCTTCTAGCAAGCTGTCGACCTTTTCCGGTGGTCACGCCAAAGATGAGGCTTCCCCTTCTAGCGATCTTTGCCGCCAAAAACAGAGTTCGTAAGACCAAAGATCTACAGTCCCACTTCATCTCCCTCATTCACTCAGCCAAATCCCCAGTCCTTCTCCCACAAATCCACGCCCAAATCATCCGCCACAGCCTCGTTTCGAGTAGCGTTGTGGTGACCCAGCTCATATCTTCTTGTTTGATACACAAATCGATAGACTATGGACTTTCGGTTTTTCGTTATTTTGATGACAAGAATTTGTTCGTCTTCAACGCTCTTGTCCGAGGGCTGACTGAGAATTTTCAATTTGAATGCTCTGTTCGTAGCTTTCTTGACATGCTGAGGTTGAACATTAGACCAAATAGGCTCACGTTCCCTTTTGTACTGAAATCTGTTGCTGGTTTGGGATTCAGTATGCTTGGAAGGGGGGTCCACGGCGTGGTAATGAAGTTCGGACTTGAGTTCAACACTTTTGTTCGGGTTTGTTTGGTTGATATGTACGTGAGAGTTGATGACATCCGTGACGCCTTCCGAGTGTTTGATGAAAGTCCTGAGAGAGTTAAAAATGGAAGCATATTGCTTTGGAATGTTCTGATCAATGGGTACTGCAAGGAGGGGGACATGGAAGGGGCTATGGTGCTCTTCGAGCAAATGCCAGAGAGAAATGTCGGGTCTTGGAACAGTATGATCAATGGTTTTGCAAAAAGTGGGAGTATGTTACGAGCTAAGGAGCTTTTTGATCGAATGCCAGAAAGAAATGTGGTCTCGTGGACAACAATGATGAATGGTTTCCTGCTGAACGGGGCTTACCAAGAGGCATTGACGTTGTTCTCGGTGATGCTTCAGGAAGATGTGGAACCGAACGAGATCACCTTCGTGTGCGCTCTCTCATCGTGTGAGAAGATTGGAGCCCTCGAGATGGGAGCTTGTATCCATCAATGCCTTCTGAAGAGAGGTCTTAGTAGGAACAGTAGGGCTGTCAGGAATGCTCTACTGGACACGTATGCAAAGTGTGGCGACATCGGGTCTGCAAGTAAGTTGTTTGCCGAGATAGGAGACAGGGACCTCCTGACTTGGAGCATCATGATATGGGCTCGGGCTCTCCATGGGTGCTTCATAAATGCCCTTGATTGTTTCGAGCAAATGAAGTCTGCAGGTACAAATATTTGAATCTCGCAATGTGAAGCTTCATTTGTCCTTCTTCATTTTTTTCTGAAATAATTGAAGATATTCATGGGTCATCTTAGTCTATTAGAAAGGTTGTCACTGCTATCATCATAAGTGAAGTTAATCATTTACGTTAGAAGCAATCTGTTCTGCACTATGCACATGAAGACGTCAAATATTTTTGCCTTCTTAAAACAAATATGAGACTAGAGTCTGGTAGTTGTCCGGATCCGTTAAAGACATCTGCATTTTTTTGAGCGTTATCCTTAGTGACAGCAAAAAAAAGGTATTTAAAGCTCCTCAGTTTTCTGAATGGTGACTACTGAAGCATGCTGTCGTTAAGACCTTTTTGAGATCCCAAATTTGACATCTTCACTTCAGCATTTCGCCCTGCCTGCAGGAATAAAACCAGATGGAACTGTCTTACTTGCCATGCTTGCAGCATGCTCTCACTCGGGACAAGTGGAATGGGGACTGAAATTATTCGATAGCATGCAGCACGAGTACTCCATCGAGCCAACGTTGAAACATTACACAATAATCGTGGATCTGTATGGGAGGGCAGGTCAGTTGGAGTCCGCTCTAAGATTCATAGAGTCCATGCCCGTGAGTCCCGATTTCACTGTGTGGGGAGCGCTCTTCTGCGCCTGTAGGGCCCACAGAGACGTTAAAATGGCTGAGTTGGTTTCACAGAAGCTCAAGGAGCTTGAACAGAAACATCCGGGGAGCTATATCTTCTTGTCGAATGTCTATGCTTGTGTCGGAAGATGGAAAGATGTGGAGAGAGTTAGGGTTCAAATGCAGGACCTGAAGGTTGAAAAACACCCTGGTTGGAGTTATATTGAGGTCAATGGCCAAATACATAGTTTTGTAGCTGGTGATAAGGGTCATCCAAATGTGGAGGAGATATACTCTAAGTTGGGGGAGATAGTGAGTGGCGCAAGAGAACACGGGTATCTGCCCGACACCGAGTTGGTGCTTCACAACATTGAGGAGGAAGAGAAGGAAGAGCATCTTGGGAGTCATAGTGAGAAATTGGCCCTTGCCTTTGGGCTTATTAGAACTCGGCCAGGGATGTTAATTAGGATAATGAAGAACCTTAGAATCTGCTCAGATTGCCATTCCATCATGAAGTATGTGAGCAAAGTGAGTAGTAGGGAAATCATTGTGAGGGATATAAAGCGATTTCACCATTTCAAAGATGGACATTGTTCCTGTAGAGATTATTGGTAGCAAAGAAACATTTGAATTGATGGATGAAACCAGCAAATAATCCATGCAAACTGAATTCAGTCAGTGTTAGAGAAAAGCTCATATCAAACTGGGGTGGGAGGTATACAATTTAAGGATCACAAGGATTGGAGTTCAATGTTTATATTCTAGACTGGCTCTTCGCTGATGGAGACACGGGTTGTGGCATGTAGTCACGCATGCATAGAGGACTATCAGGATCTCATAATTGAAATGGACTTGTGAATTGTTCTGCAATGGCTAAAAGGAATGGAATATTGGACCACCTCCTAGGATGCTGAGACTAATTGACATCTTGTTTGTAATATACCATATTCCGTGCTCCGGCCTTTTTGTTGGCAAGAAATGTTCTGCTGATTGAATCGGAAGGAAGAGATAGTCAAAGCATTTTCAAGGGCATACTCATCCTGTGGACACTGAGGTATTCACTTTCAGCATGCATGGACACACTCCCAAGCTTATCCATGAAGGAACAAGAAAACAAGAAGTACTCTTGCAGGTGGTTGCATTCTAAGATTTTGCATTTCCATTCACAATATTTTTTTGATTGTCCCATATTGCAATTTTCATCCTATATTTGTCTTGATTTAGAGATGGCTGTTTCTTTAGGTAATTGACATTCATGTGATTGCAGATCTTGTTATACAGTTAGGAGTCTGGAACTCTATACATTGTCTTAGTGTTCGATTCACTTTGTTGCTTCTACCCAGATATTGCAGGATCTTGAGCTATTGGTCAGTTGCTGCCGACTCTGGCCATGAGGTACTCATTTACTAGTCACTGGGCTGTACTTGGTCTTATTTATATAACTGGGAAATGAATGAGTGGATACTTAACCACATTGAGCTTCCAGTTCCAACTTGGTGCTTTTCCATGGCAATTTCCAACAAGGTGATTTCACAGTTTCAATTGCCTGATGATACCAGATCTAAAAATGGATGAAAATGAATCTGCAGAATTCTTGTGGGGACAAAGGCTGGTGTTATTAGATGCACATACATCGGTGGTAAGCTGTCAAAAGTACCCTTACCATGGATGTCGTTCAAGAGGAGTACCTTAAGAATTTATTGCGACACTTTCCAGTATTGATGGCCTGAGACCTGAAGACAACTTCCTACTCATAGGAGTCCAAGAAAATCCTGGCCCATTACTTGAACTCAGACAGGAGGAGCATTGATGATGGAGATGAAATACACCTAGCCTGTACAGCCAATGTCTTTATGATGCCCCGACAAGGGTCACCTCCGAACTGGGCATTTGAGATTCTGATGGAGCAGCTATTTCTCCCTCCACAAGCCTGCCAACAAGAAGATATACTTCAATCCTGGTTATGAGACAACATATGGTTCAGGCTTTTATTTGGAAGGACCAAACAGTTCCTAAGTAGATATCTAATCCATGTATGAGAAAGCGGGCATTCCTCCTCTGGTTCTTATAACTACGGGTTAAAAACAGTTTGAAAGCAGGTTTAGTGCCTCACACATCACCCGTAATGAAGCTTTATAAGTGTAGGCATTTTATTCTTACTTCCTTCACTAGACGCTCAGAATTAACTGCATGGCAGCGGCTTCTCTGGAAGCTTGGGCAGCTTCCCTTTGGCGTCCCATAACTTGCAAACTCTATTGAGCCAATTACATGCCCTTGTTCGCATTCCAAGTACATCTCTGGTGTTGGGTCATCAATTGAAATTGTTCCTGAGAGAGTATCATGCTTGGTCCATTTATGCAGAGGAGGATAGTGGGTTTCCGACACTTGACCACAAATGATTTGGGAGTAATGACGCTCAATTGAGATGTCAAATGGGTTCCCCCCAACCTCCTCAAAAATGACCAGTAAATTGTCCGATGCTTTCAACCAGGAACGTGGGATGTGGTACCTGTGCATTATTATCATGCGAAATAGATTAGTAATGATCAATCTTGAGAAAGAAACAATTAAGCATCTCAGTTTGTCTTCAAAACAGAAACATTTAAAGTCTTTTCCCCGGGACTGTGGGTTTCAGACCATATTATTTCTCACACATTTCATGCTAATTTAATTCAAGTGACCTGTATTCTACAGTCACTCTTGTAGAAACCATTGCTTACATATTGAGCCAATAATGTCTAATGTATCATTTTCTAGACATTAGAGAAACCTCTAGGCAGGGTAGTTACCACGTTTGAGTTGGCTTTCCACAATTTGTTGTACATTTGTCTGAATGATAGGGCCCTCGATAGTCACATTTCTTGCATCCATCCTTCGGGGCAACAGCATTCCAATAACGCCCAATATGATGCCCATTGACCCAAGCCTGGCCTTTCCCCATGCTTCCCAGATTGAGTGCAACAGGATCAACACCTTCTGGTGAATCAAATTGCATCTGCCAAACCAAAAGGTAAATTAAGAGTCAGATACTAGATTTTGAATTTCCAGAACCAATATCCTGAAGATAGAACCTGTGAATATTGGTGGATGTCAACATGCTTGTTCCAAATGGTCAACAGCAATTTTTAGATTTATTTTGCCATTTATGTTACCTCAGCACTTGCTCGGAGAAACTTTACTTTAGTTGTGTTAGGTGTAGAGGTGATGGACGTCAAGGCATTTCAATGAAATGAAACTTCTCCCCAACCAATAATTTAAAAAAAAAAAACAGAGAGAGAGAGAGCTGCTGACAAGGAACGTAGCTCAACTTTGGTAGCTAGAAACCAAGGGAAGCTAATAATGCAGTTACCTTGTACCAGGTGAATACAGATGGACTATCACCCTGAGCCACATCAGTCCATTCTGCTTTCTCATTTTCTTCAACTAAGTATATTTTCAGAAATTCACCACTGAGTCCTACCTGCAACATAAATTAATCATTACAAGCGAAAATTAATAGTTCATTAACATGCCTTGAAGAAAAGGTGAATATTGTAAGCAAGAACTTATCTTTCATATATTCAAATTGACATCTGAATGAAACCAACCAATAGAAACATGGATTCTAAACTGTCATGAACTATATACAGGCCATATATTACTGAAATTACAAGCTGACAGTAAGCCGAATAAAAATTTCAAGGAAATTCATGTCCTTTATTATCTTTCTTTTCCCTTTCTAAATTTGGTCCCACACAATAACTCTTATTGCCTAATTGAGTGGCGTGAGAGAGAGAGATCATTTTTGGGCAATTTACACATGTTCTTATGCACTTTTATTTAACTGTTTCATGTATAGAGAGCAAAGATAAGGTTAATTAGGACTTCTCAAGTGCTTCCTAACAGCAGAAAGACTCCAATATCTCTTTTCACCCAAAGTAAGTATTTTTAGATAGAAGAGGTTCTGAAGCAGTTATGGATCGAGCCTTTCTTCCCAAATGTATTGAATTCCAACCAATAATTGATTTATGATGCTACTGAAACTATTAACTACTTACCTGATATGTCCACGACAGATTTGAAAGATCTATGTCGCCGTCCCTAAAACCAGTAAGCTTAACCTTGCCTCTGAACCCACCACCATCTTCCTCAAGAAAGGCCCCATAATTCTGTGTAATGAGAAAATGTGTACTAGAATAAGTGACAACTATAAAGAAACTTAGCAGATAACCAGAACCACATAAAATAACGTAGAAGCCAGAAAGCCATAAAAGAATTCAGACAAAAGACATAAGAGTTATGAGCAGAATAAAAAATATTGCTATATGGTTCATTCACATGTAAAAACCAAACTTCATATATATATATATACATATATATAAAAACATAATCATGCTCATCTCTGTTGACAATGGAATTGTTGGGTATCACATTCCTGTTTTGTACAAGTAAGTGGATCTCGGAATTTCTCCACATGTAGTAGTTGAAAATCATTAGATACCAGTACTTGAATCTACACTAGAAAAATGTCCAAGAAGGCGACATTAGCATATATTATCAACAAATAAAAATAAAAGTGGAACTTCACCTGCAACCCTACTGTTTGCGTCAATAACACCAAATTATTATATCCTTGCAGCAGCTTTATAGGCTGCACCACCTTTACCCAATGACCGATCACACTTCCTACAGTAACATGGAGATAAAATTTCCCAAGAAAAAAAGATAAGGATAATTATGCTAGAGACCAATAGAAAATAACTTCTTCAAAGCCGTGATGAGAGATAAGGTTCCCGGTCTCATTTATGTGGCATACTTCTGCAGCAATTATTAACACTAATGGAGTTAATAACATGGGAGCATCCTCTAAGTGGTTGAAAAGCTTTTGGCATTGCAAAATTTATCAATCAAAACAATGTGATTAGTTCACAAAGCAGGGGACTGAAATTGGTCAAAAGGAGAAACTAAAACAATAGGATAAAAGCAGTCTATGCCATTACATAAGTTCAAATGCTATATATTCAACTGCAAACAGATTCAAGTGTGAGAACTTTGCAAATTTTGGTTATGGAAACTACTCCATTAAACACAAAGAATGCATAAAAGCAGCAAATCTGCAGGAAACGAATGAACATCAAAGAAGTACCTGCCAGCTGGCCATTAACAAAAACACGGAAGACATCACGCATGCTGTCAATCTTTATAGTTGGACTAATTTTATTTGCCTCCCAAAATGCAACATCATCGTCAGAAACATGTATTCTGCAATTCACAGTCATATGTTGGATTTTGCAAAAGGTATTGGGAAATTATATATTATTTTAGAATAATCAAATTGAACAAATCATGTTCTAGTTAAGTTTAACATTTCGAGGAAAACTTGAAGTCATCCATCCAAAGCATCCGGTCATTCTAATCCATCTGAAATATACTCCCAAAAAAAAAAGGGTTGTGGTAGAATAGCAGAGAGTTACACCTGGAACTATGCATAACAATACTTCTGAAAGATAAGACCACACCTGGTAAAGTACCAAAGATAATCTGAATGGTCTTTTGTGACATTTAAATGCTCCAAGATGCCCCGAACTGTGAAAGTGTCATTGCTCCACAAAGTGATTGGCTCGGCTAAACTCATCCATGATCGTGAGAAATAGCCATGTGCATCCCTCATTAATAATTTTTGCCCAGGAGAGACATTTGAAGAAAGAGCAGGATCAACTGCCCTTGATTTAATGGAAGTTTGTGCTGCAACCTTCATTTTTTCATAAAATAATGGAGGCATGTTTGAGACTATACAGTAGGAGCATAATAAATTCAACTTTGTAAGTAATACTTAGATTTTGGGGTCTTTCTGTTCCAGTATGAACCATACCTTGGCTGTGTTGAAAACTACATTCTTGCAATCTGGTAAGACACTTACGGACCATGGAGGTAGACTGTATGTTTTACCAAGGAAGTGCACAGTTGCAGATTTATGTTCATCTATATTTGCAACAAATGCAGAGCACTTGCCTTCAGTCTCATTGTATATGTGTGCCTGAAAATAACAAATATTATTACCTAAAAAATAAAAAACTGCATAGACATGAACAATATTCTCATGCCAACTACTATTGGGATGATTTACTACTTATTAAACAATAGATTTAATGTGAATTTTCTTCTAGGAAGGCAGAGATTTAATGTCAATTCTGCTATGGAAGCTTAGCTAAACTTTGTAAAGCAGCACAGTCTGTCTATTATATGCAAAAAGTTGACCACTTTCAGTCAAGAGAAAATCTTGAAAGCACTGGTCTGCTAGCTTTAGCCAGTGCTATAGCTCCACATCCACCACACCATGATCCTTTGTAAAATATTATGTTTCTTTGAAGATGCTACACTGTCACGAAGCAAAGAAAATCTTTCAGGGCAGCACATTTGCCAAACGCTGCTGCCAAACAGATAATATTCAGTCCTCCACTACTTCACTTTGACCTCAAGGCAATTGGAAAAATGGAAAATTAGTTTTCCTTCTGAAATTAGGCAAAAATAGGAAGAGTGCACTAAGGGAAATTCAGGGAAATTAGGAACAATTTGGGAAGGTAATGGAGAGAGCAGGACAATCCACGATTGAGAAGGGGAATTAGGGCATGGTTGAGATGCTATTGTGCCAAATTCCCCACCTCCACTGCAGTTAAGCTCCACTCCCTCATGTTGGCATTTGTTTCCTCTTTCTCATTTTTCTATCAATAATTTGGGGTAGCCAACTTCCTAGCCCTAGTTCCTCCTCTGCTTGATTAAGGACAGATTTGGAAAGGGATATAAGGCATGTTGATGAGACAGAATCCCTTTGCTTCTACTAAGAACCCTCAGATACAACTCTCCTACCAGCAATTATGAAGTTAGACAATCACACAACTTTGATGGCCCAAGAGAGAGAAGGAAAGAAAATCAACATTATGGAAAGCAAATATATAATAGATTGAGCTTCTTCTGTTCTTCCTGCAGGAGCAGCCCCTAGCTATCCCTGAAAGCATCTTGTTCTTTTAGTTAAGTCCCACTGTCCATTGCATTCAAACTCGAAAAACAAGTAAACTGTCTTTCAGATTTTTGTTTGTTACTGCCTCTAGTAAAGTTGAATGTTGTTGGTTTTGAGGATTATTACGATTGGCACTATGCCAAATTGGTCTTTAACTGAGCAAAGAAGAGAAACTGGGGCTCGAACTTGAGGCTAAACGGAGTCATCCAGAGTTTGTAAACACTAAACTGAATGGCATTTGAGTAAAGCATGTTTGAGTTGAATAAGCAAGGGGGATGCCACGAACCTCTTGCATTGATCCTAGTTTCACATAGCGGGCTGAAACAGAAGAGACAAGAGCCCTTTCACAAAGCTTTATGGCAGCATGAAGATCTTTCAAATGTCCCCATTTTGGCTGGCTTATCAGGCCTCAATTAAGGAATAAGATGTGTTAGTTTAGATGATATTAGAACAATTACAGGTCTCAGCACTAATAAGCAACCATAAAGATTGTTAGCTTGGTCATATATAAACATACCAAATTCATCTAATGGAGCATCATAATCATAGCTAGTGACGTAAAATGGGCCCCCAGAAGTCCGGCCAAAATTTGTTCCACCAAAATACTGCAACACAAGGAAATACTCAAGAAATTTCAATTAATAGAAAACTGGAAACGTATGCCTCGTTATAATATTTTTAGGGAAGAGTAGAATTTGCTCCCCAACCTTTCCTCCCTTTTCTGTCTTTGTCCTAAACCTTTTCTTTTGGGTTAGACTTAGCCTCAAGTATTCCTGTTAGATTGTCTTTCAGCCCTTATTTTATTGTTAGAAAACTATTGAGAAATATGATAGGAAGGAGCTCACCGACAGCCACCCTTCCTCCTTCCATGGAGTTGTGCTTCCCGTATTTTTTTAATAAAATTTTGTTATCATCATTTTTTTTTTTTTGCATGACAGATTTTTAATAACTTTTAATGATAAAAATCTTGAGGACTAGAAGAGAACCTAATGAAAAAGGTTGAGAACTAAATCCAATCCAAAAAAGGTTCAAGCCAAAGTAGAAAAGGGGGGAAAGATTGAGGACCAAATACAACATTTTCCTCTATTCTAATTCCTAATGGATTTGTCTGACTGCAACTTCCTTTCAGATGCTGCCCATAGAAATTATTGGAAAGGTCTTTTCTTAAGACAGATTCCAAAGTACACAGTATCTATTTGGGATGGTTTAGTTTTGAAGCATTTACTTATCATTCTCCTTTAATACCATGTAATAATTCTGAAAGCTCCCACCACGTTGAAAAAATCGTGCCACTGCAAATGCAAGATCTTCAACAGGTCTGTGTGGTAACCTTCCACCCCAGGATGCAAACCTTCATTTAATTAGGAAACTAAACAGATTAGAAGAAAAGTACAGTTTCTTTCTCATGATTCTAGTGTGTTCCCCATAATATGCAATAAAAGAACTAAAAGCTGAACGAGATAGGAAGGTGCCCACTATGTGTATTAAAGGAACTTTGACATTCTAACTCGTACCTTGGGGGTTTGAACTTTACTAACAAGGATCATTCCTTGTAAGTCCAATATAATTACTGAACTAATAACTCACATTGAGGGAAAAAAAACTGGACTAATAATTTATATCAGACACATACTAAAGTACTACAATATCGAGCAGACTGTGTTTCAAATGGAAAACAACTCCAATGCAGAGATAAACATATGATTTAAGATAAAATACCCATTTCATTTCTCTCATTATATAAGGAGATATATTTCTAGTTGGGAATGAGCAGAAAATCTTCAAGGATATCTTAATGAATATCTGAGCAGATTTGCAAAAGTTATTTGCCTTCATTACTATAGCATGAAATCACAGGAGCTTTGATGACATTCTAAACTCATTATGTCCAGGATACACCCATAATCTATGACTTTAATCAGAAGAATAGACAAAAAACCAAAATTTTGCTGAGAACTCCTGCAGAAAAGGTATTCGTGACAAGATATTACTCTTTAGATTTTCACAGATTACATACTGATATATTTTCAAATTGGGAAGAGGGGAACGCTCATTCATGGTCATTAAGAAACTAACACATAATTACCATCCATCCCAATCCTCTGTCCAAAGCGTCGGTTTGCTGCCAGAATTTGGCCTAAATCCATCACAGTAATAACCATTGCAGGCATTAATCTGTCAAAGAAACAAAACATGGAATTACTGCCAATTAATTCTGAAACAGAAACTGGAAAAAACTTCATTACGACATTTTTAAGACACCATAATCAAACACTAATTGGAAGATTGGAGTTCAGTAAGATGAATGGGCAGGACTTACAACACTTCCAGGAGCATCAGCTTGTTTGCACATGACCCATGGAACCCCAGCACCTAGCCCTAGTGCCATTTCAGCAGCCCATTTAACATAATTCTTCCCACTTTGGCCATAAGAGCTCTCTATGTTTCCATACTCATTCTCAATCTGATAAAAATTTTCTATATCAATTCAAAACGGGTGGAATACAGGCTGAAGATGCTCTCCCAAGCATGATAAGTATTGTATGTTTATGCGAAGTTCAATGGTCAAAGTAGTCATTAATCCAACTATATTTTTACATCCATAAATGAAAAGAGAATATTGACAGGAAGAATCAGACAACCTAATATATAAATAAACAAACAAACAAACAAACAAACAAATTATTGTTTAGTCTCAAGCCTGCTGGACAAAAATCATATAGCAAGAAATTGAAAAACATAAGATCATTTTGCAATAATATATCAGTTATACTTGAATTTTTAATGACGATTGACTTTGTCCATCATGAAACTCATTGTCAGTAATCAAACAAATATTCTCCAAAAAAAATAAAAAAGAAACACAAAAGTGGGACCAGATTAAGTTTTGCTGCTGACATTACCAGCATTTCTATAAAGATGCAACTGGAAGAGTGGATCAATGAATATCATTTTTAAGAGTTCTAAGGCAATATCTTATCGGTTCAAAATATTAATAAAAATAATTCATATTAAAGTTGGAACAGTTTCTTGAAGAAAAAGAATTTAAAGAGAATATACCTTTTAAAGTAATTTGAACTAGAAATACAACCATTTGCTACGAAATAATGACAAAAAATGGTGCAAAATACTTATAAATAAAATATGACAACATTATTTTCTTTCACTGACGAATCAAAAGAGTGAGAGTAGTTTGAAGTAAAATCCAGATAAAGGTCATTTTCCATGTCCAAAATGTCTAACCAACTCATGTCAAGTTCTCAAAGAATATTTTCTTCCAAAAGCATAAATTCTTGCTGATTAAAAAAAAAAACCTTCAGCTTAAAGTCATCCAACTGAGCAACAACAATTAACTAACTTAAACTCTCAATTACTGGGGGTCGATGTAAAACGCTATGCCAATAAAGTTTTCCTGATGAGCTCCACACAAGAAAAAGTGTAAACATAATAATAATCATATGCAAATAAATCAAACATTTCTTTACTAAATAAAGAAAAAGATAAGTTTAAAACTAAGATTCTTCCCCAAAATGCATAAAAAAGGCAAAGATGTATCATTTAGACCACAGTTATCATGATTCAAGTGAAATAGACAACAAGGAAATAAGAAATCAAACTTAGAGCCGTCTATGGATGTTTAAATGAAGAATCCCCGTTTCTGTGTAACCTGCAACATGATGATTGGTCCACCCTGCCAAGAAAAGAGCATTTCCTCACGCATCAGTTCCACAATCTTTTTCACAAACCGCTCCATTTCCTCCTGCATGCATGTCAGGAATAATTAGATGCTTGACTGCACAACTGCCAAGACACATCACTGGAAGAACCATAAGCTGTATCTAATAATGAAGTTCTTATTTTACTTCAAGCAGATAACATGATAATACTACAACCATCAGAGATGAAATCCCAGAAAAGATATCCCTGAAAGGGGGTTTGAAAATGCAATATGACTAACTTCAATCACAAATCAAACGAATAGAGCCGATCTCCAGAAACGAACAACATTGTCAATAAATGTAACTAATGATCCAATACAACAAGAGTGCTCGCCCAAACCCAGTGATTCTCAGCACTCAGTTGGCACCAAGTCAGCCACGAATCAATCACTGACTAACAAACCAGCTCACAGTAAGCACAATAGCAGAAGTTCAATAAGGCAAAAAGATGATAAAAAATTATCTCAAGCATCCCAGTGAGTAGCTAATTATTTATACTGATCATCCAATTTCCATCAACAGTGACAATGACTCTTTTTATTTCTATCGCTTTGTAGCCCTACATACCCCATGAGAGAGAACTTCAATTTAACCTTCTAGTCAGCATATGATCAGAAAACTTCCAAGGTTGACAGGAACTCCAAAAACCAAACATCACTATGTATGAGCTGACAAAGTCCAGAAGGGAAGAGAAGTATATTTGATACCCATGTCATGTATAAGGATATACATGACCCTTTTGATACATTTTAAAAAAATCACGTGAAAAAAGATATTTTAGATGCCAGTGAAATAGAGACAGCATCTTATTTACTTTTCCTAGGAGCTGCATCAGAATCTATGGCATGTTCTTGAACATATCTACTATCATATATCATCCAACCACTTATTGGGATCTCAGTGATGGAAATATGGAATGCAACTTGCATTGTAAGAGGACTTAGTCCAAGCTCTGTACATCCAGTAGATATCTGCAGATATAGATGCTCATATATACCTTAAAAGGTGCATTATCTGTTCTAAATTTTACTCCAGGAATGTCTCGTAGCCACACTGGAAACCCGCTGCAAGAAGTTATTACAGGAGATGAGCAAAAATTTACTTAGAACCATTTGAAAATTAAAATTTTGGAATAATGCCTGCCAGGTATCAATCATTCAAAAAAAATACATTCTATAGTATGGACTCCTATAAATAATACAGTTTCTCCAATTTTACTCTGAATTTTGTAAAACATCTGAACTGATGTGAATCAGAAAAATATAGTATAAAAAACTCAAACTGACAATATTTTAGCAAAAAAAAAAAAGATTCTGCATGAGTTAAAATGTCAAATAAATCGTAATCAATCAATCTGCATATGCCAACTTTGTGATGGCAATGGAGAGTTTTGGTGAACAGGAAGACACACAGAATCACTATAATTTTTTTACCAACTCAACTAACAATTAACCCCAAGATGGTTGAAGAAGCAAGTGCTGAGACTTTCTGGCACTGCTGACCATAGATCAAGTCAACTTTGAGTTTGAACGGAGCACAAAAGGCAGCATGCAGGAAAAAGGAGAAAGAAAAAGAAAGGGAAAAACTTTATCTTTGCATTTTCTATATCAGGGACAGTCACTAAGATTGGCCTACTAGAATTAACCTGCAGACTATATTGTTATGTAAAATGAGGTGAGGAAAGAGCCTGATAACGGGCCTTGTAGTAGGTGTGGTCCACCACATTTTGAAAAGTCAAAATTTCAGCACTCTAAAGTGCATCTCCAAAGAAGAGATGCACAGCAACAGATAAAAAAAATTATACATACTGAAGAACAAAAGGAGTAGATTCAGTAAATAAAAAAATATGGTAAACTCATGGTGGGATGAAGATGAGACCCAAAGTTCCACTCGGCGCAGACATAAGGACCTATTCGAAGGTGGAGATACAGTCCAGCAGCTCCAACTAGCTTGACAAACTTGACAACATCATATCTTCCTTCGAAGTAATACTGAAGGAAAATTAGACAGTGAATCAGAAGAAAATGCCTCATAAAAGTTAAAAGTTAATTCAACAAGTTTTCTTTCCAAGATAGTTAAGGTGGTAACTTGACTCTACCTGGCCCCGCACTGGTTCATGCTTATTCCAAAAGACATAAGTTTGCACAACATCAGCCCCACCTTCTTTGCTCTTTGCAATCAGATCAGGCCACATCTGTATGGCATAAAGAGGAAATGGATAAGTGTACGCTTTCACTTTGAGTGATGTCTTATAATTACTTGTTTACTATATAACAGTTCTTTTGCTTCACTTAGCGTATATTAGAACAATCTCAATTAGATGTTGGGCTGATGAGACTGGCCTAGTCATGGGTGCATACTTCCCAAAAAATTGGAAGGCAAAAGTTATATAATGTACACTATGATTTTATTTAGCCACCCGCAAAGCAATATTCGAGCATAATGATGGCGTAAGAGGTCTCCCCTTAGAGAAAGTTTGAATCAAGCAGTGACTGAACTCGGACGATATTCTCCCTCAAAACAACATTACTGAGAATTGAAAGCAAACAGCTATTCCAAAATTCACATAATGCTTCCCCCATTAACACTCTCACAAAGACGCCCGAACTCAATTGAGTTGCACCATTGGTTATACCGAATAATAAAGAGTAAACAAAAAGAAGAAGAAGAAAAAAAGATTTTGAGTTCACCTCGGGGGTGGCGCGAGGATAATGAATCCCAGCGGAAGTGAGCATCCGGCGCTTTCCGCCGAGTATCAGAGCCCTGTGGTCGTAGCTGACATTGAAAGGCTCGAAGTAAGGTGAGCTCTCCACCTCTACAAGCTGCAGGATCGCGAGAGAAGATAGAAGCAGGAAACGGAGAAGAAGCCCTCTCCCGTCCCCGATCATTGCTTCCCCTTATACTTCTCCGTCTGCTTCCGATCGATTCTGCTCCGTATAGCTAGCCCCTAAAATCTCACCGGGATATGAGAGGGCGATTCAATGCTCGGAGGCGAAGAAGCGCGGGGGAAGTGACGGGGGAAAGCGGGGGAGGGAAGAAGTACAGAGAAGGCCAATCGTTGCAGTGAAGCGACGGGACCTTTGCTTCGCAACAACCGATCGCTCAGAGGTGGCGCTTCGCGAAAACGACAACTCATCCGCCAGTTTGCTTACGTGTATATGTAAATCCTATTCAGGTAAATGACCGTAGCCTGCAGCCTTTTATCACATTTAGTATAATTTTTTTTCTCTTGAAATAACCCTAATAGAAAAAAGAAAACGAGGCGGAATGCTGACGTCGGTGCGCATGTTGCTGACGGTGCATGACGTGGACTTGGACACGTCAGCACGCGGAAAGCAATCTTACTACGATCCAGCCACCCCCTCGGGTCCTGGGCTTCATTTTGGGCTGTTTTTTTTTTCAATTTAGTTACGGCCCATCGTTGTTGCTTTGATCCATTCGGGTGGACCCATTTCCTTATCCGACCCGACCCACAACATTTTGACCGGGTGCCTTCACGTGAGACGGTAAGAGCCCTTGCCCGCTATTCCATTGTGTTACTATTCCCCGCACTCTAATGGAAGGTTGGTAGAGGTAGTTTAAAAGAAATCCATAAAAACCAAACCAAACTGTTGGATCGAATCGAAATCAAACCGGACGAGAAATAATCGAATTATTCAAACCGATTCTCTTATAATCCTTGGTATATATTTCAATAAATCGGCATCTACCGAATCTCAGGTGTAAAAAGTGTGCTTAGACGTGGCAAATTTTGGCACGGCACAAAAAAACTGTGCTTGAGCCGTCTAAGAGATCAGGTTGTGCCAGTAATCGTACCGACCCGAAAATACAAAAATAAATTTTACAGTAAAGAGAAAATTATAAATGATTAATTATACACATATAATTATATTTTTACATTTTACTCAAATTAATACGAATTTTATATTAATCTATCAATTATATAACAATATTTATATTTTAAAATATAAATTATTTATATTATTCACGTGGGAAATGGAGGACCACCTCTCTCTCAGTGCACTGTTCTAAACACGTACATGATAGGGAATCTGCAGACCCACCAAACTGTACGAAAAGATCACTTTCTTACCATTAAACCACGAGGAGTAGTGTTTGCATGAAAAGGGGAAGAAGAAAATTGACGGTAGCTGAAGCAACTGCTGCTGGCTCCTGGTACGTACACTCACGTGGCACGTCAATCTCATTGCCAGCACTACCGTCTTGTCTGGTAGCTCAGAGGAAGGCCATTTTGCAGTGTGGTGGTGAGTTCCTAAAGAACAACTCGGAGCTTTTTCCAAACCAGCGGTAGGGCTGGGACTGGGAGGGAGGGAGGGAAAGGTACTTGTGTGGGGATGAGGAAGAGATTCTCCCTATTTAAGGCAATGGTGACAGAGCGGTGTCGGGGTGGGGCTGAGGCTGGGGCTGGGGCGAGGGAGGGAGAGATAAGGATGTTCTTGGTCGATGGCAGGCACTTGCTGTTCGCTTTGTGCCACAGAAGATTAAGATGACGATCTTCCTTCCACCACATACTTTCGCGTCAGTTTTGGACGCACAGCGCCACAGATGGAGGAGCGAAGCAGGCTAGCTACTAGCCGAATATTTTCTCTCTCTCTCTCTCTCTTTTTTTTCATAATCCGGCTTAATATGAGTTGACCACGATTTGGACTCTCAGACTCGGGTTGAATGATGTGCGAGCCTACTAACTCCGATACCACATTAAATTTATTGTGAATTTATAATGAATCGGTCCATTTCCACTTATGGTGTTACAAAATCTTCTTAGAAGTTCACAGTTCTTTTATTTATTTATTCGATGAGGGATCGTATATCTCAAGATCCGCCGTCACATGGTAAAATTGTGTACGAGTCAGGTATTCTTCTTCCGATCTGCAACGGTCACAGGGACAATTAGTCACGAATCGGGTAATTTTCTTCCGTACTTGAGCTTATATTATCCGACCACAAGTTTGGCTTCTGGACTTGGGTCGGGTGATGTATGATCCTCTTAACTTTAATGACATATTAAATTTACTGTGAACTCACCAGAGATCGAATCCGTTTCCACCTGAAAGCCTGAACTAATTCACGGTGATATCAAATCATCTTATAATTTCATAACTTTCTTTTCACTTGATTGATACGAGATCATATATCCCAACAAAAAGGTATATGGGCATTTTCCTTCTCCTACTATCTTGACCGTATTACCCGATTTCCAGCCCGATACGACAGCGTCTCGAGACCTCCACGCTCGGCCGAAGGAGAAGAATCTGCCCTCACGGTGCAATGCTCGATCCGATGTGGACGGGCTCCGTTTGACCGCCCCAGAGGACAGGAGGAGATTCTCAAAGCATATTCTTCTCCCCGATAAAATGCATTACCGAAGATTTTATTTTATTTTTCCATTTTTCTTAATCTCTTATCACCACAACTACACCTGGCCACTTCCGTCGGCCCAAAAATCTCTGCCTTACCCAAATCAAACACAAATAATTTTTAAGAACTAAATTTAAATGATTTAATATTTTAAAATAATTTTTTATATAACATAATTAACCGATTGATCTAGATATTCTATCAATTTAAAGAAAATATTGAAATAGGTGTTAAAATATAATTATTTATTTTTAAAAAGATTTACCACTTTTTTATTATAAGTATTTTTTTCATACTTTCTAGACCGCACATCTTTTTAGGTGGTACTGACATGACCCGATATTCTATGACGGCCCAAAATCCTGGCCCGAGTATAATTTTTGTTTTTTTTGGGTGGCGTGCCCAAACGGTGCCATTTTATTTTTTTTACTGGTCTAATGACAACAACTATGGCACCCTACCACTTTGCCTGTCATGAATAGATATTGCTATGCGGCCCAACTTTAGCAATGAATTGGGAAGGCATGTTAGGGAAGCTAATGCATTGTTATGTCATGGGAGCTCTGTGAAAGGCAACTTCTGATGAGTCAGGCGAGCTCATAGCTCGAAGAGCACAGACAACGGTCACTTCATTAAGCAACTCCGCTCTTCCTCTTCGGGTAGCGGTACTCATTTTTAAGTTACGGGTAATGGGTGAATGCCATGGACCGCCCTCGACCGTACCGTGATCCTGTAGTGCCACGCCGATCCGATCGATACCGAGCACCAGTCTTTCAGTTCGTTAGATTCGTAATATTTTGGATATCAATCATTTTGGTTCAGTTTTAGTTGCATTCCTCTAATTTCAGGAGCAGTAAAAAAGTAAAAGCAAGGAATGATCAAAGAAGAGAGAGAGAGAGAGAGAACAGAGTGGTGCAAAATGCATTTATGAAAAAAATTAGATAATCTATTCATGGTAAAAGAAAATTCATACCATCTATTTAAAATAGTTCGATACAAGGTGTATGCTAGTTATTTCAAAAAATAGTTTAACTATTTAGTGTAATTTAATACTCTTTTCTCTTAAATTATATCATAAATTTGAGCTTATAAATAATTTAAAAATCCAATGATTATGAAAAATATTTCGCTCGTTATTAATATATAAATTTAAAATCATAACGAGAAATATTTTTATTATTTTTTTTAATTTTATCACCGGCTTTTAAATTTGATTGAAATATCTGACAATTTTTTATTTTTTCCAATGCAAAATCCATTCGCAATTTTTATTTAAAAAAGTTACTTTTATGAAAATAATTTATTTTAGCATAAAAAATTAATGTACGCATGTGAATATGATAGAAATGGAAAAAATTTTAAAGGTATCGACTATTCTAAATTTTGTTTTTCGAAAATAAACTATTCTAATTGAATTTTAGAAATAGAGTTAGGAATGTAACAAAAAAATAATGATTATTTTGACTAATTTTACAGTTAAAATTATTAATTATGTGTATATATATATATATATATATACTGAAAAAAAGATCGCGAGGAGAGAAAAACAGAAAGGGGCACCAGAGGGGAGGAAGAGAGGACGGGAGTGAAGCTCGCACTGCGAACCGGACAAATTACAAAATCTCTCTCTCTCTCTCTCTCTCTCTCTCTCTCTCTCTCGGAATCTGTGTATTTGAATTCCTCAAAAATTCCCCCACGCATCACTCCTCTCGTCATCCTCCTCTTCCTCTCACAGTCACACCCAGCGGCAGCCATTTCGTCTCAACCGCTTCTGCCCACGTGTCCCTCTCTCTCTCTCTCTCTCTCTCTCTCGCTCTCCACACCCGCCACCGTCTTGTGATGTCTTCCGTCCAATTCTTCATCGTCACGAGATGAAGCGAGAGAAACAGCAACAGGGTAATCAACATATACGTGTGTGTGTATATATATATCTATATATATGCGGCAACGGCGACGAGTCGGCTGAACTTGGAAACTAATGTGTGCTTATGTTGGTATTCTAGCATGAAAGGAGTGCCCTGCTTTCTGTCCCAAGGTTGAAACAGAGGGAGGGAAGGAGCTAGCCAGTGGGTGGTGGGAGGGAATTGAATTCTTTGGGTGGGAGAGATGGCGGGCAACGAGTGGATCAATGGTTACCTGGAGGCCATCCTGGACAGCAGAGGCGGCGGCGCGATCGAGGACAGCAAGGCGGCGGCGGCGGCGGCTGCGGTGAACCTGAGGGAGACGGTGCACTTCAACCCGACCAAGTACTTCGTGGAGGAAGTGGTGACCGGGGTCGACGAGACCGACCTCCACCGGACGTGGATTAAGGTGGTCGCCACCCGCAACAGCCGCGAGCGCAGCTCCCGCCTCGAGAACATGTGCTGGCGCATTTGGCACCTCGCCCGCAAGAAGAAGCAGGTTCCCACCTCTCCTTCCTCTCCTCTCTTTCTCACCATCGTTCGATTTTATCTTCCATTCCCTCTCCGTTTCAATGGATGTCTTCTTCTCCTCTCCTCTTCCGCGAAATTTCAGTCCCTGAGAAAATGGTGATATCAATCTGGGACCCCGTATTCTCTCCTCCCGCGTCATGTTAGTTCCAGTTGCACGAATCTGAAGGCGATTTCCTCATTCCCGATGCCCTCTTTGGATATATGGGAAATACTGGGGATCCGGGGCAAAGAAAGCATTTTAAATTTGTAGCTGTCGAATCACCGAGCACGATAGCCATCCCTCTATGAAGTCAAGTGTGCCAGATTCGGTACTATGTCATGGCGCATGGTTCCGTGATGTATAAACTCATTTACATTGATCCTGGATGTGGCTGGTGAGAGCCCGTAATCTTACCCTTTCGGGGCGGTCCTTCTAAGGTTTCTCCATTTGCCATTAATTCAGCTGGTCAGATGTTCTGTTCCTGAGGATCCCACAAAAGGAAGGATTGTGATTACTGGGGCCCGGTCCCGCACATGATGAGGATGTAGGAATAATTATTCTTATGGTCAGATTCTTCAAGTTTTGATGAGGGCTAAGGAACTAATTACATAGTTTCTGCACTCCGGTCCTACTCTGTTAATATTGTTAGTGGCAAGGTGATGAAGTTCACAAGGAGGCAAGGTGATGAAGTTCACAAGGAGGATATCTCTTACGTGTTAATGCATCAGACACTGCTTACCAGTGGGGGCTTTAATAACTTATCCTAGAAAGAAATAGTTCCTGAGACCATTGACGTGCAACTATGCTATTCCTTCTACAAAATCCAGTTAGTCAGCAACTATGTTCCAATTTAATGCTGTATCCTAATATGTAAACAGCTGGAATGGGAGGAGTTGCAGCGATTCACAAAACGGAGATGGGAGCGAGAGCAAGGCAGAAGAGATGCAACTGAGGACATGTCTGAGGACTTGTCCGAGGGAGAGAAAGGCGACCTTGTCGGAGAGATGGTGTCAGCAGAGACCCCGAGGAAGAAGTTCCAGCGCAACTTGTCTAATCTCGAAGTTTGGTCCGACGATAAAAAGGGAAAGAAACTCTACATCGTGCTGATTAGGTATGTTCTAGACCATGCATATGCCATATTATCTGGGACAGCATTGCTTTACATTTGATCTGAAGAGCAAGGATGGACGTGTTACTTGTCGATAAACTGTGCAACTTGTACTAGAAGCGCTCAATAAAAGATTACTTCAAGGGAAATTAATTGTTACCTCCTGAGCTTAAGTCTCGCTTACCATCAAGAGGATAGAACTGCTCCTTGGCTGCTGATGGAAACAGTTAGTAGTGCTTGTTTGAGTCAATTATTCTAACTTCATAACTCCTGATGTGGTAAGCATTTTAAGTTTTCTCCCTTCTCATTCCTGCACTTTTTTTTTTGGATGCACAGTTTGCACGGATTGGTTCGAGGAGAACAAATGGAACTTGGACGAGATTCTGATACAGGTGGACAGGTTAGCATGCATAACACAGCATAAATTCTCTTGTAGATTTGTGTGTGATTTGTCAACTGTGAGCTCCTTGCGGAGAGTCTCCTGGACCTGTCAACGCTCATCCAAGCTCATGGATTGAATTAATGTTTTGTTCAGAGGCCAAGGTTGTTCATTAAATGAAAATGCAAGGTCAAACCTCAAACATATTGCTGAATGATGATCAGCTCATGTAAAATCCAGACTGTCCATGGATTATGGAGTTTACATGTTTGAATGTACGAATTTGAAATAATTCACAAATGTGCTTGTTGCCAGGTGAAATATGTGGTGGAGCTTTCCCGGGCCCTAGCAAAGATGCCAGGAGTGTATCGGGTGGACCTCCTAACTCGCCAGATCACCTGCCCGGAGGTTGACTGGAGCTACGGAGAGCCGACGGAGATGCTGTCACTGGGTGCTGGTGATGCCGACCCTGGTGAGGCTGGGGAGAGCAGCGGGGCCTACATCATTAGGATACCTTTTGGCCCAACCAACAAGTACCTCCGCAAGGAGCTCCTGTGGCCCCACATCCAGGAGTTCGTGGACGGGGCTCTGGCCCACATCCTGAACATGTCCAAAGTACTCGGTGAGCAGATTGGGGGGGACCAGCCTGTGTGGCCCTATGTGATCCACGGTCACTATGCAGACGCGGGCGACAGTGCAGCCCTGCTCTCAGGGGCCCTCGATGTTCCGATGGTCCTAACTGGGCACTCCCTGGGGAGGAACAAGCTAGAGCAGCTTCTCAAGCAGGGCAGGCAATCAAAGGAGGACATCAACTCGACATATAGGATCATGAGAAGGATTGAGGCAGAGGAACTTTCCCTTGATGCTGCCGAGCTCGTTATCACGAGCACGAAACAGGAGATTGATGAGCAGTGGGGTCTCTATGATGGGTTTGATGTCAAGCTCGAGAAGGTATTGAGAGCTCGTGCTAGGCGTGGGGTCAACTGTCATGGGCGGTACATGCCAAGGATGGTGGTAAGAATTTCCACCTGTCTCTTTCTCTGTACACGTTTTACGGCCTGCTACTGTAGCTACATACTATCGAGCTCGCATCACTACAGATTAGAACTTGGACCTTCACATGTTCATCTGAGAGAGATCTTAAAAGAATGTAAGGAATAAGTTATTTACGGGTTTGTCATTGTGATTTTCTTTACCTTCACAGGTTATTCCTCCTGGGATGGATTTCAGCAATGTTGTGGTCCAAGAAGAGAACTCTGAGGTTGACGGAGAATTTGCGGCACTCATTGGTGGTAGTGATGGCTCATCTCCTAAAGCTATTCCTGCAATATGGTTCGAAGTAAGTTTCTGTTTTCTTTTGTTTTTCTTATATGGAAAATAACCCGTCCAAAGGAAGAATCAGCTTAGCTACCAAATAGGATGGGTGCCTTCATTATCTTGCATTCGGTGCATTCATAGGTTGGAAATACAGAGGTTACATCACAACTTCTATGTCAAAACCAAGCAAAAATTGATGAAGATAAAAGCAGAATTTTGTTTTCCCTTGTACTACGTCCCAATGCTTGTCATTCTTTCTCTAAAGATTTTATCTTTTCCTATGAGGATGTGCAAATGTATCATTGAAGACTATCCTAGTAGCATTTCTCTCCATCTATTACACGCCACAAGCTTAGACCTGATAGCTAGAGAGACACATGAATTGAAATTCCAAGAATTGCCTCAAATATGGTTCTGTCAAATGATCCTCTCTTTGTATTGAAAGATGGGATAATTATATGGAGATTTTTCTGCAAATTTAATCAGGCAAGGACTTATATTCTCCATGGAAAGCCACAAGATTGTGGATTATATATTGAGTGAGTAATACTTATCCACTGATATGGTATCTGATTAGAATTGATTTCAGTGGGATAAGTGGGGCCATAGTGAGAAAATTTCTCACTTAAATCAATTCTGATTGATTATTATTTATTCACAGTGGATGGGTGATATTCATTTCTTGTATGCTTTCTAGGTTACTTAGGTAAGCTAGGAAACAAACAACTGAACTTTTTTTTTTTCCTTCTGTTTTAGTTCCTCTGCATTGCCTGTGATATCATTCTTTGATGGCATACCCCCCCTTTCTTTCGCTAATTCTGGATATGATGAACTACTCTGTTTTCTTTTCAGGTGATGCGATTCCTTTCAAATCCTCATAAACCAATCATCCTGGCATTGTCGAGACCTGACCCAAAGAAGAACATAACTACTCTAGTGAAAGCCTTTGGAGAGTGCCGTCCTCTCAGGGAGCTTGCTAATCTCGTATGTCAGTTTCTCCAATCAATAGGACAGAGCACTCGTAGGCATACTTGATCGCACTTGAAGTGGCATATATTCCTTGTCAATAGTTGTTTGCGGATACATTTCCTGACGCATGTTTGTGCAATTAAATTATTCCTTTGAAGAAAGTGCCCTTAGATTTTGCTTGTAAAGAAAATTGTAGGGCAGGCATTTATCTCAAAATAAGACTAAATGTTCTATTTCTTGCAGACTCTAATTATGGGGAACAGAGATGATATTGATGAGATGTCCGCTGGGAACGCAAGTGTGCTCACTACAGTATTGAAGCTCATTGACAAATATGATCTCTATGGACAAGTTGCCATCCCAAAGCACCATAAGCAGTCTGATGTCCCAGAGATATACAGACTTGCTGCAAAAACCAAGGTTTCCCAAAGTTTTTGAGCGCTCAGTAGCTGCCGTGTTTAGATACTATTATAATGATCAGCAGGTGACCTCCTCCTTATATTATGCTGTGTAGGGAGTCTTCATAAATCCAGCATTGGTTGAGCCATTTGGTCTTACCTTAATTGAGGTCAGATTCTGAACAGTTATAATATTTAAGGGTTAATTTTTTTTGAGAAAATTATGATCTGATTCACATATCATTGGCATGATTCAGGCAGCAGCCCATGGGTTGCCCATTGTGGCTACTAAAAATGGTGGACCTGTTGACATTCACCGGGTAAGCCTGAATCCCTATCTCAGAAGCGTGAAGCTAGCTTATATGGTGAACTTGGAAGGTGTAAGTTATTCATAACAGAAAATGATTTGAGGGAGCGGATCAAAGAAGAAGCTAAGGGCTTGTGTTGCCAGCCTAAATCCTTATTCAAGGGAGTAGATTATTTTCCTGTCCCACCTCTCTGTAGTTTACACTAATTTAATGTGGAATTTACACCATATATATTGCTGTGCAATGTAACGTGTAGGACATCGATCACTTCATGAATATACTAGGAAATATTGTTCCATACATGTTAGGCCATTATGCATATCTCAAGTAAAACATGGTTTTTTTTAAACCTTCTGAATAGATGAAAATTACAATGATTAATCAGACTAAGGTTTAACTAAATTATGAAATATATTTAAGGAAGGAAGAGGAAAAGGAACTAAAGAGCTGAAATTATAGTGGATTATGTGGTGGGAAAACTCGCCACTTAGTTGTATGGATGGCATATTGAAGTTGGCATGATTCATTCCTTGGTATGATTTCAATTTTTACTTGTTTCTTTTTTCAATGGTACAGGCTCTCAACAATGGCTTGCTTGTTGACCCTCATGACCAGCAAGCAATTGCAGATGCACTCCTCAAGCTTGTTTCAGAGAAGAATCTATGGAATGATTGCCGAAAGAATGGGTGGAAGAACATCCACCTCTTCTCATGGCCTGAGCACTGCAGAACCTACCTGACCCGAGTAGCTGCCTGTCGAATGAGGCACCCCCAATGGCAAACAGACACACCTGGAGATGAACTGCAGGTTGAAGAGTCTCTTAATGATTCACTCAAGGATGTTCAGGACATGTCCCTTCGGCTTTCAGTGGATGGAGAGAAGTCCTCTTTGAACGGGTCCCTTGACTTCTCAGCAGTATCCTCTGGGGATCCTCAGGTCCAGGAACAGGTATTCTGAAATTTCTGAAAGCAAGGCACTTAATGATCAGCTGACTCAAATATTAGGACTATCAGAAGAAGGCACTGGTTGTACAGTATATACTATCTTCTTTGTTATCTTATTATAGGTGAAGCGGGTCTTGAGCAAGATCCAAAAGAGAGAGCCTGATGCAGCGGCAGTTGGTGGTGGGGACCATGGGAAAAAGCTGCTTGAGGGCATAGCAAGCAAGTTCCCGATGCTGAGACGGAGGCGTAAATTGGTGGTTATAGCACTTGACTGTTACGATGATAAAGGAAATCCGGAGAAGAAGATGGTCCAATACATTCAAGAGATAATGAAGGCTGTCCGATTGGACCCACAAACTGCCAGGGTCTCTGGCTTTGCCCTATCAACAGCAATGCACATATCGAAAACCGTTGAATTCCTCACCAGGGGGAAGATTCAGGTGAATGAGTTTGATGCTTTGATTTGTAGCAGTGGGAGCGAAGTTTATTACCCTGGGACTTACGCTGAGGATGGGAAGCTTCTCCCTGACCCTGATTATGCATCACATATTGAGTACCGATGGGGCTGTGATGGTTTGAAAAAGACTATTTGGAAGCTCTGTGCATCTGAAGGTGAAGAAAACCCAATCGAGGAGGACACAAAATCAAGCAACTCGCACTGTATTTCCTACTTGGTAAAGGATCTTAGTAAGGTAAGCGTCGCAAGAATTACAGACATAAACTTAACAAAGATATATACGGGCACCTGGGCTTGATATTTGTACTGGTTTGCTTGCAGTCAAAGAAAGTTGATGACTTGAGGCAGAAGCTAAGGATGAGAGGTCTTCGCTGCCATCCGATGTATTGCCAAAACTCGACAAGATTACAAGTTATCCCTCTCCTTGCATCTCGGGCACAAGCACTGAGGTAATAAAAGAACTGCGCAAATTATACGAAGAGATTACCTCAGTTTTGAGTAGGATCCGATTCTTTTATTATTTGAGGCCCTAATCATCAGAGATTCAGAGTGATTATCGAGGTAGGCTCCACATCCTGCTGAAACTGGACGATTATGTGACGTGCCATGATAGCCTGCAGGAGGAATTTTGTCTTTGTCAAAACTTGACTCGAGGGAATCCCTGTCCCATTCTTACCATCTCCCGTGCCCCGTTTCTCTTCTATCCACACCTCCAAAAGGCCATTGGCCTTTAACAAACTTCCTGTGCATTTCTGAGTGACTGCATTCTCACGTTTCAATTTTCTTTTAGGTACCTCTTCGTCCGTTGGAGCCTGAATGTTGCAAACATGTACGTGATCCTCGGGGAGAGTGGGGACACGGACTATGAGGAAATGATAGCAGGAGCCCACAAGACCCTGATCATGAAGGGAGTCGTATCGAAGGGTTCCGAGGAACTGCTGCGAACCAATAATGCAAGCTTCCTCAGGGACGATATCGTGCCTGCAGAGAGTCCACTCGTCACCCACTTGAAAGAGAAAGCCAGCGCCAACGACATCGCGAATGCTCTGAAACAGGTCTCCAAAACCGGGAACTGAAACACAGGGCTCGAGTTGGATCTACAGATACTGCTCTCTCGTGCCTCATATTGTTCACTGCTGAGGAGGCGGTGGAAAGTTACTCATCCTTTTCCCTTTTTTCTGATGTGGTTACCGAGATGTCTGCTGAAATTAGCTTCCTTCTCAGGATATCTTCAGCTTCACCACCACCGCCACCGCCACTACCGCCACTCCACCACCACTCCCCCCACCCCCAGTTAGATACGAAGCTGTGTATCTGTTTTTCATTTTTGTATGAATAAGGGGAATTTATTATTGAATAAAGTCAACCGTTATGGGCAGTGGCCACGGTTTTTTTTCTTCTTTTTAAATGATTTTTCTTTTAATTTTTTTTATTAATTTAAATTGTTTATATTATTCCCTTTGAATTGTGAAAATTTGATTACTCTTTACATTTATTATTTGTTATCATTCGTTCACATATCGATTCAAATTATGTTTCCGGCACAAATCTTGAACTAGATTGATCCTTAATTCATATATATATATATATTTATCGATGATATTTAGTATTGTAATAATCGATTAATTTACCGAATAATGTATTATATAACATGAGACCTATCATTAATTCTCAAATATTAATTTCAAGAATTCCTTATCATGAATTTATCCCATTACATATTGTCAACTAATCTATCGGAGGCATTTTAATTGATAGCTTACTTGGGCGTCAAGGTTTTCCTTCTTTTTTTCCCTTCGCGTACAAGAGTAAACGTTTGAATGTCGTATTCCATTGCGACACTACCGTAAATAGCTCTAACTTTGGGGGCAGTTATTCTAGCAAAAAAACCCCTACCAAAGCACGCTGCCCATCTTTCCTCGTAGGACTTCCTCCGTAGACCACGGCCTCTCCCTCTGCACTGTTCGCCTCCATCTCCGGAGTGACTCTCTGGTCGAAGCTTCTGAATCAAACCGTCCGTAGTTTCAATCGAGTTCCCTGCCGTCGAGGCTGTTGGCGGGAGCCCAGTACAGAGAGGTCTCGGTAATCGCAAGGAGAAGAAGATGGGAGATATCTCCAGCAACGGCGGCGGACCTAAGCTGCCCATTCCCGGGAAGAGGAACATTCTTATCACCAGTGCCTTGCCCTATGTCAATAACGTTCCTCATCTCGGCAACATCATCGGCTGTATGTGATTTTTTTTTTTTTGTAAATCTTGATACGTGTGTTTGCCCGTGTGTCTGCTGAACGACAGCTACTATTTCATTTCTGGATGATTTTTTTTATTTGTATAGCAAGCATAATACACTTCGTAGAATCTGAGTTTCTGCAACTCTTGTTTAAGTTTTTGCTTCTTCTTCTTTTAATTATTATCAAGGTCAAAAGGAAATCCTGTCTAGCGGTATTCAAGTATTGACATTGTTCTTGAGTGGGATTTAGATATAGGCTTCATCTCTGTTCTCCTGAATTTGGATGTTTTGTTCGATCAGGTGTCTTGAGTGCAGATGTGTTTGCTCGATATTGCCGACTTAGAGGCTACAATGCAATTTATATATGTGGGACGGATGAGTATGGTACGGCAACCGAAACCAAGGCAATGGAAGAGAAGTGCACTCCACAGCAGATATGTGACAAGTAATGTTGGCCATCCAAGTCTTCTTAATTTACCGAATTAACATTGCGCACTTTACCAAGTTATTTGAATGTCTCCATTCATTATGCGCAAGAAAGTTTCAGTGAATCCCACTGTTTTTATCTGTTAAAAAATGAGAAATTTCTTGAAAATTTCAATGTTCTTTCTTTCTACGGACAAAAATTCTTTGGAAAGATTCCCAGACTTTTGTTGCTCAAGAAATGAAGATTTTCCTTAAAAATGTTTTTTTCTAATGATCACATGATTTCAACTTATGTGTCCATTTTTGCTGGTGCTTTTTGAAACTTAGATTTATTAGTTAGCAGTATTACCTAGACACTCTTTAATAGATGGCATTCACATTACACTGAACTTTTCATATCAATTCAATAAACGTGTTGCAACACCAGAGGCTAAACCTACCTGTGTCTTGGTGGTTTAGTACTCTCTGAATTTATGGATTGCATTGAAGGAGTGGACTCTTGATAAGTCAGACCATTGATTATGCTTCCTTTGCTTCCGCAGGTACCATGCAATTCATAAGCAAGTATATGAATGGTTTAACATAAGTTTTGACAAGTTTGGACGCACATCAACCCCACAGCAAACTGAAGTTTGCCAGGCTATCTTCAAGAGACTCTTGGAGAATAATTGGCTTTCTGAGAACGCAATGCAGCAGGTAAGCAACTTTTCACATAGTTTCAGAGTGGAAGATTCCTTTCTTGAGGGAGCTTCCATGGTCTCTTAATGAGTAACCATTATTTGCATCTATAGAATGTCTGATCACTTAAAGTGATCCAACTCCTACCACTTTAAATTGGGACACCTTTATGAAGCTCATAATGATTACCTTAAGTGGCTGCAGAAGCTCCCTTATGTATTGCTACAACAAACATTATTTTTCGTGTGCTGCTAATAATTGTATCTTTTATTACCTTCTATGCAAAAGCTCTACTGCGACACATGCCAACGGTTCTTGGCTGATAGGCTTGTGGAAGGTTCCTGCCCCTTCCCAGATTGTAATTACAATGCTGCTCGAGGAGATCAGTGTGAAAATTGTCAAAAGCTTTTGAATCCTACAGATTTAAAAGATCCAAGATGTAAGGTAACTCCTCAGCTTGACCTTTTTTTTTTTTTCTCATTTTCCCTTGACTGTGCTCTATCTTGTAGTTGAAGCAAGGCAGCTTTTTCATCTAAAATAGTAAGTTGTTTGAGAGTCATAATAGAGTGGTGATCTTACTCAAGCATGTTGGATTCCATTATACATTTTAAGGGTTTGCAAAATTGGGGTTTCTCATGCTGAGGGACCTATCCTATAGTCTAAACAGAAATTCTATTCCCCAGGCATTTTGTTGAGAATGAAACAAGAAACGTGGACAAAAGTTGTAAAGCACATATTGCTGACATGAGTAGTCAAGGATATTCCCTTTTTCCCCCTGCTTCTGCTCTTGGTGATTCTTCAGCTGCCTGTAAACAGGTCTGTCAAACCACTCCACGAATCCGTGATACATACCACTTGTTCCTTGAGCTTCCCTTACTTCAGGAGAAATTAGAAGAGTATATTAACAAAATGTCCGTGGCTGGATCCTGGAGCCAAAATGCTATCCAAGCCACAAATGCATGGCTTAAAGAAGGATTGAGACAACGGTGTATCACAAGGGATTTGAAGTGGGGTGTGCCAGTCCCACATGAGAAATACAAGGATAAGGTGATTTGTCCATCAACAGGATTCAATGTTGCTCCCACAGTAAACTTAATGATGTCTAGATAATTCTGTTTCTCTTTCATAGTTCGATGATGTTGATATATTTTTCATTTGTACGATGCTTAAGGTATTCTATGTCTGGTTCGATGCACCGATTGGCTATATCTCAATCACTGCGTGCTACACTTCTGAATGGGAAAAGTGGTGGAAGAATCCTGAAAATGTGGAGCTCTATCAGTTTATGGGAAAAGACAATGTGCCATTTCACACTGTGAGTGTTTTTTTTTTTTGATAATATATGTTCAATGTTGTCTGGAAAACCTTGCAAAAAGTAGGGTCTTCTCCAAAACATAGGAACAATTCTTACTTGCCAGTTTTTCATTTTCCTCTTGTTGAAAATAGAAGAAATAGGAAAATGTGTCTACTGATCTACTTCATTACATGTTTTGACTATGTTGGTTAGATATATTTTGGAAGCATGATGCTGGCTGGTGCATATGATTGTCTCAGAAATTTGATTTGAAAGAATTGCATTGCACTTTCTTGTGGATTAATTTTAAGAATCGGATTTTTTTAACCGAGTTGTGGGCACTTTCTTGTAAAATTAATTATAGCTGCAACAACTCACTCATTTCAGGTGATGTTTCCGTCTACTCTTCTTGGAACTGGTGAAAGCTGGACCTTTATGAAGTCAATTAGTGTAACTGAGTATTTAAACTATGAAGGAGGTCTGCATCTATACGATTATTCTGGCATAACTAATTAATAATGCTGCAGATTATGATTCAGATAAATGCAGCTATCCTTTTCTTTTTTGTATGTAATTGTATCTCGCCTGCTCTTTTTAAGCATTTTTAATATATATTGGTTTATTTTTTCACAGGAAAATTTTCCAAGAGTCATGGGATAGGAGTGTTTGGCAATGATGCAAAAGATACAAATCTGCCTGTTGAAGTGTGGAGATACTACTTGTTAACTAATAGGCCTGAAGTAATTATATTCTAACAATTTTGTGCTGCTTCTTTTTCTTTTTATTATGTATATGAAGTTGCACTAACGTTTATCATCTGGATTTCTATGATAGGTTTCTGATACACAATTCACATGGACGGACTTGCAAGCAAAACTAAACACTGAGTTGCTGAATAATCTAGGGAACTTTATTAACCGTGTATTGAGTTTTATTGCAAAACCTCCAGGTAGTTCTATTGCCCTGATTGGTCTCTGAAAATGCCCTCTTAACTGTTTTTGGCATTTTTTAGATACTAATTGCATGATAATTTCTAAGCCTGATCTAAGGATTCTTATTTAAGATTATTGCATGATCTTGCTTTTATCTTTTGCATAGAACTTGCCTCTTTTCTTCATTATACTTAAATGAAGAGCTTTTGTCCAGGCCTAGGGTATGGTTCTGTTGTTCCTGATGCCCCAGGTGCTGAGTCTCACACTCTAACAATGAACCTGGCTGAAAAAGTTGGTAAACATATTGATCAATATGTGGAAGCCATGGAAAAGGTGATGATTTGTTTCATATGATAATAACCTACCCTTTGGGAAAGGAAAGGAAAAGAAGAAAATCTTCTCTCAAGAAGCTCACTAAAGATTTTTTTTTTCTTTCCTCTTGATTTTTCTAATTTAATGGTACCTATTGTGTAGGTAAAGCTAAAGCAGGGACTTAAAACTGCAATGAGTATTTCAAGTGAGGGGAATGCATATCTACAAGTAAGCTCATTAGTCATTTTTCTTGTACTCAGAATTTTCTACTTTTTTCTTCATGTAGATCTGAATGTTGTGTCATGTGCTCATTTCATGTTAATGATATTATGCAGGAAAGCCAATTCTGGAAGCTGTACAAGGAAGACCAGCCATCCTGTTCCATTGTTATGAGAACATCAGTTGGCCTGGTGCACCTTCTTGCTTGCTTGTTAGAACCTTTTATGCCTTCATTTTCACTTGAGGTAATGGCTCTATCAGTTGAATCCTGGCCTTTGTTGTATATTTAATATCTTGACTTTTCATCAGGAAAACTATCATATAATTTTCATTTTTGGTGGTACTCAAGGTATTTAAGCAGCTTAATTTGTCTCCAACTGAAATCTCTCTGGGAGATGAGACTGGGGATGTTGATAGGGCCAAGAGACCTTGGGAGATTGTACCTGCTGGTCACAGGATTGGTACACCAGAACCATTATTCAAGGAACTGGTACGTTTCTGCTACAATTATCTTCTACTTCCACTTCTCTTTCCCAGTCATATTGTTTGTAGTGTTTTTTCACTTTGCTTGATTAGCATGATGGGCAATAAGAATTAATGCTGCCTTGTCCATAACTCACCCTTTTTTCTATCAATATATATGTATAGAAAGATGAAGAAGTGGAATTCTTCCGGAAGAAGTATGCGGGAAGTCAAGCAGACCGAATTAACCGAGCAGAAGCGGAGGCTCAAAAGATGGCGGAGCAGTTGAAGAAAACCAAAATCTCAGGTATGTTAGTTGACTCCTTTCACTTTTCTGACATCAGTTTATCTGGTGTGAGTTGGATCTTCTCAAGAGACTCAGTTTTGTTGGTGCAATATTGTAGTTTCTTTTCCAGAGCATACCAAATTTATCGGACATGTTTATGCATGGAAATTATATTTTCCCCTTTATTTGTAACAGATGGCAAAGGAAAGAAACAACCACCAGCAAAATCTGCATCCCAAGCCAAATCCAAAGCATCTCCTGATGCTGAAATATCTATTTCACGGGTTGATATTCGCATTGGCCTGATAACAAAGGTTCAGAAGCACCCTGATGCTGACTCACTGTATGTGGAAGAGATTGATGTTGGTGAATCCCAGTACCGCACTGTTGTGAGTGGCCTTGTCAACTATATACCTCTCAAGGAAATGCAGGTACTCTTCTGGGCTTTCTGTTGCAGATGTTTCTTCTTCTAAGTTCTGTGTATGTAATTGCTATAATACCATGCCTCCTTAAAATATACAGGTCTGGGGTCTATTTACCATCGACTTTATTTTGGGATGAATTACACTCTGCTGCATTTGATAAATTTTATCTAAACAAATGCACCAACTATAAAGGCATAATTGCACCATTTTTACATGTCCAGAATATCCTTACCCCTAATTGTCCACCTCAAATATTTAATTATTGTTCCCAAAAAAAGAAAAAAAACCACTTCAAATATGTGACTTAACGTTGAAGAGGCCAGACCAGCCTGGATATTGCCAAAGGTTAACCTGGCCAGGATGATAAGGGCTTTAATTGAGTTTCAACCTCAGGAGGTCTGGTGAGGTCGGGCCTTAAAAAGCTTGACTTCAAATGAGGTTATTCAGCCTCAAGGAACACCTCATTGTGGCAGAATTTGTCATTCTCAACTCCTTATGACTTGAAGAAGATACTGCGACCGCACACTGTTGGTCCATCAAAATTTTGGGGGTAAATTGTTCCTAGGTGAAGTCTAGAAGGAGGCCAATGTTTTCAGTTGCAAATTACTATTTTTTAGTTTCCTCCTGACCCTAATTGATCCCCTTAATATTTTAATTCCTTATGTCAATTTTCAATTAATTCCTCTTACTTTTGAATTCTACAGTAATGGTTAAGTAACTAAAATAATTAGTGAAGTAGAATACCAGCATAAGCTTTTAGATCGGTTGGAGACGGTTTCTAAGTTGCTCTGAAATCAGTATTAACTTTTAAATATTATGCTTCATCCTGTGGGCAGAACCGGAAAGTATGTGTTATCTGCAACTTGAAGCCTGCCAGCATGAGGGGTGTCAAGTCACATGCAATGGTTCTTGCTGCATCTGACAGTGACCACACTAAGGTAATTGGTCTATGAACAAAGCGGCTTTCATGATTTCTTCTGTTGTTTTTGCCCTCAGTAGAATATGAACAGAAGATTTCTCATTTCCAATTCTGGTTTTTTTATTCCAAAATGTTCCAAATTGTTGCCGACAATATCCAAACTCTTGAGTGAGTTTACATTGTGTGGGAGGCTGGGAGCTATTAAGATTAGTTAATTTGGATAATATTGAATTTATAGGTCGAATTGGTCGACCCGCCTGAAGGTGCCAGAGTTGGAGAGAGAGTCAGCTTCCCTGGGTTCGAAGGAGAGCCTGACGATGTGTTAAACCCGAAGAAGAAGGTCTGGGAGACTGTCCAACCCGATCTTAGCACCGACTCCGAACTGGTGGCCCGATACAAGGGTGTGCCCTTCACTACATCAGCTGGTGTCTGCAAGGTCTCCTCCATCCGGAATGGCTCAATCCGGTAAACGAGCCTGTGCCCGGCTGGGCTTATTTGATCTTTGGAATGCGAGAGAACTTACCATAGTATTTTGGCTACATAACCTGTCAGTCGGTATCATTTTTCATGTTCTGAATTAGTAATGCATTCATCTAGCAATACGGAAAAGACCTGTTCGAGTGGTGTTAGAAAAATCTTGATTGGGAAGCATGTTGTAGTAGAAGTGTTCGAATGGTTTCTTCATGTGACGACAGCATCTGGATTTTATAGAAAGGCAGTTTGTCTGTGAGAGTTAAACTCAAAACCCTCTTGACGCTGCTCTGAGGAACTAATCCTATGAGAAATGATTGTTCCTGAATATCATCCTACTTGCTGCTTATAGGAAAAAGGAGGAGGAGGAGAAGAAGAATTGCATAGTAAAAGTACGACTCAGACAAATCAAAATCATGCCTCCAACCAAAATAAGAGAAAAAAAACAAAAAGAAAAGGGTAATTGGCTCACTCCACATTAGGCCTACATTTAGTGACGACAACAAAGGGCAAAGGGGATACACTCTCTGATGGGTGACATGGGATGTGTCACTAAGGTCTTGTCCTTGGCATCCTCTCAAATCATCGGTTTCAATCAGCTAGATTCTTGTGTGCTCAACTGTCTCGAATCAGCTATACGACTGCCAGATTGATACTTTAGGCTGGTTAGTTCATAATCCTGCTTTGTGAAACAATTCTAAGATGAACCATGGTTTTTTTTTTTTGGGGGGGGGGGGGGTCAGATACAGATAGATGGTGGTAGGAAATGGGCCACAAATCGGCCCATATCAAGCCCACTAAGCCCATGATACCGTCCTCTCAAGTCCAATCCTCCGAAACCGCTGGCAATATAGCAGTATAAATACATGCTCTTCCAGATAGCTGGCTAGGGTTTTGCTTTTTTCAGTTCCTCCTTCAGGCGACACAGAGCGGCTCAGCCAAGTGGCCGAAGTGTAGAAGCTTTTCGTGCTCTGGTCATAAGCGCTTCAAGATGGTACTTACATTTACTGTGTCACTCGGTCGCTTTCTGTTTAGACACTGCACGATGTCTGAAATCACTGCTACCACTGCTGCTACGAAACGCAGCGGTATGTTGGCCCTGATTTCGAATGACGCGTGTGTTTGCATAGATTAGGTCTCGACTATGCGATCAAGCTCTCTGTCTTCAGTTTTTAAACGAGTTGAATGTAAGTTGAGAGCTTAAGGTGGGAGGTTGGGAAGGAGAGATTTTTTTTTTTTTTGCTCTAGTTGACGCGCAGGGTTTCTGTTCTGTTTCCTGGACCAAGAATGTACATGATGTGTTTTGTTGATTTCGGTTGCAACTTGTTTGCTTATGTCCTTATGTTTGAGTTTGTGTTTGTGTTGCTTGGCATTGCAGGCAAGAGGTTTGAAGAAACATTTGAAGAGGCTCAATGCCCCGAAACATTGGATGCTTGACAAGCTTGGTGGTGCTTTTGTAAGTACTGTCTTTCCAAAGTCGACCGGTATATACTTGAGCATCTGCTCGAATTGACTAATCTATGCTTGAATTTACACATTTTGTGAAGGCACCTAAGCCATCTTCTGGGCCACACAAGTCGAGGGAGTGCTTGCCTTTGATCCTTGTCCTGCGAAACAGACTCAAGTATGCCCTCACATATCGAGAGGTCATGCCATCTTGATGCAGCGGCATGTCCTCGTGATAACAAAGTCAGGACTGACAAGACATACCCTGCTGGGTTCATGGGTATGCCCGACATCTTAGTTTCTCCTAAAAAGTCTCTGTCCTGAGGTTTTGGGGACCTTCTTTTTGCAGAGCAAGGTGCCTTAGTTTCATAAGCAAGCAAAGCTGTGATCACCTCATATTCTACTCAGAGTATTTTTGTAGTATCTGGTTTCCATACGAGATTGTTAGCTTTCATGATTAGCTGCTCGTTCAATTCCTGTGTTAGTTAGAAATATTTGTTTAGTGTCTAAGATATCATGGCTCTTTGTCCTTTATCTTGCCAGATGTTGTATCCATCCCAAAGACAAATGAAAACTTTCGCTTGCTTTATGATACGAAGGGGAGATTCCGTCTCCACAGCATCAGAGATGAGGAGGCAAAGGTTCATCTTGTTCCTTACATCTGTGAATACTTGCTTTCTACATATATTTCCACTTTTAATGCTGCTAATCTAGCAGAATATGGTCAGTATTCATTGCATGTGGAATTCTATGTATAACTCTTTAAGTGTTTTTATGCAGTTTAAGCTTTGCAAGGTTCGCTCTGTTCAGTTTGGTCAGAAGGGCATCCCCTATCTCAATACTTATGATGGTCGTACCATCGATACCCTGACCCTTTGATTAAGGCTAACGATACCATCAAGCTCGACCTTCGAGACCAATAGGATTGTCGATTTCATCAAGTTCGATGTTCGGGAATGTTGTCATGGTTACTGGTGGTAGGAACAGAGGCCGTGTTGGAGTCATCAAGAACCGTGAGAAGCACAAGGGAAGCTTTGAGACTATTCATGTTCAGGACGCTACTGGGCATGAGTTCGCACCCGCCTGGGCCAATGTCTTCATCATTGGCAAAGGAACGAGGCCCTGGGTGTCCCTTCCCAAGGGCAAGGGGATCAAGTTGTCCATTATTGAGGAGGCCAGGAAGAGGCTTGCAGCTCAAGCTTCTGCAACAGCTTGAAGTTATTTTTGCTTTCAATATGATGAATTATTCTGTTGTTGAATCAGTTGGTGAAGTTGCATTCTCTGCGTTACTTTTAACGGTAGAGTGGGGTTATTTTTGTTGTCTGTCTTGGCACAATCTGAGGTTTTTCTCTTCCAGTTCTACTTGAGTTTTGTTTTGGTGCTGTTGACTATGGTGGAATATTACCCTCATGCTATCCTGCCTCTCAGTAATCCTTCTGGTGCATTATCATTTCCTGCTTTACACCTAAGGCCTTTCGATTTTGATGGAGGCGATTTCTGAGAGTAATGCTCGACAACTCTTCAAAATATAAATGATAATTGTGGAGAGTAATCTATTATCTACTGTTATTATCCTTGTGTATTACTCTCTCACGCAAGTGCAGTGGGACAGATGTTACAGTGAGCTTGGTCTGCAGAGGTAAGGACCGAGAGGATGCTAGCTAGCACCTCGGTGATGATACCATCAGCGAACAGAATGAGACTTGAGTTCTCTTAATTAGAGACTGAAGCCATCTGACTGTAGTACTAATGTCAATGCTCTGAGACTCCAAACTCAGTAACGAGCGACAGGATTTCGGGCATAATTAGCATGCATCGAAGGAATCGGATGAAGAATGCGATATGGGATGACCCGATCAGCGTCAAAGGCTGACGCGGAAGAGCACTTCATTACTCTAGGTGGTCTCTCTCTGTCAACTGCATTCATTCTAATTCAAATTCGGTGCAGAAATGAGACAAAGATCAAACTTCAATGGTGCAAAATGAAAATTTGCCCCTTTTTTGTATCTTCTCCGTCAATCTTTCCATTACATACTGTAAGTATAAGGTCTCACGACGTTACGTTGCCGTCGTCGTCCACTTCCAGCTGCTGCTGTGGAAGACGCAGATCCTCGATCCGTAACGCCGATGCTCTGATCCATCATCGTCTGCATCGGCTCGAAATCCTGCAGATCTCCGCTCCACATTCCGGGGAAGAAAAAAAAAACCAGCGTATCGATGAGGAGGTAGTAGTCGTTTACGATCTCCCAGGAAACGTGATCACCGGCCCTGATTTTCCCTTGAAACTAGCAGGGGACTCCGCTGGATCCATCTCCTTCTCCTTCGAGTCTCTGACCCCTAGTTCTTCGTCTCTTTGTCCCAGGCCGGGGTTCCAGCATCGGCAGCATGCGAGGCAGGGGGCGGGGTCCAGGGGAATGTTCGGGAAGTTGTCTATCGCGTTCGTCGTGCTCGTTATCTGCACTCTTTCCTTCCTGTTTCTCTCGACTTTGAGTAGCGGTGGTGGGGAATCCAGCTCTCCTTCGGAGGTTTGTAGAGCTTCTTTTTCTGCTCGTTTCTTTCCCCCGAGAACATGCTGGAAACGAGACGGAGAGAGCACTTTTATCGTCCATTTTGTGGTCTGGCAGTTCCATTTCAGTTCTTGAGATCAAATGTTTCACTTTTTCATTGTCCCCCCACCCCACTTTCTGACTTAGTATTTACTGACGGAAGAGGAAGGGACTTGTGCTGATTTATCCCTGAGTTACTTGATGCTGACAATTGCAAAACGTGTTTATACGGGCATAAGCGTATGTAGATTTTTTAAGAGAACGTATCAATCCTGGAGATGTAAGGATAGCACTTGCCATTAATTATAGGCAAGATTCAAAGTTAATTATGTTATAGTTCTTCTTTTCGTATCTTGTTTCCTTCTCTCGGGACTTGATTTGTGCACGTATATGCTCTACTTCTTGCTTTGGTGTTAAGATCCAAATGAATAGCTCATGCTCAAATCTTAGTAACACATGCTGTGCATTCAGTCTGGCATATTCAGACAGTACTAAAGATTGTTTAGGCTAGAGATCCTAGGGACTGTTTTCTCTCAGAGTTGTTTATATCTTCTTGTACTTTCTGCTTTACCTCCAGATCAATTACCAACTTATTTTCTCGATACTTGTATGAGTGAAAGAGGTGCAGGTGTAGGAATCCATGCACTTGTGCTACTTACTAGAGAACCATTAGGTATAGATGAAAGTAGGTTTTCTTCTGAAAGCATTATTTATTTACTAACCAGAGCAGAATTTGTCATTTTCTGGTGTATTAACTTGTTTTGGTGGCTCCAATATATGTTAATGGTTGTTCAGTTTGGGGGCAGTTTAAATGAAAACAAGGGGGCAACGCATTGTGTAAGTGTATTCTCAGTGGTCATATAAATTCATCGCAGGGTATTGCATGATTTATGTTATTTTGAGTCACTACCATGTGAGTGACCAAAACTGTAAATTGATTTGATATTGTAAGGCCCCTTTAAATGTCTTTTGTGGAATCTGATGAAAATTTTTAGCGTTCTTTAAAGAAATTTCATAACATAAACAATCTTGGATATCATCACATAAACGGTCTTCATTTTGTATTATCAGATCACTGTTGACAAACTTTGGGAAACTGCCGCATCTGGTGGTTGGAGGCCATCATCTGCTCCAAGATCCGACTGGCCCCGTGAGTGCCATTTTCTTATTTATGGTTCCTCTCTTGTAGTTTCTAGTGAATTCAAGATTGGAATTAATCTGCCTTCAGTTTTGTTGTGGCAGCTCCTCCAGGCAAATCTAATGGCTACTTGCGTGTTCGCTGTAATGGTGGATTAAACCAACAACGTAGTGCGGTTGGTGTCATGTTTATGTTCACATTGTGTCACATTTTCTATCTATGCTCTTGTTGATATTCTGTTGTTACCAGTACTTGGAAACTAGTTAAAGACAATGTACATATAGATGGGTATAGATCTAGGTTGCTACAAGCTGTACTTACTCCTTATATAATTCTAACTCAAAATTCAATTGCAATTGTGCAAGGTTAGGTTTTTTTTCCTTACATTATTCTGTTGTGTGGGGAATGGGATTGTGGGATAACAGAAATTAATTTGTCATCTGTGTCTTTTGTGTACACTCCAAACTAAAATTTTGCTAAATCAGTGATCTATAACCCCGTGTATCACGCAAAAATTATTCACTATCAATGTCCTCTTTCTGTGAATAAATATTTCCTTCTAAATGACTGTATTCTCTAATTTTGATTTTCTTCCTCATTCACTGCTAGAGATTAACATATTCATTATGTTATACTCTGCTGTTGGTCTCTAGTTCTAAGGTAATGAATGGAGAGTTCGATTAAGAATCTTATATTATATTATGGAAAGTTGAAAATTGCTTGTGAGATGTTGCATTTATGATACTGTGCTACTATGAGTAGGCAACACTGATGTAGATTATACAGAATTCAATTGCTACATTTGTGTACCGACCGAAATTAATTGCCAATACAGATACATTGGCTTTTATATGTGAATTTATTGCCTACTTTAAGTTCTATGTTGGTTCAATTAGCTAGAGTCTTGATTTTGTTAAGTCTTAAGGGAGATGATAGTGTGCCATCTGATTTGATAAGATAAGATGCACAGCAATTCTTATGTCCATATGAAGGGCATTGCTGGTAATATTCAATGTTGAGCCATAACAAAATATTTTGCTACCTAGAATTAGGATTTAGTAATTCAGAGAAATCTAATAACTCAGAATTGAAATCATGTTTGTAAGACAAAAATTGTAAGCTTTTCTGATTTTTCCAGTTGAATATATTATTCTTGTTTTGTAGTTTTCAATTACGATTGATTGAGAGGAAAATAGCAGCATAATATCCTGAGTGGGGCTTAGATGTTTTTACTCCAGGATTGAGAAGGGATGGAGGTTGTGTTGTGTGTTATGCTACAGATTGCCATGTCATGGATTTCTTTTCCTTTGTGTCATTCAGCTGTGAAAAGTTATTAGCATAGTTTTTGGTGGCATTATGGAAACCTCCTTCTTTGAAGTTTCATAAGGCAAACCTTGGTCGCTTCTCAATCTTGTGGTTTTTTCATTTTAATTTTTTGGGAGAATCAATTAATGTATCACCAAATATGAATGTTGTTAGTTTACAGGATTTTGTTCTTGCTGATACTGCTGACTTATATGTATCTCTGTTGGACATTTTAGATTTGTAATGCTGTTCTTGCTGCACGGATCATGAATGCTACCCTTGTGCTGCCTGAGTTGGATGCAAATTCATTTTGGCATGATGATAGGTACAAATTAATATTCGAAATTTGTGCTTCAGGAAATTAATAGCTATTGTAACATGTATACTTGCCACAGTGGTTTTCAAGGTATATATGATGTTGAACATTTCATCAAGACATTGAGGTATGATGTACGTATAGTGGAAAAGATTCCAGATGTCCGGAAAAATGGGAAAACCAAGAAAATTAAAGCTTATCAGGTGAGTTATCTGAAATTTAGCTGGTGAGTCTTTCGCTAATTTCTTCCACTTAATAAAGTTACAGAATACATATGCTTGAAATCAAGTGTTTGCAATCATGCATTTGTTTTGCTGCCTCAGCTGCGCCCACCTAGAGATGCTCCTATCAGTTGGTATACAACAACTGCTTTGGATAAAATGAGAGAGCATGGCGCAATATATTTGACTCCCTTTTCACACCGCTTGGCTGAAGAAATTGACAACCCTGAGTACCAGAGATTGAGGTGTAGAGTTAATTATCATGCTCTGAGGTTCAAGCCCAATATTATGAAGCTGAGTAAATCAATAGTTGACAAACTTCGATCCCAAGGTCATTTTATGTCAATCCATCTTCGTTTTGAAATGGATATGCTGGCATTTGCAGGGTATGTTCTTCTCGTATATACTATAATGCTTGGACTTTTATCTACATCTTATTCTAGACAATTTTAATTGGTCGTCCTAGTCAACTATATGTCCACAAAATCAGCTGGGAGAAACAAGAATTACTTTGCTTATGCTTGAAAATTTTTTTTTAACAGATCAATATGCTTGCTGTTTTTATGGGACACTTTCAAAGTTGAAACCCCTACTGATAGATATGCTGGTCCTATTATTCCATTTTCATTTTTTAAGACTGCATAGCATGGAAGAGGGATGAAATGACAGTTTCAATAATTTTAAAATTGTTTATTCCTTTTACTGTGGCTAGCTGGATTCTTGTCAATCCCAAATGTGTGGATGAGCAAATATGAGGATTCACTTGAGCTTCAAACTTGCTCATGTTTGAGCTGTCAAATAAGCCCTGGGTTTTTTCATTGTTAAGGCTTGAGATGAATAAACTTCTGCAAATGGAAGCTGATTCATTACTTTTCATCCTTCTTGCTAAAATGATCTCTGGCCCTTTCAAACTCACTCAAGTGCATATTATTGTCTGTGCTCTTCTATGATTTTTGAATTAGTATTCACCAAGAAAATCTTCTTGGTGTGACTACCTACAATGTGGGGTTATCAGATTGTGATGGCTTGTGGAGCACGGTTTTGGCCGCTTAAAAATTAATTTGTTGTTTTCTAGTGAAGAAAAGACTGGATGAACTGAGAAAAAAGAACTATGGATTTCCAGTTGTTGAGATTGTCTAGTGCAAACTCTGCATCAGTGTTCTTGGTAACAATAAATTGTGGTTATCCAGCAAAAAGAAAAAGGTAAACTACTAGCCCTAATGCTGGTGACAACTGACTGCAGGTGCTTTGACATTTTCACACCTGAGGAGCAGAAAATTTTGAAGAAGTATCGGCAAGAAAATTTTGCCGAGAAAAGACTTGTGTATAGTGAAAGGAGGGCCATAGGAAAATGTCCCCTAACCCCTGAAGAGGTAAATTTTGTCTCTTATTCTGTTATAGGCTGTGTTGTCAAGTAGAGCTGAATGAGAGAGTTATGATGTGGAATGTCTAGTGAGGCAGCATGAATTAGAACTATGTAATAAGTACTTGGATCGCATTCAATAAAGCTTAATGAAGGGAGTGATCAGAGAAAATAGTCAAGAATTAACACAGTTAAGAAGATAGTAGGTACGAAGATGTTGAGGAACCAGTTGACTGATATCTGTGGAGATGGCGCTGCAAAAATTAAGTGGAAAAAGAACCTTTCCCTAGAAAAAAAGGGGAAAACATTTAATCCATAGTTAGGTTCCACATCTACTGATCAATGGATAGATATATCATTTGGTGACTTGATGCTCCTCATCCTTTGTATTCGTTTATACACATCATGATCTTTTTTCGTAACACTGTCTGTGTTATCTTAATGTATTAACTTTTATTCCTACTTTGTCACATCTTCTCACTACAGGTCGCTCTAATTTTACGAGCAATGGGCTTTGACAACTCGACAAGGATTTATTTAGCTGCTGGTGAATTATTCGGAGGAGAGCGATTCATGAAACCTTTTAGGGCTCTATTCCCTCGCATTGAGAACCATAGCTCTGTGGATCCTTCTGAGGAGCTCACTGAGAACACCCATGGATTGCTGGGATCTGCTGTCGATTACATGGTGTGCTTACTCTCGGACATCTTCATGCCTACTTATGATGGCCCAAGCAACTTTGCTAACAACCTCCTGGGTCATCGCCTCTATTACGGGTTTCGAACCACATTGAGACCTGATAGAAAAGGTCTGGCCCCAATTTTCATTGATCGGGAGAAGGGCAGAGTAGCAGGTTTCAATGAGGCTGTCATAAGAGTTATGTCGAAGACAAACTTTGGCGGTCCCCATGCAAGGGTCCCTCCTGAATCCTTCTACACAAATTCTTGGCCCGAATGTTTTTGCCAGATTGAAGCTCAGGACCCTGCTCATAAATGTCCACCTGATAATGTCATGGAAATCCTCGACAGTAGGTTGGAGAGAGAAGCAGTTGATGACTTGGACTCTCTGGTGCTAACAAATTCGACAGTTTCAGTGACAGAAAGATGAACCTCTGGGACTCAATTCATTTTTCCCCACTTTCTCCTATACCTGGCATTGAAATCTTGGAAGACCCCATTTGCGGCAAGGGTTCTTGAACCTGTTAGGTGATTTTCTCTTCTTTCAACCATTTTGATGAAATCCTAATACATTGGAGGTGTTAGGGAACAGCTACGATTCATCATTTGTTTCATGATTGAATGAATAAGAGGTAGCAACATGTCTTGTGGGTTGCTTTTTTTTTTTTTTTTGGGGGGGGGGGTGGTGTACATTTCTGGGTTGTCATTGGCCCAAAAGGTGGTACAATTGGGAAAAAAAAAAGGCTATAGCTTGGTTTGATAGGAAGAAACACAGGAATGGCAATCTTGTGTGTGGAACTGGAATTCCTGAAAAAAGATAATTTAATCCATCAAGTTATTTTGTTTTTTTTAAAACCTTGCTCTAGTTAGGTGCTTTGCCATTTCTATCCTTTTTCTCATGTCTTTTTGTTTCATTCTTCTCAAGAATTACCTCATGTATAGCAGAGAGCTGCATGAACTAATTCTAATCGAGTCAGTGTTTGAGCTGGTTACCGTATGGCAGTTGCATGTTTGTGCTTTATGAGCTTGAGACTGATATCTTCCAAAGCACCTCCTGTCACTTGTCTTGAAAAATCTACGTTGTGTGTGTCTATGCATCTGCAGGGTCTACAAGATCAGTTGTTGGAGAGCATGGATCTTTTGAAGGTAAACGGCGGTAGTAGCGGATCTTAGCAGAGGTCATTGCTATGAACTTCATCTGTTAGCTTGGCATATTTATTGCGAATTTTATGTCTCGTCCGTGTAAGATTTTCTTAGTAGCCCTCGCTGTGTCTGTGGCTGGGGAAAAGGAGAGAGGGGATGTACGACAGTATTGACTGATTTCCGAGAGGGTACATCGTCATCGGCTTTCTATTCGTTAGTTCAGTGTTTGCCTGTGTTATGGACCGAGTGGGAGAATCGACGACCCAAAAGATTAGTTCGTTAGGTTACCGGTAGAGCCCACCGGCCCATATCCTAAGCTTCCTTTCCTTTCATGCCTGCCCCCGCTTGAGTCATTGGTCACAGGCAGGCGGCGCCTCTCCTCGGTCCGGGCCACCACTGTTAAGTCAGTTCCAAGCGTGGGGTTGACTCAGATACCGTTGGTTATTTTTGCCGAATGGGGAAATCCAACCCAAAAGACTAATCTGTCATGTGGGGAGCCCACCGATCGTCGATTTCCTTCTCCTTGCCACCGGTGTGGGATTAAGACGTAACGGCCTGCTGTCTGGTAATTGTGGGCATGGAAGACATCCCTCTATGATTTGGCTTGGTAAAAGGGTAATGATGAAAAGGGAGTCGCTGCTGTGCCCTCGCATAAAACGGCACTCTCATCATTCGGACTACTGGATTATCTGTGTCAGAGTCGAGATATTTCATAGATACTAACATCCGAGTCACGGATGAGATAAAAGTAAGAGGTCTGGTTAAGGGAAGGAAAACACTTTTCAGGTTCCCCCCAATTTTTCCCTGGTTCACCCGTAAACGGGGCATACTGGATCAAGGCCCCTTCCGAGCTTTCAACAGGGTGGTGCGGTGAGGCGATGAGCAAGCGAGCGAGCGAGCGAGCGAACTGCAGATTCTCAGCGCAGGCCAAGGGTTGCGACGATTGGCAGCTAAAGGCTCCCGTTCCCCGGCCAAGGCCAGACTGAAAATCCAGGTTACGTGCATGACCCTTTTCTTTTTCTTTTTCTTTTTTTTTTTTTTTTTGCGTCTCTCTCAGCAACAAACCAAATGAGATATTGAAAATGTGAATAAATGATGTAAAATTTTAACCCAACAAAAAGGGAGGGAGGGGGGGGGAAAGGGGGGAAAATGGCAGTAAAATATCAACTCGCCAGTGAACCAAAAAGAATCATGTTATTATACCATATAGTTTTACTGTAACACAGAAATACCGTGGTTTCTCAATGGAAAAGGACAATAAAGTGGGAAAACATTTTTCACTCGAAACGGAAGGAGATTTAAAGGGAAATGCAAGGGAGGCATTTACAATCTCCTAACATTTAGCTGTTTGGCAATTTACAACCACCAACGTAGAAGCTCTTCGATGAAATACAGAATGGAAGGGAGAGTAACAGATAGAGAGAGAGGAAGAAGAGTCGGAAACAAATTGACCTGAGTGTCAACCCGAGGGTTTACTGCACAATTTATGGGCCACATACAGCAGATGGTTGATGTTTGTTGACGGGTAGTGTTGGAGAAGCTTAAGATTTGAAGTGAAATCTCCCGCAAGAAGACGTCTTCGGACAAGGATTAACATAGCACAGCAGACCCGAAGCAAGGTCTCCTGCAGGGTTGCAAGGGAAGATTGCATCTCTGTGGTGTTCCAAGCAAAGTACGTGAGGATTAAAAAATAATAATAATAATAATAATGGAGGATCATTACCTGAGTACCCTCGGGGTCACTTAGAAGTGTGTCCCAAATGTGGATGCTGTCCGTAAAATTAAATTCCTGTGTCAACAGGAGGGTGATCCATCTAAAGGCATAGAACTGGGGATTGACCTGACATTTCCAAGCAGAGTCGTAAGGTGATACACAATACTCAATAATAATTAATTTTAAAAAGAAGGCACACATCGACCTAATGGGGACACCCCTGTCCTTTTTCCATACCCTATCTTGCTTCATCAATCTTTTTATTCTAAAAGTTTCCATAAACTTTTGGCTTTCACTGGTCAATTTTTCAAGATCATTACAGCACATTCGATTCAAGTTTTGTTGGGAAATTTTATTGGATTGCATTATGAGGGATCATGTTGGGAAAAATGTTTGATTGTAAAGTTTATCAAATCTTCCCACGGACTGAATGTCCCTCCTGATCAGCTATGAAACCCAAGTTTGCTGAAGTTTTTCTGAAGGCATTGACACTCTTTCATGCACATTTTACCGGGAGAGTCAGTATCCTATTACAACCTTTCTGGTGGCGTTGATGCTATTCATTTAAAACAGGGAGCTTGTCTTTTAGTGAAAGTGCAGGGAGTGTTCGTGGAATTTGTCTTGAACTATAAACATAAATGGAAATAAGCAGTAAAAAAAACTTCTCAAACGAATTTCCCTCCGACTCTGCAGAAACATATATCAACTTAATTCCTTGTCAAACCGATTAGAGCAAAAAGTTCCTCCATGGAAGATAAACACAGCATACCTTGGTTGTGACCTCAAGATGGCGCCAAAGCTCTTCATCATGCTGCTTTAGGAGCTGCGATAACCTTGTAAGTGTTGAACGGATTCCCACAACACTGTTGTCCAGCTGCTGACAAAAGTTATCCCGAAATCCGCTCAATAACTCAGAGAAGCAAAAGAATGTATCCGCTTCAGCCGCACCCTGTAGAACATAGGACACGATGCAATAGATTGACTAAGGGAGAGCATACTAGAACGTTTGCTCGTAGCTTGGGAGGTAAAGCTTTTCAGGACAGGGGCAATCCCAGGTTATTTTCATACTTTTATTTATTGGGTCCTTATCATTCAGACCTAAGGAATAATTTGTGCATGTAAAATATACATACATTGACATGAGTTCAAATCACACAAGAACAGCTATAAGGAGACACTGAGACACAAACTGAAAAGCAATAGAAGTAAAAAGGAAAAGGAAAAAATCCATCATCAGAATTTTCTATTGCAGAAGTTCCACTACCCAATTCATATTCCCATCCCTGAATCTGAACTCACTCCAACAAGATTTCCATCGTTGAATTCAATCTTTACACGCACCACTAGCGCTATTATAAACATACTAATAAGAGGTAAACTATACATGGGATTTTTTTTTCTTTTGAATGATAAATAAAATGAGCACTAAGAAGGTGCTAATGATCATGAAAACAATATGGGACAATACAAAAGTTCGTGTACCTGACAAAAACTCGATCAAGTCTTGTAAAAGGGAGAAATTTTTTACAGGGGTCAAGTGATAACCTTCGAGGGTATTTCATACTGTTCCATTTTCTTCTCTGAGAGGCAAATCTCACACTTAAAAACCAAAAGAGTAGAAAATACATAGGAAAAAGAAAAGGATGTGAGAAATTAAAACGCATTGCTGCTGGAAAGAACCACTGTACCAAAATTAAGAATCAATGTTGTACATTAAATATAGAGGGTCAGATTTTCTTGTAATGTAAATATTGGAGAAATACAAAAAGAAAATTTCACAAATCAGTCATCAATTCTCCTTGCATATTTTCTGAGTAACCAGTTCAAAATATTACAAGAGATTATCTCAGGTAAGGGTGGCGGTGAAGACAATTATATGGCACTAAGATTGAAATAAAAGGCAATTGAATGTTAACTGTCAATTAATGCTAATAATAAAACCAATCTACACATACCATACATTCCTTTGGAAATTTTCTATCTTTTCCGATCATAAATTATACCCATTTATTGTGCAGCAAAGAAAATAGCACACGGAGAGTGACCTTTTTCCCTGTATCAACAGTTACGGTGTACGAATTTCTCCATTACAAGAGCAATTTCGATTGAACATGGCAAACACCCCCTCTTCACAGCAAACAAGGATATTCTCCCAGACATTTTGCAGTTTGTAAAATGCACAAAAGAGATGGGAATAACCACGAAAATTTCAGACAGTTCTACCATCTCACCACAACTTCGTAGATGTCTATACAGCCCGAAATTATGAAGAAAAATTGATAAAGTGAAAGACACATACCACATTATCTAAATCAGGATCGTTTCTGAATACATAGAAAAGAGGAGCCAAAACTTCATTCATTCCTTGTACGTATCTTATGCCAGGATTTAACTTTGCAAATACAATCAATATACTCCGCATAGCCTCCTGGAAAAAGTAAGGTTAGAACAAGATCAGAAAAATGCCAAGGTCCATGTAATGTAAACCAAGCAAGAAAATAGACCTGATTGGATTTTGCATATTGTGAATCTCCAGAGAAGAAGTCTATGTCTGGATGAGTGCGATGAACATCCCTATCAATCTGTTCTATAATCACTGCATCCTACGGCAAAAACACCCAAAAAAAGGGCAGGTCAGGCCCCATATATATGGTAAACTGCTTATTGTGAATATAATGTTATTTATGTTTCTAGACTTGCTTAGATCTATAAAAGAATGTGTAAAAGCAAGCCTAATGGATTGTCCAGTACAGTAGAACAGATAATTATATGAAAATCCAAACTCCTACACCACTAATACATTTGGATGTTTTGCACATCTCATATTATGCATTTCCATTATGGTAGTGCTATCCACAATACCTGAAAGAACTGATGCCAGATGCTACTCGTCCCAAGACTCAGAGGATGGTCCCCATGAGTTATTTCTGATCGCCTAAGGATACCTCTGGGTTGACATTTTGATTCGTCATTGTCACCATTTGTAGATTTCTCTAACCTCCTTGTAATTTCTGACTAGCTAGCCACGACAGTTTTAGAAACCCACATTCTTAAAAGAAGAAATGAAAGGGAAAACTCAAATAATAACAAGAACAAGAACAAATAGAAATGCAGTTAAGAAGACCAGCATATTCCGACTGCCCAAAATCATGCTCAGATAGCCAATTCGACTACATTAAGGCTCAAAGTTGTCTTGATAGTGTCATTATTTTAAAAACAAATCTATGAGAACTGTCCTAGAGAAATGTAACAAACTATTTTCAGAGGTGCAAAGGAATTAACAAAAGATAAAGAAGCAAAAAATAGTAATCTACCTGAAGCAGATAACATGATTGAGGTGGAAGACTTCTTAGTAAAGGGCATATAATGAAAGAATCTAAAATCAATCTTAATGTTCAAAAGCAAACTTGCCCTTCGAAGAGGAATACAAAGCAATATGGAACAAGCTAATGGGTGCAAGTATCTTTTACTATATACTTGATAAAAATACATACTACTTGTAAGGAAGACATTAGTTCATCATCATTTAGTATTTCAACTCATAATCACAATAATCGTTTTGTTTAAAAAACAATTTCCATCGATTTAAAGTGAGTCATACACCCAATTGGACCCACAGGGGGAAAAATGTTTATGCTTTACTTGCCTAGGATCTTTAACTACTTGCAGAATATAGAATAGCATCACATAATGTCGTAGTGACAGTCACCAACTTTGGTCTTGTTATCTGCTTCTATTAAAACAAGAAAAATTCTCCAAGAAGTAAACCTGGTAGTATAATGGCTTCAAATCTTGGTAACAGGACAGAGTCTCAGAGTCCTCATAATTTCCAGAAAAAATGTTTGGGCCAAACCTAAGGTGACTGAGAATAAAGATAGACCAACAAAAGTACCAAATGCACTTACAGGATTCATCAAAAACTCTATCTTGAAGTTTTTGTACTGTGATCTCTTCTTTGCAAGTTCAGAAGGCCAGAGCGCACGATCTGGGGGCAAATATCCCAGCAAAAGCTGCCATAAATATTAGTTGCAGGTTACAATCTAATACTTTTTTTATTTTAAGCACCCCTTATGACCTAGTTCAGCCCTTAAATCATTACACTGGCCAAAAACAGTAGCAATTAAAACATCAAGAGAACATATTCCAGTTGACTGTTGATGCGACTTATGATTTTTCTCGAGTTCAAATTTTTCAATGAATTTCCCAGGTATCAAATTAATCGCTCAAAAAATGCCATCAGACAGCCCAGATGTCATACTGCCTTCAGTCAAAATACCAACTTCTTTGCTTCGCAATCAGTATATATATGAAATATCGAAAGCAATGTCAATGGAATAGCCATACAATAAACAGAAATAACCTTCCACACCACGGGACGAATCCCCGCACCATCTGGTATTCCCTGGCACGCAAGTCTCCTCAATTCACGCATGTTTATCACCTTAGACGATAGCTGATTAAAAATAAAAACAGCTCAGTTTCGTCCGAAGAGCCGAGTTGCACAGCACCGGCATTTGCAAGTATGAGCTCTTGCATGAGCCTCAACATGCTCATAGGAGCGTGAAGCAGTGGGGAAACCTAACCTCGGCCAAGAGCTGAGACTGCCGTAAGATTTCCTCGGCGGAACGGCTTTCCGAGACACCATTTCCATCGTCATCTCTGTCCCTTGCTGAATCATCGGTCTCCGGTCTGGGGGGATCCCCAGCCGGGGCCGCCGGCGCCGGAGGCTCTGCGGCCGGTTCCGGGTCAGAGTACCTGGAAGCGTACCGGAGGATCCGTTCGTCGTCGGGCGGAGGTCTCGAGTACCAAAGGGAGTTATTGAGCCAATCAGGCACTCGCTTCTTGACCATTCGAGAATCCCCGGCTGATCAGACCCACGTCTACGAGCAGTGTAAACCACGGAATCAAACAGAGATCTCAGAGTCAATTTCCAGCCAATTCCAGGATCCCCCTGAAGCTCATTTCTCTTCTCATCATCCTCTCGCCATCGAGGGAAGACGGAAGAGTTGCTCTGGGGGGAAAAGATTAGCTACGTGAAGCCTATGATATGTCCATCATTCGGCCAATGAGCAGTTGCCACGTCAAGCTAAATCGTGATAGCTCCACGTTGACAGGCGAAGTGGGAAAAGACCGACGCGACTCTATTCATATGCTCCAGAGGACAGCTGGAAATTGCAACAAAATAACGATCTTCTCCATATATATTAAGTCATGAATTTATTAAATATTTAATAAAATTCACAAAACTAAATTAATTTTAACTCATTAAAATTTTAAATGTCAATTTTATTGGGGGCAATATGGGACTTTTCCTTTGCTCCCGCAAGGAGATAATCCGAGCCATCTAGTGGGGTCCATCATTCATCGTCTTCTCGTCACTTAAGTTCAATAAAAATGGATTAAATATATTGTTAGGTTACTGTTTTTTTTTTTTTTTTGACTATCGGTGGTCTGATTTACTGCTTGCTTTCTCATAATCTAACCCTCGGATTTTCTGAGTTCAATAGAATGGCTGGTGCTGTTTAATGATAAACAGAGAAAATCAGAGCTCGTATCGTGTAATTCTGATGGAGCGTGAGGATATGTATCTATCTACACTGCAGCTTTCTAGCCTGCCTTTGATGCGCAGATTGAATGCCTCGCGAGCCCTTGCATTTTCTTGATTATTCTTGCTGCATAGCTTTGCGGATATCAGTATCTACTGTCGACGTAGTAACTGGTAAATCGAATCGGAATCTTTATGAGATAGGATTAGACTTGTTAAAACGGGCGGTCTAGGCTGGTTTAATATGGGCTTGAAATCATTTAGACCGGTTACGGTTCGGCCCGGTTAATTAATGTGCTGGCTTGGCTACGAGTCATGATTAAAGTATATACAAACCGGCCCTGAACCATTTATCATTTGGCCGGTTCACGGTCTTCAAGCTAGCTTAATCCGTGAACCGTTAATCTTTTTTTCCAAATTATTTTAAAAAATTTTAATTGATCCAATAAAATCTATCCGTTGATTTGTGGAATTTCAATGGGTCGGGCCGGTTTTGTAACGATTTCAGGCCGGTTACAGTTCAACGGGCCTACTGCTTGTACTCGACCCGTGACTACTTCTCAACCTAATAAGAGCAATTACGGACTGGTATGAGAGCAACCCGACCCGTTTAACATGTCTAGACAGGATTAGTAATTAAGGGTTGATGCATGTTGGGCTTGAAGGGGATACTATCCACGTCTCTCTCTGATCAAATGATGATTGTACCCTTCCTTACCCTAAATCCCTAGGACGAGAGTTACGATAGTGGAAAAAAAGATCTCATGATAGATGAGATAATCATTCTTGTCCGACTCCCGATGTGACGGCCCTGACATCTGAAATATTTTTCGATCGAGTTAAGTGTATGAAAAATGATTTTCTCATGCAAAAATTTCCGACTATTATTATTTTTCTCGGTAATATGATGAGACTATGGCCTCGCTAAAAGGAGCAGCAAAAATGCAGGATGGCAAGGCATTGGAGATCGTATCGAGAAATCTCAAACCCAGAACATCGAGATTCCAGAACTAGGCTGACAGTACATATCTGCACCGATGAAGGGAGAATCTGGGATACCCCATCTAAAAATGGAAAGAAGTATTGAGTATCTAAATAAGGTAAGGAGTTATCGAGCACATTTAAATCTGTCATGAATGGTTATTATCTGCAGATGTCACATACCTTGCATGCATCCTCACCAGATGTAGGTTGCAGACAAGTGCAACTCAGCACGCTGCGTTGAAAACTGCTTATCCAAGTCTCTCTTTAAAAGGCAATGAAGGAGAGCAAGCTCCATTGCCACCAGGGCAGTGCAAGTAGACCCATCCATCCACCACACCCAAGAGGAAAAGGGAAAGCAGTGAACCTCTCTATCCGCTAAAAATGATGGAGGATACGGTGCTTATCATTGGAGCTGGCCCCTCTGGGTTAGCTGTTTCCAACTGTTTATCACATCATTCCATTTCGAACACCATACTCGAAATGGAAGATTGCTGCGCTTCGTTATGGAAGAAGAGAACTTACGATCGGTTGCACCTTCACCTCGGGAAAGAGTTCTGCTACCTACCATACATGCGCCATTCGCCCTCGTGCCCGACTTTCATGCCCAAGGATACTTTCATCGACTATATCGATTCTTACGTCTCGGAATTTAATATTAACCCGCGTTACTCGCGCTCTGTCCAACTGGCATCCTACGACCGGGAGAGCGGGAAATGGCGGGTCGAAGCTAAGAACACCTTGACAGGAGAAAGGGAAGTATATCTGGCACGGTTCTTGGTCGTAGCTTCGGGTGAAAATGGCGAGGGCGTCATCCCCGAGATCCCGGGACTGGGAGCTTTCAAAGGAAAGATTCTTCACTCGGTTGGATACCGGTCGGGACGAGAGTTTAAAGATCAAACGGTCCTCGTCGTTGGATGCGGTAATTCCGGGATGGAGATCGCATACGATCTGTCCAACTATGGAGCTCACAGCTCGATAGTTGTTAAAAACCCGGTAAAGCCGCTGCCAATACACATCGTTCCCGCTAACTAACATCTACGAAACGAGACTGACCCTTAAGATCGTGTAGATCGAAATCATGTATCCAGGCATACAGCTCCTTAAATCTCATCGAGGGAAATTATGTGTTCTACATATCAGTACTTATCGTGGATTGTGCCGATGATTTTTTCGCTAGAAATTGACTGAATTTTTCAAGAAGTTTAACTGATCTGTCAAGTGAATGATTAACAACATATGGGCAAAGAAAGTTGTTTCACATTCATTTGGTGCGATTGCTAAGGACCGATAATAGCTCCATGCAGATTCATGTACTTCACAAGGAAACTGTGTATGTGGGGATGATCCTGCTGAAGTACATCCCTCGAGCTGTGGTGGATTTCCTGATCACATCAATCGAGAAGCTGATATTCGGCGATTTGTCCAAGTATGGGATTCATCGGCCAGCAGAAGGCCCGTTCTGCTTGAAAGCTGTAACCGGAAAAAGCCCCGTGCTCGACGTCGGCACGGTTAAGAAGATCAGAGCAGGAGAAATTAAGGTAAGATGATAATGTCCACTAGAATTGTTACTCAGGGAATTTTCTCAAGTACAGAGTTTCGATCAACAGGTGCTTCCCGGGATACTGAAGGTAGTCGGAAACAGCGTGGTATTCGAGAACGGTCTCGAAGCAGGATTCGATGCGATAATTTTCGCCACTGGCTACAGAAGCACAGCTAGGAGCTGGCTGAAGGTATGAGACCCAGAAACCTCCTGCACTTTAACGGCATGCCGCTTCCATCTCGAGAACACTTCACACGGACATGAAGTTGCTACATACTCGCAGGATTATGAATACGTATTAGACGTCGAAGGGATGCCCAAGAACCGGTTTCCTCTCCACTGGAAAGGGATCAATGGGATCTACTGTGCAGGGCTGTCGAGAGAAGGCGTAGCTGGAATCGGAAGGGATGCAGAAGACATTGCGAACGACATCAGTAGCATTCTAAGTCGAGAGAGAGAGAAGTTCGAGTGAAGCTTTTTGGCCAGGAATGGCTTGGCTTGTTCATGTCGTAGTTCTATGTATACGTAGTCCTCGATATATGATGTGGTTGTGGAAGTAGGGAAAGCTCAACCGCGCGCAAAACAGCGCCTTGTGAATGGTTGAATGTGGTCTATATATCAGATGTTGCCTATATACGTAAAACTTTTATATTATATATATGTATAATCTTTTTTTTTTTTTTATAAATTTCATAATTGATTTATTATAGTTTTTTCTATATGAATTATGGTTGACCATAACTAATATATATTCGAATATGGTCGATCAATCTAATAAATAAAATATTTATATTATGAATTCTATCTATTTATAAGAATCGAACCAAAATCTCACATAAAGAAAATAAGATATCGAATCATCTCAACCAATTTAATTGATCGAATATAAATTCTACTGTATTATACTGTCTTGTGTAATAATGGATCACACGATATTTCCTTAAGATGACAAATCTGTCATAAGCCATTTAAATTAATTACAATAAAAATTATGATTACTTGGTAGGGATTAGACATATTATTAATGGTTTTGCTAATTTTTTTAAAAATAAAAATTTATAATTTAAATATATTTGAAAAAAATTGGGATGCGTATTTTTTACTTCAAAAATTTTATTTTTTTCTTTTTTTTCAAGAAAATAGCATTTATATATAATTTCTTCTAGAAAATATATTTTCGTACCCGCGCTTTTCTTCCGTCTTTCCATTTGCCCTCGGGAGAGTACTGGGGAAGAGAAAGCTCCTCTCTCTTCGTGTTCCTCACTGTCCTCGCTCCAGTTTCACTGACGGCACGTTCTTCTGTCTGCTGAATCACAGCAGCTTTCATGAGCTTAGGACTGTAACAGGAAGACACGGGGAGAGAAGGGGAAAGATGAGCACGGTGGACAAAATGCTCATCAAGGGGATTCGGAGCTTCGACCCCGAGAACAAGAACGTCATCACTTTCTTCAAGCCCTTGACCCTCATCGTCGGCCCCAACGGCGCCGGAAAAACAGTACCGACTACGCCCTCTCTTCTCCGTCTTTCTGCCCCTTTCCTCCTGAAATGTGCAATTTGAAAACTGGCATAATGGGGTTTCCGTTTCTTCTGATGAGTAATCATCAGGGATCAACCGATCAGTTCTTCTCATGTTTTCTCACTCTCACAGTGCGGTAGCTGGATGATTGCTATAGCTCTTGACTCGAGGGGCGAACTGAGGGATAGTTTATGAAATATTTAAGCGGGGGCTAACGTTGTAAGAAAGAAGAATTTTCATTTGGGAATTCTAGCGAACATCTGTTGATCTTCTGGGACATGTGTTGCTCTTTTTTTTTTCCCTGAAATTTGCGATGGCTGCATTCTTCCTTCCTTTGGCTGGTAATATGTGTCAGCTAATCGTGTAACCTGTTATTTGTCGGCCCTGCAGACGATTATAGAGTGTTTGAAGCTCTCTTGCACCGGAGAGTTGCCCCCTAATGCGAGGTCTGGTCACAGTTTTATTCATGACCCAAAGGTATGCTCTGTATGCATTGTTCCAATTCATGGACTGAGATATACTTCATTTCATCGTTGTGCTTCTTAGAGATTGAGTACCCGGACCTATAACACAAACCACATTTCCTGAGTTCTAAATCTGGCTCCAAGGTTTTTGTACCAAAGCTTACCCTTTTCATGTCTTTTATTTTTGAATAGTTATTGATATTGACTTGAGGGAAGCGGGAAAACTCATTTAGTTATTACAATCCCACTGAAGTTTTTGTCTGATTTTCTGAAGGGGTTTTTCTTTATTTATTTTTATTCCTGAAGGTGGCTGGGGAGACAGAGACTAAGGGACAAATTAAACTCCGGTTCAAGACAGCTGCTGGTAAGGATGTGGTTTGCATTAGGTCCTTTCAGCTGACGCAGAAGGCATCTAAGATGGAGTTCAAGGCAATTGAAAGTGTACTTCAAACAATTAATCCTCATACAGGAGAGGTAAAATATTGTTTTTCTTTTGATGGCATTGCTTAGGCAAGGTTTGTTATATTCTGTTGTATGGTTTCTTTATAACTGACCATAATCTAGCCTTTTCTGTCTGGAACATGTTTCTTAAATCATCAGTTCATTTGTTGTATTGTACTTTGTCTTGTTTCATCTCATTTAAAGTTAAAATTGGAAGATCCGAAAACCGAGTTTCCTTTTCACTGTTACCAATTTGTGATTATACAATCACAAGGGAGCTCTATGTCTTTTCACAGAGATTGCCTATGGTTGGGGCATCTGATGTAAGAATGTGGTAGTCTGATTTTTGATACAATGAGGATGATATATTGTCCTAGATATCCATTTGTTACAGCTTGTAGAAAGTGGCACTCCATTTTATGTGAAATATTCTCTCTGATTTTCACTAGTGACCTTTTCTGTCTCATATGCTTTACTATTTCTGTTCCAGAAAGTTTGCCTTAGCTATCGATGTGCTGACATGGACCGAGAAATTCCGGCCTTAATGGGTGTTTCAAAGGCTATTCTTGAGAACGTTATATTTGTTCATCAAGATGAAGCCAACTGGCCGTTGCAGGATCCTTCCACATTGAAGAAGAAATTTGATGATATATTTTCTGCAACTCGGTCTGTTCTTGGATTCCTAGAGTATTCTTTTTGGTATTTCTAGATTGATTTATTTTCCTGGTGATAGATATGGGTCCACCAGATATGTCTATTACTTTCTTTCCAAGACCGTGTCTACCTCACGGGTTTTATTATATGCAAGTCATTATTGACTACCAACAGATACACAAAAGCCCTGGAAGCCATCAAGAAACTGCACAAAGATCAGGCACAAGAGATAAAAACCTACAAGTTGAAGTTAGAGAACCTTCAAACGCTGAAGGATGCTGCCTATAAGGTTGTCTCTTCTTCGATATGATAAATTGTTGTAAAGATTCCAGTTTCAAATGCCATTTTACCATCTAATCTCTCAATGTTATAGATGCTTTACATAACTGGTAGCACAGTAGCATATAGGATAATAAAATCTGTTAAATATAGTGACCATAATATGATTTCCCATCGGAATTTTTTGTAAATAAAAAATTTCCTTCCTTGGAGCGATCATATGTCCTGTATCTTTAAGCATGGGTCCATTTTTTTATGTCTCTTGCTCAGGATTACATGTAAAATATATGTATCTTTTCCCTGCCAACTTATTGGTGTCTCTTTTACATGTTTTATTCTATATTGTGTTTCTCTGCAGCTACGAGAGAGCATTTCTCAGGACCAGGAAAAAACAGAATCTCTGAAAGGTCAATTGCATGAGGTGGAAGCTAGTATCCAAAATGTGGATACCAAAATTCATCATACTGAAGTGACTCTTAAAGACTTAAGAAAACTGCAAGAGCAGATTGCAGTGAAGAGTGCTGAAAGAGGAGCTTTATTTAAGGAGCAGCAGAAACAGTATGCAGCTCTTGCTGAGGAGAATGAAGGTTTATATTATGCTAAATATGTGCTTCATTATTTGTTTGATTTTGGTTGACATACCTTAATTCCGTGCAGTTTCATTATTTCTTTTCTTGATGGTTAGACACTGATGAAGAATTAACAGAATGGAAGACTAAGTTCGAACAGAAAATTGCACTCTTGGAGTCAAAGATTGGCAAGTTGGAGAGGGAGATGAATGACCTAGAGACAAAGAGTTCCTTCCTTAAGCGGTCAATAAATGAGTATATCTGGGAAATAAGCAAGCTTCAAACTGAAGCTGATGTATAGCCTCAGTGCTCTACATTTGTTTCAAGTTTTTGGTCTAGCCAGTGGTTGTAACACTAATTTTTCTGAAATTTGTTTTTTAGGCACATAATTCGTTGAAGAGTGAAAGAGATGCCATGATTAAGAAGCTCTTTGCTTGGCACAATTTGGGTCCACTTCCGGAAGCCCCTTTTAGCAATGAGGTCATTTTGAGTCTTACAAACCGAATAAAATCACAGTTGATGGATCTTGAGCTGGATTTGCAAGATAAAAAGGTGAATCTCCTGGTTTTATCTGTGTTCATTCCGCTGCTGAATGTATAGATCCTATAGAGAACTGATAATCGAAAAGGTAAAATTATTGCTTAGATATAAATATATTATGTCACACTTTTGAGATATATATATATATATATATAAATCTTCAAGAGGTCTGATTAGGAAAATTGTTTCAGAGGTTGACTGAAATAGAAATCAAGACTTCGTGGGATCAGTATATGGATTCAAATGACCGTTGGAAAAATATGGATGCTCAAAAACAGGCCAAAGCAGAGATCAAGGTCTGTAAAATGCATCGTATTGTTCTGACCTTTTAGAATTTTGACAGTTTGGATCTCTTTTAGGTGTCCATTTCTTTCCTGTAGGTTGGCATATTGAGACGCATTAAAGAGAAGGAAGATGAGCATAGTTCGTTTGAGCAACAAATTTCTAGCATTGATCTCTCCCATATTGATGAAAGGGAAAAGAGCATGGTGAGATCATTCTGTTCTGTTTTTTGTTTTTACTTTTCTTCCTCTTTCTTGTTTGTATTCAGCTGTGCAGATTAGAAGCATGTGTCTATGCATGCGGCGCATGTCTGTCTCACATATGAATTGAAGGCAAATTGCTTCAATATAATGATAATGAGTCATAAAGAAGGTCTATGAGGCCCATGCACTTGAAATCCTGTTATGATAACATAAAAGAGTCATTCTCGTTGATTTGTGTGATATATGCACAATTTTTTTATATGTAGAAGAGCCACTATGAACTTGGAAGTTTTGACACAATTAGGGCATAGTATTGACATAATTACTTGCTATTTGTTGTCCCTTTCAGCGGATTGAGGTTGAGAGGAAGACAAACCAGCTTGCTGAAAGAGAGTTTGAATCTGTCATAAGGCAAAAGCAGAGCGAACTATACAGCCTTGAGCAAAATATTAAGGCTCTCAATCGGGAGAAAGACATCATGGCGGGTGATTCAGAGGACAGAGTAAAGCTGGCTCTTAAGAAGGCTGAGTTAGAAAATCATAAGAAGAAGCATAGGAAGATGTCAGTAATATTCTTTTACTTCTTTTCATGTTGTTATCAATCTGTCCATTATGCTTTATTCTCTTTCTTCTTAATTTCAGTTCATCTATCTCTTTATCTTTGAATATCTGTTTCACTTAGATTTTCTTCTTTTCTCAGAGTTGACGACTTCAAGGACAAAATCAGAGGAATGTTGAAAGGGAGGCTTCCTTCTGACAAGGAAATGAAAAAAGAAATCACTCAGGCATTGAGGTTTGATGTTTGGGTTTATCCTTTTGATAGGGAATATGTTATAGCATAGAATGTGGATCTTAAAGTGGTAACACATGTTTGCCAGATGACATCAGCATATCTAGATCTCACTTCAATCTGCTGCGAAGATATTCTTGAGATACATTTGTTGAAATGTTGCTTACATTAATTAATCTTGAATGGTGAAATTCTTCAAATTGTCTTGCATAAATAATTTAGTGATGCTCAATGTCCATTTTAAAGTTTAAAGTTGAGAATCTTCCTGCCACAGGGCTCTTAATACAGAATTTGATGAGTTGAACTCAAGATCACATGAAGCTGAGAAGGAAGTGAATGTCTGGCAGATGAAAATTCAGGAAGTGAATGATAACTTATCCAAACATCGAAAGGACTTGGAATGTATGTGTTTTCTCATAGAATTCCCTTTCATAGCGGCTGTTTACTTGTGTTGAACAGCTCGCACGGTATTAATGACATGCTTCTAAATTTTGGAACCTCTTATTTCAGAAAGGCTCAGCTTGCATAATTGGGTAATTTTAAAGAGTGACCAGCTTCCATTGTCATATTCATAGTTGATAATTTTCCAACTTCTAGTATGGACATTTTATGCCTAGCATTCCTGCTTTTGTAGATCTATATAGAACCGTAATTTTAATTTCCACATAACTTACTGCTTCTTTACCTCTTGATCTTTTCCCTTTTAATTTTGTAAAATCTTTCTTATCTTGTGTTCATCTATTACGAGTTCACACATTCTTTGTGTTTTCACTGGTCCAATAACTGGAGCCTGTGCTCATGCTAAAGAATATAAGAGCAACTCTTTAAGAATTTCCACTGACTTTTCACTTTATAGTGAAGGTGCCAGCTATTTCCAGTAATGCGCTACATCAAAGATAGCCTTATTCCATGTCCATTATTGATTTTCATTTGGACTCAAAACTGATATATATACATGTGTACTACTTTCCCTGATTGTCTTTATTTTTAGGGCTCATGAGTATTTTTTGTTGATACCATCTTCCAGATTCATTTCTTATCTGATGTTTTGTGTTTCATTTACCTTGCTATTTTTCACGCAGCAAGAAAGAGATTCATTGAATCCAAACTCCAAGTCCTGGAGCTGCAGTATTCCACCATTGACAGTTATCTCCAAGCATTAGAGCGTGCTAAGGAAAAAAGGGATGTTCATAAAAGGTTGTTATTGTTTCACCAATAAACTTTATTCATAAACATCAGTTCATCTGAATGAATTTAAACTAATTTAGGATTGTGAGAGCACTAACAACAACAACTACACAATGTTGTCAGTAAATATAACATAGCAGATGGAATGCGCCAAATGTTTGATCCATTTGAAAGAGTAGCCCGTGCTCATCATATTTGTCCCTGCTGTGAGCGTCCTTTCTCAGCTGAGGAGGAAGATGAATTCGTTAAGAAGGTGGAAAATCTCCATTGGATAATTGCTTTCTTTTCATGTATGATTTTGTCTATATTTGCCATTATTTTTTTGGGAAAAAATTTACTTTCCTGGCATGTGATTCTTGCTAAATTATCGTGTTATCTTGATGCTGAACAATCCTAGGAGTCATTTTACTGAATTTAGATACATGGTTATGTTCTCAAGTTATCTGCATAAAATTATGTGATATGCCCTAAAACTTTGATTTTTAGTCTTTGAAAGGTCGCTTGCTTATGCCTCACTAAGAAAAGATGAACAATGATAAAATTTCTACCTATCTCTCCCATTATATGTAAGAAGTGTGGTGGAGGAGTCTCAGCCTATATTAGAAATATGAAGGAAGCAGGCTAGGGTTCTTCGTAATGGTTAATAGCTTTTCAAGCATATTAATTACTACTAATGCAAAGAGTAATTTTCTATGATAGATAGACTATTGATGAGGATATTTAGGGGAAAGGAAAGTGATCATTACCTTTCAATTCAATAATGAGATCCCGCTGACAGAGAGTTTGAGATTCTGCTGTAGACTCTTGGAACCCGGAACATGCACCAAACCTCATGAAACATTGTCTTAGTCATTAGGCCTTTGGGTATTTGATGTACCACAAATCAAACGCTACCTGATCGCTATTTACGAAATGCCTTTGGTTTTCCCACATTATGCTCGTTTCTGTAAAATTGATCAGTATTTTTTTATTACAGCAAAGGTTAAAGGCTGCTAGTTCTGCTGCGCACATGAAGGGGTTGGCAATGGAATCCTCAACTGCAGATTCTCAATTTCAGCAGTTGGATAAGCTTCGCATGGTCTACGAAGAGTGGGTGAAGATGGGAAAGGACATGATTCCTCTTGCTGAAAGAAGCTTACGTGATCTTACTGAAGAGTTGGATAGAAAATCTGCGGCCCTTGACGATGTAATTGTCTGAACCAGTAAAATTTGCATGTTAACAATGCTTTGATGCATTTGAATTTGTGGACATTTAATGTGAAAACTTTACTTCTAAAATGTGAAAAGATAGTGAAAATGAAGCGCCCTGTGGAGTTGTATGTTTGTTCCAGAACCAGCTTTTGGAGACTGTTTCCTTCTTCCACTTACAATGTAAAAGTAACCTGTACCTTATCTCACACCAGTTAGCTAAGTCATTGATTTCGTGCGTGCTAATTTACTTATATTTTTTTGTAATCAGCTTGTATGTTAACTTCCTGAGTGTTGCTGTTTCTTGAGCAAACCAAACTCAATCTAGGTCTTCCTAATACCTTGTGGTTGCCTATCTTAGGAACACCTGTTTATTAGGATTAAAAAAGAAGTTTCTCTTCTGTCATCTTTTATGCTTTTGATTGTTGGTCTTCCTGGGTCCTTTTTTTTAAGGACAAATGATGTAGATAATGCTTTCTTTGCAGATATTGGTTGTTCTAGCTGAGGTAAAGGCTGAAAAAGAGTCGGCTGAGGCCTTGGTACAACCTATTGATATTGCAGACAGACTTTTCCAAGAAACTCAGGCTTTGCAGAAGCAAGTTGATGATTTAGAGTACAAGCTGGATTTTCGTGGACAGGGTGTCAGAACAATGGAAGAAATTAAATCAGAGCTTGATACCTTGCAGGGCAAAAAGTACAAACAAAAGGCTTGTCACTTTTTCTTTGGTTGCATCTGTGAGTGAATTTTAAGCTAGTGGTGCTGCACATCAGGACTGGGGATATTATGTGCATTTAACATTAATTTTTTTTAAATATTTGTGCATGGAGAACCAAGACTTGAATGGCATAGTATAGAAGTTGGCTGAACCAGTAAGATAGAGAGAAGGGGCTTGCCAAAGTGAGATAAAAAATGCTTGCTTACTCTAGTACCATATTAAGTGGCTAATACCTCAGTCTTTCATGCTAGTATAGTGTGTCAGTAGCTATGTTAATCACACTTGGGCAATTTCTTAAATGTGGTTTTTTTTGCACTTGTGCAAGCTGCAGCCACATATTTAAGCAATTATAAGTGATGGATATAGAATTTTTATCGACTGCATTCACGTATATAGAATTCCTTTTCACTCCTGTCATTAAGATAGTTTGAGCAAGATAATTTTTTCCTTACAGCTTACATATCTCTCTCCCTCTCTCCCTCTCTCCCTCCCCACCCTCCCCTCTCGCTCCCTCTTTCTCTTTCTTCCTCCCTCTCCCTGCAGGGATAGTTTGCATAATGAATTGGAGAAGCTGAGAGAAGAGCAACGATACATGGAGAATGATTTATCAAATATTCAAATTCGGTGGCACAGTCTACGGGAGGAAAAGGTAAAATCAGCTAATACACTGAGAGATGTCAAAAAGTTGGAGGAAGAGTTGGATCATTTGGCTGAGGAGAAGAGTCAGCTCGATCTTGATGAGAAGGTGGTCTTCTATTCTTGTAGTCTTTTACTGTGCTTCTTTACACTGCACTCAAGGATTAATTTAGTCTGTCCAGGCAAGTGCTGTCTAGGATCATAGAAATTAGAAGGTGCACAAACAGATTTATCATGGTAAGGAGTTTGGGTTAAGCTAACTGTAATAAAGTAGCACATATTTTCTTTGTGCTGTTTATGTACAAGCTTACAAATACATACTTGCAATAAAAACAAAAGAAGTGATACATAAAATTATGGGAAGTGGTGTTCTTTACTCACTTTTCTTTTCTTTGCCTTGTGTTTTATGATATTTTCAGTATTTGATGGAGGATCTTGGCCATTTGGTCAAAGAGAGGGATCAGTTACTGCATGTGTACAATGATTTAAAAGATAAACTGAACCGGGAGTATGAAGAGCAGATGGAGCAGAAAAGAAGCTACCAGCAGGAAGTAGAAACACTAAACAAATTAAATTCCAAAATCAAGGAGTATGTTCTTGTTAGTTGTAATGGCTGCTTGGTGGAATTCTTCTTTTGCCAATATTTAGCTTATCACTTGGCATATCTTTCAGGTACTATGATTTAAAGAAGGGAGAGAGGCTGAAAGAGTTGCAAGAAAAACAATCAACATCAGAGTCTCAACTGCAGGGCTGCGACACAAGGAAGCAAGATATTTTGGAGGAGCTAAGCAAGAGTAAAGACCTTATGAGGAATCAAGATCAACTAAGACGAAATATTGAGGACAACTTGAATTACAGGAAGACAAAGGCCGAAGTAGATCAACTTACCTGCGAAATAGAATCCTTGGAAGACAAAATACTCAAGACTGGTGGAATCTCTAACTTTGAGGCAGAACTTGGCAAGCTTTTTCAAGAAAGAGAGAGGCTTCTTTCTGAGGTGAGTAATCACTGTTCATGGAGCTTACCTTCTGCAAAATAAGCACTACATTCACCCAAAATGACACATCTGCTGTGGTTTTGAACTTTATCGTATTCTTGGATGACTTTATTAAAAAAAAAACTTGAATAACTTGTGAGGATAATAATACTCAATCAGACATAGAAATGATCAAGGCATGGTTCCTAGATACAGTTCGCTGGATGCACTTTGAACACTCTATAATCGGCCTACATGGAATAGGGATCTGGAATGCTTCTTAAAAACTAATGGCAACTGGCAATTTTCTGTCTTCCTGAAATGGGAATGCAGAAAACCATTTTTTGACGGGTCAATTTTAGGGCTCTCTCTCTGGTGAGGCTTGATTGTTTGGCTTTAAGACTGCAACACGCTTGCAGAATTGAAATTAACAGAAGCCAGAATGACTGGAAAATTTATTGAAATACTAGAAAATGTTTACAAATTGAAAATATTATCAGATACTTAATTGTATTTAGTTGTCCAGTTGGACCCATCCTGAAAAGACTTATCTGGTTCCTTCCGGTTGATGAGTGTACCAGACAGTGCCCTCTGGTTTTGTCCATATTATTTGGGGTAGAAGATCTGAATCGTCCACATTATAAGTCCTAGTCAAACAAACGAGGATAGTCTGGCTGTGATAGTCATGCTTCTTACAGCATAAAGATCGAGTTGGATGTGCAATTGGTAGTTTGCTTGTAATATTATGACCTTTATGTATATTCTGTGAGTGAGTTTTTATATCGCAAAACAAGGGATTCACATGGGATGGATTGATCAGATAAATCTGAGCTGCTCTGCCAAAATGCCGCTATTCAACTTACCTTGAATCCTAGGGTGTGAAACAAGCCTATGTTTTGTCAACAAAAGTGCGTTCAGCAATTATGGAAGGGATCATTTTTTGGTTCTTAAATAAATGATCTTTCCTAGCTATCTATATCTGTTATATGCAACAAGTGAAAGCTAATTCAAAGATGGTGGTCTGCAAACTTTTCAGTGATGAATAGCAAAATCTGATTCCTTTGCCCAGTCACCAACTATTCTACTAAATTGCAGTTACTTGAGGAGACCTTTCTGAGTTTCCATAGGCTCATCGCAGAAAAAGAATAAGAGATCTTGTTTCAACCTTCTTGCAAATCTCACTTAGTGGAGAGGCTATAGAAGTGATCCCTCCCAGTCTATCTCTAGTAGAGAGTCTACTTAGTTCTGCCAACCAAGTAACAAGTGAGACTTCAGGAATATGCCCTGGTACCATACCAGTCTGTCCCATGGTATTTAATGCATGACAGAACTGGGCTTGAAACTTCCTCTCCTTGCCAGCAAACTCTGTCATGAGTCGAGATTGCCATACAACTGTACTTCTTAGGTTTGTTAATTAGCACTGATTTTTTAAGTTGTCACTTCTTTCTAAGAGTTCTCATTTGTGTTTTATTTCCACCCTTGCTTTCCTGCAGCTTAACAGGTCTCATGGAACAATGTCAGTTTATCAGAGCAATATATCAAAGAACAAATTAGATCTCAAGCAGGCTCAATATAAGGACATTGACAAACGATATTTTGACCAGCTTATCCAACTTAAGGTATGTAAAGTGTCATTTATGCTAGTTTAATCTTGTTCAGAGCAACTGACTGGCTTAGTTTTGGTAGACTACTGAGATGGCAAACAAGGACTTGGACAGATACTACAGTGCACTTGACAAGTAAGCTCTTCGTTTCTTTTGGTTACAGAAGGCACTTTTAATAGGCCAGTTAGCTGAAATTAACATTGTTAGACTTTATCTGCTTTTAATTGTTTTCTTAAACCTAATATAGAGATAATCAATCCAGCTATCAACCCTCTTGCATGTCTTTTGCTCTTAGAGTAAAATTTGTACTATTAAAATCTCCTATCTGATACTTGGAAATGCACTACATCTCATCTTTTGCTTAGGAAATTATAGATGTTGACACCAGAGACCGCTAGAAAAGATTTCAGGAAAACTGTATGAGCGAAGAGGACACAGAATTTCTTTGTTAAGGCAGCTATTATTTCCTTAAACATCTTTCACGACCTATTGGCTCGACATACATTTAGCCTCAAATATCCTCTTAGAACTTCAACATTAAGAATGAAGGGTTATTTTTAGGGCACTAATGCGCTTCCACACAATGAAGATGGAAGAAATCAATAAAATCATAAGAGAGTTGTGGCAGCAAACTTACCGGGGACAAGACATAGATTACATCAGAATCCATTCAGACTCAGAAGGTGCTGGGACTCGCTCATACAGTTACAAGGTATGGTAAATGTTTTTTCCCTGTCTTGATTCTAAAGTACTCTTTGTTTATCTGATAAAATACTGTTTCAAATTTGTAAAGGTTCTCATGCAGACTGGTGATACGGAGCTAGAAATGAGAGGACGATGTAGTGCCGGTCAGAAGGTAAGTGGCTGTAACCTTTTCAATATCACTATGTTCACCCAGTATATTTGTCTCATCATTTTCCAGTCCTTTGTGTTGCTTGAGTCTTTTTGCAACACATGAACTATTTCATGACAGTTGATGCTTGGGTTGCAGGTTCTAGCTTCTCTTATTATACGCTTGGCTTTGGCTGAAACATTTTGCCTAAACTGTGGAATACTAGCCCTCGATGAACCAACTACAAACTTGGATGGCCCAAATGCCGAAAGCCTTGCTTCAGCTCTTTTAAGGTGTGAGTCTTGGGATTTTTCTCCAATTTGTGCTTTAGAGATCCTTTTAACATACATAAAAATGCTGGCTAAGGAAGTTGTCCTTTTCTTTTAGTAGAGAGCAATGATCACTGGAAAAATGTACTTCCTATAAAAAGTCTACTATCAATAAAAGTGTTTTCAAATTTATGTTTCTCTTTTATGCTGAACAAGAAGAAGCTTTTGTCCTTTTGATGCTCATCGTTTTCTCCATTACTGACTTTACAGGATCATGGAGGACAGAAAGGGACAAGAGAATTTTCAGCTGATAGTCATTACTCATGATGAGCGCTTTGCCCAACTCATTGGTCAGAGACAGCACGCAGAAAGATATTATCGGGTTACTAAGGATGAACAGTGAGTTTCTTCATTCTCTATTTCGCTATCCACTGCACCTGTCGTCTTGAATTACTTTTTAACTTCTTTGGTGCTTGTGTCCCAGTCAGCACAGCATTATTGAAGCGCAGCAGATATTTGATTGACGTTTTGTTGGATCAGGCAGAGGAGCAAAGTCCAGGGTTTTACCTGAAATGTGAGAGGTTGGTGGATCAATACAATCTGTCGTCTTTAACTTTGAGGATGCTTAAGTAGTAATTATAAAACTAAGTAAATATTTGATTTCTATACCCCACAACCCCGATCATCCCCACCCCACAATCGGGCCGACTCCAAACTTGTGCAGCCTAGCCTCAGTTTGGAGACCTGACCCTGCTCAATGGATGAAAGTGAGAGCTTGCTAGTTAGTAGATATGCTTATTAGCTCAATTTCTCTGGAATCCACATAAAAGGAGATGAGACCTCTAGGGATGGCAATTGCTCGCAGAACCTGACTTAATTTGGACCAGGTCTGATCTGACCCATAGAGACCCAATAGGTTCATGGGTTAGGTTGGGTCTTCGGGTCTGACTTCCAACCCCCCTGACCCAAAGTTGCCCTGCTCCGACTTGACTCTTTTCTATTATATCATACAATTTTAAAATGAAAATCTACCTGATTTGTAAGGTCACTATCATGATGAATTAAGTTCTATTTGTCTCATTTTGTTAAAATGGTGTGAATTTCAATTATATCCGCTTTTTTTTGGAAAATGTTATTATAAATATGTGAATTTAGAATTGGGTCAAAACTGGGTGAGTTGGGTCGGATCTAACTGGTACGTGTCGAGGCGTAGTCACAGGTCATGGGGTTGGTCGGATCGGCGGCCCAAGCGTACACGGTTGGCCCGAGTATTCAGATACTCATTCGTTAAAGATGTGTTAAAATATAAAATTTTAAGTATGAAAAGTTAGTTTTGGTATTGCTTATTACATTATTTTTTTTAATTGCTGCAATTGCATTTTTCGATGCCATTTTGGAATAATCCTAGGTTTGGAGAGTCGATTGTAATTTTTTCAGGGATCTCAATCTGATCACAGGCTAATCTTAAAGTGTGTTTTGACTAGTGATATTGTATGGTGTAAAAATAAAAAAAGAATCTAAAGTCCTTCCTTACAATATTATATAAAGCTTTATAATCTATAGTATCATATTAAAGTTAAAACTTTAGGATTAAGATGTTATAATCTATGGTCTAAGGTGTAATATATGAGGATGCATTGCACTTTTACATGACTCTAATATTAACCCTGGGAAGAAGAAATAACATACCAAATAATTATGTAAAGTAATCTAACCACATGTAATAGATCAAGCTCAGGATTTGAAACTTTTGAGAGTCGATATCTGGGATTTAATTAATGGGTCTTGAGTTATACAGTACATTATTTATTCGGTGGATTAGTTAATTGTTACGATACCGGATACCATCGAGATTTAAAAAAACAAAAAAATGTAAAGTAATCCCCCTTGAGATGAGATCGTATATCTGACAGCAATGTTTTACAGAGAGGGAGCTACCCAATTAGAAAATGCTAACACTATCATTAGCTTATAGCTCTCAATCCCCCCCGATCTTCCACGAGACGAAATCTGCCACTTAGAGAATCTATAATGTTCTAGTTTTACAGGGAAACAATTACACCAGATCATGGATTTGATTCTTTAAAATGCATGAACCCTTAGAAGTTTACACCAATTGCCAGCAACCCTACCTACTGTTATTATTACATGCTTGCAGCCCTCGACGCAATGCCCTGCTCGTTCTCCTGCAGCTCCCCTTCACTCGTATCGGCACTTGTCGACACCTGCTGGCACCATTTAAGAGAGACAGAGACCATTAGGTTAGGGGCTTCATAACCCATCACTAGACTGGAACGCCGTCTATTGACTGTTTTGACTGATCAGAAATGCAATACCGCTAGATTTTCCAACTCGGATTCAGCAAGGTAACGTGTGAAGGCACCATCACCACAAAGAATCTTTGCTCCACAGCCGTGGGATTCTATAGAGCGGACAGATCCCTCATCCACAACAACTGCATCCACCCTCTCGTTCCCCGTCTTTATGTCTGGGATCTGAAATTTGTTCCCCAAAGGAATAGCAGTTATGCCAGATGTGAAAGCTTTTCATAGTGGCTGAAAATATACTCTCATTTCTGGAAGCACTCCCCATCTTTCATGTCATAATACCTCAAACATGGCTTCCATCAGAATGCTTTCCAGTATGGCCCTCAGTCCCCTCGCTCCGGTATTCTTTGCCATTGCTTTCTTTGCAATTAGTTGCAGTGCTTTCTCAGTATAATGTAGCTTAACCTGAAAGAGGGAGTAAATTATCATGACGGTATGTTTCCCTAGAGCAGAGTTATGCGAGTGAGATTCCAGAACCGAGAGATAGTGTCAGGGCCCATGGCTATTGTCCTTCAAAAATAACCTAGTCCAACCCATTCCTTGAAAAAATGGTCTTATCAGATTCATATGGACCAAAATTTTGGCTCTTGGTCCCCGTGGATGAATGAATGATCATTAGGTCTTCCTCAAGTAATTTGAGAATCTCTAAGATGTTTATGCTAGTTTCTCTCGGTTCCATCTCCCATCCATTTTATTCGGTAATTCACTAAAGCAATCATGACAATTTCTTAGGACATACTCAAGATGCTCAATGGAACTTCTTTGTCATGTAAAGCTTTTTAACAGCTCTGAATTTAAGGGAAAAATACGATTTTGTCATGAATAAGCCGGACAAAAGAAACTGCACCCTTTCTAATCGTACCAAGGAATTGCAAAAACCAGCAGATTTTATAATGTGAGGGATGATTAAAAATCTAAGCACATTTAGGCACAGCAATTAAGAAACACTTACATTGTTCATGCTAAACAACTTCTTGTACTGCTTCCCCAGAGAATTTTTAGGTTCTGTGAGGATCTGCATAGAAAACCAGGAATACCAACTTGCTTTAATGAAGGGCAAAATGAAGGATATGACACTTTTTTGACATTTTATGCCGCGTCAACCTCCAAGAAACCTTTACTCCATATTCAGGTCACGTGAGAAAAGAATAACCTGAACGAGTTGATCCTCTGTTAAAGCCAATAAACCGACAAGAATTGGAAATCGTCCAACAAACTCTGGTATGAGACCATATGCTACAAGATCAGAACTTTCCACCTGAAGATGCAAAGAGAATTCTCATAGTCCAGACATGGCAGTTGAAAGGACTCACAAAGCAAAGGGCTCTCAGTTGACTGATAAGATGAAGTAGAAGAAACCTTCAAAAGGTAAAAGAAAGCAAATCTTTAAATTAAATCAAACAGTCCATGCCCTCACCGATTCAAGTAATGATGAGGTGATTGCAGCATTAGTTATCCCACCTGCTCTCATATTAGCACGAACAGGTGCTCTGAAACCAATTGAAGAATCTTGTCGCCTGATTCATATCATAAATTAGCTCAGCCAAGACAGCTTTATCTAATGAAAATTTCTTAGTGAGTCACTTTTAGAATGCATTACCTCTCTGAGATGGTCTTTTCAAGGTCAACAAAAGCTCCACCACATATGAAAAGAATATCTTTTGTATCTATCTGCAAATTTGTTTTCCAAATGTGTTATAGGGCGAGTAGAATCTTGGACAGTAAGGAAGAATTCCACTGCATAATCTATAAGCTTTCTTAGTTTTTTTTTTTTTTTTGAGGAGTGCACAAAGAGACCGGCCATATATAACAGGGCAAGCAGAGCCAGAGACTGAGAAAGAATTCCACTGTATAATCTGCAAGCTTTCTTAGAAAATTTGAGTAGTGAAAATAGACTAACCATATTAGACATACCTTCCAACTGGGACAAATGATGTTAGTAGAAGCAACAGTACCAGTTTTTTTTTCCATATAAAATTTGAGTAGTGCAATCAGACTAACCATCTACCACATGCTTTCCAACTGGGACAAATGATGTTAGTAGAAGCAACAGTACAATTTTTTTTTTCTGTATAAGATATTAAGGTTGACAGACCACTCCTATTTTCTTTAAACTACAGGGTTACATTGCATCAGATGAAAATGCAAAATCATGGCCATGGTCTCAAGAAACTGTATTGCCCGCTAAGACTAGTGTTTTGATTGAGAGTAGCTTTTTTTAGAAAGTCACAAGAACGAAGGCCATGTTTACACCAGAATACCTGTATGTTATCACCCCGAGGATGCTTCCTTGCTCCTTTCTCAGGAACGTTTACAATCTGTTAGGAACAAACATACAGGGAAAAGAAACATGAGCCTATTAGACCCTGCACCTACACATTTCATAACCAAAAAGATGATGAAGATAGATGGGGTGAGAAAGAGAGGCTAAAACAAGAACTATGACTGACAGAAGTGTTGGCCATTGAACACACACAAACACAGACACATGCCTGGACGCGTGCACACAGACAGTAAAACTAGCTCAGAAACAGATAGATAGTGAGTCACTGATCTCATGAAATTGAAATAGAATAGGGAACCATGTGGCAACAATAGAAGTTTGAAATGTGTCCAATCAACAGTGAATCTTTATATGGACAAACTTATGTTACTTTTATGGGATTTCAGAAATTTTAACATGGAAAGTGTACAATATGAATATGTAGACATGAAAAAGGCAAATAAAGCCCTTGGCTTACAAACAAGGGAAGCTAAATGGATTTCAACACAATGCTCTAACAACAAACAAGGTTTGGCAAGGACTGTAAGAATTGTAGAACCTAATCACTTACAGTTCCTTCAAGCATTTTAAGTAAAGCCTGTTGAACCCCCTCACCAGAGACATCTCTGCTAATATTTAAACTCTCAGCCTGCATAAGAAGTGCTATGTAGATGGTAGTAAGGGTGAGCTCAACGATAATTAATTATTTGAATAAGGATCAGCAACCTTACATACAAACCTTCTTTGTAATTTTATCAACTTCATCAATGTAAACCATCCCCTGTTGGGCTGCTTGTACATTAAATTCAGCTACCTATGGGCAAAATTTTAAGATATGAAGAAGAGAGAGAAATATATTAACCTTTAAAACTGAGATACTGAATTTGAAAGATAAAGGCGGGAAACTTTAGCAAAGTCAATATATTTTCATGCTTAGCATCAATTTCTTAACAATAACTATTATCGGAAATTAATTATACCAAATTCCTATCCATAGATAGTCATATCATGTAATTTATGAAGACCATGCTGAATTTAATTCCTTCTTTGCTTTTCTCTATCCTATTTTGAACAGTGAGATTGCCGTTTCAGCCAATAGATGTTTGCTGGAGAAGATACTGAAAATCATTTTTTTCTCCATCAGTTTTGCTGATAAGAGCATTCATGAAATAAAATTAAAAAAGTAAAACTTACTGTGAGAAGTTTGTACAATATTGACTCTACATCTTCCCCTACATAACCAGCCTGCAAAAATGATAAGGATTTGGCTACCTCAAACATCTAAAGTCAAAGAAACAATCTGGTGCTACTCATTGACTTGAAAAAAGGACATCAATATATCAACCAGAGATAAACTTGCCTGAGTCAAAGTAGTTGCATCTGCAATTACAAAAGGCACATTTACAAAGCGAGCAAGTGTTTTTGCCAGTAATGTCTTCCCTACATTTGAGTATTTCAGTTAGACAGGCAATATACATGTAGATACCCAAGATAACAAGAACGCCCACACTTGGAGCAAAGACAACTTATAAAGTAATTCTATTAATATGTAGGAATTTACAAGTACAGGGTGATCATGCCTGAGCCAGTTGGTCCCATTAGAAGAACATTGCTTTTCTCTAGCTCCACATTGTCATCATCACATATTGCCCCTCCAGCTCCTGATTCTGCTTCTGATCTAGTATTAAGGCGCATTGAATTCAGTTGAACTATGTAATGGAAGACAATGCACAAGCAAACAAATCAGAGTGTCCAACAAACAATGTCTAATGCTTTAAAAATCATTATATAGGGAAACTCATCATGACAAGAAATATAAAAGGTAGATTGTAGTTGTATACGCCATTTGCCCTTTCTATTATCTTTCTTGTTTTTGGAAAATGTAGAAGCAAAATTTTCTAATTTAAAAAAAATGTAAAAGTAGCTAGTTTACATTATTGACATCATTCAACGAAGATTAAAGATAGATGGCTGTCACACCATTAATTAAATATTTTCCAAGAGCCTAAGATCACAGTGATTTAGCGAGTGACAAAGGGAAGTGAAGATTGTTAAATGATTTGCACCATGCACCAAGCACCAAGGTAGATTGTAATTACATATGCCATTTGCCCTGTCTAATATTTTCTTCATTTTGGAAAAATGTAGAAACTAGTTTTCATTATTGATTATTTTATTAATTGGAGATTTTAGAAGTAGATGGCTGTGACACCATTAACCAAATATTCTTTCAGGAGTCCAAGATCACAGCAACCAGGTGATTGATGAAGGGAAGTGAAGATTGCTAAATGAAGTGCACTAAGCATTAAACTTATCATGCCAAAGTTCTGCCCACTTTTACAGCATCAATCATGATTCTTTTACCAATTTGACCCCATTAAGCATTCTAGGAAGAAATCATAATATGAAACAAAAGGAGAGCTAACCCTTTCTGTAATGAGGCATGATATATCCGTTTATAATGATTATAGACCGCCACGGAAAGTATCTGCAAAGGTGGTATCTACTGTTGAGATTAAAGAACACAAGACTCACAAAGCACTCAAAAAATAGCAAGTAAAATTTAAAAAAAAAAAACATATAGTTGGACCAGACTGAAGATAAAGTACCTTACCTCATCATTCTATACATTATAATTAAAAATTTTGGATAGACAATTAAAACCTTTGCTCATAACTTTTCATCACACACCTTGTATATCCAGGATGCATCAGTTTTTAGAATCATGTTAGGGAGTATACAGCAGAACAATAAGAACTTTAACAAAACAATACCAGGCATTCAACTGGTGTGGCATAAAGAAGGAAGCTAGCTGGCCTATAATGAGATAGACTTCTTTTTAGTTGGTACATTAGAACAGATCCAAATCATCATTAAAATAATAACAGGATAACTCATAACAGAGCATTATGGACGTTGATTTAATCAATAATAATCTCATATCAGCCAACAAGGTTGGCAAAATGTAGTGGTAAAATATGAATCAGCAGATTAAAAAACCTTCTTAGCTTTTTGTTGGCCGACCACAAACTTATCAAGGCCCTTGCAGATCTCCTTTGGAGTAGGCAAATCTTTTCCCATGTTGGGCCCGCCCCATCCGTTCCTCTCTCCACCATTACCACCAATACCTCCACTGCCACTACTGGAGCCGCCTCCACCAGGCCCTGTTGCCCTAATCACATTGACCCCTGGGGCAAATGGTGGGCCTGGTGGGGTGTGCACAGCCAGCCCATTTCCAGCAGGGGGTGGCCAGTTCTCAGGCGGGTCTCCACCGTAGGAATGTACAGTCTCCCAAAAGGGCACTCTCAACCTATTACTGACATAGTCGCCGTAATTACTGTGGCAATCACCTTCTCCAACAGCACTAATAGAAGAGCTATTATTACGACTCTTCCTGCTGGTGCCAGTGCTACTAATCTTACCATTCCTATCATCCTTGGGGCCAACGACCCTTCCAATCTCGACAAAGCTTCCCTGAAGAGGAGCGGTCTGGTAGGGGTGGAAATAATAGGCGCTCTTACAACTGGGGCAGAGATTGATGGCCTGGTCGCCTCCAGATGTGGTGACCTTGGAAGGGTTAGTCTTGTTTGTGGCTGGATCAAGATGCACAGGGAAGTGGTGATGGGAGAAAAGGAGGTCCATTGATTTGGAGCAGCGAGGGCAGTTTGCCTCAGCCCTTATCTTGCGGTGGTGGTAAATATCGTAGGAGCCACCATGATCCCACTTGAAACGTTCTTGGACTCCCACAAGGGATTCCCGACGACGGGAGGCTGCCATGTGGAGGTAATTCAGGTGTGTTGAGATGGCAGACACTTGCATGTACTGGTGAAGTTGCTGGTGACGCTGCCCCTGGTCTGACAGGGATTGCATGAGCTGGCGGCAACTTGGACTGGTCAAGCCTTTCAGCTTCTTGTATCTCCTATTGCAGTAGAATACCCTCGTAACGTCAAGCATAACCTATTTGATAATATCTATTTCAGGCAGTCAAAATATCCATAAAAATGAGTCACAGTAAATTTTCATGTACTAGTGAATAATAGGAAAAGGAAGCTGTCATTATTTCTGGCCCCCAACATCATTTTATCCCCCAATAATTCCAGCCCCAACATCAAGTGTTCCATGATTCCAAGGTAGCATTAATTCAATAGAAAATCTATATACTAAATATGATTGTATTCCTTCCATGCAGAAGTGAAGCGAAAGAAGGGCAGGGAGAAAACAAGCCTCAGGAAGATGCTCACTGAGTAGGAAAGTCTGCAGGACTATGGAAAAGGCTTCCCACATTTGAATACCTCCTTTTCGCATTGTAAGCAATGCCCCTTCCAATGCCAGAACCACCTACACCAAACCCACATTTTACTCCCACTTCAAAACCAAGTTGCAGCCCTGGGATTCCAGGACCAACACCAGCACCTAAGCATGCAGGAAAAGCCACATTGTTTTATGCAGCCCAAATAATGTAAACATAGCCCAGCATATGACTCTCCACCATGAACAACAGAAACAAATTGCAAAAAGATAAGAGGGGCTTCCTTTTCTTGTGTCCGCTTAGATTATTGTGAGTAAATCAAAAGGATCAAAAAGCTTGATCCTGTAGCCCTGGTCAACGTAGAGTTTGATGAGGAAAAAAACTGAAAACTGCATACCACCCATGAGGCGAAGGCCAAATCCAACACCACAGCCAGCGCTAAAGCCAAAGGCAGCCCCCAGCTTCCTCAGATGCTTAGACTTCACCACAGGAAGCTTCTGTATTAGACCCTTGACACTCTCCCCATCATCTCTCCCATTCATTTCTCCCGCTATCTTTTTATATGCTCGGTAGGCAGCTCTTGTCCCTCCGTTGCCTTAGTCTTGTAATTCTTCAAAGAGTGGTAGTCCCTTTGGGTCTTCCTTTCCCCCACAGCTCGTTGAGGCAGCCAAGGCCCACAAACTTCTGTTCCTAGGTAGCAATGGTGGAAGGTCCACAAAATTGAAATGTAGAATTGGAAAATAGAATCACATGTTTCTAAGAAAGAATGAAAATAGTGCTAGAAAATATCTGGTTGCTCTATGTTATGAACAATAAACTTTACAAGAGGCTCAACATACATCTTTACAACATCCCATCAAGAATTAAAAAGAAACATGTACAAAACAGAAACAAAAAAAATCAGATATAATAAACCATTAACTCTAATGAAACTGCACATATAAAAAATGAAGTCCAATAACAAAACAATTAACATTAAAGTAAAAAAGATTTTACAACTCATATATCACCACCACGAATTCACATCATAATCACCTTTAAAAGCTTAACTAAACGATCAAAAAATGAAGCACCATCACTAAAATCGTACGGTTATACACAGCAGGTAAATATGAGAACTTATAATATTGAAGAAAATGCATCTAGCAGTAGCCAGCACATTTAAATTGCCAGCAGTACGCAGATTAGAGCTCTCTGTCCATGCTGCCAAGTGCCATGCTCGGTTGCATGTCAGATTCTATTGAAGCAGTACAACTAATTCAAGCAATAAGGACCAGCCAAGCCACCGATCCAATTTAAAATTTTAATGGCGTTTTTTTTTTATGTTATCATATAATCGAGTGAAATTCAAAGAGGCAAATGCACAATTCAGTCTGGCGAAGACATCTTCCTCTTCGCTGAGAAAGAGAAAATGGCAAGATGCAGAACAGATCATCCACATGTACGTTGGCCACATGCAAAGCGCCAAATTTGCTTTCCAAATGACACATTCCTCCATCATAATGGCCACGAAAAGGGATCTTTCATCAACTAAGTCTCAGATTATTTCAAGCAAAAAGTCCCAAACTTCTCAATTCAATCTACTACTACATAAAAACTTAAACTTTATTCGATTCAAATCTTATCACGGTCTACCTCTTCGATATGTTATCCCTGATTGAGGGAGCAGCAGCTCGACCAGCCTGAGAACAGCAGCGCCGGGGCACCTCGAGCTCGAGGGGCTCTTGACGCCGGCGTCAGGGCGGCGCCAGCAGGACGCTCGGGGAGACCGCGGCTGAGGGTGAGTGATTGAAGAGTGAGGATTAGCAGCCGAAGAACTGCGCCCAGATCGAGGCTTCGAGGATTTCTTCCCCTTCCTTCCTTCCTTCACGATTCTTAAGTTGAGATTTTCAACTAAAAAAATAATATTTATTTGAGGCCTGAAAAATAGCAAAACGACGTACGTAAAAACGAAATGCTATTAAGAAGAAATGTAGAAACGTCCAAAATGAAAAAGAAACGCACGGCGAAACGCGTTTCTACCGTTTCAAGGTCTGCCTACAATTTTTTCTGTGGCGAACGAGCGTCTTGGCCTTGTCTGAGATGTTGAAGCGGTCAAATTTGAACCAGCTTGTTCCAGGGCTTCTCGAAAGATGCAGCAGTCTGAATCAGCTCAAGCAAATCCAAGCTTTCCTCCTCGTTCTTGGCCATGCCGACACTCAGTTCTTCGTCTTCAAACTGGTACGTTTCTGCACACTTCAACTCTCCAACGTCAACTATGCCCGGCGCATCTTCGATACCCTCCGCTCTCCAAACACCTATGTCTACACCGCCATGATCACCGCCTATGCGTCACGCCCTGAGCGTTCCTTGGCAGCCTTCCTGCTGTTCCGCGACATGGTCCGCAATCTTCATCCCCGTCCCAACCATTTCATATACCCTCACGTCTTGAAATCGTGCATTGAGCCTCTCCAAGCTGATCTCGTGCATGCCCACAGCTTGAGATCTGGTTTTGGGGAGTACCCAGTTGTCCAAACCGCTCTTCTTGACTCGTACTCAAGGTCTCCATCTGGTCTTGAGAGTGCACGCTTGCTGTTCAATGAAATGCATGAGAGAACAGTTGTGTCATGGACGGCCATGATATCCGGCTACATTAGATTTGGGAAAATTGGAGATGCAGTGACGCTTTTTGAGGAGATGCCAGAGCGGGATGTTCCATCCTGGAACGCCTTGATAGCTGGCTGCACGCAGAATGGTTTGTTTTCTCAGGCTCTGTCAATTCTAAGAAGCATGACCAGTGGTTCTACTTCTGAAGAAGGGCAGTCAGGAGGAAACAGGCCCAACGCCATAACAGTAGCATGCGCACTCTCAGCTTGTGGACATTCTGGCACGCTTCAGCTTGGAAAAGAAATCCATGGCTACATCTTGCGGAATGGACTAGCTGTTGATTCGTATCTCTCAAATGCTCTAGTAGATATGTATGGGAAATGCGGCAGCCTGAATGAGGCCAGGGTGATATTTGATAAGACTGCCAGTAGAAACTTAACATCGTGGAATTCCATGATCAATTGTTTGGCTTTTCATGGTCAGACTAGTTGCGCTATCAGCGTGTTCGAGGAGATGATGCTGTCTGGAACTGATATTGTGCCAGATGAGGTCACTTTCATTGGTCTATTGAATGCTTGCACTCATGGTGGTGAGGTTGAAAGAGGCAAGGCTTATTTTGAGGCAATGACTCGGGATTATAACCTGCAACCTCGTATCGAGCATTATGGTTGCTTAATTGATCTCCTTGGTCGAGCAGGTAAATTTGAAGAGGCGCTAGAGGTTGTTGGAGCAATGAAGATTCAACCTGATGAGGTGATATGGGGGGCTCTGCTCAATGGCTGTAGGGTTCACGGTCGCATAGATTTGGCAGAACTGGCTGTGAGCAAGCTGATTGAACTTGATCCAGAAAATGGTGGGTATGGCGCAATGCTGGCAAATATCTATGGGGAGCAAGGAAAGTGGGAGGAGGTTCGCAGAGTAAGGAAGATATTAAAGGAGCGGGATACCAATAAGACTCCCGGTTGTAGTTGGGTTGAGATAAATAATCAACTCCATCAGTTCTACTCTGTTGACTTAACTCATCCCAGAACAGATGAGATATGTGCTATACTGGAGAGCTTGGTGGATTTCTTATGATGCCGAGTCAGATTTCATTGGAAGTATGATTAAAAGATAGCTTCTTTTTGTGCTTATCTGGTCCTTTAAGGTCTCTATTTTTCCAGTGCAAGCTAGTGTACTGGCCAGCTAGGGATGTTGAAGCAATCAAATTGATTTCGCCAAGTAGTTGATTTTCCGTTTGTCATCTCACTTCAAGCCATGATGCTGGTTTCTTTACTGATTCGGAGGTGTAATGTCTTCCTTGATATTGGCTCAGCAGGGCAAAACAAATTTTATTATGGCAAAGGTCTGGGAGTACCTAAGGAAGAGAAGGCCAGGGGTACAATGGCATAAGGCAGTCTGGTTTCAAGGCTCTTTTATGAGTTGGCTTGTCTATTCTCGGCTTGCCTATCAATGACTGCAATTATGAATTTAGTAAGGAGTAAGAAACTAGCCGCCGCTTGTTCTTCATTTACCCTAAGACCAAGGAGATATGGGCTGCCAAGTTATCTGCAACTCAGATCCACGTGGAAAATGGGAAGAGGAACTAACCGAACAGAGGCATGCAAAGGGTGGAACCTGGGCTCCACTATCTGCAGGTCATTTTGAACTTCATACATCTGCAATAAGCGGATCAAAGGCAATAGAAGAATCTTCCACCAGAAAAGAATACTTTCTCAACAACTAACCAATAGGGAACAGAACAATGCTGCCCCCGTCCAGCTTGCTCATTTAGACTACTGCAGCTGATGTGAAGGTTTGTACATGTTTTTGTGAATGAAATGAGAATATATTTTATCAAAAAAATGCCTTCCTAGATTAGCAAAAGGCTCGTTTAGTATGTAGGAACCCTTTAAAAGTAACAATAAGAGGAAGCAGCATAAGTAGCACTGTGTCAAATTAATCCCCTTGAAATTGCAGCTGCAGTGTTTTATACAGAGGGAGTCAGCCGATTAGAAAATGCTAACACTATCTTAGCTCTCTTTTCCATCACATTCCCTATCTTCTGTTGGACTTATTTATCAGCCACTAAAATCTATGTTATCGTACTTTTACAGGGGAGTAGTTACAATGAATTTTGAATTTGATTCTAAGAAAAATATGAACCCTTAAAAATGTTTACACCAACTGCAACAGTGCTAGTGTTATTACATACTCACGGCCCTTGTGATGCCCTGGTCAGTCTCTTCTGGTTCCCCTTCGTTCGTAGTGGTGTTTGTTCCTGTCTGTGGACACCAATTAATAGAAACTACCATTAGGGGCTGATGAAAGAGCTTTGATAGCACTAAACGAGAACACTGCCAAAAAAAAAAAAATTCTTTTGACTGATGGCGAATGCAATACCATTGAGTTTTCCGCCTTAGAATCAGCAAGGTAATGCTTGAAAGCACCATCACCGCGAAGAATTTTTGCTCCACAACCATGAGCTTCTATGGAGCCCACAGATTCCTCATCCACAACAATTGCATCTACCCTTTTGTTTCCTGTCTTTATGTCTGGGATCTGAAAATTTCCCCCCAGGAAAGGCAATTATGCCGTGTGCTCAATATCAGAAAGCTTTTCGGAATGACTGAAAAATTAGATTTCCCACATTCGGGTGCACTTTATCTTTTATGTCATTACCTCAAACATGGCTTCCATCAGAATGCTTTCCAGTATGGCCCTCAGACCCCTTGCTCCCGTGTTCTTCGCCATTGCTTTCTTTGCAGTTAGTTGCAGTGCTTTCTCTGTATAATGTAGCTTAACCTGAAAACAGGAAGTAAATATCATAATGTTATCCTTCTTTATAGCACAGTATTACATAAGTGAGATTCCAGATCCAAGCAATAGTGTCACAGGTCCATAGCTATTTATCCTAAAGAAATAAACCGTCAAATGTTATTACATGAAGTGAGATTAAAAATCTAAGTGCATTTATATACAAGGCAAGAGTATTTCAGACAAACTTACATTGTTTATGCTAAACAACTTCTTGTACTGCTTCCCCAGAGCATTTTTAGGCTCAGTGAGAACCTGCATAAAAAATGGGGGTGACAACTTGCTTCATTGAAGGGTAAAATTAAGGAGGTGACACTTGTTCTCCCTTTAGGAGTCATTGACCACCGAGAAATCCATAATCCCTATCAGATCACAGGAGAAAAGATTATAACCTGGACGAGTTGATCCTCTGTTAAAGCTGATAAACTGACAAGAATTGGAAAGCGTCCAACAAACTCTGGTATAAGACCGTATGCTGTAAGATCAGGACTTTCCACCTGAAAGTGCACAGAGAACTCTCACGGTGCAGATTTGGCTGTTGAAATGACTCAAGAAGCAAAGGCCTCTCACAAGAATGATATGTGTGTGGGATGAAACCGTCAAAAGGCAAGCTGAAGCAAAAATTTTAATTAAAGTGAACAGTCCATCCCCTCACCAATTCAAGTAATGATGACGTGACTGCAGCTTTAGTTGCTCCACCAGCTCTCATATTAGCGCGAACAGGTGCTCCAAAACCAATAGAAGAATCTTGTCGCCTGGTGTATGTCTAAAAGAGGTCAGCCGAGATAGCTGCCAATGCTAAGAGGAATTTTTAGAGAGGCACATCCAGAGTGCATTACCTCTCTGAGATAGTCTTTTCAAGGTCAACAAATGCTCCGCCACATATGAAAAGAATATCTTTTGTATCTATCTGCAAGTTTGTTTTTCAAACATGTTATAGGGCTAACAGAATCAGAGATCGTGTGGAGAAATTCCACTGCATAATCTGTAAGCTTTCCGAGGAAATTTGAGAAATGCAAATAGACAAATCATATTTTTAAGGAAAAAAAAAAGTCCTTCCAACTGCAAGAACTGATAGTAACAGAAGCAACAGCAGAGTTTTGCTTTAAAAAATGTGAAACCACTAAGTTTCCCTCATTCGTTTAAACTATGGTTTACAATGCATCAGATGAAAATACAAAAACGCAGACATAATCTCAGGAAACAACATAGATATATATATATATATATATATATATCTCAACAAGTAAATCAAGAAACAGAATTGCCTTCATACTTTCTCAAATCTGATGATTGAGAGAATAATTCTTCATAGAGTTACTAGAATGAAGGCCATATTTACACAAGAATACCTGTATGTTATCACCCCGAGGATGCTTTCTTGCTCCTTTCTCAGGAACATTTACTATCTGTAAAAGGAAAAAAATGTACATCTAAAATAAGCATGACCCTATTTGAATTATGAAGCTATGCATTTATTAATAAACAAGCTAAACAAATAGAGAGGGTAAGAGAAATAGAGAACAAAACTATAATAGAAATTGAAAGGGGCAGGTCTTCCATAGAGAGAGTAAAACTGGAATTGAAGTAGGTAGAGTGGTGGTAAATTGATTTCATGAGATTGAAATAAAGTAGAGAGTTGAGTGGCAATACCAAGAAATTGAGATATAATTAGCAATCAACCCCAAATCTTTTGGACAAACTTATGTTTCTTTTAAGGGCACTGCAGATATCTGCACTAATTTACTTTCACGGGTTTCCAAAATATCTAGACATGGAAAAGGGTATGATAATGTCCTTTGCCTACAACCCAGGCAGCAAAATGGATTTCTCGGTACCATAATGCTCTATCAACAGCCAAGCACGTTATTAATGGGACATTTGGTTAGGACAGTAAGACTAGCAGAGAAAGATGTCTTACAGTTCCTTCCAGCATTTTAAGTAAAGCCTGTTGAACCCCTTCGCCAGAAACATCTCTGCTAATATTTAAACTCTCAGCCTGCAAAACAAGTGCTATCTTGATTTTGAAGGGAGGAAGGGTCCCATAACCATTTATTATTCAAATTAAAGACTGGCAGCTTCATGTACAAACCTTCTTTGTAATTTTATCAACTTCATCAATGTACACTATTCCCTGTTGAGCTGCTTGTACATTAAATTCAGCTACCTATGGAAAAAGGGAAAATGATTTTACTGGTAACAAGCATGGGCAGATTCCAAGATAAGAGATGAAGAAAAGCTAGAAATAAAATTAAAATTCAAAATTGAAAACATAAATTGACAGATAGCATTAGCAACTTTAGTCGAAATAATAATTGGCATACTGTGCATCAAATTCTTAACCAGATCTAAACTACTGCCGGAAATTATATGTATCAAAGTCATAGTCATAGCTAAAAACATTATTTCCTTCTTTGCTTTTCTGTAGCCTGATTTGAGCAGCAGGACTATTTCATTTCAGCCAACAGATGTTTGCAAGAGAAGACAACAAAAGTAATTTTTAAGAGTTTTGCAGAGAAGTGCAACCTGAAATGCAGAATTCATGAACAAAGAACATGGAACTTACTGTGAGAAGTTTGTACAATATTGATTCTACATCTTCTCCAACATAACCTGCCTGCAAACATGTAACAATTTGAATGTATCAGTTAAACACCTTAAGTCAGAGCACATCTTGGAGCTGAACATTAATGTGAAACCAAAGCATCAACATATCAACCAGAAATAAACTTGCCTGAGTCAAACTTGTTGCATCAGCAATCATAAAAGGCACATTGACAAAGCGCGCAAGTGTCTTTGCCAGTAATGTCTTCCCTATTCATGAGCATTTCAGTTAGATGGGCAATCCACATGAAATACCCAAGATAACAACAACAAAAGAAATACTGCAGAGCAAAGACACCCTACAGCCTAATTCTGCACAAGTAGGCTTTATGAGTGCAGTTGTCATACCTGAGCCGGTGGGTCCCATGAGAAGAACATTGCTTTTCTCAAGCTCCACATTGTCATCACAATCTATTGCCCCTGTAGTTCCTGATTCTGTTCTTGACCTAGTATTAAGGATCACTTAGTTTAGTTGAAGTATCTTGAAGATAGCTGTAAAAAATGTGAAAAAACCAAAAATGAAATGATCAATATCTAATTCTTCAAAACTCATTTCCCCCTCATGAATGGAAACCTATCAGATCAGCTTAAACAAGGAATAAAATTTATAGATGATATATGCTGTTTGCTCTTTTTCCATCGTTTCTTCTTCTTTCTGGAGAAATGCAGAGGCAACCAGTTTACATTGCTGGAGTTGCCATTCCTTGGAGATTTAAGATTAGAAGTAGATGGCAGCGACAACATTAACCAAGTACTCTTTAAGAGCCTAAGATCACAGTGATGATCTTCTGCATGATGAGGGGAATTGAAGATTGGCTGAGCAATAATCAGAAAAGTTATAGTGAAAAAGTTCTGCCCATTTTTTCACATTTTCTTCAATGGAAAAAGGAGGCCATAGGAGAGCTAACCCCTTCTGTAGGGATGCATTGTATATTCGTTTATAATGGTTATATACGGCCACGGAAAGTACCTGCAAAGGAGGCACCTGCTGCTGAGTTTAAGAGGACAAGAGACTAACAAAGCATTCAGAAAATAGAATAAACAACCTATGGTTGGGCCAGATTGAAGAAAAACTACCTTAAATCGTGATTCTTTTATGATAGAGAAACTGGACAGACGTTTAAATCCTTTAGGCATAACTCTTCACCATACAACTTGCATACAAAGCATGATCTGCTTTTTGGAATTATACAGGCACAAAGTGGGGTAAACAGCAGGCTGGAAAAACAACTCGAAGAACAAGTGAAAACTGGATATTCAACTGATGAGGCAAGCAGAAATAAGCTCTTAGGCCTATGATGAGATAAACTTGTTTTTAGTTGGCACACAAGTGGAAGCATGTAATTATCAGAACAAGAGCAGGACAACTCATAACAGACCATTACAAATGCAACTGAACAATATGAATCAGCCAACCAAAAGAGCAAAAAGTTAAAACCTTTTTAGCTCTTTGTTGGCCAATCACGAACTTGTCAAGGCCCTTGCAAATCTCCTTAGGAGTTGGCAAATCCTTTCCCAGGTTGGCCCCGCCCCATCTGTTCCTATCCCCACCATTACCTCCAGCACCTGCATTGCTACTACCGGATCTGCCCCCGCCAGCAACTGGCAGCCCTGGCGGAGTGTGCACGGCCAACCCATTTCCAGCGGGTGGGACCGCAGGGCCTGACCAGCTCTCAGGTGGGTCCCCTCCATAGGACCGCAGAGTCTCCCAGAAGGACACTCTCAACCTATTATTAATATAGTCATCGTAGTTACTGTTGCCATCACCTTCTCCAACAGCAGGAATAGAAGAGCTATTATTAGGAGAATTCTTGCTGGTGCCGGTGCCGTTGATCTTTCCCTTCTTCTCATCCTTGGGGCTAGTGACCCTCCCGATCTCGACAAAGCTGCCCTGAAGAGGAGCAGTCCGGAAGGGGTGGAAATAATAGGCAGTCTTGCAATTGGGGCAGAGATTGATAGCATGGTAACCGCCAGATGCGGCGGTCTTACGGGTGTTGACCTTGGTGGTGGTGAGATCGAGATGAGGAGGCATGTGGCGATGGGAGAAAAGGAGATCCATAGATTTGGAGCAGCGAGGGCAGTTGGCCTCGGCCCTAATCTTGCGGTGGTGATGAGTATCGTCAGAGCCACCGTGGTCCCACTTATAACGCTCCTGGACTCCGATGAAGGATCCCCGACGACGGGAGGATCCAATGTGGGAGTAATTCAGGTGGGTCGAGATGGGAAACACCTGCATGTACTGGCGGACTTGCTGATGTTGCTGCCCCCGCAGCTGGCCCAGTGAGAATCGAGTCAACTGCCGGCAGCTCGGACCATCCAAGCCTTTCAGCTTCTTGCATCTCCATATTGCAGACATAGAGACAGAGAGAGAGAGAGAATTGCGAAAAAAGCAGATGCAGATGCGAAAAGGATAGCAAGCCCGGGGATCTGGCAATGCTACTATATTGTACAAGTGAACATGCACTTGTCTCTCTATTTATATCTTATACGACGACACAGAGAGATGGAATGAATGACAGTTTCCACTTCCTTTCTGCAGTTTCTGCTTCTAAACTCAAAGCTACACAGGTATAGAAGAAGGAGATTGGGTAAGGTTAAAGCGGGAATGGCTGAAAGCGAGAGATGTGCCAAGAAAGAGAAGCGAGAAGGGCCAGAGTATAAGTACAGGAAGAGGCAGAAATCCCACCACCATCACCAAAACACCCGCACTTCAAGCTCGCAGCATCTGCTTCTCCTCCTCCTCGTCCTCCTCATATTACATGCCAAGTAAGCTAGCGAGTGTCCCGGTTTCTCTCCTCTCCTGCCTCTGGCTTCTCTCCGTCAGTAACTACATTTACTATTTTTGACAGTTTGACCGCTTATTTGTCGTCAAACAGTCATCACTCACATTCCTATTTCCATGCTTTCCTCCTCATCCACCCGCTTAACTCTTCCTCGTTACCAGATCCACTGGCGTGGGTCTGGTGGGAGTGGGGGTGGGGGGAGGGGGATTCAATCCTGACCGTCCATTCCCCTCCTCAAACCTATTTATTCCCTACTCCTCTCCCTCCGCTCTTCATCGCTCTCTACTACTATTTTCGGGTCTCAGGGGCGCGAACCCTTTGCAATGGATCTCTCCGTCGACAAAGCCGCGGGCGGGCGCGAGTACAAGGTCAAGGACACGTCGCAGGCCGACTTCGGCCGCCTAGAGATCGATCTCGCGGAGGTCGAGATGCCTGGCCTCATGGCCTGCCGTGCAGAATTCGGCCCTTCCCAGCCCTTGAAGGGCGCCAGAATCACCGGATCGCTCCACATGACTATCCAAACAGCCGTCCTCATCGAGACCCTCACCGCCCTCGGAGCCGAGGTCCGCTGGTGCTCCTGCAACATCTTCTCCACCCAGGACCATGCTGCCGCTGCTATAGCCCGCGACTCAGCCGCCGTATTCGCGTGGAAGGGCGAGACCCTTCAGGAGTACTGGTGGTGCACCGACCGCGCCCTTGACTGGGGCCCTGACGGTGGCCCCGACCTTATCGTCGATGACGGTGGTGACGCCACTCTACTTATCCATGAGGGCGTGAAGGCTGAGGAGATCTATGAGAAAACCGGCCAGCTCCCGGATCCGGCCTCCACTGACAATGCCGAGTTTCAAATCGTGCTCACCATCATCAGGGACGGCCTGAAGACCGACCCTCAGAAGTACCACAGAATGAAGGACAGACTTGTCGGGGTGTCTGAGGAGACCACCACCGGTGTCAAGAGGCTGTACCAGATGCAGGTTAATGGCACTCTCTTGTTTCCCGCCATAAATGTCAACGACTCTGTTACCAAGAGCAAGGTATGGATTTCTCTTTTCTTTCAGCTAATTTTTCTTTCTCCTTTATTCGGATTGGTTGAGCTTTAGATCTGATATAGATCTCAGTTGACCTACTTCTGATCTAACTGTTTGGCTTATCATGTTTCCTGAAAAATGATATGCAATTTCGATGGTGTCTTAGTTTTTGAGCTGACTCGAATTCTTTAAATCAACAATCTGACAGTTTGGTTTGTCATTTTGCCTTGAAATACAATGTTTGGTTTTGATTGTGTCGTGACTTTAGATCTTACTTGCTCTCTTTGGAGCCAACATTCTCAAATATGGATTTCCTTTGTTGTGTTTCTATGAGGATTCTTTTATTGATGTGATCTGAGAGTGTAATATTGCGAATTGAATATTACCTGTTGAACATTTATGCATAGTTATGGAGGATTTTGTTGTCATGTACTGCCCTGTTGTTAAAGAATGACATGGAACCTCTAATGAGATTGAAGGAATTTTTTGCTTGTGATATTGTTCACGTTGGGAAATGCTCTCTGTCCGGTACACTTTGTTAAGTTGAATCGGTATTGGGTTCCTATATTATTGCCCAAATATCTCAAAATGTGTCTGTGCTGAATTTTGTGTGCGGAAAAATGGTTAATCTGATTGAATTGGCCTGACTTAACGTCTTTGGGGGCCACTGAACAAAATCGAAGTCTTCTGCTTGTTGGTATCTCTTGAAGAGATTTCTTTTTTGTCAACCAATAATGCCGGCTCTAATGCTAGCAATGTTTTGTTTAAACTTTTTGTCCAAGATATCTGGGTCCTTTTGTGATCAATCTCTGTTATTGGCCTTGATCTATAATCTTGGTAGTTGATCGGCTTCTGTCGATTTTCTTCCCGGATTTTAAACAGTAGTTGGCTTGATTTTAGTATTATGACTGACCGAATGGGTTTGTTTTGATACGGCAGTTTGACAACTTGTATGGGTGCCGCCATTCTCTGCCTGATGGTCTCATGAGGGCAACCGATGTCATGATTGCTGGAAAGGTTGCAGTGGTTTGTGGATATGGTGATGTCGGCAAGGGCTGTGCTGCAGCCCTCAAGCAGGCTGGTGCCCGTGTGATCGTTACCGAAATCGACCCTATCTGTGCCCTCCAAGCTCTCATGGAGGGTCTCCAGGTTCTCACCTTCGAGGATGTTGTCTCCGAGGCTGACATCTTCGTCACCACCACCGGCAACAAGGACATCATCATGGTTGACCACATGAGGAAGATGAAAAACAATGCCATCGTCTGCAACATTGGCCACTTTGACAATGAGATTGACATGCTTGGGCTCGAGACATTCCCGGGCGTGAAGAGGATCACCATAAAGCCCCAAACTGACAGGTGGGTCTTTCCAGACACCAGCTCAGGCATCATTGTGCTGGCCGAGGGGAGACTCATGAACCTGGGTTGTGCCACTGGCCACCCGAGTTTCGTGATGTCCTGCTCGTTCACCAACCAGGTGATTGCCCAGCTGGAGCTGTGGAAGGAGAAGAGCTCCGGCAAGTATGAGAAGAAGGTCTATGTGCTGCCCAAGCACCTAGACGAGAAGGTGGCTGCCCTTCACCTCGGGAAGCTGGGGGCCAAGCTCACCAAGCTCACCAAGGAGCAAGCCGATTACATCAGTGTGCCCGTTGAAGGTCCTTACAAGCCCGCCCACTACCGATACTGAGTGGAGAGGAAACCAAGGGCTGTTACTGTTGGAAGATCTGAGTCCTGTTGTTTTGGACTGTGTTTTTGGTAATACTAGTAAGAGCTGAGCAGCAGATTATTCTCTCTTTGATGAAGCAGATTTTTCTGCCCCTCTTCTGTTGGGGAAGGGAAGAAAGATACTTGGGCTGGGCTGGGTGCTTGGGGATGTCTTGTAATTGCTGCAATCAAATTTTGCTGCGCCTAAAATCCTATTTGATTTAATTTTAATTTCCCTTTTTTTTTTCATAAATTTCCACGGAGAAACATGTTCAGAATCCGTGTCGATGCACCTTATCAGAATACTATTATTATTAAAGGATATTAATGGGAAGAAATAATTTTCGCCCTTATAATGGGTTGGACAAACATTCAATTGACCAGATACGCGCATTGTAGTTTTCATTCGCCTAATAAATATATACATATGTACCTACCCCTAACCACCCTTCTAGCACGTCTCTCTATCCCTCACTCTCTCTCTATCACTACACGTGTCTCGACAACACTGATAAGAGAAAAAGGTATCGTATTTATTCTGCTCTTTTTTATCTTTTTCTCTCATTTTGCTAAAAAGAAAAAAACAAAACAAATTCGATCGCCTGCCTTCCTCAGGAGAAAGATTTGGAGCTCCGTGTCAATTGCGTAGGGCTTCTTCCCCTGATCCGAGAGCGGGAGAGAGAGAGAGAGAGAGAGAGATCGCGACGATGTTGTCACTGCAAAGCGATCCTCGGCTCCACCTGCAGCAGCTGCAGAATCAGCCGCCCCCGACGACGCAGCAGCGGCAGCTCCAATTGGCTCCGTACGGAAACGAACCGCAGCTCGACGCGCCTGCTTCTTCTGCTCCTTCCTCCTCCTCCTCCTCCTCCTCGTTCACTGCTTCGGAAGCTGCTCATCTCCAGGCTTCCCAGGCTGCGGGCTCTGGTGATGGTTCTTATTCTTCTCCATCTCGTGATTTTCACTTTCGATTGGTTCTCTTTAGGTTTTCGTTGCTGCTATTCGTTCGATGGTGTTTGTATATGAAGTGTGGAATCGAACTCTTGTATTGTTACTGCATGGACAAGCTGTTGAGGTTGAATCGATTTTATTTTATGGAATTTTTCCCCTCTCTTTTGCATCTGGGTAGTTAGGGTTCCGCGAACAAGATATTGTTCTGTGTTCATCATTCTTTCTGATGCTTGGACTTGGTTTATTCTGTTGCCAGTCCAGTTGTCAGATTCACGGAGTTCCACCGGGGCTAGCTGTGGTCATCATCTTGCAATCCCTACTTGAACTCTTTGATATTCTCTTTAGGGGGAAAGTATGTTGGGAGTCAGGAAAATTCCACTAACGTTGTGAAACATTTTGCACATTGTTATAAAAAGAAAAAAATGTACAATTTTATATTTGACTTTTTGTTTTGTAATAATGTTATATCAAAGGTCAATTTAGGCTATTGCTTATAAATTTCGCTGATACTCAATGGATGTGATGTCATTGATAAATTTTGGTGAGGCCTCCAGTGTTTGTCTGGGGCTGGTGGGAAGCCCCTGCCATCTATGTGCTCGGATTCTTTTCTTAAATTTAATTCTTTTTAAATTTAACATTTCTTTATTTTAATAAATATGTTTAATATTAATGAAACTGAACCGTGTCAATTTGACAATGATGGTTTTTTTATGAAAATAGAAAAGGTTTTGTACGAACTTATACATTTTTTTAATTGTTTAGTGAAGTGTTTTATTTTAAAAAAAAGTGTATTGTAACTTCCATGTAATTTTCCTATATAATCTCTGCATTTTCTGTGTTGCTTAATGAGAGTGAAAAATCAAATAAGATTGACAAACCATCTATAAGCTGGATCACATGAATTTTTTGTTGTTTGTCTTAGTTAATTGGTCATTTTTGCATGTTTAGGTACTACTGTTTCTCTGTCATCAGGTTATGGAATTGTCAATTTATTGACTTTCTTTTGATAGAAGATATAGAGGCACAATTGTACTAGCTATATGCTGTGGATGGGGTTATACAAGGAAACCTTCTCAATAAAGTATCATGTTCGTGCAAAATAGTTTGTCTCCACCATAAGGCTTCTCCTTGAGATCATTGTTTGATATTGAGTAGCTAGGATAACTGTATTTAACCTGTTTGGCTAATATTTTCTTCTCTCTACATCTTGTTTGGCAGACAATCTTTGGCTTTAGAGAGAACCTTTGAATGTGTGTATTTGTTGAAAGCAGTGTTTATTACTATATGTAGAAAGGACATTATATTTTGGTTCACATTCTGATATGGTTATTTTGGTGAATGCATCTTTATGTTTTTTTTTTAAGGTTGGTATGAATATCTGGAACTTTGACAAATGTTTGTTTCATGTAGTCAATGAAGACATTCTTATGGTCGTTGCTCATCAGAACTACAAATCTGGAAACTATAAGCAGGCACTGGAATATAGCTATGCTGTTTATGAAAGAAACCCTCAGCGAACTGATAATCTTCTTTTATTGGGTGCGGTCTATTACCAGGTAGTTTCATTTTTCTGCTGCAAGTTAGATGTTGGAGAATAATTGAGCTCATGTCTGTGCGCTTACATCTCACCATTTCTTTTCTGTTCTTGTAGTTGCACAATTTTGATATGTGCATTGCAAAGAATGAGGAAGCTCTCCAAATTGATCCTCATTTTTCTGAATGCTATGGTAATATGGCAAATGCCTGGAAGGTAACGATGGAATAAATTGACAGTTGCAGCCCTTAAATGTGTGGGCGAATACGTCTCTAATCTTTTGTTGCATCTGTGCCTCAGGAGAAGGGCAATATTGATGCTGCTATTCGCTACTACTTGATCGCTATTGAGGTGGGGTAATTTTGCTAAGTGTATGCTCTAGTCATCTTTAATATTTTCTTGTCCGACTTTGTTGGTTCTTATTATTTATGCGAGTAATCTGGCAATTGGGTACTGCTTTTCTGGCTTCAAATTTGATTTATATCCCACAGTTGCATGCTGAGCTTGCTATTGGCGTATTGTTTGATTCTGATTATAGCTTAAATTAATTTTATTATATCACCTACAATATTTTCCTTTTTTGCTGTAATATGTTGTTACTATGACTCCTGGGCTTATTTCATGTGCAGGCCGTATTGTTTTATTATTGGTTTGACTATATCAGTTTACTGTTATGTCTATAATAATGTGTCATTTTTTAGGGCCTGAGTTAGGGTGCTTTAGGAGTGTTCTTATAAGAGTCATTTAACATTCACAGAGATGGAGTTCTATGTATTGCTTAATTGAAATATTAAAAAAATTTAAATGTAATGTTGCATTATAGATGAAAACAAATAACTCTTCATTGCCAATTTGTCACATCTGCTTTTCTGAATTGTGCCAGACCAATCTGATCTTCTATTTCCATGATTTTTTTTTGAGAGCGATCTTCTATTTCCATGTCATGGGTTTAATAGAATAATTGAGAAACTCTTACAGTCATGCCTTTGTGATGTACCTAATCAATTAGTATAACCAACTGTTTTTTGGTTAAATAATTTTTTTGGGGAAACTTTTATTGTTCATGTGGTGCATAATGTCACTACTCAAAAAAAAAAAATGCGGTGCATAATGTCTTCTCCATTTATGCTCAAGAGTGCATTATCTATATCTTTTTGGTAATATGCAACATTTTTTTCCCATTGAAACAAGTCTGGTTGCATTTTCAATTTGCAGCTGCGGCCCAACTTTGCTGATGCTTGGTCTAATTTAGCAAGTGCATACATGAGGAAAGGAAGATATGGTGAAGCTGGACAATGTTGTCGACAGGCCCTTGCTCTGAATCCACGTTTGGTACAGAGTTTTGTTTTTCTCCGTGAAGTCTATCTTTCTCAATTTCTATATTATTCGATTGTATTGTATCTCCAGTCTTATAATACTGTTGGTGTACATTGACATTCACATCTCCTAATACTATTGGTGTAGGTTGATGCTCATAGTAATCTTGGAAACCTGATGAAAGCTCAAGGATTGGTGCAGGAGGTGGGACTAAGTGTAGAACTAATCCTTCTATCAGGGAGTATTTTTTTGGGTGGTTTTTTTGTGTCTCGTGGGTTGGTCAGTATAGGCTTTTAGGTATGTCAGTAGTTTTGCTATATGGGCAGGCCAAAGTGATCTCCATAATTATAACAGCAAAGTCCTTCCAATTGGAGAGTGTAACTGATATGTTTGGAAGTGTGGCTTAGGATTAAACAAATGATTGCTGACTGTTACTTGGCCATGATTGGTGAGAGTTTCCAGTGCAGTGCTGTCCATGTTTTGTCTCAAATATTTTTTTCCTACTTCTTATGTGGGTTCAAGAGAAGATATTTTTCAATACCTGAAAAGAGGGCTATATCAGAAAACTCATCCAGCATTAGCAAATAGTATTGTGAATGAATAGATTTGATTATCTCACATGGATTCTTATTACTGTGAAGTGGTAGAGGTATAGACTATGCGGAAATTGTGTAATTTTTTTTAATTCTTCTGATCATTTGGAGGACAAACATGGGATCGTCGGTTCTATTGCCTCTAATGGCTTCATCATATAAAATTTTTTTAGGCATACAATTGTTATCTTGAGGCTTTGAGGATACAACCAAATTTCGCAATTGCATGGTCCAATATTGGTGGCCTTTTCATGGAGGCAGGTGATCTTAACAAGGCTCTTCAATATTATAAGGTTGGTCATCTTACTATCTTAGGTGGTCTGATTCTTCTAAATATTGATACATCATGCATGGTGCTGATGTTGGAATGTTTTCTTCCATTTTTATAGCTTTATCATAATTGGGTCCATATCATAAATAAATATGGATCCCATTGGATCTTCATGTTTATTATTTTTTAGAATTTTGGCAAACATTTGGTTACTTTATGCACACTCCCTAAAACATTTTCAGGAAGCGGTAAAGCTGAAACCAACATATGCTGATGCCTACTTGAGCCTTGGAAATGTGTATAAGGTAAGCTGTCATACACTGGGATATCCAGGTGGAGTAGCTGCAAAAGCCAGGCCTGGTTTCTGGTGAAAAACACACGGTCTTTATTTTGACTTTCAGGCTCTGGGGATGCCTCAAGAGGCCATTGTATGCTATCAGCGTGCTCTGCAGTCTCGACCGGACTATGCTATGGCTTATGGTGAGTCACTGATCTCAAATCACTTCAGTGACCCTTTATATTTAGTGACACTGTTCAAACATGTTATATTTGCAGCTTAGGAGCAGCTTTCTTTTATTCTATTTGACTATCTAATACTTTAGGTGGCAAATTAATGAAAAGTTGCTGCATATTTTAGGATTTCCAGCATTTGGAACTTTTGCAGAGAATATATTCTAATTTGGTTGTTGAGAAATCAGTTTGAATTGATCATTGGTGACAGTATTTTGCCTGAAAGGGTACTGCATCTTAGTTTAGCAGACTCACACATTAGATTTTTTTCTCTTCTCAGTTCTCATTTCCCCAACCTCAGTCATAAATGGACCATCCATGCTAGTCATATTATGTGTATCTTAATTGGTATCTCTAAACTCTTCTGCAGGCAATTTAGCCAGTATATATTATCAGCAAGGCCAATTAGATAAGGCTATTGTCAATTATAAGCGAGCAATTACTTTTGACTCGGGATTTCTAGAGGCCTATAACAATCTGGTTTGTCATCTTCCTTATGTGAACTGAAGATTGTCCTTAAACAATCACTTTTTAGTGGTGTAGAGTTGTTATGATTTTTTTTTTCTGGACTATTTGAAGGGCAATGCATTGAAGGATTCTGGAAGGGTTGAAGAAGCAATTCAATGCTATCGTGTAGGTTATTGTGTCTCTTTTCCCTTGTAATTGACCTACAATCTACTGTTCTCTTCTTAATGATCGTAACTTTTGGTTTATGAAGCAATGTCTTAATTTGCAACCTAGCCATCCTCAAGCACTTACAAACCTCGGCAATATATATATGGAATGGTATGTCCAATCTCCAAGTAGTTGGTTATGCCCTGTCGCACCATGGCTGCATTGATTGATTAAAATTCTAGCTTGCCTTACTAAAAACTGATAGTGAGGTTGATTTCTATAGGAATATGCTGGGTCCTGCAGCTTCCTTTTATAAGGCAACATTGTCAGTTACAACAGGGCTTTCTGCTCCTTTCAATAATTTGGCAATTATATACAAGCAACAGGTTTCAATTGCTATCCATGTCTAAATATAAATGTTCAAGATTTAATTTTAGAACTTGATATTTGAATCTTACAGATTGTTATTCCCTGTTAATATGTAGGGTAACTATTTAGATGCCATCTCCTGCTATAGTGAAGTTCTCAGAATTGATCCTTCAGCAGCTGATGGACTTGTCAATCGGGGTAACACATACAAGGAGATTGGAAGGGTCAGTGAAGCTATTCAAGACTATATTAGGGCAATTAATGTAAGACCTTTGATGGCTGAGGCTCATGCTAATCTTGCATCGGCTTATAAGGACAGGTTTGTAGCGCTTGCAATTTTTAAGCTTGAGAAATGGTGAGGAAGTTCTTATTCAGATTAAATTGCAGTGGGCATGTTGAATTAGCTATAAAAAGCTACAAGCAGGCGTTGACTCTGCGTCCTGACTTTCCTGAAGCAACTTGTAACCTCTTGCACACACTACAGGTACATTTGGTCATTAGCCTCATAGAGAAGAAAATAATATTAATGTTAAGTTTCTGTTCAGTTCTTGATTCCTGGAAGCATTTCTTGTTGATTGTTATATATGTTTGAGATTAAGAAAGATGCTCATTTTCTGTAACATCTTTTCTTTTGTATGTGCACATTTTTTACCTATAGAAATAAGAAACCTTACAATTCAGAAGGGAATAATTTGATAAGAACATTCGGTTGAAAGAATTTTAATGGTGAATATGATTCTTTACCTCTGAATTTTGAAGAATGTAATTTGGCCACAAAAAGAGCATTTGAAGAATGTGACTTGCCTCTGTTGTGCTCAGTTCTATGTGCTAGGTGTATATTTTCTTTTTGTCTGCATTGCTAATTTCTGGTGCAAACAAGTATCAGTTCATAAGCTCTTATATTTTGATGAAGCTTAATGGAGTAAGTAATCTCAGTTACCATAATTTAAGAGCATCTTGAGTTGGGAGATGGAGGCAAAATAAAAGGATGTGGATTTAAATATATATATATATATATATATATTAAAGGATGTGGATTTCAATCAGTCCTGTTTGTGAGTTGCTAGTAATGGTACTTCTATGGGTTTCTGAATGTTCTTGATTAGCATGTTGAGATCTTCTTGGAACATAAAAGTAGACCGTTGTGGAATGGCCTATTGATTCATTTAAAAACCACTTGTAGTGGTTACGGTTGATCAAATTCTATTCTTGTTCTTCCTTTGATTATATAATATGTATCATAAGTGCATTAACTAAGTTGTTGGCAGTGGAATTTCTGAGTTTTTGAATGCTGTTGGTGTTCATAAAGAGATCTCCCTCTGGCTTCATCATTGCTGCTTTGCCCTTTCTGAAGCAGCTATAATTATACATGTTAGTCTCTTTCATTTGTTTTTTCATTTTTACAAAATTTTTCTCAGTGTGTATGTGATTGGGAAGACCGCAAGGAAAAATTTATTGAGGTTGAAGGATTACTACGGAGACAGATTCAGGTTTGATCATTCTGTGTTTTTCACTAGCTGCATGAATTATAATCATTAGTTATATTTGAAGAATTCTTTGATCTGGAATTGCGATTATTCTTACCTTCAGATGTCAGTGCTCCCAAGCGTGCAGCCTTTCCATGCTATAGCTTATCCAATTGATCCAATGCTTGCTCTTGAAATCAGGTAACCTACTTTTCATTATTGGTTAGAGAAGAAGTTTCATGCGTATGATAATATCTGACAATCCCTCTTTGCCAGTCGTAAGTATGCTGCACATAGCTCCCTTGTGGCATCTCGTTATTCCCTTCCTGCATTCAATGTGCCTCCTCCTTATCCTATAAAGGGTGAAGGTGGAAGTGGACGCCTAAGGATTGGGTATGTATTTTTTGTCATCTCATTGTATGTGCATTTATCTACTTAATATATTTGTGAACTGTACATGGATTATTGCTACTGTGTTTCTAAATGTCCTGGAGTTTCAGTTATCTGAGCAGTGACTTTGGAAATCATCCTCTATCCCATCTGATGGGGTCAGTGTTCGGGATGCATGATAGAGAAAATGTTGAGGTTGATATTATCTTATTTAGTTGCATCAATATTGGGCTTTTCTGAATTATGCTTGAGCTGAGACCTGGCGCTTTTATAGGTCTTTTGCTATGCATTGAGTCCAAGTGATGGAACCGAGTGGAGGCTTCGCACACAGACTGAAGCTGAACACTTCATTGATGTTTCTTCCATGACATCTGATGTGATTGCTCGACTGATTAATGAGCATAAAATTCAAATACTTGTTAATCTTAATGGATACACAAAGGTATGTTACCTATGAGAAATAGTGATTTGACTTATAATCCTTGATATTATTATTCAGAAGCAGCCGGAGGTTCATGTAGATGGGTGATAACCTCTTCATTACTCAATTGCTTTTTATAGTTGGGCCTTGTGGTCATTGATTGTTCTTGGTGTTAGATGTTCCACATTTTTGGCTACTTTGATTACTTATTGCTTTTGGTTCATGGATTACTACTCATTGTTATGGAGTTAAGCATCTCTTTTTTGTGGCTTTGCAGGGGGCAAGAAATGAAATCTTTGCCATGAGACCTGCTCCTATTCAGATATCATACATGGGTTTCCCTGGCACCACCGGGGCATCCTATATAGATTATTTGGTCACGGATGAGGTTAGAAATCCTGTTTGCTACAATCTGTGGAATCATTTTGGGTAAAACATTTTCATCAGGTGGTTTATTTAACTCCTCAATTACTTAAATGCAGTTTGTATCACCTTTCCGGTTATCTCATATCTATTCTGAAAAGCTTGTCCATCTCCCACATTGCTACTTTGTAAATGATTATAAGCAGGTAATTTCTTGGTCTTCTTGTACTACATTCTCTGCCAATTTCCTTTGGTTGGTAGCGTCTAAATAACATTTTTTGCATGAATTCAAATCAGAAAAATCGTGAAGTGTTGGGCTCCAGCTGCCGGCCCAGGAGATCAGATTATGGGTTACCTGAGGATAAATTCATCTTTGCTTGTTTCAATCAGCTTTACAAGATGGATCCTGACATTTTCAACACATGGTAATACTTGATTCTTTTGAATTTTGGAGATACTTTGCCTGTGTTTCTGCTATAGAATGATTGAGCATATTGCTGCTTATCCTATGACTATGACAGGTGCAATATTCTCAAGCGTGTGCCGGATAGTGCTATTTGGCTTCTCAAATTCCCTGCTGCTGGTGAAAGTAGGTTGCGTGCAAGTAAGTTATGATGCTTGTATCAATCCTCTTGAGGTTGTCTGAGCTCATTTCTATGGGACATTATTATTGACAGCTCTTTCTGAAATGTGCCAGATGCCGAACAACAGGGCGTTCAACCAGATCAAATTATCTTCACAGATGTTGCCATGAAAAATGAACATATAAGACGTAGTGCCTTGGCAGATCTTTTCTTGGACACGTATGGTCTCTGACTTGTTTCAATTTTGTTACACTGTTGAAGTTCTGCCATTGTTGTTAAACTGAAATTCTATTTCTTGCTTTGCCCTTCATTACAAGCAGACCTCTATGCAATGCGCATACAACAGGTACTGATGTTTTGTGGGCTGGTCTTCCAATGGTGACTCTTCCTCTTGAGAAGATGGCAACGAGAGTTGCTGGTTCTTTATGTCTGGCCACTGGAGTTGGAGAGGAAATGATCGTTGGCAGGTAAGACACTGTCAAATCTCTCTGGGGAGGGCGGTATTTTTATGTTAATGGAGCAGACCTAGCCAGATTGTTGCTACTATAGTCATCGTTCTTGTAAATATCAACATAACGTCAGACACATAATACCCCTTATTATCAGATGAATGGTAGTTAACTTCAATCTTAGTTCCTCTATCAGATGAATGTTTACAGGTGTTGCCTTTAAAATGTTTAGAGGGTTTTTAGATCTCCAGCTCTGCATTTCCTTTGCTAGAATAGATATCTAAAGGAGAATGCATTTTTCTTTTTGTACTCTCTCGCAGCTATAAATTTTGTACTTTTATTTTCTTGCCTTTTATTTAAAAAAAAAGGCTGATATCCAGTCTGTTCTTCTGCTGAAAAAATTCAACAGTCTGAAGGAATATGAAGAGAAGGCTGTTTCCTTTGCACTAAATCGACCGAAGCTCAAGGACCTGAGGAATAGACTCGAAGCATCTCGTCTGACATGCCCTTTGTTTGACACTGCTCGCTGGGTATGCCACCTATATCACCTTCTGTTAAGTTTTTGTCTTGGGGCATCAATTTCTGCAAAGCTGCCCCTTTCTTATCTGTGATGAAAAGTTATTGAGTAGTTGCTCCAGACTACTTGTAACAAAAATTTTCAAACTTAACCATCTAACGACTATGCCCAGGTGAGAAACCTTGAGAGAGCATATTTCAAGATGTGGAATCTCTATTGCACCGGGCGGCATCCTCAGCCTTTCAAAGTGACAGAGAACCGTGCGGAGTTTCCATTCAATATATAGGTTTCCCGAGTTAGCAGCGGACACAGCATCTTGTAGGAAAAAAAAAAGGTAGAGATCTCAACACCGGTGATATTGTTGTCAGATCTACAATGCCACAACCATCGTAAACTTTGCTGCTGCTGATTGCTAAGAACAGGAAGACCAAAACCCATTGAGTTAGCATTCTTCATATCGGATGGGCGGTGTTTCTTGCTGTCCTTTTCTATTGTGGGGTCTTTGGGCCTCCCATCAAGACTTATTTTGAATTGCCTATACTGCGTAGATAAGGTGGTCTTGTGATACTGATATTTGCACCTAATCATATTTCGTGGCACAGTCGCTAGGCATCAATATTTATTTATTAGTCAATCCCGTTAAAAGTTAATTGATTAAAGGAGGAGAGAATAGACTTAACCGACCGGATCGATTTGGTCGATCAAAGTGAAATCAAGTGAATCTTTTCTACTCCTAAGCGTTCAAGACACCGGGCTCCAGGTGTTACCGGGTCCTCATTAGGATTCGGAGTCGAGTTCTGAGTAGTCCAAAGATGATTCAGCTGTCGCTCGTTGCTTCACCGTACCAGAGGTCTGCTCCTGATGATTTGTAGTCGAGGCCTCGGTGAGTGTGAGTCGTGTCCTTCTGAGCAAGTCGGCATGTGCCGTTGATCATGCAGCCCCGTGGTCTCAGAAAGGGGGAGCGAGGCTGACTTGTAGCTGCAGTGGATGTTGCCGGTGAGGGTCGTATCTGGAGCATGTGGATGACGAGATGGCCCTCCACCTCGTAGAATTCAATCCTGCTCCAGTATGTACGCGGGAAAAGATGTCCTCTCCTCACCAGCAACGTCTCCTGTGGCGTCACTCCTCGGTTTCTGCTCGGCATGCCAAAGCCCATTATCTAAGCCATTTTGGTCTTTCTTTAGATCAGATGGCTTGGCTGCCTGCAGTTTTTGTTGGTTCTATGCTTGATGGTATTGCTACTATGCTCCATTACTCGTGATCAATATATTCTAGCCTTGCTTTCCTGATTTTTTTTTCCCCTCGAATCATCAGTAATCTTTCAACTGATGCATGTGCAGCCTTGGAAGGAAAACTTTTTTATTTGATAAAAAATCAGAATGAGCCGATGCAAACGCTCTTGCCTTCTTCCATTCCGACACGGAGTGACTTGGGATAGTCCAGGGGAGCTAAGAAATTTCCGACCCTGTCGTATGTAGTAGGAAGCTTCCTGCCGCGTCAAACGGGCACCGCCATAGAACGGAGGGACAAAAACGGAGCATTGCTCGAGTTGCAGCGACTAAATTAAGAGTAAATTTTGCGGAGGGACTGATTTGGTGGAAACTGGCAAGTTTGAGGCACTAAATCGATATTGCTTTTATTCCCACCGCCGCAATTATAAAAGTTTGAGGCGCAGGGACTTGCGGGGAGCGGACCGCAGTTGAAGCCCCGCTGACCGGGATGAGCTCTTTCCTCAGATTCCGTGGCTCGCTGTCTCTTCCTTCTCGTCGTCTCTTCTGCTCTAGCAGAGCCCTATCCCGTAATCTCCTTTCTCCATCCTCTCGGAGCCCGCGTTGTTTCGTCCGATACGTGACGGGTTGATCCTTGTTGTGAGCAGATACTTCGGAGAAAGCAGCAGAAGCTAATCCCACCGTCATTCACCCAACTGCTGTTGTCCACCCAAACGCCCTCATTGGTCAGGTCAGGTGACTCCTTGCTTTTCTTTCGTCTTGTTTCATCTCAAGCAACTGGCCTCCAATGATCGAAAACATGTATTTCTTTGTCCTTCGACTGTCGTTCTGTTTCTCGGACACTCTCTCTGCTAACATATTTTTTTTAAAAAAAATGTTTTAATGGGATTCAAAATTCACAAGCTTGTTTTCTGGGCATCGACTGATTAACTTCCCAGCCACTGAAATGAGTTCACTGGGATTCACCATGAACTGAAATTAGATTCTACGATGAATTGTGACTCTTAGTTTATCCCCAATACATTGCGAGTAAAGATGAACTTTCTGGGATGATTGGAAGTTTAAAATTATAACAAAGCAGTGTTTTGGCTTTTAAACAATATCACGCCCACTAAAGTTGGTTCCCTTTATCCATATCAACTTCCTAAAAGAATTTGGGAACTCTTCTGTTCAGGGAGTCTCAATTGGACCCTTCTGTACGGTTGGACCTTCTGTGAAGATTGGAAACGGATGTAAATTATACCCAGGAGGCCACATCTCTGGGAACACAGAATTGGGGGTCTCTTGCACCCTGATGACGTGAGTAAGAAACACTTGAGATCATGTTTGGTTCGAAAGAATAAAAAGTACTGAACTGAAATGTTCCTGATTTTGTTCCAAGATTCCTCCCCCACCCTCTTCTTTAGTATCTAATAGGGTGGCATAGAGAAATTTTTTGTATGGTATGTATGGGAAAATGTCAGGGAGTGGTTTTCTTGATGGACTTTTTATTTAAAAAAGGGGAAAAATGATGTGTTGGAATTGTCAGGCAGTGGTGCTGTGATTGGAGATGATCTTCCAGGGAGAACGGTTATTGGCTGCAACAATATTATCGGGCACTATGCTGTTGTTGGTGTGAAGTGTCAAGACATGAAATACAAGGTTAGTTTAAAAATAAAAAAATTAATGCGAGTTGTAAAATGACAGAGTTTGTTCTTCTGTGATCTAAAAGAGATTTTCCTATTCGCCGTAGTAGAAATATATATTCAATCATGTGTAACTTTAACTAAATCAAGTCGCTTGATGTCAAGACTATCTTTGAGAGAATCTGTGAATTCTCAATATCAAAATTTTGATCACATGGCTGATGATCATTGATTAGCTTTAGTCAGCATCATCTGCATATCCTCTTTCAGATTCATCATAATCAATAACATGGCATATACTGTGCACATGTTTTCTCAGACTGGGGATGAGTGTTACCTTGATATTGGTGACAACAATGAAATCAGAGAGCATTCCTCAATCCACCGTTCTTCAAAATCTAGTGACAGAACGGTAGGGCTCTGATTTTATTTTCAACTTGCAGGTTATGAACCTTCATGTCAATTTATACCATTTATGATGTTTCTATTCTGACCAGCATCAGTGTCTAGGTGATTGGCGACAACAACCTTATCATGGGATCTTGTCACATTGCACACGATTGTAAGATTGGAAACAGTAACATCTTTGCAAATAATACTCTTTTAGCAGGCCATGTTGTGGTTGAAGTAAGTTGAGTAATTTAGTATAGGTAACATGATATTTTTCCACCATGACTTGGAGTATAACTGAATTATTTGATTGGAAGTTGCTTTGATTGTATTCCAATGCAGGATTATGCTCACACTGCTGGCGCCACGGTTATCCATCAGTTTTGTCATGTTGGCTCTTTTTCTTTTGTAGGGGGTGGCTCTGTGGTATATTAATCTTTCTTGGCATTGCAGACTCTTATACTCAGTTTTATTTCTAGTTTTTCCTGTGGAGAAGATAAAGTTGTTGGAGTTACTTAAAGAAAGTCCATACCAACCTACAGTGCAGATACCTCAGGACTGTTTTCAGTGAATGCACCTTGTCAGCTCCATCTTATTCATGAGAGCCTCTCTCATTTTCTGTTTGATTGTGTTGAAGAAATATTAATTTTTTTCCTTTATTTTCAAAGAAGAGGACATATTATTGTGCTGTCATTGAGGGAAAAAACATCTTCTAAGGGAAGCTGGTTTTCTGTACTTATGTTTCATTTTTCATGAAAAGGGGAATGGCATAAAGACCAAATTGGCCATTTTGTCAGAAGATTGATATATTTTGTCCGAATTGCCTGCACAGGGCTAGATATCTGTTTGCCTAGTTGCACGATTTACAAGAGGGAGAAAACTTCCTAAAGTAGCGTCGATGTTTATGCAGATTTCACAGGATGTTCCCAAATACGTTATGGTAACTGGAGAAAGGGCGGAGCTTCGAGGCTTAAACTTTGAGGGTCTTCGCCGCCATGGGTTTACAGTCACAGAGGTCATTAACTGACTTCAAATATTTTTGTGATGATTCTATCATGCATACATGGTACTAATATCAAATAAACAAATGGAAAAATCTCTGCTTTTGATATGGTATAAATTATGTAATTTCTATATCCTGGTGCACCCTCTGGTTTGACTTTTAAGCATTATTTAGTATGATGTTTGAGAGCTCTGTGAAGATTGAGATGTGTCTTTATTTTCCATTGCTTCACAGCCGGATAACATACTTTTGAGGAATTTTCTACCAACAAAAACAACATACCAGCTGTTTCTTCCTTGTTTGACTGCATTATGTGGTGGTTGATTCTCTTTAGTAGCATCTGAATAATTACCTGTTATCATCATACTACTAGCAAAAACAATGATTTTGAGTGAGACTCAGCACTTTTTTGGATGACAATGTAGGTGAAGAGCCTGAGGAAAGCTTACAAGAAAATATTCATGCCCTCTGATCCTACTGATGCTAGCTTTGAGGAGCGTCTTGCTGAAGTGGTATTTACATGACAACCTGATCTCTTGAAATCAGGCATCTAAAATGCTCAAAATGCAGAGAAACTAATCTATCAGTTGCTTGTCCTTTATATATATATAATTATATTCTGCAGGAACAGCATGAGTTGGCTGAAATTCCAGTTGTTTGTGAGATGGTGCATTCTATTCGTGATTCTTTAGCTGAAAATCGACGTGGAGTTTGCAAGTTTGGGCAGGGCAGCTGCTCCAGGGGCACAATTTTGTGAGTTTAGTCTGTTTTGTGATTAATATTTTTTGGGTGGGAGCTTCTCTGGGCTGTTTGTTGTACCAACACTAGAAATGCTGCAACTGGTTGAAGTAGTAACTATTAGCAGGAGGAAACGGGTATATATTGCTATTGAGCTTTGTAATGGTTACCAAACGAAATAGAATATTCAGTTCTAGTTTGTGATCATCTATCTCTTGAAAAATTTTCCCCCTTCTTTTTCCTCTCTTTTTTGGCATTCTTGCAGCTTGTTTCATGACCTCAACGACATGACGATTTATGTGTGTCTCGATGTGCCTTATAAGCTGAACGGTGACTTGTTTTTCATGCACTATTTTTCTATAAATGATCTCACCATTGTTAGATCATATACTAACACTGTAACACCTGATAACAGCATAATGGGGTTGAAGCAATTCAACTGAAAAGGCAAGAGATTCAGATGTAGAAGCTTACTTCAAGAGTCATCAAAGACGAAGAATAAATGAAACAATCAATCAATCATGTAAGTTTAAAAAAAATTGAAAATAAAACAAAGGGATGGGAATAAATCCTTCCTCCTCGTTCACTCGATTACAAGATGTGGACAAGACTACGTTACAGCGAGAAGCCATTAGAGGAGATGACCTGTACAAGTGGCTGGCTCTGTTTCGCCTGTGAACCATGTACAGCCCTCCCTATCTTTTCTCATATGCGGCAAATTCCTGTCGGCTTTCAACTCATGTGGGCAACTAAGTAATGCCCTAATTCACACTGATATCCTCGATCATTATCGCTTATGTGACCATCATTCACCAAAACAGTCCGTTCTTATCTTCTTCAAGTGTAGATCAAGATGTGATATGAAGGTTCCGGATGGAAGTGTACCTAAGAGCACCTCTCGCAACTATAAGTTCATATATATATATGTATGTATGTATGTATGTATGTATGTATAGCATATTTGCCCCCACAACATCCCCTAGATTTTATGTAGGCCCCAAAAGAAAGAAAAACCAGAGCTAAGATCCTGTGAGTCATTTTTATATATCACTGGGCGGATCCGAGCCCTGACGTTTTCTATCATATACTACTGTCATCCGTCTCTCTCGTTTCAACCCTGTCAACAAGTATTACGTCACAAATAATATTACTACCTCTGAAGGTCACATGAGAGGCTTCTCTTCGGACCCATACTAAAAATTCTACCGATCCCAAATTGCATTCGGTCCGGAGGGAGTAGTATTGATGCGGCTTGATGTCATGATCGAGATGGAAGTAAGGAAGAAATTTGGGGTTTAACGTATTAAAATATCTATGTATTTATTTATTATAAATTGGTGTCTCTCTCAGTGGGATTCTGTGTCCCATACGGATTGGGTAGAATAGACAGGCAGGCGTCATCACATGTATAGCCCACCCAGTACCGGCAGAAGGGTGTCCGATAGAACTGAAATATCGGAACATTCTCTTAGTTTTAAAAATTAGACCGGACCAAATCGGTTAATATATGAGTTTGTAGACTCACAAGTCGAATCGGGAGTTTAATGAATCGAATCGTATATTTAACAAATAAGTGATATTATTATAATATTATCAATAAGTTGACATAATAAAATAATTTGATAATAATTTATAATAAAAATTCATAATATAACAATTATATTAACTCTAAATTTAACATAAAAAATATATATAATTATAATAAAATATATTACAGTATATTTTTATTTTTTAATTTTAAATTAATCAATTTTTTTACTGATTCAATTAATTTATCAATCCAATCAAAAATGGACCAGTTCAAACAAATATTACTCTATTTAAAATGTAATTGTATTAATCCTAGAAATCGAATCAGATGAGTAACTAGTTCTCCGTACAATTTTTTAAAAACTGGATTACGACAAGATGACAAAGGGGTAGGGTCAGTTTAATAAGAGGTGGCCACGTAAATGATCTTAATAGGATCTGACAAGACAGGTACCCTCCCTGTCCCTACCTGCAATGCATATGCCGTGATTCGACTCTGTCCGTTCAGCTTAGCTAATTCTCTTCATATGACAACATGGAGTGTCTACCGCGCATGTATATGATTCTTGGGGGCTCGAAAACCATGGGTGTTCTTCTTTTCCGGCTCTCTGTTGGACACGGGTTTTCCTTGCCAAGATCAACCTCGAAACTTCCGAGGTCCCAGTGATCATATGTCCACATCAACTTGGTGCACCAAATCCAAGTGAACAGTGGCAGTGGCATGCGAATTGAATTCCCCACGTAAACGAAAAGCCATAAAGGACAGAGCAGGTAAGATTAGATTGCATCCGGCAGAATCTTCCTCTCTCTCTCTCTCTCTTTTTCGATGGATTTATGTGGTCGGAAATCTGTTGATGGGTCCAAACATGTTTCTCTGAAGAACCATCTGGTCGGTCGATACCAAAACCTAATGGAAAGAAATTTTTAGCACAAGAAGAAACGCCCACAGATTGTCCACTGCACGTCCAGAATTCTCGATTAATCAAGTACGGTTCCGAGATTCTCCATCCTCGGTTTTGTCCCTACCGTGTTTCTTTCTACCTGGAGATGTTCTTTTCGTCTTCCCTTCGTTTTCAGTAGCAGTACAGCTAGGCATTGGTCCAAAACTGCCCATAGTTTTGTTTGACCCTGCGATGATTTGACGTTCAAGGCAAGCTTTGATGGGGAGGAAGATTTCCAAGAGGGAGGTATGTGCACGGCATAAAATAAAGCCGAGTCGACAGTACTATACGTTTCGTGTTTATGGATCTGTGATTCCATGATCCATGCAGAGCTTTAAAGATGGGAAAAAGGTAAATAACGGAACCTGCATTCGGACGGACAAGAGTTGCAGAGCTCAGCAACGAGGTAATATTTGCACTTGACGAACCGAATGGAATCCAATGAACATTACGATGCCCAAGAGTGAAATTTGGATCCCCAAAAACAGGGTTTTGATCATGCCGAGGGCCGAATCACCCAAACCAGGAAAGAGTGTCAGTGCTTAGAGACGTGGGGAGAGAGAGAGAGAGTGAGGCAGAGGCAAAGGTAGAGGTTGACAATCAGGAAGAACACCGAACATTGGAGACAGTATAGCACATGGTAGTGCAGTTAATAGATGAACTGAACATGGACCTCGCAGACACTCCTAGCTAGTCCAAAGGCGCAGAATTCTCCAGAGTAGAAGTTACAGTTAACCCATAACTAACCTTTCTTCTCATTAATCTAACTGCTCCCAGAATTATAATACTGCAGAAGTAGTTGTTTTCACACTTTCCCAGTCTCTGATCTAAAGGCCCTATAAATACCCCCCCTTCAGTTCAGATCAGGTAACTCTTCAAATCGAATCGAAGCATCAAAACATAAAGTAGAAAATCTAAGGGCCTGAAGAAGCAGATGGAGATTCCAGTGATCGACTTTAGCCAGCTCAATGGAGAGAACAGGAGCAAGGCCATGGCTCTCCTCCACAACGCTTGCGAGAAATGGGGCTTCTTTAAGGTAAAGAATACCTTGGAAATCTCAAACAATGCTCTGTTGGATCTCGAGTTGCTCGGTTAAAGGAGACAGTTCTCTCTGACGATGTCTTTGCAGATTGTGAACCATGAAGTCGACAAGAACTTAATGGAGAAGGTGAAGAATCTCGTTAACTCCCACTATGAGAATAACCTCAAGGCGAGTTTCTACGAGTCTGAATTGGCGAAAAAACTCGGAAATGGGCGTGCCTCAAACGTCGACTGGGAGAGCAGCTTCTTCATCTCACATCGCCCGCAGTCCAACATTCATGAGTTCCAGAATCTCTCAGGGGATCTGCGGTGAGTAACAGGAAATTTTGACATGTGAGGAAAATTGACTGGATAGTCCACAACCAACTTTCTCAAATCTTCACGTGTAACTGGAGCATGACATATGCGGATAAACATTAAAATATGTTATCAAAGAGAGTGCATACAATGAACCAGTCAAGGTATGGATGATTCTCACACATTTAAGGGGTTGACTAGCTTCCACATTTAAGAGAACGTGAATCAATTATGCTCTAAATATGAAACATATGAAATCACCGCCTTTTATATGCGATTCGGCCCATCACTGACAGCCAGGTGGAGACATGTCTCATTCCTCTGAATCAGTGAGATACCACATCAATCCTATAGCTATGTGAGAATGGGGAACCCGGCTCAACTGGCTCTCCGTGTGGGTATACTGATCTACTATAATCCTCCACATTCTGCAGAAACACAATGGATGAGTACATAGCTCAGCTCATTGAGCTTGCAGAGCAGCTCTCCGAGCTCATGTGTGAGAATCTCGGCCTGGAGAAGGACCATATAAAGAAGGCCTTTTCAGGGAAGTCGGGACCTTCTGTGGGGACTAAGGTGGCAAAGTACCCAAAATGCCCTCAGCCAGAGAGAGTTAGAGGACTGCGGGAGCACACTGATGCAGGTGGCATAATCCTCCTCCTCCAGGATGACCAGGTCCCAGGGCTTGAGTTCCTCAAGGATGGGGAGTGGGTTCAGATCCCGCCTTCCAAGAACAATGCAATATTCGTGAACACAGGGGATCAGGTCGAGGTTCTGAGCAATGGAAAGTACAAAAGTGCCCTGCACCGGGTCTTGGCCGAGAAGGAAGGAAGCAGGCTCTCGATCGCTACCTTCTACAACCCTGCCGGAGATGCCATCATTTCTCCGGCTCAGAAGCTATTGTACCCAAATCAGTTCAGCTTTGCGGACTATCTGAAACTCTATGCAACCACAAAATTCCTCGACAAGGAGCCCCGGTTCGAGTCCATGAAGAAGATGGCGAGTGTTCCGTAAAGCTGTCGTGCTCTAGAAAGGGCTTGCTTACTCTTTTCGGTTCTGTTGGGGTATGGGTTTGATCTTTTACTTGCTCTACACGTGTGTGTGTGTGTGTAATTCCAAGAGAAGGCAAAGTACATGTCTTCCTGTTGTTAAGCTGTGTTTCATCCTTGAGTATGAAGTATGCTGCTTCAAAAGCATTCAAAAGAAAATCACAAAGGACATCTTTGGAGAGAACATTTCTTAATTCACCAAGACAAGCACAGAGATATGAAATTTGTTAGTGAAAAATATCGGTTTCGGATATGAAGTATCACCGCCCAAACTCAAAAGTTAAGAACTTGATAACTGTTTGATTCAGGACACAGCTTCGAACAGGTGCCCTGCAGCCCACAAAAATTGAAACCCATCGCCGATCAAGATGCCCCACGCGACCTTAGAAAATTCCCGGCACTGAACCTCCGACGCTCAAGGACAAGGAAAATACACCATTCTCGCCGGAACGACAAATGTGTAAAGTCTGCATAAACACAACCTGGGGAAGACAAATGAGATCTTACAGGACCGACTTACCAGTGGCCTGAATGAAGCTCAAGTCTTTTCGTATCGGGGTTCTAGGAAGAACAGGAACACGAGTCGGAGATGGCTACAGCCAGAGACTCCTCGAGCAGAGACTCCGGTAGCCCCAAGACCAGTCACAGTCGGAGACCTGAGAAAGCGCGGGAGATGAACACAAACCTCCTCCAACCCGGAGTGGAAATTAGCGCGTGGTGACAACCGCTGTAGTGGCGCGTATCGCAGTCGCTCCACGTGTCGACAACTCGTAATTCTGCAGCCCGCGTGAAATTCAATTCAAATCAAATCCCACATATGGATTCTGCAGTTTGGTCGGGCAGGCTACAACCTTCGAGGTCGGTGTCGCAATCGTACTTTACTTTTCTTCGTATTCAGCTTTTTATTTTAATTTTACTTTATATGGCTCCCATTTTCATAATATAATGATATTAATCTTTATAAATATTTTAAAATATATTTTATTGAATATGTCTACCAGGAAATGGGCCACAGTTTAGGGCCTCCTGCCTGGGCTGGGGCCTCCAGGCCCAAAAGCCCGATTCCTTGGTACCCTGATCGAGTATCATTCCACGTGGGGAAAATCAGAGGGTCATAGCCCCTACTGCTCAACGGATCATGATGAGAAACAGGGAAGATCAGCACGGTCCCTTTAATGGCAAGCGCGAAGGCCATTTGAAGAGAAATATGAAAGCCCATCTTCTATATTCTATAGCTGACATTCTCCCAACATCTCTCTGTTTATTTCTAGTACTGGTTCCCTTGGCTTCAGCACCCAACTCTCTCTCTCTCTCTCTCTCTCTCGGGCATCTCTCTCTCTCTCTCTCTCGCGTGTGTAAGGCCTCTCTGCTGTCCGGTCACAAAGTCTTTCCTCTCTCTACGTACATATCTCTGAGTCTGTCAGGCAGCGGGAGCAGTCCAAGAATCATGGGGGTAAGCAACAACATAACAGCTATCCTGAACTTGATAGCCCTCCTCTGCTCCATCCCAATCATCGCCGCCGGCACATGGCTGGCCTCGAAGACAGACAACGAGTGCACCCACTACTTCAGGTGGCCAATCGTCGTCCTCGGCTCCCTCGTCGTCCTCGTCTCCCTCGCCGGCTTCCTCGGAGCCTACTTGAACAAGCAGGGCCTCCTCGCCGTGTACCTCTTCTGCATGGCCCTCCTCATCTGCCTCCTCCTCACCGTCCTCGTCTTCGCCTACGTGGTCACCCGCCCCGACGGCAGCTACTCCGTCCCAGGCCGGGCCTACAGAGAGTACCGGCTCGCGGGGTTCTCCCCTTGGCTGAGGAGCTACGTTGCCGACTCCGAGCAATGGGTCAAGATCAGGACCTGCCTCGCTGAGTCCGATGTCTGCACCAAGCTGAACCAGGGTTTTGTCCCGGCGGATCAGTTCTTCGCTACCCGCATCTCTCCTCTTCAGGCAAGTCCCCTCTCGCTCTCTCCTCCCCTTAGCACTCATTTTTTTTCTGCTCTGTTCAGATCACTAACCCTTCCACAAACTTCTTCCTTGTCTAGCTACGCACGATAGTTAATGAATTCAAGTACTAGTCCATTTCGCTATAAGTTAGTGTTGAGTGCACAGTATCAAGAGAAAGCAGAGTAGGTTTCTACAAAAAAAAAAAGAAAAAAAAAAGCAGAGTATGCTCGTAACACACTGCAGAACTGTAACATATTACTGCCAGCGAGACGGTACTTTCGTTTTCTGTTCAGCCTGAAAGGTGACGTTTGAGTGGATGTGTTAGCTAGTGAGCTTGAAGAATCAATGCGTGTTGGGTTCACGGAATTTCCTGCATAGAATCTGCATTTTCGTTGGTTGATGGTGCTGGGAAAACTGAGCATCTTGCGCAAAAGGAACATTTTGCTTTGTCAGCTTTCTCCGCTATTTTATTGGGAACATATTCTTCTTCATCTTCATCTTTTTGGTGAATACGATGTTTGAGAGTCCCAACGCACTCAAATGGAACACAAGACACTTTTGCTTTTCACAGGAGTCTTTAGAACACTTCCCCGTAGGCTGTGGAATTTCGAACGACCACCTGTTAGCTTTTAGTATCTTAAGTGTGTGTGTGTGTGTATATATATATATATATATATATATTATATTTGTTTGTCACTTGCAACCTTAAAAGCTTGGTCTCACTTGCGCTTTCTTGCTTCTCTCTCTCTTTATTTATTTCTTGTCCTTCTACAGTCGGGATGCTGTAAACCTCCCACTGTCTGCGGCTATAGCTATGAAAACCCGACAGCGTGGACGAACCCGGCGAACCCGAACTCCGACACGGACTGCTACCTGTGGAACAACGACCGGGCCCGGCTCTGCTACAGCTGCAGTTCTTGCAAGGCCGGTCTCCTGGGAAACATCCGGAAAGAGTGGAGGAAATCAAATGGGATCCTCATAGTGGCCGTTGTAGTCCTCATCTTTGTCTACGTCACCGCGTGCAGAGCCTTTAGGAATGCCCAGGCGGAGGAGCAGCACAAGTGAAGCCGAGCTCGATCAGTCAACTGTTACAGTCTCTCTCTCTCTCTCTCTCCTTCTTGTGGTTTTAATCTGGGGCCTGAACTCACGTTGGCTCTAGTCGACTTGTCTTGCTTGTCTGGGTTACGAGGTTCTTATCGTGTGTCTGTCAATCAGTGTATGTATGTTGATGTGTGTCTGCTTTTTCCTATCTAGGTTGTCTTCAAAGCTGATCGTGTGATGGATCATTGCATGCATTAAATTCCAATTCTAAACCCTAATACCTCTCTGTCTTGCATTTCTGGAAAGATCATAAGATGATACTTGCACATGGTTCGGTGTTTTTCGCTGATTCAAGCTGCATGAATGAGCTGATGCTCGCGCCATTTCTTGGGAGTAGAGCTTCAGCTCATTCTCAATCCACGAACCGGAGGAACACCTGGTTGAATTGTCAAGACTACACTGAGACTGAGCTTCAGCATAACGCTGCATGGCTCGACCAGTCCCAATCTAACCCATAAGTTATGAACAGTGCTGAATTACCGCTCCATGCGTGCTTTTAGATCTGATCCAACGGCAGAGAAGATTTCGAGTAAGAATTTTCTTTATGCTTGATGTTTTCTTCTGTGGCGTTTTCCTTTCTCAAAAGAACCTTAGGAGTGACAAGAGATGCTGGCTGTAACCCCGGGCATCGTTTTATCGACACGTGCTAGAGCTATCTGATCGAGTCAAATGTGGAATGCTGTGCTAGGACAAATATGGTGTAGGAACTAAAAAGATGTTGTGACCAGACCAGAGGATGGATCCAGTACTTAGCTCATGTACATTAACAGCTGTTAGGATAACAAAAGTCGGACAAGGCTCGTAACAGTCACCCTTGTGAATGGGGAAAATGAATGATTCTTCTACTCAAGCTGTGGAGAGCTTCCTAGAATACACAATGTACATGGGGTCTGAGCGCCCAGGATTGGGAGAGATATCAACAGCCTGCAGGGCAATATTGCTCGAAGTTTAAGTAATCGGATTTCCCAGAAACTGGTTATCAAATTCTTAAGTGACCAAAAGTGGGCATATTCCCGTATCACTCGTCTATATATTTCGTGTGCAAATTAATGAATGGCTGCAAAATAAAGCCTGAATCATCCTGGTAAAGATGATGAATTATGGTCGACTCCTTTTGGGGTATGCTGGCAACTCTAGTCTATGATTTGGGAGAAATATCCGATACAAAAAAATGTTAATGCTTGAGAAATAGTAGTTAATTATCACCTGAGGAGGTTCAAATCCCCCAGCATAATGGAAGTAAGCTCCAACAATCATGACATGATCCGTGTCGCCTGTGGAAGTCCATATGGATATTGCCTTAGTCCAGAAGCACCGATTTGAAAAACTGCACTAACAGAAACCAAATAAGTGAAAAGGGGAAAATAGAATCAAGAAATCACCATCAAATATGCACATAGTTTCTCAATTCAAGCATCGAATTTCAAAAGTAACATGAAATAGGTATATCTGCTATGTTGATTCATAAAGGTAACTGGGGAAAGGTAGAGGATGTATGCTCCAAATCCTCTAGCACAACACAATAAGTAACGATGCTAAGACAGTAGGAAAAAAGAATCTCCAAATTTATGACCAACAGAAGCATCACCTCATTATTGCTTGGCCACCCGGCTTAAGAATTCGACTGATCTCCTTAAAGACATCAAGAGGCTTCGTCAAATAGTCAACACTGACCTGGCAATTTTGAGAAGAATTTCTACTAAAAACATGTGTGTGTCATATCAGCAGGACCACCAAGACGAATATTCAAAAGACTCTTTTTCCTTTTGTATAGACTAATTTACTGCGAGTCATGTGTTGGATCAGAAGCCTGAACTTGGAAAACAGATAGTAAATTCCTTACCACGTTAGTGATAACATCAAAGGAGTTATCTTCAAATGGAAAGTTCGGGTTCACATTCAGGTCTTGCACAATATACTCTGTGAGCACCTACAAAAGGCCGAGGCTTGAAAAACATGAATCTCTGCATGAATATCTATCTCAAATAATGGTGAAAATAGGTGATACTATGATACTATTACAGGATTTCTCTTGAGCTCATCCTCATTCATACCCATTCCTGCTATCCGCTCTTGCTTGTATCCAGCTGGGTAGTGGCTCACCTGGTACATATAAGTATATAAGAAGAAGATTACAAAAATGAATTGCATAGCTGAGCTATAGAACAGTGCCTTAAAATGTCTAATATCTCACCCAGCTGCTGCACATATCGAGAATGCTAACACCAGGAGTGTTACTAGGAGGTAGAACATTTGAATAGTATTTAGTCAGAGCACGAATTGCTGGGTCATCAATATGTGTTACAAAACGAGGATCCTCATAGAATAAAGAATCCGGTGACCTGTATAGAGTTGGATTGACATATCTTACATTCTGATCCCCCATTAAACATGCAGATGACAGTAAATCTGGTACAATCCGTACTCAGAGAATTCGTTCAAAAGACTTTTCCAGACCAATCATAACTCAAGAAAATTACAATAATATTACCGTAATTGCAAAACAAGGCTGGTAGGACATAAAATCCGGATCAAGCGAGAAACTTGTACTGATTACACTCAATTTTTAGGATGTTACTCACTCATCAAAACGCTGGAAATCTTCATCCTTGAATGGAAATTGCTCTGGCCATTCAACATTCTTCAGAGCCTGTAGTTCAATGAAGTTTAAAACTTTACACTTTTGTTCTTTATAAAGAGTACATGACAACCTTAATGGACTGGAAATGATTGTGAAAGACAGCTAAGACCTTCAAGCATCACATACCACATCTTCTGATTCACCCCATGAGTGCTATCTCGAGACAATTATATTTCTATATCAGTCCTCAGTATTCAATCAAAAAATATCAGTGCCCAGTTTTAGTTACCTCCCCGGTTAGCTTACGGTAACATTAATGAACACCAAAATATAAAAGGAAAAAGGAAAATCCACCTGGTCAATGGAAGAAGAAGGTCTTGCAGAGGCGAGGAACGATTTCCCGCCAAACGTAGCCGACATGTTCAGGGAGTGGGCCCAGAAAGAGGCTCCGAATCCTAGTACCAGTCGACGAGGAGGTCTCCTAATAGTCTGCCACTTCTGGATTACCCGAGGAGCTGAGCGGAGAGCAGTGGAAGAGGAAGAAGTTGCAGAATTGGCAGTGGAAGAAGGGAGGAGACCCGCCAAATGAACGGAGAACCTTGCAGTCGTTCCAGATTGAAGATAAGTTGCCATTTTTCCGGCGAGAGAACAGAAAAATCTAATCAATAAATAATAATTTTAACACTGAATATTTTTTACACATTTACATTAAAATTTAAATTCCTATATATATATATATATGTATGTATACGAACAAAACGGCAACTGAGTGATCGTTTCGCCTTTTCCTCCCTCGAGGGCCGACAAAGCCGGGAGTACTTGGCTCCCCTGTGTGAAGGAGGGAAGGGGAGCACAGAACCTCGCTCGCCGTCTCGACAGCGGCAATGGCGCATCTAAGCATGGGAGAAGCTCACCGGAGGATCACGGAGTACCTTAACAACTTCTCTGACTCCGTATACTCTCAGGACGCCGCTTCCCTCAAGCGTCTCCTCTCTTTCTCCTCCGATTCCCCCTCTCTTCTCTCCCTGGCCGACTCTCTCAATCTCTTTCAGGTATCATTCTCTCTTTTTGTGCGGAATAGTTTATCGAATAGATTTGTTCAGTTAATTGATTGGGATTCTGCGTGCAGGACGCCAACAGGCTGATTAAGCAGTCTGATAAATATTCCCAGTTTGGAGAAATTATCGTGCCCCTCTTCCGCTCTCTTCAGAATTACAGGCTCGGTCATTCAGTCGACGCTTATACTGCATATGAAAAGGCCGCCAAGTGCGAATTCCTTTACTCGAATTTACTAGCTTCGATTGCGCTTGCGTCAAACTGATATTATCTTAATTTGAATTTGTTTCTTCTTTGGGATTTTCAGTGCGTTTATTCAGGAGTTCAGAAACTGGGACTCCGCTTGGGCTTTGGAGGCTCTGTATGTAGTCGCATATGAAATCAGGGTTCTCGCAGAGAGAGTACTGTGCCTCTTCCTGTTCCATTAGCCATTGATGTAGTCTGTGTAATCAGGGTTCTCACTACCCTCGCCTGCTCCATTAGCCATTGTTGTAGCCTGTCCCTACTACCTGTGTCACCTCCAAATGATCATATACAACTGCATTCAGTTCTTTTTTCCTTTGGTTTTATAAGTTCAGCTGCATTCCGTGACCTGTCATCAATTTTCCCTTACCAGAGTTTCGCTCTCCTTTCACTTGTCAATTTTCCCCAAGTTGAGTTTTGTGCCCTTGGAATCATTTCCTAGATCTGTCCTTTGTAGGAAACATTCTTAGATGTCAAAGGAGATCTAGGCTAGTCTATGTCTCTGATGGTAGGAAGTTTAACAAATCTGATGAATAGATATGCGTCTGTTATATTTACAGATATGTTAAGCCAAAGATGCCACTGACCTTTCTGCTTTTGAATTTTGATCAGATATTGATTTGTCAACTACTTATGCAGGCTGATAGAGAACTGGGCTCAAGTGGGAAATCACCAGAGAAACTGAAGGGGGCAGGCTCTTTTCTTATGAAAGTTTTTGGGGTTCTTGCTGTAAGTACTCAGTATCACCCTCTATCATTATGCTTACTATATCCCCCTACTTTCTGATCTGGTCAATTAGTTTTTGACCTCTGCATGTGTTTGGTGTTTGTTTCTTTTTCTCCATACTATCAGGTAACTGAAGTTTTATATTTTATGTTCTTTGAGCTCTTACTTTTGTATTCAGGGAAAGGGCCCAAAACGTGTTGGAGCATTATATGTGACTTGTCAGCTGTTCAAAATTTACTTTAAGGTGATATTTTGTGAAATTTTCACTTGTATCAGTTGTATCTTTGTGTTGGTCATGTGGTTCTCTTTTGCTTGAGGCATTTTTCAGTAAAAATTATAATCTATATTTTTCCTGCAGCTTGGTACAGTCCACCTATGCCGAAGTGTTATAAGAAGTATTGAGACAGTTCGCATATTTGATTTTGAGGAATTTCCCAAAAGAGACAAGGTCAGAGCTGTCCTTTATTCCTGTTAGATTGAGTGATTTCCCCCCACCCCCGTATAATCTGCTTAAAGGACCCAGATGCTCCCTCTTTTAAAATAGAATTAAATTACTAACTCCTATTTTGCTGTATCCCTGGCTGCTGCCAAACCTTGATCGGCTATTGTGGTGATCAGCCACCACATTGTCTATGCCTCTGCCCAAGGCTGAGAGAAAGGGATGGAGATGGAGATGTAAAGAGATGAAGATGGAGAGACGGATGGATGGACCCTGGCATTTTAAATCAATAATGTGGTTTGCAGCAATCTTGTTTTGGTTCGCTTGCAATAAGCTATCAATGCGATGATCAAGCCTTCTCTCACCATCAGTCTCTCCATCTTCCTCTCTCTCTCTACTGATGATTTATTTATGGGATGACTGGCCATTGCCGAAGCCAAACAAGGTTGGGTAGCACCACCAGCTATGGTGCTCTACCCAGCTGCCAAGGACACTGCTTCAAGCGCCTCTCTCTTTATTTGCAAATGCCGCAGCTAACTAAGCTGAAATAAACATACATGTGTCACTTCAGTAAAAGAGAAGACTATTGAATAGCCTATTATGTAAAACAGGATATCATGCCCTTTGAGAAAATTACAGGAGTAGTAAAATTTACCCTTGTGATAAACTTATTCACCCTGTGGTCCTTTAGATCAATCATTCCTTGGATAAACCAGTTCCTACAATCTTCTTACACCTGATGGTCTGATGCATTTCTCAGGTTACATATATGTATTATACTGGACGTTTGGAAGTCTTCAATGAAAATTTTCCTGCTGTAAGTAATAAAAAATCCTTTTATTTAGCATCTATCAATCATTCAACCAAAGCCTCTGAAACCATCTAGTTAGCTTTGAAGCACAAAATTTCTATGATAACATTTTGCAATGTCCGCTTCATCTTGAAATTTGCCTGGATATTGCTTTTAATACCATGTGTGAAGAGGTTATGCCTATTCATGAGAAAAATAATGTCATTAGAGGGAAGAATTTTGCAACTTTCTGCTGTGTAAAGCTTAGGGAGCATGTTCATTGATCTTGCAGGCTGATCATAAGTTATCCTATGCGTTGACTTATTGCAATCCTCGCAGTGAAGCAAATATAAGGTTGGCTCAGTTCATTTGCTGCTTTCATTTTTCTTTTTTTTTTTATGTGCAAAGAATGGAGGTTTCCAGATATCCAATCTGAAATTTCCAGATGGTTTCTCTGTATGATGAATATCATCTACTCTTCAGATGTGATTTAATTTGACTTTAACTTTTGACGTATGGCAGTGTTAGCATGTAACTACGACTGGCCGGGCAGTCAGAAAATTGTCTGTTGTCTCCAATAGTTGATTGATCTTGATTGTGTCAATTCTTTCATCTTCCTTTCCGTTTTGGGAGTTTGATACATGGAACGGGCACCAAGTTATTTGGCTTTATTGGCATGATTCTCACATTAACTTGATTTCGTTTTGGCAGGATGATACTAAAGTACTTGATACCTGTAAAGCTTTCAATAGGAATTTTACCTCAAGATTGGCTTCTGGAGAAGTATAGCTTGGTTGAGGTATGCTCTGACTATTGCTTAAACATTCGACCTTCCATCTCTTTAGTGAATTTCTTGATGTTCCTCTGTGAAATCCAACTGCAATGTTTTTGTGTGCCTTGTTTATCATAATCCTAATTAGAAGTCTTTGCATGGTATGGACGCTTTTGGACATTTTTGGAGTGGTTATTAATTTCTATTTTGTGGTCCTCTTTCACAGTACAGGAATGTTGTCCTAGCACTAAAAAGTGGTGACCTTCGACTTCTTCGAGCAGCTCTCAACGAGCATGAAGACAGGTACTTTTACTTTCCAGAAATTAGTGTGCCATAGGCTGTTGTTTGTATGTGGTTGCCAACGTTTTTTGATGTCTGTAGACTGAGATCTGATATATAAGCTTTTGTCTAATCAGATTCCTACGGTCTGGTGTGTATCTCGTTCTTGAGAAGCTAGAGCTTCAAGTGTATCAGAGATTGTTAAAGAAAATGTAAGTTACCTTATATAGCACTAGGACATTGGTTTTAAATTTAGCATGACGTTTTCTTTCTTCTTTGGTGTTGCAGTTATATCATCCAGAAACAGAAAGATCCAAGCAAAGCTCACCAGATTAAGTTGGAAGTGATCATTAGAGCTTTGAAGTGGCTTGAGATTGACATGGACTCGGATGAGGTGTATTTTTTTCTCCATCTGTTTTTATATGTCTACATCAATATATGTATCAATGTCTACGTATATAAATTGTCAGTACAACTTTGTAGGTGGAGTGCATTGTGGTCATCTTGATACACAAGAACCTTGTAAAAGGCTACTTTGCGCACAAGAGTAAAGTGGTGGTATTGAGCAAACAAGATCCATTTCCAAAACTGAATGGGAAGCCCGTGAGTTCATAGCGAGGTTGAGAGATTTTGCCGGATTTGCAGTATAAGTCAGTTGTTCACAAAAAGGTAAAGCGCGGAAGAGTTTGTGAGTTCCTTGGTGGGATCTCTCTCACTATACCTACCTAAGGTTGGAATTCTCGGGCGATTGTGCATCATCGTCTAGCAAATCATTGCAACTAGGAAGACAGAGAGGGAAAATTTGGGGATCTTTTTGCCCTGTTAAGAATTGACCTTGTTAAATTTTCCTTTCTCATTGTCGCCTTTGTCTCGTGGTGCCGGATGCTTTGGTGCTTGAAGCTTTCTTATCTTCTTGCACGAAGAACTCTCTGATATTGGATGGGATCATTTGGAATTACAGACCAAAGTGAGTGCTGCCTCTCATAATTAGGTAAATGTAAATCGTCAACCGACTGACACATACTATATCCTCTACTTATGGGTACAACCATTGGCCATTGTCCAGGACCCTGCACCTCTGGGCTGGCCAGTTTTCTGTTTAGATGTTGTATATATCTGTATCATTTGTGTTTGTTTTAGAGAGAGAGAGAGGGATGCAGTGTATGCCCCAAAATTGAATAGAGTAAAGTTTGCGACAAAGGGTAGCATTTTCCGTTGGCCTAATTAGCGTGATGTTATTGAAGGATTGCATAGATTAAGAAGTTGATGTTCTCCGGTGCAATTGCGAGGAGGAGTTTGGATATGAGAGTAGATTTTGAACCGGTAAATCAACAAAGAATAACCAACCCCATTCTCCTCTAGGTCGAAACGATCACTCTGACCCTCAAAAACCCAATTTTCACCAATTAGTCGCGTCCACTTTAATTCTTCCGATAAATTGTTCCTTTTTCCTCGGTTCACATTTATTCTTTGGGCACTCATCGCGTTTTCTCGGGTCGACATGATTTGATACATAACACTTAATAGACCTTAATTGATTCGGATGAAAATCGATTTTCATCCAACGAAGGATGAGCTAGCTCTTCAATTCGTAAAATTTCACCGCTCACATCATTTGAATTTGTAATTTAATGAACATTTGGACTGGCCTATTTCTTTAATTCACTGCACATTGACCTCCCTAGTCAGGCCATGTTTGACAGCCACTGGTGGAAAGAAAATGGAATGCAAATCAGCTGCAAGAATGCGGTTAGGTAACCTTTTTGTCATAAATTCTATTACCTTTGACCGTGGGAAAATGTGGATAGACTTCACCACCAGAAATCTCCAGTTTATGTCCGATGGAAATCGGATGATTTTCTCACGGAAATGAGAATATTCTGTCGGATTCCGGAGAAAATGTGTCTCCCAAAAGAGTTTTGATGGAAATTTGATGCAAATGCATCATAATCCCGAGAAACTCTTCCAATTTCGTGTGACCAACAGACCCTTTTGTCTCTATAGAATAATGATGCAGATGACTGACTGATCACACACACCCCAAAAGCAGGAAGCTACTAGCTGTGCTCGAAAGTGGATTTTATCGTGGAAATATTCGAGAGAGAGATCGAAGTCCCAGTAAACATGCGAAAGAAATTGAGAGATTCGTGTAGGAATCGGAGCAGATACAGGAAAAACGGCTGCAAAGAGAAGCACTCTCGACCACAAGAATCTGAGTGCACCACAACAAAGACAAACAAGCACAACCTCTAGAAGCAAACATTTCTCGACCACAAAGAACGATGCAAATTCAGAAGCGTGTCAGTCTCGCATGAGCGTTGTTCGACAAACATAGAAGTACGTGCTGCCTCGCTGCTCGTGGCACGTTATTTCTTCTTCCTCAGTTATTCGGTGCGGCTTTCGCTGAACTGATACGCCACACTCGTTGCCTGGCCCCAATCTTCTTCCCAGTTCTAAAGCATCTGACCTTAGAAAGGTACTAACAGAACATTACTGGCAAAAAAGGTTCGTTCTAAGAGCTGATCAATCACACGAGAATTCATCATTAAAACTTAAACCCAACTAGATAATGTCGTCTAGACGTACGTGTTATACGGTAGAAATGGCGAGCAACTTGATTGATCGTGGATATGCTGAGGCAATGATTTCAATGTGAGTTCATTTCCTCAGCCGTGAACGAGGCCACAGGATAGAGCCATCAAGAGCATCGCGGCTTCCCTCTCATCCTGAGGGAATACCCTCTTATGCGCTGAGTAGTGCTTGCTGTCCAATATCCTCGAACTGAAGTCCTCGTGGCGAAGATCGTTCTTCCTGGTCGGAGAAGAGTTCGGAGGCAGCTTGATCTTGCACCCTCTCCTGATGAGCAGAGGATCACCGTTGCCGCCATTCTTCGATCTCTTGGTTATTTTGCTTTTCACCTTGATCTTAATGGAAGAAGTGGCTGCAGGACGAATCGTACCACCATTTTCTGCCGCTGCAGCTTCGGTGGCCAAGGCTCGCCGGGCCTTCCTTTGTCTAATTCCGCAAGCATTACAAAGCGACTGTGCCAAAGACATTGAAAGTTCGAATTATTCGATGATTGTGTTTGCTTTTGTCTATATAGCTTGCTAGTAAGAGTTGCAACTGCTAAATTTAGAAAGGAAAACAATAATTTTGGAAAAGAAGATGTGATCTTCTTACCTTTGGACCTCTCGGGCCACTCCTCCACAAAGGGGTCTTTGTCGTGTTGCAATCCGAGCAAACCCTAACTCCTGTGATGTCATTACTACTCCTACACGAGCTACGTTTGCTACAACTTAATTCGGACTCAGCAGACGGTGACGATGAGAATCGCTTCTTCTGATCTTCGGATTCCTGAGCTGAATTCACAGCAACATCGTTTCCATCGCGTTGAACGTTCGAGCTCATGATCTTCCTCAGGATCCTGATTTTTGAAGGCACCCACTTTGGTGAACCGTGATCATCACGGTCCTCTTGATCCTCGATCCTCTCTTCTTTGTTCTGAAGCAGATCGAAACGGGTTGCTCCATCTCTCCCGTAGTTTTCTGACCCCACCGGTTGATCATAAAGTCCTTGATGCAGTACTTGTTTGTCGTCCTAGGATTGATAGATCAGAGGGTTAGAGATTGAGGATCACACTCTCATACGATGAACGCACACGAAGACCAAAGTGTTACACCTACAAACTTATCTCCTATAATATGATTCACACACTTATATGACCCTAGCGGACTAGTAAAGCAGCGAACAGTGTTACAGATACCTCACGCCAAAGCCGAGGGCATTGCAATTCGCAGCGGTGCCCATATCCATCTAGATGTCGTTCTGCACTGATGAAGGTGCCACCCAACGTGGAAGGAGATGAAGCTGATGGGGATTGAGCTATGTTGATCCCTTCCACAAAGGTGGAAGGTGTCCTTGTGTGATAAGTAATTGGAGTCATTAACAGATCGAAGAGAAGTACCTTCGAGTCTCCTATAAAGATAGAGAAGGACTAGATAGAAGAAGAAGAAGCTATGAGAGAGAGAGAGAGAGACAGGCAGACAGACAGAAGCAAAAAGGGGTGTAAGGTATGCGAAATCATATATAGAGGGGAAAACCTAAGGCACAGCTACTCACATGATCCTGCAAAAGGTCAGGGATCAGCCCAGACGAGACAAGACCCCGATAAGGAGATAATGAGAAGGTACATTAATTTTACATGTAAACCGGTTGTATATATAAATAATGGAACCCTCTAATGTCAAAACCCTATCTTCTCCATCAAACTTTTTACCTTCGACCCACTCTTGCTCAAGCTCCAGTCTATCTGATGTTGAATTTATACTTCATATTTCTACACAAGAATAGAGAAAGTTCACCAAAGTGCACAGTAATTACCAACCCCCATGGATGCCTAGCCCGTATGGGCAAGTTCTATGTGATAGATAGAACCCTTGCCGAGGGAGGAGGACTATATGGAGGCACGAGTAGGGAGTCGAATCCGTGACATCTGGGCGAGTGGATGCGAGCACTGCCACTGTGCGCCTTGATGCATGGTTGCATATAGTTACTGGATTCTCAGTTTGCTGATGTTATTCTTCATATTGTATCATAAGTTTATCCCTGTTTTTATTGCTCTAAATCAAAGGTGTAAGTAAATGTGCTTGGATAGATGAACGACTAGATGTAGAATGGCATGGAGAGTATGAATCCATTAACGAATGAAGCGGTCATGAGGGTGTGTGTGAGAGAGAGAGAGAGAGAAAGAGAGAGAGAGAGAGAGAGAGAGAGATGAGAGAGAGAGAGAGAGAGAGAGAAAGAGAGAGAGAGAGAGAGAGAGAGATATGAGCTTTCTGGTTCTGCATGGGGACATATCATGCCACCTTAATATTGACAAAAGGCATTGAATGCTTTTGCAGGCAAAAGACAGTTTCTGCCACTCCCTACCACCCTCTTCCAATTCCAATAAAACCCTTCAAAAAATGCCATCTCCATACATAAATTTTAAAATTAAATCACATCAACCATAACTTAAAATATAAATTTATAGATTTGGAGGTAGAATGAGAGTTTAGTTGATGAAATTATATATTTAATAAATAATATTATTAATAAATTTAAATATTATAATAAATTGATAATTATTTATAACAAAAAAAAATTACATTAACTTAAAATTTAATATAAAATATAAATATAAATTAAGTGAAATAAAATAAACATATTATAATGAGTTTTTATTTTTTAAATTTAAGTTGGCTAATTTTATGCAAGTTTAATTGGATTTGCTGATCAAACCGAGAATATACTGCTTCAATTGGAGTTGATTATATGTACAATATAATGAGATTAATTCTGGAAATCAAACCGAGTGAGTGACCGATGCTCAATCAAACCGGTCGGCCTGATCTGATTTTTAAAACTCCGACTTCAAATGAAAATGACTTTTTATACATTTTTTTCACCTTTATTTATTTTCTTTGAAAAGAAAATTGCATCCTTCGAGTGGCTGGCCAGGCAATATCCTATGTGATCTCTTATAAGTAAGTAGGCTTAGCCAACTACAAATCTTTTGACTAACAATGAAGAACAAACTCTTGAAAGACTTATACATATGTATATATATTCCAATTGAAGGGTCGGTGACAGTGAAGGATGACTGCGTAGACGGAGACCAGTCTGTGCCAAGCAGAGAAACCCAAGCAAATCTGCTCCAGCGGTGATCAATGAACAACGCGCGGACATTCCAGACGTGGAATTCCCTTTCAATTTCATTGCGTTTGATTCATTCGTGCTGTGTTTGCATGGAGCATGATAACTGGCATCCCACCGGCGTCTCGGTTCCAATGTGGCCGCCGACATACTAATTCATCGGCTGATCAAATGGACATTTTTTAACTCATTATCTCAGTAAGCTACTACGTGCCATCGACCAATCAATAAATAACACAAGCCCCCTTTTGGGCCACTAAAAGAGACCAAGATTTTCAAAGGGGATGATATCAGCAACTTCTCCTAGCTGCGACAGGATGGTGCGGTTAATTAGGTCCCCATCGACTGCAGATGTGTACTCTGATGTTGATTGACAGCATCCGAATAACATCTTTGCATAAGGATCAACCAAATGCAACCGGATCCTAACAAGAGGCTTGGATTTGGAGTGGAATTCGTACGATGCCGAAACGGTAATGTCTGTCTGCTCTTCATGGATCGAGGAGAATCATTTAATGCGACCCGTAACGAAAACATCCACCCCGCCGGAGAGTAAGAACGTGCACTTCAATCAACAGCACGTAAGATTTGCAGGCTGGACACAAACAGAACCTGTAGGAGCAATCAACGGAGACGGGGAAACTTGTGAAAACACCGTGCTCGTCTGCTTCCTGCAAGGATGATGATGGATATTGTTCTGATGGAATGGATGATCCGTATATAATATCCAGTGAGTGATTGGGAAATTATCATGCAATTATTTATTGTCTATTATTTAAAAAAAGCCTGACAATTTTGTAGGATCCCGAGATGTGCTACGTTTGATGCTTAGGAATCACTGATCTTCGAGGCTAAGGAGAGATAGACGGACAGACAGGCAGGGATGGAGACGGAGGTAAGAGTCCAAATCCTACGTTGTTTTCGAATGGGTTCTCGCAAATCTGCGGGGGCCATTCTCCTCGGCTTCCACTTGACGGGCGTAACCCTAAATAATAGGCGCACGAATCATTCAGATCACGATAAGATCTATGTACTTGGCTAATCGATTACACGCACACCGTGAAACATGCCGGGGGGCTTGTGGGCTTTCCCCGACACGAGTTCTCCGGTTCGGTTGTTAGCCGTATCCGTCCTAACCGGCCCCTACATGTCCTGATGGGGGCATGAGTGGATCACGTGGCCAATGCTTAAAACATTTCGGAAATCGGGTCACCCGTGCTCACGTCAAATCGGGCCACGGTCTGCTCAGGAAAGGACCATGTGGGCTTGAACAGAGATCCGTAGTAATTTGGTGTCTTTTCCAGGACCGACGGCCATTGACGACCGAGAGGAGCTCTGTGACCACGAGCGAGAAATTCTTTCAATTAATGGTACCAGCAAACTGACAAATATGTTAGTAATATATAAAATGATCGACGCAACATTAATGTACCAAACCGTCAAATAAAATAAATTTATAAATACCAGCAAAAGATTTACAATTATATATATATATATATATTTTTTGGGCCGTGATGGGCCAGGCAATTCGGTAAGATTGTTGGGCCACTTCAGCTGTGGCAGCTCGGCCCGATTATATATACATATATCGTGTACGTGCTCTCGTTGGGTTGTGGAGGCGCTCAGCTGCTCATCCCAATCTCCGACAGCGCCGCCGCTTCAATAATCCTCTGGCTTGGAATCTACTTCATTTTCTTTGTTATTTAATCTCCAAGCGCGTGAATTTCTGTTGATTCCTTGCAATCAATTGAGCTCAAGTTGTTCTGGTTTTTTTTTTCCCCTGGTAGGATGGATCCTTGAATTATGTTTTCCTGAAGCTAAACCGTCCCTGTGAGGAAGCATTTAGTAATCTGAACATATGCATGAAGTTTGTGAACCAAAATGATTGGCGCTCCCTCTCATGTTTAGCAGAGGTTGAGGAACCATTTGAGTTCCCATTTCATGCGAGGTAGATACTGGGCATTCTGAGGGATTTGACAACCGACCTCTGATTTCACTCTCAGGGTAATGTAACGTTTAGTTAGCCATTACTTTACTGAATCTTTCTCCTACCTCAGCCCTCGACTTTGGGGTCAAGCAAGTGGTACTGGGATGCTGCAGTTTCTTTCTTAGACGATTGCAGGAACAGCATCGTGATGCCTTTGAGGCTGAGGTGCCAGTTGAGCTTTGAGAATGCAGGCATCTTGAACTTCTCGGGAATGTTAATTACCTCTTTCAAAGTGATTTGACTTTTTCTCAAGTCCAAGCTTTTCAATCGTGGTATAAACTCTCAGAGCCCGACATAATTCTTACACTTGACCGACAAGGAGTGAAAAATCTATTTGTTGTTGTTGCGGAGGCTGCAATGTTGTTGTTGGTGATGGTGGTGGTGGAGGGTCTTGAGGAGCCTTCTTGTTACCTCCTTGTTTGGGGGTCGGTGTATTTTTCTCCGATGAATTTATAACGATCGAGTGGCCATCCGTTCTTGTTGATTCTAATCATATTTCCAGTCATGGATCGGAACATCTCATTTCTGCATGCTATCATTTCAGCCTTGAATTCTTTAAAGTTGCCTTTCTTGTGGTTGTGTCATTTCAGCCTTAGACATCATCAGCAGATAGAAGAATGTGAGCTGGTGATGACTGATGAGAGAGCTCGACTGGGACTTCAATGGAGGTTTTTGGAGTGACGGTTTTAGTGAAAGAAGGGATACAACGGCGTAGCAATAACGAGTTTTGTCATTGGAGAAAAGAAAGAAGAAGAGAGGTTCAAGGTATCTGCGGACTTTGAACAGACAATGGTAACGCGTGCTGTTCAAGATTATGCAAGTGATTCAAGTATTTTATGAGATGAATCTCTTCATCATGCAATTGCTCGATCTCTTTCTGATTCTTCAATTCTACTTCTGGTGTTACCCAGTGGTCTTGTACCGACTTCGGTGACAGGTTATATCTCTTTCTGGGAAGGACACTGTGATGACATAGGCATTGTTCGTCGCAGAGGCATAGATCCTGTCCTCTTGCAGATTCTGCGCGTTTCTATTGTTTGCAGTCAAGTCTACAAATCTTTCATGAACTGCTGGTGATTCCGCAGACTGTCCTGTGGAGAATAAATACCTCGACACTTATTCATTAATTAATTTCAGCGCAAAAAAAAGGGTCATTAATTTCTTGCAAGCTTCCCAAAATCGCCGGTTTCGACCTCGACATGATTTCCATCTCCGTCGCCATCTCCTCTAGCTCCGACATTACCCTTCTCTCCCTTCCAGCGAGCACCGACCTGACCGAGGGGCAACGGGCGGCGAGAATGCAGCGGTGGGCAGGCATCTTGCAGCCTTCTCCAAGTGCGATCTTGGCATCAGCTAGGACCTCCGACTCGGGGGGGGGGCAGAAGATGGCCACGAACTTCGGAGTTGTCAGAGAGTCGACTGAAAGGGGGTCGCGCGGGGACAGGGAAAGGGCCCTTGACCATGCCACGGCGGCGGCGTAGATGCTGCGGTCGCCGTTGGAATCGGAAAAGCCCATGTGGAGCTAAATGAGGTTGAGGTGGAGCGAGTCCGACAAGATCGTATCTGAAAGATCTGTATAGTATGTTCATATGTGAACAATATCGGGCATAGTTTTAAAAACCGGACCGGGCCGGCCGGTTCAACCGGTTCAACCGGGAACCGGCCACTCACCCGGTCCGGTTCCTTCAAAAAACCCAATTGCACATTAAAAGAGAAAAATCCGATTGAACCGGCCGGTTTCCGGTCCGACCAGTGAACCCAATTGAACCCATGAGAAAACCGGCCGACTTAAAATTAAAACAAAAACAAAAACATATTGTAATGTACCTATTTTATTTTACTAAACTTATATTTACATTTTATATTAAACTTTTGTTTAATATAATGGTTATATTAATGATTTTTGTTATAAATTATATTCAAATTATGATATTATGTAAATTTATTAGTAATATTATATTATTAATATTATTTTTTAAACATACGGTTCAACCCATTGAACCCCCGGTCCGATCCATGAACCCATGAACCCACCGGTTCCCGGCCCGGTCCGATTTTAAAAACTATGATATCAGGTGATATATATATATATATAAATATTAAAATTAATTTATAGAAATACAGAGGCCCAAAATGGCCCCGTCTACTCTTTCGAAACTCTGTAGCCCATCACTGCCCGATCGACGCGACGGCTTCGCCGAAGACAATGTTTTTTTAGAAGAGAACTGAAACATTCACTGTCTGATCACTGCTCCTCTGTTGTCGTTCTCAGTTGGGTCGAGTCGGGAGAGAGAGGAGGGAAACCCTGCTCACAAAACCCTAATACGATTCCAAATCTGTTTCCTCCCTCTCGTTTCTCTCTCTTCCCTTCGAAGTTTAAAAATAAAAATATCTATCCTTTCCGCGACTATGATTCCTTCTTAGTACTTTCCGCAGCAGGAACTCTCTGCCCTCTTTCGTTCTTTGATCATTTTCCTCGCTGGAGGTTGAAGGGTCAGAGTGCGCCTTTGATGGCGGGTCTTCTTCGAAGAAATTCTCGTCTCCTTGGAAGCTATCTGTCGGAAATTGTGGTTGTTTTGATGAACACTCCCTGTCTCTTTGTTTGCACTATTTTTCTTGGCATCGCTTGTCTTAGTAGTATCCTGGCACCGAGGGGCCGTCGTTTTTTCCTTTTATTTCCTCTTTCTGATATTTTTTTATACTGTGCAGGATCATAGAAGAGGTGTCCAGGGGACGGCTCACCAGCTCTGCCTCTTTTCTACAAAAGGTGACTCCTTTCTTACCTTGGGTATGCCATTATTAATTCATTTTTGTTGTTTTTTTTTTTATTTTTGCTGGTGTAGACTGTTTCTGATTTTCAATGTTCAGTCAATTTAAAATTCTGTAAGGGCTTTTTTGGATGCGGCAGTTGGAGGGGGACCATTATCTTAGTATCCGGTTCATTGAAATTGGGGGAATTTGAAGTGTGGGGTTAACAGGGCTTGTGAAATAAAATCTCGTGACCAACAGTTGAATGAACTATGTATGAGTTTGAGGAAGATGCTGCATTGAGATCCAAGTGAAGGCGATTGTTAGCGACAGTTTGGTTGCCATCTTTTTCTTCCCCCCTTCTTGGCTCAGAATAAATACCATTTAACATGTAAAGTATTGGCTTTTAGAAGGCAGAAGGAGATCCAAGTCTGATGGAAGCGATTCTTGTGAAGAAAATATGTCAAAGAAGGAACTTGCACTGCAACAAGCGCTTGATCACATCACTTCCTCCTTTGGGAAGGGAGCGCTAATGTGGCTTGGCCGCTCTGTCTCTCCTAGAACTGTTCCTGTAATCTCCACGGGCTCATTTGCTTTGGATATAGCTCTTGGAACTGGTGGACTTCCCAAGGTATTTAGCTGAATCCTGAAGTATTTGCTGAACAGCAATTGAGAAAATGAGAATGAATCTTTGAATTTTAGTAGGTGAAAATTTGAGATCTCTTTTTTATGACATGTTTTGATAAACAGAATGAATGGACATGTATAATGAATTTTGCCTGCATATTTTTCAGGGTCGTGTTGTGGAGATATATGGTCCTGAGGCTTCTGGAAAGACAACTCTTGCTCTGCATGTAATTGCAGAAGCTCAAAAACAAGGAGGTAACTTTTCATAAGGTTGTGATGCCTAGCTATTGAGATTTTACTGACCACAAATTGCACCATTTAATCCTTAACCTAGAACGTGCAAACGTTATTTTTGCTGAAGAATATTACTGATTTCATTGCCCTGCATTTATAATACATAGATTGCCTCAAAAAACAAGTAGCTGACTACCATCCATATGCATACCCATCTGGCCTAGGTTATGTACTTCTGAGTTTCATTACATATTCATCCATAACATTTACATGCAACAAAAGCTGCTATTTCTTTCCTAGTATCAATTTTAACAGTCTTTATCTCCAATGCCATAGCTAAGTCATTGTTGGTTTATTGTACTGTCAAAAGAGAAATCAGTTATGCCACTTGTGTTCCTCATTCCATTCTGTTTTGCCACTAACGTTGCCGAAAGTATTGCTTTGGCCTCTACTTCTAAAGGGGCTAGTGATGAGAATTCCTGAATCCAGGCCATCTTTATATTTCCTGATCATTCTGCTGTTCGTTATTTAAGTAGTATATGCATGCAATCATTTTGGTCAAGTCAATGCTTCATTTGATTATGCTGAATCACCATTATTTATTCTAATATGATGGTATCAGGACTGGATGATTCAAGGAGTCTCTGGCAGATATACTACTTTTTGCTATTTTGTGGAGTGCTTGAATTTATTGGTTAAATCTAATTTCATTATTGTTTGTATTAAGACCAGGAAGCTTTTGTCATGCTATGAGATGAATGATGGCTGTATCTAATTCAAAGTTTTCAATTTTCGCATTTCATGTTGTTCCTCTTTGGGATTGCTGGAGCCTAAGCTTTCCTTAAGGATGTCTAATATTTCTGCTTTTATCCTGCTGTTCTTGCAGGATACTGTGTTTTCGTCGATGCGGAGCATGCCCTTGACCCAGCACTAGCAGAGGCTATTGGAGTTAACACTGAGAATTTGCTCCTCTCACAACCTGACTGTGGTGAGCAAGCTTTGAGCCTTGTGGATACACTTATAAGGAGTGGTTCTGTTGATGTTGTTGTTATTGACAGTGTAAGTAAGAATATTTCTTGATCCTACAGCATTTCCTTTTGTCTTTTTGGACCTAGTTTTAGGTTGATTTCTGAGTATTTGTGCTGTTTTATGCAATTGGTTCTTAGAGGTGAGGAGTTAAACTAAATTAATGGAAAATTATGCAATAAATGTAATTGTAGGTTGCTGCACTTGTGCCTAAAGGTGAACTTGATGGTGAGATGGGAGATGCTCACATGGCAATGCAAGCTAGACTGATGAGCCAGGCACTTCGCAAATTGAGTCACTCTTTATCGCTCTCTCAGACAATTTTGATCTTCTTAAATCAGGTATGTTCCCTTGATTTGGATGCTAATATTGTCAAAGTTAGGACCTCTTGGTACTTAATAAAATTAATGTTTATAGGTAAATAGGAAACAGCCCTCTGTGATGTCAGACTTAATTGGCCTTATGTTGATTTAGGTGAGATCGAAGCTTTCAACATTTGGTGGATTTGGTGGGCCCACTGAAGTTACTTGTGGTGGAAATGCCTTGAAGTTCTATGCCTCAGTGCGACTGAACATTCGAAAAACAGGGCTGATTAAGAAGGGAGAAGAGGTATTACTTGGACCTTCATGACCATGTAGGTTACATATTTACATGAAAAGGAAATACTAGTTGGAGACATCCAATCAATGATGCTGATGTCTATATTTTTTGTTTGAGTTTAGTAAGGCGGTGAATGGTTTTTAGCACTTCTGAGATGTCTGTTCTAATTGGTTTCAGAATGCTGTTTCTTTTTCTCCACCCCCCTCATTTTGAGAAATCAAGATGACTAGGGAATAGTTTTAACAATGCTACAGTGTATAGATTGTGTATTATGAGACTAAAATCAAACACGATTTATGAAGTACAACGTGAAATTTCTATTCTTCATTTCTGTGATTTGTTAAAACAAAAATGGAAAAAAGTGACTCCCAGTTTCCAAAAAGCAATAGAAGTATTGTATTTTGTTCTGTGTATTCATGTTAATAAATTCATCTTCACATCAATGTGAATCACGGATCCTCTGGATATCTGTTTTGTTTATGTGATATATCCTCTGGATGTCTTCTGGATATCTTCACATCATGTTAATAAATGCATCTTCATAATTATCTGATTATGTTACTTTTGGTTGGAATTTATTTAGACTGTAGGAAGTGAAGTACAGGTGAAAATTGTCAAGAATAAGCTTGCCCCTCCTTTTAGAACAGCTTCTTTCGAGCTGGAGTTTGGGAAGGGAATATGCCGTACATCAGAGATCATTACATTAGGGTTGAAGCACAAGTTTGTGTCTAAGGCTGGGGCTATGTACAGTTTAAATGGTCACTCCTTCCGAGGAAAGGAAGCATTTAAGCAATATCTTGACAAGAATGAGGAAGAACGAGAGGATCTCATGTCAAAGCTCAGAGAGAAGCTCCTCTATGAGACCAAGAAGCAACTTGAAGCTGAGACCTCAGAGGGAGATGGAGCTTCGGACGAAGTGATCTCGACTGATGAGGAAGTTCCGGCTGCAGCTGAAGCTTAATTGTGCATATGAACTCCATAGACAATTATGTGACTGTTTCTGGGTGGGACGGTCCATGGATATTTTACAGCCTGCAGCTGGCTTTGGAGAACAGAATCAGTCGGTTTTTCTCAGCACAGATGAACTCAAGGGGTCGTACATGCTTTCCATGACCAGTAAATTTTAAGGTTGCACGTGATTGCCATGCAAGCTCACTAGCTCTTTTTCGGGTGCTCTCGTGGTGTTATGTCAAAAAGGTCAAATGTCGTGTAATTAGTCATAAGTTGTCTGGGCCCAACAGGAGCACAATAGGAAGGATATTGATATTTATGACCAATTGATGTCTTCGTGGCGATTTTAGGTCTATTGGGAAAGCGAGTTCTTCAAAATGTGCGAGTCATTCACTTTCAAACAATAAAGTGGGAATGAACGGGAAAGGACCAACTCAACCAAAAGGGGACCGGGATTTGAAAGGTGAAGGAGAACATGAGGCAAGAATTCAAGTAGCAAATGGAAGAGAGCAGAGGACGGTTACAGCTACCATGATTATACCTTGTCGAATTCATCGCTCAACATAACCTTGTAACTAGGCTGATCCTTGGCTAGAGTCTGGCCTGAATGTTTTAGTTTTCTGGTGAGAACTTCTGTCATCTCATGTGTGGGCACTTAAATCTTTCGACTAATTTAGACAGTTCGTGTGTACACCATCCAGGGGATATGCAATCACAAGTTTTATTGAACCAAAAGGTGTATAATGAGCGACTTGGCACCGATTCAGACGGTAGCTGTTAGGAGAAATTTCAAGGAAAGGCCTATGTAGCATCTGGGTCAATCGGTGCTCAGCAACGAACTGCTAATGCAACACCTACTATCTGTAATGTAAATAAGCACTTCTAAACTTTGTTCACAATAACTGAGGCTATACAAGGGATGCTGAGTTTTTGTGCTGACAGCCACCACTGCTTCTACTGCAATCCAACAAGGTTAAAGTCGCTTCCATCCCGAGTCTGACTTTCATCAAACTAGCGAATTCAGTCTTGAGATCAGTCCTCATCTCATTAGATGGAAAAATATGATCAACAGTCACCCCAGTAGACCATAAAAGATTTACAGATCCCAAGACTTGTCACAAACTCTGAGCTGGAATAGGTCTTATAGTTTCTTCAAATTCATGAGGCCTGCGATTTAGGATTCAAGGACAAGAAAAGTGCCACGTTGATTATTATTTGAGACTGAACCAGATCTTCCCACCAAAACAACACTTCAAGATCTTTGTTTCTACATAGAGGCTTTCATGTTCTTGTCTATTAAAGATGTGCAGTACCTAATAAAATAGATAAAGGCCTATGTTTTCCAAAAACTAAAATAGATATCATTTTACCTTGAAAACTTGACGCAGAACTAACTGTGTAGAGCTCTTGTTTGCCCAGTATACCCATCGGAAATCCTCATCATATGGGCTTTTCATTTTGTTTACTTGCACCCTCATTTTCACTATCATAAACTTCAAGAGACGCCTCCTCTTCATCCTAATTCAGAAATGACAGAGAAGAAACATAATATGGAGGAAACAAAATCGATCTTGCAGTTACAAGTACTCATAGACATAGTGGACAATATCTATGATACCATTTCCCAAATATCAGTTTCACTGGCAATATCTTGTCAACTGAGGTCATTCCTTTGATCCTTTTTCTCACTACTCCTCTTATCCTCCTGAAAGAAAGAATGTGAAACAGACCACTTTGGAGTAAATGGAAGTCTCAGTTACAGTATCCATGGGGGAATAAAATAAGGAAACTAACCAGCTCAGACTTGAGTAATTCAATTCTCTCTTGCAAATCTAAGATATGATGATTTAGTGCCTGTCCAGAAAAAAGAACAGAAAAGATAAGCCAGATAAAAGATATGTTTAACAAAGTCCTGAATACAGAGGACAATCATATGCCCTACAAGATTGAGGAATATTACCTCACGTCTCTGAAGTTCAATGGAACGAGCCAGAGCTTGCCTTCGAGTCAACAAATTTCTGGGCCTCATCTTACTGGGCATTTGATAGTTCTTCCCACGGTATACAATTATAGCATATCCTTTGGTGGTTTTATCTAATGATATGAGCAATCCACCACTCTCTGCCTCCAGTGATATCGCGATATGCTTCACTTGTGGAAAGCTTCTCCCTCTCACGATTAGTTTAACCAATTCCCGATGCTTCCAATGCAAGTGCATGTTTTCCACAGTCCCATCAAAAATCCCTCGCCTCCCTTAAATGATAGATAAACAAAAAAGTGAGTTATGCATTGCTCAAAAGAGCAGCTGATCGAAGTCATTCTTAGAAAAACCAAATCAACACGTGGTTTTTGCTAGAAAAACAGCCATTTCTTTCTTCATAAAGACTCTTTTTGCTTGAATCTGCTCTTTCTCCCTTGAACTAATTATAACATTATCTACAACTAATCCTTCAGATTATTCGATTGAACCCAATAATCATCCAAACATTGGACTTCAACATGGGTTTGAAACATATTTAAGACAGAAAAAAGAGATTCCATACGCTTGTTTAAGTATTTAGAAGGATATACAAAGGATATTGTATGAAGTTGTAAGTGGCAGATCATGGATTCAAGTTTTCACACTTCTAAGCAACGGTTCAACTAAATTTATACTTGATATAGGTAAAACCTAAGAAAGACACTTTTCATCATAAGTTTTAAAATGCCCAAGACCAAAGTGAGCCACAAAATTTCTTACCAAGAAGAAGATAGGGCTTCATGCTTAGGCCCATTTTGCGAAACAGGAACCTTTCTTCATCAGTAATGGTCTCGAGGTCAGAAGGGAGGTCAGACGGTTCTAGATTCCCCTGCAGTTTTGCTAGATTGTACTCAGCTTTTTTAGCTTTTCCCTTTGCCTATACGAAAAAAAATACTCATAATATGATCATGGCGAAAGGCATCTCCTAAACATGGAGAAGGATTCACACTTTAACATATATGATAGGATAGGATAGCATACTACCAGAACAAGTTTTTTCTCTAGAGATCTCACAAGCAGTTCATGCTTCTTGAGTGACGAATCTCTTATCATCTGTTCAACATCTTCTGAGCTTGATTCATTGGTCCAGCGAGAGGTTGCTGCAAGTGTTTCTGCAAGAGTACCTGCTAGTAGAGAACATTTAGAATCTTTGGAATTCGAGCTCATAGAAATTGATGCCATTTGGCGCACTCTCTCCTCTTCATTTTGCTGGAGATTGGTCAGCTTTAACCTCTCTTGTATGGACTCTTTAACAGCACATGGCAGAAAATCATTGCCTCTGTAGAAGACGATAAAATCCTTGTTTCTTGAGAGGAGAGTTCCTCCTGTCAACTTCTGCCAAAACATACCAAATTTTATAAGAGAACAGAACCAATATTTTTCTGTAATATCAGTAATGTAAATGAAGCAATTGTTAATGCCTGACCTTGAGTTCTTCGGCCATTCTATCATTACAAGTATTTGGTACTCCTCGTTTAATTGCTATTTTTGCAATAGCACTCCTTTCCCACAACTTAACCATTGCCTGAGCAAGACCCTGCAGATTCCTGTTCCTTCCTACAACAATTAGCACACAAAGAATGTCAGAGTTGTCAGAGTACGCATACCATATAATACTTTATTTCAGAAATTTATTCTTCTAATGCACTACCCAAGGCAAAATGTGGAGGAATTTTTCTCGCAAGCTGACGGAAATTTGTCATTTCTTTGTTGCGCAAGCAGTGCCTGACCCCATGAGGCAGGAGTCTGAAGGGGGTCTTATAATCAGGGACCACTGAAGGAAGCAGATCTGCATCCACAGGCACGGGTTCACAGCCTGACCAATCCTTGAATCGTGGCCCCAGTTCATCCAATAAGTGATCAATGTTTCCGAGTTCCTCCTCGGACATACCCTTGGGACGTTTAGCAAAGTCAGGCAGGTGAGGGGCCTCTAATTCTGATGAGCCTGTTTCTCCATCACCATTAGCATGAGTTTGTTCGTTAAATAATTGTACACAACGGAGCTTGTAGGACATTCCTCTGTACAGGACAATTGAACTTCCAGATCTCCATATAACTATTCCACCTGTTCGACTCTGATCAGGCACAAGAACAATCACATGGCAGGAGCTCATAAGAACACTGCTTCAGCCACTTACACTTCTAACTACAAAGCTTGCAAAATTCCCAACCATGATTAGACATGTGGTCGGACATCACATAGTTCAGCAACTACACATTTAATGCAACATGAATTGGGATAAATTAAACCAAGTAACCAAGCCATGAAGAATCATAGTTCTGACGTTCACAACTTGCCAAGTCAATTTGTATAGATAGTTATAACGAAATGACTATATAAGACAATCAAGAAAATTTACACAAACCTCTAACATCTCGTGGGTCCTTTTCATGTTAACTGAATGTGGACCTTCAAACTTAAGCTTCACCACTTCATCCACTTTCCACTTCTTGTGAATCGATTCTACCAAAGCCTCTGTGATCCCAGCTTCACCAACTTTTATCCTCTCCAACATTCTGAGGGCAATATTCCGAAGCCTCTTAAGTTCATGGTCAGGAACCACCCTCTCAGCTAATTCAGTGTTGCTTCTCTTCGTCCTCTTCCCATCTTGTTCCATCCTCCAAGGCAATTCAATGGAACCACTGCCCAAAATTTTCCGCGACCCGTCTTGACTAACAAAGCCATTGTTAACTTCATCAAAATCATATTTTGCCCCAGTGTTTCCATTCAATGATGCATCGTTCGTTCTTCCAAGATCAAAAGTGTTCTTTTCCACTGAACTTGACACTTCGATACCATCACCAACACCACCGTCATCATGTATCCAAGCGAAAGTACTACTGTATGCAGTTTTGTCCCCTGAACTATCTGCTTCATCAACATAACTATCTTCCAGAAACTCAATGAATCTGTCAGCGTTTTCACCTTCTTGTGCAGAATCTTGAGAAGTCTCACCCACAGAACCCAACCCGGGATTCTGGGTTTTATTCCCGGGAACCCAAGGAGACGGATTATACTCATCTTCAGAATGAAAATTCACCACTTGCGAGTGCTGACTAACTGATCGCACCTGCTCGGATTCCTGTTGTCGTCGTTGTGGGTCCGGCTGCCCATGTTCTTCTCCTTCTTCTTCTTGCAGCTGCCATGGGAACTTGTCCCTCTTCGAATCGAGCTTCAGGGACCACTTGTCCTGAACCTGCTGAAGGAAGCTGGGTCTGGGCTTTCTCTTCTTGCGGATGGTACCGACGGCTACTTTGGTCGGCGGATTATCCGATTCAGTGTCGAGCTCAAGTGCTTGGCGACCACAGAAAATTCTCAACCTAAGAGAACTCGAAGTTCGTAATAAGCAGTCCTGAGAAGGGAGGAAGAATGTGGATGAGGTCGGAGAAGAGAAGAGCATAGATGATGGAGCAGTACGAGCGCTCATCAGTGAAAATGGCGACGGCGCCATAGAGACTGCTCTCCAGTGAAAACACCCCGTCAATCTATAATAACTGGTGTACATAATAATGACATGGGAGAGGGTCAGAATTATTATCATTATTATTATTCTCCAAAAAATGAGTAACAAAAAACCCTTTTTCCCATCAAATTTAATCGTATCCAGCACTGCGCCATTAAGGGAAATTCACAATCCTAGACTACTCATGATTGCACATTTTCAAATTTTCTATTGTAATTATAGTTTTTAAAATTAGATTTATTAAAAATTGGTATAGTTATAAGTATATAAGTCAGACCGAAGTTTAATAGATTGAACAATATATTTAATAAATAATATTAATAATAAATTATATAATATCCTAATTTTAATATAATTTATAATAAAAATTATTAATATAATTATTATATTGAATAAAAATTTAACATAAAATATATACATACAAAATAAAATAAAATATTATATTATAATAAATTTTTATTTTTTATAATTTTAAATTAGCTGATTTTTTCATTAATTTAATTAGGTTTACCAGTCAGATTAAAAATCGGTTGGTTCAACCGAAGTTGACCTCATTAGAAGTGTAATTGAGTTTTTTTTATAAGAATTAGATCGAGTGAGTGGCCGGTTTCCAGTCAAATCAACTGCCAGATTCGGTTTTTAAAACTATGATTGTAATGGCCTATAGTAATCCTTAGATGTTGATAGTTGGAATGTATTTTAGTTCAATAATCCTATGACGCCGGTTCCAAAAGCAATATCTTAGCTCATGATATCTCGTCATGACGATCAAATTAATACTTTGATATGAAGACAGGTCATCGTGAGGGACTTTGATTGGTCCGTTAGTCTAAATAGCTACCGATGATTTTTTGTTTGATCTTCCTACTTATGAGTATAACTCTTCAAATTATGAGTTTAACTCACCCACAAGATATAAATTCAAGATCTTATAGAGAAGGAAGAGTTACTGACCATCTTAGCTAATCATAATTTTGAACCGGGCGATGCCGGCCTATAGGGCGAGAATCATACCTTGCGGTCCGGTTCTATTGCTATTTTCATTTGAAACGTAACTCCGGTTTTATACAAACCGCTGAACGCGTGTGCGGTTGAAACCGTTATGATTAATTTAAGGGAGGGGAAAATTAAAACCCTCAATGGCTCAAAACTCAGATGGAGTGGCCTTGCTCTGAAAGCAAGATCAGGGCTGCAGAGGAGAGACTTCAAGGATGAGGACGGCAGACGGGGACGGACGATTGTAAGGTTTCTATTATTGGCTAGCAGGTCTGTATGGAAGCTCTTCGATTTGCTCTATTGGTTTTTACCTTCCCCTGTGTGGAATGAACCTGCGATTTTCAGCGGGTATTCTTCGATTTTCTAGGAATTTCGTTAGGGTTGGGGGAAGACTCTTTGTTGAGAACTTCTTCGATCTGTCTGGTTTTGGTCGAGTATTGTTGGATCTTTACGATGGTAGGTAGCGTCCCATCCATGGAATAGACTTGCGATTTTCTTGGGATTGCATGTAAGCTTGGGGATTTTTTTTTTTAATAATTGAGACATTCTTTGTTCTAACTGGATTTAGTCGAACATGGAGTAGAGAGCAAATTTACGGTTTAGCTGACATTTGAGGTCTCTGATTTTGCAGGAGCAGCCCAAGGACAATACTCATTACAATTCCGAATACGGGTTAATCCACAGACTTCAGTTAATATTATTATCTATCTCTTAGAAGGTGGATCGTTAGGGTTCTGCAGTTTCATCCCATGAGAAGAATATTAGTTTATCCGCTAAATTCATGCGATCTGGAGCAACCATTATTACACTGGTTTTGCTCGAGATTCAAGCCATGTGAACTTTTAACCACCCGAGTTCTAGCAGGTGGAATGCGATCGTAATTGTTCGAGAGCTCTGAGATTCAACGACCATCTGTCTCTGATTACGGCTCCGATACGTCGAAACAAACGGATGAGTTTGAACTTTCAATTGATTTCTGTTTGATTTACGTGAGTTTTTTATGGTCCTTTTGAGAAGTTGGATGGTTTCCTTTTGTTTTCTGGTTTTTTTTTTCGTTTTTTTCCTGGAGGGGAGATGAACAGCCTGTGTAAGTCTTGGACTCACTCAGCAATGAGCTAATGGGCTTTTATTTGGAGAGCCCAATATTTGTTCTAGGCCCATTTATCGGCCCATTAATTACATATTTCGTGGGCTATAGATTCATTTTCGGCCCAATTTCCCGTCAATTATATATTCCATGTGCTATAGATTCATTTTTTGCCCAATTGCGAATTGGAGTCATGAGCTTTTGATTTCTCTCTCCGTCGACTCATTGGATCTGCAGCAGACGAGATAGGATGGCTCATCACAGAGAGACAGAGAGAGAGGGAGAGAGAGAAGAAGGTGAGCGGGAGATCCAGCGCGAGAAGGATCGATGAAGCTCGTCCTGACCACTATCCGAATGGTCTGATCTCTGGATTTTGTGGCTCTCAGGTTAGATCGTTCCTCTACGTTATGCTTCTAGTTCTAGTCTCTCACGATTTCACTGTTCGAGACGTCGGAGTCCTTCGGCGATTGGGAATTTGCAGCGGTTCATTTGGCTTGAGCTCTGGTTTAGCGTGTAATTCATATTCTGCTGCTTGGTTTCTAGAATCGCATCGACCGTGGGGCTTGTGGTGACAACCGTGGTTTTCGTTGTGATTGGGATCATCGTGTCCCTTTGCACAATAATTTGTTACAATGGAGGACAGTACGCTTCTTTAGCTTTCATTTGATTGCCTTCCCTCTCTGCCTTTTCGATTTGACCACATCAAATGTTGCCTGGAATTTGTAAGGGAATGTATCGGCGTTATGAGGACATTCTACTATATATGGCTTATGATTTGCTCAATTTCTTTTGTTGATTTATAGGCAGTAAACGGTGGTTAGCTTTGAGTTAATGTGGGATTTCTCATTCTTTGGTGAAGTTCACTACAATGAATATGCTGTTTGATTTCACAATTAGTTGACTGCCAAGCGTGTGGAGTAAACTTACATTGGGGAAAAATGTGAGTATGAGGTAGAGAAATTGAATCGAAGAGTTGCACAACCTATAAAGGAAATGACAGTTGAAGTTTATTTTCGAGTCGTATATGTATAATATGTGCTAATGAAGAGTCTTCTTTTTGTGCTTTAGCTGATTACCTAGTTCATTAGCATAATGCTGGTATTTATCATCGTTCCCTCGTAAAAGTGGAAGCAATTTATCGTTGTAAAGTTTTCTTGTTTTGGTAGTCTTGTGACTGATGCATATCTTTCCTGAAGCAAATTCATGGATCTAAATGAGGCCTTTGATCTCGAGCGTAAGTTACTAAATGCTATCTCAATAAATCTCTCTTTCCTGGAAAGAAGAGTTTTGAGGACTTTATGTTTAGCCTGAGGAACTATAATTAATATATCATGCTAAAGTTTGTGGTCTTAGATTATGAAAACTATCATCTCCTAATTGGAAATGTTTATCTGAGAGTCGTTTCACACTTCCTAAATGGACCACCTTATTTTTTGCCATAGTTGATTGTGAATTTTCTTCAAGTTAAGACTTATGCATATTCAATATTATAAGATGCATTATGTTAAAACATGGCTCTTAGGTCGTATTGTATAGTGTGCTTGAAATACTTCATTTGCTCTATCTGATATATCAATTTTATAATTGATAAAGCATTTATATCCGAATACAGCCTGCAGCACACACTTCTATATAGTCCTGGCAAGTCATTTTCCCCTATTGTATTGCCATTTTTTCATGTGTAATGGTTAAGCAGGTCCCGCTAGACTTTGGCCATTACTGCAACAGTCTGTTGTTGGATGATGTACATTCATATTCATCTGTTCTCATGATTATCTAACTGTTAAGTCCAACATGGTAAATTCCCTTTTGGCGTTTGATAACAGAATTAAAGATTTTTATTTCCACTTATTTTGAATATTGCGAACTCCACATGTTTCTTGTTTATCATCCTGTGTTATTTTCATGCTTTTATAATCTGTTCTGCAGATCAAAGTGTAGTTGCACACTACGTCGAGCAGCTTTAAAGTGAATACTTCAAAAGGGTAGAAACAGTTATTGTACACTTGGTGTTTGTTTTCTTGGAAATTATAAGTCTTCGCTATGACACTACCCCAGGCCATGGAGAGATCTAACGAGTACTTGAATTTTTATTAATTGCTAAAAAGATCTACCTTTCAACTCAACTCTACTTTACGTGTACGTTGCTAATACGCATTTTCCAATATGTAGATGCATGAATTTGCATTGGGGTATGTTTTAGTTATATGGCAATACATTGTGTGGGTGAACTACGACTTAGCCGGGGTTCCAGGGCAGTTATGCGAAAGGTAACTGGTATTTGATTATCGTAACAGTGGGCTTAATGTTCGTTTCAAAATTTTGTTCTGTTACACGTTCTATAACAGACGCAACTTGGGTAAGGTATGAAAAGGGCTCCAAATCTGGGAATTGGGTTGTAAATGGGCGGAGGAAGAACAATGGAAATGACTGATAATAATGGCAGTAAAATGGGCTGGGCTCTAAGTGGGCCTTGTAAGAGTTGGAAGAAGATGATTATATGGACCTGAATGTGAGCCATATCTTGGGCCCCATATGAAGGGCACGAATAACGGGCGGACAACAATCTCGCAAAAGGGTGGTGCATGGGCTTGAATACGTGCCACAAAACAAACAGATATAGCTCCAAAATGACCGAAATGGGCCAGAAAATTCCAGACTACGAACCAAAAATGGGCCAACTTCAGGCTGAATGCAAGATGGCCTACGTTTCAAAATAAAATAGCCTAATTGATGGACAAGGTGGACCTCAACCGAAAATGGGTCTACACAATGGGCCGAACATGGGCCAGACAAGCTTGTAGATACGCCAGACTGAGCTTGAAAAGGGCCCAGACATCGGACTCAAGATGGATTCGCGCCTCATGGGCCAATGAGTTGGACCGGACTCTTCCGGACCTAGAATGGGCCTGCTTGTTGGGCATTAAACAGCCCATGGACTTATTATGGGCCATGCCATTGATCTGATGTGGCGGAACATGCAAGACCATGTAGCCTAAATGAGCCCACCTACTGACCTGTAATGCATTTAACGTCGGCTCAAAATCGACCCAAAATGAGCTACAACTTGAAATTGGTTAAAACGATGGGCCTACGAATGACCTAGACCAGACCTCAAATAGGCCTAGTACGGGCCTCAACTAATACGGGCCTATAATTGACGATTGACCCTACGCAATACCTATAAATTGGGCTGAATATTGGCAATTTGACCTTTAATGGGCCACTGAGGCCTGAGAGGCTGTGGGCCTAGCATGGCCTAATTATGGGCCACATCTGATGCCTGTTATTGGGCCTCATTCAGCCTGTTCATTAGTTAGATAACGGGTAAGGCCTTCATTTGGATCACGCAATTGACCCTGGTTGGACCATTAAGTTACCCCAACACGCTCTGTGTTTATCTCAAAAGTAGAAAAGAAATTAGAGTGACAGAGACAAGAAGGCTGAAAACATTAGTTGAAAAAATCCCGAGAAACGGACAGGATGAACAAGCAGAATAAATAGGAAGAGTTTCACAGCAAATTCGAACCAGATAAACATCTCCACAATAAGATGCAGACTTCAAATTCCACAATATATTTCCATGTAAATTGTCTAAAAGATCAAGAACCAGATGATTTTCCTTACTTTTTTTACGATAAAAATGATGATGTTGAGTACCACGTCATCAGTTTATTAGAGAGTGTAGTATCCCCAAGCATGCCAAGTGAATCTATCTACATGCAATCGAGCAAAGCCATCCAATGCTCATGAATCATAAGCTGAACTAGTTAGAATAGTATACATGATACATATATCAATGACTCTAAAGGGGGTACAAAGAAACATACTTGGAGTAGCATGATCAATCTCGCCAACATTAATTGGCACAGCCGGAGGGTAGGATCTCTGAATTTGGCAAAGAAGAGCTGAAACAATGCAAAAACATCACATTGTGAAGACAAATCATCCATATCATAGAATAAAACAAGATGAACAAAGTCACCGGTTTTACCTGAAGTTCCTCAAATATCACATTCCACAGGTAATTTAATGTCAATATGGAGACCATCTTCCTTGAATTCATACCTTTTCTCCAGCAAAGACTGAGTTACGCACTGCAGAAGAAAAATACAAAACAAGGCAGAAAACACAATGACAATCTCTATATACTGATTTTTTATAATCACTGATAAATGTACTCATTAAGGAGGCTAACTTCTAGCCCTCTTGAAAGCTACAAAGTAACCTAACAACTGATGCACATTGAGAAACAGATACATCATACGCGAGATGCAGTTTCAACGGTGTCAAAGTATCCACCAGCTCCACATGAACAAACATGAAAGCTATCACATTTGCACTCCACTTATAACTAAGCCACAAAAATTCACAATTTCAGAGAGATACCTTCACCAGGAGGATTTTCTGGAATTGCGGTTGAACCCCCTCAACAGCAAGATAGCATGCAGCTACAAGTATATCTAGAGGAGACCTTGGCAAAGGTGAATCAAAGGTCATCATTTAAGGTGAATTCCATGTTCTTTTAAAAAATGTAGAATAGACACGTATGCCAGGAGACATTTTAGAATCACAGAAGGTCTCCAGTGGTGCAGCCATATTTCAGCTTTGCAGCAGATAATCCACAAGAAAGTAACCTCAGTTTTTCCCCCAACAGATTCCACCAGGAAAGCTTATAAATCTCGTCACTGGGAAAAATGGACAAAATTCACTAAAAAGCAGTTACCTCAACATATATTAATTTGAAGGCGCTACCAGATCTTTAGAGTTAACAGAGTTCACCTTGAGTGGCAGGTGCATTTGATGGTCTCCTGCATTGTGAAATGGGAAAATTCAGCATCATCTCAATTCACATCCACACTTTTCCATCACTACAACTCTTTGTGGAGAAGCCCATGCAATCCTGTTTAATGATTCTTAAATAACAAAATTCTTTGAATCTTCCAAGAGTATAACTCTAATTCTAATACTTCCCGTATGGCAAACGTATAATGTCCCTATCTAGGTTTGCAGCCACAATCTAGAGATTCGGCAACAATGTAACTCTAGCTACGTGATAGACACGCAAAATTTGCGAATCCTTTAGAAGTACCTGCATAATTTTGCAGATTCGGTACTCACCATGAGGTGCAAGAGCCGTGGCGCCATCGAGAGCAATTCGCGTCAATTGATTCGCTACCATGCTCTGAGCGAACATGGTTCGGCAACTCAATCGCCGAAGGTTCCCAAGGTGAGAATTCGCGTCGGAGATTCCTGCGGGTCGATTCGGAAAAAACCCAAGCTCTTCTGAGATTTGACTTCAATCAATCAACGGGCGTAAGGGGGTTAAAAAAGAGCGCACCGTCTCTCGTCGACTAGCTAAGCTCTTTGATGGGCCGGTACATGGGCCTCGGCCCACGTCTATGTATACCACGGCCCACTTTGTAATGAGAGGCCCATAAAATTATTCTTCCCACCGACCAAATGGCAAATGCCATCGAAGGTCAGGTTTTGCTGAAGTTCTACATGTTGCTTAGGAGTTAGGACCATAACTTTTGCACATCAATGGTTGACTTTTCTGAACCGTTCAATTTAAAATTCACTAAAAAAAAATGGTGAGATGACAAATAAGATAAGGAAACATACCAGCTCAGGCTTGAGAATTCGAGCCAAATCCAATACATTTTTATGGTCTGAAAAAGCTTCCTTAGAAGCTTTGGAGCTAGAGTCAGTAGGTCAAGCTTTCTTCAATAGAAGAACTAGTTATATTTATGCTTTATGGCTTCAAGAAGGCGATGTGCATTTTTGCAAATCTAAGATATGATGCTTAAGTGCCTGTCCTGAAAAATAAACAAAAAAGATACCAAGATAAAAGACATGCTCAACAAAGCCCTTACCAGAGAGGACAATCACATGGCCTAGAAGATATAGGAATATTACCTCATGTCTCTGAAGTTCAATGCAATGAGCCAAAGCCTACCTTCGATTCAGTAATTTTCTGGGCCTCATCTTTAACTAATTAGAACATAATTTACAGCTAATTCTCCATATTATTCAACCGAACCCGATAATCATCCAACCACTGGACTTCCACATGGGTTCAAGAACATATTTAAGACAGAAAAATCAAGTATTTAGAAGGATATACAAAAGATGTCATATGGAGCTGTAAGTGACAGGTGATGGATTCAAGTCTTCAGACTTCCTCATTTGCCTCTGTTTCAATATAAGCATCTGTTAAACTAAATTTGTTTCTGGAGAGGAGAGTCCCTCCTGTCAACTTCTGCCAAAACATACCAACAGTCATAAGAAAACAGAACTAATATTTTCCAGTAATATCAGTAATGCAAATGAAGCAGAAGTCGTTAAATGCCTGACCCTAAGTTATTCAGCCATTCTATCTTTACAAGTATTTGGTACTCTTCTGTGATCCCAGCTTGGCCAACTTTTATCCTCTCCAGCATTCTGAGGGCAATATTCCGGAGCCTCCTAAGAATGTGTACCCTACTTGAATTTCCCCTCATGATTGTGTTTGGAAATGTTCTCTCTGATCCTTCCTGTGTTTAAAGATCATAGTGGTACTTCATGAAGGCTGAGGATCAATGACCCAATATTGCAACGCTCTTTCCTTCATACATCTCATTCCTGCACAGCTGCAGAAGTTACCAGGGCAAACAATTCAGAGGTCATAGCCCAATAAGCATTCTGAATTTAAGTATTTCATCCCTTTTTTCCCCTAATGATAAGTAAATAATCTTATTACTCAGGCACCGGCACCAAGGAGGCGCGTATAATCATGTACAAAGTTATGGACTGTACAAGAGTTCCTGAGCATGGCATAAAATCAGATGTGCTTTTGAGACAATTTCCCCACTACTATTATCTTGTCTGTAATAGAAGTATACCTCCTCTGCCCATTTTGCCATGAGAATATTATCCTGAGACTCTATTCCATCAGGAATCGTCCTATTTCTTTCCTTCCAAACAAAATGAAAAGAGGCATCATCCTAATTAACTTCCTCTTCTCTTTCAAATTTGCAAATACCGAAATAAGCTCTTAACTCCCCATCTATTGTTCCTGCTGTGACCCTATCAATTCCCACTGTCACATAAGCCATGGTCTGAATTCTCCTCGTCCATGGGCAATGAAGTCACATATGATTAACCATCTCAACCCCTTCTTTGCACTAAAGACCATCTCATCCCCTTCTTTGCACTAAAGGGAAATGAACTACTTCATCTGATTTGCCTAAAAAGCCTGGAAAGAAGCCTGATGTGCTCATTTAAATATGTCCTTGTTGGCCCACAAATAGTCCCAGTAATCTTTTAGCTTGTGATCGACCGGAGTGACTTCATACCACTTTCCAGTGCAGAATATGGCATAAGCATCAGCCGCATACCTAGGAGAAGACAAGTACATGGTTTGACATAGAGTGAATGTATACTGACCTTGCAACTACTAACAATATTCTTCTAAAAACATGTAAGCAACAAAAATACAAGAAAATATGAGCTAACAACTGTCAAATTATTAATACATTTACCAAACCTTCACCAACGCCATGAATCTTTCAGAATTCTCAGCACATAGTTGTCCAGAATAAAATAAGACATCCTATTAGTGCTTGGGTTGGAATCTCCAAACCTGCCTGTTTGCCCCTTGTTTAATCAATTCCACGCTTCATACATTTTTCAATCTTTGTTGTCCATACGTAGCAAGGATTGTTGAACATATTTGACTGACCTTCATCATAGTTTAAAACTTTTGAAACAGATGGCCGGTTATCTTTCAGACATCAAACTTGACCAATAGCACAATGAACCAAATGCCAAATATGAGATGAGGAAAAAGGAAAGGGGGGTGATAGAATTCTTATAGTTGCGAACTGGCTTTCCTGGCTGTTATAATGCAGAATAACCTCAAATGCACCATACAAGACTGTAGTTGATTTTCTGAACAGATGATGGTTACTTTGGCATACAATGACTTTTAGAAATTATGAACATTAAAGAGTTATATGAGATATTCTCACTGGAAAAGGTTATATCAGATGTAAAACTAGTCCACATTTCTCTCATCATCACAAATTGCAGTAAGTTGATACAGTGATTTGATGCAATTATGAGTGTGTAAAAAATGATCGGCATAATTTTAGCTCCTATTCTCTGCCAGTCATATGGTTCATTAAAAGCAAAGCCAATAAAGAAGACCTGAATTTCACACATACAATGGCACAGCCAGTTTACATTTATTGATAAACCAGCTCTATTGATCCAGTACCTAACTTAAAACATCTAATGGAAGACTTGCTTACTTGCCAACACCGTGAAGCTGTGTCACATGGGTCCAGTTTTCACCAAGGTACTCTTGGGACATACGCTTTATCATATGCGCTCTTTTCTTTTGTAAACCCAATGTTTTTATGATCTCCTCTATTCTCTCCTCAGGAGCATCGGATGCAGCTTTTGCATCAGGAAACTCGCCGAAAAGACGCTCTAAAATTTTTCCAGTCTGTAATATGAAAGCAATTCAGGTAAGAACCTCCACGTCTTCAACAAACCATGCTAAGAGATATTGTAACAGTACCATGTCCCATGTTGGCACAACATATGTATGAAGAAATTGCAGCAAAATGAGTGTTGCAATACTGACCAAAGTAATTCAATCTTCATACACCAGTTATACACAAACAAGAATCCTTCTTTATCTTTGAGGGTTTCAACTGAGTGGATAAACAGAAATTTCCCTGGGAATACAAACCAGGCTTTGCCAGCACATTGTAATACCATGCTTGACAAAAGTTGGCATACAACCGGTGCTCCTACACCTATTGCCCTCCTAGTATTTGATGATTGCACAAATCACTCCTGCCCTCGCATCTATTGTAGCAAAACTTGCTTAGTACTACTAGAATGAATTGTTCATTAAGAGTTAAAATTGAGTTGTACATGGGACTCATATGGGCTGAAGGAACTATTCTATTCTTCATCTTTGGAAAATGAGGCTACATCTGCCAGGCCAAGCTTCGTGCAGAAGAATCAAAGGAGAATCAATTGCAATACAAAATAGTTATATCACGTGTAGTAATTCCATTTGATGTTGTTTCCATTCTACCATAATTCATGTGAACTTGAAGGTTAATTTGGTGTCACAGAACCAGGGATGGCATGGGCTGGCAGTCAAACCACAATGCCCTGAAATTGCATTCTATAAACACTAAATGGACTGCCAGGAAAGGAAATAAAATGTGTCAAACAAGATATAAGACAGAAGCCAAGATACAAGGATACACAATAATTAACTCTCACACCAGTGATTTTGTTTTCATTTCATTGTTCTTCCTGAATCTCTTATTCATCTCTACAATAACCAGGAACTCTAAGCTATGACAGGCAACATAGGAAGGATAATAAGAAAATGGTGATGTTATACACCTGAAGAATTAAAAAGGCGTTGCAGAGGCAAGACAAATAGAAGGGAGATAGGTTTGGCTTTCTAAATTTTGCTGATCAATTCGAGTGACCAAATGCTGGAGAAAGTAATGAAATATAACTTGCACAACCAAATATGAATGGATGAAATATTAATACATGAGAAGGGTAGTACCTGTCTCCCAGTGGTTAAATTAAGAAGCATACAGATAACCAATACCCGCCAAGGATCATGCGCATGATCCTCTTGAAGAAGCCGATGTTCAGAGCGCGGAGGTTTCCATGTGTTGTTGGCATCTTTTCTTCTGTAGGCTTCTTTATTCCTCTCCAGTGCCAGGGGGTTCCTGCTTCTTGTCCCAACCTCCTTCTCAAGGAAGAAGTTGACATTAGAACAAATCATTCAGCATACTACAAAAAGTTTAAAAGAGGAGATATGAACTAGAATGAATCTTCAGAAACTGAGGCAGAAAAGACTGGAATCCCTGATAGTCGTTGATGAGCCCAACCTTTTTGGCTTTAACAACAGGAGCTTTCAAATCTGTTCCGTCAATCCGCTTCCATATTGAAGGACCAGACGCAGAGTTCACCTCCCTGTTCTGAAAATGAGTGGAAATTTTTTTCTCCCTTGAATTTGATTCGAAAGAATCAGACCCCTTCTCATAAGCAAAACATGAAAATAGCTCGTCAATGTCAGTACTTTCTTTGCCGTTGTCCAGAGCTGCCACACCGCCAGGACAGCCTACCTCAGAAACCCGGAGAAGCCTCCAGTCAACCCTGGGTTCTTGACTCTCAAAGAAGCGAGAAATAACCTTCTCCTTCGAATCGGATTTCTCAATTCTCGTCTCTGCCATGCTTGCTATCGGTTCCCCAATTTCAGCAATTTCCCCATATTCGACAACTAGACCATTGTGATGGCCTCCTCTTGAGCACCGGCTGAGATTCATGCCGACCTCTGGCTCTTGATCCTGGAAGAAGCAAGAGGTAACCCTTTCATTCTCTGTATCGTATTTCCCAATTTTCCTCTCTGCAGTGCTTGCTATTGGTTCATCACTGTCGGCAATTTCCCTGCCGTCGACAACAAGACAGCCGTGATCGCCTCCTTTGGAGCACTGGCTGAGCTTCGATCCGACCTCCTGCTCTCGATTCTGGAAGAAGCGAGACACAACCTTCTCCGCCTTCTCAAGGGATCTCTTCTTTCTTCGCCCCGTACGCCTCCCACCGATGCAACCATGATTATTCTGAAAGAAGGGAGACACCACTCTCTCCACCACCTCCACATGGGATCTCTTCTTCCCTCCTCGTCGCTTACTACTCCCACTGATGCAACCCTGATCACGTTCATTCGTTGCCCTATCTTGAAAGAATCTAGAGACGACTATTCCCTTCTTTCTTCTGGCCTTCACTTTCTTCCTCGTGTTCTTCTTCTCTTCCTGCTCCTCACCCTCGTCCAGGTCTACGGTTCTCTTCCTCTCCATCATCCGCCCAGACTCCAGAGAGAGAGAGAAGAAAGACAAGATAACACAATACGAGAGGAGAACGGTTTCCCTCCCGCCCAACCGCTCGACCGAGTCGGATGTTGCCTCAGAGAGAGAGAGAGAGAGAGAGAAGAGAAGCGAGAAATGGGTCTTTGGGCTTTATAGACATGGGCCTATTGGGCTTAACCTCATGGTTATAGCTCAATTGGGCTTAAGTTCCATTGTTTATTTCTTGTTGGGCTGGCAGGTGTTGCCATTTATGATGAGTACATTTTTGTTTAAATATACATAACATGACCGATTTCAATTCGAGCATGGATCAGTCCATTTACGTGAATTTCATTTGTTCAGAACTCAAAGTTCGGCACCTTGTTGAACAAAAATATGCGTGGGATCACCGTATCCAACTCCAATCGTGGTTGTACAAGTTACTGACAGCAAAATCAATTTCAATCAACATCAACTCCTCTCTAGAAATAAGGGCCCAGCAACCACATAACGTGGATGAGTACACGAGGTGAGCTCGCAACGGCAGCTTTAGCGAAGGCATAATTATGATGTTTGCGCCTGCCCAAGGTTGAAGACCGTTGACCGGTAGGACGGCTCGGACAGATTTGACCGCTGATGATGCGTACTTCTGACCTCTCTTTCCTTAATTGGATGACACAGACCAGGCAACAGCAGACTGGCCTCCATTATGGGACTCGCCGCACGAGCGAACATGTGACGGATTTAAGTGGACGGCGGCCTAATCTCCCGCTTGTTCTCTTTATGAATTTAAAAATAATATATATATCATTCCACCCAATATAGGCATGTGTGTGTGTATATATATACATATCAGCATGATATAATCACATACCAAATCTCTCATTGATTAGCTTTTTATTGAAATAATCTAGGGGCGTACCTCAGTGCGCATTCTGGAGATTCGAAAGCTTTGGTCGAATCACGGTTGCCTTGGCGATTATCCTTCTCCTCTCTTTTCCTTACCATGCTGGTGGAATATGGAAACACGATGCCATAGGTTGTCTTGTTGTTACTGGAAGATTACCTATCATAAAAGAACTGCCCCGGCCATTGAAGGGATAGAAGGTTAAAAAAACTCCAAAAAGGCAGACATAAGACGGTGCACTGCATGATTACCCTCTTAGCTAGCGATCACAAAGATGGGGTGAATTCTTTATTCCTGTGATGGCCATGTTTGCCTACCCTCGGAACTTTCAGAGGAGTAGGAGAGAGAGAGAGAGAGAGAGAATGAGGGAGATCGTGATGATGATGATGGATGCGGAGACGGGGGGAGGGAGGTGACCGACGGTGGCTGACTCGTTGACCACTGCCGAACAACAATATTGGGAGGCATGGCAGGGGAGAGAAGCTCGTCTTTCTACTCCTGACGACAGATGTGGGTCAAAATTAAAGGGCTTCACAGAGTGGCAAAGGCATCCGTTGAAAATGCAAGTGAAAGAAGGAATGCAATGGGTCAAGATCAGGTAACAGATAGCTTTGTATGTTCAGTGCAAATTAGGGCAAAAGAGCAACCAACCTTAAAAGTACTTTAATTATCTGTCAGCACATAGTAGTATGTTTTATATATATCACGTACTGTCTAACTTAAAGGAGACATTGATTGAACCCGCGCAAAGTGCCTCAATCCCCAAGTGGATAAGCTTAGCACATCCTGCCATATATATATATAGCTGACAGCAACTAGACTATAGAGGGTTTTCGACTGGACGACGGCAACCATACTATGGCAGTGAGGGATTAAGTAGAGATGTTAAACCGATCGACTTAGTTTAGAATTGGCCTACCAAAACTTATAATCAGTCTGAATTACCCTCAAATAGGCTTGTAATTACTCTTATTGAATTGAGGGTGATTACGGACTGAATCCAAGAAATAGATTCATTAAACCGAAACTAATCTAGCACATTTTCTTGTTAAACTAGTTTGATACAGTTACAAAACTGGCTAAAACTACTAAACTCTGCAAATCAATTGTTAAATTTTATCGGATCAATTTAAAAATTAAAAAATGAACGGTTCACGGGTTATATCAACATGAACCGTAAGCCGATCCTCTTATAAGCAGTTCTATACTGGTTCATATATGCTTGAATCATGACTTATAATCGAATTCGCCCATAAAGCAAACGGGTCAAACCGTAATCGGGCCAAATGATTCTAGACTCACTTTAAACAAACTCGCATAGCCTGTTTTAACAGCTCTAGTACTAAGGTATGGTGCTGGGTCCTCGAGACTTCCTCTTGTGCCAGCCACATATGGCGAAGGGTCATCATCGTCATTGTGATACAACGGTCACTACACCATGACAAGTATCGCATTTAAATTTTTAAAAAAAAGGCTTGAATTGTAGTGTAGTGTTACAATCTCAGTCCTGCCCATAGGCGTTTTTTTTTTTCAGTAATGTACGATGTGCATTAATTTATAAAGGAATAAGAGAAAATTATAATGAATGAGTAAGGAGGGTAGAGTAACATGTGTTGGATGACCCATCGAAAGCATGCATGATGTACATAACGTTTGTTTGATACCCAAAATGTGCACAGATGGCATTAATTCCAACTATAGCGATGTAATCCTTTAACAAGGAATCAATCAATAATGGAGATCATATATTAATTAATAATTCCTTGAACAGGTACATGCGAATGCAGCTGCACGTAGAGGTGACAAATCGTGCCGGCCCAGCCTGATAGCATTATAAACTATTGATTGTAACTTATTTGCAACTACAAGTGAGCTCACAAAAAGGTTTCTTTTATCTTTCAATAATGTCTGAGAGTCTATTAGATTTTTTTTTTAATTTCCCTAATCGGATTATTGTGCCGACTCAGCTCAGGGATTGTCAGGACCAACACGCTTGGTAAAATTATAAGGCCGTGCAGCACGGCACGATAACATCGTCTTGGGCCGGATTTTACTAGGTGTAGGTGCAGGTGTTCGAGTGCTATTGCATGGCCAGTAACTTTTCGCATTAAATTTTATATTAAAAAAATCACACCACCAAGTTATTGTTATTATTATTATTATTATTTTAATTGTGAAATTATGCCAATTGCCATCGAGGGCTAGCCGGCCACTGTCTCCATTGTCCAGATGCTTACGGCAGCCTAGGGTTGTACGTGGCCTCACGGTATGAGCTTTGCTGCTTTCATATCCTTTATTTTATTATCTTATTATGCTGCATTAGTCATCAGTGGAATAAAACAAAAAAATTTATTGTAATATATATCACTAACGATTCAATCCTTATCATAAACATGACACCCCAATATGCCTAATCGGGTTTCTTGAATCTCCACTGTACGTGACCTCTTCCACGAACGAGTATCATGCACAACCTTCCTTGCTCGGGACTATTATGCTTTCCAGTGCCGCAACACCCTGCCTATCATCCAACTAAGGCCGGGGTCTTCGGGTTTTTCTCGGACTTCAGACTTGATACATGGTGCGCGACACGTTCTGAACAGACGCAAATGCAAGTAAAAGCTCCACTGAAATGCCCTGCGGTGAATGATGTGCACACATATGTATGTTATAAGGTAGTCAGATGAGGGGAGAATGGGTCCATGCATCGCTAATCAGATGTTCAGTCACTGAGTGATTAGCTACTCAGCATGTATGGATCTTGGAGAAAGAAAGGGTCAGCCTTGGTTGGATTTCTTCAAAGCTAAAGATGTTTGCTGACACTATACGAGAGTTCTGGCATGGCCAGGTATAATCCATGTACGAGCATATATAAAACTCCTCTTTTGTTGGATCCTCGATATGGACAGTAACCTCAGATCTTTCCACGGTTCATGACCGCACACAATTTGCCGATCGATTTGTTATGGGAGTTTTACCTCTTTCTAAAAGGTGTTTCTGAATGACAGCATTTTTTAGATTATTCTGATAGAGCACCATCAGATGTATTTGTAAGTGCAATTTTAATAGTAAAAAGAGAAAAGAAAAAAAAAACAAGAGGGAAGCAATGTATCAATGTGTCTTCACTAGCTTACAAAATAGTAAAAGAAATGTGTTGAGCGGTGATGATTTTCCGAGAACAATTAATTAGTTATTTATTTGTTGTTGCTTTAGGTTGGAGATCCTCCGTACCTCGAGCAGTTTGAGATTGAGATCACTTGAACATGACAGACAAAAAGGGTAATCTTCTCCAAATGCACTTCCTTTGTGCATCTATAAATATGCACAGAGCCAACTCAAGCTGCAATAGAATTAAGAAAGTTAGAAAGATACCCCCCAAGAAAAAAGGGTAAAGCAAAAGAGTGGGAAAAAAAAAACTTAAAGCAGTAAGTTGATTGATTTTTTCTGGTCTTCTCCCTGATTTTCCATATGTCTTGGGTAAGCAGCATGGGGGGAGGAGGGTGGGGAGCCCAGCCGGAAGTAGAAGGCTGGAGGAAGGGGCCATGGACTGCTGAAGAAGACAAGCTCCTTACTGAGCATGTGAGGTTACATGGTGAAGGAAGATGGAACTCTATTGCCATGCTCACAGGTAAGACTACTGGCACATCTTCGTTCTCCTCTCCATCTTTCTCTTGTTTTCCTCTATTTGATATCCCAGAGATAATAGGCTGTAGGGAGACAACTTGTGATCTCACCAGCATACTTCACTGTATCGGTTGGCAATTGGCTCTTTCACATGCTAAGCAATTTGGTGCACACTGGAATATATAGAAGCAAATCTTTTTCATAGAGAGATTTGCATGAAAATAGAGGTTGTTGTGATCGGACCAGAGATTGTTCATATCCGAATTTGTCAAGCTTTTTCTTAGAGATATAAGAGGAACTCAGTCAATTGCTGCATGCTGATGCCATCAGAAGCTATTGTTTATGACAGAAATGATGAGAATAAAAGGATGTGCTTGTGTTAGATCAAGTGGATGCTCACTCTTTTCTCTTCTACCTTCAGGGTTGAAAAGGAATGGGAAGAGTTGTAGGTTAAGGTGGGTGAATTACCTGAGACCAGACCTCAAGAGAGGGCAGATTACCCCACATGAAGAGAACATAATTCTGGAGCTCCATGCTAGGTGGGGCAACAGGTAATTGTTCATTCAACGAACAACCTTTTAAAGATATGCTGTACTGTCTTCGCTGGTGCATATACATGAATGCTTCAATCACCGAACCCATTTTCTGTTTCCCTCCTGAGATATGATTGTTACATCTACACATCTCAAAAGTTAAAATCAGGGGGAGATGAAAAGTAAAAGAGGAAGAGGCTCTGAGGCTGTGAGTACAACGAACAACTTCCAGTTTTGAGTCTTTCTTGACCGTTGTCGTTGTTCCATGCTGATACCAGTTGAACTTTTGGGTTGACTCTATCATCTTAACATTTGGAACTGTAATCTCATACGCTATAAGAACAGACTACGCAGTTATGGCTCTAATCTGGACGTGCAAAATATTGGCAGGTGGGCTTCCATCGCAAGAAGCCTCCCAGGAAGAACCGACAATGAGATCAAGAACTACTGGCGAACACATTTCAAGAAAAAGGCCAAGATCCCTCCAGCCACCTCTGAGAAGGCGAAATCCGGGGTCCTGAAACGACATCATTTCCAGCAGCAGCAACAAGTACATCTAAACCAAGTGGATATCAAAAGGATCATGTCCATGCTCGATGAAACGGATCACGACATGATTCCTTATGTCCAGCAGGAGGACCAAGTTGGCCCAACTTGTTATACTGATCTCACTGGCAGCAATAATAACATGCCTTCTATTTCTGAAGCCTCCACCAATGAAGATTTTCTGTGGGATGGGCTATGGAATTTGGATGATTTCCACGGTGGCGCCAGTTTTGGAGTTTGTTGCACAAGCAGCAATGCTTGTGTGCAAAACTGATCTGCCCCTTCTCTTAGGGTTCTCTTTCAGTGGATTTGCTGTGCCCTAGCCTATCTAGGCAAGAATGGTGAAAGCTCTGGCTTCACCCGAGATCAATAATTCCACATCATTACCCAAAAAACGGAAAAAGAAGAGAAAAAGAAAGCAACCAAGTCTGCGACATATTGTGTTAGTGTACTTCTTTGGATGTCTTCTGCTCGAGTAAAACAGGTCGTCTGAGATGCAGTCCAGCCTCTCAACAAGTGCATTTTACACCATCTCTTCTTCCCTGTTGTGGATGCTACGTGTGTGAGACCATCGGTGATCCATTACTCTTGAAAACATGACTGACCGGACCACTGGAATCCAAACCACATCTCAGGCTTTATCCTCTATGTAGAACTGCGATTCATCTCTGGAAATGAGGTTCCACAAAGAACATCCATATCTTGGAAATCCGTTTATACTGTAACTGGTTCTGATGGAAAAAACACTATGAACTTAGAGGAAAGGGAATGGAGAGTGACCACCTCAAAAGCCACAGGAGGATAGTCCTGCAAGATACTAATTTCGGTGTTAGAAGATCAATATACAATCTAGCCGCACTAATGCAGTATAAGAAAATAAAAATCCTAACATAGTACAGCAACAAATCAGTCCCAGTTCCGGTTGAATTCTTGAATTTTCTCTCCTCTCTCCCTCCACTTCTCCGTCTGTGGAATCCTCCTTCCTTCTTCGCATGGTTAGGAATTTTGTTAAACAACATGGAAAGAGAGAAGAGCAAGGCTCCCATGGAGAACCATATTTGATTTAACAAAAAGATTCCAATACAAAAGCATGAATTTGATCCACTGGCTATCTTGTGGAATTCAGGTGCACAATCGAACCACATTAAACCATCAAATATGCTCACAGCAAGGATTTCACAAAGTACACGAGAAGGTTTGGAATGCTTCTGCATGACAACCCGTCAAATATCATCATGATTCAGCTCACACAAGCAAAAAGATGCTTGAACATGAACACGCATTCCTTTGCAGAAAGTTGAGTTCCATTTTCTCACCTGTTTTGCACTACTCCAACAAATTTCCTCCAATCTGGTCAACTAAAATTGACACGATATCTCTAAATTGAGCCATAATTACTCGACCTTGCATTATGACCCGGAGATATCATCTACTTATTTATGGCTCTCATAGATCAGAGGAAATGAATTTCCCTGAGCTGACTATGCAGTTATTTTTAGCAGAGCTCTAAATCACGGTGTGAGGTCAAAATGTGCCTCCAGCAGTGGAAAAATGTCAGTGAGGGAAGACACCTTGAAATCTGGCTTGAGGTCTACACTGTCAAACTGGGGATCATTGTACCTCCCAGTTTGGTCAAGCAAGCAAGTGAATGCTCCAGCCCTTTTACCACAAGCAATCTATCAATAAAAGCAGACTGAGTTATCACAGTGTTAATTTTGATTCATTAAACTAAGGCAAAACAATTGGGCAATCTTAACTATTGGATGACTTGGTGTTCCAACCCAAATGACACCTAAGAATTCATGCAAGACCGCTGCAAAGTTCCACATCTTTAAAGATAAACAGACAAAGGCAGAGTTGCCCTGGAAACGTGTTAATACTCCTGAAACGGTTGGTTTACTGTTCTTGCAACTATGGAAAAAAATTCATATCTAACCATTAGGCATGTCCGAAATCTGAATGCCAATAATGGAATATTTATCAATGGCAGCTGGACAGTTTCATCTCTCACTTCAGAAAGGAGGAAACATGTAGACTATGAAAGCAAGACTCAACAAACCCAAGGAAAATTCTGTATCAAAGACAAAGTCAAGCAAGTACAGCATCAGGACAGAAAGTCTGGATGTTTTCTACAGGATCAAAGAAAAAGCAAATAACTACCCAAAGTGGTACTAATATGCAGTCCAAATCATTTAATTGCAGCTACGAATACCAATTAAAAAATGAAAAAAATAGATTCAAAAAATGAAATTTTAGTTATAGTTAAGGGTTACAGAGACGTGGAGACGAGTGAAAATTTTGTACTAGCCACCCCTTATTAGACCACACATCACACAGTTTCATTCGAAGGCTCAATGGGCTAACAGGTACTTTAAAAGTCAGGATAAATAAGAAGTCATCAGTAAAAGAATGAGTTATACAAGAAATGTGGAGTGTAATTAAAAATATTACAAGGAAAATACAAACTTACATCATCTTTAAGGCTATCTCCCACCATCATTACTTCATGGGGTTGAATACTCCAACTTGAACAAATATGCAGAAGTGGAGCTGGATCTGGCTTACAGGGACGAAACTCCCTGCTTAGAGCTGGAGAAAATACAATCTGCAAGAGATCATTAAGAAAAGACTTAGCACTAATCACTTAAATGGCCTCTTCTAGGGACAGAGCTTTCGAAAGGCAGCTTGGCACTTGCCTAAGGTGCTCAAGTGCCAGCCAGCGCCAGCCTCATGCCTGCATAGACTTAAGCACTGTTTTGTCTCTGAGACAAGCGAAATGGACGCCTTAGCACTAGATATATGGTCAAAGATCTTAATTTTTTTTTTTCGTTCATTTAAGATGTTTTGGTTGAACTTTTTTTACCCTACTAAGTCTGCATGTACCAACAGAATAGCAGCAGTCATTACCCTACAACTCCAATGAAGAAGAAAAATGTACCCTACTTCTTTAGATAAGTGTAAACTGATACTTCATTTTCCTTCTTTTTGGGTTTTCTTTGCTTTTTCTTGCTTTATTTTTTTTAATCAGAAGATTCCCTCTCCCTCATCTCTCTTTATGCTACAGACCGAGACTTGATCATCTCTCAAAAATTGAATGCCAAACTCACTAACCCATTAAAGAACCCTTTTCTCTGTAACCTTATTTTCTTCCTTTTGTTTTTGTTTGTTCTTACTTTCTACCTTCCTTTCTCAAAGTTGTTATCTCTCTTATACTGGTTTGCCTCCACTTCATCATGGTATACAACCTTTTCTTTGTAAAAGTGAAGATAGTGCCTCTTTCTATCTCCCACAGTAGATAATAAAATTAAATTCTCAGTATTATTGTGAAGCTTATGGGGATAACAGTTTCCAACTCATACAAATAATTGATAAATCACTGGCCACTAAAGATTTTAAAAACTTAAACCTAAGATAGCTATATCTAATTTTGTGATCAACATTAACAATGTAATAATTGTTTCAGAGTAATCTAAAATTGCTAAAAATAATCCAACATATTCATATTCAGTTGCTAAGCTTCACTAAATGTTATGCTCTGTGAAGGGATAAAATAGCATCAGAAACAAGAATGAAATGAAATGCACTGAATTTTCAGCAAACTTTCATTATCTTCTTTTTCTTCTTTTTATTATTTTTTTAAGTTTAGCAATTCAACATGGAATATAACTGGCGAGAATACAGAAATAGGATTACCAGATGAAAATTCAACTATGATTTGATCAACAATAATGTATCATGAGATCCCAATATCCTAATATGGAACTCAAGATTTTACCAGCTATTAAAACAAATGCCTTTCCTTTCAAAAGAAACCATACAAATACATATCAAGGTTTTATTTAGCCAGAATCTACGGATAGGAGGCAACTTAGTTGTTTAGACTTACCCCAAAACGTTGATGAAATAAATCAACTGCTGTCTTGACATTGCGTGTAATTAATCCTCTTCTGGGTGGAAAAGAAACAGATATATTAGCTCCTTCATCTCCATAATGAAAAATATACATGGACGTATAAGTGTCAACCATTATTCTAAGATGTATGACATATGACTGGCACAAAAACATATAACACACAGAAAGGCTAAGTAATGCCTGACACTGGCAAATAAACAACAATCATGTCCGAAGATACTATGTACAAATGCCTAAAACCATGCAGCTGAAATATTACATACTTCCATATGGAAAAACAGACCAATAAGGAATGGTAAAGATGCAATAGCTAGGAATAAACAGAAGACTGAGCAATAACCATTAACAAATGCAAATTGTACTTTCTTTTCCCAGGGGAATGCCTTATGCTAACAAGAAAAGGGCATTAAGCAATTCAACAAAGGGAAATACGCAGGGAATATAAAAGCACAAACTTAATGTTAGTGGTTGCTGAGACATCTAGGTATTCATTCAACTTATTAATGTAATTTTTATGAGTGGAAAACAAATGGTGGATTCTAATAGGAGAAGAGCATATTTACTGAAAGAAATATGATTATCGAACAAGTCAACACCTCTCAGAATTGATAAATTAGAAACAAGACACAGCCAAGAAGAGAAGAACATGTTGCACTTCACCTTATCTTCTTCGAGTCAAGAAAAGTACAAAGTTCTGCTGCACCTGTTCATCAATTGAGAAGAACATAGAAATTCAGACCAAACATACAGATAAGGTGCAACCTATTAAATGAAAGTTGCACCAACAAAAGGGGCACGGGAAAACAGCTGGATAGGCAACCACGACTTGACCATGCCAAAATCATAAGGTAAAGGTTAGAAAAAAGCACGTCTCAGCTAGTCCAGAGTTGCAGAGAAGCCCACCGGTAATATCAGCGTTGTTTGGTATACCTTAGGAATTAGTTCAAATAACTGAAGATTGAAAGAAGTAGCAAGCTATTCACAGAGATAAAAAAATCATTACTTTCATCGAGAGAAACAGATATGTACACATGGAAACCTTCATGCGGTATAAATAGACAGACAAACATATGTTAACTATCACGCATCACCGAATACACTTTATATATTACTATATGTCAAGACATGCAACCAAAATGGATAGACATTACAGGAAAATATCAGCACTGAGATGACTTCTCGTTTCCTAACATTTTGTACGACATTCTTCAACAGCAAATCAGCATCTTCTCTTTTTGACAAGACCCATCTTTAAAACCTCAGGAAGTTTCATTTTTACCACTTCACATTACTAGAATCAGACTGCCCAGATGAATTTCCAAACTTGTTTGGTTGAAAATAACAACAGATCAAGCTGGGAGAGCAAGCGAGCAGAGTCAACGAACCGGGCATGATCTGGAGCAGCTCGAGGCCACGACGCTCGTACTCGGCTATAGTCTCGTGGGCCTTCTGCTGCTTGTCAGGGGACCAGCTCTCAACGTAGTGCAGGATGTCGATGCCGGAGGGGTTGTCGGCCCTGGCTCTGAGGTATTCCTGCTCGCCAAGGACGGCCCTGTACATGGCGGGGAAATCGATGACGGGGATCGTGAGGGTGCCGTCCATGTCGAAGACGACGCCCCTCAGGCGAGCCCGTCGGGTGAGATCGGACATGAATGATGCTATTGATCTCGGCCGAAAGGAGGACGTGATGGAGGAGGCTCTGTGGAGGGGCAGGTGCATGCTTTTGAAGGAAAACTTCAATGGATGGATGGCAATTGGCCAATTTGTGGGCGGATATTTTGAGAGAAAGAGCCAATGAGCGGATGCGACGGGGTGAGTGGGTTCAGCTCAGCACTTCTGTGGCTCTGTTTCGACTATTCGTACGGCCGATGATGACGAAGAAGCCTGCCTGACCCTCGTGGGTTTCCGTTTCTATGAGGGACGTAAATGCCGGATGTACGGCTTTTAAATTTTCTCTCCTTTTTTTTTCCCTTATAAATTTTGTTGGAGTGACGGTTCTCTTTACATTATATTTTCCAGAATCAGCAAAAAAAAAAAAAAAAAAAGAGAAGGGAAATCGCAAGTACATTTTTACATACTATCCGGAAAAATCGGTTTGTCGGACCGGTCTGATTGGTTTTTGTCCGATCTTCTGATTGTCCGGTTTTTTTAATCGGGGAGAGCGAGCAGCCGCTCATCCAACCCTTGCTGCTCCCCCACTATCCTTTCTCTTTCTGGCCGTCGTTCTCGCTCTCGGCGATCGCTGTTCGGCGGCGCAGGTACTTTTGGCCGCTGCGGCCGCTTGTTATTAAGCCAGTTGAAGTGAAAAGTGGGGGCTTTTTTTGTTCTAGGGTTTCTAGTTTGTGGATTTCTGGCATCAGAAGAAGAGGAAGGCGTTCTGTTGATCCAATTGGCTGGTAGCTACCTCGTCTATTGTAGGTTAGGACTCCTGGCTATGTCGCAAATCTCGGTGAATTCAACTGTTTCCGACAGCCTCGTTCCTTGCCCTCTGTCCTTCATTACATCTGCTCTTCTCGTGCAGTTAATTCCTGTTTTGTGTGGGGAGAAACGGATTGAAATCGACAGATTGGTTGGCAGAGATACAGGGCTGTCGCTTTTGATGGCGAGGTACAGTGTGGGGGAGTCATCTTCTTCGCAGGAGCAAGAGGATGCTGGGGTTGGTGGTCGTTGGTACATGTCGCGAAAGGAAATAGAAGAGAATTCTCCATCGAGAAGGGATGGGGTTGACCTCAAGAAGGAGACTTATCTCCGCAAGTCATACTGCACCTTCTTGCAGGATCTTGGAATGAGGCTTAAAGTGTAAGCCTGCCCCTCAACTGCTGTTACTTTCGATGACGTTTTCAAGTTTTGTATTTGCATTAAGTTTCAGATCTCGGAGATAGAACTTGTCTCTTCACTTTGTGCTCGCTCATTCAGTTTATGCAGGAGTTTAGAGAGGTAGGATTCTGCCTGGAAGTTTGGCAATTGAAAGTCAAATCTGTTGTAGACCATAGTCGGGCCCCAAAAAGGGCAAAGGTCTCAAGGCTAAGTTGGAGGTGTTAGATGTAGTTTTCATAGTTGGATTTAATGTGTAGAAGGCTTTAACTTGATGGTGTCACATTGGTCATAAGGATGATGAGAACTGTACTGTTAGGGGGTTGGATTTTATTTAGAAAGGTTTGCTTGTGCTGACTAGAATAAATGTAACTGATGCAAGGGATTGTACAAGGCAGAGAGAAACCGTATGATGTAATAGGTAGAAAAAAAATGGATATGCTGGTTGGTTTTAATTGCATTAAGGCCTTCAATTCATAATTGTAAATATGTCTCTTTTCTTGATTCTGACTTTGACTGGATGCCCCAGACATGGAGCAAGAGCACTGGTGTGTTCGTTAACTCATTGACCTTTTCTCTGTCTGCAAACCACCTCTGCTGGACCTGAATTGACAAAATGATATTCTCTAGGGTGTGTGCTAATGTAGTGCACTTTTGTATGAAAATGAGCTATTTGATAAGAGACAAAGGGTTGCTTATGATGTTTATATTATTTTGTTTCCTTGTTTGAATATTAATAGCAATTTGGTAGTGGTAAGTGGAAATTTTACTAGTTTCTCTTTACCTATTATCTCCTCTCAATCTTAGAAAATGGAACTTGCAGAATGGCTTCTGGTTTTTCTAATCCGTGAAAATATTTTCTTGTAATTTTGCATATCTCATATATTGATTCTTCAATTGTGAATATCGAAGTTTTCCTTTTGAGTGATGCTGATGTATCTTCATTTTGGTGGTTGTAAGTTCTTAAAACTTGAATTAGGTTTGCTGGGATAGTAAGTGATATAGTTTTACCGTTTATCTCCACATTTTTCTCAAAGATGGAATTTGTAAAAGGAATCCTAGCTTGTTAAATCTTATTTGCTCCCAGTAGAAATATTTTTTGGCTTGTAGTTTGCATGGTAGGATTTTGAACATCAAATTTAATGTATAATGTCTAACAATTGCAGACCTCAAGTAACAATAGCTACAGCAATAATTTTTTGTCATCGATTTTTCCTCCGACAGTCTCACACAAGGAATGATAGAAGGGTAAGTAGCTAATTTTTCTTTGTTAAGTTCTCTTTGACTCTTCAAGTTTTTTGTGGTTTCCAAGTGGCATGTTATTTAGATAATTATTTTACAGAAAATGGTGGTTCCACTAATTGGCATGGCAAAAAGTAGCCCTGCTGAAATTTTGTATTGTATTTTTTAATTGACCGTGAAACATAATAAGTGAGTTGCTCTATCATTTTAATTTGTTTGGTGCTTTGTAGACTATTGCGACTGTGTGCATGTTTCTTGCTGGGAAGGTTGAAGAGACTCCCCGTCCATTAAAGGATGTCATTCTTGTTTCCTATGAGATAATCCATAAGAAAGATCAAACTGCAGCTCAGAGGATCAAACAGAAGGTGTTCTCTATTTTGCATGTTTATTTGGAGAGTCTCATTGATTCTTGCATATTGAGTTGCTGCGAATCCTCTCCCCTTCATGCCCTCAATTCGTTTTGGTTTAGTTTATTATTATCCTGAATAGTTACTCATCCTCAACTCACTTCTGGGTTGGTAATTAGTTTTGACCTTTTAATTTTAGAAGGGAATTTGAATAGTCACATGGAATAGATATCCAGCAAGCATGAGTGATTACACGATTTGGAGTTTCTATCTTGGAAAATGTCTATTTTACTAGTCGTGTCCTTTTGCTGCTTATTTTAGGATTCCTGTTGTTGCCATAGATGGTTGTCTCTCAATTGCTTGCTGTTTAATTCCAGAAGATATACAATAGGAAAATATGGAGCTAGTCAAATTATTTTTCATATGAATTGCTGAAACTTAAGGAAATAGCTTGCATGAGCACTTTTTGCTGTAGGTTTTGTCTTGCTACTTATGAAATTTGATTGTGATTTATAAATTGGACTTAATACTATGCAGGAGGTGTATGAGCAGCAGAAAGAACTTATTTTATTAGGGGAGAGGGTTGTGCTTGCAACGCTCAGTTTTGATCTAAATATCCACCATCCTTACAAGCCTCTTGTTGAAGCAATAAAGAAATTCAAAGTCGCACAAAACACACTAGCTCAAGTTGCTTGGAATTTCGTTAATGATGGGTATGGAAGGAACTATGAACTTTCTTTCTGTTGGCTTCTGATTCTTTAATTAATTTTTCATTCTATAGTCTTCTCTCCATTTGATCTTTCTTCAAAATGTAAAAATGACTTCCCAGGCTGAGGACTTCGCTCTGCCTGCAATTTAAGCCCCATCACATTGCAGCAGGTGCCATTTTTCTAGCAGCTAAGTTCCTGAAAGTGAAGCTCCCTTCAGATGGTGAGAAGGTCTGGTGGCAAGAATTCGATGTCACCCCCCGTCAGTTGGAAGGTTCATAATCCCCCTTGATCTTTCTCCATTAAAATTTCAAAAGACAGTGCTAGGTTGATACTGGGGCAGCCTTTCACTGGAGCAATGGCACTTATTTTAGTTTGATGTTATATTCTCATTTTAGTATTGCTGATTTTCCAGATTTAACCTGTATTGCAAGGCTCAAAGATATTTGTTTATCTTATAGTATCTTGTTTGAGTTAATAGATGTGATGCACTGGGATTATCTGTTCATAAGGGATATTCTATTGTACTAACTTCCGTTTTCAATATTCCTTTTTTCCCTGATGAATGCCTTCAGATATATCTAGTATCTGATTGTTTGGTCTTGTCTCTTCAGAGGTCAGCAATCAAATGTTGGAACTTTATGAGCAACACAGGGTGCCTGCATCACAGGGAAGTGAAGTTGAAAGAAGTATTGTTGGTGGTGGTGGATCAGTTCACTCGAGAGGTTCATCATTCCATGAGGAGCAGGTCTCAAAGCAAGCATCTTCTTGGGCTCCTGATCATTCTGTGACCGAGAATCACGGGGTCGCAAGATCTGCTCAGAAACAAAGCAATGAGCAGGGAAATGTAGAAATGAGCAGTGTCATTACAGATCACAAGGTCAATTATGAATTGAAAGATGATATCCAGCATCATCATCATCATCTTGAGCACTCGTCTGTTAAAGAGAACATGAGAGAAGTGATCAATAGATCTAGGGAACGTGCAGAGGTTGAAGATCATCATGACAGAAATGAGAGAAGAAATCAACCCAATGAAGCAATTGAATGGGTGGAAGAAGGCACATTCCGAAGACCAGGCAATGTGCTTAGCCGGCATTTGGAGGTCCGGGGAGGATCAACAGGACAGTCTCCAAAGGAACCTATTAAGATAGACAAGGACAAGGTGAAGGCGGCCCTAGAGAAGAGGAGGAAGGCCCGCTCTGAGATGACTAAGAAGAAGGATGTGATGGATGAGGATGATCTCATCGAGAGGGAACTTGAAGATGGCATTGAGTTGGCTGCGGAGGATGGAAAGGGGCAGGAGAGAAGGCTGAGCTGGCCTAAGACGGAGCAATCTGCCGACCGTGGAAAGGAGCATGACAAGACCATGGTAGGTAAAGTTCAGAAAGGGCAGCTTACAAGAAATGCACAAGTCGAGAACCCAGAGGAAGGGGAGATGTTTGAAGAGGCTTCTTCCATGCCAAACAGCCGCAAGAGGAAAGGCAGCCCACAAGGAAAGAGGTGGCAAGACTACTCATAGAGTTACAATGGGGAAGATGGGAATATTTCTTATCAATTTGGATATGCAAATAAGTAGCATGGAAGGTATGAGTGGCTAGCATTAAACAAGTGTCCAAGTTTCGAGCATAATTGGGATCTTACAAAGAGAGAGCCTTGTGAATTCGACAGACCTGAAACTCCTTGGTGGTGAATGAGGGTATTGGGTTAGGCCTGCCCGTTTGCTGTTTGATTGTTGCTTAAAGTTTCAGATAAGGAGGGATCAATAGCCACACGAAGGTTACAACATTAAGGGAATAGACAGCCTTGCAAGGTCTGCGTGTTAAACACTACCTACCTTACCGGGTGAAGCCTATCTCTGCATTGCTACTCCTGGTATCCGTCTGGACATGTATAATGTTACCCAACTGGCAATTTTTGATATATGCAATCGCATCGTGGTGGTAAGGATAGAATATTTTGTGTATGACTATCATTTGTCATTTTATGAACAGCGGTTAGGACCCTCTTGAAACACATATCAGCCAAACTTTTAGCATGGAGTAACCTAAGAATTCACGGCAAATTGCGCCACCATTTACCTGGATTGCAAAATGCAAAGTTCAAAACTAAGTACCTCGCGGCCTGCAAAAGCCGACAACTGAATCAAAATTGGCTGTCTTTTAGGCTGACAGCATCAACTGGTCCCACCATGACGAGGAGAGACAGAGGCAGACTGACTTTAATGACTTGTGTCTTTCACCGACAAGTCTAAAAGACTGGGTTTCCTTCCAAGATATTCTTAGTATAAAAGCACTATTTCTCCCAATAAAACCGAAATGATACAGGCAGTAAATTTCGTTTTACACTCAAAATTATACATCACAATATGTATATATTTTACTTTCTCGGGAGATTAACCGGAGGTTCCAAACTGCCAACAAGAATCCTCAGGTCAATGTCCTTATCTTCAAACTTCTTGATGAAAGGGTGACTCTGCAACCATGGAAGGATCTCAGACGTATCAAATTAGTTGGCCATGTATTAAACGATTTCCAAAGCTTCTTTTGTTTCATGAAAGAATTACTGAGGACAAATTTTATCAAAAGACAATTGTTTTCACGTACAAATATCCGTGGTTTGCCATATTTATTGGGTTAACTCAACCACCATAATAGTAAATTTTGGCAACACCAAACATAAGAAACTATTTCTTGGAAGGGTAGGAAAAAAGCCCTTTTCTGTGGCAAAAATCGTGCCCTATCAGTACTCATGCCGAGATGCTTACCAAGAGCTCCAATGATGACATACGGTTGCGGGGATCCTTTTGGATGCTGAAATACAGGAAGCAAATCCAACAATGTTACATTCTAGTTATGTGATCTCAGTCTAAGTATATTTAAATCACTTAACAGGTTGGAAGATTTTGATTCTACAATGAACTAGTCAAGGATAAAGAAACAGAACCTATCTGTTGGTTTTCCAGTTTATCAAAAGCACAAGAGATTACGATACTAAAAACATCCATTTCAAGAAATGCACTTAGGTCAAGTCTAAAAGCATCTTTCCAGTTTCCCTTTCATTATTTTTTTCTCCCTCTTATATGGATCTCCCCAATTTTTAACAGTATAATCTGCAATTGACAATCTCCTATATACATTTAACCATGCCAGATAAACTAAAATGCTTGAAAACAGCCCAGATGCGAAAAATTGGTTGAGCACAAAAATTGAGGTGTAAATAACATAATGTGTTCAGTCTAGAAGGTAAACAGTCCATAGAACCAAAATTACCAGGCAGAAATGAATGAGCAAAACTCTGGGGAGAACTGGTCTGGTGGGGCACAGGGTGGAGGGCGTTGTACAATTGCCTCTAGAAGCTCATAAAAGCTAGGCCAACCTTGTTGATCTTCAGACTGCAAATAGGGGAATCGTCCAATAGCACACTCGAGTACCACAATGCCCAAACTCCAAATATCACTGCTGTAGTCATAAGTGCTCCCACTGATCCTCTCAGGCTAGAAGTGATAACATCGCTAGATTAACATCAAATCTTTCACCAAATTTATATGAAGCATCAATCTGAAAGTAGAGCAGAGAACTACAAAGGAATTTAGCACGGTGAAGTAGCATCTCTCGTTTTGTGTGATAGCAACTTATTTGATGGTTGAACTCCAACTAGATCCAAACAACCCTTGGTGCCACACCTAGACAATGTGTTGCCATTCACCCAGTACATGGCCTCTGGCATTTAACACATTCATAGGTGGTTCCCATCATCATTCATAAAGTAAGGGATAGATGTTAGGTTTTGTGTGTGTCAGTGGTGGATAAAGGCTTCATGCTCAATTTTCAGTATTTCAGTAAACAGAAAATGGTGCTTGGAGTCTTGCCATTGGTTTCATGGAAAAAATAAACATAGCATTGTAGGTTCATTTAACCCTTCTAGATTCTAGTCAAAGAGACAATTCAAGAATAGAGCAAGTCCTGTCCTAGGAGGTTTTGAATTTCAACTCAACCTGTTCTTGGCATCATCAGACCAGGTTAGAACTAGCCAAAATACAAGAATCACGAGTGCTAGAAATGAGCATGTGAGGATGAGGGCACATGTCAACTGGCTGGGCCCAAAGGTTGGCTGATTGTCCTTTATAAGACGGCTGGACACTTGACATGAATTGGTATATAAGAGACCAAGCAAAAACACTAGGCACAAGGAATAAACAACTTTAGTTTTTGAGAAAGCTAGGATCAGGGTATTTAAAACCATATCTAAGAACAAAAGAGAAAGTAGAGAAGCTTGCAGGTTTGAGCCAGTCTATGTAAGGATATGAAGTTACCAGAGAAAGAATAAAGCCCACATACCGACATGTAGTTGTAAGTTCCCACAAATGTATCTCTTTGACCCATGGAGTTTGCAAGAATTGCACTGACACCAAAGTCAGTGATTTTAACTTCGCCCTGTTGATTTACTAAGAGATTTGATGGTTTTATGTCCCTGTGTATGACATGTCTTTCATGGTGCAAGTACACTAGGCCCTGCAGTACCTGCTTACAGACAATAGCTAGATATGGCTCCAGGATAGTCTTAACTTGTCTGATCACATCAACGAGAGACCCACGATCCATATACTCAAGTACCAGAGATATTGCTCCATTGTGATAAAATGAATGATAGCAGATCACCACATGTGGGCATTGGGATGCTTGATTTATCTTCAGCTCTTGTATAATCTGTTTGCGAATATCTTCTTGTATATTCATCTGGATGACCTGCATAAAAGCAATAATTTAAATTACAGGGAGACCTCATAGTCAATTATACAAGAGCAGCTGAGAAGTAGTAAAGCAAGTGATAGATAAGAAAAAAATGGAGCTGTCTCATACAATCAAACAGAAGGGGAAAATGCAAATATACCCATATATTCCACAAGATTTTTTTTGCTATAGAAAAAAAAATACTTCTACGGTTTCACACATCGCCTGTTTACCACAATTAGTAGAGAGAGAAAAATTAATCAGACCAATAACGTACTTTTGGTGCCTTTATATGGAGAAGAGAAGCCATTTGAGAAGGTTTTGAAGAGAGCATTAAAATTCAAAATCATCAATTTAGGGTATTGACAAAAGACCTTATGTATGGTGCAACTACCTTAAGGGCAAATAATTTGCCAATCCATTTATGGCGAACAAGTTGTACCATCCCACCACTTCCTTTGCCAATGACTTTGATCGTCTCGAGATCTTCCAAGGAGAATTCAAGATCTAGATCCTTACCATTGGATGGCTGTAAGATTAACCATATAAGAAAACGAGTGCATAGACTAAGAGATGATGCTAGGTAAGTGTACCACAAGCTGAGAGTTAGTACTAAGAGATGGTTCATATACATGGACAAGACACAGCCGGTGAAACCAAACTCACTTGGTTCAATTTTCATTGTATTGTCCAATCTTATTTCTCAGTTTTAGCAGACCAACATAAATTGGAAATGCTGCTCTACATGCTTTCAGTTACTACAAGTAACAAATCTACCAACAAATATGGTAATACACAGTTACACAGCTAACAAGCAGCAGAATCAAACTGTGACATCAAGACTAGCTTACACAGGACTCATCTTCCTCAGAGATGATCCGCAAACCCTTCTGGTTTAAGAGCAAACCGCCCTCATGGAACGTTCCACTCGCAGTCCTGAAATAACTTCAATCAGTTCATGTTCTAAACACAGAAAGAAAGCACTGACAAGACAAGTAGATGTTACATTAACAGTTTTTGTTCCCCTTGCTGCTAACACCATTCTTAATAACATCTCTAATGTCTTCGTTTTCGGTCATAACACATCACACAGCTCAATACTTCACAGAAATTCACACCATACGCCTTCAACTTCTTTTTCCGCATTTTCAGCCAGACAAGATCAAGTGCCCAACTTTTCTGCTGGGCAGCTGAGTTTGAAATGAACCCCAAGGGAGACCCATTGGAAGAACCGGCACGATTAGGCCAGATTGAGCATCGAATTCAATTGTAAGGCAACACAAATCGCACCTAGCAGTCTTACGTAATACTTGTGAATGCGACTCACAGGAAGGAAGTAATTGGGGTTTCCTGAACAGGAACAGAGAGCTTCAGCTGCTTCAACGGAGTCTTGGTCTTCATAGCCTCGCAGACAATCCTGTCTACGGCTCGACTGCTGATAGTCGAGTGGACGAAAACGGGCAGTGGTCGACCGGACAGCTAGCCTACTCTAAGAGGTACGAGCTCTCTGACTGTGAAGAGAGAGAGAGAGAGAGGGTGGTGTAGGGGTGACTCCATTCCATGATTATTATTGCCGTATAATCCGCAGCCCATCATTTCAAACCGAGGGAACCGCGTATAGCAAAAATGTAACAGAACTCCCTGTACTTCTGTCTATTCAAAACTGAGTCCTCATAGTTTTATTATCTTCAGATATCACCCTTATAGTTTCATTTAATTTTGGTGATTGGACACAAAGAAATAATAAAGAATTAATTGATGGGAAAGAGGTGGAAGTGGAACTCATTCATCGTCTTCCCAAAGCAGAAATAACAGTTAAAAGAGTTCCAGAACATGAATGAAAGACAACGTAGCGGGAACCGATGCTCAACGAGGCAGCATCTTGATAATCGACAGCGCCAAGGCGGACAGCTTGAAGGCGTCGTCGTCTCTCTTCTTCAGTGGCGACACCACCCCTTCCTGTTCCTCGAAACCGTCCTCACAGGTCGTGGCCGCGTCGATCACCGAGCTCACCCCCACGTTCGCATCATCGTATCTGTCAAATGTATTGTGTTATAAGAGTTAAATGTTTGAGTCGACACGAAGGAAGGATTAGATTGATCTGACCGTCACAGTTGTTGAAAACTTGATAAGAGTACCGCTTTGCTTGGTAGTCTTTGATGGCTTGGTTGACGGTGGGAAGGGCGTCGGAGTACAGCTCCAGGCAGTCGTCCAAGCACGACCGGAAGTAAGGATCGATCTTCTTGTCCCGAGGAGGTGCTCGATGTAGCATCTCGTGCTCGTGATGTTGCCCCGCACGAGCTTGATGGAGATGAGGCCGAGCTTTCGGGGGGAGTCGGCGCACAGGCTATTCGGGGCCGACTGGAGGGCGGCCCTGCAGAAGCCATAGCTGAGGTTGGGGTCGTTCAGGGCGACTTTCCGGCAAGTCTCCTGGATGAGCGGGGTGGTGGCCGTGGCTTCCACCACATCGTACGAGGTGGCTGCGATTTGAGGGGAGAGGAAGGGCGGAAGGGTGAAGAAGATGAAGAAGAAGGGAAGCTTGAGGTTCATCACCAACCGTATTGCGTCTCTGTGTGTAGTTGGGGACTCGTTTGCCCTTTGGGTGACATAATCGTGGGAGACATTTTATAGTCATGTAGAGGTTGAATCTCTTGACGAGGTGACCAATGGGGTCTTGACACGGTGTTATAGTGCCAATATTCTACTTCTTCTTCTTGTTCTGTTCTAAGCTCGTGAAGGTGAATGTCATGTTGCATGGCGGATGATGGCCCGCGGTTCCATGATGTGATGAGCTAGCTACCTAGGAGTCGGATAGCATCATCTTGTTAATTCGACTAAAATTCTCCAAAATGCTTGAACGACGTGCTCCTATTGAAAAGGGGGTTTCAAAGGGATTTAGAGTTCGATTCGTATAAACATTTTCAAAAAATAAGTGAGGCACCGGAGTGGACTACCCTCGAACGCAACCATCATGTCTTAGGTTTCTTTCCTTAATTTGGATGGCAAAAGGCTGCTGCACGAAACCGCAAAGCCCCATTAAGAAATTTGGTGGGCAATCACATCGGAGAGTACTAGGTAGTGGATAGAAGCCTGATCCGATACCGTTTTCACACGTTCACACATTTGTTCTTCCTTCCTTTTTTTTTTTTTTGGCTATTTGGCAAACAAGCCATGGAGGCATGATGAAGAGAGAGTGAAAAAAGAAATGCACTTGCTCAATTGGAGTGATGGATCAAAGGCAATGGACCGCACCAGTGTTACCGGCAAATTAATCCGAGTGGTAGCACCGTGTTGGGTGTTCATTGGGATGGCTTTCCCCTCGCGATCTCTTGTCAAGTATACATGGCTCAACTCACATGGAGTTTTGTTAGAATAATCTGCTACGAGCAAACTTTCACTAAGCTTACGATGATATTCACAAACATGATCATACACAGCAATCATAGCTCCTTCATATACAACAGTAGAATCAACAAGGCAAGATCCAGCCTTGTTTTAGCCGTTTTCTGCCCCACCTTTCCTCTCTGGGAGGAGACCAGAAGCCCCCTGTGAAAGCAGATCTCACCGCTCTAGCTTGACGTTTGTGAATATCAAAGCCCCGGGATATTCTTGCCCTGTCTGTGATATTCCAGCGCATGCGTTGAACTTGTTATGCATTTCGTGTAAGAGCCTCAGCTCTCTCCGCTTCACCAATTGGAAATCTGAATCTTTATGCAGAATCCCAGAGCCCTTCACAATCACAACCTCCTATCGACCGTCTCAACAAAGTATAATATCATATTCCAGCATTTCTGCAAAACCAAACCAAATTTTCTTGTTAAATTTCAGAGCTTCAGTGCGGCATGTGTTGACATATGAGCCTATCTTTCGAGAAATTACTGTATCTCAATGCCTTGGATATTTTAGCCTTGACTCGTGCTCAGAGTCGTTACTATTATTGCAGCGCTTGATGAATGAATCCAATGTTTTCTGCTTTGCAGGACTGATGCTACTCTGATGGCTTGTGGAAACTTCCAAGGTATTCTCATGGCCATCAAGCATCTATAATCATTGAAAAAAGAGCCAAGACATGGTGCAACACTCAGAAAAAAGATCCTTGGAAGAAAAGAAAGGCAGACCACAGGACATAACATGACAGATTACCTGACCCAAATTTTCCAACTTGCTCTGGACAACGTCCCTGTAATAATGGATACAGCAACATAGGGTTCCCATTACTTATCACCATAAGGACCATAATAACCAATCTCATACACCAGTCAAGCAAAGGCAGCTTACCATATTATGTCATCTACTGTGTCATTTGCTAGAAGGTAGTATACATTGACGGAAGAAACCTACCGTATTTTGAAAGGAGTAAGTAATAGGGAGACCCAACACAAGTCATTACTCTGGATTGCTTGTACCATATGAGCAAATAAGTGCATGGCGCCCTCATTATGCGGAGAATACTTATATCTAACTTTACCTGACCAATCCTGTGAGCACGATCTTCTGCTTGAATCAGGTCACCTGGGGTCCATGACAATTCTGCAAATATAACAGTGCTTGCAGCTGTCAAGGTTAGTCCAACTCCTCCTGCTTTGATTGATAGCTGCACAATTTGTGAAGGCTATGAGGAATGGGGCTTGGAAAAAGGAAAGAAAGAAATGAATGCTTTAGAAATTCATGAAGAAAGCATCCTTAATGAAAGAAATGGCAGATAAATAATAATAATAATAATAAAAGTGACACGGGAAAAAAAATTTGCCATACTACTGCAGCTTTTATTGTATCTTTTTCTTGAAATTCTGTAACAGAGGATTGCCTTGCCACTGCAGGGGTGCTTCCATCAATTCGTATGCAACCTATCCTCTTCTTCTGGGAATTTTGCAAATGTAAATAAAGACAAGGTTACTTTAGGAGAAAAATAGGTAATGAAGCTGTAACAAATGATAGTGGCATTACAATAAGAAATTGGTGTATTGCGTCGACCATGGGTTGATGATGTGCAAAAATCAGAAATTTGCAGCCTGCCTGCAAGAATTTCACATTATCACCTTTTTTTTTTTAAATCAAAGCATATCCAGTTTAGATACTCACAACTTCAAATCATTCTAAGAGATGTCTCATGATTATAATTACCTCAACCACAGTTTCAAGGTATTCTATCACTGCTGGTATCTTGGCTTCAGCAGAATCAGTATATATCTGGAGGTAAGTGACTGACAGGTTAAGAACTTTGCTCCACAATATGTAATGAATACTAAAAGGTTACCGAGACTCAGATGGAACACCTTATTGATAAGGTTCTTCTCAGTAAACTTGAGTGATTCAGCCTCCTCCATGGATGTACAGGCCTTGATCTTCTCTTTTATCACTTTTAGCTGCATATTTCACATAAATTAGCACCAGATTTGGTCATGCATACATGACCTAAGTAATTTCAGATTTTTCAGTCACTTAAAAACCCGATGTTCAGATATTACCTCGTGGAACAGAGCATTAATCTTCTTCATGTCCTTGTCAGCCAAGTCCAGGAAAACCTGAAAATGAAAGTGAAACTTATGGACCACGATACCAGGAATGGAGTAATAAAATATAAAGTGCCAAAACCTAAAATCAACAATGTTTTCCCAATGCAGCTACGCATTATCTACCTGTTGCCTTCTTTTCACTGGAAGCTGGCATAGAACATCCTTTTTAAGCCTCCGGATCATCACAGTTGCCTTCATTAGACTGTGCAGCTCTTCGTGATTGCTTGCACCTTGATAGATGCCAAAAATGCCCTTCAAAATTTGATAAACACAAATATTTTGATAAACATTGTTTCCTTGTGATCAGAAGATCGAATCGTGGACTTTACATTTAAAATAAATAAATAAAAGTCACATACCCCCTTGCAGTATCTTTGGCCGTATTCATGCACATTCTTATAGACGTCAGGGTACAAGGCCTCAAGCTGCAACAATGAATATAAGTTACATAAGTATTGGTTATACTTGTACATTAGTTCCCTCCACAGATATACTGAACAAAAACAAGAACCTGTTTGAAAAGCTCTATTGGTCTTGATAAAGCAGGTGTTCCACTAAGCAAGATTGCATATTGAGCTTTCTGCAATCGTTGGTTAAGAAAGATCGAATGAAACATGATACATAACAAAATTCAGCCAAGGAGTTTACAATCTATAATATTAATACAAAAATGCATTAATACGGATACACCTTCGAAAATTATTCTAAGATTATTGAATTTGATTTATAAAAAAAATATTATTTAATTTGTACAATGGCAAATTAAATCATATACTAACGGCAAGCTTAAAGAAAACCTTAATGACAGGAAGCGAGGCTGTTGTCCTCTTAGCTTGTGCATTTTTCAGGAAATGTGATTCATCAGCAATCACAACCTGAGAATAAACATACTTCAAATCAGAGAATGCATACTCTAGATAACACAAATGAAAGTGGCAATCTATTGCAGTCATGGGGAAAGCAAACCCAAAGGCACCATATACCTTGAAATCTGATGATAGCAGTACATTTTGAATCTTGGGGACAACATCATAAGAAATTATGTTAAATACCCCATCCAGATGTACACCATGTTTGCTGTTTGAGAAAACTATCCTAAATCCTCCTCTATTGGACCCACCACTTTGAGACAAAAGAACCTACTGACAATTATCATTCAAAGAAAACAAAAGATTAAAGTACTAAGAAAGGGGATAAGAGTTGGGAGATCTCCTATAAGTTCAAGGTGTGTACAAGTATATCTGAGGGTGGAATATTCAGCCATTGATGAATCATCTGCGAGAAGAAGGTCAAATAGTTTGAGGAAAAAAATTTGCAATTCCTGGGGAGAAAGTGTTAAAAGGTGAACTCACTGAAGCCCAATGCAGACGTAAGGAAGAAGGCGTGAGAACAAGAACAGGCCAAGAATCACAAACACATGCAGCAACAGCAATGGCCTGCAAAAACCACAATGATCATGAAATGCTGGAATAGTTATATCATTTTCTATTTCCAAGACATATCACCCCACAAGGACAACCATATTACAAATTAACCACATATAAAATAAAGACAAATACTCTCAAATGAATGATCATTGCCTGCAAAGTCTTCCCCAGACCCATCTCATCTGCTATCAGTACACGTAAACCATGCTGCAACACAAACCTGGATAAGAGGCCAAAGTTTTGCTAGAAAGCCTTAGATGAATAGAAAGGAAAAGATCCCTATAGCAATAGAAAATGTTAAATTAGAGAATGTTGCCCATCAAGATACCCCTTCTTACTTACCTAACGCCATCTCGTTGAAATGGAAGAAGCTTTGATTCAACATCAGTTGGAATTCTCTCATAGCGATCTTGTTTGAAGCAAAGAAGACAGACAAAATTAACACATCAATAAGCCAAGTAAAGAATGATAAGCAGATGTCTCTTATGACATGAGAAAATGAATGAGCAAACAATAAAAAGACAGCACAAGTTATGCTGCACAGCTTAGCACAGATACTTATCACACCATTTTACCTTGAAGGTCCGGTAATGATGAGGCAGCAGCAATTGCACGATGCACCAGTGGATCTAAATTCACAATCTATCACATACAAAGAATAAAATAAAGGGACCGATGATCTATATAATAATGCAATTCTACAGTTGTGATAGACAACTAAACCCAACAGCATGATCAGATTAGCAGAAATTTCTAGATATATGCTTAACCAAAAAATATTGTCATTATCATATATTAGAGGAAAGTATAAAGGTGAGGCCAGCCCTTCAAAAGACAAGAAAATCATATCAACAACCTCAATCTCAAATGATTTGGCAATAGTTTTAGCCCAGTAATTCTGAAGTTGTTCCTTCTGAGGGATGTGTAGTTTGATTCCACCAAACTATATTGCATCTCAAACATCATGGAAGATTGTGCAGTTGAAATTTTGAAATGAAGGAATAAAAGTTACAAAGCTCAACCTCGACACTTGAACCACATGTTTCACCAATAACTTTTTCAGCAGCTGACAACGAAGATACTGGGAACATCCAAATTCTGCAGATTCAATACATCAGCTGTTCACAGTCGTGACTGAACTGTAAAGGCAAGTTATCCAAGAATTTTGCCGTAAGAGGCACACTTATATGGGTCAAGAGATAGAGAAACCTTTCTTTAGCATTCCAAGTAGCTTTTGGGATCTTGCGGAAAGCACCAACAACTACCTGGTCCAAAATAATTCAGGCAAACAATAAAGGAGAAAGCATAAGGCGCTCAGCAATTGCCCATATGATTTTTCCTCATATATATCATAGTACCTGATCATACGCAAATTTTGCAGCAATGTTTCCACTGGGATGAAGAGAAAATGTGACAGATGACTTTCGCAACTCCGACGAAGATCTATCTATTCAAATGCAACGAAACAGGACATTAAAGTCGTATGAAACAGTTGGCAACCTAAGAAAAACCAAAACAACAGCCTCCAAAATTAAAATTGAATGGTATTCAGAGTAACACCCTACCCTGTCCAGCTTTTGCTAATAATTCGTGTCCCTGCATGATGACAACATGAACTATATGTTATCACAATATCACAAATCATGAAAAAAATAATCAATACCATCCTTCTTCATTTAAGAGGACATCCTTTCTCGACAAGAATGAAATTCAAACTGAGGATGTCTTAGAGTGCCATGTCATAGGGTTGGAACAATGATAATCACAATTTTCTAGAACAAAATCTTAGCAGTGCGTGGTAGCTTTAAACAATGGCGAGCTCTGAAAAAGAAAAAAAGAAAAAAAAAACTCTTCGGGGACATTGACTACGTAGTGAAAGAGTAAATCTGCAAAATCAGGAACTATATTCCATTAAACCAGCTAAAACCCAGAAAACTGCAGCGACCCAATGATCAACCCACGAAAAGGTCGGCGAGTCTCACCTTGCTGGGGCAAGAACCAGCAGGAGCGAGCACTGAACTATTTATGACACTGTCGGGAAGAGGCCGCTTTTGTCGGTTTTGAGCGAAATTTGAGAGAGAGGAAGAGGCTGAAGGGGATGGAGATGCGGGGAAAGGGTCGCTTCGGTACTGAGAAAGCTGATGGATAGCGTTTCGCTCAAGAGAATCCAAATCCTCTGCGCTCAGATCCCAGTCATCATCCTCTAATTCCATTTCTTCTTCTCCTTCTTCTTGCCGATGCTTTTCGGCTCCTGTTCGAATATTGGTTTTTCTTGCTCTGGGGGGCTTTCTTCAGTTTCTCAGTTTGTGTTCTACTGCGCTTTCCGCGCGGAAAAGCGCAACCCCATTAAAGATTTAACTTTTTATATCGAAACAATTTTTTAAAAAAAATAAAAAATTGTGGGAATATGTGATTAAACAAAAATTATGAAAAAAAACCGTCAATTTCCATCCGATGCCGAATTCATTGTCCTCGTTTCTCGCCAGCCACCTTCCCCTGGCTCCGGCGAGGCCTCTCCCGACGTTGCCGTCCACAGCTCCCTTCAGAGCCGCCACCTCAGTGTCTTCCGTCTCCGACGACCAGCCCGCTGCTCCGCCAGTTCATTTCGCGAAGGGAATTCCGAAACCAGAAGCCGTCTCGTCCACTTACACATACCTGGTTTCCTCAGCTTCTCCGCCCGTCATAGATGGGGTGAAAGTTCGAGGCTTTCGGCCGCCTCCTGAATTGGGTCTTCTCTCTCTTTTGTTTGTGCTCTCTATGGTAATTGATGTACCGTCGTACTAATACGATGTATTTAAGAAGGTTGCCGGAGCCCCGTGCCAAGTTCCCGGAAACAATGAGACCTTCATGTACAAAAACTGCAATTTTCTACTGATCACTCATAATGATGTTGATTATTCTCTATACAATTTTCTTTTACTTCTAGTGTTTATCGTCGAAATTCTTACTGACAACCCCATCACAGGCAATCGGCTCGATTCTCTGTATTGCCATTGTTTCTCTTCCGGCCATGACTGTGAGTGATCACCCAATAACTACTCGTAGAAATGCTAAAGAGGAGCTTTTGGCAATTGAAGTGACTGTCTTATGTAACTGGTAGGCTTTCAGGAGACTAGCAGCTTCCATGGAAGACTTGTCCAAGGTGGTCTCCGAGGAGATGCCAGGAACCTTGTCCTCTCTCAAGCTTTCCAGTCTTGAGATCAATGAACTGACCCGACAACTCAGCAATCTCAGGTAAGATGGATTTCAGGTTCAGCAATCTCCCATTTGTCAGTTTAAGCAAATATGCTGACATTCCCTGGTGTCTTGGGCTTTTGCAGGCAAAAGATTCCTGGGAGTCGTGGGAATAGAGAACGGGGCAGGAAGAACTAATCCGTTGTTCACTGACTCCTACAGAGTTTCTGATCCAACCACTGTATAAAGACCACGTTCTTGGCCTAATGATTAGAATCTCTCGTGCTGTTAAGAACCCTCAGTACGTACGTTGTATGATGCTTTCAGATGCAAAACAGATAGTTGTAACGAAGTTTGAACGAAACTTGCAAAAAGAGTTGTGGCCTCTGATAAGTTCTTTAGTTCTTAGTCTTGTATGTCATATTTGGTGGAATATTACCTTCGATTCCCATCATACTCCTTGTAACTTGTTCACTATATGTGGCCTGATCTTGGCTTCATTGTATTCTTTGGTGGTCCTTGATCAACAGTAAGGCTGGTCGGAAGCAAATCTTGGAATAGTATCTTTTGGGACAGGGTGGTACACTGATCGTGAATCTGGTAAGACCAACTTTAGCTGCTTCTACATGTGGAGAGAGACATAAATCGCAGTGGCTTCCTACAGCATGATTTGCAGGGCATTGATCATGGAGAAATTTCTCCATTGCTGACTACTGGATGAACATTAAAGAAAGAACTGTAGCCTCGAGGTTCCAGAACTTGGTCTACTTCCTAATGATCTCATCTGCATCTCTAGTGTGACTCAGCCGGCATGTTGCACAGCATTGTCCTACGGGCACGTGCAGCACTCCTATACTATATTTCTTTTGCATCTTCTGTGGTCTCTTGGTTATGCCTTAAGGGGTCTCTCTCTTGCACCAGACAAGCTAATTCTCAGGGCATGTGCGGACTCGGTCACTGAGCAAACAAAGGAACGTTTCCGTGTTAATTTGAGGCCCAAGGACTAGTGGAATTCAAGGTCCATCAACCTCTTTCGTGTGGCCCTGTTCTCACTACTTTTATGCCTCAGCCCATTGTCGTCGGATGCCCAACACCACCATTGCTGTGGCCTATGCTTATGCTTTCTCTTAGGATGGTCCTGTGAAGAATCAATATTACTATTCGACCCTCAACCAGAAGCCTATTATTATAAGATTGAGAAAAATCAACAGAAATTCTTCTGGAATTTATTAAATGTCTAATATATGATGTACATTTTTAAGTGTTTTTTTTTAAAGCGTGATAGATGCTTAAAAACCAGAAAAAGATTCTATAGTCTCCCTGGCTATGATTGGGAAACATCTAGATGGAGGACTTCCATTGCTGTATAACATGAATCCTATTTCCTCGTCATCATCAAGCAAATATCTCTTTCTTGTTGATTACGTTCAGGAAGGACACTTCCGCGTTCTGGAGAGATCCATTCTTATGTTGTGACAGAATACATCAAATGGGAGGAGGTGGAAGAAACCAGGGCGAGGAGAAGAGGTGTTCTTGCTTCTTCTTCTTCTTCTTCATCAAAATATTCCGAGGCTGTTAGAGATCATACAACAATTCAATCTATGACTGGTCCGAGGAGGATGATGGAATGGGAAGAAGAATTTGGGTGGGTCGTCGAACCCGTGATCAATCAAAGAGCCTCTCTGATTTCATCAAGAAGTTCCATGAAACCCACAAACGAGCCTCGAAATAATTCCTCTCTTCTAACTTCTCCTATGCATCACTATGATTTCTCAATTGGCCCAAGCTTGAGCTTATTGTATGGTGAACTATTTGTGTTATATCAACCTGTACAAGCTGATCGAGATCGATGAAAGTGCTCCCTGTGAAGTGTTATCCCTCACATACGCATTCTTCATCCTGGCATAACCTGATCATTTTATTAACTTCATCTGTTTTGCTGTCGTATTTTGTGAAAGGAAAATGAAGAACAACCCAAAGCTGTGTATTTCTTCAGAGTGGAAAAACTGCCAGCCAAACCTTCAGAACTACATGTCTTGTCGCCAAACATGTGAACCGGTTTCAGTATATCAGAAATTCTGTCTCATTACATCTCGAACTTATAACTAGGTTGACATGTGTCCATGAGTATGTATGTATTGCATTAATTTTGTGGCCTTAGTTTCGTCAACCTAGCCGTGCCGTGCATTACTCTTCTGGGTTATCTTTGTTCTCCAAGACATGCAAAGAATGGGAAATTAGTTCAAGGATAAATTACTGATTTGTCAATATAATAGTGAAATGAGAACGGGGCCGGATAGGGGCACAAGAGGAGAGAGATCGATCTCATGCGTGCCCACGAAACTAAAGGGGCAGGTCCTTGCCAAACTCTATTGTTAATTGAAGTCCTTGTGTTGTTTGGTGATTCTCATATGATTATCTTGTTATTTTATGCCCTAACAAGAGTTAGACAGCTTGAATGCACCACTGAGGGGGTTAATGGTATGTGGGCAGTTACCCGGAGAGTACATCCTTGGCTTCATCCCTTGGCCATTGCCTAAGTGCCTTCATCTTTACTGCCGCTGCTCTCTCTTTTGTGCAAACTCCTCCGTTCCTTTTGGGTACTGAGACGTTTAATGGACTGATCGATATCTGAAATGCAATCACTGACTGTGCAGCAGATTGTCGGTTTTGCATCTCGTAGCATTACCTCTCCTATAGTAGTTTCGGTAAAACGATTCTCCACACAATTCCCGAAGATCAGCTGTGCTCCAGGTTCAAGTCGTGTGCCATTACTTTGTAAAGAGAGATGCGTTTGATAAGGGGGGAAAAAGAAAAAAAAGAGACTCATGTAAAGTAGAAAGAATGACGATCGGGCCTTTTTGGGCTTGCTGGTCATTGGGTTGTAGGTGGTTCTCGAGTCACTGGCAAGAAAGTGGAGTCCGAGATTCATGGGTTGATCTGACCCTCCAGTAGGTTATCAAGCGGAACCAAAACGTAACCTCGATGTCGCTTCTGGGATTTGACGGGCATGTTAGCCTTGATGCATCCTTATCTGCTTCACCGTTAAGACTCCTTCCTCCGCACTATAAATTGAGCGGACATTTCATCACTTCATGCCACTGCAGGAACACAAATAGAAGCATTGACAGCAAAAGACGCTGCCACACTGTTATCAGGATTCTCCTCCTCCTGTTCACCCAACCAAGCATGCCTGAGCCCCCTTCCAACCATTCGCCACCCATCTGAATTCAGAAGTGGACCTTGTCATTGGACATTTAGGGTGTCCGAATTTGATCTGCGTCGTGATAATACGGGACGAGCCCAGATCCAACCATGGCCTGAGGACTATTGGGTTATGGAAGTCCAGGAAGCGGCAGAATCCGGAAGGATTTCCACGTTTTGGCGGAAGCCACGCCAGATTAATCCCGACCCACCATCTGGGTTGTGATCGCCGGGTTAGACCCTTCCCAACCAGCGCGACAATCTTCATTCCCAGCGGTCAACCCATCAACACTACACACATATTGACAGGTTCATATAATTTTCCCTAAATATATACAAATTCAGTGAGGGCATTCTTGAATGTCATGTACACACAGTACCCATATACTGAAAGGACAGATGGGCGAGAAACATCACGTTATACACATTACAAATGTGATGAGAACATACTGGCAGTGAAGGAGTGCGGTGATGGATAGCCAAAGGACCAGAGGGAGGACAGGACACCGGATAGAGCCATTTGACTTAGAACCATCAAATGTCGGATGCCGCCATCGTTAAAGTAAAGTTCCATTACCATACGATATTATGATTAATCCCATCCAATTTTATACTTTCTTCATCGGCTGGACACGACTTCTTGAATTTGATCTCTCGATTAACATATATATATATATAATTACTAATACTTTTCCACTAGGGCCAAATTTGTGACACGAGCGTCTTCTCTTCGTTGGATATTCGATGGATCGAGGCCCCCCACCCCTCTTTTGGCTCTCTTAGTCCGTATGCCCCTTCTGCACTTGCAAGTGCATGTGCATTTTCTGATACATTTCAGTCCCTGTGAAAGACCTCGTTCATGCATTATTTATATCGTCACATGCGTTAAATCAATCAGCCCCCCAACAATCCGAACATAGAGAACCTAAAATTAACCCACTTGGTGTGTTGGGTCGATCTGCCAGCAAATTCTCTCGTCATGTTCTTGCATGTAATCCGTGGGACCTAACTACATTCTTTTTCGTATAAGATAACATTAGCTTGGATATACTTGATATAAGAACCATTTGCGATATTTCTTTTTACAAAAAAAAAAAAACTTGAGGAAATTATTTTCTGAGAACTTCGTCCTAGGTTGCGATCCAATATCGACCCGACTAGCCTCAGTCTGATGCTGAACCCACTGAGGAATCGACCTTGCTCGCAGGACCCACCCGACCAATGTGAGCGCGACGAATCCGATGAACTCTTTGGCTACGTTGTGGATTCCCTCTTCTCCACTCCCCACTCCTTTTGCTCCTATTGACTTAAGTATCGGATAATCGTTTCGGACCAAAATCCCGGCTAGACTTTCGTGCTGATTCTTACCCAAGCTCGACCCGTGTCCCCCATGCAACACGAAGACCCGGGGGACCTACCCATAAGACCATCAGGACATCCTCAAAGAAATAAATATGTTTGGTTTTAGTGTTGCATTTCAAATTGCTAAGCGAGTGAGGGAAATTCTTAATTATCTTTGAGTGGATGAACATGTGTAATTAATGCATGCCAGTCATGTGTAGTTAATGATTGGGAACTTGGTTTTAAAAAAAAAAGAGGTAAATCGACCGACCGGGGAGGAAATAATTGATGGTTTTATATTAATCGAAAAAAAGAGCATAGATTATTAATAATTAATTTTCTGGGAATTGTAAATGTTAATCAGTTACCGCTGATCAGATCAGTCAGTCCTCTGTCCCCGAGGACGGAAATGAACAATTAAAGAAAGTTTTGAGTGTGAATCCATGAAGGAATAATAAATAAATAAATTACTCGAAGGACTGTTGCATCTGTCTTGGATGGTTTCAGCATAAGTATTGATTGTTTAGCCCATTCGATATGCTTGTTATTGAAATGAAATTTCAAGCATAGCTTAATGGGAAGCAGCCCGATGGATCAAGGAATTGAAAATAGCTCGAGCCAATATTTGAGTACCGAGCGTAGCTCGCTTCACTTTACCAAGGTTGGTGCTTTTCATTCTCTCAAGGTCAAGGTCTAAGTACCCAAGAAGCCCCTTGAGAGATGTTGTTGGCTTTGGACACGGTTCATACGGTTTTGTCCTTGAAAAAACACGCAAAATCATACGAGTTTTATTCATTTACACATACTTGCAACAAAAATAAATAAATACGGACATAGTTTGCCTATTTTTAGACTTACCAGAAATACTAATAAGGAAGTTCAACGGTTACATATATGGAATAATTTATATATGAAATATGGTGACCAATATAGTGATAGGGTAAAAAAATTACTAGTATATTTAATTTGATACTTACTATGTTCACGGGATATAAAACAGCCAGAATTTGAAATAGTAATTAATTGCTATTCTTGCGGCATATAAAATAGCTATTATGCCCGACCAAGTTAGCGTTGGATAGTTGTCGAATTCAATATCAACACTCATATCTTATCTTTAAGAGGAACATTTTGTATGATTCCATATTTATCTTGAGGGGTGTTGAGATATTATTTTAAATAGTTGAGATTCTCGGTATTTTCTTGATTTAATTTATATTTAAATTTTATCGTGATATGATAAATAATATTTGATGATAAAATATTACTAATAAATTTACATAATATTATATCATAAAGTATGATTTATTATAAAAATCATTAGTATAACAATTATATTTATTAAACAAAAGTTTAACATAAAATATAAATATAAATATTGTAAAATAAAATAAGTACATTATAATTAATTTTTTTAATTTTAAGTCAGCTGATTTTTCCACCGATCCAATCGGAATTAATCTCATTGAAAGTTCAATTGAATTTTTTATAGGAACCAAACCGACCGACCCGGTCCGATTTTTAAAACTATGATTTCCCCTCCTTATTTATTATATTTTAAATTTTACATATACTCTGGTGGGCCCCGACGTCGACGTGGCTGTCTGAATAAGCCCTCTTATTCTCCACCGGTGGGCGCGCATGTGTCGTTTTCACATGCTCTTATGTCCAATAATACTTCCCCCCCACGGCCACGTTTTGACCAGAGAGAGAGAGAGAGCCACTTAAACAATTTTCAACAGTCAATGGCTTTATCCATTGAACTTATCATTAGCAGTTTTCTCACATTGTTTACGGGAGAGGGTTCCTGAAAAATCGAACAGGCACGAGCAAATGCGCGAACCGGTAAGACCGGCAGGCTTCCGATCCGAGCACGATCCTCGTCCATTCCCTTTCCCCTTTCCATCCCATTCCCTCGTCTTCTCTCCGGCACGAATACGTGGATCGGGATGAGACCCGTCACCCGAAAAGCCAAGAAAATGGAATCGCATGGATTCAAACGGTGTCGGCGTCGATGTTCTGTGACCCTTCGAAGACATTTGGTATAATCTTATGAGTGTTGATTTCTCTATTTTCTATAAGTTTATGGGTATTTTATATGTAATGAAAAAAAAAATACTGAGGCAAAAGGCTTCACGTGTAGGGACTCCGTGGACGCCACCGTCCATGTGGCCTCTCCGGTTGACCCAAATCCAAATATAATAAGGAACTCTTCCTTTTTATTCCTTTCCCGGAAGCTCATCCTACGGATCTTGCCGCCCATTTCTCCCTCTCTCTCTGTGCCTGCCTTCCTATTTCCTATTTCCTATTATATATGCACCTTCTCCTGTCACTTGTGCGGAACCACCCGGAGGTTTCAGCTCGGTCCTCGAGAGAGCCTCGGTCATCTTGAGAAGACAAACGGATAGAGTGCCAAGTCGCTGAGAGAGGGGAAGAAAGGGAGGAGCTCAATCAGAGTTCTCAGCTATGGCTTCTTGGAAGAAAACCATAACATCTCCCTTCAGGAAGGCCTGCACTTTCTTCAACCAGCAGCCTCGCGGGGACCACAACCGCAAGAAGACCCATCACAACCACCAGCAAGGTTCGTCATCATCATCGCTCATTCGAAATCCTGGCATCTTCGATCTCACCTGCCCCCTGCCGGGTGGCACGGAATCGGGCTCGTTGGATATACTGACATTTTTGTTTTTTCTGCTTTTTGTTTTTTGGGGGTATGCGCTAACAGAGCAGGAGGACAGGGCGATGGACCTGCAGGTGGAGGTGATGGCTTGCGGGTACGAGGACGTCCAGGTGATGTGGTCGATGCTGGACAAGTCCAAGGCCAGGCCCTGCACCCTCACCTCTTGAGAGTTGAGCCCTCCAGACCTCGACAGGAGTCTTTCTCCCACCGCTCGGGTTCAAATTGTATTTCTCTTGGGTTTTTTTTTCCCGGGTCAGAGTGTTATTCGTAGGGTAGTATGGTTTGAATCCCCGTGATTAAGATGCGTTATCTCACGGCGAGATTTAGTTTCTTAATTAGGAAAAAAAAATACTGAGCAAGAACTCGTGTGTCAAATGTTCTTTATGGATCCAGTTCCAGTTCTGTTATCTTGTTCTGCTCTGTTTTACTTCCGAATACCCACCCATCTCGAATATCATCACTTGGACGTGCATGCAAAGATCTCTGGTGGTTAATCGGCCGAAATCAACCGTCGACTGATCAAGACCCCGATTCTTGGAAACATGGTACGGAATCGCAACGGACTTGCACTCTTTTCGTGGATGTTTCAGAGGTGCCTTCTATCTCTTACTTGGACATTGAGATGAACTTGACAATGTAGGGTTGGGAATGGGAGATTTTCGGATAATTGTTGGACGCGGCAAGTCGCTTTCTCTGCTCTTTTCTAGTGGGTTGGGAAAAGTGGGTTTTCGACCAGATCCTGTGTCGTCTTGTTCTCAACCTTAATCTCTTCCGCGTTCCTTTAGGTATCCTTCAGTTGGGAGAACTGCTACCCTGGGAACGGTTTTCCAGGATTTTTCAACTGACGCTTACCAAGGAAAACATCTTGACAGGCATCGACCCCCTGCTTTCCAAGTGCGAAGACCATCCTCCTCACCAATTGTTCTCTATCCATGTCAAATTATAAATTGTTACCCATCATAATCCTCATAATGGAGAATTCAACTTTTATCAAGGGCACCAACTGATGAAGTTGAGGTCAACATGGTCGATTACATGTCATGATCCAAGGCATAAAAAGTATTGTTCGTTTTGAACACAGTTCATGCAATTTTATCCTAAAAGGGCATACTTTGAGGAAGATGGATGCTCTTGCACCTTTTGAGGACCTCGGAATCCTTGTTCTTTTCCTATATGGAATCATAGCGGCACCCATGACTGCCCCATCTTACAGGCCTTTTCCATGTTGTGTACATCTAATCCATCATGCAGCAATGAGTCGATTGCGTGGTGGATCTTTATCAGACCTTTAAGTCAAACCAGAAACTCATTCTCCTTCTATATCCATATGGTTAGATGAAGAAGCCATATTCAGCTCGTTGATTCTCCAAGCTCAGATCATCTTCTCAACTGGAATCATGAATCTTAAACGGTGATCTAAACCTTCACAAAAGGGTTGTAAAGGGGCACTATGCAATGTCACAGAAGCAGCGCAGTTGAGGGGAGAATGCCCAAACCAATAATTTCCTAAAACTATGAGAAAGAGAGAAGGAGATCAAAAGAAAAATCAATACATTTTCTAACAAATTTAGTTATGTAAATGCCATACACAACATGACCCAGCATAACAAAAACACCAGCCAGACCCAAACAAGATACTTTTTCACACCGCATCTATTCTATCCAAATTAATAAAAATCCAAATGAACGGATTCCCATGACTTCAATTTACATAGTGCTATGACAAAGAAATGGAACAAACAACATAATCCAACGTACTACTGTAATCTTCTGCTTGCTGTACTTACTTGACTTTCTCACCTTCCTCTGCATCCACACTAAGGGCCTTGGATCTTGGAGATTTTCCGACAATGGCCTTCTTCACCTTAACAAGAGACTGCTTTACCTTCGAGATTATATTGCCTGACTGCTTTGGTTTGGCAGGGAGCTCTTGAACCAGAAGGTCATGGAAAGCTTTGGTTTCCTCACTCTCCTTTGTCTCCTCCTTCGTCTCAGACTTCAGAACCTCCTTCGTGTTCACATCCTTCGAATCTATTGGTGCTTTGACTGAAGCTGGCTTTTCATCTTTTACAGGGCCATCCTTCTTCTCCACTTCTTCAACTTTCTCGGTTTCGGGTGTAGTTTTCTCTGCAAGACTGAGCTCTTCAGTCCTCCCTTCAATTTTCTCACTCCCGTGCTCTTTCACCTGCTCTGCAACCTCAGACACTGCAGCTTTGTCCTCTACCACTGATGGAGCCTCTTCATTCTTCGTGTCCCCAGCAGCAAAAGCTTCTGCTAATGTTGCAGATACATTCCTGGCAGTCACTTGAACTTCCTCAACCACAGCGGAATCCTCTTCCATCAAAGGTTTCCTTTGCTCTTCCACCGCTTTTTCAGCCACATTCTTGGTAATGCTCAGCGGTTTAGTCTCCATTTCATCCATTTTTTCAGAAACTTCTTTTGTATCCACTACGTCAGCAGCTACAACCTTCACTGTTTCGAGCTTCTCAGAATATTCAGCCACTGCTTCCTCTTTCAGTTCTTCTGTGACTACTTCTGCAGTTTCCTTCACAACACTCTCAGCTTGTACTTTCTCAACAGATCCACTGGCAATTTTTCCAGCCTCTACTTTCTCCATCACTTCAGCTTCAGCTGTCTTATTTGTTATTCGCTCCTTTACTCCACTTTGAACCACTTCAGCAGCCTCAGTTGTTATTTGGTCCTTCAGTTCACTTTGAGCTGCTTCAGCTTCCACTTTCTCCTCCGACTCACTTGCAGCATTTACATCCACAACTTTCTCCAGTACTCCGGCAACAACTGCCTCACTTCCTCTTTGTTCCTTCACCTCACTTACTGATGCTGTTTCACTTTCCACTTTCTCCTCTATTTTGATTTCAAATGATTCATTTGTGTGTTTCTCCTCCACTTTACCTTCCACATCTTTTGCCATTACAGATTCCTCCACCTTACTTTCTACCATTTCTTCCACTGACTTCTCCTTCAACTTCACTTCCACAGCCTCTACTGCAGGTTTCTCCATGTCTTTAGCTTCCTCTGTCTCCACCTCTATCTTCTCCTCCGCAATGGTCTTGCTCATGACAGCTTCTTCTGCTTTCTCCTCATGCTTGCTTTCAATAGGCTCAGCAGCTAATGGAGGAGGCTCCATTGTTTCAGGAACTTCCTTTTCTTCCATGGTAGCCACGTTTGGCTCCTTTGGAACACCTCCAGTTTCAAGCACTTTAGAGGCCAAACCTTCAGATTCAGTCGGTTTAATATCTTTAGCAGTCTCAATCTCTTGTTTCTTTTTTTCTTCCCCATCTTCCTTGTGGATGACTTCCTCATCTTTGACCATTTTTATCTCCTTAGTCTCCTCCTTCTCAATCGGCTGAGAACAATTAAGCCGAAAATAATGTTAGATTTCAACTGGAAAGTAGGAGATTGTTCTAGCAGCTATAACATGTCATGTTTACTAGCAGGCACTGTATATCAGATCCGAACAAATTACTGAGTACAAAGATGATGTCAAATTACGGATAAATTTTAAAATAAAATAGAAAAACCTGTAGATTTTGACTATCATGCTTCTTGTTATGAGAAATTTTCCTCCATATGACTCAAATGAATGATCACGATAGATACTACCCATCATAAATTCAGAGGCACCTCTAAGCTGATCAGGTCAAACACTTAGACTTGTTTCCAATAGCAATCTAGACATATTGATCATTCTATAGCCAAAAGTTCTAAATCTAAATTGTTTATAGGAAATAAGACAGACCATAATTCCTTGGGTAAGTGGCACTTCATACTAACTACCGAAAATTCCAGGAAGCAGATCATCAAAGCAAAAATCCAGAGAGTGAAGATCACAAATTGTATGTTAACCTAAAATATTTACCAAGGTATATGTACAGCAAGGGAAATTATTAATCTTCTGAGTAGCCGACCGCTTAAAATATTTTACTGTCGATCTACCTTCAAAAACGTAAGTATTTGTGCTTATGAACAAGCTAATGGGTCTATCTCATGTAGTGGCCAAACCTTCAAAGCCACCAACTTGAAGAAACAATCGGTACAAGAAAAAATGGATATGCATGAAATAATTTATGAGTTCTTCAGTGTCTCATAACAGCAAGTTCAGGACTTTAGCAGCATATCATGAATTCTACGCAGCAACGAGACCAAAACCATCAACTTCTACTAATAAAAACATATGCTTTGACGTTTTCAGTGTCACTCAACTTCAGAAGAATATAAGTATAACCAACTCCATACAAGAAGAGGACTAAAAGACCATCAACTATATCCAGAGAAACCGCAAATATATATTGTAGAGCACGGAGTCCTAAAGGGCGCCTCACCTGGTCAGCTGGGTGGTTATCCGATGCAACAGTCCCAGAAGCCATTTCTGTGAACAAGGCAGTAGTGAACTGAAGCGAACTGCTAGCTGTTTCACTTATCTCGCCCTCTGTTTGGGTAGGATTTACCTTTTGCAAGTGTTGGGTTTGGATTCAATTCAAAAGTGGGGAAATTCGAGGCAGGAGAAGGGAGATTGCAGAAGGAGAAGCTCAAAAGGAAATGATTGAAGGTGAAAAGTAAAGGCCGCAAAAAAGAGTAGGGAGAGAGACTCAGAGAGAGAGATAGCCCACTGAAAACCTTAAAAGGGAAGAAAAGGAAAGCGGACAGAGAGACTGTGTGGGTCTCTTGAGCTGGAAACATTTTTTCCCAAAAAGACAACTCCTCCATTTATGGGCTATTGCCTTCGTGGGTTCTATTCCTTTGCTGGAAATCTCATTGCCATACATCCAAGAAGACTACCCATTTACCAGCAGGATGGTGATTTATTAATTTAAACATCACTCTCATCAGTGGAGGGAGAATTCGGTTGGCGTCAGTCATACTCTCATTTGAACGCGCCGACATTGGAGGTAATCATGTCTGAAATCCAACCTCCACCTCCACGCATTTCCTTTAGCCAATGCTCATTTGAGGGTCATTAAATTATGGTAAAAGTTTAATAATACATACATGATGAAAAATCTATTTACAGTAAAGCTTATTGAGCTGTATAAGTTAAAACGTAAGAGTGTCTGTTCTTGGTAAAATTTCACTGACATATGGTCCCTCCATGCAACCGACCAAATGTACTCTGTCACTCGGAACAAAGCCAAAAACCACAGTAGGTGTGATTTGTTTGTGCCTGGTAACAGAAAACGAAAATTCTCGGTCATTTCCAGACCATTCCCTTTTGCCCATTAGTAATTACCGTTGTCTTGCATTCCGACATCGTCCTAAAATGAGGGGAAAAAACCCGGACTTTGGGTTTTATTACATGTTTTTCTGCCCCTTTTTGGTCCTTTCATGGCTGCTCGCGAATGTCTTGAGAATGCTGATGCTGAAGCTTGATTTCCTAAGACGAACTTTCACTCATTCATGTTGAATTTTGATTTGATAAATGGTCTAATAATATGTTATTTATCATATATTTCTATTATCCAATAAGTTAATCCAATTAAGCCATCTAATTAAGTTTATAAAATAGGATTTAATAGATAATCTGTAAGGTGTATAGGTCAATATACAGAAAATTATAAAATAATTTTTAATTTTTATTATGGATGAAATTAGAAATTAATAAACTGAACGTATTTATATGTATTTTGTGGTTGTGATTCCTAGAATGTACGATAAATCGGTTCTTTTGATATCTCATTAACATAAAAAATCTCAAATATTTTGAGAGGTTTTCGTACAGTTTTAGAAAATCCGCACCCAATCAATCACACGAATTATAACTATGAATTTAGGTACGCTTTCATTAATTTTCACAATTTCTCATTGATCTCAACACATATACCTTGTAATTATTAGGTTATAAAATTCCTAACCATCCATTCATTTAAATTTACTGTTGGCTATTTTGTGGCATATTGTCTCACTGGAAGTCGACAAGAACAGAGACCCACTACCTTCCCTGACACGACGAGACCAAGTGGGCCCGCATTGAACTCTTCTAGGATACCTCGGAAAAATCTAGACCAATCATGCAATCTTGTAGGCCCATTATATTGGGCCGAAAGGATTGGCCCATTACCTTATGACAGCCCAAGCCCAAAACTCGCATTGCTGCGTTTTCTTGAAGCTACAGATTAGCGTCCACTTAGACCACGCGCCTCATAACGACTGCTATGACTTCATGCCAATGTTCCCCCTTCGCCACGGGCTGAAGGCACTCACTTGGGTCTGTACGGACTGAAGAGTGAAGCGGTAGCCGGTAATGACTTCGCCGCCGCCGCAGCAGCAGCACCGGGTGAGTTCTCAACGATGGTGGAAGTGGTGAGAAACTGAGAATGGGCAAGCGTCGCACATTTGGCAGTGCTGATGATGGTGAGAGCCTGTACAGCCTTCCCCATTTTTCTTTTCCCCGATTTACAATGGATATTCATGGGCATTCATTCTTATTGGGAACAAGAGAGTCGGGAGTAGAGGGACATCTTGATCGAAACATCTGCATCTTGATCTTCCCTGTCCTAAAGAACGTTTTTCTCCTTTTGGAATGAACATCTGCATCTTGATCTTCTTACCTTTTCAATGTCCAAATCGTTAGATGTCTCCACCAGTGGCGATCCTCGTGTTGGTGTTGTAGAAGCCGAAAAATTTGTAGCCAATCACAACTTGCCACCTTACTTATTGAGACTCAAAATTTGTTGGGTACAGGTGTATGTCATTCTCGAGTTGTCCATTTATTTACTCATCGTCACTGCTAAGCTGATTTTTCCTTCATGTGTGAAGAATCGAAGCAAGAGTTCTCTTCTGGTGGATCTGCTTCTAGCAACAACTCGAACAGTTCCGCGTCAGTTTTCTGCTCGTCTGCTCCATCGTTCGGAGCTGCATTTGGCCCATCGAATGGTTCAATAGCTACTGTCGCTGGCACTGCACCATCTAGAAGCAACATGACCTTCAAGACACAGGGCGAAAAGTTAGATTTCCAAGCTTACTGCACCAGTGGAAGCCCCTCTGGGATTCAGTCCTTTTTGTGCCCAAAACATCTGGAAAACGTTTGACTCCGGTATTCCGGGCTCTGTTTCGTTAGTTGTCAAGCTCCATCTGTTCCCGTGCTTAGTTTTCTTAGCACCTTTTCCAGCTAATGGTATCGAGACAGACAAGACCGGTTGGTTCCCACGTAAAGATTGCTACACAAGCACTGCAATGCCTTCCTATTGCCACCCGGTCTTTCAACCAGTCCATGCTTCGTAGCCAACCCCTCCATTCTTTACTTCTAAGCCCGCCGATTTAAGAGATGCAGAGAAACCTCTGTTTTCCAATGGTGAGCCTCCATCTATTCTGCTTGGATGCTCCCCTTCCTTGAATTTGACTGCTGGCACGACTTACGACATGCTAAACCTTGAAATTTCTCGTCTTAACATTTATGCGAAACTCACAGAAATGTAAAAACTGTGGAGGGAAGGCATCTGAGAGGAAGCAGGGTCCATTGATAAACATGTGGTATTATCAAAGACTATGCTCATCCCTGCTCAATGAAATAACGTGCAGCATGGACATTACATCTCTCTGTATGTAACTGAGCTAGTCTACTGAATTTGCAGGTGAATGCTGGTGCAGTTGCTCCAAAACTTGCAGTAGATGATATGAAGAGGATTAATGGTGGCAGTAGAATGTCATTAAGCTGCCTGCTTTGGTTCATTTCAGTGATGATGCTTCCAGTCATTCCAATCTCTAATGATGCTTTTGGGGCTGTTCCTGGAAGTTTCATGTGTCCTGAAACAATTCCCCTGTTTGGTGTTCCGTACAATCTTTTTGAAACGCAAACAGCTTCCAGGGGAGAATTCAATGCGACATACGCAACCCCTGGCTACAGCAGAAGTTAATGCACCTCGTCAGATGTTTGATCGCATTCATAATTAGGTGGATCAGATGATGTTACGAGCCTGGAAACATTTATTATTATTATTATTATTGATTTTGTGTGTTTGCCTTTGTTCATGATCTGTACACGCTGGTTTTAGTGGTTGAAAACTTCAATTCTTTGAGATTTATAAGTGCTCTTGCTGTCGCATGACAGAAAGAGGACCGAAGGGACAGGATAGAGGTATTATCTGTCCTGAAATTGTTCATGTTTCAATACCCAAGGGTAAGACAATCATACTAAGTTCTGAGCAAGAAAACAGAGGCAATTACATGAAGCCTACAGTATCCAAATTACATGACATAGAAGAGCCACTAAAAGTTAACATCTTGACCATCTTAACGTGCTCAGTAAGCGTTTCAGCTTCTCATTAGAACGAGTATTTCTCCACAGAGATGGGAAGCATCATCCCGAGAGACAAAATCTTAACGACTGATCATTTTTAACAGGATGGGAAATCGGGAGGAAGTTCCACTGATCAATTAATAGCTCTCTCCGACGAGCTTCCTTTGAGGGAAGCACAGCCTAGGATGGAACCTGCTGCGGTCAGGCACATGGGTCTGGTCTCTCGCCAGCCCTGTTCCAAGTTCCTCGGATCACAAACCCTTACGCGGTCCAACCGTACTATCTCAAACCTCCCAACTCCAGATTCTTCCCACTTAAGAACCTTCCCACCCATCACATACAGTTCGTGTCCCAAGGCAGCAAACCCATAATCAAAGACTTCAAGTGGTCGGGAATGGTGGGGAATAAACACAGGTGGGACTTTCCCAACACTGTACCATTCCTCTTTTCCGGCATCTCTTGTCTTAACTATGCTCTCACCCCAGTCCTCGACTGTGTAAACTTGACCATCTTCTGTCACTTGAACAGCAACTTGCCTTGCTCTCGAAAAGGGCCAGTTTTCATGCTTTATGCACCACTTTCTGTTAGATGGGTGAAAGACTTGAGTTGGGCTTTGATCCTGAAGGCCTAGACAATCACTGAGAACATGTAAGTTGCCTTTATATGCTATCCCTATACAGTCCATTGCTGGCATTGGCATTGGCGGTAAATTCTCCCACCTAAAAATAGACATAACCAATTCAGACATTGACAATTACCACGAATAAATAAACTGTAGAGGAGAAGAGGAAATTCTAGGGTCTTATGAACCGAAAACTATGAATAGGAATACTAAGACACAAGTATGAGCAATTTTTTCCATCAATTGGCTCGGGAAGATCAGACTACAAATTTTCCACATCTCTTATTGGGAAACTAAGACCATAATGAAAATTTTGCATCAGATTGTAATCATGAAATGTCTTGTGGACTATCACTGAACATAGTTTCTCCTCTCTTTCTTCATTTAAGGAAGAAAGAGGTGGAAAACTGGCAGCAGTTACCACGTTCCAGAATCTGGTAGACACAGGTTTCTTTAAAGAAACAAATGCACCAAAGCAAAGAAAAATTACAAACTGAAAAGGAGAAAAAGGTTAAAAGACCTCTAATTTCTTCCATATTTTTCCACAATCAGGCATAAACAATTTGCTAAACGTCAACATCTTCCTAAGAGAAAAAAATGATATTGTGAAAAAATACATACTTGTCAGTCAACGGATCATAAACCTCTGCAAGGTTGAGTCCTCTGGGGTAATCTGAATTCCGACCCCCTGCCACATAAACCTTGCCATCTATGACACAGCATGCAAAGTGTGACCGTGGTGTCAGCATACTCGCGGCTGAACTCCATTCCTTCCTAAAAGGATTGAATTGGACCACTTCATTCGTTATGAAAGGCCATTCACCTTTTTCATAAGAGCCTCCAATGATGAGAAACTTATTATTTACACAAATACTGGAGAACCCTGACCACCACCTGTACTTCAGGTGAGGTCTTGGATTTAAGGGTAAAGGGTGCCAGCGATCAGCCTCGGGATCATATGCAATCCACTGGTCGCGGGTCCCCTCTGTGAGAATGAACAGCCAATCTCCACACCAACCTTCTTGAGCTTTACAGTTTGAGTAATCATCACTGCGCATAACTTCTCTCCACCTCTTTGAGACAGCCTCTAGTAGCCCATGATATCCATGGGATAGCCTTGCCAAACATTGCATGGCCAAGTCATCCGGCAATCCAGGAATAATTGGCTGATGCATAACTACTTAAGATGCAACAGACCACTAAAGAAACAGGAGATGTTAAATAATAAATATCACATAATCTCTCCATTTTACTGGCTCAAGCATTCAGATGGGTTAGCATCAGCAACCAATAGAAGCGTATTTGAAACTACAAACATCAGAACAGAGTGAACAGGCTGCAAAAGTCAGCAGGGAAGTGTAGGTAAGATACTGAAACATTAAGTCCCAAGTTGTGACTAAAAGCCCATTTGGAACACAACCTCAAGTTCTTTACTGACCATGTCCCCATTGGAAGAACAAAGCCAATTCTGTAATATCGATTCCAGCAACTCCTACTTTGGTACCAATGTCAACAAGCATCACAAGACACATCACTTCTTCAGATCAAACAATCAGATGGAAGGACATGCATACAAGGGCAGATTGATAGGTCAAACTAATGGCACGATGATTCCAAGAAGTTGAGACAGTATCGACCCAACGAATCCATAAATATCCGAAAGAATCATCACCCCTCAAAGAACAACACAATCAATCGAACAAACGTGAAGGAAACTATCAAGCAAAGGAAAATGAATGGTCCACAAAAGAGCCATACATGAACTAGGCGAAACCAATGCTTCGAGATTTTCCGCAAGCTTCTCTCTTTTGGCCCTTGTGGTGATCAAAATGCCTGAAAAGGAGTGAACTCATTAAATTTCTATCCACGGAGAGCAACAGTATCCCAATTCCCAATAAGGGCCAATACAAAACTCAAGAAAATAAACGGTTTCATCGCTCCGGTACCGTTACAACGAATGGGAGAGCACCAGCGAATGAAGGGTTGAGAAGAGAGGAAGACGACTATACGAGAAAGAAAGCAAGAGAACTCGAAGGGGGAGAAGATGATGATATCCAGCTGATAATTGACCGGACGGCTATGGCGGAGGTTCTGGCTTGAGAACCATGGCAGTGAGATCTCACGTGCTCGGCACGTGCCCATCGGTGACCATATTTATGGATTATGGCCTTTTTCCTTCCTTTGATTATTAATTAAAAAGGATTTAAAAAAAAGAGTTTTCATCTTCTTCTGCTCCCTCGTCCTCTTCTTCTCCCTGCTGGATCTATTTCCTCTGTGGAGCGACTGCTCTGTAAGAGCAAAGCTTCTTCAATCGGCTTCTTGACTCTGGCAGGGCCTCTCTCTCTCCCTTTCCTTCTTTTCTCTTCGGTTGCATACTGTAGTGCTGATCGACTGCCGAATCAAGCAACTTGTAGGGAAGGTTGAATGGTAAGTTTTGTTGGGTTGGGTGGTTGGTTGTTTGGGGGCGGGGTGCCATTCTAGGGTACTGAATCTTCTCCGGATCGAGTGTGTTTCAGATGATCCATAATTATTGACTGCTAGCCCATGCTTGTGTTTAGGAATTCATTTTTGAGGCAGTTTGTCAGGTGCTAGAAGAAGGCCATTTATACTGATCTTGGATGTGCGAGAACCAATTTATAGTTCCTGTCAATTTGTTTCTATCAGATGGTTAGTGTATTTGAAGCTCTGGGATCAAAATCTTATTCGCAATGGGGGATCAAAATCAAAATGCTAGTCCCAACCTAGCAACATTGGCTGAATGAAGAAGCATGAATTAGCAAAATGAAATTTCTTGTGTTAGTTTAGTGGCATCAAGATTCCTGCTTGAAGTAGTTAGCTAATATAGGATTTGCAGCCCATGGCAATTCAACTTGCTATTGGTGTTACCAATCCATTCAGCTGCTTTGTTGCTATTTCACCTTTTCTGCTCGTTTGCATATTTTCTTATGTTAGGTTGCCTTTATAAATGATGATATTGTAGAATCACATCTTAACTGAATTGTACTCTTCCTTTTCAGGTGTAGGTTGAAAGGACGGTGAAAGTGATCAAACTTTGAGGAGACCACATGGTAGATGAAAGTTGGTCTTTGAATATTTAATGGTTAATATCAACTTGACAGACTAAGAGAATGACTCCTGATGGGCTGTTTTTGAAATTTCAGTCGGCGCTCTTCAATTTCCACTCTTTCCTTACAGTAGTTCTGCTGGGTATATGCACGTGTACTTATGTAAAGATGCATTTTCCTGCTATTCTGGAGCAAAGAACTGGGTATGTCTTCCTCATCTGTCTGTCAGCAGTCGCTCATGCCTCTTCCATTAAATGCCTTCAATTTTCTGTTTACAGTTGCTAGACTATGAAATTACCCATTCATGATTTTGCTATTGCGAGTTGGTATTTAGTTGTCAGAAGGAACATTTGTTGTGCTAAGCTTATGCATGAGCTGTGGATACCTCAGGGTTATTCCACCTTGATTTCCTTAAGAATTGCCAATCAACCTCCAAAACCAACAGAGGGGAAAACGGAGGTTTATGCTGAAGTAGAATGGTTATCGAGTATCGTAGAAAGGCATTTCACTCTAGAATGTTGGTTTTGAAGTTTGCTGGATATCTCTGGTATCTGATTGTCTCATGTCTCACAGGTTCCGTGGTTTCTTTTGGAAAGCCGCTAGAATAGGTATTTGCCTCTCTCTATTTCCACCTAATGCCTCAGCGAATTATGAGTTGATTGTAATGGCTAATAGGAACATAGGCTGAAACTCCTATGTCAACATGCTGATGTAGTGTGAAACATTATTTCATTTTTATCGAGTCTTACAACAACATGCATCCTTTAGTTATTTTTCTTGATGGTGCTGACATGTCTTTATTGATCAGGGGAACGCTTAAGTCCCTGGGTGGCCATAGGATGCTTTACTATGGGCATATCAATAATCTTCTTCTAACAACGGTACTCCTTCGTGCGCATCTGTATCTGCGAGTAATTTTTTTAGACGATGGATGTGGGACCTGCACTGTAGTCTCTTGATGACACACGGCTTCCTGTGGACGCAACTATTGCCATTCCGGGAAGCCAGCCATTGTCACGCAAGATTTTCGGTAGTTTGATGGTCTCTTTGAGCAATGGTGCCTCTTACTTTGACATCAGCTAGATGAAACGTTAATGTGATAACTATCCTGTGCCATTCGGGGGATTCGGTCACAACTTGGGATTTTATGTGGATTGGTGTTCTTTTCAAGCCATGGCATTTTATACTTATGCATGAGCTAGTTGAACATTACTGCTTGTGGAGCACTGCAAATTGTTGTCGTCCGCTTGATTGATATATGCCCTACCTTCGATGTTTGGTTCTTTAACACATGTAAAGAAGTAATGATTTTATCGATAGGATGGACACAATTTTCCCAACCTATAATTCGGGACTCGGATCGGAGCTGAGTGCTGAAGAAAACAGAAATTGTCAACCTCTTGTTATCTAATAGTAATACAGAGCATTGGCTCTCCCCAAACTTGCAAAACGCTTAAAGTTGAAGCACCGAATTGCAGTTTTATCCATCTCCTACCGAGTTCTGAACTCAGAGGAAGGAGGATGAGGCAGCGACACATGAAGGAATGAAAAAGTGAGTGAGAGCAGAGGGAGCACTCGGCAATCATCCAGTATCATTTCCAGCGTATATCTTCTTTGGGTATCATTATTGGCAAATTGACCTCGCCGTAAGTCATCCGAATGATGGTTGGTGTCTATGTACACTTGGTGTGATGGAGAAGCCAGGAACTTAAGAATTCTACCCGGATGCCAAGAACTTAAAATTCAACCCGGTCTATGTTACTCCTGTCCAAATCCTCTGATTTAAGCTCCCCTCTCGACATCATATTCATTAGGGATTTTGTTGCTCGGCTGACTGCACGGGATGTCTTCTTTGCAGCCCCTACAACGACGGGCTGTATTGAGATGACAGGTAGGTTAGCTCTCTCTTGAATCATGGCTGCAACACGCAAACAAAAGAACTCCATTGGTTTCGCATTTTGTGAAAACAAAAGAAGGTAACTGCCAGTTACCGAAGGAACTGAGAAATGAAAAGGATGCTTAAAACATTAAGACATACAGATGGTTTGTTCACGAGCAACTGCTCCAATTTGACGGATTCCAGCTTCTGCAGCTTGAACAGCTTGTGCCGATTTGGTCACTCCATCAGCTATCTCTTGGCTTTGATCAAAATGGAAGGGCATCAAAGAGATGGACCATCAACATGAACCCAGAATGATTGTAAATGTACCAAGAGATCAGGAGCTTTCAACATTTATCAAGAACTGATAAAACCATGAAAGAAGAACATTGCATAGTTTGGATTCTATTCTTTTCCAGTGTCTGTAGCGCTAGCTTTGCTAGCAGAAATGGAAGGGCATGCTGCTAATCACTTAACACTTGAGCAGAAGTCAGTGTTCAGCTTAGTCTACGAATTTGCTTATCACCTTAAATCGCTGAGCTCCATAGTAAGATCACTAATTTCCATGCCGGAGAGCCTGACTGCTGCCATTGTACTAGGGAGCTCCTCACGAGCTGTGTCTGCCAGCTTTGAAAGAGAATTCGCTGCTCTTCCCAGGGCCTACAGAAGATGACATTTCGACAATAGCTTACAGAACTAAAACAGACTAGCATAAATACTCAATAGCCTGTACCCTTCCTAAAAATAGATTCACTATAGTAGCGAAGCAGAGATCTGCTGTGGCCATTCAAGTACATATCTGATGAACCAACAGGATCAACCAATCAAAACCCACAAAAAAAGTATGATATAGCACAATGAATGTTCCAATCTTACCCATCTATGACATGTTTAAGGTAATAAATGGTAAAAAAAAAAGTAGGAAATGCATCGGATAAAAACATAAATACTCACGTATAAGGTGGGAATAGCCGCAACTACAAGACTCGTAAATGCCACTGACGTCTGCAGGAATTAAGTTAAGTTCTTAGATCAGTGTTTAATAAACAAAGTGATATTCCTCCAGCTTGGGTACTATAAACACGGCGTTTGGCTACAGAACTCTCCTACATGGCGCATACCATTTTCCAGGAATTTGAAATGTATATATAGTGCCAAATTTTTGTTCTCCAATTGGTTTTTATAAAGATCTTATCGACTATCGCCAGCTAAAATGAAAAATATTTGCTCGGGCTAAATATCAAGAACTAAATACAGCAGCTCCTTAAAAGCTTTTCATTATCAAACGCAATCAAAAGATTCTGTTTTTATGGACAGGATCAATTACCGTGCAAGCAATGAAGGCGAGGAGAAAGAAAGCTTGGTCGCTCAAGCTCAGCTTAGCAACGGTCCGCATCGGCGCGACGATGGGGCTCCCGACTTGGACGCTCCACTCACTCTGCTGATCTCCGAAGCTGGGCTTCGACGGATGAGAATCACCCGAAGAAATTCTCGTCGGAGACGATTCCGCTGGACCCGAAGCGCAGGGAGTGACCAAGCGGCAAGGTCTGAGTCTGATTTGAGCCGGATGAGCCGGAAATCGGCGATTACAGCTGGAAGTTAGAGGAGGGAAACGAACCGGAGGGTGATGGGAGCGTGAAATCAAGCTTAGTGATTGCATTTGGAGATCGGAACGGCGGAATCGGACAGTCGCCGGGAAGTTATTAGACTGCGGCAGATACTTCCCCGGTGAGAGATAGAGAAAGGGGTGGATCTTCATTCGGCGTTGTTCCTGGTAATAGACGGCTGAGATCCTACCACGTCAGATCGTTGGAAGGGCCGTAACCCGCCGTTCTTTTTTTTTGGGGGTTTGGTTCGCTACATTGTGGTGTACCAGGGAATATTCTCAGGGTGACACGCGAACGGTCAGATTTGACGGCAGGCACTAGAGATTGACAGTTTGAGACGCAATAATGAATCGGACGATTGATTGATCTGAAAGAAATTTCAAAACCCCCAATCTGTAAATGACACATGGACGGACAAGGGGAGCTTGGATACTTCCCACCACCCAAAAGCCACTGATCTCGTCCTTAAGGCACAGGCATAGCTCATTGCTGGCACAAACTTATGGGAGGAAAGCTCAGTCACCGTCATCCTCGGATCCCCCGGATTTCCCACGACCAAAATGCAATCAGACCGCACCTTCTGCAAGTTGACGCATCCCACACTTTAGCCTCCTGTTACCAAAGGAAGAGGGACAGAGACATCGGTTCTAATGATTCCTTTGAAAAAGGTTTCTGGGTCTGCGACGGCATCAGAATTGGCCCCTGCAGTCAATGATGCTAAGAAAGATCCGGATCATAGAAGGCCCGGAGGCAGAGCAATAACAGAAGCCCAACGCATGCCCATGTGAGATGAGGATTTACTCGGTTCTCTACCGCCTCTGACACGGCTGAAGTCTTCCAAGATCTAACCTAACAGCCAACCTGATATAGACACTTCCAATCGAACCGCTGCCACTCGCATCACCGACGTAAACAATCATACAGTAGAACAGCCCTCAAAAGAAAACCCGAATCAAACTCGTCCATTGAACGGTCAGACAAGGTAACCTGGCTCATACGGAATTACATCCTCTGATTGGAATAAAACAAAAGGGGGGACATCTTGGGGACGCATCAATAATATTTCATGTTTATTCAATGAGAAGGAAGCTCTTTGCAGGTATTCAAGAAAAGAAGTAAAAAAAGAAAAAAGAAAAAAGGATCTTCCTCTAAGCTGGGAGATCTGGACAGAAGAAAACTTGCTCTTGCTTTACTGAGTATCTAAATTCTGTACCGCAATTTTTTTCTACCCGAAGCAAGACCAACTCTGTATGTATTATGTACAGTGTAGAACAAGAAGGGCGTATTCACAGATGGAGATTCAATTGGTATGCATCTCCAGATAAGTTCTGCAGCTTCTGCTAATCTTATTGAGGATACTATTGGACTTCCTCTTTGCCCTCGAAGTTGAAGTCCGACTACGAGCAAGTGCAGAGAGTGTCCCATTTACCTTCTCATCCCGCCTAATCTCCCTCAATTTGCTTGAATTTCGACAAGCTATTTCATAGAGAATGGCAGCACAGTGTTCCTTGCTGTGCTCATCAGTGATCTCCTTCAAAATCCCAAGCAAGAAAGGGACTGCTCCGAGATCTCCCATTTGATCTACAGCATCCTGATTAGTAGAAAACAAAGCGAGAAGTGAAATCAACTTGTCAGACGGTCCAGAGCTCATTAGTTTGCTAAGAATTGCACCCACCACCCCCTCATGAACAGCTCTCTCTTTATTCTCGACTATGCTGCATAGGCTTGATATGGCTGAAACAACATCATTTACAGCCAATGGTTCTGCTTGTTCAAGAAGGTGTAACAGAGGGCTAAAAGCACCCAATCCTCCTACCAAACGTTTGCTAGAATCCTGATCCAGCAACATGAAAAGAGCAGCTGCAGCATAACCTCTCGATTTTATTGACCCATTTTTCATCAACTCGATGAGAAGAGAGATTACAAATGGATCTTCCTCCACAAGTTTCTGATTGTCTTTATGGGCCGAGAGATTCAAAACTGTCATGATCAAATCCTCCTGAAGGTCAGGATGAGTTGCAGCATTTAGCAATACCGTGATTGTGCTTGACGATTCTATGAGACAGGCCTGAAAGGATTGGACCTGCTTGGTCAACTGCCTAAGCTCTTTAGCTGCCGCTTTCCGATCTTCGAGAGAGGACGGATTTGAAAACTTGTCCAACAGTGATAGGAAGTATTCTCTCTTGGGCTCTGCGGTGGCATTATCTGGTGGGTCCAGCGTGGATTTTGGCAGTTCAATTCCTCGCTCCTTGCACCAGCGAGAAATCAGTTCTCGGATCAAGTTATTCGGAATGAGTACCGAGTGTGAAAGAGGTTTCTGAGTCTCTGGGCATCTCCAATCGCCTCTATTTAGCAAGTCTTCAATGTGTATTCGGTCATAAGTCTGGAATCAATAATAAACTAATCCAGTAAGCAAGATTTAACGTGAAATATAATCACAAGCAGGATTATGAACAGAATTGCGTAAATTTTCCATCTAAAACCTACTTTCTCTTGACTACTCAAAAGCCAAGTCTTCAATATGTCAAAGAATTCCAAGACCATATTCATATTAACGATCTCGCATTTGATTTCTAAAAATAAACGCAGCATTATCAGGTTCTGCAAGCAGACACAGCAGAAAAACCAAACTAACAAGGACCCAATTCCACAATCAGATGCAGAATCCTTCAATCTACGTGTCTCAGAGCATGGCAGTTCTAGGAACATCGGCAAAAAGCTGTGAGACTTGGGAGTTTCAGAGCTTGTCCATGCGATAAGAAACCGAAAGCTCCAACCCCGACCCACTGTAACCCCAACGGAGAATCAAGACTGGGGAGCAAGAACCGAACCTGTCCGGTCTCCACGACGACGGGTTCCTGCATGAGCCGTCTGGAAATCGGGCACAGGAACTCCTGAGGAACAGCGGCCTCGTCCAATCCGGAAGACGGCGGTTTCTCGTGCTGATCGGAAACGAGTCCTCTCAACGTGGATAGCACCCTGATGGCCTCGTCGACTGTGTCCACTCCGTACTCGTCGTCTCCGACGACTTCCGCCACCAGCCTGGCGAGTTCCCTGCTCAGCCCCGCGACTCCGCTTGCTGCCATGTCGCCGCACAGGACGATGTAGAGATTGGTTCCGGTGGCATGAAAATGTATAGGGAGGAAAGATCCCCCAATTGGATCCTCCTACAAGGAGGAGGAGCCGAGAAAGAGGATTTTGTGGGTTTCTTTTCTTCTTCTTCTTCTTCTTCCACACCTTATAGCTCTGCTTTGTCTCTGACAGAAAGAGAGAGGGAGAGGCAGAGAGAGAGAGAGAGAGAGAGAGAGAGAGGCAGAGAGGAAATATGGGTTTCAGTTGGCCGCCGCCGCCGCCGCCGCCGCCTGTCGGCTCCTTTAACCATCAGCAGATTAGCTTTACCTCATCTCCACCGTCAAAATTTTGGTTTTGCACGTAACTTCCTACTTTATCCCGTCAACAACCAAATTTTTTTTTCATCTTAGTAGGACCGTAACAATCGGTGCACTTATTCACCTTATCATATTGACTTATGATACATATAATATGATATTACTGTCGTATCCAAGACTTTCCTAGCTCATAAAACGATTGCTCGATCTTGATCGTACCCTATTTTTACGAAGCAATAAAATCCTATGAATTTATTACGCGTGCAATAGTGGACATATAGATGGCATGCACGTTGACACATTTGTCATGGTGATCCCATCCAACCCCAAGAAAAGTCGGGATTAGATGAGAAACTTATAAAATTAAAAAAAAATAAAAAAAAGAATAATGGAGGAGGTAAATTTAATAATAATAATTAAATTTATAATATTTTAATTACTTTATTGGTAAGATTGTGCCAAACATATTTATCTACACGTGAATTGATGTGTAAAAAGAAGGCAAAAGTTTTATTACGTGAAAAATGAGGAGAGAACGGCATTTTACAGGTCTAGAAGAAAAGACAATGAGGAATCGAGAACGAGCCCAGAGTTTAGCGGTGAGATCTTCGGGATCATGGTAAGCGGTGCGTGAAGGTTCGTATGTATCGCCGTAAGAGCGTAACGCTCAGGTGGGGTTCGGGATCCTGTACCGTCTTTCCAACGAAAGAAGACGCGTATTCACAGCTGCAAAACTGCCTGTGTCTCAACTGGGTAGGGACGGCAGAAAATGACAGATTTTTTTTTTTTTTATAAATCTTCGATATCTAGTTGGATTTTGTTCAGTTGACTAATTTGGATCGCTTCGGGTCGGTTCATTTAAGAGATTAAGAACTCCCCACCGCAAATGATACTCAAACTCAAGTTTTTCCACTGAGATAACGAATACCAAACCATTCTACCACACCCACGGTGGGTAGAAATGACAGCTATTGCCACTAACGTTGCTCGCCTTATCATATCGACAGGATTTCACCAATCCGCCGTTGGTCTGTTGGTGGGCCCCTATTTTCGAGTGGGTGCGCCCGACCTCTGTGGGATGTGGAGTTGAATATTGGAGGGCTGGGGGTGCACTGGGCCCACCCACCCACTGGCTTTTTGCTTTTTGATGTGTCGGTTGGCAAGGCAGAGGGAATCTGCAACTCTTGGGCTCTCAATGGCACCCCCACCATCCTGAAAATAACGCTGTAGCCTGGGGGTAAAGAGGGAAGAACACAAATATGTAGAACCATCCTTCTCTCTGGCGCATTTTTGTTTGATGCAATAAATTTTGTTTTCATGAATTTGATTTTAAATTGTCAAAACCCTTTTGTGATTAAAAAAAACATTTTCTTGTATCTTTATTTATTTCATTTGATTTTATGTTTTTTTAAATTTTCTGAAAATTTCATACTTCTCTAAAATTTCTTTTCTATCTTTGTATTATTTCTAAAAATTTCTAAATTTTTGGATTTCTAATTTTCATAAGATTTTTTCTCTTGAATTCGTTTGGCATTTAGAATTTTCTTAGATTTACATTAATTTTACAAGGATTTTCTTTTTTTTTAAATCAATTATTAGTGAAATTAATGACCTGGTATTTAATAAGTGGCACCACACGTGCATAATATTACGCTATAAAACAATATTTGATAAAATAGATTTATTTTGGGCTTGGACAAAGGCTTTTTTTTTTAGTTTACCCCAACCTTAACTCTTGTTTGGTTTTAGCTGGGCTATTTTGAACATTATGGAAAAGGTTGGGACTGTTTGGTGATTTTAAGGAACATTTGGGTTGCGGATTTAAACATTTGGGGAATGGGAGAGCGGTTCGCTTCATCAGCTCCTCCATTCGGTGCCCCGTTCACGGACTGCAGGCCGCGAAATACATAGCTGAGCTGATAGCTCTGGGACTAGAATAGATCACTGATGCTCTTCTCCTCCAAGCTCACTCACTCCGTCTGCAGACCCCAAGGCCTGACGGCCACCCTTCTCCGCTGCCTCAAGACCCTTCCCTCCGCCCATGAGGAGGCCGCTTCCTGGAGGAAGAAGGACGACTACTTTGCCGTCGTCCACCACGTGTCCAACATCGTCCGCCGCGACTTCTACATGGAGCGAACCCTCAACAAGATCCCTCTCACCTTGAACCCGGATCTCGTCTTCCGAGTCCTTCGCGCCTGCTCCCGCTCTCCAGACGAGTCCCTTCGCTTCTTCAACTGGGTACGCTCCGCCCCCCATCACGCCCATTACTACTCCCCCACCTCCGCCGAGTTCGAGGAGCTAGTCAAGATCCTCGCCTCCTCCAAGAAGCCCGAATCCGTCTCTAAGATCCTCCTCCAGATGAAAGACTCCCACTTGAGCATTTCGCCGGACACCTTGTGCTCCATTCTTGAGTCGTACGGACGGCATGGGCTCGTGGACCAGGCCGTGGAGATCTTCAACAAATGCAAGATTTTCAATTGCGAGCAGACAGTTGAGGTGTACAACTCCCTGCTCTTCGCTCTCTGTGAGATTAAGATGTTCCACGGAGCCTATGCCCTAATCAGGAGGATGATTCGAAAAGGGGTCAGTCCAAATAAGAGGACCTACTCTGTTCTGGTAAATGGGTGGTGCTCTGCTGGGAAGATGAGAGAAGCCCAAGAATTCTTGGAGGAGATGAGCCGGAAAGGGTATAATCCGCCAGTCCGTGGCAGGGACCTCTTGATAGAAGGGCTTCTCAATGCCGGGTACTTAGAATCTGCCAAGGACATGGTCAGAAAAATGACCAAAGAAGGCTTTGTCCCTGACGTGGAGACATTCAATTCCCTGTTAGAATCTATATCTAAGTCGGGTGAGGTGGAGTCTTGTACTGATATCTTCCGCACTGCGTGTGGGCTGGGCCTGTCTCCCAATATAAACACTTACAAGATCTTGATTCCTGCCGTTTCTAAGGGGGGAACCATTGAAGAGGCTTTACAGCTGCTCTACAACTGTATTGATGATGGGCATAAGCCGTTCCCAAGCTTGTATGCTCCAGTAATTAAGGGTATGTTTAGGAGGGGACAGTTTGATGATGCTTTCTGCTTCTTTAGTGATATGAAGGTAAGGGGACACCTGCCAAATAGGCCAGTTTACACGATGTTGATTACAATGTGCGGTCGTGGAGGGAGATATGTGGAGGCGGCGAATTACTTAATGGAAATGACTGAGTTTGGGATGGTGCCCATTTCTCGGTGCTTTGATATGGTTGTTGATGGTTTGAAGAACTGTGGGAAGCATGATCTTGCAAAGAAGATAGAGCAACTTGAAGTGTCACTTCGTGGTGACTGATAGTAGAGTGAATTGTTGCAAACCGACTTCATCCTCTGATGAGAAGGCTTCATTTTCACGTCTTGGACAAGTTATGAGATAATGGACCTCGAGAGTTAATCCTCAGCACCACATGCAAAATTTGCAGGCAAAATGGGCTGGAAAGCCATTCTGCTTGATATTGAAGCTTTTGAATATGATGAGCGAGCAGATATTAGCAGATGGAGGGTCGTCAATGGGTTGATTTGATTTGCAGGCACGAATAATCAAAGGAACTTCTGTATAACAGAATACACCCCTTTTATCCTGCCAATTGAAATTGAATACATTTTTTTTTAAAAAAAATCAGTGGCAGGAATAAAAAAATAGTTACTCTGCCATGATGTAAGCAAATGTTGGCGGTGCAATAACGGGGACGAAGGCAATGGAGATTTCAAAATCTCTCCAAACATGGAGAGCATGCTTGTGCCAACTTGGTGGACAAGCCATAAATTCCATTTCTCTGGTGTTCATGTGAATTATGCAACAAAGTTTTGTCAGTATTTATGAACTGAGCAATTTTGCTGCTCTAAATCTTAGGAGCTTCCTTTTGAGATTGTTTTGGCTGATCTTGTATTGATTTGTAGTGTTTACTATGGAAACCAGAGGCTGATTATGTCTCCAATTTGCCTTAATGGAAGGGCTTCCAAAATGCAGAGGGGACTCTGTTAGGGCATGAGTTGGATCATTCAGGGTAGAGTCCTCAAAGCGATATTCTTTAAATTTAGTATGTTTATGTACTCAAGCTGCCCTGCCCATATCCATTGCAGGGCATATCCTATTTCATAGTACAAATGAATTATCAAGTGTGAAACCTGCAAAGGGAGTAGATCCATCAAGAATCCATTGGTTGAAATCGTTGTGGTTATTCTAATTTTGACCTTATTTACTTATTTTATTATTTGCCAGTCCATTTGTGCATTGCTCATACTCAATTGTTAAGGTAAAGAATGATATCGCCGAGAAATATAACAACCAGGGACATATCAAAGTTCTGCAACATGACTAAATTAAACTTAGGAAGCAATTTCTGTTTGGAAGATATGGGGAGAGAAGGTAAGAAGGAGATGTGATGGGAACAGAGGAACAATAAGATGGTCAAGTCAATTCTTGGAGTCCAAGGCAAGGATGGTGCTTAGGTTCATGGGGTTCATGTATTTCACGGAGCCTGTCATGATCTGCTGGACAATCAGCCTGTTGGCTCGCTCAGATGGGTGGAATGGATCCCAGAACGCATACTGGTCACGGTTCGGGCAAAGGCTGGAAGCAACTGTGCAGAGCCCGATCCCATTATAAGGGCCTTGCCCACAACATGCTATCTTCGATGTCAAAAACCCTGTCACATAATTCAGTCATGTCATTCTCAAGATACATGCAACACGATATTATGTTTTCCTTCAGGTGGACCAGAGCTCGTCTAAGCAGGTCCATATGCATACCGTACAATTGAGGATTGCTAATGAAGTCATTGTGAGCCTGGAGAATGTTGACTGCGACGAAGACATCTGATCCATATTTATTGTTGAGCTCTGTGATCATCTGGACGAGCTGAGGGTTGTAGAGGGCTGCAGCTTGCTGGAGCTCTGCAGCGCACTCACCGTTTGGGCTTCTCAATCCTATCTCTGCCGGTACACAGCCCATGGGACCTGTCCCTGTAACTAGAACCCGTCGTGCCCCAATATCATATAGCCTCTGCATGAGTGATACATCGATTTCAAAGACCAACAAAAGTTCCCTTGTCAGGAAGTAATAGGGAGTAGATAAATACATCAAGTTTCAAGAACTGATGTATCATGGAATGCCTGATCTCCCATAACCGCACTATACCCAATGTTCAATTTTTGAATATTTCATGAACCTATTCTTCACTTGGTTCCCAATTGGGAAAATTATTGCAGCTTCTGAGTCACAAGCAGAAAATGCAGAAAACTGATTACTGAAAGTGGTCCTATATGATGACTCCCTACAGGTATGGAAAGTATCTATTACCATCAAGAGCTTCTTGTATTCGGAGACGAGGAACACCACATAGTCGGGAAGAGAGTACTGGCGGGAGCGAGCAGAGAAGGGCACCAAGAAGTAGTTGTTCACAAAGTCGTTCCCACCTACAGTAATCAGCACAAGTGCCTCGCTCACGAGCTTCTTGGTGTTTTCAGCCCCGATCATGGCACTCACTTTCTGCTGATACTCTTGGAAGTACTCCAGTTGCCTCAACATCCTTATAATGTTCAACTGTAAAGTTTTGAAAGCAAAAAAAAGAGAAATTCTGGTTAAAATTTGAACTGCATTTTTGTACAACTTTGAGATTGCGACATGGTCCATCAGTTGGAATATATTGAAGTGGAACTGACTTCTAAACATTAGTGACACTGATCACGGTGCCATATAGTCAAGGTTTCAGTGGAAAGGATTGTTCTCCTAGAAGCTGTGACTCTAAAAGGAAGGTCGGACTTACGAATTGAATCCCAGTGTCGTTGAGGATTCCAATCCCAGCAGAAGCAAAGTTTGCACCCACGAGCAACTTCTGACCAGTGAGATTGGGGCTCAGGTATGGCAATGTGGATTCTGACCCGAGCTGCTTACCTGATCAGACATATCATATGTTTCACTCCCTTAAACCCCACACAAACACCTGAAAAAAAAATAGAGCAAGTAATTTAATGTCTGAATTCTGAAGCCCAACTGATGAAATCGGGGATGTTGAACCCATTGGAAAACCGTCCAGTGGGCTGGTGAGTTGGGTAGTCAATTCCGTAAGGAGGTGAGTCTGCTCGGGCAGTGGTCGCCAGGTAGTTGTTGTTCCCATTATCAACAAGAGAGTCTCCAAACACAAAGAAGGTTCGAGCTGACTCTGTAAATTGTGGGCCGAAAGTTAACATTGCTAGTGCAATGACTATTCCAGGAAGACGACTACATGATATTGAAACCTGAGAGCTTGCCATGGAATGGATAACCTGGTGTTCTCGGTGATGAATTGCTAACCAAGCAGTGTCAGGAGGTTTATATAACGATGTTGTCTCGTTGCTACTGGACAAGGCATCTGGAGGCCCACCAGTGTACTGGCACACAATTCCATGTCAGACTGACTGAGGTATATTTTGACAGCTCGACTTGTGTGATTGGTGTAGAATTTGTTGCAGATGCTTGTACCTGTGATGTTTCTTAAATGTTCACCGTTGTTCTTTCACATGAGTAGACACTGTAACTACGAGGAAGACTAGAATTTATATGGATTTCCCAATATAGGGGAAAAGGTAGAGGGTACCTACTCACCTGCTTCCTTCATCCTCCGGATTAGGAATCGGCATATGAAGCACCAGCAGTCTGTCCAAACTGCAAAACTAAAAAAAAGTCAGCCAAAGTTAATGCACAGATTTGTTTAAGTTTCTTAACTTGGATGATCAATTTCAAGAACAAAACAAAAAGAGCAACAAATCCTATGTTTCAATGTGCTGCTGGTTCAATCTAGTATACCAATATCAAGTGCCAGATAGACCAGCAATATGACCCATTGGGCTAGCAATTGGTGTTAGATAGTCTCGGTTTCTAACAGCAGGTGGAGAATTAAAGATGGGATGAAACCTGTCAGGATGGTTGTCTAAGAAGTTCCCCCGTAGTATATTGCGGACAAAATCGTGCTATACCATCCAGTCAGTTTCTTGAATGCAAGAAACCCGGATGCATATATTGAAATTCCGTAGTACGCGTGCTGTAAGAAAGCTTATTCATCACTGTTTCGTGAATCTTTTGTTATTCTTTTTTGGTATGCAAATCAGCAGAACAGGATGCACTTGCAGAAGTTTGCTTTTGAAATTCTGTACCAGACTGCAAAGTTGGGGTTTGGGGTCACAGTGAAGAACCTTTCTGTATTTGACTAAGAATGTAGTTTCAGGGCTCATCTTCCTCATTCAAAGCCCTAGTCTTTAAAAGTCCACACATAAAGGGTGGCACTCGGTCAAGTTTATAGCTAGGATTTGTGGAATTGATTGAACTGTGTTTCCTATACTGGTCCATGTTGTTAAATACATTTTCCACTTCCCCACCTAACTGCTTTCTATCTTGTCATACGCAAGAGGGGCTCCTTTTCAAAAGAAACCTTTATTTTGATAAACTTTTGTGGGGTTAATAAGGTTTCAAATCCAACCTCTTTCCCAACTTCAAGAGAAATGCTGACAATATTTGGATCCTTCACTGGCTGCCTTTATTATCTCAATAGAAAAAGTTCCTTGTTTACCCCGATGCAGATTGGACCATTCGGATCTATCAGAAATACCCACCACAATTTTATTGATGATCATGATGTCCACGGTGTTCTTCGCCCAGACAGAACCCATAGAGAGCATTGCGAACCCAAGCCATGACAGGAACAGGAGATAGGCCGAGAACTGGCCTAATATTGAGATCCTGTGTTGTAGAAAAAATGAAGAATATCATTTTTGTCGAACTAAATGGACCTGTTCTCCCTGTCGGAAAATCATATGTGGATATGCTTCTCTCAGATTATTTTTGAACTTCATGGGATGGGAAGCATCAAACCAGCAATAAGAAGAGGAGAACATTTCAGAAATTATAAAATACAATTGATTTTGGACAATACACTGATATCTTTGTCTGTTATATTTCCCCTCCAAGCTAAAGATCTAATTACCTCTGTAGAAATAACATGTAATTCAACTGAAACACCAGATTTAAAATCATGTCATTCCCCCTTTTATAGGTTTAAGATAAAGTATAGCTCTGTACATTGCAACGATTTTCTTTCAAGGAGCAATGATGACTCAAGATCCTTTACACTGAAATAGGAGGGGCCTCATTCCATATAATTCGGATCTGGAATTTTACAATAGCTCTCTGAGGAAAGAACTGAGATAGCAACACAAGAAGCATTTACTTCCCCTCGGACTTGAGTTGCTGTCCAAGTAAAATAAGGCCAATGGATGCAAATGCAGATAACAAGGTCGATGAGTATCCAATTGCGAGGAGGGCACCCCTTAAAGACTGCACAGGAGGAGATTTTAATCTTAGTGAACCCAATACGAGTCTATGTTCAACTGATCAGAGGGACAGGTTAAGGATGGCCGCATTAATTACAAAACAGTTACATCTCCTACATAGTCAAAGCCTGTCTAGTCCTGGAACCACACATGATATAGGCAATAGCATGTACATAGAATCGATGAAGGATCAAAGAACCAGTAGTCAAGAACCTTCGCCAGTAGCAAAGCATTATCATTTGCATACTGCAAGGAGCTTTCAGGAATGCTTTGGATGCCCTGAGTGAGCCCCCATGAAAGAACCCTACATCCAGAAATTTGATAATTAGGGGAAGATTATTGTGATCTCTCTCCTCTGATGTACTCGAAGTGGTGGTTACCCAAAGGCTAAACCAATTGCAGCTCCAATGTTGGCTTTGTCAGAAGTAATTTCGACCTGGAGATCTCCAAACTGCAGTTTGAAGTGTTTCCTTGATTCAGTAAATTCTGAACATTTGGCTTAGTCAAGTTAGAGGAGGGTCAGAAAATCCACCTTGAACATCCGAGATTCAACTTTGGGTTTTTCTGTTGGTGTCTCAGATACTTGGACTGCAGTCAAGCTCTTCCCTGTTGCAATCATCACCTTCGCTATCTAACAGAATTTTCCATCAATATATCAAAAGTTAGCATGTGAGTGATCGCATTAGTACTTGCAACCATGATAAAGTTTTCATATGACTGCAAAAGAAACAAAACTAAGCAGTGATGTGAATTGCTTCAAAGATTAACAAGTGATGTGAAACTTATCCAAGAAAAAAAAAGAAGAGTGATGTGAAATGTTTTCTGCATTCCTTATTTTGCAGATCAGGGAAAGCTCTAGCTGAGGCAAACCAATATAACTGGAGAGAGAGATTCATCTAAGCAGACAGGACATTCAGAAATTTTACAATAGATTATCATAAGTCCATCAAAATTAGCGATTCTATTGATGTATCATGCATGCTGAAATAAAGAACTTAAAGAGATAATAATCTGTGGAAGACTCACTGTGGCTCTTGACCAGTTTGTTTCAATGAAAGAAAAAATCTTCATCGCTAAAATACTCATAATATTATCTGAGGATGATTGGAAGGACAACCAAGAAAAATGCTTCCAAGTCTGTGTCATACCCTCGCTAGTTCACCTTCACCATACTGCCCCATAGCTTGAAACCTCCTTCCAGCAGAAACTAAGCGCCTGCCAAATGCTAAACCATCAAATTTCATGAATATAAGATTCGTTGCAGACCTTTGAGGACATTAATATCATCTATCAATAAGCATCACATCCGTGCCTGATTTAGAGCTGTCTGTCAAAGAGCTCTCCAATAGAGGAAGCTTGCTTGCTAGAGCTCGGGAGGTTGATGTATCTGCCTTCTCCCATGCTTTGGACAGGTTTAACATGATCTCTCCCAGCTCCTCACCACACTAACAACAAGAAAAGGGAGAGTGGGGAAATTAACGTTTGAGCAGTCATATCAATGTGAGGATTTTGAGTGAGCGCATTTCAACAACTTTCCATTGAATATCAAGAATATACTGTCAACATTGTAAGCGAGTGAATAAAATGCAAGGAAGATGGCACCAACCTCGGCAATAACGGGTCCATTTGAAAGATCAAAAGCAGCATCGTTCAGCTACAACATAGACAACAAACTATGTATTATATCCAAAGTCTCTCAACCCAACATTGAAAAATGCAATCAGCATGATAATCACAAGTCAAACAGTAATTCATGGACAGTCGTAAAATTGGATAAACAGGAATCCCATCAACTGTAAAAACTTAAAGTAAACAAACCCAAGATATAATTATCACTCAACGTGCCAGTGCAACGAAAATGAAGAATATTTTTATTGATTTACACATCAAAAGTTGAACTCACATCCAAACGAAGGTCACGGGGCAACTGGACAAAGTAGTCTGAAGGAAGATCAAAACTTTTCTGCGGATTCACAGACGCGAAAGTCACCCGGATGGAAATATTGCACAAAGGAAGTAGTAATTATTTAAAGGTGGTCAAATTCTGAGCTTACAGCTAGTTCTTGAAGCAGCGATTGAGAGTTGGGCTCGATGGATTTAGGGGAATCTGATTCAGTGAGTGCAAACGGGACAATGGAGGATCTGGACAAGTTGGGTTTCCCATAACGGGACGAATGCTTAACGGAGACGAGACGAGATGCAAAATGGGGATTTGGGAGGGCGAGAAGTGGGGAAGGCGAAGAGAGATTGATAAGGAGACGAGAGGAAAGAAGGGCCGCCATTTTTCGGTTGCAGAAGCTGAAGTTCTTCTTCCTTCTTCAGTACAGTTTCAGCCACAGCCAGTCATCGATATTTTTTTGGTTTTCGGCAGTGTTGGAAGTTAGCTCTGTTTTTATCCCTTCTTAGCGCATCTTTTGTCGACATCAGATTCTGGTCTGTCGGACGAAAACTTCCAACGTTGGGAAGCCGTTCGATCAGGGACCATCCTGTTCAAGTCGATTAAAATTGCAGGGCTCCATGGTTGACTGTGGCATTTCAAGTAAGACCCCGGAGATATCAAAGGCACATCATCAGCCGCTTTCGGTTTTTGTCTTTCTCAGGCTTTAAGACCCTCGAATTTCGCCCAAAAAAAAGGGGGGGCTGCATTTCAGATGAAACCTAGCACTGGGATCTGCAGATTTCGGCAGAAGTGACTATCAATTATCACCATGATGAAGCAGAAGTGATGAAGTCATGCACTGATACCGATTGTTGAGGTCGAAGAGCGGTCGCATCCCCCACATCTTCAGCTCAGCTCCGCTCTCTCGTCCCTCCTCCCCCAATCTCTGTAACTGGAATAGTGGCGCCTCTGTAATTTCCACAAATACAGAGCCCATTTGATGATGATATTGTTTTATCTTATTATTATTTCTTTTCAAATTTCATGAGATGAGCTAAAATTCTCAACGCCGTGAGGAAGACAATCCCTTGTCCCACGTTCACCTGGCCACAACGGTAGTTTCACTGCTCTTCCTCTTCTTGACCGCCGTGGCCGCCGCCGTGACTGCGAAGTCCACCGTCACACCTTGAAGTCCTCCGCTCCTTGATGCTGCTACACTCATAGTTGTTCTCCTCTTTACCAATCCTAAACCTCCTCTCCCTCCACCAGCTCGCCATGTCCGGCTCCCTCCGGTCCGGCCGATTCAGCTCGGCCTCACTCGACTCCCTCGATTTGGCGATCTAAGCTGCGATCACCGACGGCGGTCCCAAGGACAGCTTCTCTATCGACCCTCGCAGCGGCCGATAGTGAAGTACGCCTTGCTAGGAAGATGTGGATCAAGTGCCGCAGGGAGGCGCTCTTCGCTATGCACACCCCGTTCGCTGTCTGCTTGGCTTCGGGTATTCTAAAGGCCGGCACTTTCCAGCATTTTATCGCTCGGTATGTTTACTTCCTGAAAGCGTTTGGTCAAGGGTAAGTTTTTTTGTTATTCTTTCTTTTGCTCAATCGATGATCGATCTTCGTGGCTTCAGGCTAAGCAAACTCCTTTGATCCTGCTGAAGTGACTTTGACTGGATAACTTAATTGGTAAATTCGTGTAAGAATTCTTCTTTTTTCATCCAATCCAATGGCGTGTTTTGGATCTGTTGTCGACAACATTCGCTGCTGCCAAGTGTCACCTAGTGCCTTACACGAATGGTAGATTGGATTTCTCTGGACTGAATTCAGATTGTCATGCATTTGCTTGTGTTGTGGTAAGAACAGGGGGATGCATACGTTGAAAGTGGGGCGCATGATGAATGGTTTGCCCTTTTCTTTAATCAGTTATGGGCTGGCAGAAGAGTGTGCAAATGGAATCTCCAATTGACAAGGTCCCATGCTTTCCATGATATCATGAGGAACAGCGAGAGCAAGAGGCCTGCTGGAGGCCGACATGGGGATGGTGAGTGGCGACAGCTCAAGCCTGCGTGGAATCGGTGGCACACTTCCAAAATGACCCAAGAGGATGAAGTTGTTTATTTCCTTTGGGCCTCCATGCTTGCGATCTCCATAATACCCGGAGGCAAGCCTAGCCCACCGTGATCCTCCATTCGGTCGAAAGAAGCGCGAGAAGGATATCGAGCCCAAGCCAGTTGCTTTCTTCTGGCAATCTCGACCGGCCTACACACCCGGTAAGGTATCCGGTCCGAGTCTTGTCTCAATCATTTCGTCGCTGGAGGCCGAAGAAATGGTGGAAGGCAAAACCGGGTTGAGTCGGCTTCACGAAAAAGAGGAACTTCTTGAGCAGAACAGAATACTCTGACATCTAGAAGTCCATGCAGATCAAACCCAGTCCAACCAAAATTTTTAAAAAAATTCTCAACCTGAAATTCAATTTTTAAATCACTTATTTAAAAATTTCACGAGGAAACCACTAATCCAACACTAAGGTGGTTAACATTAAAAATATATTGGTGTTATTATGTTAATGATCTGAAATAATGACAAAAAGTCTGATTGATTACTGTTTCATGACGTGGTGGGGTGCACAGATGGCAGTTAATTATCAATCGATGACGCATCGAATGACGTAAAACACATTTAATCTGGCTGGCTGGCTGGCTCCCACATTCTCTCTAATTTCCCATTTAAAAAAACAAATCTTTTTCGGCCATCTAACGTCCCCCTTCCGCCTTGCCTTCGCTGCGAGTAATCAATTTGGATCCTGATCTCCTTCAACAGGATCGATTTCAAAGTTTTGTACACCCGATTTCTTTCTGGGTTGTAATGGTAAGAAAAATTAATCAAAAAACAAAAGTAGCCATTCTTTTTTTTAATAAGGTAAAATTACAGTAGAATTATTATTGAGTATTTATTTTTGCTACCTTAAATCTTATATATATTAAAATAAATATTTAATTTTATAATATATTAAATATTAATTTTAATAATTTTTTGATATAACATGTAATGATAATATATTTTTGGCGCATCATGCTAGTCAAAATTTGCCAAATGTTAAAAGTTATTAATATGTTATTATGTTATGTCATTAAAGAGTAGTCGTGTTAGTGAACCGTTAGAATTAATACTCAAGTATATTATGAAAATAGACGTATAAGATCGAAAGATATGTTTGAAATGTCTAAGGCTCAAAATGAGTAAATATATAAAATTTTTAGCGATCAAATCAAATCAAATCAATTACGGGCAGTTGGAGGGAGCAACCGGCTCAAGATTGATTCCCTCCAAAATGGAACCGGAAACGTTCAATTTCTTCTTGCCGCCGCGATAAGTTTAGTTTTTATCATGTCAGTGGTTATGGAATTGATTATCGTATAAGACAATCTTGGAAAGACGTCGCACGAATCAAAGTTCATCCATCGAATAATAAACTCGGTGGGCCCAAAAGTAGAAGTAAATATTTTAAAATATTTTAATTTTTTGTAATTTAATTTGATAGAATCGTGGATCCTCAAAAAAGCTTCGTGGGTGGGGTTGATTAGCCTTTAGCCTTTAGCCCCTGCCTGCCCTTCGAATCACACCCTAATAAAATCACCCCAAAAAAAAAAGGAAAAAGAAAAAGGGAGCGCACTTACTTGGAAGTAATTAATTAATTAATTATTTTTCCAATAAGTCCTCAACCTTCCAAAATTCCCGTGTAATTATCGATTAATTTAGTCAGTAAAGATAATAATTAAAAAAACAAAAAAGGGAGTTAGTGATAGAGCAAATCTTGTTGGTCGTGTCTGACTAATTTGAACCAATAATTTCATGATCCTATGCCCAGAAAAGTTGCTTGCTTTTTAACTTGTTCATGAAGAGGAACTGATCTTTGTCTCCTAATATCTCTCTTTCTCTCTCTCCCTGCTTTTTTTGTGATTTAAATTTCATTTCGTAACAGAAAATAAGATGGTGCAATATAACGAGTAAATTATTTTTTGACAAGTATTAGTCAACAAAATTTTGCGATTCTTGAATACTTTCATAGTTTGTGTTTCCTTTTTTTAATATTTTATTAAGATTCTCAAAATTTTTTAAGGAATTTTATTAAATAATATATTGTTATCTTATTAAATTATGATATCTATGATATGATATACTCGTTACGATATACATGTACATACATATATATTATTTACTAAGAAAAAATTGTCGATAATAAAGAGCACAAATTATTTCAATGCCAATAATAATTAAATAAAAAAATCTTCAAATTTTATATCACTGTCCCATCCCCTTTTTTTCCCTCTCCCTGTAATTTAAATTATTATAATTGTATATAATTAATTCCCAATATTGCTGTACTGGGCCCCACACCTACTTGTTCCCTCTAGGTTCACCTACTATCAATCTTACCGTTTTCTCTTTTATCATATAATATATTATATAATTTATAATTTATTATTAATTTTTTATTTTCAGATATAAATTATAAAAAATTTTGAATCTTAAACTCGAGGCGAAGATACTCTTGGCTCGGTTAACAATGTCCTCTTTTAATTAATTAATTAATTGGTTTTTGCTTTACGTTAGGAATAATCAGAACGTGCGTGTACTGTACAGACAGTGAGGTAGGACCAAACATGATGTGTGTGGCGGCCTTGAATTGATTGAATCGAACTCTCTCCTCCGCCAGCTCTTGCTGTTATCGCCCTCGAGATTCATCTGTGAATATCGCGAACACCCTCAGATGCAGAGGGAAACTATTTGTACTTGTGAGTCTCAATGCAGAGTAATTTACGATTCTATCTCTGCTCTTCTTCTTTTTAAATTTTCCTGCTGAGATCTTAGATCGGAGGGCGTAGAACCGGTAGGAAGGCCCGATGGTGGTGGTGGTGGAGGGGCGGGCATCCGTTTCCGGCGGCTTGCCCGCCAAAAAGGAGTCGAATATCTCCGACGACCACATCTAGGGACGAAATTTCGAAGGGAGAGAGAGCGGCAGATGATCGGGTTTTAGGGCAACCGTGCAGGCCACCTCTCCGCAGATCGGGTCGTCGGAATTTCGAAGAGAGAGGGTAGGCTTGTCATTTTGACAATGAATCGACTCGGAAGCTAACCCTTAATATGTCGTCAAGTCAGTAGTTTCACAGGTGGCCCAGCTAGTGGACTAATTAAGCTTGAAGAGCTCAACTCAAATTGAACCATTTTCTTCATACGACGGCTCTTCTTTTTTCTTTTTTTTTTCAATCAGCCTAATGAGTTGGGTAGATCTGTCTCGACCTGTACGGTGCGACGCATGGTCAGGGCGAGTCAGTGGTTCAAGTCAAGAGCACGAGCCATGCCCGAATTCTGAGACACCCAACCAAGCTCTAACCCATTCCCATATCCTGAGGAGGCTGGCCCCATCAGCCGCCCTCTCCTCCCATTCTTTTTTAATTTTATTAATTTTTTGATAAATTTAATTTTATAAAATTTATGTATCCGATTTGTCCATACCCATCAATAATTATACATAGCATATCATACGACTCTCTCACATAATTAATAGTAAATTATAATTTGGAGAAAATCCAATTTAAAAGCAGACAGACTTATATAATTTTCAGTATTTGGCTAAAAAGAATAGAATTTATTAAGTGACCCTTTCCTTACTACTATATATACAACACCAAGCGACCCCATCATTTTCATCTCTCTCACTCTCTCTGGGACAAAAACATTCTTCATCCTGAAGGAATCAAGCTGTGTCTGTGGTCAACAGGAGAAGGATGAAGAACAGAGGGAGAAGACACCGACGCCACTGCCACCACCGTCATCATCAAGGAGAAGGCAAGCCCTCGTCAAACTTGAGAAGGTCTCTCTTGTTCATCAATGGAGGAGGAGGAGGAGGAGGAGGAGGAGGAGCCCCTGCTGAGCCATGGTCCCCGGAGCCGGACTTAGCACCACAGCTGCTCACTGGTTGACTTCCTGTTGAATTTTCACCGGACCAGAGCACCTTATTATAAGTTCGGTGAAAATTCAAAGATTCCCGAGGGTTCGCGTGCCTCTCTCCCCTCTATAGGCAAGTCTGATGCTTGGCTTTTCAGTTTCACTTATATCGCCACCACACCACACCCCACCCCAGCAGCTTTTCTCCCATGTTGTCGGGGTTTCTTTTCCTCAACCGCTGCCAAACAGCTAAAACGTCAGAAGAGGAAGAAGATCAAACCTTAAAAAAATGGTGATTTGATCATAAAACTCAAGACCCCCATTAGATAAATTTGCTTACGAGGAAGGAGCTTCATGCATGTCATGTCTCCGTCTTCTCCTTCAACGACTACTTCTTCCTCCTCCCCATCCTCCTTTTCTGCTCTCTGGTGACAGCAATCGCCATTGTCTTCAACCGCTTGTAATCCGTTAGTTCTGCTGTCCGACGAATCTTCAAAGGAGGCAGTCTCCGCTCAGAATCAAATTAAAGGGATTCCATTTCCCTATCTTTTTCCATCCTCTCAACATGGTTTTTGCTTTAACCTTTTCCATTTCCATTTCTTGGTGTACTTTTCTTTGGTGGCAATAATTAAGCAGTGACGTTAATGGAGAATTAGGTGGCCGTACTGATTTTTTTTAGGTGCTGGTGAATTAATCTATGCACACTAATTTTTTTTCGCGGAAAAATAAAAGATATATATAGCCCTTCTGTCTGTCCCTTGCTGGGCTACGAGAAACCCCTAGTTGGTGGGTCCATTTTCTCCACTCCAGCATCACGAAAGGCAGAGTAAATCTGCTATCCAAACTTGGAGTTGTTCGTTGGCCCCTTTCACCATAATTCGGTATGAGGAAGATGCCGGCCGGTTGCCCGTCCGTCAACCCCCCCGATCCCATTTCAACTTTGACGTGGAAACGTCGGCCACTGTCTGTTCCCCTCTTCTTGTCATTATAATTAAGCCGAATTGGTATCTTAAGAGGATGATGGATTAACAAGTTCTCTATGGCTGCTGAATGACTCAACGAATTTAGTAGTACATTACGATAATGTGCAATAAAATTATGGAGCAATCGAGTGATCATCAATTAGATATTGTGGTTGAGATCATCATTACTGACCCACCACCTCTAAGCTGATCGAGAGAGAGAGAGAGAGAGAGGAGAATTTCTATGTTCACACAGCGGCCGTAAAATCACGTTGCGAGCCAGTCCGGATTATAACATGTACAAGTAGTTAGTTAGTTTCGAAAGATGTAATCTCCAGCTAATTAATTGTAAAGGGGATTGATGAATAAAACTAAGGCCTTACCCTCGATGATGTCAAATCATCCCTCCTAGGCCATCGATCAGGTCGACCCTCCTCCAGAGTTGTCTGCTAAAATTCGTAAAATCTTTCTGAGAGAGCACACTGGATTTGGAGATATGCAAATGGGTGGGTGGGAATAGATCACAGACCTGAGAGAGGCAGCCGCAGCCTGCAGCCTGCAGCCTGCCCCCATCACCACTGAGTTAAGAGATTCGGTGGCTTCCTTCCTGCTCCTCTCTCTCTCTCTCTCTCTTTCCTTTTTTATCCCCTCTTCCTCTTCTGAAAAAATCCACTCACCTCCATTGATGCATCATCAGAGGGAACCACAGTGGAAGCTTTTCACTAAAGATATTCTCCATAAAATAAACGTGCTTCTTCTTTCTTGGCCGCCCACCCCCAATTTGTGGTGGTGGGGGTGTGGAGAAAGAGAGAAATTTCATCTTACCATAAGAATTAAGACCATCTGATGATGCTATTTATTACTCCTTACCATTTTACGATTCTTATACATCTGGTTATCCATCGATCGATCTAGAAACTAAGTTCAAGTGTGAGCACTTCTCATGCAGATCCTCTAGAATCTTAACTCTTAAGCTTACCCACATTGTAATTGATGATACAACTACATTTCTTGTATCTTTGAGACCGGATCTAGACAAGCAAAGTCTGGTAAGGTGGCTCGTCATTTTCACATACATCGCGATCGATGATCCGGCGATATCATTTAGGAAGCCCCGGGGGGACCATACGGTTTTATGGCAAGTTATGGACGATTAAGATTAATAATACACAACAGCTTTCTCTATAGATCACCGGTTCTGGTTTTGTGTACCATCATGTACCGAGAGATCAGGAACTCGACAAGTTCTTGTACCTTTCATCTTGATCCCACTGCAAAAGATTTTCATTACGACCTTCCTACCCAATAACATGATAGGTTCTTTTGTGTCACCCAAACTGGGCCATGACAACATGGGTGACCACTTTTCTCCTCAGACAGAAGGTGCCCATTTGGTAGGGGAAGGGGAATGGGAATGGTGGGTGTGGCGGCGGCAGGGGCAAAATGGAAGCAAGTGTTGCTTAAGCATATAATTTAAGTGCTCATAGCTTACTTACGATTCAGAATTATATGCTTTGGTTGCGATTTTGCTGGAGGCCACAGCGTCCGTATGACGCTCCAGACACGGGGGATCATGCACATCAACACACAGACACAGCTCAATGCGGAGTGGAGGAGAAAGAGAGAACCTCTATTTTCATTGGTAGGAGAGGCGACAGAACCCCTGAAGCAAAATCAAGAGCTGCACCAAACTGTTTCAGAAAAAATAAAGAATGATGCCTGAGGGCATTTCTAATCAAGCAGCAGACATCTATCTCTACATGAACCATGCGGCATTCTATGAAGATAAGATTACATTACAGTCGTCGAGGAAGGGATGGGCAATTCGAGTTGATGATGAGCTTACGCGGTCAGTTGTCGAGCCTTCCTATCAACAGAACAAACAACTGCTTCTCCCACGGGTCGTGTCTTGGTCTTCATAGCCTCTGATGAAATATCGAATCCCCAGATGCTCTGAAGCGTATGCCATGAAGGAGGCCAGTACTATGGCTCCCGCGACCATCAGACCCAATCTGCGAGAACACCACACAGTAAGTTTACCAGGCTACTGATTGTTCTCTACTCTGCTCCCTAAAACACGTTTATCAGTTCATAGAAGTTGCAAGGATTAAACTCAGGTTCAACAAAAGCATTAGATGGCTAGACTCGTACCTGACTGGATAGAAAGAATTCCTAAATATTGAAACAACAGTGATTGCTCATCAGGAGGCTCACATCACAACTAATGCATGATGATAACTCCAATCAATTGATCTGATGGGCTGTAAGGGACCTTTTTTTTTTTTAACGATAGGAACTAACAGTAGTGTTGGACTGATTCATTTGAAGCCCATTGGAATGAAACTTTTTGATGCGTGCAGAACCAGAAAACAAAGAGAAAACAGGAATAGGAGACGAAGAAGGAGAAAAGGGATGAGAAGAGAGGACAGAGAGGTTTCAGGAGAGAGGGAGAAGCCTTCAGGTTCCATTAAAGACTATAACTATGCATTACAAGGCTATTATACTTTGGTTTCCCTCATCGATCCCTTCTTGATACAACTGCTGAGCGATGGCCTGGTGAACAGCTTAACTGTCCCTATTATTTTATACAAATAATCCCACAATTCTAAATGGATTACAAACCGACCCCTATGCTTTTATTTCATACAAATGAGCCCATTCACATATCATTTTTCCATGGCTGACACCTCAGGTAATAAATTTCTCTTGGAGGACACTAGATGTTGAATTTGCAGAATGCTTGGAATTGGCAAAATGTTTTAATTATCAAATTTGTACCATCAGTGATATCCTCTGATGATGGATTTTCCCAAATACTCTTCTACATAAAATTAAAAATGAAAATTTAACAGAAAGAATGAAAAAAAAGGAGAAGAGTTTGAAGGGAAAAATAACTAGATTGTGTATGTGAAAGAGAGGAGGATGGCAAGGAATAAGAAAATAGAAAGAGATAGATAATGTAAATTATATGTAGGAGTAGGTGGGTGGCAAGAAATAATGCAAGTCGTCCACTTTATTCACTAGCTTTCTAGAAATTATCTAAGGGCGTCCTTGAAAAGCAAATGAAGCACTGATATTTTCCTTCTCCCATACTATAGCAATAGATGATATGTTACCTCAAGAAGAGAGCAGTGATCCCGAAAAGACACGGCAAAGCAGGTGCAGCGATAGACAGAAAAGCCATTCCTAACCCATAGAACCATGCAGCTGCATCACAATGCGAAGCTTGTCTCTGATGGCCTGAAGACAGACAGGACCCACTGGGAAATTTCAATGCACAGGAAGTTATCGCCGTGCAGTAACAACAGCAACAAATATATTATATGAACCTTTCCCCGAAATGTAATCAACAGAATCGGAAAGAGAAGTGATGACTCCCATTTGAATTGCTGATGCCTTTCCCCATTTATAGACTAGATGGAGATAACCTCCAAATAGCACAAAGAAGGTGGTGAACGTCCACTCGTACATCAACAACAAACCAGTCCATGGCATTACTTGCCGAGGCACGATGACGAGAGAAAACAACAGAGCCACTAAAGCAGCAAAGAAGCACATGAAGATAGACAATCCACCCAAATATGCAGGGACCTTGCTTGGTGAACCAGCGGAGAACTGCTCACCATCAAAGAATCCAAAGGTTTGATCAGAGAAATATATCACTCTCATTGGCAATTCTATGACTAAGAAATGAACAATGAGATCTGGAATCTGATCTTCCAAGAAATAAAAAATCTAGAGATCCAATACAGGAATAATGGGCACTGAGATATTGACCTGCTGGTTGACATTAACGGCAGAATGAGTAGAGACAATGCTATATGTGTAGGCTCCATTACATCTAATTTTGAAAAAAAGAAGTCTGACATGATTGCACAAGGAATTCCCATGAATAAAGCCAATGAATTCCATCACCTGCATAAAAAAGAAATTGTTTGAGATGAAGACTTCAATTCATTCATAATAACAAGAGGGAGAAGTGAGCGGACTAAAGTATTTTCCTATCCCACCTGAAGCAAAGAGCGATAGTAACAGAATAAAAGCATGCAGAGAGGAAGCAGAAAAAGGAGCTTCACCAGAAGCTCAACATTAGGATTTCTTCCCCTTCCAGTACCAGGGAGGGAATCTTCAAGTTTTTCCCTCACATCCTGCAGCATCAGACAGTAAATATCGTTTAGTATTCCATTAGCAATCATCAGATATATGAGCTCCTCGGTATGAAAAATCAATGTAATCCCACTGTCAGTGCAACGATAAGTTAACTTCCCACAGATAAGCCCATTACAAGAGAGGGCGGCAGACAGAAAAATGACAGCAAACAGAAAGAGAGCCACAAGTGGTGTAGAAATGTGGAAATTAAAACAAATATGAAAATGAATATATGCATCACCATTTACAAGCACCAGCTCATCTATTCAGGCTGTCTGATTAAGAAAAAATCATAGGCAACACTTCAATAGTCATTTGTTTATATAATAAATGCCTTGCAAGGTCCATGTTACATACTAGAAGAGAAAACACAACAAAAGATCTCATCAAGTTTAGATTTTAAAAAGAAATTCATGCAAATTAAAATCGTGTACCTGCCAAACATCCACAGGTCTCAAAAACCAAGATGTCCACCAGTCCCAAGGTTTCAAGGGTCCAAGTGTATAGTGAATAACACGAAGCTCCCTCTCATCAACCATCCACTGCACATCAAGTTGCACATTAATTATTTTACCACACAAAGATTCACCTCCCTTCACAGAACAAGGGAATCTTGAAGACTGTTCTCAGTAGTCACTATAATAGACATCCAAGAAAACTCATATATCTTTAAACTACATTTATATCTTATTACCTTGTTGGCAAGCATGTACAGACCAACATCAGCATTATACAGTGTTGATAGGCGCTCCATCTCTCGAACTGGTCGGGAGTTCAGGACCTCTGGTGGTAAATTTGGCTCAAAAACATGTGCATTGGCAAACTCAGGGTAGTATGAATTCAGAAAGCCCTGATCCCCTATTTGAGTGAAAGGTGACATAGAGGAAGGAAAGACTTGTATCACCATAAAGTAAAGTTTAATAAACAGCATAAAGCCCCTAACATGTTTCAACAAGTCCAAACAACAAATGACCCTAGGCATTTGTCTTTTCAAGGGACAAATTGAGTAACAATCCTTACGTGCATTGAATATATTTCCAAAAGGAAAATTTTGCGACAACCCATAACTTCATAAAATGCAAGAAATAATCAGGTAAAGTGCATGCTTATTGGCTGTTATCAACATTTATTAGAGAGTTACCATACCTCCAGTATAGGAATACAAAGTATTTACTTTGCTCATCATGTCCTTAAACACAGCATCAGATGGTTCCACCACCATGACTCCAGAGTTTAGCCGCTCAGAATGTTTCAAGTTAGCACAAAACTTTCCACATTTAAAAAGATCCTCAATACTCCGAACTACGATAGTATCCGCATCTAAGTATACAACTGCATAAAAAGATGTTACAAATAACATTATATAACGTATTAAAATATAAGAAAGACATACTGCATGATCTGGTATCTGGGCCATAGCAAAGTTTCACAAGGCAAATTATGATCTGAACATCTCTCTCCCCAACCATAAATGCATAACCTTATTTTATTATTGGGTGGTAACAGAAATTAAAACATCATTTTGACAGTTCCTACAACCACAAGCTTGCGCTCATAGAATCAGGCTCCATTGAGGGAAGAAGAATCTTACTAAAAGATACTTGAAAATTCCACTCCAACCTTTCAATAAAAATTTCATCATTCAGGGCTTCAAAATACAAAAACCAGTCCTCAGGGAATCTATTCAATTTGATAGTTCGGCAATTTCCTGGCTTCAGCTTTTCAATTCATTAAGTTTCTCCCAATACAAAATACACTGAAAAATGCCACACTTTACCTTTCCTATAGTTAGTCATGTTAAAGATTTTTAACTTGGTGTAGACACCCCAAAACCTCTTTGGCCGTACTTCATTTGGGTTTGCCAGCAAACTGATCTTCTCCACTATCCAGCCATCGGCCTGCACAGCATTCAGTAAACCACCAGAGTAGAATGCGAACCAGTTAAGAGTAGTCAAACGAAATCTAACGTCCAACATTTTCATCAGCAGCTGTACCGTCATGGATACATAGATATGTTTTCATCTCATTTTGAAGAAGACGATTATTAATTTCGCATTATGGGTCAATCAATCAATTAGATTTTATAGTTAAACAGCAGCTACCGTTTACTCATCGACAAAAGTCTGATAAATTTTCTCAGACACGAAGATATTTACACTAGAGGTAATGATAAGGTGGCACAAGTTACCAAAAATATAAACTCCACCAAGAAATCAGCCGATCAAAATATACTAACGATTTGCCGTCCACTGTTTGCTCAATAGACTGAAAGAGAGCTACCCGAAGGAGCTTGTTGGCGTAGTCGGAGACGCCATCTGATACCAAGACAACCATGTCCCTGGTGGTCCCGGTGTCGCGTATCGACTTCCCCAAGACCCTAACTCCCAGCAAGAACTCATCCCCGTACAGGAGCGTGACATAAGCCTCCTCCCGGCCTCCACCCGGCGACCTGGATTCGACCGAAGATCCGAATTGAGCACGGAGAGAAAGGAGCAGCAGCAAAAGCAACAGCGGAGTCAGCATGGAACCAGCATCCCGATCCCGGAGGAGGACGTTCATTATCCCGAGGAAAATGGATCCGACCGGATTCGGCCCAGTCGCAAATCTACGTTGGACAGTGCTTTGAAATTGAATTTCTCCCCGTTTTATCATAGGCGCTCTGTCTCTGACCGACGCCTGTCATGACTGAAATTTTCGGTCAGAGCGTTGAATGTTCGGACCTCTGGTACCCTGCGGTGAGCCTACGTAGCCTATCTATCCATAGGATCGCCAATCAGATGTATATAATAAAAAAGTATATAAACGAAGTAGATATTCCGAGCTCATTTTTCCATTTTTTCTCCCCAAAAATCAATTATTTCATCCTCTAAATTTCTCGTAGACATATTCCCATTTAGGAATAAACGAACACAAAAAATACCTCTTCAAGAGACCTCATCAACAGTGTTCAACCGGAAATTGCCGGCGTTGATTGGTCGAGTTCATGGACCTAATCGGTCAGGCTGCTGGTTTAACCAGAAACTAACCATTCACTCAATTTAATTTTTAAAATATTCCTAATTATATTGTAAACACCATTAACTCCAATTAAAATTTTAAAAAATAAAAATTCATTATAACATTCTTATTTTATTTTATTAAATTTATATTTATATTTTATATTAAAGTTGATATTAATATGATGTCTATAATCATTTTTTTGTTATAAATAAGTATCGGATTATGATATTATATTAATTTATTAGCAATATTACATTGTTAATATTATTTATTAAATATAAAACTCCACTCATTAAATCCCTGACCCTTGAACCCATAAACTCATACATTGACCGTTTCCAGTCCGGTCTGGGCTGGTTTTAAAAACTACGGTGTAAACCGAGAAATAAAATGTTGTTAATTAGAACGAGCTTCATAATTTCCTTACAATTCCCCTCAGGTTTCGTGCAATGTGACCTATTGAAGGGTAACCGGATGGATGGTCAAGAGGAGCAGCAAATCGACCCCGAGATTGACTGCAAAATGGGGATCAACTTGTTCCCTACCATGAACAGAACAGCAGCTGATCTTGAGATCTAACAGAGCACTCTAAGACATACACTACAGTGAGCAGTTTACCATTGCTGAGAATGAAAAGGTGGAAACCCCTCTCCTTGAAAAAATTCAATCCTCTATGGGGTTCAGTTCGGATAACGTCCACTCGGCCCGGACTTTTCCTCCTATAGAAAGATTGAGGGTTCGAGCATCTTTTGGTATCTAACTTGCAGAAGAAAAACTGGCTTCGACTTCTGCAGGGTAAAAGAATCTAAGATTACAGTCATCTGCTGAATACATATGTATATGTACCTTTAACACTAGGAGGGTGCACCCAAAAGAGTGGTCCCCAAAGCATTCCCACCATCAAGAAAGCTGCTCAAGATCGGCTGCCAAGAGGAATGTGGAACTGATTAGCCCAACTAACAAACTTCGGATTTTTAATTTTTATAAGGATTTTGATCTTTTAAATAGCATCAGACAAATCTTCGACTTTATAAGATGTTAGTCAAAGGAAGCATCCAGACGCCAATGAGCAATCAATGATTTGGATGATGAAGGAAATTGGAGTACAGGTTGATTTACCTGCTTGTCAGAGACTTTCACAAGGGAAAATGGCTCTTTCTCCCGAATTCCACCATTTGCTTCCAATATTCTTTGCAAGTCCTGCCAGCAGAATTTGAACTAGTTACCAGCCATCCTTCCCATGATTGAGCTGAAGTTAGGAGTTCCATGAACCAAATTTGCAATAAGGCATTACTACCAATTACCTTTCCGGTCAAAATCTCAAATTCAAGCAGCTCCTCAACAATCTTTTCAAGAGCTGGGCGATTTTTCTGTAGCATCTGATTTGCCTTGCAATAAGCTAAATCGTACATCTGAAAATAAGGTTCTTCAGTATTGGTTCATGAATGCATCTAGTCTTGGTAAAATGCGTGTTATAAATATGCTCTTGGCAGATTGACAAAAGACCTTCTCAACTTTAGCAGCAATCTCATATTCATAGTTGTCACCCATGCTCAGAGCTGTGGCCTAGCAAAACAGGAGACACTTTTCAATATATCAAAGGCTTGAGAATTGCCAAAGTATGATGAAGGGCTTTTGATTCAGTCAAATAAATAGACAGTTGAGTAAACCTTAGGCACAATGTAATTTGAAGCTGATTTCCAGGAATGCTACAGTATAAATGACAACCAAAGCAGCCAGCCTCTCCATGCCATAAAATATTCTCTAATATAAAGAAAGAAAAATACTGGGGACAGCAAAAGAGAAGGGATAAAAAGGAACAAAAGATAAATACCGCGCCACTACGGTAGTAAATTGCTGGACTGTCATCAGGGCCCCACCCATACTGAATCACCATCCTTGTCGCTATCTGTTTAAAGTTGCACGTGTCTATCAGAGCTCGTACATTGCAAGCTTGATTCTTCTCCATCATTAAGAATCCAATACAAAGAATTATATAGACTTGATGGAAAGCGCAACAGCCCAATACCAACCTCCTGTGCTTGCATCAGCTCCGAAGAAGAGAGGAAATTCTCTTCCCCAAATGGAAGTAGGAGCTGAGCTGCAATATATGAACCAAAGCAAAAAACAAGTTTCTTTTCCAGATAAGATCTTGATTCTGTGTTGGCATTCACAGAGCCTTCACTCCTCGCCTTAGTGATCTTTGTGCATCCAATTCCCTGCACCGAGCATTGAGTTCAGGCAACATTTTTTTTTGAGTAGTCAATAAAGAAACTTCATTAATATCGCATCAAGAGGATGTGGAAAATCACATACAAATTTTTTTTTAACTAGACAAGCATAATCCTATCCATAGCATCACTCATGAATACTTAACATTGTGAACCCCTGTACATTTGACTAGACCAAAAGTGTATATCCCATGTCCACCTCTCCATAAACTTAAAAACATTTGTTTCTAAACCTTCAAATGCCCTCCTGTTGCTCTCCTTTCACGTGTGCCACAATATGGAGAGTGGTATCAACCTAATAAACTTCTTTTCCTCTTTGTTACCACAAACCCCAAACCATGCTTCAAGCTCTTGATTAACTGTTCTTGACGTAGTCCAATGTACTCCTATTAGCCAAAAGGCTATCACCCATACTCTACGAGTCCATTTGCATTGGAGAAGCAAATGATTAATTGATTCTTCCTCTTCCTTGCATAAGAAGCATCTGTTAATCATAATCTTTCCTCGCCGCTGCGAGTTGTCAATGGTTAAAACCCTATCCCATGCTGCCTCCCAAGCAAAAAAACATTCCTTTACAGGGGCTTTACTCTGCCAAACCTGTCTCCATGGGAAGTCATCGCTTCCATTTATCGGCAAAAGTTGCTCGTAATATGACTTGACTGTGAATAGTCCCGTTCTATTCCCCTTCCACCTTAATTTGTCCCTACCTCCATTTGGTGTACATTTATATGTTAAGTCATTGAAATTCACAAATGACTCAAGCTCCCAATCTTGAGCTTGTCGATTAAACTGGATCTCCCACACACCCCTTGTTTCTCCCTCTTTACATAGCTCCTTAACTAGAGCATCCTTCTCTCTTGCAACATTATATATATCAGGAAATAGAGAGCATAAAGTCTCGTCAGCACACCAAATGTCACGCCAAAAGCAGGTTTGGCCTCCATCGCCCACAATGATAGTCGTGTTTCCCCAATAATTATGCCAACATTGAACTATCCTTCTCCACGCGCTTGTTCAAATGGATTCCCTACTTTGGCGCGTTATCCACTGTACACCCTCCAACCCATATGGATTAAATGTATTCAGGCAACATTTAATCCTATATAACAGTCAAAACTGTAGGAAGATAACAATCAGAGAGATGCAGAATACGTTAAAAAAAGGTAGAGAAAATGATTGACCTGCCATGAAGATGGTTCAAGCCACAAATTGTCAACAACATCAAAGTTTGGTAATAAAAGAGCGATGAGACCCCGACCAGCAGCCCAAACAGCATGTGGGAACTTGGTCTCTCTTGTCCACTGCAGGAAGATCCAAATCACATCAATGAATCTTTTCAAAGCATCTAGAGGGATGAGCCACTGCATAAAAAATAGTAGCTACTGGCATTTTTAAAAGAGCAAACATTTTCACAGACACATGATCGCATAATGGTCACAATTATGTATTTGTTCCCAGAGGAGTATGCTGTTAAGGATTATTTGGATTTATACTTGCCAATCAAATAGAGCAACAACTTGAAACACACAAGCTTCAAGTAAATGAATCAACTCATATCTTACATCAAGTGGAGGATTCAGAAGCTCCATTCCATTACTTATCTGACCATAAGGTTCCATTAGATCAACAACATTCTGCAGATCTTCGCTTGTTAAAGTCAACCCAAGATGATCCACCAGCATTCTGCTGACCTTCTCAGCAAAATTGGTCTTCCTAATCCACTTGGGAACCATATGACTGAAGGTCTGTAAAAAATGGCCAAACCCATGTTGTTTAAATCTCATTATATAACATATAATATAGTATGTATGCCATCATAACATAAGAAAACGAGGAATCAAATAGTTAAATCTCTACATAGCTGATGATATTGAGCAAATAAAACTAGAAAAGATTGGTCTGTTTACAATGAAACAGCAGTATGTATTTTTACTTCAATATATCTTGCTAAAGACAAACATAAGCAGTATCTCACCGCGAACCAACTACAGTAGCTCATAAGTTCATCTGCATCAACAAATTTGCTCCTAAAAGCACTACCTTCCAGTGCTGCTGGAACAAGTTTCAGTTCAATCGGCCGCAGCAGTGATGTCTTCTCTGCAACCTGAACACCAAAAATGCAAGGTCAAAATGGAACTTATGAAAAATGAGGGTGTAAGCAAATAAATTTGTCAATAAAGTTCCCTTTATTGGCCAAGAGAACAGGTCCTGGCTAATTATATACACAGTAAAGCAAGGCCATTCTACAATTAACTCAGATAGAACCACAACTGATTTTCTAATAAAAATGATAATGGGGTATGGCAAGCTTGTGATGGTGCACAAAAAGGAATACTGAACCAACAAATGGTTTGATAAACAATTGAACATGCCTGTCCATAGTGTATTTTTTTGCATAATCATGAGGTTAGCAGCTCCTAAGATCTCCTTACTGAATTTTGAGATTTTGAGGATTATGGTTAGTTTTGACGGAGCAATCTACATGAAACACAGAAGGGGCAGAATCAACCATAATCTCTTCAGACATCCACAGTGAAACCTGTAAATAATAACATCCTAGAGGTAAAGGTAAATGTAAGTACTCATATAACATAATCACCTTTCTCCAGTCAACAAAATCAATGAGATCATTGTCCATAGTTTCCTTAGCAGAAATGTGCAGTATCTTTTCCCTTTCTGCTTGAGTTGGCCTCTGAAGATGGAAAACTCTGTCCATTCGACCTGGCCGTTGTAATGCCTCATCGATTTGTTTGAGGCTTCTAGTAGTAGCCATCAAGACAACCCCATCTTGTTTCTCAAATCTGCACGCAAACAATTCATTACATTGGAAAAGAATTAGCTTCAAAAGGCACCTTAAACCTAATCCAGAGGAACGTGCTAGAACTCTAATGCCAAGTTCCCTAAGATTATCTAACCTCACATAAGCATCAACCAAAACGCTTGTTCAAGTAACATACAGACAACTCCATGGAAGTGGATGACCAGCAGAAAAACAATGGTAATAAACTGAGGGATTCCACATTTTTCAAAAGCCAATGAGATCCAGCAGCCATAATGAAAATGGAGAAGATATACTTTATTTAGCAATTTGAGGACTCTCAAAAGTGTATTATGCATAGAAAAAATAATAAAGGATCCTTTCACAATGATGATTGACATATGGTTCTTACAAGGCAACAGTCACAGCAATTACAGATGTGAAAACAGAAGATGCTTTTAGTATCATCTAGAGGATAGGCGAGGGATGAATTTTGTCTGTTGAGCTACTTTTAGAGCTACTCAAGATTTAGTGAAGTTTGCTCAACAATTAGTCAAACATCACAAGCTAAAATTGAGTATTATTAATTACCCGTCAAGTTCTACTAGAAGTTGATTGATGAAAGCCTCATGGTCCTGCTTTTTAGTGTGAATAAATTTTCCACGGACACCAGCAAAGAGGTCAAAATCCTCCACAAATATAATAACAGGTGCCTACATGATAGAAAACAATCAAATAAAATCCCCCTAGTCAGGTAAGGAGGATATGTAATATGACAGTCAATGTCCAATACAACATCATAAATAACAATGAGAATGTGTGTGTGTGTGTGTGTGTGAACAAGAGAGAGAGAGAGAGAGAGATAGAATGGTTTATAATGTAGGAAAGATAGACAGATGGAAGTCTCTCTAATGCTAGGTAGTCTAATGGAGAAATTTGCACGAAATTGTTGAAATGATAGGTCAAATCCACCAGCATAATGGTGACAAGAATTATACACTGTATATATGCATTCAAACTAGCAGAAGATTAGACCATTTTTGTACAACAGTGCCCAGTTAGATGGCAGACATGTGCATAGCATCCATCTATTTAATTGATCAAGTTAGGATGACATAATGATAAATAGGGGCCCTTAAATGCCATGTATATAAGATGATACTAATCAGGAGAACAGATTTTAAAATCAGTTACAAATCAACATCAGAATACTCTCAAAATCACCCAAAAGAAATGTCAATCAACAAGAGGGATATCAGGGAGCAACCAAATCCCGAGCTGTCTGAAACAGCTCCCTAACATTTGATGCACTTTGGCCAACCCACAGACCAGGCTCCAACTGCTGAGCTTCAACTTTGACAACAGGCACTCTTGCTTCAGCTGCTATAGCCAAAGCTAGAGATGTTTTTCCCGTACCTCTCTCACCTACAATAAGAACCCCCTGCAGTATAGATAGGGAAGACAAATGCAGATAAAGTTAAATATTTCACCAGTTTATTCTTGAAAGGAAAAAAGAAAAATTTCCAAAGCAAGTCATCCAGCATGAAGTCCAGACTACTACATAAAGTAGGATAACATCGAAGCTAAGACATATGAAGTTTCTAGGCCATCAATTATGGACAATACAAATGCATATATAAGGTTAATATATTTAACCATAACAGATACTGATGGTGAGTTGCACACACGTACTTGGCTATCTGGAAACTACCCAAAGAATAGAACATGTGAGAAGATCCATCACTTATCCAGGGAAATCCATGAATGAAAATGATAACAATGATGTTTCCCTCTCATTATAAATTTGTATAACATATTTTAAAACAACTATACAACAAAATGACCCTCCAAAATACCATGTCTCCATCGTTTTGACTTGAATAATTTTTCTATGGTCTGCAGGAGGTAGGAATAGGAAACGGAGAAGAAAGGTACAAATATTCTATGAGATGCCTCTGGCAACACCTACATGCATTAACAGATCATCCAACAATGAAATCCATGCAGCAAGTGCCTTAATGAAAACATACCCGAGGTGCACGAGCACCCATTTCTTGAAATGCACGGGGGTTTTGTAAAAATGCTACAACTTCATTAATCTCCTCTCTCATGGAATCAATACTAGCAAAATCCTTCAATGGAATAGGCGGGTTTTTTACCCTCTGCAGAAAACCATGCATCCCATTAGATTTGTTTTTAGAAACACTAAATAAATTAATAGGAAATATTCAGCAGTGACTGCATACCTTCATTCCATCAAAAGCAGTTCTAATGGGATCAATCCCAGCCTTCTTCTTCCTTTTAATTTTTCTGACCTTATATTTTAAGTATGCCTTCTGCAAGAGAGAGAGAGAGAGAGACTATTTTAATGAGCTGAAGATAGAATGGACTGTTTCAGTTGACTATATTGCATACTGAGACCCCTAAAATGGAAGTGATGCCTCAAAGACTGAACTAACAAACAAAACAAATACCCATTAGTTAGTAGCAAGAGTAAACTAGACAGCAACAATTGCACCACAAAGTTTGAGCTTAAGTCAATAGACAAATGATTCATTCCCCTACATAATTACTAGATGTTATACACAGCCAAATAAAATTATAGATGTCAAGTAGCATGAGTTTAATATGTTGCATGCACAAAGATCCTGAACAAGAATTGGAAAGAGATTTGTATTGGAACCAGAACAAAGTCATACCACTCGCCGCAGCTTCTGCAGATTTGGATTTTTACGTACAGGTCCATATCCAAGAAATCTTGGAACTTTTCTCCTCAAAAAGCGGAAGACATGAAACAGGACAAATCCATATATAGCACTTCTAATAATAAACCAGAAAAACCATTGAACACCATCAGTTTTCCTGGACTTAAAGCTCATTTCTGCCTCAGACTGCCATTTCAAGTACCAAGTTGACCCAACAGCTTGATCTATTTCCTCTGGCCATGCCATTCCCAACTGCATCCTGACCTGTAAAACATCAAATAAAGCCCAATAAGGTAATCTGAAGCTTCACTGGCAAACTAAATTACTTATTAGAAAGAATCTGAACAGGTAACAGTCAGGTTTTAAAATAATTACCGGATAAGGTATCAGAAACTCCACAATTGGAAAAACGATCACCATCGCTATGTCGTCATTTATGTTTCTCACTTTTTCAACAACCCAATTTCTTGCATATGATGCAACCTTCGTGTTCCACAATCCAATCAGACATTGATGTGACAACCTCATTGCCAACATAAACTGTTGCTGAAAATTTAACTCTGAGAGAGGAATCCACATAAGTTGAACAACTGTGGGAACACCACAAGCAAGCATCTTCAAGTAGAGACCATCAAAACCTCCAAAATCTTCAAATAGCATTTCAAATCCCTGGGATGAATGTGTGATAATAAGAGAAATGATCAAGAGGAGCATTAAAAGAACCTTCAAGAGAAAAAGGAGTTACCCTGATATCAACATAATACTCCTTGGCATCCCCTTTCAGAGTGAGGTACATAGCACCCCAATCATGCCTGATTCGTGCACTATCAACAAGCTTCTTGGATACAGCATAAGGTACAGCTATTGGGTCAATTTCCCACCTACATTTCTCTTCATTGTACCAGGTCTTTGATACCACTCTATCCCGATCTAGAAGTATTTGTTCCTGCATATTTGACCACAGAAGGATACCAGCATTAAGATAAGGGAAAATGATGAGAATGTTGTGATAACAGTACAAGCAAATGCAAGTTTGTTTTAAAAGTTATCTCCCATAGGATGATAGCATAAAAACCTATCACATGCATAAAATAGGTGGTATGCGGCATGCTTGCACCTATACAAGTACCTTGAGTGCAAATGAAATGGCCCACAAACATAATTATGATCCCAAATTTGAAGGAGCACAAACACTAAGAAAGCACCAGATGCTGTCTCTGGGATATAAAAGTAAAACTACAGAATGTCACTGATCATTTGGTACCTGTCTCTGAGCAACATATCTTTTACCAAAATCAACATCTTCTAATAACTTTCTCTTGAGATCTGCCTTAGCCTCTTCCCGCCATCTTTTCCATCCCTGATACAAGTGAAGGCTGATGGCTTTAGGAACCACAACCTCCTTATCTCCAAACATCCACTTCAGCTTAACATCAGGAAAACCCTTAACAACCTCATCATATGGCACATTTACAACAAAGTGCTTTTCGTCACCAAATTTCTTCATCTTTCTTCTAATGCAAACTTCCAGGTTTTTCTGAAGCTCCCTTGATTCCTTAAGGCCTTGCCCTATATGATGAGCAAAATCCACTAACTCTTGATCAAAGAGAGGTCTAAATCCTTCAATTTCCATGACTCTAGGTAAAAGCATTTGCTCCATGTAATTCCTTTGAGCACTCTTCAGATCTTTCTGAATATCATCTTTAGAAAGCCTGGTGATTGAGTTTGCCTGCACACTGCATGCAGATTGTAGGCATCCCAGTAAAACACTTCAACAGACAAGTTTCATTCTGGGATCTTTTGTTGCTAGAAAAGTAATATTGGCTTAAAGCAGTGATTTCCAACACATTAATATAGGCTACTGTATTTGGATCCAAAAATTACACTGCAGGCAGAAAGCTCATTGCTTCAAACAATAGCATGCTACTGCTAGAAACAAGACAGGAGTTAGACCAACCATTTATAGTGAGTTTGATCTAGCAAATGCCTCATTCCACATGTTGAGAACAGACATCATCACATGAGCAACAATAAAATTGGACTCAGTTGCTTACCTGTCAATGATACTCTTACGCTGCAACTCCACCTTGAACCTCTCTATCAATGCCTCACATTCCCTCTCAATGTAACGGATCTCCCTGACCCCAATGCTCAAGGCAGATGTCTCTTTCCTCGAAATCTTATCCTCAACTTCTCCAACGCTCTCCCAAATACCACTATACTCCTCTTCCAGTTTGTCTAACTTCTCCTCAACCTTCTCAGCTCTTTCCTTCTCTCCTTTTGCCACAAGTTTCTCATATCCTCTTTTCAGTTTCAGTGCCTCATCGATGATTTCTTCTGACCTCTTAACTAAACTCTCCTTCTCTCTCCACAACACTCTCAGATCCTCATAGAGAACCCCCATTATCTCCTCTTGCAATTCTGCCTTCTTCACCTTCACCGCCTTCATGGCAGCATCCAACCTGTCTACGCTCTCATTTCCCCTCTTAATCTCCCCCATACATCTCAACACTGCTGAAACCGTTTCCAGCAATCTCCTTGTGCAGCTCGTGTATTCATGCCCCTTTGAAGCAGATAAATATGCTTCCTCTCTTTCATTCAACTTCAGCTCCGTGGCCACAGGAGCGGCAATGGCCGGGGCTTGAATTCTTTGAATTGGGGAGAAATTAACAGCGATACAGAAGAGCACACAGGCAATGGGATTGCCTAATTGTTTGAGAATCGGGGTCGAGCTCGTAGAAGCCTCAACGAGCGGCGTTCCTCCTCCTACGGAGCGTTCTGAGCTTCCGTTGCGTTCCCAAGAGCAGTGTGTACGGGAGCGACAGGTGACTGCTACCCGCCGCAAGAGTCTCTTGTTGCATTTCGATTGGGATAGCAAGCGGCGCCCCGGGGAGAACGAGATGAAGTAGAAAGGAGAGATATGATGAGGCTGGGAAAGGGGGAGCCCAGCGGAGGGAGCTGAGATGCAGTTCATGAGGTTGAACTCAGTGAGTCAGGACAGAGGTCAGAGATCAAAGAGAGGCAGAGCTGACCTCCATAGCAATCCGCCTGAGCTCCGGTGAGGATGGCTGAATCGGTAGAGGTTTATCTGGGATTTCTATGAAGAGAAGGAAGAAAGAAGATGGACGATGAAGCAGACAACGGTGCGTTTCCGAGCTCCGGGCACAAGCTGTAACGGGCCGCTTCGTTCGTCGTTCAACTGCCCGGTAGGCCCGAACACAATGGGAGGCCTGAAAAATGTGCCAAGCCCTTTGAGCTGTGCCCCCGGCCCAAAATATCGGGCGGACTTAGAAAGGCACGCTTGAAAATAGCATAATATAAAATTAAATGTGTTCGAGTTAAATAATAATACACTTGTATAACTTAATAAAATATTATCAATTTAATTTAATATATTAATATATTTTATTTATTTAATTATATATATTATTAATTTAATTTATAATATAAAGTATATTAAAATTTATTTGTTATATTCAATTATAATAATCTTATTATCATAATTATAAATAAATATTTTAATTACATTATTATTATTATTATATTATCTATCGATAATTTTTTTATACATATAGTTTAAATATAGCACAAAATAAATTACAAGGGTTCATGAATTCATAAGTTTGACCTAGGGTTTAATGGTTCGAACTCTATGTTTAATAAATAATATTATCAATAAATTGACATAATATTATAATTTATAATAAAAATTATTAATATAGTCATTATATTAATCTTAAATTCAACATAAAATATAAATATAAATCTAGTAAAATAAAATAAGTACATTATAATATATTTTAATTTTTAATTTTTAATTTTAAGTTAGTCGATTTTTTTACCGGTTCAATTGGGTTCACTAGTTTAATCGGAAACTAGCCGATTCAATTGGATTTGACCTAATTTAAAGTGTAATTACATTATTTATGAGAACCGAACCGGGTGAGTAGTCGGTTCTATTCGGTCCGGTTCTAAAACTATGCTTTAGGGTGCACCTTTTCCATTTTTATCCTTTTAGCCGAGGAATCCATTCCAATGCCCGATCCATGCATCCACCAATAATTAATAAAATGCAAATAATACAAAAACCAAAAATAAAGAATAAAAATAATTGTTCGTCAGCGTCGTCGCAATTTAACGCTACCAAAAAATAATTAATAAAAAAATTCATTAGGTAATTTACGGTGAATATTTAATCAGACTTGCCCTACTTCTTCTTCTCCTCTCTCACTTTGTTATTTTTCACAATTTTCAGATTTTCGGTTTTAAAATTAAAAATGTGTACGAAGCATCACGGGGTTTCCCTCCTTGAGCAGGAGGCCCGGTGCCCTTTGGTGCCTCGCGCCAAGCCCTAGTCTTCTTTGGTGAGTACTTCTTCACTTCCAATCATAGTTTTTTTTTGTGTCCGACGACTACTATTCTTCTGGGTACTGATCGATCGACGATTTCTGCACCGTTTATGGGTGATTTAGCTCACTTTCTGTTCATTGCTATACTATTTTTATATTTGGAACTTAAGCATTGAGAAGGGATCTTTGAGTCGATTGATTTTTCTTCTGGTAGCTAGTGTAGATTGATGTCAGTTCGTGGAAGGACTTATTGATTGATTGCTCGTAGGTCTCATAATTTCATTTATGCCCGTTTCATTTACTTGCCTGTGTTATTTTTAAATTGAGTATTGCATGTATAGGTTGGCATTTCGATGGAATTAATCTTCTGTAAGCTTCATGGTTTGTTTTGGGCCGCTTAACTTAGTTTGGGGTCACTTGAGCTGCTTGGACATAGGTACTTGGGAGTTGTAAGGATTTTCAAAATGAAAGGTCTTTTCAGATAATGTGTGCCTTTGCACGTAGGGACTTATTCTGGGAATTATTATCAGATATGTGGATGACTGGATTACTTATTTGGAAATTGCTTGCATTTGTGAGTTTTCAAGATTACTGGGATCCGAGTGCAATCAATAATTTGGAGGAATTTTGGGGCTATTTGAGATTGTGGGCTTGTAATGAGGTTCATGGGCAGCGCAGGGGTTCATTAGATTTTTGGTGTGATTTCCTGTGCCTTGGCCATGGACTTGGAGCTTCCTTTCTGATAGAAAATATGGAGAAACATATGGGGTCAAGAAGTCTGAGGATAGAAATTTTGAGCATTTGATGTTACATTTATCTTCTTAAGGTGGATTTTGGATTTCAGGGGAATTGTAGGCTCTAAGGCAATCTGAGGTCAAGGTTTGTTCTGGGAATTTTTGGGTAGTTCATTGTTGAACTACAATTTGGTGTAATTAAGGTCTAAGGTCATTAATGGGCCATTGAGCCTTGGTTTTTATGAAGATATCAGGAGACCTTGTGTATGTGGCATATCCAAGAGTTGTCCCCTGGTATGGAGGAATCCAAATTAGTATTTTCAAAATTTTGTTATGGCTAGGGTATCAATGAAATCAGATACGGATGTATTCTTAGGTTCTCAACAATCTTAGGTGATTTGAGATCTCAGTTCACTTTTGTTTCCTGGGGGTGGTGGAAGGGAAGGTTTCCTGGGAGATGTTCCAACATTCAAGTGGACTCTTTCACCCAGATGAAGCTGAGTCTCTATTTGAATTGGTGTTTTTGGGGATTCTTGGATCTTGGGATATAAGGGGGTTTAGAGTATTGGGATTGTCTTTTTAGTCAGGGCATTTTGAAGGTTATATGCTGCTTTTCATGTTGGGAGCTTTCATGATTCTGGGAGTTTTGGCATTTCTAGGATGACCTAAGTTGGGTGGTTTTCCTTATGTTATTTCCTAGGATCAAACTTAGTTTTCAGGCCATTATCAAGGCCAGTGTTGTTTTAGGGTTTCGATACTTTTTAAGGCCATATGTATCTTCAAAGCGCTTCAAGGAGAGTAAAATAGATTAGGCGTTCTCTTTTGGACTTCTGCAATGAAAGAGATAGCGATACTTAAATTGCTTATATGAATTCTCCATTAGTGCATAACATGCAGAATTCATTAAACTTATCATTTTGTCATAAGATGTAGCATGGTTTTTCTAGGTAATTGTGCTATATTGTATTGCTAGCAGAAATACATTTTTAAGGGTATGGCTGTGTTTTTGCTTTTGAAATTGAACAAGAAGAATGTGATTTATATGAAATAACATGCTTATTAATCAATTTTGGTAGGTGTTTATTTATGAGGAATGACCTATTTGATTAGCACTGAATAAGAAAATGGAGGACAAACCTAATGACCAAGAAGAAATTCAGAGTGTGTCTAGTGGTTCTTTGATTGAATCAGAAGATGATGGATCACTATCATCTGAAAAAAACGAAGAGATAGACGAGGAATTGCATCCCCAGGCAAGTCCAATTTTGCTCTTATTTTGCTTTGGTTGGCATGTTGTTTGGGTTTGGAAACAATACTTTAGAGATAAATACCTTTTGCTAGTCCTCAAGTATGTTGCTACCGTGCACATTCTCTTCTTACAGGAACCTTTAACTGAACAAGAAATAGAGGATCTGATTGCTGAGTATTTAGATGTCGAGAGTAAGGTACCCAATTCTTTTTGCTGAAATCTGGTTTCTGTCCCTGATATCATCTTTTTTGTTTAACATTTTCCAATTCCTTGTATGGATAGGCTGCAGAGGCCCAGGAATCTCTTGAAAAAGAGTCTCTTGGAAAACTGGAAAGTGAGGTCAGGGAAGAGTTAGCACAGTCTTTGAAGGGGGATGAGGTAAAATGTTTTTCTTTGACTGTGCCTGTATATGAGTTTTATTTGTTTTCTTCTTTAAATTACTGACTGTTATGTCTAGTTGGAGAAAGCTGTTGCAGATGAAATGAATACTTATAAAGAAGAGTGGGAAGCTGCACTTGATGAGCTTGAGACGGAAAGTGCTCACTTATTGGTATGTAAAGATTTTGGATTTATTACCTCTCAGATAAAACTGAATGCGGACCTCATTTATGGTTAATTATCTTTTGTAAGAAAAGAAAAGATGTACCTTAGTAATGATCAAAGTATTAAATTTGGTCGGGTGGCATTGAATGGTCAACATACTACCAAGAATGGTAAGAAAGTCAGATGGGTACTTTTGCACTGAATGTAGCCTTGTTGTCTCATTGCTTGGATTTATTTTATCTAATCAGGAGCAACTTGATGGTGCTGGAATAGAGCTGCCAAGTCTTTTTAAATGGATAGAGAGCGAGGCTCCAAATAATTCCTCGACTGAAGCTTGGAAAAAGAGGACCCATTGGGTTGGGTCTCAAGTTACTAATGAAGTAACAGAATCGGTGGCTGAGGCAGAGAAGCACCTCCAAAGCATCAGACCTTTAAGGAGGTATGATGCTGTGTTTGACTACTTTTAATGGCTTAACCATCTAGGCTGTTTAAGTGGTTGAAGGAGCAGATTGAGGTGCCTTAGGTTTCATTATATTGCCTCTTATTTTCATTTATGTGGATTTTGTGTAGAGGTCTAACTTGCTTGAATCCATGCATCTGTAGTCTGCTTGGCCAACCATTGGCTAAAATCTGCAAAATATTATTGCTGATTTAAGTGACCATGGTTGTCAAAAGTGATGCCTTGATGGAGGCATAGTGCAACAAGGCCTTTGCACGACACCTTTACTGGGATGCAGTTAAGGCGCGATCTCTGCACTATTTTCTGAGGTGCAAGGAGCACACCTATTGCGTCCTAATGGAAACCTCATCGGGTCAATTTTTTGGGCTTTTTCTTTGTTGTGGGTTGATTTTTTGTTCTTTTGCTGGGTTATTGAGATGGCTCACTAATTATATTTTTAAAACAATAAAAAGGGAGAAGTTAAGGCATGATATATTTTAAGATGTGCTCCCCTCCAAGGTAGGAAGGTAGGTTATGATGTATTTGTTACCCACCTAGTCCTTAGAGATCATTTTTGGAGTCTCCATCACCCAAACTCTTAGTTTTTAAAAGATTTTGTTGGTTGTCTTTTTAATTAGATAGTGATATGTGAGGATTTAGTTCTCTATTGAGTTTTTGTTGTTATTACTGCATATAATTTGATTCTAATATTGCATATTGTGTTCTAAGAATAACATTCATATCATTTTTAAATGTGTGCCTTATTTCAATAAGAAACTTTTTTGGTCCTTGCTCCTTAGTCAAAATGAATTTGCACCTTGGGTGTGGCTTACACTTTTGACAGCCCTGGACTTAACTCAAGAACAAGCTCCATAACAGTTTATTTGATGTACTCTGTGGGTTCAGGAAGCATGGTAGAGTCTTAGAAGAGGGTGCAAGTGGTTTTCTTTGGAAAAAAATTGCAAGTGAAGGAACCAAAGAGGACATAGCAGATAATTCAGCTGTAGATTGGCCTTCATTGAACAAAATATTTTCTGAGGGTGCCACATCAAAAAATGCTGCTGTATTTGGCACCAAGCATTGGGCTTCAGTTTACTTGGCAAGCACTCCACAGCAAGCAGCTGAGATGGGACTAAAGTTTCCTGGGGTCGATGAGGTGACAATTATAAATGTGGATTCATATTTGTGTTCAATAAGTTTCTACTGTAAAGAGAACGCTTCATACAATTTTAAGGCAGGGATTGCTAATTTTGCTATTAACCGGTTGGTCAGTTGGTCTTGTTACTCTTGTTTTTCAGGTAGAAGAGATAGATGACATTGATGCAAACTCAAGTGATCCATTCGTTGCAGATGCTATAGCAAATGAGAGAGAAATGGTGCTTTCTGAAGTACAGAAAGGAAATTTCAAAAAGGTCCTTTGCTGTTCTTACCAATGTAATTTGAACAAGAAGTGAAAAAGTATATTTTCTTCATGCTTAAAGAGGGCATCATCTCATAACGGGTTATTGTCTTCTTGAGGGGTGCTTCGACAACATTAGCTGCATTTTTAGATGGAATAACTACAGAATAGAAATTATGGTATTTTGAATTTTCATTGCCTTTCCATTCCAGCAGCAAGTAAAGCAATTTCTTTTTGCTATATATGCAACAACCTCATTGAAACCAGTCAATCTAACAAAGTGACTCTTTTTAGAGATTGTCATCTCCATGCTTAAGTAGTATATTGTACTTCTGACATTTTATTCCTTTCTTGACAGGTTAAAGAAGAGGATGATGCAAATCTTGACCGTAAACTACAATTTCATTTGAAACAACAAAGACATAAGAAGAGACTGAAGCAGGTAATACAGCCATATATTTTTCCTATGATAATGTGTCCACATTGTTGTTGAAGTTAAAATAATAAGATCATAGGTTAGATGAATGATTGTTACACATTTCCTTTTGCACCCATCATAGTGTAGGGTCATCAGCCATAATATATTATGTGTTGTATGTTTTTGACAATACTTTTATTGCGAATTTAGTAATTGTATTTCTCCTTTTTCTGATCTTTCCTCTTTCCCCTGTTCTTAATGGAAGGTTATCAAGGATGAGAATGTTGTTGATCGAGATAATGGCAACCCAAATGGGGAAGACATCTGGAATGAGGAAAGGGACATTGAGAACACATCTTTGATTACTCCTTCAGACAATAGTTTGCCTGATTCAATCGAAACTTGGGGCCATAAGCGAATGAAAGAGGAGGATGAGGATCCTGGTGCAAACAATAAAAGGAGCCGAACTTTGAGTGTTGAATTTGGTGATCAGGCAGAGGATGTAAAGCATGGTATCAATAAGTCAATTGAGCTATCCATTTCAGAAGATCAGATGAAAGAACAAGTCAAAGTTAAATATCGTTGCACTGCATGTAGTGAAGAGACTGGAAAAGCGTATGCTCACCCTCTACTGAAGGTGATCGTTTGCATAAGTTGCAAATGTTTAATGGAGGAAAAGATGCATGTGAAGGTACGGTCATAAAAACATGTTTTAAATTGAGAAATGCAAGATAGAACTCTAGAACTAAGCTTTCCCTTTTCACCTTTATTTCCTTTATTCTGAGTGTTCCATCATTCTGAGTTGCTTAGTTGCCATGCTGTTACTTGAATAACTCTACTTATAAGTGTGATAATGGTATTTGAAATTTCTTGTTGATACTTTCCTTAAAGAAAGATAACTTTCTAGATTTATTTAGACATGGATGCTGCATGTATTTGGTTGTTGAAGACTATATTTTCTGGGTAAATAGAATATCAGGTAATTACTTTATGCATATTTGAAAAGATGTCTGTTTTGGGGAAACACATGAAAAGATGTCTCTTTTGGCAAAATCATGAAAACTTCTTTAAGAGAAATGTATCAAAAGATGATACTCGTAAGTTGTGTTAATAATTATCCCAAAGAAGAACTGCATTTACTGCTATTTGATTTGTTGTTACTGCTTAAGTTGCTATTGTGATATTTCTTTGTTAATTGATCAAGAAGGAAAATTTGAACTTATTAAGTCCTGTGACGATTGTGCTGACAAAATGCAATGGTGCAGGATCCTGATTGCTTGGAGTGCTATTGTGGATGGTGTGGCCGAAGCAGTGATTTAGTTAGCTGCAAGTCATGCAAACAATTATTTTGCACTAGTTGTATTAAGAGAAACCTTGGTGAAGAATTTTTGTCTAAGGTCCAAGCCTTGGACTGGCAATGTTGTGGTTGCTCTCCTAGTGTTTTGCAAAAGTTGACACTAGAGTTAGATGAAGCCATGAGATCTAATAATATTGAAGTATCCAGCTCTGACACTGACTCAGACACATCAGATTCAGGCATTGATACTGAAACAAGGTGAGCTGCCTTCATAAATTCTTCTGGATATAGTCCTTGAAGATACTGATCTGCATTAATTCATGTCTTATGAACATTTTCATTTCAGTATGTGAGGAGCTCCCTAATCAGCTTCTTATGGAAGAATTTGCCTGTTCATGATTTTTTTTTTAAATCAAAATTTGCTTTAAACCTTCCACACTTTTTTCAAGTAACTTCTGCGCTAGCTTTTTGCTCTACTGGGAACTGGAAACCTATTCTTATATCATGTTTAAGGTCTGTAGATTGACTTATGAATGTTGTAATCCCCTTTGTGCTGAACATCATGATCTTTTAGTATCTATTAAGAACTGGACCAATAATTGTAATAAAGTCATTATGAATGATATATTAAAGGCAAAATGCAGGGAAAAACATCTTGTAGAACCTTGCTTAGGCATCATATATTAAAATAGAAGATTCCACAAATTGTCTGGTACTTTAGCATCCTTTTGCTTAATAATGATAGGATTTTGCTGATAGATTTCTTTAAGTTACCCCTTTAGGAATAGCTTCCATAGTTGTCGATATGTTCCAGAGAAGTGATTCCATTGCCAAGTACTTCTCCTTGGATGGAAGTCAGTAGTTTTAAGTATATTATTCGTTTCCTTATTTGAGCTATGAGCATTAATTTAACATTGTATGTATATTTCATTTTTCCAGATTAATTCTCATTGTAATCTTATTTATTTAGGTCAAAGAAGAGGCGTAAAAGGAAAATCCGACGAATACTTGAGGATGCTGAATTAGGTGAAGAAACCAAGAGAAAAATTGCTATTGAAAAGGTACTTAATTAACACAAGATTGTTCAGTGAAATTGAGCATTGAGCTGACTATTTCCTATATGTTTACTATTCATAGGAACGCCAAGAACGCCTGAGATCTCTGCAGCAGCAATTCTCTGCAAAATCAACCACAGTGGACTCTATAACCTCTGATTGGAGTTCTTCAGATGGTACTGGTGTTGATGTTCTTGGTGATGCAAACACAGGTTATATTGTGAACGTTGTAAGAGAAAGGGATGAGATGGCTGTAAGGATTCCTGCTAGCATTTCGGCTAAGTTGAAAACTCATCAGGTTTCCTTTTTATTTCTGCACTACATGTGTTTTCTTCAATTAATTTGGCTGAACTGTGTGAGTTGGATTCTTGATGGGGCAGACTAGTGGTTATTAGTTTAGAACAGTAGATGGTGGATTGAAGTTTTTCTGCTATTTTTGTTAGAGCTTTTAATTTCATACATTCATAACATTTGTCCATGTGTTTTTGCAGGTCGCAGGAATTAGATTTATGTGGGAAAATATAGTTCAGTCAATCGGAAAAGTGAAATCTGGGGATAAAGGTCTTGGTTGCATTCTAGCACACACCATGGGCCTCGGTAAAACACTGCAGGTATCATTTTGCTTATTCTGACTCCTCTGACTCTATTCATTGTGGAGGGTCCTAGCTTTTTTCAATTGGTTGATGGATTCCTCCTTTTGTGGGCCTCTGTTTTGCTAATAATAGGTTATAGCTTTCCTATACACTGCTATGAGAAGAGTTGACTTGGGACTCAGAACTGCTTTAATTGTGACACCTGTGAATGTTCTGCACAACTGGAGGCATGAGTTCACCAAGTGGGCCCCTTCAGAATTCAAGCCTATCAGGGTCTTTATGTTAGAAGACGTTTCAAGGTCTGATAACCTACTTCTGTGCTATCATAGTTCCATTATGTGGCATCTCACTGGTGATTTGAAATTATTAACTTGACTGTGTGATCAATACTAGAGAACGGAGAGTAGAATTGCTTGCAAAGTGGAGAAGGAAAGGTGGTGTATTCCTAATAAGCTATACTGCATTTCGAAACTTATCTGTTGGAAAAAACATCAAGGACAGAACTGTTGCCAGAGAGATCATTTCTGCACTTCAGGTGGTGATGACATGATCTATTCCTTTATATGCTATATACCAAGTTCTCCTTGATTGAATATCTTATCAGGACTAGGATGTTTGTTGGTTCATTCATGTTGCACTTCCCCTGGATGTTTTTATTATACAGGATGGACCTGATATACTTGTCTGTGACGAGGCCCATATGATTAAGAATACTCGTGCTGATACAACCCAAGCCCTAAAACTAGTGAAGTGCCAGAGACGAATTGCATTAACTGGGTCACCGCTTCAAAACAACCTCATGGAATATTATTGTGTAAGTCCACCAAATTGATGTAATATATGACAAATATTTTTTTTGTTTATTGTCTTTTTTACAATGTTTTGAACTTCTAAACAGATGGTCGATTTTGTTAGAGAAGGATTCCTGGGAAGCAGCCATGAATTCAGAAATCGGCAAGGCTTCTTCTCTCAGATATCTCCTGGAGTTTCCTTTCCTGCTAGTTTTTTTTCCCCTTCTGCTGATATAATTATTCTATTTTTCTTTATGCAGCTTCCAAAATCCTATAGAGAATGGGCAACACACTAATTCGACATCTGAAGATGTTAAGATAATGAACCAGAGGTCTCATATCCTTTATGAAGAGCTTAAAGGATTCGTCCAGAGAATGGATATGAGTGTGGTTAAGAAGGATTTGCCACCAAAAACTGTTTTCGTCATAGCTGTAAAGCTCTCTCCGTTGCAGCGGAAGTTGTATAAAAGGTTCCTCGATGTGCACGGGTTCACGCATGGTAGGGTTTATAATGACAATATTAGGAAGAGGAGTTTCTTTGCAGGATATCAGGCCTTGGCCCAGGTATATGTGTGTATATTTTCAATTTCATATACCACTCTCTATCATGAATGTAATATGGTATCTCTTTCTACTACATTACCGTTGCATTTGAGCATAGTTTCAATTTTCTGGAATCTATATCCTCCCGTACACCCAACTTTACTTGTATTAAATCATTCTTTCTGCCTACATGTAAACATGTTGCTAACATAACTTCTAAAAGAAATGTAGTTTCAAATGCAGAAATTCTTAGTTGCATGCAAATATCTGCTTGCCTGGATGGTTGAATATTTATCGATCAAACTCTAATTAAATTAGGTGCTTTTAATTGTAACATTGCATAGTAAATGAAAATCTTGCCTCAGTGTGTTCAATTTATGTATTTCTTTTTTACATCTATGTTCTTCCTGCTTGGTTTTCTGCAAGTTCTGCCTGACATCTTTCATTAGAAATACCCTTGATGGATTTTGTTTCCTTCGTTGAAGAAACTATCCATTTGTTCATTCAGTTTGCACTTGATTTATTTACATATAATATTCCAGTGATGAAAGATGGAATCACTCTACTTGTTTCTGGTAGATATGGAATCACCCTGGTATCTTGCAACTGACAAAAGAAGATCGAGACTATGTCAGACGTGAAGATGCTGTAGAAAACTTTCTTGTGGATGATAGTTCTAGTGATGAAAATGCAGAATTTAATGGGATTAATAAAGGTCCTCCCTCTTTTTCTGACCTTTTTTTTTAATTTTTTGTTGGAGTACCTACATGCATAGTTTTGTGGATTTAATACATTAAACTTAATTGATACCAGCTTTGACTGAGAAACTTCAAATGCTTTTCTTTGTTTTTTCCATTACTCTTTTTTATTAAAAGAGCTGCTTCTGATACTCTCTAAAATTTGATTATTTCTGTGCAAAACAGAGAAACCAAGCACTACAGATAATGAGGGATTTTTGAGGAAGGTATGACACTAGTAACTTGCCTTGGTAGTGTTTCTTTTTTTGATAAGTGAAATTCATTGCTATAAACCTTGACAAAATGATTTACAAAAGATCCCCAATTGATAGGAAAGATACAAAAGTGCTTGCCCTCATCTTTTGTTTAATCTTGGGGATGGCCACTAGTCTAAGTTGAACAAGATCTAAAATCCTCTTTAATTTCAAAATGCTGCACCCTTTGCAATTTGAAAACTCTCAAGTTCCTCTTGAACCATATGCAATACATTTAACAATTAACCATTAGCTTATAAATGATCGCATCTAGGTTATTGCCCCCCCATCTCTGAATAGCTTCCATAAGTTCATCTTGCCAATTACTTGCTGCTCTATTTTGCCCCAAGTTACATAATAGCATCTCCCATAATCCTTTAGTAACCAAGCAGCCAAAGAAAATGTGCTAACGAGTCTCAGGCAAATGTTCACAAAATATACATCAAGAGGAAAGTTGAGAGTTCCACATAGAAACTCTGTCCATTGTGCTCAACTTGTTCCAGCAAGCCATCCAAATGATTGTGGACACTCTTGGAATATGTCCTTTAAACAAACCACACTATTACCAACTTATTTCTTCCCTTTTCGGTTTAATGCCTTGATAGTGTTTCATAATGAGAGTGTTCAAATTCTGTTCTGCTACGTGTTTTCTTTTTTTTTTTTTAAATTAATTATTCTGTTCTGGTATGTTGTTGACTGTGAAACCTTGGCCAATATCAATACCTGAAGGCAGATGGAAGATCTTTCCTTTGAAGTATAAGATACATCTAATGATTTCTCTAGGTGCTCTACTAAAAAAAAAAAAATCTTGAGATGCTATGCTGAAAAGTATGATTATTGGAATGCTAAGTTTTTTCCCACCTGCTTGCAAAGCTGATGCTTTTGATAATTTTTATTTTCCAGGATTGGTGGAATGATCTTCTTCGTGAAAATGATTTTAAAGAGACTGATTACAGTGGGAAAATGGTCCTTTTGCTGGATATCTTGACCATGAGTTCTGATGTGGGTGATAAGGCTTTAGTTTTTAGCCAGAGTATCCCAACACTTGATCTCATAGAGCTGTATCTTTCAAGGTTATCTCGGCATGGAAAAAGAGGCAAGTTCTGGAAAAGGGGTAAAGACTGGTACAGGTGCGTGCAGTAGCAGCAAATGTCTAAGGTGTAGTTCACTATGTTCTTAGTATGTATTGCTTTCTGATATGGTAAATTTAATTCTCTGTCTTGTGTCTTGTGGAACAGACTTGATGGAAGGACTGAGAGCTCGGAAAGGCAAAAATTGGTGGAAAGGTTTAATGAGCCCTTGAACAAAAGGGTGAAATGCACTCTGATTTCAACAAGAGCAGGATCTCTTGGGATCAATCTTTATGCAGCTAATCGTGTTATCATCGTCGATGGTTCTTGGAATCCAACCTATGATCTTCAGGCTATCTATCGAGCTTGGAGGTGGGCTTTAACTACTACTAGATGGAATGTCTATCACGATTTTTATTTATTTGTAATTCCCTTTTTGGCTAATATTTTGCAGATATGGCCAAAAAAAGCCCGTCTTTGCTTACCGACTGTTGGCACATGGCACAATGGAAGAGAAAATATATAAGCGGCAGGTAACAAAGGAGGATTTTTATGCTTGGATTTATTAAATTTTCTAAAATGGGAATCAATTTGTTTGGTATACTCTTTGAAGGTAACAAAAGAGGGTCTTGCTGCAAGGGTAGTGGATCGGCAACAAGTACATCGGACTATCTCCAAAGAGGAGATGTTGCATCTTTTTGAATTTGGTGAAGATGAGAACCCTGACACTGTTACTGATATGACCTTTCAAGTTGGAAACACTTTGCTAAAGCAGAGGTCTTCCATGGGGAGCTGCACGTCGGATAAACTTATGGAAAATTTACTTGGAAAACACCATCCCAGGTAGCATTTTAAACATCCTGCTGCCCATTGCATAACATGCTAATTTTTCTTGCTTCTTGGGATCTTCTCTGTTGAAAGAGTGTTGATGTTCATTGTTGGCACGACACTTGTAATGGAGCTTCTAGGATGAATGGTTGAAGTGTTTAAATGTTTTTTGTCATCAAGCTGCTTGCAAACCTCAGGATAAATGGTCCCTCTGTTAAATAACAAAACTGATTATGCCTTCATCCACAAATATCTTAAGCTGTTGAGATAGCTGGCATTGCTCTTCAGGCATCAATAGTTGGGTCATGTCTAACTCCGGGGATTGAATCTTGGTAGTCAGTACAAGTGAGGACATTGTTAGATATTAAATAGAATGGCCAGCCTTCGTTTGATAATCTCAAGTTTCTATAACAGTTGGTAGTCGTCTTCCTAATTGATTAAAACAGAACAGTACTAGAGCATCTTGTTTTGAGTCTTGGTAAATCCTATGATCTCATTTCTTATTCTTATGCTGTTCTATTTTGTTCAATTCCAGTCTACGCTTGGAAGGCAGTATTACATGTAGTGTAATTTCAAACTGTTTTACCTTAGGTTAAAGTTCTGCCCATTTAAGCTATTCTAGTAAAACTGCTTAATGCTCTCCATGGGTTATTCTTGCTATTTTTAGGTGGATTTCCAATTATCATGAGCATGAAACGCTTCTGCAAGAGAATGAAGAGGAGAGGCTATCCAAGGAGGAGCAAGACAAGGCCTGGGAGATGTACAGGAAATCCCTGGAGTGGGAGGAAGTTCAACGAGTCTCCCTGGATGACTCTGTTCCTGAGAAGCCCCCCTTCACAAACAACACCCCAGCACCTCGTACCAAAGAAACCAACGGAGATGGCCCCTTGCTGACCAAGAACACATTAAGGAACCGGTTTGTGCATAGGAAATGCACGAATCTCGCTCACCTTCTCACATTGAGAAGCCAGGGCACAAAGATTGGATGCAGCACTGTCTGTGGGGAGTGTGCCCAGGAGATCAGTTGGGAGAACTTGAACCGAGATGCTAAAGCCGTAAGGTGAAGAAACAGCAGCTTCAACCATATTCTTCTTCTGAGAATTAAAAATGAAAAAAGAAGATTCGGCCTGTTATCGTGTACCCCTTTTTTGCACATGATCAGATGATTCGGACTGTGGAAGATGGGGATATATAGGTGGCTGTATATGGTAAAGTGGGTTCTTTTGATTCGATGCAATTTACTGCCAAGGTCCTGCCCATGAGTATAGGGATGACTTAACTTTGATGTTCTTTTTTGTCACTTAATTTTTGGGTGTCAGCTGGGAACATAGGGCTTCTGCTACCTCTGTAACCCCCACAACCTCTTCTGGGAATATACTATTGATCCATACTGGCAAGGGCTTGGCATTTGTAAATTTTACTCGCAATAGGATGATATGTTGTTCTTTGGTTCTTATCCTCTCTTCCTTATGTTTGATGAACTGGAATGGAATTGAATTAATAATAAGTAGGATGGACTGGGATGAGGACTGAGATGGGATAGAACAATTCAAAAAATTTGACCAAAGTTTCATCCGATTTGTGTCGGTTCCCTCTCGGAACTGTGCAGCAGCTCCGTTGGCTCAGCGCTATCTCTATTATGTCCCATTTACATATGCATAGCCTCTCTGTTCTGAAAGTGCCTTCAGTCTTTCCTTGGCTGCCTTTAGATTTCGCTCCTTCACTTCTACTGTCGCCTCGAGGTTTGCAATCTCTTTCTCCAACTCACCGAGATCAGGATTTTCGCTGGGTTTCAGCTCCTCGGGCTTTACCTGAGGATGGTAATCGGTTATTCCTACGTAAGCAGAAGCCTGGTACTAATCTTTATCAACGCTAGAGCAAAATTTAGTTGGAAATGGACAGTTCGTAGAAGAGCCAGTAGTTTTAGAGGATGTGGACTTACAGTGGGAATCACACATTCAATGTGAGTTGTATACAAGCATTCTGCACATCGATAGACGCCGTGGTCTGGATTCCTGATCTCCTCACAGTATTGATCATCGGGCCTTCCATCGACATATCTATCAAAGAGGACCAGTGGATGATACGGGTGGCATTCGTGCTCAACTCTTGGCGGCAAAGGGAGACAATCATGGTGAATGTTAAAATTGCATGGGACGCAGCGGTAGAGGTCCCTGGTACAACTTTTGCCACAGCAATTGCAGTACAGGCGGTTGGTTTTATTACTGATTGGAAGATAGGCCAGTCGGTGCTCGTGGCGCTCGTGCTTCAGAGTCGGCTTCCGAGAAGCACATTCCATATCCAAGTAGAACTCACACTTGGTGCAGCAGAAGGTGAAGCCTTCTGATTTCTTATGACAGGCACTGCAGTAGAAGTACTCAGCAGGCGCCCGGGAGAGAAGAACAAGCGGATGCCATGGGTGAAATTGGTGTTCCAACTCTCGTGCTACTTCAGCACATTGCTTATGGAGCATGATCGTGCATCTTTGGCAGCAATAGGCTAGACCGGTCGCAGGTTCGCCACAAGCATCACAATTGACAGCATTAACACCCTCATTCGAGTGGACAAGTGTCATGGGATGAGGATGGGAAAAGTGTTGGATCTCGGAAGCGGTCCCTCCTTCAACAGCAGAAAGAGTTTGAAGGGCACATTGTGGGTCAAGGTCGAATTTACAGCTCTCGCAATTGAATGTCATACCATTGTAGCCCCGCAAGCAGCTCGGGCAATAGCACATCCCTCCATTGTAGGGTGCAGCTGCTTGCAAGAAGAGTGGATGCTCCTGATGGAGATGGTGCTTTATCTCTAGTGGAAGCTCCTTCGAGCATTCCTTGTGGATGAAGAAAACACAGTCAAAACAGCAGCAGACCTCACCTGATATCCTCAGCTGACAAGCCTGGCAGACAATGTTGTTCTCCATGATCACACGAAACTGTGTGAGCTGGTGCTGGTGAAAAGGACCTTCTACTGCTCCACAATTCGCCTCTTCCGGATCTTCAGATTGCGGGGGCAGAGTTGAAAGCGTACATTTTATGCAATGGTTGAGCTTGCACTCATCACATTGATACATGAAGCGGCTTCGGTAGCTGCAGACTCTGCACTCATGGCACTCTCCAAAATCGATAGCGAAATCAGCAACCAGAGTGAGAGGATGCTGGTGGTGAAAACGATGTTCCATCCCTCTGGGTAATTTAGCGCACGATTCGTGAAGCAAGAACATGCATTCACGACAACCGTAAACTCTGCCCAACATATGCAGCCTACAGGCTTTGCAGACGGACCCACTTTGTGTTGTCAGGAAGAAAGGAGAGAGGGGATGCTCATGAGCAAAATGTTGAATCCTCTCTTTCTCCTCCTCCCCCAGTTTATCCTCATCTGCAGGAGGCAGAGTCATAAATGCATCTATGGCAAACAAGTGAAATCTGCATCCATGGCAGCGATACCAACTGTTAGTGCCGTCGAGGGCAAGCAGATGTTCGGCATGAGCAGGATGCTGAATCTGGAGAGGCAACTCTATGGATGCACACGATTCATCGAGGAAGATGTCGCATTCTAGACAACAGTAGGCTGGGCCATGAAAAGGTTGAGTGCACAAGAAGCAACGGATATTGCAGTTCTCACTCAAATGTCGCAGGATCAAGGCATGTTCATGGATGGGATGCTGAAGACTGTCCGCCATCTCAATCAGAGCACGGGAGGGCTACTGGAAGACGGGAATTGGGAGTTCTTTAGCAACAAGCTCTGGAAAGTAGCAGGGAAGAATCCCTTCTGAAGATTGAATAGAAAAATAGATGCTGTGTATAAATGCATTTAATTATATGCACAAATCTCGATGCTTACAAGTTGCTTATACTTAGAAAGACCCAAATTCCGAAGTAATCATCCGATCCCAAAAGGAGGAGGAAGAAGAAGAAGAAGAAGAAGAAGAAGAAGAAGAAAGTTCTACCAGTCATACCCAACAAACAAAAGATATTTATGGTTCAGTGGGCCCTTGGAAAAAGAGTTGTCTAGGATATCAAAGAAGAGAGACACTAAAGTAAACAGACCGGGAGTTCCATGAATGTCATCACCATTGACTTGCAACAGATAAATTTTGAGTTCAATTATCTTTAATAGTACTGTTGGTTTCCCTTTCCTCCCTTGAAAATACCTAGCTGTTGGGTCAGTTCCATCTTCAAATATTAATAGTCCAGTGGTGGCTAAACTAACGAAAATATCCTCCCACATAGTAGCAAAAAATGCAAGCTGGCCCAAGTTGCATTTAATCGATGGGAGATGATGGGATAGCATGGGGTTTCTCCAGGGATGGTAAATTCAACACAAAGAGCGCATATTTATCGGCGTTGGGCCGAGATCCAGATCAGAAGACAGATCAATGGGCTTGGGTTTGGAAAGCAAGGACTCTTCCTAGGGTGCAAGTGTTCTTGTGGTTATGCTGGCCAGGATAAGCTGGCAACAACAGAACATCTCTGTAATCGTGGATTCCCTATAAATCCCGGCTGTGCCAAATGCAACCACCCTCAAGAGGACATTGATCATGTCCTTAGAAAGTGCTTGGAAGCAATAGATTTTTGGAACAAATTGAATATCCCACGACCAAAAAGGGCATCATTCTCCCTACCCATTCTGTCATGGATCCGAGTAAATTGCGAAGCCCATGAAATCCATACAGAAAACATCCCCTGGGCTATAGTGTTTCCACAGGCACTATGGACCTTGTGGAAGCAAAGAAATGCGATGATCTTTGATGCAGGGAGAAGACTTGACCAACCACATGCAAGGTGCTTAAGGCTGGCGGGGGAACTTAGCGATTGCCAACAAAACTTGGGCAATGGAAGCAAGAAGGCCATTGACATATGATGGGAACCTTGCCCACCGGGTTGGGTCAAGCTCAATTCCGATGGATCTGCAATAGGATGGCCATGCCGAGCAGGAGCAGGAGGAGCGATCAAAGGAGCTGGAGGAGAATGGCTTCGAGGCTTCGCGAGACACTTGGGAATGGCAAACAGCATGCTTGCAGAGCTTTGGGCTGTCAGGATGGGCTCATTATGGCTAAGGATATGGGCTTTGATTCATTCATAGTTGAACTTGATGCAAAAATCATCTTTGACTTTGATTTCTTTATGTGATGATAAGAACTACGTACTGAGTCTTCTAATTGCTGAATGCAGGATGCTAGCCAGATCATTTCGGAGAATCAAACTGTAGCACATATACCGTGAGACAAACGGAGTTGCTGACTACCTAGCTAGGATAGCTCGAGACAACTGTAGTGGATTAGTATATTTTGAAAGACCACCAACTCAGGTGGCGAATTTACTCCTTTTTGATGTTGTTGGTGGAATTACTCCCCGATTAGTATCTTGTAATACTGGGTATGCCCAGTCTTTTGACTGTAGCTAGTTAATCAATGAAATATCTCCTTTTCTACCAAAAAAAAAAGAAAAGAAAATATCCTCAGTGAAAGTAGAAGTACAGCAGTCCTGGTGGTATTCAAGCTCATCTTGGTAAAGTACTGTTTGAGATGGTATCTCTTGGTAAACCAAGCGCACTCTGATCTACCTACTGCCTGGCTTGCTACGGTGCTCTAGCCAGCACATGATCAGCTATCAATGGTGTACAGTGACAAACTGAGTCAGAGATCCGAGTTCAGAACTAGCTCAATTACGAACCACGCACCTAAGGAAGCAATAAGTTGAGGGAAAAAATTTCTACGGGAGAGAGCAAGTGGGTTGTGTCTGTCAATGCTGCAGTAAATCCAAGTTCAATAATAAATATAGAAAGTTAATACAGACTCGACTCTTGTTGGGCAACTCACCTGCCCGTTTGATCTCCTCTTCCTTCTACCCCTTCGAGACCTGCGGCCCCTCCTAAGCGAAAAAACGTAAATATAAGAAGCCAAGAAAGCAACAAAACATTAGCACCTCCTAACCATGTCGATTAAACTCGCACCAAAAGATGGATAAAATCAGAAGTAAACTACGAATCTGAAGACTAGTGCATCGAGCAGTGTCAGAAACTCAGAGACCGTATTCCCTTTCTCGTCCTGTGGTAAAAAAAAAAAAAACTCTGTGAGGTGATTCAATCTGATCTAATGCTGCTCAGGGGAATAGGAAGCTGGTCAGATGAACTGAACTGTGCAACCAACACTTGGAAATGAAGAAACAAAGGGGCCCTTGTTGCTGGATAAGCTTGGCACTGTCATATTTACGTGATATAGAGAGATAGGAATCTGAGGGTAGACTAACTTTTACAGATGCTCATATTGTGAATTCTGTCTAGCTCAACTTTCAAGCTGGAGTTAAACGAAAGGAGTACTCTTACAGAGCAATAGTCTACAAAAGGATTTCTACTATAACAGAACCTCATGCGAGGTTCAGAAAACAAAAGAGACTTTTTCCTCACTTCACCGAAAGAGAAATTTTTCTTTAAGTGGAAAAATAAAACCATGTCTGCAAAGATCAACAAAGAAATAACCAACAATGTCTGTATCCCCAGGATTATAAATTGTTGCATGCGCACGGCACTTCTGATGGTGTTAGGCGGGTAGGTGATGATTAACAAGCCGCACAGCATACGAAACCTCTGCAGTCTTTGTGCTAAGGCGAAACTAGCATTGCTGGTTATATTAGAGCTAAATCAAATGCCATGAACTGCTTCCTATAAGATATACGCACCCAAACAATAAGCAGAAATGAATTGACGGTTGCTTCCAGGCTTCCAGTGGAATAAAAGAAAACGGGACTGCTCCCATAGCCAGAAATCTTACTCTTGTCATTCGTTTATCAAAAGGGTATTCTCTATTAATTTATTGCAACTTTTCTTGCGCAAAGGCTCTGGCTGCTCTATGGCCAGAGAGCCCGCATGTGAGCCCGTTTGTGAAGAACACGGGCAATGACAAGCCCTTTTTGATACCAAACATACAATGAGATTTGATCTTTGTTGCATAACCTGTCTAATCTCTATCCCTTGATCTGCTGATGCTTCAGATATCGAGACTCCACAAGTATCTTCTTCCTGCAATTATTGCTTTAGTCCTACCCGTGGAGAGAGAGCAGTTGAAAAGGCTCACTCAAACTGCTTCCAGTTAGATGAGAATAGGTAGGAAAAAACAGATCTTATTTCTCCAAAATCTACAACTTCCCAAGCCACCCCTACAAAAAACCGCTGAGGATCGACTATAACTAACCTGGGGTTCATTTCGTTGAACAAATTCAGTGATTGGATGCTTGATTAACCTATGAAATAAAATCGCCATCCAGACCTCAACAGTCAGCGCAACCCTGCTTTCAAATGGAGCACTCTGTTAAGTTCTCTCTTCGTGCCAATAAACTAATAATGCTGTTAATCCTTCTGGGGATAATCTTACCCTCCGCCAGGTCCAACACAGACTACTCCATGCTGGTTTATAAGAACTGTGCCAGTGACACACTCACAGACCCGTCGGCCGCTACTTCTTCCCACACACAGGCTCTGGAGTCCCTGTTTAATGAACTCGTGTTGCATTCCCAGGATTCCAAGTTCTTCAGGACCGCTGCAGGTAATGTAGCACTCAGCCCTTTCATACAAATCAGCAGTTAAGGTCAGTCATCAAGCCTCATAGTATAGGCCAATTTGAGTCTAAGTTTATTTGGTCTGATCATATGTTCCCGAGTCTTTGAATAGTACAGCTACGTAGCACATATTCATTCACCTTCAAGTTTAACTTTGATTATCAGTACCACTCAGAATGATCTGTTTGAGTCATTTGCTCTTCAATTTAGACCAGATTCCACCTTTCAAGCCTTAATTAAATGGGAAAAGTGCCACTCTCCATAGGAAAACTATCACATGATCATACCTCCATAATGACGTGGTAAGGGAGGTTAAGGCCTTTCTCTTGGGCGGTAATTTCACGGGTCATCCTTATCCACATATGTGGCGCAGAAGCATGAATGTAACTGAGATGTCTGATAGTGATTGGGATTGCTATCCCAAGAGACAAAATGTTCTGAGTTCATGAAATTAGAGATAATGATCTCTTTTTTGCTCAAATGATACCGATCTGCTCTCTGCATTATAATCCCTCAAATTGCGCTGTCTGTGCGCCTGCTCAGGTGACGATCAGGGAGGTATTTCAGGGTTTTATCAGTGCAAAGGAGACATAAACAACGAAGACTGCCATAGCTGTGTCCTCAAGCTCCCACACATCTCAAACACCCTCTGCAGCAGCGCCATAGCGGCAAAAATCCAGCTCTCTGGCTGCTCCCTGCGCTACGAGGCTGACTCCTTGACGGAGGCAAAAGATCAGTTGCCTCTTGAAGGGGCCAACTTTGAAGTGGAGCACAAGGTTTGCGGTAGAGAAATGGTGGAGATTGGCGGGTTCGACGAGCTAAGGGACTCGGCTTTTGAAGAGCTGGAAACCGAGGTACTAACCAGGCAAGGTTACTGCACAGTTGACAAGGAAAGCTTCCAGGCAGTGGCACAGTGCGAGGAGGACATGGGAGGCTGCGAATGTGTCGAGTGCATCAGTGAGGCAGTGAAGATCGCTAAGGAAGCGTGCGAGAGGGCAGCATCAGGTCAGGTGTTCTTGGACCGGTGCTCAGTGAGGTACAACTACGGGCACCATGGAGGAGGAGGATTTCCATTCCCAGGTAGACCTCGTCCACCTGTCAATCCGTGTTAACAGGCTCTATTGTTATGCTATTATTCGGATTGTGAATGCTACATGATGTCCAGCAGGGTTGTAATCCAACTGCGCCAAAAAGTCAGCTTTAGTTCAGCTCAACTAAAGCTACTCAAGCTCTGTTTTGGCCAGAACTTGATCTAGCTCTAAATTATAGCATCTAGCTTGGCTCAGCTCCCATGGGTTCCATCCTTTGTATGGCGCTCACATTTTCCTGAAACCCGAACTGAACAAGCCCATCTTTTAGATCAACTTTCCATACCACAAACCGAGCATCAATTATACTACACCAGCATCGACTAAATAATGATTGTAGTTTATCTATGATTGTGTTGCTGTCTCAGCAGGACATCAGGAAGGAGACGAGGATGAATATCATCACACTGGAAGGAAGATAGCAATCATTGTGGGAGGGGGAGCTGCTGCTGTGCTAATCGGCCTGATCTTCCTGTGTCTCCTTGGGTGCAGGCGGAAAAAAGACGGTAAGAAATTGCCCTATACCAATCGAGAACAGCATGTCAATCATCTACTGCTAACCGGCCTAGCACATTCTTTGCTCTACACTCTTTAATCAAATCTTGACTATGTCTAAGCAATTAATTCGTTTTAAATGTACAACTTTCGGAAGTGCCCACCAGCTTAGCTTTGGGATTTCGGAACTAATTGGTCTCTTCTATGTTGCAGATTACTGAGATCAATCTCAGATCCCTGGGCTAGCCTTGCCACTTTGTTGCTGATGGATCGTTCCCATACAGCTGCCTTACTCTTAGTTTTCTTACTCTTGCACGAAACATCTTCTTTTTCTATTTTGCTGGATTTGGGGAATTGCTAGGATGACCAAAAGAAGAGGTGGTTGGAGTTGGATGGGATTGTGACGGAAGAGACACTTGAGTGCGTGAAGAATTAGACGAATATAACTCTGCATACTGTAGTGTGGATACAACTTCTCAATCAGAATGTGAAATATTGTACTTAATATGGAATTTGTCATTGTATCTATAAGACTTCTTTCTCATTATTTCTCTGATGTAGGATTAAAATTGATGTCTCCACAGATATAGCTGGGTGCATGTTTTTCTATTCAGAAATCCACACATGGGGAGGCACTGCCTGCATTACGTTAGCGAGGGCACTTGAGATCCATGGCGTTTGTTTACACATTCTATTTAATATTCCAACTTGCCAAGAAATGTGTTCACACATTACCCAACAACCTGGATCTTGGAGTTATCTTCCTCTCTGTTTCATCTCTTCAATACCGTTGACTGAGAAAACTCGGGAAGTCTTTGCCCTGGGAGGGAGGAAGAGGGACTCTTCCATGTAGCTCAATCTGAACCAAGTCTGCCAATTACTTCGATCTCTGTTAGGCCTTCTTTTTTTTGCTCTCCATGCTTTCTTCGGAATGACGACAAGCCTTCAGTATCCCTTCCATGAACATCCTCTTATCCCCAGAGAACTGAGCTCAAACTGCACTGTCCACTGTAACCAATGCGCACATCCGATCCATGGTTCCACTCGCTGTTGCCTAGAATGCGAAGTCTACTTCCACGAATGGTGCACCGGATTGCCTCTCCGGGTTCAGCATCCCTCCCATCCACAGCATCAGCTGACCCTCGTGACCGGGGATTATTTCGCATCAAACAAGTGCTGCCACAAGTGCTGCTTTTCCTCCAGCGCAGTAGATTTAGTTTCGAGTCTACCTCCTGCCTGTAAGCAGGCAGAGGAGGCCACGACAGTTGAGCATTTTGCTCATGAGCATCCTCTGATCCATTTCAGTGTTACTCCACCAAACAATATCAGATGCAGGGCTTGCAAGCAGGGAATATCTGGCTGGACTTATGGGTGCCGAAAATCCATGTTCGTGCTCCATGAGTCGTGTTCTCAATTACCCCCAGAGATACTGCAACACCCTTCCCACAGGAAACACCGTCTTACCCTCGTCACCAATCCTGAGAAACACTTCAAATGCAGCGCCTGTGGTCTGTCACATGAATTTGCATATCACTGCAACGAGTGCAGTTTCGATCTTGATGTGCTATGTGCAGTTTCAACTCTGCCACTCCAAGATCAGCGAAAGGAGGATTCGGTGATGATCGACCACTTCTCCCACCCGCACCAATTGAAATCCTTCAATGTCAAAGAGGACAGCAACCGTATCACCTGCAAAGCTTGTGAGAGGCATCTATCTGGTGAAGTTTATGGTTGCCTTGACTGCATTTTCTTACTCCATGTATCTTGTGCCGAGTTACACCCGAAGTTGGTTCATTCTCTTCATCCTGACCACTTTCTCATCCTTCAAGCGAAGTCCCATCAGAGTGCTGGGAGATTCCGTTGCAGCTGCTGCTCAGAAGCCTCCTCCGGCTTCGTGTACAACTGCGAAATATGCAACTTCAACCTTGATATAGAATGTGCTCTTGAAACTCTCTCTGCTCTTGAAGCAGGGATGACAGAAGAGCTTCAACATTTCGCCCATGACCACCCCCTGAGCCTTCGCTACATCAAGGGTGACATGGACCTGACTGCAATGCTTGCAAGCAGCCTGTCCGTGGTCTGTGCTATTGCTGCCTCACCTGCAAGTCCTTTGTGCTCCATGAATCATATTGTCATATGTCAATGGACCTCAAACACCCATTCCACCCTCAACACCCCCTAACTATCCTTTCTAGGCCACCAAAAAAGCGATACTTCTACTGTAATGCCTGTAACAGAAAGTCGACAGGCTTCACCTACCACAGTGCAGAATGCAACTTCTTCTTGGATATAAAATGTGCTTCTACCGAACCAGCTCTTAGGCATAAACTCCATGAACATAACCTGACCTACTTCGAGAGAGCTATGGGCCTCCTCTGCTATGCTTGTGGCAAAAGCTGTAACACTGACCTCTATCGCTGTGTCCCATGCAACTTCAATCTTCATTATGATTGCCTCCCTCTACCACCTACTATTCAACATGAGGTTCACCTCTGGTTTCATCCACTAACCCTCCGCAATGAGTATGTAGTTGAAAGGTTCGAGGATCAATACTGTGATGCCTGCGAGGAAACCAGGAACCCTGACCATGACGTTTATTTATGTGAGGAGTGCCCCTTTGCTGCTCATATTGCATGCGTGATCCCCATGGTAACTCCAAGTATAAACTTGGAATGCTTTTGAAACATCATCCTCGAACATCGCTTTGAAGTAATCAGCTTCTTCTGATATCATTAATTTAGAGAAGGAAAGCATATCTTTAATCATGCATTGCATAGGTGATAACTCCGTCATCATGCTTTCTTTTCTTAGAGGAACCAGAACACAAGCGAAAGAAAAGGTGGAAGGTAAAGGTCAGATATAAGCCACTATCATCAGACCAGAATTAGGTACAAGGGAAAAGTCGTACTGCTTTAACTAGTAATCATCCTCAGCTTTCGGAAGTTGCTTTGGTCTTCAGTTTATCTTGAGAAAGATATGCATCGATAACTGGCATAGAAAATCGATAAATCCATAATAAAAGGATGCATGCATCAGGTGCATTCTTAGGCGATACACTACTGTAAACATAACTTCGCTGCAAATCATTTTTCAAGTATTAAACTGATCAAAATTTTGCAGACACAACAAAAGGGAAGGAAACCCATTGAAAACCATCAGTTGGACTTACCGGACAAGGATATTGCCCATCTGAAGCAAGAGATACATGGAAGGATGATAAGATTGGAGAGACTTGTGAGAAAGAGAGCTGACGTGAATTTGCAGTTCTCAGAGTCAGAGCTGGAGGAGGGAAGCTTGCATGAGACATCAGAAGAAGAGGTTCGAATATCCCCTTTTCATAGCATGACTGTTTTCATACAAAACCAGGTTTTTTGTGGCTATTACTTAGAACTAAGTACCTGACCAACTAAACAAATTAATAACTAATAGAACTTTTTTCCTGGATGGAGTAGTTTCATCACTTCGATAACCATAGTCATTGAATCAACATCAGGACCTCTCTTTAATGTTAATATAATTTCCAGGTAGAATCAAAGGACCGCAGACTCACGGAACTGAGGAAACTGGATGAAGAAATTGCGAGTCTGGATGAACCAATAAAGAAAATGAAGGAGAATATAGAGGTGTTGAGGAGGAATCTAGAGGCCCTAGAGAACAAGCAGCTGGAGCTCATGAGCAAAAGAGCCGGCCTGATTCCTGCAGACACAGGGAAAGCTGAAACGACAACATAGAATTCGGAGGTCTAATGCCAGCATTTTTCTTAGTAAAGTCTGATACCGGGCACGATACGCCGCGTGTGTGTTACTGAGCAGTCATTTTCCTCCGGAAGTTCGTCGGAATCCTGTACTAGATTGTCCTTGGATACTGTGATACTGCTTGTCAAACTCTTGCTTTGTGTTATGGTCCAGAACACCTCCAGAAACCCATTGTCACTGGTAAAGCTCTCCCCAGAAGGTTCTGCCCTGCATTGACAAAGAGGCTTCCTCCGTTATGTACACATATATCAATCCTACAGCTTCCACTGGTAAATTGAATTCAATGGCTCAGTTGCCCCCTCGAAGCTCAAGAGAAAAGCCAAGGTGCCCACTTGTACTACACTGAGAAAGAATTCTTTCAGCCATGATTGGTTGATCCATTAAAAAAAAATCAAATCATCAAGCCATAAATATACTTTTTGAGAATATCATAATCTCTGTGCCCAGTTGGACGTGGCCACTAATACGCTAATCAATCCAAAAACGTCCACTAGGAATTCATTTTCTCAACGGCATCTCGACTATGAGTTTAATTAGACACTAACATATTATATAATATGTGACCGACCGAAAAGGTTGAATTTTATGTAAATTTCTAAATAATTGACCTTACGTATCGATATTATTTTTCTTTAACATTCTATTATATCCTCAATACAACCACGACCGAAGACTCTCAAGCGCAAACCACATGGCACGCTAATGAGATGTAACTGTCCGATTAAAAAAAAAAACAAACATCAATGCTTCTTAACTATTGAAAAATTGAAATGAATTTATCACATGGATTCTTAAAATCTATTAGATAAAAAAAAAGGAAAATAACATTCCAGTGACTGACGTGGCATAGTATTAACGTAATTTGTTATGAATGAATTAATACTCCTCGTAAATCATAATTTATTATGTATTAGTAATTTTTCTTAAATGGAGTCAACTTTATTTTCCTCTACTATAAGAGGGGTGTCATGGTAAATTCACATTTAGGATTGTACCCCCTGGAGATTTCTTTTTTCTTTTTTTCGGGTCACTTACCAAAGACGGCAACGTGATGTTTGTTCGCACGTGGTAATTTGTCTCTCTCTTTACTGTGGACACGTCATCATCATCTGACTCCCCTAATTAGGGTGACGGGGAAGCGCTTGTCTTCTTCGCTCTGTGTTTGTTCTGTGTTCGGGGAAATTCAGAGGTCAAAATCGAGATCGAGAGGAGAAAAAGCGGCGATGGATCTGATCAATCAGGACTTCTCGTGATTCATTCCGGTTGTTCTGCTCCGCTTTATTCCTGTTCCTCTTTCTCCTCCTCCGCTGTGCTTTGGGGTGGCTCCGCTCCACAGCCGACTCCGTGCGTCTGTTGTCTTGGCTCTTAATTGTATCTGTCGGCTCTCCGTCGTCTCGTCAGAAGCCACGGGGTTTCGCCTGGACCAGCTCAATTGTTTACAGGTATGTATATTCATGCATGCTATTGATTGCCCAGTTGAATATAGTTTCTGGGGTTGGCCGAAGCTCTGTTGGATTCTCTCTCTCTCTCGAGAGAGAGAGAGAGAGAGAGATTTGCTTTGGTTTCGGTGGAACCGAGTTGAAGTTTTGAATCGGTGGGGAGAGGCAAATTCGTGATCTTTTTCCTTTTTCTTTTCTGGTTGAGGTGAGGATGAATGACTTGTTCTCTTGCTGGTTGATGAGGAAGGAGAATCCGATCAAGGAATTTCTGTGTTCACAGGTCATCTTCTGAGAATTGTCTTGACAAAATTTTCTTTTTGAGGTCAACTTCACTCTCTTCCTCTTTTGCAATTTTTCATGGGAAAAGATTTTGGTATTAATGGTCAAATTCTGCTATTTGCAGTTTGCCAATAGTATCATCAATGAGGAACTGATGAATTGAAATGTGATGATCTCTTAATTATATTTTTTCTGTTAATTTATATTTGTCTACGTCAGGGCGTTTGGATGGTTATAGGCTTACTCATTTGATTGTTGTTTGGACTTGACTAGACATGTTATAACGGTCAAGTTTTGCAATAGAGTTTTGTCTTTCAAAATGCTGACACCTGTGCTGTCTTTTGACCCTGTAGCACTCAAGAAACTAAATTTGACGTCTTGATCATCTTGTTGTCTGCGTCTTTGAAGAAAATTTCTGTTATATATGCAATATTGTGCGTTTTCTTCAAGCTGTTGATTTCACCACTTGTTGGGATGAGTTTGAAGAGAGATCCTTTTAAATCAATCTGGGATATATGCTAAATTTGCAATCGATGGTATCACATGGCACAAGAATCGTTCAGCTCTTGACTAATAAGATTGCTGGCAGGTATCAGGAAGAAGCTGAATCATTTGAAAGCATCTGAAGCAAGAGTATCGCCAGAAGCAGTTCTTCTGAGCATTCTGAAAGAAATACACTGCTTTCTGGAGACCTCTCTCAAGATTTTAGGAGATAGAGAACGATGACAAATCGAGTGTCCTCACAAACAACACAAACATTCTCTCACAGTGGGACTTCTGGTCGCCTTTTCTCACCAGCTCCTGGGCTCAGGACTGATGCCTACTTTTCTCCAGTCTCTTTTGGATCACAACATCAAAGCCATCTCCCTAACTCACCATTTATTTCTGAATCATCCATCAATGAACTGCCTATGCCACCAGAGGATTCGGCACATGCAGGACGACCTATAGATTTGGCTAATTTTCCTGAAGGAAATAGAGAAGTCTCATGGGGTACAGATCAGTTTCAGGATCTTATAAATTTCTCTGATGATGTACCTGCCCAGACCAGTCAGATTACACAGATAGAGACAAATGTCTTGCCATCTGATGATCATGCTAAGAGAAGTGAATGGCAGTGGGCTGAGCAGTTTATGTCTGTTGATGAGGTATTGGATCCAAATTGGACCGAACTTCTTGCTGATGTTGATGTCACAGAACCCAAACAGAAGGTTTGTTCCTCAACTCATAGCCAACTTTAGCACCAATTTGGCATGCTTCAGAGGGACAGGCTCGTGAAAGTTGATGACAATCTATAAGATGGTTGCAGGGCATTCCTGTTGCTTAACCTGCCATTGGGGACATCTGACCAAATGAATTTTTTTGTCAAACACCTTTAATTTTGCAATGCAAAAAAATCTCTTTAAAAATCTAGTAAAACTTTTCTTTCAATAAGCTTTTGTGGCTGGCACGGTTCTCTGTGTTATTATCCATTTCTTTGAGCTCCATTATTTTCAAGCTAAGATTGAGATAGTGTGTAGTTAAAGAGCTGTTCCAGAAATCCATCTTGTTTTTGCATCATGGCACCTTTTCATCTAAAATGAGATATACAAGCAGGTGCTGGAAGAACTTCCAGATGCCCTTATGCAACAGCCACAAGTCCATCAAGATCAGAATAATTCAACTACACCTGGTGAATTTTCTGCCGATGCTAATCAGTTATCTGCTGCACCTCCAAATAAGCCACGCATGCGGTGGACACCTGAGCTGCATGAGTCCTTTGTGGCTGCTGTTAATCGGCTTGGAGGCAGTGAGCGTAAGTAGTTTCATTTCTTGTGTACCTTAGAGAATATTGAGATATAACCTGGCTTTCATAACTATTTGTCACTTTATTTTACAGGAGCTACTCCAAAGGGTGTACTAAAACTCATGAATGTGAAAGGACTGACAATTTATCATGTGAAAAGCCACCTGCAGGTGATTTCTTATTTGTTCATCCAATTAATACATAGGTGCATGCAGATGTGGTCTTTTTGGATTGAAATGGTATTTATTTCTCATCTTCTGAATTCCAGAAATACAGAACAGCACGGTACAAACCAGAGTCATCAGAAGGTGATGATTGACGTCTTGCCTGTTCATCTCATGTTCATATATGTAGGATTTAATCTTAGGTAATAAAGAAATCAACTAAAATGTCTAAGATATATTGTATGTGGCAAACTATCATGCATACTGTAAGCAAAAATGCATATACTTATCATACTGAGGGATGTTTTCATGGTAATTCTCACATTTTTTGGCTGCCTAATGACTGTCTTTGTGGTTTCATTTGCTTTTTCTCTCCCCATATCCCATATCCCTCATGTTAGATGGTACATGATAAAATGGGTGCGTATGTTCTCTTTTCAGGAGGATCTTCAGAGAAGAAGATGAGCACAATCGATGAAATGAAATCTCTTGACTTAAAGACGTGAGTCACTAACATTTTTGCCTTAAAGCATGCTGGCTGTTGAATTTATCACATTTAGCATCCTCGTTATTAGCCTTTTTTCCTGTCACCTTATTGCACAGTCATAATCAGCCTATATGATGGCATAAGAAAAGTTTCATGTTTTCTGTATGCTTTGTGAACATTATGTGAGCAACCTTTTCTGCTGTTTATTTATTTTCTGGAATTTATGTGCTTCATGCTGTTTATTTATGTGTAGGAGTATGGATATCACTGAGGCATTGCGCTTGCAGATTGAAGTGCAAAAGAAGCTTCATGAGCAACTTGAGGTAAGATTTTGTGTCTGGGTTTCCTTTTCGCTTGATCTTGCAGCTACTCTTTAAGAGCAAAAAATGCCATGAGCGTGAGGGAGAAAAATTCTGGCCCTTAATTAAGTGGTTCCGGGAATCTTTATTGCCTTCATCTCTGCAGATTCAAAGGAATCTGCAGCTTCGGATAGAAGAACAGGGAAAGTATCTGCAAATGATGTTTGAGAAACAGAGGAAGATGGAGAGTGAAGGTTCCAAGGCTTCTTCATCTGCTGTAAATGATGACACTTCTCCAAAGGCTCTTCAGTCTGCTTCCGGGAATGAGAAAGCAGAAGCACCAGATCAAAATTCTCCCAGAGCGGAAGTTGACCCGAATCCATTTCTTGACGGGAAATCTTCAGGTGTAAGTGGAAAACATAAGATGCCAGAAATGAGAACGGTCGAAGAAGATGGGCCTTCTTCCCCCAAAAGAGCTAAAGAGGACAAATCAGATTGATTAGGCAGAGCTGCTTCTGCTCTAATTTAAGACCTCGTAAAATGAACTATTTGTTTCCAGCCTGTGTAGGTAACAACATCGATTTTTAGTTTCCAGTGGTTGTATTGCGGCAGAGCAGGTCAGCTGCTTTAAACCTGGTGTTGGGGAGCATGCATATCTTCATGATTATTGTGCACAGAAGGTTGCTCACTGACATGTAAAGAACAATAAGGTTACCATCCTGTTGGTTTCATTTAGTCGACTCGATTTACCTGTCAATTCAAGTATGGAGTTTACAGTTCACTTTCGACAAGACAGCTACATGCACAATGTGCCTGATTCTGAATTTATCGAATGAAAGATTATTCTTGGAAGTATTTCCCATGCTTTCTTCGAGTACTAGAGTCGTTTGTATCATTTCCAATCGAGTGGAGTACTGATTATTGTCATCAGCAAGGACACTTATTTCAACTTCCATTGTCCCTCTGGAATTCCACCTGCAATTCTGCCTCACCACCAGCCAATGGACTCCTCCGGTCATATGTTACAAAACATGCTGGCATGAATACCACGATCGAGCTAGTTTATTGCAAATACAAGTGCTGGGAGGCTTGCATGACTCAAGTACAGCCCAACGGCTTTAATGTGGTTTTGATCTCACATTCAAGCCCTAGCCATAGCTGGCGAGACAGGGGACTGCGTCTGCTTCTTGGCGGTGGCAGCAGCAACCTATCCATGACACCAGCATCATTTCATGAACCGTAGAGGATGATAGTTTCAGCACGATAACAAAACAAAGCTTCCATCATCATTGCAAAGACACAATCAAGAGGAAAGTCGTTGAAGTGGAACAAAGAGAGGCATATACTGAAATTTATTTGAATAACCGAGGGTAGCCTTAGGCAAAACCTCCATGGTGGTGGAACTCAATGGAACTTCTTCTAGCACTAGAGGAGGCAATGAAACTTTCTCATGTCGCACCATAGGTGGTATGGTGACAACTGCAACCCTGGTGCACCGGCATTCTGCATGCCCCAAACACTGTATAAGAAGATACTTCCTGCACTCTGTTCTCGTTTCATGTTTTGAGAGAGAATCTTCATCCAGCTTATCAGTGGGTTACCTCTTAATGCCAATATGCTCCTCAGGGCCTTAGATCTGTGAGGTGTGGCCATGAGCAAATTTCCATGAGAAATAGTTGGTCTCCTTCTCATGCGGTCATGAGCTTTAAGGAAAATCAATATTGATGCTCTTCCAATGTCAATAGAGATGCTCCAGAAACTAAAAACCTTAGATCTCAAGCACATTACTGTCCAGAAGTTGCCCATTGGAATACTGAAACTCAAGAGAATGCACTACCTCATGGTGTATCACTTTGGGGAATTCCCTTTCACTGTACCGTCTGCTGTTAAATAAGGATATACGGCACTGGACTGGACATGGGAATTGCCATTGCTGCAGAAGGTGTCTTGTCTAACATTCAGCAAGAGCAAAGATATAATAAGAGAGCGGTGAGAGTTACAGAAGCTGAGGAGGTCGAGGATGCAATCTAGAAAGGGGAGATCATGTGTCTGTGTTTCTCCATTGAAAGGATGACAAACATCCGTTCTTCAGAAGCAAATGCAAAAGGCAGGTCGGATTTTGTTGACTAGGATTCTCTTTGTATACACCTCCTCAGCTCCTCAGTTTAGCAAGACTGCCACTAGGATAGAGCAGATTGAAGTCCACTCCATTGGACTCGGTGTTTTTCCAAATATCATGGAATTGGAATTGGATCCTGCATTTACTGAGGTTCTTCGTGAATCTTAAGCGACATACAATGTTAGAAGCATTGGAGTTTGTGGATGTGAAGGAAGGAGCAACCTGACAATTTATCTAGCAGTTTATCGGCAAGGGACCATCTTATGAACCTCAAACTTTTGGAATTCTTTGACATGCCAGTGGAATTTGCTGCAGCACTACCTACTGCCACGTAGTCCTGGTGAATTACATCTGATGATTAAGCATATCGTGGACGTTCTGAGGAGACTCCAGAAGGTATTTTAGATCTTTGGAGAGTTTAACAAAAGAACAGTAGATTAGGGAAACTACTGGTTGCAAAGCAGGTTGCCGTGGAGTGCTTGGTTGTCAAGCTCCAGAAACAAGTTCTCTGAGATCTTTCTGAGTTTGTAGGCACTTGATGATCGGTAAAAATGATTTCAAAATTGTTATGAAACATGTTGGATTCAAGACCTTACGTATAGGTTATGAGTATGGTAAGAATTTTACAGAAACAGAACGTGAACATGTTGGGTCTCCATGTAGACGATAATTTCAAGGAATAGTTACTATAATGATCCTTGCACTGGAAAATGACTGATCCATCTGGAACGGAACTCTGTTTGCAATCCATGATACTCCCCCTAAAATTGGAAGGAATAATCACATGCAAACTCAAGATACTAATTGCAGGCGAATCCCATTAGAAAGAGACTGAAGAAGCTGGAATTGGAATTTGGAAAGAAAAGGAACAATTCCTCTATATAAACATTAAGCAGTAGCATGATCATTCGGATAAGTGCCACATTAAATCAGCAGATTATCAGCGACGAGAGACTTCTCTCTCACAATATCCCATGAGAACAGTCAAAAAGCCAGTTTGCGCCCATTAAAGAGTCCCTAATCTTGCCTCAAATGGAATTCTATGCAGGTTCATTCTTCTTTCCCATATATAGCTAGAAAAAGGTTTACCAACATTATAATAGCACCAATAAGAAGTGGCTATAAACTCAGTAGTCCCTTTTGTTCTCTCAGACCTTACCACAGTTTAATCCAAAGCTTCCCAGTTTATCTCTTTGCTGGTTTTCTGGCTTTCCATTCCTCTGCAAGATCTGAATCCTCCACCTGTCCCATGCGAATCCAGTAGCTTCCAACAGTACCTATAATAGGCACGTCATCGGGGCTCCTAACTCTTGACTGTCTTCGAGAGTTAGAAGAAAGCTGCCAAAGGTCTTCCACAGTAAGCGTTCCCAGTATTAGCCTATCCCCTGCACTCTTCGGTGTGTTACATCTCCTCGAGGGTGAATTTCCTGCAGACTGACTGCTAGTCTTGGACTTTGGGGTGGACTCTGATTGATTCAACCAGCTCGAGAGGCTAGTGTCAACTGCAATTTCTTGAGAAGCCAGTTTACTAGAAACTCGGTTTAGCAGATTTGGAGCAGCCTTCGAGCTAGACAGGACCGAGAAGGCAAATTCCTGCTCGAATTTCCATGTTCTCGCTTTTCCCTCACTTTTCCCCGAATTTGCAGAGGGAAAGTTGTTCTAGCTTTGAATGCTTTTTCCCAATGAGAGAGGTTTTCAACTGGTTTTCAACACCGAATGGACGTACTGGCTCCTGCATTTCACGCTTTGGTTCAAATCATTTGACATGCATTCCTTCTCTTGTGAACCCTTCATCGGCATATGACTGTTAACCTCCTTCTCTTCAGCTCCAGCTGCACAGACATGTTTCCTAGAATCTATAGAGAGAGAAAATAACGATTCCGATGATTCCTGTTCAATCACATCCGTCTGACCAACAAAGTTGTCCTGACCAGAAAACATCGTCATCAATCTTTCCTCTTCTACCCCAATTTCTTTGGTGTCTGTATCTTCACATTCTTCATCACTGCTTGCACAACTTTGGTATCTGTTATTCAGAGGATAAAAATTCGTGCTTGCTGCAGAAACAGTGGAGTTCTCAGAATGCAGGGTGCCTCCTTTCTGTGTTTCATCTTCCCCTGCAGTCCCATCAATCCCCTCCTCTCCCTCGGCATAATCGCCCAACACTACTTCAGCAGGTAAGTCATAGGTTGCAACATTCAGATCGAAGGCAACCTTCTTCTTTTTCTTCATCTTCTTCTTCTTTGCATCATCTAGTTGCGCCACTGGTAGCTTCTCATTTGGACTGAAACTGCAAAAGGGGACCACAAAAAAAAAAAAAACTGGACAATAAGGACTCCGAGAATGCACTAACCAACTTCGGGAACAATAATTCAAGAACCTCAAAAGGAGAAAGATTTCCCCGTAAAACAAAGAAGAGCTTACTTCGATCCACACGCAGTCTCAGTGGGCAGTTCCGCATCTGCTTTCGCAGTGGTCCAAGCTGGGACAAGGGTTCTGGTAGCTCCCTGTTGAATCTGCAACAAGATTTAGGGGAGAAGGTCCTTCCGTTATATGGGTTGAAGGCGAATGCTCAAGGGAGAGTTCAAAAGGTAGGGGAAAAAAGGAAGAAGAAGAAGATAGCTGCCAGAAACATCGAAGTTACTTGATGATTAGACGGAGAAACGAGAGCCCTTTGGGAGCGTCTTTGATGCTTTGATAAGCCGAAACAAAAGCAACCCATTATGAAGCAAGCAGTTTTAGAGTTCCAATGAGTGAAATCGGCTTTCGATCTCTCGAGTCAAAGAGGCGGCGAGACAGAGATGAAGACGGTCAAGATAAGCTCTGAAAGAAAAAGTGACCGTTACGTTCCATCATTTTCAAGTCGATCCATGCATCCAACAGTCAAGATATGCTCATTAAATTATTATTTTTTTAAAAAAAATTAATATAAGTAAAAAAATCATCTTAAACTCAATTATGTATATCTTAATTTAAATCAATTCTAAAAATGATTTTTATATAATGTAAAATCAACGTAACAAGTAGATCGAGTCGATTGCCGGAAGGGAACACGCAGCTGAGAACAAGGCAGTAAGATGGCGTGGGCGATGGGATGTGGCTACGGCCGTGGCGGCGGCGGCTTCCTAACCAGCTTAAAGAAGCAAAGAGAAACGTACTTCAATTCCAGATGTCCCATTTTTCCTGCCTCACCGGGACTAGACACTGTGCAAATGATCGGCATTTTGCACGATTTTGGGGCGTCGAGAGGCAGAGGACACAGGCGTCTCTCGAGCTGCATCTCGTGCCCACAGACCGATTGCATATGTTTTGCTGAATGTGAGAGCAGAGAGAATGCTCAAATTGCATTTTCGACCAATTGCTTGATATTGCTTAGACCCTTTTTTCTCTTGATCAAACTCCAGAAATCTTGGGATGAGATGAAGATCCAGCGTGGCTGTATATTGTGGAAGACAAGACGGCTTGGTTCTTCAGGGCCAGTCATCCCTAAAGCAACATTCTGTCTTCCAAACTAGTATGGAGCTGCTCAAGAAACTTGCAGGCGGAAAAAGACAAGCAGAGTGAGTTGCACGGCCCCCCTAATGCCGAGACATACCAAAGAATACTCATCAAGAAAAGACATAAAGCTTGTCTTACATACAAAGGTGGGTTTTGTTTCGTCGAACTTTCTCCAGTGAAAGCATAGCTACTGAAATCACAGTAATGAGGAGACTGTACCGGCAATTCAATTTCACATCATAAAAGCTCAGGACAATAAAAGAAGGTAGTGCTCTTCCCGGGTGAATCACTGGCGGAGTTAAGGCTATGTCTTCATCTCTTCCTCCACCGCATGATCCATTTAGAGAACAGATACGGATGTTAAGTAGAACCAATCAGTGGACAAATCTCCCATGTTCTTACTCTCTGGGGTCTTCATTCAAACGATGTACCCCTGCATCTCCACTTCTGGATGCTTCTGGTCTCCTATGCTTCTTGCTCTTGGCCTTCTTGGCTCTCATTCTCCGTTTCTTCTCATTGGCAATCGACCCAGGCATAGTCTGAAGGGTATGTGGAAAGGATCAACCTCGTCTCTGTAGCAGTGGCTGTCACTATCGTTTGACTGCACTCAACGACTCCCTCTCATCCAAGAAATCCAAGATGTGGACCCCTCGGACTCCTTTGTCTTGGCATCCTGGAAGTGAGCAGGACTTGAAAGAGGAGTTGAGAACTCTTCTACAGGCTGAAGTTCCTCAAACTTCGTAAATGTGACAAGGACTCTGATCGTGGGGACGATGGGTATGGCAAGCTGCAAATCAAGAAGCAATATCAATATGTTTACTAACATTGGATTCTCAAGTGCAAAAGAGAATTAGATCCACTATAAATTAATATTAACACAAAGTGAAATCAAAGGGCAAGGACTGTCAGTAAGAGATTTATGTAGTGATATTTATGTGGTACCAGCTTCTGTCTGAGATCGAGTGGACTATTATCAGTAGAAGCAGAATCTTTCTGTATGACCAGCAAACGATCAGAGGACTTCTTTCTAAAATTCGAAAAAGCAAACGTAGAACCAAAAGATTTATCTACGTGATAGCTACAGCAGAAGAAAAGTTTGAATAGTACTCTCCCCTAGCTAGAAAGTATATAATAAGGATATACAGAAGCTGCAATTAACATACACTAAAACTCAAATATTGAGTAATTTGGGGGAATAACCCACTTTCAAAAGAAAGAAGCAGAAGCACAAAATCAAAAGGCAAAGCTAGATGAGCAGCAGTTTCGCAGAAATGAACACTGAAGGAAAATGGTGATGCAAACAGAGGGGCAGTGAATTTGAAAGGGGGATCTAGCAGAATTTACCTTGACAGGGAACGTGCCACTAGGCAATTTAGTAGTTAGCAGCTCTCTAAGTCTCCTTATAGCTTTGACTTTGTTGGCCAAGATGTCAAGCAAAGGTAAAAGCTCGTCGGTTTTCAGTGGAAAGTCTGGAGTCAACCAAAGGACAGGTCTCAGCCCCTTTTTATATTCACTCTCATGCTTGGGATCACTGCTAGGCACTTTCTTCTTTTTCTTCTTACAGGTTTTATCTTTTCCCTTCTTGGAATCCAAACCACCATCCTGAGAAAGATCCGACGATGATTTTTGATGATCTCCTGATTTTTGGCTACCTTCAGGAGCCAACTTTGAGAACTTATTCAAAAGCTTTGAATCATCGGGATCGTCTGCACCACCCTTTCCTCCCTTCTTCCAACCAAACCAACTCCTCTTTTCCTTGCCAGCACCATTGGTTACACCATTCTCATGGGTGCCTGCTAAACCATTTTCTTGACACTCATAAACCCCATGATCCTCATCTTCACCAAGACCATTCAGCATTGCCCATGCGAAGAGCAGATTCTAACTGCATTCTCTCCTCAGCTGTCAATACATCATCATATTCATCGTTTTTCACCACCATTTGCCAACCTCTCTTCACCATTCACAGCAAAAAGCTCCTCCATCAGTCATAGCACCAGGAACCCGCCTCGACTTTACGCTGACCATCACATGGAGCATGTCATAGACCTTGGCCTTCCAGTTTCCAACCATCTCAGTTCTCTCTTGCCGCCTCCAATTAAGGTGAGGGATGAGCTCTGCCTGCGTTACATCAACACCTGGTCTGTACATATTAGTTTGAGACATCAGCGCCACTTCATGGGCGACTTCTGCTTCAGTAGGTTGGGCACCAGCTCCCTCCAAAGCATTTGTTATTTCTTTCTCCTTGTGGGCAAGGACAACAAGGGAAACCGCATGGCAGAGACAAATTACATCCTCTGACGTATAACCATCTCCAAGAAAGAGAAAGGTCTGATCAGACCTCTGAATGCGGAACCCATCAAAACCAGCCAAAGTCATGTCTGCCCGAAGATTAGAACCACGCTTCCAGATCCGATACGTATCAGAAGGAGCAATGCGACCAATGAATGGGATCACAGAGCTCTCAAAATGAAAAGTTATTTCCATATAGAAATCACGTATACGAGCAGCTGAAGCAACTATCCTAGGAAGTCTCCTGCACCATTTGGCCCAAGCTAAGGGCTGGTAGTGCCTAGCGATGATCATAGCAATTGATTTCCTCTCGGGTGCAAACTGCTTCTTGGAGCGCACTCCAACCATTCTCATTCTGAAGACTCCAATGGCCCTGCAGCCATTAAGATCTCTGTAGCTATTGATCTCGCATCCGAACAGCCAGGTGAAGAGGGGTCTCTCTACCTGGAACATCACGCCTATCAATAGCAGCAGAGACAGCATCTGCCACAAGTTCAGCCCCAGAGACTCAGCCTCAGTATTTACATCAATCCAGCCTTGCAAGTCGAGGAAGGGTTGAAATAATGAGTCCTGAGAGCAGCATGGTCACGCCGTGCAACAAGCTAAGTGCACAGGACTGTGGGCATATTTAGAATATTCATCCATGGCTAGTCCTTTCCTATCTATTTCACCTTTAAGATCTAGACAATGACATCTTTAGTAATGCTAGATCAGAATGTAATGTTCAGCAACCATGTCTTCTTAAAGATCAATACTTTTGCAGTTACAAAGGATAGGAATCGGCAATGCCGTGAAACTGAATTTCACAACTTGAACTTCAGTTCCACAAAAATCCCACTTCGTAATCAACCACAAAGATCCAAACTATCTCAAAAACTGATTCCACTTCACTAAGTCCTCATCTTCCCCGGCCCTGAAATTTTAATTTTGCTACTTGAAATACAGAATCTGTAGCACAGTCACACCGAGGCCAAGCAATGCTCAAATCTGCAAGAACCCCAAAAGCAAGTAAGTTCAAGTTGTGCAACAGAACTTAAAGAAGTTCAAGTCACCGTATATTATACTCTTTAAGAATCAGATGCATGCTAGCAGAAACATTTCAGGCGACAGAAAACAAATCAAACACAAGTACAAAGCACCATATACACGAAGCACCAAAATTTCAACATATTATTACCGCAGTCCCTAAATTCTTAAATTTCAATTCAAAGGAAAGGGAAAAAAATAAGTGAACAAGCAAAAAGGCTCGATCCTCATCATAAGCAAGAATTAACCGCCGGACCCGAAATTCACTCTCAGGCTTCCACATAACCGCCATCTCCCTCCACCCCCACAATCCAATTTACCCTCTATAAAAAGGGCAGAGTTAGCGGCAGGTACCTGAGAAGCAGCCAGCGGCGGCAAAGAAGCCCGAGAGCGGACCGGATCGGCCGCTTCTCGTTGAGCTTCAGCTAACGGAGGGCACGAGCAGGGGAGACGAAAGAGAGACGGAGAGGAATCCGATCCCAGCGGGTGATGCGAACTCCCGGGTGACAGATCTGACGGTCAGGATTCTAAGATATCTTCTCCCCCTCACCCTCTCGCCTTTCATCACACGGGACTTGTCCCTGCAAGTCTGCTGCCACTACTCCACTGTTCGATGCCGACCTCACTCGGACCCTAACTCAGCCCCCTCGACTCAGATCTCTCTCTCTCTCTCTCTCTCTCTCTCTCTGTATGGACGCCTGTATGTTTCTGGTGGGTACAGTCTCTTCACACCAGCAATTGTCAGAATCGTCCTCCTCCACGCTGGGAGTTTTCTTCGCCGACGATGGCAAACACCCCCTCCCTTTTGCCTATAATTACAGAAATGCCACGAGGACGATATTCTGTTGAACCCCGCTACAAGGCACCAAGCCGAAGTCAGCCAACCCCCAACAGAGCACGCTCCCCGGTCCGGTCACTGACCCGAATCTGAATTTCCAGTCGCTGGTCTTCACAGTTCCGTCACTGCATTTCTTGCTTTGTAGAAGATCACAGCTTTGCAACTTGAGGATGCCCCTTAACTTATAATTTATATGGTATATCGTAGTTATTCAAACGATTAATTTTCAATCTATTCCTTTTAATAGACTTTGGAATTTTGCTTGATATCGCTATACATTGGAAATAGATGATATTCTCCATTGTCACTTGTGAGACCCTCAATAAGAAAATTTGAATTTCCTAACAAGATAAAAATATATCGGATATACAATTATCGCATTTAATTAGAAACTATTTTTAGTTGAACTTTTAAATCTTTTTTATTTAAAAAAACTAACATCGAAAGTTGGAATTCAATAACACCATGATCAGGTTCCTTCCCCGTCCATCCCGTCAAGACTATCTCGACTTAGAACACCGTTCCGTCGAAACTCATGCCCGAGTAGGAATGAATGCAAATCATAATGGCAAAGCTTGTAAATTCCGGTTACCATGGGTCAACAATGTAAGATATCCCTACGGTGGAGGACGCCCGATAAATAGTGACAACGACCGCAGCATGGGGGGTTTATCGAGCGTGGGGCCCAGTCCTTACTCGGTTGGGCAATTAGGGGGGAACTTTCACATACCAGCCGCGAAAGGGTGTGGAAGGTGCGCGGAGTCCTCCTCAAAACGCGTCACGTGAGCATCGCGTGAGGTCCTACAGCGTTCTGTCCACCGTCGCGTGAGCGTGTTTATTGGAATTTTGGTGGGGGGTAGGTATTCTCACCGAGGGAGGCTCATGGGTGGATGAATCTAATGGTTTACCTTGTTTTGATTCAGGTTGAATATTATACTCTTAAATTATAATTATTATATAGTTATTAAATTAAATTAATTTTATGATTCGATTAATTAATATAAACTGTTTTTAAAAAGTAATTAAAATTTAATAAACTAAATATAAATCGAATTAAAACTGAATAAAAATTATATTAAAACATAAGAACATAAAAAATAATAATAAATATTAAAATTATAAAATTTTCCGTTAAAGATAAATTAAATATATAATATTAAAATTAAATAACTTATTTAAAATAAAATTTAGTATAAAATAATAGAAAATATACCATAAACAGTAAAATAACTTACATATAATTTTTTTAAAAAAAATCCTAAATACATTTATATTTTTTATTATATTTTACACTATTAAATTATTTTTAATAGTGTAAAAATATGATTCGACGGTTCGAATAGTTAACCTAACCTTTGAAATTTAGTAACGAACCGCGTTACTTCACCTAAAAAAATTGCATTATACAATAACCGATTCATCCCGAACCAATTTTTTTTAGATTCAATTCACTATTTGATCAGATCCTCATTGTGTACAGCCCCATCCACACCCAGTGAAGTCCCCGTATGATAAAGTCAAAGTCTACCGTCGACAGAACCGGTTCCAGACCAACTATCGAGAAATCCCTCATTTCAAAGACCTTACTTATATCATTGGTCGGTGTAGTAACGGACGTCTCCCGACTCATCGGATACGCTTCTTCTAGATAAAGAAGAAGAAAAAAGAGGTGGGGGTGAGAATAATGCCAAATGATGACTTTCCGGCCGGCCTTGTACGTGAGGGAACATCTATCATGCCTCGGTCGCTTAATCAACACTAGTAGTTGTAGTGCATCGTAATTGGCAACAACAAATATAGTACGCGAGGGAACATCTTATCGGACTTATTCTGAACTGCCCATCTTCCATTGATCGGTGCAACCGGTCCCGTCAAAAATAGCGTGGCCCGAAAGTATGGCTAGGGCACAGGTAGAGATGTTAAATAGGTCGAGTTAACCAGTATCCAGACCGAAACGGACCGTCCAAACCTGTAACCTGCCCGGACTGCTCCTAACCCCGGCTTGTAACCATTCTTATTGGTTTGGGGGCGGTTACGGGCCAGCTCACAAATATGTACCCGTTGAACCGTAACCGGCACGGACTGTTATCTTACTAAACAAGTATGGAACCGTTGAAAACCCGGCCCGGACCTCCAAAAATTCAGCAAATCAACGGTCAAATTTTGTCTGAACAATTTAAAATTAAAAAGATAGACGGTTCATGGCCAAACCGGCCCATTTATAAACGATTTCGTACCGGTTCATATTCGCCTGAACGGTCATCCGTAACTAGACCGGCCCATTAAGTAACCTGGTCTAACAGTTTCAAGCCCGTTTTGAACCGGCCTAGACCGCATTTTTAATAACATTAGGCATAGGCTTGGGCCAACATTTTTTGGCCACCAGGGAATATCATGTCATATTAACTCGAAAGCACAAGAAAAAATATTTATGATACAAAATTATGAGAAAATTTTAAATAGTAATTAATTGTATTTTAATATTTTCTTTAAATTAATATAATATTTAGATTAATAGACAAATCATATAATATAAAAATGTATTTTCAAATATTAACTTATTTAAATTTATTATTTGATTTAGTCTAAACTTGGGCAGCATGAAACAAGAAAATTTTGTGCATGAGCTGTGATTTGCTGATCAATTGAGACGGTGGGCTGTGTTGTTACAGCCGAAAATCATTGTGCTAGCCTGAATCGACAAGTCTAAATGCAAATTCCATAGAATATAATAAACATAAACGTTTGTAAGTTTTTTCGGATATTTTATATATATATATATATATATTCATTTTGATTTACTGATGTATTTTTGGCAATCAGATTGGTGTCATATGAAGGGATATGGGCCGCATAGTGGGGTCGCTGATATTCACCATGCAGCCCAGCCCAAAGTTTGAAAACCCTCCTCAGATGGCGGCCCAATCGAAATGGCAATGGACACGGCTTAACTTCGATCTGCCCACTCCATCAACCGCGATAAGCTCCGCTGTGGTTTGGAATCTGGCTTGGTAAGAACTTGAATTTGGGGGCCGTCAAGCTTTATCCTTTTACTAAAAGGGGGGATTGTCAGACAAGGATTTCTTACATTACATGCGCCACGCGTTTCCTTATCCGTAGATTCTGTGATCTTCTCGCCTCCAGGTCCAGCCGGCATCAACTTCATCCGGCCGACGAGAAATCCCACCTCTCCTCTCTTCTTCAGCTCCTCCAACCAATGTCAATGCCTGCTGCGGTGCAGACCTCGAGGTGAGGTGAGGTGAGGTGGGCCGTTCATCTTCTTCCATCTGAACCTATCTCTCTTTCTTTCTCTCCCCAGAACTCACGGTCGCCGTTGTTGGACATTTCGTGACCAGCGAGGGCCGAGGGAGCAAGCTTTTTTACCTCCTCCAATGGCGGCAGCTTCGCTCAGGTCACTGGACTTCCGGGCCCAAGCCCTTCCTTTCCCCTCCCAGAGCTGCCATCAGTGCTTTCCTACCTTCATCAGGTGCAGCAGTTTCATCAGCAACAGCACCGCACCCAAGACCCTGATAAGGGTCGGTGCGGTCTCCACGGAGGCGAGTCCGGCCCATATCCATTCTCCCGATTTAAAGGACACCCACCTGATCAAGCTCCTCAACCGCTCCTGCAAGGCCAGGAAATACAGCGAGTCCCTCTACTTCCTCGAGCGCCTGGTCAGAAAGGGGAGCTACAAGCCTGACGTCGTGCTCTGCACGAAGCTCATCAAGGGCTTCTTCGGGTCGAGGATCGTCGAGAAAGCCCTCCGTGTCATGGAGATTCTGGAGAAATACGGTGAGCCTGATGTTTTCTCGTACAATGCTGTCATTAGCGGTTTCTGCAAGCTGAATCGTGTTGAGTCTGCTAATAAAGTTCTTGAAAGGATGAGGAGTCGTGGGTTCGCCCCCGATGTCGTAACGTACAATATCATGATAGGGAGCCTTTGCAGCCGGGGGAAGCTCAGTGCTGCCCTCAAGGTGTTGGATCAGTTGCTAAGGGACAATTGCGAGCCTACTGTTATCACCTACACGATTCTGATCGAAGCGACAGTTATGGAGGGCGGGCTCGATGAGGCTCTCAAGCTCTTGGATGAGATGTTGTCAAGAGGGCTTCAGCCTGATATGTATACTTACAATGCCATCATTCGGGGTCTATGCAAGGAAGGCCTTGTGGGTCGGGCTCTCCGGTTCATCAAGGGCTTGAACTCGAGGGGCTGCAAGCCTGATGTGATATCTTATAACATACTATTGCGGGCACTCTTGAATCAGGGAAAGTGGCATGAAGGAGAGAAATTGGTGGAGGAGATGTATGTTGAAGGATATGAGCCCAACATCGTGACTTATAGCATATTAATCAGCTCTTTCTGTCGGGACGGGAAAGTAGATGATGCCATGAACATCCTTGAGGTCATGATCCAGAAGGGATTGACTCCCGATGCATACAGTTATGATCCATTAATTGCTGCATTCTGCAAGGAGGGGAAGTTGGATATGGCAATAAAGTTCCTTGATCAGATGATTTCTAGTGGTTGCTTGCCTGATATTATTAACTACAACACAATCCTAGCAGCTCTGTGCAAGAATGGGAAGCCCAATCAGGCTCTAGAGATCTTTGAGAAGCTAGAGGTGGTGGGCTGCCCTCCAAATGTTAGCTCATACAATACAATGTTCAGTGCTCTATGGAGCTCCGATGAGAGATACAGAGCCTTGGAGATGATCTCTGAGATGGTCGGCAAAGGGATCGACCCAGATGATATCACTTATAATTCACTGATCTCCTGCTTGTGCAGAGATGGGATGGTGGATGAGGCGATAAGCCTTCTGATTGACATGGAGAGTAGTGGATTTAGGCCCACGGTTATTACTTACAACATCGTTCTTCTCGGGCTGTGCAAGGCCCATTGGATTGACGATGCCATTGAGCTTCTAATAATAATGGTTGAGAAGGGCTGCAGACCCAATGAGACCACTCTCATGCTACTTGTTCAGGGGATTGGGTTTGCCGGTTGGAGATTGGAGGCCATGGAACTGGCCAAAGAGATCAAGAGATTGGAAGCGATATCTGAGGGTTCTTTCAGACGGTTGAATAAGACATTCCCAATGCTCGAAGTTTATAGAGAGCTTAGTCATTCAGAGGCACGAAAGCAGTAGGACGATCTCAATGCATTTATCCATTTTTGGATCGGAATGGATCACCCATAACCGGAAAGGCACTTGTAGGAAAACAGATGCTGGGAGGTGGTGCAATATGAATGTGTTCCAGGCATTTGAAGCACATATACTGACCAGAAAATGAAAGGAATAGTGCTGTTCATTTCCGGTGGCATGAAACAATCAAATCCTAGTCAGCAAAGCCTTTTTAGGAGAAAAACATCCATGTGATTCGATTTTGTAGATGTACATTTCCAGAAAATCGGAAGAGTGTCGACCTGCTAGCTTCGGAGACTTAAGCTTCGTACCTTTGGTTTCATGTACTCTGTTAACCGAAGAGAATGAGGTACCAATGTTTCATTGCTCACTATGTACTGATCCTGCTGCAATTGCGTTGTACGTGTGGTTGCTGGATACGGGAAGTGCCAGACCATTATACTAATGACACGTTCCTCTCTGTTGCTCGGTCGTTCATCTTCTCCTGCCAGCTTTATCACAGTCTCTGATTGATATTAACATGCTGAACACTATACCCTATCGATAAAACTAGAGTTAACGGCAGTTGTTGGGCATGACTCAAGAACAGTGCAGCCGTAGATTTTGCTATGTTCTGGGACGGTGAGCTGATAGAAACACGGTGGTTGGATTGGGTTCGGGCCTGCGCAGTCCACCGGGCTCAGCTCCAATGCCCCATTCAGTCCATAAAAGTCCATCGCAGCGACATCGGTTTCAACCACAACGCATCCGAGGATTTTCTCAAGTAGATTCATCGCAGACTGACATGAAGTGAGTGGAAGATTTCCAAGGTTGAAATCAAACAGGGGAATGTAGTACACGAGGATTCGGTGGACAGCCGGCCTGCAGATCACACTGAGCAGTAAAGAGCATGCTGAAGAAAACCAGCACGAAGTACATGGATGGATGTTACATGCAATTCGAAGTTTTGCATGAAATTATAAGGAAACTTGAAACACAGCGATTACTGTCCGGGATCGATGATCCATCACGATTCCCTCCCAAGCCGGCCACCTCCGACCTCGAAGACCCAAGCCCAGGTATACCGACTCGAAGTAATGACCGTGAACACTTGCCTAGGTCAAAACATGCTTTATTTTATTGAATAATCGATTAAATTTAATTAAAAAATAACGGGACCAACGGGAGAACATAAATTTAATGTACGGAAGAAATCTCCGCCGACGAATCATCGGACAGCGCAGATCCTTCCACGTCTCGCACAACTGTCGGGAGGAGCCTCCTGCCTCATTGCACGCAGACCTAGGAGTGGGGCCCCCCCTGGCTGACGCGGACCCACTTCTCCCTCGTAATGGAAATCCTGTTCCCGACACATAGTACAGCCACCCACGTGGGAGCGAGCATCAGCTGGGCCCACTTTCAGGCGCACGTGCCTATAATCCATCCAACGTGCCGGGGGGCTTGGCCCGTAGATTGCGGGGATCTTTCACGTACGGAACTCTCGTCCTGGGGAAGAGCCGTCCCGTGATGCGTATGTGACTCATTTGTTCAGAGAGGATTCCGGTTGAGTCCATCCGTAGATTCATTCATCAAAGATGTTTAGACGGTGATCCAGCACACATCCCATCCCGAAATTCTCGGCTTTGAATTTCTATCGCCATGTGTCAAGAACGACTCGCGAAGGGTACCGTCGCCCCTCGGGCATAGCCTTCAAGGAGACCTCCTACCTCGTGGACCACGATGGGTTCTCGATGGCGCTGCGTGGTCGATGAAGTCATGGCCGAGGCCTAGCTGTGTTCAGATCGTCCCATGCACCTTCATGGTTGAATATCAAAACATGGTCACAGCGTCATGTGATGATACAATCGGATCACTCCCACTGTTGTCCCCCTTCCCCTTTTTTATCCTTTTTTTTAATTAAAAATTCGTTTGTGATTGAAATTTCATGAACTTATTTGCTTTTCTTAGTCATCGGCAGTGGCTAGTAGACAGCTAATCTCCATTCCTGACCCCAAAAAAAAAGGACAAAATAAAAAGGGTACCCTTAGTTTAGTAGGTTTTGTCCTTTTAATCATTTTTTTTTGAGGGAAAATAGGTTCGGTTTTCTACCACTTAAAATGGTAATTACCAATCATATTGCGCGCTGGTGCTCGGTAGGTTAATCCAAGGAGGTACGGATGGCCAATTCCTCCTCTTGATTTTAAAATTTTTCATCTTTTTTTCTCTTTTTTTTAATTAAAAAAACAAAAACAAAACCACCCAAGTAACCATTGGTTAATGAAGAAACGGGCCAATCTAATCGATCTTTCACATTCACGTGGATTCCTTAACCCAGGCGTCCTTATGTCTGTGAACATTAAAAAAACTGTTTCTTTATTGGTACATATAAAAAAAATTATATATAAAATAGAGAAATCAAATATATATTCACACTCATTAGACACTACACCATTTTCACGCTAACGCCGTATACCTGTCACGTTTTTAAATTTAATGAGAGCTTTTATTGTTTTGATTAGGGGGTGAGTTTTACTTTATTAATTAATTTTGATGTAACGTCTATTTTTCACATCGGATCATCGTACGGGGAGCGTTGATTTTGTTGATGCGAGTGACGGTTTCATACGTGGCACAGTGACCTGTAAAATAACCCAATTGAAACGTGAATGTCGTGCTAAATTTGATAAATGGTATTATTTGATGATTGATTATGACACATAAAAATATTTATATTAAATTTAAAAATAATAATAATTATAAGATAGAATGAGTATAAAAAATATGTTAATTCGATGCGATCATGATATAAAATAATTTCTCACACCCTACTACTATGGGCGAAATCAACAACTTTAATATTTATGCTGCCACATTCATTTGAACATCCAAAATGTAGTGATGGACAACCAGACCTCCTATCCACCTTAATAATTTCCACACTAAATTTGAAAATAAGTTATTCAATTATCGAATCTCATATTGGAAGGGTCGACGAAATTTTTCCAGGGATTTCAGCCCGACTGCAAACTAATATCGATGTACGTTTCGGTTTATTCGAAAATACTACGTGGTGCAAAAAAATCAAACCTTCGACATTCGTTTCATCAACGACCTATGACAGTCGACTTCCCTCTTCTATTTGTTTAGAACATCGGCCACTCTCGACCGACTCCATACAAAACGGGAAGATGGGTTGCACGAGAGTTCGAGCCATAGATAATAGCGTCGGGCAAAATGGCACGTGTCCGTAAGACGCGTCACCCAACAGTGGGGGCGGCAAGTTGCACGATGGATCGATCCAACGCTGTACAATATGACATCGGTGGTGGTGGTGAGTCCAGAGACCAGCATGACGCATTCGGGTCGGGAGCGTGCACAAATCCTCTCGATCGGGGATAGCTCGGGCATATTCCATCTAGGTCACGATCGGGAAGATCGAGCATCTTCCGCATGCAACGTGACAAAGACACCCCGAAGCGACTGCTTAAAAATTTTCCACGACCCTACACCATGATGTAGATGAGACTCAACGGAATCTAGACGTGCTTACGCTTTCATCATACAACAGCTCATGGTTCAAATCGACGCTTGATTATTGACTGATAGGGAAACAGAAATTCAGTGAGCGTTTTCCTTTAAGCAGCTAAACCAGCCAACAAGACCGATCGAATCAGTGGAAAGATTTTGTTTAAAACCCAAAAAAAATTAAAAAAGAAATCCACTTTAATTAGGGGAATGCAGGCAATTAATTAGCCAAACTTGAGATTGCACTAGCATTTAAGTGCAGTATCCAGAGATTGGTGAGTGAAGTGAAATTATTGTCTTTCGATCGGGCAATACAGAATGAATCTGATTGACCAGCAAGCCAGCACACAACCGATCATACACAGTAAAAATCCTAAACTAATTTCATGCCCATAAGTTTCTGGCTCCAGCAATGGTACCATTGAATGCCATGACATGCATGGTTAAATGATAAGCAGAGAGGACCGTACTAAATTACGATAACTGAGTCGAAGAGCGGCAATTCTAAGCATGTGGGAATCATCGCGATAGTCACAGAGACACAGTGCTAGGATGATCAAGCATTCTCAAAGTCCAATTCTCCGGTGACGACTCCATTTCGGCGTTGCTACACATCACAATATCATTAATTCGTTAATTCCCCATCCCTACTTTGCGACGGAGAATCAGTATGGGGCAAAAAGGGGGAAACAAACGATTCCAAGAATGAAGATCTCATGCAGAGAAAGGAGCAAATTAGGGCTACACATGAGGAGACCCAAATGCATATATCGTCGATGGATTACAGTACATGATTGAAACAAATCTGCTGAACCTTCCTAAACTTCAACAGTTCACCGAGAAGTGTATATGAAAAATATAGAATAAGAAAACCCCATATACATTCACTCGAGCTTCCGTAGGAAGATCTTCATCCTCATCACAACCTGCAGGTGGTGAATCATGAATCTCTTCGAACGTACTTCTCTTCCGGATGAAATATGGAGATGTCACATTGAGTTTAAAGCAGCATTGCATGTGTGTTCCCTTCCCCCTTTTCTGCATCCATTGTATACAATTGGAAAAGCTGATCTTTGAATCCTGAGTTTTGTCCTTCTTCCCTCTTGTATATGGATCAATCTTAGTGGGTCTCTTTTAAGGTATAGCAGGACCAACATTTTGCTACTCATAGACCTCGTGAACTTTCCCATTTCTCTCATTCTAGTAAAAATCTGATCTCTCTCTCACTTGTTTTTTTTTTTTCCTTGCATGCCAATCATGGGATGTGTAGATATGCTCCCCAATACGACAGGCATCATAAGCCATCTCTTACAGACAGAGAGGTGAAGAACAACAAAAAAACATCCTTAAGACCCTCGAAATTACCGAGAAACCATAAAAACAGACATAAAACGACTGCGCAGTATTAATTTCCGGAGCAAGACAAGAGTATAAATATGATTTAGCTAAATGATATATATTCATCATGCAGATGGGATTGATCATTGAAGTTGACATGAGGGAGGGGACGGGACGTGCATGATCATAACTACATCACTGACTATAATTTCTACTGATTAGGAGTAGCTTAATTCGGGATGGCACAACCTAAATCAAGACCATATTTTTCAGAAAGCAAAGGAGAAAATAAAAATGTAAAAAAAAAAAAGCAGGGGTACAGCAGAACTATTACAAGTTCATCAAGAGAAAATAAGCCCATATATCTATATATATATATTATAAATAAGATAATTGACTGCTAAGGAGGGGGGGGGGGAGCTAGCATACCCTTGAAGCTGCTGAAGGAGATTCGAAGCCTTCCGAGTTCCCATCGGATGCGGATGATCGAATACCGACAATAATCAGATCACACGAAGTTGGTCGCGTGTTCACATGGATGCTGTGGAGCACCCTATAACGTCCCAGTTTTATCCGATTCAATTTGCAGCGGGTGCAGGCAATGATCCCTTCAGCTTGGGGCGCTTCCGCTTCTTCTCGTAGCTGACACCTCTCGCCTTGGCCTGGAAGTCGCGGACTTCCCTGAGGTAGAGCCGAACGGGCCGGGCGCCGAAAGGGTTGGCCTCAGGCTTGCCGCCGCCGTGCTCCTCGAAGGCGGCACGGAGTCGGCCAATGAGGGCGTCGAGGCTGCCCCAGGCCTGGCGGAGTGGGCACGGGCAGGGAGCCGGCGGGTTGGGCAGTCCAAAGAAAGGGCACATCTGGTTGTGGACCTTGGTCTTCCCGAACTGATCGAGGTAGCGGAGGAACTCCAGCACGTGGGCCCCGCTGCACATGCCGATAGACAGCGGGGGGCGGTGGTTCCTCAGGTACTGGCAGAAGGTGTTCCAGTCCCTCCTCTTCTGGTTCTCGTACCGGCTCGGGGCGTTGGGGGAGGAAGACGATGACGACGACGAGGTCGCGGAGGAGGAGGAGCCACCAGGTATGATGCTGTCGATGGCATTACTAGCAGCCCCAGACATCAAAGGATTCACCATCTCGTAGCTGCCGGGATTGCTCGATCCCGGAACCAGTTCCATGAGTAGAAGAGCTTCCGTCTTCCCTCTTCTACCCGGAAAGGTAACTGGAATTGATGGGGTAGGATTTGCAGGTTCCGACGAGATCTACTGTTTCTACTTGATCGCCATGAGGTCAAAATCGAATTAAGGGTTGTCAGTGGGGAGAAGAGAGAGAGAAAGAAGTGGTAGGGTTGCTTTCACTATATACTAACTCAAAAACACAGATTGATAAAAAAAATAAAAAATAAAAAGCTAAAGAGACTTGACTGTGAATTCAATTTAGGCTTTGTCTCGATATTAGGTGGGGAAAGCAACCGACATATGTATAGATTAACATACTTCCTTACTCATTTTCCCCTAATTAAGTTGTCATTATTCAATTTACTTAATAAATTAACTTAACGCAAACTTAGGTTAATTATAGTTTTTTTTTTTTTTACTTTCTGAATAGCTAATGGTGAAAGAGTAAAAGTCGGAGAAAGCGTGGATAGATTTGTAAAGAAAATGAAAATATTGGAAAATCTAATATGTGAGTAAGGAGATGAGTGGTCAGATGAATTCACACCTTACTTGGATAACAATTACCTTCGGTTGAGCATAATCAAACATTGAGAAGATTAATTGGCCATGATATTTGAGCCAAAGTGGCCATAATAGGGTAAATTTTTCCAATGTTTGAGCTGAGTTATCCAAATTGAGGAATAGAAATTCTTTAAATTGTATATCATTTTCATTCATAAAATTAGATTTTGAAATAACGTGAAAGGGTTATTTGAATATAAATTCCAAAGCTTGGAGTTGGAAAGAATAATTTTAACAAAAATACTCTAATGACCTTTAATTGAAGTTAAATTGTTATGAGTACAACAATTATTAACTCTCTTTTTTTTGCCAAAATAATTATTGACTTGCTAATTATGAGGGATAATATCAACCTAATTGTATTCCTTCATATATTTATAAGAACAATTATTTAGGAGAATGATAGAATAATTAATTGAGGGAAATGAAAAACCTTTTTTAAAACAAAAATTAGAAAAAAAAACAATTATTAGATAAAATATAATTAAAAGAAAAAAGAAATTAGAGGAGGAGGAGGAGAGCAGAGCCCAGTGTTAATCTGGTTTTAATGGAGAGCCGAAACTCTACCACTAGTAGGTCGAGGGACTTCGGCTCTCTTCTGTTCGAGTCCAACTCTCTATCTTCTACTGTGGAAGGTGAAGATTGAACTCGGTACTTATTAACCTTAAGATGAAAGTAATGTCATTATATTGGGTTGTCTTTTTCCTCTCTCGAGCTTTGATCCCTCTTGAAAGAGATGAGAACTGGTCATTTGAAATTTACTCATGCTGTTCATCCATTGTTCTGGGTAATATACTTAACTGAGATCGATTAGAAAAAAAGGAAAGAAAAAAAAACCTTGCTTTATCCCTCCCAATTTCACAATCCAAACGAAGCCCTAAGGTGAGAAAAGTGGAAAGGGATCTCAAATTTGTTTTTAACATGTACAGGTGGGCAAATAGAATATTATTATCTAAATACTAGGAAATAACGTGGTGATGATGAGGAGCAGGAAAAGGAGGAGTTGAGTAAAGGGGGATGAACTTTCTTGCATGGGCTTATGGACAATAAGTATGCATACACATATATATCACGAGGAAGGACAGGTATGGGGGTAGAGCTGATATTGGTTTCTCTGAAGAGAAGAAGAGACTGTTTCCTCAATCAATCCATCGTCACCATAACCAACTAGAGCTTCTGCCTGGGGAAAGTGAGGAGATTGTCTGCCACTAAATCTGGAAAAAGAAAAAAAAAATAGTACTGCAGTGGGCTAATCTCTTTAGCTTTTGATTTCTGAAAACACATAGAGAGAGAGAGAGAGAGAGAGAGATCAGATCATCCATATCAGATTCCTCTCTGTTCTTTCCTTCTAATCTGGAAAAAGGGCAACCAACTGAACTGAACACTGTTTCGCAAGAGACGTAGAGAGAGAAGACGAGACCAGTGGTCAAGACGACAGAGAGGATTCATTCAATTGAGAAAGAGCTGAGCCAGTACGTAACAAGAGAAAAAGAAGAAAGAGAGAGAGTGTGTGGTTTGCCAAATAAGGACAATTTCGGTCAGTCAGAGCGTCGTAGAGAGAGAAGAGAGAGCTACGGAGCGTGCGATAGCGACTCGAGATGGCCGAAACTGCTGCCGGGTTCAGTCACTCTCTCTGTCGAAGCCAAACCTAATTTGCTGCCTCAGAACTGGGAAAAAAAAACTAGGGTTAAAAAAGGGATCTTAATTCGTACCTGTCAAACTGAATCTAATACACCATTAGCAAAATGCTTGCTGATCGGTTATCATCGAAAAGTATGATGGATCAGGAAGGAAGTCATGTTGACAGATCAAAGCGAGAATGTCAACAGTAATTCAAGCGTACTGCGTTGGTTTATATAGCTCAACTGATCTCAGCTGATGCTGCGGAATCTTGGTTGATTAGGTTTCAAGTAAGAGTGAAGGTTCGACCCTTTTAGACCCCGTACCGTATTAGAATGAACAGAACACAATTATTACCTCTTTGGATCGTATAGCTTTTGATGGCAACAGTTGGGTTGCAGGAACCTTCTGGGCAACTCCCAACTCCCATCCAAGAAAAAAACGATGAGATTCTCTTCGTATACACAAAAGACGAGTCATGAAAGAGGAAAATTTGCCATTGATTTTCTCTCACGCTTGAACGAAATTTTCTGCTCATCTGCCTGTGAGATTAGCTGGGGGTGGGTTTTTTGTTAATTAGGTCTATGAGTGAGTCCTACGTTTATGTAGGGCTCATTCACATTAGTCATTAGCCACTGGTTGCATTAGCTGCAAGAGGTGTTTGATCTCCATGCGTCTTTCACTGGGTTTGAGGAGGAGGAGAAGGAGGAGGAGGAGGAGGCATCCGCCACTGTTTATAAATGGAAGGATTGTATTTTTCCCCCTTACAGTAACCAACAGGCTTCCTGCATTTGGGATCACGAAATCTTCGAACGAGTGGAAGCTAATTGAGCTAGGCAGCCCAGCTTTAATGATGTCGAAGTGACCCACTCTCTTTTCAAATTTTGTTTTTTTTTTCCATTTTTAAATCATTATATGTATAGCTACGGATGATGATGAGCCCACGATAAGAATGCATTTCACATAATACATGTTATATGCATATATTCTAATGGGAAAATCGCTCTCACCCAATTGGACCGCCCAATTGCTCTTGGTCGGCCGGCCACACTCTGACCGACAGCCAACCAGTCGGGCAATCCACCCATCATGTGAACAATGAGCCCCCTCAATCGGACCAACATGCTTGCCTCCAGCATGCAAGAACCGTGTGGACAGATAGACTCCATAAATCATTACAAATGCTTCCTTCCCTTAAGGGGAAGGTAAGTTTACGGACACCCCCCAAGAAACTACATTTGCACCCTGTATACACCTACTCCTTCACAGCCTATTGACTTGAGTTTCATATGATCATTTTCCAGTGAACCCTGCCTGGTTCAGCTTGCTGCAGTCCGCTCATGGTGCTTGAAGTCCACAGGCCGGAAAGCTGACCTCCTGTCAAGATCCGGCCTACTCTATCATCGGGTGAGCCTATTCCCGTGACCTGGACCGCATCATATTTTATACTAATATATACAGTTATACAATTTCTTTTTTTTCTCCTTCAATATAGAACACCAACATGCCAAAAAGTAGACAGCATTAAGCAATGTGTAATAAGGGAAGTTGGACAATTCCAATCCAATAGCAATAATACTGAATCGAACTCTTTTTTTTTTTTCAGGCTTTTATTGATTAAGGGATACACCGTACACTCACAAATGGCATCTGACACAGAAAATTCCTTGGAAGGTCTTTAGGGCAAATGTATCGGGAGCACATATATATATATATATAGGTTATTACAAGCAATTCACCTGGGCCTGCAGAAAGAATATTGGGCACGTGACTTGTTCCAGCAAAAGAAAAGTTCATCCGTGGGGAAATTCTTAGGTGAGACCGGCTCATCTCATCACATATACGCTAAGCCTGTAACAATGTGACACATGTAAAAACTGGCCCCACGGATAACTTTTAAGAAACCCCAAAAGTTTCTTACCTTTGAAAATCTACCCCAACCCCTCTCTCTCTCTCTCTCTATCTGGTCTCTTTCTCCTGTCTTCTACCACTCCCCAGCTCCGATGAAGACGACTCCGGCGATGAAGGTCGGCCTCCTCTCAACCACAGGAGAAGGAGAAGGAGAAGATGAAGAGATTTAGGTTGACCGAGGAGGGACGAGATCCAAAACCCGAGTCGGGGTCACCAAACGAAGCTGCTGTCGGGGGGAGAGATTGCCGATGTGTGATGGTGAGGCGGAAGGAAGCCAACGTCGTCGGTCGATGTTGGAACCAAAAGTCGGGGGGTGGACCCGCGACGAGGCGCGAGAGAGAGAGAGAGGGTGTGGGGCGGATTTTAGAATATTGAAACATTTGCGGCATTTTCGAAACAATTGGTGGGGGCCACTTAAACGCGTGTCACGTACTCATAGGATAGGTCTATATCTGACGTGGTGAGCTGAGCTCACATAGGAATCGTACCTTTTTTCCCCATTTTACTTAGTCTGAATATTATTTATTTATTTATTTAAAGGAATAACGTGTGAGTACTAAGAAACAACCTGAGGTGGGCCACTCCCAACAGTCATTAATATTTTTCTAATACTATGATAATAATTGCGAGTGTATGAGGACATCATGTGTCTCGTCAAATTAAAAGTTTCCAGCAAGAAATAATAATAAATTTGTAAGGCCCTGTTTTTCAAACGTACTTTTTTTTTCTCATGTGCAAAATAATAATTATTTTTCTTCTTTTCCCGAGGGTTAATGTTAGGAGTAGGACCCATTATTTAGGCTTTTCCCCACTAGGGTCCTATTAGGTAGAGGTGGGGATTTACATCGTGATATATTTATGTATACAGTGTATTTAAATGATTTGGGTAAAATATTTATCAACATATACATAAGTTAAATATATTTAAATATTTTAATTATAAATATATATAATTAATACATTAATATTATAGTAATAAAAATTCGACTAAAAGATTTTACTATAGAATATGATAATAATATTGTTTTAATAAAATTAAATAAAATAATTTTTTTATATATTTTATTGGATAAATTTAACTTAAATACATATATATTAATATGTACGTGAAATTGTAAAAATTTGGCCTCCCTAGAGTAATCTACATAGTTTTTAAAATAAAATTGGACTAGAAATCGATGTAGGCATAAATTTATGGGTTGTACTGAATATTCAAATGGTTATATTAATAATATAATATTAACAATAAAACACACATAATATCATGAATTTGAATATGATTTATAACAAAAATTATTAATATAACCATTATATTAGTCTAAAATTTAATAGAAAATATAAATATAAGTTTAGTAAATTAGGATAAGTATATTATAATAAATTTTTATTTTTAAATTTTTTTTAAAATTTACTTATTTTTTTACATATTCATTAGATTTTGTTGATCTGATCGAAAACCAGCTAATTCAACCGGAGATGACATCAATTTAAGTGTAATTGAGTTTTTTTGGGAACTGAGCCAAGTGAGTGGTCGGTTCCAGTCGAATCGGCTGGCCCAGTCTGGTTTTTTAAACCTATGGTAATGTCCAATACAATGAAAAGGTGATGGAAAACGCTTTCGATTATCTCCTTTGTTCTTGCGCCGCATCTCTAATTACTCGGTCAAATATTGCCGATATAAATGGATCGATGGCATTGGTTATGTAACCCATAGCCGTTTGAGAGATTGGCGGTCATCTATAGTTAGAATTAGACCGGTAGAGTCCTCACTCTAGTCTTGTTAAATGGTCAGTCCGAACTAGTTCAAAATGGGTTTGGAGTTATTTGCCACGTTACAGAATCACCTGTTATGCTTAAATGGTGGGGCCAATCATGGTTCATAGTTTAGAAAAAAATGAACTGGTCCAAAACCGTACCTAAGTGGACCAGTTCAACCAGTTAACAGTGCCCGTTTCTCTCTCTTTTTTTTTTAAACCATTCAAAAATCAATGGCCAATTTTCAGCCGTTGATTATAACAAATAGCCGTTGATTTGCAGCACATATCTAAGAAGGTAGTGACACCTGGCGAGCAGGGCAAGCTCCCCATTAATGCGGTCTAGTTTCGCAACAATTTTGGGCCGATTCAACAAAGGGAATGTGTTGGGTTGTTTATGGTTTAATTAGCCTATATTTTTTACTCAGCTCGTAATCATCCCTCACCCTTATAAGAGTGGGTGCAAACCGGGTTAAGGGCAGTCCATGCTGATTTCAAGTTTGGATAGTCCGGTTCTGAGTCATCCTGGTCTGTTGAACACCTCTCCACTTCACCCCATACGGTGTTGAGCTATAACTTCTTCAATGGAAGATTTCATTTGGTGGGGAGATTCACCACATTGGCCCAAGAATTCATTGAATGCATGGAAATTCTATCTCCTCCCAAGGAAGGAACGTAGAAGTTGCGGGGGGAAGAAAGAGACTCTCGGCTGGAGATTTGAGACAAGCAAAATCTATGCATTAGTGGGAGGAACCTCGAAAGTCAAATGACACGCTTATTTTTGTTTTTTTCAATTCCTCTTCCTAATAAAATGTCAAAACTCCCGCCATAAGAGTGGCGGGGAGATTTGGATCAAGGGCTTGTGAATCCAAGTCAGTCAATGCTCAAAACATGTGTGGATGATCATCCTGGAGGAAGTGGATCGATGGCTTATGAATATGATGTAGGAGGGGGCGCCACGAGAGAGGCCAGGCAGAATAATTGCCAGAAAAGGGGGTCAACATTGAGACACAGGAAGAGTTAATGAATATGATATGACTAATCTGGGGGAACTGGGCATCTGATTGGGACTAGACCATTCAAAGCTCAAAAGCTACTCAGTGTACCAGTAAACAGATGATCCGATTCATTGGCCTGCCAGAAGAATGAATGCTAAAGGGCAAACTACTTAGGAAATCAAAACTTGTTTCTCCTCCTTTTCAGTAGTGCTGCTGCTCTTATTTTCTCCCAAAAGTAAGCTTTAGCTTCGGTCCAATGGCAAATAACTTTGACTCAGCAGAAAAAGGTCTCCCTAGTTTACAGAAAATCATGGATGGTTTTTTCGGCGTCCAAATGTTTCACTATGTAGGAGGCAATGACGTGGCTTGAACTGGCCACTGCAGCCATCCAATCGCTCTGAGGAGGAAACCGGTTACCGCTAAAGGGATGTAGGGATCATGATAAAGGCCTAGAGCTGCGTTGGACAACTGGTTTAACATCGTTTGGGTCCTTGGTGGCCCTTTTGGACATGCTAAACAAACAAGGCTAAACCACTCTGTAAGTTGGTCTTTTCCCTCGCTAAGAATTTCACCACATTTCCCCCAAGAGAATATCCGGTTTCGCGAAAACTGCCAGGTAGATTGAACTAGAACGGTAAATGGGGAGCTGAAGGAAAGAAAGACGATCGATCTTCCCAAAAGTTGAGAAGCTTGACAGAAAAGATCCATAACATAAAATTGTGCAAGCAATTTGAACAGAAGCTTCCGACAGTTTGAAGACAGACAGGAGCTTTACTGCAGAGAGCAATTCCTTCTTCACCAGTTAGATTCCATTCTCTTCTGGGAGCCCAGCCATTGCATTCTTCAACGTTCGATAAGAAAGAAAGCATTAGTTTAGATTACCAAAAACATGCTGAAACCAGTGACACAATATGCAGATCGATTACCTGTAAGCATGAAATCACATATTGTACATCACTGGCAGAGATCTGGTGGTGCATAACAAGCCGAATCCTGAGAAAGAATCCGACAAAATAAGGCCTAAATGAAAAGAAGATTTCACAGTTTACGTTTGGAGGTATCTGAAAACAAACAGGTAATTTTGGAGGAAGACCTCGATGCACTCTGAAGCATCACGAGTATGCCATGTTCTTCCAGCTTCTTGCTCAACTTCAGTACAGTCATATTGAACCCTTCTTCTATATCTAAGTACATCTGCATGCAAAAATGAAATTGCTTACCACCATTGTTAATGTCGAGCACAACACTGGAAAAATAGTTCCAAGACACAGTGGCTGGTTCACAAAAATAATGAAAAATGGTATCGCTTCTAGGACTTGAGAAAATAAGATCACTCACGATGTTGGTCTCCACAGAAGCAACATCTACTTTGAGTCCCTTGATTTGATTGATACCTTCTGAGAAAGAAATGGACAAACGCATGAGACGCACAGAAAACAGAAAATTCAGCAAACAGATGGAATTAGCAGACATTACCAGCAAAGCCTTAGCTTTCTTGTGATCTTGTTCGAGCTTCCCAACATTCTCCTGCAAAGCCACGAGCCCAGCAGCACATAAGATCCCTATCTGTCTCATCCCACCACCTAGAGTTTTCCGAAGTATTCTTGCCTGCAAAAGATGGTCATCAAAAGTTTTCCTTTTCCTTACAGAGCATGGTAAAAGATCAAGGGATGGACCAACAAAGACCAGTCCGAAATCGAATGGCACCTTGGCGATGAAACTTTTGGAACCAACAATAACAGAACCCACAGGAGCCCCAAGACCTTTCGATAAGCAAACCTATTGAAAAACTCGTAGAAGTTAGGAGGATGTAAAAATATCGCTACACTTAGTAACCCCAACTGACAGATTAAGATGCAATACAAAACACATAAGATATGTAAACGCACCGAGACGGAATCAGCAGCTTGGACCAGTCTATCTACAGGAACTCTGAGTGCCTAATAGAGTCAGATTCTCAAATTAGCAAACAAATCAAAGTAAAAGCTACAAAGCCAAAACCATTTCTTGAAACAGAAACAGTACAGCCTGGAATGTTACACATAGAAGCTTTATTAAGGCATCCACCATCCCATGTAGTTCGTAACAGGATATTGAATGTTCACACTATGCTGACAGAACTGACAAATTCTCAAGTTCAGCAGACACCTTTGAAGTACCAGATACTAAGCAAAAATATGCCTTTGAACAGAGACAGTGCAGCCTAGAATATTACATATGGACCTTTCCTTAAGGCAACCACTATTGCAAGTAGTTTATAAGAGGACACTGAATGTTGACCTAATGCCAACAGAACCAACAGAAGCTCAATCACAATATAATGTTAGTCCGACAACATCTGTTATTCATTATATTAATCTGTTAATTTCAATAACTTCTTCTTACTACATATTGGTGCTAAGGCATGTGTACAAAGAGTACCATCAAACAGACTGGTTTGAATTGGATGCCACAGAAATGCATTATATTGTTGCAAGACCATGAAGTGAATCCATAGCATCTTTTGTCAACAAATCCGATATCAAAAAGGAGGACATGGATAGCATAAACTGATAATTTGTTTTGCTGAGGATGAATGACAGATTGAGTCATCAATGTTTCTCAAGATCAACTATTAATGCACGTCCATTGAAATGATACTGTCAATTACTTACAGTTGCAGCATTGAAAATGCGAGCTCCATCAATGTGAAGCTTCAGACCATACTTCTTTGCTAGTTCTCCTACTTGATCTGTGTACTCAACAGACAGGCATCTACCACCAGAGCTGCATTTACATAAAAAGGGACCATTAGATACTGCTATAAATTACAAGAAATATGAAACAATTGTTCTATGGGCATATAAATTTATTAAAAAGCACCAAATGCATATCAACCAAACCAGAAAAGAAAGCCACCTTGAATGCAACATTTTCATCATCATCATCATCATCATAATAAGTTTTCAGTTTAAAACCTCATTGACTCTCCAAGCGAAAGACCAAAACTCCTGATTCAGTTCAAAAGTTCAATCTTTTCCATTAGGTATCGAAACATTTTATCATTGCAATGAGGTCCACAGATCTGAAAAGCTTCTACTTTGAATCACACAGACGGTTAAACATCTCCTGCCTATAATAATCAAATATACAACCCAAGACCACATCTTCTAGAAAGAGGACAGGAAAAAACATGAGCTCAGTGTTCCTTACTTTGCATGGCTATTCTCCAAGCAGATAAGCCGAGTTGTAGGGTAAACCAGCTCCCCTCGAGGATCCCGAATTGCAGCCTCAATCTGGTCGATATCCATGGTTCCATCCTCATTGTTCCTCACAGGCCGAGGGTGAACTCCCCCAATGGTGGCAATCCCACCATTCTCATAGATGTGAACGTGGCAATTGTCCCCAAGGATCACTTCACTCCCCCTCACCTCGCAGTGAACGAGCACACTGATCAGGTTCCCCATAGTGCCTGATGGGACAAACAAGGCAGCCTCCTTCCCCGTGATCTTGGCCATCTCAGTCTCTAGGCGGAATGCAGTCGGGTCGCAGCATAAGACATCATCGTCCACCTCGGCACTGGCCATGGCTGCCCTCATGGCCTCGGTTGGCACTGTGACGGTGTCAGAACGGAGATCCACAGTTCTGGTCACCATTGTCGCTGGTTTAGACTCAAATCTCTGCATCCAGAGGATTGGAAAATTCGTATTTAAGGAATTCCTGGAGGAATTAATCAGGGCAATGAAATTATTACTAGGCTATTGACGAGATGCGGATCATCAAGAATGGGATTTATGGGTGACAAACTTGGGATGCTGAGTGAATCCAAGCTGATTCTACAACAGCTAGAAAGAAGGCAGTATTTCACAACTATAACCGAGAGAAAGGACAGATTTTGAGACAGCATTCATAAAAAGTACGTCTGTTCTCTTTCACTAAATCAGATGATCAAAGGCCAAGTTGGTGAAATCAAAATCAAGCTCTTCTGGTGCTAAAAGTCCCCAAGTTCTGAACTTCACCCAACCCTTTGAAAGAGAGTGAACCACCAACTACTTATTTGCTGGAGAGCATGCAGAAAGCAACACATAGCATCCTCAGAACTTAAACAGCCGACGGAAAATGAAACAGTGCCTTGATCATAATATCTCAACTCAAGATGAAAACCCAAAACAAAAAAAAAGACCTTATTTTTACGTCACGCAGTTCAGCAATCGAGCCAGAGGACCCAGACTAGCATGAACAGGGGAAACGGTTAGAAATTGCAGAGAATCTTGAAAGAAATGCAAACCCCGAGAACCGGAAAATATACCAGAAACCTGTATTAGCGCGAGAAGTTGAAAAGTTTACTCATCAAAAAATAAGAAGAAAAGTTTCCGCCATTTGGGAACTGGGAACGTGCCACGTGTCGTCAAGAGTGTGCAAGAGTTTCGCGGGAAAGGAACCCGAGATGCCCGAAGACACGAGACAGAGCACCGACTCCTAGTGGCTGCGTCTGTGCCTTCAATGTGGGGGCACCGAGAGTGAAGATTCATTCAAGAGCATGCGAAGCAAAACAAGTGCTGGAGCTCTTGCCACATAGCTTATTTACCGTGCTGGGAACTTGTCTCTTGGAAGAACAAACCGAGCTTCCCAGGCGATTCCTTGTTTCGCGAGCTGACGGGCTACCGCGCTCTTTATACAGGGGAGAAGGTAAAAATTGGATGCAGAGTCCAAAGAGACGGGAATTCATCTGTGAGTTGTGCAGTTTTCGAGGAAGGGGACTCTAACCGCCGGGAAGGAGAATTTGATTTTGGCTTTTAGACTTCCTGTTCTTGCAGAATCCATTTCTGGGAAGGTTCCAATCAATTAGCCTCCATGACAACCTTTCAAAGGGGTGAGCTTTCCATGCCTAAAACTGAAAGGCAAGAAAAAGGAAAAACAAAGAGGAATTTCCCCATTTCTCTAGCCAAGTCTCCAAATTTACGTAAATGGTATTTATATAAATAACATACCATATTATACTTTACTACCACCCATTCTTTAAATAGTATTTATTACTTTATAATGAAAATAGGAATGCCAAATCTCCAAATTCATGTCAATAAATTAAGAGGACCGGTGCATCGCAACTAAACACGAAATTCCGCCACACTCTTTTTGGAATCTAACACGGACTCCTTTTGTGCACTAACCGTAAGTTGTCTGTCGGGTTTAGCATGTCGTTCATCTTTCTGTGGATTCGTCTTGCGTGGCTTGTTGAGTTTCGTTGATGCGACTGATGGGCGGGACGGTTGAGTGCTGATCGACGTGGCCTAGAGACGTGCAAGACGGCTCGACAGAAAAAAGATGAAAGACCATGCTGCTAGACTCGACAAACGGTCTCAGTAGACAGAGCTTGAATGGGACCCGTGCCCAGTTTTAATTCCAACTGTTGAAGAGCTTCTTCTTCTTTTTTTTTTTTTTAACTTTACTCTCTTGGAGATTCCCACTGATCTAATCTTTCCATTCCATGGATGTGGGGAGCCCGCCAAAAGGTGCAACCAAATTTGTGGGGTTGAGAAGTGAGAAGTTTGGAAGAGGAGACAGCCAAGAGAGTGATTGCCACTTTGGGTGGAAACACAGTTTACACGCACTAAAATGCATGCTTGCTGGCATCAGGTCGATCTAATCTTTGAAAACGACCGTTCATGCTGATCACACCATAGACAAAGGCTAGCCACATCCAGCCAGGTGAGATTCGAGAGAAATTAAAGGATGAGCGGAACGATAGATTTTAAGAGGGTGACGGGTACAATTCTAGACGAAATCGACAAAATTTAGGCAAAAGCCTGTGAGCCCTTTTCCCGGGCTCGAAGATTGAGAGGCAAGAGTGAATTTCCCACTTCTAAGAGTCGAAATGCCGAAGGGGAGAAGGGAAGAGAGACGTCCATACCAGTAAATAAGCTTGGAGATCCTTCAACGGCCGAAGCCGAAGGTATCTTCTGCCCGCTACCAAGACTACCGAGGGCTTCGGGGTTCGGCACCACCGAACTTATTTCAATTCCAAGAGCTCGTGGCCGAAACTATACACAAGGGAAATTTCCCTTGGCTTCCGCTCATAGATTGTGATTCAGGACAAGAACTTATAGAGGAGAATGCAAGCTCTTCTGCGTCTCTGGGTTGGTGGGATTGTGGGGGTGACTGAAGCTCATCGGGTGAAACACGCCTATTTTGAACTGGTTTAAGAGCTTCTCAGGGTCTGGGAACCGTAAACAAAAAAAGCTCACATCGGAAGAAATCTGTCCTTTAGAGCGTCTGCGCTGCTCTAACTTGAATCCGTCGGAACTCATTAGATTCATGTATATCAGGTTTTATGTACAGAATATTTGCAGTATATTCGGATATTCATGGAAGGGATGGATGTGAGAGGGAGAGCTCACGGTGGCTTCCCCTAGCCAAAAGCTCAGCCTTTACTCTTTCTGATGTCTGGGTGACTAGGCATTGTGATCACCTCACCTTAGGGCTTAGAAAACCTTAATTCTTGTTGTGAAGCCTAGCACAGACTGTACTGACTGTTCTCGCTGTTTGCCATGGTTTGCGGGTGGCCAACTCACTGACACGATCATAGCAATATATTCTACTTGCACGGCTATCTCCTCTCTCCATTCTGCTTTCCTATGGAACGACCCCCCAAGTTTTCCCGATCCAGCTCATGGTGAGATCTGGCTTAAGGATTTGCCTCTTGAGAACGAGTTAGGACTATCAGCTTGAGTTTTCTAACGACCCTGTGGCCGTTCATGGCTTCGGGGTTCGTCGAAGCTATATCCCTGGAGAGATCAGATCGAGATGGATCAAGAAAGTTTGTAAAGTTCAATATCTTCACGGCAGGCAATAATCATTGATTGACTCAGATAAACTGACAAAGACGAAGAACATACCGTATGAAATTGAGATGGATGGTTTGGTACGAGTGAAGATAAGCTAAGACAATCAAATTGGAACAGGCAGAACTGAAATCAGATATATATAAAAGCTATGCTATGCTATGCGTATTTGTGATTTGGGCAGACTCTGGGCCGACTGGGCCCAGTAAGCAGGCAAGATGAATAAGCCGAAAGGTCCAAAAGCAAAGCCCAAAACGGTAATTTCCCCTTCTCCCCGGACTCACATTGACATAAATACCCCCGTTGAGGTCGGCTTTCTCCTCTCTGCCCCTGAAATCCCTCAGTCGCCTCCTCTTCTCTCTCTCTGCCCTAATCCCTATTTTAGCCCTTGCCCATCCTAGTTTACCCGCCAAATTCCGTTTCTCTGTGATTCCTCTCTGATGAGCCTCTGCTTCAACTGTGTCATCTTCCCCCGGAAAAACCCTATTTTTCTGAGCGAGTCGATATAGTCGCCCTCGACCGTGGCAGCTTCACGAGCTTCCTCGAAGACCTATCTTCAAATTTACTTGGGCTTGAGCTTTCTCGCTCAATTTTCATGTTAGTTGCAGCGGTATTTGTAATTTCATGTTCCATATGTTTTACAGATTGCCTGAATTTTCCTTTTTCCTGCTTATCTTTGACATTGATGATTACGTGTGTTAGCTGCTTGGAGTGCTGACAGAAGCTAGTTGCTATATATATCTGTGTGTGTGTGCAATGTATGTTGCTGCTTCGGGATCATTTCTTTGTTAAGTGTCTTTATTTATTTGAGAATCTCGAACCTTTTGTCCCTTATTTTTGTGCCTATCCAGTGCGTAGTCAACTGAGGACAATGGTGAGTTGAAATTTTGCTGCTTGTGTATGCAAGTGAAGGTGCTATTTGTATTTAGGAAGGATCAAATATTCTTGCAAGTGTTTGATATATTAATATCGTTGTAGTTGGTCAAGAAAAGACTTGTTGTTGCAGATAGCCTTTTCATGGTTTTTCTGATGATTCGTTGCTGAGAGGTAGCTTATCTTTTATTGTGATCAGTATTTCCTCTTTGATTCTTAGCATGAGTTTTGAAAAAATATAACCACAGATTTACATTCTTACTGTTATATACAGTGTTCTGTACTGACTTGTTCGTACTGCTTGTGAAGTTTTCCTGTTTGTTCGTGCAATAACGGGCATCTTCTTCTGCTGAGAAAGTAATTTTAGCTATAATTCAAGATTGTGCACTCCGTTAATTGATCACTGGCTCTGTTGTATTTTTTAGAACTATTTAAACATGGAAATGAATTTCTTTCTGCAGGCCAAATTTCAACGTGATTTTGGGGGAACTTTATTTAAGGCTCACAGTTGTCATCTGTTTTTGGCTCGAGAATTGATTGAAACGCTGTGATCCATACTCCAATGGCTAACGAGGATTTGATTCTTGGGCAAACTCATAGCCTGAGTCAGAATCAACATTCTCTTCTAAGCCATGATCATAATCTCGATCTTGGCCAGAACAATGTGCATCATCACTTGGGCTTGGGACAGGCCTACAACCATGAATTGGGCCTTGGCCCAACACACGACCAAGAAGGGAGCAACAGCGACCATGGCTATATGCATGAGAATGATATGTCCATGGACCAGAAACCCGACCATGAGGATCACAACCTGGCTCAGAACCATGAACTCACTTTGTTGAATGCCACTGACTTGGTCATCTCAGAGAATCATGAACTTGATGACAATCTAGAACTTGCTGTGGACCATAGCCAGGGCATAGGAATAGACCCTGCTGAAGAAGCAGGCCTCGAAGCCACTGGTCTTATGGTTACTCACCCTCAAATTATTCAGACACGTACTTCTGTTGTCAGCCCAAACTATGAGCTCGTGGTAGGTCAAGAGTTCCCTGATGTCAAGAGCTGCCGAAGGGCGCTGAGGGATGCTGCCATTGCCCTTCACTTTGAGATCCAAACTATCAAATCTGATAAGACTCGGTTCACAGCCAAGTGTGCAAGCGAGGGTTGCCCATGGCGGATCCATGCAGCAAAGCTCCCTGGTGTCCCCACATTCTCAATTAGGACCATCAATGGGAACCACACCTGTGGAGGGATTGCCCATCTAGGCCACCAGCAGGCCTCAGTCCAGTGGGTTGCTGAGTCGGTGGAGCAGCGCCTGATTGAGAATCCAAACTACAAGCCCAAAGAGATCCTCGAGGAGATCCATCGGCTCCACGGCATTACCCTTTCATACAAGCAGGCATGGAGAGGGAAGGAACGAATAATGACAGTAATGCGTGGGTCCTTTGAAGAAGGGTATCGCATGCTTCCATTGTATTGTGACCAGATCAAACGAACAAATCCAGGGAGTATAGCAGCTGTTTATGGGAACCCTGCTGACGGTTCCTTTCAGCGGCTTTTTTTATCTTTTCAAGCATCAATTTATGGGTTTCTTAATGCCTGTCGGCCTCTACTTGGGTTGGATCGGACGTTTCTGAAGAGCAAGTATCTTGGAACTCTGCTTCTTGCGACAGGTTTCGATGGAGATGGAGCTCTATTTCCTTTAGCTTTCGGAGTTGTTGATGAGGAGAACGATGATAATTGGATGTGGTTTCTCTCCGAGCTCCACAATCTCCTCGAAATTAATGCAGAAAACATGCCAAGGCTCACAATCCTGTCAGACAGGCAAAAGGGGATCGTGGAGGGGGTGGAGGCTAACTTCCCCACGGCCTTTCATGGATTCTGCATGCGCCACCTGAGTGAGGGCTTTCGGAAGGAGTTCAACAATACAATCCTCGTCAATCTCCTGTGGGAGGCAGCCCATGCCCTTACTGCGATCGAGTATGAGGCCAAGATCCTTGAGATCGAGGAGATCTCACAGGATGCTGCATTCTGGATCCGCCGGATTCCACCCCGACTGTGGGCCACTGCCTACTTTGAGGGGACAAGATTTGGGCATTTAACTGCTAATATAGTTGAGTCACTGAACTCATGGATCCTTGAGGCCTCAGGGCTTCCGATTGTCCAGATGATGGAGTGCATAAGGAGGCAGCTCATGACTTGGTTCAATGAACGGAGGGAGACAAACATGCAATGGACATCAACCCTTGTCCCCTCGGCCGAGAGGAGGGTTGCAGAGGCCCTTGAGCTGGCCCAGACGTTCCAGGTCCTGCGGGCCAATGAAGCTGAGTTTGAAGTCATATCACACGAGGGAACCTACATAGTGGACATTCGAAACCGACGCTGCAGCTGCAGGGGATGGCAGCTCTATGGACTCCCCTGCTCCCATGCTGTGGCGGCCCTCCTCTCATGCCGCCAGAACGTGCAGCGGTTCACTGAAAGCTGCTTCACTGTGGCAACCTACAGGAAGGCCTACTCACAGACTATCCATCCAATTCCCGATAAGTCTTTGTGGAAGGAGTTGTCAGCTGATGGTGGGGATCCAGATGGTGCTAGGGCCCTCGACATCATTATCAACCCACCCAAGTCACTGAGGCCCCCAGGGAGGCCGAGGAAGAAGAGGGTGAGGATGGAGGATCGTGGGAGAGCGAAGCGGGTTGTGCACTGCAGCCGGTGCAATCAAACGGGCCATTTTAGAACAACTTGTGCAGCACCTATTTAGGTTAATATCAAAATGAAGGTATCAATTACCACTCTGTTCATTCCACAAAAAGTTGCCTTTTGTTCTCTTTAATTAGTCCTGTATTTATCAGTTATCACTAGGTTAGGCTTCCTGAAGTAAAAGCTAGACTAGAGATGTCCTGTACCTGGGTGAATCTGAAATTCCTCCATGGTCAGGCGAAGATTTTTATGGGTTCACTCTCTGTTCATTTTCCCTTTTCCATGTTTAATGATAACTGACTTTATGTTCTTGAATAATGAGACATTGTTGCCACAAAAAAATCTATTTTTCCACAATGAGATGTATTTCACATTGGATCATGCCCCGTCTTTTTTGAGAGTTGTGGTGATTCTATCATTACATAGAAAAAGATGCAAGGTGCATTATGCTGGACAAATATATATTTAAAGTTTAAAAAGAATATATAATTTGACGGATTGTCCATGGCAAAGTATATACGGGCAGAGACAGAGACTACCCTAACCGTAAGTCACAGGGCAGAAAGCAAACGTCGAAGTGTAGATAGAATACGGAATCGAAGCTTACGTTTGACAGACCACAAGGAATGAAAGAACAGTGGATCTTTATTCAATTACTCTAAAGGTTCTCCAGACACGGTGATAAATCAAGGATACTAACTCTACAAGAACCCATAAGAGAGACCAGTTAATGATTAGCGATCTCTTCTAGCCTCCTTAAAACTAGGGCCATCGCAGGCCGGCTCTGGGGCTCCATCTGGAGGCAGTGGTACGCAAGCTGAGCCAGTTCAAGAGCGCCCTTTAGAGGATACTTCCCCTCCAACCGTGGATCCACAACTCTTGCCAGTTTCCTTCTCGATACATGTGGTCGGACCCACTCCACGACGAAGTGCTCCCCAGACAGTCGGTTATTATCGTATGCTCGTCTCCCTGTCAATATCTCAACCAGGACTACTCCGAAACTGTACACGTCACTCTTTACGTACAGACGCCCTGTTAAATTTGTCCAACATGAATCAGACTACAGCTGCACTGTGATGCAATACATAATGCGGCAAAGAATTTTGATGCTTATCAGTATGGCTAGGTTATGGAAATTACCAGTTGCTATGTACTCAGGAGCAGCATAGCCGTAGGTTCCAATAACCTGTGTCGAGACATGTGATTTGTCGCCGGAAGGACCAGCTCTTGCCAGGCCGAAGTCTGATATTCTGGCGTTGAAAGCCTGCGGCAGCAGCAGGATAGATTGGGCAAAACGGATTGTAAGTCGAACTGAGGTCCAGTTAATGGTTAAATTGAGCCTTAAGCAAGTGAATAGTAGTGACATTCAATGATGATTTTGATTTGTCTAAGCAACAGACGACGACCAAAAGAAAGTCCAACCAACATCTTTTCCCTTCTCAATTATGACCGGATCTCAATTTCCAAGGCATGATTTTCCACAGAACCGGATGAATTATACCAGAAGGCCTCTGCGAAATTTCACAAGGCAGACTCCAAAATTTTGAATCTCATCTTGGCATCAAAAGGGTGGATAGTCAATATACAAGCACATGGAATTAACCCAAGTATGAATACCAATATCACAGCAAGAACTCGCCAATGCACAATAAGTCAAAGAAAAATAGCCGTACAATGCACCTTACCCCGTCTAGCAGTATATTTGAGGGCTTGAAATCCCTGCAAATAATTTTCCTTTCTAGCTGATGCAAGAAAGCAAGGCCTCTGGCTGCTCCAATTGCAATCTGAAGTCGCAAGGTCCAGGAAAGCGGTTCGGTGGCACCTCCTGCATTGATCGGAAAGCTGCCTCACACGGTTGAAACCAAGATGGACCTAACTAACTACATCAGATACCAAAACTTTCAAAAGCCTGAACTCCTGCATAAACATGGAAAACAGAAAACTAATCCTTCTGCTAGGACTTACTCCTAAAGAGGTGGTTTTTCAGGGTACCCTTTGGCATGAACTCATAGACGAGGAGCAGGTGTCCCTCCTCCGAGCAATATCCCAGCAGCCTGACAATGTTAGGATGGGATAAGCTGCCTAGAAAAGTGACCTCGGACTGCACAAAATTGATTAAAAAAGAAACAGTATCAACATCATGAAATCAGGAGCATAGATATTCCCAAGAAATGTTTCAAAATGTACAATCTTTCGTAACATATTTCATGGAGATACAATTCCCCCATTGCAGGTGCTTGATAGTCACAACAGTGTTACAAAACGAAACTTGTAGCTGCAGGAGCTAAAGCAAAGATCCAGTGAAATCTTTATAGGAGACTAGAAATGGAATACCTTCCATTCCTTAAACCCTTGCACACTCGCGGGATTTAGCATCTTTATCGCGATAGGTGTCGTGCCTCGACCGTGGTAGGGCCCCTCATCGAGGTAGCCTTTGAAGACTCTGCCGAAGCCACCTTCTCCAAGGATCGAATCATGTTGGAAGTTTCTAGTGGCTTTTTGCAGCTCCCGTAAGGAGAAAACCCTAGCATCGGGGGAAGGCACGACCTCCACACTGGGGACAGCTTCAATAGATCTCCCTCCCAAGCTTCGGGTTAGCCCATCCTCAGAAGATGATGTGCTGCTAAATGAGAGTGATGCCTGTCCTGTTTTTGACCAAAGTAAGCGTAGATTTACAGCTTTACTCAGTGGAAGAAAGCTTTCCCCATCATAAGATGAACTCTAATGAGCCACCGAATGACATAATAGATAAAATTGTCAGAATAACGAAATCCAGCACTACAAGCAAAAGTGGAAACTATGGGTGCTCAATAAAGGGCGAAAACTTCGAGAGCTACATTGTCTAAACGTTCAGATGGAACCAAATGCGTCTCCGATACTTCACTTGCCGAGCAGAAATGATAAACAGAACAAGACGGGCATGACAATAAGATAAACAACGGAGCAAACAAGACCTACATTCTATTCATTGAAGCTGAAGCAAGGAACACCGTACAATGTTTTAGCAGAAGCAAACACACAGCGGAAGAAGAATTCACGAATCTGCACGTGCAATTATCAGATTACCCGGCCTGAGATATCCAGTGAAGCTGGGAGTTGGATAATCAGGAGCACCCCAGCAAATTCCCATGTCATCCGAGGCCTTCTTTGCCGTTTCTAATGGCAGATTTCAGCTTCAGAGGAAGAGAGCAGGTGCCAAAAGGCAATGTGACCATTGTTTTCCACGATCAAGTTTCAAACTTTACATCTCCTGAAGCTTCTTAGAAAACATCCCAGCTGTTCTAATTAAGAGATGGAGAGAGGGAGAGGCAGAAAGGATAGTTCCACCTCTTTCAGATTGACTTGTATTCCTTTCATGTTCCATTCTTCTGAGTCGCCGACCCCACATTCCCCTATATATATATATATATATAATCTCTTTTATTTGATAACAACCCATGAAAAACAGTTTTTCTTTTCCTGGGTAGATTCGTTAGTCAGAAATGTACGATAGAAGAAGTGAGCCTTCCGAGAAATCGAACCACTGACCGCACCGCAAAGTCAACTGAATGTGTAAAACTTTTGACACCTCAACTACCCGAAAATGGGGACCCCAATAGCTCCTGAATTTAGCAAGCATTCATCCAGCTGTGTTTCCTATCAAACCATTATTCATCTTCGGACTTGTGAGAGGGATAGCCTATCTTGGATTGATGCACTACTTCTTCCCTCTTCCCTTTTTTTTTCTTTTTTTGGGGAGATGAGAAGATTAGACCAGAAAACAAATTGCTGTTATCCTGACCACTCTTTCCCTCTTTTCCATTACCACCAAATAAGCCGGGATGCATTTTATTATGGAATTCTCGGGGATATAGTAAAAGTGCAATAGATCCAATTTTTGGAGCACGATTACATAACCAGCCGACCTATATACAGAAGCTCAGCTACTGCTTCTGGAGATTCATAAACCGATTCTTTGACCGAATTCTTGAGGAATGGAGCTCATAGAAGAGCGAAAGGCTAGTTCGATTGAACAAGTAGGGGGAAACCCGATCTAAACATTACACATCACGAACGTGTGCAGCTGAATGGGTAGATCTCCAAGAAAAAGAAACGCAACAGATAGAGTTGATTGTCACAACACTGTGAAAGAACATAACAGAGAACACATATATGTTGCTACTGTAACTTTTCCTGTATTGTCAAAACTATTCCTTTTGTACGCTAGTTTACACCCCCCCCCCCTCTACTTCCTTCTTCCTTATCTGCGACCTGCATGAACCGATTGGGACGGAGAAGGTACCAGACTTGTCAATTGATCTCGTCATTTCTGGTCCCCAGTAGTAGCCTCGTCCTTGGGCACTGCAGTTGGAGAGGTGGTTGGGGTGTCAAACTTCTCAGACTTCCCAAGCACGATCTCAATCTAGAGTGGTCAAAACGTGTATCAGATCAGTGCAGAAATGAGTGCAATGGAAAACTGGGGAAATGGATTTGTTAGAATCCAGTATCCACCTTTGCCTTTTGGATCATCCGTCCTCGATTCTCGTCCTTCATGCCCACTGACGATGTCAGGACCTCTACTCCATGCATTTGGATCAGGTGGTAGTTAGCTAATTCGTAGTGAAATAAATCATCGGGTTTTTTTTTTTTTTTCTGGAGGAGATGGCAGAGTGGCTTACTCTTCTCGGTGGCAACTCCATTGTTCTTTAGAATCTCCGCTATCGTCACAACAGTTGTGATTGCTGAAGACACAGATGGTCAGTCGCGCAATGAGTTTTAAGTGAACAATAATTTCAATTTCTCATCTAGAAGTTCCTCGAATTGTAACAGGAACATAGAAAAAGGGCAAAGACAAATGCTTTAGTTTTGTATATGTTTTCGATGCAACTGAAGAAGATAGGAGGAGATCATATACCCATGCCCAATGCCGAAAGCTCGACCTCATCGTGTTGCTGTATGTAACGCTGCATACATTTTACAAAACACAACAATCGACAAAAGCGTAAACCGGCGGAACCCGAGATCATCAACAAATGAAAGCGGGTGATGAGAGGTTGGTCAAGTATTCGTTCAGGTACAGAGCAGTCATTTAGATATGACTAGTATCGTGTGCTACCAGGGTTGGTGAACAAAAGCATGTCAACGTTATCATTTCATGGAGGTACTGGAGCGAGTCAATTCGGAGTGATTGGACAGAATAGATATGAAAAAAAAAAAAGAAAAAGAAAAAACACAGATGGTGAAAAAGGGAAACCTTGGCAAGGTTGACATAGAAGAAGAGGGGTTTCTTGGTGTTGGAAACCTGAATCCTGTTCTTCTTCTGCACTAAGCTATCTGCTATCGTCGGCATAACGGAGACCGTCTCGACTGCCATTTCTACCGTAATTTCTCCAAGCTAGAATTGATATGCCTTCTATCTGCCCGCCCCCCTCTCTCTTTCTACGTATGTCTCTATTTGAAATTGGGTCTGAAGGTGAGGGAAAAGTATTGGAGAGGAGAACCGGTCAAGATGGAAACCGTTGTAGGAAATGCAGTCATTGGCAGGGCGCGAGCAGTGGCAGAGGTGCCAATTGGCAGATGACACTTGGACGTGTGTTTTTTTTTTGGGGTTACTTTTTCTGTCGATGGACAGGAATCAAAGTAGCACATGACCCCACAAAGTAAAACCTGTGGGGTCCGCAAAGAAATTTTTGTCTTGTCGTCTTCCTTCAAATCCTTTCCTCCTCCATGTCCCTGCTGTAATACAGTTTCATCGCAGTGTTCTACTACTGATCTTCGAGGCATCTGCACTTGCAGTGGGGAATGCGATCGTGAGTCCATCAAGAAAGAAAAGGCCAAGGATTGGGCTAAGAAAATCAAAATTGATGGCCCAATTCATCACGTCTTTGTGAATCTCCAACTCCAAGAAACAACTGGCCCAAACGGAATTTAAAGATGAGGAAGGGAAAGCGGGGAAAATCGAGCTCAGCGGTCTACACCACCGCCAGGAAATTGCTGTGCAGCATAGTGTGTGTACAATACACCCCTCGAACGACTATGACATTTTCATGATGAATCCACACCCTAGCTCCGATAATTTTATATAGATAGATTTATCAAAAGGGAACGTCAAAGAATTCGGCAATCAATAAATTCGACGACTCCTTCCCGGTGTAAATCGACGGGTATCCATGAGCTATTGCACCCTTGCCAATCTAGCTTGAGCCTGGCTTGTCCACTCACGGAGTTCAGCTCTCCAGACGTAAGTTATTTGCATTCACAGAACTCGAAATCTCGAGACCTTATAGATTTGTGAGTGGTGAAAAGGAGGAAAAAAGAAAAACAAATTTTGGGTGGATTGCATCCTTCCAAAAAGCAAGCACATAACATGGTTTGGTCAAGCCCTGCAAAGTCCTGATCCCAACTAAATAAATAAATCAGCACCGACCCCCTCATAAAGGGCGTTCTTTTCCTTCCTGTGTGGTCCTGGCTAGAGAGATCCACGAGAGGGGATGTCGTCGAGCCAGCGTGGGCTCCATTCCTCGGTCCCTATTAGTCGGTGGATGTGGACGTTCGGACCCCATAAATCGGCTTTATCAAATCTTCTCTCCTAAGGGTCTAATCGGCTCGAGGGATTCGACTCGGAGGAGGGGTAAATGAATCCCTATTTGATATCCAGTAATTTTATTTACGAGATTTAAAGAAAATAAGTTATTTTTTTAAATTATTTTTATACTTCATTCTAAAAATAAGAAATGAGTAGGAGTCGGGAAATATAAAAATAAAAGTAATAATTTCAATGTTGAATTTGATAATTAAAAAAGAGGAATTAAGGATATGATTTTTTTTTTTTTACACATTTTTAGTCCTCCATCTCCTCTTCCCCCATAATATTATGGATTTTGAAAAGGAAGGTAGAATCGAGGACGGGGGAAAGACGGGCATACTGGTGCCTATCCCAGCTGGATTTCCACACGTGCAAAAATGAGATTAACAGTGAAAATTATTTTTTTTTAAATATAAATATTTTAAATTTCGCGTCTTTCCTGAGTCTTGTCGTTTTCTTTGTCATGCTCTTTCCGTATTGCCGGTTCAGGTTTGAACGACGTGGGAAATGGGAATGAACGAGTTTGAAACATAAATTAATTACCCCCAATTCTTTTTTGTAATAATTAATCTTTATCTCAAAATTCATTATTTTAAAGGGCCATTCCGTGTCCGTCGGCTTCGTAATATTATTGTCGTCTCGATCCATAAATTTTCAGGACATGGAGCCCAGTTGGCCGTGCAGTGGAACATAGGTCGACGTGAGTGGCCCACGTAGCACCTCCAGCTGTCGGACATACTTGCGATGCTTGAATAATGCCCATATCCCATGTCCCAAACTCCGCACATTTTGCCCTCATCTTCCTCTACAGTTCTCCCTTAGATCCACGACTCTCATTTACGATCAGGATCATGGCATCCCACTCCATCAAAAGAGCACAAAAGGCCGAACAAGTGAGGATCGGAGAAAGGCAAACCCTTTTTTATTTCAGATGCAGACACAGGGGCGGGCCCCGTGTGGCGATGAGGTGAACTCAAGGGCACCTGTTCTCATTGTGGGCTGTGTGATGCGGCCGTGAGACCCGCAAGAAAGGCGAGCCTATCTTATCTGCCTCACATAGTGGTACGGGTATTTACAGTGGTCTGGAAGGTGTTAGCCAATGCTAAGGGATGTGGGATATCTGGGTAGTGGTTGATTTGGTGGCCGGTCGGGCATGGCGTGGTCGATATCCCTACCTATCAATTTCCAAGGAAACCCACAGGCGAAACTGCTTCCCCCACTCGGAATCAACGGTCTATGTACGAGAGCGCACATCGAATAAGGTCGATGTCGTCCCTCCCTCCGATGCTGAAGGCAACGCCAGTTAGGTCTCCACCTGCGTGTCAAGATCCACCGAACTTTGTTATGTTATGATTTGTCATTTACTATGAGATTGCAAAAGGCTAGCACCCACATCACGACGATGGATGCCTAAACACCATGGGGGATGGGTGGGGGGGGGTTGGGTCAACGTTATCAGTTAACATTTTGGTATACATGCCAATCGGTCATCTAATTTGACAATTACGGGCCTCGCATTTAGGGCAACATCCATTGACTAACGAGCTCCGCCCCTCCTCACGGCCTCCTCGGATTCGATGCGCCCTGCCTCGTCGGGCCAATCGTCATAGGTAAATTGTTGATTATCAGTGATGGGTCTCCTCAACAAATTGTGATCACGACATCCTTAAAAATGCGTGTCGATTTCAACACCTTCAATATTACGAAATTTCATAAATTTTGGAGTTTTGTTGGCGGAATAAACACACACACATAGAGAGAGAGAGAAAGAGAGAGAGAGAGATGGGGAACGACGCAAGAGAGCCCGCAGGTCGTCTTCCTTCGCGTCGAAGCCTCCTTTTCAACCCTGCCGTCAGCCGAACGGAGTCAAACTAGGAGTGACTGACCGCCGTTCACGGCGGAAGGAAGGGCCGAAATGCCAAAAAAAAAAAAAAAACAGGAGGAGGACAAGTTACTTCCCACACTGATCACTCTCTCTATAATATTTGATATCCGAAGAATCGGTGCACTCCGATCAATTCACGTTCGAAACTCGCCACCGCAACCGTTTCCGGAGGCAAGATTTCTCGATTTACAAAATAATTCGAGAACTTACCGCGAAAGTGAGACGTGAACAACGACTAACTGACGGTGATGATCTCTTCAGTAATCAGGCTGTTCCCACTGATGGCGGCAGGTAGGGATGAGACAAAAGGGATGCCCTTCTTTTTCCTCTCAATATTAATTAATTATTGTTTGCGAAAGTTAAGTTTAATCAATTAAATTTTCTCAGAATAATGCCCGACTGCATCCCACTGTACATCGCAGATTATAATGATCGACGGTAGAGTTAATCGTAATATGGGACTACAATGATTTTAAATTCTTAGACTACGGTAATTCCAAGCAATTTTTATGAATTATTTTTATCTATACTCATCCAAGTTTATGACCGATTCTACGGTTTTCCAAACAACACGGTCTCACTCAGTGACCCACAATCCAGAAAAATTTTACCATATTTAAAAAAAAAACTTTTTCTGTAATTTTGCCACTTTTCTGCAATTTAACATACTGAACCAAAAGATTGGCGTGGAGAGAGAGAGAGAGAGAGAGAGAGAGAGGGGGGGTGGAAGAGAAGAAGGAAAGAGGATGGTAAGAGGGAAACAGTACATGGGTTACAATAAAGGGAGGCATCTTTTTTTTTTTTTTAGCGTGAAGCTTAGTTGTTAACATCGGATTGGACTAAAAATTTGTATTAATATGAATTTATAGGTCAGATCAAATTTTAATAAGTTAAATTACATATTTAATAAATAATATTAATATTATAATATTACTAATAAATTTATATAATATTATAATTTAAATATAATTTATAATAAAAAATATTAATATAACTATTCTATTAAATAAAAGTTTAATATAAAATAAAATATAAGTATAATAAAATAAAAAATATATATTATAATATATTTTTTAAAATTTTAAGTCGACTAATTTTTCTACCTATTCAATTATGTTTACTGATTAGACTAGGAACTGATCGATTCAACCGGAATTGACCTTATTAAAAGTGCAATTTGATTTTTTTATAAAAATTGGACTTGATGAGTGCTTTATTCTTATTGAACTAGTCAAACCAGTTTGGTTTTAAAAATTATGGTGTGAAGCATTGTGAATGGTCCCCCAATTTTTGAATTCAATTGGGAGGCAAAATTATCACTTTTTAAAAAAAAATCTTGTGTGTGTGTGTGTAACACATGAGTTAGAGCCAAACCCATTTGAAAAATAAAAAAATGTATATAAAAAAGGATGCATATAATTAAATACCCTTTTAAATTGGAGGGATTTCCATAGCTGGCCCCCACACTTCCCATTTTCAACTGATATAGTTTTTAAGTAAGGATTTGGATTCGAGATATGTGAATAGAAGAAATTTAGATGGGGAGGGTTGATCGGTCTATGAAATAAAAAATAAATCTTGAATCGCCTTATTATATAATGTGAGAAATTATGCATAAAAATTTCAATAAATAAGAAAATAGGTGTTTGTTACTGGTTTTCAAACCCTAGTTATCCACGGAGGACTAAATCACACCGCAAAAATTGAAATCATCTTATTAATGTATATATAACTTTCAACCATTTTATTCTGTAAAATTTCCTAGAAATGGCACGTGTGCATCATATTTTCTTGACAAATTTAATATTATATACATGTATTAAAATTTTGAATTTTATAAAACGATTTTAGTTTATATTAAATCCCCGAATACTTACCCCTACAGTTACACGACAGAATTGAATGGACGCCAGTTAAAAAATGAAAAAGAAAAAAAAAGAAAAAGAAAAATGAGAAGACATACCATATATAATGTAACCCATGGTAGGCAGGGGTACAGCATTCTGTAGGCTGTTGGGTGTAGATAGAAGAAAGGCAAGATTGCAGGAAAAACAACTTTGTTTCTTAGCCTCTAGAGAGAGAGAGGAGGAAGTGGGGGCCTGGGCTTCCCGTCCGAAGATCCTGCCAGATCGGTCGCCGAATCAGTGGCAGTCTTGCATTACATGGTTCGTATGAGGTTCCCAGCTCGAGATTTTTGTGGGCATTTGCAATGTGGGTCGGTCTTGGGAGTTCTGCTGTGAAAGTCCGTGCTTTGAATGGGAGAGCTCGTGCTTGTCTTTAAGATGTGCTCTTGAATCGTTTTATCTGCTAAAAGCTTCTTCCGGGTGGTCTTACTTTTCTTTGTTGAGTTGTCTTGGTAGTTATTGTTCGTAACTGTGTCTGGAAAAGTAAGGTTTAGTGCCCTTCATTTCTCAGCTGGTTGTGTAATTTTTTTTCCTTTTATCCTGGGCGTTTCGTTTGTGGATTACCAGGCAATGTGTTCCTCTATTTGGTTCTCTGTCTGTTTCTTTATCTTATTCCATTTTGTGTTGGTGCGGGCAGGTGCTCCTCTTTAAGTTTTCAGTCGGGTTTGGTCTCTTTGACAATAACAACAGCGCCAATCGAATACTTCTTGGTTTACATCTTTTTTCTTGTTTTCTGTTATCTGTTCCCTTGCTTGCTCAAATTTTTTTTGGATAAAACCCGGATTTTGAAACAGCCTGCATAAATTTGTGAAAATTTTATCATATCTTGGGAGGTGGTGGCATGGTTGTTTACATTAGAATTCCATTAGAGATGTCGGTAAAAGGTCCCCTTCAAGTCCAGCTTTAGCTGGTTTTTCCTCAAGTGTTTCATGATCATTTTTTTTTAGCCCCTCTGCTTTTCAAGTCCCCAAAATTCAACCTTCTCTCCGATTTCTCTCTGGTGTTACAAAGTCACAACTTCTCACAAAAGCTTCCTGAAGTGACTGATTTTGTATCATCTAAGGGCTCATTGATATTTTACTCTCCTGGTTGTAGTTTGCTAAGTCAAGCATTAGCCAAGAAATCATGGTTCTTATTTTTCCTTCTTTCAGTATATCGTTTTACAATTCCTGGTTTTGTTTATAAGAGGGGAAAAAAAACCCCACTTCAATCTGGATCGTCTTTCTTTTAGGGTCTTCTAATGTGTAAGCTCTGATTTTTTTTCATTCTTTTAAACAGTTCTTCATTTCTTTTGAATTGTAGTGCAGTGTGATGGGGAGAGAACTGACAGGTGTGGGGGTCGACAAGAATTCCAATGGTGCAAACTCTCATTCCTATGATAGAGTCCATGTTGCTCCAAGAGTTGTAGATGACCATCTCGACAAGGAGTATGAGGTGAAAGAATGCACTGCAGCGAATAATTTATTTCTTGAGTGCCTTGAGAAGCAAGAAGTTCTTGGTGTGAAGAGCACCAACTTTGATGAAGGGTCCAACAAGAAAATGGAAGATCAGAAACCTGGTAATGATCCTAAAGAGTTGAGCATGCCCGATATGAAATCAGGCTCGAATGGGGATGCACATGGAAATTTCACCATTCCTCACCCCTTTGCTTTGGCTACTGAGAAACTTGGGTCCTGTACAACTCGTCATGTTGGGGCTGAATCTCCTCTCGGCATGACATCACCTGCTGCTAACAATGTGAATTCTCCTTTTAAGAATTTGCAGGTAACATGAAGTTTTAAATTTTCTAATTGTGCTTTTGAATAAACACGAAGACTTGTTGCTGGTAAACACGAAATCAGGTCCGTTCTCCAAAAAGAAATGATATTCTAAGAAGGCTTTCTTTCTTACAACTACTTATCATCCTTTATCTTTTACTTTTGGAACCTCAGGAATATCTTCCGTTCGTTGTTTTCATGGTTCTAGACACATCAGCACTTGCAAAATAATACAGAATTAAGTCTTAACTGTTACATTAGTCTCTCAAATGTAATTTTCTATCTTTTAGCTAGGGTCACCGATGAGTTCAAGGAAGCCTCTGCAGAAACATGCTGATGAAGAAGATAACATCTCCATTGCTTCTTCGTATCCTTTGATTGCAAACTTGTTCTTGATGTTCAACAATCACCTCATAAAATGTTTGTTACTTCATTTTGTTCATTTGATTTTGTTCCTTTACTATGTATAGTGCTGCAGCATCTGTGCGAACAGTTAAATCAGTCAGATCAAGGGTAACTGTGGGCTCTGCTCCCACATTTAGATCCAGTGAACGTGCAGAGAAGCGGAAGGAGGTATATCTCTAGCTGAAAATGCAAGTTTCTCCTTAATATCTTTAATGGTTTCTCTTCAAGCAAAATTTTCCTAGAATGAGTATTTTGTTCTTTAGTTCTACGTGAAATTGGAGGAAAAACATCACGCTCTGGAGGCAGAGAGAAGCCAGTGTGAAGCAAGGACAAGGGTACGTAATCCCCGCATGCTATGTGAATTCCTTCTCATTTCTTGAGCATGAATTTTGTTAAATTCAACTGGGTCCGTGCAAAGTTTAATGTAAGAACTTCCAGGAGGAGCAAGAGGCTGCAATCAAGCAGCTTAGGAAGAACATGGTTGTGAAAGCGAATCCTGTGCCGAGCTTCTACTATGAGGGGCCTCCTCCAAAAGTTGAACTCAAGAAGGTATTCATTTGCTCTTCTTTCTCAATCTGGAAACATTATTTTGGGGATACATGATTCTGCAGTTTCCATTTCAAATGGTTATGTCTGGACATGGTAGACTACCATAATGAAGTTTCATTTCTTTTCTTGAAAAACATCAGAACTGACTAGGATCAGATTGCACTTAGAAAATATATTCCAATGGAAGGATAATAAATATTTAAAGAGAGATGTTATATTTTCAGGTGAGAAAATAGAAATTGGTGCATTCCTAAATTTAGACACTGATTCTGCTCGATTACTGTTATTCTTGACTTGGGCAGCTGCCACTTACTCGGCCCATATCCCCGAAACTGGGTCGGAGAAAGAGCTGTAGTAATGCAGTCAACGCTTCTCCCCATGATACGGGCAAAGTATGTGCTCGGGCACTTCGCCACAGCCTCGGCAGCTTAAAAGAGAAATCCAACTTCAGCCCTAAAACTAAGTTCCCAATCAGTGCTACTAGCAGCAGCAATGGGACCCCTAAATCGACAGGCCTCCGGTCTAAACAGGACAAAGAAACACCAAAGGCAGTGGTTACCTGTGAGATTCCTGAGGAAAGAGAGATGATCACGAAGGTTGATGTCCAATCATGAGAACTTCCGAATCTGACTGTGAGGTGAGGAAGAAATGATGTTGGGAACTTCTGTGCTGCTCTTAGGATAATTTTGGTAAGGAAATAGCCTGCTTTCCTGTGCCGGCAGAGACTTTGTGCTGTCATGAATGTATATTTTCTTAATTGACTTGTTATATATACCTTATTATATCCGAAGAAGGGTTGTTGCCCCATAATGCGATGGACATAACTTGTGCTTTTGGGATGATCTAGAGTAGCTTTGACATTGTAAACTGTACTGCTTCTGTGTGTTTGATTTCAAAAATGAATGAGATGCTATAGAAGTAGCCGTTGGATTTCTTCTTGCTGAGTTTTCTTTATGAGCAGAAGCCATCAGTGTCTGGGTGGTCGAGAGGGACAGAAGGGAAGTCTTACAATGGAGCTCTATGTCAGTCTCTTTGCGTCATCATTTGATTTCCTTTTCGTTCTCTCCGGGCCTCTAGTGCTCTCTTTCTCGGTACCACTGCCGAAGAATTGTCCATGAATAAACAAAAATAAATTTAGTACCAGTTGGAGCTTCAAAAGAATCACAGAAGAGCTCTAAAATCACAAAAGCAGGACCAGGATCGATCATCTTTGAAATGTTGTATTCACTTACTGGAGAGGAAAGCATTATTAATGAAGTAATACTAACTTATGCCACTTATCTTTCGTGGAGTACACGAGGAAAGAACCAGAAGTGACTATGAAATCCAATTCATGGGGAGGGCTCTCAAGAGGCTGCTCTTTTGTTCGTGTAGCCTTCGCTTCTTTTCACTTTCACTGAGAGAGAATGCAAAAGGTTATAGAAAAACTTGAATAGATGGGTCTTCGATGTCTCACGTTTCCCTCAGTTATCTCCCTGTTGGGTTCACAATCTGCGAGAAGATCTCAGCAGAGCCGCCATCGTCCAGTTCCTGACTCATCTCATGCTCACTCCCGAGGCTCAAGTTTTTCATGTGGAGCCTGACATCATTGTCCACCAGGCTGATCTCGTCAAAGCTTTTCGTCCTCTCTCTTGTAGAATGGCTCGAGCCCTCAGTGCTTTCATGCAGCTGGAGGGCGAACTCAGGATTCCAGAGGACGTCTCCCATGGAGGGACGGTCCATTCCAGTCTCAGAGAGACATTTCCGTGCAGTCTCGGCAAACTTCTTGAGGCACTCAGGGTAGATCTTGCCCTTGATGTGGGGGTCGATGATGTCCTCGAGGATTCCCTTCCTATGGCAGTGCTGAGCCCAGTCAGCGAGGCTAACTTGTTCCTTGGGAGGGTTTGGGTTAAGAGCAGGCCGAGCGCATAGGACCTCGAAGAGCACAACCCCAAAGGAGTAGACGTCAGACTTCTCAGTCAACTGTTGCCTCCGGCAGTACTCCGGGTCTAAGTACCCAAAGCTTCCCTTCACCACAGTGCTAACGTGGCCCTTATACATGTTCGGCCCCGTCTTCGAGAGCCCAAAGTCGGAAACCTGGGCAACCCAGTTCTCATCCAAGAGAATATTGGTCGTCTTGACATCTCTGTGAATGATCGTGTACCTTGCTCCTGTGTGAAGGTAATGGAGTCCTCTAGCTGCTCCAATGCAGATCTCGAGCCTCTGCTTCCACGGTAGTTGCGGATTGTTGCCCTTGTAGATGTGCTCCCTGAGGGTTCCGCTTGCCATGTAATCGTAGACCAGGCACATCTCACTTTCTTCCTCACAGTATTAGATAAGAGAGACCAAATGCTTGTGCCGAAGCTTCGAGAGCATCTCTACTTCAGTCTGGAACTCATGGACCCCTTGCTCAGATTGTGGGTTCGATCTCTTAATCGCAACCTTGGTGGTTTTATCGATGACTCCCTTGTAAACCCTCCCAAACCCTCCGACACCAATAACATTGGACTCATTGAAGTTCTTTGTGGCTTGTCTGATCTCAGCCAATGAGAATTGACGATTGAGTCCTTGGGCCTCCGATGAGAGGTGACTAGTGGTAGAAGTGTGGGATTTACTACCATTCGTGTGAGAGAACCCAGAAATGGGAAGCCAACTAGTGGTGTGGGAGTCCACTTCTTAGACTCTCCTCTTCTTTATGTAGGCAGTCATGCAGATTACTACTGCCATGGCCCCAAAGGCTGCTCCTCCAGCAGCCCCACCGATCACCTGGATGTTGCTGCTAGAGGAAAAGGAGAATTCCTTGGCCCGGTTGGCCTGGGCAGCAGCCTCGGCCTCAGCCTTGAGGAGCATCTGGGAAGGCTGAGGGTTGGGGCCCGCTAGGTTCTCTGTTGGGTCGTTCATCTTGAAAATCTCCAACCCGTTAAGCACTGCATCATAGAACTCAGGTGGTGGATCAGCATCAGTCGATGGATGGAGGGACAGTGTGATTTGTTCATCCCCGTTCACATCTGCAATGTAGATGACGTAGTCCTTATACACCGGCACTGATGATTTGGTGGCCCACCCAATGACGTCTGCTCCTGCATGGGCTGTCTGATTGTTGATGTAGATATCGAATACCCTCTGGTTTACCTTTTCGGCTTGGTAATCGCAAAAATGGAGCCTCAGCAGATGGGTGAAATTCCCATCAACCTGGAACTGCCATGTCAAGTTGTAGTTCTTGTTGAGATCCCCGTCATAACCCATTGATCTAGCCGTGCTATAGACATCCACTGGGGCGATGTACTGGGGCATCCCATTATAATCGATCCTAGCTGAATTATTCACCAAAGTCGCCACCCCTGCATTTGCCCCCATAGAGATAAGGTGTGTCGTCGTACCATGTCCTTAGAATTGTGTCATTCGTGGGAGCAACATATTGGCCTCCGACATGTAACTGGTACATCATCTGTAAGCTCGAGGTGTTGACGTCCACAAGCTGATTCGTGAAGCCGACCACCAGGACCACCAGGGCTGAGCCAAACAAGTCTGGGATTGGAATCAGCACGATCCCATTGACGAAAGCATATGAACCAGTCTGCTCCTTCGAGGGTGTGAAGGTCACGTCGATGATATCAGAACTTGCTGGCGCAAGAGAGTACTCTTTTCACGATATAAGCCTCCGTGAGAGCCCTGCTAATTTCAGAAATGCTGAAGTTCTTCAATAGCCTGACTCCACTGGCGATCACGTCAAAGTATGCATTGTCGGGGTCGAGGGACACGTAAGTTGCTGGGTAGAAATGGGGGCGAATCCTGTAGCGCTTATCAGTGTTGGCCGGGAGAGTGTAGGTTGCCTCAGCCGTGAAAATTCTCGCGGCCATGTAGGGTACCTCGGAGGGGAGGGATGGATCCTGAAGGGGGCTGTTGAAGGGGTCGAGTTAGAGGAGGTGAAGTACTTGGTGTCGGGATCTCATCGCCGCCCATCCGCCTCCTTCCCTCTATCATTTGTTCCGCAAGTGAGGACAAGCTTTGACTCCGTTCCCGACACAGAGAATGAGTTCAAGAGAGGGGAAAGCGACGAGAAGCAAAGCAACATCTTGGAGTTAATGCTCATTTTGTTCTTCATCATGTATGGGTGGCAAATCGTGCCGGCCCGGTATTATCGGGCCGTGCCGGCACGGCACGATAAGGTGAAGGCACGATAAGGGCCGGTCCAAGCACGGCCCTTTAAGATATCGTGCCGTGCCGGCACGGCCCGATAAGACAGGGGCGGCCCTGGCACGGCCCGATAGCCCGATAAAAATCTCGTTTGATTGTGATTTATTTACAACTACAAGTGATATCACAAATAAAAATTTTTTTATCCTTCAATAGTATCTAATAATTTATTAATTTTTTTAAAAAAATCCTTAATCGGGCTATCGTGCCGGCACGGCCCGGGGATCATCGGGCCCAGCACGCCCAATAAAATATCGGGCCGTGCCGGCACGGCACGATAAGCACTGGCCCAGCACGGTGTTATCGTGCCGGGCCCGTGCCGGGCGGAAATTTGCCAGGTCTCCGTCATGTAGTGGACATGAGAGAGCATGGAAAAGGAGAGAAACTGGCCCCGACATACAGGAAAAAAGGGGATCAAGGATCGGAGGCCTTCTCCTTGTCTCTTCCCTGTATGCCGCAATGGGAGTTCTCTAGGGAGCTCTTCTTCTGCTTCGACCAGTCGGGTTGATGTTGGGCAAGCCGTCCATGGCTGGATCAGAAGGCATCCATTCGTCTCTGAATCTCGCCTGGCGGACGAGACCAGGCAAGAGGAAAACTGAGAGATTTATTCAGTTTCTTTTTGAATAGGTGAGAAGTCTCCGCCAACCCCCACCACCACCCACCCCCCGCCTCTCTCTCGGCTCTGTGGGAGTTTCCCCAATCTTTGCTTCCCAAAGTTGGGAAAGATTTAGGACCAGGGGCTAATATGAGGCTGTGGGATCAGTTAAGAATTCGATTGGTGCAGGACAACTTTTACCAAAGAGCTTGGAACTCCTAGGATGTTGGAATAACAATGGCTAATTTTAGTAACTCTGTTTTGTCTGCCCTTCGAAACTTACAGCGGTCACATAACAAGTCAGTTAGTGGTTCGGAAAGCACTGGACCAAATGATATAGGAGTTGGGAAGAGAGCAAAATGCCCGCTCTCTAGCAGCCTTACGGAAAACAAGACATTTCTGCTGAAAATAACGCTAGAAGATGCTTAATGGATGACGATTAGGGAAATCTGATGACGAGATGAAAAAAGGACTATACCCATATGCTAGAAGATTGGTCCCTGAGGGCAACTAATTTTGACCATGTCAAAGATGATAATAGAGGGAAAGAGAGTGACTGTGGTTATGAGTGATATTAATTCGTGTGTATTTCGGGAGTGAGGGGGTGGAGGAGGCGAGCGGTCCCGAAGATGCAGCCATGAGAGCCGCCCATTACCTTCTTAACCGCCTCCTTGTCCCATTTAACTCCTAATCTCCCTCTCAGCTCCTCCTCCTCCTCCTCCTCTTCCTCGGAGCTGGTCTCAAAACTTCCTCTCATCTTTTTCTCCGATTTTTTCTGTTGGTCCTTCCTCACACTACACCCTCTTATTTATAAGCCTCCGACTGTGACACACCCCTCCACGGTTCGTGTCCTCCTCCTCCTCCCTCGTACCTGTCCGGCCGGGCAGCTGATTGGTTGCTGCCTCGGCCACCCCACAAAAGTCGTCCATATACTAGATATATCGATAGAGATCTCTTCGCTTCGTACCAACTCTCTCATCTGGGTTGCTAACTGCTGTGAGAGGAGGGGATGGACAAGGACGCATTGTCATTGGGGTCATCTTTCGGGTCTCCAGAATGCGAGGAACTGGAGAGGATGCCGCTTGTCCCGCCGAGGTGGAAGAACAACAAGAAGCGGCTGTCGAAGCAGCTGTCGATGTGCGAGACACGGCGGGACATTGCCTGGGAGGGGCGGCGCCGCCAGATCCTGCGGCTGGGGAGGAGGAACGGCCTCATCAACGACGCCGACGGTGCCATCACGGACGAGGACCTCAAGGAGCTGAAGGGGTGCATCGAGCTCGGGTTCGGGTTCAAGGAGGAGGATGGGCAGCAGCTCTGCAACACCCTCCCCGCCCTCGATCTCTACTTTGCAGTGAACCGTCAGCTGTCCCCAAGCCCCGTCTCCACCCCACGGAGCCACAGCTCCGCCTCCTCCTTGGGCGGCCGTTCTTCCTCGTTCGAGAGCACCGGGAGCGAGTCCGACGCGTGGAGGATATGTAACCCAGGTAAAAGAACAAAAAACATCAACCGAATGTGTCTCGAGATACCGTAAGCAAAGGCATTTGTTAACAATCTTCTCCTTGTAGCTTTCGTGTTGCAGGGGACGATCCGCAGCACGTGAAGGCGAAGCTGAGGCACTGGGCTCAGGCTGTGGCTTGCTCGGTGATGCAGTCCAAGTGAAGAGAAGCTGTGGGGTCGGTGGGGGGGTTGGCTCTGTACAGAAAATCGATTCATTTGATTCGTATCATTGAAACAGAAACAAACTTCAGACAACCAAAAAAAAAAGGCAAAAAAGGAGAAAAAAATCAATTGTTGCGACCAAATTGGACAATTTGGTGTGATTTTTTTTAAAATATTGATTGCTTTCGACTCTATCACAATCGATTAATTTATCAGATGAATTTAAATTTTTACGGATCAAAAGGTAAGTTTTAACTACCATAATATCACATTTCAATAAACTTTATAATTAAATAAGTAAATGTGTTGATAATATGTTGATATTAGGCAGCTTGATGGCATGCTCGCCCACTCACCGTCCCGCTGCCATGTTCTACACTGTGTACTGCAAGACAAGAAAAGTTTATAAGCGACATTTCCTTGTTGTCAAGCTAAAACCCTAAAACACTGACCGCTGTCTCTCGCAGCGAGCGAGCAGGGCTCGTGGAGGTTCCCTTTTTTTTTTTAAGCGGTCTCGGCCTCTTGTCATGGCTCCCGATGCATCCGATGCCCTCGCAGGTCTCTCTTCTCTCTCGTGGCAATGCATTGTCGGCTCTTGGATTGTGTGTTCGCATGTGTGCTTAAGTTGCTTGCGATTGTGCTGCAGTGAGGCAGAAAGTCCAGCTCTTTCTCAATGCTGCTCAAACGGGGAACCTTGATTTGCTCAAGAGTAGGTGCCTTGGACTTGGGCTTCCCCTCACCCCCTTTTTTTTTCTGGCTTATCTCTGTCGCCGTCGGAGTATTGGATTTCAGTTTTGGCCTGCCGGTTTTGTTGGCTGGTGATGTTATGAACAGAATCAGCATCGCACCTTGATGATGGCAAGGGGATAGCAAGAACTGTAGCGGATGTTAAGGATGCGAACAAGCGAGGGGCGCTTCACTTTTCGGCCAGAGAGGGCAAGACTGAGGTTTGCAAGTATTTGTTGGAGGAACTGAAGCTTGATGTTGATACAAAAGATGATGATGGTACTGTAAATTTCTCTTGTTCTTTTTTCTGAGGGATCTCTTATCAGGTTATTGACCTCTTTAATGGAGGCACTTTTGCACCACTGTGGAATTCTCGTTTTGTTTTGTTCATTTTCTTTAAGAAAATCAAGCACTTTGCAGAACTGGTTTTATGAAATTGGGATCTTAATTTGGGAGATTTCAGTATTTGATGGGCAGAACTGGGGCTGAGTGACAAATTCCAGAGCTGGACTAAGAATATTTATCAATATATTGGAGGAGATAATGGCTCATATAAGATTTCAGGGGACCTTAGAGAGCTATTCTTGCATGGGAGCGAGTGAGGGCTCTAGAGCTGCTTAAAGTTATATTGGGTTGGTGGTCTGAAGAACATAGGGTTTTTCACAATCTTAAGGTAGTTCTACTAGAAAATTAGTGCTTTTGATTGTCCTCTGTTTCTCGTTCCCTGCAGGTAATCCTGTTACCCAAAAAGAATTTAAATTTTCTATTCAGCAATGACATTTAGTCATGGAAGTTGGATATACAACCAGTTCAACCTTCGCCATTTCTTTCTTTCTTTCTTTTTTATATCTAATTCACTCAACTGTCTGTTTCTTATAGGTGAAACTCCTCTTATTCACGCTGCTCGGCAAGGACACACTGAGACATCAAAATACCTAATTGAGCGAGGTGCTAACCTATCGATACCTAGTGATTTAGGTGCAACTGCTCTGCACCATTCTGCTGGAATAGGTGAGTCGCAACCTAGGTTATTTGTGAATTGCCTTTTTTTTTTTGCCAGCATGGTTTCTTAAGATGGGAAAAGAATGGGAGGTAATTTCCATAACCATGTCCACTTGCTTGTGTCTAGGGAATATTGAATTGTTAAAGTTCTTACTCACTAGAGAAGCTGATGTTGAATCACAAAGTGATGCTGGAACCCCTTTAATTTGGGCTGCTGGTCACGGTCAACCTAATGCTGTGGAAATTCTCTTAGAGCACAATGCTAATGTAAGTTTTTTGTTATATTTGTATTATGTAGTAATTGATCTCAATAGGGTATTTTCCTCCAGCAATATCCACAATCTATTGAAGGCTCCTTATTTAAGTAGAGTACATGGGGAAGAACCGATAGGTAGTACTATTATTAGGAAGATATAAAACATGTCTAAGAAGCATAGTGATGCTTTAAGCAAAGTACAAAACTCAAGTCTATGCTAGGGTTTGGAAATGTGGAGAATATGAGAGATAGGAAGAGAGAGCAGGAGAAGTTAAAGAATTGCTTAATTGTCAAATTGCTTTTCTTCATTTGTTGATGATTTTTTTCTTTATCATAAATCCCTCTTATAATGATTGTAAATATGTGGAATCGTGTCTTCTATCTTCTCTTGCAGCCAAATGCTGAAACTGATGATAGTATCACTCCACTGTTATCTGCTGTAGCGGCTGGGTCACTTACCTGTTTAGAGCTGCTGCTTAAGGTTCCGGACTTTCTTCCTTCTAGTGTGCAATGTATCTTAGTTATATGTGGATTTTATGTTGTTTTTATAATTGTAGCTCAATTCATTCACAAATGAAATCATCTGTATATCCAATATTTACATCATTTCTCTCAAAGTGTGCTATCTAGCAAACATTTCTCAATTTTGCGTTCTCTCCTAGGAGGGAAAACTATTATACTTCTGACTATCTACAAAATTTTATCTGCATTCTGTTCATTGGTTTAGTCTTTCTGCTAAAAGATCTTCCTTTTTCTTTTGTTTCGAACTACATATACATGGGAAGTCCTGGCTATCCTAGAAAATTTTTTCAACTATCCTTTCCTTCCAGCTAGCTGTGTTCTGTTGAAGTTATCCTATCCAGTCTCCAGCTCTCTGAGATCTGTATAGCTTGCTCAAAATGGATGCCCATATCTCATCTGTCACTTTGCAGGTGAAGAAGAGATGATCTCTGGTATTTCATCATCTGCACAAAATTCACAAAACTGGTCTAGCATCTTGCTGCCATGATGTTATTCTTCTTTCTGTGGCAATTTATCAAGTTTTCATTGATTGATTAGTAATATTCAGTTCTTTTGTTTTTTCCTTTTTTCAGTGGGGAAAAATGATAGTGTGCTGTTAACCTCTGCCAGTTCTAATTTGAAATTGTGAGTTATTCACAAAGCCAGGCATTTTCCTGTAACTGATTCTGTAAAGGTGTACTAAGTGCAGGCAGGTGCTAACGTCAACATAATTGCCGGTGGAGCAACCCCACTGCACATTGCTGCTGATATTGGGAATCTTGAAATCATTAATTGCTTATTAAAAGCTGGAGCTGATCCTAATATTGCTGATGAGGTCGGTCCATCAACTCTTTATTCACTTGAATGAATAATAATACTATAATATCTCCTATTTCCTCACCTATATTTTGGGATAAGTTAAGAAAAATGAGTTTGATTCACTGTGGTGTTCATGTCACAGGAGGGTGTGAAGCCTATTCTGGTTGCAGCTGGTAGGGGCAACCATGGAGCTGTTGAGGCTCTTCTTCCAGTTACCTCAAAAATTGAATCTATCCCGAAGTGGACTGTTGATGGCATTATTGAATATATGCAGTCTGAATCAGGCAAACAACAGGTACTGGTTTGCCAGGAAAGCAGTTGTCTTCATTTACGTTGAGCTTACAAGATTTGGGACAGCAAATGTAGTCATTTCCTGGGGCATTAGAATGTTCTGTAATTTGTTTCCCTCATTTTATTGCCCCCTTGATATTTAATTAAATGCTCTATTTGCAGGAAGATGAGAAAAAGCTTAAGGATACAAGGACCCAGAAGGATATTACATCAGCAAATCAAAGTCTCCCTGGGGTAAATTTCACCTTTTTAGCTGATTATCACTGAAATACCATATTCTCCTTCATGACATGGAAGTATTTGAGTATTTAACACAGGCTCTTTTTTTCTGTTTACTAACTTGGAAAAGGTGTTGGCTGAACATTTGGAGTTGTATAGCAGAGTTTCTTTGAGTAACTAATATCTGATTGAACATCAAATTACTAATAATCCACCTATCATGTGTCTGCAATTTGTCATAGGTGAGTCCAGAAGCGAAAAAGAAAGCTGCAGAAGCAAAATCTAGGGGAGATGAAGCCTTTAAGAGAAAGGATTTTCAAACAGCAATTGATGCTTACACACAGGTAGTGTTTATCCAAATTTATTATGGAGCAGCGGCCTGCTGATTTTCTCTGCATCTTTCAAATTTCATAATGAATCAAGTTCTCAGTTTCTTTATTTCATCATTCATCTCCCCATATGCTTAAGTGGAAAAAATTAGTGCGGCCTCAGGTGACCGTCTGTTTCATGTTGTGGCATTTTGACAGGCAATAGATTTTGACCCAAATGATGGAACTTTACTTTCCAATAGAAGTCTTTGTTGGATTCGGCTCGGACAGGCTGAACAGGCACTTGTTGATGCGAAGGCCTGCAGAGCGCTCAGGCCTGATTGGCCCAAGGCTTGTTATCGTGAAGGAGCAGCTTTACGCTTACTGCAGAGGTTTGATGAGGCAGCAAATTCCTTCTATGAAGGTGTTGAGCTCGACCCCGAAAATAAGGAGCTTGTAAATGCTTTCAGGTCAGGCTTAGCATTTGTTCCAGGCTCTCTGGCCAACCACAGTGCTTGAAATTTTACATATTGCATACGTATAGATAGATATCTAGCAGGAGGCTCAGTATCAAGCATTGAATCAGTAGACTGGATCTCTCACATCTATTTGTTGTTGAGTTTGCCTGCTGACTTAATTTCCCTATAATAAATTTACAGAGAGGCTGTTGAAGCCGGAAGAAAGTTTCACGGGACTGATGGGAAAGAGCCATAACCTGGGAAATGCGATGAATTCGAGTTTCAGACTTGAGTGTTCCACTAGGAAAGATCTGTGATGGGCTCCGGGTTGAGACAACCGTATCCACCTAGTGTGTTAAGGCTTGGATGATTACATTGAGAGCTGAGAAGGTTACAGATGGAAGCCACTAAGGGAAGCGGCTGATTCAAAATTGACATATTATTCTTGTCCCTGCATGTCTTGTCAGCTGGTGGGTTTTTTCATGACTCTGTTGAGATTACTGTGAATTGACACTCATTTTCTATGGGATCTTTATATGGTCTGCAAGAGTTCATCTTTTGATAAAAGACCAGGAGATAATGGAATTCAGCCCTTATAGCAGTATTTCAAGGTATTGAATGAATGTGTAGCAACAGATACCAGGCAACCTAATTCGATGAAAGCCCTGATCTTGAATCTCATCAAATGTCAGGTAGAAACCCCAATTCCGACCCACCGGAAACCGTCTCAAACAAGAGCTGAGATCGCACTTTTGAAGCCTTAAATCTCATCTTCCAGATGGTGCAACTCCTTGAGCTTGCCCTTGCACCACCACCCATCTGTCTCGTGTGTACGTTCGTACATATTAATAATGCGACCTCGGACCAGACAATCGCATGTTTTCCGTAAATCAATTTCCCTCCATTTCTTGCCAGACATTATTGATTCTCCGGACCACAATGACAGAAGCTCGTCTCCCTTATAATTGCGTCTGCCCTGAAAACCTGACAAGGTTCATTAATTGAAACCAATCAGTTGGCCCATCGATGCCCACATGCCCCTGTTCCCCCCCTGATTCACGGATCTTGTTCATCGATCATCTAGAAAAGAAAATTGAAGTATAACAAAAATAGGATAAAATAGGGCGGGTGACAAATGCACAGAATCTCCCGTTTCATGCATATTACAAAATGGAGGGATTCTGGAGGAGGAACATAATAGAGATCAATAATTAAACATATATTATTTGCTTCATGTCCCCTAAAACCATTTTCTCACATAGATATTTTACACATTAGCAAAAGCAAAAAAAAAAAAAAAAAAAAAGAGAGGATCATAGAGGAAGAACCCTCGAGCCGATCTATTCCCGGTATTGTCCGATTGGTGCTTTCAGCCGATAATCCGTCGATGAAATTCGTCGCAAACCGATGTTTGCTCACCTCTCCATCGACATAGAGCCGCCCTTCAGCTCCTGTTCCTGCACTTCTGCACTGCTCTTGGCGCTGCGAGTTCAAAAGAGCAAGAACACATACATGTTCATTTATACGCTGCACGTAACAACAATACCCAGCACAGAGAATCGAACAGTCAAGAGACTTATGGGATTGGAAGATACCGAGTCCGATCGCCTCAGATCCTTTCATTATCCTTAGGCGCTTGCACAAATCCACGAACATCCTGTTCAAGATTCAGTGTAAGAAACAACTACATCAGACGATCCGGCATACAGAGTGTCGGTTATCAGCTCGAAGCTGTCGAGGTAAATGAGGAACTCACTCCCATGGCACATCTCCGACGAGCATCCAATCTCCATCCTTGTCCTCATAGGTGGGCACGTAGTCGGATCCGTTTAAGAGGTCTATCAGTTTGCTCTCGTTCATGAAGTCCTTCATCCCTTGTGACCCACAATTGCCTTTTCTCCCCCCCAAAAAACACAAAACACGAGCCATCATCATGAGTGGATCGATCATCGAGTGTTCCATATGGCAATGAGAGAAATATAAATACATACATACATACATACCAATGGTGAAAGATCTGAACATGTTGGCTAGGGCATCGGAGAGCTCCTGATAGCTCTTGTACAGTTTCAGGTCCACCTTGCGCAGGTAAGGTGCGCCGTCCATGCTGACTTTAACGAAGGCAGCGCCACTGCTGGCAGCGGCGGCGGCTTTGTCCGGCTCGTCGTTGCTGCTCTTCTGACCGGCCATGATGTTCTTTCGGAACGATCGGACTGGCGGCCAACCCACCACCTGTGCCCTGAATAAATTGAACGGAAACAGCCGAGAATTCAGTTCCATCTGAAAAGGCTCCATACAGTTGGAAGTGTAAAATGAACGGAATCAACCGATTCAGTCTCCAAGATATTATCAACAGTTTTCAGTTCCGTGTGAAAGTCTCCAGATCTGGCACTTAAAATTGGCAATAGGAAAAATCAAACTACGATTAGGAGTTGGTTTCTTTTCCGAGATTTCTTTAAGATGTTAAATTCTTAAGTCTTACAAAATTACAGTTGATAAAGTTTTCATTTTTTCAGCAGATTAGTCCAACTTAAACATATTTTTTTTGGGAAAAATCGAAATGGGCTAATGTTGATGTATTTGGAAGGTGGGTGGGTCACTAGTAGTTGGTGGACGTTATTGAACACTTAAATCAAGATCAGTTTGCTTTGTCTTCAGGCTCTTCTCCTTCTCTATCGTGGTGCGGAAGTGTGTGGTGTGGTTGGCCAGAGAAAGCAAAGTGATTCCCAATGTTTTTGTTCTTTCAGTAATATTCCTCCGACAACAAGCCATGGCCACAAGCAAACGATCAATGAATCGACTCCTACCATTCTCGAAGACAGCAACAAATGCCTGTCCCTTGATTTAATTCCTACTTAATTAAATTATTGATTACAAATTACGGGAAGAAAGAATTCTTGCCATACTCCATAGGCTTCACAGAGAAGAGCCAAATCCAACAACAACAGCGATAATAATACCCTGTTACGGGAGGGGGGGTGTTTGGTAGAATATAGTTCGAACCAAGTCAGATATCAGAAAGAATTCGATTTTAGATTCGATCAGGAGACGGATATAACACGGATTCAACAAGGAACAGGAAGCAAGAGCAAGAGCAAGAGCAAGAATTCATGAGCGTACTTGGCAGGGGGCTTAGCGGGATCCGTGTTCGATGGAACAGCTACGGCTTTCTCCTTCATCTTCTCGACCTTGTCGGCACCCGAATCCTTCGAGGAGAGCTTGAGCTTCAGATCGACGGTCTCCAGGAACCCTCTCTTCCCATAACTACTGCCGCTGCCGCCACCAACCCTCAGGGCCTCCGTCTCATTGCAGCCGCTGCCGCCGCCTTTCCCGAAGGGCAACCCGAGCCTCAGCTCGGTCTCCTCGAAGTCGATAGTGTGGAACTTATCCGGCTCCGCAGTCATCTCCTCTTAACTTCCTTTCCTTCCTCTTTAGTCTTTATGGTCGGGTCGGATCTCTCGGGAGATTACAGAGAGAGAGAGAGTGGGGAAGCTCTATCAGAGAATTGTCCGGTGAGAGGAACCGAGGAGGGGGAAAGATGGTCAACACGGCGATGGAGCGATATTAAAAAGGACATTACGGGGTTGGCATCGGATTGGAGTGGGGAGATGGTGGAGGCGGGCCGTGGGATCCAAGGGCCTAGATCCTGCCACGTGGTGATCGGGGATTAGCTGAGACTGGGCAGAGGGCCCTGGGGCTTGTCGGGGGAGGGGCAATGATGTCACGAGTGATGTAATTATTTAAATGATTGTGGAGAGGCAAGTGGACAAGGCTAGTTGGCCTCTGTTTGCCTTTTCTCATCTGCGCCCTTCCTTGGGCTCCACCACATACATACGTGTCTATCCATTCCCCTGCCCCCTCCAATTTTTATATATATATAAAATTATTAACTGATAATTCTATTTTTTAAAATAAATTATTTTTTAAAATTTATAAATATATAAATCTCAAACTTAATAAATTTTATTTATTCATAAATTCACATGTATGTATTTAAACTAATCAAAATTTATTGAAAATGTTGAAAGCTAAGTGTGATAAAATTAAAAGAAAAATGAACCTTGAAAATACGGTAAAATTAATTTAGTTATATTGAAATTTTAATATATATATATATTTATCGAGGAAAGATGTTTAGTATAATAATAATGTCCTTAATTTAACAATTAAGATTATAAATTTAATTATTATCATATAATTTCACATATATTTTTCTCCTATTATATTCTATTGAGGTCAATGAGCCTATCATATAATAAATATATAAATATGTATTTTTTTGGGGAGGGAGGGGGGAGAAAATTAGGGTTAATGGAAGCTCTACGAAAATGATTGCCACGCACTAGTGCACTCCAAGATGAATTGATGCTTATCTCCTCCTCCTCCTCCTCCTGCTGCCACTTTGTGTGGTAAGACTCGAGAGAGATGTGCCAGCTCTCATCTCACATGCCCCCACATCGAGTTTTATGCTGCCCTCGTTTTTTTTTTTTTTTTTTTTCACTTGAATTCGACCTGGTATCACATCATAATGCCGACTTCCGATCCTAGGCGCCCTCCGCTTGACAGAAGAAAAACGGACTCAAGGCTAAAGGCAGCTCTCTCCCAGCACGAAGAGGTCTAACCAGTGTTAGCTCGAACAGGCCCTGATCACTGCTGTGTGTGTTCCTGAGGTTTCTGTCTCGTTTCCAACAGAACCTGCAGGGGATGGTCGGGAAGATCATGCTTCGACAAAAAAACCCCAAGTTGCTTCTGCCTTATCACGATCACTTGATCAAAAGCACGGCCTATTTGCCTGTGTAATGACAGCAGGAAATTACAAGGTGATCAGAAATCTCAGTTTATTACTCGAAAACGTTGCAGTAGTAAGAGCATCTGGGCGTTTGGGTGCCTTCAACTTCTCTGGTGCCCAAAGGCTTAAACGAGAAATGATCGTCACCCGTCAACTTAGCCCCACGTATATAATCTAATAATATATTATAATTAATTAGTGGCCGATAAAAGCTTCATTAATTATATATTTTATCTATCTATGACACCTAAAAAAAATAAGTGAAATGTCATTAATGGAAAAAAAAAAGTGGAACACTGCGACTACAGCAAACCAGTCCAACATGCAGCTGTCAACTGGGGCCCACGTGGGAAGGAAAAAGTCAAAGGATCATAGGGTGCCCAACTGGTTGATGGGTTGACAGGGGACGGGGGCCCACGCGGGCCCCCACGGTCCGTCCAACTGTGTTTCGAGTATGCGTTGGGACATTTTTTTGCACGTGAGCCAGTCCATCTTATGCCGCCGATGTCCCCGTCTGCACGTGCTTATTCATCGGTCAATATACAGCACTTGCTCATCCCCGTAACTCCTTTTTTTTTCCCCTTTTTTTTTGGCCTACTCATTTCCCCTAATTAGAAACGTTAATTCCCAACGAAGAGATTACCCCTTCGAAGAAATTTATAATAATCGAAGCGACGGAAGAGTATAGTGCTCCTCGTGGTGTGCATCCATGCCCGTCAATAGCCAATGGTGAATTAATATTCTTTTAGAAATAAAGTGTTTTATCGAAAAAATAAATGAAAATATTCTAACATATAAGATACTTTTATCATATTAACTTTTTTTTTTGTTAAACATGGGATCTTTATATGATAAGTGGAAATTTTACATCGTATCAGAGCAGGTTGTCGTGTAAGCTCACACCGCGCCTAAATTTGAGACTAGAATACCATCTCATGACCCAATTGTTATTCGAGACCAAAAGAATGCTCGTGGTAGTTATTGAGACCGATAGTTCGATTGATTATTGGGTTAGTTAACCCCCGTCTGAGCACGGAAGAGTATGTCGGGCTTGTGGACAATTACCGAGGGCCGGTATTCACAACAGGTGGCTCGTGTAAGCCACATTATTATGTGATGACGGGTATTGAGAAATAGAATTCCACATAGAAAAAAACGAGCGAAAAAATTCTGACATATAAGTGATTAGCTACCATTATCATATTAGTTTAAGCTTTTATACTAAATGCGGTCTCGTTGTTGTTATAAGTCCAATGAAAATTCTATAACAATGCGAAGAAAGATTAAATCACAGGCATCATATAAGTATAAGTGTATGTAACATATATTATTTTTCTTCCTTACAGTGCAAGCCATAATTTTAAAAATCGGATAAGGCTGACCGGTTCGATCGGTTCAATCGAGAATCGACCACTCACCCGGTTCGGTTCCTAAAAAATCTAATTGCACTTTAAATGAGATTAATTCCGATTGAACAGACCGATTCTCGGTCGAACCGATAAATCCAATTAGATCAGTGAAAACTTAAATTTTTAAAAAAACTTATTATAATATTTTTATTTTATTTTATTACATTTATATTTTATATTAAACGTTGATCTAATATAATGATTATATTAATAATTTTATAATAAATTATAATATTATATATATTTATCAATAATATTATTTATTATATATATAATTTAATCCATTGATATCTTAATCCACTCATAAAATCATGAACATATTTAAGGCGGATTTTCTACTGATCCAATCTCGTCGTACAACCTGCTACAAAACAAGGGAACGAGTGGACCCACCTGATGTTTATGGCCAATCTCCCCCCAGAGATGCCCGTGCAGTGTCGGTGAATTCTCGCACCCTTCCCACAGCACGTACGTTCGTAGCAGTTACAGCCCACTGTCAACGTCTTATATGAGACCTCGCACGTGCGGGTAAATATAAAAATACATACGTGTGTAAGACCATGCGCACACGTGTGAAGGACTCGAAATGCTTTCCAGCTGCATAGGGTCTCTTCCCTTACGTTCGCTTTCACTCCGTCAGCACCCCCACAGACAGTACAGACATCACACGTGCGGTCCCAACTTGCCTTCCACTCACGAACTTACTTACTGTAGATCCAGGGCAAATCATCGAAACCCTAATTGTACTGCCGTGTCAGGATTCTGCGTGCCCATGTATGCGGATCATCGAAATCGGCCCCTGTTGCTTCCCATCGTGATCAGTAATATCCGATACGCAGAACCAGGCTACCCAGAATCGATTCACGAACGTAAAATTGAAGCTTTCGGTCGGGAAGTAAAAGGGAAACGTGTGGACGATGATACATACACATGGAGGATGCAGTCACGGGTGGATTGTCTGTCTCCTCCCCGCCCACCTCGCAAGAGATAATAAATGAGAAAGCGACGATGAGCATCCAAATGGGACTCTCCAAAGACTTACCAGCTAAGCTCTCGTCGTCCGCATGCGCCCAGTAATTTTCATTAACCCAACCGAAGATCGGCACACGTGGAAGCCTTTTATCGGTCAGTTAAATATACAGGCAGGTGAGATTACATCGGTCCGATGAGCGTATACCGCTTAAACCGGTTCGACCGTAGCCATCCTCCGAGTCACGGTGAGCAAGAAAGATGATCTCGAGCATGATGACCAGGAGACGGTACTCACCGTTTCGAAATAAATTTTCTCGACCTAGAAAATTCGGAGCCATTTACACGATCCGAGAGTTTATCCGATGATCTTATCTTCGTCTCATGGTAGCATTTATCACGGTAATTTTATCAATTCTTCCTCTCATTTCAGATGACAGCTGTTAATCAGACCGGAGTGGGATTATTTTATTGCTACTGAACCGGTTAATCAGGCCGGGCCAGCAGCGCGTGTGGACCCGGCCACGTGGGATTAAATGGGATCTGGACCGTCGACACCGGGGACTGACGGTCTTCAAACGAGAGGGGTGGCTCACTCTGTCCGAGCCACGTCATGTCCCCATGTCCCGTTGACAGCCTCCCTCCCTCCCTCACCCGGCTGTCCTGTTCATATCGCAGAACACCATGGCCGCCCATGTGCTCTACTCAAAACATTATTAATTTCATCAATTTTGTTATTTATGATATATCTTGTCCTTGATGTCCCCCATTAAATAAGTTCATCTAAACCCACAGTGCGTGTGTGACAATATTATTCTCCACAAAATTTTATAATAATATAAGGAAATGGACATTGTCATATTAACTAATATATAAATATATATTTATTGGAGTAGAGCCCATGATTTAATTAATTATCAATCTCACCCACAGTGAGCGTGATCGAGTGGTTCGGCACTCATCATCCCAATTGGAGGATTCGAGTTCGAGTTTCACCCGCGACGGGGAGTTCTTAACCCCTTAAATAGGCCGATCTGGAGTAATTCGAATTAGTCAGCTAAATAAAGTCCAACTGGATACCGGCGATTTATAACAAAAAAAAAATAATCGCCAATCTCATGGACTCAGATCTATAGAAAAGCAACCCATTGATGAACGTTTTCCTACAGAGCATTTTCATCGATCATTTCCCTATGGCAAGAGAGCACGAGCAGCCCGGAAGGACTTACTATTATATGCCGACCCGTTGTGGAGTCGGTAGCAGCACGATCAATGGCCTTCGATGAAGGAGATCTCAACCTGGAGGCTACGGAGCTCCAGCTCGGCCTGCCAGGCATGGAGGATCGCGAAAAGGGAATCTCTAATGGTGGTATGACGAAGAACAACAGACGACGATTGCCCTAGTCGGCAGAATGCAATGTGTTGAATGCTGATTCTCGGAAAAGCGATCGCCAGGAGAGCACTCGACCCACAAAGTAAGCGTCTGTTGGATCTCGGACACAGTTCTAATAAGCTGTCGTTCGTATGACGAGCATACCAGTGTTTCATAGCTATCCGCAAGTAAAGAGTGCTAAAATGCGGGTTTCGACACACATCAATTGCAGGGCACAAGTCGTGGGGTGGCCACCGATCCGGTCTTACCAGAAGAACTGCTTGCAGCAGAAGAAGGCTGAACCTGAATCGGCTGGAGCGTACATAAAAAGTCAGCGTGGATGGTGTTCTTTACCTTGGGAAGATCGACTTGAAGCTCTACAAAGGGTACCCTGAACTCCTAGAGGACCTAGAAGACATGTTCACGTTCAAAGCTGGTGAGCACATGACTTGATCCATTGATTGTTTATTGCATTTGATAACCGCAAGTGAATAAATTAATCATAACTAGAGGTAGGCTGATTCAGTGATTGTTCTATATATATGCAGGTGAGTACTCCGAGAGGGAAGGCTACAACAGGTCCGAATTTGTGCCCACTTTCGAGGACAAAGATGGGGACTGGATGCTTGTTGGAGATGTTCCATGGAAGTAAGTTCTATTGCTGGAATCCTGATCTAACTGACGCCATGCTGAATTAACTCACCATTATATTTTCAACATGTAATCGTCTGGTGGAAGAACTGTGGATTCTGATTACTGCAATGCCTTGATTCAGCTTACTGAATCTTTTCTCCACTTCTTTTGCGGTAATTTCACTACTACCTGCAAGAGGCTGAGAATCATGAAGGGCTGGGAGGCGCTGTAAGGGCTATCCAGGCCTTGGGTAGCTTTCCTTCGATGTAAGCAGTCTCGGTCTTTTTGAAACCGACAGCTCAAGCTTCCAAGTGTCAAGAAGGGTTCGATCTTTTGATCAGCTCCAGTGACCGAACCTGCTGTAAGCAGGAGGTCTTGATGCATGAAGAGGGCCCAATGGAGCTGAAAAAGAGTTTTCAATGGATAGCTCCTAGGGCAGATCTCATGGACATGAAAGATGAAATCAAATTTGTACAGAAGGTTGTGACATGGAGAAGCACTTCCTTGACTTCACATGTACTTCCTTCTTATCGATGCATGCCAGTTTCGACGGCCAGAAATCATACACAGTTACATCTTTTTCATCATTTGTGAGCTTGTACATGCTCCCAAGATATCATGTAACAAACGTTTATGCTGAAACTCGCAGATACCTTAGCTACCAAGTAAGCAGTGGTTCCACTCAGCACTACCAGATTATGTCGATTGATGAGATGGTAGCTAGAGCTAAGTTCAGCAGATCAGAGATTTCGTGATTGGAACGTGGGAAAATTCTCCGGTAACAATTGAGACAGTAGTTTGTATGCAAGATTAAGAAATCGCAGAAAGATTGACTAGCACGATGTAATGTATGCAACAACCTTTTGTCCAACCGGTATAGTACAATTCGTTTGAAATGAATCTCACCTCTGCAATGCTCCGAGATTTACAGAACCATCTACAGACGATCATCTGGTGCACGCATATCTTGATCAGAGAAAGACAGGGACCATCTGTTTAAAGCTTGTATATATGAGGAGGGGAGTTTTGTGCACTGCAATCGCCTTCAATGCTGGACCAATAGGTTTTGGGTTCCATTTTTGCTGGTTGGACTTCTTGAACTTCTTTGCTTACGACTTCCTCCTATTGCCTTCACGGCCGATGGAAAACTTACACATGCAATGCTGAAGATGGGGGCTGAGGCCCATGAGACTATGCTTTGTTGCCAAATCAAATTGAGGGACCAGCTCAAGTGAGAGGAAATAAGACAAGAAGTCCATCCCGACCCCCTAAATGGCCCCATGAATTCCAGCACGTTTGGTTCGCTGAAATGAGAGGAGAACGAAAATGGGATTCGAAAGAATGAAACATTTCTGTTCTGCCATATTCAAGTGGCAAATCCTGTTCCATCATTCTCTCTCATTACTAGACTGGTTTAAGCATAGCGCTCTGAGAACTGCATGCAAAACCTCATCTATATAGAGCTACTGTGTCCAGTGGAGAGATTAAGGCGCTTTCCTTCCCTCCAAATGGAAGGTAATGCAGCATGGATGGAATGGTCCCACCAGTACACAGTGCAGCATGCGCTCCAGGCCTGACTCAGTGAAACCGCACATTCGTGTATTCCGTCCAATAGCACAAGCTTTGCGATGATCATGGGCAATTTTTTGGAGATAAATTCACTTTTTTTGCAGGGACAAACAAGATCAACTCATAGATCTGTTTAGGACCAGAGATATTATTATTGTTTAGACCATTATGGATCCATCACTATCTTTATCAGACGACAAAACCTTTATATATATATCTTTCAACTTGAACAAGCACTATGAAACACTTTTCCCAACAGACCAATTACACACCTGGACAGCCAACATGAACGCATTGAAGTGATTTGATATCCTTTCCTCTCCCTTATACGAATACAAGTTCTTCGATTCTGAGTCTCCTAAATAGTGAAAGTTTACACTATCATTTAGTAAACTGATTTGGCAGGATATTAGATTGGTGGGAAGTCATTTGGATTCTAGATATGTGCAGAATTCTAAACAAAATTCCACCCTGCATACCCATTACTTTTATGTGGTCCCACATCCCACTCTCCATCGAAGCACGGAAAGGAAGAAAAAGAAGAGCTTCTCCCCCATTAGGTTTTCGGTCATCCAAGCACTCAAACCCTCATCGATAGAGTTTGTGAAGGGAATGAAATCCATTAGAACCTTGAGTCTCCTCCATCGACTTTTCATTGGAAATCTAGTTCTGGGAACATTAATCACGTATTGTTTGACAAACTTGGAGCAGCGGGAGAGATACTAATGGGTAGTAGTACAGCTATCATCGCATATCATCCCAAGAGCTACAACAAACAGATGCTGTAACCGCGTGAAATTAGAGATCTGTCACAAAATTAGTTTTCCGATACAGTACTTATGCACAGGAGCTTTCCCGATTCGCACTAAGTGGGTGTGTTGGACTCAGGCTTGATAAGTATCTGAGTGTCGGTTTGGTTCGTCCTGAAGATTGCAGAGGCAAGCGATATGGGCATTATGCAGAGGGCCTTTGATTGAAGGAATTGCATAGCTGCCCCCACATCCTCTTCCATCAGCTTAGCCACTTGCTGTTCTGTCCCATCTGTCGACCATTTCTCCCATGCAGGCTGCGAGTTGTCTCCACCGTCAGCGCTCTCTCCCTTGATCATCAGAGCCAGAAGTAACTAGTTATGTACTCTAAAACATGTGGAAGAGATCCAAAGAAGAAGGATGATATCCCATATGCCAAATTTGAAAAGGAATATAATCCATTTTATTTTGTTTCTGTTTCATTTGACAATACCGAACGAGGCAGAAAGCTTTTCCAGTGGTAACCAACCTCGAGTGAGGACAGAGGAACATCAGCAACTAGCTGAGCTACGGCTCCGGTTCCACCTAGCCGGCTCATACTCAGAACCTGTTCATTGAAAGAAGAAAGATACAATCAGCATGAAGTTAAAAAAAAATTGTCGGCAAATCTTGTTCAGCTATGGGTCTATGAATTCCTAGTAGTCAGCAGATTCCTCAACACACGTCAACTTCAGACTAGACACAGCACCTACATCGCATAGAAAATTGCCAAAGGGACGCTCCTCTGACAATTCTGGAGGAATCTACAATCATGGCCCTACCATACCATGACTTGAAAGTAAGTCTATGAAGAAATTGGCCACATATCGCAAATGATCCGAGTTTGACATGATTTATTATCCGTATGCTTGTGATTTCATCTGCCAGGATGCAGTCGCACCAAAATATATCGATGTAAAACTTCAGAGTGAACTTGTTCACCTCATGTTATACATGTACCTTGACTTGCAGCCTCAGAAACTTTACGTAGTCCACAATCTCATCCAGCATAGCTGCCCTATCCGTCTGCAGTGAAGTTTCACAAGACAGAACTAATAACTCTTTTCATTGCCAGTTAGTTTCGTCCAACTAAATTTCCAGTTCCACATTGGAGCATATGTGGAATCTCTGAATAATGTCGTTAAACCATGCACATAAGATATATAACCTTGTTGCAGCTCGGGACCAATTCCTGCAGTGCTTTCATTCTCTCTGCTATTCTCTCCCTTCGCAGCTGCAACGTAATCACTTAGTTAAACAACGAATAATTGCTGCAACCATCGAAAACACAACTCTTGCCTAAGCGATTTAGGAGCTCATTTCATTCCATCTTCCAGTCAGGGGAACTCATTTACCCGCTCAGCAATGCTGTGAGGATCTGTGGCCTGACCCCGTCTAGCTCGAACCCTTGGGCGGATTGCAGGCTGGTTCGGAGCAGTGGAGATCAGCCCACCGGTTTGTTGGCTTTGGAAAGGCTGTTCTCGTTCAATTATCAAAACATACAGATGCTGTTAATGTAACTTCAAAAACAACAGTAAAAATAAAGAGAATATGATGGCAAACTGCTGCATATGGTCAGTTGATAATAAAGCTTGGAGAGTTATCACTGTAATATGTTGAGGTGGGATTGAAGACCGGATAGCTTAGATTATTGGGACAACCGAATGCAAAATACTTAAAGGAAGAGAATGGGTGCTAATTATCTTTTCATATGAAGAATTCGCTCTCAAAACAAATCTGAGAACCCCCATTATAACTCCCAACTTTTCTGCCAAACCTTAACCTAAAGACACCGACGAAACTGCCGCCCCATTTTCATTTTCTTCGCTTTCATACTCGCAAGTAACTGGAGTAGCTAGAAACTGTTAAGACTGAGACTAAGATCACTGAGTATGCAGATGTCTTAACAAAAATCCACATCTAACTTTTCTGTTTCACTGTCCACAGCGTTCCTCGGTTCATCCCCTTAAGTAGCTCCTATATTTGGCACCAAAAAGATTACAATTAATCATACAAGGTGAAGGTGAAAGAAGCAGCAAAATGATCGAAAAACCGATCGAGGACATCGTGGTAGGTAGGGAACAGCATAATGCATCGTAATTTCGATTTTTTTATTTCGGCCCTCATGGTTTCACTTTGAAGAATCCAATCATTTCATTCCAGCATTTTCTTATAGACGGAGGCCAAGCATCATGTAAAGGGGCATTGGGGCCACCCAGAAAGGAAAACACCCATTAAACTAGTAAACAGGATAAGGAGGATGACCAATCGAGATTAGAATATCAAAAACCAACCGCGCACGTACAAATTCTAGGATGCCACTAATTTGAAGCAAAGGCGACAAGATTGTAAGACGCAGGAAAAGGGGCAGGAGAGATCGATAATTGTCAATTGAGTCTGAGGATTTCTCCCATAAATCGTGCAGAGATTATGCAGATTTCCCCGGGGAAAGCTTGGCACGATCTAACAGTTATCCGTGCAAGTCAAAAACATGGCGGTGTGACCTGCCAGATCGAAGAAGTCAAACTGCTAGAAATGAATGCACCGGCGCGTGTGATTGCAAGTGCCGTCTTTCCAGTTTCCCCTGTCTGGATGGATGCGTGACATCAGCAAACCGTCAACTTTTCCGGCCACCGTCAAGCAGTGAGAATTACGTGTTTATGGCGGATACATACGAGAGTTACAGGTTTCCTTCCAAGTTTTCGATCGAAAGGGTGACCGAGGAATTCTGTGTAAATCGTCGGGATAAATTAGTAATTTTCATAGTCACACGTGATGAAGGAACTCACGTGCGGGGCTCATTGTCCGTGCGCCCCAGTGTGTACGACAATAATGTGAAATACCGGTTTTATCCTTCAATCAGTCCCTAGGCTTTGGTGTAGGCCCGAGAAAAGGGAGAAAGGTTAGAGCAAAAGAAAGGGCTGAGAAATGAAGATGCAGTAGTAATCAGCGGAGGGCACTCTAGTCCGGACAGAGGAGTCGAGAATCACGTTTACCTGGTGAATCGGCGGGACGGGCTGCAGCGGCGGTGGCCGGAGTGGCTGGGGCTGCAGCTGTCCGAACGCCGCCGGATAGAGGGCCGTCATATTGTGCACAAGCTCGCTCTCCATCTAGCAGAAAATAAGGGCAAAAAGGGAAAATTACTTCAAAGAAATGTTCCTAAGATTACAGCTTACTAGTGGTAATAATTCCAAAAAAAATCAATTTTAGTAATTAAAAACTCACATTAACGACCATAGAACTGGAAGAAGATGAGTTGCGATTATTGGTCAGCTCGTCACTGAACCTCCTGCCGCCACCGCCGTCTTCCTGGGCCAACAAGCCGCCGCTGCTCTGCTCCGAGTTCAGCCCCAGCGGCAGCATACCCATCCCCCCTCCGCCACCTTCCCCGGCGCCCCCTCCACCGGAGCCCAATTGCAGCACCATGTGCATGGGACCCACATCAGCCGCCCCACCTCCCCCTCCCCCGCCGTAGCCCGTCGCCCCAGTGTAACCCGCTGGCGGCGCCGCCAGTATCTGCGCGAAAAACTCGTCCCCGAGGCCGTCGTGGCCGCTCCCCGCCATGTGAGCTCAGCGCAATTTCTCGCGAGAAAAAATGAGAATCAGACAGAGCAGAAGCTGCTCCACCGGAGCAAGGGGAATAAAGAAAAAGGAGATCTTGAGGAGAATTAATTTAGGGGATGCTTGAAGGGTGATTGAGTTAGTGGAGAGTGTTGGCGAAGTGGGTGGCAGATCCGTAGCCCGATAACCCGGAAAGCGAGACGGGAATTCCGATGGAGTTATGGGGCTGCTCTGTTTTCTCTCCTCCCGAAATCGGAGAGACAGAGATAAAGAGAGAGTGAGAAGGGTGGGGAGGAGGGAGAGTCTGAAAGCTCCTTTTCCTTTCGTTCGCTGCTTTTTTCTCGATCAGGTAGGAATATTTTTTCTTTTCCACTTTACTCTGATCATTCTGCTTTTGCTCTGACTCGTCTGACCTCCCTGTGAGAGCTCTCTATCGACCTCCAGGACATGGAGATCTAAAGAAACAGAGAAGGGCAGAGGATTGGTGGAGGAGGAAAATTCGCCGGTCGCGCACGCGCTCTGGAGTGCACCGTCACGCGCCAAAGCGGTCCTAGTCAGTCCCCGGTCTCGTGTTCATTCATTCTTAGTAGAGCAAATCGCGTCCATACCTCAGTCTGTCCCGACCATGTTCCGGATTCAAATCTTAATCAACGGTAAAATTCTTCGACTGTTTGTTAGACTATGTCATGTTGTCAATAGGTTTTGACCCACTTGGGATATGAGAAGGATGAATTAAGCACAATCTTCTGAAGACGATCCGGGACAGCATACGAAGGGAATAATGGGAAAGAATCGATCTTTATTGACTGTTCGAACAGTTGGTTTCCATCGACAGCCTTGAATTTCAGCAACGTCCCTCATGCTAGACAAGAAGATCTCATTCGGAAACACATGTCCGGTGACCTATTCTATTTGCATGGATGTTGAGTTGAGTCTCAGACGATTATCCTTCTTCGAGGTTAAGTAGAATAAGTCCTGCATCGACGACATAGGTTAAACCCGGTATTTGATGTTTGATCTTCAGATTCGAATGTCAAATTCCATCTGATAATGAACCCATTTTTCGGATATTTGTGAAACTAAACAAACATGACACATCCTCCTCGAAGGAATCACTGGACGATTGAATCTGATTCAGCTGAGCTCTCACTTGGTAGGTATTGCCCACACTCCAAGTTGAAGAGTAACTGATGACGCAGAGTAGGCTGTAATAAAGAATGACTTGCGGTTTCGTAAGGAAAGACAGTAGGAAAAGGGAGGCTTCGGCAAGCTCATAGCCACGGCTAAATCTCCAGGGAGGTTTTCCTTTATTGAGTGCTTGGATGTCTCGGCAAAATTTTACCAAAAATTCTACCAGACTGTGACCAAAGAATCCTTTTCATGTCTGAGATTAGATAGTAAGACTGATAATCTCTCCTGGAAAGGTTGGGCCACTTATGCACCTTCCGGTAGACAGTTCACATTAACATGTAGACCCACACCAGATTCGAAGAGAAGTAGTCAACATGGGTCAGTTCCCACACAGAAGTCCTCTCGTTGCTTTACGAACTCTTCACTTTTGACTTTCAGTGATGATCTCGAATGCTAGATGTAGAAATCCATATGAGAGAAAGCCAGCTGTAATAAGCTGTAATGAGCAGAATGTATAAAGACTCCAGCTTCCTTTCATGGGTTTGCTCTGTTCTATGGCCTTTATATGCAAACACAACAAGAACTGGTGCACTCTCTCCCGAGAGACTCGCATAGCTTGCTTCCACAAAGTTGCCAGCTGCCATTGTTCCTCCCTCTGCTTTTCGTGGAAGCTAATTGAGCTGTACTGCTTTCAAGCCGTCTCAACATGACATCCACCAGCGCCCCACCCCCACTTAGTATATGATGTGATGGAGGGTAGAAGTCAAGGGTATTACTGTTTCGGGTCGGTCCCGAGACTTCCTTCTGAGACGGCTCGACAGGTGTCATTTCGGTGTGATGCTCCCAATTCTTGAGCCCTCAAACACACAAGAAAGACAAATCGGAAGTGATTGTTTAGTTTGGTTCACGAATCCTTTTAAGTCTACAAGTCGTGTGATGAGTATTCCGCTACGGTTGCCAGGTCGAGTTCGGATGCCAATTGATGCAATCCCTTCCCAAAATAAGGAAGAAGAAGAAGAAGAAGAAGAAGAAGAAGAAAATTCTACTGACAGAGGAGAATAAGAGGAACAGAATGAGAATCAAGAATTTCGGGAAAGACCACTGACCGTTCACTTCTGCTACGAATGCATCACCGGTAGCTCTTTACAACTGCCTCTCGTAATGTCTCTTCCTTGCACGGCAGCCCCACCCATCTTTTATCTTCTTTACAATTTGGTCCTACGTATCGGCGCTTGTCTTATTCTATATCAGCAATATGTTGAGTGGTGAATAATCACGGGATCACCCCTTGAAGTTAAACCCGATGGTGGTGCATAGGCGATCTGTTGATGAGGTCAGTGCATCCGGAAGAGGGTAGGACCATACGCCATGCGGTGCCTAAGAGCTTCGTGGGGAATGCTCTAACGTTCCAGAGGGTCAGGAAGACGCTGCTGGTGAAGTCAGGAGTCACGCTCTGATGCAAGATGATGAGTATCGCCTGGCTCTTTCGAATGTTTAGGATTCAGCAGAGAAGTTTGATGATGTGGAGATGGTGAGGGGATAAATGGAGATGGTGGGATTGGAGCCAAATAGACTTGTTAAAATGACGGTATAAGATGGTTTAAAATAGGTTTGGAACCGTTTACCACGGTTACGGGTCGGCCTATTAAGTATAATGGGCCATGTCGATTACGGTTCACATTCATGATAGCATGAACCGCCCCAAACCGTGCCTAAGGGGGCCGGTTCACTGTTCACGCTGGTTCAACCCGTGAACAAGTGCAGTTTCTCTTTTTTTTAAAAAAAAATTCAAATTATATAATAGTGAATAGTAATTTGATTGGCCCTTATAATCAATAGTGAAATGCTTGCCTATTTGTGGCTATTGATTTTGCAGCAAATTGAATGAGATTATAACACTTGGCAAGCGGAGAGCAATGTTTCACGGTCCGTGCCAGTTTCTTAATGGTTCCAGGCCGGTTACGGTCCATGGGCCTATATTTCTAACCCGACTCGTAACCATCCATTAACCCAATAAGAGTAGTTATGGGCTGATACGGGCCGATTCCGGGTTTGAATGGACCGGTTCAGGGTTAGCCCAGCCCATTTAACATCTGTAGAGCCAAAAGCATGTAGCAGTTCCAGTTACCTTCAACCATTTAGCAGCAATCTCTAGGATGGCTGGTAGATTCTCGAACTTGGCTAAAAGTAAAAATCACATTTTCATGGAAAGATATGAAAGATTAAATATTATATAGAGTAATTAGATTCACTGTTGCATGCGTAAATTTGCATTTGGTATAGAATGTTGGATCACAATAGAAAAATGATAGTGACAGAGAGATCTTCTTAATTACAGTATAAACAACAATCCTAGTGATTTCCGTTGCATTGGGCCCCTCAGGGACTCAAATTGCCACGAATCCGCTTCTGCAAATGTTCTAAGCTGGCTACTCTCTGCATTGAAGCTGTCCGATCCATTTTATGTGCAGCCGTTCCATTTTGCAGCCCATTCTCAGCTGGAGAAGACATTTCTGCCAAGCTGTCTCTAAATCTGGGGTCGTGAGATGAAGACATGGGATTGCCAGAACCGGCCTGATAAAACTTATGGTCATCATTGATGGGAACAGCAGCATCAGCTGACGTATCAGAAGGACTAACATCAAATGGTGGAATTCCCACCGCAGAGATCTCAGACATCGCATGGAATGTTGGGTTTAATCCCGTTAATCTTTTCAATGATTCCTCGGCCATCTTTACCTGGATATAAAAAAAATCAGGGCCAGGTAAGCATAGCAATGACGTATCAGTGACGAGAACAATCTTGAGCTGTATACCTTTGCTCTCAATGTTTCAACATCTGCCATTAATACTCTATTATCAACAGCCGCTTCATTGTACTGCTGGGTTATGTCAGCAAGGCGCTTGAGGAGAGAGGAATTCTCGACTCTCAGTTGAGCAACCTATCAACCTCAGGAAGTGAATTAATACCGTGGATATGCTTCAGGAGTAATAGTAAAGATGCAACAGGGCATTGATCTTACTTGTGTCTCGAGTTCAGTCAAATGGGCCTGCTTTCTTCTTCTTGAGCGTCTAGCTGATTCTCTGTTGGAGAGCATTCTGAAAGAGCGACTATAAAATGAATAAACTTGTCCTTCACTAATTCAAATTGAGCCAACACTTTAGAAGAAAGAAGTGGCAAGCTCTACAGGGAATAGAGCATAAGAGACAGCAGTTACCTCCTTACTCGCTTTACATCAGCGGGATCCATATTCTCAATGGTAGCAGCTTCTCCTTCAGCTTCATCATCATCTGATTGTTCTCTTGATGATCCGCTTGTTGTCGATCTCACAGGGGTCCCAGTCTTCTTCTGTGTTGCAGATAATGAAGGAATTCCAAGTGGAGGACGACCAGCATCGTTCTCTTGTGACTTCAAGATTTCGTGCACTCCTACAAATTTCATCAGGAACGGCAATGCTTTGTGAGTTTAGATAAGCTAAGTCAGAAAAACAACTCAAGAAATATAGTGGTGACGTGAGACTGATGCAATAATATCAGGTATGATTTCTCGGTAAAAAATTAAGGAGAGCACACCAGCTAACTGGTACAAGTTATCCGAAAAATGAGAAAAAGAACTTCTAATTCGTGAATGTACTACTATATTTACAGGTTCACAGCATTGATAGAAGACAGAGAGTCAGAGACAGCTGCAAGAAAAAGCCAAACCTATAGAGGGAACTTGTGATCCTGGCTGTGGAGGCGAAGCCCCCGTACCTTCAGACTTACCAGTGGATTCTTGAGATATTACATATGATGCCTGCACATAACATGCACAATGGAATGGCAGTTTAGGATAGCAGAAGCGGTCCAGAGATTCATATACATACATACAACAAAACAGGACAAAGAACTTTTCCAAAGTTTTGAAGGGCAGAAGATAATTTTCCTATTGTTTTCCAAATTCTCCAAGCTAATCATCACTGACCAAATTCCCAATCCCTGAATTTAATACCTTCTGCAGATCCTTATACTCAGTGATCAAGACAGCACGCTTAAGGATTCAAAATTCCTGCTTCTGGGACCAACCTCTGAGGTTGTCTTCCAAAAGAGTTCACCAGTTTCATCTCATGAATGCTACTGCAGAAAAGCTCGAGCTACTGCTTCCTCTCAGCTCAACTGAGCTGAGCTAGCAAATTCCACAAAAACCAGGCTCAAAAGGTCGAGCAATGAAACATCTTCCAAAAAAGTTCAGCAGTTCCATCTCATGAATTTTATTGCCAAAAAGCTCGAATTACTGCTTCCTCTCAGCTCAAATGAGCTGAACTAGCAGACTCCACACACAAGACAGACCCAAAAGTTCTTTAAGTGATTGACTTCTTTGTCGAAGGATACATACAATGAAAACTTTCACAAAAAATGGTTATGATGACAACGAGGGAAAACACACACAGGAAACTTCTCATGGTTCATACAGTCGATCGATCAGCTTTGTGCACTAATCACCTCAGTTGATTTGTCGATGGATCAATCAACAAGTCTCCATGCACAGAAAGAGAGAGAGAGAGAGAGAGAGAGAGAGTACCCTCGACAAGGCGACGGCGGCGCAAGCCAGGTCGAGCTTGCTCTTGAGGTAAGCTTGGTACTCCGCCGAGTTGGCCGGAATATACTCCGCTCCCGCATTAAATGCCGGTGGGTTTGCCACGGTGTTGCCGCAGCTGATATTGTCATCGTCATTACAAGCGCTGCTATTGACATTGTTCGCATTGCTCCGATTCGGACTCGGCTCCCCATCCCGATCGGGTCGGGGGTCCTCGATCTCGAAGAGATCGTTGTCATCGCCGCCACCTCCGGCAGCGGTGGGATTACTGGACGCCACCCTGGCCTTAGGGGAGTCGTGTTCCTGGAGGAAGCGCAGCAAAGCCCACTCCGATTCGCTCCGGTTCATCATGGACGGCTCGCCGGACTTCGGCAGCTGCGGCGACCAGAATTGGTCCGACATTTCATCCGCCGAAAACACCCTATCCATCTCTCTCTCTCTCTCTCTCTGCCCTCTCCCAGACGCGCTTTTTCGTGGAATTATACTAAGAGGCAGGTTTGACGGGGGGCATTGTTGTCATTTCATCCTCAACACTTCATAGAATTTCCTTTTTTGTTCTGTATAGAAAATCCTAAATGTAGCAACAATTAATAAAATTATTAATAATAAATACCAGCAATGACAATTATTTAGGTGCATAGCACTGATTTACTCATTTATTATAATTTATTAAAAATGCAGATTCGATAATAATCGATGAGCATATCTCTCCTTAAGTGTGGAATGCAGAGCTAACTCCTCCCGACTTTCCGGCGGAGGGGAAGGGGGCCAAAGCCAACAAAAAGATAAGGTTAGCTTAACCAAATTGCCCCTATCAATTCGGTTGATTTCAGCTGCCCTTTCCTCAAATCCTTGGACGAATTTCCGAGAAACGACGCGACCAGTCCGGTCCCAGAATATTTTTCCGTTTGTTTTGTTTATTTTCTTTCTTTTTAAAAAAAAATTATTTTGTTTCGGTTTATTTATTTTCGTTTCGACGAAAATAAAAATCGAGTGACTCCGATTTGGAGGCGCTCCGGCGGCGGCCGGGTCCACTTTGTGGATAAATATGGAGCAACTGGGACCCACCATGTCGTATGTCAGTGTCCATCTTTTCGCCTCCTAAGGCCCACCAAATTGTTCGTTTTTTTTTTCTTTTCTCTGATAAGATAATTGATTGTAAATTTATAATATATAGTAAATTTTAAAGGTTTAAGATTTTTAAAAATGGTATATAGAGAGTAATAATATGTTTTAAATTATATAATAGGTTAATTATTTATTATAGTATCAAATATTATTAATATACAAAAAAAATATAACTTTTTTTAAAAAATATTACTAATTAAATTCAAATCTAAGAAATTCTCATAATCATTTATTGTTATGTTTGATTTCATTAGCTATTACCAAAAAAATACATACATATATCTATGTATATTTTATTTGATAATATTATATATTACTTAAAATTAAGAAAATTTTAAATTAAATTGTTGATAAGTATGATTTTTCTTATCCCTTTCAATCTCCCCTTCACCGTGCTCCTCTATGACTGGATACAAGAAAATTTAAATATTGATATGCTTAGTTTTTGAGCTTATCTTTTGTACGTCTACCAATTGGGTTGCCGCATCTAACACGGTTTCGTAGTTTAATCCGGTATGTGAAAAGGCCACATTAAAGATCGACGTAATTGGCTTACGATGATGGTGATAGTGACAGTTGTCCTTTCATTGACATGCTTAGGGTGGCAGATATAATCCTTTTCGACCACGGTCCAAGGTTAGTAAGGTGTCGGTTCGGCCCCGATCCAACTGTGTAGCATGGATGTCGGGCTTAAGAGCGGAGCTCATCGCTCCCTAGGATATACCACATTGGTTGTGGTCAGATTATGCGAATGACTATGCATATTGCCACATAAAATAATTAGATGTTTCGAGCAAGATCCGTATTAAAAATTGTCTGATTTTGTCGTCTGAATATCACCATCTGGTTTCGAGAGAGGTCAAATCAGGGATGCTCATGGTTCTGTCTGGTTCACTGAAGTGAGCCGAACCTCGCCAAATCGCTTAAGTGGTTCAATTCAGTTTAGGTACTATACCTCAAACCATAAACATTACACATCCATTGAACCGAAATTATTTCAAACTGGTTCTATAATTAGATTAATAAGCTATTAGAACAGTTTTTTAAAAATGATTAAAAATGAATAGATTGAATATAAATATAACCAAAACCAAACAAAAATAATATCAAAATACAAGAAAATGAAATATAATATAATATAATTAAAAAAGAAAATATTAAAATTATAAAATTTTTAATTAAATATATAAAATTAAGGTTATTGAACTTATTTAAAATAAGATTTAGTATGAAGTGGTAGAAAATATGTTATACAAAAGAAAATTAATATATCTCTAATTATTTTTTAATTTTTTAAAAATATTTCTAATATATTTTTATTTTTATTCTATTTATAATATGTTAAATATTTTTTTAAAAAATGGTTCAACAATTTGGATCGGTTAATAAAATCATTTGAATTTAATAACTAATCGTAATGGACAACTCCTCCTTAAAAAAATCACATTATATAAGAATTAATTTATTTCAAATTGATTTTTTCAGTTTGATTCGGTTCACATTTCGGTTCGATTCTGGACGTGCAACCCTAGGTCAAATGTCCCTAGCATTTGATTGCATTTAATCACCACGTTCAACGTGTGCGTCCTTCCTTCTGGCATTTGTCTGTTTAATAATCAATCACATCTGCACGTGCGGATTATCCATTTCCCCCCTTCATTACATGGTCAAAATCGAACCTCTTTCCGTCGAGTCAATCCCACCCCCAGGGATTTTTTTTTTTAAAATCACCGACAATTTGCAATTTAAATTTACATTTATCTCATAGGAAACATCGGACCATTTTCCTCTTACTAATTAGAAATTCTTGTTGGCCTTCACCCAAAGAAAAAGAAAAAAGGAAATCTTATTCGCCGACATTCTGACTGGACATGGATAAAATCAGAGACACGAGCACGTCATTCATTTTAGTGACGTTGTTAGATTTATTTATTTATTTATGCTAATTTTACTCATGGCAGGACCGGGATCTCAATTTTCCAACGTGTGCAATCGATCCTGACCATTTCTACTCTTAAATCTTGCGAATTTTATTATCCAAATCCAATGCTCCTGTTCACAACCGCCATTATTGATAGCTAGGAAAGATGAGAGTACTTAACCATATACATATATATATATGCTATTGTGAGCACATACTGCATATATTGCTGCAGAAAACCCTAGTTAGTTCATTTTGATCATCATCAAGAAAAGTGAAGATCGATGGGGATGAGTTCGACTCCTAATGGAGATGTGCTATATGCGGCGCAGATCGATGAGTTCCAGGGGGTATTCTACCTCCTCGACATGGATGGCGATGGTGGGTGTCTTAGTGCACACTGTATTCAACTAACGACCGGCGACCTGTCTACGCACACCTACAACTACAAGCATGCTGATGTTTATATTAATCGTGTAGGGTGCATTACGTTCGAAGAGTTGGCGACGGCTATTAGATCACTGGACCGGAATCCGACGGACGAAGAGCTCCAGACCATGATGAACGAGGTCGACGTCGATGGCGATGGGACCGTAGAATTCGGGGAGTTCTTGGATCTCATGGCAAGAAAGATGCAGGTTTGGATGTCCACGACAATTGTGCAGGCACATCAAGAATGAAATTCTCCGGGGGGCCGTGGGATTGATTTCTTGTCTCTGTTGCAGGATAATGTAGCGGAAGAGGATCTGCAAGAGGCTTTCAAGGTCTTCGACAGGGATCAAGATGGCTACATTTCACCGAACGAGGTGAGAGTTCTTCCACGGTAACATCCCCTTAATATCTGCGGATGACAAAATCATCCGATCATTGTAACGTGCTTAACTGAGAGTTCTTCTTTGCACGGACAGCTGAGGAGGATGATGCTCAGCCTAGGAGAGAAGCTGACAGATGAAGAGGTTGAAGAGATGGTCCGGCAGGCAGATTTAGACGGCGATGGACAGATCAGCTATCAAGAGTTCATCCGAATGATGTTGTCTTTCTGATAAACTTAACATGGAGAGATGTGTATCTAATTGAGTTATGCCAATGAAACCGACACGTACAGCATATGTTTTTACACACAATCGGGATCCCGAGTGTCTCAATATCCAGCATACGAATATCATGATTATGCACAATGCAGAAAGGATGTCATGTTATTGAAACTAGCATTTGCATGAAATCTGATGCTGCGGATGTATAGCGCAGGTGTATTCCTAGTGTACATAATGGGAACGCTAGAAACGTGCTGCAGCATGACCGTTCTGGTATAATAAGGGAATCATAAGGGAATCATCAGTTGACCCAACAGTAACTTGAATCAAGAGGAAAAAAACAAAGTTTCATGTTAAGTCGATCGAACATCAATCTGATGCTACGCAAGTTCGAATCGGTGCAACATGGTGTGCTGGACAGACGATATATCAAGCAAAAGATTGATTGTGAGGAGTTACATTCTATGTTTGTTTAGATGCAGCGCTCCTCTTGGATTGAATATTGTGGAGGACTCGAAATTCGGAGTAGAAGTTTGGCAACCTATTAAACTTTCAATTGGAGTACTAAAGATTGACTAATTAGTTAAAGGATCAACAATGAAACTGGGGAGAGACAGAAAATTGGTGGACATTTCTTCCGTCACCGAGCCTTCGTTGTGTCAATGAGAAAGCACAAGCTCGCAGAGATGGATGCTCTGCGATCGCAACTCATTTTGGAGCAACATAAGTAGATCTTTCCAACTCGATCTTCTCAATGTTACACTCCAAAACGACTTTGAGTAATCCATAAGTTCATGGACTCATGATCAGCTGATCCCGAATCCTAGAGCCATCACGACTTCTATATGATGGTAATTTTTTGATGAAACGGCAAACACAAACCCCACTCGTCACTGCCGAACAAATAAATAAAAGTGAATCAAGATCACTTTGTACCGTACAAAAAGTCATACATGACCAGTATGTTCAAGAGTGGCGGGACCAGGCAAGCTCTCTGATGGCAAGAGGGACCCAGAAGAAGCAGCCTTTTTTTTTTTTTTCCTTTGCGGGGGGGGGAGGGGGAGGATTACTTCAGCTCAATGCAACAGAGGAGCAGCTGACAAAGAGGCAGGCAAGACGGTGATGAACCAGGCGACTGGGCGTTTGTTCAGACGGAGTGAACGGTGATGGCGCCGTCAGAGATGCTCCCACTACATTCTATTCCTGACGGTGGCGGGGCTCTGTTTTTCATGATTGGGCTATTTAATGGGCATTCAGCCCACAGAGCAGTTTCGTTGGGCCCTCCAAGGATCAAAATCTTGGAAGTTCTTTCTTCGGGGCAAATTTCGTTTTCAGTGGTGATTATTATTTCTTTTCAGGATACATTGTAGTTCCACGAGTAAGATAGGAGAAAATGGAGGAATGAAGGGATAATGTATAATCTTGAGAGTGATAATAGAAACCATCAAATCTTCTTGATCTTGATCAAGAACGGCATTAGGGTGATCATTTCCATTTTCCAATGATGACTCCAGTTAAAAAAAAAAAAGGGATGTAGATGCAAAGAATGGATACTCGTAAACTGTAAGGAATCAGTTCAGATACTAGATATTCATAAATTCAATTGATTATAATAAACACATGTTCGAATTGGGTCGGCCTTTTAAATTATAGAATTCTTTCAACCATCTTGGCATGAGGGTTGCCGATGATAAATGGCATGTAATAAAACCCTAGCCGATAGGTAAGCCAATCCAGAAAGGCATCTCCGGAAATCGGCAGCAAAGGCTGGAGAGAAGCTTGAGAGGAACTATGCCAGAAAAGGCCATTCGGCTTCTGGCTGGATGCAGCTTCCTGACAAAAACTGGCTGAGCCTCAGAAGACACAGCACTCCTAACAACCCGAGAGGGAAGACATCGAGCAGAAGATGAAAGACACGTATCTGAACATGTATTAAGCGTTCTCCGTTGTGCAATTCCGTGCGACCTGATCTTACATCCATAGCCATTGCAGGATCTTAACTCCTGCATTTATATCAAGATTCGAGCTAATTACTAACCACATCTCCGTGGTGGTCGTGTAAAAAGAGCTAGCTACTGTGCTGTTTTTTTTTTTTAAAGGGTCAAATTGGAATAGGGCTCCAACCACTCGGCAAGCACAACACTTTTATTGGGTTCGATAGGTTTAAATGTGTCACGGTGAAAAGAATGCGGCTGACATTAACCATTCAAGTTTATATATGCCATGGATGCTCATCAAATTACAATGTAACAGAAGCGTATAACAAACGGGGGCATCGATCGACCAGCCTGATTGAATCAAGTCATGGATCATGATTCAGATAAGTCAGCATCTCATCGAATGTGTTATAGAACATTACGCCCATCTAAAGAGGATAGTACAGACATATACCACGATAATGTTGGTAACACTATAGCAATTTCTCTTCTGAAGCACAAGAGAGGACCACCCGGACTACTGAGTATCTGTGTTCTTCCTACATAGCAACAACGTAAGTCCTTGATTAACAAACAGAAATCATGACAAGTTCAACTGAAGAAGAAAAATACTTAACAGAGAGAGAGAGAGAGAGAGAGGGAATAATGAACTGATGCACATAAAAACAAACGCAAAGACACAGGACTGATCAGAGAAGGATGCATAGCAAGAGGAAAGAGCTCAATCCCCAAGACGGTAGAAGTGACAGGGTATCATCTAAAAGGTTATTATTTCTGTCTAATCTCACTCATTCAAATTAAACATTTAATGATAAATCATAATTTATTTAAATATAATATATAATGTGCAATAATTAATTTTAATATATTCTTACACATTTACCGTGGATGGATAATAACTCGAATTTTTAATCCATCAAAAGACACAACCCACGTGTCGAGTCAAGACTCAGAAATTCGTCCCTGTCGCTGCTGGAAACCCTAGCCAAGAAAGAAAGCATGCCACTCTCTCTCTCCCTCTCTCTCTGAGCCAATTTAATCTACTTCAATTTCAACTCTCATCAGGGGGCCAAAAAATAAAAGAAACAAAAAAAAACTCTCATCAGCAGCACCCCGCGATCAGATCCAAGCATATGTTAGATGGCGAGAGATAAGCTTCAGCCAATAGGTTGACGAAGCCCAGTAGCCGCACTGCTATTTAACTTCGACTTCTAAACGGAATCAACGAGAACAATTAGTTAATGTCATGTGTGTGGTTTTTTTTTTTTTTTCGTCTGTACATGTATGCTACCTCTTCAAAGCATCATCAGAGCTTTAGAAGGGTAAAAACTACCAGAGAAGAGGATTCATAAGTTTCCTGGTCGGATCAATTCCTCATGGCTCCAGCCAGATGATCAACTGTCAGTACAGCAATTGAGTATAGTGTTAGAATTTGCAGATGATTAGAAGATCGATCGGTCTTTATTACCAACCGACCAATCTTTAAGAGATATTCATTTGTGATCATTAGATGTACAGATATTATTAGGCTGTCCGACAAGAGAAAACCTAGGTCTAATTGCCTTGTAACTTATTAAAAATTAATAATATTTCATCATCGTGGATATCGGAGATCTCAGTGAAACTGAGAAACACTCGGCACGACATCCAACCCATGAGCAGCGAGGAACCGAACACGAAACAGCAGCGGAGAATGAGTAACTAGTGAGATCCAGAGGCTAGAGATTGAAAAAGAGAAAAGGGTTTATTAATTACCGAAGATTTCTTGAGGCTATCGATGCATCCCGGTCTTCCCGAGCTAGGGTTTCACACCTAGAAGTCTTCCTCGAAGGCGATACACCATGCTCACCGTCAACAGGTGAAACTGCCAGATGATCTAGACTTTCTCGACCATGGCTGGAGAATCAGGAAAGCTCAGATCATGCTGGCAGCTTCAACTGCTACCGGCGCACGAGGACCCCAAAAAGACGATGCCAGACCCTACAATCCGGTGCTTGCCGAGCAAGCTCTCTCCTCATCAACTTTCGTCAAGCGACCTCTCTCTCTCTCTCTCTGTGCCTTCTTGTTCTTTGCCAAAGGATATTCATTGACAAGAGGGAGGCTGTGAGGGTATAACTAAAGAGAGGGAGGGGACGAGAGGAATTTTACAAGCCCAACTCCTCTCTCCTCGCTTTTACCGCTTCCGATGCCCTCATCATTTTTTGTCTCACTTGACTAAGGTGACAGCGCATTTTGTCGTGGGTGACATCTTAGGTCCAAACAGTTGACATGTCCCAAACTGGTAAGATACATTTTACACATATTAATCCCACCGCCCTGAAATTAAATTCTAGGAATGATTCACCCCTAGGGCTCACATGCACACGTATGGAAGGATCCAGGAAACCCGAGAGTGGTGGCAGAACTCACCGGAATTCAAATGAAGAGTAGGATCACAAGTTCCAAGGACGCGAAATAAGACAACTTTGCAGATATACTGATGAAATCAATAAGCCCTGTATATAATTTTACGGATCTCTTTCCCCCATATTTAAGGGGCAGAACGGGTTGGACTCGAACCCTTTTCGGTCGACTATTACAAGCCGGGACCGTCTGAGGTATTGTCCGATCTTGTAGGATATACGGAATATCGAGCGGTAAGAACTATGATATATTAACTCTTAGTATTGTTGTTGTTTTTTTTTTTCTTTTGCCCTTTAGAAAAAGTAATGGTTGGGAATAAAGATGTGGTCCCAAAAGGTGAGAATTAATGGGAAATTGAATAATGGCACGCCAACGAACGCCACCACATGGAGTGGAGACAGGTCTTAGTGACAACATTTGAGAGAGTTTCTATACCTCCTATGAAGAATTTCATGACCCCACCTTTTCCTTTTCTCTCTTCTTTTTTTTTTCTGTAAAAATAAAAATAAGATTTTAATTATATGTCTTTTGTGTGTGTGTGTGTGTGTGTGTGTGTGTGTTGGGAGAGGCATCAATGTAACCAAAAACCCAATTGTCCAAAAAGAGTATGAAATCACAAGAGTGTTTGAGGGGACCATTGCATGGGATTCATAGGCTTTCCTCATTGTTAATTATGACATAGAGTTAAAAAAGGGTTTGGTGCAATGGTACCGTTATCGACCTAACAATTAACATGTCGTATTTTTTTATCTCCGTTATAAAATTTATCGTACCTTTTTATTCCTCTCTACTACTATCCATGTCTAAACTATATACATCCTATATAATTGAAAAAAAATAGTGGTCGAAAAAGAAAGCAAGAAAGAAAAAAAGGGCCTCCTAACCTATTTAGATATATATATGTATATATGTATATATCCCCCACTCCTCCCTCAATATACATAAGCATATTTACCGGTTAGTTCTATACAACAAAGACATATTTGAAAAGTCAAGATTGCCCTTGAAGGAGGTAATGCTTTGGTTCATGATTTTGGACTAGTTTTCTCCGTTAAATTGGGGTTTCTTTTTTTTTTTAAATTTTTTTAAAATTGATATATTGCATTGATCAACTAATTAAGAAAGTACATATTAATATTACAAATATCAAAATATCATCAAACTGCAACACCTAACATAGGATTCAAATAGGATTGTTCTAATCTTAATTGTAGATGAAGTGATGATCTAATACGGATTTTAACTAACATAGGACTCGTCTTTTTTAGATTCTCCTTTTTGGCGAAATTTTACTAGGGCTACTCATCTAAACTCCATTTCTCGATTCTGATTGACATCCTGATCCACTACCATGTCATAAAAGTAAGGAGAAGAAAAGCTACCTTCAATTCATCGATTAAACAAGGCCCAAGGAAATCAATCAATGAACTTGAACCACTCTCGACGGATTGTCCCTCCTGACGTGGCATGGATTCATTGGTTAGAAGGCCCATCTAACATAGATTCCTTCCAAGATTCCTCATAGTGCCAATTGGAATTCCTCCTCATCTCAGCTACACACTAATAGAAAAAATTACCCTGTAATGTTCGGTTCGGATTGGTCTGATGTACCAGCGTTGTGTAGTAGCATCAGATAGCTAGTTGGACTCACCACAACTCCCAAAAATCATCCACAACTTTTTCCCACAGTCATGACATGATTAAGACCGAAAAAAATTTGTCGGGGTGACTTTTACTTTCCGAATTTCACCGAGATCTACCTGCACCGGAAGCGACCTTAAGTTTTATGGGGTCACTGTAACGGCCGTGAAAGATTTTTATGGGTTGGTTAAATCTCGATTATGATTCCGTGAGAAAACACATTAGCAAACGGTAAGTATATCGATATCGGTCATTATAGCAACCACGAAAAAGATGGCCGGTCGGTAGACCTCGATTATGATTTCACACTAACACAAATTCAATCACCCATCCAAACTAAGCTTGGCAGATCCTTGAAATGTGAAACGATGTAGATGGTTACTCTATTCATGTGTCACCATCCTAACGAAATACGACAACTTAATGGCAATGGGATCTTGAAAGCTACTTCACTGTCTCTCATTCAACCATAACAGGGCACACATGAATATATATATATATATATATATTACATATGTAATATGAAGAATCTCAATTATGAAAATCGAATTCGGTTCATCTCAAATTCGAGTTTAGGACGCTGCCAATACACTGAACTTTTTTTAGATGGTGGGAAAAAGAAAGTGTATGTTTAGTGAAATTGTTGCACAACTTTAGAGGGTGATTGTGATTGTCACTGTCCCTCAAAAAGGGGAAATTTAGGAAAATTAGAAATTGATGAAGAGGCATCCACCACCAATTATAGTCCATCAGATGTTCTTTCACATATATATATATATAATATATATATATTATGTATGCACAAATGAGTGAAGGTAGGTAAGACACCATAGTTTATGCCAACCAACTGTAGGGAATCATGATAACTAGGGGGACAGAAAAAGGGTTGGATTGATGTTAATTAATTAACTTAATTGGGACAATTAGATACAGGAATCCAATATTATTAATCAGAGAGAGAGAGGTGACCCGGCTTTTCATTATGTGATCGAGAATCTACTTGTGTGTTCGGTAATCAAACCAATCAACACCGTAATCAAACCAATCAGCAGATAAAAATACAGTACGATATCGATTGTACAGTCGAGATTTCTTCCCACACAACTAATCTCTCAACTAATTTTATCAAAGCATTGAAATTATATTGACCCCAAAAAAGGTCATTAAATTATTATTGCAAATAAAAATATGAAATGGCAGCATATGAAATTTAAAATATAATAATATAATCTTTTTTTCTTCATTAATTAATTCAATATGCTTCCTCCCCAATTCAATACAATCATGCTCCCCAGGTCCACTACGGATCCATGAGCGCCATGAACAGTACAATTTTTTGTGATTAATTTATAGGGGAAATAATTAATAAAATTTGACCTTTTTTTTTTAGTGACTAAAATGTGCAAACTCCCGGAGATCTTATGAAGATCATCTCCGCCGTCCACGTGCTCACCGGTCTCGTTATGGCTTACTTGGATGGCCAATCACATGCTGCCATGTTAGCAGACACAAAATGATTGGATCCATGTGGGTCGCAGTCGGCCAACGCGCCGAGGATAGTACCGAGGTTTGAGGGTATCTTTATTTATTTGATGTATAGTCCACCGAATCCTCCTTGGGTCATGATAGGGAAACTATTTCCATCAAATCGAACCACTCAATTGCACCTAGCCAGCAGGTGTGCTCCGCCTCTATCCAATCAAACAACCCAATGATGTCTAGTCGGTCGGCTGCACCCTACCCCTATCTAGTCGGTCGGCTGCACCCTACTCCTATCTAGTCGGTCCACCCAATTGCATTCGATTGTCCGACCGCATTCTGACAGAAAATCAATAAGTTGGCCAACCCGACCATCATGTAAACAGCAAATCCCCTTAGTCAAGCTGACGCGTCCATCTCCAGTAGGCAAGAACAGCACAGGCGGACAGGCTCCCCATATCATTATAAATACTTAGGAGAAAGTAAGTTGCTGACTACTTTTGAAGAAATAGATCCGTTTCTCCCATATGCCCTTCTCTTCTCTTCTAATAGTCCGCTGATTTAAGTATTATAAGGTCATTTCTGGTGAACACCACTTGGGTTTGACTTACTCACAGGCTCATTCATCATATTCAGAGTCTATTGAGATAGCTGGCCTCCTAGGAAAATTGGCTCCACTTCGTCCTCGGGTCAAGTGGAACTATTCCGACTACTAGGACCGCATCATGTCAAAAGGAAGTTTGGTACGAGGACAACCTACCATGTGGCTGGATTGAACTTCCTTGCATCTAACTGTTGGAGAACAAGGATGAGATTGGAATATATATATATATACACACACACACAATATCCATAAGCAAGTTAAGCGGACTGCATGTTGTTGAGAGGAATTGGGTCGTGAAATTCGATGGAAACCATCGTATGTTTGATGCAAACAGAACGACAAGCTGGTCGAGAATGACTGCACCATGCAACCTTATTAGATTTGGGGCTTCGTAAACATGTCCGTTAGGCCCAAATTGTCTATCCGGATGTCCAAATTTTCCTCATTTCTTGGAGAATAATGGTTCCTATCAAACACCCAGATCGGGAAAGAGAAGCTTTATCCCTTTGTGCATGGAAGGTTGCTGGAACCTGGCCGAAAACCAAAGGACGTTGTAGCTGGAGAAGATATAAGCTGGTAGAAGTTGTGAAGATCCAGCACTCATAGCTCGCTTGCTTCTTCTGGTGAGGTTTTTGACAGTACTTAACTTTGCATGAGGACAAATGCTGCATCATTTTGTAGAGGCGACATTTACACCAGGAATCGGGTCTCTGTTTTGATCATGTAGAGAAGCCGTGGCCACCATGGCCATTCTCATGCTAATGGTGGTGGAGACGTTCTTCTAGTCTAACATGGACTTGGGTGCAGGATCTCTGGACAATGGAGATCTAACGTCAGACTCGTTTACGCTGTAGAATCATATACATGTTACGAACCAGTTGAGTGGATTCAGTTGTCCAAGCTTTTCGATCTGAAAACCTTTAATCGACTGACTACTTCTCGCCGGTCAGCTCAGCCTTATCTTCAAACTGCACACGTAAGGTGCTTCATTTGTCGGGCAATGTAGACATTAACTCTTCCTCTTCTCCGGTTATCCGACTTGATGTCTGTAATGCAACTCCAACATCTCTCACCACGCTTTCTCTTCCCATGGAATCATGAAACTCGAACCATACTTCCGTGTGGGTGAACAAGGAAGCCTTGCTCGATCCACACTTGTCTTCCCTTGAATGCCAGCAAACTGGGGGGGACATGGATTATGATGACAGAAGTCACGAAATCTCTCTCCCTTTGACCGCGGAACTAAAATTTTCAGGATTTCAGACCCAACTCTTCTCCCCCATCATCAAAATTCTCCTGGCAAGCAGACAAATGGATGAACATTCTCCGGAGCTTCGACAGTTTCTTGAAGACCACCGCATTCTGTAAAGTTTCTTCAATTACTTGGACTGATCGGACGCCAATCTCTTCAGAGACGTTCGACCAGATTGGAGAACACAGTTCCTAGATATCCCAATCTTTATCACTTCATCTAGGGTGTTTACGATTCATGTGTGCAACAGCTCCCAAACTATGAATCTCTTATTCTGTCTTTTGCAGCACCTAGAACCCGACAAACTCTTAATAAATTCGATTTGGAGTGTCAAAACCGGTCACCGAAGTAGTAACAATGGATCGATCATGACTGGTCAGGCAAACTCGGCGGGTCAAACTACTTTTCTTCTCCACCTAACAATTTCTCTTCACCTCCCCGGATCGATCTGCAGCTTCCAAGTCTCATACCACCAGAAGGGCCACAGACATACACACACCATCTCCAAGGCAAAGACACAATCTTTCGATCAACAAAAGAACCCGAAAACAGAACAAAGAACAAGGGAGAGAGAGAGAGAGCGCGCGAAGAACTCCATCCATCAACGGCTTCCACATTATCCTCCTCCCTCTCCGCCCCCTCCCTCCACAGCTCCAGCCACAATGCCGGCCCTCGCCGACTCTTCCTCCGCCCACCGAGCTACCTCACCTTCCGCTCCCCCAAGACCCGCCCCTTCTCCGTCAAGGCCCTCTCTGCCCCCACCCTCACCCAGGATGATCTCAAGAAGCTCGCTGCCGATAAGGCTGTGGAGTATGTCCAGAGTGGGATGGTCCTCGGCCTCGGAACTGGCTCCACCGCCGCTTTCGTGGTCTCCAAGCTTGGCGAGCTCCTCATGTCGGGGGAGCTGACGGACATACTCGGCGTCCCGACCTCGAAGCGGACTGAGGAGCAGGCCCGCGGGCTCGGGATCCCGCTCTCAGTTCTCGACAACCACCCCAAGCTTGATCTGGCCATCGATGGGGCCGACGAGGTGGACCCGGACCTTAACCTGGTTAAGGGGAGGGGCGGGGCTCTGCTGAGGGAGAAGATGGTGGAGACAGCCAGCGACAAGTTCGTGGTCGTGGTGGATGATACCAAGCTGGTCGATGGGCTCGGTGGGAGCGGCCTTGCAATGCCCGTGGAGGTCGTCCAATTCTGCTGGAAGTACAATTTGGTGAGAAATCGATATCTCGGAAAATTGGATGCCTTTCAGATTAATTCTTCTGCTGCGGGCTGTGACTGATTGAGCATTCACTGTCATATATTCTTCCGATTTTAATCTGCTTACACTTAGAGTACATTTAGTGATAGTTCATCGTCAAAATTTGATCTTTTTAAGTCTACTTCTGCTGAGAGTTCAATTTGATTGGTAATCATAGTAAAATCTGACCTTTTCCAAGTTTCATATTTTTGTCTTCTAGAACTGCTATTTGTGTGAGTAGTAGAAATCAAGGTTTTACTTCTGCTGGAAGTTTTGTTTGGTGAGGGTTCATAATTTTCTGCTGTTTCCATTCCATTCTCATGCCAAGTCATTGCGTTTGTTCTGCTGGAAAACTGAAGTTGGATTAGAGTTCATAACTAAAAGGTCTTCTACTTTAGGTTTAGTTCCATTGTAAATATAGATTGATTGGAGTTTTCATTGAACTTCAATTACTTACAGGTCTAATCCTGCTAGATGAGGTAACATATTTAGCAATTCATAAATCAAGACTTAGGAAGGTCAAGTGCTTATCTTACCTGAAGATTTACACCAATCAATTCAGTATAGAAGAGATCAAACCTTGTCATGCGGGTCATAGTTATGCCTCATGTCACCATTATTGGTTGATAGAAGTAAACTGAGCTGTAGTTATTGGCCATGATCTAAGCCTTGACTGATGCTACCGATGCATTTTTATGGATTCTATGCACAGCCTCAAGAAAGATGGAAACTTTCCATTGCCTTGAAACACAACAATTCTCCGTTCTCATTATCGAACTTTGATCTTGGCAGGTAAGGCTTCAAGAACTGTTCAAGGAAGAAGGATGCGATGCAAAACTGAGACTGAATGAGGATGGGAAGCCTTATGTCACCGATAACTTGAACTACATTGTAGACTTGTACTTGAAGACTCCTATAAAAGACGGATTAGCGGCAGGGAAGGAAATCTCTGTGCTCGAGGGAGTGGTTGAGCACGGTCTGTTTCTGGACATGGTGACAGCTGTGATTATTGCTGGCAAGTCAGGAGTCGAAGTCAAGAACAAGTGAGACATTATTCATGGTGGGCGCAACCATGAGTGTTCTTGCTCTTCTCCTCAAGGCTTTGAGGTCCTTCGTTGTAACTCTTAGATGGCATTAAGTTACCTCCAAATTTTGTAGCTTCTCAACTATGGAACTGTTTCTGGACAAGTACAGATGTAACTTGATGAATTAAAGGAAATGGGGAATAAATGGAGTTGATGAATTTTCTTTTCAGTGAACCCGATCTTGTTGTTTATATAAAATCTATCCATGTGATGTTTTTTTATTATAGATGATTGATATGGTGTGAGAAGGATACACAGGAAGAATGACATGATGTTTACTATGATAGTGGACTGCTGTCTAACATACTTTACACAGTAGAAATTATTCACTAACCATACTGCGTATATTGCCCATCTGCAGAGCAAGATTTCTACACAAGAATGCAGTGTGGTAAACTAAAACAACAGTAATGAGCCAAAACAAATTATAGGGAACTCTCTGTCATCGAATTCTGGTGCTGCTAGTGCAAGAACAGTGTGAATATATGGATCCCAATTTATTGATTTTACTTCCAGAGAACCAGAGCCACGGAGGTTGCTAACGCTGTCATCCAGAGAAACTTCCCAGGTAATGAAGTAGGCGCTGCAAAAACGGAAACATCAATTGGCAGGAGGGTAAAAGTCGTCTGATGCCTCCTCCTTTACAAGGGAATGACTCAGACGTGCTTCCAAGCTCTGCTAGCTAGCACTTGTTTGATTGTTCTCAGTTTGTCTTATTTAGAGGCATTATATGGTGTCAAAGAAGGAGAAGCAAAGTAGAGATTGATTGAGAAGGATGGCCTTCTGTATGCCCTGTAGTCAATTGCTTGCAGGTAATGAACTTTGGAAAACGACTCATTTGACCTTTTAGTTCAATACAGCATTATAAAAAATTAACAGGAGTTTGTCCGGATTATCATTGTCTTTGGATGTCAGTGAGGATCTTTCTTCTTTAGCTCTGTTCTATATTTTTTTCCCCGTCAAATGCTATTCAATTTCATACTCAGTTTTGAAACATTTTTAAGGAAAGGAACGACAGTTATACGTAGCTGTGAAAGGCTTGGACATCATTTTGCCTTGAGAGCAGAATGTAAGAAAAGGGACAGGTGCTGAAAATGTTTCAGAATGTCAGAGAGGAGAACACATCAAATTTAGACTCACCATGACTGTCACCGGAGCCTGCGGTGGAAGTTGAGTCTGCAACCTTGATTCCAAGCTTGGAACAGTCGGAGCCAATAGCACCTTTGCATAAAAAAGCAGCACACTCATTAGCGAAAATGTAAAATCAGGAGTAGAAGTTTGCATCGGATCAAACCGAGAGTCATCATCTCTTGGCTGGCTGATCCTTACAGGCGTTGAAGCAGGGGAAGACGCTGATGTTCATGAGGTTCGAATATCCCGGGTCGCACTGGCAGATGTGTTCGTAACTTGACGACTTGGTGCAGGTTCCTCCACCGCAGTATGCCCAATAGCAAGCTGGAAAACCCGCGGAGTTTTTTTCAATCAAAAGATTCACATAAAGGAAAACTCAACTGGAGAAATTAATGATCGAATAGGGAGAAGTTGCTTACGATCGAAGAAGGAAACATTGTATGGAACAGGTGGAAGCGGTGCGGGGGCTGGCATGCATGAGTACTCAACTGAACCTGCAACATTATATATTAAACCACTGGGTTCAGCCATGATTCTGGCTAAGAGCGTTCTAGTTTTCTAATCTTCTTCGTGAAAATTGCGCTCGAGTTCCTTCTCTTTTCCTTTTACGTGAAAGAACAAAGGCATCAACAGAGCACCCTATCAGCTGCAATTTGCAGCGACCAAGCCAGAGATTCCTCGAAAACTGTTTCATTTCAGTGAAGTATAATTTCTTTTGCAGACCTGGAATTGTTAGAGAGATCGAGTTTCAAGATACAAGCAGGAAACTCACAGTCCGGGATCACACAGGGAAGGAACTTGAGATTATCCTCGTTGTCAAGTCGGGTTCTCTTCCAACCTGAGTCGCACTCGCAGACAAAAGCATAAGGGGCGCTCGAGTTCGACACGCATTTACCCTTGCCGCACTCCACCGCATCACAGATGGTGTCTGCAAGTTAACACAAGACACTGACTGATTAACCTTTCTTGTTCCATGCAATGAATATCTCTGCAAACAGGAACCTGGAAGCTCGAATCATGCAGCTGAAAGCTGATTATTACCATTGAGATGATTCCAGTCAATAGCAAAGCAAGCAGAAGGAAGAAAAACCAGAAGGAGAGCAGAAACAGCCAGCAACTTAAAGAGAGCCATTGCTAAGAGACCGCAGAAGGTCGAGAGGTAGTGATGGAAAGAAAAAGCAGGACAAGGTTAGTATCTATGTGTGCCTTTTGGCTTATATAAAGGAGATTGTCAAATATTGAGGCTTTCTCCTCGGAATCAAAGTGTCACGAGATTTTCTCAGTAGAAGCTTCTGTTTGGAAGAGATCATACTACAACGGGTCTTCTCAGGGATTGCCCACAAAGTAGGTTAAAAGCTTCTCAAGTTTTGATTATTTTATTTCAACATTATGTTTCTGAATTTTGCCCATCTCCTGAATATGTAGCAGTTAGCACAGTACTGTAATACAATTTTCTTCCTGCTCTGCATCCTCGTGTGGCCCCGATTGATCTAGGTTTGAGCCTTGTTGAGGTAAAGCTCTCCTGATCGAACCTAGAAATTGTTGGGGCGACCCTCCTTAAGCAACCCATGCTGATAGTATTATAATATGATTGATCATGAAAGTCCAATTTGTCTCCTCCGATTGGTTTAGTTTATAGTATTTGAGAGGAGCCAAGACAGGATGAGAAGACCGTTGTGCTTTGTGCCGGGCTGATGAAAGCGTCAGACTTTGGGCTTGCCCTGTTTGATGTCTGTTGTATAAATTCAATGTTTATTTCAAGGTAGAAGCTTCCTCTACTTTTATTAACACCATGATTTACATGTATTTCTCAAAGCAATTCACCGAGTCCAGGCAAGACTTTGCGAAGAACCGTCCATAAATATCGGCTCCCGTGATGAAGAAACTGATTATCTGAAGATACTAGGAGGCTGCCGTCATCTCCAGTGACATATGCATGGGATCTTCAGATACGTCTCACACCATAAACAGGAAACACCCGACAGAGAAACTGAAGGAGGATTTGAATCGGCAGGCTGTGGCTAGATGGGGTTTGAACGATGACTTAACCAGTTAGCGAACCAGTCGACCGGTTGATGGCACAGAGAGGATCCGGTCTTGTGGTATTTGGTTTGATGAGAAGACTTTGCACCAAGTTAAGTGATGGACACGTTGAAGGACAGCAGAAGTCAGAAGACGATATAAAATGGTTTCTACTTTCTAGAAGTGAAGAATTAAATTCTACCTAACCCCACACCAAGTCAAGGCTCGATTCTTGGAAGCTTCATAATACTTAATTCATGAAGAACGTATACAACGCTCAAGAGAACTCGATCACTTCTGGATGCTTAACAAGATTAGGTTCTATATTTAAGAGAGCAGTGATCCAACCTAACTGCTAAGTTATCTCGAGATGCCATGGAAAAACTTCAGAAGCGGAGGAGCAAGAACGGGTATCTGCAGATGGATGTTTGTGCCCATCACTAATGTATCCATCATCTGTAGGAAATTATGTGCAGAATTTGCTCACATGGTGGGCTCTTTCATCCACGAATCGATAGCATCTTCAAGAAAACAAGGCATATTTCGAGATGGTGCATAAACTAAAGCAACAGCAATTGCCTGTGTCACTTTTTCGCGCTTGCATAACATTTGCTTTGATAGTTTCATCGAAAACTGACTTCCAAATCTTCGGGGGGAAAAGTTATTTTTCTGCGTATAATATGCCTGAAGGTATAAATTGATCGGTAGTTGGATATTGAGAAACCTCTTGGAAAATTTATCAGAAAATTTTGAAGACGAATGCATTCAGAAAGGGGACACGAGAGTATCTGGATTATGGTTATGGTGACGGTCATGACCACTGTCAAGTAATCAAAATAACCGATGTCAAAGCTCTCAGAGGGATCAATATCATCACTTCCAAGTGAAGCCCGATTTGCATTGCCAGAAGATTGCTGGAAGAATCATAATCTCATGGATTCTGATGATGAAGGTCGAAACAGAAACAGATATGAAACTTCTTAAACGCAACTTATCTATCCAGGAGTAGGAATTGCATCCAGAATGAACTTTACTACGTAGGATCTTTCGGGTCAACAGCAATTATCTGTTGAGCATGAAAAAAGAAAACTTCCAATGGAAGCAGAGGAATCCTTTCTCTTCTTTATTGTTTTTTTGGTTAGGTAGAGAAAATCATCAGATGGTCAGCTTCAAGGAGATGGAAAATGGCATGAAAATGGAAGGAGTTTCTAAATTGCAGGCCGTTGATGGCCAAGAATAATAAGACAAAGAAGAACAAAAACAAACCATTAAACGCTACATAAAGAAAATTAAGTCTTATAAAAACCAAACTCCTAGGATTCATATGATCACTAACTGGATAACAGCGAATTGCTCGGAGATTACAAGCTATGGGCAAGGCAAGCAAATGGTTCACAAACTTCCTGTCAGGGAAGAAGCATGACAAGAAACATGGTAATCAGTGTATCACTAGTTCAGGTGTTCCACCAGCAGGTCCGAAAGTGAAAAGAAGATAGAGCTTTGGGAGGTCAGGCGGTAAGGAGATCTGCCACAGGACGTCAAAGTCCGTGGACTCAATTGACACCTTGCAACTCAAGGTTCCAAGCGAGAAGGTCTGTCCAGGATCTTGGCATCTTGCTCTTCTCCAATCGGTGGCAATGGTTCCAGCCGATGTTGAGAATGCAGCTGCGATGAAGGTTCAAGCCGTCTTCCGGGCACACTTGGTAAGGGAAAGGAACTCAATAGGCTTTTCTTGATGTGCAACCTACGCTTAACATTGACGTGTGTAGACAAAATTCTGCATCATGCTTAACTAGAACAAACATAATAACGAGGATAGAAGGAATTGGACTTGTACTCTGATATATACTGAGTTGGCCTTCTGCACAAACGAACCATTGATGTGTGTCAAAGCACAATTCAGCAGGCTCACTACGTCTGTACAAATTTTTAAGGCGAGGCGAGCTTTGTGGGCTTTAAGGGGACTAGTGAAGCTGCAAGCTTTAGTGAGGGGTTACCTTGTGAGGAATCAGGCATCGGCGACTATGAGGTGTATGCAACTCTGATGTCGATCCAAGTCCGCGTCCGTGCCCAGAGAGTCCAGATGGCCGAGGAGACAGAGGTCATCCCCAACAGACGACGGTTGATCCGCAGAAAATTTCCTCAGTATAACATCAACATTGAAGAACCGAAAGTAAAGTTACTTTTCATCTTGAGATGTCTTTCAAAGTCGAATACTTACCTGAACTTTTGAGCTGTAACCCTATTACTTACCATCTTGCTTACGGAAAGTGATGGATACTGGCGATCAAGGCATCTATCAAGTTTCGAAGAGCAAGAGTGGCTACTTCGATCGCCCGAGATTTCAGAGATCAGTGCAAGGGTACACTACTTGCTACTCGGGCGATCTCCTGTCGTCGGATCAAGAGCAACAGTTCGAGGAGCATTACTTGCCATCGTCAGCACGAAACACGCCCAGGATCCGACATCCCTCCATCTCCAAAGCCAAATCTATGACAACATCCTCCAGTTCGATCAGAGAGACAGTGCCGGTGCCTTTGCGCGGCATTATATGGCCAACACCGAGTCCTCTAAAGCAAAGGCCAGGTCACAAAGCCTCCAGGTGACAGTGGAGGATGCCGAAGCAGAGCAAGCAGAGAGCTTCAGTCGACTGGAGCTCCCCTCTCCCCCACCGAGACTCGAGCGGGGAAGCCTGATTCCTCTCAAGCAAAGGGTGCCGAAGCCGATCTTGAGAATCGAGACCCACGGTTCGTTAAGCTCTACCGATCGAAGGTACTATCTAAGGACACCGGGAGCATCTCTACAAGCACGGAGACGAGCCGACCCAACTTCACCGTGTCTTCCCTTCTGGCACATAAGGTGCGAAAAGAACTCTCTTCGCTTCAACAGTTACGTGCTGCATTCATGTTTTCCATATTCTAACATCACTCGGACATGATGGTTGCAGGCTCACGTAACCAAGAAATGAGCGTCCGAGGACTCGATCACCCGATCGAGGAAGCATTCGATCAAGTTATGAAGAGAACAAGGTTGAGAACAGTGGCCCTAGTCCTCTCCATGTAATCGGGAGGTTTTAGTTTGATTCTTGTATTTATGCCCCCCACTACCAAGCCACCATTCCTCGTCACAAGAAGAAATCTGTATTATGGTGTCCCGGCGCTCCTGCCGGCCGGCCCATCAATCTCCATATTCCATGACCGCAGTACGAGCGCCGGCATGGTTGCCGATCAGAATCCCAGATGGGCTTCCCGGGCCCAATAAGGATGATTGGACTTCGTGCTCTACATGAGAAATGCCACGTCACACGTAAATTAAAATGCGAAATATTTTCGACTTCGAGACAGCAGAATCCGACGAGGCTCAACGTTAGATGCGTACAGATCACGTGGCCTTTGTACGGAAACACAATTTTTTTACCCGTAAAGGTACGGAAACGTGTTTTAAATTTTATCGAAAGCTGTGAAATTAGCGTGGGAGACTATGACGTGACGTGATGTGACGTGACGTGGACTCCGGTAATTTGCAATAAAAAAAGATAAATAATAGGAGAATAACGTGGTCTAATAGGATCGATCCAGTTAATTAATTTTTTTTTAGGATTTTTCATACGTCTCGTTTATAATTTCGGCTTACGAGAGAAAGTTTAGCATTTTCCGATGATGGTCGGACAGCTGATACGGCTGGCCGGCGTGAGTAATTTTGTCCGGGGTCGGAAAAGATCGTTTTTTTGCGTGGGGAACACACTCGGGCTCCATTGCTCGGTGTGTGCCAAGACAGCCAGCTCCATGGTGCCCCTTGGTGTGCCCCTAACGCCCAAACATTTGCACGTGCCTAATCACACAGCTTATCCATACGAATTATCCAAACCAAGAAATAAATAATTCAAATAAAAAATGTCTTAGAATTAACTGTGTTAAAAATGAGTCTAATTACTATGCTGAATTTCTCTATATATATATATATATATATATCAATTCAAAGTGGGTCGAATGAAATTTTGATGGTTGAAATAAAAAATAAATAGATAGGATGTTGATCCATGCATGCACGCATGCTTTAATTTTTTTTTTAAGAAAAATTTGATATATTACCATTATTTTCGGTCTAATAATTAAAATTTTTAAAATTTAATATATTATTATATAATTCTTTATACTTCTTTATTTCTTTATCCTCATAACTTATTTTAATATTTTATATAATAATAAAAGAAAAGAAAAGAAAACACGTATACTGTCATGTGTACGGGCGTTAAGTCATTGACAACTGGAACTCATGCCCTACACCAGGATAGTCATTTTCAATTATACTGTCTAATGATACCCAGTAACCCTTTTTCACAAATGAATAATATGAAAGAGAGAGTCTCATATTTGGTTACTTAGTGCTTTGCTTCGTGGGATGTGGCTGTTGGATCATAACAACAAGACAAATCCCCCACTCCAAATCAAAGTGAAAGCTGGATTCACCAACTCATGCGTTGGCTTGGTTAGGTGAGATAATGGAATTCCCTTTTTGTCCTTAATCAAGAGTTAGGTTTTGAGTTTCCTCAAAATAGACGATCTGTTATTTTTTTTTTAAAAAAAATCAAGTCATTAGTTGATCAAATACAGTGAGTTATATATATATTATATATATATGAAGAAGATCAATGATAGTAATAGCCTCGTTTCTTAATAGACTGATCCTAGCATTACTCGAGCACATATCACCCATGATGGTAAAATCGTAAATGGTCTTACTTCACAATTGATATGACGAGGAAAAATCAACCGAATTGTTCTAGTCAGCTTATGTTAATCAGTGTAAAACAATATCAAATAAAAAATAAACCAATAATCATTGGCTTAATTAGATAATATCCACTCATACATTTAAGCATGGATATCAGCTCTCTTCCTTTTTTCCCTTTTATATCGATAATATTCAATATCGTAGCAATCGATCGATCCACTAGATAATATATTATACAATTTGGAGTTCGTCATTAATTCTCGTGTGCCGACCCAGAAAGTTTTCGAATCATGAATCTGACCCATTTCATATTATCAGTCTATCAACGGATTAACCACTCGGAAGGTCTGCTAAACATCATGTCATCATGATTTTCATTCTCATCACTGGTCTTGACTTTGAGGTCCTCCGCCTTGAGGTTACGGTATCACACGCCGCATGCATAAGCGGGTAGAGAGTACATGCGTTGAGCTGCCAAGGAAGTAATGTCACCCGAAGAGGCCAGGGCAAATGCCCAACTGAAAATCAACCGAACTTATTGGTCGTGTTAAATAAAGACCTTTATGCCCCGCGCCTCAAAACGGCCCCGTAGCAGCACGGCAAGTGGCAGCATACGCAAAGACCTGGGGAACGAATTCACCGTGACGACGCAGCCGCACGGCGCGTCTCTCTCAGTCACGGGCAGGACATTAACTGGGGTTTAATAATTAGTTGCTCACGGATTCGGTCGGGGAATCCCGACCCAAGTACCTGTCCGGCTCTGGATGGGACTCAAACGGCGCCTTCGTACGGCATCCACGGAAAGGTAAAACGACAGTCCGCAGTCAAATTCGGAATCTTTCTATAATCAGTCGATGCCTTCATCTTCCGTCTTCCACACCCTCTTCCTCACCGGTTCATATTACAGTCAGACACTGAATGATCACGCCGGTAAGGGCGGTCTCTTCCGATAATTTTTTGTTTAGACACAAATTGTTTTTAATTAATTTTACATAATAATATTTTTTTTCAATTATATAGGAGATCCATAAACCCATAAAGAGATAGGTGATGACAAAAATAAGTTAGTATGATAAATCTCACAGTAACAAGAATCCAAAGTGGTATCATTACATTAGACTTTTTTTTCTCTGTGTGATGACTTTTATTGTCATGTGTTATGCAAGTCATATTTACTCTTTTCTTTTTCTGGTGGCTTTTGATGGGAAGAATCGGCCACCCAACCCAACAAAGTCGAGGATTATCTCCGCTGGACCAAAACATTTCCTAAGAGAATTCTAGAATATCATTTTTAAAAAATTCCTCTCTTCCATATGTATTAGTATTTTAATAATAATTATTCTCTCCTTTCTTTTTTTCTGATTTTCTTGCGATATTTGGACCAAACATTAATTGAATGGGTCCAAGAGAGAGGGGGAAGAGGGCAAGTGCATGGCAGTGAGACAAAAAAACACGTTAACAGCTCAAAGTTTTTCTTGCACCCACCGACAGAAAATGGGGGAAAAAAAACTCATTAATTCTCCTTTCAAGAAAGACAGCGCCGAAGTAAACCACTCAAACCGATCTTCCTCATTCATTCAAGATGATCACTTCCACTTGGCCCCCACGACCCACGTCTCCCAACTCAAGCTGCATGTCTATCCTCTGAAGATACAACCTTATCAGATAGGCACCGCGCCGAGACTCGAGAGAGCCGAAAGACTAAAGCACATCAGACTCGGACCAGTGGGTTCTTTACAATGAGTTTTTCACGATCGCATCTCAAACCGACCCGGTTTATTCTTCTTGGAAAAATGGGTTATAATCCGCCTATAAAAAAAAAAAGCGAAACGGGACCGATTGGATGATGTCCTTTGCCATGCTATTTTAAGCCACGTAAACATTGTTCTTCACTCCTTCCATTTTTTTTTTCCCTGGAAAATTCACGAAAAATCTGTCGATTGTTCTCAGCTGTTTGATAGCTGGAATTTGGAAGTAGGCCGGACAGGACAGGACGGATCGAGCTGTAGAACATGTACTGTCCCCCGTACGCTTCTTTGGGTCAATTCAGCACGGCTCATTAATAATGTCCATATCCAAACTCTCCCATACTCTCTCTACACGTGGCCCCCGTCGACCTGGTCTCTCACTTTGTTGGTCTCTCCTGGTGACATAATCATAAATTCCCATGACGAGGAGGGCAAAAAAAAAAAGGGGAAAATTAGGGGAATATTTAAAATGATGCACGATCACGACGAGAGGCATGACCCAATTTAGAGTGTAACGGGCCGCAAAATTCCCAATACATTCAAATACAAAATCTCATAAAAAAAAGAATTATTATTACATTAATTTAAACTTTTAGATAAAATATGAGTACACCACTCTCTTAAGGCATATGATAATTCAATATAATATGAGAACGGGTGACCAAATCTCATGACTTAATTGTTGATAAGTCCAACTACAGAAGAAAAAACGCATCATTTATGGACTCATATAATAAATATATGTGAAGGGTATATATTGAACATTTTTTAACGAATTTAACTAATATGTATTTGACCTGAATCGATCGCCATGACATGTGGACAAATGTGTGATGTTGTATAGAGTCAATCAAGACAGAACATTCTTGCGAGATTGAATGGAAACCTCAGTTCATAATTTGTTTTTTGTTCCCACGCGGAAATGGGTACAGAGGTGATTGTTGCGTCGGGCTGTCAAATCGGTGGAAACCTGACCAGCGTCGATGACTGTCCTGAAGCGTTGCCGAAGAAAACTGGCACTCCATGTGCTTCGCACGGATAGGGCGGACGGCAATCGACCCCTCCTCATCGACACGGCTGCACGACTCGTCTGATTCCGATCAAGTTAGCCCGTTGCGTACATACGAAGCCGTCCCGGTAAAAATTCCATCGACGAGTCTCCGAGATCATCGGCTGGATGGATCCCGAACCAGCTCGCCCGGCTTAATTTATGGACTGGCGATTGCACACTGAGACAGGTATTACATTCGCGTGGGAGATTCGACTGTAATTTGATGACACGGAACCGACTTTCGGCTCCGCACGAGTTTGAATTTCTCGCCAGTCTCCATTACTGGCCTAATTAATTAGACAGCGTATCTTGGTTGTATAAATCTCAATCTCAGTTTACTTACTGATATTGTGTCTACAAAATTTGTGCAGTAACTGTATTACATCAGTATATCCTAATGGAATCAGTTCAAAAACCGACCATCTGTGTAATATATATATATATATATATATTTAGAGTAAAAATATTCAAGAAATTGTTATCATTTTTAGTTAATTAATCGGATCATCACCCAGAGAGAGAGAGAGAGAGAGCAGAACAGAGAATGGTCCAATCTCTCCATATCTCTCTCGCTTTCCCTCACTCACATAAGTTTCTTTTATGGGGTGGGTGGCTCTCCTGTATTATGTTTGTTTGTGCACCAAAAGATTTGGCAAAGAGCTACAAGAACCTTTGTCCCTCGGCAAGCTGTTGGGTTGATTAACTCCAGCCCTCCTGCATCTCTCCCTCTGTCCCTTTAGAATCTCATTGAACGCTAATCAATCATTCCTCCCAATCTCGTCTTATCCTTTGAGATTCAGCAGGAAAATATAGAAAGGCATCAGTGGGGAAAGAGAAGAAAAAACCGTAGCTTTAAGGAACATTTGGAGAATGAATGATTACTATGAGTATGTAGAGGTTGATCCTACTGGAAGATACGGCAGAGTAACTGGCTCCTCTCTCTTCTCGCATTTCTCAGCTTTACCTCTGTAATTGATTCATTTGGCTGAAATCTTTCTCTTTGCAGTACAATGAGATCCTCGGAAAAGGAGCTTCAAAGACAGTGTATGTCCTCAATCCCACTCCTTTTCACTTAGTAACCAGTTGGGAATCTATTCAGAAGCTCTAGCTGTTGAGATCTTATCTGTAAATTTTGCATTTCTAGGCCTGCCCTTTGAGATTCTTCAAATGGGCGACCGATGGATTTGTTCCCTGTTGATCCATTTGTATGGGTGGGTTGTTTGATTGACTGATTCAGGTATAGAGCATTTGATGAGTATGAAGGGATTGAAGTTGCTTGGAACCAGGTGAAGCTCTGTGATTCCCTACAGAGCCCTGATGATCTTGAGAGGCTTTACTGTGAAATCCATCTCCTGAAGACACTGAAGCACAAGAACATCATGAAGTTCTACACTTCTTGGGTTGACATAACGAACAGGAACATCAACTTTGTCACTGAGATGTTCACTTCTGGGACTTTGAGGCAGTGAGTACTGTCTGAAATATTTGGCAACTTTCTATAATTTATTCCCGATGTCATTTTCCTTTTCTGGGCATTCGGGATCCTATCTCCTGGTTCTCTTTTGGGGAAAATCTCATGGGGGGATTGTTCTGTGGAATTTGGTTTTGATTAGGTATAGGCTAAAACACAGGAGAGTGAACATCAGAGCAATGAAGCATTGGTGTAGGCAGATCTTGAGAGGCCTTCTCTATCTCCATAGCCATAACCCACCTGTGGTCCATAGAGATCTTAAGTGTGACAACATCTTCATCAATGGAAACCAGGGAGAGGTCAAGATTGGCGATCTCGGTCTGGCAGCTATCCTCCGAAAATCCCACGCTGCTCACTGTGTTGGTATGTGAGTGATATTTTTCTGCATGTCATAACAATTTACCACTTACTGATGGGCATGGGCGAAAATAGGGCCAGTGGAGAAATTGTTCTTAGGAGAATGTTTGTTTGATGTTTTAAGGATGTTTTCTGTACTTGTCTAGGGACGCCAGAGTTTATGGCTCCAGAAGTTTACGAGGAGGCGTACAATGAACTGGTTGATATATATTCCTTTGGGATGTGCATTCTGGAAATGGTCACTTTCGAATATCCGTATAGTGAATGCACTCGTACTGCTCAGATCTATAAGAAAGTCACATCTGTAAGAACATTTTGGTCTCTTTCTGAAAATTTGCCCGAGATTTTCTTTCGAAGTGACGGAGTAAAGGGAAGATTCCTCTGACACACGATCATATACATCTCTATCAGGGAAGAAAGCCTGATGCTTTGTACAAAGTGAAGGATCCAGAAGTCAGGAAGTTCGTGGAGAAATGCCTGGCGACCGCGTCTTCAAGGCTCTCTGCAAGAGAGCTACTAGAAGACCCTTTTCTCCGACTGGATGACTCCCAGGCAGACTTGAGGTCGGTGGATTACGTGGGGGAAGTTGATGACTTCGGTCCCATTACAAAGGAACCTTACATTAGTCATAGCGACAGCCTATGTAGTAATGATAATGGATATGCTGATGGATATGGCGATCCAGTGCAAAATGGGTGGAGTTGTCATCCAGTAGTGGAATTTGAACACAATGGGGTTGAACCTTTTGAGTACCATGATGCTGAGCTGCTTGTTTCTGTTGATATTTCCATTAAAGGAAAGAGAAGAGAAGACGGAAACGTGTACCTGAGACTCAGAATTGCCGATAAAGGTGGGAGGCTAGCTCTTGTTTCCAAGCACTAATTTTGCGAAAAATGCAAAAATCTTTTTCTCATCTTTCATTTTCACGCGAAGTGACAAAGGGGAGAGATTGGGTAAGATACATATTGCTAGATCATGGAATTATGTCACACATTCAACTGTTTTTGGGTGGTTCCCTCATTCGATCTGATTTGGATCGATTTGTTGCAAATTTTGTGAAAGCTAATTATGGTTGCTTGCAAATTCAATACGTTTTGTTTGATTTCTTGCAGGCCGAATTCGGAACATAGATTTCTCCTTCGACATTGATACGGATACAGCATTAAGTGTGGCCACCGAGATGGTTGCTGAACTGGACATGAATGTCCTAGACGTGACAAAGATAGCAGATATGATCGATGATGAGATATCTTCGCTGGTTCCGGAGTGGAAGCCCAGCCCTTGGATCGTCAGGGAGATGCCCCGACTCACAAACACGGGCTTCCGCCACAAACTGGATCTCAAATCATACGTCTACCGGCTCGCTCATGGAATTCTTGTCCCACAACCATGGGTCCAAGAACTTGAACATGCAGTGCTCGGGATGTGCTTCAATGCACGGGTGGTTTGACCATTCCGACCATCAAGAGACCGAAGATGGGCCCACCGGCTCGAGGAGCCAGTTAGACTATCAAGAAATCTGGGATCGGCTTGAGAGTCGTGAACTTAGTTCAGTCAGCTCTGATATTTGTTGTACTCACACAGATGAAGAGTGCGAAAAGCTGGACCAGCCGGTAATACCATCTAAAGCAGACGCAGAATTAGTGTTGGAGAAGGAAGTCGAGTCATTATCAAAAGATTGCTCGGCTATACAGGTAACAGGACCGGGCTCTGAGTTTCAGAGTGCTGTCAAGAGCGGAGACTAGCAGCAGGTCATGTAGCTCTGAGTAAAAACTGGGATGGCTTCAAGATCCTCAACTCAGACATCCCAGCGAGAACTTTGGTTTGCGCAGCAGCCCCGATTCGGAGCCCAAAGGGACCGACACTGCGAGGCGGTGAACAAGTAGGGTTCCCTGATCGTAGAGAGAGAAACTTCCATGCCGTAGATTACTGTCCCTCCTCCAGTCGATGATGCTGGTATGTAAATTTGTGATAAACGCCATTCGTTTTGTAAAAAGCCTGTTTACGCCATAGAGGCTGCACGTTAATCCAAATCTGAGAGATACATAGAGTGAAATTTTGCCGTGGGCGATAGATGCCAGAGTCCATTGATTTGATCCTCTAGCAAGATTCTTGAGAGGAAGTCTCTTTTAGCATGACTTTCAGATAATCTCAGGACACAAAAAGGCTGTATTTAAATCGAAATGCATGTCATAAGATAATGCTAGTCCTGCCTATCGGTCCGCTCTGTCAGAATCATGCCATCAAATTCCTCTGGGCTCTTCAGCTCTTGTACGTGGGTAAATCTTTCGACTATTTTTTCATCAAGATAATCTCATATATCTTCCTCATGATAAGATATCATTGTTTCTAGGCCTGAACTTCAATGGTTCACAGAGGAGGAGGAGGAGGAGGAGATGTGTAGAAGAAGGGAGAAGAGGGTGGAGATGAGAAGAGGAAGTTGGGTGAGTCTGGTCCGCCAGCCAGCCAGCCAGCCAGCCAGCCAGCCAGACAGCCAGCCCATCAATATCATAATCCTCCCATGTAAATGCATTTCCAATTCCATGCTGAACTTTACTTCGCCGATCCTCCACATGGATCAGCAATCAACTCGACGTATCATGGTCCCACACTCCCCCTCACTTTGCACCTTCATCAGGTCAACACCGACTATCCTGCCTAAGTTCGATGGACTTGGGTAGATCCCGTCGTAAAAAGAGAAGTAATTTTCAGAGGGTCTGTGGCAGGACACTGATCCATAACTGGTTTTGTTTGACCACCTGTTCCTTTTACACTATCCATGGTCAGAAAGCAACAACTTGCAGACTCCATTAATTGCGTTCCTGGGGACGGAGAAAATGGAGACCAAATTGCGTGGGGATTAAAGAAGCCTGCCGAAATTGCTGGAAATAAGATCAAGATTTGATGTTAATCATCTCTTGTTTTCAACTGAGGGATTGTTAGGTGCAGAGCTGTTCGAGAGAATGGGACGGCAAGGGATCATACATACCAGGAAGGGATGTTGAGAATCGATAATTATATGGGAGCTTTATCTGAATTACAATTGAAATTTCTTCAATGTGAAATTGATAATTATACAGCTGTACTAAATCTCATTTTTTTGGTATGCCAGATTTATAAACTATCTTTTTTATCACCTTCCTTTTGTGGGACTAGGCAAAGTAATTTGTGCTGTATTATGTATAAATAAGTTCATGTCAAAAACCTTTCAACCTGTATAAACAGATCAGAAATATCTAACTCAAACACAGCCCTCTAACTATAGGTTGATACGACACAACCCGTTTAACTCATATAACTCAAATATGTTATTTACACGACACACGATTAATGCAATTAACATGATAGACATAGTATGTACATACTTGAACATATTAAATTGATTAATAAGTTCAACCCATTTAGTTAAACGGATTTAATTGTGCCTTATATTTAACATACCTAAGATATATAGATATAGAGAATATGATGGGATGGAGGATATAGAATTCTCTCATAAATGGAGATAAAGAGAACGTGTGTTTGCCAGATCGAGCCAGTGGACCCCCTTTTTTTTAACGGTGTACAAGTCTCACCGTACTTGATACATCTGCTAACAACTCGACTTAATTATGGGCAAAACTGCAGTGGAGGCCAATTCCATGACACAAGGGAACATTATTTGACATGAATCGATGGTACTCAAGTGAACTGGGAGGCCCAACGACCAGACTCCCCGATCAGATCTCTTCCAAACTAAGTTTAAAGAGGAGAAGGTGAGAAACAACTCCCCCATCAGAATGGCGACAAATGCAAACTGTTAAGCAACAGAATTAATGAATCCTTCCCATTTCCAAGTGAGACAGTGACAGCAGCCCAAGTCCCAGCAAAAGTCAACGTGACAAGGATTTCAGAAAAAATTCAGCACAAAAAGAAAAGGATGGTGGAAAAGAGAAGCTTGTGTTATATGCCACTCAGGCTTTGCACAGCAAATCACACTACTCTGTTCATAGATCAATACATGTAGGATGAAGGGGTCATCCTCCGATTCTGAGGTAAAATTCACTGTATTATATACAAGTTATTCTATACAAGAAACTCTCTTTATCATCTCAAATGATTGGCCTCTGAGGGAGGAAAATGTCACAATTACATACTTCATAGAGGCCTCAACAATGGGTAATCTCCTAGCAGCTCTCGCTCCGAAAGGGTATCATTTTCATTCTGCGGGGTCCACATCACCTCAACTGCCTGTTGTAGCCATCAAAGGTTCTTGTATAACGGACTAACTGAACTATAAAAGATTCAGGGATTGTTTATAGGCTTACTAGTATTTTGCTTGAGGGGATGGAACCGAGCTTCTGCAAGGCTTCCTTCAAATCTCCACTTCCGTTAATGGTAGGCAACTTGTGAACTCCTTCAGCAGCCACCAGAATAGTTATCTGGAAACAAATTTACCATAAGGCACCAATCAGAGGAAGCTGTAAATAAACTTCATCTGTTATTCATAATTTTTCATGAGTTGGCTTCTTATTCCTATATGGAATAACCTCAAGAGAAATCTTACCACTATGTACTCATTGCTGATTCCACCAGACGTTCGAGTGGTCGTGCTTTGCTTTCTTATGTTGTTCACATTAACGAGCGTCTCCTCATCAAACTTGCCCCTCTCTTCAATGGAAAGTTGATTGAAGCGTTTTTCCCCATCTTCCATACTCCTTTTTACATCCACCTAAAAATATAGCCCAGAAGCATTGAATGACATGCATAAGACAGGCAATCCATCAGGGGAAAAAAAATGCTGCTGACAGTATGGAACCTGAGCAGATATAACCTCCAAGAACCTAATACACATTAGCATGGAAATTTCAAATATAATGTGTTCTTCCAATATATTTTCTTGGAGATAACTTATCTTACTTACAGATGAATAACCGGAGATGCAATACTCAGGATGTCTTAGCAAAGCCAGTGTTGTCTCTGCAAGAAAACGGACAAGGAGAATAGAGAGATAAAATTGCATGCAACAACTATTAATTTGGAAAGCATTGCGAAAATGGTCAACATACTGTACAAGTGGGATCAGCAAAAACACAACTACACCAATGAGGAGATGATGCCCAGCTTATCAGATTTTATTTTTAAAAAAAGTTATAAGTTTTAGAGAAAATTTAGCAACAAAATGATTCAATATAACAGGTTATGCCTGGATTAAATAGATTTTACTTCAAAGTATCAACTTCAATAGTTTTAGAGTAAATTTTGCAGGATAATTGTTCAGCATGATGAGTTACTTTGGCATCAGGGAGAGGCACAATGGTTAAGTCTAGAGACAAAATAATAGTAAAGGTGGGCAGGAAGTTTTACCAGTCAACACAAAACTCAATCCTGTTGGGGTAGATGTGTCTGCAACATCAGCGATCCGATCAAGATCCTTCTGGAGTGACCTTCCCATTCCTAATAGCCCTACCTAAAATAGTTAAATACAGAACTGTTAATAGAACTGAAAGAGTGGGATAAATTCAGAGTAAAGGTCCAAGTCAGAAAGATGGACCTTGACTATCCAAAAAAAAAAAAGAAAACAATTTCTTCCTTCTAATGCTATCTCTTCTAATTCTATTGAAACAAAGCCCTTCCTACTTCTGAAATAGAATTTTAGCACTCCTAACATAACATAGTGACACTTCACATTCTAAAAATCCTGGCCACGAGGTCAAGAAGCTGCTAAAAGTCCATCCTTAATCTTTTCTATGAAATTTGGAGCATTCTGCCTTGAGTCCATGGACTAAATACATAAAAAAATATCTGAGCCCGTTTAGAAATGATTTTCTTATAACTGTTGTTCATTTGTGTGCTGGAACAATATCCTGGAAAGTGTTCCCAGAAGTAGAGTGAAGTCAAAAATAAGTTCGAACATTTACAGAAACACAAAATTCTAGTGTTAACCATACAACTATTGCAATAACCAGTCACAGATAGCCAGCTAATCGCAAATTTCCATCATTTGCATCAGATTGAAAAAGAAACTTATACCACATGGTTAATCTTGGTCAAGTGTTTGAAAAGCACTTGAAAACAATCCGCAAATTGATCCCAAAAACAAGTTCATAAACAAATTATTAGAAAAAAATTCCAAACATGCTCTAACCACTTCAAAATAATTCTCCTAAAAGATGGAATCCAGTTATCATTACAAGTACTTCCCTTTTCCTCCCAACATTCCTATGGAATTGGCCAACAGAGGAGAACAGTAACTATGTCAAGGGACTTCTTTCCATTGATATTGATTGGTTGGTCACTGTGACAGCTTTACACCTCCATGTACGAACTTGACAAGCTTGAATTGAGTTACAAGCCTTCGGAAGACCATGTCTCAAAACTATCATTTCCCATCCAATTCAATTCAAGTTCAAAGCGTTTAAAGCTCATTCCCTTTTGCAGCCACACCCCCCAAAAAAAACATTCGAGAGAGCTCCAAGATCTGCAAGGACTGATAGGAAGCCTCACCTGAAGCTTCAGGACAGTAGTCTTCTCTGCAGCGAGCACACTACCTTCCGACCGATCAGAGAGAAAACCAGAGACCAATATAAAAGCTGCAAACCCCACGAGAATCAAGAAGAAGCTCGATCCTGCACCGACCCCAACACCGACAGCGGGGCCCACGTATATCCCGCCCCCACCACCGAAAGGTGAGGGCGCAAAGTATGGAGCTGAGTACGAAAATCCCGGGCTGGACGACCTCATGGTATAGCTTCTCGAAGATGAGGAGGACCTCGAGGATGAGAACGAACTCCCGCCGACCCTGCCTCCAGAAGCAGCCAATGCGGCACTGACATCGCAAGTCAGCAACAGCCCCAGCAAGATTGCAGCCACGGTGGGCTTCTTTAGAGCTTTGAGGGCGCCGAGGACCTTGTCAACAAGAATCTCAACGGGGTTGCTCCTCCTGCGGTTGGTGGCGATCAGTGTCGAATTGCTCGAGGGTAAGCAGCAACTAACACCCAATCTTCGGGACCCATCACGGGTACGGAGGAAACGGAGAGAAGGGGCGGGGAATTCACGAGGAGGCGGCAGCTGAATGGGGAACCGGGCGGGGTTGCATTTCAGTGGACTTGATTGGAGGAGGCAGAGGGTGGCCGCCGCCATGGAAGATGTAAGGAGATGATCCTGCGATTATGTACAGGAGGATAGGACGATTGATTGGCAGGATATCTTGGATGGAGAATAACGTCCCGAGGAAGAATGTTCGTGGGTTCTTTTCCTTTCGTTGCTGAATCGAACTTGGGAGGTGTGGTCGGTATGTGGGCAGAGGCAGGGCGTCGCCTATTCAGGAAAATAAGAACCTCAATCTCATCCTCAAGACGATCTCCTGATTGATCCACGGCAGATGGCAAATCTGCAACAGCTTTCCGACCGGACTGCCGGCTCGACCAGAGAAAGATTAGACGAACCGGTCGGATGCCCACTGTCGATCGATAGATTTTTTGTAGATTGATGTATAGATGTTAATATTGGGCCTTGGGAGAAGCCCGAAGGCCCATCTAAGTCGGCCCAATTCCTATGAAGGCCCAGGTTTTGGGAGCCACATCGTGACCCTATAAATCAGCTCTAGGGTTTTTGCTGTAAGTCTTCCATATCGTACTCTTCCGGAGCTGCTCACCGCGCCCTGTGCTCTACCCGGAGGCTGCTGATCCCAGCAGTATTTAAGGTAAGGAGAAGAGGATAATGGCGGACAAGGCGGTGACTATTCGGACCAGGAAGTTCATGACCAACAGGCTCCTCTCCAGGAAGCAATTCGTTAGTCCCCCCGCTCTCTCTCTCTGCTCAGTTTTATGCCGATCTTTTCCCTGCCTCTCTACTTTTCAATTGCTAGAGGAAGTTTATTGATAGGGGATGCTGATCATATGTTTAGCTGAAATGGAGCTCTATGGACTTTAGTATGGAGCTTTATGGAATACTTGATGATGTGAATGATTTTGGGTAAAGCTTCATGGTATTGGTTGTGGCAGTTCATGAGAAAACATAGTAACGCTTATTCTGGATTTGGAATCGGGAGTATCGACAAAGTTTCTAACTTTGTTGTCTGTCCCCAGCGCAGGCTGAGGAGAAATTCATATAGGGTGGTAGAAATATAATATGAGGTTTGGATTGATATATCCCTTTGTTAATTTTCGGCTTAGACTTGGTTGTGCTTTTGTTGATTATGAGTGCTCGTAGAGTAGTTAAGAGAATATGATGTAGATAATCTGTGTCTGCTTTAGCAAAATGGTTTTATTGAGATTGCTTGATGTGGGTTTTGTTTCTGTTGTATGATGGTGTTTCAGTTTGTTGCTTCTTTTACTGGTTTATGATCATGGCGTGAACTACATTTTGCCAGATCAAGATTTTGCTGCTCTTATTTTCTGACAGTGTAAATGTCTTATGTAGGTTATTGATGTGCTTCATCCTGGTAGAGCCAATGTATCAAAGGTATAAATGGTTCCTAAATAATTTAAGCTAGACGTATCTTCAGTTATATCTGGAACACTTGTCACTTCAAAGTTGAACATACTGGCTGTTAAACCATGCAGGTGGAGCTGAAGGAAAAGCTTGCTAGAATGTATGATGTGAAGGACCCGAACTCTATCTTTGTCTTCAAGTTCAGGACTCACTTTGGAGGTGGGAAGTCCACTGGTTTTGGTTTGATCTACGATTCTGTTGAGACTGCCAAGAAATACGAGCCCAAGTACAGACTTATCAGGGTACGCTTATAAGTTTCCATTTTTCTTTATTGCACTTCTATAGTGCGAGCCTTAAGTTGGTACCGGAATCTTTTCTGCATTATTCTTGTTGAATTATGGAGCCGGTATTTTAAGAGGGTTGGGCTTTTGATCTCAATTCGATCATTTAAATATGCAAATGAGCTTTCTGTGTGGCAGAATGGCCTTGACACTAAGGTAGAGAAGTCGAGGAAGCAAATGAAAGAAAGGAAGAACCGTGCCAAGAAAGTCCGCGGAGTTAAGAAGGTGAGCATAATTCACTGTTTTTAGATTTTCTGCTGCGATTATCCATAAACTGAACAGTTCCAATCCATTTCTTTTGCAGACTAAGGCCAGTGATGCAGGCAAGGGTGGAAAGAAGAAGTGAGCATCCAGGCGCGTTAATCTGGAAGCGCAGTCAGGGACCTCGGTTACTTTTAATAGCATTATTTTCTTGTGCTTGGTCTCCTGGTGGATCTCTGTGTCTCTGTCCTCACACTTTTTGTGACTGATGATGCTCTGTTATATTTCCCAATTTTGACAAACTTCGATGGCAAAAATGCAAATCGACAAGCTTTAAAGCTATTGGTTGTGCAAGTCCTGGCGATCTCGATAGTGTTATTGAACCAGATCCTAGACAATACCATAACCTGACTGCCCTACATTGTTGCACGATCACAGGCCCGCCTCTGTGTGGTCGGTCTTAAACATTGGTTGGAAAGAGGTTCGATTATTTGCCAAAAGAGTAGTGAGGGGTCAAGGTTTACCCGTCAAGATCATAGCTGGATGTAGTCCTTGGAAGACTCGGTCCCACCTTGAAGTCGTAATTGAATGAGATTGAGACTTGCAGCCCCGACCCTTACCTGATCCATGTCGATTTGAATCTCGAAGAAGGAGTGCTTCTTGAACTCTCAGATTCAAGGGCAGCCTTTCGATTTGGTGGAAATAAGTGATAGTGGAGGGGAAAGGAAGATGGGCAAATTGATTTAGCAATGTTCAAGACTATCATAGTGCGATTACTTCCGTTAGATTCCTAAATAGCTCCATGGTTTCTGAATCCATCCTTCCGCTCTTGGAATTACCATATTCCGCACTTTGTGTGTTATGGACTTTTAAGCTTGATCTGGCTTCCTCTTCCCCATCTTCCACCCGGAACCTTGGGCTTGGACTCCACTGACACTCACAGAAACAAGAGCCTTTCCCCCCATTTGCTTCATATCTCAGCCCCACTGGCAAATTGTCGTCCTACCTTGTTCTCTCACACAATCTCCACTAAACCTTCGCCCAACCAGAAGCTGAAACCGACCCATCGCTCAGTCAACAAAACCCAAGAAGTTCCCTCCCTTACAGTACAGTCGGTCCATAGAGCCTAGACATCCCGCCCTGTAACCCACTCCATCAATGTCTCAAAGGAGGATTCCACCGTGATACCGTACTGGGCAGCTGAAGGTCCCTCCCCAGGAGAAGTTCGACAGGAGGAGGCTGCACCAGAAGTTTGCAGTGCTCAACATGGGGATCTACGAATGCCGGTCCTGCAGGTACAGGTACGACGAGTCAGTCAGGGACCCATCGTACCCGGGACTGCCCTTTGACACAAGATCCCAGTGGATTGGAGGCGTCCAATCCAATCCACGGGGCAACCTAGGGCTTCTTCGAGGGCAAGAGCGTGGAGATTGCTGGGTTCGCACAAGACCTGCAGTTCGGTGCAGAAGGCCCCGCTGACATACGGCAGCTTCTTCTTCTTCTTCCTCCTCCTCCTCCTCTTGCCGGGCTACTTCTTGCAATAGTACAGTAGTTTAGGCCTCCTACTCATCAAATTTCGCAGTCTGCTCTCATCGATCCTCTTGAATTACAGTGAAAATCTAGCTGGACTGAATCGCTATATAAAGGGGTCAACTATGCATGCACTCTTTCATTGAACTCACCTCCACCAACCCTGATAAAGAGAGCAGCCGTGCGATGCATACGAACCCAAAAATTGAACTCTCGAAAGTCTCGATCAATTCTGGAACTTGTGCTGATTATAAAGCAGAGGCAAGGACGATTGATGAGTTCACATCTCTCAAATAAACAATTATACATCTTCAATTCACTGTGGAGTTAAACAAACCTCGCATGATCTCAGTGTTTCGGCCATCTCTCCCTTCCCTAACAACGAGTAAGGACGTTTACATAATAAACTGAAAAGTGTACAAGGCAGAGTCAATGTCCCTTTTTTTTTTTTCTTTTACGAAGATGGTGTACTCGAGAAGAATCGAAAACCCCATCAAGTAAACCGTGCCAACTAGGGATCCCGATCAATATCGCAGTAGCACTTCTCGAGAACCTTTCTCGCTGATCCGATTTTCTCTATTCACAGAGTTCTCACTTTCAAACGTCTCTGTCGGAGATGTATGGACGCCATGGAAGAGAGTAAAATGGCTAGCAGGAATCCTGTCCGCATCAAAGGAGACGTCAGACTATGCCCTCCGAATGGATTGGCAAGTCTCTCCGGCAGGTCCCCCAGAGTCGAACAAGAGGCTTCTGTACCTTCTAGCGGCATCAGAGAAAAACTCATCAGCTTTCCTTCTGTTACTACAATGGCAGGTTATCTGAGCTCAGCCCATCCTGGGATGATACTCGGGTCTTCACCTGATGGATCTTCACAGCTCCTCCAGAACTGCCATTGCCACTCTCGGTGCTTTCCCTATTAATCCACTTCTTGGGAGGTGTCGGTAGTGGGAGCATGCTCCGAACAAACTGCTCCTCTTGGTTAATTACTACTTGGCCTGAGTTAGTATTAGACGTCTTCGCTGACTGCCTGCTGTTGATTCTCACACTATCTTCAACCCTCAAGCTAGACATTCCATTCCTGATCTCACGGTACTGTTCCGGGGATTGCCTCTCACGGGCAGAGTCACCATTTCTTCCGCCTTGGTAACTGCCATTTGATGGTGGAGAATTTCTATAGCCAGCCGATGTCCCTTGAGAGTTAATGTAATTCACGTGGTGGTAATGATTATTGTTCTCAACATAATAGCCCCTTTCATAACCTGAGGGCCCCACTGGCCTTGGCCTGCTGTTGACTCCAAAATTTCTGGGAGAATTCCTATGTGGGTGCTGTTCATTCCACCCCGAGGATACATTACCATTGTTGTTGGACTTGATATTGAGAGTGTTCTTGATGAGACGATGAGCAGCTTCTCCCAGGTATGTACCAGCTATAGCTCCAGGTACTCGCGGCCTAGAGAAACAGGTTTTTTGCATCATATATCTGTGTCTTGTAAAATCAATCGATAAAGTTGGCAATCAAAAAATATAATTATAGGGAAGAATGTCAATGAAAAGACTGAAACAAAATCTAGGCCTCCATGCACCTTTCTCGGCCCTGCTGCCGCCGGCCACCATTGTCTTCATGCCATAATACAGGGAGTGGTTTGAAATCTAAAGGTCCCAAAATCTGCAAAGATAAGTGAGGGGTGAAAATTTTGCCAAGTTTTCCTAACCATAGACCATTCATTTTTTTCTGGTGGTGTTGGGGCTGTAGAAAAACCTGAATATCAGACACCACTGCATTGATTTAAGCATATACATGCCCAGATCTGACAGGCAAATAATCATCAAAAGAGCATTAAAGCATCAGATGATAGTACCTTTCTAGGCATAATTACTCCCTTGGGCAATGCTGGGATGTGTGTATGCTTTTCAGGATTAAGGTAAGTGACATTTCTGAACAAAAGAGACGAGATTAGAACACACAAACATATAGATCAGCCTTGTTCCTCTAGGTCAACCGTCTATTATATTCTGCACTCGTGCCTTTAGCTGTGTCACCATTTCTTGACTTTACAAAAATTTGAAGAGCTTAATTGATGCAAGAACTTACAAGACTTGGTTATATGTGATATGGGGCAGTCCCTGGACTGGGGAAGGAACTACAGTCCTCACTTCATTCCTCTCACATAACCAAAGATATCCATTCATTCCACGACTACATAAAACCAGAACCCATGAAGATGAAGGTGGTGGACTAACTTAAATCAATTGCATGGAAAGTAAATGGAATTAGTTCCGACCAACCTAGAATTTGTATCGATTGGCAGAAGGGATCTTTCAGCTTGGCGTAATGGATGCAGTGACTGGTAGCACTTGTCTATCTGCTGATACAGGGGGTTTGCTGAGTGTACATACAGCAAATCAAGCATCACACTATTCCGATGTTGCTCTTCCTCCTGCAACCACCAAAATTATGGATTGCTAAGATTCTAGAAATGATTCCAAAGAAAGGACATCAGAGAACAACAATTGAATATGATAAAATAAAAGTCCCGGAGGGAGAATCTGTTGTGATCCATACTGTTAGAGAGGCTTCAAGTTTCCTGGTTTCTTTGAGCAACTTTCTTTCATCTATGAATGGTAATTTGGCAACACCCTGATAAAATAATATAAAGATAATCGACAATATGCTAGAAAACGCTTAAGAGGAAGCTATTATCCCTGTATGAAATATCTAACCTACCTGCCATGCAAATTTCTTGCCGTTCATGTCGATTTCGAAATCTGCCAACATATCAAAGAGACAAAAGTTAGTTGTATAACATTATCCAGTTACAAGCACATCACCAGGAGATAACAGTCACCGGATGGATAAAACTTCAGGATTGGTGATGAAGGATCAGTCATCAGTTTTCTGTAATGTTCTGGCAGAGCAGCAGCACTGCATCACAGATATCCCACATCAATGATGATGACAGAAAGTCCATTTCATAAGTATGAATAGATGCCATGGAGAGAAGAAGAAATAAATTAACCTTGCAGCTGGTAGGGTCCCCATAAGCTGATCAAAAGGTTTAAAAGGCTCCCCCATAAAGAACGTAATTTCCAAATCACTCAAATCCATGAAATCCGAAGCAAAGGGAGCATAATGATATGGGTAGTACCTAGTAAAGCAAAACACAGATTACATATGGCAGCATTGCCAGCACAAAACTTCTCTTTTGTGCACCCTAATACTTGATTGGCAGATACTATCAGCACCATACCCTAGCCAAGAAACATTATCTTTCAAAACTATGTTACAGAAGAGAATGCTCTCTGCATTCTCAAGCAAGACCAACACAGTGAGGTGAGAATACCTTCTCCTATCCAACCTCTAGCTTTATTCACTTGACATATTGCACAAGATTGTTTAGAAATTATAACAGTCATTACAAGATAGTGAAAGTCATACTAGAATTAGGTAGGACACTTTTATTGCAAACTGTATAATATACTCACCATCGCCAGGAGCGAACACCTTGGTAGTAATACCAGCAGACCCAACATAAACCTTCCACATATTTCATGACCTACAAGGGTACCCAACATGGACATTTCAATACCAAAAATGCCAATAGGCATTCATGGAGCAAAGACAGAAGACAATGAATGTCGAATATTATGATGAAAAAACTGCTGAAAGTAATAGTGGAGGTCACCATGCGTTAGAGGAAAAAGAAAAGAGGCGGCAAAAAGTGTAGATGCTGATTTTATTCCCAAATAAGCTAATGCAACTTTCCTGGAGCATATACAAGATACCAAGCCATCGATCACAAAATTAACTTCTGGCTAGACCAATTTCCCAATCTAGAGAACACATTCCATCTTTTCAGTGCTATAAAGACAATAATCACATAAAAATTGGGGAAAGAAGTTCAAAACATCTACCTTTATAGTAGAGATGAAAAAAAGTTAGGAGAAAACACACAGCATCAACCAGAAGTAAGACTTATGAAGATAAAGTGGCAACTTACTATCTCCTTTTTAACTCTTTCAATCTCCTCAGGACTAGAGACATGGAATTTTTCTGCATAATACCGTTCCTTGCATCCAGGCTCGCCAAGTTTAATCTGAATAAAAATAATAGTTGATTTTTCTGTAGATCAAATCTAATGGATGTTACAGGCTGTGACATACGGCACAATGAATCCTATCCTTTAAGGAAGTGTTCAATCCTACATGTTCTTTGTGATACTCATCAAGGTTATAATTTTTTCCCTTTTTTTCCTGAGAATAGACTTGTCGAGGTTATAATTAACTAGCTAAATGAGCAATACATGCATAAACAAACCTGGCAGCATGTAATTTGAGCATAATTTTTCATACCTTGTCTTCCACTATCACTGGTGCAGGTAATTCTTCAGACGTCTCTCTTCTTGACCGTTCATTCATTTCCTGCGCCTGAAGTAATGTTCAGAATAGTTGGCTGACATAATCTTCTGATATATGAAAGTTGAGGAAAGATATGCTCAACCTGATAGCCTCAGGATGCATGAATTCAAAAACAGAATTAAGGTGACCCCATCCTGAATGGCACTTGCATTTCTGGCTTTAATCTACATGATTTGGATAATGCATGCACATAATCTAAATAATGCCCTCCTGTCACATATCAAGAGAGGGAGATTCCTTCCTTTCTGAAGTATACTACTTGGATGGAGGGATACTAACAATCTATCGAATTAATATCTATTCATATGAAAATAGGATTTTCACTAAGGCATTTCAAACATTCATTATTGAACCTCAAAAGATCCTTCTAATTTCAATCCTTCAAAACCCAGAAGATGCACACTTGATCGCAAACTTAATGTTGTTATCACATGGAAAGACCAAATCCTGGAACAGCCAAATCCCATCATCAAGACTCCCAATGCAGACAGATTATTCAACCGCTTCCTATACACTACTTAGCCCAATGCGGAATCAAGTTGTAGCAGTCAACACAGTAAAAAATGCATAAGAGCAACAACCAAAAATGAAAACCTTTTGTATACGAGCTCGCTTTTGAAAGATTTGATCTTCATGGATGGCAACAGCCTGGATAAAATGTTCTACCCGGTCTAGAAAGACCTGTAAAAATGAATCCAGTCAGAAGGGGCAATTTCCTTTCAATATTTTCCATAAAATATGCCTACAGGTAGAAGTTGTACTGAGCCACAACATCACCACAGACTCACAATCGAATGAATGTGCCACTATTTCAAGTTTATAAATCAATAATCTGACATAATTAAAAAGCACCACCACTCAATATGCTGTGGAGAATACACTCATCAGCGTGGGATAAGTTAGCTGCTACACCCTTTTATTTTGAGACTAATAAGGCTAGCTAATAGTCAATACAGCACACACATCATGATTTTGCAATAAATGGTAACACTAAATCCAAGTTATTATTTGCTACCCACATTTTATTTTAAGCTTTACTCCAAAACTTACCCAACCTAACCAAATCAAACAATGTATCAACAGATTCTAAAGACGAATATATTATTCACTAACACATGAGTAACAGCATCACATCTTCCCACCCATTCATGTAATTGTGAGGAAGAGATACCTCGCCTCCATCAGTAAGATAACCACCCATTGCAGCAAACTCCTTTTGATAAATAGACATTAACAAGGTTATTGCACCCTGAAGAGGTGAAGAGACAAGGAAGAAGCTTAAAAACTTTGCAAGGACACATACAATCTACATATATGATGTGTATAACAGAAGATATTACATAAGATTAGCAGTTTCTTACCTCCCTGATTTCTAGAGTTGGCATGTGGGGAAGAAAGTCATTCCCAACAAAGAAACAAAGAAAGACAAAATCATCCACTATTTTCTCAAAATCAATCTCAAAAGGAGGATTCTGAATCTCCAAATCATGCTGCAAATACTCTCTTAGTACCCAGATATTCAGGAACTGCAGCAAAAACAAAAAGGGAAAATTCCAATATGAGAAACCAAACAGATTTTTATAAAAAAAAAACAGCGAAAGCCACATGTGATCATCAAACCTGATACTTCTTTTTGTGTATAGGAGTTTCATCTCCCCCATTCCCATCCTCAGCTTTACCATTGCAGTCAGCAGCCAGATGACCAGGTTGGCCACAAATAAAGCAGGTTTCCTGCTGTCCTGGGAAAGTGACAACCTGCAGGGTAACAAAGCATTTGCAGAAGGATGAAAATAAGCAGGAAAACAATGAAGAGGTACCAAAAAGCATCCAAAAGTACAAACCTCTCTGAGAATGGAAAAATGAACCTCATGTGTTGCCAAAGAAAGCATGATCAGATCAGCATCCTGAATATGAAGAACTAAATTAGTTATATCATCTCCAATAGCCTTTAAGTATTGCTACATGTTGCTTACAGGAAGAGATAAAAATCAAGCAACAATGTATGAGATGTGAAAGCACTGGATGAGATTAAGGGAACACCAAGAAAGAATAAACTGAAAGCTTACCAAACCATACAGACAGTGACGGGTGTTCGGATCAAAACCAGGAAGATTACGCTGCAACCGAATGTATGACATGATCTTGTGCTCTCCCTCCCCAGTAACATTCGCATCAGAAAGAATAACCTTCAATAAGGCCCCAAAAATCTATGAAAATATATAGAGAGACAAAGAACCCTAGAAAGCATAATTTTACCCCCAAAGAGTACATAAAGGATTCCATCTGTAAGAAATCATCAGTTCTTGATTGTGCAGATAAAGTTTTTGAGCTAACAGGGTCTCAAGCAAACCTTTGTCTGCTGCCATCCAGGATAGCGGTTCAACCTAGACTGAATATAATATTGAAGGGTGACTGAAAGAACAGCCATAAACTGCGTCCCAGGGGTGATTACATTTGAATCACATGTTTCAGGCTTTTCTTTGGACGAAAGGTTTATCCCTTCAGCCTCAAATTCTTTTCTCAGCCTTTCTTCTTCAGCAAACTGCATTTCATAAGTAGATTTAGAGAAATTTTGCCATGAATTGATGGTGATCGTATGTTGCCTACAAGTATGAGGAAAATCTTACACCATCAGCTGCATCTTTTGCTGCTCTGAAGCGCCGAGAACGTTGTTGATTCATTTTAGCTCTTGGGGCAACACCATCTGCAAGCTTCCACTATTAGCATGCTGATTGCCAATTACAGTGATATCAATGAGGCACATGGAACCTTACCTAACGCCATATAAAGGAGCTTTCTTGGACGAACTAATGAAAAAAGATGGTCGATATAATCAAATATTGATTTGAAGACATCATCATAGGTGGCAGGTGGAGGCTGCATAAACAGATAGTAATTAAGGAATTTAAAACAAAGGTTCTCAGGGAGGGAGAGAAAATTAACTCAATACTTCAACTTCTACACGTTCTCAGACACTTTCAATAATGCATCAAGTACTAAGCATTAAATTCTGTGAGTAACAATTACAGGGAATACTTAATAGTAAAATTTATGCACAATCTTAAAAAAGGAGCATAAAAGCAATTGATCCACAAAAAGAGGTGTTACTCATTCAAACACTACATAATCTCATTCCACTTCTTTTGCATAAAGAATAACGTATAAAAGCATATAAGGAAAAAAATAAGCCAAATTCATATCAATGGATCTGTAATGGCCAAAATTTTAAAGAATTCTATAAGTTATCAAGAGTCAAAATTGGAGATACGGTCTTAGCCTAATTAGAATCACATTTGGTTTTGCACAAGATAAGTACTTGGCCAGACAAAGAATGACCAGCAAATGCATCTTTATCGTTGTTAGAGTAGGACAAGCCACAGGTCTTCAATTACTTTTGGCAAGGGGAAAGCTCAATTTTTCTATGTAATTAGATCACCCCTGAAGATGCAATATATTTACCACAAAAGAAATTAAAACATATATATATGGTATTGCAGTTTCACCTAAGCCTGCAAGCATTCCATTTCTAGTTTCAATTGAAATAAGGGTTATTTCAACTTCATTTCCATGATGCATAAATAAGTATCTGCAATCCAACAAAATTAAAGTTTTCTGCTAAAAATTTCTTCAGAACATCGATGTATTATAAATAACAATTCCGTAATGAGCTCAGATTATCACAATTTAGTGAGCCCAGCTGCAGGGGCAATTAATCAGTAAATTTTCCTGCCGTGAAACTTTTTCAGGGTAGTAAAGAAAGGGACCAATCATAATCTTCACTTCCCTTTTGCTACCTATGAAGTTACCAAAACAAGGAGTCATAATCCATTCGAATTGCAAAATCTCTCTAGTCTCTTTCCTAAACATTTAATCTCATATCCAATCTTCAAGAGCATTCAGTAACTCCTCCTGGATACAAAATCTCCATGCACACGGCACTGGAGATGTGCAGCATCATATATCACAGTAGCACGTGGCAAAGAATGTTAATCAAACAAGTTTTCTAGCATAATATGCCAGCCATATCTAACTATTTTCCCCATGCCGCCCATCTTATAAACTTCCAAACCTTTATAGCATCATAATATAATTGGCACCGCTTTCAGAGGTGATTAAACTTCAACCTATTCTGCCATTAGTCACACAAATCTTTAAAACGTAACTTCTCATCGTTCATAAAATGCTCCAGGCGCAAACGCCAGACATAGTTAAGAGAAAACATCTCAATACTTGCGTACGCACCTTGTGATAGATAAACAAATGCATACCTTGCCCTCGGGGTGAAAACAGGGATGAACAATCCCGTTCATGTCCAGGTACAGGTTGTCGAACTCCATGCCGTTAGGGTTAGGTCTCGAGACGTCGACGGGCACAGGGACCCCGGCCGAGTCGACGCTGGGCTTTTTCCTCGACGACGTCAACGATTGCTCTCGGGTACCGGTCGGCGAGCCATCGGTAGAACGCTGGAACACCCATAACCGGCAGCTAACTCAGCCTAGTCAACCCCCGGGAGACACCAAATTTGATATGGAAGATGAATGTCAAAGAGAGAGAAAGAGAGAGGGTTCGAGATCTGTTCTGGTTGGGCGGTGAGGTGAAAGAAGAGGAAGAAAGCGAACCGTTGTTAGGCATTAAATTAATGAACGTAAAATAAAATAAAGTTACGAGATACTTTTCAAATCATTGCAACATGCAGGGGCATATTTATAAATTAACAATTATTTGGGGCTATATGCACAGTAAAACTCTAAAATGTGACTCTCGCTTTGGCACTTCAGACAGAGCCGCGCTTCACATGGAATTGCCAATTATATTATGTCTTGTATTTCTTCTTTTTTTTTTTCAGTTACTCAAGAGGAGTAAGCCTAAAAAAATAGGAGAGAGAAAAATAAAGAGGTAGAGAGAATTTTACGATAAAAATTAAATATATAATTTCTTAATTGTTAAGTGACAGTGATATTATTATATTAAATCTCATTATTTTTGTATTTTATTTCTTCAGTATTAAGTATTCATTAAAATTATTGATTTTATAAAAGTATGGTGAAGAATGAATAAAGCAGTAGAGTTCATCCCGATATGCGGTTAGCATAGAACGTCGACAGTGCTTTACTTGGGGTTGGGAGTATGTCCGGGTAAAAGGAACGATGGGGTTCACTGGAATGAATCGCCATGGTGATTGAAGATGATGAGGATGAATAACATATTGGCATTTATTTAGAGGAGCTCCACGAAGCTAGCAATGAACATGAGAGTGGTCATTCCACTGATGAAAACCGATCTCTGACTCCTTGATCTCGGCTTCAGCAAGGCAAAGATCAATACGATCCAGTAAGTGAAAGGCCGGTGCCACGGACACCAGAGGCGCAAACTCCGTGATAATGGCGACAGCCCCAGGGGATGAGCAGTTTCCGATCTTCACGGATACCTAGTGAAGAAGCCATCGAGACTGGAAACCTTCCCGCATCGGAGGAAGGTTTGCTGGTAAGTTTAAGATAGAATTTACCACAGAGAACTGCAATTTATGAATACTCGCTTGTTCTGGTTATTGGAGTCTTGTTTCCCAAGAAGAGAGAGATGGGAAACAGGAAATTTTTGCTTTCCAGTTCTCCCAAGGCCAAACCTGAATGTCCAGCCTCTTTCTGGTATGTGTCTGTCGTGGAAATCTTGCGCAGGTGGGCAGATCACCTGGTACAACAGTAGCTGCTGCTACGATTAAGATGGCAAAGTGGCCCCAAAACAAGTGAAAAATCATTAGCCTAATCCTGTTTGATGTTCGTATTTAGTTTTCTCCACTTGAACACTATTTTCTACTCTTCTTGTGTCGGCCTCTGCCTCGATGTTTATCCAGATGGTCCTTTCCAGTTTTGGACAGCATTCTGTCCTAGGTCCCGACTCCGAGAGGACGGAGGCAGAGAATTTGGTGTATGAACCTTGAACCGTTTCCCTGGAATGCACTTGTTTATTTCATAAACTTCAGCAGCGGAAGTTCTTGGGACGGATACAATTTTGGGTCAAATTTGAATTCATCTACACTTCCTCTATGATCTTTGAATATCTTCACACCAATTACGGGTTTTTATCTGGATCAATCAGAACTAACTTGGAAAAAAACTCTAGCTGCTGAAAAGTTAATCAGAACTTACTGCAAAATTTCCCCCTTCAAGCTTGAAATCACATTCATTGATGGACATAGATAAGTCTCGAAAATGATTAGGAAACTTCAACTTGCCACGGGCCGGAATACTCTCCTTTTTTTTCCGGTGGTCAAGAGGCCAGACTCGATTACTTTCTAATCAGGAATAGTGTCGGTTGATAAGAAACTATACAAGTAGAGGTCCTTAAGCTCCCCCTTCAGATACGTATATTTCCTGAGCAAACCTTCCCGTCTGAACCCGGCCTTCTCGAGCACCCGCTGGGAGGCCTGGTTGTCAACACCGACGAACGCCTGCAACCTCAGGACCTCGGCCAAGTCCCGGAAAACCCGAGACAGCGCCAGCTTCACAGCCCTCGTGGCAATTCCCTGGCCCCAGTAGTCCGTGGCCACCGCATAGCCAATATCTGCTCGGCATCTATCGTCGACCGATCTGGGATACATCGGGAAAAACCCAACTGAGCGGTCATCCACACAGATCGAACGGCGCCACGGGTGGGGGATGCAGATGTCGCTGATGGTGGTCAGAGCCTGCTCCCTCAAGGTGAGCGCAGTCCGCCTCAGGTACCTTACAACCTGATCGTCGCTGGCCCATGAGAAGAAGTCGCCGGCGTCGGCCAGTTCAAACGGACGGAGAGTGATCCTTGCCGGGTCAATGGTCTCCATGGAAGTAGGGATCAGGGAGAGAGTTCTTTGACTGATCGAAGTGCTGGCTACTGCAGTAGATGAAGACAACTACTTATGGAGTTCATCTTGCTGTGAGGCATCTACTGGGCCGGAGACAGAGCACGCGCCCCACGCGTTCTCCCAGGTAAATGAATAAATTATCAACTTGGTGGGTGTTTGAGAATAGGAAAACGTGTCAATTCAATTTATAAAATTCTTATTATTGTTCATTTCGTGCGACTAATGTGCTGTGTCCAGCCAGCCGAAGAGTACAACGGTGAATCGACATATATAAACAGTGTGTACATGGAACCCTGTCTTTATTCTATGACGACCTTTTCTTCACCTTCATAAAGTATTAAGGATGACATTAGCTATACACAGAGAAGAAACATCTGATCTTAAAGCCGACAACTGCATCCAAGCTACCGTTTGCTCTCACTTGTCTAGCTGCTCGGCGACGATGAGATGAGCTGCGGTAGCTATGGAGGCAACCACCCTAGCAGGATCGGTGGTCAAGTGGGGGTCGTTCCTCATCACAGCCCGTGTCACCCCCCTGCATCCCAGCGGATCACCAGCTTGTCCGAGGCAGCTTGGAGCTCGCATCCTAATTTGACGAGTTAGTAATGTTGGTCTCTGCTTGTTTTGTTTTTGTGGAAAACTGTTTTCCAGCCCAGGTCGGAAAAGCAAGCAAACTGTAATTACCGCTAAGACGTCGACAAGTCTGGTTTTGTCCTCGTCCTGGGTGACCCTCGAGTTGATAGTGGCTGCCGACTGAGCGGCCGCAGCCACTCCTCCAAGGATGATGGTGGTCCGTCCAGTGGCTCTCACTTCCGCTGCCTGTATTGCTACGGCATCGCCCCTCTCCACTGGCTTCTGGCTGCTGTCAAAACGGTGGCCTCAAGAGCTTCTCCAATGGTGATGGGTCCATTTCCTTCGTCAGTGATATTGCCACTGCCACTCCAACCACCTGACCTCCGGTGGTTGGAGCTCCTCCAGCCACCAGCAGTGCAGCTGCCAATACTAGCCTACTATTACGGCCATGAGTTATGAGTTGGAGTAATGCATACCGTAGGTTGTACCCTGTGACTGCAGGAGCGCGTACGTGCTAATGCAGGGCACGTAAAGAGAAGGTTAATGGTCAAGAGGCTAAGCTTTACAAGAGACTTGCTCGAGCAACCAAACGGAGCAGTGCGTAGCAAGGACTTGGTGGGCGTAAGGCAAGTGATATGGCCTTGGGGGTCGATGCTGTTCGACCAATGCAAGGTGGATGATCGCCAAAGACAACCTGAGAACGCTAAAGCATGAGTGGAGAGTGATTGAGAGGCGCTTGATCACTTCATGCCAGAGTCGATCGAAGGAGCCATGTGTTGCTGGTTGGTGGCAATGCACGATGGACGAGTGGAGATGCAAACACGCATGTGGAGTCTTGATCATGCGGGACTCGATGATTGATTGCATTGAGTACGACTACTCACAGAAGATGCACAGGATGCTGTGGAGTGCAAAATCAGTGCTCACAAGATAAAGATCGCTGACACCAACATGGAAAGGATCTATTGTTTCCTTATGCAGAGCAACTGGTGATCAATTAGGAACCAAGTGGGGCATAGTTGTCCAGGTGCGTCCGAGAAGTGTCCAAGTGCTGTCGAGAAGCTGTCCAGGTGGGATGAACATGATCAAGATAGAAGATCATGTGATAACAGACAATCAGAGAAAGATTCTCTCGGGATATGGCAAATCAATATGTTATGGAAACAATTTTGAAGATTGCAGATTGAGGGCCAAGATTGGACGGATTGATATTTGATGGAGAGAATCAAGGGATTCAAGTATATCAGTTGTCATATCTAATCTGTCAAGCATTTCTACATAAAGGGGGGGTTCAGTATCATTCTCAAAAATAATCCAGAATTCTCATAGAAGAAACCACAAAGGTCTCAAGGCATCTCAGAGAGGAGAGCCAAGAAGAGCAGTTAGAGAGAGTTGGGAAACACGAGGGAGAGCGTGAGAGGCAGAGCATAGACTTGCTGCTGCAAGTTGTAACTCAACGGTAAGTGAGGAGTGAGTCCTGTTACCCTTATAACACCGAAGTGTGTCAGGTTAGGGTGTGTCAAGTGAGGAGTGTAAGCGGGCGCAGAAGTCGTAAAGTATATACTTGACAAGTTGAGTGAGTTTGCTCTTATAAAGGGTTTTTATAATTGTACAATTGTGAATACAACTGGAGTTTTCCCTTTATATATTGCTTGTATTCGTTTTGTTGTGGTGTGACCGTATGCCAGGTGACATCAAACTCCAGTTGTAAGTGAGGGTTGGTTGGCAGGCGAAGCTGTCAACCCCAGCAGGACGTCAAAAAATTTGATCCCGCATTTCTCTCGTGACACCTACCACCTAGCTGAAAAACATCAGAGTTTATTGCTGTGAAGTCGTAGCATTTAATTTCTAAAACCAGAAACTTCGTGTTCCCAAGCACCGTAAATTCTTCCGACTGATCAGAATTTGTGATTGAGCATCCCAATCGAACGCCACAAAAGAGATTTCTTACAGACCTGCCCGCCCACGGACTCGGTTATCACGCGATGCCTGGGGAATTCCTCCTCGGCCACAGTGACCCCCGCCCACTGCCACCTCGTTCATGGTGCTGTGGCCGACCACCCCGGCCCGCTCATTCCTCGCAGCAGCGGACTGCATGATGGCCGCGGCTCCGGCCCGCTGAACCTGGCCAAGGAGGATGTTCTCCGCCGTCTGCATCATGAAAGCGTCCTTGGACGCGATTGGATTGTCAACCAGCTCGCCCTGTAAGTCAAAGACGTCTCCCTACTTGACGGGCTCCTGCTGCTGCCGCCGCCGCCGCCGTCCCTGACTCATTGCCGGAAACCGCGCAGTCCCCTCTCTCCGATCATTACAGACGATCTGCTACCTCTTCCCTTCTTCTATTCCAGTAAATTTGGGATCTGAAGTGAAGCTTTCCACTCCTCCGTATTGCGATGGGATTTGGATGTTCCCTTCATATTTGCATGGGGAGCGCAACCTTTGTGCATACTATGCCTGACACGTGGCGCGAAGTACTCTCGGAGACTGACGTGCTCTACTTGACACGTAGCATCACGGAGACATGAGGTGCCCATGTGGCACGGTTTGGGTGGGGCAAGCGTGGATCGTTTGGTTTTTGTTGCTGTGTTTTGACTGGGTCGCCATTCGAGCGCATGGATTCTGCCACGTGGCTGTATCCGACCTGCTGCTATGAGCTTTTCACATAACTTGGTACAACATGAATGAGCAGCTGGTTATTTTCAGATATTGGATGATCTTAAAACGAGTGTTTCAATTTGGTTCAATATGAGTTTGAAATTATTTGATCCAATTATGGTTTAATTTATTAAGTATAATAGATCATTCTAATCACGAATGACTGTTCAGACATATATAAATTAATCCAGTACTATTCATAAATCGGCGAATTCACAATTTTGAGTCACTTTTAACCATAAATGGATTATCTTTTTTAATTATTTAAAATAAATATCTTTTAAATTAATTCGATAAAATTTAACCATTAACTTGCATAAATTTTGACAATCCAAGACAGTCCAACCGGGTTTTACAAGAGTTCCAAGTAGATTCAACAAAAAACACGAAAAGCTAATTCTAGTTTAACATACCTATTTCTTGAACTCAACCTAATAAAAATAATTATAAGTCAGTTTAGGATGATCCAAAGCCGGTTACCGCTTTTAATGGACCAGTTCTGGGTTGATTCAGGCTAAACCGACTCATTTAACACCTCTAATCACAATATACGTTAACCAAACAATTGGTCAACATTGGGCAGTAAATTGCTGTAAGTTCATCTGTCTCCAAAGATCGGCAACTTGAGCGGGACTACGATGAAAAACATATTACCCCGAACATCATATCAGACTGCCATAAATTACTTGTCACTAAAGATCCGGCAATAAATAAGCAAGGACGGGGAATTCCGAGCATCCGACCATTCATCTTTTAGTTGTCAACAGCCCTGGAACCTGTTTGGCCTCATATGGCACAACCTGCATCCTATCCTTCAGCAGACTGATCATCTTCATTCTCTGTCCATTCATGTTTCTCAGGAAGCGGGCAGCCTATGTACGAGTTATTATCCGAGCAGTAGCTTAAGAGCTTATCCCAATACTGATCCTGCAAGTAGCCGGAAAAATGGAAGCGAGTCATTACCATTACACAGTGCAGGCCAAATGCGAATGATCACACTAAACAAAGTCACGCATTGTACATACCTTGCTGACAATATGAGGATTACCGACAATAACGAGAAGGGATTTTGCTCGGGTGATAGCAACATTAAACCTCCTGGGGTTGCTAAGAAAGCCAAGACAGTGGGCCTTGTCAAACTCATTGTGCTTGGTTGTAGATCGGACAGTCGAAACGATTATTACCTCCCGCTCCTGTCCCTGAAATTGCTCAACACTTCCAACCTTAATTCCAAGCATATCCCGAGTCTGAAGCACATTCCTTATCTTCACCACCTGTTGCCTGTAGGGAGTAATCACCCCGATCTCGGCTTCATCAATGCCTGAGCCCATAATTTTCTGGATTACATCAACAACTTTGCTCACTTCTATCCGGTTAAACCATGAAGGGTTGTTGCCCTCTCTTTCATCGCAGCCCTGGATCCCCCAGAAAAGAACAGGGAAGCCCCTGCTCGGAAGAAGGCCCATCCCTATAATCCTTTGCTGCAAGTCGCAGTCTTCTTCTTTACAAGCTAACAGTTCCCCGTTGTAGAAGAGCTTCGAGGGAAGGTCCAGAATTGCCTGGTGGCATCTATAGTTCCTCACCAATTTTGTGACAAAACCTTCCACCTTGTCCCGGTAGAGATCACATTCAAAAAGCCGCTCAAGGTAAGATCTCCCCAAACCAAGAGTGTCGGCATCCTTGGAATGGATGACAGGACCCAGTTGCTTTGGATCCCCAGCCAGAACCACCACAGTGTCTGCCTGGCAGAGGTTTCCTAGTGGGACCATGGCCTCAGGTTCAGATGCTTGGCCTGCCTCATCTAAGAATATGTGTGAAAAGTGGCCTCGCTCCACACCTTCAGCCCAAAGGAGAGATGAGCTTGCATAAGTTGATATGATGATCCGGTACCTCATTAGGGCCATTAGAGGAGGACACTTGAAGACTGATTCCTCAAAGTAGGAATATTGTCTTTGTTCCAAAGGGACATCCTCATAGGGACGAGTTATCGCATTAAGACGGAAAATCTCTGTGTCCATAACCTGAGCAACTTCGTTGCTTGTCAACCTTTCAAGAACATGATCGGCTGCACTATTCGAAGCTGCACAAATGAGGACACGGGAGTCCTTCCTTGTTGAATATACCTGCAGTACTGCCTCTACCAAAGTCTTCGTCTTACCTGTTCCAGGGGGGCCATAGATGACATAGGGAGGAGAACCCTTGCAACCGAGGATTGACTGCACAGCATGGGCCTGCTCCTCATTGAGATTCGAAAAGAAAGGTGCTGCTGGAGCAGTTGAATCTGATATTCTTTGACTTGATCTTGACGGGAATAGGAGATCATTCCCTAGATTCTCTGCCGCCTCAATTGCTTGGTACATCCTCCTCATGCTGACCCGATTGTATGTGAAATGGATATTGAACAGATTATAATAGCTGTGTTGACAATGGAATTCATCTGCAAATCTTAAGAGGACTTCTTCAGCTTCAACTTGGTAAATGTAACCCTGAGAATCATCCCACCAATCGATCAATTTTAGAGAAACCACATGCATTGAAGTAAAGTCAGTCACATCAGTTGATCAATCCAAATGGTCTTCTGTTATCTTGCATGAAAAGAAAAAATTATGTCCTATTCTTTTACCGTGCCTTCATCAGAAAAATGAAAAGAAACATCTTTGAAGTATGCCAAGATTTACTATTTTTTTTTCATTGGTTTCTCAAGTTTTATTTGCAAAGTTAAGTTCTCCCAAGGGAAAAAGTTATGGGTTCTAGTAGACAAATAGATCATAAATCTGGTCCCAAGAAGATATGACAATATTTCCAATTTCCAGCCCTTTTCTTTTTGAGAAGGCAAATAAGAAAAGATATTTGCTGGATCAACGTTCAGAACTTCTCATTATTCAACATCCCTAATCCAACGTACTTTGTTCCTTAATTACAAATGCAATAAAGAAATCGATTGCCTGATTATGCAAAAATATGGTAAAAAATTCCAAAGGGCTGTATTAATATGTTACAGAAAAAGGACTCCTCATTTCTCTATGCTTCTCCCAGCGTATGCTTCCATAACGGGCAATTCTTCGTTCATACCACTTAGCACAAGAGAATTTGGAAATTATATAATCACATGATTCCTAATATTATGAGCAACTCTTTTGACAGAAAAGCACAGTCTAACCTGGTATGGAGTACCATCACCACCAACAACCTTAGCGAAAACAAAGTCACCTTGCACCAATGAAGGACGCTTCTCAGCTAGCCCTGGAACATCAAGAGCCAAAAACCGGGCCCCTCTCCTTCTCAGTTCAACACTCTCCATATTATGCTGCTTCATCTCTTTCTGACAGAAAAAAAAAAACAGATATTTGAAAACAAATTCAAAAGTCATATGAATGAACAAACTAAATCTGCACAAGGGCTAGCAATGTGCAATCACCTCTAGATGTAACTCTTCCAGGATAAGCAGAGCATTGAAGTAACTCGAGTAGTTTTCTCTATCCAGACCTTCCTCGAGTACCTTAGGAAGTTGACGATTTGCCACAAGTTCTCTGACAGACTTTGGTATAGGATATTCACTGGGAAACAACTTGAATTTCTGTTGAGTCTTTGTCCTCAGAGGGCGAGAGGAAGACACATAACCATCAGTAGAAAAGTTTGATTTCTTCCGGGGGAACTTATAATAGGGCCGATTCGGAGCCAAAGATTGGGAGAGCGAATCATCAGCCAACAGAAACACAACACGTTCAATCTGGTCCTCCCCTGCATCAAATTGCACGATTGAAGTATGCAATCCCACATCCTTGGGCTTACAAGATAGCCAGAGTGTCAACGTTTGATTTGGTTCAAGGACTCTGTCTTCCAAATTATAGCCCTCTTTGAAGGCTCTCCTGTAACGATCATCTGAATGAGGGGAAGGCGGCTTCATTATAGACAACGTGAATGAGTCTGCTGGATTGGAGCAATAGATCCTGATTCCCCATAGTTCAACAGGTTCATCAGTCATGTTTGTAACTGTGATCAAACATGTTGAGGTCTCTCCTGTAAGGACAGATTGGGGCTTTCCTTCTACAAAAGGGAATGGAATTGACACAACTATTGGGCCCTCTTCATTGGGGTCATAATTACACACCGAAGGGTCATTCTCTATGTCAATATATCCGATCTCTCCCTTCTCTCTGATGACAGAGTATACCTCATCATCATGGCCCCAGTTACTCATCCTTAATGAAAATTAATGTGAACAAATTTCCTGAAGCATTAATTACACATTTCAGATTGAGAAAAGATATAGAGGCATTTCAACAAGTAGTACTTACTTAAGAACACGAGTGTTAGGCAATAAATATTTGGTCAAACAGAAAGCAGCCGATGACATAAATAACTGCAGGCCGCAATACAGGATCACAGTCAACAAATATGGGCAGGAGAAAAGAATATACTCCACTTCGAACTCTAAGTCAATTCATACCGATGCTTACTCGATCAGGAACACATCAACACACTGGGTCAAGTACTGGGCAATTTTCTGTTTTCATTTTTCTTAATCAACACTTCAGGGATCATGCTCATTGTGTATATGTCGTGTATTTTGACACTCAGCAAGAAAATACACCATTCGTGTGATTTCCCCATCCATGAAATTCCGCCCTCCTCCTCTGCTGGAAAACAAGAAACAAAAACATACATGCGTTCTAATTTGAGATGGCAATCGGTCACAACTTAATTAGACACTGATACACCTACATAAAAGTTGGGGAAATTATCTCATTCACCATTTTGCATCAATAAAAGAACTTCAAGAACCAAACTGCCTGAACATTGGCTAGGTGGAAGCTGACAAGAAATAGCAGACGCCAGAACCGCATAACCCCTAAAAAGTAGAACATCGAGAACGCTTGGAAGGGCACGGATCAAACACACAGTCATGCTCAATGAGGATCAAGAACCGAGGCAAGAAGCAGTGAAGCACCGACCTTTGATGAGGAAAACAAGAACGACGAGGACTGAGAACAAAGGAAACTGGGGAGGCCACCGGCAAATTGAAAAAGGGACCGGTGATCTTTAATTGCGAGAAAGAAAACAGAGCACAGGCACGACGTTTCACGGAGAAGGTAGACTACAGTGGAAAGGCACAGGCACGAGCACGACGTTTCATGTCCCCTTGGCTCAGTCTGCTTTGCCCTGCCACTGCCTCCGAGTCAACAGAAGACTGACGAGGTCAATGCAGCAAGCAGATGACAGTAAATGGTAAGCATATTGAGCGTATTATGGTAATGTGCGATAGGAAGATTTCCAAGTAGGTATGGAGCAGGCAGATGCTGTTTTACTTATTGGGTGGAAATTGCTTGCCATATTATGAATGAACCGTGCGGTTTTAGTTTCAGATATAGGACATAAATATCCAAAAATAGGTACAAGAAATTGTTAATTTCAATTATCTTTATGTTTTGTTGTTTGAACTCTGATTCTTGTATCGTTGTTGATGGTTAACTCGGCCAACTTTATTTAATGTAATAAGTACGCATAATTGTTAAGTTCATCACAATCGAAGTATCCGTATACTGTGAGTATAGTTTTAAAAAATAGACCAGATCGGCTGGTTCGATTGGTTCAATTAAGAATCGGCCATTCACTATGTTCAATTTCTAGAAAAAAACTCAATTGCACTTTAAATGAGATCAACTTCGGTTAAATCGGTCAAACCGATTAACCCAATTAAACCTATAAAAAAATTGGCAGACTTAAAATTAATAACAAAAATAAAAACTTATTTATTTTACTATACGGTTAAATTTTTATCAATTATAATTGTTATATTAATAATTTTTATAATAAATTATATTCAAATTATAATATTATGTATATTTATTGGTAATATTATATTATTAATATTATTTATTAAATATATAGTTTAACCTATTTAATCTTCAGTCCGACCTATAAATTCATGCCTACACCGGTTCCTAATCTGTTCTAGTTTTAAAAACTACGAAAAAAAGTCAATATTGGAAAATATCATTTCAAAGTTAATTATAAAATAAAAATCTTTTGATAAATGACAATTTTAGAGAAATTATATAAGACCCGATTTTTTTTTACCAATAATTAAAATGTAATGGATATGTCTTGACAGAATATTCCAACTTGTAGTACAACACATGTTTCAGGTGATAATTCGGTCCCTATATTAACAAGGTAATGTTCGAGTTTAAATCTTTGGAACCGATTATACCTAAGATAGAGTTTGAATATATTAAGTACATACGACTTTCAGACTAACCCATGGAAAAAACAATTCACAGGGAAGTGAATTCCATCAAAAATATGAGAAATAAATTTTACCATATAGTTTTGACGATTAAATTAAACTCAAAAATATATTTTCCTTTTAAATAGAGTTTTTCTCCTGGCTTTTAAATGATATTTATTGTTAACAAAATTCCACGGTTTAATGACCAATAAATTTAAATTTAAATTTGAATTCGATAGAATTTGTTAAATTAATTTGTGAATATTCTATATACATACATATATATATATATATATATAAAAGACAGCAATCTTAAACAAGAAGATACTCGCACAGTAGACTAAAGTTTTACATCACCATATGTCATGAGGAACGAGGGGACGGCTCAAGAAGACAGGCATGGATGCATTTCAAGCATATCTTACATGGCGGCATTACATACTAGAAGCTACGGAGCGGACTGGTCATACAAACTACAAGCAAGCACAAAGCCGATCACAGTGCCCCGTTACTCTACTACATCACAGCGTGTTCGTCCACGGAGATCACCGGAGAGCCATCAGCACCGGTATGCGCAGAAGCATTGCTTCGGAACCAGGGGAGCGGTGTAGAGGTCGCAGTCGCCCTGCCCGCCAAAGCGGTTCCGGCAGTCCTGTCTGCACCTGTCGTATCCACGGCAGTTCCACGCCTTGTGGCAGCTTTTCGCTCCGGCCAAATGAACCCCTCTCTCATTTTCAGTACCTGCTGATGAAAAACACAGTCAGGAAAGGAATCCGCGGTGCAGAATACCGGCACGATGAGCTCGGGGGAGGAAGGGTATTTCACGGAATGCTTAGTTTGGAAAGATTATTACGTCGATGATGATCGCTTTTATCGCATATGAACGCTGATGGATTACCAGTACCACCAGCAGTCAACAGAGACGGATGAGTCGATGCAAATTACCAGAGAAAGTGAGCAGGAAGAGGAGGAAGCAGGAGGCGATGAAATTAGCCATTTCCCTTGTGCTCTCGAGTCGTTCTCAGGAAGCTGCTTATATAGAGGGGCAAGAGGGGAGTAAGCAGACACTTCACTGTTGCCCGTGGAAATGCAAGGACTGTCTCCGTTCGCTCTTTATTCCTCCTCCTTTCACTTGGATGCGAGCTCATAGCATAAAGCATCTGCAGTGAGTGGTGACATTCACGCTTAAAGAAGATACAATTGCAGTGCCTTTAAACTCGATGTGCTGTATTTCCAATTACAGTGCTTATCCACAAGATAGTGGTGGAATTTTGTCATGTTGTTAAGGCCGCGCTTTACAAAATTCCACTTAATAGCTATTGTTTAACAAGAGTGGGACATAAACATGCTTTCCTTTTACATCTGCTTCCATCGAGAACACTTCGAGACTTTACTCATTTAACCAAAGCCAGTCCATGAGAATGCTTGCAGAAAGTTCTTGTCAATCCGAGCTACAACTAATACCGCTGAAACAAACGATCGGAATGAATCGTCTGTCTCACAGGAAGGAGCAAGCAACTGAATCTGCGTTTAACGCAGGAGAAATATATGGAGTTGAACTGAACAACATCGAACAGCAGGAATCTGCAGAATGGTTCGAGCAGTAGTAGATTGGGTTGCAGTACAAGACACAGCAGTTTATGTCAATAACTTCCCCGTGAAACTTAAGCTGAGTTACAAAAGAATTTCAACAATAAGGCAAATCGTGCACGAGCAAAAACTGGCTGCTGTAATATATCCATAAATAATGGCGGAGCTCTCTGGAATGTGCAGACATGATTAGAAGCTGCCCGGAGCTGCTTCTTCTTGTTCATCCATCACAAAATCCCAAACAGGGCAACTCAGAAAGCAACATACTAAGCCTTAGACCGTCTGAACTCGAACCAGATCTCATAGTGGTTAAAGAGCAGGCTATCATGCATATGCTTCCCTACATACTCGAGACCTAAGCTAGCAAGCCTCCTCGTACACTCCTCGCCACCTAGTCGTGAGCAGAACTTCACATTATGCGAGACAAACATCTGCCCCCTGTGAGGCTTCAACTTAGTTGCTAGCCTCTCCAGTCCAACCCATACGAGCTTGTCAGGCATGTGCAGGAATACAGCACTGGCATAAATCAAATCATAAACTACCTCTGAGCCGAACTTTGTGAAATCCATATCATCTCCTCGAACAATTAAAGGACGCTTATGTAGCAAGCCTTGGGAAGGAAGCTCGTATCTGAAGGCTGCCATCAGAGAGAGCTCATCCTTCTCCAGGCAGTGGAAGTGGGAAGGCTCCAAATAGCGAATAAAATGCAGTCCTACTCTGAGTGTTCCACATCCAATTTCAAGAACGTGTGAATCAGGTTTGAGGTGGGAGGCCTCTGCCAGAAACTCAAATACATCTCTACCACCTGCCCAGGGTTCACCATAATTACTATGGTGCTCTTCAACAAGAAGCTCACCTGGGCATGGAAGGGCAGTGTGGTTGCTTGACTCTGGTTCTTCGTAGTGCGATATGCCTTTGAAGCTGAAAAATGTTTGATGCACCCGGTTCGTTCACACCACTTATATTTAACAAGAACGCACGACGAAAGACAACCACAGCACAGTTTTATATTATATTCAAGTATTCATTGAATCTGGAGAATTAATTTAGTCGTGCTGAAATGAACTGAAGGGGATAATATAGATCAGATCCCAGACACATGTAAATACGCAAACACAAGCACATTTATCAGCATATTAGCAAGCTAGCATGTACTTCTTATGTTTCTTCTGATATTTAAGTGGGTGTGACTCAAAAATGATTTCCAATAACAAAATATTGAGAGACATGCATAAAGGTATGCCCTTCTTTTCTGATCCCATGCATTCCTCCTTGATAAACAAAGATCAAATGATACCAGCAGAAGAAAGGTAAAAAGTGACGGCAGCTACTATATGAATAGGCATGCAAACTGTTACTGGATAATCAAGCATATATGGCAGAATGCAGCACCCATCTGATCTTCAAATCCTTCATTTTGATCTATTCATCATTTAAGCCCGATCAACTTCCCAATTCAATGGAGTAGAAAGATATATCTGAGTTAAAGCAGGAGGTCAAAGACTATGTGAGTCGCTTGAACAGTCCCAATCAGCTCCTCTCACGGTGGAAGAACGGGTAATGATAAGGGCTTCCATCCTAACTTCATCTAAACACAAGAGACCATTGCACGTGAATGAAAGGTCGCTTGATCTAGATTAACAGTATGTTCCTCAATAATTTTTTTTATCACAATTTCTCTTCTAACTGTTTCATTGACATCTCATTCTCATCCAAACCAGTTCAAGAACAGCTTAAAAGCCATCAACTTCAAATGTACCAGAGAGTGTGTTGTCTCGTTTACATTTTCAGTTCTCCCCTAAAAAACTTAAGTCTTCATGGAAACCATGATCATAAACCGATAAAGCTAGCTCGCTAGGGCCTTGAATGCTTGAGCATACTGACGAAGTGACAATTCGAACTGCTTGGTGAGCTAAACAAGCACTGCTCAAAACCACAGGCGAAAGAATGTGAACACAAAAAATGGACAGAGAGTAAAACAAATGCTTACTTTTTAAGATCTTGGAGCTGCTGAGCCCTAGTCCGAGGATTAATCCCCTTCCTCAGCACATTCTCCGCCATATACAGGCCGTTCACTCGGATCTGGTCCCTGACCCACTCTATGTCCTCGAGCGAGGCACTCACTCTACCCGCGAATCCTCCGCCGCCACCGCCGCCCGGAGAGTCGCGGAGGCCACTGCCCGACGGGGCCAAGGAGCGTGTGGCCGAGGGAGGCCCGGGGCAGGAGCAGGAGGAAAGGGAGAAGAAGAGGAAGAAGAGAAAGATGGCCGCTCCGAGTAGGGATAACACTAGCACAGGGACCGTTATGACCACACCTCTCGGAGACGCCATGGCGCGAAGATCGGGAGGCTCAGATCTCTATGGCGGCACTCTGCGGTGCCGATGGACCGACTGCTCCAGAGCTTGGGCTGCGTCGAAAGAGACAACTAACACGGTGTCGTTTCAATGGTGACTAATATTTCATAGATTTGCCCTTCTGAACCTCTTTTTTTTTTATTAATTTTAGTTTTAAAATTTTCCCAATATACCATTTGTGCTATATTTGGGCGGTTCCAGGCCCATTCAACACAGGCCGTGAAGAGTCTAGTTGTGAATTGGCCCGTTAAGTACAACATATTAGTCCGATTATTGGGTACAGTTTAGAAAATCATTAAATAGCCCAAACTAGGGCCCAAGCGGGCCAACCGGACAGGTTTAAACAGTAAATAGTGACCTTTTTTAAAATAAAATAAACAGATTACTGATTGTAAGATTTTTTGCGGTCCGAGCCAATTTGGTCCAATTTTGCAACGGTGTTGTGCCAGTTTTTACCTGGTTCTATGCCAACTTTTTTCCGTTTCCGGCTCAATATCTCTATTTCTTGAACTTGACTCGTAATCCAATAAGAGCGATTACATGCTAGTTTTAGTGGCGATCTAGTCGATTTTAGGCCAAACTTATACGTTTTAACGTCTCTACAAGTCACTACCAATGCCTCTTATTTCTTACCCAATAACTTGGTATGTATATGTGATACGCGATTAATAAATCTTAGGCCTGGTGTCGAGAGCCGATGACCCGGATTGGCGCACACTCTTACTAGGGTTGTAAAGGAAGAGCCAAAAAGCCAAATAAAAACCCACCAAAACCTACTCAAAAATCTGACTTTATGTAACAACGTACATAAAAAAAGCCTTTGCAGGATTCGTGCAGCTGTGGGGTCAAATGAATAGCCAAGTCCTGTCATTTTTAATCCATGGATGGCATAAATCGGTGCATGCCTGATGATAAAAGCAGTCGTTCTATCACTGACACGTATTCTGCACCGGGTGCAGGCAAGTCGAGGCACACGGCAACATTTTAGGTCTAGTTTTTATGCTCTATCGCTTCTGCAGGCTGTGCCCCACCAGGTTTTCCTAGCTGCAATTACTCGTTTCTTGGTCTTCTTCTGTATCCATCCCAAGAACGATGCCTTGGTTAGCTTCTCCTCCTTGTCATCTTTTGGTTGAGCCCTCCTGTATCTACAAGTTAGATGACCCGGAAGGGAGACTCGGGCTGTCTTGCCACTTACATTCTGAGCCCATGCATAGAGTCGGGCGCCTCCCGATCGTCGTTTCATCGCACAGGGACAAGAGCTGTGGAGACAGACCATGGCGGCGAGGATAACTACTGTTGAATGGAATATCGGGGGCCTCCGGTCCTCTTCTTGCCTGAGCTGATGATCATCAGACGTGGCAGCAGGCCATTATCTGCCCGAACGTAATTGCTTTCTTATTGTATAATCGAAAATTGTATGGGAATTCATCGGTCTAATCATCGGGTGAGATCCCAACCGTCTATGTAGTTATTATATCTTAATTAACATCGATGTTGACTCAGATTGATCAAACCGTTGACCCATCAGTGACATTGATTGATGGATTGACAATGCACTTTTCAATTAACTATTATCATTACCAAAACATTTAATAAGATTGACCCATTGATAACAGATTAATTGAATATTACTAATAATAATTATTATTATTATTAAAATATTTAATAAGATTATCAAATTTACACTAATTTGCCAACCAATGAAATCGAATTGCCATTTATTGCATTCTGCAATTGATAAATAATAGAAAAGAAAGAATGGCGAATCACTTAATTGCTATTGACTATGTATTTATTCACATTAATGTGCATAATTTTTTTTAAATATATGTGGTATCTCGTATCTTAACAATCGATTAATTTACTAAACAGTGTATTATACAATCTGGACCATGTCAATTAAAATCCAAATATCGACCCCTCGAGAGTTTCAAATCCTAAACATGACATACTATATATTATCAACTTATTAGCGAGTTGTCACTCTCGATGATTAATATGCGTCATTTTGTTTCACCTTTAATTCCCCATCTTGACCATTAATAATACCGAGACCATAATTATCAATTAATTAACTATAACCAAGATAAATATGTTAAATCATCAATACCTACCCTATGAACCCTTTAAACGGAATAAAAAAAGAGTCGAGCCAACTTACTGATAAACTAATAATATACAATATATTATGTTAGGGTTTAAAACTCCCAGAGTGGCATCTAGGAACTAATGGCGAGCTCTCGTCTATGTAATATATAATTAAGTAAATTAGTAGATTATTATGATACGAGATATCATCGATATCAAAATAAAAATGATAATAACAAAAAAAAATGTTATGTAAATTCACTGCAATTGACCCACAAAGAAAAAAAAAAGCATCCCCTTTGGCCGGATTGGGATCGCACGAGCACTGCAAGATTGGGAAGCCATGGGAGGGGTGGAAGAAAAAGAGGGGAAAGCCGAAACCGAAAAAATCTACCTGACCATTTTCACCTCGATCCGTGGGAAGGAGAGGCAGTGGCATTTTCGTAAATAGATGAACCCATGTGCCCAATCTTAAAGCGCGCCGGCACCTGTGTCGTCATCCTCGTCTGAGCCTTTAAACTGTCATAAGAAGGGCAGAACTCTCTCTCTCTCTCTCTCTCTCTCTCCAATCCATCCTCTGTTACAATACGGATAACAGCCTGTGTGGTCAGAGCAAAGCATTCGTCGACAATGTTTTTTTTTTAATGGGAAAAAACAAACCCGGAAAAAGAATTGGACTTTCTCGCTGTCGGTGTGTAGCTGTAGAGCTTTCACTAATCGGACAAAGAACAACAACTTGGCTACAAATCAAAGCAATGGCTCCTCCTCCTCGCGAGACTCTCCCTGGACTGATCCCTCTACATCATCATCATCATCACCATCGCCTCTTCTATTCATTTATCTACCGCCAGTTGTTTGTTGTTTTCTTCGACTGTTTGGCTAATCGCTAAGCTGGCTCCACTCATTCGTCTGTATGACTATTCAGCATTCATTTACTATAAAATCTCCATTACTCCAAGCCCGCGATTTGTTCGAGAAGAGCAATTTCTGTTCTTTCTAGATTGACAATGGACCCTTAAAAAATTCGCATATTTGTTCTAGATGTTCGGGGCTTTCTGAGTTTCACGTCTCCCTCTCAAGCGTAGAACGCGGCATCTGTTCTTGGTTCTGTCGTAGTTTCGTAAGCAACTCTCTCCCTCCTTTTCTCCATCGGGTCAGAGGGTCCACGACCAGAGTCTCCCTCGAGACAGTTGTAAAGTTGCATTCCTTGTTGTTTCCTGGAGAATAGAGATAGAGGGAAAGAAATAGAAAAAAGGCCTAACTTTCTGTTGATCTGTGCTGTTGTTTGTCGCAGTGTAAGCTCGATGGCATCGTTAGTTGCCAGTTTTCTTGTGTCGCCTTCGCTCATGCCTAACCCGGAGTCATTTAGGCCTCGGTGCCGTGTCCTAGCTAGGAGTGATTCCGGTGGAGCCGACCCTGTGGTCTCATCTCTCGAATCTGCTGCACTTAATGGCAACCCTCCTGCCCCTGCCCCAGTTGCGGAGAAGGAAGAAAGAAATTATGAATCCTTGATAGGAGGGAATGGATATTTGGGTCCGACGTATGAATCTGAGGATGAAAAGTTGGCTGCAAGGACAAAGGAGAAGAAGAGGGAGGGACACAGAAGGTTGGACGATTCCAAGGCTGTGGAGAGTTTGCAGGTTCTGTGGGATGATGGATATGGAAGTGCGAGCGTGAAGGATTATCTTGACGCATCGAAGGAGATGATCAAGCCCGATGGTGGCCCACCCCGATGGTTTTGCCCTGTTGAATGCGGTCAACCGTTGAAGGATTCTCCTGTTCTTTTGTTTTTGCCCGGTAATTTTGCATTCTCGCCTCTCCTTAGCATGTCGTGAGTTGGTTTCAAAAGTTGACGTGTAAACTGGCAAAACAGTATCATGTGGTTATCAGGCTTGTAGTTTTATGTTTATTGATTTTCAGAAGTGAATTTTATTTACCTGAGTATGTCATGAGGCCTGTTCGAGCTGTTTGTTTACAGATCCTGAAGCTCTTTCAGAACTAGAAACTATGAAAGATGGTTTACAGAGCTGTTCCTGTGCAGGTCTTGATGGCATGGGAATGGGCCTCATTTTGCACCATAGAGCACTTGGCAGGTTTATCATATCTTGTTGTTCCTATTCAATGAACTTTCATGTTCTTAAAAGAATTGCAGCTTAGTAGCCTATTTCAAGGCTTTTGTCAATGCTCAAGTGTTTATGATGACGATTGTGAACAGCTGAATCCAGATTGCTTGGTTTATTAACCAACCTGTGGTTCTAACGCTAAGACTTATTAACTTGTAGGGTCTTTGAGGTCCGATGCTTGCATATTCCTGTTCGAGACCGAACACCCTTTGAAGGTTCGGAACATTTTGAAGACTGTATCTATGTCTCATGTTGAATGATTGCTAGGACATGAGTCCATGCGTGTATCATGGGTGGATATTACCTGTGAGGTGTTTCTGATTTCGGTACTATGACTCATTTTCACTACAGAGCTTGTGAAAATAGTTGAGGAGACCGTTAGGCTTGGGCACGCTTCTTCTCCAAAGAAGCCCATTTACTTGGTTGGGGATTCCTTTGGGGGATGCCTTGCCCTTGCTGTTGCTGCTTGTAATCCTAAGACCGACCTGGTAGTTATACTTGTCAATCCCGGTTAGTTTCTCAGATTCTGCTTTTGTTCAAAAACTAAGTTGATTTATATCACTTACTATTAATATTCTGAAAAAAAAAATTATTTGCATCTTATATTTTAGCTACATCATTTGGCCGGTCACAGCTGCAACCACTGCTGCCTTTGTTGGAGGCATTGCCAGATGATCTCCACTTCACTGTTCCCTATCTCCTAAGCTCTGTCATGGGTAAGTTCTTGCCTGTAATCAAGCGCTTTTCAGTTGTTTTCATTTTCTGTTATTATGTAACACTTCAAATTCCATTTTATTCTCTTTCAGCTGGGCCTGAAGATTAAGATGTCAGCTTACTATCTATCATATTGAAATTCTTTTCATCGTTTTTTTGGGAAATATCAGGTGATCCCGTGAAGATGGCAATGGTCAATATAGATAATAAACTTACCCCAAGACTTCAAATTGAACAGTTATCGGGCAATCTCACTGCCTTGCTGCCCCGACTATCAGTAAGAAACATTGGATTTGTTTAGATTTCTCTGCTTTCTTTCTTCTTTTCTTATTTACTGTTAGCTTATTTTCAGTTCCTGATCCGTTAAATTTCTCAGGGACTAGCCGATATTATACCCAAAGGAACTCTTCTTTGGAAACTAAAGTTGCTTAAGTCAGCTGCTGCTTATGCTAATTCCCGGCTTCATGCTATTACAGCTGAAATTCTTGTGCTTGCTAGGTAATGCCGCTCCCTGTTATCTTTTACCACAATGTCCTCGTTACTGGTAGTGCTGGTTTTCTCGGTGCTTCTATTGCTTTTCACAAGCTTCTGATATCCCGACACATCTATGGTCAGTGGGAAGGATAACATGATTCCTAGTAAGGAAGAAGGTTTGCGGCTTGTAAAATCAATACAAAACTGCAGCGTTCGTCACTTTAAAGACAATGGGCATACTCTTTTAATGGTATGTTTTAATCCAGTACCTTTGCATGTTAAATAACCTATTTTGTCCTTTTCTTTGTGCTACATCCTAGTTCTTTGTTTGATAATACCTTTAATCTTTTATGGCAGGAGGAAGGCATTAACTTGTTGACGGTCATCAAAGGTACATGCACATATCGGCGATCAAGAAGACATGATCATGTCTCAGATTTCCTGCCTCCTAGCATGTCAGAATTCAAGACTGGATTCGAGCAAATAGTCTGGTAGTAATTCAACAGGACCCTGCTGCCGTGGTTTTCTTCTTGGATGCTCCATTAGACAATGCTAGATGTGGAAATTCTTATTGCCTAATATTACCCAACAAAAGTTTGATGCGATGCTAAGTTTGAAAGTAAATTGCAGGCCATTCCGTTATGCATTTAGTTCAGTACTCTACTCAACATTAGAAGATGGGACGATTGTGAGAGGCCTATCAGGGGTCCCATCAAAAGGTCCTGTGCTATTAGTTGGCTATCACATGTTATTGGGCTTCGAGCTTTTTTCTCTAGTCGAAGAGTTCCTACGAGAGAAGAACATTCTTGTTAGGGGAGTGGCCCATCCAGAGATATTCATGGGGAGGATGGAGAGCCCGACTTCAGAATTCTCACTGCCCGACTGGTTGAAAGTTTTCGGAGCTCTCCCTGTCACAGCAACTAACCTCTACAAATTGCTCTCCTCAAACTCTCATGCGCTGCTTTATCCTGGTGGTGCGCGCGAGGCTCTGCACTATAAGGTCTAATTGACTACTCCTTTTTTATTTTTTATTTTTACTATTAAGTGACTTGTTTCTCTAAAAATACGAAAGTACTGGTTAGGTTCATATAAAATTTGAGATAACAGGAAGTAGGATGAATCAGACAGAATGTTTTTTCAACATAAACCTTCTTCGGATAATTGCCATAGGCTCTTGTTTGTATAGGTTGTCAACATCCTTCCTAGTTTCTAACATTTGCAGGGAGAAGAGTATAAGTGTATATGGCCTGAACAACCTGAATTCGTTCGAATGGCTGCTCGATTTGGGGCCACCATTGTACCATTTGGAGCTGTTGGAGAGGACGATATGGTCGAAGTAAGCTTGCTTTCCTTCTTAGAGTTTTATTAGAAATGTATATATCTCGATTGACTCTGAGATGAAATGTGTCATCCCGAATTAGAAATTGCAGTGGACGTCTAATTTTTCTTGTGGTTGATGCTCCCTTACTATTTTAACTTGCAGTATGTTCTTGATTACAATGATATGATGAAGATCCCTTTCCTGAATGATTACATACGTGAATCAAGTCGGAGCACCAAAAGAGTGAGGTATTGATATTTCTCTCCATATCGTTAAACAGTGAACATACAACCATGTCTTCATCTATCAACCAAAGCCTTCATAACCTAACCTACCATCAATCCAGAAGAGATACTGGTTCTTAGGTCTTGTCGCCGGGCCAACCATTCATACTGGACTATTAGGGGAAATGGTTGAACGAGTTAGGTTTGGCGCAGTCAAATGTGCTAGCCGTGTCTCGTTCAGAATACTAGCCTTTGAGTGGTTCTGGAGAACTGGGAAAGTTTCTTCAAATTTCTTGTTCTTTTCCCTGCTTCAAAATCAAAATAAGGAAAAGGGTACACGGGGCTGCACTTCCAGAAAGAGATTTTAATAGATCTGGCATACACAGTTGAGCTAATGTCAGTTGACATGATACTCTACTTTGATCATAGGGAGAATAGGAGTGGGGAAGCAGCCAACGAGCAACTTTTCCTCCCCGGAATTTTGCCCAAAATTCCAGGACGGATGTACTATTTGTTCGGGAAGCCCATCCAGACCCGTGGAAGAGAGCAAATACTGAAGGACAGGGAGAAGGCTTCCGAGCTCTACTTGCATATAAAGTCTGAAGTCGAGAGTAGCATGGCCTACTTGCTCAAGAAGCGGGAGGAGGATCCCTACAGAAACATATTCGATAGGGTCATTTATCGGGTCCTCCATTCTCCAATGCGCGATATCCCAGGATTCAAGCCTGATCGATGGTAACCTGTTGAAGTTACAGACATTAACTTTGACAAAACAGTATATGTCTTGGAAACAACTAAACAAGCATTCACAGTGGAAATGCATATGTACAGGTTGTACATTGTACACCGTTGATTTCGGGAGGTTGAGATGGGTGGCTGCTTTCTCTCCCCTTAGCTTTCCAATTTTTCTCTTTCTCGCAGATTGCTATGGAACTTTCGATGTAGACCCCTAAAATGTGCTCCTGCGCAGAGAAAAAGATCATCTGCAGCACAGTGGACTGAGACCTGGGAATCGAATGGAATGGAATCATAGCACAGGACCCAACACCATATAATGAATCGTCTCCATTTCATTTTCATTCTATCGTATCCATTCCATTTCTATCCCATCACCCAAACATGACATATGGCTCTCAGGTTCAGATTACTCCGAATCCTTCCCGTTTCCCTTAAAATGTTACCAAGATCGTGATCCTTGGGGTGGCAGGACAAGATATTTCAATGGAGGAACTTTTCCTTAACAGGATAAAGATTATTCTTTCAATTATTTGTTCTTGGAATAAAGGGTTCTTTATTTTGTGAAAGGAATTCGGAATTTAACCGCAAAGAATCAGAGGAGAAGCATATCTTGGCAGCCAAGTGGAGTCTGACGATGAGCATCTATATAATGTCATACTACCATGATCTTCAACGAGTAAGGAAGAAGCATCTGATTGTTTCAGCCTTGAAGGAGAGATCTTCCTGACTCTACTTGACTGCCTTATGGCCGACTACCGATTCCCTCCCAGAAAACAGAACCCCTCCTTCCAGGTGTACCCGTGCAATGAGGAGTGGAGCCACTCTTCTGATCACTCCACCTACCCTGTTGGGATCATGGATTCTGCTGGAAGAAGGAGCTATGGCACAGCTTGGAGTCCTGGTCAGAAACCAGATGGATACCTTGTGCAGACGGAGAAGTATATTGTCTATCCACCGGCCTTCAGCAGATACGAATATCCTAGGAAGGCTGATCATTGGGGGAACTACAATGCCATTGAGGATGACCAATGGCACAGGTCTCCGCATAGCCCTCTCCATGAGCGCCCACCAGAGGTTGAGGAATTCCTCACCAAGGTCCAAACCGAGGCGAGCCGGCGCTGGGACTTTCCTCATCAAGTGTCAAGGAATTGGTCGCATATCCGTGATCCACCAGAACATGAGGACCGTTGCCCGGGAGACCAATATGTAGCGAGGCAGCCAATCCAGTTTAGTGTGCCACCTCCAGCCCGAGGAAACTGGGTCGAGAATCCCAACCCAGTAAGTTATGGCACATACCCCATTCCACCAGGGCATCAGCCGAGGGTTATTACGGAGCTGCCAACACCACCACCACCACCTCCGGCTTTGGGCCCTGGAAGTTGGGCTATCCCCAGCAGGTCAAACTCGAGCCGTCAACCAGGTCGAGATTCGATTCTCAGCCAGCCCATAAATGACATCGACGCGCTGGTGGGGTACCTGAAGGATGCAGTCAAGCTTTCTTCCAGCCACATGACTACTCAGCCCAACTATGACCAGTCCATCTCCTCCAAGCCGGTGCCAAAACCAGCATCACCTAAAAGAGATGCGCCACCGGAAATTTCCACTGTCGAAGGTGTGAAGCCACGGAATAACTCTAAACCATCAGCAGGGCCGGAGCCGAGCACAGCAGATGCAGTTTACACAGGCACTATGACTAGCAGGGAAGCAGCAAAGAGGTTTAATGGAGTTATAATGTGAGCGCTCATGTTATGAGCGATATCATTGACATATTTACGTATGAACTTTCTTCTTGTTTCCTTTTCTGCTTTCTTTTGTATATATAGCCGTATGTGAGATCTTCTGCTCAATGCATGTAACCTGCATAAACGTGTTCTTCTATGTATCTATGAGTGTGTGTGCATGTAAATATGTACAACTTTATTCAATGAGATCACAACAACGTGCTACATATTGATTTGACGTAGAACGATAAATTCAACCTACATATTTAACACTTGATTTCTGTTCACATCGAATTGTTCTTCTAAATTTCGCATCACAATGCAGTCGTGGAGTTGGCTGCCTCGAGTGCTAATAGAATGTGCCCTTCATCTCTTGGGTCCTCGCTCTCCACCTGAGGATATCAAATCAACTCCAAAGAGAAAAAGGCAGAGGTTACTTAAAGCGCTTCTGTAAAGATCTCAATGTCGGATTGTGACCCTGTACGTATGCCATAGTGATCCAACCTTTGAGACGCTGGTGATCCATGAAAAGGTATCCTGGTGAAAATTTCGTCAAATTCTTATGCCGTTAATGACTTCCTTTTGTGGTGAATATTTGATTGACAGAAAGAAAGAATTGGAAGCTGAGATCTTACAGGTAAGGGCTGTAACTGTGGTGTTGTTTGCAAAACCCTATAATGGCTAGAACTTCTGCTGTTACTGGATGCCAGCATTTGATTGTCTCACTTGTGCAGTAATTTAGAAATTTCAGTCGAAGGATGACAGCAGATGAAAATGGCCTTCAGTGATTCGGATGAGAAAAGAAGTCGACTCATGGTTCTCCCTTTCAGGATATCTTCTTGATACTGTCCTCTCTAAAATCTGGATTCCATTTTTCCAGATCTGGGAGACTTGATATGTCTAATGTGCATTGGCATCTGATATATCTTTTCCTTTTTCGTTGTGTTTGCTGGGGCAGGATGAAACAGGAGCATGTGAGAATTTGCTTCGAGAGAAGAGGACTGCCTGCAATGCAAGGCCAAAACCGAGAAACGAGCTCAGAAGAAAGCAGCCATTGCTGCTTGGTCTGCATAGGGAAAAAAGTATGTGTTTCTTATTTCACCCTTTTTTCCTTCCCTGTTTGTATCTTCCTTCTCCTCCTCCTCCTCCTCCTAGCAAGAAGGTCAACATTCGCAGGACGAAATGCACTGATCTTAAATTTTGCAGAGTTCCCTACAGCGGAGAATTGACTGCTCTTACCTTATGGAGTGACCCGACAATGTTCAGATTCCTCTAGCCCTTCATCTCCCGCATCAGAGTCTAAAGCCAATGAAGAGCAGGAACAAGTTGTCAATGCTCGGTTTTCTGGCAAATATCCAGCCATCTGTATCAAAAGGCCTGGATGGAAAATCAGCAAAGGAGCTGTCTTAGGCGGCAAGCTGGATCTGTTCCAATCTCAAGAAGCCTCTGGCCGATTTGATGCCAAAGCTGGGAATACCTGAAATGTTTCCACATCGCATGAAATTGACTATTGCGGCAGCATCAAGTAGTGGTGTTTTCCATGCACGCCATTTGGAAATACAGAACCGGATGCTGTTGCTGGAGAAGAGATCAATGTGCTTTCCAGCACGACGACTAGACTCCCTGCACATGACCCGATCTATCAATCGCGAGTTAGAGACAGGGGAGCCCATCGATGCTGCCGATACGACCCGACTCTGTTGGCACACGAGCCTTTCTACTCTAATTATTGCAGAGATTCCTCCTCGAGGAAGAGCTGTGGAGGCCATTCCAAGTACTGGAGGCCTTTTCTGCTCGTCAGCTCTCTCTAAATCTTGCTATTGATGAGACTTCACCGACTGAATTTCATTTCCCCTTTTTCCCCTGAAAATATTTTCTATTTTACAGCACAAATATTCGATAATTAGGTTTTTTTTTTTAAGTGATACAATTACCTACCATTTGATTACTGTTGAAAAGAGATCTAGAACCGGTTATAACATAAGAGAAATAAACTAAAATAAATACAAGGGAATTATAATATATATATATATTTTTTCCACATAGGAAGTTGATTTGATTAGCAAATTATGCTAATTTTATTAATTATTATCGGTTGATAATTGAAAATAGTCAAAGTTGCATCATTTCTATTCCCTCCCCTTTCCTCTCCTTTTTTTTCTCTTGTTCTCTCCTTTGATGACCTGGCCCGTCACTTTGATTGGCAACTATGATTACTAGGAAAAAAATTGATATTTATATTTGAGATTTCATTTAAAAAATTATAATAATGAAAATTTTATCTGTCAATATATTAATTAATAATTTGGATTCTATCATAGTTTTTCTATTTTTTTGATAATATAATATTGTTGTGTATCCTCTTATTACGATAGGCCAAGAGTAACATAACTTGGTTGGGATGGTTCGACATTTCTTTTCCTCGAGTAAGGTCTCGGTTTGAGACTCATAAACAAAAAGGATTTACGTCACGAGAGCTTTTAGGCTGATTTGGCTTGAATTTGGATCAGTTTAGACAAAAGAAAAAAAACGATAGGAAATAGAATGTCCGATTGTCTAAATCGATGTGTCAATATCGAGCCAATCCATCTCCATGAACCTTAATTTGACCGTCACAGTGCTTGTTCTAAGTACATTTTCGTGATTAATATCCATTCACATTCGGCACAGAAAAGTCTTTCTTGGGGTCAACAGTCGTGATAGTGTGGAGAATTGCAGTCGGTCATCAATCACGGAATAGCAAGAAAAACGGGAAAACAACCCCCAAAAAAATCAATATAAATAAATTAAAATAATTTAATATATCTTCTAATTAAGTAATATATTAAATTAAAATTTATTAATGAAAAAAATTATAATCCTAAAACATTCACATTCTATGCATAATTTTTAAAATCAAATTAGGCCGAGAATCGATATAGGCATAAATTTATAGATTGAACTGTATATTTAATAAATAATATTACTAATAAATTTACATAATATCATAATTTAAATATAATTTATAATAAAAACTAATATAATCATTATATTAAATAAAAATTTAATATAAAATATAAATATAATTATAGTAAAATAAAAAATATATTACAATAGATTATTATTATTTTTTAAAAATTAATATGGTCGGTTTTTTTATCGGTTCAATTAGGGAGCTGACCATTGAAAGTGCAATTGAGTTTTTTACAGGAACTAGACCAGGTGAGTAGCCGGTCATAGTTGAACTAGTCGAACCGGTATACTCGGTCCGATTTTTCAAATTATGATTCTATGAAATATATATATATATTAGTTATGATTTATTATGTTTGGGGAATAGACTGTGTATAAGAATAGAAATAATATTATTATTATTAAAAGCCAAAAGAAAAAGAAAAATGAGAAAAGAAAATTATAAAATGGACAAAAAGAAGGAATTTTTCCCCGTCTGTTAAGGAAATATAAATAAATATCTGATTGGGTAATTAATTATTATTGGTGGAAAAAAATAAATAGAGTGCGGTGATGTTTGACTTGCTAGAGCAAAGCAAACTCCAGGGGACAGCTTATAATTCGGAGTTAGCTGTGATCCACTCCTCTCATTTCTCCCCTCGTACCACAGGGTAACAGCCAGCTCTGTGACCTCGGACAGCACGGTACGAGGCTCCTCTGTTATTGCTCAGATGATTCATTCCCTGCTTCTATGAGATTGCATCTTGTGTTTGTTATCTTTCATTGGATTTTCTTGGTGGGTTGCTGATTTTGGGCTCCTGATTTTGGGCTCAAAATCTTCACCCCCCTTATTTTTTGGCTTTTCCAGATAGGAGACCAGTCAATCCCTGGTTGCAGACACGAGCTTCGATCGGTGAGCTGGATTGGTGAAGTGGGGTTTCCTCAGTGGGCACTTCCGGGACTTGTTGGTGCCCACATCTAGTGATTTTGGCAGATTCTTGTAGCGAGTCTTTGGTCGTACACATATAGAGACACATATACCTGTTAGAGCAAATGAGGGGCTTGTCTAATGTTGATCTGGGAAGGGTTTGACTGAGAGATATGAGAATTAGACAGTGGAAATGGGGTGTGTGCTTGGTAGAGGGTCGTCGCCTGACATAGCCTCCGAGTCTAAGAAAGAGGAGACTAACCCGAGGGTCGAGTCCAGTAAGAAGGAAGTTTCAGCTGCCAATGTAGAAACTAGTAGTAATAGCAAACTTGAAGAGGTTAAGGAAAGCGAGGCTGAAAAGGAGAAAGTCGAAGGTGACCACAAATCACGAGAGTCAAGGCGACGTTCGAGAAAAAATCCCAATCCCAAGCCGCTAAATGTGCCAAAGCAGTCCCGTGCAGAGCAGCTGGCCGCTGGGTGGCCCCCATGGCTCACCGAGATCTGTGGGGAGGCACTCAGAGGGTGGGTCCCCCAGCGAGCGAACACTTTTGAGAAGATCGATAAGGTTGGTGATAGTTTCCTCAAGCTGTTATAATTCACCTGTCTCAGATATTCTATCTTAGATGATCAAACAGCAGGTTTATCGCCAGGACAGGTTATGATTTTGAGCGTTGCTATACCTGTGTCTCTTCTGTTTCATTTTGAAGTTCTTTCTGTGTAGTTTTAAAACATGATGCCCAGCGTACACACTTTTACAAGCTTGTACATTCAATGGCATCAGTAAATGACTAGCATGGTTTTAAAAAAAAATAAAAATCTGTCACATGCAAGCTCTGGGGTTCAGATATGCAGATAGAACTTGGAAGAATTTGGCAGAATTGACAAGACAGATGCATAAGGTTATAGGTTCCCTCTAATCAAGATCAAGACCTGCACTGAGTCTCCGGAAGGTCTAAACTTGTGAAAAGTGTGTTAGCAACTTGTGTAGAGCACAGCTTATCCCTTGTGATAAGCTTCTTCCCTCCTTTTTTGGTCCTTTTACATTTATAACCAAGAACATGAATCTTCTCTATGTGCACTAACTGATTATTGATTCTATTTACCTTTGTTAGATTGGACAAGGGACATATAGTAACGTGTACAAGGCAAAGGACACATTGACGGGTAAAATTGTGGCACTGAAGAAGGTCCGGTTTGACAACATGGAGCCTGAAAAGTGTGAGGTTTATGGCCAGAGAGATACACATTTTGCGGCATTTGGACCATCCCAATGTAATAAAGCTGCTGGGTTTGGCAACTTCTAGAATGTCCTGCAGTTTGTACCTGGTTTTCGAGTACATGGTCCATGATTTGGCCGGACTTGCTGCAACCCCTGAAATCAAGTTCACCGAGCCACAGGTTTGTCTTTGTTACCTATCTTAAACATGTTAGGACTACCTGGAGGGAAGTCTGATGTATGGTATATCATCATCAGCTGTCATACTTTCAGATATTTCCACCTTTATGTATTGTCATTAGAAACTATTTAAACCAGTGATTTCTTAGCAAAACCTTCAGTTTACATGCATTTGAAAGCAGGTTAAACGTTACCTATATGTATGTTTCATTTTGTTTGGTTGAAATATGATCTTATCTTGCAAAGACACAATCTGTGTGGTTGGTTGTGGATCTGCTTTTAGTATCTTTCCTGTTAAAACTATCTCATAATTAGCAGAATTCTGGAAAAGGCAATAGACAGTATTTTGTGAATCAATCTTATCATTTTTCAGCGTGAGTTTCTGAAAGCTATGTCAATTTTTACTCTCTGTTGAAATAGTTTTACACAATTGCACTCTTTCACTTCATTCCAAAAGAAAAATATAGAAATAAATGGTTTCTATATGAAATCTCAATGTTCTTTCTGCTTTAGTTAAAAGACAGTTTTAGGGCTACTTTCATTTTTTTAGAAGTTTATCCCCGTTTCTTCTCTTAAATATGAGGATATCAGGATTGTTAGATTGCATTTTATGAGACACAAGGAATTACTGGAAGGTTTGATGATGGAATCATTAACCACACTGATTCATGGACCAGCAGCCTTTTCTAGTCCCATTGATCCCACTTGTGATAAACCGATAATGAAAGGAACACCAGCAGTTTAATGGATCTATTACCAGAATGTTTGTGGCAACAAAAATGGGCCACATATGCTTTTCTATATCTTTATAGTTCAGCATTTGGTACCTTTCAATTTTGCAGGTCAAATGCTACATGCACCAACTGCTGTGTGGGCTTGAGCACTGTCACAATCACCAAGTCCTTCATCGCGATATTAAAGGGTCAAATCTTCTTATTGATGATGAAGGAGTTCTCAAGATTGCTGATTTTGGGCTAGCTTCCTTCTTTGATGCAGACAAGAGGCAGAGAATGACCAGCCGTGTTGTGACCCTATGGTATCGGCCTCCTGAGCTTTTGCTTGGGGCTACTGAGTATGGAGTTGGTGTAGATCTTTGGAGTGCAGGTTGTATTTTAGCTGAATTATTGGCTGGGAAGCCTATCATGCCTGGTCGCAATGAGGTAAACATCTTATGTTTACTCGACAAAAGGAAAACTCGGAATCAAGTTTCCTTGACTTGATGTTAGATTGTTTAGTCTTTTTAGTGTGCATATGTTGTCAGGAGCATCTCCATATGTTTTTTGTGACCGGATAAATTAGCCCCTCAGAAGTAGCCCATATTTTTTCATTCTGCATGTTGTTGGTTCATCCATAAAGATTTTTCGGTTCTGCAAGCTTCAGGGAGAAATGTTTTTCTGCTTTCCTGAGTGAAAAGTTTGTTTTATTTCATATATGAATTTCATGCTTCCAATGAAAACAACATCCTCTAAAGTGCAGCCTCAAACCTACAAGATTCCTGTTTTTTGGAAAAGGAAATGGGAAAACTAGGACAGCTTCTGCGACCTTCTCTAGTTTAACTAAAGGTTGATGCTGGAATTTTGGTGAATTTATTTTCAATTGCATATTCCTTTATCCTGTGACTCAAGTCAGTATTTATGGTCCCTTTATTTCTTCAAGTAGATGAAGACCATCTACTGTTCATCTAATAATGTGTGTCATGTGTGCTGAAGTAAAGTGGAAGTTACCTAGAAGAAAGAGAAAACAAAGAACAGGCATACAAGTTATTCAGATTTGAAGCTGGAGCATGTTGTTGTACTTAATCATCATGAGAACTGGGATTCATCATAATGTTTATGAAACACACTCACACAATGACATTGAAGGGGAACTCCAACTGATCAGTGTATCTTTTTGCTGGTCAGATAGAGCAACTCCATAGGATATACAAGTTGTGTGGGTCACCTTCGGATGAGTACTGGAAGAAGTACAAGTTGCAAAATGCAACAGTCATAAAGCCTCGAGAACCCTACAGAAGACGCATCGGGGAAACCTTCAAGGACTTCCCACCTTCATCATTGCCTCTGATTGAAACCCTCCTTGCCATTGATCCAGCAGAGCGAGGGACGGCCACTGATGCGTTGCAGAGTGAAGTGAGTGCCTCCATGATATCTATTTCAAAATGAATTCATCAACATTTGCTTGATGTACTAGCATATCTTTCTATCTGTATATGTTGTTAGTAACTTTATCTCAGAAGAAGAAGATGGTCTTACTTTCTGCTTGTGTTCCCAATGCAGTTCTTCAAAACTGAACCCCTTGCTTGTGACCCATCGAGTCTCCCAAAGTATCCCCCAACTAAAGAAATGGATGCCCGAAATCGCGATGATGAAGCTCGAAGGTATTTTAAAAAGCCCAATTCTCTTATCTGATTCATTTGACTCAGTAGGGATTGTTGCTATATTCCTGACATAATCGGTTCATGCTGTATTGTCTTTCTTATTGACTTATCTCAGCCTCACTTTATCTAGAGTTCAGTACCCAGTCAGGAATCCTCCATTGCTCCATAGAACTAAGTGTCACCTATTTCTATGATTTGAAGGTCAAGAGCTGCCAATAAAGCTGCAGGAGAGGGTGTGAAGAAAAAACACCCTCGTGATCGACGTGTCAGAGCTTATCCCGCTCCAGAAGTCAATGCAGAGCATCCGCTTACTATTGATGTACATGCTAGAAACTTACTTCTTTGTTTTTCTTGTCGGCTCATTCAGAGTATTATATCCATGGCATTGGTGACGGCTGTTTCTAAATTTTCTGGATGTTTGATTGTCCTGAAGCAGAGGAGAATGATTTCCCATGGGAACGCAAAGAGCAAGAGCGAGAAGTTTCCTCCACCCCACGAGGATGGTGCTCTCGGCTTCACCCTGGGTGCCTCCCATCGTATTGATCCCACAGGTGTTCCTCTTGACATCCCATTCAGCTCCACTTCACTATCTTACTCGAAGGAGCTGACCCAGAATTGGTCGGGCCCACTGGTGGACCCTGGCGATTCTGGTGCCCCGAGGAGGAAGAAGCAAAGCAAAGTTAAAGCTCGAGAGCCTTCGAAGTTTTCAGTCGGAACCAGTAAACAGTGAGCCTCGGAGTCAGCTTTGGCTCAGCGTCATTTCGCTATCTGCACATGTTTTCTTCTGAAGAGGATTAATATTACCTTTGTCATGCAATTTTTTGCTCTGTTCGGACGGTCGGAAGGGCCTTTTTGCTGTAGAAAAAAAAAATTCTTTACTGGCTAAACATATAAAATTGATTCTTCTTTGTCATTCCATATGCCATTATACTGTTGAAGAACCTTCAGAGAAACACAGAATCTCATCTGTTTCTTCCTCCTGTCTGTGTTCTGCACTTTGCCTAGTAAAACTTCGTTGTCATTTCTTGAAACTTGACATCGGAAGCTTCGTAAACGAAATCATGGACTATCGAGCCAAACCTATCAATTTCAAATCTACAGTGTGACCCTTTAGGAGTTCACGGGGGATAGTATATCTATCACATTAGAAAATATTGAAAAAAATACGAGAAATGTAATAATTAACAAGTACTGCCTCTGATCATATGCCCAACCTACTACGAGCTGCTGAAAACTTGAACATATGGAATTCATAATTAACCTCTGTCGGCTCTTCTGGAATTGGACGTTTTCCAACTACCAAACGCTGGGCATGCTTCATCCTTGTCCCCTGGATACAGATGAGCCGTGCTAGTCTTCTATCAGTTAAAGTCGAGACATTACGTGGCTGGCATCTTCGACCGGGTACCCGAAACAAATCAAAAGCAGAAGCTCAATTGCCCCCTTTTCCCGAATCCATCTCTACTCTCGGTTAGTTTTGTTTCATGTAATGAAATGATTGGCCGAAGTCATTACCAACACGAGTTCGATTACAAAACAGAAAACATCATTGCACGATCGGAGCGACTATACCCTGACGTGTTGAAGCCATTGCATTGGATGAGAAGCGGAGTCATTGATCAGTGCATGACTTTTATACATCTATATTGTTTTGGGTATTGGAAAAGGGCTCATATGATAGCTCCAGTTAAACTCAATCCAGGTCCTGCCCAGTTCTAGGTGGTAAGTAACCTCTAACAGTAAACTCGTTGCACACATCACTTAGTTCTCGAATGATTACTCATTTACACATCAGAATCCCCTCCAGCTCCAGCTTTGCTCCCCTTGCAGCTAATCAAAGCTCGAACAACTATGAAAAGACACTCTTTTGAAGAATTCTCCGGAAAATTTCATCCCTATTAGGTGCCTTGATGGGTTATTCTATATATATATATATAAAGAGAGAGATGCTTGAGTTATAAATGCTCTGCAAAATTGATCAACTGACCACAGCAGGGGATGGAAATGGAATGGTAGGTCGAGGAGGTCGAAGAAGAAGAGCGCACGTGAACAGAACTCGTGTTTTCTTGCTCTGGGAGATTGTGAGGCTTATCTGTTTTCCCCGTCATTTCACTCTCTCTAATATATAAGCCCTCCATCTCTCCTTTCAACCTTCCCCCGACCCCTCCTCTCTCTCATTCCTTCTCTGTGTATAAAACAAAAAATCTCGAGCTTGTGAAGACTAAACCCATATTTGCATGTCTGAGTCTTCCTGGTGAAGGTCTGTAAGCTCTCTCTCCTACTTTCCGGTGAGAATACGAGTCGTCCCGAGCCCAAGTTGCTAGGTTGCATCGACCACAAAGTGCTTCCAGCAGATTTCAGAACCCCTCCATCGAAGGTAAAGCAACGATCAACATAGCTTACCAGCCACCGGTGCCATGTAAGAAGTTGTGTGTTTACACACGAGCTTCTACTGCCGGAGTTTGGCAGTGCAATGAGACTGCAGAGAGAATACAAGATCGTAGTTTGTGGTACAAAACTATAATGGTGGTTGCTTCTCTCGTCGGGTCTTGATTGTTTCTCGGGAACTATATGATACCAGGTTCGGCGGAAAATGGGACCGGCGGAACCTGGAGGTCAGCCAAGACGGAGCCAGCCACCGCCAGAAGGGCCACTCTATTTCGGTGGGTTGTGTAGCGCGATACGGTCCTGGTACGTAAGACGGCAGGCCGCATCCTTTCGTGTCCCATTTGTCAGTATACTCATTCTGCAGTGCGACAACAATGCATTCATGGGCTGAAGCCGCTGATCGTATAAATATGTTACAGATATCGGGGTGACATCGTTAATTTCCTGTTTTGGAACCATTGACAGCTTAAAACTCTTCTGCTGCTGCTGGTTGCTGGAGGACTGTTTGGAAGGGCCCCGCCACCGGGGCCTACGGCCGCCACCTCCATGAGCCCCTTCACGGCTTCTTCATAAGTCTGATTCACTGCACTTTCATCTTTCCTTTTTTCCTTTTTCCTTTGATTTATTAATTTACTTTGAACCCATCGATCCACTTGTGCTTCTGGTGTCCCTGTAGCTCATCATCTTCCCCGTGACGACACTGTGCAGGTAGTAATTGGGCTATTAAATTTCCCATGCTGTCATATCAACTTTGAAAGGATTCAAAAAAGGAAGAAAAGAGAAAATGTGTCGGCCAATTCATCCTCCCCGATCAGATGAAATCCTGAAATGAATTCGTTAATATTCATAAATGGACGATGCTCTCCTCTGGGTTCGATTTGAATAAGCCAATCTTATGATCTTCATGCAAGTTAGTGTTAGGACACATATTAATACCTTTCTTCTGTCATAATAATAATAATAATAATAATAAGATAAATTTAATATTTATTCTCCTTAAAGAAGATGTTAAGTTTAGGTCATGTAAAGGGACACGATTTATATTTGAAAAGTTTTACTTTTTAGTGAATTAAGTTGTCTTGAACTGTATTAGTCATAATCTAATATTTTCTTAATATTAATTGATTTATATCCGAGAAAAAATCATATATGTTCAACCAAAGACAATGGGAGGATCAGAATAAAAACTAGGATTTCCACTTTTAGATAGAGGGGAATAATAATAATAAATAAATAAATAAATAATGTATTATCTATTTAAGTTTGCCTTTATTCAGAGTTAGGTTTGGACAGGGGAAGATGGCAAAGCTGTCCCGAAAGGATTGCCTTCGGAGTCGGACCCACTTTCGGGACCGCAGAAACCAACCAGTCCAATTGTCGTTTTAATGAACATTTCTATGTGCTCGTATGAACTATGTGATGGATGGCGTGGTTGGTGAGGATCGGAACGGAGCATACCGCATGTCCAGCGACCATCTTGTGCACTGTCGATTTCTTTCGCTCTATTCCTGTATCTTCTTCGTACGAAGGAGAACAGATTCAGGCCCTCGATCCCAATGCAATCACCCTACCCGTGCATGTTTTATGGATCGCTTGACTTGCTGATGTAGTTACGGATTGCTGTCAATTGCGAGGCTGGAACTTGTCGGGTAAATGGGTCAGGCCAACTGGGCTTTCCCGTGAATCCCCGTGACCGGTTGCATCAGCAGGCAGTTGAAATCAGAAAGCAATCCATGGAAACACGACGTACTTGCCTGGCCCCCACGAATAGAGAACCTTTGAAGATTAGGTTGAAGGAGGCGGAAAGATTAGAGAGAGCACATGGCATCGGACTTGTCGTCTGTTCCACTCAGTCAATCATTGGCTTTGGCTCCTCTTCTATGCAAAGATGATTAACTTCAATCCTCTATATATATATATATATATATATAAAATGCGAGGACTTTATCGACGCGGACTACTGCTAGTCTCAATTCGCATAATCCAGCTTCCGTGAACTTGAGAGAGAGAGAGAGAGAGATGCCGGGCTGGGAACCGCCGGTGGGAGGGCCTCCCGGGCCTCCAGGGCCATGCGGATGCATAGGCTTTTGCTGCAACCAGATATCATCTTGGTGAGTACTCAGTCATCGTTCCTCCTTCAGAAAGGCATAAATTCTACCGAATCACTGATAGTTTCCATTACTCACACCGATTTCATCGATCTTGTATGAAATTATAATCACAAAAAAATAAAATCATTTGGATTTCTTGAATTATTTGAGCCATTCTAGTGAATTAAAATTTTATTTTTTGGGTCTAATATCTACTTAAATGGCAGCTTTTACTTCCTCTGCTGCTGCGGCATCTTCGAGAGCTGCTGCGGGCCGATATTCGGCGGTCCGCCTGGCCCTTTTGGCGGCCCACCCGGGCCTCCCGGAGGGCCACCACCGGGCGGACCCCCCGGCGGGCCGGGGTTCTGATCCTTCTGTACTCCTTGGACTCGTACTTCTGATTTGGGGTCGGGATTGCATAGAGGTACGCGGTGTGTATTGGTTTATGTAGAGCGTGTGATGTGAATTCTTGTCTTCCTGCTGCGAGCATTGTGTGGGTTCAATTGATATCATCATGTACAATCAAGTCATGCAATTATGCGCATAACCGATGATTAAGTTTTGAATGAGTCCCTGGTGTCCTCCGTGCTTCATCGTCGTCCCCACGACACCTCGGCCTGAAACCAAAAGGCAAGAGAGGGAATACTGTTTACATTTTCCGGAATTTCCTGCTGGGAAACTGGCCGAACTCACTCAGACAATTGATGATGTATGTGTTCGAGTCCTTCACATCCACACCACAAATTTCCTGGGGAGAAATTGGCCGAGCCTGAGTGGGACATGTGAGATCGCGATGATTCAACATGTTCACACTTACATATTCACATTATATGATTGATACTCACCGAAAATTTAATCATCATATCCACAGCTTGTAAGTACAATGTTTGCAGCACCCACAGAAGCAAAAGCCTGAAGCATAATCAGGGAAGAAAGAGAACTAATGGCCATCGTTTATCTATCGCCTTCACCTTCCACGACCCACGAGCCGATCTGGACCATGGAGGAGGAATGTAGGATTTTCATTACCTAACTTCGTGACTACCAACAAAGAAAATCTGCGTAGCGTGTAGTGATTTGATAGGAGCACTCTTCTCTACTGTGAAAGGTATCCGAAGGTCAAGCTGATCAGAGCCACCATAACGACTAACAGGAGAGGAAACCCATCGTGAACTGTTGTCGTGCCATTCCTGCTCCTCAGCAATGCCTGCCAGGCAACAGTACAGCAAATTATCATATATGTATTTGCGCGGCAGCCAAAGGCATTAACTAGCAAGGGAAAACAGTCGCAAGTCCAAGTCAATAAGATGAACAAGAAGAAAGCTTGTTCCAGGATAACCGAAGGAGCCATCAGCTTTGGCAGTCCTGAAAATTAAAAGTTCAACTGCATAGTAGATAACTGAAAGGGATTTACCAATTCTTCCTTCAGTCTATCTCTCGCTCGAGCACTCAGTTTCCTCTCCTCTGTGAGATTTGAAATAGTTGCTTCAGCCTGCATCAGCTATTAAAATATGAATAAGTACAGTACAGCCAGTCCAAGAGGGACGCTATGCCAACATCCATAACGAAGAGCCAGAACTGAGTATACAAGCCTTACTAAATGAGAGATGGACTTCATTTACTGGTATACCATTATAGATAAGTTTCTAATAAGAAAATAACCAAGTACTGCTGCTGCTTCTAAATAAAAAGGGGACCAAAAAAACAGATAGTTCCCATCTTGTAGATTACTATATTAGAGTTATTAACCACAATATTCTTAAGAGTCAAAAAGTTGAATGCGAGAGGTTCGTTCTTCTTTTTCCGTTTTTTTTTTAAACCGATGAAGAGGCAAAGAGTGAAAAGGAAAGGAATTCGTACACTCACCTTGCCTAGTTTTGACTCAAGTTCACTCATCTTCATCTTTATCTCTGCAATGCCTTTAACTAGATTCATTGTCTCTGCCGTGTCTTCAACTAGATTCCTTTCCTCCACGTCATCTTTAATGCACAAGTTGATATCCTTCAGATATGGCTCCACACCATTTGCATCCTTCATTATGACAACCCCCTTGGCTGACTTAATTTTCACATCTTTTGTTGGGCATTCCTCATCATTTACCAATTTGGATGGGTAAACAGCCTCTGCAACCTAATGGATAGGAAATGGGAGAATGTAAACATATCGGCAGGGGAGAAGGATAAATGCAAAGAAACAACAAAGCTTAAAAGCCTCAATTTTCTCACATGATTTCCTAATTCACCGAGACTTCAAATAGCCAGGAAGGTGAACAATCAATATATGTATCCTCATAGATCTGATGGTGTAAATAAAGGAGAAAAAACCAATGTGGACGGACTTTTATTTCACTTACCACAGGTTCTGGTTTGACGATGTCAACTTCAAACAGTCCATGATGATTATTCAGAGGTTGAGGTTCAATTATTCCCTGCTTCAATGCTCCATTGATTGGTGAAAGAACTGGCGACTCGGGTGGGCTAATCAGGGAAACCCCCAGCTTGTTCTCTTCTAAAATCTTTCCTTCCTCTTTGGAGAACTGCCCTGGAAGAAACCGATGAGGAACCAATGCAAAAAAAGGGAAGAAACACAACAAGAGTAAGTACCAACCAGTTCAGGCGTAATGTCTTCATCAACTGTACCAGCAGGAACCACTGTGCTTTGGATCAAGAACTTGTCTTTGCACATCATATCAGGTGGCACAGAATGTTGAGCTTGCATGGTAACTGCAATTGAACATACGTTAACACAGTAGTAAGCTCCAGAATCGATTATGATACAATTTTCAATCATATCTTCAACCTTTTTCAAGGTTAGTTTGCCAGTCAACAAAGTAAAAATCTGAAAAACTACTCAACCCAAAGGTTCAATGTCTTGTGAATACTAGGTGCCCTGTTACTATTACATTGGCTGACCCAAGGAACAGTCCTGAATATGCAAAGAGGAAATATATAGATGCATGCTAACAAATTAAAAAGAAAAAGAAAAACACCATCAATGCATCCCCTCTATGATTTATATGTGTCAGCAGAGCATGACTCTGAAAGAGAATCTCCCCCAACAGAAGATCAAGTAACAATTATTTATCACCTCATACAGCCTTTAGGTTCCTGAAGATTTCAGAAATAAGCGATCAATGGGAAACTAAATAGATGAAGGGACTGCTCCAAGTTCCATCCCGATCCTCAACCAGCTTTCTATCTAATGGACAAATAAGAGATAGTGGGCAGTGAATGCATTTGAAAAGTAGTAAACGAATGGCTTACCAGTGAATTCACATGTGCATTTGGGCATGACAATGCCAACATTCGGTCGAACACAGTATTTCCTTGGAGAAGTTGTTTTAACCTGTCAGATAAATAAATAAGTCAAAGAATTACATGAATGCATGGCATCCATCCACAACTCTCTGTCAAGAAAAACGCCCTAGAAGCTAAACCAAAATCTTGGATACCTTAAATGCAACATGCTGCTGAGTCTTATTCACAAGCTTAATAGAGCAACAGCTTTGCTTCTTCAGCTCAACTGAAATGAAAACAAAGATATACCATGATATTAATGTACATAAGCATTTCATTTGGAACTTCTACCCTATAAAACACAAGAATGTATCAACTAAGACCATTCTCTCATAATTCATAAATCACAATATAGGATAAGTGCATAGCTATGTTCTGTCAGAGATAATAATAATGGACTTACATACAAATTTCAGCTCCCGTGGTTTAATTTCCAAAAGTTGGGTTCCCATTTGTGCGTCCTCTTAAGATGCAAATTTGAACCTCAGCATGAAATATTGGACGTCACCAGGAAATGCCCAAATTAATATATCCTGTAAGAGAAATTTTGACTTAAAAATCCTAAAACATCCAATAAATTCAGTAATGGCCCCTCCAGAGGCACCAAGTTTTTTCTCTGCACAGTCACTTAGCTGCATATATAATCACTACCTTCATTTACTGGAAAACCATTTGAGACCGCAAGGGTCGACCTGGCAGTTATCATCATGAATGAAATGATTGAAAGAATATATTTTGATCTTTTTGAGAGCTCCAAACTCGTGAGATTACTATAAGGATAACCCAAAAGTAGTGCAACTTTGTATAATTAGATCACAAAAGATGTCTGTGGCCCAAAAAAACCACCTGTCCAAACAATGGCCAACGGTAATAATGATCTCAGAAAAAGATTTGGAGGCTGATCTAATTTCGGATCTGATCGGTCAAACATTAGCTGCCAACTCAAGCAAAGGCCCTACCATCAAGAATGAGTTGTTGCGTGATTGGTACAGAACAGGGACTCATCGTCGGAAGCTTTCATATCACAGTTTTACGACTATTTGGGGAAAAAAAAGGACGAAATTTCCAGGTAAAAAAAGGGGACGAACAGTGATAAGATAACTCAGCTCTGATTCAGCTCCATTGATTCTCATGGGCAATCCATATGTCGGAAGGAATTCAAAAGGAGTCAACGTTGTCGAATAAACTCCATCACCCCCTTACTCCGACACACCGTTCGACTCATACAGCTAGAGGTCACAAATCAAAACAAGCGACGTCGCCTCGGCGTCGACGCCTCAGCTGGTAAGTCCAAAACGGACACAGGCACCGAGTATTGACTAGAGAGGTCTTTAGCTCTAGAAACACCCGCGAGACGGGGAACAGACTCAGCTCCGATCTCGCCGCTCTGACACCTCAAAGAACAATTATGAAGCTCGCTTCCATCGCTTTCAAACCCCACTCCGGCGACTTCAGCTACCAATCGCGATCAAAGGAGTAACGCCAAAGCAGTAATCAGGAGAGAGAGGGAGCAAGTGCACGTTGAAAATGGAATGGAAACTCACTCGAATTTGCTGCCAGCAGCTGATGGAGTGTGAGTTGGGAAGAGGCGGCGGATTTGATGCTGGGCGGAGTCTGCTCGAGACTGCCAGCTTCACGAAGCTGCTGACGTCAAGGAGTTGGCTGAATCGGCCATTAGCCGGATCACCGAGCAATTCCGGTCCTTCCGACTGAGCAGAGAGAGGGAGGGGGATGGAGGGTGTTGGTGACTGGAGCCTGGACTCCCGAAGCAATGCAGAAGAAGAAGAGGAGGCAGACAATTCCACTTTAAAATGTAAAAATTAAGCTTGAAATTAGGATTTTAACCATCAATTATTCTCTCAAAAATAAGATTTTTTTAAAAATATAATGATACCGCTATTTATCCCATTTATTTTACTATTTCTTATAACTTATACACCTATTATGTAATAAAAAAAACTTTTTAGCAATATTGACTTATTTTTCTTGATGGTTTTATTATTAAAATATCAATATTATATTGTAAAACTGGAAAAAATTTTAAAATGAAATTTTTTTATTAAAGTATGGAACACAGTTTTTAAAATCAAATTAGACCGAGAACTGGTGTAAGCATGGTTTCATGGATTCATGGGTCGAATCGGAAGTTCAATGAGTTGAACCGCATATTTAATAAATAATATCAATAATATAATTTTATTAATAAATTTACATAATATCATAATTTGAATATAATCTATAACAAAATAATTAATATAACAATTATATTAAACAAAAATTTAACATAAAATATAAATAAAATAAAATAAAATAAATACAATATAATAAGTTTTTATTTTTTTAATTTTAAATTAGTTGATTTTTTCACCGGTTCAATTGAATTCACCGATCAAACTAGAAACCGGCTGGTTCAATTGGAATTGACCTTATTGAAAGTGCAATTGGATCTTTTATAGAAACTGAATCGGGTAAGTGGCCGGTTCTTAATTGAACCTGTTGAACCGACCAGCTCAGTCCGGTTTTTAAACTATGGTATGGAATAATATGAATCTAGATATTATTAGACTCTCTTTCCTTCTTTTTATCGGGCATGGACTAGTCTTCTTCTTCTTCTTCTTCTTCTTCTTCTTCTTCTTCTTCTTCCTCTGTTGTGATTTTGGTCAACCGAGAAGCTCCTTACGATGCGGTGGATTTCCGTTGGTTTTGGTGTTTATGCTCTGTTGCTCCTCTGAGGCTGGATCGTGCTGTGTCTCTTCGGCTCTGGACAGTACTGGATGACTGCGATCAGCGATGAGAATTTAGCTTTGGAACGTGGATTTTTTCCCTGCTTTTCTTCGAGCTCTGCTTGGATACTTTTGCGCGGGACCGACTGTTACTAGTGGATGAATGAATTGGACATCCTAATTGACAATTGCATGCTTGAGTAAGTGACTTGCGTGAATGCTGAAAGCGTCACAGTCATGTAGATTAATGGAAATGTGTATTCACAACTGGGCGGTTATCCCAGGTCTGGAAATTTCCTTTTGGCGCATTCCTAGCTTGCGATACCCTTTCGAAGTTGACAAATGAAATCGGATTCCTTCTCTTTCTTCTCTTCACGTTGCTGTAACTGATGTGACAAGATCAGCCTCTGATTTTGCTTTCTCATGTACACGCCATCACATCACATGGAAAGGATGGTGAAGGCTGTCGCAGTTCTTCGGCGGTAGTGGGGGGGTGTTGGTGGAGCTGTCTTCTTCACACAGGAAGGAGATGGTAATTCAGTCATTCTGTCGGAAGAACGATAATAATCTCTCTGTCTCTGTTTTGGCGTTGGATTGATCATTATCCCTTTCTTTCCATTGCCTTGCAGGACCTACCACAGTGACAAATGCTGGTGATCCGGGGACCTGTGGTGGTTGGTGGTGATGGATGGCATGGTTCTAATCTCTGCCCTGACGCCAGTCATTTAGAATTCATCTTCTTTTGTGATCTTATAGAGCCGTTCGGTTTTCCTTTTGCACTAGTCTCTCATCTTTGTATCTGCCCAGGCACAGCGAACTTCACTGCCGTCATCGAAAATCAGGTTCTTCATACGCATAAAGCACACACATCATCAGTTCCCGAGAAGGTGACATCTCACCTCCCTTTGTCTGCGACAATGGCGGAAACCTCTTCGATGCTTCCTACGTTGCTGGTTGCTGCTCTCCGACACACTCCTTTGTGCATGCTCCTCCTACATATATCCTTGTCATCGCATCCGACAACTCTCGGTCTCCATCTATCATTAGCCTCGTCGGTGGGTCGATTAACTGCTTCTCTCGTCTGATGACCTTTGGCGATCCTGCGGGTAATTTTGGCCCGATGGTCGGAGCTGAGGCGAGAGATGACCCGGACGCCTCTACAGAGAAGGCGAAGCTGGTGCGGTGCGTCCGAGCTACCGACTGCGTCAAGCAGTGCCGTGGCTGTACGTACGGTGAGCAAATGCACGGTGGGCCTCTGTGCATGCGGGGAGCAAGATGTGACACGACGAACGATTTCAGATCGAGATGCTGTTGCTTCGATCGATACACCGTAGCTAGAAACTTGCAGAATAATCCTTGGCTCGATATATCAAGTCAGCGACATGAAACTGTCGTTGATGTCCAAACACTTTTTTTTTTCATGCCCAAAAAATTAAATGAAATGAAATGCAGTTCTTATCTAATTTAATAGCACGAAATCTCGACACGTATATATCATCGGGCAAAAGAGACAGGGTATACTAACCGATCCAACGCGAAACATTACCATCTATTGTATGGTTGACAAGCCACGGAGAAAAGCAGCTGATATTTGCTGTCGCATAGAGAGAGAAGCCATTTCGATTTGTTCATTCTAATTCCTTCTTTAGGGTTTCATGAATGAGCGCTAGAAATCCACCGTGAGCGTAGTAGAGTGGTTCGGCACTCATCATTCCAATGGAAGGACTCGAGTTCGAGTCCCACATACGGCGGGGAGCTTTCAACCCCTTAAATGGGTCAACCCGGGGTGATCCAAATTAGTCGGCGGTTTATACCACAAAAGAATGAGCACTAGAAGGATAGTTTTCTCTCTCTGTTGATCTTGACACGTAAACCGTCCTCAACCGATCGAACTACCGAGCTCCATACAGTCCAATTGGACCGCACGGTTATACTTAGTTAGCAAACCACAACTCCGTCCTAACCTGTCGGTGGCTCCACTCTACTCCTGTCCGATCCGTCTTCCCGGTCAGCATGACATGCCCATCTCTAACACAGCCCTTATAAATACTCTATACATAGAAGATAATGTAAGTTCTTTCTAAATACTAAAAAGGAATTCCATCGATTCACTTAGAATCATCTCTATTCTATTTATTAACTTAACAATCGGAGGGCTTTCCTAGGTAATCCTACCCAGTTTAGGCTTATTTTGCCGGTCCACCAGCGACACTCAAGATTTGGCAGAACCATCAGCCCCCTTTCATCCAGGCAAGTCTACCCATCGGACCAGAGCTACATCAGTTCCCATCATATCTTCAAGGAAACGATACGAGAAGGGGACGAGAATGTAACAAACTGTAAAGAATTGAAAGTAGAGAGAGGGACTGCATCGTAATAAAAGCTACGGTAGGGGGGTGTGTGGGGAGAGCCCAGTAAATTACTGCTCAACAGGTCGTTAGTCGTTAGCGGCAGTTAGGTACAACAGATTTGTATGTAGCTAAGCGTAACTATACTAACAATATCATAAATAACATCCTTTTTATTTTAGAAATTAATATTCATATATAATGTGTATATAGATATAACAAATTGATTAAGTTAAAAATCAAAATAGATTTTATTGTAAAATCATAAACACCCAAAAATCGTAAAATCTAATAAAAAATTCTTAAAGTATTAAATATCAATAAAATTTTGTATTCCAAAATTATTAGAGTGATAAAAAATTTCAATTATATTTGAAATTAACAAGTTAAAAAAAAGAATATGATAAGAGAAAAAATATAAAAATATATAATAAGCATCAAATTTATAATATTTATATTACTAATATTTCGAATTAAAGCCATATTAGGGTCACGAAAAAATTTTGAGATGCAATGGCGGGGAGCGAAAATGGCGGGGGTGTGTGAGATGAAAACAATGGAAGCCTAATAGCTTTCCCATCTGCGCTCAAGCGGTGATCTGTAAAGAAGAGAGCAACATGAACCACAAGAGAGCTCTCTCTCCCCATGAAGACGATGATGACGCCTTCCTCTCAGCGGTAGCGGCCGCCGCGGAGGCCCACGCCCTCTCCAACTCCAAGCGCTGCAAGTCCACCTCCTCTGCTGCCGGCGCAACTCCCCAGGAAAGGAAGCCGCAGCCTCAGGAGGGAGCATACCTCGCTGCTCTCCGGGCAGATGACGCTCCTCGCCCGTGGCAGCAGCAGCAGGGGAAGAATTTCATCTCCCTCCCGAGCAGAGTCAAGGTCGTAGCGGCAGATGCCGGTGTTGGCGGCGATCAGCTAGGGTTTGGTGGCGATGGCGCGTGCTTCAAGTGCGGGAAAGCGGGCCACTGGGCGAGGGATTGTGACTCTGGTGGGGCTCCCGGAGGAGGAGCAATCGCTCTATCTCGGCCGTCCGAGCCGGAGAAGGCTTGTCCTTGTGGAATGGGCAACTGCGTCGTTCTCACGGCTAATACAGAGAAGAATAGGGGCCGCACGTTCTACAAATGCCCTCTCAGAGAGGTAATGTCTGCTGATTTTATTTTCTTGTTTCATTCGCCATTTATCGTTATTGATTACTGAAATACACTAGATGCTCGGCTAGGGTTGGTATCTTCACAATGAGAACTGATTCTGTCGGTTCTGACGGGCAAGCTCATTCTTCATAAATGTGTTTTTGGGAAGATATGATCGGATATAAATGGCTTTTAAGAATTGCATGTTGTAGATGGTCTGATGCAACTATATTGAACCTGAGCTCACACTACGGCCCAAAAACTCATAGGAAACTCGGACTCTGGTTTGGCAAGCAACCCTTTCCTATGCTGAACATGAAGTCAACAAAATTTCAAAGTCTTAGTCAAGCTTCAGATCTTAATGCTAGACAGTCAGCTCGAACCTGTTGTAGACAGTTGAATTGTAGAACCGTTACTGTACTGCAAGCGAGGACTGAATGGTCTTATATAATCGCATGTCAGCAATCTTACTAAAATAAAAATTATCAACTGGTGCAACTATCCTCTCCATCGAGAGCCCTCCAAATCAACTCCAGCCCAATTCTTTATGTCGGGTGATACATAACATTGAGATAATATTTTCTCAGTCAGGATAAGTAAAATCCTTGTTTAAATTGGCATTGGAAGGCCATGCAGGAGAACACCAAGATTAAAATTTTGTCCTTGTTCCTGTTATTTATACATTTTAGTGCGTTTTACTTAATGGGTGCAATGTTCATTTCATGCAGGAAAATGGGGGATGTGGTTTCTTTCAGTGGTGTGATTCTGGTGCTTCTGGAATGACCAGTACAACCACTACAGGCTACAACAGCAACTTCACTTCTTCATTTCCAAATCTTTCTTGTCCATGTGGTGCCGGACCTTGTTTGATTTTGACAGCAAAAACGGGGAGCAATGCTGGTCAGCAGTTCTACCATTGTCCTGCCAGCCAGGTATATGTCAGCTAGCTGGATGATATTTCTCTATCTTGTGCTCTAGAAACAAAATTTTCATCAGGCTATAGTTGATTGTGAATAATTTATTAAAAATCTGCTGAAGTATGCACACTTCATTTAAAGGGCAGCAACATCATCAGTCACTGACTTTGCAGGATTGAACTAGATTAACCATCAAGAATGCAATGTTCACTCAGTGTTGTTATTAGGTGCATCTGCTTTAATAGTCTAGAACATTTACTAGTCAGTCTGACCATTAAGAGCTCTTGTTCTTGCAGAAACTTTCATTTGCACTATAAGATTTAGGCATTCATTTTCATATGGTTCTTGCAATGAGTGCCTCTCAGATATAATTGGAGCATGTGGTAAAAGTACTGTTCTTTGGGGCTTATTGTTCTTGTTGTTGCAGCCAAGTTCCTGTGGCTTCTTCAAGTGGTGCAATGACCAGACAGCTGTTGTTGCTGTTCTTCCATCAAGTGCAAATAAGGGCTATAGCAGCAATATCAACAACACAAATCTCAGAAGCTACGGTGCAAAAGGTGGTTCATCCTGCTTCAAATGTGGCAAGGAAGGGCATTGGGCAAAAGATTGTCCATCCTCGGCTGATTCTTCTTCCGGTCCAGTTAGAAACCCATCCTCAACAGGTTCTTGCTACAAGTGCGGGAACCCTGGCCACTGGGCAAGAGACTGCCCTAATACTAATGGCAGGCACTGAAGGAGGCCGGACTTCTAGACAGCATAAGAACCGACTTGATATTTGGGTCTGTCCTAAGGCCGCCATGTTGTTTCTTCTGTCTTGTCTCTACAGACATATATTAAGCTTGCTCGGGGGATTGGAATCTGTAGGCAGCATTAAGGTTGTATATAGGAATGACCCTGTCTTGTCTCTACGGACAGCATAAGAACCGACTTTAATTCATTTCAATCCACTGAGGGTAAACTCGAGATCTTTTCCAGTACAAGGTGAATTGACATTCGTGGACTTGGCTGATCGACGAGTGGTAACATCCATTTTCCGATCACCGGAAAATTAAGTAAATCATACATTTGCTTGTTGGCAGTGCCTCTTTCTCGTGCATGACTTCAAAGTCGGCCTGCCCTGGACGTCACCAACAAATGTCGGCTAAAGGTGGCTGGCTTTTTAAAATATTTCCTCTTGATATGCTATGGGAAACAAAACAGAGACCCTATATATATATATATACACACACACTGAAGTTAATGCATTCGGATTCCCTTCCCCCCGTTCAGTTTTGAACCTCAACAATCGCAGAGATTGCGAGTACTGCAATGGGGGATCACAAGTGCACTGCGCCAAGGGACTCAGTCTTATGATCAGTGGGTGATGAGTAGAGGGCTTAACTGCCCATAACCAAATCTGTTGTGATGAGCAGTTAACTGTAGGAAACAACCTTAACTGTCCATAACCAATTCTGTTAATATGTTGTAACAATACCTAGAGCCTTGTATAAATACATGTACTGAGATTTAGAGCAATAGAAGAAAATTTTGGCCTTCATTCTTCTCTCTATTTCTTCTATCAGCACTTCATGGTTGCTCTGTGACTGCCCGATTTAAGCTTCAAGCTATAACTGTAACATGGTATCAGAGCAGCAGCATAGAGCAGATGGCGTCGAGAAGGACAAGCTGCAGTGAAGAAGAGCTGCAGCAAGCTGCAGTAGTGAAGACGAGCTGCAACAAGCTGCAGCAATGAAGACAAGCTGCAGTTCTGCAGTGAAGAAGAGCTGCAGCAAGCCGCAGTAGTGAAGACGAGCTGCAGCAAGCTGCAGCAGTGAAGACAAGCTGCAGTTCTCCAAAACTGAAACCCTTTCGTGCCTCTTCTTTTAGAACACCACTCTAGGTGCAATCTCCATCAGGAATGGCACGAGGCAATCATCCACAACTTCAGAATCCACATGCTCCACCTCCAGCAAATCGATTTCAGGTTTTGGCTCAAGAGGACCTTGTGGCACAGTCGGACAACATACACAGCCCATTCTTTCTTCAAAATGGCGATCATCCAGGTCTCGTATTGGTCTCACACACCCTTACGGGACCAAATTACTTCTCGTGGAGTAGAGCAATGCGAGTCGCACTCACAGCTAAGAATAAATTTGGATTCGTGGATGGAACCATACCGCAACCTCTTGAGGAGGATCCGGCATTCAAAGTCTAGTATAGGTGCAACAGCATGGTGGTTTCCTGGATCATTAATTCAGTGTCCAAGGAAATCGCAGAAAGCTTAATGTCACTGGAAACAGCTCAAGCTATTTGGTTGGATTTAAAGGATCAATTTCATCAAAGCAATGGACCTAGAATTTTCCAATTGAAGCAGAGTCTGAATTCATTATCACAAGGCTCGATGGATGTCAGCACATACTTTACTCGCATCAAAATCCTTCAAGACGAATTGAAGACCTACCAGCAAGGAGTGGATTATCAACAACTAGAAGCTGTAATGCAATTCCTAATGGGTTTGAATGAATCATTTGCAGGTGTCCGTACCCAAATCCTAATGATGGAACCCTTGCCTCCCCTATCCAAAGTGTTCGGCCTAGTAATGCAAGAAGAGAGACGAAGAACTATAGGTAGCAGCTCGGCTTCTACAGATTCAATGGCCTTCGCGGTGAACGCATCGTCATTTGCAGCTAGCTCACGATCTACCGCAGCTATTGCGAATATAGGAAGAGGATGACGTGAACGACCTGTTTGTACTCACTGTGGCATGGTCGGCCATCGGGTCGACAAGTGCTACAAACTTCACGGTTATCCTCCAGGTTACCAAGCTCGAGCCCGCTCATCACCTGTGCGTAAGGTACAACTTGATGAATTTCACCAGCAACTAGTCACAAATGTTGTTGCGATGAACCACATAGAACCATTCTCCACTGAACAAATGCAACAGATGATTGCTTATTTGAGCACTCAAATCAATCAGCAACAAAATGTGCCATCCGCCTCAAGGACCATGGAGTCTTCTACACCACTGATCCCTCATGTCTCCACCATCCCACAGACAAACAGCTCAATGACTAACATAAACCCAAACGGTAAATTCTGTCTCACTTCATTTTCAAGGATGAAACATCACACTTGTCCGATTTGGGTACTTGACACGGGTGCAACTCACCATGTGTGTTGCACCTTGTCATTGTTCACATCTTCACAACCAGTTAGCTCTGTCAATCTAACTTTGCCTACAGGTTCATCAGTTAAGGTTTCTCGTATTGGCACTGTTCATTCAGCCCCTCGGCTAACATTGCACAATGTACTTTATGTACCATCCTTTAAATTCAACCTTATCAGTATTGGTTCAATGATCTCTACTAATCATTGTCGCATCATTTTTGATACTAACTCTTGCATTATACAGGACCAATCTCAGGACTCGATGATTGGGAGGGGTAGCAGACATGGGAACCTCTACATTCTTAATTCATCATCTGTTCCTTTTTCTACTACTGATGCCTCATGTTTTACTATCGTTTCCCCTGATATATGGCATTTGCGCTTAGGACATGCTTCTTTCTCTCGTATTTTTGCCTTACGTCATGAACTCGGATTACAACAAGTTGCTTACCCAAATTCTTACCCTCATTGTGAGACATGTCACTTAGCTAAACAAAGGAAACCTCCATTCTCTGCATTTAATAATATGAGCAAGCATCCTTTTGATTTGATACACTTAGACATATGGGGTCCCTTTTCCATTCATACAACTGATGGCTATCGGTATTTCCTCACAATAGTCGATGATCATTCTAGAGCCACATGGCTATACATGCTTCGTGCGAAATCCGATGCCACCAAAGCCTTTCACGAATTTTATCAACTCATTACCAATCAATATAAAATGAGCATTAAAGCCATAAGAACAGACAATGCACCGGAACTACAATTCCCCGGTTTTCTTCAAGATAAGGGGATCATAGCATTTCATTCATGCCCAGAAACTCCAGAGCAAAATGGGGTTGTTGAAAGAAAACATCAACACATTCTAAATGTTGCTCGTGCTTTAATGTTCCAATCAGGAGTTCCCTTGTGTCGATGGGACGCATGTGTACAAACAGCAGTGTACTTGATCAATCGCACTCCATCGCCTCTGTTGCATAATCGGAGTCCATATGAAGTACTCAACCACAAGCGCCCAGACTACCAACACCTTCGTGTCTTTGGATGCCTCTGCTACGCTACCACCAGCCCCATGGTCGGTCGAAGTTTGCTCCACGAGCTCGAGCATGTGTATTCCTTGGTTACCCCACTGGATATAAGGGTTACAAACTGCTTGATCTTGAAGATCAGCGCATTCTCATCTCACGCAATGTTGTTTTTCACGAAACCATTTTACCTTTACAAACCTCACACAAATCTTCCTCTGATATTTTTACAGATATAATGAGTCTCAAGTCCTCCCGTCCCTCGCTGACATCACAGGGACAACATTCATCATTCCAACACTCTTTTAGTCAGGAGGACTCCCCCATTTTGGTCCCTAATGCTTCACGGCCAAGATGAGAACCACGCCTTCCTACTCATTTACATGACTATCATTGTTATTTTGTTGTTCCGAAACCTTTGTGTTCTACTGCCCATCCATTGTCCCATTTTCTCACCTATGATCGATTATCTACAGATCACAAATCCTTTGTGGCTGCAATTTCATCCCAAGTTGATCCAACTACTTATGCCGAGGCAGCTACTTCCCCCATCTGGCAGCATGCAATGCAACATGAAATTAATGCTCTAGAAGCCAACGATACATGGAAAATTGTTTCTTTACCCCCGGGAAAATACGTTGTTGGATGCAAGTGGGTTTATAAGACAAAATACCATGCTGATGGAATGATTGACAGACACAAAGCCCGTTTGGTAGCCAAAGGATACACTCAGCAAGAGGGCATCGATTACTTGGATACGTTTGCGCCAGTTGCTAAACTAGTTACAGTTAAGCTCATATTTGCTCTTGCTACCATTCGCAGGTGGACCTTGTGCCAAATGGATGTCAGCAATGCCTTCTTGAATGGGGACCTATTTGAAGAAGTCTTCATGGGGCTTCCACCCGGCTATACTGGCAGTAAGGGGGGGTGTCTACCAATAAATGCAGTTTGCAAATTGCAAAAGTTATTGTATGGTTTGAAGCAGTCCTCTCGGCAGTGGTACTTCAAATTTCACGAAGCCATGGTGTCCCAAGGCTTTAAACAATCACAACTAGATCACTCATTGTTCATTAAAGGGAGTATTAATTCAGTTGGGAGTGATGGTTCATTTTTCATTGCCTTAATCGTTTATGTGGACGACATCCTCATTGCTAGTAATAGTAACCTTGCTATTTGCTCTTTAAAACAGGATCTGCAATGTAGGTTCAAGATGAGGGACTTGGGGCGACCTAAGTATTTTCTTGGCCTAGAGATAGCCTATGCCACATCAGGAATTTCGATCTGCCAACGCAAATATACACTAGAACTATTAACAGATTTTGGCCTTCTTGGTTGCAGGACTTCCAGTGTTCCAATGGAACCAAATGTCAGAATTACCAAGACAGGGGGAGACTTGTTGGAGAATCCTACAATGTATCGACGATTGGTCGGAAAACTGATCTACTTGACAATTACAAGGCCAGACTTGAGTTATGCCGTTAATTCTCTAAGTCAGTACATGGGCGCACCTCGCATTCCTCACTGGCATGCTGCAATAAGGGTGCTACAATACCTAAAAGGCACCGCAGGACAAGGGCTATTTTATGCCACTGATTCTAATGTGACCATCAAAGCTTTCGCTGATGCAGATTGGGCGAGTTGCCCTAACACCAGACGATCAGTATCTGGTTTTTGCGTTTTTCTTGGATCCTCCTTGATTTCCTGGAAATCCAAGAAACAGAGCGTTGTGTCTCGGTCAACAGCAGAAGCAGAATATAGGTCTATGGCAAATGCGACCTGTGAAATCATGTGGATAAGGGGCCTGTTAAAGGACCTAGAGATAGAACAAAAGGGTCCAGCAGTGCTCTACTGTGACAATGAGGCAGCCCTCCATATAGCCTCAAATTCTGTCTTCCACGAGAGGACAAAACACATTGAGCTGGACTGCCATTTTGTGCGAGAAAAGCTTCAAGCTGGAGTCATCAAGACATTATATGTCAATTCACATAATCAACTCGCAGATATCCTCACAAAGGCCTTGCATCCCAAACAGTTTAAACTCCTAATCAGCAAGTTGGGTGTTCGAAACATCTTCCACACAACTTGAGGGGGAGTGTGATGAGCAGAGGGCTTAACTGCCCATAACCAAATCTGTTGTGATGAGCAGTTAACTGTAGGAAACAACCTTAACTGCCCATAACCAATTCTGTTAATATGTTGTAACAATACCTAGAGCCTTGTATAAATACATGTACTGAGACTTAGAGCAATAGAAGAAAATTTTGGCCTTCATTCGTCTCTCTATTTCTTCTATCAGCACTTCATGGTTGCTCTGTGACTGCCCGATTTAAGCTTCAAGCTATAACTGTAACAGATGCCTGAGAGATATGCGCTGGAGTTAGCAGCGCTGCTGCTGCTGCTGCGTGCTGGGATCACAGTCTACTCTCCCATGATCCGGCAGTGGATGGACACTTGAATCCCTTGGGGGTGATTGGCCTCAGCGGGCTCAGTCGCATGGCTACGAAGTTCGGCAACGCCTTTGGGCAGAGTGTCACTGTCCTGAGCACGAGCTTGTCCCAGAAGGACGATTCCTTGAATATGCTCCGAGCCAACAGGTTTGTCATGTTGTCCTCCGACAGGGAGCAGATGGATGTAAGACTTCATACGTGTCGTTGCAGTACAATAGCCCTAGCTAGTTATCAGCTGTAGTTTTTCCAATTGATCGATAATGCTTCTTAACTTTCATCATAGGGCACTGGAGAAATCGCTGGATTTCGCCATCGACATGGGCATTGGGTGTTCACCCGTTTGACTACCTAGCATTGCTAAAGCCCGGGGGGGCATTTTGGCTCTGGCTGGTGTGCCCCGAGCGAAGTGAAATTTGATCCCGTGGGTCTACTCTCCGGTACGTTCTTGGAAACAACTAGGATCTATTGTACCTGCAGGGCTTCGACGAGCTCATCATCATGTTACGCCTCGGCCTTCTCACGAGCACTTGATGGGGGCATGAGGAGCATCTTGGGGAGCGCCATTGGCATCACGAGGCTGACACAAGAGATGATCGATTTATCCGGAGATTGAGCTGAATCTGTGTGAGTGAAAGCATACGAAAGGGTACCGCTTTTGGTATCAAAATTCACCTTTGAAAGCTTCTAGTTAGAAGGTTATCGCCCGAGTACTTTTACGAGTACTGATCAGCCTAGAGCTGAGAAGAGGGTTAAACCTCGCACATCATGCTTATCTGGACTCTGAGTTTCGACTTCCGATCCCATGTTCCCAAGTCGAACTGCTCAACCTTGACATGATCCATTCGTTTCATGATAGCGTGCTTGCCGTGTCGACTCTAACACGGAGTTTGCTATTCCTTGTGGACTTTGTCCATCTGGGGCTTTATCATTCGGTTCCTTGCCATTGCTTTCATCTCAGTGCCGTATCTCCCCCTTGCTGGCAGAGGATCGGGTCATTAAAAGATTCCTTCAACGAAAATTCCGGGTTCGTGGAGATTGTTTGGTTCAATGAGAGATTTTTGCACAGATATGATTTCAGAACTGTCAGTGTTCTACCTTGAATTAGAGCACCGGAGAACTGCTGCCGTTGCAATGTTGGTCGTTTATTGCATCTGATATGCTAAAGCAAATAACTTCAAAAGAAAAAAAAGATCGTATCTTACAAGACAATTAAGGGCAATAAGCTTTGTGGTCAGACTTGCACCAGATACCACGTGAGAAAGTGTTGGAAGAAAGAGCTACTACTACATTCTTGAGACAGTGGACACGGATCCTCTGCTAATTCCATGAGATAGGGGACCTCTCAAAGGCTGACTCACTAGTCCGTCTTCTCCATATAGTTTTACTGACATACACTATGTCTTTGTTCTGAAAAGGCAAATCAGCAGTTGAATCTGTTGAAGGCTGGCAGATCCAAAACCACTGCTTCATATCATCCGCTCCTGCAGCTCACATCTAATACTTGTACAAGCTAGGTGGCTCAGCAATGAGAATTTCACTTCCTTGATACTACGCTCACCTACTGAACCTGCTCCCAGCCTTGTGAATCTCTCGAATTCACCTAGTGGTAGAATCTGCAACGATTTTTTTTTTTTTTTGGTTGGGGGAATATGAGAATGCCACAAAAAGAAATGAGAGTTACTTGTGTCTACGTTTTCAGTTTCCATTCAAAAGTGAACCCCAAACTCAAATTGCAGCCCAGACACAGGGAACATAGGGGATGGGAGGAGTTCAAGCTAAATTTTCTCTCATTGACTTTTCGAGGGTAAAGTTCCTCCAAGCAAACTTTGGAGAAGGATGAATAAATCCATGCGCATCTCACAATAATGACAATGTGTCTTACTGATCAAGACGAAAATCAACATAGATGAACTAACATGCCTAGGAATCCAGTGCTTTCTTACAGGCCATTCCAATGGGAAAGCAATTGACAGAAGTTAGCATTAGTGAGTTGATAGTTCATTCATACCTCCTTGAGTATGTAACGGCTAGCTCAAGTAATGTACTATGTGCCCCGGTTCATGGTTTCTTGCTGCATTGAACTTTCTGGGTTTCGGCACTTTGAGCATATGTTGATTGTTGAGGATAGACCTGGCTTCGATTCTCTTCCTGCTGTACTTCACGCTGGTGTCGTCCCCGTGGAGTTCCATCCACATATCGTCGTGATTCTCGTTGCCTACTCGCCCTCCATCTTAGATACTCCACAAGAAGGGAATTGGCACAGATGGCAATTCCGAATCCCGTGAAAGAGGAGAGAAGAACCGAGAGGACAACATTTACATTAAGCTGTGCATGTAAAAGAAGGAATGAGTGTTGTCTGAACCCATACTTGTGGATGGATGAAATTGGGATGCAAACACAATTAGTAGAAATTTACTTACTATGTTGTAAAATATGTAAGCAAAAAGGATCACGATCGCTAACTGGAAGGATGCATACGCCCATATGTAACCCCTGCTCACTGTAACCATGGCGGATTTAAAGTTAAAAGAATTAGTGTGACTTGAGGATACACTACAGAAGAAAGTTCTTGCTTTGCTTCATCAAACCAGATGTAGATACCAAAAAAAGCGGTAAACATGAGCTGAAGAAACTACTTTGGATAATGAATTAAGAAGGGCAACTATGTCAACTAGAACTCACCCATTGTAGAAGAAATCAGAGAAGAAAGGAGACCTAGAACACAAGAGAATGGCAAAGATATTGCAAGTGCACGGGGTCCCAAATCTGATGCCTGCATCAAATGTAGTATTATTATCATGAAGACAGATCGAATACCATTTTAGGATTAATTATCAAGAAACTAAGAAAGATATGTGGGGGAAAAAACAAATTGCTATTAGTAACCTAAGAAAATCGTGAACAGTTCTATATCCATTCAAGATCACACTATGCAGATATGGATAGTAATGTGGGTATAATATCTGAAAAACAAGATACAGAAAGGGTAGCAAATAATTTTGCAGACCCAGTATGATGGATATACTTGCCTACTACATAGTAGTTGGTAAGCATATCAAAGAATGAACATATCGTTGTCTCAAAAACTAGTATGAAAAACATATTCATCACAAAAGTTCAGCCTTTATAATTGATTAAGGAATACAAAGGACTACTAGAGGCCTTTCCCCTTCTACCGATCCTTAATAAAAATCGCTTATTGTTAATTAAAAAAAAAAACTCTGTTGAAACAAACAAAATTTTCTTAATAAAAAATTATAGATTTGTAAGATGGACCTTGTTGAAGAAGTTCACAGCAAACATATATAGATATAAATTCTTTTTCTTTTGCTGTGAAATACATATCATAGTCTACACATATTTATCATCCATATACTGTGTGTGTGAAGATAATGTACAAAGACATCAAATAGCTTACTGAGAGCTACCAACCAGAAACATTTGGTGCTCAGAAAATTCAGTGCTCAGAGCCGCTGTACATATTGCATGTAGCTTTGAAAACTTCCTTTGCAACAGTTACAGTTCATGTCTCATTGAACTTAAGCTATCAAGGTGGTGCCCCAAGAATTTCATTCTATATAAGGCAATATTACACAAAATGACCTATGAAGCATTCCATCAAAGTAAAAGACTCAAAAAGGGGAAGGACAAGTTATACAGCTGACTCATACCAAAAGTTGCTCCAGAAAGCAAAAGTAAGCAAGCATGCTGACAATGACGAGGACTGTTACATCCTGCCAGATCCTGTAAACCATTAACAGACAAATGAAATTGTCAAGGACAAAACAGGGCATCTTTACCATCCCAGTAAAGAAAAAGGGGTAAAAACTGGAAAGACAGGTAGACAGCACATTAACTTAATAGATCACCAGCTGCAAACCACAACACAGCCGATGAAGATTCAGCACTGCTAATTAGAGCATTTTTCTTCTGAATTGACATACATGGGCAATTTCTTAAAGCACAAGAATTAGTAGGCATTTCATTTTCAGAAAATTTAATAGCTCAACTAGAACAAGAACTCAATTGATTGAATGCATGTCTAAGATTGTCATACGTCATACATTGCCAGCCCTACAGTAGGTCAGCATTTTAGCTCTAAGAATCAGATTCCTCACAGGAACTGCATAAACCATAATTTTGGACACTAGTCACTGGCTCCTATTGATAAGTGGAAGTGCATCATAATCCACTATTACTTAGCCAAAATCACAACGACTGTCCAATTACTTAACTAGAACATCCACAGAAAAGGACAGATTAAAAAAAATTAACATCCACAGAAAAGGAAAGTGGCAGTTCTCTTTGCTATATTTTCTGTCCATTAAATGCCATATGATTGACCATTGGTAAATGGAGTGAATTGTAGCAGAACAAGCTTCTAAACCAGGTGAAGCTTTACCAGCATAAATACTTTGATCTCCAATCTACTTAAAGTGTCAAAAAGAGGCCTGCCAATGGACATCTGTAAACCTACATTGTATCAAAGAGGTTCATTTATGCCAGTAATCTCATATATGAATCTTTAAGGTGGATTTTAATCAGAATTATAATGCCTCAATTGTATGTTCCTTAGCATTCCTCAGCAAGCAAGCTAAAATTTCTACAGCCTTTTACTGAGTGAATTGTTCCAAAAATTTATGAGAAAATGAGGAAAAGGGGAAGGGATCTTGAGGGGTGAAGAAATAAGCGAATTGCATTTAGTAATAAAAATAAAAAAGGGAAAATAGGTTTAGTCAGCTGAATTATATCGCATCTACTGAACTTGCCTGTAATGAGTTACTCCTCTCTGTGGAGGGACATTTGGTGGTCTTCTAATTACAGTCTGAGCACGAGGTAATTTTAGTAATGTTACCGGTAAGTTGCGGACATCTTCTTTACAGATGTCACAAGTTTTGTTTCCTTTGATGCTGAACCATTTGATTGCACAATCTTGGTGAGCAAGTGCAAGCTCTCCTTTGCAGCTACATTCCATTTTAAGAGTCTCACCTCCTTCAGCAAGCTCAACCATACAAATCCTGCAAACAGCTTCTTCTTCTGGGATATCTTCACCATTATCTTCAGTACCTGATATCAATAACCTTTAGTAACAGAGATAAGTATGAACTTAAACCCTATGGAACAACATGTTAGAGCAAGTACCCAAGTAACAAGGGAAGTCCAAATTCTATATATAAACACATACCACCTTCTTCTATCATGCTGTCTTTTGGGCATTGATGCTCAGTGGTGGCTGGAGGACGTGGTGTGGCTGGAATTATACGAATCAGACCCCCAGAGTCCAACCGCCTTAGACTTCTATTTTTGTTCACTGGAACTGAAAAGGTGCGGGTAATATGGCGCTTGACTTCCGGTTTCTGTTAGAAGATACAATTCTGCATTATATATCAAGAACTGAATGTCCACTGGATAATCCTATCTGCAACTCTGCCGATGCATGATACAGGCACTGGGTAGATAATGAACTTACTGAACAATGTATAGCTTCCTGATTTGTCTCCCCTGCAATTTCAGGATTTGAACTTGCAATTGGCGTAGCAGGTAAAGAATGTGCCGCTTTTGCAGAGGATGGAAAAAAGACTCTGTTGAGAGAAAATGACCTTGAAGTAGAAGGTTTATTGGGACAGCCATCCGATGGAAGCATGTCCGGGATCATGAGAAATGTCTTCTCAATTTCATGGGACATGTTTTTTGCCCGAAAGCTTCTTTGCGGAAGCATATTTCTCACAGATGATTTAAACTTGGCTGAATTTGGTCTTGGTGGTAATCCAGCTCTGGTGGAACTAGGACTTGAAGGAATATCTATCCGAATAAAAGAAGACACAGCACTTTCTAGTGACCTTTTAGGTATATGAAGAGAAGACAGGTTTGGCCTCTTAGATTGCTGAATGAACGAGCAATGTTCAATTGTTGCCTCATGATTACAAGCCTAAAAATCAAGAAAGCACTTCACTGAATATAAATTGATGCGGAATCCAAAAGGATTTGCAACCAGAAAATAATTTAGAACGATGGAGAACCTCAACTAATAGGAAAAACATAAATAGATTATCAAAAATAAATATTTAGTAGTGTCAGCTTTTTCAGCTTGATTCTTGAGTTATTCAGAACTTTTAAATCCAAAAACCTTTTTATCTTGCATCATCTGCAAATTATGCCTCACAAACTGAGTAAAATATTCAGCTACAACTGTAAAGTATTAAAGGCTCCTTGTACAAGCCAATCTTTCACAATATGTTTTCCACAGAGACGCACTCCATCAATATTGACTTGCATCAAAAAAATTTCTCGAAAACAAGAAATCAAGATTTCAGGGTTATTTACTTCTGTAGAAATGTTTGTTTCCTCCAAAACTCACGTCACTAGAACATTTGTAACTACTAAGTAGGGGGAAATGTCCTTTTAGACTTCTTCCCTCTTCCTCTTTCTGATGATTAGCAGTTTGAAGAATATTTCAGAAATATACAATGGAAATTTACACTTGTTTTATAGTTCTTTGCTCATCTTCCACATATTCCAACGCATCTTGCGAGTCATTTGTCATAGAATTTCCAGAGCCCGTAACCTTGCAGTGAACAGAGGTAAAGGGGGACGAAAAGCAGAAATAAAACAAGAACCTTTCCCCCAGTTGCAGAAAAAAAAAACTAGTTCAAGAGATCACGGTCTCGCTAAATCTCTCCACAAAAAGCAAATTAAACCTTCGATCTATAAAATATTCGAGCTTCAAAAGGCTAAAAAGGAAGAAGAACAAAGTGGCTGAATTTGACAGTCGAATAGATCATTTCCGAAAATAAAAAAGTTAATACACTTAACCCCTGCACTGCCACAGCAAAAGGCCAGGCAAGAAGCTCCCACCAAAGAATATAAAAAATAAATATGAAAAGGGATCAAGTTCAGCTGAAAGAAGTGATTTAGGAGTGACGTGAAGCGATCGGATGAGCTGGAAGGATGCAACCATGTAATCCTCAAAGGCGCAGTCTCACCTCGAAATCGTGGAGAGAATCCGGAACCGGCTCTTCTCTACTGGGGAGTGGGAGAATCTCGGAAGCTGAATGCTCCATGTTAGAGGCTCCAAGAAGCAGAAGCTTCGAACTGTGGAGGAATATTGGAATCTTCAGCCCAGAGCCTCAGAGCTCCAATGGCCAGTGGGAGCAGAGCAGCGACTGTTCGTTCACCTTTAGCATCGGATTGGTGAAGCTACAAGGAAATGTGATATATATGTTTTTAGTTATGCTCTAAAGTTCATTTGAGTCCTTTGATTTTGCGCAGCCTCAACATGAACCCCCATAGTTTTATTTTGTCTCGATTTACATCCCAGGGGCCACGAAGCAAATTTCATCACTGCTTTTTCGGTAACTTAGAATGGAGTCTTCGCAATTCGCATGAACTGTAACATCGTGCAACTGCATGCTTCCAATCATAATATCAAATGGGCATTCGATTTATTTATCGGAATCTAATGTAAAATCGAGCATTTGACTCGTCAAACTACATCGAGATTAAAGGTAGGGATGTTCATGGTTCGATTCGGTTAGTTGAATCAAAATGAATCTTACCGAACCGTTAAAGTGAATCGGTTTAGTTCAAGCACTATATCCCCAAACCATAATCATATCATGGCCATCCAACCGAATTGTTCTGAATTTGTTCCATGGTTCGACTAACTGATTCGAACAACTTTTTTTTACAAAAAATGAAAATGAATATAAGCAAAAAACCGTATCAAAATACGAGAAAAAAAAACATAAAAATCATAAAATTTTCAATTAAAAAATAAATTAAACATGTAAAATTAAGATAAGTAAAGTTATTTGAAACGAAATTTAAGCATGAAATAGTTAAAATTATACTATATAATGATGAAATAATATATATCTAATTATTTTTTATTTTTTTTAAAAATATATCAAATATATTTACATTTTATTTTTAATATATTTAAAATATGATTCTTAAAATATGATTATGTAATTCGAACCGTTTGAATTTAATAACTAATTGTATCATTTAATGTTAAAAAAATTATATTACATGATAACTCAGTTCATTCTGGATTAATTTGTAAATCCAACTAAACTTAAAAAAAACCGTTCGGAAGCATATTTCTTATGTACTCTTAGGACCCTTCCCCGACTCTGGAGTTTACCGCAGCGTAAGCGTCCTAAACTCACCTGACCTAAGAAATTCATCGGTGTCTGTCTGTACGGAGTGAGAACCCCCTAACCGACCATCCAAAAGTTCAGGGGTTAAATTGAGACAATTGGAAAACAAAAAGGGGCAAATTGTATTTTGATCTTTAATTTGCTTTTAAGAAGTAAATAAATTAAAATCGTGAAGCATCGTTGAATTGAAGTCCGAAGGGGAGGCTGCGGTCGACAAAGTGGGTTTCCAGGTCGGATAGGAAATTAGCAATTATTACATATACATATACATATACGTATATGCGCGCGTGTGAGTGCGTGTGAGTGTGAGTGTGAGTGTGAGTGTGTGTGTGTGTGTGTGTGTGTGACAGCTCTTTCCGTGAATACTTAGGACACTACCCAGAGTTATAATTAATAAACGAATCTTCATATTCTCAATGCCATAAACACCCTTATCCTTAATTGAGAATTAAATTCATACAGTTATATTAATTGTGGATATAAAATAGCATAATTAATTTATAGGAAAAATATAAGCTCTAAACCTATAAATTTTTAAAACGTTAAAAATCCTTATAATATATAGGGATATTTATATATATATATGTATCAAGATGCAGGTCGTTTACAGAATGGTAAATTAGTAAATAAAAAATTCGAATTGCATCACTGTAATCATATGTATAGTTACTAATGATCAGTTAATTAACCCATATGCCCCGGGAATGCAAATTAAATTACATCTATAGCACCGAGAGTATTTTTACATTTAACGGCATTTATATTTTTGCTCTATTCATCTATATTTATTTCATTTTGCTTTATTTTTTTAATTTCTTTTTATTTCCTCAAGTTTGAGATTTTATTTTTACATAATTGCCTGCAATCGGTTGTAGAGCTGGCAAATGGGACTAGGCTAGCTCCACCCAATAACGATAGGCCCAAGCACGGCCTGAATAATTATCGGGCCACCTCAAGTTAATTAATACATTCTCTCATTCTACTCAAAAATCAATCACAACAGTCAAAAAGATTGCCCCATCCTCCACCAGTGATACCAATAGAGTAAGTTAGCAGCAGTTTTAGCCCTAGTTCCATTAACAGCTCGGCATTATTCGATCCCAGAGGGCTCAACCATTGCCCCCAAAGAGCTAAGACAAGAATGTTCTACGCTATGCTGTTGCAATTCCTATGTTACACAACCTGCTATCAGTGGACATTCTCAGTGCGAAGCCGTTGGGAAGTAGAAGAGATGTAAAAGCAGGTACTTCTCCATTTAAACAACAGACCTTCAGTATGCCAGTTTCTACGTAGCCTCAGTTATCCCCTCCAAGCAAAGGATCATATCCCACAGTCCATTCTCAAGACTCTGTTTTTTCAATCTTCATCATGCCTGAACTTTCAGAACAACTTGCTCATGGATGGGGCCTGTGAGCTCCCAGAAGCACTTTTGCATACTGCTACTCACTGGAAGAAATACAAAATTGGAGGAGCAGATTTTGTCACTTTCATACTATCGGAACATGTTGGAAAAACAGACAAACCAACATGGAACAGCACAAACATTTATACGTGTACAAAGTAGCTGTAAGTCGATAATTGTTGTTATTTTTTTCTTTTCAGATTCAGGGAGTGCAACTTAAAGAAAATCCTGAACAAAATGAAATCAAATAGGTCTACAAATAAGAATATATATTGAGACAGAATAAACTTGGGAAACAGAGCTTAGGTCTTTAAGGATAATAGTATGCTCACCATTTGACAAAGTCAAACAAGCCAGTTCCCATCATTGTGATTATCATGTTTATCATCTCCAAAGCTGCCAGAACGACCTGAAGTATTCCCAAAGCCACTGCTGCTTCTGGTAGAACTGTTGTTACCAAAACCACTGGAGCGAACTGGACCCATTTTCCCGAAACGACCTGAACCCCCAGAACTGTTGTCCCCAAACCTGCTGGGTCGGTCTGAACCATAGTTCCCAAAACCACTAGAACGGCTAGAGCCGACACCAAAATTTCCAGATCTGCTAGAACTGCCATAGCCACCTCCAGGTCGACCTAAGCCTGACCCATCAAAGGACCCAAAACGGCCACTATCAGAGGCACCACCAGAGCTGCCAGAACGGTGCCCACCTTGCCGTCCAAAATCTGAACTTCTAGATCTTCCGAAACCTCCATCACCAAACCCTCGATCTCTTGAACCACCAAATGAGCCAAATCGGCTGCTGCCGCCACCACCACCCATGCTGAACATGTCCACGTTTCCTCCCTCAGCAGCAATCCTAGGGAGCTGTACATAAAGTTGAAATCAGTCTAGAATCTTTTAAAGTTTGCATTTTGTAACTTTTTCAATCTAGTGGCAATATGAACACAATATCTCATTCTGCTTTACTAATGCTGTGTTTAGTTGTTTCCTTTCATACCCATAACAAATTGCACCTATAAACGCTGGTAGCAATGTAAGGAATGTGTACGTTAGCAGTACACCTTTGATGAAACAAAGGCATCAATACTTGATGTATTATAATCAAATTCCTGAGAACACAATTAGAGGAAGTTGAATGCCCTTAAGCTAATTTAATATGTAGATAATACCAGAAGAAACCATCCTGTTGACAGGACAAATTACTGAAATCCAGAATCAAGTCAATCAGAGTCAACCAGTACCTAACGAGGAATTATTTCAAGTGAAAACAAGGACGACAAAAACATGCAATTATAAGCGGCCTCTGTTAACCTCTGTAAATCTGCATCCTACATCTCGCTCTATCACCCGAACAGCCCTTGTCTGGTCCTGTGTGTAAATAAGGATGGCACTTCCCTTCTTCCCAGCCCGGCCAGTTCGGCCAGATCGATGGACGAAGATCTCTGATGAGTTTGGAAGCTCATAGTGTAAGACCTGCACAAAGAATCCCAAAAACAGTTAAAAAAAGGGATAAAGCCATAGGAATAACAAAACTGCAGAATCCACTAATATATCAGCAAAAGGAAGGAAAGCAAGAATCAAGAGGCCAAGATTGCAGCTAAAAGTCCCATGAAATTTATGTTGTTAAGCCCATATTCACGTCGCAAAAGAGGGAAAATTTTTTAGCATAGCATCAATGGCACATTGTTTAGATGTGCAATGAAATATACTCAGGTAAGAATGACCAGTAAATAAGTACAAGCCCTTGAAACATTTTTTCCTTCCTAAAGTACATGAGCAGAAACACTTGTTCCATGTCAACTTCAGAACTTGGTACAGAAACCTTATTCCAATTCAGTATAAAGCATATGCCTAGTGTACTGAAGATCTGACCAGTTGAGCATCTAGAAACATCCAAAGTAACAGAAATCAACATAAACTTCAACAACTAATTCATGAACACTATATAAACTGAGACATGGACCCGCAAAAGCAAAGGCATATCCAAACTTTCCCTAATAATGTATTAAACTAAAGGTTAGAACAAAACCCTCAAAAATTCAATTAAAAAAGATCCTAAACTAGACCAGAAAAATGTCTGCACCAAGTGCAGATCTGACAAACCTTATATCATTCTTGAAAAGAGAGAGAACAACTGACCAGATCAACATTAGGAATATCGAGGCCACGAGCAGCAACATCAGTTGCAACTAAAATATTAAAATGCCCATCCCGAAATCCTGCTAGTGTCCTCTCCCTCTGACTCTGAGAAATATCCCCATGAAGGGCCTCACATCTATAGCTTCGGGCCATGGCATAAGCCAGTCTATCAGCATCTCTTTTTGTCTGAGTGAAAACAATGCATTTTCCACCTTTTGCATGTTCCTAGTCAAAAAAGGAATGAGAAAGAGCCACAAAACCAACAATTATTGTTAGAGCTAACTCTAAAATCAAATGAATCTTCCATTAAAAGCAATAAGAATATGACAGCAACATGAAATTGCAGCATCATGACACATGAGCCACCTGATTCTCACCGTAATTAGAGGTCCAATAATTGATGCTTTACTATACATGTCAGCTGCAATAGAATATAGGGAAATTCCTTCAGCCAACTTCTGATCATCATCTCCGACCTGTAATGGATAGTTAATCAGTTAGCAATCTTCTCTCCACATCCATGAATTAGTGAACTACCAACAAGGATTTCATTGGACACTAGCAGACAATAGTCCACATTGTTAGGATAAGGAAAAAGACAGTTATCATATACATTAGCCGATTAAGCTTTAGCATCTGCTAAAATATATGCAACTGCACAAAGTTAGAACTACACAGACACACACACATATATTGTTTCAAGAAGCATCTCTTTATTACCACAAACCAGGATGAAATTTGAGGAAGAAAATAGAGTCACACTAAACAGGCATACTATTATGTTACAGATCATTGATGATGTACTGGCAAATGTATTTTGCTATGCTGATACTTCAAGTGCTAGAATTACAAGTCATGATCTATATGAAAGCCTATGGGTTTTTTGTCTTTCAGTCTCATTGATAGCTGAAGAGATCAAATGCTAGATCGTTAGGTTAGATTCTTGACCTATCAAATCCTATGCAATCAAAAGATCTTGAGAACTCTCTGCTTCCCTCCATGAGGAAGGAAAGAGATGGGTTAAGGAGGAATTCATGTTAAGCACTCAATTGTCATTCCTCAACATTATATAAATTGAACAAAAACTAATATGCTGTGTGAAACACATTTTAAACTCACAAGGTCAATGGTTAATGGATCATTTAAATATTTCCTAGTAAGACTTCTTATCCAGTTTGGCATCGTGGCAGAAAACATCATGCTTTGCCTGTTTTGCGGCAGCCTTTGCAGGATTGTTTCCACATCTTCCTCGAAGCCCACTGCAAGCATCTGATCAGCCTCATCAAGGACAACAAACTGAACTTCTCCCAAATTCAATGAACCTCGCTTCAACAAATCAATTACACGGCCAGGTGTTCCAACAACCACATCAACACCATAGTCAAGCTGGCGCATTTGGCGGCTTATGGGGGTACCCCCATACACACAGATAGTATCTAGATTGGGAGCAGACTCATAAAATTCCTTCTCAACTTGTCTTGCCAGTTCTCTTGTAGGCGCCAAAATCAATGCCAAAGGGTTCCTCCCACGGCTGTTGAGTTGAACATTAAAAATTAGCCTTTAAACTTAAAATTAGAGCTATCATGAGCTCATAGACCATCATTATCCATGTATGATAAAGCATGAATCAACTTTCAAGCAGTTAAAATTCCATTGGACGATAGAAATTTGAAGTAGAAAAGTAAACCAACCCATGCTTCTCATTGAACTTTATAATTTTATCCATGATCGGAATGCCAAAAGCAAGAGTTTTTCCAGTTCCTGTCTTAGCACGTCCAATCATATCACGACCTTGCATCGCTGGCTCAAGCACGGCTCTCTGCACAGATTAAGGATAGAAGAGAATGTGCATTTAGCCAAAAAGGGAATTCATTAGCAACATAACCAGGAAATCCAATTGTATGACCAAGAAGTCCTCGTGAAAGATATAACTTTTGATTACAATATGATCAATAGGCAGGCATAGGGGTAGAAATTATCGTCCCCGAGAAACTAATTCATTTAATAAGCATTCCAAACTTCACTATCCTCCATCAAGTCCACACCTCAGGAAAAATTAATCTGCATACGAAGCATTAAGTGTCCATTTCCTCACTTGGCACCTATGGATTTTTATAAGGATTAACTATAGCACAGCTCACAATGACTCATGACGTTCATGGCTATTCCACACGTAAAGACCCCCCTGCATTATTTGGTACAAGCTCACGCAATGCAACTGAAACTACGCAGCCAGTAGATTCCAGTGCTACTATGAAGAACTAAAAATCTAAGCATCAATTCATTCAACATCCACAAGAGGCATACAAGATAATCCGGGAAAGCATCATAAGTTAGAATAAAGATAAATGACAAGAATACCTGTATAGGAAAGAGCTTTGTAATACCCTTCTTTGCCAAAGCAGAAACGATCTCTGGAGCAATCCCAAGCTTAGAAATCTCGAGCCCCTCCTCACCACTATTCCCCCATTTACCAGCCTTATCCTCATCATTAGAAGTATAATCGTTCACCGCAAACTCCGCCGAAGAAGTCACTGACGCCCTGAAATTCAACGGACCCGACGACGCAGCGTGAAATCCCATCACTTTACCCAACCCCGAGGACAGTTCACGTCTCCTGAACATGGAGAAACGGTTAACTCGGCCAAGAGTGGCACCATCTATGGAGAAGCGAGGAAGCTCGGCTGATGGCGCGGCCGTCCCGAAGGAAGACAAGGCAGCGGCGACAGACCGCCTCAGAGCTGCAGACGAGGAAGATGACTTCCTCAAGACTGCTCGCATCATGTCGGAGGAGAGCTAGCGCTTCAGACAGAGAGGAGGAGCGACGGAGTGTTTAGTGGAGAAGTAGGGTTTAAGGCCGAAAATGGAGGGTTTTACGAAATGAAGGGGGAAGACGGGCGTAGAGAGAGGGGGGTTTGCCCACTGCACAGATGTTTCTGAGAAGTTATAACTTACGGAAGGATGTACGGTTTTACCGTGCTGACCCCGTCACGGTCAGACACGTCACTGCTTGCCTCCCAGTCTCGGAATAGCGGCAGTAGCCCCACCAATCTTTTCTTTGTTTTCTCTTCGGCCGACAATGTTCAGGAAAATGATGATTCGGCCCTCAATCTTTCCGATTTTGTTCAGTACGGTCTTCAATTCATTTACTTGGTACAATCAATCAAATCCTCTACCTGGCAGGATTGGTCAATTAAAAATTTTAATTAGTAGTAAATGGTAAAAAGGTAATTATATATTATAATTTAATAGAGCGACATTATTTTTTTTGGTACTTTGATACCAAAAAAAACTATTTATGTTACCACGGTTGTAATCTGATTTTTTTTAGTAACATTTTGATGTTTAGAGTAATGTACTAGCAAAAGAACATTATACCAACTTGTAATTGAATTAGCAGTCCCTCACTAGATTTTCAAATTGATAATTTAATGATCGAATCTTATGTTTGAAAGGTCGATGGGAATTTTTTCAGAATCCTAACCCGATAATAAACTAGTTTTAAAATATGTTTCGACTGACATGGGAATACTGTATAGTAAAAATAAAAAAAAAAGTAAAAGATATTATACCATTGACTCATTAAAGATATGGTAAATATTATAATTATTTTTTTAATTATAATATGAACTTTTTATGTATAACACTAATTATGTTTTATTTATTACGTTTAATACTAAGTCTGTTTTTCTATGCATTCGTCTACACGTAACACATTAATTCTGGTAAAGTGACAAATGGAAGCTGATGTGTCATGGTAAGGAGAGAGTGGGTTATACCAATGAAAAAGACTATTTTATTCCTCATAATCCTTCTTTAATTCTCACATAGAGAAGGGTGAATAAGTAAAATCATGCTTTTCTTCTTCCTCCTCCGCGCTCTTCATCTGTCCTGCAACTTTCTGACAAAACTGCCCACGTTGGTGTAGGGTGAGTGAATGTGAATGTGACTGCGAGGTACTTGGACGCAGGCTAATTCATGTTAATGAAACATTTCCTCTTTTATATATATATATATATAAGAAGACCTTATGCCTCTGTGTAAGTTGTTTGCTGCCCTTAAATGCACGAGAAAACAAGACAGAGATTGCCGATAAATTTTTTCCCATTTTATTTTCTAGGAAACGACGAAAAATACGTGACAGAGTGACAAAACAAATATTGAATTTTGTTCGTGTAAACCAAGAAATGAATAGTAACTGCTGAACTCGCAACCAACAACCGTGCCAGACCTTTTGGATCCACCCCCTCATTGCCGACTACAAATACTTCCCCATCGTATTTACATGACACAAACCACCAGCCTTGAGTTTTTTACTTTCCTCGACCCATAACCTAGCCGTGGTCGGGCCGAAGAAAAGGAATATAGATCGGGAAAAATGAAGGCCATCTTCCTCGTGATACTGGTGGGCACGGCCGTGTCCGTGCTCCGGGCGAGGCCCGGGCACTCCATCTCGTGCGATCAGGTGAGCGGGTGCCTGGGGCCTTGCATGAATTACCTGGTGAGCGACCGTGGAAACCCTACCCCGGGCTGCTGCAGTGGGGCGAGGAGCCTCCGGGGGATGACCCCGCGACGGGCTGATCGCCGGGCGGCCTGCTACTGCCTGAAGCGGCCTCTATGTATGACACGAGTCCTTCATATGAGTCGATTCTCAGAAGTCTCTCCGAGCGAATATCTGCTTCTCACTAGGCGACGCGTCCCAATCATCAGCAACCTGTCCCTCTCTTCTTCGGATATTACATGCATATCATGCCCAAATGTAAATGTCCAATCTAAGAATGGAAGAAGAAACCCTTTGAGCACAGCAGCTGTCAGCAGATTCCCTCTCTCTCGCTTTCCATTAACAACTTTCTCGTGTCGTGACATGTATATATAGCTAGCTAACATGCTTCCTCCGTCTTGAAATTTGCATCCAAGCTCGTAACGACTCTCTTACTCAACCTTGGGATGGACCGAGTCGAACGCACATGAACGGATCAGCTTCGGTCGGTCCGATTAACTTCTGTAATCTTGGATTATAGGACATTCGCCGGGCAATTCCCTGCAATCCAGATGCAGCACATATAATGTCGGGAGATGAACCGAGCAGCTGCCTTCCTTCCTTCCCATCATATGTTCTAAAGGAGAAAACTGGTGTTTTATCAAGGTTTCGTAATGCTGGAGATGAACGACATGTTACATGCTGGTTTTGTCGGGGTGTCCACTCGAGGGGGACTGTAACTCCTGATGATGCTTGGGCCGCCGGTTTTTAATTAATTGACAATTATCTCATATTGTTACTGCCAAAAATTATATCTTATTTTTTCCATTATAAAATAAGATAAAAAATAAAAAGAAAAAGATATAAATAAATTTAAAATTATAATTATTAAATCAGTAATAATATTATTATATGGAACTACATTGCTGGAGAAGGGATTCTGTGTTGTAGGCGATATAAAAAAGGACTCGCCATTGCCCATCCAGCCGGACAGCCAATCAGATCGTTACGCGTAGCAGACATTGACCTGGATCTAGAGCTGTCACCAACAGCATCCATCAAACGGGCAACAGCTACTCGTGACCCCAATCGCTATTTATCCCACGTGCGCTCCCTACTCTTTCCCTTACTTCCGTCCCTCCCCCCGCCCTCTCTCAATCAGTGGAACTTCGTTGCACTGCGATCCCGATTGGACGAAGATCTTCAAGAACACACTCGAAGAAAGCGAAGAGCATATCCGAGGGGGTTGGGGATTCCGTGCGGATTCACCGGTTGGATCATGAGGTAGTCAGGTCAGGAGAGAGACAGGAGACGGCGGGGATGAAAGGCGGAGGCCCCGGCGGCGGGGCTACCGGCGGCAAGCGGCGATGGAGGGGCCTGGCGATCGCGGTTCTGGGCCTTATCATCATCCTATCCATGCTAGTCCCTCTCGGATTTCTGCTCGGCCTCCACAACGGCATCATTCTCTCTGCTCCCACTGCGGGTACAGGATTCGTCCTCCTTTCCCGCGATGTGCTGCCTAGATCTCTAACTTGGAACTCGATCTTACTTCATTCTTATTCGATCCGCTTTCCATTTCTCCTCTCCTTTCCCCAATTTCGTTCCTGATCTATCTTCGTCTTTTCTCAGGCTTTGCGTCTGACCGGCATAATTCAGTTCATGTAGGAACTTTGAACCCTTCTTCTTCCTTCCCCGTTTGTATGCTTTCCATGATTCTTAAGTTGTTGATATTGATACGCAATTACTTGTTTTCGATTTGAATCAGAGTGATCTCAGGATCTTCGACAAGTATGACGTCAACAGTAATGTGATTGACTCGCCCGCCAAGGTGCTAACTGAAATACATAGCTTCCTGCTAACTAAATTTTCAGTTAGATCCAACGTTTGTGATTTTCTTCTACATGTATTTTCTCTCACTAGATTCCGTCTTTTACTCATGTGGTGTAATCCTCTTTAGCAGAAGGATCGAACAAGCCATATTGATGAGCTCATCAGAAAGTTTGATCTATCTAAGGTGAATTTTGCAGTTGACATCGGGTTCTGATGGGTGATCTTATGGTTCAATTTCTAAAATGCAATATCTACTGCACACCCTTTCTTGTTGGATTGAGATTATGTAATATTATTTGTGCGATCTAGGTAACCAGAAAAGCATGATTGATAGGAGATGAAATGAAAATGCCACTTACTTACTCGTGAGGCAACCCATGTACTTATTATATATTCATAATAGTGGGAAAAGGCTCACCTTCAGTTCAATCACGGTCATGGCTAATCCTAGTCGAACTCACTGGATACATTGAACTGGCTGCTTAGGCAAATGGTCGGATGTCTTTGACAGTTGTTAGATTTCAAAGCCTGAATGACTGCATCATTTGATATGGTTTCCTTTCTTTGCTTGACAAGGGAAAATCACCATTTTGTCACTTTTTCTTGGCACTATTCCTTTGTGGTTTTGCTACATCAAACCATTGTTTTCTACCCCCCCCAAAAAAAAAAAAGAACTCTGGTGCAACTCATTAATTTTAGATTGGAAGATATGCTTTTATGCACTGCTGATCAAAATTGAATTTTCTGTTTGACAGTTTTAAGAGCAAGTGTCTTTTAAATTTGACGATTATAGATTTTAGGAAGACTGTACTTCTTCATTGATATCTCTCATATGTCTGATCGTCCAGTACAGTGCTCTTGATTCAGGAAGCTCTTTGCTGAGCCATTCTTTGTAGTTATAAAATCATTGTGTCATCCTAACCCACCTTTTTCTGACAATTTCTGTTGGCTTTGTGGCTCCGAGATCTTCTTTTAAGGCTTAGTTTCCTTTAGTTATTCTCTAGAGAATGTCCATTCTTATTCTTTTTCTAGTATAGAACTTTGAGTCTAGATAAATCAAGTGAAAAGGGGAGTGGACTTTGTGATCCTTATTCATGATTATGATCTCTGGTTTCATTTGCTACTTCAGGATCTGAAAGAAAACATGACCGGTGTAACCAAGAAGCAGACTATCAGTACAGTCACTACTGGTCTCTCTGATGAGAGTCCACGACGAAAAGGTCTGTTTGGTTTTTATTTTTCCTCCTCAAAATGTTGCTCTAATGGTTCTTTTCTGAAGTTGAAATTTTGGCTGTTGGATAAGAAATCTTTGTTTTTATTTTTTCCCAAACTGTGACAGGTGTTTCATGGTCAACATCTGCAACTCCAAATGTATGTATGCACCTGAATGGTTTGTTCTCTAGTTTCACCGATAGTTACAACCTTTTGTCATTCTGCAATCCTATTAATATAGTCCAGATTTCTTCCACAGGCAACTATGATTGATCATACAGCTAAAGAAGCGGAAAGTAAGAAAACTACTGCTGATGACAGTGGCAAATCATGTGAGTTAAGATTTGGTGCCTACTGCCTTTGGCGTGAGCAGCATAGAGAAGTTGTGAAGGATTCTGTGGTGAAGAAATTGAAAGACAGGCTTTTTGTAGCTAGAGCATACTATCCTAGCATTGCCAAAATTCCAGCTCAAGATAGCTTGTCTACTGAACTTAAACAAAATATTCAAGATTTTGAGCGTGTCCTCAGTGAGTCTTCCATAGATTCTGACCTGCCTGCTCAGTAAGCTCTGGATCTATTAAGCTTTGAGCTTAGTTTGTATATTTTGTCCATGTGAAAGTCAGAGTTCCCATTCTTATATTTTCATGGATTACTTGCAGCAGCAGATATAATTCCCAAGTTGCTTTCCTTGTGCATTAACTGGATAAAAGCTCCTAGAATCATGGAGATATAGAACAGCACATAATCATCCTTGCATATCCACTGTTTGGCTCTTCTGAATGGTCAATGAAATTTTTTTGATTTCTTGCTCAGACCACACAATTCCACTCAGACCATATTCCTTGTGTTGCGTGCATTTCAGTAATTGATATTTACTCGTTCTCCTGAGTAGTGCCATAATATATGTTCTCTATATCATATTTTACCCTCCGCTCAACCCTTCAATCGGTGCTTCTCTTTATCTAGAATAAGGTTCCTTTTGATCTATTTTGCCCCTTTCAACTTGAGTTTTGATGTTACTGGTTATCCAGAGAGTGTTGAAAATGCTGGTTTAGCACGTCTTTCATTGCAAATGCTGCTAATGTTTATTGCACTTGGCCAAGTTCCAGACTATCAACAAAGTGGTTTGGTACTATCAATCTCTACAGCTGAGTCTTTTGCACATCTGATTTAGTGATTCACATCCTCATTTCAGGAAATATGGTTTAGCTGGAAAAATTTATAGTATTGTCTCTGTTGTATAATTAGATGTTGAACAGGGAGAAATGAAATTACCTTTGAGTCGGTAGTGTTATTGTCTTTTGCTAGCTGTAAGGGCCTCATAGAAAGGAACATAGAATAATGAACAAAACCATTAAACAGGGGTTAAAAGTGGGCAGTAAGTGATTGAGAGGGGATAATCTTGGAGAATTCAGAGGTAGTCAGGTGGATTGAGCAACAGAAATAATTGAGAACTGTAATTTCTGTCATTAGGGAAAGAAATCAATAAAAGCAAAATATAAGAGGTCTCATCCCTATGTAAAACATCCATCCTTGATTCTTGTTCCTTATCACCTGTTTTTGCTTAACCTTATAGACCCCTCTGTTTGCATCCTGAGAACTTGGTCTCAGCGCACAATGAAGATCCATAAATATGCTAGAAACTACCCAAAAAAAAGAGGGAGCTATTTTTATCCTCCAAATCTTCTATTTGCTGATAAAAAAGAAGTGTAGTAGCATTCCCATCCAATATGTTCTAAGATTGTCTCTTTGGCACATGACTCTTTATCACTACTCTTGAAATTATTCTGTTGCTGCTGACATTGACTAAATTATTAAATAAGTTGATTTTACTGCCAAACTCCTTTTTCAGGATAGAAAAGAAGATGGAAAGGATGGAAACTGCAATAGCTAAGGCTAAATCATGTCCAGTAGAATGTCAGAATGTGGACAAGAAATTCAGACAATTACTAGATTTAACAGAAGATGAAGCTAATTTTCACATGAAACAGAGTGCTTTCCTTCACCAGGTTGCAGTCCAGACGGTTCCGAAAAGTTTTCACTGCCTCTCTATGAGGCTAACTGTGGATTATTTTAAATCCGCTGAAGAACAGAGAGTCCCCGAGGAAGAGAAGTACTCAGAACCCTCGTTGCACCATTTTGTCATATTCTCAAACAATGTACTCGCATCATCAGTGGTGATCAACTCAACTGTTTTGCACGCAAAGGTAATTTTCTTTCATTCTCTCAATGAGTTTTGGTATATAAATTTGTGGCATTTGCAGTTCATGATATTTGACTTTGCCTTGGATGTTCCAGGAAAGTCAGGACTTGGTTTTTCACATCCTGACAGATCTAGAGAATTTCTTTGCAATGGAACAGTGGTTCTCTGGCAAAGCTTATGGGGAAGCCGCCGTTCAGGTGTTGAATATCGAAAAGCTTGATCTTCAAGATAAAGAAAACTCACTGTCCTTGCCCAATGAATTCCGTGTCTCCTTTCATGAAATTGATGGTCAAGCTATTCTCAAGATGAGAACAGAATACCTGTCTACTTTCTCGCGTTCACACTTTCTCCTTCCTGATATATTCCCGAGCTTGAACAAGATCGTGGTTCTGGATGGTGATGTGGTTGTTCAGAGAGATTTGACATCCCTGTGGGGCCTCAGTCTGGAAGGGAAAGTAAATGGTGCTGTGCTATCATGTGCAGTGAAATTGGGTCAGCTTAGGAACTTTTTGGGTGGGAAAGTTATAGACCAGAATTCTTGTGCTTGGATGTCAGGTCTGAATGTCATTGATCTGTCTAGATGGAGAGACCTGAAGCTCAGTGAGATTTATCGAAAATTGATATGGCAGGTGAAATTCTTATTTACCTTGCATTGCATTTCATTAGCCAATATTATTATCTTTGTCCTCTTTACATCAAGCATATTATATTGTTTCTTTGCTCTTCACATGTGTAATTTTATTGTTGCTCTCTATGTTAATATGTTATTCGCTTAATCTCCCCATTGCTTAGTGTAGTTTCATGTATCCTCATGTTTGTTGAGTTCTTTTCCCTTTAAATTTTGAACATTTTTCTTGTATTGGGTGCAAGTGATTAGATCAGTCAATTGTTATTCAAGCAATGGGGATTCATTTTGTTCCTCCTTTTTGGCATGACCGGCAGCTGAGCACGGTGGAAGGGTCCGCTGAATCTGCCGCACTGCGTGCATCTCTGCTCGCCTTTCAGGGCCAAGTTTATGCTCTCGATAATTCATGGATGCTAACAGGCTTGGGACATGATTACGGCCTAAAAACGTCTGATCTAAAAAGTGCCGCTGTTCTTCACTACAATGGGAATATGAAACCTTGGCTTGAGCTAGGAATTCCGAAGTATAAGGCCTACTGGAAGAGATTTTTGAACTGGGAGGAAGAGATATTCAGTGACTGCAACATAAGCCCATGACAGGCTCGAGTTCCTGCTGACCGAACCACTGAGGCATACCAGATACAGAGAGCATCCTCACATGGAAATTATTCTTCAGTGCCACAAGGTTGGTATCTGATGGAGTGATGGCTGGAATGTCGAAGAACCAGCGATTCCAGTCATTTTTGGTAGATTGAGTAGGTAAGTTGTATTGATTTAAAGGCAGAAGCTCGCACATATGCTCGGAGAATTTTGCATTCTGATTTGGCAGGCGACTCATTGACTGCTGGGAAGCCTTTTACTTTTAGATGCAGCAAAAAATCTAGATCGGCCATTCTGACAGGTGATCTTTCCCAGCAAGCTTCAACTGTAAAACATCAGAAAGAGTCATTTTCACTTTACATTTTTGGGTCATATGGATTATAGAGGGGTGAGGCATATTCTTTCGTGTCTCTTCTTTGTGATCTATTGTTTTCTTTTTGTTCTCCCAAGAAAGAGCTCATTGTCGTAAGAAACTAATGGGACAGCTGATTTGTACTATCAATTGAATCGTGCAATTTCTTCCTGTCCCATAGTCTGTCAATGCAGATCTGACAATCTTCACTGCTTATAAAAACATTGAGGCCTCATCCAGCCACCTCTTCCAGCGGCGTCCTCTGGCGGAGATTGGCCAACGCATTGGCTGTGGCTAATAAGCTGCTGGGAGGAGGGGTACCTGACTTCAACCCGAAGGCACTTAGCAGGCAGTTGGCCATCGTTCAGTCATGCCATCAAGTGGCCCAGTTAACTCAGACGGTTCAACGATAATGACCAAGTGGCCATGCATGCTTAACATGGCCTTTGGAGGTTAGATTTGTCCTTACACTATATGGGACATGTTTTTCTTTAATTATTTTTCAGCAGACATTTGAACAAAAAATGATATTTCATTATAATGGATCACTTGACGCGACTAATAAATTTAAATATTATTTTGAAATTAAATTCATTATTAATGCAAAAGAAAAAAAGAAAAAAGAAAAAAGAAACGGATGGGAAACGGTGTGAGCTCTCTATTATGTCTCTCGGTCTCTCCTCTTCCCTTCCCATGAGCTGTTGTTGCTTTTCTTTTCATGGCTGCCGCTTGTGCTCTGCTCAACACCGACGCGGATAACGACGCCTCCGGGAACAGTCCAAGCCGCCGCGTGTTCCCCTATCGTATAAGTACCTCCGGCGGAATCCTCCTCCACCACTCCTCATCCTCGACGCAGGCACGACTTCTCCTCCCGCCTTTCCTCGTCCTCATCACCCCCGGCTGCAGCTTCAGCAACAGGCTGGTGTGGAAGTTGATGGCCTCTAAGATGGAGGCCCATGCCACTGGTGCCGGAGCCGATTGCTATTTTCGGTCTCTCCGTCCCGTCGGGAGAAACCCTAACATTGTCGATGGCTATTCGTTGCAGTCGTTTCAGAGTCATCCTTCCTCCCACGGTCATTACGCTCCCCAACCAACCGCTCAACTACTGCACCGAGTCTGATCGTGACATCACCCTGCCCCGCGTTTTATCCCCTGCGGTCATGACCACCGACGCCGTTCCTGCATCCCTCCCTCTCCCCTACATCGACACCTGCCACGCTCCTCCTTCCGCCAATCATCTAACAACTTTCCCAGCTGCTGGTGACGCTCCCACCCTTTGCGTCTTCTCCGGGCTGCCTCTGTTCCCTCCACCTGCCCTAGCGCCCCTCGTCGAGCCGTACGCCGGTAACATGGACGACGGCTCCAATGCGACGTTGGTTGACGACATCATCTACTCCTGCAATGCCAGCCTCGCCTCCATTCTCGTGTTCAAGGCTTCAAGCTCCACTCCATAACAGAGCCGGTGGTTCTGAGCCGCATCCATTCTTCCCACGCAGAGGCCGTACAACCAGCTAAGCAGCTGGAACCTCCGGCTCAACTTCGGCTCTGCTGCTCTCGATGGCATCCCCAGCCTCAAGGATCGAGACGGCTTACATTAACAACCCGGCAACGCTGATGTTGAGATGCCTCTCTGACCACCTCCTCCACGAGTCTTGCAGCGCTTGGCTGAGACATCTTTAAGAGCGTTTTGGAAATCGAAACTCGTGTTCGTGGTTGTTCTTGTGATGCTAGTGAAATGAAAAGAGAAAAGAAGAGAAAAGGAGCAGGGGCGTTTCCAGTGAACATGGATCATTGTGTTATTTTTAACCACGCATGAATCAGAATTTGAATTTTGCCATCTGCTACGTAGTATTTAATGCACCGACAGGGTTGGTTCGTTGATAATTGTCTTAACGGTTGATGAAGTGCAAGGGAACTAAGGAAGTTTAAAGGCCGCTTAGCATATGGGATATTACCGATTCATTTCCATTACCACTAACTGATTTAGCGGCAGAAATTAATTATTAGCTGCATTCGTATTACTCTCTGTGTAAACCCATGGTGACGTGAATTCAAAAAGATCAGCTTGGCACCGATGGGATCGCTCCCCAGGGGGGGGTCCGTCCTGTAGGCCATCCGCTAGGACCCGGCTCTGTATGATTAGGAAGAGGCTAGTTAGAGGCCCATGTGAAGGGCCCAGCCAAGGATCCTGCAAAGGCCCGGCCAGCGTCACAGTCAAGGGCCCGGCCAAAGCCCCATAGAATGACCAGCTCCAAGGCCCAGCGAATGGCCAGCTCGGAGGTCCATCAAAGGCCCGTCGGAGGCCCAAAGAGGGGTCCGTCAAAGCGCAAGACAAGGGCCTTTCAGAGGCCCATCAAAGGGCCCGGTGGGAGGCTAAAGACCCAGAAAAGGGCCTGGACATAGGCCCATCCATTGGCCCTGGAAAGGCCCACCTGATGCCCCATCGGAGGCCCACTGACAGGTACTGCAGGCCATTTCAAAGGCCCATCGAAGGACCCCGTTAAAAGCCCACTGAGGGGATCGGCCCAATTATTGACCCCGCAAGGGCCGGTCAATGGCACTGATGGGCCTGTTCAAGGACAGCCTAAGGTCCAGAGAAAGACCATGTCAGGCCCAATTAAGGCCCGTTCAAAGGCCGTTAAGGCCCAAGAGTGTACCCAGTCTAAGGCCCATAGAATGGCCCATGTCAAAGGCCTAGAGGAGGACCGGTTCAAAAGGGCAGGTCCGTGGTCCAGCTAAGGCACCTCTCTAAGGCCCACTTAAGGGCCTGGCCGATGGCCCATTTAAGTGCCTGATCGGAGGCCCATAGGAGGCCCAGTCAAAGATCCAGTCTATGGCGGCCCAGTCATGAGCTTGGTCCAAGCAACGGACCGTTCAACATCCACCGCTGGGCCCATTTACGACCCAGGTCGAAGGCTCATTGTCGTCGTATGTCTTAGGCCCAGATTCTGCCAGTATCGGTCCACTCAACTACCCAGTCTTTGGTTCTCACCCGGGCCCACGGCTTTTGGAGCCATTAACGGGCCCCGGTCCTTTCTTTTCCGGGCCCAGGCTTAGGCCTAGCCTTCGGTTCTCACCCGAGCTCAGACCCACTCTTAGATTCTAGTCCACTTGTACGGTTCCACGGGCCCAGACCCAATGTTTGACTCAGACCTATTCGAGAAGTGATATATATAATCCGTCGGCCTAGCAATCTCCTGGCTCCAATAGTGCAGGTAGCCTTGTTTGACCAGCATACGAAGGATTACGCATGTATGATCCCGCACAATGTATTGCTACGGATTTGCCAATTCAATGAGAATGCTTTGTTTGATATTAAAGGACAAAAAAAAAAAAAAAGTGTAGGAGCTGCTAATCAACTGAAGTGAAGTGTCAAATTGCAATGAGGACAGATCTTCAGGGAAGGAGCTCAAATGAACACAAGGAGAAGTATGTTACCTGGTGAAGCAAGTCTTGTGCTGGTATTCAGAGAAAAACACCTACAGACTCAGAAGCAAAAGAAGTCGAACTTTGATCAAGAGCTCAGGACATGTTACTGTCCTTCCTCCACTGATATAAAAACTTCCGACACAGGTGAAGCTGAAACAGCTTGCAACCGTTGGGTTGGCCTCAAGTGGCATCTGTTCTATTCTCTGCTTATCAGGCAAATTAGCAGAGGCTTGAGCACAGTAGCTCAAAAGGTCAGTGTCAGCCAAAAGTGGACAAGACTTGGGGAGTCGGTCATGAATAAATTTAAAAAGATCGTACATATCTTCTCAACTGTTGAAAACGATCACAAAGCCAAGGCGTTAATCCCACTTTAGGAACATATGCACACACTAATGACAGAATGATGACGATCATCCTTCTGCCTCCACTGTGGATGAAACTGGCTCCACGACCGGAGGTATGCAGTCCACCTTGTATTGCAATGCCTAATAGGAGGAACAGACAGCAACAGAATTGATGGTTGCGGAAAAAGAGGGAAAAAAAAAACACCCTGAGAGAGTTCTTAGACAAGAAGAGCATAGACAGAGTCCTGTTTACCTTTTTGAAGAACGCAGAATATGAATTGTCCCAGATGAGCTTATAGTTTCCAGCCACACATGTGCAGAAGTTGCCCTATGCAGAGATGAAATGAGATTGTCTTACTGTAGTCTCCTTCTTGTTAAATTAAAAAAATATATAATAAATTGAACGTGTTGCAACTTACTTGATCAGCCTCGTAGCGACGGTAGGGCAATATCAACTATTAGACCACCATTCAGAAAAAAGGAAGATAAGTCAGTAAGATAGACATGATTATAGATAACCATGGAAAGAACCAAATAGACATGTCTTTATCTGACAGCAGTTGAACTCACAGTTTTTTGGCCAGAAGAGTCTATACATTCCACACTGAATCCAATATCCTGGCCAGTAACAAGAAAAGGATTTCAGCATATAACAACAACAACTATGATCAGATATCTCCAAAAAAAAAAACTATGACCAACTTAAAAAATTGTCTCTTGACCAGTGGAAAGGATACAAACAACAAAAGTGTATGCATGTTAAGAAAATAGTATAGGTAGTGGTTAGCAAGAATCTTGGAGAATTTAGTAATCAGCATCATGGAAAAACATGACCCCTAAAAGCCGAGAGACGAAGTATAAACATCATACCATATTCATTTTTCCTTGTACTACAGAGAAATCCCAGGCAATATATGAGTTTAGTGAATCCACTGCGAATGAAATCTGGAGCACCAAGCCAAATTAAAGAGGAGCACAACATATATATAATGGAAGACATTTCACATTGAGAAAACTCTAACCTAATACAAACTATTAAATAGAATCAACACAATAGCCAAGAAAATCAAACTGGCCTGTTCCTTTGAGGGATGGAATGAAAAGCACAAACTAAAATAATTTGTAACTGGTTCCCTCTTCTTTTCAGACTAAAAGGACCCATCATAATAAAAGTAGCTGTCTAACAAACATAAGGTTAAGCATATGCAACTCATGCAAACCCGGCCCACTTTTTTCCAAAAAAGAAACTGTTTCCCTCCTTCAAAGAAAGCCGAAAGAGGAGATGGATCAAATTAAATTCCACCTTTTTCCTTAATTGTCGCATGGCCTACTTTGTCTAACAAATATATAAGTCTAAGCATACACAACTCTACAAACCCCGCCCACTTTTTTCAAAAATAGAAACTGTTTCCCTCCTTCAAAGAAACCAAAAGAGGAGATAGATCAAACTAAATTCCACCTTTTCCCGTAAATGCCGCATGGCCTACTTCATTCATGTCCCTTTTCCCAGTTTATTCAAGATTTACCAAACATTCTATTCTTTCTGTGTTTAATAAATTGAATCTCATTCTTATTCCACTCTCCTTTTCCATTAGAGCTTTCTGCCAAGAGAGCCACGACTGGTGGTTGGTTCTGCTTTAAAATAGAATACACAAGAGGTTCATCCGTAATTCAATGTCCAAGATGGTTCAATTTGGCATTGATTCCACCAAGAAGTCTCCACCAATTATCCCAAGTCAGTCTAATACCAAGTCAGTCTGATCATTGATTAAGTTGTTTCTCTTTACCCCTCCAGCAATACAGAAGCTTCTGCTTGACATCCCTCAGTTTCTCAAGTTTCCTCACAACTGCTAAGAATTGAAACATCACTTCTACAGCCATCATTCCCACATCACAACTTAAGCTTATACTCCCAGAAGAGAACTCCCTCATGATAACCTCCACATAACATGAAGACCATGAAGTCAGAAGCCAAGGACAGCACTAACAAATATTATAGAAACAGCACCATTCTAGTTACAAATTGTCATTATTGAAATGAAGCAAAAATCAGAACTTACCTCATGAGTTTTACCAGCTGCAATACTTATCTCCCTGAAATCATCATTTTTACTACACAAAACAAATCAAGAGTTGGAGTGGCATGGTCATCCAAATCATAGTGCATTAGACATGAAAAGAACAATTGCTACCTGGCTTCAATGGCACCAGCTTCCTCTGCCGAAATGAAAAATGGGGAGTTTGCAAAGACCTCACTAATATGGGAAAGTGGTACAAAAGAATCAAAGAATACACATTAATTTAATTGTCGCCAATAATTAAGGGCAATCAACATGGATGAGTGAAATAACTGAATCAGTTTTGTTATATTTGTGAAAGATGTCCTTTTTTTCCTAAAAAAACTTCAGACAAATCAGAAGTAAAATGAACATGTTCTTTCATTTTCCCCGTTACTCCATTGCCATTAATTTTCGTTCTCCATCTCTAATTGCATGGGACTCATCAAATTCCTCAGATGTGTCCTTGATATGCCTCAGTTTAGAAGGATAGTCGAACAATGATCAAGAACATGTAAATAGACACGTAAAGATGCAACATTCTTTTTGCACTTGGAATAAAGTACCTTATAAATGTGATGAATCTTTCAAATTCTGAGGTATAGACATTCACTGCTTGCTCCAAAGCTGCTAGTTCATCTCTTTCTCTGCACATTTAAATTGAGTAAACACAAGAAAGCAAAATGAAAATGCAAATATTATATTAGGAAACAAAAGAGCGGAATGATTATGAAGGATCAAACCCAATAATAAGAAAAAATAGGAAGACGGCTCACAATTTTCTAATCTCAGACCGCCTCCAATATAATGAAAGAAAGAGTCTAATTGAGAGCACCATTGATGTAAGACTATACAAAGGAGGCCCATAACGATGTCTTTGCTCTTCCATAGGCCTGTTATAAAAGGGTCCACCAGATAAAATAGAAGCTCCACCTAAATCAAGAAAAACATAATCTCAAAAGAGAAAATCCACCATAACAGAGAGACTAACCCGTGATCATCATTTATCTGCCTAATAAAATCTAGTAAAACCTGCACCAGCAGAAGATGAAAACAAAGCCTAATGAGAGAATGATGAAAATGCAACTGACTGGGGGAGCCAAAAGCCAAATAAGAACCATAATCGTTGTTTTCTACATGGGCTTGGTAGAAGCAGAGACAAGCATGGTCCAACAAGAAGGCAAAAATGGAAATAAGCATGAGAACAGAAATAGCACATACTTGTGGAACTCCAACCAAGTACTTCACAAGGGTTTTATAGACACCTGTTGCAGAGCCAAGCTGAGCTAACTGTCTTCTCCTGGTCAGTAGTTAATAATTTTACAATGAGATTACCCATAATCTGCAATACGAAAGCATACTAGAACTCATGGGTCTTACCTATCCATTTGCTGTTTCCATAACAGAGCGTACTTCTCACATATACTTCCACCTGAGTTAACCACCGCATCAACCTCTGCTTGCTTGTTCCTCTCAGAGCGCTCCCTTTGTTGCCTAATAAGTGTTCCCCGGAAGTCTTGAGGCATGTAAGTCATTACTGCAAATATCAACAAATTCCTTAATCATAGTGGTCTTCTTTAATATCTCCCACCACCAATCCAGGCTACCCATTGCAGCTGAAAATGATGAAGACACAAGATGTATGATAGCATGAAAAAAAAGCCAGTGGCATATGCATTGCCATGTGATGGTCGTCATCCACATAATACCCAATAAGTAATCTTCAATGCCTCAACAATGCTCCTGGACATACTCCCAAATGCAAAGCCAAATAACTAGAAAATCTATTGAGCCTTGCATGGCTACACAAGAAAGGAGTTGCACAAGCAAGTCTATCATGCAAACTGCAATATCACCTAAAGATGGTAAAATCAAAATAGCTTCCAAACATTACCAGCTAGACTAGTGAGTGGAGGAGAGAAACTCTCCAAAACAGGTAAACTTAGAATTGCCAGAAAGGGTTAAAAAGGCATCTTAAAAACCAAAAATATGGTGGGGTGAGATAGTGATCACAGTCCCCATTTCCTGCTCTCATATATTTCCATAAAGTCTAGACACTTCATCCCCATGAATAACAATTCCAAGGCTTTCTGTATCTACTTTGTTCAGAAAAAGAAAAGCAGAAAATAACATAATTCCTTCCATTTTATTCAGCACTCCACCCTATTCTCTTTGCACGATACTCTCTTCTTGCAAATTTTTGTATTTGTGTAATGCAAAATGACTTCTATGCGCGTAACATCAGTGAACTGCAACTGTAACATGTGCTGCAGACAGAGTGTAGTGAAGGGGAAACCTGTGTTAAATATGCGTTCGGAATTTTTAGCTTGAAAAGACACCAAGGCATTCAAAGTTTGCTGAAATTTGAATTTGAACTGATTGAAAAAGGTGGCAACCTCGGCAGCTTCAGGAGTGGATTGTACTTGAAGCTGCACCAAAAAAATTAAAACAAATTTTTGAATATATAAGCAATTAAGATAATTCAAAGCAAAGAGAGCAAACCTTTGCATCAACACTCATAAATTGTAATTCCAAATGTAATTCCTCGACATATATATTACAGATGCATTACCGCAGGTGGCCAACGGGATCTCTCAAGAAGAAAGACAATTTCTTCCATCTGCTCCCGATTCTTCCACATGTTCTCATCAATCTTATGGGGAGCACTCCTGCCCGCTTCCTCCACCAGCTCCCTCTCCCCTGATCACAAAAATCAGATCAACGAAAATACAGCGGATATTAACGACAAATGAATTCCCGCGCTCAACAGAAACGTCAAACTGCGATTCGGAGGGAGAAAGAAAGGAGGCGGTGGACACCTTCAACAGGGGGGAGATGGGAGAGAAAATCGGATGAGAGTGATCGAATCTGGGACAAGAGGCGCGGGACGTCATCGGAGAGCGGGGAGAACGGATACTTATCGTAGTAGGAAGCGAGGAAGCTCCTGGTTATGGGCACGAGACCCTCCGTCGACGCCATTGTCAACGGCCCAACCGCAGAACGACGAGATAAGGTGCGGCGATTTCCGAAGCAGAGGAGAAGCGATCTGAGAGTTTTAGGGGATCCAATTTGAGAGCCAATTGCCGGAATCCGGGACGATGGAGAAGACGACGTCGGAGGCGAAATGGTTACCGAGTCGGTCGGTACATCAGAGGGAGGTATTGGAAGCTGCCGTCACTCCTCTTTCTCTCTCCTCCTTTTTTAAACAAATCATTTAATTAAATAACAATATATATTTAGTCTAAATATTAAAAAAAAATTATGTTTTCTTTTTATACTTATACATGTAATAAAAAAATCATGTTAATAATCATTTGGTTAGTTAGAAGGATTTAAACCGTTCGTTTATGATCTAATCATCAATTTCATTATGGTTAGTTGGAGTCAAAAGGAGCCGGTGGAGACACATTGATGCAATCCACTCCTAAAACTGTACTTTTCCCATAAGAAATATAAAAATGAAAAATGAAAAATTGCATAATTCCAATTATTAATTTATTAGATAAAATTGCCTTCCCTCATCGGTCACTGTCGGAAGCTGCCCAAATTTTTTTTTTAAAAAGGGTCCCTCGACTAAGGTAGACAATTTTTGTTTTCTTCAGTAACATTCTAGTCTTAAAAAAAAATTATTAGGAGAATTTTTGGTGTTGATGATCGAGGACTTTAATAATTTAACGCATGAAAATCACGTGCACATTTATTTCCCATCCCGACCCAATGGATCGAAGAGCTGCAACCCTATAATCTGGTTTGTCCAATCTGGGGACCGAATTCCTAGGATATTCTATTTGAGGCCGGGCTCCGCAGTTCATTGACCGGACTAGTAACGTTTTTTAGGCCCATATAGCCCATTAACAAAAGAAGCATGTGGCCCGCATAAACAAGTTTAATCCTGCGTTATTGGATTATATAGATTCAACATGTATTAACACATTTTTTTAAACGTTTAAACACAAAACATGTTTTATACTCAACTCGAACCATATTTAACTCTACGTTCAGTCACCATGTCGTGTCAAATATTCCAACAAATCACAAATTATTCCCCGTGGATTCGTTTTTCTTTTCCTGTGGGACACTTTGTTCTATTTGTTTAATTAAAGGTCGGCCAATAAGGTGTATGATATTGGTGACATGAATCATCAGTTGTCTCTACGTGGATCGAATGACGTTGTCTTAAGTTTGAATACGTGTTCTTATACGTAAAGCCTACGTATAAACCTTGGGTATATTCCATAGGATTTTTTTACGGTCGAGATTTGATCAGGGTTAACTAGCTAGCATGACGTCACCGCAAAAGTTGCCTAGGATTCCCCCAGAGTTTACGGGCTCTGCCAGCACATGTCATGTGACAGATCGCAGTAGGCATTACCAGCTAACCATAAGACTAACAATCCTAAAATAAAATAAGAATATTAAAGCAGAAATATGAAAAATAATTTTAACCGATCAAAGTTAAATTTTTTTATTTAGGGCACGTAATATTTTTAAATTAGTTAAAATATATCTTAAAATTAATCTGTAATCATATTAGGATATCTAAGAAAATTTTTATTAATATTTCAAATGTAAAATTTGATCATTAAATCATTCATTTAATAGCTTATCCAGAGAATCACTAGTTTAACCCAAGTTAGGTGTTAAAAGTTAAAATCACTCTAGTGCGGGGAGCTTATCATCAACGTAACCCAAAGGAATAAGAAAACATTTAGGGAAATTATCTTAAAAATTATATTATTTCTCATTTTTCTTTAATATTCACTCATATATATATATATAATCTTACATATTTTTTTAATAAAATATCATGAATATTAACGGTATTAATTATTTTTGTTAATTATTGACGTGATGGTAATAATTTGATATATATTTCATACGTGTCACTTATTATAGGCTGCCACGTACAAAAATAAATGACACATGAATATGCCATGTTAGTGGTCAACAAAAAAAAACTAATCCAGTTAATACTTGCATTATTTTATAAATAAATTAAAAAATATTATGTATAAATAAAATAAGACTGAAAGATATATATATATATATAATTGTCTGATTTTCTGAGTAGTTTTTTTTAAATATTTATAAGTCCTCGGAGAGAGAGTAGCTCATATATTTAGTTAATTTTCAACTTAATTGGTAGTTGGGAGTCTACATATGTAGTCTATATGCATATTTTATCTTGATGGGGCTTGTAATGGGGTTGATATGCACTGCCTACTCCTTAGGGGAAAAAGGCATTCAACTAGGAGTCTGTTATTTGTCTTATACACATATTTCACTAAAATTATAAGTATTTTTAATTAATTAATTGATTTAATCTTCACGATACAATTTGAAGAATGAGGTGCCGTATGACTAACGGCAAGGTAATTGCAATCTACTCAAAACCGAAGCAGTTTTGTTTTAAAATTTAAAATTTGACCTTTGAGTTTTTGGTTAATTTATATTTAAATATGAATGATACACTAAAAAAATAAAAATATTATAACTTAATACGTAAATTCGCACCATTATTTAAAGGAAAATAAACTATGGATCATCTTGACTGACGTATCTCCGGCGGGACCATGGAACTTACCCCTTATTCTTGGCGCTATTCAAGTCTCAGCGTTCACACTTCTAATAGAACTAACGGTAGGAAATTTAAAATTTATACTCTGCATTAAGAGAGTCATTTATGATTACTTTAATTTGACATATTCTTAAATATTCCATTTTATGATTATATGGTGAGGAAAATTTTTAATAAGATTATTTAGGTAAGAGAATTTAAGTAATAATTTCAAATAATTAACACTCACTCCTTAAATTCAGAGCAATCGAATTGCCATTTCTCCTCGCACGCAACAATGAAGGGTCTCCGAAGAAACCCTCATTAAATAAAATATTAGTTTAAATCTTGGTGATTGAAATAATTTAAGTCCGAAGAGGTTTGACAAATAATGAGAGTTTTATGTTACAGTAAAATTACTCTCAATATAAAATCAAGATATTTTTAATTCGATGACCATCAACCAAATCACGTGAGCACCTTCTCCCGCCTCCTTCTAGATCAGGGTCGTATAAGTCTTTCCCCCTTAGAAACTTGTGATTTCCCCGGATTTACGTTTCACTCATATGACTCTAACCAAAGAAAAGGATTCTTATGCATTTCATCGCCAGATAAATAAGCTATCAGTAAAATTGTCATAATTGTAGATTTACTCCGGCCACTGTATTAGATTCGAGGCCACATTGAAGGGTGTGTGACACATCGTTTGAACTGGTCTAAATCGCTGTCTAGTGGTTGGATAATGACGGGGGGGCAGGATGGACAACAGAAACAGGACCCCGATCGAATTGCTCCCTCAAATCTTTGACCGCCAATGAGTCTTGATCATGACTGGGGAGAACTTCCATCAGCAGATTGGGATTAATTTACCAGAAGAAGAAAAAAAAACCCCAGGTTTCTCTGTCAAGACAAATTGGCTCACATGGAGCTTGAACGCTATTTTGATACTACTACTTCTTAGGTTGTTCTTAGAACATCAATAACGTCGAAAAACCACTCTAGGTTTTGCCTCTAGAAAGAGGTGTGATTTTATTCACTATGAATAACTGTCCATCACGTGCTCAATGACCGACTAATGTCTTATTGCTGCCCGGTACCATCTACTGCTTACATTGCTTTTGACTCGATCTAATGGATAGGACTGTCATTTTACGTAGGTTGCAAGCAACGCCAAAGCTTGTTACGCCATCGTGAAGAGATACCTTATTCAAGGTAAAGAAATTCTGAACTGTCTCAACTGAGCAGAGAGAAAGGAATTGGCCGTAGATCGGGGCATCTCACGATATCTCAAGAAGGGCGTGGAGGTGGGATAGTATTTTTACATATAACGGATATATTGTATATTACTGTACAAGTTAACACGAGAGTAAATTTTATTTTATTTTATTAAATAATAGCATATAACATGTTGGAAACTGTTTTTAATTTATGACGTATTAAGCAATCATTAAGTTTATGATATACATAATACATAAATTCTCATGGGGGAAGATGCATACATACAGTAGTAGATCGATTCCATGGGAGCCTAAGAAAGACAAGACAAGTTTATGTTGCTGGGTGAGCTTAATTTAACTAAAAAATGCGAGGGAATTAATGATGGCGTCGATTCCATTTCCTCGACCACATCCTCATTTTATGCAACAAGACAAACTCACATTATTATACTAAACAAACGAAGGCCCTTTTTTGCCCAGGTTAAAAATATTACAATTTTTTCGATTACATAAGATAGTATATTTTTTATTATATATGAGACATGTGAGCCTATAGGAGAATAGGATAATATAAGGACACAGTAAGTCTCACGTCGAGAATCGAATGTAAGATCTCTTGGTCATTTGGCCAAAAACAGCACCACCGCGTCAAACCATCTTTCAAAACATGCAAATTACAACCACATATAATACCCCACTCTGTTGATTTAGTAATTTGGACATGGTGGCTATCTTCAACGATGCATATTTCATAATTAATCATTGAATTTTTAAATATTAAGGAATGTAAGTTGAAAATAATTAATTAATTTACATGAAATAAAATGATAAACACAAGGGAGGACACTTTGGCAATAGAGTACTGTTTGCCACTAAGCATGACTACCCACCCTAAACTACAACAAAATCTTCTCTATTTCCAAGCAATGAAGACGACAATAGTGATCAATTATCATAGTATATATGTATATATATATATACATATCTATATATATGTAACACAAGCTTTAAACTCGTTAGCACCACAGTCACATGCATCCTTTTTCTTCAGAAACCCTACCTTATTCTCCCACGCTCTCCACACACTAACCCCTCCAGATCTCGCGTTTGGGACAGATCGATGTCTAGGATACGTCCGGCTGCGGCAACTAGCAGAAGCAAGCCGTTCCTCGCGAGGGGTGAGGATTGTGAGGAGAGTCTGGGCCCGATCAAGCTGACCGTGTGGAAGAGATCGAGCATGACCTTCCAAGGGACTGATGGGTTCACGGTGTTCGACCGGAGCGGGAGGCTGGCCTTCCGGGTCGATAACTACTCGAGGAAGAAGAGCTGGGCTGAAGGAGGACTCGTGCTCATGGATGGAGCTGGGAATGCTCTTCTGACCCTGAGACCCCAGGTAAACACACATAAGGAAGAATCTCTGCTTTCAATCCAATTTCACCAACTTCCGCATCTAACTAATGTTTTCATATGTTAATGTATACACAGAGAGAGAGAGAGAGAGAGAGATAAAAATGGAACTTCTGAGTCATGATCTTCATCCGTTTTAGTTCCAACTTAACCAAATCTAACCACTTTTCGATTGTTTGTACAAAACTTCGTAATTTCGCAGTTTCTTTTTCTTGCGAGTCAAGGAAAATATTGTGTGTTATTCGAAATCATTTCCTACCAAGAGAAATGAGCCCAGTGCAGTTGCATGTACGTATCATCATGGACTCAGGACAAGAAAAATATCGACTTCGATTTTAATCTCCCCTCCTCCATCGGGAGAAAATTGCTTCCTGCGAGGAGATCACTTGAGAACCGGTCATTTATCGCAGTAAGAAAAACGTATCTCCAGAAATTGTCAAGTAAGTCTGACCATTGATCACTGCAATCAGATGTGGAGCATCCATAGCCAGTGGAACGCATACAGAGGAGAAAGCTATGGCCGCAGAAGATCAGGAGAGAACCCATCGAAGTTGAGAGTGTTCTCAATAAGGAGAAGCCCCTGGCATTTCTTCCACAGGTCCAAGGCTGAGGCGGAGGTGTTCCTGAGAGGAGGCCCCTCCTGCAGGACCCGATGCGGAGCACCCGACTTTGCAGTCGAGGGCACTTTTGAGAGGAGAAACTGCTGCATCCGTAGCTCGAGTGGCGAGCTTGTGGCCAGGATAACTCGGAAGAGGGTGGGGAACGGCGGTGTTGTTCTGGCAGATGATGTCTTCAGCCTGGTGATCAAGCCTGGTTTCGATGCTGAGATGGTCATGGGCTTCGTGATCGTGTTGGATAGGATCTGTGGCAAATCTTTTGGCCCAATTTTGTGCTCTTGAGTGATTCATAATCAATGCAAGTATTTCCAGGTCGGACATAAATTTGCAGCATCAAAGTTTCCACTTCACATTGTGAAGAAAAGCTTTGACCAATGGCCATTCCGGGGAAGATGCATTCAGCACTCCTCCCAGCAGATACAGTAGTTCTTGGGTTCTCGATCTCTGAGAACTGCGGATAGACATTGGTTAACTCTGAACTGCTCTTTCCCGGTAAGCCAGTAAGGGAGATCGGACTCGGCTCTCTCTCTGTCTGAGCTGAAAACTTTTGAAAGAGATTGCAGCAGTTCAGTATTGGACACCCTCGCGCTTCCTATCTATACAAGAACCTTGAAGATTCAGCACAAACAGTAGCGCGGTTCAGTATAATCAACAGCCTGTATGCCAAAGAACTTCACACATTAAACCAGATAAAAAGCAAAAAGGCTAGATGTATCACCACAAGTAAATCCGAAATTGCCCGAGCCCTGTTGCCTTGATATTGGACTAGATCTACTACATCGTTGAATTACAAATCTCATCGATTTTATAGAGGAAATTTAGAATAAAAATAAATTTTAGAGATCTGTTTCGTATATATATATTTTTGGGTGAAAGATCTATTTCTATTTTAAATTTGATTCACAATTCATCACTGAGTCGTGTCACTTCCCGACCGTTCGTGGTAATCAGAGTCTATGTGGATTCCATTCAATAAAGCTTCCCAACTCCTCACTGCCCACAGAGGAACTATGAGCATTTAAAGCATTCTCCTGAAGAAAACAAATCTCCTGGCCCATCTCCTTCAATTGAAAGCCCACCTCTGTCTCTCTGTCTCTCTCTCCATGAAAATCGCAGCAAGATGACTGAAGAAAAAGACCAAGAAGAAAGCATCCATGCTGTCACGATTACGGGAGACCGGAGAAGAATAAGGAGGAGAAAAACTTGTTTTATAGAGTAGTAGGGGCAATTTTCCTCTTCCTCCTCCTGCTTGCCATCCTCTTCCTCGTCCTCGTACTAACCGTATTCAAGCCCAGGACCCCGAGAATCGATGTCCTCTCCGCGACCCTGGACGGGATCTCCCCCTTCATCACTCTCCCGGTCATGAGGATTGAGCTCAACGTCTCCCTCCCTCAGCCTCCGTATCCTCATCTCCAACATGAACCATGCATGCTGCTTTCCGGCATGGGTTTTAGGGAGGCTGTGCTGTTCTATCGGGAGATGAGGATTGGGGAGGCCGAGCTATCTCCCGGGGAGATTCGAGGCATGGGGTCGTCGGAGCACCGTGGCCAGCTGACCATCCAGATGGGGTAATAGCTAGATAGGATTACCGTATCGTGCTGGCCTATGGGAACCTTCCAAGCACATAGACCTTCCCGTGCAGATTACTCAACGGGCCTTTATATTTGGGCCTCCGGATCCGTCAGAAATGAGTAAAGCCCAAAATCCGGAATAATAGGCCTTGGGTTGGCTTATTTGGGCCGGCCCGATTCCGAGCTACACCATGTTGGCGGTTAATAGTAAATGTGAAATTAAAAAAACACAAAGTTACGTGGGAAAGGAAATTCAATCATCGATCTGAATTGCTCTCATTATGCAGGAGCTGCAAGGAAGCGCGACAGTAATCTCTCCAGATATTGGATATTGTGCTGAGAGTGGGGAAGTGTGTGCTTCTCGGTGCTTATTTATCGCATACTTTGGTCGACGGTCGGCGTAAGATGAAGTGTAGTTCAATCTCCCATCGGAAGCAGCCTGGAGGCTGAACAGTCGAACATCCGATTCTGGTGATCCTCCGCCGAGGATGAGTACCGCGGTGCTTGGGAGCTGGCTTCTTCCTGCCCATTCACCCCACCTTATGGAGTTATTTGAATCTTCAAGAAGGCCGCTAGTTCAGAGTTCTTCTAGGCACATACAGACTTGCAACGCGCTCGACCGGTCCCTTCCATGAGTAAGCTGTGAACGATGAGGGCAAAGATTCAATAGTTGAAATGTGTCGAATCAATTACAGTTATTAATTATTATAAACTTTTATATAAATCATGAAAAAGAATACCGAAAAAGTATATTTCAATGATTAAGCCAACATGAAATGGACTCTCTAACATAGGGTTTAAGCAAGAATTCAACATCGAAAGAAATTCGAACTCGAGCGCTGATCCGAAGAAGGAAGGGGGAAAAGACGAGAAATTATAAAAGGAAGCTTCTGCCCGAGAGAGAGAGAGAGAGAGAAGCCCAATTTGGAAACAAAGCCCAATAAAACATTGGCCATTTTATAATTAAATATTAAATAAACACGTAATTATGTTGGGAATTGACCGTCAACGACGGACGAGTGGGTTTTGGCGATCTCGAAACACGGAAACTCCCACGTGGGCCGACGCCGCGGCCTGCGCCACTTGCGGTGCACGCGGCGTCCAGCGCGCATATGTAAGACCATGCCACCATCCTCGCAATTCGAATATTCGATCGCCCCATCAGCGTTTTGAGTTCACAACAGCGCAGGAATCGATCTCTACTGTGGCTACAATGGATGCTCCCCTTGCGAAACGGAGCTTGAGCCGGAAATCGACCTCCTTCAGCCTTCATAGCCCGAGCCTCAACTCCCTCCGCCTCCGCCGCATCTTCGACCTCTTCGACCGCAACGGCGACGGCCTGATCACCGTCGATGAGATCAGCCAGGCCCTCGGCCGCCTCGGCCTCGAGGCTGCACCCTCCGAGCTCGAGTCCACTATCCGTACCCACATAACCCCCGGCTCCGGCGGCCTCCGTTTCGAGGACTTCGCGGCCCTGCACCGGGAGATCGACGAGACCTTCGGCGGCGACGGCGAGGAGGGCCAGGCGGAGCCGGTCGACGCGGGGGCTCAGGAAGAGTCGGACCTGTGCGAGGCATTCAAGGTGTTTGACGAAAACGGAGACGGGTACATCTCCGCGAAGGAGCTGCAGTCGGTGCTGGACAAGCTGGGGCTGGTGGAGGGCAAGGAGATGGCTCGGGTCGAGCAGATGATCGGGTCCGTCGACCGGAACCAGGACGGCCGAGTCGACTTCACTGAGTTTAAGGACATGATGCGGAGCGTCACGATGAAGGTAGGCCGTTGATCACGACAGTGAAGGATTTGCATGGCTAGCAATCTATACCTTCTGCATGCGCCTCTTCGCTCCGAAGAGTCCCATCCCATGCAAGGAATAATGAATTAAACATATATATCATTTTATTTTGTTTTTTTTGTTTGCATCCGAAGTAACTCGAGACTAATTTATACCGAGATTCCTGAAAAAATTTTCGTCGATTCTCCCAACATGATATTCGATTCTTGGATCTCCTATTTAGGTATCTAATGAGAAAATCACTAGTCTAATCTAACTTGATATATCTTTTTATTTTCATTATTACTTTATTGCTTTAATTAAATTATGGCGACTATTATCATCATAAATACATAGTCTTTGAAGAATATAATGCATTACACCAAGACCAGCAGATTCAAATTAATATAATATAAATTAGTTGATATTCAGTTTAAATATTGATAATTATAATAAAAGTTTAAATGTATTTTACTCAATTATAAACGTTTACAACTATTACAATATCAAATCTTCTTTGTCAAATGATGTTAATATCTATAACATAATTCTGATGTAAGAGTTATCTGTTAATTTGGTACGCTTTTGTGTAATTAATTTATTGATATGACACGGCCACTTGGCAAAATTTTTGTTGCCGTGGCATGGTTGCGTGTGCGCTAAGTTGCAGACGTGCTCGTAGTGTTGCATCTCTTCCGACCTCCGAGACGCGGACCTTTTTATCATGACTCCTGCTCGTCGCATACCTTGATCGACGACTACTGTCCGAATAGCACAACACATCATGATTAATTAATGACAGCTGTACATGGTTGACGGAGATTAACGGAGAGGATGTTTAGAAAATTTTCTGATTTAAATACTATGAATTAGTCACAATTGGAAAGCTTATTGTTAGTGTGGTTCCGTGAAATGAGCAGTTTCGCTTTGCGGTATGGCGGGCTGAGCAGTGGCATCGGTTCTGGGTTGAGCATGACCCGAGCCCTCAAATCAAAGCCCACCAGCGATTAGCTACAAACCTTGGCCCAGTTTCATCATCGATTAAGGGGAGGGTGTAAGAATACAAGTGTGCGTTGCGCGCATGTTTACGTATGAGATGGAGCCGTGATGCATCAGAGCACGATCAAGTCAGAGCTGGGTCTGGTTCGGAAACCATCTCTTTTTTCCTTTCATTAAATAACCATCCGGCATACTAATTTGGCTCGGTTAGCTATAATTGGTAAGACCGGGCTGGCACGGTATTTTCAGTGCTCCGCACATCGACAGACTTTCCGTGTTCTGCTTGTCCATGATAGATTCAAACCCGAGCACGCTTGACTTGAAGCTTCCACGCGTAATTGGTTGCCTATTCCAATTATTGCTGCAGGGACAGAGGGCAGCCGAGCACCCGGCCGCAATCGACATCGGGTGTGGTCTCACCGGTCTCGTGCATCGAGAAGCCAATTAGAAATTCTGAAGGTGATGTCTTCGTCCTCGCAGCAGCCATTAAGATTAGGATTCTTCCCGAGTCCCGCTTTCACACACTGTCTCTTCTTCATGATCGATCCGGACTCATCTCGGAGGATCGGAGCTTGGCCCCCACCCCGAAATTTCCCTATCCCACCCATCCGTACGAGTTCCCTCTGTTCTTCTTCTATCCGTCGAGGCGGGATTGCTTCTCGGGGATTCGGAACAATAATAGTCATGCCGAGAAAACAACGCACGCTCGTCGTCGAATTCCAATCGAGATTCGTCAACGAGCGATTCTTCGGACATGAGAGGAACCGGCTCGAAGTTTACATGGAACGAGACGTACAAAAATCAGGCGAATCAAAACAATTACGACAAAGGTCTCCAATCTACTTTCCTTGCCCACATAAATTGCAAGCAAACTTTTAAAAGCAAAGGACAGCTGTGGCTTCCAAGTTTCTACTTCTGCTAGTGCTACCCGGAAAGTGCAAAGTAAGTTCCCTTTACACAATCCAAGCCGCTTGAGTCGAATCCACGATTATGTGTTCGGTCGAGTGGCTTGATGGCTTCTCCATCTCAAGTTGTATCAATCTGAGAGTGAGAGAGAGAGAGAGAGAGAATTGATGGGTGCGGACAGGACAGTCGTTGAATTGGATGATTACCCGCCACAACTTGCTTTCGAAGGGGGGCCGGCGCTGTCACGATGGCCTGTATGTAGAAAGACTTCACCATTGCTATTGCCGAGTCCAAAAGGGTAATCGAGGCGATTGACAACCTTTTGCATCATCGATCGCGACCCGTCATCTATATTCATCGATCATGTGATTACATTAATGATTATGCGTATGGCATTCTCATTCACGGCCGCATTAATGATCACGAACACGTGCTATTAGAATGTGTATGTATGAAGAAGAAAGATGCCGTGCTGATTATCTTGAACATGAAGCCACGGCCAGAAATCAATAATTTAGAATTGCGTGGATTGTAATCATGCTATCTAGACCATATATGCACATAAATATATATATATATATAAAGGTAATTAAGATAAGAGGAATAAGGAGGTAGAATAACAATAAAAACTTTAGTAATAAAAATTAAAATATAAAACCTCCATGGATCTCAAATAATTTTATATATTCAGTTATTCGATAAAAATATAGAAAACTTACAAATAAGCTCGTTGAATCGGAACCTTCCCAACATAATTTTTCATCGAATTGGATTGGAACCGTTTAGGAACCAGCTCGGACCGGTAAAAACCTATAATTAATAGTCAGATTTTATCGGTTCAAATTTAAAATTTTTAAAAATAAAAAGGGATAGTGCATGAGTCAAATCGACCCGCTTATAAATGATTTCGAAACAATTTATATATTATTAAACCGTAAATTATAATCGGACAAAACTATTCTATATCCATTTTGAACCAATATAAAACTGGTTCAAACTACCATTTTTAACATCTCCATCGGCTAATGCTATTATGGATTTCCCAAAAAAAAGAAAAGGCGAAGACGGTCAAAAGGTAAAATCGTGCGGCTGAAGGCTGTGGTCACTCATCGCCATAATTATCGTTTTATTTTTGGCTAAGTGTCACCACAAATAATTATCATGCATTCTAATCAGCAGCCCCACCCGAGGAAAGGGTGTCTGCTATGAGAGTAATGACAGAATTGACTCGCAGCCGATCTTGACATTTCAGAATTTTGTTAAATAATCTAGTGTTTTTTTTCCCCCTCAATTTTATCGGGAAGGCTGTGCCCATTCGTGTACGATATTGAAAAGCCATCTAATTTTCTGATCACGGACTGTCGCAATCATATGATTTTTCCCACCTTAATCATGGCAAATGCAACTTTGATAATACGGATTACTCATTAATATGGGAATCGATTATGTCACACGTACAGGGGAACCTCAAGAAGAAGTCCGACCCAGTACACATTTCCTCATCTCTCTCAGGATCGCTACTACGATCCTGTCGGTAACTACAGCTCTCTAAATCGAATGCTTTACTTATGGGACAGTTGATGCTGGTAAAAAGTGGCATGGATAAGGCAGAGGTATAAGAGAGCGTGGGTTATACAGTAATTTACTATAATACAATATAGAGAATTATATCAGGTTTATGTGTGAGTTTAATCTATATTTAACCTACAAATTTAAGATATCATATCTAACTTATCACATATCATCGTATTTTAATTATTTTTTTATATGCGAATATAATTCCTCAACCGTACCCGTGAGGATAAGAATTATCGCCTTGTTTTAGTAAAGGAGATCATGGATTGTGGCATTGAATTGCGAGATGACAAATGCTTTCATTGGCTAATGTCCGGTCACAGCAAGACTGCACCACTCCCTTTTCATTATTGTCGCCGATCAAATTTTCGTGGGCTGTGATCAAATCCGAAAGCGAAATGAGCTTTGTCTCTCCACCACTTCTCTCTTTCCTTTTATTATTATTATTTTTTATATTTACGGTCACCATCGTCCCCGAAGCTAAAACATGATTTCAACAGTAAAAAGAATAAGTAATGAATAATAATAAGAATAAAATTTTTTAAAAAACAAATTCTCGCACACGACCACCGCGATCCCAAGAGATTTTTATCATATAGCTACTAGCTAGTTGCGTCCGGGCAACCGTCAGCCCTCGTGCAACAAAGTAATGGACGACGAACAGTGACGGTCTTAGATTTTGCTTATGTGATCCACGTAGTGGAATGACATATAAGATCTACTAAACTGCTTTAATCAATCCTTGTAATCAATCCGTTCAATCTCAGCTCGGGTCATCTAGATATACAGAATTTCCTACGAGATCCTTCTCGGAGTTCTTATCCCCGCTTCCGCTATCGGCATCGTCCTCCTAAGTCGATACGCATCAATTTTCTTCAATGCAACAGCTTCGCGTGGAGCAAAACGCAGGCGACATCGGTGCCCTAGCGGGACACGATCGAGAGTAGTACTACAGACTCGACATATACATGTTATGCTGGAGAAATCCGAGGTTTTTTTTTATCCGACTCTCAAATTTATTATCGTGATGGCAGAAGAGATCCCTCGTATCTGGGCACAGACAAATAAAAAAAACTTATAAATTACATTCAGGTAATTGAGAGGGTAATATTAAATGAGAAAACCTGTTAGTAAACAATTACTTCTAGTAAAATTACTATATATATTTTTATTTTTAATCAATAATTTGACTTAAATATAAATTAATATTAATTACATTAAAAAAATGAGTGGAGATAAAAAAAAAAGAAAAGAAAAGAAGATAACTACAGCGAAAGGTATGGGCGATGTCCGTGTGAGCTTTTTTTTTTTGCCATATGGGACATGTAAAGGTTAGTCCGTACATTACTGCTGTCATGGTCCCGTCCCCTCCCCCCATCGCCATCGCGGAGGTGATACGTCCCTTTTCCGATCGAGGTTGGTCCATCCCCGCCGGACCGTGCCAAGCAAAGCAATCACGAATCCACAACCGTCAATCGGTGTTGGTTTTTCATACGTTCACGTAATGAAAATCCGAAGCAGTAAACGATGGCTTTAGACAATACGTACGGAGAAAATGCCGCGGCACAATTTTCAATTGACACGATGTAATTGTTAACTCGTACGTACATATATTATAAATTAGTTACCCATAAATTTAAAAAATTAAATTTAGTTCACCCGATTTAATATTTATGATAAAATTTTTATACTTTTTTTTCATATTTTGTTTTAAATTTATTAGTTTTTATATAATTAAAAAATAATAATAAGCTTGATAACTTGAGCTGGTTATATGTACGTATTTATTTATTAAAAGAAAATATGATAGTTTCCTGCTGCTATCACAATTCCACGTATTACATTTTCATTGATAATTAATAGGTCCAACAAGGACAAGTCATAATGTCTCTTGAAATAATTTTGGACTTATCAACAGCCACAGATCCGAGCAGCCGGATAAGCTATTAATATGCTACTATACAGGTACATCGAATAAGCCGTGTGTCCTTTCGGAGTTTCGAACATCACATTCTTTATATATATAAATATACATACATACATATATACCAGTATTATTTTCATTTATATATTATATATTTATTATACCATTGCTCTTAGAATAATTCCGTGCATGTTGTCCTAAAATAAGATCTCAAATTTAATTTTGATAAATTTAAAAAATATATATAAATCAATCTCCATTCTTCTTATTTTAAAAAGAAATATATTTATTTTATTTATTTATAATTAAAATTGAGAACATTGACGAAAAGCTTACCTAAATAATATATAGTCTTAATTTTAAATGTTAAAGAGGAAGACAATAATTTTTTTTTGGTAATTGAAAATATTAGGATACGATCGATGCGACATATGGATGTGAAGATAAAAAGGTTGGGTTTATTAAATTTTCACAATTTGGAATCACATAATTAGTTTGGACGTTCAAAATGGACTCTCTTATTGAAATTGTTGTCCGTTTCCTGTTGACAGTCCGACACGACGGTCGGGCCAAAGAGCACGTGATGGATGGATGAAGATTCCTACTTCACGAACATGACGAATTCACAGGACGGAGCCCACGCGCTCTTCTCCTCCTCCTCCTCCTTCTTCCTCTTGATGGGTGTGGTCTACCCCTCCAATCATTCATGGAGAACAGATCGATACTTTCATTTTTTGAAAACTAGAATTCTCATTTTTATCTTTCAATGTATTGTACGATTGATGTCACAGACCGGTCATAGAATCTCGTTCAATGAGATATGAAGTTCCGAGTGCAGTCTAGATCTGCGTTATTAGCCTGAATTTCATCGCCGTAAGCGAAAACCAGCAGGCTGCGACTCAGCTTAAATCTATACTTTTCCCATTAATTACTTAGTTCGGCGTTTGAATTGATTGGGGCCTATTAACGGAAACATAACGCCAGATCTGACTAATGGAGACGTGATGGTGGCGGCAAACTCTGGGCCATAATGTGACCGGTCGGCGGCGTTTCCACGAGTTGTTATCCTCTCTATGAGCCATCGTTATATTCCCTACGATTCTTGAAGTTTCTGGGAATGGTCCGAGGGAGAACATTGACATGAACAATGTCTTAGACCCCACAATTAATTTTGTATTGCTTGGCTCAAGTCGGGGGAGAGTGAGACGACGCTGCACTGTTCGACGAGGTATAAGATTGATCTCGTCGAGAACAAAAATCACTATAAAAAGATCGGCTGGCAAACTATTCATCCATCGGATACATCTAGCAAGTAGACCATGACCACCGCATCATCATCGTCTCGCAGGGCAGACTGAGCTTTTCTCCCGTTCAGTGATGCTGTGATCGCTTCGGGTTCTATCCCCCGCCCGCGCCTCAGTGCATTTAGTATGGCCGGGCCCAGGCCAGCATTCCTCCATGTCATGACGCGAAAGGAGAGGAGAGTCTCCTGGTGGGGCAAAAAAAAATTTGATGGCTTACTTATTCACAAGAGGCTAAAACGAACACCGGTCCTAATTTCACGTGGGCTCATCAATGACCTGTCTACTAGGGAAAGATCAATGATGGCTAGGTAGGTAACAAATTAATTTGATTTATTCCTCCGCTAAAATATCTTGGAGAGATATGAATTCAAATTAAGAGTTTATGATATATAATATATTAAAGATTATTATTTTATAAATTAAAATTTTAAATTAAATATGATTCAAATTATTTTATAAAATTAATAAAAATTTTATATAATATCACAACAAATTGTCGTGTATGCTCACATCTTACACTAAGCTCGGAGACCCAAAGAAAGTTATAGGTAAGGCCAAAGAAAAATAGTTAAATCCTTTGGACCCAACAGCCTGATGATAACCCAGTAGAAGTTGTACAGGTATTGGGTTGATCAATCAATACTAGATTGATCATACTATCATACTTATGAATATTGAACCATACCAAGTAAAATAGGTCAGATTAAGCTCCCCTAATAATAATAATAATAATAACAATAACTTTTATTTTTATTTTTCATAATATCACTCGAATAAAATATAAAGTTTATTTGAGGAAGGCCTTGACGCCTGAAAAAGCTGACAGATCCCGCCTCCTCACATGGCGCGAAATTTCCGTCGGCATGGCAGTATCCTCCCGAATCCGGATAGGTAAAATCTGACAGACCATTTATTTTTATTATTATTATATAGGACAAAAAACGACAGAAATAAGAAAATTCAAGGTAATTTCCGAACGTCCCTTGAAAAATCTGCACGGCAAAACTCACATCCTCGAGAACGTTTGAGCCAAGAAAATGTTTCTGTAGCGTCCCGCGCAGTGGGACCTGCTCGACTTATTGATGCATACCGATCCACCCAATAGCATCGATGGCTGGAATCAGGTTTGACTGAGGAATAATCTCGAAAGTTATGCTGTATACAGAGTTGTTTTGTCTAGGTATGTATATTCATGGTTTGATTCGTCTATCTTGTTGATTGGTTAAAGTATTTTGGTTTAATTTGGGTATTACACCACCGAATCATAACCATTATATAACTATTGAATCAAATTATTTTGAACTGATTTTATGGTTTGATTAATCGGTACGAACCGCTTTTAAAAAAATAATAATAAGTCAACAAATTGAATATAAATCGAATCAAAATTAAACAAAAACCGCATATCGAAACACAAAAAATAAAAAGACATAAAAATGGTAAAAAGAAAAGACATCGAAATCATAAAAATTTTAATTAAAAAAATAAATATATAAGATTAAGATTAGTAAACTTATTTAGAGTAAAGTGATAGAAAATATGTTATATAATGGTAAAACACCGTATGTCTAATTATTTTTATATTTTATATTTAAAATATTTAAAATTTTTCTTTAAAATATTGTTTAACGGTTCGAATCGATTAACTGAATCGTTAGAATTTAGTAACTAACGACACTATTTTACCTTAAAAAAACTGCCCTATACATGACCATCCATCCGAATCATTATTTTTATCCTATTTAAGGTCCATTTGGTTATTCAATTATTTATGTGCAACTCTAATTTCGTCATCATATAATTCACTGATTGTGCCCCAAAAGTTTTCTTTCTAAAAATAAAACCGAAGTTTCCTTCTTCCTCATTATCATAATCATGAGAGTTATCATAAAATAATGGAGATCAATGGAGTAAAAGCCATATTCTCTTGCCACAGAAGTAACGCTTCATTTCGGTATTATTCGATATTTAAAAACTCAATCAGTTCTATTGATCTAGATTTGAGATTAATCGACTTACTAATTATGATGCCAATGGTTAATGCATTATTTCTTTTTTTAATATTAATAAATTTATATACTATTTATATAGTTTTTTTTAATCTGAGTCGAAAAGCAACGGTGAGATTGCAGCCGGGCGGCACCGGCAGCAGTACCTTGTACCTACTCGAACAAGATGGAGGAGAGGATGGACGACAGACCGAGCGCAAGCTTCGTCTATATAAACACCTGCACGATATCCCAGCGCATTGACGGTTCCGACGTTAAAGAGACACTGCCAAGCAAGCGGCTAGCCACCGAAACATCAGAGCACTTGGATACGGGCATCGGGAAGAGGAACCGGAAACTGTAATCTTTACTCTCACCGGGCTTCTTCATCTTTCTTTCCCCTTTTAGATGGGAGGAAAAAAAACAAGTTTAAAGTTTTCACACCTTTACGATGATGATACATTTCTGATCATCGATGGTTTCTGTTCCGGATTCCACGAATCCACTGAGATTCATCCACCTGAGCGAATGTTCCTCTCTCTCTCTCTGTGTCTCTCTTCATTTCTCCGGATTCTGTACGTTTCTCTGTGGGTTCGATCAGCTCTGTGCTGTTCGAATGAAGTGGAGGAGAAGGGAAACTAGAAACATCCCTCGAGTTCTCGCATGTTCTTCCCTCACGCTACGTGATTTGTTGATCTTCACGGCACGCCTCCTTCCTAGGCCTGAGTGGCTTTTTTTTTTTTTTTGTTTTAAATAAAGTCGTCATCTTTGTTGTGTTTGTTTGCATAATCTTTATGGTTATTTCTATCTCTATCTGTATCGAAATGGGTTGTCTGTAATGCGAAATTCGAACCTATAATATTTGTGCTTGAACAGATTGAGATTCAAAGGGGGATTCGGAGGGGAAGCTCTGTATCTCAAAGCTTGTCCGTTACGTGAACAGTGTATGAAGATTATCTTTACGGAGAGAACCATCAGGCTCGTAAATTGGGGGTCCGGAGCTGCGAGTTGGCACTTCTCTGCAGACCCAACAAGATTACACCGCTTCGGCGCTCTGACAGTTGATGCGCAGAGGAACGCTCTTAGGCACAGCGAGCTATGGAGACGGCAGAGAGGCTTCTAATGGCGGTTCTAAGGGAGACACAGGCCGGGGGGGAGTCAGTGTTCGAGACCATCAGAATCGCGGTGCTGCCCATCGCCAAAGTCTTCACTATCTGCTTCCTGGGTTTTCTGATGGCATCGAAGTACGTGAACATTCTGTCAGCTAATGGCAGGAAATTGCTCAATGGGGTCAGCTGCTGAACTTTGTACTGCCTGTCCTATCTTGATCTCAACTCTTAAGTTATAGAATGTGTAACGCCCATTAATCATTTCTTCTTCCTATGCAACTACCTAAATGTTTTGGTTAATGGTTTCTTCATCAATGGGTCGAGGATATGCAATCTCGAACCAAGTCTAATCATATATGGAACTATTTCTTTTTGGACGCTGGTGCAGTTGGTGTTTTCGCTTCTGCTCCCATGTTTGATATTTTCACAACTCGGGCAAGCGATTACTCTGCAGAAAATGATTGAGTGGTAAGCAGTGCAGGTCCTGTCGTTGGATTGCCTTTTCCAAAATAAGATTAGTATTGGGGCATTTCATGCTGAGATGCTATTTTCCCGCCGATTCTTGCAGGTGGTTTATTCCCATGAACATCGTGCTTACTACCATCTCGGGCTCGATTATTGGGTTCATTGTTGCGTCAATTGTCCGCCCTCCTTACCCTTTTTTCAAATTTACAATAATTCAAATTGGCACTGGTGAGCTTCTTTCATGGATGCAGTAATGATTATTTTTGAACCACAAAACACTCGTTTCCATTTCATTCTTCGCCGCAGAGTAAATGGGAGTGAAAATCTGTTTAGCCTTAAAACTGGAATGCCTGGATAGTATGAATTGCTTGTGTGAGTTATAAAGCACGCACAAGGGATTAGTAAATATTGTTTTAGTTCTTATCATTGGTTTAACATCTGTCACAGGGAACATCGGGAATGTGCCCCTAGTGCTGATTGCAGCGCTATGTAGAGACAGGAACAACCCCTTTGGTGATTCTGAGAAATGTAGCACAGATGGCACAGCCTATATTTCTTTTGGGCAGTGGGTAAGTCTTGACATCATGTTCATCTCTTCGTCAGCATTACTAATGTTTTTTTTTTTTTAAATTGCCAACACAGTTGCTACACTGTTTGTATGAACTGATCAGATTGGTCCAGTAATTTTGCAAATTCACTTACTGCTTTTTCTTAAGGCAATCTGATAAGGGACTTCTCTGCATATGCATATCCCGAATGTTTCTGTGCTTGCTGAAATGATCCTCATTATCTGGGCAGTAACTGGTCCTTACATGTACAGGTTGGTGCAATAATCTTATATACGTATGTGTTTAATATGTTGGCGCCTCCTCCTGAAGGAACTTTTGACTTGGAAGACTTAGATCTTCCCGTGAGGAACCCTTTAAAAGAAGTTGCACAAAATGCAAAGGGTACTGCACTGGAAAAAGTTCCTCTGCTTAGCCAAGAAGAACAACCAAACCTGGATCCAGTTAAAAGGGGCAAGGTGAGACTATTTTTACTGTAGTTTCTAATCTTTTCAGGGAATTTCTTGAACGTCGTTTTTCTATTTTGTTTCCCTTCACCTAGTTTAGGACTCCTCTGATTTGTGGTCTTTCTCATCTCAGATGAGGGAAATCATAGATTTTCTATATGAGAAGTTGAAGATGAAACAAATTCTTCAGCCCCCGATCATCGCTTCAGTAAGTTCCGCAGTGCTTCAGCAACTCCTTAACCCTCTAACTAATTGACGTATCCGAGAAAGCTACTAACACATCGATACACATATGGAGGATTATGCTTTTGATGCTGGGAAAATAAGCTCCACTGTATACAGGTTTCAAACCGTTTATTTTGAGATTTTTCACTGGAATCCGCTGTTTTTCTTTGCAGATTTTGGCGATGGGGCTAGGAGTGGTACCGTTTTTTAAGCGACTGATATTTACAGATAATGCTCCTCTTTTCTTTTTAACTGACAGCTGCATTATTCTTGGGTACGTACTTCTGTCTCTGCATTATGTATTATAGTCATATATTTCAGGTCACTGCTTAACTAAACTTTTTCCATTCGTGTCTGTGTTTCAGGGAGGCCATGATCCCGTGCATACTGTTGGCATTGGGAGGAAACCTTGTCAATGGTACATTGAGTCATCTGAATATTTGCTGCGACTTCTGAAATTCCTTTTGGCAAATGAAAATCAGGGAATTTTTCTCTGTGTCATCTACCTTGGATATTTATTTCTATTCTGTGTTTAGGGCCGGGAAGTTCAAAGCTTGGGCTAAGGACCACCGCTGCTATTATCTTTGGACGTTTGGTGTTGGTGCCTCCAACTGGCCTTGGCATCGTAATGCTGGCAGATAAGCTGGGGTTTCTCCCAGCTGGGGATAAGATGTTCCGATTTGTCTTGCTTCTGCAGCATTCAATGCCCACATCTATTCTCTCCGGTAAGAACCCAATTCAAAACTATAAAGAAATCAACGAAATAAACTTCTTCCAGGTCCAGGTCCATCTCTTCTCCTATTAATGCCCCTTGAACCGTCTCCACTACAATGCGGGCTCCTTAAAAGAGGTTTTTATACATTTAGATTCCTGAACCAAAAGCGTCATCGAACTGGCCAAACTGAATGTGATCGAATTTGCATCTGACCATCTGCCTGAATTATGTCGTAGGTGCTGTCGCTAATCTCCGGGGCTGCGGAAGGGAAGCCGCTGCAATACTCTTTTGGGTCCATATTTTTGCGATACTCTCGATGGCAGGATGGGTCACCCTCTTCCTCAAATTACTCTTCTAATATCTCCAATGCGGGCACTCGGGGTATGGTGGTCCAACCATCCTCCATTTTGTACCCACCTGGCTGATTCATCTTACAAGTTCGATTCAGTGAAAACCAATCGAAACCCTTACGGTTCTTTCTTCCATAAGAAAGATAGGAACCATGTAGCGTTGCTTCGATCTCGAGTAGGAGCTTCTCTTGTTTAGAAGGATCTACCAGGTGGGCTGCGAGATGGTCCTTTTTCTGCTCGAATTATGGTAGTTTACAGTTTAAAGTCATCCATCATATTTATTATCAGGTCTCGAGCAGCTTGTGAATCACTGAGAAGGAAATGGAATGTGGAGTTTTATGCCTCTCAATTATGCCCTGTTGCTCCATGCCAATATGAGCTACGTCTGCCTACATTCTGTCCTCATGTGATGCGCATATCTTTCGTACATTGGACTCTTTTGCATGTCCTAATTTGCGGGTTACAGAGTGCCATTAACATGTAATTAATGCACCTCGTCAGTCTCTGATCTGACTCTGGAACGCGAGGTAAGGTCACTCTCCAACAAATCCGGGCTGTTGTCCTATAACTCATTGCAAGTCTAACTTGCCTGTGCTTTCTCGTGAACCATCCATGAACATGAGTTTCAGTTTAACGGTGAGTTGAAACCTGTTACGTCTTAGCAAGAAACTGAAATAGTAGTATGAGACTTGTTGCATATGGTAACTTTTTCTTGTGCATTAGAAGTTTTGCTACATACAGTTCCCCTTTATCAGTACAAGATCTAGGCACATCAGCCAGTTTTAAACTCTACAACCTGGCCGTTTCAATCAAACCAGAGTCCCCCGTGCAAAATTCTGTGAGCGCTCCTTCCATAGTCGGACTACAAACCCATCTCATCCCGATAATCCCATGTCAGTGGAGAGGTAAAGCACTCCGAGTCTCTTTTCGAGTGCCATAGGATATGATATTAGACTCAGAACAACTGGAACAACAGGCTAGTCGATCCATCACCAAACGATCTTATGTCGGCAGGTTTCACAAGAGCTCTGCACAATGGGCATGTCCTTTCCCTCTCGAACCTGAATAATATTCATACATACAGAAGATGACCTTTAAGCTCAAACACACATCGGAGATCTCGCTTCAATCTCGCATTCAGGAAATGATGTGTCAGAAAGCTGCTGAAGAGCCAGCATTGACCAAAGTTCCCAATAAAACTCACCACTCAGAGACGCAGTCTTCACAAAAAATGTGTTTGCAACGAAGTAAGATGGGAGCATGCATCTTCTCCTGGCAAATAGCACACATATCTCCAGCTTCATTGACCTGCACTTTGTCATCGAAAACAGAATACCATGATTGGAAAATAGTCATTTCTAGGAAATCGCAACTGTATATAATTCCAACAATAAAAGCATAAAAGAATTTCATAAACAGGTTAAATGACTTTAGTACTCGCACCTGCTCAGCCGTTGCATAGGCCCCATACTGGACTTCCTTACGAGACAGGGCCCTCAATGCAGTGAAGAAGCATTGCACCTGATAATTCAACTCTTGAGTTTTCTTGTCAGCAAAAATCTTAGCGTATGTTTGAATTGAGGGATTCCGAGGGATAAGGAGGGATATGGATGGATTTGGAGGGGTGAGTTATCCCTCCATAACCCTCAAAGAGTTGACCTTTTCATCCCTCAAAAAGTGGGGGAATAGGGATGGATAAGGGGGCAAAATTACAATTAACCTCTCCAATTCAATAGTTAAGAGAGGATTGTTAAGGGTATAATGGTCCATATGTACCTCTTAAACCTCCCCTCCATAATTCTATCCAAACGAAGATAATATAAGTATACCTTATACCTCTATAACCTTCATCTCCCCTCCCGTCCCCTCCAAATCCCTCAATCCAAACATACCCTCAAGGAAATCACAAAAAGATCACAAAACATTAAACTCAGACGCCATACCTTCTCAACCACATAAGTAAGCTTGAAAGTCAAATACAGCCCTGTCATTAATGAAGAGAAGAGGCTCCCATATTCCTTGTTCAAGAAGAAACGGTACCAGACAGGAGTGGGCAGTAATGCACGATACAGCAACAGCAGATATTCAACCAGAGTTAGCATTTGGCCCTGCTAATTAAATTTCACAGGTCAGAGAAAAGTACTCAGGACAAGCCAAAAGATAAAAGGTGCACTACTAAGGAGAAGATAATAAGATTGACACAAGGAAGCCATCAGTTATCTCTTGGCTAACTTTTTTCAGAATCAAATACAGAGTAGCAACACCGTACATAATCATCAGATAAAATTACCTGCTTCCGATAATTTCTCCCACGGCTGTTCCTGTAGTACATCAACAAGAAGCACTTCAAGATCATTGCAGCTTGCCTGACCATTGTATCTGTAACAAACCAGAATCTTGAACTTCAAAACACGAATTAGCAAATTCCATTCTTGAACGAATGAACTTGACTAATGATGAACATGATACATGGAAGAAAAGTTCGAAAATTGGCACAGAACCTACCGTTGACCATGATGATAAAGATTGCATGCCAGAATGGTGGTATAGCTTTAGGAGGAAGCATAATCAAAGGATACAAGAGATCATCTTTCCTATACCACCAGTATATGCCAGCAACATGAAGACCAAATGCAAGCGAAATGCCAGAAAGAACAGGAATTCTCCTCTCTCCCTGCGACAGCAAATATTGCAGCACTTTACATATGTTCAGCAAATTCTAAAGTCATCATGATGATACAAGTAAGTAAACGAGCCAAGCATATATAATGAAGCACCTTTAGAGCAGTTTGTTTTCGTAGAATGTCATTTGACTTAAACAACACAGCTGCAATCCATATTGTTACAAAGAAACCTGTAATTCCTTGCAAAAAGGCAGTGATCAATTAATAAATAAAGCAGACTCACAAATGTTAGTTCATAGAATACAACAAACTTGCATACTCTATTCTAGCTAATAAGATTGCATTCGGACAAATTCTTACCATCTGCTACTGCAACTCCCATGATCATTTCGTTCTTAAGAAGCCAATGGTGAAGACAACCATAATATATATGAAGGTCCTAATAATAACTTGAAAGAGGTATTTAGATGGCACTCAATTTTGGCAACATCATTGCTCGACAAAAATCATACGTAAAGACTATCAACAAGATACCTTGTAAATGCTGCCGGATGAAGACAACCAAAAGAAGCAAAGAAAACGGAAGGACCTGCTCAATCCACCTAGCTGCCTGCTGAATATCATATCTCTGGTAAGTTGAATCCCTTCCATTACCCTCACCAGCCTCAGTATCAGCAGCCCCGACAGCCAATGCTGTTGGAGCCCCCTCAACTACCCCACTCCTTATACTTCGATGCCCATCACCTGCAGCCCCTGGTTGAACAGACACATCGTCTGGAGAAGAAGCTTCCCTCACTTGCTGTTGACCACCCACCACCAGGCCCGCCCCTTCAGCTTGGTGCTCCTGTTCCCCTGCGCCAATTATCCTGATCAAAACCTCCCCATCACTGCCACTTGGTGAGTTGTCTTCCACCCGATTGTGAGCAATCCCAGAGGCCAGGGTCCCATTAAACAAAGGCTCAACTTCTGTCTGATTCAAGCGGGTCCTCAACAAACCCGAGTATTCGAGCAATGTTGAAATCGGCGCCTGAAAGATATTTGAAGCTGATAGAATGCCATATCTTCTCAAGCTAGACGTGTTACTACTGCCACTTCCAGTAGCTGATCCCCTGTAGGCGTCTGAACTCCCGCCAGACGCTTCCATCCGCCTTGATGGCCTAGACCTAACCCTAGCAGACATTCAGAAGGAGTCACCCCCAATTCGAAACATGACTATTCAACAAAAAGCAGCATTATTTTCACATGGAGCATTCAAGATACAGAACGCCATATGGAATGGAAACAACAGGAAGGAAAGAACGAACACACCTTCGAAAGCGAAACTCCGTGGGGGAGAACTCTTGAATCAGAGCCGCAATGTCATGACCCAGAAGTCCCGATCCCCAGGAAAGCGATTAAGGGATCGGTGGAAGCGGGAAGAGAAGGAAAAGTCAACGGAATGAGAGAGAGAGAGAGAGACGTCGTGATTTGACCAGACCGAATCCACTAGCTAACTCGCCAGTTAATCTAGAAACGCGGCTCGGCGGAACGATGGCGAAAAGTAGGCTTCAGGGATAGCGCTCTAATTAGGGTTTGCAGGGAATGGGATCAGACGATGGTACGGTGGGGGTTGAAGACGAGGAATAGCCCACTGACCCTTTGCTTTAAGCCTCTCCCTCCCTTCCTTCTCACGCTGATGATCATCGATTGGGGGGACAGAGAGAGAGAGAGAGAGAGAGAGAGGAGCAAGCTGGAAGAGATTGACTGGCAAGGAGTCGCCCAATTTCCCCGTTGCCCCACCGTGTCCTCCATTTTCATCACCAGAATTTGAACAGTCCAAATATTCACCAAATTAGGAACATTTTCTCAGGGGACATTGATGGGATTCCTTCTTAATTTGTATTACTTTCTCTATAAACATTAACTAAATAAAGGATACAAACTCTCATTTCCCCTCTCAAACAAATTTGAATTTCATCTATTTCATTGTTTTTCTAAGTATTTTTGAGATTGCCCTTTCGTTATTTTCACATATAAGATTACATTCTTAATTAAGAGAGATAGTTATGGCCTATAATTTTCTTTTACACAATACGATAACTCGATATGATACGACACGGAGTTAGATAATTCGGGTTGAGCCACAGTAAACCCGTATAACTCGATATAACATGACTGATTTTATCTTATTTAATATATTTAAACACGTATGAGTCATGTTGACCCATTTCACTTGTTCATTCGTGTGAATTGTCAATTTAATTTATCATATAAAACGTGTTTATCTGTTATATTTTATTGTGATAATCTTATTATCATAATCGTGTGATCAATATTTTGATCGGATTTTCATCATCATGGTATTAAACATGTTAACTGTGTAAACGTATAATTAACATGTCTGAACACGATTAATTTGTACATGTTGAGCGAATATGTTAGTTATGGATCGAAAGCTTTTTTTCACATAAACTGTTTGGAAAATTAATATTGATCGATTTGTGATCACCTGTAGAATGATGGGTACCCGAGGGAGACATACCTGATTTTACTTCACGTTTGCTTGGGTGGAACTTGGGGATGCATTAGCCGTTACTTATCGTAAACTGACACCTTCATTAGTTAATGGTGACGGAATCACCGCGGCGGGGGGGTTGGGGGTGGTCGAGGGAATAGAGAGGGAAAATCAAAGCACAGCCTTTGGGAAAAGTGGCTATTTAGTCATGGGCCTGTGTATGGGCCATAATTAGGATGAGCTACTCCAAGGCCCAATATTCTTAATTGGGCTTCTACAGAGGCCCATGGTTTCATCTCGGCCTTTTGGGCTAAGATCAGCTGTGGAAAGACCCGCAACAGATGTGCGAGTAAGTTAGTTTCCATATCCATTCTCCTTAAATGAAGTCTCCGCTCGATTTTTGTACATTGGAAAAGGTTTTTGATTGGGAGCATCTTATGCCATTGACGCGACACGTTAAAAGGCTCATTGAACTCCTGCACATGGAAAGAGCGGGACACACCAGATAGCCCATCTAGCTTCTAAGCCTCCTTTACTGCTACATATCCTTCGTCCATCCATGATAACTCAGTCAAATACAGCCCTGATTTTACTTCTTGGACACAAGAAGAAGAATTTGAGAAGATTTATGGTATTATTACTCTCTTTCCCTGCATAGGATTCCTCCAAGAGTGCATGCAAAGCCATGTGATGTTTGGGTATAAAATAAGACAGCGCATTCCCCACCCCGGTGGTCTTCTGACCTTACAATGTTTTGTCTGTTGTCAATGCCACAGAGCTTTCCATAATGCCACCATCCAAACAGGTCAGAACCAAGAATCCTCCCATTAATCCCATGTGCTCTGTCCTCTTTGCCCATTATACTATTTATTTATTTATTTATTTTTGTCCCACCGAACTCCTCCTCCCCAAAAACAAGGAGAAAAGTTCTATTTGCCATTTCTTGTTTCATGTACCTTTCTTGACGATCGCAGAAGTTGACTGCATTGACAAAAGACAAGTTTGAACATGAACTGATTGGCAATGGGATAGACAAATGGGAGGCGGCTCGATGTTTCGGACAGAAAGGAGGAGTCAGTGCAATATACAGCAAACAGAGACAGCTCAAAGTTACATAATCAAACTATAGAACCCAATAATACATTTCTTATGGATGAACTGTCTCAAAACATAACTACATATTCAACACCCTTCTCTAGTAGCTAACACATGAATAAATCCAATGAAATCATTTTTTTTCCCAAGTTTTACTGAGAAAACTGACCCGACAAGACCTAAACCTAATGTGAAAACGGAAGATCAAAGGTAATACCTTTTTCTTCCCTTTTTTCCTGCCCTTTTTTTATCCCATCAATTATATCCATCCATCTGTTCAAATGTAAACATGAGAAATAGAGAGAAGAAAGCACCAGAAGCACACACCATGAATAACTGTTAGCCGATGCTTCTTTTTCATAGCTTCATTGGGGACCGGTGCAATTGAGAATATGTATGGCTACAATCCGGTGAGGTGGAATGGAGAACGGTCTCGCAAAAGAGACAGATTAGAGGATATTAGCGTCCTGTTTTTGCACGTTTCATTCCACTCGTATTGAAGGGAGAGACGTTGACGCTGGGCCCTGGGCTTTCTTCTCTGTAATTGGAGTTTAGCATCGCGAGCTCACGCAGTTGTTGCCTCTTGATATAATCCTGTGACTCGTCCTGTATGCAAAAAATTTGTAAATTTTATTGTTGAGTGATAGGTTTGTACCGGAGTAAAAGCTAAACCAATGCAAAGATGATATTCGGAAATTTATGCAAGAGATAATGCATTAGCAACTCTTAAAAGAGATGAAAGCAATGGACTGTATATGGTCAATGAAGATTGTTTCAATTTTGTATCCTTGTTTTGCAAGGAATTCAGACACATTAAAACAAGCAAACCAAACTAAACCACAAGTGCCTTCTATTAGTTTATGCTAAAAGGAAAAAAAGAGCAAAAACAATTCAGCAATTCTTGAAAAACGAGCATGATGGAGGAACAAAAATGCATCTACTAGGTAACTAAACAGAGGGAAAGGATACAAGGAGTGCCATACCACTGGTTTGAGAAGTTCCTCAATTATTTCCTGTGCTTGCCTGAGTCTCATATCAACAATATTGGCAGGTAAGTCGGCCTCAATTAAGATGTGCAATGGCTCATTAAGATGCTCGTATCCCTGTCTTCCTCTGAGTTTCTCTTCCTAGAACATCCAAAACATAGGTTATGACCGTGAGCTGACAAAAACATATAAAACTATCACTTAATACATTTAATTTAATTTTTATCCTTGGACAAGACTGTATGTTAGAGTTACCTTGTCAGGGTCCTTTATAGAACCCTTTCCTCTGATGTACACACGACAACCTGTTGTAGCTTCCACCCGTTTAAGTGAATTGCCTCTTGGACCCAAAAGTCGACCGACAAAATTGAACTGGAGATCCAGCCAGATGTAAAGAGCTCAATATTAAACCGGGGAAGAGAAAAAGGCAACACCAGTTAAACTTTCTGAATTATAAGGGCTATGGCAACTTACATTTGGATAAGTATCTACAGGGATTTCCAAGCGCAAGATCCTCTTTACTGTGAATGAGCTAGGACTGGCAGGTGCCCCCTGCCAGTCCATGGTCATTCCAGGGGGACCACTCAACCTCTGCCACACAATTTTGACTGTGTCAGAAATTTCATCCAAAAGAATCTCAACGAGCTATAGTTCAGGTAAAATCAATAAGCTGCTACTGATACAAGAGTAACCCATCCTTACAATACATTTTATACAACTAGACGATACTTCAAGGGAAAATCGATGTGAGGCCCAAGTTCAAAAATTCCATTTACTGCTCCTAAAACGTATGGTACACCATTATCTTAGTTGGCACTCCAAACTTCAGAGAAGCATCCCAGGTTTTCATAGATTCAGACAAGGAATCTTCATTAGCCCTAGAACAACTCTATAGAAAGATGATTGGATGGAATGTAAAATCCCAAAGAAGCAGCATCTTGGCAAAATTCATTTGAAAACAGATTGAATCACAGTATTCTATCATGTCCCGGGACGTGGAACCCTCTGTTTCTCCATGACAATTTTTTGATGACCCCAAAATAAAATGCTAACAAGCAATATCAGAACAGATAGAAAACCAAATGCCAAATAATCTATACAGAGAGTAAATAAAGTATAGACTAGAGTAAATTGTTGAGAACTTCAGGCAAGAAAGTCATTCACAGTATAACAAGCACAGAATGAGATGATTTATTGCTTTCTTCGTTTATTCTTTCCCCAAAGCAGCAGTTGTAATCTAAAAGTCAAAGTGTCAAAACCAGCATGCTTCTATTACAAGTAATTCCACAAAAGAAATCCAGAATATGTCATAGAACGCTTTGCCTAATTGGACTCAATTTCGAGTTAAAATGTAAAGATGAAAGTATTGCAAGTTTCTGCAAAGATAGCCACATCCAGATGGGAAAGAGAAAACCAACAGAAGAAGCATGGTTGAAGCTTTTAAAAGATTTAGTTCAAGTATAGAATTTTACCTCTTGAGGAAGACCATTCCAGCCACCTAATCCCGGAACTGAAACATTAGACATAAGATTTGAAGAGGCCATGGGGCTCGGGCTTCTGTATCTCAGTCTGTCAAAGTCACTGAAACCTTGGTTTGATAGCATCCCAGATACACGAAATATCTCTGAAGGAAATCAACATTCAGCAAATAGTCTTAGAACTCTATGTACTGATAACAGTGAACAAAGGAGAAGAAACTTCAAATTTCTCCAGTCCAATTAAACAAATGAAGAACACTGAAGAATGGTTAGGTGGCAGGCAAAATTCCAAGCTGCTCAAACCAGTAGTTTCATAAATCAACAATGCCTCCGTATCAGTTTATGGGCCTAGATATCATCACCACATATGGCAGTTATCACTATTGATCAATGAACGATGGATTTGAATGCTGAGTGAAGAAATGATTCCTTGTATAAGAGGGAAAAAAAACTCTTGTCAAGTCCAAAGGTAGTGCCACCAAATTGTTCTTGTTGACTCAGGTATGCCCAAAATGCAAAATACAAGCAACTTTAAAGCGAGCTCAAATGGAACTACTAGTGCAAAATACTGACAGTTTACAGCTCAGAACAAATAAAAGACAGAAAGAAGACAGGGCAGTCTGCGCAGTCATTGAACTCAAACTGATCTAAACAGGAGATTAAGCACATGCGCAGGAGTCGATAAGCGAGACATAAACAAAAACAGTACACACAGATCCAAACATAGAGAGATTAAGCAACCATGGACCTTGATTAAGGAGTCTGCAGCAATTGGGAAGAACCTGCACGAAGGGCCCGAGCTTCTGATGTTCCGCCAACAGCTCCGACAAGTACTGGCTGCAAAAAAAATCTACCCCAGATCAAGAAAGGGACGGCACCATCAACTGATGCAGCAAAGATCAAAGATTTCCACAAATCCCACCGGAAATTTCAAGAACGAGGTTGACTGAGGAGCAGCAGAAGCAGTTAACGGCGCGTACCTGTCAACATCCGAGCTGCTCCTAATCTGTGGAGAAGCGGCTCTTGCAGGCGAGAAGTTAGAATTGTACAAGCCCGACATGACCTTCTCTTCCACTCTTCCTTCTGCGGGTGTTTATAAAAAAATTTTCAGTTTTTGGACAAACAAAATAATGGAAATGGAGGAAAAAGGGTTTCAGTTCTTGCTGGCTGCTGCTGCTGGAGGAGGAAGGAAAGGGGGACGATAGATATACACCCACAAATACATGCACCAACAATTAAAGGCTGTGTGTAATAACAGATGTAGTTACAATTAAAGAGATGGTAATATATTAATAGAAATTAAAAGACCGAAGAAGATCGACAGTCGACAGAGTCACAGCATAACGCAGCTGCTATCGTGTGTGTGTGTGTGTGTTTTCCTTTTATTGCGGAAAAGGAGCCCAACAAAATCATCGTGTTCCCTAACCTTTTTACCGTCTGTCAGTTCCCTTTTCACTGACTGACCCCGACAAGGCAAAGAACTACAGAAGCCCAGCTGGGCTCCCTTCCCCTCTTTGTTTCTTCCCCTTTACCATTTTTGTCTGAAAATTTTCAGCCAGGGGAAAAGAAAATTTTACATCGTTAGGAAGGTGAGACAAGAAGTCAAAGGTTGCAGAGTTCAATTGGTCGACGGAATTTCAAAATTAACCATCTCATATCAAGATTTTTCGTGTATTCTTCACCCGATCATACGTAAATGGACATATCGAAAAGAAACACTTTTCAATGTACATACAAAAGAAGAACACTAATTTACAGGTTCAAATTCTTCCTTTTTTCTTTTGAGAGGAAGGTTCAGAAAGGAATATGAGTGAAGGAGAAGGCGACACGTGGGCAGTGCTTAGCTTAGACCGAAGGGCTGGCCCATCTTCGTCTGTATAAGGAACACTATGTTGATGTTGCCGCATTCGTAAGCTGATGATCCACTTGGAAAATTATTTTTTAATATTTTTCAGAACATAAATTACGCTCCACCGATTACGGGAAATACACTATACATTATGCAATCAAGTATTATTTATGATTATTATTTTCTCCGTTTTTTTTGGACCAACTATTCGGGTGTCGAAAAACAAGCAACTAATTTTGACTTTACGCGTATTTTTGGACTCTTTGGTACGTGTCACAGGCAAAAATCTAAAGTCAAGATGCAAATGCTGCCCACAAAATTGGCTGATTCGTGGAAGATTTTTCCGGGTTATAAAGGTGCGTGAGAGTAAACCTGTTAACTCGACTTGACACGATTCTATTTTAGGGTCGTGTCATCTCGTTCAACCTGAAAATCATAATTTAGGGCATGAATTTTGCATGCCTTGTGCCGCTCGAGTCCGGCCCGAATCAAGCAAAAACAATTTTCAAAGAGTAAATCTAAATAATTTAATATTTCAAAATAAGTTCTTATATCATATAATTTATAAATTAATCTAAATATTATAATAGTTTGAATAAAATATTAAGATAAATACATATAATTAATATATTTTTTTAAAATTATCATTTTATTGTATTTTCGGGTCCGCACAGTCCAAAAATTCCAACTCAGGCACAATTTTTCCATGCCATGCCATTTTTGACAAGTCCCCGTATGGGTTCATAAGGACATGCAAAAGGGATGGAATAAATTAAAGGGCACCAAAGATTCTAACAGTAAATATCGACACAGAATCTCTAACTCTGGAACCGTATCACTGGATTCCCCCGAAGGCAACCCATTCAGAGCGGAACCAAGAGCTAGACTGGAGGATGGGACTTTGTTCAGGTTAAAGGCATTTATTTGTCCAACTGAGAGTCTCTATTGTCTTGGGAGTTTAACTTCCACGGTCACGATTGTACGCATGTTCAAACCGGGAAATTGTTTAATTTTCTTATATTTTAATAATTTTTTTTAAAAAAATAATTCTCAATCTCACATTATGACCGAGGAAGCTTCTGAGCTTAGCTGACTCTGAATCATAGAAATGCATTCAGATGAGTAGATTCTTAAGGGGACCGTTTTGAATGCGGCTAGCAAGCAAAGAACAGATTCTCGAGCGTCCATTCTTCGAAAGCTGGGTCGAGATGGACACTAGCACAAGGGCTGGCATTCCTGTTGTTGTTGCAGATTGGAAACAAGATACTGTGGGCGAGTACAGCAGCAGAAAGGCAAAATCTTGTCGATACTGTGTTTTTATTCACCCTTTCTGTTCAGTGATGTTGTTAAGTCACCTGGAAACTTGCCGTAACCTCTTCAACTGTTATGATGAATAACTGGGCTCAGTCCAACACGTAAGGCCGAAGGATTTGCATATACTCAACACAGTATCTACCTGTACGGGAATATTCGACACAACCATTCTCTAGTCCTGCTGACTATGCGGCTGACTCTTTTGTAGACACCCAATTCCGTTCTGGGCCTTACCATCCCACGGCCTCAGGAGCGGAGTTGCAGTAGGGAGTATGCAAGCACACCAGCTTGGTGCATGTCAAACAAATGGTTGCAAATCCAATGCCGATCATCAAACTTCCTTGTGTCCAATCTTGCCGCCCTTTGCATTATCGTCACAAAGCAGGGGATCAATCCCCCGCAGGCAAAGACCATGACATGATCCAGCCCACTGTAGTCGATGCTTGAAAGAATCGCTCCAATGGCCGACACCGGGCCAACAAACCCAATTAAGGTGGTGGCAGCAAGGGAACCATGCCAGCTGTCAGCAGCCCCAAAAATATAGGACCATGTGACGCCCGAGCCTGTAGGCCTTAGGAGCTGCCACACCGAGGGCAAGGCCCTCTGCCAGAGCGTGTAGTCCAACAGCTCCACAGGATAGAAAAGACTGGAGAGTGAAGGTGCTGAGGGGGAAGCCCGAGACTGAGGGTAGGTTATTGACAGAGGCTTTCTTGCGGGAGATGAGTTTCAAGATACTGGAGCACAATATTTGCAGAGAGAAGGATCCCGAGGTGAAAAGGGTGAGGAGGTGGACGATGCTCACCTTGGAGGAGATGAGCAGCTGAAGGGGCCGCCAGGCACTGAGGACAAAGGCAATCCCAGAGGCTGAGCCCATGAGAAGGGCATGCTGGAGGCGGAATGTGAGGGCAAACACAACAAGAAGGGTCTCACCAAGCAGCGGACCCAGTCCAAATAGGAGAGAGACGAAGAACCCCGAAGCATCCTCTGATCTGCAAAGGGCAAAGGGCAATGAGACATCGTTCTTTTAGGTTGACTAAAAGAGGACAAGAGGTAGTCATAGTTGAGTAACCCAATGGGTGGTACACTAAAATAAAGCAGTCGGCATGTCACCGCATGGCTCATACTAAGGTTGAATTTGCTCCTATAAAACATTGTTCATTTTTTAAATTAATCACTTGACCTCAGTACCTGTAGTCATGGCTGAAGTTCTCAAAGAATGTGCTTAGTGCTTCCATGAATGCTACAGAAAGTGTGGCTGCTGATGCTACTTCTGATGCAGAGGCTTCCTATAACCAGAAAGGAGATACAGATGGCATTATATGTCTCATTGAAAGATTTAGCTGCTGCAGTCGGCCAATGTTTCTGTTCATACACTTTCTTTTAACCTCATTTCTTTATCAATTATTATCATCATTTTGAAATGAAGAAGAATGGACAAGCACGAACTGGTAAAAAGGACTAGGATTAGAACTGTTATTTCTGCCTCCCATGAACTACCTCTAACTATTATCTATTGGTAAGTTGTACTCTGCTTTAATTTTCAATTTTTCTCTGACGTATGACAATGAGAAAAAGAGCCTTCCAAGTGGCAACTGCAGGGTGCGGGTTCACTACCTTGAATGCATCAGGAAGTACCTCTGCAATGACCGTCCATATCATACACCCAGCAGCAAAGCCAGTGCAAAAGGGTAGAAACTTGTTGAATGCAACTGTACAAATGAACGAAGGGACTGCCACAAGAGGCTGAAATAAAATGATAAATGCAAAGCAGAGAATGAGCAAAAGACTTCTCAGGGGAAGAAAATGAGCAAATGACTTCCATTTAATGACTTTGAGGCATCACTTCTGGAGGGAAGAAAATGTTTGAGCATGGCACACACATACGCATATATATACACATGTTGTACTCCCCAATGAATTGCTAATATAAAAGGATAAATTATGTTACCTGAGGTAATGAAGTAATTATACTCCAGTGCATGGCATTCTGCGGAGATACTCCTCGCGAAGCAAGAACCATCTAACTGCTAAGCCCTCGGGTATACTATGGACAGCTATGGCCAGAGTCACCAGTAGACCTTGTGAGAATCCCTTTGAGCCAGCAAATGAAACTCCGACACCAGATCCCTCCCCAAAAGAATGGAGTGTCATTATCCCAATAACAAGGACAACCTTGGTAGCATCCGCACCTTTTATGTCCAGCATACTGACCTCTCCGTACTGCTCAAGAAACTGTCACAGAGAAGAGTCTAAAATGGCTCATGTAAAGTAAAATGAAAAGCAACATCTTTGAGATCAAGAGGAGCAATCATCCTAAATTTGGTTGGAGGAATTAAATTATTCATCATGAAAAAGAAACAAAGCAAGGTAAATATCTTCCTCAGAAGTCACTGACTTCAAGCTTATAACTTCCTAAAAATAATCAGCACTTTCATTTGCAACATGATTATTCAGTACTAAACAAATTGCCAGACCTGAAGGACATCCAAATTCAGTATTTTAAATTGCTTAATAGTGGTAAAGTTGGAGGCATGTTTGAGTTCATGGAAAGAAAGCAAGAGATATGATGTTGGTCTGTAATTTATGAACCATACTGTAGTGTAAAAGTACTCATGAAATACACCATGCCTTTGTTCCCAAAGTGAAAAAAACCAAAGCAGGAAAATCGTCCGATTTTCCTTGCTGAAATCCAAATCAAAGAGCAAACTTAAATTCAAGGACACATTCCAAAAACCAGAGTGAACATATTATACTAATAATCTGTCAAAGAAAAGAAACACCTAGAACGGAGATCAGATATGTAATCATAACAAAGATGCAAGCCACACAAAGATATGAAGATAAAAATAGAAAAAGAAAACCAAAATTCTACCTTCTTACAGAGCCAAATGAAAATTCCACCAGATAAAATGCCGATAACAACCCAACTACCATTACCATGCTCCTGACCTTCCTGCATGAGGTCAAAACTTGCCGCTAACATAACACCAGCCGCCATTCCATTGCATAAACCAGCCCACTGTGGGTCCAATTCCACAAAGAAGAAAGGAACTGCTCCCAAACCCGTCGCAGCTGCCATAGCAAGGGTAAACAGAGCAACAGTGGAGATTGAAACTTTGCTGCTTCTCACCCACTCCTCCCTTTGCATCACTGAAAATGGACTTTTTCTCTCCACTGCCATCTATTACATTGTTTCCTATATTTTTATGTGGGGCAGCTATATTACGGGAAACTTCATTGCCTAGAGATTGTGTGGCAACACAGTCAAGCAGTGCTAGGGAAAGCAGAGGGAACAAGAGGATTAGCTTCCATCTCTCCATCTTTTCTCTTTCTTAAGTAAATTCACATTGCAAGCCATGTTTTGAACAATCTTTCTCAATGATAATATGTTTCCCTTCCTCCACTGGAATGCAATATCATTGTCTCTTTCAGTTGTAAAGTCCTTCCTCTGAATTTGACCACCTAATGATGATTAGATGACAGTAGTGCGGGGTTAGGAATCACGGTATCCTTCTGCATCTGCCACATTGGTTATCATTAATCTACCATTACGAATAGCAAAACAGGACTTTTCTGTTTATCTTGGACCACATAACTCATATAACAAGGAGTTTGCCAGCGGATAAATTCAAGATAGCATTTCAAGAATGATTTTTTAACGATCCCAATGTGCAGAAAGACGGAAAAGAAAATGTGAAGAAATTGTCAAACCAGTGCCAAGTGAAAACCCAACAGCAGTTCAAGAAACCGGTCAGAATTATGAGCAATGAACGTGGCACAAAGATCAATCTAAACTTTGATTTTACAGAACGAAATTGCAGCATGAATAGTTTAAGCACAGATAATCCGAGCTTTGATAAAAAAACGAGAACATGAAAACAGAGCAGAGAAAAAATGTACCCATGCAGCAACAGAAGAAGAACATTTTGCAGCTAAACACCATAGTTCGTATTCAAAGCTTAAGATAATTTGAGCCTATAGGCTTGGTTTTAGTGGCTCATCCAAAACAGAGAAAAAAGATTGCGTCAATATTTGTGGTGATCACTCAACCCTTGAGGGAAAACCCGTAAAGAATTCAAACACAGAATGCCACCAAAACGCACTTGTGAGGCAAAAAATTGGCACCAGAATGACAGGAAGAAACTCAAGAAAACGTAAAATTGCCAATAAAAATCCAAACTTTATCCACTTTCCACCCGCAATTCGACACCCGTAGACCCAAATTCCAAAATGGATCGTGAAATCGAAGAGGAACCCTAGATTACAATGACACAATCTCGAATAAAAGATGAGAATGAAAAAAAAAAAAAGAACCCAGATCAAGCAGACCAAAGAAGAAGAGCAGCGATAACCCCGACCAGTGGGAATCAAGGGAAAGCTTACCTAGAGCGATCAGTCAATAGAGAAGTAAAATCTTGGGAGGAGAAAGGGGAGAATGGTCGAAGAAGAGAGACCAAAAAGTAACTTCCCAGAAATGTTTTTGGATAATTTTTGTAATATTAAGGAAACAATACACATAATTATAAAATGGAAACTCAACAAAGACTCTGATGCATTACAATCCATCCCCACCTGATGCTTAATTATCGTACATTCGAATCCCACCTTAATCTCATACTCATTTGTTCACTTCTTCCTGTACCCTTTGGAAATTCATGGATCTTCCTCTTAAAGAGAGAGGAAAAACATGCAAAGCAGAGGAGAGAAACTATGAAGACTCCCCAACTATCCAAGTAGTCTTCGGTGGCTACAATATCGATCCTGGTCCAGGATCCAAGTGACTATATGTGACATGTTAAATGGTATGATAAACGATGCATGTGCAATGGGGCACATACTGAGAGGCAACAAGTGGTAACATCCACTGCAGATGTAAAAGAACAAATAACAATATTGATACGTTGGGATGATTCCATCTCTTCCTTTCCAAAGTAAAATTTTTGCTTCTTCTCTGAAATGATACGTTGGATTCGATGCTTAATAGGAGAAGAAAATTTTCGCTAGGGAGTTTTCCTTCAATTTGTTTAGAGCCTAAGAGAAGCAGTCCAGCCGTCTTCCTCTCCGTCCGCCACGAGCTGACAGAGCTTCTTCCCCAGTTCTCCACCTGACCTCAGTGTCGACTCTCCATCGAATCGAAGCTTCTCTATCTTTCCCCTTATCATTCCACTTGACGTAAGACATAAAAATCCAAAGCTCTCTCTTTCTCTCTCTTCGTGCCCCCTCTGTATCCTCGCCTCCCATCTACTGCACCCCTTCTCTCTCCACCTTCCTCCTAGATCTCAGCTCTCACCATCTCTGTCCCGGCGTTTTGCATTTCCCCTACTCTTGGATCTGCAGCAGCGGATCCGGCATCACTCGAACCAGGATACCGTCATAATGAGCCGGTATGGGAGGGATTACTTCCCGCCGGGATCGCTGAACATCCGCCGCGGCCATAGTTTGACCGGCGGGATAGCTTCCTCCAGGGATCCCGACGAGAATCTGGATCTATTCTCCAGGAACCACCGCAGCGTCTCTGTCGCCTCCAGCGAGGAGTCTTTCGATGGTACCCCCCCCCAACTATCTAGTCCAATCTGATAGTTTGTTTCAAACTGAATGGATGGCGTCACCGGAAGCCACTGTGAACCAGCAACCAAATCCAGCTCGAAATGATTCGGCCGTTTTCAGAAATCAAACAAGTTATCCCTCCATAACCCTCCCCCGTCCTCCCCTCCAAATCCCCCAATCCAAACACTGGTAAAGCTCGATAAGGACACTCTAAATCAATCGTCATCGACTACCTATACGGTGATCCTCTCTGGGTTGATCGTGTTTCCCTCCAAAACTTCTCCTTTAATGCTTACTGTCCAAACTGTCCTTTTCGTTTGATCGGGAGCTCAGTGTAGTCAGTCATTTGACTTTTTCTTGGAGCATCTGGTTTGTCTTTTTCTGTGAACCGAGGCATCAAACGACAGTGCACCATGTCGTTTCGTCACTGAAAGACGAATGAACAATATGACTTAAAGATGTTTGTGTTTTTTTTACTTATTGATTTATCCAGACACAGCAGGGATGTAGCACAGTTAGTGTTGGTGATATATATATTTATGTATTATGTAGATTGCTCATTGTGTCTGCTGCTGCCGGATTTTTGGTCCGGTTTTGGCCAGTCTGCCGATCTGGATTGTTTAACTGATGCCAGATTTAAGCTCCACAATTCTGCTTTTACTGATGTTTTGGTGTAAATATGATTCTGAATTAGGATACATTTTCTTATGCAATAATTGTGTTATTCTAGGAGCAGCTTCTTCACTGAAGCTAGGGAGACTTTCAATTGGTTCGGCAAAAGCGGCTCTGAGTGGTCTTGATGATTTACTGTCATCTACAGATGGAGGGAAGCATGACTATGATTGGTAAGCTTGCTTTGATCTTTTCGCTTGCTTTGATCTTTTCTCTTTCTTGGCCAAAACTTAGTTTGATCTTCAACTCTTACAAAAATTTCTTGACATTGCAATGCCCCTTATGCTCATTTTGCTCCCTGATGGTCCACAGGAATAGCAGAGTCAGTTTAGGATGTGCTTCCCAAAATAGTTGGAGAAAACAGATATTCACTGGAACTTAATTGATGTCTGGCTTTGGCTTTTTAGATAATTGATGCACTTTTTGTGTTCACGATTAGTTCATAATAAGTCAGAACAGGATTATTGAGGTGGCATATTGCATCTGCATGTTTGGCCTTGCTACTGTCAAAACAACCTTCATTCCCAGATATCCATGTCATGATTTTAGGTGCACTGCGAACATCCAGTTGTCCTCAGTTTTAGATTCTAACACATCTGCCGCCACTTGATTTGAGTTCTATCAGTTGGTGTCCATTCATTTTAGCAAATGGAAGATCCAATGAAGGGGATAAAGTTTCAATCTCTGTTCACTGACTTTTGCCTAATAATCTTCTTTTGACTAGTCCTTTTGCTTGTTTCAATTTCTCTGCTCAGCCAATACCTGCTGTTTAAATGATCCCGTTTCGCCATTCTTTGTTGCTTGCACTTCTTTTGTCTTAGCTCAGCCAATGCTCATTGCTTAGATGTTCTGACGGTTTGAGATTCTTAGTTGCTGTCGATCAACTTTTACGATTTTGTTGCACATTGTTGCTTCGTTCAGGAAATCATCCTACAATTCTAACATACATGTGATAATGTCTTCAGGCTTCTCACTCCACCTGAAACCCCTCTGTGTGCTTCATCTGATGGAAGTGATTCTCTACCAGCCACAGCTGTTCCAACAAGAAGCAATTCTTTAGCCCGGTCCAGATCTACCACTAAAGCCTCAAGGGTATGTGCATATCATTGGCTATAAATCTTCTTTCTATCCTCGTCTATTTCCCTGCACCTGTATAGATCCCTATAAGGCTCTTGTAATTTCCTATTTAATGTAACATGTCAAAATAAAAATCAGCATGCCCTACTTGGGTAGCTGTTCATCCTCCGTGTTTACTTTAAAAGAGCTGTCTGTTTCCTGCTTGCTGTGCTTTATTTCTTCATATGGAATAATTTGTTGTTACAACTTAATGATTTCTTTCCTTTTTTTGTTGAACATGTTTCAGCTCTCAGTGTCACAATCAGAAAGCAGCTATACCTCTAAACCAGCTAGAAGCAGTTCGGTTACCCGTTCATCAATTTCCACTTCCCAATTTAGCACATATTCTTCAAATAGATTGTCCTCAATCCTTAACACAAGTTCTGCTTCAGTGTCATCCTACATCAGACCATCTTCCCCCATCACCCATTCTGCAAGGCCTTCCACACCATCTTCCCGTTCATCAACTTCACGACCATCAACTCCTTCAAGAGTCCGCATGGTGCCTGCAAGCTCTTCTATTGAAAAACCTCGAGTGACTCAAAGCTCTAGACCTTCCTCTCCAAGTTTTCGACCACAGATTCCAGCGAACTCAAGTGTTCCATCTTCTCATTCAAATTCTCGTCCTTCTACTCCTACTCGGAGAAACTCTGCACCATCTCTTTCTCAATCAGTAGCAGTATCATCCATTTCAGTTGGACAAGTGTTATCTAATGGTCGCACATCAGCACTGGCATCAAGACCAAGTTCTCCAGGTCCACGACTTAGGCCTCCACCTCAACCTATTGTTCCCCCAGACTTTTCCCTGGTAACACCACCAAACCTCCGAACGACCTTACCAGACAGGCCACTTTCCGCTGGTAGGTCCCGTCCTGTTGCTTCTGTCAATGCAAAGGGAAATATTGAACCTGTTGGAGCTGCCAATATGCCAAGAAGACAGCCCTCACCCATTGTCACAAGAGGAAGACTTTCAGTTCCTGAGCTAAAGGGAAGAAGTTGTATCCAATCACATGTTGCAGATTTGCCAGAGCATCAAAAAGCCCCACATTCCCCAGAGTTTGGTATGAAGAAGCCTATCAAGACTGTGACATCTGGTCCTGACACCAATGGATTTGGTAGAACTGTCCCAAAGAAGTCACTGGATATGGCCATGAAGCATATGGTATGCATTTTTCCTTCAAAATAGCACAGACTGCTTATCTGTCATGTAGTTGTGCCAAATTTACTGAGTTGTGGTGTGGCCCCACATCCATGTTACTAGCAGTTATTTTTGTTCATTTACATGCATCTGTTCATAGTTTTGGGATTGAGAAGCACTCAAAAGGTCTGTTCTGTTGTTATTCTCCAAATGGTGTATAAATGTTTGAAAGTCATGAACAATATCATGATGTCAGATGAGCAGCTTCTAGTGCGATCGTTTCACCTCAGTTGTACATCTGATTTTCCAATTTTCACTTAATACTATTCTGGTTTCTAATGTAGGACATAAGAAATGGAGTGAGCAACCTCTGGGCACTTTCGAATACTACCCTCTTCCCCCAGAGCATCCGATCTGCTGCTTCCAAGACACACTCAGCTAGATCTCTTAATGCCTACATCAATGGCAATGGCAACCTTCGAAGCAGCAAAGATGCACTATCAGAGAATGGAAGCTGGACCATTAGATCTCCAGAGAATGGTATTGTGTCAGGTAACCGGGATTACTCCCTGAAACTGACCGAAGTGGACATCTATGAGAGTTCGAGGTACGATGCCATCTTACTCAAAGAGGATCTGAATAACACGAACTGGCTTCACAGTGTTGATGATAAATCGGATCAGGGGTCCATCTTCGATAATGGATTTGAGCACTTGCCTGAACCATTTATCTCCTTGTAGCAGCAGAGAAATGGTTACTTTCTCTCTGGTTCATGTTTTACCCGTCAGGATACATTGAACTTGTCCAAAAGGAAGTTATGCCTGCCGACATCGAAGTCCTCTGGAAAAGTGAGGAGAATATATGTCATTGAATGGGTGGGGCGAGAATCACTTGCTCTGTTCCTGTTCTGCTGTATTTATTTTGGTTCTGTCCTTCAGAGAGAAATGGATGATTTCTTTCTGTAGCAATTATGAATATTTTGTGGGTCAATCTCTTGATTGACTTTTAGGGTCTTTGGAGGAAAGTTAGGCTGCTGCTTTGTTACACTTTGTCATCTTCGATTCATTATTTCATTATGGCATTGACTGGGAGAATTGCCATGTGGATGATCCAGTGTGTCTTCATCTTGTTCGAGCAACTTGCTGCTGTACTACTCAAAACTCTACTGATGCTCTGGAGGAGTTTTATATATCCATTGTGGAATTGATAGCATGGCTTATCGTGCGGCCTGTTATCTGGAGCTTGACATGAGATCAAGCTAATGGCAATTGTGAGAGCGACACTGATCCAATGCCCAAAGACCCGACCCATGCTTCGAGAACACCCCGCCCCGGCTATGTGAACAAGGATTTAGATTCGCCAATGAACTTAAGACCTTGGCTGAGCACAGTTTAAATGAATTATGAACTGACTAGAGGAACAAAATGTCTCTGCTAGTAACATAGCTGAGATTCATTTTGACTGAATGGTACAGTTGCTTGATTTTAAGGGCAAATCCGACTGATACGGCTGCCGCAACCTCATCCCGGAGATGGCCATCCCACTGCCAGCGCCAGAAGTTTGTCAGGGTTTCTTTCTAGTTGTTTTATTTCACGTTTTTTTTCAAATTTCTATTTATTTTAATTTATAGAAATAGTCAATTAATGCTAAAATAGAAAAGTGAAAAATTATACTTAAAACTGAAAATTTCTTCACTTTCATTGATTGGTTCTTTGAAGATTATTGAAAGACGGGAATGGGCTTAAAGTAGAACTTCAGGGGGTAAATTGATTATACTTAAAAATTCAGGGGTACGGAGTAAGAATCGGGAATCAACAAGGAGCAAAGGTTAAATGAAAAAACAACTGGCCGCTCTCTGTCTCACCCGCAAAATTAGGTTAGCCCGACCACAACTGTGAAGAGCTTCTTCTTCCCGTCTTCTTCTCTCTCGCAATTTCAAGCCTCCAAGTTTGGATTTTGGGATTGTCTTCTCAACCCTTTTATTGTGGGGCGCCTAATTTTTGACTTTGACTTGTGGACTCCGTTTCTTCTCCCGTCCCTTCATCGCTTTTTTCTGTCCGATCACATCTCCTCCGTTTCAGAGGTAAGTCGAATGCTTCATTTCTGCCTCTTATCTTTTCAGAGGTTTCGGCATCTTTAATGTACATTCGGAGGAGTAATTTGGGCATCTCGTTCTCTGGTGGGAATTTTTGTTATTCTGTAGGACTTGTTACGGGCCTTTTTCATTTTCTTTTCATTGATTTGCGAGGGATGGTTCTTTTTTTTGTGGGGGGGTGTAGATTTTGAGTCCATAGTTCAATCTGAATTATAAATGCTTAATCTTTGATGTTTGCCTGCATTTAGTTCAGCTGTAATCAGCCATTTAGCACTTACGAGGCTTGCGTGAGATGTTTGGTCAAGTCCTTCAACGAGCGAAAGCCTCGTTTTAATGATATGGGGGTGACAATCTTTTCATTGCTGCTCTCATGGGGTTCATTTGGGGATCTGAATTGGTCTAGCTACGGGAAGAATCAAAGAGCTTGCCTTTTTACACTTTACTCAGTTATTATGTTTTGGGTATTTCATATTTTATGGTGGTTTCGTTTTTTACAGGTCTAATTTAAGATCGGTAAACCTTTCTGCTAAAGAATAGCAATGGCATCGAAACGTATCCTGAAGGAACTCAAGGATTTACAGAAGGATCCTCCCACTTCTTGCAGTGCTGGTAAGCTTGGAAGTTGACTTCTCTGGGGAAGAAGGAGAAATGCGCTGTGATTTGTTTAGGAATAACTTGGTCAATGGCAGATGGAACTTGTTCCTTATGATGGCCTATTTGCTTTTTCTTCTGCTTATTTGGTGTTTTAGTGATTTGTGGAATTGACGAAATATGTCTTCTGAGCATTTGTGACATCTCTTGATTGGATAATCCCTCAAACTTTGAGCGCTTGAATCCAAGTTCCTAATGATTGTTCATGGGCCTTTTCATTAGTAAGGTGTATGATATGGACCAGTAGTTTCGATTTCATACTATTGATAGCCTTTCTCAGTTTCTGCTGACTATTGAATTGTATTCAACCCATAATGATACATTCCTGTAACATCTGAACGTGTCATGATCTTTGTTATAACAGGTCCAGTGGCTGAAGACATGTTTCACTGGCAAGCGACCATCATGGGACCTTCTGATAGCCCATATACTGGAGGAGTGTTCCTAGTCTCCATTCACTTCCCTCCTGATTATCCCTTCAAGCCCCCTAAGGTGGGGTGCTTAAGTCTTGTGCCCTCTTGGTTCTGGTGTAATTTTTACATGTCAAATGTAGAAAAAGAAAAGAATATATACTGTAGGTGTTGTTTGAGCATTAATTGGTCTCCTTTCTCTTGTGAATACTTGCATGTTTCTGCAGTTTTGTAGAGCCCAGGCTTAGTTGATTGTTTGACATCTATGTTTACAGGTCGCATTTAGGACAAAGGTGTTCCACCCAAACATAAACAGCAATGGAAGCATTTGTCTCGACATCCTGAAGGAACAGTGGAGTCCAGCTCTTACCATCTCCAAGGTTTGGTGCATTTTATGCTCCTGAATACTTGTAGCACCGAAAAGTGATGTGCAGATTTCTTCTTGAATTTTTCAGCGAACTGTGTACAGTTTTCAATCTTATCCAGTGATTTGTCCCCTTCTCTCCTTTTACTTTCCATCCCTGGACTACAGACACTATCGTATCAGCAAGTCTTGATTCTCATAAAAATGCATAAAGATGCCTTCCTTTGTTTTTGAAATGTAGAGATAAAAAAATACGGAACTAAATGATGAATTAAGTGAAATCTGTGAAAGTACTTGGAATAATATCTGGACCCCTTTTCTTCATATATATGTAAATGTGAAAGATGAGGTCCAGATATATTATGACAAAATCGCATTTTCTAGTACAAGCCTTCAGTCAAAGTCTCTGTCTTCCGACCATGACATAGGTTAGATTCCTAGTTGCACATGCTTATCACTGACTATACCGAAATCAAATCTAGTATTTGCTTACCAAGTTATTCTGGTTATCAGGTACTGCTCTCAATATGCTCTCTGCTTACTGACCCGAACCCCGATGATCCTCTAGTCCCGGAGATCGCCCATATGTACAAGATTGACAAGGCCAAGTATGAGGCCACTGCACGCAGCTGGACCCAGAAGTACGCGATGGGCTAATTCCTGAACCTGAACACTCCCAAGTAGTGGGTGTACGGTGAAAGAAATCCTGCGCTTGTTGGTTGTTTCCAGCTGGGAAATTTAGTTATGTCAGAAACCTGTGTCAATTAATTCTTCCAGAACTAATGAAATCATTGTGCTGGAACTAGGGATTGGAAATTGTGCGGGACACAGATGTGTCTTCTGTGTTGTGACTTCTGTTTGCAGCTCACCGTGGGCTTATTCTTCATAGTTGAAGTGTTTAATCGTGGACATTTATGAAGGGTCGCTTGGTTGTTTTTCTGACTTTACATCATGATATCGAATTGGAAAGAATAGATGATGCAATTAAGTTTGCTCTGTGCAGGACGTCGATGCCATGAGCGTCATCTGGGTTTCGGTACCGATTGTCTTTACCCACCTCCCCCCGCTGGCCTCTTGATCCTGTAAGCACGACTCGACTGATGATGTAGCCCTTGGCAGTGAAAGCTACTGCTTTAGCCCATCTAGAAGTTCGTAAACCGAATTGAACATGCAGTTGTCGATATCCAAAGCGGCATTTGGGAATTTTACTTCTATGTGAAAGTTCTAATGCTGCCGACTGGTCGATCGGTTAGGCGTGCAGGACAATGGCATGGGAATACATATCAGGCTGATGAGCGAATGCCATCTCAGGGAAAATGAAATCTTAACAGATAACATACGGACAATTTGCCCAAAAAAAAGAACAAAGAACAAAGATGTATACGGTGGTCGGATTCCTTGATGAATGGCTCTGAACACCTTAGATTTCCATCCCAGGACGTGGGGACCATGAAATCAATGGGAAAATGTAATAAAAAAAAAAGATTGAATCCATCGGTGTCATGCCCGGCGGTGCTGATGCTCACTTCCCTCTGTCCAGCTCACTCTCAATTTATAAGAGTACAACTAAGAAAACCGCGTAGACAGAAAGGGTTTTCGTATGCGCAACGAAAAGGACAGCTGCCCGCCGCACCAAATCCTCGCACATGCCATGTTGCCATCCGGTCATGTCATTATCTTCCCGACCAACCATTTCAACTCCTTCGACCGACCGTCGTGACGTGACCTCCAATAACTCCATCTCGAGGGCATCGACTATAATAAAATAAGTGGGAAATTAGTTGCAGGTAGTAGAGTTGTATCCTGGCTCTAGAAGTATCATGCCCATTCCCCCACACGAGCAGTGCCTCAAGCCTCGCCGACGGCCGTAAGGGTTGCTCAGTCCAGGAGATGGGGTAATATATCATCTTCCACCGGGATGAGAAGGAATTAGTGAATGTTGCAAATAGAAGACAGTCTCTTTTTCTGTTTTTATGCTCTCTAACCTCTTCTGATTGTTGATCATATCTGAATGGGTGCCCAGAACTGAAAACAATGATGCCCATGATTTTGCCAAACTAGGAATGAGACTGGGAATGTATGAACTCCAACTTTTTCATGGGGGTTGAGCTCCGATTTTTTGGATTAATGAATTGATGAAGTTTTTTTCCTATTAAAAAAGGGTGGGGAATTAGTGCTAGATGGACCCGTGATATTGCAAATGATATCGGAGTTACATCCTACCCACAATCACAATCATAAGAATCCCATTTAGACTGAGCGGGGAAAGAAGATCTGGTGGGTACATTATTTATAAGACCCGCGATAAATTAACCCTTTCATGTGTACTTTCGGTGCGGGGATCCCAAATAGATCTGATACAATGTCGTGGATGTGTCTGATAACGGATGAATCCTGAAGAAAGAGGAAAATGTGTGAAGAGGATCGACTAAAGATATTCTTCTCTTCAGGTCGGTAAGGGGGAAAGGAGGGAAAGAATCATCATTTTTACACTCCTCGATTCATCATGTAGCTTGCAGAGTACAAGGTCAAATCAAATAAGCATGCATTTGAAACTCGAAAACCTTAAAAAAAAAAAAGAAAGAAAGAAATTTAATGATTTAATTGGATTGATTTGGAAGTGGTAAATGCGAGGATAACTATCGTCCTTTCGGGTCCATGATTTGCGAGAAGACGGCGCTAGGGGTTAGCCCTTCAGAGTCTTCACTCGCGATGCTCCGACCGCCGATGCTCATGCTTACGGTCGAGTCGGTGATATTGCCATCGAAACAGGGAGTTGAGTCGGGATCCTTCTTTCCTTTAGAGGCCACATTGAAGGATTCGTCTCCGATTCCTGTCCCGGCAAGACCCTTTCCACCGCCTTCTGCGCTCTCCTGTAGCTGCAGAGCAAACTCGAGGTTCCACAGTACATCGCCCATCGATGGCCTGTCGATGCCTTGGTCGGAGACGCACTTCATCGCGGTTTCCGCAAACTTCTTGAAGCACTCGGTGGCAATCTTCCCTTTCAGATAAGGGTCGATGATCTGATCGAGCATGCCCTTCCTGTAGCAATGCACGGCCCACTCTGCTAGGCTGACCTGCTCCTTGGGCAGTGTCGGGTTGAGTGCTGGCCGAGCACAGATTATCTCGAACAGAACAACACCAAAAGAGTAGACATCGGACTTATCGGTCAGTTGCTGGCGCCTGAAGTACTCTGGATCCAAGTAGCCGAAGCTCCCCTTCACAACGGTGCTCACATGTGTATGATCCAATGTGGGGCCCGTCTTTGACAAACCGAAGTCCGAGACCTTCGCCACCCACTTCTCATCCAAGAGGATGTTGGTTGTCTTCACGTCCCGATGGATGATGGTGTATTTGGCGCCGGTGTGGAGGTAGTGCAAGCCGCGGGCAGCTCCGATGCAAATTTCCAGCCTCTGCTTCCATGGGAGAGGGGGCTTCTGCGTCTTGTACAGGTGCTCGCGGAGTGTTCCATAGGCCATGTAGTCGTAGACGAGAATCATCTCAGTGTTCTCCTCACAGTATCCAATCAAGGAGACCAGATGGCGATGGCGGAGCTTGGAGAGCATCTCAATCTCAGTCTGGAACTCGTGCACACCTTGCTCGGAGAGTGGGTTGCCACGCTTAATTGCCACCTTGGTCGTTCCGCCATCGATTTCGCCCCTGTAGACCTTCCCGAAGCCTCCGACGCCAAGGAGCAGAGATTCGTCAAAGTTTTTGGTGGCAGCTTTGATCTCAGCAAAGGAGAAGTGGCGGCAGAGGTTCGAAGGAATGGAGGACGCCTGACTCCCGGTAGCATTTGTCTTTGAGGAGCTTGCAGAGTGTGAGTTCCCATAAAGGGAGAGCGGAAGCCACCCAGAATGGCCATCGCTTGAGCCCGATAGCTTCAAATGAGTACGCCGACGTGACGCAGCAACAAATATAAAGCCAATGATCAGAACCATGGCGAATCCACCGCTAACACATCCTGCAACAATTGCTTTCTGACTCTTCGACTTCCTTGGAGCTGGAGAAAGCCCTGCAGCTGAGTCATCACCTAGAGCCTCTTTAGGAGTTGGAATCGGATTTGGGCCCGCAAGGTTGCCATCTGTATCATTTATCTTGAAGATCTCTACGCCATTCAAGATCGCATTATAATACTGAGATTTCGTCTGGGTGAATGGATGAAGTTCTAGCCACAGATCCTGCTGGGGGCTTCCGCCTGGCAGAAAAACAACATAGTCCTTATAAACTGGGATCCCACTGCCCCCGGCCCATCCAACCACATCAGCTTCACGTTCGGCAGTTTGATTGTTGATGAAGATGCTGAACATCCTCTGATTTATCTTAGTTATGTTAACCGCAACTTCACAAAAATGCAGCCGGATCAGGTAAGAGAACCCAGAATCAATCGAGAAAATCCATGTCAGGTTGTATTCCAAGTTGATGCTCGGGCTTGGACCCATCGACCTAGCCGTGGAATACACATCCTCAGGGGCGATATAAGAGGGCATACTCGAAGGGTAAGTAATGTTACCGTTGGGATCGAGTGCTTCGGGTACTCCAAGCGCAGCCCCATAGATGTAGGGAGCATCATCGCTCCACGACCTGAAGAGGCCCGTGTCATGGGAAGGTGAGATATCATTCCCGCCCACATTCAGCCGGTATACGCTCTCGAGTGTGGTGGTGTTATCGATGTCGAATGGACTCGTCTCGCCGACGATCATGGTAGTTCCATCGGTAGAACTGTAGATGTCAGGCATCGATACTATCTCAATCCCATTCACGAACGCATAGGCATCAGAATAGGTCTTGGATGGGCTGAAACTGACATTCAGAGCTTCTCCCACAACGCTGACCGAATACTCCTTCACTATGTAGGCGAAGTTCAAAGCCTCCGTCGTCTGAGAGACGCTGAAGTTCTTCAGAAGTGTGTAGTCACCAGCTGCGACAGTGAAAATAGCATTGGAAGCCTTGAGGTTGTTATAGGAGGAGGGATAGAAGTAGAGCCGCATGAACTTCCGGCCTGGGATCACCGGGAAACTGTAAGTGAACTCCGATCGGAAGACCCGAGCTGTCATGAACGGGACTTGGGGGACGGAGGCGTCCTGCGTTGCAGCGGTGGCGGATTTCGAGTCCGGAACTCCGACAGCAAACTTGGAGTTAACGTCCGACGTCCATTCCCGGCCATCGGTATCAGTGATGCTGGAATCGGCCCCGCAGTTTAACAGGATTTTCTCGGTTGGGACATAATCAGAGCAGAGGACGACATGAATCGATGTCGAGAAGCACAGGGATATCAAAACCAAGAAGGAGCGAAACTCAACAGAGCTCTTCATGGACTCAGCGTCAACAATTAGCCGGGAATCGGCGTGATGGAGAGTGAAAGCACCTTCGCCGACTCAAATAGGCGAGGAAACGGAAGATGCAGGCCGATTAACAGCGGAAAGGTGAGCCGAGAGCTTCACGAAGCAGAAACCAAGACAGAAACTACAACGGAAAAGAACTTCCCGAGTGAAGCCTAACTATAGAAGAGAAACACTGAGGTAGAAACGGAATGATTACGGGGAAACAGGAAGAAGGCAATCAAGGTGGCGAGTTCGAGAGCTATCCTCGAGAGCCCGCAGGAAAATGCCTGCCGTAGTGTCAGCGGAAGAACATAGCTCGAGCGGAGGAGCTGAACTGAGGATGAGGAGAAGGGAGCCGCTGAGCTCACTGCGTCGGAAATGGCTCGGTTCCCGTGTTGCGAGAACAGCGAGATTGCCGGAAAGGAGACGGCAGGAAAAGAAAGAGTTGGCGTTTATCATCTCGCACCGAAACTGAATTTAATCGATCGTCCACAGCGGGAGCGGTGGCTGTTGGCAGGAGTTAAATGACGATAATGCCCTCAAATGCCCGTCTATAATAACGAGCTTGCCACTATTGGGGTCCCGATGATTGGGTGACAGATCATATACTCGAGCGGACGCAGAGAATTTCGGAACATCACGCGCTTTAGTGTCCCACTCACGATGAAATGCATCTCGGATAATTTAGAGTTGGATTATTACATAATTAAGGGATAAGATTATTTTAATAATACATGCTCTTAACCCACTGTACTGGATTGTAAGATCTTTTTTTTATGGAAAGATAGTGAGAAACTGGCTTACCGTATTGGCGGAAAACGACACGCTCGGGGAGGAGAGATTCGGGTACGCGCTTCCAGCTGGAAGAGAAGATTTTTCATGAACCGGGTTCACGCGACTTCTCAATTGAAGCCGCGGGTCCCAGCCTCCAAGACCTCCAGTACTTTCATGCACCCGGAGCAACCAACTACATGTTTCAGCCAACGTGCATGTCTGTCTTTTTGGTTCAGCTTTAGCTGGGATGGCATACCACTTATATAATAATAATAATAAATGATTTCTTGACTTAATTAGTTAATTGTTTGATTTTTGGGCCAAATGCTTCCTATCAATCTCTCGGTGAATGTGAGTGGTGTGATAATTTAAATATAATTTATAATAAAAATTATTAATATAAAATAAAAATATAAGTTTAATAAAATAGAAATATGTATAATATAATATATTTTTATTTTTTAATTTTAAATTTGTTGATTTTTTTACGGGTTCGATTAGGTTTATCGGTCGGACCGAAAATTGGCCAGTTCAAATGGAATTTTTCTCTTTAAATGTGCAATTGGATCTTTTGTAAGAACCGAACCGGGTGAGTGGCCGATTCTTAGTTGAAGCGGTCGAACCAACAAACCCGGTCCGATTCTAAAACTATGATCCATACAGTGTGATTTGAACATTTCTAGCGTTATTTTCTCAGGTCATGCCATACTCCCAAGCAGGCTAATTCTTCCCAGCAATAACATGGATGACCTCATGGGCATATAGGAATACAAAGTGACGGAGGACAAACCCATACTCATGGCTGCTTTGAATGCTGATAAGGGTGCAAAGGCTTCAGCTTGTGCCGGTGAATGAGCTCTAAATTTCTTGGTCCGATAAGTTATTATTCGTCCTTCAATCAGAGCAACACCACACACCCACATACCACATACCATGTGGGTTCCAAGAAGCGTCCGTGAATGCGCGTGTCTAGTCTGATCTCAGTCTCCATTTTCAACCTGGTTCCATTTGCAAAAGGGTCTTTCAGAAAGGGTTTCATGACTACTTACAGAAGCCAGCTTAGTGTCTGAATTTTCTCATCCCATAAGAGGCATAGTCCTCCTCCTTTGTTAATGGGCTCCGCTGAGGCTGTACCTTGAAGCTCACTAATCCTCTTTAACGCTGGCTTCGGTATGTTTTGATCTCAATCTCAAGTATCCGTCTTTGTTTCTCAACCAAGCACCGTAAAGTGCGAACAAAGGAAGATCATACCAAGATGACAAGCACCTCACCGCAAAAGTTGAATATTTCGTGTTAAAGTTGAGTGGAAGTTTCCACCGACGGCCTTATGATGTTTAGGGCTGGCAATTTAGCCCGTGATAGATGGGACTCAATCCGCCCTGACCTGATAATTTGAGGGTTGTGAATAGATCCAATCCACTCAAGTGTATGCACGGGGACATCTAACAGTGTGATTAGCAGTAGAGTGACGTGTACCATCAGAAAACCCTACTATGCTCAATAATTGTGATTAGTTACATGGTCACTTTCTCTTGCCCAAGCATAATCACTCATCTTACACATGCTGAACAGCCCAGCCCACCATTTTGTATAAATTTGGGTAAAAAAAATTATTGAATTCTGAGTTAGGTAGCTGCCAATTTTGCATGGTGAAAACTCATTGGTAAAAAAAGAGAGAGAGAGAGAGATTCCTCTTTCCCTAGAACAACAGTAGTACATTAATTTCCCGACTTCAGCGCAGTTATTGATGTATAATTGTTTTCCAGAATGATTCACTGCCAACCTGGGGTTTGCTCAAGTAGATAACGCGTAGTTATTCACAATATCGTTGATTTAATTCCCACTTTACATGCCTAGTCATTGACAAAATCGCTCCGACACATTGTTCATGCACGGACTTATCTAGATCCATGAAAAACAGCCCATGAGTAAGTGACAGATTACGCCACCTGCCATCTTTTCTTATCCTGGTGGTGGGGAAGTTTCAGCAGAATTTCCGACGTAAGAAGCAACTTTGTTGCGTCACTGGAGTACACAGTCCAGCAGGTTCTTTGGATGATGGGAGATTGGCCGCTCTTTTAGATGCATATTGCGGTATTCACTGATCCCATGGCCACAACCTGTGCATCACGAGCCGGGTTCTCTGATTCATTCTCATGAGAAAGCCTAAGCCTATGCATTCAGACTGAAGATTGTATGTTCAAGCAGGTGACCATAAGAAGGAAGCTGGTTGAATGGTCGAGATCCCAAGCAGCTTCCCGTTTTTCGAGATGATCGCCAACCAAGCATCCCGTAGTCTGCCCCTTCTCAGGAAACCCTACCGTAGATCAATCAGCTTTGACGACAAATACTGTGCCCGGCAAGAATTGAGTTCGAGGATCATTAAGTCAGATCTTAACTCTTGCAGACTTTCTCTGCTTGTTCAGGTCTTACCTTGCTGGTCTTATCTCTCTGTTGAAGTTCTCGAAGCCTGCTTGTGAAGCCCCTCAGGGTCCGGATGGCCGCCTAGAGTAGCACCATTCCGACCAAGTATGTGTCGAACAGATCGGAGACATTCATCTGTTTGTTTGTTAGGGATTGTTAACAGCAAAACCGAATGTGAGAATTCAAGACCTAGGGGTAGATCTAGACACCATCAGAAACATGATCTAGGGGTGCCCATGAAAGATAAAGAAAAGTTTGGCGGGTAAAATGTAAATATTGAGTAGTTACGGGGTCACAGTGAAGAGCTACAACGAACTGTAATTACGAAGTCAAAACAGAGTCAAATAGGCCAGATGGCTGCCACGTTACCATGTTATCTTCTTCGTCGATGATGGAACCAAGCCAAGTCTGTCTTCTCATCGGCCATGGAGGATCTGCAGAGGAAAAGCGTGATTTTGCTTCTCCACTTGTCTTCTTCTTCTTCACCGCAATTGAAGCTTCAAGCTTAGAGGCCGTTCTATGTCGGACTGCGTTTCCTCATGCCCTCTGTCACTCTCCATCGCTCGGCAGCTAGGGTTTCTCTCCACCTGCGGTCGCAATTTCACAACCTCACCGATCAGATATCCTCCCAACGTGACTAGCTGCCCGAGCCGACGTTCAACTCATAGATGTCCTATTTCGTTGTTCATGAGCGGAGCTCTGAGGAGAAGCTCGACGGACGGATCGCACAGGGAGGTAGGGTTCAAGGAGGATGACCGCGGAGAAGAGAGTGTACGCTACGGAACGAGTCTCAATTTGGGTCAGCGACGGCGGGGCGGAGAGGCTGCGAATGACGAGGGGAAGGCCAGCGAGGCATTGCCGCTGAGGAATGCAGAGGTGGGGGATTTGGTCCAAGTTGATGGGAAGGGGAACGGGGAGCTGAAAATGAGAGGAGAAAGGCGGGTGATGAAGAGATCGAGCTTAATGGCGAAGCAAGTGATTAGCATGAGCTCTGCCCTCAGCTTGGGTTTTGTGTCTCAGCTTTGGGTGGACACTGACACTGTGAGTGAGATTGTCTTACCTTTGAAGCTCGGAAAAATGAAAATCAGTTGCTAGTGAAATTTTCCCTCTTTTTGAGAGTTAATGCCAGTTATAGAATCTGGTTTGATAACTCTGTCAATCTGCAAATGCTGTGGAACTGCAATCTGTTGACTAGACAAATGTTGGCCCTAGAAAATACCAGGCATGCTTGCCAAGTTGCTTGTGATCAAAGTTTGAATTTTTAGGAACTTGATTTAGTCACGGGTATACATGGTCGTGTTTGTCAGATGTTATGGTAGCCGTCATGATTGTGAGTTGTGATTGTTTTTTTCCTTTTTAAGTGGTTGTTAGTATGGCTGATTATTCTCTTATATCAGTCAGACATTTTGCTATTCATTTACAAATTATGTTCCTGTTTAAGAATATATTTATTAAAATACCATGAATCTGCACATTATGCTATCCATTGTTCTATGTAGTGTTTACTAACCTCAGAGAGCTGGATATAGATGTCTCTGATGTGACTCTGTTTTTCCTTCAGTGGGTCGTTGTGGTAGTGGAAGTGAGGCCCAATTTGCTTTCTGGTGAGTCGGAAAGATTCTGTCTGGAGGAAATTTGCCAGGTTCGTTCAATTTCTTCTTTCTTGTGCATTCTACCTTTGGACACACTGGAAGAGATTGTGTATATCTTCTGTTGCCACTTACTAAAACTTTGAGTTTGTCAGACTTTACCTGTTCATAACCTCCATTTCATTGCTCATTTTCTCATTCACTAATCGAGACTTGGTACCTTCACCTTGAGTATATTCTCTTGCAGGTTGGTGATGTCATGCTTGTAGAGAATGAGAATGTATTGGAAAATGAACTGAAAATGCTTGGACTGGAGACACTGGTATGTCTACTGCTCTACTCATTGAAATGCATGGATGGCTTGTTGTTAAATGAAGAATGTTGTCTGCAGTTATTCTTGTCATACCTCGTGCCCACACTAGACATGGTGTCCGCTTCAGTTTTGCTAGTTGTGGTCCTTGTGGATGTTAGTACATGAATTAAGTTTTGATAGCATGTATCTTCCTTTTGGGTAAAGAAAGTAGGTGGTCCTCTGGTCCCTAGAGATTTCTCTGTGCAGCACCTGCTTCTGTCGAACCAATTCTCCATCTTGTTCCTATTCTGTGCAATGAGGGTATTCTTTCCCATTTGAACCTGCGTAAAACAGTTCATTCCCTTTGAAATATGTAATCAAATTTGGTTTTATCTGGACAGTTAGAACAGCTTTTTATGAATGTGATATTCATTCATGAACTGAACTGCTTATGTTAGGTGGGGTATGAAGTTGTCACTCCTGGTAGGCGAACAATTGGCAAGGTGAGTTTGAAGCCATCTGCAGAATGCCTTGCTGTCGATCATTTTACCATCATATTTTAATCAACATATTATCTACTTATCTCCAGGTTAGAGGATATACATTCAACATTAATTCAGGAGCCGTTGAATCACTTGAGCTGGACTCATTTGGGATTTCGATTATCCCATCAAGTCTGGTAGGTAGATTGGAATTTTCAATTGAAAAAAAGCATTTCCTATTATAACTTATGAAATGGTTATCACACGTTGTGTGCTGTTCATTACCTCAGGTAAGCACCTATGCTTTGTTTCTGGAGGATGTGCTGGAAGTTGCTTCCGACTATGTAGTTGTGCACGAAGCCGCAGCTTCACGGATACAAAGGGTTACAAAGGTACACCAACTAGCTCAACCGAACCATTTATCACTCTCTTTCCCCAGGGCCCAGGTTAGCTGATTTGGTCCCTTCCTTGAATGTCAAATTCATGTTTTACTATTGCACCGTGCCTGCATGTGTAGGGATTGTGGGATAATCGCAAGGCAGTAAAGCCTGTGAACGAATTTGAAGAGTATTCCGAGTTTGAAAAGCCGGTAAGGCCATCAAAGGACTTTCCTAGACGAAGAGGCTTCAGAAGTCAGAAGTTCCGTCCTTCGGTTGGAGAAACTGAGGATGACTGGGATCTTCCAATGGACTACTTATGATCCTTTTTGCCTGAATGTAATTTGCTCGTTTGCTTTTCACAAACACGACGATGCACAGTGTATATAGATCGTTCGCATGCATTTATAGATGGTTCTGATTCATATGAATTGCTCATATCTCTGGCCTTAACCATATATTCCACCAGGCCAGTCCACATCGACATTTCAAGTGGGTCATGGATCAAAATATCCATTCCGACTCCCTGACTCGAAATCAATCGGTCAAGGATGGTTTATGGATCCCTTCTTTCTGAGAATGTCTCTGAACTGCTATTGATTGTAGGGATGATTGTGTCGTATTATAAAAGTAGAAAGCATAGCGGTTGTCTGATGATTCGAGTCGGGGAGGTCTACGGTCCATGAGTTGCCCATCTGAAAAGGGATCTACCAGGAGCTGGCTTGATTGGATTCCATCGATGCCACGACGAAACATTATAAAAGCAAAAGGAAAGATTTTTCTAAAAAGAAAAATGCAATAGTTTGTTTATTTAAAGTAGCCGTTAGCGCCTGCCTCAATTTAAATTCAAATCTTCCACGGCTCCAATCTTTTATACCCTCCTCCTCCTACGTCACATTCAACCTCAGAGTGCAGTGCACAAACCGAGGTTCCACTTCAAATTATGCATATGCCACAGCCTCCGTACAGGGCCGCCGGAGCCGAGAAACTCCGGCCAAGCTCCGGCCGGAAACCTCTCCAGCCGAGGAACTGTCCAGCTAGTCTGGTCACCGGTCTCCCTGGAGCCAAGCCAAAGGGTGGCCTGATTGAAATCTATTCGGCAGCCGAATCGAACAAGGAGAACCTCATTCATGCCGGACCCATTATCTCCTCTCCATCGAAGCTCGAGCCCATCCTCGACAGTTCCCTTGCGGAGGAGCTCAGCGCAGTGAGGAAGAAGGTCGAGAGGCTGAGGTCGGATCGGGAGAAGGTGGAGAAGATGCTGAGGGATCGGGATCTGCTCCTGGAGGCGCAGATGGAGGAGATCGAGAGGAGAGGGGAAGTCCAGAAGACGCTCGAGATCGAGGTCGATCGGTTGTACAGGCTGAAGCAGCTGCACATGTCGTGCATGGTATGTATCAGTTCAGCTGTTGAGATGAAATCGACACAGACTACGTGTTCTATTTCTTCAATTTTCGTAAATTATTGCTCTTCCCTGATCGGAAAATTTCCTTCTTTTTTTTTGTGGTCTTGGGAACCAGAGAGTGTCTCCGATCCGGTCGTTGAGGGAGAAGCAACAAGATAAGAGAACTGCCGACTTGCAACCAATCTCGTTTTCATTCTCGGAGGTAGCAGCATTCTTTCGATTTTCGAGTTTGAATTCATCGTCTTCCTCCTTTCTCTCCTTGCATAAATTTACATTAATTTCATTTATCAATTAATACACGATAAAACTGATTAAGAAGCCATAAATCTGTGTTCTGGTTCAAACAGATCTCTGCAGTTTTCTATTTTCATGCTGAATAGAAAATGAATCCGAGAACAGAAACTCGATTAAGAAGCACCGGTTGACTTCAAGTCTCGGACTGTTTTCTTGTTCTTCAGGAACTGAAATCCGAAGACATGGAGGAATCTGTGGGTGAGACGGCAGACGCAGAGAGTCCCGCTTCAGTCTCTTCAGGATCACACAAAAAGAAATGAATAACTCTCTCTTAGTATCTGTCTCTCAGATTCTTTCCTGCAGAATGCTCCCAAGAAAACTATAATACCTCATTGTAATCTCGGGCTCGGATTGAAACAAGAAATTGTTTCGGGTTTCTTGATATGGAATGCTGCTGAATTCCATTCTCTTGTATCCTCCATCTGCATCGTAAATCAATGTTTCGCTGGGCATTAAACGGTCTGACGGAACCGTGAAAGATCATATTGGCTAAGGGGTATGTTTATCCATCAAAAAAGGCTAATGGGTCTGTTTTCCGGGTTACTTTACTTGAAATTGGGCTCATGTTCAACCCCATAAGTGTAAGCCGTTAGACTGTGCGGCCGAAGTCTCTGTTACGACTTTGGTGGGTCGATGACTCCATTGTTCAGTTTGAATTGAGCCCGCGGTGGCCGGCCAGCCGCACGTGAAAATCTACCACCCGATGCACCTTAAAGGATCTCTACACGACGATGATTAGGTTATGCCCCGACAAATCAAATGGCAGCACATCGCTGAAATCGATGCTCAAGTAAGAGCTTGACATCGCGTCGTCCCATGCTCTGGATCGGGTAGCCGACGAAATTACTGTCGGATCGGTGGACGCGAGGTAGTCACAGGGCAATTGGCAATTCATTCTTCACAGTACCTTCATGGCTCGGGGTGGCACCGTCTGATCCAGGATCAATGATTGGTGCCATGATTGCAGAGAAAAGACAGTCTGTCTAATCTCTGCTTTCGACAACACAGACGAGAACTCCTACAATCCTTAGATTTGATTATCATTCCTACTTTATTTTTCTTTTTCTTAAGAAAAAATCCCCTTTAAATTTATGGTTTATTATTATTATTATTATTCCAATTTCTTCATCGGGTGCCCGTATGATATGGATCATCCCGTTGACTAGCTGATGGCGGCCATTGCTCCGTCGAAGCTCGAAGTTATGTCTCCTTTCTCGACAGACATTAATTCTCTTTCCCATGCTACATGGAGCTTCCTCGTATAACATGTGTTCTTTCAGTCTCCGTGTCTTCGGATTTCGAGTCCAAGAGTGGTATCATTGGCTCCCACCGGGAAGCAAAAAATGGGATTAACCTGCGACTGACTGAATTACCGATACCAATAACTTGACAACGAACGATGAGCTTATCCACGCACGTAATATGAGACTAGAGCTTGTGTAGTTCAGTGGAATTCTCCGTCAAAATGATATGATTTACGACAGCATGTAAGAGAAATTATTCTGCTTAACCCAGGAACAGATCATTATGTCTTGCATGTCACCACACATCCGAGATGGAGAATCATTAGATGTTACCTTTTTCAACACATAGTTGTTTAGAAGAATTCTTGATCAAGCGGTCGTCAGACTGTGCTTAGTGAGGACGGGGGGATCTGCCGGGGGAAATCAAGCTCGTAGAGGACCCGCACCAGAGCGCCGGAGGACAGAGCCACCGGGACCGGCCCGAACATCCACATAAGGACCGGGAACGCGAGGCAGAGAAGCCTGTTCCCAAACAGGGCCATCACGAAACCCCTCTCGAACACGGCCTGGGCGTAGGGGCGCCCGCCGCTGCCGCAGTCGGAGCCGGAGCTGCCGGGCGAGCGGGTGTTGATGAGGTAGTTTGCATCGACGAGGAACCCGAGCCCCAGGGAGCTGCAGAGGAAGCTCACGACGAGGAAGAGTGAGGCGGAGCCGTACTTGAGGGCCACGAGCCTCATCGAAGTGGAGCCGAGGAAGGGGCTGGAGAAGAGGTCGCGAGCGTTGAAGGCGTTGTTGGTTAGGGCGGCTAGGGCAAGGTTCACGAGGACGGCTATGGTGGCCGTGAGGATCGTCGCCATCAAAGTGTTCCTCAGGCTCTGCACCGCCAGCATCCCCTTCTTGTCATCTCCCTGCAGCAGCAGAGACAGAGCATCAGACACAAGTCCTGTTGAGAGTTCTTCCACGGCCACGGGGACACTCAGTTAGCAATTCCTATACGATCCGAATTATCTAGAGAGTTCTCATGCTCGTAATTGTACGCACTGAATCGAGAGCGAGGAACCAGGACTTCCTCTTGAGGGCATCGGCTCCGATGGTGGTCGTGGAGGGCTTCGTCTTGATGCTGTGCCACAGGTTGGCGTGGTAACCCACCGTGAGGAAGAGACTCAGCGGCACCAGCACCATGTCCGAGTACGCTATCACCGCCATCGTTATCGGTCTTCGACGAGTAAGGTGGAGAGTGTTAGACCCTTGAGCTCTAGCCCCGGAGAATGCGTACCACAGGCCGTACCTTGGGGTAGTGGTAGCGCATACCATGCACGCGAGGATGCGCGGGCAGTCATGTGCGAGGAGAGTGGATAGGATCGACGATGATGAGTCAGCGCCTCGTCATCAGGATCGGGTCAAACAGACAATCTAGGAAAAATTCTCCTGGGATATGGCAGGGCAATCTAGTATGGAAACAATCTTGGAGATTGCAGATCGACAGCCAGGATTGGATGGATCGAGATCAGATGGAGAGGATCAAGGGATTCTCACCTATCGGTTGCCATATCAGATTTGCTCGGCTCCCCTATATAAAGAGGTCGGCCTCATTCAGGAAAAGGGGACCAGAAGAGGGGAGAGACACCAAAACTCCAAGCAGAGGCGAGGAAAGAACCAGGAGCGACCAGATCAGTCGAGGAGCACGACGAGCCCGAGATTCCAAGGGAGTGGAAGTCGAGCAAGGCAGCAACCCGGTGTTCTTGAGGGGAGACACGAGACAAGTAGGAGTGCAAGCAGTAGGAGGCTGTGAGGCATAGGCTTGTGAGGTTGCGTGTAAGTGTTCTGATCTGGGATTGGGTTTTTCGTGTACTTGTAATAGATGTAAATACGAGTTGCGTTTTCCCAATTGTGTTCTTGTGTCACTCGGTGTTGCTTCTTTGGTTCCCTGATCGTTCGGCCTCGACGGTACGCACGGTGTGTGGCTGGTCGGCAAGTGGAGTGTCGACGCCTAGTGGAGTGCGAAAAATTTGTGTTCCGCATCGGCCCCGTGACAGAGAGGCTCCAAGGCACCAGTGGTTGGTCCTTATGGGGAATTTCTCAGTGGGAAGTTGGGGGGGGAGAAAAGCGTACGTGGAGTCTGAGTAAGGCTCGCACTTCGATTTGTTTTCACCTATTCGGTTTCTCAAGGTGACTCCCCCACTAACACGCAGATAATGTAGCTTCATGGGTTCGCTGTCGTATGCCATCTCCCTTTTGAGTTAGCTTCATCTTAGCAAATCGATTGATGTAATTTGAACTTGAATTAATTATAATATATTAAGATTGAATTATATATACCATAAAATAGATACATTAAATTATAAAATACGATTTTAAGAAAATGAATTTGGTATAGTAATATCATCCTCAACTTAATAATGAAACTCTTAAGGTACAACTATTATGTTGATTATGAAATTATGAGGCACCATATTATATTTATATTCATCGTGACTAATCATGCTCTGTTAGGTATTTCTCTTCAAAGAAGCAATAGTGCTTTTTGTTTATACATATACACACACATATATATAGATATATATATCAAACACTCCCAAATTTATGATTTTTTCCAATTATATGTATATATATATATAAGATTTATAAGTATAAAATGAGATAATAAAAATTAGAATAAAATAAAAGAGTATATGCAGTCCCACAATAAAGATTGAACCTATAACTTCTCGGTTGTCAAGTTAAAAACAATACTATTATACCAAACTCTATTTCTTAGTGGCAGAAAAAGTACCTTCATGAAAGTTTTTTTTTTCCGTAGTTCCTGTTAAGGTCATCCACATGTTTACATGCCTCGTACTTACTTGAGAGTAGGAAATAATAAACTTTTCAGTATAGAAATACTTATTTTTGTTCACCAAATTCAAGCCTCTTCCAGGTAAAGAAATTCAAGCCCTTGTCCATCTCGCAAGAAGATATAATCACAGAGGTAGATTCTCAAAATGACTGAGGGTAAGAAAATGGCCCAGAAGGAGAGACCACATGCAATGATTTTTGCCCTTGTGCAAAGGTACAAGCACAGACGCATGGAATCGACTGAAGATAGCACCATCCATCTTACAACATAAGGCAGGCCGATCCCCATTATTACTTCTGGCCTTGAGCCATGTGAGAACAGCCAAGGATGATCAGCTTCCCGTTGAGCCATCAGCAAATTGTACAAAACCTAAGACATAATAAAACTTGAAACCACCATTTCCAAACGTAGACCAGCGTGAGAGCTCGCCTGCTTTGTTGCACTGGAACTTGCAAATCTGATGAAGTCCTTCCTGAAGAACAGCAGCCGTCAATACCTTACAGTTAAACCGAACGAAGAACTCGCAGTTGTTCAATGGGGTTCACCATACTAACCATGTCTAATTAGCTAAGTTCCCATTCCCTGATCTGTAGATTGATTTCTCTGCTTACCATCCTGCTTAATCCTGTGCAGATAAAATGCTACCATAGCACCACTGTAGAACAGAAGCAACAAAACATGAGCTTCAGTTGATCCAAGGAACTAAAATGAATTGGACTGGTCTAAATAACTTAAATTTTGACAGGTCAATATCGAAATTGCTCTCTGGAGACTGTATCCTTCTTTCAGCCAGCAGTCTCATCTCAGATAATCTAAAAGATGCTTGAATTATTGTGAGCGAGTACCCTTCTCACACACCTCCAGTGTTCCAAATTGACTAAAATCACTAGTGCCATTTATGCAGACCTCTTCTAAGTAGGAATGCACTAAGATATCTGCCCGTCTCTTTACCTGTCAAGCTTCTAATAGGAGGCCTCTAGCAAACACCCATATTGTTTCTTATTTATTTGGAATCCACTCACCAAATTACAAGCTTGAAGATAAAATGGAAGCTGTAATGCAGGTCTAGGTAGGTTTTCTCGACAAAGAAAGGTTAGCAGGACATCAAGACCAATGAGAGAGACGAATTATATTTGACTTTTCAACCATCAATTACAAAAACACAGTATACATACCAACAATAAAACACAGTAAAAATGTAAGTTTTTCTAAGAACCTGGTGACTGATGTAAGAAAGCTCCACAAAGAAGGCCTCTGAAAGATTAGCATAAACAAAAATATATCACAAAATCCATAAATGAAAGTCCAAACAAGAATGGGATTCTAAGTAAAGAGCTTTCTTTCTACCTGAAAAAACAATCGGATGGCCCTGAGTAATATTACACTGGCTATTACTGCAGTTTGACATGCTAAGTTAGAGACATGAGCTAAAATCTCATAAAAAATTACTAAGTGCATATCTTAGTTTAGACTTCATAAATTATTCAACAAATATAATACAAAAATTTTCTAAGATGAGCTGACAGTTTGTACTCATAATTTAAACTGTGACAACAATGTCAATCTAATGGACGATGTTCCTCGAAATTTGCATCATCAAAATGAATTTTATGCACCTAATTTATCTCTTTTCCAGAAGCAATAGACTAAGAAGTGAAGATGTCACCATCCAACGGACCATGACTTATTACAAGGTTAAGAGAACGACAATCAACACCTAGTATGGCCAGCATCTCCATGGCAAAATGCCAATAAGGATATCCAAATTTGTAGTAGCAGAAAACAAAATTTTCAAACAGAAGTCAGCATTTGACTTGCAAATTGGAGAATGCCAGTTATATCTTCAGAAAAAAATGATCCTCAACTGTGGTGAATTAGCTCAAACTTCCAAGATGAAAGATAACTAACAAAATGGGTGTAATGCCAATAACAGACTATAAGTTCTATCCAAGAAAAAACCATATCTTCAAATGGGAATTATCAAAAAAATCAAAACAGAGGACAGATTTTTCTTTTTATCAGCACAATTTTACACATAGCTATCATGCAGCTCCCGCTACATTTTTATCATATAATTTAGCATAGGCTTACCTGCCTGCCCTTTCACAGCTAATGGAGGTGGTTTTCCTACTCTTTTGTATGATCTCAAACTTGATACGCTCAGGGCCAACAAAGTGCCACCAAGGATGACACCAAACCTAATGGCAGGAATGTCTCCTGTTACCATGAAAGATAAAAAGCCGCCAAGAGAAAGAAGCAATCCTGCAATTTGCAACGACAATTTTAAGCCAGGGTTGAAGCATGAAAATGAAATGCAAATGGATTAAAAAAAATGCAGACGGCAAAGCATAAAAGAAAGTCTTACACTCAATCTAACAAATGGGCCCAGCGAAATATTAGCCATGCCAATTTAGAACATAAAATGCAGGGAGTCTTAACATTCCAATGTCTATTCCAACAGCAAAGTAGACATATGCATCATGGAAGAGAATGACACTTAACTATCTGTTAGAGCAATTGCATACTCAAAAATATCAAATTAAGTAAATAGTTGGAGAAAAATAATCATACCATAAGGCACTCCAAGGTAAAAATCACGAACTTGAGTAACATCATTCAGATCATTAGTTGGAGAGGAAAATGATTCTACTATCTCCTTCACTGGTTTAGGCGAATTCTTTGCGGCTGCTGACAAATAGTCCTTGCCCTCCTCACTTATTTCTTTTGCCACAACACTTAGATCATGTTTTACCTTTTCCGCTTGGATTTTCAATTGCTCTGAGGTTTCCTTTAATAAAACCATTGCTTTCTGTAAGTATAATTCATAGGTCTCTTGTGATACGCTCTGCATTTTTAAAGCTTGCTCTTTGAAAGCAGCTAAAGTCTGCTCCCAAGCTGCTTCTGACTCTTCAGCTTCACTCTTGGTGTCATCCTGTTCTTTCTCCACCTCAAAGTCTGAATGTTCCTAAGCAGATGGAAGCAAAATGTCTGTCTCAGACCTTGTTAACCAATGCAAATTTCCATCACGGTGTAATAGTAAAAATCTACCTGGTCTAGAAACATTTTTTCTGGGGAAAAGGCAATAATTTCTAAAACAAACGTAAAGCCCATCAATGACACTCAGATGTCGCGTTAACGGCCACCCTAAACAAAAAACAAATGGTGGAAAGAGAAGAATTTGAGTAAGTAGACTGAGAAAAGAGAATAGGCAAGCATTGCCAAATGGAAGATGCTTCGTAAATTTCATTCATCAACTATCAATCTCCACCATCAAATGTTCAGAATCGACTAAGAATCACGAAGCTTGAAGGAAAATTTTCACACAAAAAAAGGGGCTGCTCCGATAACTTAGCAAGGTCATACTTTGAGATGACGTAATTATATTGCCAAGCTGCATACTACCTAAGAACGTGCAGCCAAATGAAAATATAGCTAAAGAAGCCGCAAAGATTAGAATTGCAGTACTTACAGATTCTTCATGAGAAGCTGCAAATGCGACGACAGATGAATGCCTGGGATGAAGATGGAGAAACTGAGAGGGGAACCCATTTGGGTGCGAGACGCAGAGGTCGCTGCGGCGAGGGCGGGGGAGGGGGTCGAGCCGCAGGGAGACAGGATGAGGCGTCAGGGTGGCTGTCGGAGACGGAAGAGAAAGCGAGACGGAGGCCAAAGTGGTGCTACAGAACTTAGTCGCTTTGATCAGCGATGTCCCCACCGCCACGCTCATGTCTGCTGCCGCCGGCGTTAAATCCCCACAGATTATGAATAGAGAAAGAAACGAAGCAGCAGCCGGCGAAGGTCGCGATGAAGGGTGGAGCAGGGGGAACCTTAGAGACGAGAGCGGCTATAAAGCATGTGGATGAAGGGGTTGGAGTGGAGATGAAGCGATGCTGAAGAGGAGACGCAGACACAGCTGCAACGAATCAAACCGAGCTTAAGCTGTCTGCCGTCCCTGTCGTCAGTTTGCTTGCACGAAGAGGGAAAGGAGCGAAGGAAAAGGTAAAAGGGGTTAATGTCAATTTACCCCCTCGTTTTGTACTTGATTCGTTGTAGGTCCTATAGTTTCAGTTCATTGTGAATAAGCCCTCTTTGTCTTGGGAAACGAAACCCATGTTAGAAGTTGCCGATGCGGTTGAGATCAAGGCGAGAGAAGTCAGGTACCTAAACTTGCAGGTACAGTGGTCATTTTACGATTAATTCAAATTAAAGGGGCCAAAGTATAATTAATGGAAAGCCCTCCCTCGCGCTTGCTAGAATCACACTAATACAATCGCCGTACATGCGGTGTCTTCCGAATCTTAGACTAGAGAGTGGACAGGTGCGAGGACCGGGCCCCATCTCATGCTTACGTGGCACTGACAGTAAAGTGGAGCGGTTTAAATTCGTCGGATGCGGTTGACACGATCCATCCATCCTGGGCCGGGTCCCATCCACCCAAGCCCAATCTCAGGCCCGCTTAGAATTACATCCTTAATATTCTCCTTGGATGAAATTAAAGAGAGGTAAAAACAAAAGATTGCAAGTCCGAACGACTAAATTATGTCCGACTGAAGTTAATTACGTAAACCAATTTCTATTTTATTAAACCGGTTCTTGCATCGGTTCCGGATGTCACCGGTTTGGAATTGAGATTGGAACCGATTATAACTCGACCGTGAAATGAGATAACGCCCAATAAGAAGTTTTGGCGCCCTTTTCCACTGCGAAGCTTCTCCAGGAAGCCTGTCGTCCCGTCGTAAGCACAACGTTAGGAATGGAAGTACCGTCGTCACCGACCCTAAGCTCTGCTGTGTGTATGTGTTCATCTCGTTAGGGTTCCGAAATTGGGTCACAGCTGAAGCTCTCGCTAGCTCCAAATTCGGATGCACATCAGTTGATTCATTTGCAAAGCTCCCGTTCTCGACGATGAAGAAAATGGGTCGAAAATCCTCGATCGGTGTCGTTGACCACCGGAGCTCGGTAATTGCGCCTCTCCTTCCCTCGCCTACCTCGGTGCTGTTGATTGTCAATAATGCTGAGTTTCAATGGGAGGGATGAACATTGCGGTTTGTGTTGTACTTCGAAGAGTGTTTTATAAGGGTTCCTTTTTTAATCTGCAGTAAAAGGCGGTTCTTTTTTGTTTTTCTGTCTCGAATTAAGGATTTACCGTACTTCTGAGACGATTAAGCAGCAAAATGTGCCTTACTTTGGCGTCTCTTGCGCAGTAACCGACGATTTGGCCTCTTTTGCTTCTCCATTTTGTGTATCATGGTTTGCTCCTTCTTTCGTTTGTGTCGGTAGATTTGAGCTCCCTATCTAAAGTCTCTAAATTTCTGCATATTGTGTGAAACAGATTGACGATTACAGCACCAAGTTCTCATCCCCGAAGTTTGTAAAGAGGGTAGAGGCGCTGACAGATGAACAGCGAAACATGATTGAGAAGACGGGGTTCGGAAATCTGTTGTTGATTCCAAATCAAACCATGAATAGGAAACTGTTACTTGAATTGATGGACAAATGGAGCTCTGAGAGGCAGGCTTTCATTCTTCTTCAAGGGGAGCTTACAATCACGTCGGTGGATGTGGCACTAATTATGGGCCTGCGAGTAAAGGGAGTTCCTGTACTCCTGAAGGATGATGAACCCTTCTCAGATTTGGAGCAAGAATTTGGTGCTACACCAGAAAAGAGAAAGATTTCAGTTTATTCTATTGAGAGCAGGCTTGAGTCCCTTGGTGGGGTAGCTAATGATGATTTTCTTAGGACATTTCTACTCTTTACGTTTGGGATTTTTCTCTTCCCTGATTCAAGTGGGAATGTTGATTCTCGTTATGTCTCATTTCTTAGAAGTCCTGATGATATTTGTAAATATGCATGGGGATCTGCTGTACTTGACGAAATACTGATGTGGCTGAGCAAAAGGAAGGATTTGAATACGCAGTCGATCGGAGGTTGCCTTACATTCCTCCAGGTAAACTCCTTTTACCATTTTGTGGCCCCACTATACTATAACTGTGGATTCATGATTGAGGCTGAAAAAGGAAAGAATAAAAGAAAACTTTTGCTGACTGCTCCGCAGGGCGGTGGATGCAGGTACTGTATATTTGGCTTCAATATGAGGCCAAGTGGCTGATACTGTTTGTAGTGCTCACTACACATCAGTTTTATTGCTAGTTGATAGTCAAGGGATGCAGGATGATGCCCATTAGACAACTGAAATGAGTCCAGGGTATTACAATGCAAAATCAGTATGAAGAGTCTCTTCATAAGCACAACTTTGCTTGACCTGTTGTCCTTCCAAAACTTGGCCTTTTGGTGATTAAACACTATATCATCTATGCATAAGTCTCTTAGAAAATTGTTTCCACCATCTCTGCAGTATAAAAGGACAAGAAAAGCCAATGACACTTATCATTAAAGGTCACAATGGTTGTATTTATTTGTTGTAAGAATATATTATTGGTTGATGGACATTCCTTTTCCTTATATCAATTATCTAATTTCCATGAGTTAATGCCTAGATCTGGTCTTATGAGCACATCAACTTTGCTCGGCCTGGCCTACTAGATAATGTAGCATTTCCTCGTGCATGCCGGTGGGAAAATCGTAAGCACCATCCCAGACAGTCAATCTCAATCACCAAAATGTTTCACGAACTGACGAATGATCAGGTGATTTAAAACTTGAAGCATTCTCTTTGTTGACTTCAGAGACATGCTCTGTCATTCTTTTCTTTTTCTTTTTCTTTTTTACTTTATAGCCTGCAATATCCACTCCCATGAGCTGTTCATTAACAGATTGTTGCTTATCAGTTAATCTCCTTTAATTTTTTAGATAATCTGGACACTTGAGCCCACTTCTTACGAATTGGAACTTGATATAGTCAGAGAGCTAATGGAGGTCCAGAAAGATGGAGATAAACTTATGGGAGTCCGAGAGTTATCACCTACTCACATGGTCGGTGTCAGCATGACTGCTGCTTTGAGATTATTATTTTACCAGTAGGCTACTGATTTGTGGTTCTTTATTTATATGTTAATTTTTCTTTAATTATCTGTACATTCGGTTGCTTTTCTCTTCCTAGAAGCATGAAGCAGTTGGTTTTATTATTATGCATTTGCTGTAACTGGTCTATGCCATGAATTTGATCTTTAATGAAAGGATAGCTGTTGCTGCTATTGTAATCCCAACTCATGGCTCAACAGGTTGTCAAGTTAGAGATAGTATCAGACAATGATACACCGGATGGCACAAACAAGGTGGGGGAAGTTAAAAAGCTGCTAAAACCATGCCAATATGAACTGCAAAACCGATCAGACCCATCTGTTGATCTTGAATGTGCTACTGTGTCATCTTCTCTACAAAGTGCCAATGCGGAGCATCCATCAACATCGCTCGACTCTTCTGTGGAATCTCCTGAAGGCAACGTTAGTTCAGTGATTATCTGTCTCTTGTTGCTTTAGCAACTAGCAAGCTCTGTATTTTATGTTGGCTTGTTTCTACTCAGGAAGGCAACTTGATGTTAAAAAATATGAAGTTAGAGGAACGCATACTAGAACTTGAGAAGCAGATAGGTGGCCTGAGGCTCGAACTGAAAGAGCAGCAACTCTCTGGTCAAATATTGAAAGAGGAGAATGCTGAATTGAAGAAAGAAGTGGATGGCTTGAGAAGAGAGAACAGGGCCATAGGCTTATCATCTGACAACCTTGTTCATCGACTTGAGGAACTGCTGTCCAGTGACAATTTGGATGGGGTAGAAGGAACATGAGTCTTCCACCAGGTTTGGTTAAAGAGTCAGTTTTCTCCCCATCCTCCCATGCTATGCTGCTGGTCAAGTTTTCTCTGTCCAGGGAGAGAATCTTGCTTAAATATTTTTGTGCCAATTGCCTCCCTTGTGCCTTAAGATCAATTGACTTCATACTACGGGCTTTCATGTAAAATGCAAGGGAAGCGAGTGTTACTAGTTTGGTATTGGGTACTAAATATTGAAATACTAGGACTTAGGAATAAGGATTTCTTTGGCAATCCATGTAGAAGTTTTCTCTTGTTTGTACATCTGTATTTCTCAAAAACTTTACCTGGGATATCTTGTAGAGAGCAATTTCTTTATCCTGGCAATTTTCTTCTTTCCAGGATATCACTTCGTCTTTCTGCCTTGGGCATTTGGTTGAATAAATTATTGACTTAATGCAGTTTGGGAAGTCCAACTAATCTAAATTTCATTTAGAGGTAAAACCATCTTCTTACTTTCAAATTAGCGAAAATTCAATAAATTCTAGCTAATGTCATTTCAAGTGTGTTGAGACATTTGTGGATTTCATTTATTTATAAAATAAGATTTGATATTTTGCTTAAGAAGGAAATATGTCAAGTAAGCTGAACCAATCTTCTTGGTGTATATATCCATTGATCCAGCTTACATGGTTCTATCCATGTGTCCGACTGTCTGCCTTGAAAAATAAAACTTGTTTGTTGAGTGTCCAGTATTATAATGCATAGGTCATTCCGACTTCCTCACTGGTAACTCTTGGGATGAACCAGACACCATCTGTTCTTAGAAGGATAGAGGATATCAAGATTCAAGCAAGCTTCTGCAGCTAAAAAGAGCATGCTGGATCGCAATTCTAAAGAGACTTCCCATTAACTACAAGAACTCGTGTTCAGTGTCCAAGAAAATTAAAGATGAAATTTCTCATGCACAAGTAGTGTGTGTGATCCGATGATTGCTGTAAAGAGTAAATGAGCAAATACCAACAATTTCAAGGAAGCTATAGGCAGACAATTTGGATTAGAATCTCCCATCTTTACAAGATTACAGAAAACATGAGTTTCCTTTTTCTACCATTCCTATATCAAAAGTGCTGTTCACCGACCTATCCGTTTCCCAAGACCTGCCAATTGATGTTCAGGTAATGGCCTCCCCTACATTAATTACATGCACCATTAGATGCCATGACCCTTGATGTCCTACCAAAAATAAACCAGGAAGAGATTCTTGCTTTTTTCCCAATCAATGAGAATTCCTAGTCCTTCTGGCAGCAAAAAGCTGGCGAAGAAAAGAAAACTTCCCTTTCGCACGAGCAGAAGAAAGGGTCAGGGTATGATTACTTGTGGTTGCTGAGTTGCTGGTGCTGGGTTCAGACAAAGAATGGGCAGTCGGAGGGAGCGCGAAGAGGAATGTGTTGAGCATTCGGATCACCTGGCTAAAGCTTGGCCTCATGTTTGGGTCCTCAACCCAACAAGACTGTATGATGAATGCAAGATCTGGAGATATACCTTCTGGAAGACTTGGCCTCTCTTGCTAAAATTTACAGACAAACACCAAAAGCAAGCATTGAGATGATTCTCAGGTCAGTGGGACTCCGAATTAAAGCAAATCAATTTCTAGATGAGCTTCACATCTTAGGCAAGAAAAAAGACGTAATATGTCATAGTTTGAACTGATATTAGCAGCATCTGGTATTTCTTTCTCCTTTCTTAATAAGAGGAAATCACCATTTGCGACATATTTATTTCCTAACTACTAAGTGAAAAAAGCAACAAATTACTCATGATTGAGTGGTCAGTAAGCAAATCAACTGCAATTCGCAGTTCTAATGATGCCTTCTACAAGATAGAGATTCTCTTACCTTAAAAGCAGCGGCATATGCAGCCTGCAGGTTAGACATGCCCTCAAATGGCATGCGGTTGGTTAATAATTCCCACAACACGATTCCAAAGCTATATACATCTACCTTGTTGTTGTAGTGCTTCTTCTCTCCTTGTCGCAATGTCACTGTACTGTACAGCTGCAGAAGCAGGAGAGGTTTATGCTAAAGCCAGCCAGTTGAAATACAGACCCAAATCTAAACTCAGAAGAAATGTCTGCAGTTAGATGCCAGACCAACTTTGGAAGGTTCCCTCTCTGAACATCAGCACAAAGTTTTGTCTGCAGATGTGCTGGCCTCTTTCTATAAATTCAAGGAGTAAAAGGTGGGTGAACTCCAATTAAATTTCCTCTAAAACAGGAAGTATAAGATACAAGGGCTTGGATATTCATTTGTTGTAAATATGGCTTTGATCAATCCAACTGGTTATATTGACTTCAAGTTCTCCCTTAGTAACTATTTCCAAACTCTATTAAAAAAACTATTTCCAAACTGAATAAATTCCAAGGATTTAATTCCTAAGAGAGCACATAGCCAATTGATCATGTCTTGTTTTCCTAATCTACAAGTAACAGATAGACATCTAGAAGGATATATTCTACCAAGATATACAGACCTCAGGAGCCATCCAGCGGTAAGTCCCAGTTTCTGCAGTCATCATCTCAGTGACAGATTCTTCCCTTGCAAGACCAAAATCAGCAAGCTTCACAGACCTATGATTTGCTGTCAGCAGCAGATTATCTGCATTGATGGATAATCATAATTTTTAAGCAACAACATCAATAAAACATGAATAGTATTAGAACAAACATATGATTATGAAAACATATCAGCAGTATTCCCTTGGCCATGTATCAAATAGAAAGGTTGTAGCATCTTTCAAATAAAATGATTAACCAATCTATTCATCTTTCCTCCATTGCTCTTCTCTCTTCATAACATTTAATTTTTAAACAGCTAGAAGAGCTATTCAGAACAACAATCACTGGGAGAGAGTTGAGTTAAAGAGAAAGGTGGACTGACAGAAGCCTTTCTTCAAAGTTGATGTCTCTGAACAGCAACGAAGAATGCTTAATTTATGCAGCCTACCTTATCAAAGTAGTAATCGAGATTGTCTAATGGGATAGCATTAACGGCCCTACTAAAAACAAAAATAGCTCTAACAATCTAATGAGAAACATAATTTTTACAGGACAAACTACGAATAAAAAAAAATTAACTATGCAAGTATGGAAATATCTATGTAACATTTTATTATGGAAATGGGATAACCCTTGTCAATGTGAAACCAAAAAACTAAACAAACAAATGTAGCTTACCTGGTTTAAGATCTCTATGTATGATGCCATGGGCATGTAGACACTCCATGGCACGGGCTACGTCAAGGGCGAATTTTATTGCAGTATGAAGATCCAACAGTTTAGGACGTATTCCAACCAGATATTTGCGGAGAGACATCCCAGGTAGCAATTCCGTGACAATAACCATTAAAGGGTCTTTACAAGCTCCAATGAACTATAAAATCAAGCACAAGATGCAAATAAGTCTATCAGAAAGATTATGACTCTGAAAGCAAATGTCAGGTAACTGCTTAACTTCATATATAATCAATCACAGCTGGGTAAGGTGTTATAAATTTGTTTTTTTCAAGAATGCTCACTTCATGAGACCGTTTTTTATTTTAAAAAAAAAACACTAACCTTCACAAGATTCTCATGTTTTACTCGTGACATCATATTGACTTCCCGAGCAAACCGGCTTTCAAGTGCAGCCTTTTCTTCTGGTGTGCTCCCTGGATTAAGAACCTTAACAGCAACAATTTGATCTCCATACCTGGAAAGCAATCAATCGGCCTATTCAAGGAGCACTCCAGCTGTGACACAGTAGAGATAACTTCTCGCGGCAGCAGATTAAAGTAGAAGCACAAATACTAAAACCTGGTGTACGTTTTACCCAGTCTTAGAAAGAACCAGACCATCAATCAATCATTACAAATATGTTTACACATCAATGTGTTATCAGAGCTATCACAAAACTGTCTGTTGAAACAAAACATGCTTGTAATCACGTGTTGAGATCCATGACATGGCAGCAGGAAAATCACTTGTCATGTAAGTATCAGAGAGCGAACAGAAGGCGGGAAAATGGTGGAAAGATCATTAATTACTTCATAAAACTTAATGATCAAATCCTGGTCATCAGACACCAGGCATAATTATCCAGCAAAAGCACAATATATTGCAATCAAAGTGGCAAAGAACCAAAGCACTATTCTTTAACATTGCACACAACAAAACAATCTGAATGAACAGTTTTTCCTTTGGCCGATCAATCTAAATGAATCCTTTTGACAAAATAATAAAAGATCAAGAACATTTCCATTTTTTTTAATCCAAAGGCCCTTATTACATGAACAGAAAGATTCCACTCACCTCCCTTCATAAACTCTACCATGCGCTCCTTCACCAATCTTCGACCCAATAAAGAGCAACTTTGGGTCAACCAGCAGGTTATCATCGATAGACAACCGTGGGGGGGAAATCGACCCGTTCTGGGACACCGATCTTGGCTCCAAGTCGACCGACCTCAGAATCGATTGCTCTAACTCACCGTCTGGTCCTTCTCTGCCAGTACTGTAGCTGCAACTCATGTTGCAACCCAACCCCCGTGCAGAATCAGACGATATCCCGGTTTGTCATTTCAAAATTCAACCTTCTCCTAGGAACAGGCGATTAACATCTAATCCACTCTCCAGACCTAGCAAGCATCCACTCCCGATGGAACAGCACTCCAATTCCCTCACCTAGGAGTGCCCCTGCCCCAAAATTTACCATTCAGAGCCCGAGGACCAGAGCTTGGGCATCAGGGTCACCTTTCCTTCGTTTTCCCGAGAAAAGATAAAGCCTGCCCTTTTTCTGGTCAAACGGACTGGGGTGAACGAAGGAGGGTTTTGCTTGACCTCGAAGCCTCGTCTTCCTCGCATTCATTAAAAGAAACCCTAGTAGCTGCGAATGCAAAACACCTATAGAGAAGCTCCAAGTTCATATTTTTCCGAGAAAGCTCTCAGAGGAATTATTAAATCAAAACCCCAAGAGAAAGAGGAAGAAAAAGCTATAGAAAACGAGAGATTGACATCACCATCCACTTCGAGCTCAAAAACTTCTGCACCGAGCCGAAATATACAAAGTAAATATACCGCTCGAGGGACAATTTTATTGAAAAATGGGAACCCCAAAACCTACTTCTGCCATCCTAATCTCTGCAGCTTTCCCTGCAGCCAATGGGACATGGAGTCGTTCCGACGAAGATATTCCCCGCAGAAATGCCATCTCTGCTCAGATAGCTGAGATGTGCTGATTTTTTTTTTCTCTTTCTCCCATCAGTCAACACATGAACAGTAAGTTCGGATCACAACAGCCTCTAAAATTTCACCTTTTCAATTATAAAATCTTCACCATTATCAAAACTAAAAAAAAATCAACATATACATATAGAAATATCCCACCAATCCCACATCGCTGTGGGATTGACTGAACTGATATCAACAAGTTACGGAAAACTGCGTACATTCCCGTCAACTTTTATTTGAGTTAATTTCAATTTGATCCCTGTAGATATTTTGAATTAATTTTACCTCCTGAACTTCTGTTCTTGTCCCGTTATATGCCTCTCCTGGCAATGGAATCTTTGCCAAGCATATTATTTATTCTACTTTTCTGAGTTCCATTTGTTATATAAATATATATTTGGATACAAACTTACAGTGAAGAACTGCCATGCAAGTTTAAGTATCATACAGGAACCAAACAAAAACTTAACATAAACTTATGGTGCTCAAGAGAGAAAAAATCGTAGCAATTATTGATTTTTACCCATAAAAATGTGGGTGCATGTGGTGATATAAAGAGTAATCACGATCTTCTTTTTTTTAAGAAGGAATATGTATTATTTAATATTTAAGAATATAATAAAATTATAATTAATTTATATTCAAATTATGTTAGTCCACTGAAATAATAAGACTCTCCCATTTATAAATTCTTGTCATTGGCTGCATTCGAGAACGATGTCTTTTTCCAGAAGAACAGTGCTTTACTTGTAAATTTCCGTGGGCTCTATTAATTGAGTAAAGGTACGATGGCCGAATTGAACACGAAATGAATTCGAGGGCTAAACTGAACTCCACTATTTTTTTGGCGTGGGTGTGCAGTGCTCGAAAAGAAAGCGAAGAGAGAGAGAGAGGGGGGGGGGGGAGAGAGAGGCAAAGGAGTGGGGAGGTGGACAGCAAAAGGCAGTTGCCGAATAGTGGATGGACACGTGGCGGCCAGGGACACGAGCTCGATTTTTTGAGGTGGTCGTGCCTGTGCCAGTGCACCTCTGTACCTTACAACTGATCGCACACGCTCGCACGTGCGAATCCCAACGGCTCGGATCAGCTCGGCCCTTCCTTCCTATTCTCTCTCTCTCTCTCTCTTACTCTCTTCGGCGGGGGGGCTGAGCCGGGTTGGCTCTCCTCGGTCCTCAGTCCTCAGGCTCTTGTTTTTGACACGTGATTCTCATTGACGAAACGAGATTTTAGATATTTTATTTCCCTTTCTCCATTTTTTTTTCTTCTTGAAGGGACGGATGCCGGACGGGGGCCCCGCATAATCATTGGTCGGCATTTTTGGATATTTTATTTTTCTTTCTTACATTAAAAAAATCTCTTTTTTAGAAAATAAATAATGAAATAAGCATATTTAACCATTAACAAAATTATTAAAAGAAACACGTGGAACTAACGGGACATCCCATTCAAATCAAGGACATCTACAATTATAATAGTTAGGGAATTCCTCCCATCCATTATCCGATCATAAGAACGATAAGAAAAGCAGTATCGCACACACCAACAAAAGTAGAAAGAAAAAAAAAAGAAAAAAGAAAAAAAAAGGTTGGGGGGTAATGCTCTTCTAGCAACCCACCCACCGATGATTAAACTAATTGGCTTTTCTATCTTCGTTTGTCGGGTCGGGAATTGGCATCTTCAGCAAGCGGAATCATCGATGCCAGCCGACAGAGTCGAGACACAGGGCTCCCTAGATGGGAACGGAGCTTGACTGCGTTGACATCCCATCAACCGATCACGGTTCTATTACGATCGAGTCCCTCGTTCCCTTTGTTCTTTACAACGAAGCCCTTTTTCTATTTTCCCCTACTTAGAAATCAGTACCTGAACTAAACCACCCGCGACGTCCGCATGGACCACACGGCTTACTCATAAAGTAATTGCACTTACTGCGTGTGAACATGTCGAACATAGTTTTTAAAATCAGATCGAATAGGAGATCGGTATAGATATGAGTTTATAAGTTGGACCGCATATTTAATAAATAATATTACTAATAAATTTACATAATATCATAATTTGAATATGATTTATAAAAAAATTATTAATATAACCATTATATTAAACAAATATTTAACATAAAATATAAATATAAGTTTAGAAAAATAAAATATGTGCATTATAATAAGTTTTTATTTTTTTAATTTTAAATCTATCAGTTTTCTCACCGGTTCAATTGGGTTAACCAGTTGGACCGGGAACCGACTAGTTCAACCAGAGTTGACCTCATTGAAAGTGCAATTGGGTTTTTTATAAGAATCAAATCGTGTGAGTGACTGGTTCCCGGTTGAACCAATCGAACCAGCTAGTCCAATTCGGTTTTTAAAACTATGATGTTGAGGAATTGTTATTATTATTATTATTATTATTATTATCATCATCATCATCATACATTGTCAAGAGAAAATAGAATTGGCATTATAATTAATGTCTGCATCGGTTAGTCGATTAATTAGTTTAGAGATGTTAACAATGTTACCAAATTTCAAATTCCATCGCATCTCTATTCTTCTCGGTACGAATCATCTGGTATACGGAAGACCAATGGATCCTTGATTCAAGTCGGGTCGACCCACTAAAAGACAAAGCTCTCCCGATATAAATTCCATTCCGATTACAATGCTCGAACCAGACTGAGTAGGAGTTTTGTTGCGGTTCATGTTGACGTTTAACACGTTGTCCTTTTTTTTTGGTAGCATCACCCTCTTTTTTTGTCATTAATTCATATAATGTTTTATTAATAATTTTTGTTATAAATTATTATATAAATTTATTAGTAATATTATAATATTAATAATATTTATTAAATATACGGTTCAACTCATTGAACCTCTGATCCGACCCATAAATCACTATCTACACCGTTCCTGATCCAGTTCGGTCCGATCCTATTTTTAAAACTATGATTTATAGACTCTCTAAACAAAAAGCCATTTCATTATTTTCCTCGAATTTATGTGTAATCCATTGCTTCGCATTTCACTTGAAACCGATACTTTGGCCATTTATTTCGGAGAATACGTGGACGGAAGCAGGGCTCCGGCAAATTATCGATGAGTTCCCGATGGGTCATCGATGAGCTCGCAGGTCGAGCAAATTGCTTCGCCCAGGTCTTGTTCCATGGTGACCATTACTCGAATCTCTCGTTTGAAAGCTGAGGGACTGCACAACCTCGGTCACAATGTCTCATTGCAAGCTCGTCCACGTGTCATCCTCACCCGTTACTTGTACTCTTATGTTTTTTATGTCCTGGCCTTGTGACCAATAATAATAATAATCTGATTTTTTTGCTTTAATATCTCATTTATACGTGCACTTCATACGGATATAGTTTCACATTCGGGGGCAAATCCCCACTCGAACTTCACTCACTCAATAAATCAATATGATCGTCCTTACGACGGCAGAGTTGCAACGGTGAGAGTTCAAACTGTGACTGTCTTATTCAGTGTAAGTGCGAACGCCTGCTCATCAGATTGAATCGTGTGAATTTTTCAATGCGAAAATCTAGTTAATTTAGATTCGGTGGTAGATCGCTGCTTGAACTTTACTAACCTGACAAGCCAATCTCACTATGTCCAGGTCGGCACGGCCATGTCGCTGAGAGCTCGAACCGTGCTTGTTCGTCTGGTGTGGGGCGCGAGTTTTCCTACGCAGGGCCATGGACAATCTCAGAGATCATGACGAGAGAGGAGCGAGGTGCTGGGAGAGGGCCGAGGAGGTGGCATTGGAAATCGTCGGCAAGGTTCAGCCGAGTTCTGCCTCCGAGGAGAAGGGGCCGTGATGGGTTATGTGCAGGCGCTGCTCGAGGATCATTTATACTGCAAGGTCTGCAAGTATCTGCATCGACTTGATGGGCACAGAGAATTCAAAAGAATTTACTGACAGGATCATGATTCGATGAAAATAAAGTTAGCGACGATACGGATGTCCTGTACATAATTGTCCGTAGATGATGACATGATTACATCCGGATTAACTCGGAATTCGACCTCTTTTTTTTTTTTTTTGAGATATGGTATGTGACACATTACTCATACTGTATGCAATTTCCCCTACTAGCAATCTGCTGAATGTTTGGTGGGTCAATGCCTGCCACGATGCACTGTCAATTACACAGTCTTTAGCACCCAAGTAGCCCAACATCTATAGATTATAACCAAAAAAAAAAAAGGGCATCCTATTTATGACAGAAATTGAGATGTAACACATCATAATCTGCACGATTGAAGTCGAGGGAATGTACCCACCATCAGTTAGGAGTCACTATTCTATTAAGATGCATGAACAAAACTCACAAAAAGATATAGTTTGAACAATATTAGGTTTTGTTACACGAATTTAAATTTGCAGCATATAATTAGTGTGCTTGAAATTTGAATGATCCATAAGGTGGTTCGGTTTAATTCATTAACCCAATGGGGGAAATTCATTCTACCCCTGATGGGTCGATGAAGCCCGAACTTGAATCAGTTGGGCCCCTTTCGGCATCAAACGAGAAAGTAGAAAAATACATCATCCCTACAATTCTGAGCTCATCGAAGTGTTGTTGCCCTTATTTCTGGTGCCTGCCTTTTGTAACTCTGCAAAGGAGCAGCTAGTCAAAGCTCATGGTGTCTGATTCTTTCAAGTGGATATATGAAACAGGGATATACTGGTTATGATCTCACGCAGGTTCTTCCATTTGGTTCGGGGCCTTCGAAGACTTAACTTCCCGACGGGGACATAGGCTTAACCGTTATCGGACGTAGGGCGTCTCAAGAGCAGCGTTTGGCAGATAGCGTCTTTACTATTCTCGAGAAACAACGTCGGATAGCCACCACGCCTGCTGAAATCTATGTCGAGGATGTTCGGTACATCCAGGCCGCGGTCGGTCTCCTTGTTCTTCCCTCTAGCAGAACTCTTTTCATATCGAAGCTCACTCTTCTGTTTATTCGGTGCATTTGATTTTGTTTTGTTTTCCACGAGGCAAGAAAGAATTGTGATTGTGTGCTTCCTGGGAACCTTGTTGGTTAAACCACCAAGAGGATTCTTCAGCTGTTTGGGGCTCTCTAGATGTAAAGAGTAGATTTTTTTTTTCCGAAATAGCATCTTGATTTCCATCGGACAAATGATGCCGCCGCTGGTGCATCACGGACGATGCTTGTGCGTGTTCATGTGTCTGGCATTAACTAAAGCCCGGGTTGTCTGGTGGCAGGTGACGATTGTAAAGTGCGTTATCAACAGAATCCCGGTCGATATCTCATTCAACCAAGTCGGAGGGCTCTCTACTGTATGCTTCCTTGAGAAGGTCAGGCTTGTATGTGCTTCTCCACCGGAGAGACAGAATCAATTGTTTCGTTTTTTTTTTTTTTTACCTTTCTTTTCATAGAAAACATTTTGCAAAGTGCAATCCTGCGCTGCCTCAGGTTGATCGCATGGTTGGAAGGGATAGTCTCTTCAAGAGAAGCATCATACTGGTGAAGGCATGGTGCTACTACGAGAGCCGGATACTCGGCTCTCATTGTGGCTTGCTTGCTACCTATGCCCTGGAGACGATGGTTCTGTATATCTTCCAGATATTCCATGCTTCTCGAGACAGTCCACTTGCAGTAGGTTCCAAGTCCTGTTGGCTAGTTCCCTGATGAGACATATTGTGCCAAGACGAACTCCACAATCACGGTCTTTCGATGAGCACACAGGCTCTGCGTGAGTTCTTGGACTACTACAGCAAATTTGATTGGAAAAGGTACTGCGTCAGCTTGTTGGGCCCGGTCCCCATATCCTCCTTGCCCGAACTCATCGGTTAGAAACATCTCCTGCATCTTCACTGTCCATAAACATCGGGGGTTCAGTTTCTTATGCTCTTGTTCCTTTTTTCCAGTCAAGACATCTGATAGTTCTTCTGGAGAGCCATTGCTCAGTCAAGTATATCTCGATGTGTGCAAGGAGATGTTCTCAGTTCCCTCAGGAGCCCTCTGTGCCAGGCCACTGACGTTATTCACCCCGAAGCATCTTAACATAATTGACCCGCTGAAAGAGAGCAACAACCTCGGCCGTAGCATAAGCAAAGGTGATCATTTACTTAATCTTTTCCTCCCTTCCTCGATGTGCTAAAGTAGAATTCTTGGCCTTGACCAGGGAATTCGGTCCGCATAAGGAGTGCCTTCTCTTTAGGCGCAGATAAGCTCAAGGAAGCCCTTACGCAGCCCGAGGAGACAATCTCCAATGAACTCGGCACGTTCTTTGGGTGCACACTGGCTAGGCTGTCGGAGATGGATGGGAGCTCTAAGCCAACAAACCAGTCTCAGCCCACCCTCATAGAAGCTAACGACTCTGAAGATGGGACTCCAGATCTCAGTGGGGACTTCCAGAGTATGATGAATAACCTGCAATTTGGTCTGCGTTGTCACTCCTGTATGATCCAGCCTCCTGTCTCTGCCATGTTCGACCTAAGCAGTGCCAGTTTCCTGGTCCCCAGGGACGCAGTTGGGTCGCCTGCTACACCGAAGCTGGGAGGAACAGGGGCATATATTCCCGACAACGTACAGGCTATATCTTCAACCAGCTGTTTTAGATTGGTTAACGAGCTCGTATGCCAGATTGCATTTTCTTTCAATATACAGGACAACTATCCTAGTTGAGGAACTTATAGTAGACACAGGGAAGAAAGACAGAAGAACGCTGCAATATCCCGAGAAGAGAACATAGGCGATTGGTCGGGTTCCTCCATGAAGCATCGGCACTCCACATATTCAGCTCCCCGAATGAGATGGAGAAGGTAACGGAACTAGCCAACAGTCAAGGGATTATTCTACAAGGGCTGGCTATCAGTCCAGTCGGCTACTATCTGACGAATCTCATGTATCTGCAGGTTGCCTTCGAAACCGTTCAACTTGGAAGACGAGGACGAGCTCCCCAGCCTGAGTGCATCGAAGGCGGTCAAACCAGCAAGCAAGAAGCTATAAGATGACCAGCCATAAATACATTTTATCTGCAGTGAATAGGGAACAACGCTAAAAAACTTACTGTGGGATTTGCATAACTTAGCATGCTTTAGACATGTTGAAGGTACAGTAACTCTGAACTCAACGGTAGTTCGAGAAGAGATCTGAGAAATGGCCAAGCCAATTCCCGACTTCACCTTGAGAATCTTACTTCCAGTGGAGTTATCCTCGGAATTTAACTGATCTTAGGTCGGATACTGAGAGACGTTCCATGACTTTCCGCTCAAGTGAAGATATACACAATCGTCGGAGGGAAGACCGATCTGCCATCGTTTTATGATCTTCTTGGTTCTCTTCCTCCTTAGAGCATAGGATACAAATCGAAATCTTATTCGTGCGACCCTGTTCAGCTTCTGCAGCTAAACTGACAAGGACTACCCGGGGGAAATAGATCGAATGCCGACACAGACCGGTTTTATCAACCGTAACTTGTCGCATAACAACTGCTGCATCAACAGTCAACAGAGGATTACATGTGTGATTTCTTCTGTCAAGCATGAATTAGTCGGATTTCATAGTACAGGAAATTAAAGGGCTCACACACAGGCAACGGGTGGGAAAATTCTGAGCCCTGCGTAATAAATGTACATGGGGATCCATCGCATCTGATGAAAATCTGTCCTTTTTCTTTGTCTTGGAACGGCGAGGAGGAACGGTGACAACCAAACGACAAGAACATTCGCACATGCGAGTTGACGAGCCCATAAGTTTTGCAGCCGACTCAATCCCCGGTGGCGTGTTACCAGTCCGATCAGAGTCCCCACCTCCGCCGAGAGATTCTGCCTTAGATCTTGTCCCCACCCCCACATGAATAATGTACACGTGCACCTATCCCCACCTCCATGGAATGGAACAACCGTCCATCTATTTTAGAAATAAATACATCATCGCGAGATTTCTGATCAGTCATAAGTCCGACCCGTATTCTCGATCCGTTCAAGTCGTTCTACTAAAGTACCACACGGGTATAGAAGTTCGTTATCGGGACCCAACGTCCGATTCAAATCAAAGCAACTGAAATTACCTGTTTTATGATGTCAAACACACACACACACATGCATGCGCGACGGACCCAAGAACATCGAAGGGATTCGATCTGATAAGCACTTTCGACTTTCGAATTTCTTTGGGGAGAGTGGGAATCGATCGAAGTGTTAGCCGAAGGTGGAAATCGGAAACTCCCATAAGCGAAAGTGAGATCTCGACGAACGACTTGCTGCTGCGCAAGGTCATTGGAAGGAAGACATAACGGTTGCCAGCATTTCGCAGGAACAAGATAGGGCTCCACAGTGGAGGACGCAGGAGCTATTTCCATCTTAAGGTAAAAAAGGTAAAAACAGCAAATATATATATATTCTTTTAAGGAAAACAATAATTTATTTTTTAAAGGGGAAAATAGGCAAAAAAATCTAAAATTATTGACTGTTAGATATTTTGTATTAAATAATTGACTGTTAATAATTAAAAATCGCCAAGACGCCGGTGCTATTTAACAGCCAATTATTACGAGAACTTATCTAAATCACCACCATGAAAGTAAAATTTTATAACTAAAAAATACATTTAAAAAGTTTAAAAATTACAACGGAAACCTATACCTTATGAACATGTGGGGATCTTAAGTTGTGTTCACATTAACAATCATTTTGCTTGTGCTCACCAAACCCTACAACTTAGGCATTTTTCTAGGCACCACAATTTTATATTTTGACCCCATCAGCCAATAATAGAACTTCATCATATTCAAATCTTTTTTCTTAATCAGAATATATCCCATAATTTCATAATATTAGAACAGCATAAAATAGTTTATAAGATTATAAATTTAAATATTTTATTATTAATATTATTATATATATTATAAATTTAAAATGAGATAGTAGAAATAGAGATGAAATAAAAAAAAGTACAGAAAATTTTACGATAAAATTTAAACTTATAATATTTGGACCGTCAAAATAAAAATGATGTGATAATACTAAACTTCTTTTTTAGAATTTGAATATTTTAAATCACGTGACTTTTGATGAGTACATAGTAGGCTTATATTTACGGGTTGATGAATTCGTGAGTTCGAATATAAATTCATAGCTAATTTACCCCAAAAAAAAAAAGCAGATTTTGAGGCACGAAACTGAAAAGGTGAGATCTTTGATATCAGTGTCGTCTCTTTATTGGACAGCGTATGTGCCGTGCTTGACAAATGACACCAAATTAGGGGACGTGAAAGTGCAATATTAAAACTTCAATTCAAATTGAGATTTCTCGGTAAAAGCTGTCGACTTTGCGGTTTCAGCCCCTGAAAAAAAAAAAATCCACAGTGAATGCAATTCAAACATAGCAAGCACAAGGAGAGATATGGAGGGCCTTCGTTCGATTAGCTGACTCCCCACTTACTCCACCGTCTGGTCATCACTATGGTTTGAATTCAATAATTTTTTTGGCGGACATATCCCAATTATCAATTTATTAGATGATCAATGCTTGAGTGTGCCAAGAACAACGGCCGGTTTAGATGTTCTAGCTCTTAAAATCTTTGATTTGAATACTCTAAATAGAAAAAATTTATGATCCAGGCAAATTTTTCTCATTAATGGTGGATCACTGTTCGAACTGGATTAATTACGATTTGTTAGATTTAAGATATTATAAATTGAGAAAAAAAATAATTTATAACTTTAAAAAACTAAATAAACCTTCAAGTATTTGTGATCAATGGTAGAACTAATTAACCCATTAATTATAAATGCAGCATAACTCACTTTTTTTTTTTTTTTTACTTTTAGCCGCAGTTAGGTCACTTAATTGATGTACTTACTGATGGAACACAGAATTTAGATTTGTATGTGGGGGACCCTTATTTACTTTTACACGTGCAGCTATTTTGCGTATCATCCGGGCAAAATGTCGATCACGCCCGGTCGACACGGCTCATCCTGTGTAGATCGTTTCGAGCAGCTCGAACGCACGGTTATTGTGTATTAGCAGCAGAACGTATCACTGTCTGAAAGTCGCGGTTGCTGTAGTTGGCAGCTAGGTTCGACTACGGTTGATCTTCGACTCTGGAGGTGTCGGATTGGCAGTCGACGAGTTGTCCGTCCATTGAGAACCCCACCAAGTTAGCATCTGCCTCTCTGCCATGCCTCTGTATCTCGCTTGAAATGGTGAGTAGTCGGTCGAATGGATGGGAAACCCTTCTCCATTGTTTGGCTTTAGAAAGAAAACAATGCAACTCCCCCTTCGACCATAGCCAACTGATTCAGCTCATACCCAACGACTCATTTCACATCTAACGACAAACAAGCAAGCTTACTCTTAGTGAGCTTGCATGCAGAACGAAAATACCCATCTCCTGTGGTCGGTTGACCTTCCTCACTTGAGAATGCAGAAGAAAAATATTCAACTCAAACCCAGTTGTGAATGGTGAGCATTTAATAGTACTTATTAGCTCATGAATGTATCATTAAGCGTAGTATATTTACAGATCAACATTAACTTATATACTGGGTTAGAAAGGAGCCTTCCCCCGGTGACACTGACATTGACCAATGATCAAGAGCTCCTAGTCCAGTTCGGAATTCATTGCACTTATTAACTCCTTCCTCTACTCGCTCAGACCTCTTTGTGAACGGAAAGGCTTTAGGATTTTCACTTAAGCCTTAACGCCATTGAGATCAAACCAAATTTGCTTGAAGACGCTGATGATAACGTCATGGTACTCGTCAGAGTTGAGGGAGAGATAGCAAGCAAGGAGCTCCTCCAAGTCCTTGGACGCCCTGATGTTGTTCTCCACGATCATCTCCACCATCGACTCCATGAACTCCCGCCTTGGATCGGCCGACGACTTCACCACCGCGTAGCTGTCCGACACGCTCCTCCTCCCCCGGTTCCCAGACCCCGAGGTTGAGCTTGATGACGCCGAGACACTGCTCTTCCGCTGACCGCTCTGAGCCCTCAGCCTCGGCCCGATCCTCGGGGAGCTCGAGCTTATCCTCAGCCTCATACCCGGAGAGTTTACCAGGAAGCCCCTGACTGGAGTGGGTCTGAAGCCGGGGACCTGCTCTTTTGCCGTGGTGGCCGGCTCTTTCAAGACCCTGACCGACAGAGACCGCTCGGCCTCCTCCGACTGTCTCACGCTCTTGACCGTGCCGGTGAACTTCGGGGGCTTCGTTGTGACAGGTGGCAGTTCGATCTCGGGTACGCATGGACTCTTTCCTACGTCCATAACGATGTCGTTCGAGCGTGAGTTGACCCCGCAGCTGCATGAAGTTGACCAGGAGACCATCTGATCGAAGGACTGAGGCAACTCAGGCGGTTGATCGACGGTGGAGGAGGAGTCCGTATCCGAGGAAGGAGACTCGGAGAACTCCGTTTCAGGCAGAGAGACTGGCTCTGTTTTGGCCCAGACAGAATCAAGGGTTGCTCTGCAGCTGCACCCGGCGGAGACGGTGGAGCTGACTAGCCTCGGAGGCTTCTTCTTCCTGGACTTCCTGGGATTCTTCCTCCGGTGTCTGGTGGATCTTCTCGGCGGGTTCGGGACCGGGAAGTACCGGGTTTCCGAGAGTTTCAGGTCGGATGGCGAAACCGAACTGTCTTGCTGGAGGTCTCTGGTGAAGTGGTAGGACTTTCTTGGAACAGGGACTTGATGAGGAGGTCCCTGGGTCCTTTCCTGCTGTTCTGTCTCTGGCTTCTTCAGCTTTGAGCCATGGCTTCTTCTTGATGATTTCCCCATGTCTCTGAGCTTGTAAAACCAGTAATTGGGCATCATGTCTGACAGCTTGAACCTGTAGTTACCCATCGATTCGAAATCTCTCCGTGTCTCTCTGTTCAAATGCTCTGTTTTCTGACTGAAGTAAGAGGCTAAGTAGGGAGGGAGGGAGTGAGTGCTTGGCTAAGCTGCTCGGGCTGAGGTTGAGGACGAGAGGACAGCGGGATTTCGTTCTGCAATTAACAGGAAAGGGGAAGGAGAGTGGGGCCCAGGGAAAAGGCGAAGCGATGGAGAAGGTGGGATGGGACCCACTCGAGCAATTTTTTCTTTCTTGTGATGCCTAATCACCTACCAAACCGGTAATCCATGCTCCCTAATTGTCATTCTGTCTTGGATTTGAACTTGAAATGCTCAATTTGAACCGCTAATACTATTCACGAAGGATTCCAGGCTACTATCTTATTCACAACCTCGATCATAATTGATAAATGATGTAATATAATTTTTCTAATTTATATTATTCGATATCTAAAATGAGTAAATATGAATTCGCATACCCATCTACTACGGGCGAAACTCACCATATGATCTACTGCCCCGGGAGATCTCGGATGGAGCCATAGTACGATCCACCGCTTCGATCAAAGTCTCCAGCCACGGAGGCTTTTTACACGCACACGACAGTATCATGCGAACATGCGGGGAAAGTGAAGCGATCCCTTGCCGAGAACCGTAGGGGGTCAGGCTGATTAGTGAATGAACGATGGGGTGATTAGACCTCTTTCCAGCTTCAAGCGTCCGTTTGCTTTCGAGAAAACAGTTCATCAGGAAAGAGATGTGGGGAAGGAAATGACAAAAAGTCTAAAGAAGCTTTTTCGCCTGCAAGATCTTCGGGATTGTAATGGAAATCCAACGAAGAGAATTTCGTCTCGGGCCCATCGGATTTCCCGAGTGGGACCGTGGATTCGCTGAAAATCTTGCCTTTAGCGGACGAAATTGTTGCTCGGAGGACAGCGTCAGGGGTGCCCGGCAGCCCGTGTCATGGGACTAGCAAGTGTGCATGCATATATGGGGAAGCCGAACCGGACAACCTGGTGCCATTGTTGTGCGCACGATAACCCTAGGAAGAATATTGCCATCGAAGGTTGTCAGTCGGAGGCCAAAAGCAAGCATGGGCATGGCTCGACGTGGAGCCGGCCCTTGACGAGCTCGATCGTGTGGGGGACCGACTAAAATTGTCCCGTCTTGCCTTCGACAAGCTAGTGCTTTCATGGTTCATTGTTCTTATCTTCGGCCGAGGACAAAATGGACTATAGTAGAATTTTTCTACCCGTAAATGCGACGTCACGGGACTCAAGGACAGAAAGGTATCATATGTGATCAGAACCCAACGAATTTCTGAATGTGTATCGATAGATATCGAAAAGTACACGTGCGGTGCTCTTCCTCTCATACATTGGGCCGAATTTGAGGAGGACCCTACCTACTAAAAGTCTCTCTTTGGATCCAATTCCATAAGATCCAGACTGCTGTTTGCTGTTTGTCCATATCGCAATCGCCTTGTTCAACGCTCGTATCGATGTCGTGGCCGAGATCGGCCTCGGCTAGCCGCTCAAGGGCCTGGCGAATCGAAGCCTATTCTTCCATCTACAGTCCGAGTTGGATGGTGCTTGTAATGTACGTAGTTTGTGACAATACCCCGTACGATTCCTTCGATTCGGATTTCGATTTCTATGCTTGATGAACTTCAGTCTTTCAATTCAAGGGGGGCTGCTGTTTGTCTGTGTTCCCAGGAAATTGTTAATCGCCCGGCTCACAAGATTGCCCAGTGGGCTTCCTCTCTGGTCACCTCTCTTGCCTCTCGGCCTGCTTCAGTACCCAATTTGTCCTACAATAAATTTTGGGAATAGCTACATTTGAATTACTTTCCAATTGCCAGATACAAATAATTTTAAAATTGTCATTATAGTAATAAACAAATAAATCATGAGAATTTAAAGATTTTTAGAGTTTATTTTCTTTGATGATTTAGTGTCCGTAAGGTTAATTTTTTTAGTTTTTAAACATATTTATAATTTTTAGGGTTTTTTAAAGGATTTTTTGCAATTTCAACTTTTTGTTCTATAAGATTTATGTTTTCCCAAAATTTTCTAGTGATTTTGGACTTTATTTTTATGATTTTTTTTCAATTTGATTTTAGGAGGTTAAATTTACAGTTTTTTTCATAAATGTTTTTCCATATATATGCATATTGATTCTTAGAATTTAATTCTAAAATATGGATAATGTCATTTATGATATTGAAAGTGTATTTATATATTTATCGATAACATTTTATATATACATAGTGAGAAATAATGCCGTATCCTAAACCCACCTTAACAACAATTATCTAGTCTGAGATATTTTATACATATATGGTCTACCCTAGTAATTAATGGTTTAACATATATAATTTGATTATCATTAATTAATTTCTCATCATAATTCAACACCAAATATAATATTTCTTTTAAATTTAAATATGAATAAGAAAACCCTAGTTATAAAACAATATATAAACCATAAATTTTAGAATTTTAGATGTTAAACGCATCACCTTCAATTTCAGTTCTTATAATGCAACTTATTGTAACTTCATTTATTTTTAAAACTCTCGTGAGGGTAAAATTTTCATTTTTTTTCCTTTTTTTCTTGGGGCAGAGGATAGTTAAACCTGCCAAAAATTGGTCCAACTTAAAAAAAATCACACATAACCTGGAGTTTTAGGCCATACAAAATACAAAACAAATATTTATAATAAAAAATTTATAAGGAAAGAAATTAATATTTGATTAATTATATATAAATAACTATTCCAATATTCTTATTGGCATGCCTTAATGCTTTAACAAAGGATAAAAGCATTGCCTTAAAGTATAGGCTTAAACTAACTATGTGATGATTCGACCATATATAATTACCTAAGCATATCATCGTCTCTACCGTGTAATCTGTGGCATTGCATTTTACTTAACGTACGACCCGATCCTCAGCGACTTCATTTATTGTCGACGGTTGACTCGATTTTTCAAGTTGCGCGTGATGATTCCATATGCAGAACGCTCCTCTTCTTCCAGCTATATTCCCCCTCGTATGGTAGAGGACACCAGGGCGGATGAATCCTTGGACAAATCAACCTTCTTTGTCTTGTCGGGTTACATCTATGATTTCCCCAATCTCCATTCTGGTGTGGTACACGCTCGATCTTGTACAAATAGACTGTGAAAGTCGAACACACGGGAGGATCGGAGAGTCAAAATGTCTTATTATTGGTGATTTTATGGAATATGAACCACAGTTTTAAAAACCGGACAGGGCCGACCAGTTCGACCAGTTCCACAGAGAATCGGCCACTCTTCTAGTTCAGTTCCTATAAAAAAACCCAAGTGCATTTTCAATGAGGTCAACTCCGGTTGAACCGACCGATTCCAAGTCTAGCCAACGAACCCAATTAAATCGGTGGTAAAACTGACTAATTTAAAATTTTAAAAAATAAAATTTACTATAATGTATATATTTGATTTTAATAAATTTATATTTATATTTTATATTAAAATTTTATTTAATTAATGATTTTTATTATAAATCATATTTAAATTATAATATTATATAAATTTATTAATAATATTATTTATTAAATATATGATTCTACTCATAGAACCTTAATTCGACTCATAAACTTATGCTTACACCAATTCTCAGTCTGATTTAATTTTAAAAACCATACTCTAAACCATCATACTGCGTGCATCTTTTCCCACAACTTAATGCCTCAACATTTTCATTTTATTCTTGTAAGCGGAAAAAGATTACCTTAAGAAGAGCTTTATCTATTGGCAAAAGGACAATACTCGAGCCCGGGTTAGTCAAGTCACATCGCTTTTCGGATACCAGGCCGGTTCATGAGCCTATCTGGTGCTATTGACTCCGGTTCGAGACCCGGCTCAGCGAATCATTTAAAGCCCGATTTTACCAACTGGTCTCCTTTTCTCTCCCTCCTACAAGCTTTCTTATCCTTTTCACATTCTCTCTCCCTCACAGAAGAGTTTCTTCCTCCGTCAGCAAAGAACGCAAGCGGACGGAACCAAAGCGGCCGGCCGGCGGCGACGCAGGACACTACGACCGGGTTCTCTGAATCCTCATTCAGGACCCAATTCATTGGAAATGGAACCTCAATCTGTAAGTCTCTGGAGGCTAAGCTCGCTTCATTGAGGCGTTTCACCGCTGCCGTTAGCCTTGTTTCTTTTCCTCAGAAAGCCATGGTGGATCCATATATGAGCTCGGGTGTTGATGGTTGAATAGGATGCAGTGTTAATGTCCCTGAGGATTTGAGCTGTTGCACCATCTTAGGGTCATCTAGAGCTCTGACCGTCGCATCCATTGGTTAGGTATAGGGTTTTCTTTTCCTTGTTTTGAATATAGCGGAGGATTCGGGGGTGGATTATAGTGCTCGTGATTTTGTTGGGCATCTATCACGGGGAAGATAGGTGTGGGTTAGCGGATAATGTGTATACTTTGTGTTATTCAGAAGTGGTCTCGCCGGGTTGCGACTATGCTTCCTTGGTTGGTTTTTCCTCTTATAGGGTTATGGGCTCTTTCTCAGCTCTTGCCGCCCGCATTTCGTTTTGAGATTACTTCGCCGAGGCTGGCTTGTGTGTTTGTCCTACTAGTTACTCTCTTTTGGTATGAGATTTTGATGCCTAAGTTGTCTGCCTGGCGGGCCCATAGAAAAGCTCGGCTTCGAGAGAGGAGGAGGAATGAAGCTATCGAAATGCAGAAGCTCCGGAAGACGGCCACTCGGAAGTGCCGCAACTGTTTGACTCCGTACAGGGATCAAAACCCTAGTGGGGGTAAGTTTATGTGCTCATACTGTGGACACATTTCGAAGAGACCGGTATTGGACTTGCCGGTGCCACCTGGAATGGGGATCTCTAGCTCAGGGATTTTCAAAAATTTGGTGGGAAAGGGTGGAAACTTGTTGAGTGGAAGGGCATGGTCTAACTATGGATGGATATGCAATCAAGATTGGCGTGATAGTGGAAATTGGGCTGCTGGGTCTTTTGCGTCAGAGCCAGTTAATTGGCGGAAGAGTGGAAATGGTCCTTTTGAGGGAGATGAAAGTTGCTTCACAGAGAAGTCCTACTCAGGCATTGTTTTCTTTGCATGCAAGCTGCTCACTTCTTTTTTCTTGAGCATTAGGTGGCTGTGGAGAAAGATATTTATCAATAGCTCATCAATTCAAGATGCTTCATTTAATGCTGAGCATAATGAAAGGTTGACTAAGGGGGGTGACTGTGGGGGCAGCTTTCAAGAGAGTAGAAGTGAGAAGGCACGCAGAAAAGCTGAGGAGAAAAGGCAGGCAAGGCTAGAGAAGGAGCTCCAGGAGGAGGAAGAGAGAAAGCAGCGGGAGGAGGTTGCAAGGCTGGTTGAGGAGCGTAGGAAACTTCGGGATGAGAAAACTAGTACTGAGAAAGATACTGAAAAAGTAGCATCACCAGCGAAGGCCAACCATAGTAAGAAAGAGGCAGAAAAGAGAAGACAGGAAAGGAAAAAGGACAGAGACAGGAGTTCTAGTAAGAGCAACTCTGATGCTGAAGAACTGGAGAGGAGAGTGGGAAAGGAAACTGATCGTAAACATGACTCTGACAAGAAGACTGAAGCTGACAGTCGAGAATATCAGAAATATGTGATAGACAGTGTGAAGGGTCAGAACTCTGATGTCAAACGTGGTTCAAAGAGTGTCTCAGGTTGTAGCGTTAATAGGGGTAGTGCGGGAGCTAGATGTCTGGATCGGATGAAGGGTACATTGATCTCTTCTTCTAAGGCATTAAGTGGAACTAGTTTCTTTGGAAGAACAGCCAACACTTACAGTGCTACTCCAAAAGAAAGCAAGTCTAACAATGCTGTGAATCATGCTCCTACTTCTGCACCTAAAAGAGACCTCTCTCAACCTGAGCGTATGGCTGGAAAATCAGCAGCAAATGGGGTAAGAGAATTAATTACTCATTAGTTGTCTCTTCATAAAGTTTGATTGATCTGTAAATTGAAGCCTTGAGCCCTGTATTGTTGGGATTTGCCATGTCATTAATATGATAATTTCTTAATATGCATAATGATATAGATCCAAGTGGAAGTGAAAAGTTTAATTCTGAGATCTAATTTCTTGCTTGAAAAAAGTTCTGAGATTTAATGAGAACAAATTTGTAAATGATTAATCATATTTTTTTATGTCTTATCAAAATATATGGGCTTACTTCACATACTTAAAACCGAGGTCTGATAAATGCCTAACTTGGACATTTTTCAATTAAATCCTTATAACATGATCAATAGATAGTTATTTGAGTTAAAACAGTATAACATTAGCTATGACTACACTCTTTCCTGATCCAAGAAATAGAGGTTATTAGTATCGAAGAGTTTGTTTGATTCCATAAATATTTTCCTGAATAGGGAAAAAGGAACAGAGCGCACTAGAGGCTTCAAGGTGGATATTGAGAAATACTAAACGGTGATAAGTGTGCCTTTTCCTTTTAGGATAGGTAGACCAGTTGTTAACTCCATGAAGTTTTTCTCTGAATCAGAATAATAGTTGGAGTGTTTTTGTTCCATTTTTGTTAAAAGAGATTGTGAAAATAGTTAAAGAAAGTGATATTTTGGTAATAGGTTATGCATAGTCATATGGACAAAAATAGTTGATAAATACACAAGTTTGTCAGTTGCTTATAAAAGATCTGGTGTGTGTTATTAAATGATTTTAAAGATATTATTTAGATGAATTATATGAATGATTGTAATTAAGGCTGTATCTCAAAATGTATACAAGCTATCTGTTATTTACGAAGATAAAGTAAAACAGTAGTACATTCTTGATGAAGTAATTTGTTCAAATGTGTAATCATATGACTGGATATGTTTTACCTAGAAAGCTGCAAAAGCCTAGTTTACTTTGTCAGTGGAAAATCTTGGCAACAACAGCTTTAATATGGTAATTCCTCATAAACAGAAATCTGTATGGTGCATATTGACATCTAAAACTGTGATATGGTGCATATTGACATATAATTCCTCCTTATAAATAGAAATCGGATTTTGATTCATAACAGCAATTTCCAAAAAAAATTTTTTTTGTCCTGTGGATAGACCAAGCAAGTGATCCTTTACAATTTGCATAGTAGTATAAATGTGCAAACTACTGAAATAAAGAAGAATATGCAATATTTGGAAAAGCGGGTTTTTTTTGGCTGATATAGGAAGTCAAATATATCCAATTTGTAATAAAAAAGGCATCATTACAAAGCAAAATCTACAAAAGTTCCCAAAGGCAAAAGCTGTTCACAGGTATACATGTGTGCAAATCTGATCTTAACGCATTATCCTATCTGTAATACCAGACTTCTTCAATTCCCTTTGCTAAAAGGCCCTCACTCATTCCGACTGCAATATATAGCATGCGAAGGCAAGCTTGTTGATAATTGCTTCCAGCTTGTTGCCTCTCCTGTTCTTGATGTAAGCTAGCTTCTCTAGTCAAATCACCGGTAGCCATTGGTGTGAGTTTTCTTATATATTTTTGTGTGGATATATATAACCAAACAATATCATAGGGGAATATCTTTATTCGCCTTCCTTTTTTGTCTGATTTTAGCACTTTTGGATGTTTTATTTGCTCTATTAAATTGCTTGGGCAAGGAATGCCCATTTACAGTATGGTCTTAATCCTAGTTTTCTGCATCTTTGGTTGTCATATTCCAAATTTGGCTGAAATAGTGACATTTCTGCTGCAGGTTCCTTTAGAACTGCATCCAATTCCTGCACCTAAAAAGTCATGGCAGCAATTGTTTACTCGCTCAACACCTGTACATCCATCAACTAACCCCAGTGTTATAAGCAGACCTAACACTAAAATGGCAGCTGAAATTTCAACCCCTCCTTTGCCTGGTCAAGCATTATCTCCTCAGTCATTTGATGGACCTATTAGTTTTGGTCTGTCATCCCCATTTCCTGTTTATCCATTCAAAAATGAAACTCCTAGCAGTAGTTTAGGTTTTTCGCCTGGTATTGAACCGATTTTTTCTCATCTTAGAGAAAGATCAGATGAAAACGCACTAGAAGAGCCGGAGCTTTTTGAAGACCCATGTTATGATCCTGTAGCATTGCTTGGGCCAGTTTCTGAATCACTTGACAGCTTTAAGTTGGATCTTGGGTCTGATTTTATCTCAAACAAGGGACTGGAGAAACCTTGGATTCCAAAAACATCGACTGTTGCTTCTGAAATTAGCAGGCGATCTCCAATAGAGTCTCCAATGTCTCGACTGGGGATAGTTGATGACAAGCATAATTATTCGAGTTGTCTTCCTGCTACACCAAAGTCACTGGCAAAGCAGAGTTCTCCGGTGGGAAATGCGGGTTTGAATGATGAGAAAACATGGCAAATGTGGGGGCCTTCTCCTCTTGGTCAGGATGGTTTAGGCTTCATAGGTGGTTCAGCCTGGCATTTAAACCCAGATTATGGCAGATTGAGCAAGGAAGAGTTTGTTTGTCCATCAACACAGATGACTCTGGCGCCCCTTTTCACCAAGGAAGATCCAGTTCTCCCCAATACTTATTCACCTCAGAAGAACATTTTTGGTAGTGGCCTGAACAGTGGGACATTCAGCGCTACTGCTATGTCAAATGATAAAGATCCTTGGCTGCAGAAAGCATTTTCCCCTCCATTGTCGGACAATGAGAAGCATTTTTCATTCAAACATCAGGAGCCGTCTTCCCAAAATGATATCTTCTTTGGGACAATTGCTAAACCTACATCAACGCATCTGTTTGAGCCATCTCCAGATAATTGTTGGTCCAAGTGAGTGCATTTGAAGTTGACCTTGCTTATCTCATTGGATAACTTAACTGCATCAACAAGTCTTCTATTTTCGCTTTTGTTCCGAATGTCCCTTGTTTCTTTATTAACTGTAAACTCAACATCTAAAATGATAGGTTGCTTTTTTATATATTAAAAGACTTGGCTCAATTATATTTGCGTGGAATGCATTGCCTTAAAAGTCTGATAAGCAAAACTTGTTGGCCATGATATAAGTTAACTTTGTTAGGCCCATGCAGTTTTGCCTACCTGCTTTAGGAAACGTATGCATCGGAACTTTAAGTTCAGATTTGTTTCTCTTAGGAGTATCAGTGCACTTGTGGTGGAAAATGTTTTAAAGCTTCTTACAAGCCCCTTAATACATGGTGTATGAAGCGCTTAACCTTTTTCATACAAAGTTTGTAACTTTCAAATTGAGTTAGATGTTGACTAAATTTCTTTTCACTGACTAAATGTATCCAAGTGTTCATTTGACTTATATACCGTTCTCACAGACCTGAATGCCCTTATTGTGGTAGCTGTCTTTTTGAGAATATCCAAATGATATATGGCAATGGAACTCGTATGTGTAAGGATTGACATGTTACTGCTCTGCATTATATTTTTCATTGGGCAATGTATTCATGTAAACATTTCATGCATGCCATGGTATGATATTGTATCTGGAATTGTCTAATATTCTTACAAATGACAGTCAGTTGCATCTGGTTCCTATATTTGCCTACTGAGGTATTTTTAATCCATCATGACTTGGTATGTGCTGCATGTTTCTCTCGTTATTCATGACTAAATGCTCTATTCTCTTATCAGCTGTGGTCTCTTGATGGAGAATGTTTCATGAGGAATTGCATTGGCTTTCCATAACATTGTGCTCTTCCGTTTCTATGCTGAATTGGATACTGGGTACCTTTCTAGTACTGATCATGGTCATTGTTTTTTTGCCGACCCCACCTCTTGTGCAGTAAGCAATGGGCGGTGCCAGATACTGGAGAACTCTTTGAGAATCAATCTGTTGCTGTGCCCGAGATTGAGGAACTTTTGTCACCCATGTTGTATAGTCACTTTGAGACTGAAAATGCATAGTGAAACTGAGAGAGAAGGGAAGTGAGACTTGTATAACCCCCCCACCTCAAGTTTCTCAAAGAGGCAGGATATGAAGCCCCCTCTCAGGGGACAGATTTAGAACATTGAAAAAAAAAATGAATCTTCCCGAATTGTTTACAAGGGAGAGTAATGTTTTTTTATTCCCTTCTTCCCCACTTTGCTTCAGTTACATATAGCTGCGATGGGAGTATCAAATCAAATGAGGTAAATGGGAAAGGTAGTCGCATTCTCATGCGATTGCTATCCAGACATTCATGGTCTGGATGTGAATGAGTCAAATTAAATGCTAGGAGTTTGCCTCGATTTAGTGCTGCTTGTATTATGAACTAGTGAGGATTCTTGATCAGTCTCGGACTCTGCTTGGAAAGTGGCTGACCTACATTTCGAGCTGTTTTTCCACGACTTCCCATGGCTCTGAGTGAATGCTTAAAGGCCGAGCGCTTCGTGAAGCAGGATTTTTTTGTTAATTTTTCAACGAGGCTTAAGGTCGAAGTTAAGGTGTTTGGATGGTGCTCGAAACTCGTAACACCGGAAAACAAAAATCGACAGAGAGTGAATCGTGGAATGTAGATTGTATATACCCTATAGGTACAGCAGAAGAGGTTTATAGAGCACACAGTGTATTTCCGGCAAGTGCAATCACATGATCTGATCTGGGATTCCCCCCAGATCATGTCGCTTCCAATCCTGTGTACTTTCCGAAACAGCATCCCGACGGACCTCTGCGCTCGATTGCCCGAATTTTAAGAGCAATCAGTGAGCGGGATACGAGGAGTATGAACCCGGGAATTAGGGTCTTTCAACTTACTGATAATTCTGGAACAGCATTCTGAGAAGATTCACAGCCATCCTCCTCGATCTGTGAAGATGTCACGATCACTTCCTTGCAGAGGCTCACCTTCTTGCAGAAGTCATCGGGTTCAATCGAGGAGATCTCCGAGAACAAAAGAGGAGCATAGTGGTCCACAAAAGCGACACACTGCGCGACAATTAAGAAGACACCGACATCAGTGTCCTTGCGCTTCTTACTCTCAGTAGCAGCAGCAGATTTCAGGCAACTAATCTATGTGGGAGGGTAGATTACCTCTGGCTTGAATGCACCCAGCTGTGTGCAGCTTATGCGAAGAAGCTCAATAATCTCTTTCTGGGTCTTGTTCTTGCTGAGGTAGTCGAGTGCTGTAGCAACATATTCCTTGCATAAAGTGCACATCCTGTCATTCCTAACGAGATAACCCGATTCCTGCTCCGGGTAATTCGTTGCTGAAGCGAGTGGAGACGTTGGAAGAGTTTTAGTTTGCAAATCGGCAGTGTCATGCCAAATTTGGTTTACATGATTCCTACAAAGAAACAAGGAACCTTCCAAAGATTATCATTACCACTGACTACCAGAGAACTAGCAAAAGGCTCAAGGCCGTTTGTCGATAGTACAAGAGTCTGGATTAAGAACGAGGAATCGCGGTGATGACAACTGACAGCTGCTTAATCATGGAAGGGAAGTGCGCTTGCGGAACTTAGAATTAAGTCATTGTTATGTAATGTCTGAGTGTTCATGACATGTTTATGGTTAATTACTAAGAGAAAAGGGTAGGAGAACACCCCCAGCAGACTGCATTTCTTTAGGTACCTTCCAGATTACGAGGTAGTTGTCTCGAGCTGGAGGTCCCGAGAGCACCCAGAACGAGAAGGACGAGAGATCTGATCCTCACATCCATGTTACCTGCAGACGTATGATAGATATTTCAGGGGACAACATTAGACCGATGAAGGAAACCTCCAAAACCATTCATTACGACTATGCTTCTGTTTAAGTACAACTTAGTATCCCAGAAATACTTGACTGCATACGGATGAGTACACCAAAAGAATTGAACGGACATCAAAATTCCTGATCAACCACGTATTCCGGAGGCATTAATAAACTCATCCTGAGAAGCCCAACAACTACACAAGCACGCAGGAGCGAGAGTCACTGATTTGTCGAGAATATCGTGGTCTGAAACTGGCCTGCCGCTAAAGGCAGAGACATCTCCAAACAAAGTCCAGCATAGGTTTGAATTTTCACGTCAAAGAGCAATATTGGATAGCCGAACCGAGCACAGCTTGAGAAAGATCGGAGGCAAAAGAACAGGGTGAAAACCAACAAGCAGGAAAAGCAACGGATTGCTCCGACGAGTACAATCATCCCAGTCCTCGGCTATTTCAGAGACTGGTGAGGACTAAGATAAGCAAAAAGGAGCCAAGCAGAGAAGAAACCAGAATCAAATCCAACAGTCTCTGACGGGCAACACTCCACCTTTCCTCGGATTGAGAGACTGAGGGTCGAAGCTCAGAGTCAAAGGGGTAGTTACCTTTACCTTACCAGTGAGGGGGAAAAAAAAACGGGTACTCCAGAGAGAAATAGAGAGCAAGACAGGAGTATGAGTCGGAGAAAGAAGAGCGGCGAGAGCTCTGACTATTGGAGGGGAAAAGCAAGCCGTTGAAGGGTAGTTGCTTTGGTTGTCGCTCCATGAAAGGTAGCTAGCCAGCCGCTCATTAATTATTCATCTTCGAGTCTTACACAAAATCGCACGTAGCTCGGCTGCAACCTGGCAGCTCACGGGGCTTTCACATGGTCTAGCCTCGTGAGGCCCGTCCGTCCGTCGGTCGGCGGCTCTCGGCGGGAATAACCCGATTTGACCTTTTCAAGGTTACACATGTCTTGGCATTGTAACACTAGAGGTGGGATTGCTGGTGCCACTCCCATCACGTAATAAAAATGGGCAGATAGATAAAACCACGAAATTCAATTAGGAGCTGAACTGGGAGATATCAAATTATATACAGCTCCGCGATGACCGGCTGATCAGAGATTGAACCTGCAAATGGAATGACTGGGACCGAGATTCCTTCAACGAATATCGAACTTACAATCTCTTGATTGTTAAGTCATGGTAATACCAATACATGAAGGTCTCCTCCCTTTGATCCTATAGTGCTTTAGCATACTTATTGCGTTCAATTTCTGATAAAATTTAATGGTTTTAGGGACCACTGTAGGAAGGACCGTAAGATCTTTCTCCCACAACCAACTCATTATGAACACAGGACCAACCCCCGCCGGTGACGATCGACCATCATTAATATGTTTGCAAGTGAACGGCCGGCCGCTGCCAGCCTTATCGCTGCATCTTCCTCCAAGCTCTCACGCTCCGATATCCCAAAGCACAACCAGTACAGGACGGTCGAGATTGCTTAACATATCTTTCTCTTGGGCAAGTTCTCGAGTTCGAGTATAGTGAATAAAATAAAATAAAATTCTGGGTATCGGAACATACTCGTGGCGGTTATAATGAATGCAACCGGCTACTGAGATCAATGTCATGGACGAATTTAATCGATATGGACCGTTCATGGTCAATGGTCAGTCCACTAATACAGATGTTCTTGCACGCGTTTGAACCATCCTGCGCTGCTTAATTGATTGGGCTTAGAAAAGAGTCACGAAATTGCTGACACGAAACACAAAAAACCAGATTCAGTGCGTGACCTTACTCAGTAAGACAACACCTCTCATAGCTGAACGTCGTTCTTGCCAACACGTCGGGGTAAGCCCCTCGGGGCCATTCTATTGATGGGTCCCTCTCCTCTCAACAATTTGCTCTCTCTCTCTCTCTCTTTTTTATACGAGTTTCTAACGATCGACTAATTTACTAGATGGCGTATTGTACGATTTGAAACTTGTCAATTAAATTTCAAATACTAACTCTTAAGAATTTTAAATATTAAACCTGATCTACCACATATTATCAACTTACCAACAAGTTCACTCACCGTTTACTCTGGTCAACAATTTGCTCTCATATTCCTAACTACAACCCCATAAAAAATAGCTATTATGGGCGACTTAAAATTAGTGGGATCTAATATCATATCACGTTTTACGATTTACCGTAATATAATATTATATTATTTAAAGTTTATGATATAGTCGGCACTCACTTAACATCTAAGGTACATGGTATTATTATATTATGGTCGTTTTATCTGTACATATTAGACTTTATAATTACATTGTAAAATTTTATAATTATTAAAACTTTTACCGTAATTTAATAATATTTGAATTAAACATAAAAAAAAATAGATTGTAAAATTAGAAAAATCAGGATTCGTGAAAATAGTCGGTGTATGTATAATTAAAAGCTTTGTGAATGGAGACTCTGACCCGCGCGCTTCCCCATATTATATTTATTAATTGTACAGGAGAATTTCTAGGAATTTTCGTTCTGTTTTAAATTCTTCTTCTTAACTAACTAACCCTCATTGGAGGATGGCTCAAAACAGGGCATTATCCAATTACTTACCCCCCATATCATTATTTTTAATAATGAAACTAGTATATAAATAAGTAAAAATAAAAAACTATTAATACAAAAAAAATTTCAAAATTTAAAATATCTTAATAACAAATTAAGAATACTATTATCAAATCAAATATACATGTATATATAATCTCTCTTTTGACATTCATTTCTCAATATTTTTTATTATATAAAAAATTTATATAAATATAGAATAAAATAAAAACTTTTATAATAAAAATTAAAATTAAAAATGCCTCTCTTTCTCTCTCGTTGCCTGAAATTATTATAACACATCGGGTGGCTCATCCAATTGGGCAAAGCAAGCATTAAATTGGCAACGATTCTCCCCACACCACTCACCATGCAAAAACTCCCTCTCTCTCTCTCTCTCTCTCTCTCTCTCTCTGTTCCCTCCTACCGTATCTTCCTCAAGTCCTCTCTAATTGCCCGACAGATCCCAATCCTCTCCAGCTATCCATGAGAAGATCTCCGGCTGGTGAAATCTATCCCCCCCGACCCTCATCGACAATGGCCATTGACATTAAGAGAAGAATGTCCGACAACATGGGGCCTAACAGTGATCGGAATCCCGGCCCCTCAACAAAGCCCCTCCAATTGATCAACAAAGAAGATGAAGGCAACAAGTTCTTCTCACGGCTCCTCTCGAAGGAGAGCTCCTCCATTGCCAACTCTTCCTTCAGGGTTTACTATGCAGGGGTCGCTGGGGCGGTGCCCTTCGTCTGGGAGTCCCAGCCTGGCACCCCCAAGCACACGCTGTTCACTGACAGCATTTCGGGCCTCCCACCTCTGACTCCCCCTCCCTCTTCCTTCAGGAGCACCGCCAGCGGCGGCCAAAAGCAGCCCACCAAGAAGTCGAGGAGATCCGGCTTCTTGCGCCGACTTCTGTGGAAGGTTGGGATGATGAGGAGGCCGTTGCCTGTATCCAGCTCGTCTTCTTCGAGCTTGTATGGGTTTGTGCCCATCAAGCCGATGGATCATCGCAACAGGAGAAGCGGCCGGTTCCCCAGCCAGGGGTCATTCGACTCGATCAACCCATTCGATTATGACGAGGAGGAGCAGGAGCAAGTCACAGCGGCCCGTCCAGTGTTGTGTTTCGGGATCAGCAGAAGGAACGGGGCGGCTCCACGAGGATGCAGCGGGTGGTGATCTTACATATCCTTCGCGATCCGATCAGATCGTCGACATCCCGAACGAAATGTGACTGGTCTCTGGGCTCGTTTTCCAGCATAGTACTCCGGCGAAAGATCGTGCGGAGAGGCGAGTTGAGGAGTTTGTGCGGTAAATTAATCAGTACCGAGTCGTAGATTTAAGCGTGGCTGAGCCAACAGCAACATTTTCCTTAGATGCGTATGGCGTGCGTCAAAGCTCAGCGGCGCCGTTGTTTATGTCTAAGATCGAAAACTAAATAAATAATGCACAGACATGTGGTGCGTGTCTCGAAATTACAGACGAGAAGCAATTATGTATGGCGTTATTGTGTGGATCAAATCGTAGTCAACGGCGTGCTTAATTAGAGAAGTTTTGAAACGATGGAGGGTGATATTATGTATGTATATGATGTAGAAATTTACTCGGTCAAGCCCCCTAATAATATTTAGGAGCTTAATTAATTCAGATTTAAGCCTAATCAATTCATTATAAAAATTAAAAATCTTGTAATTACGGATATTTCCCTTATTTATAAAATTTAGGTTAGCTTCTTGAATTGACATAAAAATGAGAACATGAGTGCAGCGTCTGGCCGTAGAATTTCCGAAGACGCCGATTATTGTTCAGGTTCAGTTTCTTGCATTGCTCATGTCATGTGGAATGAGGTAGTTAGTGTGTGAACTAGCTAGCTATAGGGAATGTTGTTAAGAGTGCGGTCTGGATCGGTTCAAAACGGACCTCAAACAGTTTGACCCATTTGCTGAACAGGTCAATTTGGTTATGGGTTATGATTCAGGTAAATATGAATTGATTCGGAACCGTTTATAAACGGAAGATTTGGCCCGTGAGCCATACATCCTTTTAATTTCTAAAACAAATTATTTTAAATGAATGTTTTTTTAATTTTTTTTAAATTTTAAATTGACATTACAAAATTCGACCATTGATTTGTAAGATTTTTGGCGGTCTAAGTAAGTTTTTGACAGTTCTGAGCCGATTACGGTTAATGGGTCCATATTTCTAAACTGGCCCATAATCGCCCCCAACCCAATAAAAACAGTTACATGCCGGGTTAGGAGCGGTCCGGACCAATTTTGGGTTTGGACGGTCCAATTACAGACCAACCCAGCCCGTTTCACATCTCTAGCTATAGTAGAGGTGGCAAATCGTGCTGGTCCGGTCTTAACGGGCCGTGCCGGCATGGCACAATAAAGGGAAGGGCACGATAAGGGCTAGCCCAAGCACGGCTCTTTAAGATATCGTGCCGGGCCTGCACGACAGGATAAGAGAGGGGCGGCCCTAGCCCGGCCCGATAGCACGATAATATCGTTTGAGCATAACTTATCTACAACTATAAGTGAGCTCACAAATGAATTTTTTTTCTTCAATAATGTCTAATAGTCTATTAGTTTTTTTTTTAATTTCCCTAATCGGGCTATCATGCCAGCACTGCCCGGGGATTATCGGGCCCAACACACTCGATAAAATTATTGGGCCATGCTAGCTGGCACGATAAGCCCTAGCCCAGCACGGTGTTATCGTGCCGGGCCGGATTTTGCCAGGTCTAAGCTATAGGTGGGAGATTGAAGAACAGTACCATGTACAGTATAATCCTTCACCATGCTTAGGTAGGACATATTTATATACATTATAACGATCGGATATTCACATAAAAGAATTGAAAATACTAAGGGGAAAACTGCAGAATTTAGGGCAGACAGGGATCCATAGTAAATGTATGGCCTAGAATTAAATGCATATGAGCCATCTAGAGGAATAATTTTGTGTGCCACCGCTTGTCGGCTTCAATAAATGGTTTTTGAAACGCTAGTATCATATTCTCGATCATATAAAATTAAGATATTATCAGTTCGATTTTTATCGGTAAACTTCCTCGTGCGTCTGATATATTGCTATTTTACTCGTGTTTTCCTTCTACTGGCCCTCATGGTAATTGGATAAAAGAAATTGTCATCTTCACAATGTATTAAGAGCTCTCCTAATCTGTGAAAGCGGGCATCCATATTTTGTCTATGATCTGCTCCTGCATGTGAGCTGTCGGCAGACCACTGCGTTAGGATCCCAAGGGGATTATTATGAATGGAGTCCGAAGGCACCAAATGATCTGAGCAACCTACCAAATTCTGTGCAAATAGGGAAATGGTTCTTACCTAGATAAAGGAGGTTTAATGCGGTGAAGTAGAGTCAATTATCACTCGATGTTAAGAGATCTCGGATTTGATCCTCATGGGCGCGACCGGTGTGCCCCTCGCATCGATTTTTTTTTTTTCAATTGATGTATATATAGAACCCATGTTGGTCTAGTGGTCCTAGCTTACTCTCCCTTCTATGGCTGTCCATAACGCGTACTGGTGAGCTTCATCAATGATGAACATAGAGACCATTTCATCTAATGTATATATAGTAGCTGATGTCCTGAAGATCGATGATGATCGCATTGCGGAATTGGTGTGACTGAAAATGACATCTACAGGACCACAGTGTCAAGATGTCGAGACGGGCATTCATGATATTTAATGGCCCTAGGTCTGTAGTTTATTATATATATATATATATATTTATTTAAAATCATCTTCAGCTCAAGCATTCTTGTCCTATATATGCCTCTAATTACGGAGGCTGTGACATCCTGTTGACGTGCCGGGGTTTTGGATGACGAGGATGGAGATTAGGGTTTGGCAAATTTGGGCCCGACAGGACAAGAACATGCCCGAAATCGAGCCTCATCAATCCAAGAAGACTACTACTACTCATCGGACCCAGTCGGCCTCGAACGGGAAGATGTTGTGCTGTGCCGGGTAACTAGCTCGGTCCAATATTCACATGCATGTGCTGAGCACAATTCATCATCAGAATGATCGGTCACATTCAGATGTTGATGAGCATATGGGATATAAAGTTAGCTTATTCATCTCGAGCTGAATTTTGTGTTTTCTGTGAGGCAGTAATACAAGCGTTTGGGACAATGAAGTCTTCGACAACATAATAATGATGTTCTTACGGGAGAACAACAAAAGTGAAGCGCAATCAATAGCAGTTGGATCGATCTGAAGTATTCTTACATCAGTTACGCGTATAGAGGATTGATTCATCGGGGGTGATGAATTTGGACCAATTTGACTCGAAGTAAGTCATGAAAATCCCCTAAAGTGCTTATTTTGAGAGTGTTATGTGCCGTGGCACATGGATGGGAAGTATTCACTGACTAGGCATCGATGCCACTGCTCGCGCTGTAGCACCTTCGGAATAAGTGAAAGGATTCGGCATTTGAGAGGAATATCAAGGCTGGCCAAGTGAAGATTACCACTCACTCACTCACTCACCCGTGCCGTGCCGTGCCGTGCCGTGCCGTGGGGGAAAAAAAATGCAAGAACATGTCTAGAATCTTGTTAGTTAATTGGTGGCCCTCGTGTCACGATCTCCGGATTGAATTTAAATTGTGATGTTCTATTTATCTTGCGAGAATACCGATTATACAATTTTGATGGGAGAATATGTCTGGAAAGTATCATTCTGAGAGGTGAAGAAGGAGGCTCATGTCACCATCTTGACATCCCGTCCGATAATGTAAGGAGTTGGAAGATTCTCTCAGTGTTCTCAGGTGCTCGCGGTTGATCGAGGAATACAGAACTCCAAGGGTTAAAGATTTGATCGCACAGTTCGATTTCAACGCGAAATCCTGAATGATCACTCGGCTTAAATTTCTATCGGACCCCATGCACGAAGTCGGTGAGGAAGTGTTATTCAAAATGCACATCGCCTTATACTTGAAAGTTTAATGAATTAAGACCGATTCGAAGTTCAATGGGTCTGATTAAATGAGGAATTACTTCTAATACACTAATTATGCACATTGATAAGATTCGGACTCGGTATTTTATTTACGAAAATGTGATGCGAAGCCAATCGAATTAGTTCATATTAGCTGATGAGGTTGTTCAAATTGGAGAATTCATTGAAGATGGAATTGGGTCTGTCGTTAGGGTTCCACTTCAAATTCAAGTTGACGTAAGAATTTGTATCCTAAACGAAGACTGCCACCTCCACCTGCCTCCCATCGTAGCAAAAGTTCAATTATTTGGTCAATCGGGGCAATATGAAGGACCCTGCAAATGGCCTCCAAATGCGGCTCGCTGACAACCACCCGTCCACGATGCCATCAACTGCAACCTCAGCAAGACACCCGATGAGAGCTTGGGACCAACTCGACTTCACCTTCTAGTAAAGCTCGAGAACTGTGGATGCCTAATCGCAGCGCGGAAGCGATCTCTTGAAAACCCTTGCTATGGCATGAGCAAATTGGAGGGTGGAGACGTCTATGATACACCTTGGCTTGTCGGGGTGGGGAGCAAGATAAGGTGCAGATTTGAAGCCACGCCAGCCATAAAAGCATCAATCCAATGTCTTACGCATATGATAAGATTCATATGCTCTGCTGCGGCAAGCGTCCCCCACATCATCATCTCACGTCTACTTATGCCACGTGACTAATAGTATATTTGCATGTGATATACATACTTACAAACATACATGCATACAACAAGCAAAGCCAAATGCTGCACAGGAGTTGGTAGATCGCATGCATGACAACCATTTATTTTTTTCCGATCATAAAAAATTGATTATAACCAGATCAGCGTGGATCAGCATAAGCTGTTCGGCCTATCTTTCATTAGATGAACAACTCGAACGAAGTTAAATTAATTCAAGGCTATTATAGGGTACTTACTCTAAGGTCTGTGCATGAATTATGACAATTAATAAGTACGAGAAGGAAAGGGTCGGAGGAGATTGCGTGGGAGTCCGACGAGGCAGCCACTAAGAGAGCTTCAACCACTCAAAATTCAGCGCAAACCATTCATGGGGTAATCAATGCAGCCCGATTCCCAATATAAGATATCTCTTCATTTCTTTTTTCTTTTTATTTTTTTTAAATTCATAAATTTTTTATATAATTAAAAAAAAAAAAAGCTCAATATAGACGAACCAGAGACACTACCATGATGACTAAGCTCTTGAAATTGAATGTGGAAATACATTATCCTAAGTTCGATATTTGTACGTGCCCGTTTGTCTCGAGTAGTCTCGCGTCGATTGTCCATTCTTGGGATTTTACTTGATCTTTTTTGTTTTTTTGGCTGGGTTGCACATTATTGCCACCACGAACAAATCGTAGCCACAACTTTTATGATTGATGTGGTGCAACCTCCTTACTGTTCTTACCAATTTGCTGATGTCCCTCTTTTGTCTGGCTCCATACCGGAATTCTTAAAAAAAAAAAAGAGAAGAAAATCCTAAAAAATCATCTCAATTTAAAATTTTAAATCTAATACAAATTCAATATCTTATAAGTTACTCTTATTATTATTATTATAGGCCTTCACATTTCTCATAAAAATTGGCCACATGGGTACATTGGAGAGGGAACTAACGTATCGAGTAGGTCCATTGGATTGTTCGACTTACCAAATCGAGATAGCTCACGCATGAACTTTTCGGTCGGCCGTACTATGCTGGCAGCTTTTTGGTTTGACCCGGTTACGGTTCATCCTAGTTACTTAATATGTCGGTCCGGTTACCGGTCACGGTTTAAACAAATATGTACCGGTCTGAAACCGTTTATAAACGGGCTGGTTTTGTTAGTAAAATGTCCATATTTTTAATTTTTTAAAATTATTTTAAATGAATGTTTTTTTAATTTTTTTAAATTTTAAATTAATCCGACAAAATCCGATCGTTGATTTGTAAGATTTTTGGTGGTCCGGGCCTATTTTCAACTGTTACGGTCCAGTTACGGTCGCAAGTCGGTTTTCAACGATTTCAGGCCGATTCAGCAGGATAACGGTTCGAGCAATTTACGGTTCAACATGTCAATGTTTCTGAACCGGCCAGTGATCGCCCAAGTCCAATAAGAATGGTTCAGGGTTGCATTAGGAGCTGTCTGGACCAATTTCGAGTTTGGATGGTCTAATTACGGGCCAGCCCAACCCGTTTAACATCTCTAGAAAATTGACACCGAGTATCCCCGTTGGTTCGATTGGGATTGTCGGACTTTTTTTGCCCTTTTTTATTTATTTAAATCCTAGTGGAGCAGATGTGGATGAACTAGCATGCGTATGTACATATGTAATATGCATCAGGTGTGGTTTATCGTCTTTTGGCTTCACGTGGTACCATCGGATCGAACGAATTAATGCGTGCCCATATGTGATATATTATTATTCTAATATATATGGTAATATTTTTCACGAAAATTGTGTCCATGTCGAACTCCATATCCTCATTACTGGATTCAAGCGTGCATTAGGCCAATTTAAGATCATTAGGGTCCGAGAGAAAAGATCAAACCTAAAAAAAATAAATAAATAAAGGGGACACTTACGGTAAGTATATTATATATTTACCATTTTTTGACACATAAATCATTCTTGTTTAGAAATGATTCTTTCAATCTTATATATTTTATTTCATAACATACTTGAACTGTAATTCCTGGTGTATTAATATGGTATAACGATCCGATAATAAGTTGATAATATGGCATCCTAAGACACCAAAATTGGACTAACACGGTGAAAATTCTGATACCGTTAAATGTCATGTTAGCGAACTACTAAAATTAGGACTAGCGAACTACTAAAATTAGGACTCGAGTATATTACCGATACAAATGCGTATGATTGAAAGAGTTATTTTAAAATATTCAAAAGTTAAGAGTAAAAAAAGATAAATATATACGATTTACACAGTAATTCTTTCAATTATTATAAAGTGGAAACGGTTGATTTTAATATCCATTAATCATAATATATAATATCTCAAACTTATAGATAATATTATTTTTATAGTAATTTTTTATTTTGTTTCATTAAATTAGTTTTTTAACAAAATTTTCATTTTCTTTCCATTAAGTTCCATCCCTTCAAAAAAAAAAGAAAAAACTGGATCCATCCATGTACCTGACGGCAATACACGATCATTCATATATATATATATATATATATAAAGGCAGGTAACGTACCGTACATCGAATTATATTCCAAAAATAATTTAAAAATATGACTTTTTGGGTCAAAATTATGGTTTTTGTGAAGCCATAGGAGATCATGGTGGAGTTGGAGGAGGGGATTTGCACTTCATAATGGATGCGTCCGCCAAACAAATTGTACAACGGACAAGAAGCATTACAGAAGAAAAAGATTGATTCCTTTTTGCAGGTAGAAGAAGAAAAGGGCGATTTCGCCACTTCCTCTTCTTCTTCTTTTTTAATTAATAAAATTATAAAGATAAATAATGAATTGATTAATTAATTAAACATCGAATTGCTGTAAATCGACCCAACCGGTTTAATTTCAATTTAGCCTCTCTTTTTTTTTTCCTTACAACATCTTTTCTTTATATCGATACGAACGCTATATTATACAGTATGAAATTTACTATTAATCCCTAAATACCAACTCTCTTATAGTATCTGATTTACCGAATTACTAGCTATGGAGAATCCGGTTCACCAAAATTTACCGGGTGGTACCAATTTTTGTAATTGTTGAAATGAGAAATTTATGTAATTGAGGGAATTAATTCACTTTGTATGACCACTTTTCTTCTCCTCTATTGGATTTAATTTTCTAAGGAGGCCAAGTGGTTTTTTTCTATATTAATGGTATTCAGTACTGTAATAATTGATTAATTAATTACACGATATATTATATAGCGTAGGACTCACTATCAATCCCAAGAGATGACCCTTGAGGATTTCAAATCTTGAATTTGATATATTACATATTGTGAGCTCATTAGATAATAAGATTTAATGTTAAAAATGGGTTAATATATTACATGACAAGAAATATACAAAATTTAAAATAAAAAGTATTTAAGTAATATATATATCTATGTAAATTAAATCTTTGAAATAAAATAATTAACTGGGAAAAAGGTAACAGAACATTTGAGAAAATAAAAAAAGTTGTATATAAATACAAACAGTTTAAATGAGATTTTTTGCATTTGGTAATAACCAATAATATATATATATATGGAAAAAAAAAGCATAGCTGCAGACAATTATTAACTAGTAAAAAAAGTGACAGATAACTAATAAGTTTTTTAAAGTTTATATAAATATAAATATTTTCACATTTGGTAATATCCAATATAAGATATATACGGTATGGAAATTAAACCTTTGAAAAAAGATAATAAATAAAAATTAAAAAAATGTGACACGTCATGGGATCTCTCTCTCTCTCTCTCTCTCTCTCTCTCTCTCTGACACACGCACACACATTCCCCCTATATATTACTTTCCGTGCTGGCTTCTTCTTCCACACAGCCTCCAGCTCGAAGCGCACAGATACGGTCTGTGTCTCCCTGGCACCCGCCCACCCCCGCGTTACAGAGGAAGAGGATCCTGCATTATCGGAACCTCAGCTTGAATTTCCCACAACCTCCCAGTCCCCATTCTCTTCCCGTAGAGAAAAAGTCCACCCCTAGAAGATGCAGAGACGGGTCACTGCCGCGAAGAGGGTCCTCCTGTCGTCGGGCTTTGGCAGCCGGAGCTTCTCGCAGGCGGCTGCCCCCCTCCATGAAGCGGAGGTGCCCCGAATGCCGGCGTTCGACTACACGCCGCCTCCCTACTCCGGCCCGTCGTCTGCGGAGATCCTCGCCAAGAGGAAGGAGTTCCTCAGCCCCTCCATATTCCACTTCTACAAGAACCCCGTGAGTTTTCTTCGCAGGGCCCCCCTTTTCTTGCTCGACTATCAAAGATTGCATTTTCTGTATCGGAAGACGGACTCTGAATCCATAATCAGCTGTTCTTCGATTTTTTTTTGGGCGAATGTTTCTGAGAATCAGATTGAGAATCGATTAGATGGCTTCTTCTATGAAATATTTTCAGTCTGACGTCTCGTTCAATTCCTTGTATGTTGGTCAAATACATTCTATGAACGAAGACGTTGATATTTTTTCATTCCGATCTCACGTGCGTGTGACCTCATGACGAGTGTGGTCCCGAACTGATCCTTCATGGTGCCGACGATGCAATTACAAGCATTTCTCGGTTTTCTTGTGGTCAAAGTATCTCTGTGTTCTCTGTTCTTCGTTTTCTGGGCAGAATTTCTCTGTTTCATTGAATCCCTCTCTCAGACAGTTTCATCTTCCCGTTCCGTCGTCTCTGCTTCTGTAATTTCCCTGATGATTGCCTTTTGCCATCACCGTTCATGTTATGTTAATATTGTCGAACTGGTTGTTTAGGCTCATACTCTGGTTTACTAGATCGAGAGTGGTGCATTCATTTATCTTTGATGCGTCTCTGTAAAGATTGTGTATGAATTGGGATTTCACAATCGCTGGAATTGATATGGGTCGCTTTTGACAGATCAACATCGTGGCGGGGAAGAAGCAGTACCTCTTCGATGAAAATGGCAGGAGGTACCTGGATGCCTTTGGTGGGATCGCAACAGTAAGCTGTGGCCACTGCCACCCAGATGTGGTTTCAGCAATGGTCGAACAAACGAACCGCCTCCAGCACTCCACTGTGCTCTACCTGAACCATGCTATCGCTGACTTTGCTGAGGCCCTGGCTACAAAGATGCCCGGCAATCTCAAGGTTGGGAATTATAGAATTGAAGCAGCCTGTCTTTAATCATCATCATCTTTAAGAATATCATGGTTTATTGTCGAATCCTGTCTTCTAGTGTTCATTCCACTGCCTGGACTGGCACCCAGTCTTGATTCTGGAAATATGAAAGTCTGAAAGCAGATTCCTCTTATTCTCTCCCTTTTGACAATGATTTTGAAAAGGAAAATGTTCTGTGCATACATAAGCTGAAAAAAAATTAATGAGATTTGTATGATTCAGTAACGTGTTTTATGTTTAGGTGGTTTTCTTCACGAACTCTGGGACGGAGGCAAACGAGCTGGCCATGATGATAGCGAAACTCTATACTGGATGCCAAGACATCATATCCATCAGGAACTCGTACCATGGGAACGCTGCGGGGACCATGGGAGCCACTGCCCAGAGCATCTGGAAATTCAACATCGTGCAGGTATCTTGCTACTCTCTGAATCTTTGAATCCCTATCACGCGTTTATCTTTTTGCTAACATGTCATTTTCCCTGTGGTCTCTGTAGTGTAATGGAACCTTAGGAAATTCCCATGCTTTCCTTATGGTCCCTGTGCCATTTCTTTTTGCCATAAACTTGCAAGACAGTGTGTGGCCCCCCAGCTGGTTGACGTCTCTTAGCGTAGCTGTTAGTTGGGGATTTTGATCTTTTTGATGTAATGGGACCATTAGTTTACCTGGTGATTTTTTATTCCCCTGTGCTGGTTTCTTCTGCAACTTGCATCGATATTCGTGCATAGCTCACTCACTAGTCACTGCCATCGGCAGATCCTCCCTGCTTTCCCAGAGAGAACGGAAGTGGATGTCTTCTACTAATTGAATTAAAGGGCAAAGCATTTCTGAAAACTTTTGGCGGTCTGCAATTCAGTCACAATTTTTAGTTTAGTAGTCTAACCGAATTTCCAGACTATTTTCACACTGAAGAGTACCATCCCGGGTCCTTCATTATCTGATGTGCTTCGCAAGATAGCATTTCAATAGCTCACTCCGGAATTGGATATGTGTAGGAAGTGATGGATGAATTTAGTGACCACAAAAGTACCAATTGGAATTCGAGCTGATTTCTCTGCTTTTAGAAGTTTTATTTCCCCTCAGTTTCTCCTGTAGATGATGCAGTTGTTTTATGCCATTTTACCTGTGCCCACAGAGTGGAGTCCACCATGCCCTGAACCCTGATCCATACAGAGGTGTCTTTGGATCCAATGGAGAGATGTACGCAAAAGATGTGCAAGATCTCATCGAGTTCGGCACTTCGGGCCATGTTGCTGGTTTCATCTTTGAAGCTATACAGGTAATGTGTAGATGAATGCCACTCAGCATTTTGCAGCTCTCGCTCGGAACATTCGGAAGTAAGAGGAGTATTGTTCTTATAACTGCAGGGTGTTGGAGGAATCATAGAGCTTGCGCCGGGTTATTTGCCAGCTGCGTACAAAAGCATCAAGAAAGCTGGAGGACTTTGTATAGCCGACGAGGTTCAAGTAGGATTTGCCCGTACAGGGAGCCATTTCTGGGGGTTCGAAGCCCACGGTGTTGTCCCTGACATCGTCACAATGGCAAAGGTAAATGGTTTTGCCCATTTATACCTTCTACTCGGGAGATTCCCTGAGGAAGAATCTCCTATCAAAAGGCCCTCACTGCATTGAGACCTTCTGCTCAAGATTGAACTCTTTGTCGTTTGCAGGGCATTGGCAATGGGATCCCGCTGGGTGCAGTGGTGACGACTCCCGAGATTGCGGAGGTCCTGACCCGCCGCAGCTACTTCAACACCTTTGGTGGCAATCCACTCTGCACTGCCGCAGGTCTGGCTGTGCTGAAAGTGATTGAGAAGGAAAAGCTTCAGGAGAACGCTCATGTTGTCGGATCCTACTTGAAGGACAGATTGCTTACTCTAAAGGACAAATACGAACGTAAGAAACTCTCTCTTGCTGAGCTGCTAGTGTTCAATTTGTTTTCTCAGGATGATTCCGAGCTTCCATCTTTCGGTATCTTTAGCATAAGATATGGCATTGCTTGCTCTTTTTCTTTGAAAAAATTTTGGAGAAATCTCACAAGTTTTCATGTTTTCACTGACAAGCGTTTTGATGTGGATCCTTTCTAGTTAAGTACGCCCTTGAACCCAGCTAATTACTTTGTTCTCTATTACTTCAGTTGTTGGGGATGTGAGGGGCAGGGGGCTGATGCTTGGTCTCGAGCTCGTCACCGATCGCAACTTGAAAACACCTGCCAAGGCCGAGATACTACACGTGATGGAACAGATGAAAGGTTTGGCTTTCATCCTTCTCTAGTCCTCCCCCCCCCTATTTGGACTCTTAAAAAGTATTCTCAGCATCCTCATCGAAACTCCGACTGATGCTGACAGACATGGGAGTCTTGGTCGGAAAAGGAGGATACTATGGCAACGTGTTCCGGATAACTCCTCCCCTGTGCTTCACCAGGGAAGATGCAGGTATGGATGCAGCATCTTCGAGATGCATAAACACACGCCCTCGTATGCATATGCTCGTGGAATTCGTAGAGGCTAGATATAAATGCAAAAGCTGATTGATTACGCTCGCTCGACTAACAGCCGGATTCGCAATGTTTGCAGACTTCTTCGTGGACACGATGGACGTTGCACTCTCGAAGATGTGATGTCCCTCTGGGATTCTAGTTTATCTTCAGGCGTCTATGCGGAGTCCCTACAGCAGAGTTATCCGGTACCGGGGGTGTCTATGATCGCTAGGGTACATGGTCAATGTTGTAAATCCCATGCTTGTTAAGCTGTGGCTCGAGAAGTCGACCGTGGACTGCAACCAAACGACGAGCCAACATCTCGTTGTCTCGTTCTTTCTTGTTCTGAGAAAATAAGTTGCTCATTCAATTTCAGTCACGTTCTGTCACCCGGTTCAGAGTCGGGATTTTGAGACAGCTCCTCGTTGTCTCTTTACTCGAGCGTGGCACCCAGCTTTGCATTATAGTTTTCGGCTGCGATAATTTCTCGATGGTCGGATCTCTGTGTTTACGAGCTGCACTCAGAGCTGTAGCTCCTGTTCGGTCGTGTTGCAATAAACGGTGCAATCGAGACAGGCTCGAGTTTCTTCGATTTGAGCAAAGTCTGTTACCGAGAAAATGAATCCGTCCCTCGCGTAACATGGGAGAGATTCGAATCATTGATCCACACCGTGGGCCTCTTCGTGCACTGCGCGTGGAAAACCAACGATGCCCCATGGGTCAACGTCCATCCTCAGGATCGTCGAGCAAAAAGGGGCCGTTAAAGGCGTGGGGGAGATGAGATCATCACCTTTTTCTGCTCTGAGCCACAGCGAGCGTAGACATCAGGTGAGGCAGTGGCGGACACGTGGACGGCCAGAATCCCTCCACTTGCTTAGCCTTTGTTTTACTTTCGTGCAAATGTTTAGAATATGCATGAGAGGATCTAGTTACTAAGAAGTCCTCCATTTCAACCATAATATCAAAATCATTAGTAACATTGAGTATAATTTAAATTAATTAATATTTTAAGATAAGATCATTTTGTTGGAATAATAAATATTAGTAAAAAAAGGGGGAGAACTTATAATAGAAAAAAAAATTTCGTGCCACATGGTGACAAATATTAAAGCTACACATCACTTTATTATGCATAAAAAAATAAATTTTAATTTATAACAAAATGAAATTTTATGTCCTTTTTTTTCCCTTTTTGGGTAGCAAAACTCTTGTGTCCTTGGAATGGCTTACGTCTGCTGCTGCTGCTGCTGATGTCATATATAACAAACCATGTAGTCTCGTGCTGTCACTCGATGGTGTTGAAATGATGCTATCCAGACAAAAAATTTTTAATTAATATAAGTTAAAATTTTGAATAATTATAGAAAACCAGAAATATGCTCAACTAATGTAAGGTAAGTTCGGAATTTCAATTCGGGAAAGGCCAGGTGGGTCATGGAAGACTCGAAAACGGGGCAAAAACGGGTCGGCTCACGGTAGCTCATCATAGGTCGGGTTAAAATTGTCATCATTATATTCATTTTCGTTAAATTTTAATCAATTTGTTTTGGAGAAGGAAAAATTTTAATTAATCATAAATTTAGTGAGATTTACCCTTGTTAGTAAAATTAATGTGCAACATCCTACGTAGCCTAGAATATCTTTAATCGCACATTATTTTTTCCAATAGGTTTTTTGGCAAGTTTAATATTTTATATATTTTTATTATAAAATATTCCCTTAAAATTACATCAAATTCCATTTTTCTTAAATATAAAACTATCGTATATCTAATAATTATATTTTTTTTAGAGTTCACTAAAATCTTTCATTATTTATTTAATTTTTTGATAATTTCTTAACTAGATAATATATCATGTGATATAATTATGGCATAAAATATCGTAATATATGTCCCATTTTTCCCCTCCTTTCATTGATCATATGGGAAAGGGGTAAATATTAAATATGTAATATATTATGAAATTATTTTGTAAGATTTTAATGTGTATTACTTAGAAATTAAAAAAAGGAAAAATCAAACGTAGATCGTCATGGATTATATGCTAAATATTTAATCAAAAGGAATACTAGATTAAAACCGAGAAGATTTCATTTATAAAAATTAAAATTCAGTTTTTTTAATATTGGATTTTTATTTCAGTTTAGTTAATAAATATTCGAGGAAAATAAAATCGATTCTCTCTTCTTCCCCTCTCTCTCTCTCTCTCTCTCTCTACCTCGACAAAAATCCCAAAATCGGAGAGAGCTTTCGCTCTAACAATTCTCTTTTGGGCTCTCTGCCGCCAGAGTTCACATTTCCACACACACACACACACCCACCCAAAAAAAAAGGCCGCCTCCAGCCCTGCCTTTCCCCGCCGCTCTCCGCTAGGGTTTCCCCAGTGGTTCAGCCTCGTTCCGCTCTGCTCCCCGGGGGGTGGTCTGCGAGCTGGATTCTCTCTCCTACCTCCTGTGCATCTCCATGCGCCGCTGGTTTAGCGGCTTTGTCGATTAGCTCTGCCCGCCGATCCTACGCGCTCGGCTCCTCTCCAGCCGTGCTTCTCGCCTGTTGCGATTTCTCCGTCGATGGAAACTCTCGCCAGTGTTGGCTGCTGAGACAGCTGATTTAGCTATCTGTTTAGTATAGGTGTTTGGTTGCCTCGCCGAATTGGTTTTGGGGGTGGGATTGGCCGGGAATTGGATGGCATTAGGGGATTTGATGGCGTCCAGGTTCTCTCAGTCCTCAATGGTGGCGTTCGGGTCCAATCACATCGACCGGTATGATGCAGTCGCATCCTCCAGCAATAGCAATGAAGACAGTGATTTGGTCCCACGGAGGAGGGATTCAGAGGTCGCGAGCAGTAGCTATGGAAATGGTGGGGCTCATGGCACTACCAGCATGGCCTACTTGCCGCAGAATGCTCTGCTCTGTGATCTACGGCACGAGGCATTTGAGGCTTGCGTGCCTTGTGGTCCCTCTGATAGCGGTCTTGTCTCAAAATGGTGGTCTAAAGATCGGGTAAGACCTTCAGATTCAGCAGTCCTCGGTTCCGATTGAGCTATTGAAGCTATTACCTGTCAATTCACAATAACTATGTCAGTATGAACTAGAATTCTACTTCTTAATATGTTAAATCTTAGGGATGTTAATTGCATATTATTAGATGAGGTTTTGAGGAAAACGAGGGCTACTCTGGAAGTGCTCATTTTAGTTGATATGGGATCATGTGGAATATTTATTGGCATTTTTGCGAGTTGCTCAGTTCTTTCATCTTTGTCCACATAGCAGTGGTGTGATCAGCCTAGATTTTACTCTGTATTGTGCATGCTTGTATGATTATGTACATTGCCTTTGGGCTAATGGATATTTTAGTTTCTTGAGTATCTTGATATCCAGGGAAAAACTTTGGTGGATAGGATAATCTGTGTCGAATTTTGAATGAAATTAAAGGGCATGCTCATGAGGATTGTGCAGTATTTGATGGAATCCAATCGTCATATGTATGTGAAGAACAAGACCCTACAAATTGCTTAGTAGCTATGGGATTAAGATTTTCCTTCATTTTTATGTCTGCATATCAGAGGATTTGTAACAATTATCTCCCTGGAGGTAATTCAGAGAAATAGAGCTCTACTAGTGCCCGTTGTTTATTTTGAGGTTCAAACTGCAAAGACATTTTTGTCCTTTTCTATCCTTAAACTATCATCTTGGATGAGATGAGAAAATTCATTTCGTTCTATCTTATTCTGCGAATTATGGAATTTTATTGTCCCTAAAAATCGTATTTTAGAGCAGCAAGCTCCAGAATGGTATTAATATTTTGTTAAAGTACATGATATTGCCTTGCATGGCAGTGAACTATCAGTGCAGTATTCATATCTGTCTCAACCTTGTGCCTGCAGATTTGAGAAAAAGCTATGTTAAAAATCTATATTTTTATCCTTTGCTGAGGGTTTCCATGATATTGGGAGATGATGACAGGGACAAGACTGGTTTTTCATTTAAACATCTTATCTTCATTGTGAATTGGTACTTGAGTAAAACGTTTGGCTTCTTTGCATGTAACTTTACTAGAAATGTTAAGCTGGTAGACTGATTTCCAGGAAAGTTATTCATCAAGATGGGGACAAGCAGTTTAGCGATAGTGCTACTACTTTTTATTGCTTGGCTGGGTGGCTTGGTGATATTAGAAGTGCATTATACAATGTTGAAATGCATAACGCTAGTTTTTCTAACAGCTAGATTAGATTTTTGAATTTTGGAGAAATGGAAAATCAAGTGAAATTGCGCAACACCCACCTGAATGATTTCTGTTTGTGCTTTGAATATGGGTGGATAATATTTTCTTTGGTTTTTGTGCATATGCAGATTAATTTCATGATTGATTCCCCATCATTGAATACTTTCCCCCTTTCCCCATTAGGGAGAACAATGAGAACAAGAATGGGGAAGATGCTAGAGTTTATCTTAGGCTCTGGAAATGATAATAGACCAGTTATCGAGTAGTTCTTATTCCTCCATGGGTTAAAATTGGAATAGATTCTTAAAAAAGACCTGAAAATGAGTTTCAAGATATTTTTTTTTGGTATGCAAGTGGAGAGAATAATACTTGTTTAGAAGAAAAGAAGAATTTAAGGAGGACTTTATGCTCTGCAATTGATGCATTTTGTGTTGGCATGTGGGTTTCAACATGCGGACATTACTCCGTTGGCGTTTCCAAAATTAAAATAGTATTTTAATCTTTTATGCTTTTGCTGCAATTTCTGATAATCAGGTCTGAGTACATCTCAACTGTCACTTTGATGCTTTTAAATTAGTATGTTGAGGCATTGATGAGAGATTCTAGGGCATATTATTGCCCTTTATCATATGCTATTTCGTACTATATTGATGATCAACATGATACTATAAAGGAAGAATTGTTTTCTTTTTTCCTTTTTCATTTGTAGAGTTTCCTTTTGGCCCAAAAAAATGTAGAATTTCCTTTGTTTATGGTCTGTTTATTCATTTTCCATTTTTTGCAAGGGGAAAAGTGTTTTGCTTTCTTAGTAATACAAAAAATTATTTAGATTGTAACGAGAATGATTGCTTATAAATGATTAAGGAGGTGCCAGGTTTGCGAGTTGGAAATCCTTATAAATGGGTAATGCTATTGGAATACCTATCAAAGAGAAAAAGAATTATGCTGTTATAATTACATAAAAGTAGTCTCTCCTATGTGTTTGTTTCTAATAATGTTTACTTTCTTTACAGATGAAAACAGGATGTGTAGCTCTAGTCTTGTGTTTAAACATAAGTGTTGACCCACCTGATGTGATTAAGATCTCCCCCTGTGCCAGAATGGAATGCTGGATAGGTATGTCTATCTATTGTCACACTACAATTATTAAATTTGCATCTCTCTCTCTCTCATCTTTGAAACTCTTTGTTTTATTGTAGGTAAATGTGTTCACTGCAGCTGCTTCAATTAAATAATTTTGTTTCACGGTTCTGAATTTCTATTATGATATATATTATCAGTTATCATTCTATAGACTAATTAAAAAATTATATAAATCTTCTTGTTAGTTATGATCTCTGTGTTCATTTTAATGATTAAGATTTAATATGACATGTTTTTGATCTGGAAAATGCATCCAGTCCAAGACAGGATGGGGGGCTATGATTACAACTCCATCTTAAAAAATGAAGCATTAGAGACCAGAGGACATTGCTTTTGGAAGTTTTGCTATTTATGAAGGCATAAATTCTTTCTTGGATAGGGGGACAAAATACTAAAAATTTGGTCTATGCATAGTTTTGTTTAGGCTAACATAGCATGTATTTTCCTATAAATGCAGATCCATTTGCTCTGCCACCTCGAAAAGCTATTGAGGCAATTGGACTAGCCTTGAAGAAACAGTATGAAAGGTGGCAACCCAAGGTAAGTAATTCTGGTCTTTATAGATGATGTGATCTCTCACTGGATGTGTATTTGTAGACATCATCTGACAGTTACCGTTGCATCTGCTCAGGCTTGCTATAGGGATAGACTTGACCCCACTGTAGATGAAGTGAAGAAGCTATGCACAACATGTCGTAAATATGCTAAGTCTGAGAGGGTTCTATTTCATTATAATGGGCATGGTGTACCAAAGCCGACTGCTAATGGTGAAATCTGGGTGTTCAACAAGGTCAATTTCCATTTGATAATTTTCCAGCCTGACTCTCTGTTTATAGTTTATGGTTCCTCTTTCTTCATATTCCTTTCTAACTACAATTATTATTGCAGAGCTATACGCAATATATACCCTTACCCATCAGTGACCTTGATACTTGGTTGAGGACGCCGTCTATATATGTCTTTGACTGTTCTGCTGCTGGGTTGATTGTTAATGCCTTCAGCGAGGTACTTGGGAGTGCTAATTTTTCGCTTATATATTTGTTTGTCAGCATTGCTATATTAAATTTTCTTTTCTATTTTCCTTTGAAGCTTCATGACTGGGGCTCTTCTAGCTCTGCTGGATCTGGCAGAGATTGCATTCTTCTTGCAGCTTGTGAGGCACATGAAACGCTTCCCCAAAGTGCAGAATTTCCTGCTGATATTTTTACATCATGCCTCACCACACCAATTAAGATGGCTTTAAGATGGTGAAAACAATCTCCTTATGTGTCGCTTCTTTAGTAACATCTCTTTCTTTAATAACTTAACATGATTCTTTTCTGGAGTTGCATCTATTTCTCCTTGCTTTAGCTGGAAATCTTCAATTAATATGCTTATTCATTTGCTAGTAAATTCCCTTTTTCTTGGAGGGGATATCCTCTTTCATCAATGTAACCATGGATGAGACTACCAAGTTCTATAAGTTTCTTCTTATTTTTTTTTAGTTCCTCAATGTACCAGTTTGCTCACTGTTACTTGATTTCTCCGGTCAATCCACTTCCTGAAAAATCTAATTTGATAATTGGTGTCTCAGGTTTTGTACTCGATCTCTACTCCGTGAATCCCTTGATTATTCTCTTATTGACAAAATTCCTGGTCGTCCAAATGATCGGAAGACACTCCTGGGGGAATTGAACTGGATTTTTACTGCAGTCACAGACACAATTGCATGGAATGTTTTACCTCATGGTAATTCAGTTTCTTCATTAATCTGATCATTGGTTCTACTGTTCTGTTGTAATTATTCAAATATTCTGGTTCAGATCTGTTCCGAAGATTGTTCAGACAAGATCTATTAGTTGCCAGTCTATTCCGAAATTTTTTGCTTGCCGAGAGAATCATGAGGTCAGCAAATTGTTCCCCAATTTCTTACCCAATGTTGCCTCCAACCCATCAGCATCACATGTGGTAATGTCAGATTTTCATACATGTCCAATCAATCAAATACAAGAAGCTTGTTCCTTGAGCTGATCTTTATCTCCTGTTCTCACTGTAGGGATGCTTGGGATATGGCTGCTGAAATCTGCCTCTCTCAGCTCTCATCTTTGATTGAGGATCCCACTGCAGAATTTCAGGTTGGTGTTATTCAAGCAGTTCTTGTTGATCAAAGAGTTATATTATTCTATTTTTGAGAATATCTTCTCCCCTTTTTTCAGCCAAGCCCCTTCTTTACGGAGCAGCTAACAGCTTTTGAGGTGTGGCTTGATCATGGAAATGAGCACAAGAAACCACCAGAGCAGTTACCTATAGTCCTTCAGGTGTGACAGCTTTCTATTCCTTAGCTTCAGAAGATGATCTTGTCACCATTCCGTTTTGCAGCGTGTTAATTTAATTAATTATGTATTTACATTTGTACCTGGCTTGTAAGCTAGTGGACTGCGTTTGATCTTCAGCTTTTTGGTTATCTCCTTTTAGGATAATGTGCCAGCTAAGTCTTTCTATGAACATTCTTATGATTATGATTGACACTATTTTGCTTTTGCCTATTTTGCATAAAGGAGTGGGAAAACAATTAACGGACAAAAAGAAAGGAGGGAAGAATAATAAAGATAAAGTTCCTATCCAGAAAGATATGTTGAGTTTTGCCACATCGTCCAAAAAATTCCTTCTAGTAAACCTCCTAGCTACTCGATGGAATGGTTTGTAGTTTTCACAACATCCAGTGCCACTTCATTAAATGTGGGTATTAGAGGCATTCGTAGGCACTTTTTAAATGTTCGCATTTCTAAACTGAATGTTTGAGGGTATAGATCTTAAAAGTAAGAAGATAATAATATTTGAAGTGTTTTAAAAATCTTTTTAGTACTTGCATTTAAAAATTACAGTTGAATTTATAAATATTACAACCCATGCCATGTTTTCCATTTTGGAGTATTATTAGGAGGATTTTTAGTATGCCACTGGAGCAGTCACCCTCGTTCTTCAGGCATGTTGTGATGAGCCTTGTTCCATTCTACTGTGTTGTGGTCTTTATTTATCTTTTGTATTGGGAGTATATCTAGTGAACTGCATGTGATCTTTGATTCTCTCCTTGTGGTTGTATTTATTCCTTCTAGGATTGTTTGCTCCATATTTTGGCTAATTTTCCTCTTTTTTCGGAAAATTGTGAGATCTCATTATCTTTGTAAAAATATTTACATCAGTGAATTTTCCTCTTATATTTCTTGAGATTGTTATTTTGTTAGTTCATTTGGTAGATGTGGCCTTCTGAGCCGAAGTGACAGTATTAATATCTAATGGATCAGTAATATCTAGATGAATAAATCATTGCTACAAATGCACCTTTACATTAGGAAAACGACAGTGACCAGGTCTAAGGATTAAAAAATGACACATAATTCATATTGTTGACATGATGCTTGTTTCAGTATGAAGGGAAAAAAGGATCTTTAGGTCATGTATAATATCTACCTTTACAATTGCTGTTTCAGGTTCTGCTCAGTCAATGCCATCGATTTCGAGCGCTTGTTCTTCTTGGGAGATTTCTAGACATGGGATCCTGGGCTGTGGATCTGGTAATAGTTGGTGACTTTGGTTTTATATTCTCTCACATAATATATACTTTCATTCCTATTATTCCGTTACTAATGGATGAATTCTCCCCTAGCAGGCCTTGTCTGTTGGAATATTTCCCTATGTAGTGAAGCTTTTGCAAACAACAACACCTGAACTGCGGCAAATTCTTGTATTTATATGGACAAAAATTCTAGCTCTTGACAAGGTATTAACTTTACCAGAGGAATTAGCTCTGAGCTAGCATGGGTATTAAGATATATTACTACCTTGGAAGTCTACTTTACTGTGGGTGCAAATTAATTGTCATCAGTATTTACATCATTTTGCTAAGGAATATAAAGGGCCGATACCATGTATTAGATCTTATGGAAGATGAATTTTGATTTTAGGGCTTTCTATACCATATTCTTCTATTCTCATTCTTACCATGGTTTTTTATGTTAACTTTTGTATTTCTGTAACAGTCCTGCCAGGTTGATTTGGTAAAGGATGGGGGGCATATGTACTTCATCAGGTTTCTTGATAGCATTGAAGCATTCCCAGAACAGCGTGCAATGGCTGCATTTGTTTTGGCCGTCATTGTTGATGGCCATAGGAGGGGTCAAGAAGCCTGTATTGAAGCTGGCCTGATCAATGTCTGTTTGAGACACCTACAGAGTTCGAATCCAAATGATATACAAACTGAGCCTTTATTTCTGCAGTGGCTCTGTCTCTGTCTGGGAAAGGTTTGGGAGGATTCCACAGATGCCCAAATGATTGGTTTGCAGGCAGATGCCCCTGCCATATTTATCCCACTGTTGTCTGAGCCCCAGCCAGAGGTATATCATATTGCTTTATCGTATTATGTTTTCAATCATTTTATATAAGTTTTTATTCATTTTCTATTTCATATCACTTGCATTACTTTAAAAACTATTGAATTCTGAATCTGTTCCTTTCCAGGTAAGGGCTGCTGCAGTTTTTGTACTTGGTACACTGCTCGATGTTGGGTTTGATTCATGCAGAGATGGAGGTGGAGATGAAGAATATGATGATGATGAAAAGATTAGGACTGAGATTCACATTGTTAGAAGCCTTCTAAATATTGTTTCTGATGGCAGCCCACTAGTGAGGGCAGAGGTTGCTGTAGGTATGCCATATACTTTTGAGTGCTTTCAGAAATACAAGACATATACCAGCTTTAATGTTGTGTAGAAATGTTAACCTTTTTTTTTGGGGGGGAGGGTTATTAGCCATCTTCTATTTGGTGAACACTGACTAAATCCTTTTTCTGGACCTTTGTACACAACAGCTCTTGCACGGTTTTCTTTTGGCCACAACAAGCACCTAAAGGCGTTTGCTGCTTCGAACTGGAAATCTCAATCTAGTTTACTGACTTCCTTGGCTTCACTTGCTCAAATTAAGGCTCCAGGCAGTGGATATACCACCCCTGGAAGTATCGTGGGACCATTTTTAAAAGCAGGGGCTGACAACTCATCAGTGATTCGAGATGGAAGGATCTCCTCATGCAGTCCTCTTGCTTCTTCTGGAATTATGCATGGATCTCCATTGTCTGATGATTCATCCCAACATTCTGATTCTGCAATAGCTAATGATGGCATAAGCAATGGTGTCACCAACAATTGCAGGCCGAAACCTCTAGAGAGTACAATATACAAACCTTGTGTAAACGCTATGTGTACTTTAGCCAAGGATCCTTCACCACGTGTTGCAAGCCTTGGTAGGCGGGTACTCTCTATTATTGGCATTGAACAAGTTGTGACCAAACCTTTGAAGACTGGCTCTAGCAGCATTCGCACTGGTGAACCTGCAGCAGGAACAAGCCTTGCAGGGCTATCTCGTTCATCCTCATGGTTTGAGATGCATGCGTCAGGTACCGTAGCCTTCTCTTCCCTTTTTCAGAACAAGATTTCAGGAAACATTGAAATCAGATGCAATAGCTGTTAAGAAGCCCTATATTAATGTAGTTTTAAGCTTGATTTCCCAGGCCATTTGCCATTGACATTTAGGACCCCTCCAGTTAGTCCTCCTCGACCGAGCTACATGACTGGAATACGAAGGGTTTGCTCTTTAGAGTTCAGACCCTACGTTATGGGTTCTCCAGATTCTGGTTTAGCAGATCCTGTTTTAGGTTCAGGGGGAACAGACCGCAGTTTTCTTCCACAATCAATTATATATAACTGGAGTTGTGGCCACTTCTCCAAGCCAGTTCTCGGTGGAGCAGATGATGGAGACGAAATACAGGCTAGAAGGGAAGAGCGGGAGAAATTTGCTCTGGACCACATAGCAAAATGCCAGCACTCATGTTAGGCCCTTTTTCTTTGATTTGCCTCTTGGTTTTAATCTTAACAATGGTTTTTCTGCTCTTACTCACAATGCCTTGCTATTTCTTTTTGAATTCAGCTGTGAGCAAGCTCAACTATCAAATTGCTAGCTGGGACACCAAATTTGAGACAGGCACAAAGACAGCATTGATGCAGCCTTTCTCTCCAATTGTGATTGCTGCTGATGAAAATGAGCGAATCAGGTATTTTATATGTTGTTTAATCATGCTTCAGAATTTCTTAGTCAAGTGTACTGTAGAATTGCAAATTTACATCTTATGAATGGAAGCTCAGCACTTTATCTTTGTCACCTGTGGGCAGTGCTCCTACATTTCATGACAAACATAAGACAGATCCATATCGGAAGGATGACATGCTTGGCCTTGTTTAGTTCGAGTGTTTTATTCATATATGGCTATGGCAACTATCCCTATTTTGACATATGAGCATATGTTTAAGTGTAGACCTGCAAATGCAAGTGCCAGATATTAGAAAATGGGCCTGGCTTTTTGCCACACTCTGATTGGAAATGGATGTTTTCTCCTTCCGGCTTTTGTCTAATTTGAAAATTGAGAGAAGTTCCGTTCTGTCCTTTTCTGTTTCCAACTGATTTTAAATCTATGATGTCTGATGTGTAAGTTTCATTTATTGGCAGGGTCTGGAACTATGAGGAGCCCATGCTGCTGAATAGCTTTGATAATCATGAGTTTCCAGACAAAGGCATTTCTAAGCTGTGTCTTGTAAATGAGCTTGATGACAGCTTGCTCCTTGTTGCATCATGTAAGTTCAATTTACTTTCTATACTTGGTTTGTCTGTGGGTTAATGTATGTTGAAAATGCATTATTAAATATTTTGTATGATATGTACAGGTGATGGGAATATTCGAATTTGGCGAGATTATACCAACAACGGCCAACAAAAACTTGTTACTGCATTTTCTTCAATCCAGGTGCACAAGCCTGATGTGGGGAGTAAGAATGCTGTGGTGGACTGGCAACAGCAATCAGGCTATTTGGTAGGTTCTTACTTCTGAATGTATGTTTCAGTGTTTGAGCATGTTATTTTCAGAGTTAATCTCTTTCTTCTTGGTGCGCTTGAATTGTTTATATTAATCAAATAATACTATTGCCAGTATGCTTCTGGGGAGATGTCTTTCATCCATGTGTGGGATCTTGATAAGGAGATGCTGGTTCATTCTATTGCATCAGGTTCAGATTGCTGTGTCTCTGCCCTGGTGAGTCTTTCCTCCATATATTTTTGAACTTGAACTTCGACTTCTTTTCTTAGATTGGATAATAGAATTTACTTATGGGTTCATGCTTTGGTTCCCTTTTTCCCCATTGAGTTGAAGATAGTCTAATTGGGAAAAAAAAGGCTCTTATGCAAATATATATTCTATATATGGAGCATTTAGGCCTTTATTTTTCGTTTTTGTGATAAATTATTGCTGTATTTTCTATTTTTAACTCAAGTGTAAGCGGTTCTGGCCATAAAAAGGTCAAGAGTAAGCAATTGGATTGATGTTTTCTATGAGAGCTGACTTAATGATGTCATTGGGGATTTTGCATGTGCAGTCTGCATCCCAAGTCCATGGAGGTCTATATGCAGCTGGTTTTTCAGATGGCTCTGTCAGAGTGTATGATGTTAGGACACCTGAGATGTATGTTTTGAGATCCGTTCTTTATTATTTGGATCAGCTGCATTATTTATATTGAATGTTAAGTGTTCCACTATTGGCTGGGCTGATACTCCTGAGACTTGCCAAATCGACTTAGTGTTGCAAATACTGCTTTAATTGCCACCCTTCTTTACCATTAATCTTCTGCTCCTGGGTTCTGTGTTTGAGTTATGGGGGAGTGCAACTCCATGTTTGACATAGCTGGAAAGAAGAATCTACCCTTAATTTTAATTTAGTGGAAAGAGCATTCTGTGGCGTGAATATGCAAAATTCTGGAATCTGAGATCTATTCAGATTTTTGAAAAATCTTGTGCTCAAGTTTCATGATTTTGATGACATTTTCAGGCTTGTTTGCTCAATGTGGCCCCATAAGAAAAAGGAGAGGGTTGCTGGTATTGGCTTTCAACCTGGGCTAGATCCAGCTAAGGTAACTGTTCCTCATTTGGATGACATATATATATGTATATATATTTATGATTTTCAAGGTCGTGGCTACTTCATCCCCTGAACATCCATTTTGGACTTCAGTGTTTTGACTACTGCCTCATTTCTTTCTTAGATCGTTAGTGCAACACAAGCTGGAGACATTCAGTTCCTCGATATAAGACATAACATGGGCACGTACCTTACCATAGATGCCCACCGGGGATCTCTAACTGCCCTGGCCATCCACCGGCACGCACCCATTATTGCTAGCGGTTCCGCCAAGCAACTCATCAAAGTCTTCAGCCTTGAGGGCAAGCAGCTCAGCACGATCCGCTACACCCCGACTTTTATGGCCCACAAGATTGGTTCTGTGAGCTGCCTCACATTCCACCCCTACCAGCTTCTCCTGGCTGCCGGAGCCGCAGACCCATTCGTATCCATATACGCCAATGAAAATTCGGAGTCTTGATTCGACAGGCAATGGGTTCTATTTCATGATTTAGACACGTCCAGAGTACCTCTCTCGCTAGGGAGCATCAGTCCTCAGGATGTGGAGTTCTGAATGTGCACAGCATCTGCTCTATCTATCTCTGGTACACGAGGTCAGATTTCTCCACTCACCGATCACATCCTTGATCCATCTGTCTGACTGATCGAGATGTGTGGAAATTACTTGGGCTTAGATGTTGGATTGTGAGAAATATTCATTAGCCCTCCAACGGCAGTAGAAGGGCGCCGACTGATCTGTTGATATCCATGCACCTTTGTTGGGGGTTTGGTGGGGGTGGCAAATAATCTCTTATACAGCTAAATGCTTTTGTAAATATTCTCTCTCTCTCTCTCTCTCTCTCTCCTTTTTTAAAAATATTTTCCTTTGTTTCGTGTGTTCAATTTTTCCTTTATCTTCTCTGTGCAAAATATGTAAAAGCGAAATGGTATCTATTATAATTATTTGATGATTCTGCCTAAGTGTTTTTGTTAAGGGGGCGTTTGGTCTGAATGCTGTTAGATTATTGTTACATTTTTTAAGCCGATGAGAAAATTTTTTTTAAGAGTAAGATTTTTGAGTCTGGAATGCGGAAACTGTCGTGCGTAAGGAAAAATATGCTGGTCGTTAATTTTGATCCTTCTGTTGGTTTGTGAAGTCTCCAGCGATTGGAGGAGTCACATGACTTGAATGTAAAAGTTATCAGATAAGACTGTAAAATTTGAACTGACATAACCTCACATCAATAGTAATCGGTAGAGTGAATCCCTTCGCATGGATTTCAGATGATGGACGGGGTATATAAAAAAGGTGTGTTACGAGCCACATATGTACGTTAACCGTTTATGCCTTCAATCCTGAGGGTTGGTTAGTTCGATTTCTTCTCCTCTTCTAAGGTGTGTCCACAAGGAAACCGTACAGCTTTTAGTTCCCACACATGAAAGTCTAGTAAGCCAACCATTGCCATTCATGATAGAACCACATGCAGGCAAGAATTCAATTTATCGTCCGATAGTCCCTACCATCAGTAACCACTCAACCACTTCGACCTAGTTAGTTCATTTTTCAAATGGAATTCTATTTGCACACCCGACCCTTTACACGATCATGGGCTGTAAAGACTTTGCCCCTTTTCACCTCCCCCTCCGACCCTGCTCTGCCCGGAAACTCCCGACAGACTCAGGGATGACCTACCATTTCCCATCCTTTGACCACTGTCCCCACTCGGAAGCACATTGAGTTCTTTGAACAACCAATATGAAGGAACATAAGGCCTTTGACCCATTGAAGGAGGAGCACTAGCAGGAACCGTACTAAAACTTTGCCTGTTATTTACTGTTGGAGGGTTGAAGTCAGGCGGAGGTCGTCCTGTCGCTTCAACTGAGGTATGAGTCACTGGCCCAGCTCCATCAGCAAACCCAAATGAATTTGGGGATATGGGCAGAGGATGCTGATTACTGAAAGAGCTCGAGCTGGACGCCCATGGTGGTGGAGGATAACTGTAAGGGTTCTGATGATAGTGAGGCTGTGTAAGCGTCTGTTGCTGAGGCTGTGTCCCTGATTGCGCTTGAGGCTGAGACCATGGGGCAATGTAGCTGCTAAAACCAGCCTGTTCGGGGTTGTCAATATTCAGCTCATAGCTGTAGGGATTGGTATGCCCATTTGAGGAGACCGGCAAATTGTCCATGTTCTGAGAAGAGGGAGGAGGAGTGGGAGGATTCTGAGGAGAATCTGAGGTTGTTGTAAGGGCAAGATTCAGAAGGTTGATCACATCCTCGTCCTTTGTTGTCTTAACTGGCTGGGGCAGATCTGTCAAGACCAAGGCTTCTGAGGTGGCATTAACAGGGGCTTCTGGAGCAGATGTATGAATTTGACTGGCAGTTCCAGTTGATGTGGGAGTTGATCCATTTCCAGTGAACGTAGCTTGGCAAGCAGCTGGTCTTGAGTGCCTACATTAATGCAACTTGCAGGTTTCTGGTCATGAGAAAAAGTGAATGGAAATACCGACAAAGAACTAGGGACTTGGTAGAACATGTGGGTATATCAGAATCTAATGAACAAGTGGCATCATGTTAATGCAAGAAAATTTAGTTCCTAACCTCCGAGCTAGCTGTGCAAAGTCATCATCCTCTTCTTCCTCCTCATCAATGAAGTCCTTGGGGAAAGTGGTCGTGGCAGCAGCTGATTGGCAACTAACACTAGCCTTTGGGCTAATGTCTTTTTTCTGTTCATGCGGTTGGCAGAAATTTTCCGTGGCTGGAGGGCTCGAAATTGTTGGTTGACTCAACAATGAAGTAGAGGCAATATCTGTTGTGTGCCTTGGCAACACAGAGACAGAAGCTATACCATCATGTTTTGCTAGCAAATTCTGCATAACTTCATGCAACTCAAGGCCTTGAGCAAGAAGTTTCTCATCCCTGCATCATATCAAAATGTAATAAGAATTCCTTAAAATTAATTGCTTGCACTGAAAGACAAAATCATAGAATTGTGAATTTACTCGGTTGTAGTAAGCATCTGTGTGAGCTTCTTTTGATTTGCACGACATCGGTCAACAAGATCAATTACAACATCATCCTTCAGAGCCTACGGCCACAATGATGAGTCAGAAACAGCTATGATGAACACAATTGATGGAAATCCATTGCTTTTGACCGACCTCTTTGTCACCAGGACTCATAGCCCGAAGCATATCGCTTAAGAGCTCCATCATATTCTGCATAGATTCCAATGTTGATCCACTACACAGACATAAATTTCAGAGGAAGAATCGAGAATGACAAGCCTATCAAATATCCAGGAATAACAAGTATTGGATTTATTCATTTGGAAAGGCTAATAGAAGCAGCACCAGCAGCTTCTACTGCCAAGACCACCATTAAGGAAGAAAGCCCAACCTCAGGATGTCTTTTTCTGCTGCCATCCCTTCATCCAATCTTCTTAATGAATTGCTTGGGTTTCCATACCCTTCATGGACACGTGCCATAACAGGATGAGCAATAGGAGGTGTAAATATAGGAACCGCGGGTGATGATCGTCTCGGAAATGCTACTCCAGAATGCTGTAAAAGAAAGATCCTAAAAAATTAAAATTGATAATGTTTAAGCCATGAAGATACTGCTGTCTTGATGTTCATGAACTTTTCATTTTCCACTTGCTGTATTATTATTACATCTCAAATCGCACTACATGAGGACTAGGAGCTAGGGCAGAATGGGGTTATCACTCTAGGCCAACCTAAAGAAACGTCAATCTCATGAGATCTAGAAGTGGAGAGCAGAAAAAGATAGTGCTGAAATATTTTACTTAAGGGACAAATTAATCCTTATTTTGATTTTAGCAAAATCAATGGTGAAAATACAGCTATACAATCAGCATACTTACTCTTAATTCATCGTATGCATAGTAATATTGAGGATACTTTCCTCCTTGCCCACCAAAAGCCTCCTGCCAAGTATCCAACAATGATAGAGTTTTGTCCCGTACATTCATATCTGTCTGCATCATAAATTCAAAGAAATAACACAACTGTTAGAACATTTCCCACATTCAACATAATATGCCCTGTTAAAATAAATAGCTTATTGGTCATTAGACACATTAATTCTACGATCTACAATAAAAGTTGGTAAATCCGGCAGAACTAACAATGATGCTCCCACCATTTTCAGGTTGACACGTGAAATGTAAGACTTTGACAGAGACTAGTATTACTGACGAGTTAGATGAACCAAATTACCTTTATATGAAACCCCCTCTCATTAATATTATGATTAGCTTATTACAAAATAACATTAGCTACAAACTGAAAGGTTATGGAGATATTCTGACTAAAGCAATATCCTTCACAGAATCTAACCTATCAAAGCAGCAAAAAGTATTAGAAAAAATAAACTTAAGGAGCTCACCTTCTTCTTTACAATTTTCACCATTTCCTCAAGTATATTCCTTTCCACAATTTGGAAATGGATATAATCACCGCAGTTATTCACCATGGCCTCCAAAAGCTGACAAAATGTGTCAAGATGTTAAAACAAGATCAACTGATTCTAGCGCTAGGCTAGGTGCTTCAAAAAATGAATCCTCGTTCTTTTACGGATAATATAAACAGCAAAACACCAACTATCCCATCATATGTCTCAAACATGTAGTCTCCCACTAGTGTACTTGTAATGGAATTCATTAATCAACTGAGGCACAAAAGAGAAAGCCATGGAAAGGTACTACCGTCAGAGCAAAGAATTGGACTCTAGGATTTTTGTGCTGTAGCCTTTTCTTTATAGCTTTTAAGACGTCTCTAGCCTGCCTGAGAAACGGAAGGATATACACATTAGCATATCAATTCGAACCAAAACTGAAAATCCATAATAAACCAGCAAAACAACGAATATCTCTTTCTCTTAGCACAGAAAATAGATCAGAGCACAGAATTTCATCTCCATGAGCTGACGAAGAAATGACTGCAAATTTGGCATCCCGAAAATAAACAATAGCATCACAAGCTCCACATACGCGCTCATGGACATATATGAGCATGGAATTCATATCCGTTAACGAGCGAATTTTGGATAACAACGAGCTGATAATCAACATGCAAAAACGCTGAAGCTCCTCGAGATAGGATAGGAAACGGCTCTCAAAGCAGAAAAACCACTAAGATTACCCAGGGTGAGTGTTGACGTAGTCACAGATATCGATGTTCACAGTCCAGTCAGGACTGATCAGAAGGTCGCTGGTCGCTTTCTCCACCCGGACCGTAGCCGAGGAAGACGAAGAGGACAACATCCTTTCTCGGGATCCACGGACAGCCACCTGCCCGGAAGAAGTCGAAGGATCCCCACCGGAGTTCGGTTCCCTTATCTCCTCGGTCGTCGAAACCCTAACACGAGAGAGTCAGACCGACGGCGAGCTCATGGAGGAAGGAAGGCGTTTGGACTCTCCACCTGAACTGCGGTCAGCCGGAGCTCCTTCATCCAAAACGAATCATCCTTACCCTTTCAGCGTGGTTTTTTAAAATCGGACCGGGCCCTAGCAAACCGGTTCGATCCATTTGAACCATATCTTTGGTCTGATAGCTGGACTTTACCCTCCTCAATGTCTCTTTCCAGCTCGGATCACATTAGACAGAGGAGATTTTTTGGATGGAGGAGGAAAAAGACAAAATAAGAATCGTCGTTTGTCGTATTATGCATTGGCAAATTGAAGGGAACAGAGCATTCTTAGGATGAAGAAAGCAACTTACATCTCGGGCTATGAAAATTTTGTATCAAATTATTCAAATAATTATTTTTAGATGGTAAATTTAAATAATTTATATTTTAAAAATAATTATTTATAATATAATTTATCGATTAATATAAAATTTATATTAATTTAAATAAAATATAAAATAATTATTAAAATATAATAATTTTTATTATAAAATTTATTCTCCACATTTTGGCTAACACAATTTTTTCTGATTGTATTGGCATGGTACAATCTCTCAAATGATTCAAAAATACTGATCAAAGTATAATTTTTTTACATTGCATCTGAACCATATTTTGGAGCGTGGCAAATTTTGCTATCTCTAACCACAACACATGCAAAAAAGAGTAAATTTTGAGACAAGACTGATTATGACTAACACGGGGTGACATCCATGAGCAACCTAATATTCGTTAGACCCAACATCGACGGGTAAGATTGCACTGCAATCCGATCGGTTGGAACCTCTTCGCTCGATATAAATCCGTTGCATACATGTTATCACAGTCGCATTCCGACACGAGGCAGTGGTTTGATCCAATCTTACCGTGTGCATCAAGGGGCAGGCATCAGATGGAGCTCATTCACGAGACACGTTCATTGATTCTGTGTAAGGAAATCAGTAAAAAGATCTCGAAAATATGCAAGTTTAAGGGTTCCGGGTCACCCCATGAATTCGGACTCTCGTAAGCCGTCCAGGATGAGAGTGACTTTCAGGGTAATATTTTGATAAAAAGGCAGTGGCCGCAAAGATCCAACTGCAACATGGGCACCCCCAACTGGACCAACTAGCCATGGAGTTTCTCCTCCAAACATGACACTTGACAGCCTTCACCCAGCTGAGAAAATGACATCATAATTGATACTGTGCTTTCCCTGAAGAACAGTTGATAATTTTTTCATTTTCGAAAAAGGAGGAGAGATTTCCAGCAGAGACATCCTCGTCCTTTCACATGCTCTGCTGGGAAGGAAGAGCTGAGGACAGGCGAGGCAAGCAATGACAGCCAAGGGTCACGGGCTTCATTACATTTCCTCCCTGAATTCCTGGAGTCAATGTATAGATATAAAATACAAGCAAATGCTTAGAAAAATGAAGAGATAAAGGGATGCAAAGAGTCTTATTGATAAAAATTAAAAGCAATGGTTGAATCTGATGCATCAACAATAAGCAGATTTTCTGTGTCAATCACTCAGGAGGAAAGAAACTACGTATTAGTTATCATTGGTCAAGGTGGGGACTGCACAATCAAATCGTTTGTGAACCTGTGCGTGTAGCATCTTTGACTAAATCTTAGCTTGTGAAGTTGCATGTTGATCTACGCGATATACTCCCTGATTGTCTGATAATGAGTATGGAATATCAAACCTGCCAACAGTTGGGGAATAATCAATTGATCTCTATCACTAGATCAACGTAAAAAGATGAACACACTTAAATTTAGGCTAGATCGAGTTGATAGATTGGATTTGTAATTCTGTATAAGCCTTCAGTGGCTTAAGGGCGGTTTCAGGAGCACAGCAGCAAATTCCTAAGCTATTGGTCAGCAGATATTGCACGATCGTGTGTTAAGGGACATTGTCCTCACAACTTTAACGAATTCACCAAGATCGATTCAGTCTTTATGAACGTAACTTCTATATATCCAACCAACTCTTGATGATTAAACTCGATTCATGACCATCTTTGTGGCACCCAGAGTGTTTTCCCATTAGCAGGATTGCTCCTCCAACCTCAGTTCCTTGCATGTATAGCCAAGCTGGACCATGTAATTAGTCGCATTCAGGTTAACCTGGATACACCCATGTATATGCTTCTCAGGCTGTGACCAATTCGGATAGTCCCTCTACGATATCAGCTAAATTAGTTGATAGCTACACCAGTCATAAGTAACACATAATACTACAAAATTTCCGACATATGCTTCAGTGTATGTTTATGATCTTCTAATCTCATTTTTTGTCTAATAATTAATCACTTGTGAGAATCCTCAAGCTTTTGGAAATCAGTTTCAAGTAAACCTACAGCATAAAACCACATCAATTTGAAAATCCTTTGCTGTCCCTCACATCTAACCCAAGAGCAAGCCCAAGACATGACAAGATGTGTATGTATAGTATAAATTGTCTATTTGTTACATAGGCCAATCTCTAATTCTGTCTTGCACTATCATTTATGCTTTCTGTAAAATTCTTATTTCAGTTCACAGGGTCAGTAGCTCTTCCACATCGAGCTTGTTTTCATGGTTTCTGCCATCTCTTTTCCTGGTTAAGGATTGCTGTCACGAAAGTCAACGGAGTTTGTTAAACAGTTCCTTTCTTAATTGCCCCAGTCGTACTTCTGTGACGTATCGCTCATCTTAGTTACTGTGATCTATGGCTGTATTGACAGATAATGGATTATCTTATTTCAACCTGAAAGAAGAAGATCTGTGTAGTTCGGAAGAAGATTTTCTTATTCGGGTTTTCTTGGTTTTGGCTTATATGGTGTTAAATTTGTGTTTATGATGCTCTATGGAGCTTGAAGTAGTCAGGTGAGAAGTTGCTTTTAATACTTCGAGCCGATGTAGTTCTCATCTCCTAGCAGTTCATAAAGATCAAAACTTGCAGCTATGATGGTAAGTAGGAGTTTGAAGTAGTCAGAAAAAATTGCCATTCCCTCGTCAGATGGTTTTCGTACATCAAGCTGAGGAAAATCCACGGATTGCAGGTAAATGCTTATCAGAATGAAACCAAGGATAACTTTCATTGTTCAACCTCAAGCTGGAGTCGGTGGGACTGTTTTCGGTATGTTCTAAGGTGAATCAACATGGAAATCATGCAAGGAGGGGATGAATAGCTTGCCTTGGAATCTTCAGGGCAATCTTCATGGATAGCTTTCCACTCTTTCTGCTATGGCCTCTCAAACTCCTGGTTGTTTCTGGAGAGCTTCAGGCTTGGGAACAGGTATGTGAACATAGCGAATTTTGCTCTCATTCAGGTCCAGGCCGCTGCAGAGTTCCTTGTATTATTTCCAGTATCTTCCTCAGTGTTCTTGGTCTATGCAATGGTGGTTTCTGGAGGATCCAAATGAGGGACAGTTTCAGCTTGCCGCCAGATAACTTGAGTTGTGGTAAACTGCAGATCTCAGACTGCAAAATGGCTCCTATGTTGCTGGCGTGCTGGTGTGTTCTGGCTCAGGAAGTTCATAATGGTAGTTCCCACGATATCATCAAAGATAAGCTCTACATAAAGCAATTAGTCAAGCACTCCAAAGACGTCATATAGTTGTCCTCATCCTTCAGCGATTGAGGTGATCCGTATTTCTTCCAAGCAAAAGCTACAATGATGATTGTAGGACATGATCAATGGAACCTAAAGAATGGTGCTTTCCACATGCAGTTTGTTTGCAGTTTTTACATCTTTCCACTTTGTTCCTGTATCAGTGATCTTTCACGGAATCTTGTCCACAAACACAAAATTCTGAATGTGAAGTTATGTCCGAGTTGCGAAATCACTCTATCTGCATAGCATCTAATGTGAACCAATGCCGCATTGTGCTCTTACATAACTGGTGGCCTATAGGTTCGTAGTCTAAAAGAACATCTAAAGTAGTGAGCTTCAACAGGAAGCAACTGTTGTCTCGGAAACTATAGCTTCAGAGCAACAGGTTAACATTTAAGCAAAAGGATCTCGAAAAGACAGTGAAAGCATCTGCAGTATGCATATCCTCTAGCTAGCTCCATTCCAGTTTTATTTCGCAAGCATATCTATGTGCATTGGTCTTATGTTACTTGAATCTCCGATCTGCGGATGGTTAGTTATAGAATCTCTTGCATTCTGCATTAGATTCAAATATCTAATGGAGTTTGCTGTGTTTAGGATTTCTCGTTGTCCTTGGCACTGATCGGGGATGGACAAGAAACCATAAGACTAACTGAAGAGACACGAAAATACACATATTTTTGGCTCAGATTTCCGGGCTAATAGCTGGTTCTCCATTAGGAGCTGGTTTTGGGAAAGAGACCGAATAGCCTGGTTGTATGCACACCCTTTGCGGGCAAAGCTGCCAAAGAACCTGCAGGACCGCCTGGACCGAAACTGAGAAGAGCAAAAGAGCCGGTTTACACTTCATTCATTTAAAAATGGATCAAAGATTGAACCTCATCCTACACTCCAACCTTTACCTGTACTGTGGTTTCTCCCCACGTACCGAACTGCGCGCCCTACTCGCTCTTTCGGAATATATTTGTCATAGTTGAAGAACCCTCGCAGTTTCCATGATCTTGCAGTGGTACCCAATGGGCGAATCGACCCAATTTGGCATATAATTTCATCAAAAAGTTGCAAATTGCAGTTTGGAGAAAGGGGCAACAATAATTTGCTCAGAACAAAGTTGGGAATAGCTTTGCAAATATAAACTCCAACAAGATAAGGCGTTGATTTGTCTGTTCTTTTCATTTTGGTTGCATCACATCTGTTAGTCATCTCTAATCGTAAAACTCGAACCGAGCTATTGCTCGTGCATAAGATGTACTGGACCACACCGATCGAATGCGGTTAGCTTAACCCATCTTATTTTCATTCTCTTGAACTGGCCAGTGACATACGAATTAGCCGTCGGCTTCCACTCTGTATTTTGTTGAAAAGAACAGGTCCAAAAGAAGTGTTCTTGGGACCGAAAGGGAGCTTTTTCGGAAGGAGGGAAGAAGGTGGACTCTTGGGGACCGATGCAATTTGTACTTAACCAATCCAATTTGCGCCTCCGACAGAAAAGAAACTAATCCGATCATAAGCGAATGGCTACAGCTCATAGTGTGCATGCACACACTAAATGCCCACCACGAGCTATTTGTCTTCTAAATCTAGGAGTTGGACTGCTAATACAGGTTGATTGAGTCGATCTGTGATATGGTAGTTTTGTTCCTCTGATTGGAGGGAACCCATTACTCAGACAACTTGACTGTTTAGTGGGGCTCACTCGAGCCGAACCTAAAATAGTTGGAATCATATGCACCTCAGGTCAAGTCGAGACCTCAAGGAGAGTAGCAAGTTCCTTTGCCTCACCGGGAGAGCTCGATCTGAAATCAAACTGGGAGATCGAGGGAAGTGATTCCTGTGAATATATTACACCCACCACAAAGCGGTCGGATTGGAGTGCGTCACATGAGGGATGGATTGGTGCGAGTTTCAGTCACCTTAGAAAACCGATAAGGATTTGCTTAAAGAATGCATGAGGATCGAACTCACCGGGGGGGGGGGGCACAGAATCAGTGTTGCTCGTCCGTACCAAGATATCGATTTTTCCGTACAAAGTGAAACCACATTCATATAAAGAGCTGAGCTGAGCTGTCCCTTCCCTTCCATCCCGAGTAATGCTTACTTGAATCACTCAAGACAGTTATGGAGACCACCCCCACCCTTACCATCATCCCTTCCCTCATAGGGATGGATGGATCCGATTCTTGTGGCCCGTGTCCGAATGTTGTTTACAGGATTTCGTCCCGAGAATGCATGCTAATCCGTACACGACATGAGCTGAGCTCACTGAACCAAGCATGAATAGATTTAGGGGGCAAAATGGTACGGTAAAAATGGTAAATTATTGTCTGTTCAAAACAAATTCGGTAAATTAAAATAAATAATTCCTTATGAATGATTAAAATAAAGAGTTTATCGTCCTCCTCCCCCCTTACTCCTAAGTTTATGACCCCCACCACTTTCATCCAAAAAAGAAAATAAAATAACAAATTTATGCATCAAAATCTCATGATTATGATAATTTTATTTCTTAATAAATCTATTAAATTCGAGGCAAAATTCATCCGATTTTATTAAGATTTTTAATACCGTGCAGTAAAGTAATATACAATGTATGTGTGTATATATAGATATATACATATAGGGGAATACCTCCACCTCCGCCAACCCAAAAGAAAGAGAGAAGACAAACTGAATAATTTAAACACCAAATTGGAAGCTATTCGAGATCTTGTCGAACCAAGACTATCATGGAGCTTTCCACATCTCCCAAAGGCCGCATAGCCTTCCTCGGTGCATCTCAGGGGCCATTACTCCATAGTTTTTTTTTTTGTATAAATCGCCGGTATCCAGTTGGATTTTGTCCAGCTGATTAATCCGGATCACTCCGGATCGGCCCATTTAAGGGGTTAAGAGCTCTCTGCCACAGGTGAGACTCGAACTCGAGTCCTCCCATTGGGATAATGAGTGCCGAACCACTCGAGCATACCCACGGTGGGTCATTACTCCATAGTTTCTCCCCGACTTTTGTTTAATATATATACCCTATTCATGTTTCACTTCATTTCGTACACTCGTGACTCACAAATATTCCAGGCTCGAGGTAGTGGCGCCGACCGATCGATCAAGGACTAAGTCGTCGAAATGATATCGAAGTTTTTTAGCACTCACACACACGCGCGAGATCATAAATTCCGACTTCCAGTGAAAAACTTCTACCGCAACTCAGTAGTTCCATTATAAACCAGTCCGAGGACGGTGGGATATACACACCATCGGATCGACCAAGATAACAGCTAGCTCGAACTTTCTGCTTTACCCTGTTCCTCATTCTCGCCCACAGCCAACTCCAACCTCGACTCTACCAGCCGTCGAATCCAGCGAGCAGGTCGACCAAAATGACAGCTAGAACTCGTACATTGCGGTCCACCCCGTTCCTCAAATTCTCCCCCTCCTCCTCAAATTCTCCACCTTTTCTTGTACTTCCCCCTTATTTTTCTATCCTCCCAAGGGTGAAAAAGAATAAAGAATTCAAGGTAAACCACAATGACATTACTAATTATATTTTCCCTCCCCTTTTCCATCTTGTCAATCTACTATGAACATTGATTCAAGGGGACAAATTTTAAAATAAGAGTACTACGACAAATTAAAGAGTGATGAAATAAGACAACATACCTAAAAAAATTAATAAAAATAAGTAAATTTTGATAAATTTTTAAGGATTTTCTTGAGTTTAAAGGGTGATGGGCGATCGCCCTAAATCTACCTATATATGTGTGTGTGTGTATATATATATGTATATGAAAACATAAACGAACAAAGATGAAGAGAAATTGACGGAATGGGGATGGCCCATGGCCCCGGGCTTGCCGTCGAGCTGCGTAGGCGACCGCTCGCACTGCCCAGTGCCCATGCCCGTGGAGCTGTGTTTTCAATCGGAAAACTTTGCCACTTGCTCACATATAATATTGGTTCTCTCTTGGATCCTTTCATATTAATGACACTGTTTGGTTCTTCTCCTACGTTGGATTCTTAACATTGCGCTAACCAATTTGTTCTAGGGATTTTAAATTTCTAAAAATCTCCTCCTGGGAAATGCTCTTCTTCTTAAAAAATTAGGGCATAAAATGTGGGTAGAAATGAGTCTAGGGAAGTCGTACCAATACCGATCGGATTCATATGATATCCTGTTTTCAGGTTGGTGACCTATTTTAGGGTTTGTTGCTATGGTTTCATGCTTTGTGACCATTCCCAATGAGTGATCCGATTATCATACTCTGTAATCTACCGTGTCCATTTGTGGATTTCTCAAGCTTCGTGCTGTGGACGTCAATCTCTGCACCACATGGGTCGCACACCACGAGCACATCCTGTGCCCGTTCTTGTCCTCCTACTTCTCGAACGTCTTGGTGCCGACAACCAGATTCTGAAATCAATTCGAATATGGGGGTAAGAGGAATGACACTATTTAAAATTCATCATGTGACCGTGCGTATCTTTTTCTAAATAAAAAAATGACTCATTCCGAGGAATAATATATCTGTATGATCAAATAACGTGGCCACGATGGATGAGATATTATATCGATCACACCCACTCACTACGGCTTTGTTGCAATATGAAGATTTTATTATACGAAACCCTAACTTTAATCTCTCAAAAATATACTAATTGCAAATTAATATTGATTGTGATGGCCACATTACATATGATAATAAATTAAATCAATTCACTTGGTTGGATGCTACAATAACGTTTATTAAGTCATTGTCATGCATACTGATTTTAGGTCAATTAAAGTGACGCCAATTTGTTCAGTTATATAAAATCTTCAATTTCTCCATAAAAATTAATTTGAAATTAAACTAGTAATTTTTTTATTAAACTTTTAAGTGAGTGATCTAATAATCGAATTTTAGATTAGGAGGATTGACGGAATATTTTCAAAAATTTCAACCTAACTACAAACTGGTCTCAAAATTCGATTCGATTAATCTAATAATTATTAAAAGAGGGTTGCACACTCATTGATTAGAGTCCTCAAAATCCACCCGAGAAAACAATATAAAAAATTTTATTAACCGTTTGACTTTTCAACCAACTGGGATAAAAAAAAAAGCCTGAATTTTATAGGGGTTCTTGTCAGTTTTTCTTGGACGATAATAATCACATCTTCAATTGTGTTTTACCATCACATTTAACTTATGAGTATGAGCTCTTGATATGAATTGATTGAGATAGTTTGATATTATTTCTCCTTAAATATGATCTTAGATTAAATCTTATGCATGTAAATAATTTATATTATAAAAATTTTATTTCAAGTGAACCGACTCAACTCGAATTAAATTAATCAGTGTCCAATAACTTCTTGATATCGATTAATTTATTAGAAAAAACAGATGAGCAGATAATTAACATGGGATTCATATGCAATTACACAGTTTTATATTTAATCTATCCGTCTTTTTTAATGAATGAAGGTTTGACAGTTTAATTAACTTATGACTGGCTTCCCTAGCAATTCCATCACAATAATCTAAAGATCATTCACCCCCCAAGACCTTGGAAGGAAAATTGAACATCATAAGCTTGGTTGACTAGTTAACTGAAGTAATTCAGTATTTTTTATTTTTTAAAATATTAAGTTTTTAAGTTTAAATTTATGAATTGAGAAAATTTATAATTCAAAAAATTTTATGAATTTAAATAAGGAATCATCCTCAATAGACTTTTCTTATGATTGAAACAATCTCAATAATTTAGACCAGATGGTAAAATTTTCTTGTTTAATTTTCAAATTTCCCGGCTCATAGACTTTTCTTATGATTGAAACATCCTCAATAATTTATTATGCGTATTATGGAGATTGACCATTTTCCCAGAGGGAATGACATGGATCGTGAAATTTGAACAGTTCCCGAGTTACAGGACTCGTATACCCTTTACAATTCCGTTCTATCTTGTCCTTTGGATCACGTAACAGTCTCCCTTGTGTTTCTGAAAGAAGATTGATTTCGAAGAATCTTACAGAATTGGGAAGTAAATGGAAGACAGACGAAACTTACATTCCTTACAGTTTTTCAGTTCCAAGTGGCCAAAAAATCAAACAATTTTAGTACAAATGGCTGAGAGAGGTGAGTAAAAGGAGCGTTCAGAGGCCGACGCAATTCCTTGCGGTGGTGATGCCGCCGTCCACGACCAGGTTGTGGCCGCTGACGTACTTGGACTCGTCGCTGGCGAGGTAGAGGGCCGCCTCGGCGATGTCCCTCGGCCTGAGGGTCGGCCCCTTGAGGTTGGCAAGGCCTCGGACGAACTCCTCCATCTTCTCGACCTCCTCCTCTTTCGGGAGGCCGAAGCTCATCATGCACTCGTCCTCGTCTTCCTCCTCCGTCCTCCAGGCGTTCACCAGCATGGAGGTCGCCACCCCGAAGGGCGAGATGCAGTTGACCCGGATCCCGTACCGGCCCAGCTCGCAGGCGGTGTTCTTGGTGAGGCCCACGATGGCGTGCTTCGAGGCGGTGTAGGCGTGGGGGCCAAGGCCGCCCATCACTCCGGCGACGCTCGAGGTGGAGATGATGCATCCGCCGCCCCTCGGGATCATGGCACGGGCGGCGTGCTTGATCCCCAGGGCGACCCCCTTGACGTTGATCCGCATCACCCTGTCGAACTCGTCCGGGTCGAAGTTGAGGATGCTCTTGTTCTTGGACTGGTTCCCGAGGACGCCGGCATTGTTGAACAGCACGTCCAGGCGGCCGTAGCGGTACACCGTCGAGTTCACGAGGTTCTCGACGTCCTCCTCTGAGCTCACGTCGCAGTGGACGTAAGTGACCGAGGGGCCAAGGGAGCTGGCAAGAGCATCCCCCAGCGAGTCCTCTACGTCGGCTATCACCACCTTGGCCCCTTGCTTAGCGAATAACCGGACTGTGGCCTCTCCGATCCCCCGGGCTCCGCCCGTCACAATCGTGACCTTCCCCTCCAACCTACACATTAACATTCAGGTACGTAAACATCGACCAGTCGGAGAACATGTCGAGGATCGGCCGGCAAACCGGTTAAAGTCGTCGACAACACTGAGAGAAATTGGGGGGAATTCACCGCACCGAAGTACCTTTGTGGTATATCTATTATATAGAGTAATTTAAGGCCTCTAATTAAGAAAAATGCAATAAAGATACGATTACACATTAGGATACAATAATTACGGAAAAAATCAGATTACACGCATTTGATTGTGCAATTATGTGTAATCTCATCTATCCATAGTTACTGTAGTCCAGATCAATTACAGCACAATCATATTTCAGGTTTCCGCAATAGAGGACCTTATGTGATATTCGTCAGAGAGGAGGAAGTGAACCGGCGATAAACAGTACCTTCTGGCGGCGGCAGCGGGGGACTCCGGCCTTCCGGTGAAGTGGATTCCTTGGAGGGCCTTCTCCGGTAGGACTGGAACTGGCATCCTTATCGTGTATTCGTGTGCCTATCGTATTCGAACCGGCAGAAGGAATTCACAGAGAGGAAAGTGCGAGAAGGAGTAGGGGCGCGATCTGACAGTGGGAATATGAGGGCAATTTATAGCCTGAGGCCGAGGTGAGCAGGTAGCGGGCTGGGGTGTTTGACAGAGATTAGATGTCTATTTCATGGTAGCTTCCCAAAGTGCAACTTTTTGCCTACTTTTTCTCATTATCCTTTTGAGAAAGCAACCTTTTCGGTGTTTGTTAATTAATTGATTGTAACAACCATCATTAAATTAAGCTCATTTTTTTTAAATTCAACGTAGTTATTATGAAAATTTTAATTTAAAATTAAAAAATTTTATATTTAATTCTTATTAGTAAAATTCATTTCTACCTATCTATCTATCTATCTATCTATCGGTGTTAGTCATGCACGTGGATTTGATTTCCGACCGGAAAAGCTTTCGCGGGTTTCAATCTTTTTTGTTTTTTTTGCATCTTTTGGTCACCTCAGTCAATGCTATGCAACGTAGGTTCTGAATTCAAATGTTGACTGACATTATAAAGGACCCACTATGCACTTCCTTGTCCCTCAAGAACTCCTCCCGTGTTTCCATTGGTTTTGACTTTTGACCGGACCAAACACCGCGGAGGAATTCTTGCGAGAATGGTGGCGTGTTAGGTCTCTCTGCAGCCGACCCAATTCGACCATTATCGAGACCGGTCAGATCGATCGAAGTTGTCCATGAACAAAGAATATTAGGGTCTTTCACGGTCGTGGCTCGTTCCCATCGAGAGTGTATGGAGCATGCAAGCGCACGGTTCCAACAAGTTGGAGTCAGCATTTTTCCTTTCCTTTCAGCTCGTCTCTTCCATCCTTCTGATTCATTATCCTCTTCTCCATAGAAATAACCGTGAATTGATTGGTTCTGGGGGCGATAAAAAGATCTCGAGTTTGGCAGCAAGAAATCTCTCGAACGGCAGGTGGATCCCAATTGGAAGATCTCCAGATCCAATTACAATCAAGCCAGTGTCTACCAGCACAATCCATCTTATTGGGACCATCAAATCAGTTTAGTTGACCAAATGGGATTCCCCCTCAAAGGTGAAACACGTCCCTCGAGTCTATTATTCGCACACGTAGTCCGATGACTGTCCACATATTTTCCGACCGATTAATAATATTTATTCCCCCCGCTCGTGCGGCTTGCGGGGAGGGTTCACTCATCGGCCGTCGTGGAGACTTGGACCGGACGTCAAAGAGTCTCATGGCTCACCACAATTCACAACTCTCCAAATTCATATATAAAAATTATTAATAAGTCTTAAATTATATAATATATTATCTGGTAAATTAGTTAATTATTACGAAATCGGATACTATCAATTAACTAAGGTATTGTCATGTTGGATTACTTGTTAATTAATGGGTAGGGTGGTAATTCAACATTTTCAGATGTGAAAGATTAATGATGATAACTTGGGTATGGCCGAGAGCCCGAGACCGTGCGCGGGAGAGAGAGAGAGAGAGATGTGTCATCTTCGAGACAGGCTATGGGGGTGAGCTGGAAACACGAAGACGCCCTCGCAGATGGAAAGTAAGAGTCCCGATCAAGAAAAATGGACTCCGCCTTGGAGACCACCCTTCTCTTCCCGGAGTGATTCTGCTCATAGGCCAATCATCCCGTCACTCGTTACCAGATGTCTAGTGCTTAGAAGGAAGAAAATTTGATGAAGTGATGTCATTTTTAATGGAACATTTTGATATGGATATTTTGGATGTGTATGCACTTGGGTCGGGGAAAGGAATCTGTTCGTCTTGACCGAGTCGGTGTGGATATGTGCGCGCAGAGTTCAGGGGGACATCGGGGCAGACCCGAGGATGGGTTCGACTCGGTGCCGGAGAAGGCTGTCTCGGTGGCTCGAGGCTGAGCATCGAATAGGATGGGCTCCCACGGCCCGGTACGTGGCTCAAGGCCCCTGCAAGGGCTTGGACTTGTGAGGCGCTGTCGGCTCAGTGATTGGGCCTGTGATTTGATGGGCCCCCTCGATCCGATATTTTCGAAGATAGTTGCCTTCGGATTCGGGACTCCGTGAATCAATGAATCCGGCACCAATTCGAGAGATGTAATCTAGATTTTGGAGATTACTGAGGAGGCCTAGGATTCTCCACTGCCTCATGAATCACTCACTCATAAGATTGTACACACACGCACGTTATCAGCTCGACATGAACTTCGAGGATTGAGTCATCTTGTCCTTTCCGCTCCCAGTTTAAGCCGAATTCCGAATTTCTCACGCCTGATTTGCTCCTGAGAAAGCGGGTAAAAGGGTAAATTCATCGGGAAACGCCCCCACTTGCGATTTTTTAATATAGAACAACAATAAAGAAAAGTAAAACAAGATTAGAAAGAAAAATTTACCGTACTAATATGTGGTGTTCACGATTAACAAAAGTAACTGTGTAATTATATATATATGGTAATTTAATATTATAATAAATAATACAATTAACACTCTCAACCATCTTACTATTATTTTTTTCTCCCTTAAAGTTTTTCTCCTACCATGATGACGTCATTATTTGGACAAGAAATTCCGTGGCATCTGCTTTCTCGAAATAATGAGGACATCTCAACACCATTGTCCCGTTGATCCAGTCGGAGTATACGAGGGGCTGCGTGCGAGCCACTCGCGAGAAGTGAGGCCACCTGCTGTTCCGGTCACCGGCCGCACCCTGGCGGCGCCTTCGGCCTTACCCCACATATATCAATCGAAGATCTCGGCCGGTTCCCATTTCCTCCGCAGCCAGCCAGCAAACCTCCCATCTCACCATGCTTTCTGCCTTCGCCCCTCGTTCTCCTTACTATTTACCGCTCTGCCACTACCTCCTCCCCCCCGGCTTCCCCCTCGTCGGCGCAAACCACACCTCCGCTCGTTTCTGCTCCCGCTGATCCGGCCGCCGCGGTCTTTACCGACCTGAAATTTATCGCACATTTTGCTGTTTAGTAGTCTGGTCGTTTATTAGTTATTAATTTCGATAATCGAGGGAAATATCGGTTGTATTCGATGATGGAGAGGAAGACGAGCTTCCTGAGGAATATTTTGGTGCGGGCCCTCGTCTGCGGCGTCGCCGTCCTGGTCGTCCGATTCGCCTACGTAGTCACTGTCGCCGGCGGATCCTGCGACATCGGAGATTTCTGCTTCTTCTCCCTGCCTGAGAACCTCAACCTCGTGATCGCCGCCTCCGCAACCGAGGCCGCTGCGTCTTACCCCGCCGCCCGCGATGTCCGCCGCGGAAAGGACTGGATCCGAGCCGTCAACTTCTACTCGTCCATCTTCCAGGATCTGATTGCCGAGGAATTCCTCTCGCCGAGCTCGAAGTCGCTCTGCATCGAATCTGTCAGTGGAGCCGACGTCCATGTACTCAAGCAAATCGGTGTCAAGGACTCAGTTGGAGTTTCTGGGAAATCATCGAGCTCTCTCGCTAAATACCATGACGGAGTGTTCGATTTTGTCTTCTCCGGTGGAGGCTGCTTTGACCGGTCCCCTCGCCCAGCCAATTTGGCCTTGGAGATCCAACGGACTCTGAAACCGAAAGGTTTCATTGTCGTTCATGTTAGAGCAAATGACACTTACAGCTTCAATTCATTCCTTCAGTTGTTTGATGACTGTAGGTTGCTGAGAATGCTCGATATCGATGGGATTGATCCCTCGATGCCGCGAACTCGGGAGATAATCCTGAAGAAGGAGAGCGACTTCGATGTTCGGAGCCATCTTGGAAGCAAACCTAGCGGCAAATCCGGGGGTAAGTGTGAAGTTCCACCTTACAAGCAGAGGATAGTAGCTGAGGCAGAGCCACTGATACTGGAAGAACCGTTGAAGCCGTGGCTCACCCTGAAGAGGAACTTGGCGAACATCAAGTACCTGCCGTCAATTGTTGATATTAGCTTCAAGAGCAAGTATGTGTACGTTGATGTCGGGGCTCGGAGCTATGGATCGAGCATTGGAAGCTGGTTCAGGAAGCAGTATCCTAAGCAGAACAAGACATTTGAGATCTACGCCATTGAAGCAGACAGTCACTTCCACAACGACTATAAGCTCAAGAAGGGTGTCACCTTACTGCCTTATGCTGCCTGGGTTCGGAATGAGTCTCTCTTCTTCGAGATAAACCGGGACACAGAGCAGAAGATCCAGGAAAAGGGGAGAGGGATGGGCCGTATCCAGCCAGGGCAGTCCTCGGCCAAACCCTCCAACGGTGACGTCGAGAAGATCAGAGGATTCGACTTTGCAGATTGGTTGAAGAGGACGGTGAGCAAGAAAGACTTTGTTGTGGTGAAGATGGACGTGGAAGGTACTGAATTCGATCTCATCCTGAGGCTGTTCGAGACCGGAGCTATATGTCTGATTGACGAGATATTTCTTGAGTGCCACTACAATCGATGGCAGAGGTGCTGCCCTGGGGTGAGGAGTTCAAAGTACGAGAAGACTTACGGGCAGTGCGTGGAGTTGTTCACTTCTCTGAGGCAGAGTGGAGTTCTGGTTCATCAGTGGTGGTGAGTAAGGAAGATAGATTACATTAGCCCACATGTAGATTTTTGTCTCCCTCCCTTAAGCTTTAACAGTGTCTTTCCTTTTTCCTCCCAAGGTCAATTCTTTGCCAATTTTTTCGAATTTCAGATTGGATTTTTTTCCCTGTAGTCTCTATAGGATATGACTGTTTTTGTTGCTGTAAGAATTTCCCAGCTTGGAATTAAAGGCATCATGGGAAGTTGATTGCTCTCACGTATGTCTCTTATTTTTTCTGGTCTGATTTTGTCATGTTATTCGTCATCCACCCTGAGCTCTTGAGTTCCTCATAATGTCATATTTTAGTTTTAGGTGACCATGTTCCCTCTTGTTTTTTGGTCTTTACATCCTGTATTCAGAATTAATATGCCAGCCAAATCGGCGTCTGAGGCGTAAAGCTCTCCCGATATGGGTGAGAGGAGAGCCACCGAACTGTATCAGCCAGTTCATGATGATTTTTTCTTCTGTACTTGCCATGTGACACATTTGGCATATTTAAGGAAATATGTTGTTCGGGTTACAGGCTGCAAACATTTTGATGAAATTCATGAACAGGAAGGGTTGACAAAAATAGCCATAATGATGAAGGAGAATTATGACACTGCTGTCCTTGTCTACTTAAATGAACTAGAGCGTGACAGGTCCCGACTTTGACGATCCAAATAAAGAATGTACAAGATCGGAACAGAATGATCATCAAATCAGAAAACCTTCCAATCTGAATGAAGTGTGATACAGCCGAAGGTAAGAGTGTCTCAGGACAAGGAGACAGCAGACCAGAGTACACTATCATACCAAAGACAGTGCGAGCGACAAGATTGGCTCCTCAACTGATCTTCTGTCGGTGGATGGGGATGCTTGGGATAGTATGCCTTAAAGTACACAAAGCAGAAACGGACAGCAGACCAGAATGCGTAGCGATGTAGGTACGGCGTCAATGCCTCAACTAATCTTCTGTCTGATGGAATGCTTTATATCAGATGCCGTCAAGTACACGCAAGGACATAGAGAGCAGGTGGGGAATCTAGGTTGCAGCTTTCACCAAAGAAGCTGTGCAGGATCAGTTGCCTGCCGGCATGTGAGAGAGCATCCTCTAATCTAAGTATTTTGCTCCATATTTACTCTGTTGTTGTTTTTATGTTAGTGCAGGAAATCATCTCTCTGCTGCAGCTGGTCTCAGCGAGCGAGTACATGGCCTCTCGGACGTTTCCTGTCTACGCATCTCACCGGAGACCATCCTGTATGCCAGTAGATTGTCGGATCTGTGGGTCTCAACCGTCTCCCACATGAAAGTCGGCACATCCCCGACTTCTCCTATTAAGGCCGATGCACTCCTTGAGGGAATCAAATGCATACTGTGAGGAAAACCCTTTTTCCTTTATTCTGTGAAGCAACTCCCTTGCATTTATCATCTGTCGGGTTCGATCCCATCATTCACCATTTGCCTGAAAGGGCACCTTACAGCTTCCGTGTACGTGTGGAGTGTGGTGGACGGGAGATTGTAAGTTACAACTGATGGCCTAACGGCGCAAGTTCCTGCCATTTCTCATCGTGCTCGAATATGTTCGCAGCTGTTGCCGGCTTCCTAGCAGCCTCTGCAAAGAAATATATGATCATGTCGTAAAGAGCCTCAGTGCCAGCATGAGGGACCGCGAGCACTCGATTGATGACAGTATCCAATTCTTCATATGGTTTTGCCGCACCATGCTTCTTCGCTGTCATGTGATATGTGCAGACACCGTGTTGGGACCTGTGCCGTCGAGAAGCCCCATTAAATAGTCCTAACCAGACCAGAGGGATCATCCTGAAGAGTTAAGGCGTTGCAAAGCAACTCTTCGGATGACTCTGGTGGGAGCTGGGAGATGGCGTGCTAGAAGTGAGCTTGGAGAGCAGGTTGATGGTCGGATTTCGGCCTTCGACTGGCTCTCTCATGTAGGATCTCGATAAGGGTCAAGGACAACAATGAGGGCAAATCAAGGAAAGACGAGCATGCTGAGACTTTGCCGCATGGGTCACAAGAGGCAAGTTTTGTTGGACCGGAAACGGTGGCAAGGTGTCAGCTCGACGCTACGGACAAGAGCTTTGAACTATAAATAAATCAAAATCAAGAAGCGAAACGCTACCGACTTCTGCAGGAAAGCAGTACGGAACATTTTACCATTAATATGCAAGCCTCTTTAATGATCTCAAACTCGGAGTAAATTACATTCATAATGGGCAACAAGATTCTCTCTCTCTCTCTCTCTCTCTCTGAAGCATAGCAACGAGATTTTGGGAAATGAACCACTTAGCAACGATAGTAGAGGATGGGGAGAGAGAACTAATCGCATTTCTCATGTCACAACTCGAAAGTGGCTTTCGGATCAATCTCTAAGGGGGCGATTCCCTGGGTGAGCCCTTTCAGATGCGTGGCTTCCATAACTATAACTGGGAACAACTTTCTCGGGTGGGATTGGCACCGGCAAGACTCTTGTCATCATTCGCACTAGAACCGATGGCTACTACAAGTATGGATCGAGTCATGCATGCGCCAGGACAGCCTTGCAAACAGACTGGTGCACTAGCTCGATCGTTACCGTGTGAAGATCGGAGAAATGAAAGCACAGGAAGAAATCTCCAAGAACTGATATCTGTACGTTGATGTGTGAATCCGAGTATTCAAGGAGCTGAAGCATAGGCCAGAATACAATGGAGCATATAACTTGCACCATCGACAAAGTCCTTTCATCTTCAGTTGTTCTTCCCCATTAAAACTTTCGTTGATAAGTCCTGCCAAATCAATGAGGCATTTCAGAGTTACACAATTACTTGCAGCCAATGGGAGAGAAAAACAACAAAGTGTAAATAGAGATTCTCGTGGCTTACTCCACGGGCAGTTCAGCAGAGAAGTGAGCCAGCAGGGTAGTGGAGCTTCCTGCTTTGATGTTCATTTTGGGATATGAACACAGATTTGAACAATATATCACACCCATATTCTAGAAGATAAATGAACATCAGCTAGTGTTTTTGGCCTGCATGGCATGGGAAATTCTCAAGACCATATACCTTCAGGCCGTATCAAGAATTAATGAATGATTCAATCTCTCGCAGAGGAAAGATACACATCAATTTCTGGAGTGAGAAATGTCAGTTCATGTCTTGGGCCACCACACCTTGTGGCAGCATCAACACTCTCACACGTGCATTCCATACCTATAGAAATACTCAAGGTGAACAGCAGAGCCTTGGGAGTTCTGTAAAATGGAGCACTGTAACTAAAGCTTGTGGAACCTGCATATAATTTCATATCCAAGTATAGGAACTGTGTTGGCTCCTCCCCTATCACCATTTTCAGCCACAACCTTCTCTCCCTTGATGTGCTGCTAAGTTTAACTTCAATGGGTATAGCAACCGGCAATCCACAAACGAAGTAGAGTGGGTTCTCCGAATTGTTACCGGGGACAGTCAGTTCAGCAGATACATATTCAAGTCTTCCTGAGAGCTCATATTTCTCAAGAGAGAAATGACCGAGTGCCTTCCTGAAGAGTGATGGATGGCACGGAGTGATACAGATTAACTTCTTCAGTTCCGTCACAAAAGATGAGGGTTTAGTAGAAGCCTCTTCTTGGAGATGCTCAGTTTGCAATAACACAGCAGATAGCTTTCTCATGGTGATTTCACAGCAGCAGATCTCAGGTTGTGATAACCTAAGTACAGATGAAACAAGTAGAAGCTCCAAGATGTGTAGCTCCTCTTCTTTGGACAGACCTGTGAACTGGTATCTTATGTCTCTAAGCCTCCTGTCTAATTTTCCCAGCAGAAGGTCCAAGTCCCCAACTCTGTAATTGCAGTAATTCACGATAGGCAGAAAATGAATATATATCTGGGAAAGCAGTTTCATGATCCGCAGATATTGGTCTGCAAAAGCTAAAGAAGGTGAAATTCCAGCTGGCTCAGAAGCAAGTAATGCCAGCTCCCATTTGCAAGTCCTACAAAGAAACAAAACGTAAAATCATTGAAATTTTATCGATATTTAGAAGCAGTTGTGTACAATAGCATGTAGGAAGAAGAGGCACAGATATGGAGGCAAAGAGAAAGTTGAAAAAAAGAATAAGTTATTAAAATGCATTTAAAAAAAACCTAAAAAGCTGTGTGAATACTTATTAAGTCAACATCTTGAAGGGGATGATATAACTCTTTTCTTCTGAATCAAGAACAAAAAGGTACTGGTTTCACAATTCAGTGAGTTTGAAGTTTGATTTATAAAACTTGAGAAACAACTTGATACGCATACACCATCTTTCTAACAGACATAACAATGGCATTTTCCTAATTTCTCTCCATACATGCATACAATTTTCAAAATGTAATGTCAGCTTAATCAGAATAACTTATTGGGATGGATAACCACAAAGAAGACGCAATTAGCAGTATCACTTAAGCATAATGGTTTGGAATGTTGATTCCCAACAACAAACTCATCAGTCGAGAATTGATGATATCAGTACCTTACAGTTCTCAGCCCTTCATTGACATGACCCAATTTTACTGAAGACCAGATGCTTTCAATCTTGGATAGTATATTGTTCATGGACTTAAGCAATCGACAATCAGTCTCTAGTTGGACCTTAGCATGTGAGAGTAGCAAGTTTCCAGAGTGCATTTTCTGCACATCAGTTTTTGAGACCTCATTTTTCTCACTGTCAGGAAAGATCTGGCTATTGAAATTAGCTGCACAAAGTATCTCCTTACAGTCAGTTACAGGATCAGTTGAGCCTCTACTGCAATGAGACAAATAAGCCAAAAGGGCATCTTGGTCTACTTCATCAGCTAGAGCACAAGAAATTTTCCCCAACATGGTAACAGCATAGGAGAATATTGGCGCTGGAATCTTGCACCTATTCTTCCCATGACATAGAGGAGCTGCTATAGCAAGCACGAGGAAAGCGGACACTCGGGCGTTATCAAAGCCAAGATTGCCATCAAAAGCAGGCTCTATCTGGACAATATGATTGACAGTAAAAGAGTATACAATTGATAATAATGAAGTGAGGAGTGACCAATGTCTAGAAACCCAAGTCACTAGAAGAAATAAATGGCTTCCAATGGATAATGAGGTAAAAATCGATTCACTTCATGAAAAATATGAATGTGTTCCATTTGTTTCTCAACCAGTGAGCTCCATTCAATTAGCTAAATAACATCTTCATGTGTGCGTGTGGTTGTGATATAAGCGTGATACTAAGCAAAGCTGCATCTACATTTCTGCTACATGGCCACAAAAGTATTCAATGCACCTAACAATGGACCAGGTATTCAAGTCCATGCTTTACCAAACTTATCCCAAATAAATGCTACATAACAGAGGCATATTCTGATTTTTTTTTTAAAGTCCAAAGCAAGCAAAATTTTTGATAATATCATAGAGGGGATGCATAACTACAGTTTATACTGGTATTTAGGTTGAATCTTCACAACTATATTGGCCAAGTATGAAGAAATTCTCCCACAAACATCTCAACAATCAAATGGTTCATTAGAAACTGACATGTTCATTCAAGTTTATTGAGGAAATAATGTATGTTTAGTCTTGCAATCAATTCTTTAGTAGACTTATAATGTCTATTCTGACAACCAATGACAAAAAATGAAAACACATGTAGACATAAAGGATTTGGTTTTCTTTTCTTTTGGGCAGACACAGAAAAAAGAATCTAGAGCCTGCTTACCTCTTGTAAAACCTTATTGATGAGAGACTCTGTAAAGCTCCCATGATGTCGTCCTAGGTGAAACAACACTGACAGAATCTCAACTTCATCCTGAAATTAATGATCTTATGTTCAGAAGGATACTCTAATCAATTAAAACTACTTTTATGCACAAAAGGCCAATTCACGTAACAAAGAATAGAAGCTTTCATCAGCAAAATAAATATCCACAAATCGGATTGCCCTGAACAGGTTACATTCAAGCAGCAAGATGCCTTCTAAAAAACTTGAGTGAAAACTATAAAATGATAACAAATACTCACAAGAAATCCCTTAAATAGGATAAGATTACTGCAATATCAGAGTCCAATCCTGAGGTATTCTTCAAACCAATAGAAAGGCTGAAAAGATGAGAAGTCTTAAAACACAAACCTGATGATACCTCTGCATACTTTCAATAAGGCCATAAACAGATAATCTGAAAAGGTCCATATTTTGCAGCTTCACTGACTTTAGCACTTTCCTCACAGCATCTCTAATCAATGAACTACTATCAGTTAGGGAGCTGATAAACTGCAAATGAAAATTTTCTTTTAGTCTTACAAAAGTATGCATATTCATGAAAACAGGTTTGATTTCAATTGAAACCACCACATGCAAGAGAACTGCAACAGCTGCAGAAATTATCTAGTAAAGGCACAAAGTGTAGTGATTAAGTCCGCCAAGATTAAGAATCTACACACTGTAGAATGCAATAGATGTGCATGAGGCAGACCATATCACTGTCCTATTGCAATTTGTAAACTTTTGCTATCAGCTCACCATGTGCATACGCGCGACTTTCAAAAAGAGATGACCACGATTTGCCATCTGCTGCATTGTTTCCAAGGCATGTAACCGAACAGCCATTGAATCATCATTCAACATATCTGTCAACAAGTTTATTACTTCACCCGCAAATTCAGAAGATAGGGCAGTAAGCCTCTGCATCGAGCAGCAGGCAGAATCTCGAACCTATTCACCCAAGTAGTAATTCAATTAATTACAAAAAAAATGTCACATATGCATCATAATGAATATATTATCATCAATTCAAGAAACAAATTGGAAAAAATTCAATAAAATAATAAAGGATTGTAAATGCATCCATCGAGGAACTAAAGGCCTCAGAATGATTGATAAAATACAACAGGTGAGAAAGACAATGCAATATATGTTGTCTTAGGACTGTTCAAATTAAGGAAACATTTAAGTGCAAGTTGGAGTCCAGAAAGATTACCTCATGATATTCATCCTCAAGCCCATGAACTAAGGCTCCAGCAGAAATTGATGCTAACTCTTCACTCTGTCCTCTGGACCCTTGACCAGGACATTTGTCTTCTTTCATGATATCTAAAACCTTCTTGGATAGAGTCTGTAATAGAACACCCACAGATACCATTTCTGTCTTCCCAAGGGCATCAAAAGCTGCAACCCTAACCTCCACACTCATATCTCTAACCATTGAAGAGAGCTGCATAATAGATGATCCTAATAATTGGTAAGTAGAATGGAGATTACTGGGTATTTTAACTCCAATAACAAGTGGGAAAGTTTTCCCACCTACACAGTGGTGAACATTTTTCAGTAAGAGGGTCAACAAACTATAAGCCATGGATTCAGAAGAGATCAAGAGAGTAAAAGTAATTTCCAGCTAAAAAGAAGGAAGAAATAGATCACACTCATTATCGTATGCAATACATTAATAGCATAAACATCTACAAGTATCCCCTATCAGAAGAATTCCAAGAAATACCAAATACCTGCATAAATACTACATCTGAACACTTCATTTTTTCTGTTCCATGAGCAGATGCTACCAGCATTTGTCCCCACTCACTCACCTGATTATTAAATGTAAATGAAAAATATAAGAGGGAAAAAAATCTAATAAGCACAAAAAGAGTCAAGTATGGTTAGCTGGCACGAGATATTATCACAATTCTTGATTTCCCAACTAAGGGTCACCCTCTCACTTAGACCAATTCACTACTTTTTTAATTATTCTGTATAGTCTGAGCTAATGGTCCATAGGAATAAAAAGAAGACAAACAACATATATTAGGATGAAATGGACAAAAAGGATAAGGAAAATATAAAAAGAGAACCATGAAGAGGAGCTGTCTCGAAGCAGCAATGAGTTTAATCCCAACTAAGGTGAAAGGAACCATCAGGAGAGTTATTTGCATCCCTATCTGTTTCCACAAAAATAAAAAAAGAAAAAAAAAGTGTTTCTCCCTTCTAGTAAGACATTCTACAGTGAAAATGCCAAATGTTAGTGAGCTTCACTTTCGTAGGACAGGATCCACCACACCAGCCCTTCTATATCCATGTATTGACATAGAAGGGAAAACAAGCCTAATGAGAATCAATGAATCAAAATTCCATTAAAATTGACAATTTTATTGCAGAATCTCCATCTACACTAAAAGAAACAGCAACTACAGAGTTTTTATCTACACTAATTTCAAACAGAAATGGAAAGGTTATTGAGAATCTTGTCGTTGCACGTGTATCTTTTTTCCAAAAATTCATTATGTTGCCATTGCCAATATCACAACTTATGACATTCAATTCCAATGGAAAGAGATGGGATGAATGATAAATCAACCCCTTCAGAAGCTCCAAATTTCAAAGAAATGACTTGCTTCCAAAAGGTGGTTTTTTTTTTTTTCCAAGCAAATCTCCAGCACCACTGCCTACAAAAGCAAGCTTTCAAATTTTTAATGTTTCTCATATCTGCCAGGTGACCATCCTAGCAAATGAAATTGATACAAATCAACCTCTATGCCCCATAGACGCTAGGTCTTCTGGATATCAGTCATAATTAATGTGAGGGATAACAAGAAGAGAAGAAAAAAAACAAAGAATTTGCATGAAGATTTCATCAGGTGGATTATTAAGCATCATCATCAAATTCCTTGCTAGGAAACAAGGCAGTCCCTACTTTCATATGTAATTTCCATACTGGAAAACTCCTTAAGAATAAGGAAATTTCATCTTTTGACGTGCTTCCAACGCGACAATTTCTCAAATAAGACACACCTCATTCCCAAGTTTACTGCAAATTGGATATTATCTTACCGTGAGAACAGCAGCAACTCTAACACAAGCTTCTGTGTCGCCCAATAGCTCAACAGCACGACGATAGCAACCTTTTATGAGGCTGTGATCCTCGATAGCACCAGTCTTGCATAAACTAATCAATCCATCCAAAGCAGCTTGCCTCACATAAGGATACGGATCCTTCGTGAACCCCAAGAAAATAGTGAACATAAGATAGGGCCTGATACGAAACCTTCCAGCATTTTTTAGAAGCCACAGCCGTGACGGGGGCAATGAATCGAAGCAGAGCGAAACAAAGAAGCTATCATCACAAATCTCTTCATCTTCCGAGATGGAGGCGAGGGTGTCGAGTGACTCTGTGGCGAGGCGAGGCGACTCAGTACTGAGCAAGAAGGTGCGGACCGACTGGGATATAACGACAGAGTGGTCAGGACTTCGCCGGGCAAGCTCAACGAGTAGATTCAGAATGTGATGGAGGAGCAGGGGTCACGGCTGAGCTGGAGGTGTCTGGTTAGGGTTTCGAGGATCGAGTCAATCAGGGAAGCGGGAGTGGAGTGGTTTGTGACAAGAGACCGGACTGAAGCGAGTGTGTGGCGCGTCAGAGGCTCCTCTGCAGTGTCTGTTAGAGGAGTCTGAGAAGGTTGGCCAGAGCTCGCCGCCGGTTGCTCCATGGAAGAGCTTTGAGAAAAGCTTGCGACAGGGCGGCACCATAGGAAGGACAGGAGGAGGAGGGAGACGGCGGGAAGGAACGGAAACTGGAAGAAATTTTGCCATTGACCCCGGCAATTTAAGCTATTTTCATTGTGGCCCTAGAGCTTAACTTGTCGGTCATATAGGTCACTCAAGAAGAAAGCTCGAATCAATTTAGCCCCTTGACTGGCCTTGATAGATAAACTCCAACTTGATAAGCCTAACGCCCACCACAACTCTTCACGGGTCACAGTCTAGTCGAGCCTGAATTGCTCAAACGAAGCCTGCCTGTGCTTGTGCTTCGATACGAATGGAAGGGCAATCATCTCTTGAATCGATTGTCAGTCAATACACCGAACTCCATCTCCGCGACAAGGGATCGGGCAAATCTTGAAACACGACATGAAGTCGAATCGAGGGTGATGGTTCGATCAGGCCTCCCATACTAAGTCACCTCCTTGGACAGGTGAAGACCGAAAACTAAAGAGTTCAAAAGGGAGAAGAATTACGTCAAATACTTCGAGAATCGGTGCGACGAATCATTTATAGGTAAGTTGAAAGGTCTGACCAGTCAAACTAAATTATAGACTTTGCTGACGGACATCGGTCATGGTGCATTGCATCCTTAGAAGAGTATCCAGATGTTAAAAGATAACTTTATTCTTTTAATTATGGTTTTTAAAATTGAACCGAACAAAAAATTATTATATGCATAGATTCATGTGTCAGACTAGAGTTTAATGAGTTCAACGATATATTTAATATATAATATTATAAAAAATAATTAATATAACTATTATATTAATTACAAGTTTAATATAAAATATAAATATAATATTAATAAAATAAAATAAGTTCAAGTTAATTTTTTATTTTTATTTTTAAATTTTAAGTAACCTAATTCAATTGAGTTAATCAGCCTAACTGAGAATTAATTAATTTAAAATTATTTATGAGAACTAGATAAGATGAAATTCAATTTTAAAAATTATATTTTTAACTTATTGATGTATAAGCTCTTGCTACGGACCCCAATGATCAGAGACCTTTTCCCCGAATGCTGGAATTGGTCGATGTTATTAGTACCACATTAAGGAAGAAAGATGAAAGGGGATTCGGCCCATTGGGCCTACTAGCAATTACGGACATATCCAAACCTGCCGCTGAGGCAATTTCTCGTGGGCTCTTTCAGATGTCCACGAAATTTCTTATAAATTGCCATGGGAAAAATACCAAAAAAGGGGGAAAAAAGAAATATCTTTTCCTATTTTCGGTACAAAAATACTTTAATCCTTTCCCTGTTGAAGACAATTTTAATATATTTTTACTTGGTAATAAATAAATTATTCATATTACTCCCCATCTTTAGAAGGGCAATTTGTGTGTAGTCCCTGGGCTTTGGAACATTTTATTTTATGGCAGTGATCTTCTATTTTTCTAAAAGAGACCCTTAACTAAGATCCGCTATGCAATATCATACCTGCCCGAGTTCGTGAAGTGAGGGTGCAGCAGTAACCCAACACGTAATTATTATACAGTTGAGGGATCTTCCGTTAAATTTCTGGGTCCGCGCAAGTTCCATATTTCATTCAGAAGCAGAGAGTGATCGAGAGACAGACCTGCAGAGCAGAAGCAGGAGCGGAAGCAGCTCGGAGAAGGAGAAGATGCCGTGCCTCAACACCTCCACCAACGTCAGTCTCGACGGCGTCGCCACCTCCGCCATCCTCTCCGAGGCCACCTCCTCCGTTGCCAAGATCATGGGCAAGCCCGAGGCGGTAGGCGCTCTCTCTCCCTCCCCCGCACTGACTTTTTCATTCAACCGTTGTCTATCTTTGCCAATCATGTGGAATCGGCAGATTCTGTGGTCTCGCTGTTGCTCGGACACGACTGTACACGCAACTGATGTTATGGAGCCTGATCCTTCATGTGACGAACGTGTGAACGCTGATCGCTAGTCCTAATCAAATGTTAGTGCTACTCCATTTTATGGTTTTCTTTTCACAGTTAATAAGATTTCTCTGATTGAAAAAAACACACAGAGCAAAATTTCTGCTAAAAATTGCTATCGTGCTTCCCCTTTTTGCAATCTTTTCCTTGTTTGCACCGATTTTACACTGTACTACGAGTAATGCTATACTTTCAAGTAAATTATTTGTTGGTTCTGATAGGATAGCAGCTTGCGTGATTCTCTTGGTGACCTTGATCAAATCCTATCGTAAAATATTCTTCCTTTAGCATCTATTGCTGCTGATTTGTTTAATGGATAATTTCTCAATGGGAGAATTGAGCTTGTTGCTGACTTGTCACTTGGCTTATTCTGAAGAATTTCCCATTCCGCATTTGAGGTTTTTCTTACGTATAGCCTGGCGTTTATGATCATTGTTTGGGATCTACGATGGTTTTGTGTTTACTCGCGCTCATGCATAAACCCTAAAAATGAATGGGCTGTTACATTACAGTGCGAAGACTCTTAACTTACCTTCGCTAAGTGTAGAGCTTTTTGATGTCTTCTATTTACTCGTTTACCTTGAAATGTTCCTGTTAAATTCAACATACCTCTGGAAAAGTCAACTGTTTGATGGTCTAAAGGAGCTTGGAGGTGGCCACCCTAGTCGAGGTTCATACTGAAGTTCTATGATAACAAGGCAAGCCAAATTTACACTTATCTTTTGTAGTGCAACCAACGTACCTGCTTTGTGGATAATTGATCTTGTTACTGTGTTGTTCTCGCTACCTGGTTCAGCTCAAGACCTCACTTGAACTTTTTACTTTCTTGCAGGCCGCCTTCTTCGGATGGAACGGTTCCACCTTCTAGGCTCTAGGCATGGTAGCGCTAGCTAATGAACACCCCGGGACTGGGGAACCTGCATTAAGACAGCTTGTTATTCTCTCTGTTGACTCGTCGGAAAAGTGCAGACATACACCATGCCCTTTCCCTCTACGATTGCTTGGCTCAACATTGTCGAATATTTAAGTGTTTTACTACTGCATTGAACCATGATTATGATTGAAGCGTTCTACAAATGAAGAATGAATGAAGATTATGATAGAGAGACTTTTTTGGCATTTTGTATTTAAATATGAATTATCAAAATATTAATTGAATTTATGGATATTAGATAAAAAATAGGAGAAAAATTGTACCTTGTCTTCTTTTTCTCTTTATTTTAGGCCGAACCCACACCGTTAAGTTGATACCCTCTCCCCCCCCCCCTCTCTCTCTCTCTCTCTCTCTAACGTTATATTTATTTGCCCTAATTATAATATTTCTCTCTCTATCTGAAGATGGCGTCTGCTTCGGCTCCGATTCTTCCGATCTCCTCCAGTCCCCAGGCGACCTCTACCACCTGTTCGGGCCAGTCCCAGCCCCCGATAACCACCCCGGCCTTCCGCTCATTCATCAACCACCTCTCTGACTCCCTCCGCCACGGCCTCTCCCAGCGCCGCCCCTGGTACGAGCTCGTCGACCGCTCCTCCTTCTCCAAGCCGGAGTCCTTCTCGGACGCAGCCCTACGCATCCGCAAGAACTACTCCTATTTCCGCGTCAATTACCTCTCCGTCGTCGCCCTCGTCCTCGCCTTCTCCCTCGTCACCCACCCCTTCTCCCTCCTCCTCCTCGCCGGCCTTCTTGCCTCGTGGCTCTTCCTCTACCTCTTCCGCCCGCCGGAATCCCCCCTCGTCCTCTTCGGCCGCACGTACTCCGACCGCGAGACCTTAGGCATCCTCATCGTCTTCAGCATCGTCGTTGTGTTCCTCACCAGCGTGGGATCTCTGCTCATCTCCGCCTTGTTGGCCGGTGTAGCCGTGGTCTGCATCCACGGAGCATTCAGGGCTCCCGAGGATCTGTTCCTGGACGAGCCAGAGCCCGCGGCCACTGGATTCCTCTCCTTCCTCGGCAATGCCGCCTCCAACGCTGCTGCAGTCGCTGGTCCCGCCGTGGCTGCTCGCATCTGAGGTTACAATCTCATGCGATCTTGCTGGTGGAAATGGATCTATTCAAATTCTAGGTCACCCAGACAGAAGCAACAAACATGGATTTTCAAAGTTTTGCTAATCGTTCTTTATATATAATAGGATTTGGACTTAATCAGCTTCTTCACACGTGTGGTATCGACGGATCGATTGCTGGCAATACATATTGTACACTTGACGTTCTATTTGAATGATAGATGTGATTCAACCTTCACCTCACTGTGCAGTCACTGCCATTTGTGCATATAAATTCCTTAGTTGGGGTTAGATTTTAACAAGCTGTGCTCCTCTTTGATCTTCAGATAGGTAGTGGAGTTTTCACTAAAGATCTTCCCCTTCTATGAATCTGTTAAATCGCGAACTGTCAAAGAGTGTTCCGGACCATGTGAAGCTGTGTCTTTTCCCCGTCTCTTTGCACTGTCTTGTTTTGGCAGTGGCTTCTCTTTGGCAATGGGGATCTGTGTATGTGAATGTCTAACGAAACCAGTCGCTGCATCCATCGAATCCGAGTCCTGCAGTTACATTGGAAACAAATTCTTGTGGGATTCAATTCAGTTGTTAGTTAGGATTTGATGTTTGCAGTGGAATAGGGCTACATGTCTTGAATATGAGTAGTAGGCCCAAAATGAAAGGGTTAACCCCCGACATGGTACAAACCCCAAAGCAAAGGCATGGATTCAACAAATGTCCGAAACCCGAGAGGCAGGTAAAGCCTACAGAAGATTCGAAATCAGTGTAGCTAGCTCAATACCCCCTTCTCATTTAACAATGTCCCGGGAACTTACGATATGGTGGATCTGATTAGCTTGAATTTTGGGAAGGCGTGGTATACTCTTGAGGCCCAATAGAACCGACCAAATTTGAGTTAGTTTGGGCTTCGTATTTGTATCACTGTTCATGAATCACTACCTACCACTTCGCAATTTATAAGTATTTTCTCTGCCGAGTTCAGGCCGAGTTCCATCCCCGCCCGACGGGTTGACTTGCAGTTCAAGGCATCCCTCTGCTTCTGCACTCGAGCGTCGAGAGTGGAGGACCGACGGACGGAGAGAGCTGCGGAGGACGAGGACCTGGTTTCCTCGATAGTAAGTATCGAAACACTGAAGAAGAAGGTGATGATCTGTCGTTGTGCCGAGAATGGACCCTAGTGGGGCTCGACGTGTGTGACAGCCGTCTCTACTTCTCGAGCATTTTCTTGGATCTACGGTTTGATTGTATATATAAAAGGCAACTAAATAAGAAAATTAAATAATTTCATAAAATTTAAATAATATTTTAAAATTTTCTCAGATTAAAGAGAAATAAAAATGGAAATATTAACATTATAATACACAGTCAATTTAATAATTATAAATTATAAATTTGGTTCTTTAAATATCCGCCTGCTATACACTGGTCCTAGAACCCTCCCTGGCTCTACGAGGGGGGAAAAGGGTAACTGTGACAGAGGACATGGAAAAATGGCAAGACAGAGAGGGGGACCGAGCGTTATGGATCGTTGACTGGTCTTCCCAGGGCACCAATGCCTCGAAGCCACAATGCTCTCTGGGTCAAAGTCTCCCATTCCAGCTCTCTTCCATCCTCCTCCTCCAAAGACAAAAAATATCTTCCCCATTCTCAACTGATTCCTCCACCCAAAAATTATAATATATATATGTATATAAAGGCAGCACCCAAAATTTGTTTTGATTCACTGTCTGGAGATATATGAACACCCAAAAATATGGGATGAATAGATTAAAATTCAAGTAATATATCATTAATTATTCATAAAAATCAATAAGAACTGGTAGAAAAAAATGAGATTTGTGATGAAAAACGTCGTGGCACACATTAGATGGAGGACGACATTCGAATCTAGTAAGTAAAATAAGTAAAAGATACGGAACCGTCTTTTTAAAGGGACGATGGAAACACCCCTTAAATTAACCCGGTTCGGTTCGATTTTACAGCTGGTCTCTCCCCAGTGGACCTTCCCTTTATCCCTCTCCATGTGGCCCTCTCGCTTTCAGAAATCATCACAGGATCACAGGCAGATGTTAGGCACCCATCATCATCTCCCAATCTCGTACGGGCGTTTAAGTTCCCTCCGGATGATGACCGTTCAGTGAAAGTAGATGCCCGTACCTAAATCCATTGGATAAAAAAGAAGGCTGGAGGTCGAGACTCCAAGCTCGACCGAGGCCACGCCCCCGCATGCCTCCTGGTAATTTAGTCTCAGTCTGCTGAGACACGAACCTACTAACCCCCCCACCCCCAGAAGAGGTCGATGGTCAGCATTTATCCGAAGTTCGCCCATGAACTTCGGCCGGGCTGGACTCGGTGTGGGGGGAGAGGGGAGTGGAGCACCTAAAAGGTGCAGCTTGCGCACTCTCTGCAAAGACAGCATCTGATAAGTTTCAGTCAGACACGACACGACACGGGAAGGGGGTCATCGGCATACCTTCGAGTCCTTGATGAGTATTATGCAGAAACGAGTGAGAGATATAGCACGAAGGAGCTCTAAAACTCAGGATGGATAGCGCCGAAAGCACGATCAGAAACAGCACGGCGGCGCTATCCCTCCTGAGCTTCACAGATCCTTCGGTACTCGGTAGCCACTTCCTCTGAGTTAAGCTTCTGCCAAGTATCAGACGTTGGGAGCTCTGCATCACTCAGTCTGTGTGCATAGATGCACCCACAATCTACAGAAGTATGTGGCAGATGATGTAACTGAGCGAGAGAGATGAGGAGGAGAGCCGTGTATATATAGGCAGGCGGAGAGATGGGGAAAGAGCCAGGCCTGACTAACATTTAGTATTTCCATACACCCCTTTTTAATCAAATTAACTTTCAATTCTAAAATTATTGAGAGAGAAAATCCATAATTCATGAGCAATTTTGCCGGAACCAGACCAGTCAAGATCATTGGATTTCTTAATTCCAGATGAAAAAAAAAAAAAAAGAGTGAAGATGTTGACCAGAGAGTTTTGGGGTGCAGTCACTTCATCCATCACTCTTCCCTCCCCCTCCCCAAAGTCATACGGAAATTATATATATATTATTCTTTAATATTTATGTATTGATTTCCCATACTGCCCTTTGCCGACTACGGTTTGTCTACGTATAATAATTAAATGAGCAATGTACGGATATTAATATAATAATAACAACACAGCAATCCTCGAATAGACCAAATTAGGGAGGCTCTGACACCATGAACCAGAAAATGAGGACAGCCCACCGCAATTCATTGCACATGTATACTTTTAATATGTTTTTTTTTCTTTTTCTCAACTCGTGCTTGAATTAAGAAAATGTTTTCCTTTCTATTTAGAAAATAAATATATGTTAAGAAATTATTTAAAAATCACTCACTCTTTAATGTAATAATTTATTGATAAATTGATAACTCGTAATAAATCGAATTGAGAATTTAAAATTTTTAATAATTGATGTTTGAGATTTAATTATCAGATTTTAAACTGTCTAATATGTTCGATAGATTAATCAGTTATTATAATATACGGATATTAAATATATGCAGTATTCAACAACCATGCGGGACCCACCCAGTGGACTGTAGTTGGAATCTCATTGGGAGCGCCATTCCCGAGACCTTGATCTCTCGATGTAGTTCGCTTGGGAAACGGAAGAGAAGATTAACACAGGAGAAGATTTGCAGGATGTAACAGTGGATGTCTAGCAAAATCGGTGGCAGACGTGCCATTCTCGGCACGATGCAGGCCCACTACTTAAACGATCACATGTGGGTTTTACACACTTTGGTGTACTATGATGTATATATTTATTTATTTATTTAAAGGCTCCTTAACACTAGTGAGCTTAATTCGCACATTTAAACCTAAACCCATAATCACAACTTAATAATATATATATACACACATTATCATAACACACTACATTTAGATATTACATATATACCAAGCATTTGAGGGGTTCAATATATTAGTAAACTGACAACAAGCGATCAATCAGATTAGTATCCCCGAAATTAGCCGATTATTACCGTTTTAAATATTATATATATATATATTGTATGTATGCCAATAATGCAACATGAAATCATGACAACTCCCCCCATCTTTCCCCACCCCCACACCGTGTCTGCATCGCCCAATATCGGAGATCCCATTCGATCCAAAAGGATTGCGATCCATTTTATTTCTTTTCCATTCATACGATTTAAAAACCCGAACCTCGCTTGAAAATAAAAAGATGTATCACATCATATGAATCAATATGGTGATTTCGCATTTATGGTAACTATTTCATTGGTGCGCTACTTCGTGGCCCCTCTTTATTCCATTCCCTTATTAGGGTTAGTGATTTCATAAATTGTGAATTTTACCCTCCTGGAAAAGCTTGCCTTTTTCTTCTTTTTCCCTTCTGGGTTTTATCATTGATCTTATTTTCCTCTCACCTTTTTCCCATTAATCTTCCAATTAATGATTAGGGTTCGTACAATTATGGTATGGAAACGTGAGCTAGCTTAAGGTGGGGAAGACCACATCAAGGAATCTTGTCCCCACTTTTTTTTAATTAAAAAAAATTTAATCTGTACCGAAGTATCGTAAGCAACCGATATTCTTCCATAAACAAATAAATAAATAAATTCACCCAATTTCCCTCTTTCATATATAATAAACAACTCATGATCTCTCCACTCGTGAAGTATTTTATAATTTTCCCTTTTTATTACTGTGTACATATAATTTATTTTAAAAACTTTAATAAAGCAGTAAGCACGCTTTTTTTGCGAATTACTGTAAATTTCCGACAAATAATCGCGCGATGGAAAAACCGAAGATACGGCCTCACGAATTACTTACTCATCGAAATCGAGCGTACGGTTCAGAATCGAATACCTCGAACCTATTATAATATCGAGCTTCTTGGAATTTTGGGATTAATTGCAAAATGGGAGAGACCGTGGAGTCAAAAGCAAATTTGTGGCCACGCCTGTTTTAGGTAGAGGGTGACGCATCTCTCCGTGCAAAGTCTTCGCGAGGGAAGACAGGAATCGAGCAATTCCGAGACACCTAACACAACACTCACCAAAATGCAATTTATGTGTACGTAATTTGGTTGTGTCAAATCGCAGTGCGATTTGGAAATTCGCGGACCTTGCCGACAGAGTCCTGTGGGGATCTCTCTTCTTTTTTTTTTCCTCCCTCCCCTAAATGGGATTTTTTTCTCACTTAATTGTATTTTTTAAAAGTTTATTAATTTCTTGTATTGTTCATTTAATATATATTTTAAAATTTTCAGAGATGGACCGTGGTCGATTTTTACTGAATGATTATACCTTATCAAAATATCACGTGACATAATCATCGTATAAAATATATTTTCGATCAAGAAAATGGGTCGATCATCGAATGAACTGATTCGGCTTTTCTTTAAGTACCTAATTTCACCATCCATTATTTTTTTTGGTAAGATTATCTTGAATAATTATAATTCACATGTGTGTGCACGAGGTCCCCCGGATGCACACGCCGACACATATGCAGTCAATTTTTCAGCAGATTTCTTTTTGCATATTTTTAAAATAAAATAAGAAAATAAGATTAATTATTAATTAATTAAAATTAAAATTTTGGGGAATTGGGTGGAGGAGCCATTTATAGAAAAAAATCATAAAATCAATCAAATAAAAAAAAAAAGCTGATCGGTTCAGTGGCCACATCCCTTGACTTGACGTACATTAAAAAAAATTGACACGTTACGTGCTGATGGGGATTAGGGAAAGTCGCCTCGGAATTTGTATCCTCGTTGGTCCTCTCGAGAAACCAAGTACACAAATTCCAGAGCTTTTTATTTCCGCTTATAAATATTGAAAATTTTAAATATCGAAGTACGCAAATCAATTTACACTAATGCCCATTGGCCCAAAATACATTTACACTAATGCCATTTGAGGTATTTTTAAGTTCGATAAATGCACAACAACAAATATATATATATATATCAATAGACATGTGACATATCATTTAAGTGATAAAATTATCGGGTCACTTGGATCGATCGACTCCGACTTATATCAATAATTCACAATAAGTCTGATGGAGCGAGAATGCCTACAGCTAGAGGCTCTGGTATATAATTTATCGGTACGAAAGGTATTCTAATTTACTTATTAATTTAAAAGGACGGTAGAGATGGCCTCGTGCTCGATAAGACTTCACTACAACAGCAGCAACAGGGTCACGGTAGGCAGACAACTGACAGTTTTAAAATAAGAAATATATCGAGTTGGTCTAATTTATATGTAAGGACACGATAGAACGTGGGCAGTGTTTCCTAATTAAGGTTTTGTCAAGGTTGGAGGCAAATATTTCCTCGCTCTCGATTTGCCATTTGACAATAGACTATTATTTATAATTTTGATGGGACAGATGCGGTGCGAAGGGATGGAGAGAAATATCAGGTGAATGATATAAATATGCATTCAATTTAATTTTTTATATTAAAAAGGAGATGAAGATGAGCATAGGGCATCTTGTAAGATAAATATAACCAACTTCAAGTCAAAATTATGAAAATTTTTATATAATTTTATATTAAAATAAATTTGTATTTAATATAATTATTAATTAATCTAAATTTTCTATTTATTTAAAAAAATTATTAAAATATATTTATTTATATATGTAATAATCATTTTTTCTTCTTACGGTAATTATTATTCTCGTAATTCGGGCTAGCACAGGCTAATATCTCAAACTACCTAAAAAAAACTCCAATTAAGCATGACATTTTGTGCTAGACCAAGCATATTTTTTATAAGCATAGGATTATTTTTTATTTTTTATATTAAAAAGATTTAAAAAAATGAACAAAGAGAATTTATTGAGATAAATATAATCTATTATAAGTCAAATTATTAAAAATATTCTGTATAAATAATTCAGAAAATTAATTACATGAAATAGGGGTCTATTTATCGGTCAAGTGGATCATGAAAATAATTATCTCAATACTCCATAGGTTGTAGTTAAATCAGAAATTAGATCACCGTGAAATTTTATAAAATAATAATTACCTAGATTTTAAATTCATTTCCCCGAAACTGTGACGTATCATTAAATTTTTTTAAAATAAATATTTACACAGCTATGTAGCTAGCTAGCTAGCTTTAGCTTTAGCTGCAGCCTCCCCCGCCCCCCACCCCGGTAAAAGCCTCACGCAGACTGAGCAGTCAGCCAGTGGCAGGAGTAGGCCAGGTAGAGCTGCGACGTGGAGGAGTTGGGGCTCAATTAAAGTTCAACCCTGAGATCATAAAAGAAGTGAATTTAAATTGAATTTAAAATATTATATTCTTAAATATTATCGATATATGAAAAAAAATTATTAATATTTTTTGACAAATTAGATAAACGTCAGCCCAAAAATTAATTAATTAGGGCACATTTTCCCAAAATATCAGAATTAATCTTAATTTCTCTTTCTTTTATTTCTTGATTTAATATATATACACATTAAATTCACCCAATCTTTTTTGTTTCCGCAATGCTAATGTGTCAAACAGCCATTGGCATGTGATATATGATACATTTGATATCACCGGACAAGTGATTTTATAGCGTCACTCTCCGCTTCAATAATATAGTCAAGTTTAAGATCTATTTTAAGGAGGTATAAGCTTAAAAATCTTTAAAACACCTATCGTGTCCTTTTCTTGTCGGCTCATCGACGGGATTGATTCATCGACGGACCAATTTGCTGATCAGCTCCTGCATCACGGCGGTTTGGGATGAGAGGAGGGCCCCCCACTAGAGCTAAGCTTGCAGGAAACGAGCCTGATGCTTGTACAGGCTCTAATGAGTTTAGCTTTCAAGTTTCTTGACTGTGGGGACATGAAATTGCAATCTACGATGCACTGAACAACCTGATGAAATGCGACAACCTACTACGTACCTTGTTAAAATCTACTCCCCCCTCACGTCCACATCTCTCGACCAACCACATCTGCAAAAAACCCTCGAATTCGTCCAGTCGAATTGCTAACAATTAGGGAAGCTAGACTAGCCCCCCCCCCCCCCTTGACCATGTTTGCCAAGGGTTGTTTATAGCTTCGTGCCAAGGGTTGCCAAGGCTTTTCCCACCCGTCGAACATGAACCGAAGTCTCACGATCCATTACTTGCGAATTTAAGAGGCACGACTGTTTAACAGTCGAGTATATATATATATATATATATATCTGTGTATATGACATTCGCCCCTAAAGCAGTCTCGGAAGTGACAGACTAATCAGCTTTTGCTCACAGGCTATTACCTTACTGTGTAATCAATGATCTATAAAAGAGCAGGAAGACAACACCAATCATAAATGGCTTCGCTTACCGCTTCTCTACCGTGATCGATAGTACCCCCATGACATTTAATGTCTTTTCAAATCAATCAGATTTTACGGCCATGAATGCAAATTCACCTTTCATGAAACTTGGCAGAAAAGGGTAAATTGAAACCTTTGGAAGATGCATTGCATCCATGTACTATGGTTGATAAAGAAAGCTCTAAGAGTCCACCGAGCTTTTAATTGGCAGTCAGTAATCAAGATTATATATAAGAGAAGATAATCTAATTGCGTATACAATTCTTAAAAAAGAACTTTTTAATTGAATTATCTAGCAATTGCCTTGTAAAATTTTTTTGATTAATTATTATGGGTTTCTAATTTCAAGAGCTTGGCCGACTACATCTCAGTAATCATGATAAGGAGGAAGATCACAAAAGGTGTTAATTTTTAGGATCATGTGGTCATGGTGGGTCGGGAAGTCGAAACGGAACCGGCAGTGGCAGTGGCAGTGGCAGTGGCTATGGCTAGTGATGAAGTGACAGAGGAAGGTGCTACATCCACCATGGTGGTCAAAATCATGACATCTATACCAACCACCTTCAACCGAATCAATATGAAAACGATGCCCGCTAGCTAGATCTTGCTTGGTCTCTGGTCATCACAAGGGATCAACACGACCTTGTGACCATTCGATTACTGTAGCATTTCCCTGTCAAATGTGCCAGCTTAGATGATAGTTATTATACCATCTCCCCCCAACACCTCACACGTTCGGAAGCGGAGCATCTGCCTAGCTAGTACGAGGCAATGGCGGGTCGGTCTGTAGCGATCGAACGCATGTACGAGAAAAAGGAAAAAAAAAAAAACTAGCATTGAAAAGGACTTGCACGGTGCAAATGCAATTAATATTGAAATTCCTATAAAGGGTAAAAACCCTAGGGCCCCAGCATACGGCTCCCCCTCCTTTACTTCATGGTCTCCGTCAGTGAATGCTTTCTCGGCCTCGTCTGGCACCTGTTTGTTTGGACTTCAGGAAAGGAAGGTACCTGTGAATCAAGCCATCAACTAAGTCAGTTAATTATATGTACATAAATAGCATACATACACAAACATTATATATATACATATATATTTACTGTGCCCATAAATGGAACCAACTCTCATTATTCTACGTACGATCGAATTGGTCGGATTTATTAAGAGTTAAAATTCTCTCCAAAATTATAAACATTATCCATCGATTAGATTCAAACTCAAACTTTTGCTTCTAGGGGGAAAGATGTGTGGAGTCCCTCCAAGCTAACCCGTATTATGTAATCATTCAGTTCATTATTATAAGAAATAATATCCGTCCATATGAAAGCCAGCCCGAGTCGAATACGTTGGTATTTATGTGTAACGTATATTTTAATTAGTGTATTCAAACAGTTTAAACTCCCATATATAATGAACCGATTAATCATAATTAATTGGTCACGGTCAGGGTTTGTTCAGAGCTGAAATTGCCACGGAATGGCTGACCGAAAAAGGGAGACCTTCGGCCTCCATTTGCTCGTCCGATTGGTTGAGTAATTGAGGGAAACCGGAAGGAAAAGAAATAGAGTTTGGGTTTCATGTGTGTGACTCCCATTAGATGAATGAATGTGAAGGTAATTGTGCTGTGGATCGAGATTAGTTTCTGCTCAAATGCACAGTGATAATCCACCGTCGGCTCGTGCGTTTGTGTAGGTGCATGTGATTCAATCCCGTATCACGATCTTGGATTTATCGGTTTAATTCCTCGAGTTAATTCTAAAATATATCTGCCATGTGCATGTGTATAGGATGCCGACAATTATTGATTCCAACTTCATGAGAAGTCATATCGTCCTGTCCTTAGGGCTTGCTTGGGCATATTGATGTCCGGGGGGGGGGGCACTCTCCACTCATTTTTCGCTTGAACTGCTCTTTTCATCAGTACTGGCAGGTCAAGAGCACCATCCGGCAGCTTGTTCATATTTAGCTCTTCCACGCATGGCTGCAGGATCTCAGAGCGAGCTTTGCTGGCTGTCAAATTAATGGCGGCGAGTCGGCAAACACCATATGGATGGATTTTTATGGTTGCGATGATTATGATCACATCTTGAATTCGAGATCTAGACTAAAATCTTAGCGGAAGTAAAAAAACAACCAAAATTTTGGAAATTCAAAAATTTAGCACTCTACACGTCAAGACAAGGGATGGTTCGAGAAGCGATCATAATATTAAATTATGCGATCACCTGATTGGCTCTTTTCATTCGTACCGATACGAAACGATGAGGAAAATTTTGTCGGCCCAGTTTGCCCAAACAGTTTCGGGGGAGGGTGAGAATCCATCGTTCGTGATTTGCCGATATTGCGAGAATCATTCCGGATGCCGATCCTCTTCTTCTTCCCGATTCCCTCTCATTGGATGACTGACTTTTTGGCGCCCACTTGCTCGGTTATGGGTCTTCATTTGATCACCTTTTGTGGGACATTGCCAAATATCCGACTAATATGTGGTTGGGGAGTTGACAAGACAGGAGGCAATGGAATCTCCTCTCCTTTTCACTGATTAGATTGCTCACCGTCGATGATTCGATGGCGTCCCGAACATACAAGCCGGGCCGGTTCACAATCGATCACGGGGCTCGGGACTGGTCATGATAAAACTCCGTAAAGTTGGATTTGGTCGACTTTAAGGAACTCGGTGGAATTTTAGGAGAAATATTCAGCACTAGTGAGGACTGACTCGGTGAAGTAGTATCGTTCTTTAACTCAGGAGTGATAGGTGCTGAATTCTCACCGGTAGGACTTTTCCATGTCCCCCTATCATCCTGTTCCTCTCGTCCATTTTAAGCGTTTAAACCTTTGTTATAATCGGAAAAATTATGAATATTATATACACTTCACGAGTAGTTGATGGGATTTGGAATTCGATTTTACCTAATATGCAACAACTGAAGTTAATGGGCTTAACAATTGAAGTTTTCTAGCCTTTTTCTCATTTTTAATTAAAAAATTAATGGGCCTGGGCCGAGCTGATTTAGGGCCCAAGCCCATAGAAAAGCCCATCACTGCTACCAAAATTTTCGTCTTTCCCGCCTCCAGTGAAAACAGCACAAGACAAACTTTTGCCTCTTTTGCCTCCATAAAAGCACTCCGAGAACAGGCTTGACAGCAACTCGCCGGGCAATGTCGACGTGGCGGCTAATCTCCGCCGACGAGGGAGATTACAAGTGGGAGCTCTCCGAAAGGTCACCGGCGACTCATCTTGGCAATGATGTACATGGAGATCCAGCTCGTCTCCCTTCGACGTCCGATCTCTTGCTTCAAGGTGCTGATGGGTTTTCGATTCACTGGTGAATGACGTTTTTTCTTTGGTTTTGAATAAGGCTCAATTTGGAGCTAAGGATTAGTTTGGCTTTGATGTGATAGGGCGTCCGGAGCTTGTAGAAAATAATGGTAGTTCGGCCACTGGGTACTCACCGATGTTCCGTACGGGACTGGGGAAGCCGGTGGCAGTGAAGCAATCTTCCATAGCAAAAGCACAGCGTGTTTTGAGAGATGATGATTTGCCTCGTAAGGGTAAGAGTTGATATTTCTCTATTGTTAACTGAGAAGCTTTAAGTTTCATGTTTGGCTTTTAGTTTTTACTGCTTATTCTTCGAAAGTTTCCTCAATCTTGCCAGTTCTACTTCTTGCATGTGTTCTCGACCCGGAGATGGAATGAGTAGACGTGGGCCAATTGTTGTTCCTTCTAACAATTGGTCATGATTTTAGTCTTGCTTGTAATCTTGTAGATAGTTCATTCAATGTTGAGAAAGTTACTTTGCAGGCCCAATGAATAAAAAAGGTCGTAGACCTGGCAGCAATTCTCTTTTTCAGACTGGATCAGGGAAAATGGTCAGTGTTTCTTCGGCAGGTCTTGTAAGGGCCAAGACGTTGCTGGGTCTGGAAGAAGATGATGACGGCTGTGCTTCTCAAGTTTTTGGACAATCAAGAAAGCCATTCCCTAATGACAATGGGTATAGATCAGCGAATTTGTCATCTTGGGAGAAGGATGGCAGGAACATTGCTGATGTCATGGTGGAGGAATCCATGTCTGGTTCTAGAATGGCTTGCCAAAATGGTTCAGGCAAACATAGGCTGAAGCACGTTGCTTCTAATAGTATGCTGCCAAAGATGCACGAATTTTCTGCAAAACCAGCCCCAATTAAGTTCCAGACAGCTGGTGGGAGATCCATTTCCATTTCCAGTGATGCCCTGAAACGTGCTAGGAATCTTCTTGGTGACCCTGAATTGGGGAGTTTTCTGGATGAGGTGAGTTTATGTGACTATCCATCAAACAAAGAAAATGAAACTCCCCGTTCTCTTCAGCATCAAGTAACGCCAAACCATACAGATGTGATGAGTTTTGCATCTCCTATCCTGAACTATGTTTCAAATGGAGGACGCTTGTTGGACTCTTCAATGAAAATTAAAGGGGGAAGCAACTTAATCGCTCAATTCGATGCAGCAGCTAGTGACAGTCCTGATAGGATTGGCTCTGATTTAGATTCTCTTAGGAGGCCCTCGATGGGTTGTTCTTTTGCACCCAGTAATCCTACTGCGACAAAAGATCGTGGTTCAGGAAAAAATTGTGATTTTAGCCCAACAAGCCAGGTCCTTCTGAATATCTCAAACAGAAATGACACAAATTATTCCAACAATGTAACCAATATCTCTGAGACAAGATTTGGCAGCAAAAGTTCTGTTTCTCCATTCAAGAGGCCTCGCAGTTCCAAGTTTTCCACCCCTTTGAAGAGGAATAACTCATTGGCTCCTAGTGGTGACTCCCAAGACCAACCCTAATGTCTTTTTCATTTTTCATGATTTGTTCCCTTCCTTTTCCGTTCAATGCTGTAAGTAGTCTCATAGATGTATGTATTCTAGTACAGGCTTAGCAAAGTCATCTGTTCAGCCTCCCTCAACAGTAAGGGTCTCTGCTAGATACCCATTTGTGCTTCCAAGGGCATCTATGAAGGAATATTTTGGGGGGCCTCCATTAGACATGGTATTTGGGCAATAATAGTTGTTTTCTTTTTCAGTATTAATCTCTGATGCTCAACGTTTTATTGATTCATTTTGCATTTTTCTTTCCAAATAAGTTGCAGGGTTCCACATACAACATCGGGGGTATCAGTTCAGATGAGGCTGTAAATTTCATGTTTTCTGATGACTCTGGTTTGAATTGTATTGGGGTAGAAGCTTTCTTTCACATGTTGATCCAGTCTGGAGCATCTGAGCAGCGTGTTTCAAAAATGTAAGTTTCTATGTCAGTGACCTTTTTCTTATCCATGCTCTCTGTTCGTTCCTCTGAAAATATTTTTCAGTTTGATTTATGAAGTCTAAGGAAATGTGATATCATAATTTACAGTATTTTTGTTCAGTGAGGTCCTTTTTGGCCAATTTTATTGAGGTCTTTAATATTTGGATTTGAAGGCTCGACAACACATAATCTGCTGTTCATATTCTCCCACCTGAAATGTTTATGTGCAAGATATATTGCTAGTATGTTGATTTTTGGATTTAATCTTATTCTCATTTTTTCTTTTCAGAATTTAGGTCTTGCACTTTGCTGGGTTTATATCTTTCTAACTGATTATCTGTGCACTTTTTATTGTGGATTTATCAGATGGGTTGCCAATCACTATCGGTGGATAGTTTGGAAGCTTGCCTGCTATGAGAGATGCTATCCAGCAAAAACTGTTGGGAAATTTTTGACTATTTCAAATGTGCTCGGGGAATTGAAGTATAGGTACTTGAACTACTTGAATTCTTATTTCCATTAATATACTCCTGTTCCCTCTTGAGAATTTTTTTAGTTATTTTGTTTAGATATGAAAGGGAGGTAAACCATGGCCATCGTTCTGCAATAAAGAGGATTCTTGAAGGAGGTGCATCACCTTCTTCAATGCTTGTTTTATGTGTTGCTGCTGTATGCTCGAATTGTGACCTGAAGAATGAGGGTTCCAGTGTGACATCAGAAGGGAACAATAGTAAAATGAAACTTGAACTAACTGATGGTTGGTAAGTAGTTTAAAGGAATTTTTTAGCTTTGAAGTTGTTCCGGATTTGAGGATACAGATTCCAGGTACTCAATGGATGCAGTTTTGGATGCTTTATTGTCAAATCATTGTCATTCAGGGAAAGTGTTTGTAGGCCAGAAACTTCGGGTAATACACATGTACCTCATTTTTATTCATTTTGATATGGAGAAGCTAGGATAGTCATAACTTTTACTGTTTATTTGTATTTTGAAGATCTGGGGAGCAAGATTGTGTGGCTGGGATGCTCCCGTTTCTCCTCTAGAGGTTCTTGGTGCTCATTTTTGTCCTCTGCTTCATTTGATGTATTGATTTTGTTTTCTAGTACTTGAGATGTTATACTCTTTTCTTCCTTTTCTCAGGCAACAAAGAGGGTTAGTTTATTGTTACATGTGAATGGAACTTACAGAGCTCATTGGGCTGATCGACTAGGATTTTGTAAGCAGAATTTGATGTTAAGTTGTGTTTAATTTACACTTTAGACTACTAGCATGGTCTTGAAATAAAATACTACAGGTAAGGGTCATTGTCCCCCTTTGGCATTTAGATGCATCAAAAGTATTGGCGGTCCAGTGCCTCAGACATTAGTTGGAGTCACACGCATCTACCCAATTCTCTTCAAGGAGAGGTAAATTGATCTGTTATATGAGATCTTTTTCCCCTACTTCAAATGCATCAAAAGCTTGTTTATCATGAATTTATTTCTTTATTTTTTTTCTAGTTTAAGTGGTGGAGGTTCTGTTGTTAGATCAGAAAGAATGGAGCTGGAAGTTAACCAGATGCATTATGAGAGGTGAGTTCTGTTGCCTTAGATTAAAATTAATTGATGTTAGTGTGTTGAGTACTATCCATTCTCATCAAGTATACATCGAATGTCTAAATCATACCTTTCTTCACTCTGCAACATTTCGTTATCTACTGCAGGCGTTCTGCAATTATAGATGGTGTTATCTCTGAGTTCCAGAGAGCCAAGGACTTCCATATCTATAATGACAGTGACAGTGAGGAAGGAGCAAAAATATCAAAAATACTTGAAACAGCAGAAGAGCCTGAGCTTCTAATGGCAGAGATGAATCCTGAACAATTAAATGCTTTTGCTGCTTATCGGTCAAAGATGGAGGTCAGCTTCTGATGCTATTTGAATGGAATGGAAATTAAGGAAAAAAAAACTAACCAAGACATGTTTGAAATTAGGTGACCAGGCAATTGAACATTGAAAAATATATTGAGAAAGCTCTGCGAGATGCTGGCTTGAGTGAGAGAGAAGTAACTCCATTTATGAGGGTAAGGGTGGTTGGTTTAAGGAGTAAGGCCTGTAGAAGAAAGGGTGGTCATGAAAAGGGTCTGATAACAATCTGGAACCCAACTGAAAGGCAGGTAAATGAGATGTGATTCTGCATTGAGCCCCTTTATGAAATTCAGTTCAGCATTTTTAGATATTCCTTTTTATTTTGTTATGAATCTCTTTTGACCATTAATGGTTTACTTAATCATGATGACTCAAAAAATAGAAAGATACTAGTGATTTTCAACCTATTGTTTAGTTGATCTCGGACTGCTTTTGCAGCAACATGAACTAGTTGAGGGACAGGCATATGTTTTCTCAGGGCTCATTCCAATAAACTCTGCTTCAGATCATATTTATCTGCAAGGTAGAGGATCCACGATAAAATGGAGGCCTCTGACTTCACAAGAGAGTGAAAATTTTGGGTAAACTTGTTAGCTTTGTGCCACCTATGTTTTCATTTATTCCTCTAATCATAATTTATCCTAATTTACTTGACTTCCAAAATAAATCTAGGCCATTCTTCAGTCCTCGTGAAGCTGTCTCACTTTCGAGATTGGGTGAAGTTTCTCTGTCCAGGTTGTGCCTGGCTTTTTTCTTCTATAGATTCTTTTCACTGACTTATTTTGTTGGTATTGAGTTCGCTTTTGACTCAGCTCCTTCAAATGTTGCAGTGAGTTTGATATTGCTGGATTTGTTGTATATGTTGGGGAAGTCTTCACAACCGCTCAGCAAAGAAAGCAGTGGGTATTTGTTATCGATGCTTCTACAGTTGAATCACGTGTAGGAGAATTATCATGTTCTCTACTTGCCATCTGCTTCTGCTGGAACTATGCTGATGAGATGTCCTTCATCCTGATCAACTCCAACCTTGTTGGATCTACTGTGAGTCTCATTTTTTTTTTGTATGGTCAACTTGAGGATGGCATTGATTTCAGTTCCTCAGCATGATCTGACTGGCAAGAATAGCTCTCCAAGTGAGGCAAATCAATTCTGTTGAGTAGTACTGAGCGGTTGTTATTTGGTTATGATATGTTCCTTTGAGCTGTGCATATTCATAGCAGTTATCTCTGTTACCCAAAGTCAATTTATTCGAACCTTTTCTAGTTAGTGGAACATAAGTCTTACTCCTCCTTAAAGACGGGTTCATCACATAATGCCTGTAGGTTCTTTGGGAAATACCTATCCTGTTGTTTTCAGCACTGTTGCTTTTTGGTGCATTTTTTGTTGCAGGTTGGCTTCTGCAATCTGGTTAAGAAAGAGAAAGACCAGATGAATCACATCTGGGTTGCAGATGCTACAGAAAACTCTACCTATTTTTTGACGTTTGATTCACCACTTTGTTCCCATCTTAAAGACGCTGCCATCTCAACTCAAGCATGGGCAAAGATGTCTGACTTGGTAATGACACAATCCCCTGTTTCGGATAATTGAAGTTTGCTGGGGCATTTTCTTTGTGATGATTTTTGGCTGATCTTGTTTCTCCTTGTTGCTCCCTTTCAGGAAATCAGCAAACTAAGGGAGAGGGTTCTATTTATTGTTGGTGATAGTAAAGGCTGAGGTGTGGACGAAGCAGGCTTTGAACATGTCATGTAAAGATTTAGTACAGTCGAACCTCTTTGAGTTTGGGGGACCGGTAACTGTGCTGCACTGACTACGCAACACAAGATCGAGTACAGTTGCCGGTTTCATTTTGGGAAACATCGTCTTGTCAGAACAGTTAAATTTGTTTCGCGGGAACACCAATGTTGTGTTTCCATGGTGAATCTCTATTTCAATGCTCTTCAAGGAGCTCAGTGTGAACAATATGCAGTTGTTCTTTGCGGTTACTAGCACTAACCGTACAGTTTTCTGCGGGCATCGTGTAACACTGAATCTTCTGCTGGAGAAGATGTAACCTCGGATTTCCAAGAATGTACTTGGTACTGTATTTCTTCTCTTTCATTTATTTTTCAGCCAGTTGAATTTTTTCTCATGTTATGATTCCCCTGGCAATCACTTCAACATTCAATTGCATCTAAGTGAATGCTGCTTTGGTTTTTTGTTTTTTTGGGTGTATACAATGCTCTGGGTGGATCATCCATGATTTCCTCAAGCTCGACTGCGTGGTTTGAAATCTGCAGGCGAGTAAAAGGAGGGAAGATAAAGATTTTTTTTTTTGGTATAAACTGTCGGTATTCAGTTGGATTTTGTTCAGCTGACTAATTCGAATCGTCCGGATTGGCTCATTTAAGGGGTTAAGAGTTTCTTGCTGCAAGTGGGACTCGAACCTGAGTCCTCTTATCGGAAAGATAAAGACTTTGGTTGTAACTCCAATTAGAAACTAAATCAGTCACGTTTCTTTGTTCCTGTCGTAATTTGAGGTAGTTTGTATAGTTTAAATGTAGAAGATCTTGCGAGAGATCATCTACGAGCCCGATAGAAGATGACTGTATGCTTCTGTGCAAACTTGGGTTGAGAGCTCGCGGGTTTTCGAATCCAAATGATCAGCCTCAGTAGATTGTGCAGATTCGAATGGAGTGCAATAATGGATCGTGGTATTGCATTGACATAGAGATGGTATTTTTTAATCGGGTCCGACCAATTTGGGTCAGGTCAGACCTTGTAAGAAGTTCGGGTCGGATAGGGTAGTATCAGGCTCGGGTATCACTGCTATCCGATCTGGCCGACCCGGCCCCTGCTTTAGATAATTAGGAGAAAATTTATATGCCGTTAAATCCACGTGTCTGAGGAGCCGCCCCGTGCGCTTTCCACCATCTTCACTCTTTTTCTTCTTCCTCTTGTCAACTAAACCCTAATTCCTATTCCAGATTCCGTGACTCCGTGATTATCCTCGATTTTTCTCCGATCAACTACCCCTAAAGGTTCACAGCCTCACCGTCGCTCACTCCCAGCTTTGCACTTCCGGCTCCGGCTCCATCACTCCGAGCTACCGATGAGTTCTGCGATTGCAGCAGCGAAATCTATCAAGTCAATGTCCAAGGTATGTCTTTCAGCTCGTTCTCTCAAGAGCCTTAGTTCCATTCGAAGCCTCGGCACTGCAGCTGAAAGATTGGATTCACCCAGCACAAATGGTGATCATTCCGAAAATTCATTCTCCTATAATTACCAAAATCGGAGCGATTTTCAGCAGAACTCAAGCCCTACAAGTGGATATGGGATGCACCCGGTTGGGCCTAATGGGAACTCCAGCGGTTACGGTGGGCAAGATACTGGTAGATTGGAGAGTGATTCCAATGAGTTTGGTTATAGCTCCATTGGAGGTTGTAGAGAAGGCTATGGAGGTGCATACCAGAATAGAGTAGCAGGGGACAGAGGGGACTCTCATGGGTTTTGGGCGCATGATAGTAATAGGCTGCAGCAGAGTCCGGGTGCAGTTCGGGTCATGAATTCAGCAGGTTTTGAGCAGAATCATAGTGGGCTGTCTACTGAGAGGTTTAGAAGTGGGTTTGAACAGACTGCAGTTAACTTGACTGGATATCAGAGTGGGGTTCCGGCTGGATGCTTTCAGAATAGGTTTCAGCAGAGCGTTAATAATGCAGGTGGGAATTACTTGCAGAATGTTTCTGGACCTCAAGCAGACATTGGACAGAACATGTGGAACAGTGGTAATTTTCAGAGTGTGAACCAGCAAAGAACTCATAGTGAGCAAAATCAGATGAATCAGGATAATTCTCAAAGTGGTCCCATCAGTCCTCAAGCTGTCTACCACTCTCAAGTCAAAGAAGGATCCTTTGGGACTTCGGAGAGTACTGGTCATGTTGGCTCAATTGAGGAGTTTGATGTGTTATGCAGAGAAGGAAAAGTCAAGGAAGCCATGGAAATTCTGACATTGTTGGAAAAGAAAGGTATTCCTGTTGATATGCCTCGGTATGTGCAGTTGATGCAGTTATGTGGGGATAATAAAGCTACACAAGAAGCAAAAGCAGTCCATGAGCACATCATGAGATGCCTGTCTCCTGTCAGTGTCTACATTCACAACCAAATCTTGCAGATGTACTTGAATTGTGGTGCAGTGGATGAAGCCTTTTCAATATTTGACAAGATGGTGGAGCGTAACTTGACAACCTGGGACAACATGATCACAGGGCTTGCAAATAATGGCCTTGGTGAAGAAGCTATTGATATCTTTATGAGGTTCAAGGAAGCGGGATTTAAACCTGATGGGCAAATGTTTATAGCAGTATTCTCTGCCTGTGGTGTTGTGGGCGATGCCTATGAGGGAATGTTGCACTTCAAGTCCATGGCTAAAGATTATGGCATCATCCCTTCTATGGAGCACTATGCGAGTGCTGTTGACATGTTGGGTAGAATTGGTCATTTGGATGAAGCACTGGAGTTCATTGAGAAGATGCCTTTTCAGCCAGGTGTTGAGGTGTGGGAGACTCTGATGAACCTCTGCAGAATCCATGGAGAGAGAGAGCTCGGGGATAGGTGTGCCGAGCTCGTTGGGAAGTTGGACTCATTGCACCTGAATGAGCAATCAAGGTCAGGGCTTGTGCCTGTGGACACTTTGGAGATGGCTAAAGAGGAAGAGAAGAAGAAAGCAGCAAAGAAAAACCTTTTAGAAGCTCGGAGCACTGTTCATGAGTATCGAGCAGGGGATACATCTCATCCTGAGACAGATCGAATCTATGCTCAGCTGAGGGGTTTGAGGAGTCTCATGAAGGAGGCAGGCTATGTTCCTGAGACGAGATTTGTGTTGCATGATATAGACCAGGAGAGTAAAGAGGATGCTCTCCTTGCACACAGTGAGAGGCTTGCCGTTTCGTATGGGCTTCTGAGTAGCCCAGCCCGATCCCCAATTCGGGTCATTAAGAATCTCCGAGTTTGTGGGGACTGTCATAATGCGTTGAAAATTATGTCAAAGATCGTAGGGAGAGAGTTTATAATGCGGGATGCGAAGCGGTTCCATCATTTCAAGGATGGGGTATGTTCATGCAGGGATTATTGGTAATCTTTTAAAAATATTGGTTCGTGGAATATGAATCGAAGCTTAGTGTACCACAGAATCATTTATTCAATTGGGATGAACGGTTTACATTTGCTCTTCTCTTCAGTAAAATTTTGATTGCCGAAGATGGTGAAAGCTCATCTACTGCAGAAGTTATTGAATAGTGAGCATTTTACTATTGTCTTAATAAGTGTAAGCAACTGCTAAGATATGCCCGACTGTTCAGATGTTTTCGACTTTGAATTAGGAAACCAAGAAAGTTTTTCTGAAAGATTAGCATCAGAACACAACAAAGAACAAACAGAGGGAGAAGATGGGCAGGACATGAGGCGAAAGGTATTTGCAGGGCTTCTTGCTCAAGTGAATGGCTAATTTCTGCTTGTTATGATTTCCGAGCAAGGGTAGCCCTGATTATGCTTACATGTTTTTGCCCCAGTCCCAGAGCTGCCCAGAAGGCTGAGTTGTGTATAGTGGTCCTTTAGATACTTCCCTGGCTTCTTCGGTTGTCCTTACCGCTCCTTCAAGACCATCACTCTATCTGGTTCTCTGGAAAGGGACACTCCGACTTGAGCATTGGAAGCAGAAGCTGTCCAAGGTCCAGGCGATGGTGTGGGGAGTGTGCTGAACGAAGAAGCAGCTATAGACAGGTAAATGAGCAACCACAGGCTGGGAGGTCAGATCGCTCGGGTGGGCAACCCACTGGACGATGAATTATGAACCGCTGGAGCTGCATAGTTGTTGGTTCCAAGAAGAAATATTCTGTTATTGACTGAGTGTCGGTTTCACCACATACTTAACCAGAACAAAAATGAAGGGCAACACCAGTACGGGCTGGTTTCGTTCAGGGAGGAGAGTCTTGTTTCTCGGTGGGTCGATCCCACTCAAAATGGATTAGTAGGTCATTGGGAGCCAGAGCCACAAGAAAAATGAATGGCAACGGTTAGGGGTTCAAGGATAGATTCTTCCGACCAAACGCAATAACCAACTTCCCTGAGACAACTCATCCTGAGAAAGTTTAAATTGGTTGGCTGCTAAATTAGGAAAGCAATAGCTCAACTGATCCTTTATCCGAAGATGTTGGCAAAGAGCTAGAGAGATCTCCCATCCGGTGTCGAAATCAATTCATCCAACATTTCGGTCTTCTCGGAGAGAGGGAAGGAGAAGCGATCAGCGGGCATAGCGAGATGGATTCGGGTCTGTCATGGGCGGACCAGTGGGACAACCACCCCGACCCTCCGCCGCGGTCCTCCAACGATGACAGCAAGAAGGGAAAGGGCGAGTCGAAGATGAAGAAGGTGAAGCTGATCAAATGGATGAAGGATCTCTGCAAGAAACCCGCCAACAAATGAAACCCGGGATCCGATCCTCATCCGAGATTTAACGCTTGCTAGAAAAATCTTTACTTCCACGTCTATCGTTCGGGTTCCGTATTGCTTCGTGTTTGTGTTGTGCTCGAGAGGGGATAAAAAATTAAATCGATACATGTAATTGTGATTACCCTTTTTTTTTTCCCTTATTCCTCTGTGAATCAATCATTGTTCATGCGTTCTTGCTTCTCTCATTAACGCGATCAAGGGGCAAATTGGGTTGATGGAATGTGTGTGAATCAATATATTCATCGGCTGTCTTGTTCAATCTGATTAGGTCGGGTTTCTGTACGGGTAGTCGGAATATTAAACATTGTTCCATACCTTCGAAATGAAGCTGTCCCAGAAAGGGATCAGATTGAAGGAGGAGGCATGAGCAATGGGTCTTCCGACTCGTGAAAGCGAGTCAGTCTCACAGTTTTTAAAACCGGACTAGATTAGAAACTGGTCAAGGTATGGGTTCATGGATTGGATTGTGGGTTCAATGAGTCAAACTGCATGTTTAATAAATAATATTACCAAAAAATTGATATAATATTATAATTTAATTATAATTTATAATAAAAATTATTAATATAACAATTATATTAGTTTTAAATTTAACATAAAATATGAATATAAGTATAATAAAATAAAATAAATACGTTATAATATTTTTATTTATTATTTTTTATTTTAAGTTTACCGATTTTTTACCGGTTCAATTGGATTAACTAGTTTGACTAAGAATTGATCGGTTCAATTGAATTTGACATAATTTAAAGTGTAATTGGATTATTTATAAGAACTGGACCGGATGAGTGGTCGATTTCCGGTCCAACTAGCCGGCCTAATCCGATTTTTAAAACTATAGTTAGCCCTAATCGCTCTTGATTGAGATTCAATATTGACTAATTTCAAGTAGAAGGGCTTCCTCGAGTCTAGACAATAATTAGGTGACCTATTTTTTTAAAAAAAGAATAACAGACATTTACATATATTGCACCATCTTTATTTTCTATTATATGAGAGGAGAAAGAGAGTGGAGGAGAAGATATTACACTTTATTTTATCGTATCGTATCGTGACCATATCTATATCGTAATATAAGATAATAGTCGGTGAATCTCTGCCATTGAATTAATAAATATTATGCTTTTTTTTATGTCTAATTTGACTAAATCAAACTATTGTAATCCTTACCATGACCAAATCCGGCATACAATGGTTGCATCGAATGAGCAAAGAATGAAACGCGAAGTGGGATCATAAAAAGTAGAAACGAATTTACGATTTTGTCCAATAAGGAGAGCCACAGCAAGGGGAACATGTCCAAATGTTCCACGACCGAACGTTGGCTGGTCATGCGGATGTCTCAATCGAGAAACAGGTAGAACGGAAAGCGGAGACAGACAGACAGACAGCTTTTCATCCCTTCCCTTTCTCCATCCTCTCCCCCTCTCTCTTTCTTTCCCTGTAACAGGAGAGAGAAGGCGAGATCTTTGAGCTCGTAGCTTGGTCTCATCTTGAGGGAGATAACATCGTTAATCGATACGAACCCCTCTCGTCGTGATCGAATTGGGTTGGGTTGCATACGTTGCGAAAAGAAATCGAGGGCGAGGAGGCATCGCTGTTGAGGATGGATCAGATATTGGGCAAGGCCGGCTCTTATCTGTTAGCCCAGAAAGCTAGCAAGGAGATTGGTTCCGTCAGCAATGAAATCAACGTCTCTCTCTCCTCCCTCCCTCCCTCCCTCTCTCTCCTGTTACGTACCCCTAGAAACATGAAGATGGTCGATATGTTGTCATCGTGATGAATCGATTCGAGATTTCTTTTCCCAGGCAATATTTGCTGTTTGGCATCGTCTCTTATTGATTGTTGTGATGGCTGTCATTGATTCTTCTCTCCGGCCATCTGATTGCTTTTGCTGCCTATGTATTATTGACTGTGACATCGTTTTGATCGCAGGCGATGTCTCACAGCATCGAGGGAGGAGCGAAGTGGCTGGTCAACAAGATCAAAGGTTCGCTTGGGACCGGCCCTATATATATGTTTAGTCTCTGCATCGATTTATTAAGCTTTACGTTTTCTTCTCCTCAAGGATCTGTTGATCGAGCATGGATGATCTTAGGCATGTTTTAGAGGAGGATGGATTCTCACTTGGAATCCCACATTCACTGGCAACGCAAACTTGCTCATTATTCTGGTCATATGATCAGCTGCTGCATTTGAAAATATATGTCGTTGATATCTGCAAAATGTGCAGGAAAAATACAGAAGCCGCTCTCGGATCTCCTGGAGGAACACGATCTCCCGATCGGCATATTCCCAAAGGACGCTGTGGACTACGAGTTCAACGAGCAGACCGGGCTCCTAACCGTCCTTTTGCCGTCCCCCTGTGAGGTCCACTACAAGGACTCCTCCCTCCTGCGATTCAACACCTCGGTGTCGGGGTACCTAGAGAAAGGAAAGATGACGAACATCGAAGGGATGAAGACGAAGATGGTGATGATATGGATGAAGGTGACCCTGGTAACATTGGAAGGATCGGACAAGGTCCAGTTCACTGCCGGGATGAAGAAGAGCCGGAGCCGGGAGGCTTACGAGGTCCTTAGGGATGGAGTGACAGTTGATAGGTTCTGAAAGTTGATCCAATTTCGACTGCGAGCTCGTATAATATCTAATTTGGTCTTCCTGGGTAAGTTTTCTTGTTCAAGTTACAGGCAACTGACCTGTTTCTTTGTGTCTTTCCTTCCGGATCAGAAGAGCGTGTATTTATTTTCACAGGGAAAAAATAAAAAAAAAATGAAATTAAAAAAGTGGATATCGTGCACCAGCCGGGAATCGAACCCGGGTCTGTACCGTGGCAGGGTACTATTCTACCACTAGACCACTGGTGCTTTCTTGTGGTTGTTGATTGTACAAGCTAGGTTTTGCCAATGGAGAACATCTATTATTGATCGATTTATGCCATAGTGAATTGAGCTAGCTCGAATTCTCGAGATTCTCCTTCTAGTTTTATCGAACTACGAGTGCGGGAAGTCTCTATGAAAATCTGATAGATGAACTGTAAATGGAGGAATACAAGTCTATATAGTAGTACACACAAGAACAGGAGGAGGGGATACTACAACTGCTGTGGAGACCGCAATTAATTGATTACTTCCATGACACATTCATTCCCTTGGCTGGTCGTGTTCTTTACTTGCAGTACTCGGATAATTCATCATCTAGCATTAGTTACTAAATATAGAAAATTAACTGAAGTGTTTTGTTACATAATCTTGCCGGATTGACCCAGTTCCAAAGATCGATTGGGTTTTTGGATACCGAACATGGTGCACTGAAACTGGCGGCCTGTACATATCGGGTCAGCTATAGGTGTTAGTTCTTGAACTGTGGAATATATATACCCCTCTCTACCATGAGAGCTTCATCAGTGCAGTCGTACAGAGATGGCTGTTTCGACGTCTGCAGAAGCTGCACTATGCCTTGTTCTCGTGTCTTTCATGTCCGTTCTCGTACATCTTGAGAGCTATGCCGCGGTTGCTCCTGAATGGACGGAGGATCCTAAGGTGAACCTGACACTGTACTATGAGAGCCTCTGCCCGGGCAGCGCTGATTTCATCACGAACTACCTGGTGAAGGCTGTTAGAACTCCTGATGTCGAGAGGGTCATCAATCTCCAGCTCGTCCCCTGGGGCAATGCCCACCTCGACAATTCCACGGAAACCATTGTTTGTCAGGTCTCACATGATGCTTGCCTTTGCCATAATGATCACAGATCTTGTTGCTCGGTTTTTCTAACGGAAACTTAGTATCTTTCTCTGATCTGTAAGTTCGATTTCTCGTGTTGTTTTTTTTACTGGTCATTTGACAGTCTAATTCTTTGTCAATACATTACAGCATGGAGAGAAGGAATGTTACCTCAACACCATACATGCCTGTGCCATCGAGTCCTGGCCGGACCAGGTAGGAGCTCGTTTCTCCCATGATCCATGAAACCACTCATCTATGCAGAAGCGCAACTTTGTTAGCATTAATATTGTAACCCCACTTTTGTTCAGAAAACACATTTTGAATTCATAAACTGCGTTGAGATCGGGGCCCTCATGGAACATGGCTCTGGATCAGAGGAGATCACGTGGAAGACATGCTGCAAGCGGCTTAAGTTGGATCCCTCGCCCATCTCAAAATGCTACTCCAGTGGCCTCGGGAAAAAGGTCGGTCTCATCATATGGGTTAATGATGATCTAAGTTCCAAGTTCTAATGATATGAAACTCGAATAAATGCAGCTTGAACTGCAATACAGTGTGGAGACCGACCGGCTCAGTCCTCCGCATGAGTATGTGCCTTGGGTGGTGGTAAATGGTCGAGCGATCAACGTTAGTATCACGGCATCTGTGTCTCTCTCTGCCTGTCTTGTCTTGTCTCTCTCATAATGTTCATTCCATCCATCACAGGAGGACTACCCCAACTTCATGTACTACATCTGCCTCTACTACAAAGGAGCAACTCCGCCTGAGGCCTGCAACAATATCACAATCCCGTCAAGTGGAAGAGATAATCAGACCTGTTGAGTCTTTCCCACAGTGGAGTAGAGAACTTACCAGATCACTCGCAAAGTCTGTCGAAATCCTGAGTTCTACAAGAGTTTGCAGAACCATTCAGGAAAATAAAAGCTTATCACTTTATGGTTTGTTCTTTACGTTGTAAAAGCGCTTGCACAGAAAAAAAATGGTTCTCCTTTTGAAGGAATAATGCCCAGTGTCTATAAGATATCAATCATCTTCCAGATTTTGGCACGGTTATCTGTTTCTGAAAAACAAAGTTGAAGTAAAACCTTAATCATATCGATCGACTTTCCTAAGCAAACAAAGGGATACAACCTCCAATATGGGAGTTGTCATCTAAGTTCTGAATGATGTCTGTGACAGAGGTGCACGGATAAGCGGTCATCATGCAAACAGGGAAAAGAATCACCTAAGACATGGAACAGTAACCCTGTTGCTTAGAGCTCATGAACGTAGCAGCAAGAGCATTTTACAGAAGATTATGTTGTGTAAGCGCAGTTCCAAATAAATCTGAACGGGCAGAAAATGCTTTGAGTGGTTTCATAGCGAATCTGGACAAAAAGAGAACTCCCTAAGCTAGAAGTTCCCTCTGCAAACTCATGTTAATTTGTATTGCTCGAGTTTCATTAGAACTTGCCCTCCTCTCCAGTGGAAATCGTATAATGATCTAGATCATTGACCTCATTCAGGTGGCTGTGTTGATGTAAATGAAACCAAGGGAAGAAAGAAAATCAATAGAATGGACACAAATAATATATGAAAAGTCGCAATTCTTTAATTTCCGTACTTATCTCAGATTCTCCATAAGCAAGTGTTCTTTTTCAAGTTCCTCTTGTGATTATTTCTGAAATTGGTCTAATTCTGCATCTTTGACATCATCTGTCTTTCTCTGCTAATCTGCTTCCTTGGAGAAGCTATTATACTTGTAGAACAGATCAAGGAGCTCGGCCAACCGACATCAGCCACTACAAAGACAGTCTGAAGTTGCTGAGCAGATGGAGTTTGCTATAGGACTCGAGAAGTTCTGTTGCATCAAAACATGAAAGATCCAAAATCACCCCAAAGAAAAGGAAGTAAAAGCCAGAGTTTCTTACGCCTTGGTAAAAGCAGCTGCTCTGCAATTTTCAGTCAAGGCTATTCAACTTTCCTATACTGGATGGTGCAGAAAGAGAAAACCGACATCAGAAAAAATATCTATGTCTTATTCCTCCATTAGATTTTACATCTTCTGTACACAAATTTACTATAGCTCATGACACATATCCTGTTTACCGACTTCTTCAATGGCTTTTGAGTTTCCTTCCCCAGGCTGAGAATCTAACCAACGGTGTCCGTCTCCACTGCAAGATCATCTCATTCTCCCTCTCCCCATTCCCAACACCATACCAACTCTTTTCTCCAACAAGCTCTTTTGCCTCAGCCAAGCTCTCCGCGCTCACTCTCAGACCCCCCAGCTGAGCCTGGATCGCCTCTTCAACATCTGAACAAGCTCTTGCATCTTCCCACAACTGGCCCCAGGAGATTGCATCGACTGACGGCGAGACAAACAGAGCCTCCATAGCCAAACCTTGCCTCCACCAGCTGACTTGGGAACTCTGTCTCCATCAACTCGAGGACTGCTTGGTAATGCCCCAAACACCGGTCGAAGTAATGGCTGAACTTGGTGCAGGACCTCAGCTTCTCTAAGCCGTCCCCTTGCCCTAGAGTTATGATCCCGCAGTTGTTTGCCTCCACGATATCTTGAGCGATTTTCAGAAATTCTGCCACAGGTTTTTTGCTCCTGCTCTTCCTCCCCGTGTGAGGAGGCCCCACCATGCAATTGAATACAATCCACTCTCTTCTTCCGTTCAACGTCAGTCCCTTCTTTGCCTCACTCAGAAGCTCATCGATGCTCATCTCTTCCACCTTCAGCTCCACCCCAATCTCCTCCGCGAAGCCACACAGCCTCCTGCTGACATCCTGGAACCTCCTCCCCGAGCTTCTGGGGTATCTATTGTCATCGTATCTTGCCTCCTCCTCATCGTCCTCCCACTTCGTTGAGGTCAGCCTCAGCGCTGCTTCTTCTCCTCGGGCAGCCACGGCCTCGATCACTGGGACCCACTGGACCCCGTCTCCAAGGTCAAAGTCCACCACACGGATGGCCAAGCCCGCCCCCCTAGAGACAGACTCCATGATCGTGCTATTTGCAGCGAAGTGTGCAAATCTCCCAAATGGGAATGCTTGGTAGAAAGCCTGAAATGCTGCTTCAGAGTGTCTCTGGCACTCCTGCCCGATATAGTCATCTCCGTGCTGCGTCTCGTTGCGGCGAAAGAGGTTGAACACAAGGCGGTCCCGGGGCCCACCGAGCGGGTCTGCCTTCTCGACCGCTCTCCTTGAGACCGCCTCCATTACTAACACTGCTATCACTGCAAATGATTCTCTTTGGAGACGAAGAAGAAAGAGAAGGAGAAGATATCGAGTGCATGGACTCGAACCCATCGAAGTCCACGAGGAAATCCTCAATTGGGCAATCAATTTGCAGCAAGCCATCACCAAAATCAACTGGGAATTTGGTGGGCGTCCAGTAATGGAACTCTGGGGAGATCTCAGAGAAGTGACCCTGCTCAAATTCATCGAAGGCTGTGTATTTGAAAGCGTGGTATTGCCAAGGCTGTCTGAAAGTTCCTGACTGCATCATCGTCCTCTCGATAGAGAAAGAAACCAAGAATATGATCGATCGATTTAAGGTTTTAGTGGGAGTTTGAATCGAAGGAATTCGACCAAATCTATAAAGGGGCCTGCCCGACAGCGGTGATAAACAATTTAGAACAGACGATGAATTCAATATAATTCAAAATTAGAGCTACCAATTAGCTTCGTTTCCTTGCACCAACGATCGAAAATGAGAGCTACTAATCAACTTACATTCCCTTTCAAGAATTCTAGCCCGCCAAGGTTCTCCTTCCTATATTCGGCAGCTTCTTGAGAGTTTATTCATCTCAATATGGCGTAATCATGAACTTACTATTGGGTATACAATCATCAACATGGCTAATTCCGACTCTCAAGCCCCGATGCGCAAGCAAGCTCATGTTTATCCAAAATTAATATTAATATTCACTTCCGATGAAGATCTCAATTTCTGAACTCTTATGGCCTTCCCCTTCTGTTTTCACTTGTATAAATTGTTTGAGATAGTTTGATATATATATATATATTAAGTAATGCATCCGTACATACGATTAAAGTATCGGTTTCAAGGGATAGAATCCTGGATAGTTATTTGCAATTAGAAGAAGAAGAAAGAAGAAGAAATGAGCTTGCGTTAAGTGATGGCCCTTCCACCGCTCACCTCGGAGCACAACGACGCAGAGCTCGCCGGAGTGATTCGTACAGAAGCACCCGTCGGTCGGTCAGATGGTCAGCCCGGTCGGCAGTCCACTCGGACTCGTTCCGGTCCGGTTACTGCTCGGTCGAGCCCTCCCGAAGTGTTCGGAAGGGCATCCATTTGGGCCTCGAGGGAAGATGATGTTGGGCCGAGACCCGGTCGGTCACTCTTGTCCTCAGGGTCTGAGTGAAAGTGTCGACCAACCCCTTGACATCTTGCTAACTGCTCGAAACTGTCTAGAAAAACTCACAGACCGTCGAGGCACAGCATCGAAAATGTCTAATCCGACGATTCCTTATTCTCGGACTACGAATTCCTTCGGTTCGCAATCTTTTTTTCCCCTCGGTTTCCCGGTGTGACACCTGTGCGTGTGGGTCAACTGCGTCTCAATCCTTCACGACCAGTTCAATTCGACGACAATTTCTTCTACTTTTCTTCCTCCTTTCCTCTCCTTTCATCGTAGGTTTATCTTCCGACATATATGAAGAGCACCATATCTAGAACATGACGATTCAAATTCCCAATAAATTCATATCCGGCTCAGGTTGTTGAGATTTTATGCACTATTAATTTCTCTTCCCGTCAACTTCCATGGGATTGGAAATATAATTTGATGGAAAAGGAAATTTTTTTATTAAAAATATAGAAAGGGTACCGATGCGTGCCGTGGAATTGTTCCACGATAAACAATTTAGAAAGTTCTCACGGTGTGGCCGTCGAATCGTTGTATATTTTAAGTAACAGCTGAAAATAATAATAATAAAAAAGAGACATAAAATATAGGAAAGAAAGAATTCAGCGTGATTGATTCATACCAATGAATCGTCCGGCGACTGCACCGTGCAATATTTTCCGAACAGCTAATGGATCGTTGTACGTGCAGGAAATTGCATTTAGATCCATGAAGTGGTCAAATTGGGTTAGAAAATTTCAAAACTGACACCACCACGCATAAACAACTGAAGGAATCTTTGCTTTTCCAAGGGGAGGCAAAGATTGATTTGTCATGGGGGAAATTGCAGTGTCCCTGCATCCCTCAACGTCAGGTGTCCATCCATCGATACCTAATCTCGTCACAATTATTGTGCACCACACATTCATTTTTAAAAATTAATTAATTATTATATATTCACGTGAAAATCAATCTAAACTTCGCACACATATTTGTCTGTCTACGTCAACCCGGTACCCGCGATTCTGCATGCAGTCTAATCAATTCGGACAGGTAATATATAATTATAAAATACTGGAGCCTCTAGATGTCGCAGTTACGGTCCACATCGAGTGATGTGAAACGACTTCGTCTAAGGCTAACTTTGTGTTCCATGGGATGGACGGTCTGTGATGTTACTATCAGAATATAGGAAAATGTGTATATTTAAAGAATTGATTTATTGAATGTAAAAAAGGAAAAGAGAAAAAAAAAAAAAAGAAGAAGACCCGGGAGTCTTCGGACCGCCCCCCATACACCAGTCCGAAATTTGGCCAGTCAGTCTGAAAGCACAATCCACCACATGAGAAAATTGTGTATACGGTGGGAGTCTCTGGACCGCCCCCAAATACTGCATGGCATAAATAATTTACGAAAATAATATTTACAGTACTTATGAAGGTAATTGAAAAAATAATTAATTATATTTTAATACTTGTTACAATATTTATTTTAAATCAATGTAAATTTTAAATTAGACAATTAATTATATCACATTTAAAATTATTTTGAAAATAAATTTACTTAGATTTATACTTTAAAATAATTGTTTTGTTTGATTCAAATGGACTAAACCGTCCGAATTATGAAATCTTTATGTGGTGCACGGCCCAAAATATATAATATTGTTGTGTTGCTGCAGTTCGGATCAACCCAAATTGATAGGTAAAAAAAAAAGTAAATTATAAAAGAAAGAACACGGAAATCTCTATGAAAAAGGTAAAATTTGTGATTTTTCAGTACTTTGGAATATTTTAATCATACAGAGGGATAAGAAAAAAAAATTGTGTTTTTTTTTTGTTGTTTACCTTACAAATACTGAAGGAAAATTTTGGAACTTGATTTAAAATAAACTACTACATATATTATATTATATAGTAACACCCAACCAGCCAACCACCAATTTTAATAATTATCATTACTTTGAAATTCCTCGGGCGATATGCCAGCCGTCAAGGATTTGCCATAATTCTGAATTATCTACGACATTGCCGGAAGATGTTCAAAGGGGAAAATATCTAAATTAATCATGAATTTTAATATATATATATATATATATTTAATTTTAACATAATTTTTTTACATATATCAGTCAAATATAAATTATATGCACTATTTATAAAATTTAATACGGTTAGTCACGTTAGTAAAATTAATCCATAATTGATGTCTAATCGAGATATACAAAATTATTCGTGCTAAATTTAAAAAATAAAAATAAAAATCGAAGTTCATATTTGATGAGATATTAATCCTTAAATAGAATTATGGATTAATGAATGTAATTTTATATTTTCTTCTTTATTTTAAGTAAGATATCTAGTTTGATAAACCACATTCAAATCTATCAATTTCACTCTTATTAGTGGGGAACAAATTCCCTTCGATCATGAATCTTCTCTACCCACAATATTCAAATTAAAAATCTTATTTTAAAAAATTGATCTCCCCCACTTATATAAGTGAATTCATGTTTATATATATATATTGTATTATTTATAAATTATAATAAATTAACGAGGGAAGTGAAGAAGAAACGAGGGGAGATAGGTAAGACGTTAACATGGCGTGGGGTTCTTCCACACCAAACGCTTGAAGAATAGGAAATGGACCATATTGCATTATTCCCTTTGACAGCCGACGTACGTTACGTCTTCTTCAACAATCAAGCCGGCCGTCAAGCCATGCACATAATACGCACCGAAATGCGCCTTCTCCGAGGCTGCCCCGAACCCCACCCCCCGATTACGATTCCTTTTCAATTAAGCCATTTATCTCTTTCACCAGAAAATTATTTATTTTTTTCCTTTTATTAATCATTTTTAATTCTAGAATATATCTTCTGATCAGATTAAAATAAGTATATATGCATCTATCTATAATATGTTCTAATATATAGGGTAAAATTCCCTATTTATAGGGACATGTATGTATGTATGTTTGTTTTTCTTCTTCTTTTTCTTTTTCTTTTGATAATATATGGTGTTATAACCATAGTTCTAAGAACCGGACCGGGCCGACTAGTTGGATCAGTTAAATTGAGAACTTGCCACTCACCCGATCTAGTTTCTATAAAAAAAAACCCAAGTGCACTTTCAATGAGGTTAACTTCAATCGAACAGGCCGGTTTCCGGTCCGACCGGTGAATCCAATTGAATGGATGAAAGAATCGACCTACTTTAAATTAAAAAAATAAAATATATTATAATTTTACTATATTTATATTTATATTTTATATTAAACTTTTATTTAAATAATTAAAAATAATATTTAAATTATAATATTATGTAAAAATTTTAGTAATATTATTTATTAAATATGTAGTTTAACTCATTAAACTCCCGGTCTAACTTATGAACTCATGTTTACACCGATTCTCGGCCCGGTCCGACTTTAAAAACTATGATGTGTGGCCGTGCATGTATAGCGCACAGCAATGCGTGATGCATGATAATTAATTAATTAATTAATATGATTGTAATTGCTTGATGCATGTAGTTTGATTAACATAATTAAAGGGGATGTGTGCAGGAAGGGACAGACATCCCCATTCTCGAGCAATGGGGTCGATCCGCAATAATAGCTTCCCGTATTCTCATGCAGAATTAAACTATACATTCCTTAATTAACTATTTTAAAAAATATATATATTTAAAATAAGGGGCAAAAACAGCCGAAAAATTAATAAAATTATAATTAGAAGGGGACAAAGTTACTGTTTGGGGTTGACTTCGCAGGCGATGGAGCTGCTAATTAATGTGAATCTTATCAGACATTACAATTGATTATCATAGATTTGTAATATGTATATATATATATATATATTCGCTCTGCCTCACACTTGTCGGTGCAGAATATAATTGTTTCATGGAAATCGAGGGTTTACATATATATATATAATAATAATAAAGGTAAAATTATCATAAATTTGTGATATATTTATTTTTTGTAATTAATATAGAATTTATTTTTTTTATTAGATAATATGTTCATAACTTTATAATATGATAAAAGAAGCGAAGGGAAAATAAATGAGTATGAGAAGTCCTATGATGAGAATTGTACCTACAATATTTTAGTTGTTAGGATGAGGACAATGTCACTGTACTAAACTCCATTTTTTCTAAATTACTATTTTAATTATATATATTTGATTCCGTAATACACTTAAGTCGTAATTTTGACGGTTCATTGACTTGGTATTTAATGACGTCGTGTAGGATAACATGTCAATAGAATTTTTGTTATATCATCATTCCATATTAGCTAACTTTAGCAAATAATTGTTAAGTAAGCAAATGGTTATATCAGTTCATCTTTAAAATTAAGATATAAATATATTGTAAAACTAAACATATATAAATAAAATAACTATTATTAAATATATATATATCATTTAAGTGTTAAAATAGTATATTTCTACTATAATTATCTTATATAATAAAACAAGCAAAAAAATCATATACACCAAGGCAAACTAAAAAAAAAGTTCAACCCCACTCTCTCTCTCATGCAAATTTATGTATTGAGAATTTAGTAAGGAAATCGTGCTAACACACTTTTAATAAAAGTGGATATCGATTGATCTTATATGAGTTAGAGTATACTAGTATATGAATTCACGCCTTGTTAGGGCTCGAGCATGAAACTAAGGCTCGGTATATATACCGAGAACACAAGATAAAGTTTGACTCGTGATGGATTATCCCTCTCGGTTGGAGTATAGTTGCAAAAAGGAAAAAATAGTCTTCATCATCAGTTGTCAATGAGGAGTAATTTTTTTCTAGTGCACATGGCTGATCTGCAACAGGCGTCAAGACCACATGTGATTAGTGGTAAGTAGGTTGAGCAGGGCCCGACAAAAGTCAAAGGGTTGAAGGAAAAAACCTGTGTACGCTTGGAAGGTTTTTTGGACCTCAACTGCAGGCTGCCGGCTCTTGACATTGAAACCCGACTCGTACACAAAAATCATCTTTTACACGATCATTTTATTTTTCATTTTCGGGAAAAAAAAGAGACAAGGCAGTTACAATTTTGTATTATCCCAAGTCGATAAATTGTGCACGTCTCTTATAAGTAGTTTTACAAAATTGTAAATTCGATTTCCCTCTTGTAAATACATAACATTGTGGAGGCTGCTCGTGCATGCATGAATGAACTCTCTAGGGTGTGTCATGGGTCGAAGAATTATCAAAATATATACATATATTATGTTACACTCGAAAAATTCAAGTTGATATTATTCCCAGCCAATAAGCCTTCTCCATTGCCATTATATTAATATTGTGAGTTCGAGTCTCGTCCATCTATATTCACATTAATCGAATTCGAAATCATGAGAAGTGTTTTTTTTTTTTGCTTTGCCATGGCAATTAGATGCCCTGATTAATTATTTCATTTTTTTTTTGTGCGCAACAACTCATCTTATATATATTTTTTCTTATAAAAAATACAAATTGTTCTTCTCTCCCACAATGGCCATTGAAAAACGTCCCCCGTGATTCTCGACAAGGGCAGGCCCATTAATTATAGTTTCAAATATATATATATATATATATCAATTAGTGTATGTCTTCCTCTCCTGGATCGGGGCCCTCGTCATCGACAGCAAGTCATCACACATGCGTCAACCAATGCTAATTGCCCATTTCACCCCTCCCTTCATTTATGACAATGTAACAACTTGACCTTCCTAAGAAGTGTAATCCATCACGATTAATCTAAATTTGAGTTTAATTAGCTTATTAAGAGATAATTTTTTTTAATATAATATATATGTATATTTCAATTTATAAGAACTGAATTCAATATCTCTCACGTAAATAGAAAAAGATAAACCCATTGAACTCATGTGCCCATGGATCCAGAGAGTTTATCGAATGGCAAAGGCAGAAAAACTGAATTGAAGGTAAACGATGAGTCAATGGAATTAACATAACCTAGCAAAGAAGCTGGTAAAAAATAATGAAATTTATGTGATATTTAACATGTTTTTCCCCTAGTTTAAAGGCAGCGGCATGCTCCACATTAATAAGCCAACAAATTATAAATTTTGCACAATGTGAATAAACCGATAAATTACTCATGCAAAATGTCAAGGTGTTATACAGATTCTACATGAAATGACGAGCACTATGATTAATCGCAGATGCATAAGGTTGTAAGAGAGCATAGCTTTTCTTTTGGACAAGTGGTTTATAAGTCCTATATATCATCGGCAGAATTAGCAAAACACATTTAGCTAGACCACATACACGTACTTGATTCACATATATCTATAGTGTGTTTTTTTTCCCGACTAAAAAAATTGATCAATATGCATGTATGCATGCACATAACCCGTATGCGTATGACATAGACACCCTGCATGAATGGCCATAAGACCCCTCGGGGATATCTACATCTATATATATATATATATATAAAGTATACGTTAATGAGAAAGAATTCTACATCTTATATTATATAAAATACAATTAGGTCAATAATTGTTTAATCATGGTCCCCATAGAGTTGAACCAGACGCATAGCGCTGGTCCTCAATCTCTCCATATTTATCTTCTCTCCATCAAGATCTAGGGTTTCCTATCTCTCCTTACTGATCCCGCAAGTCCATTCTCTCCATTCCTAATCTGTTTCTCCAGCTGTATTTTTCCCCAGGGAGAAAGTTATAAGATGAATACATATATGGATATATGATTTGGTTGTAGATACAGAGGTTCGATATCGATGGCTGGTGGGAGTCCGGATCAGAATCAAGACGGGTGTGAGAATGAAGATGGGAGCGGTGCTGATGATATTAAGGCCGTAACCAGTGGAGGAAGCTCGAGCAACAGCACCGTGGAAGAGACCGACCAGAAGAAGGCTTCTGTCCGGCCGTATGTTAGATCGAAGATGACACGACTCCGGTGGACACCCGACCTCCATCTCCAGTTCATCCAAGCTATTGAAAGACTTGGTGGACAACACAGTAAGTTCATATACGCACACTGCATGCAGATCAACTAGCTAGCAGCAGTTTCCTTAGATTTGTTTCGTAAATTAAGATATATTCAGGCAATATTTTGATCTATTATTAAACGAGGAAAACAGGAAAATTCGTGAGGAAATAATCAAATTCAATAATATAATTCAATTCTTCAAACAATTACAGAAAGATAAAGTATTTTTAAAAAAAATTAATCTATGACATTTCACCCGTAAAAAAAATTAAATTTCTGACAAGATTTATTAATTTGCTTCATAGGGGCAACACCCAAGTTGGTTCTTCAACTGATGAATGTCAAAGGGCTTAGGATACACCATGTGAAGAGCCATCTTCAGGTAATTTCTTGAGGCTCTCTACCCAATCTCTCAATAGTCGAGAGGTTTTTTTTTTTTCCGACAATTATGCTCTCGATTGGTCTCCCTGTTGAAATTTTTTGTACTTCTTTGCTGCTTTGCATCAGATGTTCCGGAACAGGAAGGTCGACTTCACCGGTCGAGGTATAGTTAGCTTGATCTTGCTGTATTCCTTTTCTTTTAGGTTTCATTAGTGAAGAGAAACAGACACTTAGGGTTTCTGTGATATTCTGATTAAATCGTATGGCCTTCTCGTGGTGTGACGACATAGTTCTATCAGGTCATAGGCACGTCCTGAGTTGCGGTGATGGCCGGGTTTTCAACATCCGCCAATCTCCGATGCTGCAGCACCTTCCCCGCGGGAGTTATTCTGGGTTCAGGTAACAAAAATTTCACCTGCAAATTCGTTCTACGTGCAAGTTCTCCAAATTAGATATAAAGATATCGAGATCGAAGAAGATGTAGCAGTCCCTCCAGATGCACCTCTAAATCCAAGAGCGGGAGGAAAAAGAATTCGTAGATCGTCCACTGATTGAAAAAAAAAAAGGAGGGACTTCATTTGTCTGCATAAAATGCAAGGAATTCAACGGGGATGCCGCCGGGTCCCCTGAATCCGAGCGATACACTCGGATAAGACAGATGAGGAATTAGGCTAAAGTTACATCGAGAAGAAGACTATGATCTCCAGGTATAGAAAAACCTAAAAATGGGATGTCCACCACATTATTATTCATAAACAAAATCTGGGAAGAAGTGTTCTCAGCTTGTGAGGGATTCCACATAGGAAATTGTGAAAATGTTCTTATGTACGTATGGTATATCTCACCTAGATTCCAACTGAATAGTCCATGGAAGAGTAAATTTCACACAATTAATGTTGGTTAACATTTGACTATTAACATGGGAAATTTTGATAAATGGGGACGGAAGTTGCTCTTCACCCTTAACTCCCCCAAGTATCTATATATTCGACAAAATTCCGAGCTAGCCATATGAGAGAGCTCTTGAAATTTCATTAATCTTATTGTATAATATTCATAAAATTCAAAGCAAGTATTTGGACATTCAGCAAGACCATGACATATGTTTCTCTCTATTCGCTGAGACGTATCCCTGCATGGGATTTTGGCTTCCCCCGACCATGATGTTCTACAGAGATTTTAGTTAAAGTTAACGTTGTCCTACTACACATATAAACAAAGAGAAGATTGTCCCATTCATTCGTTCTTGCATATTTGTATTTTGTGTATATGTGTAAACAGCTGCATGTAGTATTAACTTGCAGTCAAAACGTTCATACACATCGAGAACTACGTATATTTAGCCAGCCAGCCGAGCCATAATCTTCCCGTGCTAACATGAAGGTACGGAGAATCTCGTTGGAGCGCACAATCAGCCGGGCAACACAAAATGCAGACTAGCACTGACGCTGCCGCCGATTTATTTCAGAAGAGACAGCTTGTCGACGCAACCGGACGCCATGGCTTTTACAGCAAGCTGGTGGCAGATAGATTAATGTTTGGCCTCAATGGCACCCAAACCAATGGCTCGATCGGGATGAACCCTTCCTATGGTTACAGCAACATCGGCCCTGAGCCAAAGGACAGAGGCGGCCAAGGCCGGGGACTCCTTAATGGTTCCAGTCGCTGGGAATACCTTGAATACCAGAGCCTGAAGGACTGGAACGATAAGATGGTGAAGAAGCAAAAACTGTCATCAGCTGCAGGATCGACGGATATCGACTTAAGCCTCTCCCTTGCAGCAAAAGCGACCGATCCATCTGCAGCCAGGAAGGAGGAGGAAGAGGAGGATGAGGAGAGGGAGAAGGGATCGTGGGAGTCGTCATCAGAGATCACTGACGATCTGTCTCTTTCTCTGTTCTCAGCGGGCTCTTCGAGAGCTGGAAGGGTTAAGAGAAGGTTGATGGACCTGCTGAAGGAGGGTGATAGCGGTAGTGAAGAAGGCTTGGTCAATGAATTCTATAGTTGTAGTAGTGATGGTGGCTTGAAGACGATGATGAGGGCAAGTACTCTGGATCTGACTTTGTGAATGAGACAGCATTCTAAGTGAGATCTTGAGGTACTTGTTCCCCGGAAATACAAATAATATGTTCCCAAAGACAAATATATATCTATGTTGTTCTTATTGCAAGTTTTACGTACTACCTTATGATCAGAGCTAGAAAACTTTCATATTTTGCACCAGTTGGAGTGTAGCAAGATACTTCAATTTCCTCAGCCCACCAATAATCGTGGGTTGATCTTGTTCTTAAAGATCACAAGTTTGAGCGGATAAAATGCAGGGCTAAGAGAGTTTTCCTTCTCAAGGGAAATGCATGATCGAACTCATACTCGCTGTTGACGATATGATCTTCTCGGTGAAATATGAGTTTCAAACCCTTATGACACGCGACTGTAATTACAAAACACACGTCATTGCGATTTCCCCAAAACATGAAAACCATCTTATGTTCTGTGTGTAGTGGGCATCATTCTCCCAGAAGAGACTGACACATATAACAAGACAAGATCAGTGGAGACCAAACATCGAATCTTCAAGAGCTTATTCGAGTGCTCTAACAGGTTTACTGACTGACATTATTGACATATATATTGATGAGCATTGCATATCTCAGTGGGGATTATTTGATGCATGGACATCTTGGTCGTCAGATAAGTTGGTAGATGTAACTGCCACGGAGAGCGTGCATCCAAAGGTACGCAGCATCGAACTAAATTAGTGTTGACACATTGAAGGGCAGTGGGTTCTGAACTCTCATGATGTACGCAGCTTTCTCTGACATGCTAGGTTAGGTACCGAGGTCTAAATCTTAAGATGACCCGGAGTCATGTAATGCCGGTAGCGTTGCCATGTAGCAAGGAAGCCGTGCCTTTGGAAGACTTCAAGATCCGACCAATATGTTACATCAGCTAGAGGAGCCCCGCGATCTCAGCAGGGGTCTGGTGCCATTGCCACCACTGTTGCTCCTTGCCCCCCTCACCGTCTCCATCAGAATGGATTTCCAACCGAGTTGGCGTTTCTTTCTGCCACTTTTGAATCGTTGAGTTGTATGGGAATCCTTACTTTGGGGAACCCATTAATTCATCAGAATTTCGAGCCCGATAGTTCTACTAGCATCACACGACAATGAGATATAGAGAATAAGCAACATATGTAGATGAGCTTTCGGAGGAATTTCTTTCTCGTCTTCAGGGGAATACTTCTCTGGATAGATATACCAAATAAAGTACACCGCAAATAGGTTTCCTTCAAAATAACGAGGAGCCGCAAATGATCAAAAGTATAAACAGAAGCACAACATCAACAGGCGGGCAATAATCATGTGATGTTCCAACCAAGAGAATGCCTTTATCCGGGTCTCCAGTGCTGTTCCCTAGTCAAACTGTTCCCAGTCTTGAGTTAACTTTGTAATAGAGGATGCCGCAGGAGGTGGGGCACTCAGGCTTCCTACTCCTGACTCGAAGGCTTCCCAGTTGGTTGTTATGGAGACTGCATTCCTTCTTCCGCTTAAGGGGTTGGAGTTTTGAGCCTTGAGAGAATCCAACGTATCCACAATCCCCTGGACTCGCCTAACCTGTAAGAGGAAGTATGTAGACAAGAAGCATTTAGCTTAAAATTCTTTTAAAAGAAATGCCATAGAAAAGCAAATAACAATGCTCATACAACTCCGGAGGCATGACTCCAACTTCTATCTTAGACAGGTAATAGATCACCCTTCAAATAGTGATAACACTTCAGTGTCGAATGGAAAGAAAGCCAAGCACTGCAACAGCCACAGCTAGAGTATATCCAAATACTTAATTACATCGGACAATACTGCACTAGAACTGACACTTTATTAGTAATCATTTGCTTTAAGGTCACTAAGCAAAATAATGGAGATAAAATGTATTCAACGATCATTATCACGGCGTAAAACCATAGGCAAGGATTTCTAGATTATGATTTTGAACTTATGATGCTGTAGTTGATCTACTTGACATACATATGTACAGCTGGAGTACATGTCTGTTCATAAACAATATGAAATACAAACCTCAGCCTTTCGTTGTACCCTAGCCTCGCCCTCAGCCTCAATACCATCCAATTTCAGCAGCTGCCTCATGAGCAACTCTGTGGAAATTTCAAATTCCTTGTCTGAAACTTTCCTCCCACCATGCACATCAACTTCCAATGCAGAAATCTGAAATTGCCAAATTATGGCGATTCAGGCGAAGGTCCAAATTTTAAGCAAAAGCGACAAGCAAATGTATACAGCTCACCTTCTCAGAGAGCTTATCAACCTCTGCTCTAACACCAGCGACAGCTTCACATGCTTTGGAAATTTCCTCAGCCTTCTTTAACTGCTCAAGTTTCCTTTCTTTGCTAGCCTGACATTCTAAAAGCAGCACCTTCGAGTTGTCCTTTAGACCTGCCATGTGCAGGATCTCATCATCGCCCTCCTCTTTTCCCCTAAAGAAGAGCCGTTGGTCTTTAGGCTCCAGATCACACTTCTGAGCTAGCATATTTTTTATTTCACCTGCCATCAATGAACAAAGTAAAAAACGTTGCTAGAGAACATAATGAGAGATTTGGCTGTAAAGCATAGAAAGTATTAAAGTCTGTCTCCTTCAGGACAAAGTTTGAGCTTCACATTCACGGAAAAAGATAGAGCACTCTTACCAATGATTGTGTAAATTCCTGCAACACACTCGATTAGAATCGAGAGTAAACCAGTTTGGACAAAACAATTTCCAAGATACACCAGTGTTTGACCATATGCTACAGTCAGTCCTGCTAGAAGAACAAAACAGCTACAGCATATCGAATTCATCCAATACTTCCCCAAAATTCTGCCTTAGTGCACTTTGACCACATAATCGAGGTTAAAGGACCTACAAGACTGGAGAGGAGGAGATAGCATTTTAGGGCATCAGATAAGGAGGATTCACCCTTATCCCTTTAAATTTTCAATGAAGTTTCATGGAACCTCTGTTTTTATGAATATACTTTTTGGCAAGTATTTGAATTCATCCTTTACCCCCAACAAAACTTCACAGCACCAGCAATTCAACTAACTAATGGTGCAGAACACATCCACTTATCGCAACAAAAAATAACAAAGCTGCCAGATCTCCAATCTCAAGTGCCTCTTTTCATGATCAGATAATCCACTGAATATTTATCAGGCACCAGATAAAGCCCTCTAACTAGATTCTGCCGAATTCCTAACAGAAACCCATATCCTGCATCCGCCTACGAACTCCGAAGGACCAATTTCCACAAATATCATCACCAAATCAGTCCGTAACTGTTAATTCATCAATACCTGCAGTGGCCGTCCTAGATGCCAGGAGCATATCACAGGAACCGCACCCCAGACTCAAAGCACGAAACTTGCGAAGAGAAGTAAGACGAACAGCTCAAAGGGGTAAAGGTGAAGGCAATTGCGAAGTACCGAAAGTGGAGCTAGAAGGTAGGAAAATCTCGTGGTGGGAGGAGCCGTAGGAGACTTTGATTCTGATCATGGGGCCGCCATGGCTGCCGCCACCGACTTCCGTGCCGTCTTCTCTGCGCTGAACGAGCATTCCGGACGGCCGCATCTCCCAATCGACCCGGTCCCTGGCCGTCCCTCTCTCCACCTCGCCTTGCCCCTGGTGGTGGCTCGACTTCACCATCGCGCGAATCAGAGAGGCCCAGCAGAGGGACCAATTCTAGGGTTTCTAAGTGAAGGAAGGTAAGATACAGAAATCCCAATGGAAGGAAGGAAGGAAGGAAGGAAGGAAGCAGAGCCAGCAGAGAGGAGCAGGTATTGTGAATATGAGTTGGGGATATACACCGCCAACGACAACAACAAAGACGGCGGCGATTTATTTATTTTTAAAACAAAGTTACATATAATATAATACAAAAAACCACCGCCAACAACGCAATGTTTGTAGAGACAACCGACCATTGTCGGTGGTCGGTGTTCTTACAAGTCAATTGTTTTTCCCCTTTCTGGGCCGATTCTCAAAGTCAAAGTTACTTGACAGGTGCCTGGTGTAACGGAAGCTTTTACGGTCCATAGGGTTGAACTCGGGTCTCCTTCGGGGCGACGGGTGGTAGATTGGCAGTCCGGACATGCTTGGTCCGGTCTCGACTGATCTCTCAAGCTCCTGCGAAGAAGTCCAATTCGGTTGGTGGTTCACATCAATAATCCTCCGAGACTCCTGGAAGAGAATTGCGTGCATAAAAAGGAGGAACTGGTGGAGCTCGAGTTCAAGTCGGACGCGTTTATGGACTTCACATGCTGACCCAACAGAAGGAATTGTCAATCTAGCCGACTCGAGGATTCGATTTTGAGACCAAATTGGGGGGTTGCAGGTCCGACTTGGGTCCAGTGAGCACGAGTGGTGATCCATGTCAAGGTCGATTAGCTCAAATGCAAATAAGTAGAAACTCATAAATTTAAACGGATCTCAACATTTCAATTGGAAAACAATTGTACAAAAATCACAGAGTTGGACAAGTATAGGAGCTGGCAAACGGTGATAACTCTCTCTCTCTCTCTCTCTCTACTGACGCAGCAACTAGCAAGATTACAGGAATTCTGAAGCCCATTACTCAGGAGACACAGACCGATGCATCCCCGAATTCCTGGATTTCAACTAAACTTCGAATGGAATGTAAACGATCACTGAGGATTCGGCGGGCGGCTGTTCGCAGCAGACACCCTCGATCCCCACTCCAGCAGCTCTTTGCTGGTGTCGTCCTTGTGGACGATCACCTCGATGAAGCACAGGCAGTCCTTCTTCGGGCCGGTGGCCATCTGAATCGCCTCAATGAGTTCCTCCTCGCATCGCACCTTCAAGAAACCCGGACGAGACTCAGTTAGGCAACCAGTACATTCAGCATAGTTATAGTTTCATTGACCATCAGCCGAACCGGAATCTCACCTTCATTGTCCAGCAGTTGCTCGAGCCATTGCTTATTGCGTCCACCAATCCCGTGTAGTTCCAGTTCTTGATGACGTTGTAGGGGCCGTCATGGATCTCCACCTCGATCGTGTAGCCCCCGTTGTTTATGAGGAAGATGATGCTCTTCTGGCCGCATCGCAGCATTGTCGATACATCCTGTGCCGTCATCTGAGGAATTACAATCACACGCTTGTCAAGACTCTCTGCATTTTCATGTGTTGTCGAGAGGGCACAGCTTGTTTGAGATTACTAAGCTAAGAGCAACTAAAGGAATCGAAATTGGGTACCTGGAAGCTCCCATCTCCGATGCAGGAGATGACTCGTTTCTCCGGTACAGCCTGCGCGTAGCCCAGAGTGGCACCGACGGACCATCCGATTGATCCATATTGCATTTGAAACTCATACCTGTCAATGAATCCATACTCAATTGCCCACTCATTTAGCTATTAGTTCGACCAGGGTCTTAATAACCGATCGGCTTACCCGCATCCTCTGGGAAGCTTCAGCTTCTGGCAGTTGAACCATGAATCCCCCGTCTCAGCGATTACGGCGGTATCATTGGAAAGCATGTTCTGGATGTGATGAAACAGGACGTTGACCCTCAGCGGCTCCTCGGGAGCGCACTTGAGGGGGCAGCCATCTGGGACAAAGATCCGGTGGTAATTCTCGTATGCAGTTCGGTTATGTCTGAGCCGCTTTGCGAGGGCTCTCAGGAAATCCTTCATCAGGACACACCCGAATGCAGGGCCGTTGCCGATGACGACATGATCAGGCTGCACAATGATGGCCTTCTCCTTCTTGAGGAGAAGCGAGTATCCGACCGAGCTGTAGTCATTGAAAATGGGGCCGGCAAAGACATATGCGTCTGCCGACTCCACAATCTCCGCGCAGAAGCTCGTGCTCACAGCACCCCAGTAGGTGCCGATGAAGTGGGGATGGTGCTCCGGAACGAGGCCTGTTTCATTACTGGTCAGTGATCGAGGACCAAAAAAATCGAAGATTTCTAACAGTCTTCGATGAATGCTTTGTGGTACCTTTGGCCGAAGGCATCACCGCAAGTGCATAGCCGCTGGCATCGGCCAGTTCAACGAAAGTATCAGATGCGTTCGACACCCGAAGCTTGGGGCCGCCCACCATGACGGGCTTCACTGCCTTGTTCAGGAACTCAGTGGCCGCCTCCACCGCCGCTCTCAGGCCCATCTCATTGCTCAATCTGCATCCAAATCCACCCAAGGGAATCCAAAAACAGAGTCATACACTGGCCATTGATCTGTAGCCTTAACAATATTCAACTGCTGCAAATTTCAGACGGCGGAAAGGAAAAAGGACTCACTTTGGGGAGAGCGAGAAGGGGACGGGCTCGCGACTGAAGGTCGGGTGGGGAATCGCGGCTAAGTTACAGCTGATGCTGATATAGACCGGCTTGCTCTCTTTCAGGGCCGTCGAGATGGCAGTGTCGATCTGTTCGTGGGCATCTTCCAAGTTATTCACCACAGCCTGATGGAGAATTATCAAACGCACCAGATGTCAAACAAATATGATCTCAAATATATAAAGGCCTGCTCAATGATCAACATGCATACATACAAAAATGTATGTGTAGATTCTCGGCCTTCATAACGTTAAAAGAGAATTAAGTAACCTGGTAGCAAGTGACGGTTTGGAAGCAGCGGAGCTCCTGACTGAAGTCGGGCAGGCCGATGGTGTGGTGGAGAATGCGGTTGGTCCCGAAGTCGTTGGAGTTGGGGCCGCCGACGATGCAGATGATCGGGAGATTCTCGCTGAAGGCCCCAGCGATGGCGTTGAGGACGCTGAGCCCGCCAACGGTGAACGTCACCGCGCAGGCCCCGACCCCGCGGGCCCTGGCATAGCCATCGGCAGCGTACCCGGCGTTCAGCTCATTGCAGCAGCCCACGAGCCGCAGCCCGGGCTCGGCGATCAGGTGGTCGAGGAGGGTGAGGTTGAAGTCCCCGGGGACGGCGAACACGTCCTCCACCCCGATCTGGACAAGGCGCCGAGCGACGTGGCGGCCGAGGGTGGACTCCCCCATAGAGGCCGGGGCAGGGGCGGGGGTGGCGCCCTGGATGGTGGAGACGAAGCCGTTGGAAGGCGGGCAGCCGACGTCGTTGGAGGCAGGCTTGCAGACGTCGACAGGTCCGATCTTCGTGTCCATTCCAGCCTATATGAATAAACAAAGCGAGAAGGAAGAAGGAACACGAGAGGTTGGTGAGAGAATCGAGCTTCTTGGGTTTTGCTATTTGAGTGATGACGATGAGAACTGAGACAGGAAGTGACCGCCTTTTATAGAGAGAGACTTGGAGAGATTCCGGGGGGCGCCATCCAGCCATTGAAGAAACGGAGAAGCCAACAGGTGTGTAGGAAGGATGGCTACCAGGAGCGGTTTTACCTTTTCTCGAACAGATTTGTTTTTTTTGTTGGCCAGGCAGAAATATATTTAGCGCTCAATAATTTTATATATCCGGTAAAAAGTTTTGTGATTAAAATGGAGAAGAAAAACCGGACTTCGGACCGAATATTTTATTATTTTTAATATGAAATTAAGATTAATAATCACAAAAATTTATATATTCTATATTCTCATTTTTGTAAATAAATTTTCTATCTTTATTGACAGTAAAATTTATAATTACGTGAAATGGTAAAAAGACAACGATAATAAATGGGGAGTTATTTATTTAGGGGAGAAAAATATTAATAAAAATTGAATTTATAAATTTTTATCATAATAAAAGAAAAAAATATTTAAAATCTGACGGATTGTTTGGGTCATCTTTCCAGTTATGTCGGTGATCCACAGATTTTGTCACCAGGTTAAAGCATAATCAGAGGGAATCTTCAATCAATCAATCTTTTACAAGCCCCCGTCAATGCCGGCCCTGCGTCCAGTTCATGGGAACTAACACATGAAAATAGCTCGGTTCTCTGTGTGTATTTAAATGGGATTAACATGAATTTGAGCTCACTCAGTTTAGGATCGATGCACTTTTGAATATCCGTCGATCGATTCATAATGAAAAAAATGAAAAAAAAAAACTTCACTGGGTCCATTTGGGTCGAATCTGGTATACTTACGGCTATCTGTGTGAAACACCAAGGTGGAAGGTTTTGATCCTCACAAGCTATGGGACTGGTCCGGTTCTCGGCCTCACAATCGAGAGAAACATACGTTGAATAATCTGAACTAGCCGCAAATATCTCAAATTCAAAAGCGACCCATTATACGGCTTACAAAAAAAATTTTAAAAAAAATTGGGGTTTATAAAAGGATTGTGTGTCACAACTTATCAATTCATATTTTTGGATAAAAATTGGTATGATCATTTATAATGTCACAATGAATTCAATAAAACATTATGATCGTTGGGCTCACACTTCACCCTTGTCAGTTGATATAAAATCGAGTATGATAGAAAATTGTTCGGCTCGTAGTGTTCAATGACACGTAAGGGCAAACGTAGAGAGTACAATCTCATATCGAAAAATTAAAAAAAAATTGTGAACTTATAAAAAGATTGACTGTATACCCATGAAATTCAATTTTTAGGTGAAAACGAACATGATCCTTATGGACTCTTACGAATATTCTATACAAATATATATTTATATACTAAATTAGAAGTTTCTTCGGTGCAATTTCCCTTAGGAAGCACCAAGTAGAGATTTTGTCCTCTTGCATTTGACCAAAGGAGAATGGGGGAAGGTGCAAGAGGGTACCTTTTCCATCTTACACAAAAATATCTTCCGAGCTGCTGGGTTACCTAATGAATAATACAATGAGGTCACTCATAGTAGATGAGATAAAATGATTCGACACTTATTATTTTAATAGGAGAATTTGAGTTCGAGTCCCACCTGCGACGGAGAGTTCTTAACCTCTTAAATGGACCGACCCGAGGTGATCCGAATTAGTCAGTCAAACCGAATACCAGCGGTTTATAAAAAAAAAACAACAATACAAGGAGGCCATCATACGATTCTGGAAGGTAGGCAAAGGAAATCATCTTTTACATGGGCGCATCAATACTGACTTTGGGGGCCAAAGGGAGAAAGTCGACTGCTGACCATTTCGAGCCAAGACCAGCAAAAAAATAAAAATGATCAGTTTTTGAGATTTTATATAAAATTTAAGCGGTTTTTTTTAGATAAAGTTAGGTTCGAACAAAAAAAAACTAATGAATTCCGAAACCGGCTCGAATTCAACTATTACGTTTAGAATTTTATTTTATTAATTATAATGGTACGCTTAATATTTGCTTTTCATGATCTTACTCATTAATTATTTACTTAATTTCCACGTTGATTAATCTTTTAGCCGTGAATTCAAAGAAATTTATTTTCAATTATTTCATGGTTACGGATGCGGATGTTAATTTATTCTTAATAACAATATTTTTAGTGATATTTTTATTTAAAATCGAGGCTCCAAAAAACTATTAAAAAATACTACATAGGATGGTTCTTCGCGATCTAAAATGGTTCCTGGCATGATTTTTTTTAGCCGGAAAAAAATGGGACAGAAAAACCACACTACCACATGCCACTTTCACCCACTGAGTGACCGATGGACATGCAAAATAATGAAACCCTAATGACATTCTCCGATGAATTTTACCTGTTCTTGATGCCGCAATAAAATGGTACATGCATCGAATGCACGGGAACGTCGAGCAAATGCAGCGGTCGGTCATGCCATGTTTGCGACGATGCATATGAATTCAAGAGACCGTGAAACTAGAGCGTTATTTATCATTCTCTTAACTTAATAAAAAAAAACTGTAAGAATACGATAAAAACCTCATAATTCGATCCCTTATAATTCAATTCTTCTTCTCTAATTTCCCTTAGTTTCCACTCTTGACAAAATTTTCCAGGTCCGTCCCGTCGTAGCCGAATCCAACTGCGAAAATTCCGCTTGGAAGAACGAAGGCAAAGTTGTGGACTTCCTCTGAATTTGGATTGTGGAGGGGGGAACAGCCATGATGTGGGGTCAGACGAAGTTGACAAGTCAAAGGTGGAAGTGACTGGTCCAGTGACGTCCACGCAGATACTTACATATATACATGCATAAATAGAGCCGAAAAGCTCGGCAACATCCTCGTATGGCTTGCCTTGTTGATTCATCTGGTTATTTATATATATACATACACATATATGATATGATATAATTGATATAGTTCAAATTGGGCCGAATTATCAGGGCCACTTTTCCTACCAGCAAGACTCATCTTGCTAGTCTCAAACCCCTGCTGGTTCTGGTTTCTCAAACCTACGGGCTCCCCATGTTTGAAAATTTCGCACTCAGCTTCGAGTTGATTTCCTCCCACACCCTCCACACGCACTCGGGGATGGAATCGGGCAGTCTTCTGAAATTTGCTCCGGTTGTTCTTCGATCTCAATTCCGATGAAGTTCATCTACGCTCATCGGTGACTTGAACAGTAAAGTGTACTGATAACGCGGAAATATAGGAAGTTAATTTATACTAATACGCTGGATTGATTTGGATTTTATTAATCAAGTTGAATTATGATAATCACCCCCCTAAGAGAGGAAATGACGGCGGATTTATAATTTTATTTAAAATTATTCTGGGTCAAAACTCGTCAACATTTCAAAGACCAGGTTCCCCACTTTTGGTGCGCAGATACGATCACAGCTGAATCCTCGGCAGCCTCGGCCGCGGCTTCCCCGTCAGTCCCTAGATCTCCGCTGGTTTCTTTAACCTGCGGCTCCCCCACACTCCCATCTCCGTCCCGACGTGCTTGCCTGCACGGAACGTGCACCGTCGCTGGGGTTTACTCGCCGTTGTATATATATGCCCTCCAATACCGTACTGTTCCATGCACGTTACTTATGGATTCCATGCTGCCTTTTTCACTCTCGTACGTTAGACTAAGAAATTGTATGCTTAATTTTTATCGATAAAACTTTTCTTACTCATGTATATTTCTGAATGATCATTTTATAATCGGGGAAATTGATCGTCTAGTGGCGATGTTGAACTCGGGGGGCTGATCCTTGCCAAGATCGAAGGTTTGTTCCTAAACACGACCAGATTAGCAACAGTGATGATAACATTCGGTATGGGTTAGATTTCTCTTTTCTTTTTCTCACTCGAGAGTAGTTGATGGTGTTAAGGTACTTCGAATTACACTGACCGTTAAGGAGAAGAAAGTGCCCCGGCCGGATTTACGCCGGTCTTCTCTCGTTTTCCTCGTTGTGGAGAAAAATTCGGTAAAATGTCCGTAGGGGTGCCGTGGGAGGGAGGAGAAAACGACGTAGTTGCGGTCTTTGGGGGACCCGAGCCCAACCAATGAGCTCGCCACCCGGATCTCACCGAGCCCACGGGTTGCTGGGGGCCGAACGCGGTAATTAATTAATGATTAAAGCCACCAAAAATGGACGACAGCCCCAGCTGTTGTCGTCGGACCATTTTTTTGTTCAGTCTGCCACCAGGGACAGGACGAATGATGTTTGGCGTCGATTCTTATGTGTGAGATGCTACTACTCACTTTATAATGTCTTGTCATGTCTTGCCTTTTCTTTTTCCTAGATTTATAAACCTAGAAATTTGCGTAAATGGCCTGATGCCATGATTCATGTGGCTGTTGTGCAAGGCGAAAGGGAAGCACCAGCGCCGTACATAACAGCCGAATGTTGAGCGCCGCGGCTGTTCGGGCGGCCGTGGCTACCTGTTCTCCGGGTGCGGCGCGGGGCGGGGCTCAAGATATTTTCTGTTTCACGTGGTCCGCCTCCCAGAGATGACACCGAAGGCGTAACAGTCCTCGAACCTTTGGAGACTGTGCTGTCTAGTCCCCTTCAGAAGCACGGGATTTTGTGAAAATGTGTCTTGATTTTGGCCCTGAGTATGAAGCACAAGACGATCAATTGAAGATGCCAGGACAGAGTGGCCCGGAAACAAGAAACCGGCATCAAGTTTCACAATCCATGTGCGGCCCCTAGCAGCAAGTGCAACATGGAGTCTTGGTGTCACAGGGGTAAGAGCATTAAGGGGGCTAACACTTGGCCATTGAGTCACACTGGGAATCTCGAGAATTCGAAATAGTCTATAATCGGGTAAATTACATAGTTTGTACAAAATATTTTACTAATGTAACACTTTGGTACAAAATTTTTAAAATGTAACTTCGTAATACATTTTATTTTAAATATACTACATTTTAGTACATTCCGTCAGTTTTTTACTAATGCCGTCAATTTTTGATGACATGAACGACTTACATGGCTTCATGTTTGAAATATGTGGATTACCACGTAACACATGGTGGGGCTCACTATCTCTTTCTTCCTTTCTCTCTCCACATCTACCTACCACTCTCTCTCTCTCTCTCTCAGCTCTCTCTCCCTCTCTGTCGCTCGCACGCTCTCTCTCTCTCGGCTTTCTCTCCCTCTCTCTCGCTCACACGCTCTCTCTCTCTCGCTCGGCTCTCTCTCTTGCTTGCGCTCTCTCCCCCTCTCTCTCTCACACGCGCTCTCTCTCACTCACACGATCTCTCTCTCTTTCTCTCTCTCTCTCGCTCATGCTCTCTTTCTCTCTCTCTCACTCTTTTCCTCTATCTCTCAACTTAAATTCAATTAAATTTTTGTTACCGTTTAATAATATCTAATTTTTTTTCTAGCTGTCTTTTATTTATAATTTTTTCTTTTTTTTTTACAAAATCATGATAATATAACATAGTAGTATAATAAAGGGTAATTGACACGTAATTCGATATCAAGATTGATCTTTAAAAAAATTTATAATAAAAAATTAACTCAAAAGGAAGCTAAAAATTATACTAAGCTCGAGTTCTCACCTTTCTACATTTTCCCTCCACCCTCCCTCTCTGTCTTCGTGCCCAGTTCCAACCAAGCCTTAATTTCAGAGTCATCAACTGTGCTAGTCGGCACCAGCTCCTGTATTGGATGGGAGGTGATCCGATCAGACCCATTGGGCATCAGCAAGACTGTGAACTTGACATGCGCAACCAAATCGCCTGCAGCATGAGATAACAACATGAGCAAAACACCTTGCCGTGAACTATGCTAATGAAAATCGACCATGATGTCAGAAGAGTTTAAAGCACACCAGGCTTCTCGTGAAGTACTGGACATGGCTGCAAGAGGTCATGGTTCACACGTGCAACGAGTCCAAGCCTTGCCCTCTTCTCTTCCAGAGCCCTGCACAGTAAAAAGTTAGCAGTCCATAACTTCACATCTATCTTGCCCAGCATGAAGTCAAAAGGACATATCTAACCTTGCCGTAAAGGGCATGGTAGGAAATTTCTGATTAAACTCACTAAAGATAAATCGTGATGCCTTCATTTTCAAGTGACAGTTCCTCCCTCTTATAAATAGCCGTTTGCTTCTCATCCAAAAGCTTGGGCTTCAGGTGTAAATGAGAAATTATGGGGGGACCAAAGGGTCAAAATCATCTCCTTCTGGATGGAAACAAGGTAGCTTTCCATCCCCAGTGCTTGAAACAATGTCAATTGGATAAACCTCATTCTCCTCAAACTCCACTTGGTCAACTCTTGTTTCTGGGATGGAGACGCTTAAGATGACCTTGCTGCCATCTATGTCAAACTGCTTCAACTGGTGGATCAAGACACCTTCAACAGTCTTGCAGTCATAAGCAGCAGCTATCTTCTGAATTGCCCACGTTACATCTTCGTTCTATACAACACAGAAAGAATCCATGGCATAGGATTCATAAAATGTGCGAATAAAAATAAGAGGACTCGGCAAAAAGGCAAATAGAAAATATCAAACTGAGCATCAATGTCCAGTGGACAGATACTCATCCATAGGAAACAATGATGTTAATAATTCCCTCGTACTCTGCTGTCCAATCAAAGAAGATTTGGGCCTTCACAGGAAACAGATAGACAAAACTAGAGGCACACTCTCTACCTAAAGTCCCCACGTAACAGACAAAATATTGGCAACTTGGAAATTCATTCCTTCACCATGAATTTAATGGATTTCTAATGGACTTCGATGTCAAGCTGAGGATGCTCAGCATTGCCGATACAGCAATAAAATTTCAATGATTATGGATGTGAAAGGGCAGACAAATACTGGCAACGACCTCAAGGTAAGTGAGATCCAACTCCTCCCCCCCTAAGAAAGCGCCCCTCGTCAATCAGTGAGCCTGAAACAGAGCAACCCGAGGAAATCAAAGGCGTGGACTGAGAGCTCGGAGACGGATAAGGACCGAAAGGCAAAGTGCTGATACTTACATGGAATTTGAAGCAGATGAATGATGAAGGCACGGGAGAAGATAACAGCAGAGTACTAAGGTTTGAGATGACGAACCGAGTGCTGATCTAGAAAGAGCAGTGGAGCTCGAGGGCGCGTGGTGGCGTCAAGACAAGCCCGTTAGTGCTTTATACAGTGTTCAGAATACTGTTTGTTATCGGTTTTCGTTTTTTGATTTTTATACTTCCACTTCCCATGCAATTATCTTACATTGCATCGTAAGACTGAATCGACAGCTACTAACGATGGTAAGCGCGATAATTGATCGAGGGTATCTACGGCACGGAGATTACTCAATAGATAACTTGAAGAATATAGCTAAAGCTTCATACTTGGGTCTCAATTCCGACCCGACAAATCCCCGTTTGCACACAGCAAGGCAAATTCAAACCCTATCGAAGCCACAACCAACTGCAGCCGCATCGTACTTCTTATTTTTTACCTACACTGGTTGAACATGGCTTCGGGAAGTTTGCAACACAGTCAAGTCATTTGAATCTTTGTTGACTATGAGAACACTGAAAGAAAATGGAGTTTGGGTTTGGGGGACTCCGCTATTTGCACTACTCCGATGAGAGAGATGATACGCGAGGATGGATGGGAAAGTGACTCCGTCGAGTGAGCCTGCCGATGAAAACACTGCTAAGATCAATCCATGTTCGAGTGCAGTATTAACATAATGTTAATCTTAGAGATCATACAAATTTCAATCTATGAACTGACCAAAAAAGGAGAGAAATCGGGACGTTCACTCTTAGGATTCAGAATCTTTTGTAGCTGTTCCCACCGGTTCCGCCTCCATGGAATCAGTCTTGTCGCCCTTCTTTCCTGAAATATGTCCCCAGCAGCAATGTTACCAGGGATACCCATGATGTCTCAGGAGAGATCACGAGCATCAAAATGGACAGAAACATCTAGATCCCATCCGTTAACCCCAAACAAGACCATTGATTCCAATAAGAATGGACCCGTATGTATGTTACCCAGGCTTCAGTCTGAGAACTGACCACCCGTGCTGGATTCGACCTGAGCCATACCGAACAGACTGACTCCAACTTGGATGGTTAATAACCTCACTGGGGCTAATTCAACTTTCGCCACATTTAACAGGGTAATAACCTTAGAGGTCCTGACTTATTCTTTGAAAAACTGGAAATATGTATAAAGTTCTTCCATAAAGGCCCAAAGCAATCTAACCTCCCAGACAAAACTAACATATCTTAATTCAATCTATAAACAAAACATGCCATTTCTCCAGGAGATAGATTAGATAGCATCTTGTGACGGCTTACCTTTTTTCTTTTTGCCTCCACCCCTTTTCTTAGTCTTGATACCCAGAGCCAACCATGCCTTGATCTCAGGGTCATCCACCATCTTCGTGGGTTGTAGCTCCTGCAGGGGGTGTGATGTGATTCGGTCCGAACCATTGGGCATTAGCAAGACTGTGAACTTGATATGAGCAACAAAATCACCTGCAAAGACAGAGACAAAAAGAAAAAACCTAATTGAGAAAAACCCCGTTTTCTTAAGCATCAATAATTGAATTGGTCAATGCATCATAATTATACCAGGCTTCTCGTGGAGAACTGGATATGGCTGCAGGAGATCATGATTCACACATTCCACCAATCCTAGTCGAGCCCTTTTTTCTTCTAGAGCCCTAAACAGTGGTAAACAAAAAGCATAAAGCTACAAACAGATGAGAAGGCCCAATGTGCTAGCAGCCTCAAAAAAATGCTGAGTATTCAAGACACAGGAAAAACACCTTATTGACAATAGAACCCTTTTACTATGCAATTGGAAAGATACTTTTACAATTTCATGGTCACCTTTCTCTTCTCCACACACCCCTTCCCCAACCCCACTCTTTAAAATCCAAAAACATCCACAATCATCGGTGGCCACTGAAAGAAACAAATGAAATAGCAAATTTCCAAAGGATATTGGAAATTTCTTCAAATTCCTAACAATTTGTACATAAAAAGTTTCTTAATTACACTCAGAGAAATGAAGTGAGGCATGATAAGTAAAAATTGGCAACCAACCTTGCAGAAAATGGCATGATCGGGAACTTCTGGTTTATTTCACTAAAAATAAACCTAGATGCCTTCATTTTCAGGTGATAGCTCCGGTCCACAGCTCTCTTATATATAGTTGTCTGCTTCTCATCTAACAGCTTAAGCTGCAGCAAATAGAATAGTGCAATTCAATTAGAGAGAGAAGGAGAGACAAACAGCATTTTATAGAATGGTAAGAGGCAATGTTTTCGTTCTGCATCTACATGGATGGACAGTCACCTTTCCATCACCAGTGCTTGTAACAATGTCTACAGCGTAAACCTCATTCTCCTCAAACTCAGCCTCATCTACCCTTGTCTCTGGATTCGAGACACTTAAGATGACCTTGTTCCCATCTATCACGAACTGCTTCAACTGGTGGCTTAGCACACCTTCCACGATTTTGCAATCATATGCTTCCGCAACCTTCTGAATTGCTTCAGTTACATCTTTGTTCTAAAATAAAGACATTGGGTCAGTAAGAGATCCAACATGTGATAAAAATATAAGTCACCAAACATCAGCACAGAAAAACAAAACGATGAAAATAGGTGTGTAGGCACCTAAGGTCAACCACCCACTTATAGCTGGATTTAGAAAATGGTAGAACAGCTGACAACTACTAGAATCACAGGCAGGAATAACATTGTTCGTATTGCCAGCCACCAAAAAGAAGATAAAATCACTGCAGTCATCATGGAATTACTGTAAATGTCATAGCAAAAAGACAATTTCTCAGTGCCCCATCAGAGTAACTATGACAAGAAGCCTCATTTGGATATTAATCCATAGCTTTTCAAAAGTCATCATCATTTAGGGACACCAATAGCAAAAATTGTGTCTCTCAATTGCCAAAACAATCAGAGGAAATTGATGTCAATTCAAATGCCCTCAACAATGGGCAACCTTAAGATTGGCAACAGGGTCAAATATTACCAACAACCTCAGCAAAATTGCCACTTTTCCACTATCATACATTTCCTCAAAAACTTTGACAAAAGTCCAACGTCTATAAGTGAGACTCGCAAAAGTTTGACCTTTTCCCACTAGAATAGTTTTGGGTAGGGACACAGGGAACACATCAAGAAATCCTGATGTCAATTCACCTTTCAAAGATACATTTAGAAAGCAAGCACAAAGCACAAGATTTATATTTCCTCTAAAATAAAGAAGACAGGGATAAGATTAATGCTTACTAGGTGAAAAAATGTGGCCTACATGGGGTACAAACACATCCATAGAATAAGTGTCCATTAAAGAAACCCAGCAAAGGCTAAACACAATTTCGGCAACAGGGAAAGGAGGAAATTGACAAATAATCAATTGCCTCGGCAAAGTTGCCAGCTTTACATACAATGGTAAATATGTGGTTCTTATAGCATGTTAAAGAGAAAGACTTCAAATTCTAAATAAATTGGAGCAGAGGTGTTTAGAAGAGAAACAAATAGGGAAGCAAGAAGCTTATACTCTAGGTCCAAAAGAAGCATCCAATTCCCTATCAGAGTGTCCCAATTCCCTATCAGAGTAACTATGACAGAAGCTTCATATGGATTATAGTCCATAGCTTATCATAAAAAATCATCATTTAGGGGGGCCAAAGAAATTCAATCATCTAAAGAGATATGTTAAGTATTAAAAACTACGTACGAATGGCCAAAAAAACATTGCACCAAGATATTATAACGGGTATCTAAATAAATAGGTCAATTTTAAAGTTAGCTGTAGGATAATATGTTTTCAGATGTGCTACTTAATATTCATGTCAATAGATTACACGAGTCACATCTCACAAATGAAAAGCTTTGCCAAATACAAGAATTTAAGACGAAAGAGAATATATAAGCAGTTGCTTGATGTCCACAAGACTGAACCGTTGAAATTATGATTTCTTTCTTTCTGAACCAATACAAAGGAAAGATTAATGGACTGCAGATGCAGGGAAGTTTGCTCACACTCAAAATTAGCAGGTTTTAGCAGTAGAAAGACATGAATTACCTTTTTCCCAGGTCTTACAAGCCTCAGAGCAACCTCAGCTGCAGTATTAGCTGCAGCAATAACATCTGCTGCTCTGCCAGAAATTGGCCCTTGTTGAAGAACATGGGTGTGAGCTACAACTGCGATGAACCCATCAATATGACAACCCATATCACTGCATTTAAGTACAAGATGCCTTTAACATAAAAACTCTGCCATCAAAGTGTCGGTCACAAGCGATGAGTTTCTACAAAACAACTGATACTAATAAGAGCTTAGAAACGGAGCTTACATCTTCAAGATATCACCTTCTTCCAAGACTGTCTCATCGCTCGCCAGTGGAGAGAAATGGCATATAGTGTGGTTGACGGAAATGCAGGTGGGAAAGGCAACTCCCCTCTCAATCTTCATCTTGACATTCTTGTACATGTTCCCTGTTTGCCTACACATGAAAAGTTCACAGCCATTCACTGACGCCCTCATATGTAAAACTCAACAGAAAACTAATTACAGACAATCAAATTCCGGGCTGAAACAATGAACTCACTCTCTAATGAAGGAATCCCCTTTTTCGCAAATATCAACAATCTTAGCTTTCGGTTTGCACTCAGAGATAACAAGCTGCAAAGCCTCTGCAAGTAATTTTATATTCCAAATAAAAATCTTAAACCTAGCTCACGCAAGCGGATCGAGACCCGTGAATTTTTCTTCACGTTCGGGGAAATTAGAGGAGCCCATAATGAGAAGGGTGAAATAGACTAACTGTTTACAATCTCCGCCGCGCTCTTGTACTTCGTGACCACCTCAGGAGAGGTGAGATCCAGCTCCTTCTCCTCCCTCTCCTCGTCCGACATCGTTCACGAATCACAAGCACTACAGAGCCACAATCAAGCCTGACAAAGAATACTGCAGCAACCCCAAAAACGCTACTGCCGCCAATCAGCTGAGAATGCTCATGGCAAGAGTCCCAGAAAAACCATACCTGATGGTATGAACGACGACAAGGATTTGACGGTGGAAGAAACAAGTGAGATGGAGAGGTGCCGGGGTTAGAGGTGTGATGTTAGCGTTTAACGGGTGGGTTTGGGGGAGAGCCGCCGTCGTTTTTGGGGAGACTGGAGAGATGATGGAACTGTGCGATTAGGGTTTTGGCCGCTTGTTACCGTTTCCCCAGGGAAAAAGACAAATTTTAACCTTTTCTATCACATTTTCATCCTTACGTTTCGCTCTCGAGACTTCGTTCTCTCTTACGATCATAGGACCCGATTAGATTATGCATGAGTTCTGTATCGAGAATGTTGGGGGCGTCACTGTCACTGTCACTGTCACTGTCACGGACACATGGACAGAAAATATATCATTTTGGTCGGGTGGCTCTAGGATGACAATCCCGGCACGATCAAGGCTGGGAGTGGTACGCTCCGCTGTGGAACAATTTGAAGGACAGAACACAAAAGGGAAACACAGACAATTCAAGATCATCCCCTTTATTACCAAGTTTATCAACCCGCTTTCGGGAAACAATGAAGAGGGAAGGAAAGATTTTCAAGTGCACGAATTGTTCATACTACCACAGTAACGTTGTAGGATCAATGGCAGCATTGAGTTTGAACCCCCGAAGCTAATGAGAAGCCCCACGACTCATCTGAGGAAAAAAAGTATGCCCCACACGCAGTTGAGCTCAGGGAAGACTTCCAGAGACGACAGTTCCAAAGTGAGGGGTCTTCGAGATTAGTTTGATACGTGTAAAGGGACCAGAGGATCCTATCTCGTGCATTATGCCATCAGTAAGTTGAGCTCAGGGAAGACTTGCAGAGCCGAAAGATTCAAAATGAGGGGCTTTGAGATCTGACATAGGTTAAGGGATCATAGGATCCTACTTCTTGTAATGCCTTATCCCGTGAATTATGCCATTGGTAAGGGCATCAACAACGTTATTCTTCCCAAAGAACTTCATGAATCTGAGGTGGGGGGCCCATCGAGCACCTGCACAGCAAATATATAGAGATTCAGATTCATACCGAAGAAGAAGAGGCCCTAGATTTTAAGACAAAAGGCATCATTCCCTGAGGAGCTATCAGTTTTCAAGATTCACTTATATGGTCAGACTGAAGACACCCGAAACAAGAGAACAAGAGAACAGTGTAAAACAGAGAATCGGGCGAATGTTTCATGCAGACGCAAGGTATTCAGAGTACTAAGCAAAAAAGACGACACGGACATAAATACAAGCACCTGCCGGAAAATAATAGGCATACGTTACATTACTATGGAGTGATCAACATGACAGTCAGAGATTCAGAGTCCCGATCATCAGTCTTCATGTAATAAACTTGATACACCGGAGCAACCTTTTTTTTTATCTCACCCAATGTACCAGACAATACAATTAACTTGGAATGGAACTAACCAGCTCATATAATGTATCTCTCATTTCTCCCCCCAAAAAAAAACTAAGAATGGAACTCTACAGTGGCAAAGACAAATATGAGGGATGAACTGATAATAATATTCTCCCGGGGCATAATTCACACGTCTTTGCAGGTGGCTTAGGAGCACCTTTGACATATTCATGTACTTGCTCCACGGTATCTCTCTGGGGATCAACAGAAACAGAGACAGGCACGATCTCGATCTCAGACTTCCATTCTGCACAAAGAAGAGAGATCGGAGGTATACAATAAAATAGGCGGCTCCCCATTTTGTAGCATAACTTCTAGCCACAGCTTGCATAATGGCATCAACCAATCAACAAGGTAGAGTGAAAGATTTCGTTGAGCCACCGGGTTTTATCTCAGGCTAGCAAAATAACTTAAGTTTATTATTTTTATGAGTAAAATCACAACTTCATTATAAACACGAGGAAAAAGCCTTTTCCTCCAAAATATAGAGTTTAGAAGACTCATAAACTGAGCAACAATATGAGCATAGGAGTTCCTATTTCTATCAATCCATTTACAGGCCCAGAAATCAAATGCATCACAGGAGATCCAAAAAGACTCCAACAAACTCAGACAATCACAAGGGGTCTTACTTAATTTGTTAATATAACTTACAGATACAAGAGAATCAGAAGGAACCAAAATAGATTTTCTTCCCCTTGAGCTTGTGATCTACGCTGCTGTGACGATAGCCAGGACTTCAGCTTGGGTTGGAGAATGGGTATAGCTTTTCTAATGCCAGGAGAGAATCCTCTTGCATCCCCACAGTGCCACCCCTGCAACACAAGCTTCTCCCTACCCAAGCAGCGTCTGTATAAATACGAATGGAGAAGTCCCCGCCGCTCTTGAGGGTTAGCCAAAAGCCTGGAAATCTCTACATTCCGATATCAAGAAGAACATTCTCATCAATTCCATTGTGACAACATTCTTTTATATTCATTAAATAAATAAAACATAATTTAACAAATTGCACAATTCCTCTCCCTCATTTTTTTTTTGTAACAAAAGGATCATATATTCATATCTGCTAGTGTAAAGTCACAGTATTTACAATTCTGGGTTCATATATACCCAGCAAATCATGAATAAAGCCAAAAGGTTGATCAAGAATCAACAACTGAAGAGTAGCATCTTCCTCCTTTCTTGCATGATTGGCCAAGAAATTTGCCACCGCATTAGCTTCCTGATATATGTGTCGTGCTTGTATTCCTTGGAAGCTTAGGCAAATTTTCCTGCAATCAACAACAATGGGATCAATAAGTAAATTAACCTTAGTAGTACCCCATACCAGTTCCAAAAAGACCTTAGCATCCAACTCGACAAGAAGGTGCGTGATGCCCAAGTCCTGAGTTAGTGAAAGGCCATCTCTTAGAGGCCATGCTTCAGCCTCAGGGCTATTTGCAGCATCCAAAAATCTACCAAATCCCTTCAGCCACTAGCCATTGGAGTCTCTCAACACTCCTCCACCTCCAGCTCTAAGTTGGTTGTTAGCTATAGAGCCATCCACATTTAACTTCACCCAACCGGCGGGTGGGCACTCCCATTTAACAAGAATGTGTGCTCTCTCAACACTTTTGCTAGGATCTAGGGAAGCAAATAATTCAACAGCTCTTTCTAGCACTACTTGATGCAATTCCCAGATAGCACCCACTCCCTTAAATAGTCTAGCATTTCTTTACTTCAAAAGATACCAAACTACCCATGTAAAAACAATACTCCATGGGATATTCAGGTGGTATTTCTCATATAACAAAACATTTACTCACAACCATTCAGCCACAAGAGTATTAAAGGAAGCTTTCCTTGAGCCTGGGTAGCCCAACTTACGCCAACAATCTACTGCAATGGGGCAGTAACTAAGAATATGGGTTAGAGTTTCTACCTGGCCGCCATAAGCTTTGCAAAGGAGGGGAACTTGTATACCTCTGCTACATAAATGCTATGTTGTTGGTGCTTTATGATAAGCACCAAGTCAGAGAAAAAACTGAACTCTTAGGTGAGTTTTATTTTTTCAAATCCAACTCCACTCTAAGTCCTTCCTTCTATTAGACAAGTTGCACATTAAGTCATAAGTAGATTTAGTAGAAAACTTACCATTTGCTAACATTTCCCATATCTTTTTGTCAAGTGCTTTGGATTAGGAGTGCTAGAAAAGAATTCCAAGGCAATAGTATTAAGATCAAAGGAGAAGCTAGATAGATCCCGGTGACCATTCTCCCCTATGAAAGCAAAAATAGTTAACAAATCCTCTCCTGAGGATCCATAGATAACTCCTCTCATGGGCCTATTCGACACCAGTTATGCATCAAAAAATCCCCCCATCCCCCCAAATCCACAATTCCTCTCTCTTTCTGTTCACGGACAGCAAAATAACTCGAGTTAGAAAATCAACTACCACCACATTTTATATCTAACCAGATCAATTTTGGTTCAATTGAGTTGAGTTGTTTGATTTCTCCTCTTGAAAATTGAAATAATAAAATGGTGCATTATCCCAGCGCAAATGCTTGTCGGCTCGACATAGCTAAAACCCAGCCAGGCCGCACGGCCTAACCCAAAACGACATAGAGATAATTGGGTTTATGCTTTCTTATATTTTTTTATTAATTTCATCAGAAAAATCTAAGAATTCAGGTGGGCTTGGGAGGTCCTGATTTGGATCTCGCCTAGATTGAGCATGGCTGAGCCAAGGAAATTTGGGCTTCGTCCTTCCATACCTTAATATGACTGATTATTAAGCTCATAAATTAGATGCTCCAGCCCTGGCCAAAAAGAAAAAAAAAATCAGATCAGATGCTCCTGCCAGGATTTCTTAAACAACATCCTATTACCATTTAATGGTCGAGAACTTAGAGACAATCTCTCAGTTTTCAGTCTTAAAAATCCATTGTGGAGAGTTTAATCACTGATTAGATGGATTTGGAATTTGGATCCAACTTGCATTTATTAACATTCCTATTGTACTGCTAGATCCGACGCTGCACACTGAAAATCCGATGTTAGTGAGAGACGTGCAGTGCAACCGTCTTTCTTAGAAAATGTCCAGCAAGCTCTCATCAGCCAGATCAAGGGAAAAAAAAAAAAGGTTCGCCGATTAACAGGCATCCATCATCAGAAAGCAGAAACAAGAGAAACCGAGAAGAAAGAAAAAATGGAGTGGGAAAAATCCCGATGGATTTCCTCAGGCGTCCGAGCAACACTGGAGAAAAGGGATCTCCAGTTTGCCAAATCGGACGAGCAGAGACTTGATGTCGCTTCATGGTTACGAACCGATCGGGCACTGTAGGTCCCGGCGGCAAGACAGTGAAGCTGCTACCAACAGGCTAATCATACCTGCAGCTCACGCGTCCAACCGTAACGAGAAAAGTAAAACGCTAATGGCAAGGAGGCAGGAGGAGACGACGGTGGGATTCTGACGGCCGCGAGTACATACGAGCAGAATATATATTCAGTCAGAGAGAGAACCTGAAGGACTAGCGCCAATCAAAGGTGACTACGTGGCGACGTACTATTGCTTCGTACTACCTGATATTTTATGGCGCACCCAAGCAAATATTTGACGTATTTAAAAGAGTTTATTATGTAAAATGTTAAATTTTAAAAATAAAAAATCCCAAAAATATATAAACATCAGTTTTTTCGCATGTGCATTGTCAGAATTAGGAGCGTAAATAATATGGGTTGTCTTCAGTTGGATTTAATATTTTTTATTTGGTAAAAATTTGTATTAAAATTATTTTAAAAAATAAAAAATCACATGTTATTGGCCATCATATTTTTATTAAACTAAATATTAATAAATATTTTTATATTATATAATAAACTCTAGATATTTTTCCTAAAATCTTTGCACATGAAATGGTAAGACATTATTCCCATGCTTGTATATATATATATATATATGTGTGTATGTGTGATGGATACCATGGAAAGGATACACAAATCACTTTTTTACTCTTAACACTTGGCACCGTTTGCAGGAATCGTGAGGAGCCATGGTTCAGACTCTAGACGGCGCACAACCCCCGGTCAACTCGCGAATCAACCACCACCTGATCCTCAAGAAGACGACCTAAAAACTCCCCCTGAACTGAAACCTATAGCAGCAACCGGTGGAGAGTAGAACCCTGAGCGAATCTTGGCAACTGTCCTTCCAGAAACTCGACAAGCCCTGGAACAATTCATGGGGATGTGGATCGCCAGACTGGTCAAGGTGAGACGCGAGAGGGAAGTGCTGACTCCCATGCAGAAACCGAGACAAGATCACGGTGCAGAGAGTAGAACTTTCGACCGACAATGCCTCGACCGTGAACAGTGCCAACACATGCTTGATGTCGGCACACGAAGTCGAAAAATTGGTGGAAGAGCGGGTGGTGCAAGTTTTAGATGCCAACAACCATAAGAGAGAGACACGACCTCCCCACGGCTGTTGGTCTCTCGTATGAATTCAAGGTTCTTCATATTGCCGTTTATGATGGGAAGGCGGACGCCGTGATCACCTTCGTGTGCACTTGAATTCGTTACTTGGGAAATGCGCCATGAATGCAATCCAGTGTTTACTGTTCTCGACACCCTGAAATGCCTCGCGGTCGACTAGTTTTATGCCTTGCAACCTAGCTCGATTAACAATTTTGACTAACTCAAAACAAGTTTTATGAGAGTTTTACGGGGCCTGTGAGAATCAAATGCACCCCATAGAGTTATTCAATCTGGAACAAAGGGAGAATGAGATACTCCGGCAGTAGAATGATAGGTTCTCTGAAGAAGTGGGCGAGATTGATGCCCCGACGCCCCAGGAGAAAATCGCTGCAAGATGAGGAGTTTATGAAGAATCTCGCACTGGATCCACCCATGATGGCACAGACTCAGTGTTTCATGGCGCTGGAAGAGGCTAATTGGCGTAAAAAGGACGTGAAGAGGAAGGCCCCAAAAGGGAAGCGGGAGGATCGCGTAACTCAGGAGACCAGGAAGGGTAAGTTTATCCCTCTGCTTACGCCCTGTGCCGTGATATTGGTACAAGGAGAGAAGTGCTGACTGACCTATCTACCAGTTCAATCTAAGGAGACATTGGGGCGCGACCTCGACAGCTATTGCCACTATCGTAGAGCATGATAGATCGAGCCGGGGACAATCCACCATCTCAAGCGGTAACACAATAAGAAATCATGCCGCACAAGGTCCAAGAGAACTGAAAATAAGATTGTCATTGACTCCATTTGAGGACATCCGTCATACAACGATGAAGCTATGGCAAAAAGGACATGACAAATGCCAACAAGAACATGAGGGATACAGCAACACTATACAACAAAAGAGAAACTACTCCTGAGCAAATCGGGCGCAATTCCATCATCTTCCTCATCCTCCTTTTGTTGATCACCCTGCGCTGCCTGCGCCCTTTCAACCTCCTCTAGCTTCCATAGCGGCGCAAGGGTTTTTCCCTCGTCCCAAGGAATTCTTGAGACATCGGTGGATATGCCATCCCCAAACCGCCCGCAGGCCTTCTGCATGTCAGTAACACCCTCGGCGCCGCGCTTCGCAATGATGATGGCCTTGAAAGCTGGCTGGAGAAACGGTTTCATCATCATGACTATCGCCGTTCACAGGCTTCATGCGCCGCGTGTCGAAGGGGAATAATTTCCCCGCTCCCCTGAAGCCTCGTAGGAAATCAGGGGGAAGATGATGGGCATGGAGCCGACTTGCCTAATCGCGAGGACCCATGAGCACAGCACGCCCGTCATGAATTTGGCCCAGGAGCATGTGTGTCAAAGGGCCTAAGAAGGAAATACTATCGTATGTGGAACTGGTCGAGGGCATCCATCCTCTGTGATCTCCAGATTTCCCTAGAATTTTGGATGTGAAAGAGATATGATTAGTTAAAATTTCGCGCATGAAAATGGATTAATCTTATTTATGGAAATTATTTTGAAAAGGTCATAATTAGCCGTTTTCCGATGCAAGGCGTGTAGCTAGCAGGTCGTTGGGGACATCAACGTCACTTTGACCACCGTGTGGTCGGACCCCTGACAAGTAATCAGACACCACCGGCTGTCCTGATATAATTGGCTTATCTGATGAGGCCGACGAGTTGTTATGACCTTTTCTTCTTCCGCGCTTCTCCTTCATCTGCCAGTCATCGAAGGAAGCAACGCCTCGATCAATCTCGCCCGACATTCGCCTCTCTTCTTCGCTGCTAATCCTCTCCTCCTCCCCCGTCTGTCGCGGTGTGCTGGAATCTGTGAGTGAATGGAGAGTGGATACGCTTTCGGCGGATTCCGGCTCTACGAGGAGCTGGAGCTGCAGGAGTTTCAGGACAAGTTCGTGATCAGATCGAAGGAGTCCCCGAGCGACGGATTCTCCATCGGTCGCCGGGAAGGAAACATTGAGCCGCTGAGCGGTAAGCTTTTTCTGGTTCGGTAGTTCAATTTGCTTCACGATTTGTTTCCCCTTCTACAGAAAATGCTGGAAGGAGGATAGAAATCGTGATTCTGAGCTCCGCGGATGCTTGCTTTAGTTCGGTAGAACCAAAAGATTCAGCTGCAGTTTTCTGCGGATGGACAGTTTTATTCTGGAAAGATGGATGACTGTAGTTTGAGAATAATTGCGAATGGATTGCAATTTTGGAATTGAAAAATGCGTATAGTAAACCTTCTGATTGTGCTTTGAGAACTTTTTCACCTTTATGCATATCTTTGTAATCAATCCACGTAAAGTTGCTTCCATTTTCCATTTTTTTTGGTAATGTTGCTTCCATTTTCTTAACCCGAGCGGGATATCCTGATTCTTGTTCTGGTCTCAGAAGATAATTCTTCCACGAGTCATTATAAGACGTCAACAATTTATGGAGTTGTTGGGACCATCAGACTACTTGCAGGTACTGACACTTTCATCTGAACATTCTGTGAGGTGCCTGGTGCAAGGTCATATGCCCAGAACATTCTGTTTGTTACGATTGTAGAGTATTTTCATCACACTGGCCTTGTCGAAATTTTAATCGTAATGAGAATAGATAGTGATGTAGAGCATGTGAATAAGGACAATATGTGCCTTGAGGAAATGCTGACATGCAACCATTTGCTGTCTGGACACTATTTTGTCAGGAACTTATGTGCTCGTCATAACTTCCCGGAAGGAAGCTGGGAATTTTCTTGGTTTTCCTGTTTATCAAGTGAATTCTATGAAATTCCTCTATTGCAATGAGGCTTTGCAGCTTTCAACTTCTCAAGAAGTAGTACTTCTCCTACTTTTTGCCTGCATTTCTTTTTTCTTTTTTTTTTTTCATATAACCATAAAAAGGTGAATGCTGCCTGCTTATAGTGACAGTCCCTTAAATGCAGAAAAGGGATGAGTCTTACTTCATGACTCTGTTGAGGACAGTAGAATCAACTCCAGGATTGTATTATTCTTACAGAACAGATATAACACTGAAGTAAGTCTGTGAACCCCGAATTTTTGTGTAAGTTATGCGCATGCATTGATTTTATACATTGTTCTGCTGAGATTCCTGCCTTTTAACAATTATTGACCATGTTCTAGTCTGCAGAGAAGATATAAGTTAACCGATGGATGGATGAACAAGCCAATCTGGAAGCAGGTCAGATAGCATCATGATATAGTCTTTGAAAAGTATATATCTCAGAGATGCAAATCAATAATTAATTGAAATAATGCTCCAATTCACAGGCTGAATTTGAAAGTTATGTTCATATCTACTCTTATCTTTACCAGTGAAATAAAAAAAATTGGCATTTTGACTTGGTTGTGTTTCTTCTACATTTATTTGCCACAATTTCCTCAGCATTGAGAAAATGAGAAAATTTCTTTGGTTATAGATTAGCCAGTTCAGACAAGCTTTGATTCTCTTATAGTGTAAAACACTTTATCTTATTCAATCCATTGGCAATAAATATCTGATAGTGAAATTTATGCATTTTCTCCAAAGGGAGATCTTCTATTTTGTATTGAGATTTATTTGTTGGTTTGGGTAAAAAAAACTCGTTTTCGTGATTCTCCTATTTTCTGCACTATTATTTTTTCTGAGTTTTTATATTTACATGTCAGGCTGACCCTAGATTTGTTTGGAACAAGAATCTTATGGAGGAGCTTATTGAGTGTAAGGTAGCACCAATTTCGCTCTAACCAGTGCATCCGTAGGCTCTCAAGTTTGTTATTCTTTGAGCTTCTGTATATGTACTCAAAGAAGAGAGTGGATTAGTTTCAGAGTATCTATGGTATTCAGTAAATCTGATTAAATCTGATTATTGGGTCATCTATTCCCAGTTTAGTAATGATATGTTTTTCTTATGCAGCTGGACATGTTTATTATTCCACTTCTACAAGGAAATATCCTTAATAACACTTAATTTCTCTGGTTTAGTTCCACTTTATCTTTATGATTTTGCAAAAGCACATTCACGTGTAATTGTTAGTTGGGTGTGTGTGCAAGTGGAGAGAGTTTCATATGTAGCTTTAGTGATTCTGAATCCTGTTGTATGAGATGGCATTTGGTGTGCAAATTCACATAGAGAGAGAGAGAGAGAATGTAGTCTTCACATGGGAATGACAAATCCAATAACTTGGTGATTGAAAAACAATGTTTCTTTAACTGAGATTTAAGCTTTCAAGCTGCCTCATTGGAGCTAAAGGGTTTACCTGGCACAATTACATTAATCTCAAGGGGGTGCACAAGACGCCTAGGTAAAATCTCTTCTAGTCATCTTCTTATGGGACTCAATTTTAAGGGGCTTGCCTGCAATTTGGTGTTTTCTAATGATTAAAGTGAATTTTGTGGGCCAGGAACGAGAATGTGGAGGAGAGGGGCAAATCTGGAAGGAGATACTGCTAACTTTATTGAGACTGAGCAAATTTTAGAGGCTGAAGGTTTCAAGTCCTCGCTGTTGCAGGTTGTCTTTCTTGTTGGATTGAGAAAGTGCTTCAATTCAATGCTCTCTTCGTTGTTCCACTTCTAATTCATATATCTATAGTGTTCAATAATCTGAAAACATTTCATATGATTGCTTTTCATATTAATTGGATAGCTATAAGTTGGTCTGATTTTTCTTAATCCCTCAGTGCCTTATTCTTTTAAGTGGATCCATCTCAAGCTTGAATGTGTGGTATTAAATGTTAAGTGTTTCTCAATATCCTTAGAAATGGGATCTCATTTCCAGCTTTATCAATGTATGCATATTTTTCTGTCAGCCTTAAAACAAGTTACTATGGGACACGTTATTTGTTTTCTTATTCCCCTTGTTGAACACTCTATCTTTTTAAAGTAATCACTTTATGCATTTCCAGGAAGTTTTATCACATTGATGTAGGTTTGACAGACCATCTGTTTCCTTTGTTTTCTTCTTAGTTTGCACTATTAAGTCTAAGGCAGAAGGTCTTTTGATATGCATGAGCACCATTCTCTTTGAACGCCCGTCAGAAAATGAGAAAACAGAAGGGACTCTTTTATCATGTTCCATCCTCATGTTAGTATGATTTTTAGATTTATGATGTACACAGTACATATCCTACCGTTGTAAATAATTATAAAAGGCCCCCTGAAGACCATTCTGTCATCTTCATGAAAATCTTTTGTTGATGCTGATACTGGAAAAAAAATGGAAAACAATTTGAGGTGGCTTTATCACTTGAAGAGATACCCTCTGGCTTACCGGAGCATCATGGGTTATTTACCTTACTTCAGTTGTAGATTGGTCTTCCTGCATATCAGTCAGAACATTCTTTTCTTCCCTTCCTTATCATATGTTTTATGGACAAATACCAGATTCGAGGTTCAATACCCCTTCTTTGGGAGCAAATAGTAGATTTGAGCTATAAACCACGACTTAAAATAATTAATCACGAGGAAACGGTATGCTCACTACCACTACTGTAGATGTTTCTGCAATTTATCTATCTTTGCGTCTCCTAACTCTCACCTGACTGTGTTTCATCAGTCAAAAGTTGTGGAGCGGCATTTTCATGGTCTTTTGCAAAGATATGGAGAAACTATGGCACTTGACTTGACTGACAATGTATGGACTTACTTTGGTTATTTCTTGCATTTTATTAGATGTATATTGACATTTATATCCTCTTTTATCCTTGTGCGGAGAAATTTGAGAAATTCCTGAGCTAGATTAACTTACATGGACATTCTTCCCATTGACTTTTGTTTACAAGCTATGATCATTGTGGTTTATTTTCCTGATTTTTAGGGATTGGGTACTATATCTAGCCTGTTGTATTTTCCCAGTGGATCCAATTCATTTTTTGCTTCAAACGCTTGACTTTTTTGTGAGGCTTTAGACCATCTAATATCATGCAGAATAGTGTCATTGATTTTTTTTCGTCCTGCTCTTGTAGCATGGTGATGAAGGCCAATTAGGTACAGCATATGCTTCAGAGGTGGAAAAGCTTCCAAATGTGAGGTTGAGCTTGTTATCTAAGATTTAATTGGTGGTAGATCTTTAACTTAAAATACGAGATACTGAGTAGAGCTATCCCTGGTTTACTATTAACTGCTAATGATTATAAATCTATTTCTCTCTGGTCAGGTTGCAACATCTGTTCCTACCTTCACTGTTAATGGTTTTTTTTTTCTTTTGGATAGACAAAGTTGCCGAGGGCAGATCTATTTCTACTAGACATCATAGAGAACCAGCATGGATGTATGTGAAAATTTAGAAGTGCAATAGTTACTGGGTTGTAATTTTTGAAAGACCACTATACTGTATTTGGGCTTTTACTCTCAAAGAGAGGTGCCATAAAATCTGGTTTTTTGTCAGTGTTTTGTTGCATTTCTGCAATCAGTTTTTGTTACTGATAACAATTTTCTTGCTAGAGTTTTGCTATCTCTATGTCAAAGTACAGAGATTTTATGGTGAATGTGAGTTCAATTTCATGTGGTGTTTAATGGTCTTTATTGAGCTAACTAGTCAGTTTATTCATGATTTACGGCAGATATGTGTCTTTTGACTTTCATCATATCTGTGGCAACTCAAACTTTGAAAAGCTGGAGGTTCTCTATGAAGAAATATCTGAAGACTTTGAGAAGCAAGGGTAATGGAAAAATGGACCATTTGTACCATGTTTAATTGAGATGCAGTCCGAATATGCTGACTATTAATAATAACAGGTTTTAATCAATTCTATTCTAGCTGAACAGATATTTCCTTATAGATGCTGAAGGCACTATTCTTGAAGAGCAGAAAGGAATCATTAGATCAAACTGCATTGATTGCCTTGATCGAACAAATGTTACCCAGGTGATTTTAGAAAAATGTTTATTTCTTATTCCATCTTTGTCAATTTTCGAAAGAGCCGCTTTTTATAGCACAGTACAGAAGCAATCTATACAATTTCCGGTCCAAACTAGGATCTTATTTGATTAAACAATATATATATATATATATATCCAAATTAGCTGCTAGTACCGATATGCTATTATCGTATTTAATCCACCATTAAAGATGCTGCATTTTTTCTCATTTGAGTAAAAAATCTTTCTTGTTTTGTTTTCAGAGTTTTCTGGCTCAGAAGTCATTAAGTATGCAGCAGCAGAGAATTGGAATACTAGCTCCTAATGAATGCTTTTCCATTTCTCCTGATGATTATGGCAAGTTTCGGACATGTAAGGAAACCATGCTCATAGTATCATGGCTAGTTATATTTGCTAGTGTGGTAATGTTTTGAGGGTTATTCTGAAATCTTCTATCATTTGTTTGGAGTGTGGGCGGAGCAAGGTGATGAGATAAGTCTCGAATATACTGGTACTCATGCCCTGAAAGGGGACCTTGTCAGGTGATTGTCTCAGTGTTTATGGTTCTCTCGAATTTTCTGCACTTGTAAGCGGATTACTTTTCATTGTTATGATGCAGATATGGAAAACAGACATTATCAGGAATGATTAAAGATGGGATCAGTGCTCTCTCGAGATACTATTTGAATAATTTTCAAGATGGGATACGTCAGGAAAGCCTTGTGTTTCTCTTGCTCTGCTTTTCCTATTCTCAAACACTGCATTTTACTTGAAAGGAAAGACTGTGAAGCAAATTCTTTCTTTTCTGCAGGATGCAATAGATCTCGTCAGCGGCCACTATACCATTAATAAATGCGGCCTATCACCATTGCAGCTTAATAGGTTTGAATCTTTCTCGGTAAGCTTGTTTCTTTGTCATGTTTTTCCAGCATCGCTTCAAATGCACTTCAATCCCCTCTAAGGATAAAAGTTATTTATGTTTCGATGGCATTGGGTATAAATGAATGTTATAACTACAAAGGGTTTCTTCTCTCAAGAATCTTTTGGATGAACATAAGACACTAAGACTTATTATTGGCATCGACGGTTCTAGCTGAGTTGAGATGATAAACAAAAACCAGTTACATTTCAATTACCATGATCCTTCACCTTAATTCTGTCTCAAAGATATTAAAGAAAAGAAAATCAAGCCTCGCTAAGTTTGTGACTCGGTGTTCATTTTCGATATGGTCGTGGATGTTCCTGGTGAGAGGAACAACATGCACTAGGATGTGTGTGCCATATCTTCTGATCATCAAAAACAGTCTTTCTACTGATTGAAAATTGATTCCTTATCAAATCACCTTCATATGTTTGTCAACTATTGCAGTATCTACCGGTAGCATCAGCTTTGGTGGTAGGAGGTTTTACGGTGACAACCTTGTCTCTTCAACAAGGTACACTTGTCTCTGCTTTGGACAGTTGTGTGAAGTACCTTGTAGTTCATTAAAAATAACGACACATCTTGCATTTGGTTTTTTTTTTTTTTGTAAACAACTCTAATATCTTCTTTCTTCCGGGTGAATTAATGCCTTCTGTTTCGGTTGAATCATACGAACTCGATCTTGCATTTTTATTGGGTAAGACCAAAACGTTAATGGAGGTATTCTTTCTGTTTGTTGTCCTTTCAGCTGGGAGGGGTGCGCAGCAGTTTATCGCCTCTGCGCTGTGGGCCGGGGTGGCTGCTGGAGTGATGGCCATGGTGAAAGCCAACGGGAGGCAGTTCTGTTCGAGGCCCCGCTTGTGCGGTCTCCTGTAAATCACACGCCGCAGGTTCCACAGAATAAATCATCCCAATCGTACGGTGGGCATTTCGGTGAATCTCATATGAACACACTGTCGAGTCGGATCAGCCAGCTCCGGCATTTATTAAGGTTCCTTCATTTCTCTTTTATGTATAGACATACTGAGAGCGAAGCCCGTTCTTATTTCTGGGTATTTCAGCTCGGACCCGTCCAGGCTTGCCATTAGGAAGATTTTCCATCACTCTACACTCCTCGGCTCCCTTCTCCTTTTAATATTATCATGACGAATTTGTTTTAAACTCATAAAAAATTAAATAGTTTAAACTGATAAATAGTGATACTTAATCTTTTTATAAACTCGTAATATTTTTTTCATTTAATTGATGTGTGATTGTATATTTCAATACTTGCTCTCATGTGGCAATGTGATTCATTTTACCATGCGCCATTAAACATCCGCTCTCAACAACTGTCTACGAGTCAGGTATTTTTCTTCCAATCTCGGACAAGAGGGACAATTGGTTATGAATCAGGCAATTTTCTTCCGTACTCAGACTTATACCAATTGACTAAAAGGTAGGCTTTTGGATTCAGGTCGAGCAAAGCACGAGCCCACTAGCTCTAAGGCCATGTTAAATTTGTTGTAAATTTATAATTGATCGAGTTTATTTTTACTTAAAAATTTAGACTGATAGGTGATGATATCTAATTTTCTTATAAATTTAGAACTTTTTTTTATTTAATTAATGTGAGATTGTATACCTTAATACCCGCCCTTATGTGACAACGTGGCATACTTTGCCAGATGCCATTAAACACTTGTTCTCAACAACTGTTTACGAGTCGAGTATTTTTTTTTTGGTCTCGGACGAAGGGAACAATTGGCTACGAGTTGGGTAATTTTCTTTTGTACTCGGGTTTAATATCAACTAATCACAAACCGTTCTTTCGGACTCGGGTTGGGTAAGGTGCGAGCCTATTGGATTTGATATTATGTTAAATTCGTTATGAGTTTAGAAAGGATCAAACTTGTTTTCACTTAAAAATTTAAGCTGATAGGTGGCGGTACTCAATTTTCTTATAAGTCCACAACGTTTTTTCATTTAATCGATATGAGATTATATATGGTAATGGAGAAAATACAATTGAATGAGTCACCGTGCTCTCTCTTTGTGCTTCTTCATCTCAAGGAGAGACGTCCAGAGGAGACGAAGATGATTTTTGGTATAAGACTTCCCCAAAACAGAAACTGACATATTTTGAACTGCCTAAGGTGATGGGAGTGGAGTATGTGCCCCGTTGCAGGCATTAGCTTTTTGATGTTCTCGTACACCGACATGGCAATACGACCTACCAAATTACCAATGCTTCTCAATGACAAAGCTTGAGAGTGGCACAAACGCCATCGATCTGCTGAAAGAAACAGGCAGGCAAATCTGATCTGATCTGATCCACATTTGATCGAAGCCTGATGAGCTTTTGATTCCAAATTATTAGAACAGGCTTTCTGATTAACCCACAAGAGGCTCTAGCAGGACGAACTGCCATAAACCAAGATTAGCAGGGAGAGGAAGCCATTTACATGTCCATTTCTTAGTGCTTATTATCCATTGCCCGTTGTTTCAGTTCTGACACTGACTACTCAAACCTCATACCCCAGAGTCGATTGCCCTCTATCCCCACCAAAATTAACAAATGGAACCGAGCACAAAAGCTCTCCTTTTCGAGCTGGGAATGAGCCTATCGGTTGGATGGTTATGGCCTCCTCCTTCACTCGGACCGACTAGCGGACCTCTCAACCTTTTCATCTGCCAGGTTAAGACCCACCATGGCCTCCCCGAGCCCACAGCTCACCCAGCAACTGTGGGTCAATGTAGTGTGTGACGGCCTGCACAATTGCTCGGGCCCTCTTGACGGGGTCTCCGCTCTTGAAGATCCCTGACCCAACGAAGATGCCGTCACAGCCCAGCTCCATCATCAGGGCGGCCTCTGCTGGCGTCGCCATGCCTCCGGCAGCGAAGTGGACAACCGGCAGCCTTCCAAGCTGCTTCGTCTGCATCACAAGGTCGTCGGGGGCGGATATCTTCTTCGCAAAGGTGAAGACCTCATCATCGTCCATGTTCCAAAGGACCCTGATGTCCCCCATGACCGACCTCACGCGCCTCACCGCCTCGATTATGTTGCCGGTGCCAGCCTCTCCCTTCGTACGGATCATCGCCGCCCCCTCCCGGATCCTGCGGAGGGCCTCACCGAGGTTCCTGCAGCCACAGACGAAGGTGATCCGGAAGTTGTGCTTGTTGATGTGGTTCTCCTCATCGGCGGGGGTCAGGACCTCGCTCTCGTCCACATAGTCGATGCTGAGGGCCTCGAGGATCTAAGCGTCCACGAAATGCCCAATCCTGGCCTTGGCCATGACGGGGATGGTGACGTACTGCTTGATCTCCTTAATGAGCTGGGGGTCGCTCACGCGGGCGACTAAGCCCTGCGCGCGGATGTCGGCAGGGACGCGCTCCAGCGCCATGACGGCGCAGGCCCCGGCTTCCTCAGCAATGCGGGCCTGCTCGGGGGTGACGACGTCCATGATGACGCCGCCGCGGAGCATCTGGGCGAGGCCGACCTTGACAGAGAAGGTCGACTTCTTCGCCTCCGTGAGGGGCGTACCGCTTCCGTACACCGCCACCACGCCGGTTCCGGCAATTATCCGGTGACAACGAAATCGTAAGACGAAGGAATAGCCGAAAAGAGACCGAGAGAGTGACGAGGAGAAATGGAGGAGGTGGCGACTGCGAGTGCGAGGGGGATGAGAAGAGGGTGGCGTTGCTCGCGGGATACACTTGGGGAAACGAGATTGAATTAGCGCCGTTGGATCGGGTGAAATTTAAGGGAAAGAGTGAACTGATCGAACGGCTATGAGGAAAACAAAAAAAAAAAAAATCAGACGTGTTCTTATCATGCTTCGGATCCTGTAACTCGAAATGTATCTCAAATGTTCCTATACGAAAAAGGGGCACGAGCATGAGCTATCAACCAAGTAATCATCCACTTCCCATCAATGATGATCAACATAAATGAAATTTGATCAGGTTTTCACTGAAAAGGGCATTCAGCCGAGCTGGTGATGCTCAGATCCACCTCATCGAGCTGTTGCAACCTTCTGTGGCTCGGGCTGGTGCAGAAACTCCACCGTGCTTCTTAGACAGTAAAGATCTTTCTCACCTTCTTGATGTTCCTCCGGCAGATTGGGCAAGTGCCTCCTGCCTCCACGATCCTGCATTCATTCGTCATCGTCATATCAGATGCTATAATACCAAACAGTCCATCAGTACTTCCTCTATTTGATTTGTATGTGTTGGATACATTCGTAATCTATTGCAACAGGGTTGCGTTGGTTCCTCCCAGCATTTAGAGGACTAACTAGTAAGAAAAACCAATAACACTTAAAGTTCCGCCTCGTGGACTTGTATTTGTGCAGATCCAACGAGCTTTCAAAAGTATACAACAAGAAAGATGAGTTCAAGGAGTATTTTACCTCGTTCCACATTCAAAACAAGCTACACAGTGCCCACACGGAAGAAAGAAGCAATCCCTGGGAGCATCAAAGCAGATTGCACAAAGTCGGCGGGTGTTATTGCCATTTTCACCGTCTTTCAATTTCCCCTCTTGAGATCCCACTGCCAACAACTCCTCAAGATCTGCCTCATCTTGTGAGCCAGAATCATAGGATGAACCCCAGCTCGAGAGGTCATCATCCTTGTATGAAAGAAGAGGTGCCCTTGCAGAGTCAATCTGTCCATACTGGGCTGCACCTCCATCATTGCGAGCAGATCGACACTTGTTTAAGAAGTTAAAGGCCACTAACATTAACACAGTCAACACACCTACATGTTTGATTTGAATCAAAATGATACCAATTTTGCAGGAAAAATATGAATAGAACATAAGGAAATCAACAAATACCTATCCCGAGAATGTATATAATCCATCTTGGCCCGTAAGAAAGTTTCACATACCATTCATCACTGGTTATTCCCTGTGAATACCATTGAAACAGGAAAATATTACAAATATGAGCCACATATATAAGCCAGAAAGGTAAAGTCCTGCAATAGCCACAATATTTCACAAATCTTAGGCAAAGAATAAATGTTTCAAGGAATCTAGAATTCATTTCGTATTTGGGTTTTCTCCCTCTCGTACAATTCACTAGCTATGATGACATATGCACAGGATTCAAGCAGGGAAAACAAATTAGTCAGATACGGATTTATCTACCGAAGTTGGTAAAATGAATGTTACTTTCAATTCTAAAGTTCGAAGTGAATTCATGAAAGTAAGAGGAAAAAAATAGCTCTAATAGATCTATGCATGTAAAGACGAACTCAGATTCTTACCTCTCCAGGACTAGGAGTGGTTATTAGAGCTGCATTTCCTGTAGGAAATAGAATACCCAAACTGCACTGCCCGCGAGAGAAGGTACACTTGTAGTATGCTTGGGTAGTGTTATAAAGGTATGCCCTCACTTGGAGGTCCAATGCAACCTGTTAAACATAAATAATGATCAACCACATGACATTAAAACCTAACCCAAGTAAACTTCTGACAAGAAACTAACTGATGGATCACAGAAACAAGGCTCTAAAACCTGCTCAATTGTTTCAGAATTATAAACAAGATGAACAAGTGACGACAAATTTTTGCAATCAAACTGACTACCCATAAATCCATGGATCGCCCTCAAAGTCCATTTACTTTAATTTATCATGCTCTCGAGGGGTTTCACTTCCCAGCAAAGAAAGTAATTTATCTCCACTACAATTTAGTAAAACCAAACACAAGCAGAAAAATGTTCTATCGCCAACAAAGAAAGGAGTTCAACACATTGACACTGCTCTCAGCTTGGGACTGTGAGGTATTGTCACTAGTGAGATTTCTCATGCTATTCAATGAACAAACTTCAGAAAAAAGTCCCATCCCCAACCAAATGGTGTTACAAGATCTTACGAGAGTTTACATGAAAAGGATGACCAAAAAATCCTCTTTAAACGCACATACGGTTCCCTTAGTATTTGCCACCACCACAAGTTTAGAAGACTCCAGCTAACAATCATGTTCTCCTCCAGCTAACCATCATGTTCCCCATAAATATATGAAACTGTCTATAGTTCAAACTTTCCATGTACATCAAGCAGCCAACAGGCAGATTTCCAATAATTATTTAATTATCTGTACACATAACGGGTGATTGTTGCAAAAACAGAATCGCATGATTCAAATAGAAACTGCTCTGATATAAGCTCACCCAAAATATGAGTCCACAACCGCCCCCAAAACATCTCCACCCGCCACCACCCCCCAACCCCACAAAAAAAAATGCATGATTTAAACATGTCCACAGTGAGAAGACAACAGAAATTGACTTCTTCTTAAGGGCCCATGATGACTACATAAGTAATACTTGAGTACATACAAATGACGCCACGAAGCAAGTGTCCACATAAATACTCTTACTCTTGAAATTAACACAGATATAAAGGTGGGGCTTCTCTCCCCATCACTTGCTGTTGCACATTTAAAAATTTAGTCTATCAGAATACAGAGGGTATTCCCGCAAAATTACCTCAATAACCTCGGTATTCAAGTTTCCAATTGCTATATAGTAGTTGGCAGATGTGTATATCTCTTGGTGGATTGCACCCGATCCTGAGGAATATTGATAATAAATATTTTTAGTATGTACCACTTGAATGAAAATACAATTGAATTCTCCAGTTTTACCTCACCATGAATTACATTCCATGAGAGAGCTGTATTGGGATAAGTTGGGTCTTCAAGCCACTGAGAGAGGCCTTCATTTCCTGCAGCATGGAAAGTTCTTAGCATTGGAGAAAAAGATTCCATATTTGCAACCAAAAGCTTGTCCAAAAGCCAAAAAACAAAAAATGGTAGCATTTTTATTTATATGTAACTGCATTGAATAGTTTGCTAAAAATTAGCTCTTACATAGGTGTATAAAATATTATGGTGGCTACAGAAACTAATTCAACGAAAAAACATCCACTATCATCTTTAAAGAGCATTCTGTTACCTTGGGCAATTACAAGCAACAAAGAGGTCCCTGGGTCAGTCACACTGTACGATATATTTACTTGGGACCCTTTATTAAGGTAATATACCCACTCCTACATGGAGAACCAGAACTTTGTAAAACAAGATATTGAAAGATTTATGAACACATCAGGGCACAGGCTGCAAATATATCAACAGAAGAGAATTAAAGGACATCAGCCTTGCCTTGTGAGAATCAGCTGGGACAGAAGCATTATAGCTCTCAGACCAATAGGATAAAATATCAAGAGCTGGAGATTTGTAGAACCCATGTAGCAGCGGCCCGGGTTTAGTATCATCTAATTCCTCAACCTAATAAAAAAAAATACCCATATCAGAACCCAACCTTGGGCAACCTGTCATAGATAAAGGACGAAAGAAAAAAGAGAAATCACCTTTAAAGACTGTACAAATATTGGGTTGGGTCTTATAAGAATCGAACTGTTTGGACCAACCCTCAAGCTCACCGAGCCATAAACCCCCAATATCAGGGTCATAGACACTGAAAATTTCAGAATATAATCAGAAAGTTATATCTTTCCAGATGCACAATAAACAACAATAAATGGATAATGCATTGTATGTAAGCGCCTCAATTAGAATTAACTCATTCGATCAAGAGAATAGCGCCAGGGAAAGTTCCAAATGTCTCACATCCCCAGCCACCAATCAAATCCCTGATCTTCAATGCACCGATGATAAAGAAATCTCAGGATTGAAGGTTTAGAATGACAACAGACCGAAGAACCAGAAGGTGAGGACCACGATGACGCATGACCAAGTATCCTCCCGCATGGCAGCGGATGCATCGTCAACCGTCATGAAGTTCCCTGGGAAATTGATCCCAATCTGCTGTTGCTCCACCTCGGGCTGCCGGTAATCACCGCCACGAGGCTCGATGGGAGCCCGGTCGTCCTCCCCCTCCTCGTGGACCTGCACGGAGCTGGACGGCGACGATGAAGTGGCGCTGTGGGACGCCTCCTCCCTGGAAGACGAGGCCGAGCTCTCACCCCGTTCAGCCATTCTACCACACCAGAGAGAACAACAACCGAGAGCCAAGCTCAGGGCGATCGGATTCCGAGCCCGTAGATTCAGTTACTCTAGACCTGAAATCATGAGCGGAGGAGGCAGACGAAGAAGAGGAGCAAACGAGAAATACGGCCATCGGAAAGCGCTGGAGAAGATGGGGATGTTGGAGTCGGGAGCGGAGACTCCCACCGGTCAGTCGTCGGAGACCGGTCGTTACAGAGCGGGAGCGTGGGTGACAGAGGCGGTTACCAGCAGATTGATCCAGCCAGTGGCGCTTTTTTTCTCCGACGTGGCGTGATTTTACTGGTTAGCGTCAATTCAAGAGCTGAAAGTTTGACCTTTCTGAAACCAAAAGAGGCAGGTTTGACTTCTCACTTGCTTCTTGTTTCACTTTCATTGTCGTGGGGAATTTTGGGTAGTGTGCACTTCTTATTGGCGGCTGGCTAATTAGTTAGTTCGATGGATGGGTTGGAAATATCGATTAGAAGAATTGTATGTTTAGTGAATTAATTTGGGTTAAATTTAAATTAATCATTGACTAGATTTGCGAAATTTCTCGGTGAAGATCGTTCAATTCGGTCAATCCTTTAAAAGCACTGCTTCGGGCTTCCGAAACCATGTAGAGTGGTCGCCTAGTAGTGCAAGACCCATTGCCAAACGGAGTGATGAGGTCCACCACTTAGTTTCGAATTTATTCCTAGGCTTATGTCGAAATATCTTGTTGGAATCTCTTTTTTTTTTTGGCCTGACCCGACCGTCAACATACGGATTAGGTTATTATTACTATTATCCTCTTTCTTAATAGGAAAAAGATCTAGACATATGAAAAGTAATTATGAGATAATTGAGATATTCAATGAATTTAGAACTTAGGTCCACGAAACATAATATAAGTTATAAGGTCAAATTTTATGAGATGAAATTAAAATAATTTATTAAAAATGGATAAATTTAAATAAAATTTACATAATATTTTATAAATTTTCTGGAATCCTTGCTGCACAGCCCCCGCTTTCATACGAAGCCACAGCCGTAACTATGTTTAAAAAGGTATGAATTTTTTTTATAATATTTTAATAATTTGTGCAACTAACTGTATGTTTCATCAATACAATAGTTTGATATTTTAACAAATAAAAACAGTTTTTTTTTCATTGCAGTGAATACTCATAAATCTAAAAGAAGATAAGAAAATATGAGAATAAATGGGTGCGAGAGATTTTACATAAAAATTAGATATATAATATTTTTATTATTATATAAATACGGTATGACTTGATCAAATAAAAATGACGAATTTTAAAAGGCTTTCTTTGCACACAGATTAGCTGAATAGGCCGATAAGTTCAGACCCCAAATTCTGAATGGTCATCACAGGCTGTAGAGCAGAAGAATGACAGGTTGTAGACAGCCCATCTTCGGACACTTTCCTTTCGTAGACTTTTGAACATAAATTGATGGAAATGCTGCGATTTACATTTTTTTATTAACTCGGAATTTATTAGAAGAAGAGGACGAGGAGGAGGAGGAGGAGGAAATCATCGACGATGGGGGAGTTGCAGATGAAGCAGGTGAAGGCAAAGGTCAAGGAGATGCAGAAGAAGATGGCCAAGCATGGCAGGAAGCTCGTCGGAGCCTGCAAGAAAGGATGGCACAAGCTTCGCGAGAACCTCAAGCGGTGATTGATCAGCCGGTGATGGGGATCTCTTGTGCCCACCATGCATCATACTATTAATAACTACGGCGAACATCCCTAAGCGCGAAAATCCCTGTATTCTCGTCCGGTTGAACGTGCCGGGTCGGGAAACAGCCATTGGGGTTGCAAGGATTCGATTTTTCGTGTTTATGCTCCATTTATCTGTATGTAATAATCACATTGACAACATTTTCCGACCGGTCATCGGGCTTACGGAGCTTAGGCTCGAATCTTCCACCTCCATGCTCTTCATCGAGGCTCCCTATAAATCGGTACACTTCTGCTTCGAGTAATGGATTCGATTAGACCCTAGTTTGCTAATTTAAATTTTGACTAAAATCTCGAAAATTTATATATCTTCATTCATTTTATGTCCTTATTGTCATAAAATAACCCATCAAATAATTCGATATTCATTTCTTATTGGTCAATTTCTTGAATCACTTGCCACCGAAAGAAAATTTTAGGATCAGAAAAACTCCACATCCGAGCTGAGCATTTATCAATCAAAACCCAATAAAATCTTCCGGATATTAAATTATATATAAATAAAAAGGAAAATTGGTTACCCAAGCGACTATACATAAATATATTATGATGATCCATATTGGTCAATTTTTTTTTGTTAATGAAATTCTCTGATTTATAGGATTATTTCAAAAAAATAAGAAGTTAATATATTCACAAATAGAGTTTGATATAATAATATAAAATTTTTAATAAAAAATTATTTTATTCTTCAATTTCTTCTATTATTCATAATCTTTTTAGTGGAAAAAAATGTGCTAATAATTTGGAAATTTTCATGCGTTCAATCGGATTAAAAGATACGATAGACAATTGGTGTATGGTTTTCCACCCCGAAAAAGAGGGTCTCTGTATGTTTCGGTTACGCCGATTGGAATGCGGTCCGCTTTTGGTTCGTGTGTCGGACAGGCTGGCTCAGACGATTTCCCGTTCCAAATGCAAGTTTACCGTTAGACCCCCCACCCCCCGGGACTCCGTCCCGTCCCGTCCCGCGCTTTCAGTGCCATTAATCCAGCCGCGGCGAGTGTTCCCAAACCGGTTCGGTTAATGAGCAGAGCAGTAGCGTCAGCTGCAAAAACCGGTTTAATGCTGTCAAACCGGAATTTTTTTTCCACATCCTTTCCCCTATGAACGCAAGTGACTCTGAAAATTACTCGAATAGGGGTCTGGTTCGAGTAATATTATATTACAAGAAAAACTTAAGTTACATGAAAATTTACTATTATATATTTTTTGAGAGTAAATAGTCACGCTATCTATGTAAACGTGGAGAATTGTGATTTATTATGCATGTTAATTGAATAAAATAACTTAAGTGTAAAATTGGCGTGACTAGAAAATAAGGGCATTGGTTGAAGGGAAAAAAACTTTGATCCAATGTGAAATTTTCAATTGTATTAGTTTAATATTTTAGTTAATGCCAATTGTTAAATGAAATTTTAAGTTGATCTTATCTTAGAAAATACCAATAGACCACTAGTAAACAAGCAAATATAAATGTGTATTAATCATTGTAGTAGTTGCCACAAGTGTTATCAATCGGGATAATTTTACTAATAATTTACCATCGTATAATCATGAGATAATATCATTTAAAAGTGTAATATTTTTAGTATTAGATATCTAGTTACCATCTCGAACTTCACCTTATTCCAACATGCATTAATAAGTAAGAAGATAAAGTATGGGGGAAAATTGAAGATATGCAAAATTATTATTTTTATGGTTTTTTTTCTCAATGTTTATTTTTGTAGTTTATTATATTTAAAAAAAAAAAAGAATCTTAAAATAAGGTAAATTTTCCTAAGAAAAAAATTAGTAAAATTATTTTGCTGCATAAATATATGATCCAATGGTCCAATTTGGCTACAAGTGAAATAGAATGTGGGACAATCTAATCACCAATAATCCACCGGTCCAGAGTCTTCAGACCGGGTGAATCTCCCAATAATCCGGTTCCGAAGATATAGTCATCAAGGACCCAACGGTAATTTCGCCCCCCGCCGCGTCCAACTAGCTCGTCTTTCCCATTGCCATCGCACACCACCACACCGGAGCCAGGCCCCTCTCCTCCTTTCGAATCACAAGCCCCTGCAAAACTGTTTTTCCTCCATGAAAGCTTCAGATCTGTGACGTTGACGAATCAAAACCCTGTCGGCTCGGCCCTCCATAACCAATCGACGGTTGGGTTGGTTTCAATCGAGAGAGGGAGGGTTGTATCGGCCAAATGGGCGATTTCAACCTCGCTCTCGTGATCGTCGCGATTGTCGTGTGCGTCCTCGTCTTCATCTTCAACGTCTACCTCCTCGTGAATTACCAGCACCCTGATGATGCTAATCAGGCCTATTTCCCCAAGTTCGTGGTCGTCCTCGGCCTCTCCGTGGCTGCAATCTCCATCCTTATGCTGCCGGCCGACGTCGCCAACCGGCAGGCCTGCCGGCACGCCATCTACAACGGCGCCTGCAACCTCACCCTGCCGATGAAGGACCTGTGGCTCGCTATATATATCGTCGATGCTGTCCTCGTCTTCTTCGTCATTCCATTCGCAATGTTCTTCTACGAGGGTGACCAGGACAAGTATGTGCACTCTCTTGGGGTTCTGAATGCACTTTTGAATTTACCTATGGATGTATTGTCAGTTTAGGAGGAAATGTCATGCATGTGATCCTACCGCATCATTAACTTGACTGTCATTAATGAGCTATAATCGACTTGTTATCTCTTGCTTCTGTTGAATGTCGTGGTTGGAAATTTTGGTAGTCATTAGATGGTGGTGTTGATTTACGGTGCAGGAGCGTTTGGAAGAGGACAAAGAGTGCGCTATTGTGGGTTGCAGTAACTGCCGTTGTGTGCGGTCTTGTTCTTGGGATCCTATACGGTTAGTTCTTGTGTTAATTTCAGTTTTTCCTCCCAAAAGTTGAATTTCATACTCAAAGTCCGTAGCTGAGTTCAATGGTCATTCCTGGAAGACAGTAGATGCGACACTTCTCTCATAGCTTGTAGAATTTTGATATCTAGTCAAGCACAACATTTCTGATGGCAATATGCAGAAATTATAAAGCCCATAAGGTTGTTCACCAGTGCTTGCAAGTTGATTTCGGTTACATGCAATGTGAAAATTGTCGCAGAAGTAAATTTTTATTGAGGATTAGAGCTGTCAGATGCAGACATGTCATTTTCACCATCTTTTGCCTTGATAATCTCATGTAAGATAGATATTTTATGTAGTGCCACGGATAAAAGAAAAGAAAAAGGAAAAAAAATAGACGATGTTAGCTTGCAGGAGTTCTGCGAGAGGGATGGATACGAGTGTGTTGAATGGAGCTTCATGCTCTAATTTTTGGATTTCAAATATGTTATTCCATATCCATGATTCCTAGTAGTTTGTTTTTAAACTTGCCTATGCTGTTTGATCCTATGCAGGTCTCATAGGAAAAGTGGACTTTACTGTTAGGCACCTTTCCTCCATTACAACTTCGTTTCCTAGTAGCTGGGACTTCTCTAATAGTCAACAGTGCCTTGGAAATTCAAACCAGGTTATTCACTCTGAAAAATGTTTCTACAGTTGTGTGTGTAGAGAATTCACTTAAAGTAAAATAATTTTACATATGCACTCTGAGTGCCCTTATGGGTTGGGTTGTATCTATTGTACTTCTTTCATCATGAAGTACTAGGGAACCATGTTTCCTGCAGGCCCTGTATTTTAACATCCTTCTCCTAGATGACCAGGGTTTTAGCTTGCAGCTATATTACATTGATATAATATACCCAAATATTGGTTAATGCAAATTTCCTATTCCTCATGCTGTATGTCTTGTCCTTTTTGGTCCTATTTTTTGGCAGTGCGCCGCATATCTTGCACCAGCTTCATCAGAGAAAACATGGACAATGCAGACAACTTTCCCAGAATATGTTGTCGCTCTTGCCACAATCGTTGGATCTGTACTCTTCACTGTAAGTTCTCTCTTGTTCATATCCTGAAAAGGTTATTTCTGATGCTACCATGGATTCTATTAATCACACAATTTTTTTTGAAATCTTTTAATCTTGTACTCTATTATGTTCAATGACAAATTGAAAGCTGATAATATGGTATCAGCATTTGGTATTTCAGTTTCCAAGAATATGTACCTGGCTGATTATTGTATCTTTTTCAGATATTTGGCGGTGTTGGCATAGCTTGTCTGCCATTGGGGCTTATCTTTTCTTTTATCCGGCGCCCCAAGGCTGTTATCACACGCTCACAGTATATAAAGGTGTTTTTATATATGTACTTACCGCCAATCACGTGTTGGAGGATTAGTCAGAAATGTGGCATCTCCTGGTTGCTTTTCACATGTTCCAATATCTTGTAGGAAGCTACTGAGCTTGGGAAGAAGGCAAGAGAACTGAAGAAAACAGCTGATTCACTACATCAAGAAGAACGTAGTGGGGCAAAAGGTAGAAAGTGGCGGAAAAATGTGAAATCAGTGGAAAAGGTAATTTTTAACCCTGAAATATGGATCTCATGTGCTACTGCTTCAAGATTGAAATAAGCTGTAATTTCATGGGTAAATCTGAAATCTGGACATTTGTGTAGTTGCAAGTAAAAGATATTAAGTTTACTTAATCAGTGTCTTTAGCTGGTTGTCATAGTAGTTATTCATTTGTTAAGGATATGAAGATCTCCAGGGTTTATATGTCAATTATATGCTTTCTTGCTATTTGACACCATCAAACTCTACCATGCTATAGCTATTGCAAGTAGTAACTGTCTGCCGTCATGGTTATAATAAGTACAGTGACTTTCTCACTGTTTCTGACTAGTCCGATTATCACTGTGTGTTTGTTTGATTAACTCGACCTTTTAGATTTACTAAAATTGTATCATTTTTGTGTCATCGCTTGTGTTTAGTATCTTTCTAAGGAGAAGGCATGGTCTAGATTGATGAACATTGGATCAGTTTCATCCTTTTGGTTCCCTTTTCTTCTGATTTCTTCTTTGTGGTTGTGGAACTTATGTTGCATTATATGTGGTTGTGGAACAGGAGTTGCTTCATTTGGAAGAAGATGTAAAACTTCTAGAAGAAATGTATCCTCAGGGGGAAAAGGTGATAGGCCTTAATCTCTTCAGTGGTCAAATTTCACTTCCTTCTCTTTTTTTACTGCAATTCTTCTTTTAACTTTCTCTCTCCTTCAGGCTGAAACTGCTTGGGCGTTAACAGTCCTGGGGTATCTAGCCAAATTTATACTGGGAATTATAGGGTAAATGTTTCTTTCATTTAAATGTTATGGTCTCTGTTTATTGAAATGTAAAGGGATTCATACAAGAATTTTGTTCGTTTCCTCTTACCTTGAAAAGTCTTATCAGAATGTGATCTTGAATTGGAAAGTTGTTAAAATGAGTTAATTAAAGAGGCTTAGGTCATGTTACACAATTATTATTTTACTAGAACTTTAGGGATAGTAACAATTACTGGTGCAGCTGAGTCTCATGAAAAAGCCTGTAGAAGATTCATACTGAATGACTTGCAGTCATAAGAATGCTGTCTCCAAGAAAACAAAGCGAGGAAATTCATGAGAGCATGAGTTGATCTGCTGCCGATAAATAGTTACCATACCATAGTTTTTTCCTGCTGTTTTTCATTGAATAAACTCATCTATATATTTTGAAAGTACAAATGGTGGCTTTAATTTGTCCTATTGTATCTTTTTCAGATTAATCGTTTCTGTGGCTTGGGTTGCTCATATTGTCATATATCTCTTGATCAATCCACCTCTTTCACCCTTCCTGAATGAGGTTTTCATCAAATTGGATGACATATGGGGTATGTGGAGACATCCTTGTTTGCTCTCACTCTTTCTCCCCTGCTCCTCCATTTTGAAGGATTGTTCTAGTTATTATGACTATTGTGCTACCTTGCAGGTCTTCTTGGGACTGTAGCTTTCGCATTTTTCTGCTTCTACCTTCTTCTTGCTGTGATTGCTGGAGCAATGATGCTGGGCTTAAGATTGGTTTTCATCACTATTCACCCCATGAAGTAATATACTTTATAAACTCACGGTGACAACCACTTTTAGTTTTAGCTTGCCTGACACATCTGACAAATTGCTAACCAATTGATCAACTGGTCACAGATGGGGAGCTACACTCATGAATTCGTTCCTATTCAATGTGGGACTCATTCTCCTCTGCTCCATCAGGTTGGTGATCACCTTTTACTGGCCATGTTTCTATTTTAGATAAAAAATGATTTTGCATGGTATGGTCATCTATAGAAAATTTCAAGAATTTTGTGGTTAATAATACCTTAATATTCCCACTTAGACTGGTTCAGTTGCATCTAAGAATCATGAAGTCGCTTATTGGTTGCCCATGTCCAGAATAATCTCATACTAACATAGGTTAGGTGACTGCCTTTTTTTTTTTTTGGCAGTGTAATTCAATTCTGTGCCACAGCGTTTGCATACTATGCTCAGGCAACGGCTGCGCAGGAAATATTTGGCCACACACTTCAGTCGCTCCGTGGCATTAAATATCTGTACAAGTAAGTTGTTTATCAGTACTCTCCATGCATGTATCAACTTTGAGCTATTGTAACTTGCTCATTTGGCTTTTCATCCGTTCATTATTCTATTGCAGGTATAACGTGTTCCAGATTGCATTTATTGCTTTGGCCGGATTAACTTTTGTGTGTTACGCAGCCTTTGTAAGTTTTCTTCACTTCTGTGCAACTTAAATTCTCTTAATTTATTGCTTGCTTATGCTCGAGCTTATTTATCGGGTGCTTTACGTGGAATGTTTATAGGGATGGAAGAGGAGAAAACCCAGTGGCCGATTCCAGATTTCGAATTGAGAACTTCTGAGATCAGCGTTGTAGAGCCATCCAAGTTTCTCGTGTATCATCCTCTCTTTCTGGAGTGACTTTTCATGTTCAGTTAATGGGTTGGCCTTCGCCTTGAATTCCAGGAGGGTGCTGCATTTCGTCCTATTGAGAAGGATCGGGTTGCCGAACTCTCAGGTTCCGAGTGAAGGTCGTGTATCTTCCTGCTATAATTTGATTTGTCGCTTTTTTACGGAGGAAGGAAAAAAACACTGGGACCGCTCTCAATGTACATCTATTTATTATTACTATTATTATAGTTGCCGACGAAGATCTTCTGAACAGTTTGTTTGTCTGATGGTTCAGTGTTGTGACACTTTTCAAGAGCTGTGAGTGGATTGCGAGATGGTACAATTTGACGTGGGTAAGATATTCGAAATATGAGTAGTTCACAACCGCTGTTCTAACTCAAACTATGGTGATATCCTATTTGTATCTCTTCCGTTAATATTGGGTGATTTCCTAGTTACATATCATCACATCGTGATGAACACACCCTATCGGTATCATTTTCATCATTGACGGGAAACAAAAATCCCATCTTTCTGAGTCGAGTTAGGTATCTGGCTGAAGTATGCTTCCATTTACGTACTCCCCCCTGTCACCTCATAGACTTAAAACCTCGTTGCATCTCTACCTAATGCATGGCTATCCTATCGCTGTGATCGAGCCAAACAATCCTGATCGAATCCGTCAGCTTCTAGGGATCAATCACATCATTTAAGTTTTGGTTCCCGAATTTAGCTTGTCGACCAAAAGAAAAGTCCCAATTCACCTATCTAGAGCCGGTATAAGCAAATCGCATAAAGAGGAGATATCAGTCGGCATTTGGGGCGGACGGGACTCGTATGAGGACAGGGAGGACTCAACAACAATAAAACGTGGGAAGGAAACTGAGAGGGCAGCATGTACAGCACATAGAAGTACAGACTAGAGTCATGCTGAATAAGACACTTAACATGGGCAAACAAAAAAGGGCAGTTTCCTTGCCCCCTGTTTTTCTAGCAAAAGCACACCAGCAAACTACTACAGTTGTGTGTAGAGATGTAGACACTTCCAAAGTTACAGAGTACATCCTCCGGTACTGTTGGTAGTTCAGTCGGAACTAATGATCGCATCGTCCGACTCAGCCGGTACTTTCTGCTTCAGTCATCGTCCTCGTCGTCATCGTCCTCTTCCTCCTCTTCCTCCTCCTCCTCCTGCCCTTCCTATAGAAACAAAACAAGACAAAAGTGCGGGGGCATGAGTTTATGGATCAGATGTGAATCTACCAATACATCCTCACACAAGAAAAATGGAGCTCCAAAGGAAATAAGCAAATCATGATTGTCTTTGTGACACCTGGCAGACAAACTTCAAGATATAAATGCAGGTTCATGATTCTAAATGCCATATTAATGAATTGCACTATCTGGTAAACACGAGAGACATCAACAAGGGCAAAAACTGTTCTAAAATTGAGTGGCAATCTTGGAACTGGACAAGGCAAATATGAGCTCAATGACCAATAGTTGATAGAGATCACATGATCTCTGCTGGCAGCTAAAAGCTGGGTCAGTCTGCTGTGAAGGATAATTCACCAACAGAAAATCAATTTGAGTTCAACAATCAGGCTAACTTGACATCAAAAGACGTGTTTCTTTCATCAGAGATACATACGAGCTGTTCAACAGAGTCAATAGCAGTGTGGGCCAACAACTCAAAATCATGAGATAAAATTTACCTCTTCCTCATCCTCATCATTCACTTCAGATCTGGATCTGTCCGATTCCTCGTCTCCACCATCAGCCGTGCTCTCCTGTTAATGAGAATAGATGAAACTATTGCATATAATATAAGCCAAAGGAAGGAATTCCCCAGAATCAACATGATTGCGATAAATTATGTTCACCTGCTTCTTGTTGTAAGCCTTCATGAGTTTTTCATACTCGGCCTTCTTTTTCGCCGCTTTAGCTTCATATGGAGCCTTTTCCTTTTGCAAACAGGGTTTTGAACCAAAAGTTTATCAGCGCCCAGAATGCAACTCATAACTCATTTCCATGAAGTCGCTGTCTTCTTGTTATTTACAGGGTCCCATTAGCCATCAGATACAGTGGTTCAATGGAGGCTTATTTAGCAGCAAAATACAATGCAATCAGAGTCTCCATCCAAACTTCAAGCACAACTTTGCAAGAACTAAGAGAATAATGTCACCTGGTCTGCATATTTCTGAGACTCCTATTCTAGAGGTTCAAAACTCTTCAAAAGCAAGCTTAAGTATATTGTAAAACCACTGAAATTCAATAGATTCTCCAATAAAGGAAAATTCCCCTGATTGGGCAGCTCTTTCTATAAATAAGTTCAAGCTCATTCTCCTCACTTGGTCGATTATTTAGTGCTTACCGCTTCGGACAAGGATTTCCACTTCTCTCCTCCCGCCTTCCCAACCTAGAAAAGGGAGACAACACATAAGCCATCTCTGCAGAATACATCTTGCTATTCTAAGTAAAAACGACACTCAATGAACAGCTTACAGCTGATACTGCCTTCACGTTGGGGTTCTCCTTCTTAAAAGTTTTCCTGAACTCCTCACTGGGCAAATTACAAATAGAATAGAGAAAATTCAAACATCAATAGAAGCAGTTATGCAATTTTGGCTTCCAATAGCAGATAAACAAGATGACACTGACAGGAACACAAAGAAAGCACTCGGAGGCCTCTTCGGTTTGTTGGGATCCTTTTTGGCTTTTCTTTCTTTCTTAGCTTGCCGTTTGCTAATCTTTTCAGGCCTGGCAACAGCCTTCCTCTTCCCAACCTTTCTGAAAAGAATAGAGACATACACCATCAGTACTATATTCCTCTAAGCACTGGATCCACCATAAATATATAATAAGACTAGATACTAGCATCATCAAAAGCAAGTAACATCCTTAACACTAAGAAACACTTGAATGAGCCATTTAGTCATTGCAAATTCAATGTTCATTTCAAATTGTTGCATACTAACTTGTCATCAACAGGCTTCAGAGCTTCTTTGGAGCTCCTCGCGGTAGCTTTTCCCTTGGTTGTCTTCATATCAGCCAAGTGTCTGATTCAAGAATAAGCACATCAGAAACCTCAAGGCATACATAGTAGCACGTCATAGACATATAGCAAAAGTATAACCCAATAGTATCCCTTGTTATCTACTTCTTTGCCACCTTATAGTTGGAAAGTGTCAGATTTTTCCTTTTTGGTCAATATTCATTAAAGAGCAAACACATAAAAGTCATCAAGCAACTGAACCAGATAAGTCAATTCAAAGTCAACGCTCTCTCTCTCTCTCTGAAAACACGAGCAGAGGTACAGCAGCGAAAGACAGAACTCGGAAAGATCGCGGCACGAGAAGAAGATGACCAAAAGAACAAATTAAGCTATTCAGCTCCCATTAACTAACGCTAAAGGCAGAGAAATTCACACAGAAAGAAAATTTTCACCTGCTGATAGTGACAATAGAGAAGCAAAACTCCTAAGAGAAGACTAAAACAGCTCAAACAGTTCACAATCCCATCAATCAACTTTCAAAGAGAAATGCAAAGTAAGCTACTCACGTTGCCATGACCATAGAGTCTACAATCAAATCGACCTGAAATTGGCAAAAAGAACGAAGTAAAGAGCAGGAGAGAGGAGAATTTTCACCTCGGGGAGACGAAGGAGCTGGAGAGAGATTCCCGCAAAGACGAGAGGATCGAGCTGGGAGAAAGAGGAAGAAGACCTTCAAGGCAGAGGGGCTGAAGAGGAGAGACGACCGATCAATCGGAGGGATCGCGAAAGCTGGAAGGCAACCGGAACAGCCGGTGGTCTCGCGGAGCGCTGAGGGCCTCAGGCACCGGGAATGCGTGCCAGCTAAAGGATTGGAAAGCGGCTTTTTACCGGCAACGGCAGGTTCCCTGAAAGGGAGATGTCTAGAGATATTTTCCGCAACGTTTTCAGGATGACTTTATAATTTCTCCGAAAAAAAAGGTATAATCGATTAATTTCTCGTTTCTCCCTCGACAGGAAAACAGTCATTATTTAATTATCATTCCCGCCTTCTCGCCTTGGGAAATTATTCCCCGCTTTATACCCAAAATACCCTCTTTCCTCCCAAATTTAAAGTTTGATATTCAATAATGGGTTTTAAATTGGATAATATAAATTAGTATATTATTATATTAGTTATAAGAAAAAATCTAAAATACCCTGTTGTTTTTCTCAGCTACCTGAACCGTCTGATGAAGGCACTAGAACGGTGGGGATTGAGCTCTAGGACTCTCCCTTAACAACTAGAACCGTTTGATGCATGACTGTCGTACTAGATCTTTCCTACGTGAGTTATAATATTATCCCCGAGTCAAAGTCTTCTCAAGACACGCTGTACTGAATTTTATTACAGCTTCGTACAGCCGGAAGAAGATAAGAGCCACGTGGAGAAAGGGCTCCCAGGATTTTCCGCCAGCTCAGCCACGCAAATCTCCACTTCTCATCTAACTTGGCCACTTGAAGATTCCGGAGGAGCTGGGCCCCGCTAGCAGATAAGGAAAGATAAGACCGTAGCACCGTCATCCGTCAGATGGATACTCCCCTGCTCATCCGACAGTCCACAGCCTCCTCCTCGGATTATCCCCTCTCTCGACAATAAGACATCCCCCATAAAGAGACCTACGATCGCCTACTCCAGCTCGCACTCCCATCGCATTTCCCCTCCGCCGTGGAAGGAACCGCCGCGTGTGTTTGCAAGAATGGCCGCCATGACGACAGCCGCCGCCTCGTCGTTCATCGGAACTCGCCTTCCGGCTGCCAGTGCCGGGATAGGGCGGGTGCAGGCCCGGTTCGGGTTCGGGATCGGGACCAAGAAGGCAGTGAAGAAGCCGGTCGGGGAGTCTGACAGGCCTCTGTGGTACCCGGGGGCGAAGGCGCCCGAGTGGCTCGACGGGAGCCTTGTCGGAGACTACGGTTTTGATCCGTTCGGTCTCGGGAAGCCCGCGGAGTACCTGCAGTTCGAGCTGGACTCGCTGGACCAGAATCTGGCGAAGAACTCGGCCGGGGAGATCATCGGGACCCGGTTCGAGAGCGGCGAGGTGAAGTCCACCCCGTTCCAGCCCTACACCGAGGTGTTCGGTCTGCAGCGGTTCCGGGAGTGCGAGCTCATCCATGGCCGCTGGGCCATGCTCGCCACCCTCGGCGCCCTCACCGTGGAGTGGCTCACCGGCGTCACCTGGCAGGACGCTGGCAAGGTTGGTGTCTAACTATTAAACTTTTGGCTAGTGTGGTCGTCGTATTAAACTTCACTTAATAATCAAGATTTCGTGTAGCCTCGTAATTAAAGCATGGATCATACTTACGTCAGGTGGAGCTCGTCGAAGGATCGTCGTATCTCGGGCAGCCACTCCCGTTCTCTATCACGACACTGATATGGATCGAGGTGTTGGTGATCGGGTACATCGAGTTCCAGAGGAACGCCGAGCTCGACCCTGAGAAGAGGTTGTACCCCGGAGGAAAGTTCTTCGACCCGCTGGGCCTGGCATCCGACCCGGAGAAGAAGGCCACCCTCCAGCTGGCTGAGATCAAGCACGCCCGGCTCGCCATGGTGGCGTTCCTCGGGTTCGCGGTCCAGGCGGCCGTCACGGGGAAGGGCCCGCTCAACAACTGGGCCACCCACTTGAGCGACCCACTCCACACCACCATCATCGACACGTTCAGCTCCTAAACTAAGTCGATATTGAGGAAGAGACTGTGGAAATGTTTTATGGATGTCGGAGCTACGCCTTGTAAAGATATCTGAGAGTGCTCACACTTGAAGTAGATTAATGTGCCTTGTCTATTGGTCAAACTCTGCCGGTGGATTACTTAATTATGTTCTAAAAGAATTTTAATCACATGAAGAGATCGGAGAAAAGATAGGGGATCAGGATCAGTAGTAGTTCGTGACGTTCAGGTTTTATAGCATTCTAAGTTTATCATGGATTAGTTCTCAGGTGAGACCCGAATATGTGAATGTGGGAAATTCTCCTGTACTGACGTTAAAGAGTTACTTATCTCCGAGCTCTTGGATCATCAATGGGGGCACACATCAAAGTGCCGATCTGAGCGATCCAAGCCGATTGTCTTCTGTAGGGCAATTCAAGTCCAGCATGACTTTAAGATTGGAGCTGCCGTGATTGTAGACGTACGAAGGGAATTATGAGCAGTTCATCTACGAGCTGTAATTTAAGTCACATGGTTTTGATCCAAGTGGAAGCAGTAAGAGAAAAGGGTGTCATTTTGATCCTTGGGACAGTCTCCATGATTGTCCTCGAAATTTCACAGCCAGGAAGTCAATTAGCTCCATGTCTCAAATTATTCCGGAGGGCAATTGTTGGATGGTCGCGATGAGAAGGGGAAGTGCTAGACTCGATAATAAGAGAATTGTATACCTATGACTTGCCATTGTACGCGATTCAGATATTTCATTCACCAGGAAAAACTGGCCATCCATAATATAGAATCCTTAGAGAAATCAGGACCTAATAAGGGTAAAATTATAAGGAAAATAGATAGGATTGTTGTGCTAGGGAAGGTATATATGCTTCGAGGTAGAGGACAGTCGACAGAAGTTTCAACTGTTAGTGAACTTCTCTCGGAATTAGTCATTGTGCAATTCGAATAGACTCGAGCTCTGTTCGGAGGTCTGTTCATGTATTGGTAATGCTAGTTCTTGTCCTCGAGTGTACTCTAGTAATGCTGAAGTTTGCAGTTCTTTCATTGATACCATTTTCCGACAATCAGAGAGTTTCTGAGCTGACGCCGGTGGCAGATCAGTGAGATCGAGAGCTGTAATCACTCTTTTGTGATCTCACCCATATGTCACCAGAAACAGGCATGTGAAATATGAGATCTGCGAAAAGTTTGGAAAACACTAATTAACTTGATCCAAGTGTCACGATTTCGAAAAGTACAGGCAGAAAAATTCAGATCTTGCAGCTACAGATCTCACTACACGGATGACAACTACCCAAGGCATGCTTTGGGACTCACTGTGCAACCAAGATCTCGTCGCCACCACGATCGGCTCATCTTGAGCTTCTTGGATTGGAATTTCTGCTTGGGCAGCTACCGCATCAGCCAGAGATGATCGATCCATTTTCAGTTTCATTGATCGCTTACTCCACTGGATCGATGTTATCTCCAAACTATCAGCACTCCTGATATGTCAGTAGGTTCCTCGAAGGAATCACTTCGGTGCTTATCCTTCAGTTATCTCTTCTGGGATGCGATAAAAATTGCCATCAGTCAACCTTTTTTCCCCGTAATCTAAGTTGTCTCCTTTTTAATTGGCAAGAAGACAGGAGTGCTTGAGCACCATGTGATCGGTCTGGAGAGAATCTTGAGGGTCAGCAAGAAAGGCATGCCCACATGCAGTCACTCAGATGCCGCCACGTCACACTAATAATCTAAGAGGCCATACTTTGCGAAGATTGCTGTGGATACTGGTTGATTTTGTATCATAACACGAGGGGCAAAAAGGTTCACTTTCCAGGTTCAATCTTCTTATTATTTTCTTTTAAAGTCCTAAATCGCATTTTAGTTTATTTGTTTGTCCCTATATTATGCAATGTTTTCACTTTTATCCTACCATCATAGTTATCCGGTCAAAAGAATGAGTTCTATTTTCTTAAAAAAATTATTATTGAAAAAGCTCATGTATCGATTGGATAAGGAGAAATAAAGGGGTTAAGTCCTGTCGACGACAATTAAATTTAAGAATATCTTAATTTCTTCCAAATCATTATATTGTGTATGATTTCTACGTCAATAATAAAGTATTAGTAAACAAAATACATACTCACCTAACTAAATGATATGCTATTTAATAAAAAGTGAAGGAAAGGAATCTTCATCATTTAGCACACTATAGTCTATACGGTCAACAATTTTTCAAAAATAAAAATGAACCAGAAAAACAGGAAGAAGATGAAGAAGAAGACTCTCCAGCAAATATCGCACGTAATTTGCAAAGGGAAGCATTTGCTGCCTCGAGAGAGAGAGGGGACCGGACCTGACCAGACCACCCAGGTCGGTCGTGTGCGAGCCGATCGGGGGGTGAGCTCACTGATGGTGAGCCGCTGGTGGCAATGGTGGTGTCGGGGGCTTGCATTGATAGCACTTGGCGAAGAGCCCAAAGGTGTCTACTTGCTGGACGAAGTTGCTCATGCTGGCCCATCCGCCGAACCCGAACCCCACGACTAGGACCCACCCCGCCACGAAGGCGTTGAACACATACATGCCCGTCCAGCTTGGTAGGAAAAACGGTGGCTTCTCCGCTGCATTCTGCAATTTACGTACGATTCAAGAGAGATCATAATTGTGTCAGTCGATGGACCGAGTGATATGTGGACTGTTAATGTCGTAAAATGGTTGCTAGTTCACCTGGCGAGCCGAGGCGGTCCGGTAGGTAAGCATGTGAGCCAAGGAAGGTATGATGTAGACAGTGAAACTGACCAAGAGAGCTCCGACGGCCGAGTTGATGGGCCCAAAGAAAGGGAAGATGATGGCGAGAAACCATATCGGCACCACTACAGGCAGCCTCGCCAGCGCCCTCAGGCATATGCTCTTGGTGTCGTGCATTCCGATCACCTTCTCCCACACAAAGTATAACGGCGTGCAAGCAAATCCAAACGTAATGAACTGCACCATGTAACGCATACGAGTCACGATCAGGTGTGGTTTCCCAAAAGTTTGACTCTTTTCTCTAGCCGGTTGGATATACAAGGGAGTTCGATCTTGCGTACAATATACCTGATGAATGAGCATCAAGATAACAGCAGCATCACGAAAGCCAGACTTGGGGAGGAGGGAGAAGGCGTTGGAGTGATTCAGGAGCTGATCGCCAAAAGCCCAGTAGACGGCAGCGGCGGAAGGAATCGTCAGGGTGAAGACATACAATGTGGCCAGAAGGTATATGTACTTGAATTTCTGGGGTTTCCACATTGCGTGCATAATTTCCCTGTACCATTGTAATACGCACATTTAACTACATGTGAATAATATGCTTGTCAGACTGGATTGTATTTGAACGTGTCAAGTCCAATACGACACATTGGGATTGCAGAAGCATGTTGAGGTTAATACGTATTCTATTCTACTGCAAAGAAGTACATCTCAAGCTGCTGCTCTTTGTTACAGTCAAAAGTGTCGGCCGTTCTTTAGTCAATAAACAGTATTTGTCAGTTCATGATTTTGCCTCCCCGGTTTCTATTGCCGGCAAAAGCTGCCAGTAGAAATTCAAGGAAGACAGACAATGATCAGAAGCAATATAATGTGGCAGTTAATATGGATTCGAAATATGTGAGAATATTTTAATAAAATCAGATAAATTTTATATAATATGTTACAATTTTTTATAATAAAAAAATCAATCCAGTGAGAAAGGAGCAGATTGGAAATGTACACAGTGACAGCATGGCCCCCGAAAGTGTAGAGAATGTTTGTGGCTCCAGTGAAGTAGAGCACCAGCTTCTTCGGCCCTGTATGGGTCACCCCTTCTACCTGTGAAATTACAGTCCCACTCTATGAAGTAACAAGTGAAAGCAAGCGCTCAGAAAGGGCATAGATCGGGTGTATTATCATGGGTCGATTGTTTCCCCAAAAAACTGAGCTGATAAATTGATATTGATATTGTCGGGAATGGAATTGATACCTGGCCGTGGACGAAGGCGGCGATGGTCAGGTACCAAGCAGTGTAAGTGGTCATCCCGAGCCCCAAGAATGACCAGATCCGGTAGTTGTGGAAGGAAGGTATGAAGACAGTGGTCGCACAGCATGCCCCGAATATGTACGTCCATGTTCTCTTGTCGAGCCGGTCGTTTATGTAGTATATGTTGCTGTCGCAGGAACGAAAAGAGAAACCTGGGGTTTCAGATTCATCGTAATCTAGCAGTTCGGTGTCCCAGTTCGAGTCTCGCAATTATTTAGTGCGAAGGCAAAAACAGTCAAGCACTCACCTTGCACAGGCAATGAGCTGAATCACTGACCCGAAGAGCAGAAACGTGCAGTTGAACGCGAGCCCTATGGCCTTCCAGTAAGGGCCCAGCAACCCGTCCAGCACTTCGAACCACTGTACAACAGATCAACGGTGATCATCGGAATCAAGGTTAGGGATCCACGGATGAGAATTTACAGGGGGACGGTAGTAAAGAGGGATCCTTCGACGACCTGAATGACGTGGTTCTTGAAGCTGACGTTCTCCTTCTCCTTGCGGGTTCGGTACTCGATGTAGAGGACGCTGATGAGATAGGCAGTCCAGCTCCCCATCAGCCCGTAGAATACTTGAAAAAGGATGCCTGAAAGCATCCCCAGCTGGGAGAATGAGTATGGCAGTGTCAACAGCACTTGCGCTACCTGCAACAAGTCACGAACAAGCAACAATTAGTTTCCGGTCGATAAATTGCACGGCTAATTGGCCCCCCGGTTACACTTAACCAGCATAAGTAAAATTATTAAGTGCAGACGGATATGGTCCTAATGTGAAGATGTAGCACAAAGCCTGTCATGCTGTGTCTTATATTCGTACAAACGTGCGAACCCCATCAAAGATTTCAACTGTACTTGTTTTGATCTATAATTGCATTCTCCACTGTGCAGATAACACTACAGACATATCTCGAATAGCATGGTAAAACAACATTCTAATCATAGTATTTTTTTTTAAAAGAAAAAAGCTTTGGTATTATGAAGTATAGTGGGTCAAACTTACTTGATTCGAGGCGCAACTGAACCAGGCGTCCCAGGAGGAGCCTCCGTGCCAGAGGATGCTCTTGACGCTGAAAATGGAGTGGTTGTCTTCTTCGTCCTGTGCTCCTTCTCGTTTCCCTCCTTCATGCTCTGCCTCCCCATAATTTGCGGAGGACACAACTATTGCTTCCTCAGCTTGCTTCTCTGGCACCATTTTCCCTTCCTCCTCCCAACAGATCCAATCTGAAACTCCACATTTCATGGAAAACGAAAGAACCACATGAGACGAAACAGATCCAAACAACACAACTAAGATCCCCGCCCCACAACACTCCCCGCGCCAAAAGAAAATGATAAGCAGAGAAGAATCTGATTCTGTTACCTCAATAGATAAGTCCTCCTCTTGCAGAAACAAGTTCCGGGTTCGGTTAGATTTCGACGGTCTCGGTTTCGTGAGTGGAGAGAAGAGAGACCCTTTGAGATGTTGAGCTAAAGTTTCAAGGTATTTCGAGTTGATAGTGAGCTGGAAACTGAAATTATTCTTCCACTCTGTCGATGGATCCCTTTATTTATTACTGAGAGAGGCAGTGCCGTGAGTGTGTACGTGATGATGGGAGTGCATTAAAGCGAGTGTGTTTGTGGGAGAAAGAAGAGTATGAAAGAGACGAGAGCCCAAATTCCCCTGTTCCCCCCTACCGCTCTGTTCTCCGTGCGTATTGAAAGCCACTTTCCTGCAGCGATTCCCTTTTTGGCGAGAGAGGGAGAGAGGGAGGGAGAATCCAGAGAGAGATGTGAAGGAATGAGACGTAGGCCTAATCGGTAAGGACTGATCCCAAACTTCGCTTTTATAAACCTCTGCAGCACAAAAAGATGCTTCAATGGCGGAGAATATGAGAAAGGAAAATTTTCTTTTTATTAAAAAAAGAAGAGCAGTCGTTGGAGCAGATAGAGCTTCGGGGACATTATTAATGGGGTCTCCTCCATGATTGTGTGTGCCGCTGCAGACCAAGTGCTCTGTTTCAGGGCAGCCCCTTCAAATTTCCCAGTGTGCATTCGACGGGGCGGTGGCCCGCGGCCTCTCTGTCGAATTTGTGTCCATCTCAGAAGAATTTTGACACCTAAGCATATGAATTTCGGGGAATTCACAGTTTCTTCTCTCATGGTATGGTACATTGAGAACGGTACAGAACACATCACGCGTTGCAGGTGAACCCCGTCGATTGATGGGACCCAATTTCTAATTGGGACCCATTAACTCGACCAACCAATTGAAAAAATGAACCGTCGTGGGACCCACTGTCAACTAGTAACAGTCCGTTAAGCTTGACACCTCCAGCAACACATCTCGCATCATCAACGAGTCGATCGAGATGGATTCTTGATTTTCCCTTCGAATCGTAGTTGAGAGGGTTGTCTTTCTAAGTGGGGCTGCCGGTTCGATCCAAACTTGGATTGGTGAGAGCCGGGCCGAGCCGAGCGGAGCGGGTAATGATGAGCCACTCGCACGCTTCAAAAGCCCGACACGCGCGTAATTAAACCAATCGAAGCCTCAGTCTCCACGCCGGCTCAAGGATATGGGCCCTCCTAGTCCCATCGGATTGGACCAGCCCATTATCCGCATCGGACCCCACATTCAGTCCCTCCGGTCCCCATTATCTTCAATTTAGTCCCTAAAGTTTTCATGCAGAGTCCGTCTTACTTAACTTAGGACAATGTGGCTCGGAGGCGCATTGCTAAAACTAGAGAGAGGTCGCATAGCGGCACTGTCTAAGAATTCTTTTCTCTAATTATAATCGTAATTTTGACGGCCCTAAACATATCACTATCATGAGTATTGGATCTCCTTTGACGCCTGGTTACGATGTACCATCATCACTTGCTAATACTTAATCGATCCTTGAGTAACAAAACTATGAAGTGTAGAAATGTTCGGTCGAATATTCCAGAGGCCCCAACAGCCACCCAACAACATGTAGTGATGGTGGCGCCCGAGGACAAGAAGGTGACAGTGTGGTGGCTGCGGCGGAGGTGGTGGGTGGTGGAGCCACCGTGGTTTCCGGCTGGGGGAAGGGGAGGAATCCATGTAAAATGGAACAGATGTTGCTCAGATTCCTTACACCGCAGCCCCATCGTGCCCCGTCCAAACGGGGTTTTGTCGGCTCGGTGAGGGGTGTCTTTGCTTAGTATACGTACGCTTCCACTTCCAAATTCTTGCCACTTCCTCGTATATATCCAAAAATAAATCAACAACAAAACTTTAAAAATATATACATATATTTCTTCATATTCTCATGAGAGGTAAAATTAATTCTATTTATACAGTCGAACTTAATAAACACTTGATTGCATATCGAGAATGTACTAAATTTTGTTTTCTCTTTTTTTTTTTGGCTATATCGGGTCTGCTTTATGGGCAAAACATTTTTCACCATTATAGTGAGCGTACGTGTGATGTGGTGGTGCGAACCAATAAACTAAAGGGTGCGTCTGGAAATTTGCAGTCAATTTGAACCGAAGAAGAAGAACAAGAGGGAGGAGGAGGAGGAGGAGGAGGAGAAGAAGAGATATCTTCTTTATTAAAGCTTTTATTGGGTGGGTTTAGTGGGAGAAGTCATGATCAATTGGATGGACTTCGAACCCCCACCAACATCACGTCCCCGTCCCTTAGACGTTAGAACTTTGACTCCCACCAACCCCTCGGACCAGACGGATTTTATTTGTGATGTAAAGATACACACGCGATCGATCTATGCACGTACAAGCACTTAATTTTGACACGTACGACAAGCACGAGCTAGCTAACTTCCTGACAGCATTAATTCCTCCGATTATTGCTTCAACGGAGTATTATTATTATTTTTCTATGGTAAATTATTTTCCTTTTCTATAAGAGAAATTACATAAAAAAAATAATGATATTTCTTAAAAATTTGTAAAATACACGTGACTCTTATTATTCACCTACTTATACACGACGTTTAACGGTCTGTTTGTAAAATGACTCGAATGCTAATGGTGTTAATTTTTTTTCTATTAACTACTAATGTTGCGATGATAATTTGACACGTGGTATTTCTTGCAAGGTGCCGCATGTTGAAAGCATGTCAAAGGTACGTGACACATAGACATACCACGTTGATATTATTCATGCTATTTCGCAACAAGCTATTGAAAGTCGTGCATATTTAAACGAATATCGAAGATCGAGGATGTTTCAAGGAAAAAAAAGGGCGGAAAGTCACAATTTTTCGTACAGTTTGCCATATTAAACTATAAAAATGAGGAATCTTAACATTGGTATTTTTTTTAATATGCGAATCAATTAATATTCAAAAAGGTATTATATTGTGGTTAATTAATTCGAGTTAATTGGGAAGATATATATCTCAAATATAAGTTATTTCCATTATTATAAAGCTCGGGTCCGAAACCTTATTTAGGAAAAAAATGCGATGAATCATTTCAACCAAGTTAGATCGATGCATGATTGGGATAATATTTTTATTATTTGTTTTTTTAATGTAAATTAAATGGAAATGTTGAAAATTGCACAAGTAAAGTAGTTGGATCCTATGATGGACGGGAGAATAATTGCCTTTGGTTGCTCCGCACATGCCTGCCTTCAGTCAATTCCCCCTTTCTTAATCATACCAGGTGAGTGAACCGCTGAATCCTTATTATTTCTGAGAATAGATTTATACAGAGAGAGATAGAGATACATTTTGGAGAAGTAACCACAATCTGAGCTTCAATTTTATAAATAAGGAAAAAATATAAAATGTTGTCACGTGATTATAATATTTAAATGACGTAAAAATATAATATGCAGAATTCTCTCACGATTCGATAAATCTAGATCATGATGAGGGAGTTTGACCCATTATGAGTAAAAGTCCCACGGTGCCAACAATTTTTTCACTCATAAATCTTGAGGTTGAGATTAGGTTTTGAGTTTAAAAGGTCATGAATAGGTGTGGAGTGACTCCACTGATATAAAGCAGTCTGTTCGGGAGGTGGAGTGCTTCAAATAATGCACATGTAAACGTGTCGATTGAATCAGATGCCAAGCTGATTTAAGAACTAATTTCATGATGGGGCACCTAGAAGAAACACGATGGAGAGCGGCTAATGTGATTAGGATCCAAAGCTTTAAGAGAGAGAGAGAGAGAGAGTGCTTAAACGCCCTTATATATATATATATATATATAATTGAGACTGTGTATGAAATTAACACAGTGGGATAAAGTGGGCAGGGGAAAGGGAAATTGTGGATAAGTGATGGGGAGTTATCCCTTGGGCCCTTAGTCTTTCGGTTGACGTTCTTCCTGGTATTGGGTCCCAATTGATCAGAGCATATCTACAATTATTTGGGACCTACCCGGACGACGAATGGTCTGTCGTATTAGGTGAGTGAATGAGCCAAACCCTTAAAAGGGACAACACGATGGAGTACTTACGTTTAAGATTATGTGAAAAATGGTAATAATAAAAAAAAAAAAGCATTCACCGTGGGAAATCCTCGTCCTCAATCCAGGATTAAGGATGACGTGGACGCACCATACTCCCTTTATGTAGTACTAAGTCTGCTCTCGAAACCCGACTGGCCGCTTCATCGATGAATAGGAGTGTGGACACATTCACAATGAGGCTGCCCTCATCTTCGATGGTAGATTAGAAGTTCGAACCGTACGTTCCCTTCTCTGAAAGTAATAATTCCTGCGATTTTTTTTTAACCTCCTAGAGCATAAATTCTATAAATGGTTAGCTGCCCAAGATACCCAATTGCACTCAATATTTCGGAAATAGCATAGCCCATGTTTATCTCAATGGGAATACGCAGTCCTTTCATCCACAGCATGAACAATAAAAGAAAGACTGCGCCCATAGATGTTGATTCCCGAGTATATATGTCCGGAATATATATATATATATATAATTTTCTCACTATGATGTATAAATCATCAATAATGTAATATTCTGAGAACAAGAATATGCTTCCCAGCCCTTCTCAGTGGGACTAGTGTCCCAATTCTAATTTATCGAAAGGAAGGAGAGAGCATAAATTATAAACCACTCTTCCTTGCACCAAAAAAACAAAAAGAAAAACCATCAGCTAGAAATGGTTTAACACTGCAGTCCCTCTGATGTTTGGTTCGATGCTCGAGTCAGTGGTGGTGGTGGTGGAAAGAGAGAGCTCTGGAGGATAGGAAGATGAACGCACGAGTAGATTTACCCTATCTCACAGTGTGGGGGAGTATTTGTAAGTGCGTGGTGGGAGTGTGATAGGTCGATGTAGCAGCCCTGCGAGTGAGGGTCGACCACGTCCACTGGATGGCTCGACCTATCCAGTGAGGGCCGACTCTGGCCAGCTTCCCTTCGGGGGATGATTCGTTGGTCACACCCACCCAACCATGAGGTGGACTGTCCGTTATGATCTCTATTTGCGCACGTAGTAGAGGCTGGCTCGAGGACCCAGATCGGGAATGAATCTGGCCGACTCGACTTGGTAGTCGCAATCCGGTCTGGCCGAGAGTCGGTCATGTCAGGTAGACTTTTTCACCGTGAAGAATTATTATGTTGGTAAATACAGATCAAGGACAAGTGAATGATTCTGACATGAATTGAAATGTTTTTACTTTTTTTTTAATAATAATGTGGATAAGAACAAACTTTATTAATATGCACAGGTAGGCAAATATTTACACACACACATACATACATATATATCAATCATGGTACTGCTTAAGTGGGATGAAAAGGTGAAATTTGTGGGTTTCCAAGGCTCAAAAGGTTCTCGTGAGGATTATCATATTATTATCATTATCAAGAAAAAAAATAGAAAAAAAAAAGCAAATAGAAAGTATGATATGATGGGTCTTGATTAAAGAAAAGGTAAGATGTCTTCATACTCTTCTTAATATATATATATATATTCCTCTTTTTTTAATTCTTATTTTAACCCCTTTTTCACTTTAGCATCTCATTTTTCTTTTAGTTAGGCTAGAATATGACCCCTCTTCCCTCCTTCCCCCACCCCCCACAAAGTTTGTCCTCAGAAATCAGAATTGGCAGTCTCAATTTGAATGTATGGCAACAGATAATCATCAATCTATATATCTATATATGTAGGTGTGTATATGTATACGTTCCAAGTAATCAAGAGGCGCTAGTTATGTCGGGCATGCAGCTTAGGTTGATCAGAGATATTGAGGGAGGGGACACTGGGGGAGCAATCGGACACCATGCTCTGTGTTCAAATCATTATAGCACATTGAAAGGCCATTACCTTCATCGACAACGGGGGGAATCCCCACCGGCAAAGCAAAACCGCTTCACCACATGGTATTCGACAGCCCATTTTGCTGCCACAATCATGGGTCCCAGCAGCCTCCTGCTATTCTCTAGTAAATTGGGACACGATGAGAGATTAGAAATGAAATGAAAGTGCAATTTTTTTTTCCTTTCTTATTTTTCCACGTCATACCATTTCGACAAGTTCATGTTGGCAATGGAATAATGTTCATATGTAGTACAGTAAGTAAGATAACTAGCAGAAAATAAGGACAGCATTGGAGGGTGGCAACCCACTACTAAGACAAAAACAAGCAGTATCCTAAGTTTAGGATTTGAAGATTTCGGGATTAGTATATTGAGATTAATAGTGATTTTTAAATTATATAATACACCATCTATTTACTTATTAAATACTATTGATAAATAAATAAATATATATAGCGGAAAATAAGGAACACAGCTCCATCGATGTATTCCATGGCGGAAAGAAGATGGCTTTTCACACGAATAGCCAAATGTAACGTAATCCGATTTGCATTGACCTTTTATTGAAGTGATTGCATGTGGCTGCATTTTATATCACGTGCATATTTCGAAGTTGGCTGCTTCCTCGTCACTCCAACCTGAAGATCTTGGGTCGGGAAAGTCAAAATTCTTGTTTGGTCGCAAACGAGGACGTATAGAGGACCAGTTCTGGTTCTGCACTGAAACCCTCCTGATTAGATCAATATACCGGTAAATGAAACCGATCGGTCAGAATGTAATGAAGCAGTTGCTGGGAAGAAGAATCGTGTACCAGGAGCCGGACTGCATACTGTGCCTGTTACAGGAGAGTTCCATGTTTTGACGGGAATTCTTGGTGTCCCGCACGTGCTATTTCGACTTGGTATAACTAAGTATCACATGTGCGTTAGGATTGAAATAATCATCGAAATGGGTTTGGTTTGGGTTCCAATCGGCCATTTTTTGCGATCAATTCTAAGCTTTTAATTTAATAAAGAGCCTTATTCTCTGGGCTTGTACTGAAAACCACAAGTGGCCCAAGAAGACCCCCCATTCGCTGATGAATTTGTTTCAGTCTTTCAGTAACACCAGCCGGCAGCCGGCGTCTCTCTACCGGCGAATCCTCCGCTCTACACCACCCTGACTGGGCAGAAGTCTTTCCAATCGTGAATTAAGTCCGCTCACATGACTCATACCTGAAACTCTAAATTACCCTGACCGATGCCTTTCGCGGATAAGTAAGTGCAAGGGAATTCAACTTGTCTGTTGTGTATATTTTATGGAAAATGTAAGGAGTACAGTATCAGAAAACCAAAAGAAGGCAAAACCCTCTTCATTTATTCGGACACAGCTCGAGCAAATGACTTTACTGTCGCTCAAGCAACGATTCAATTAGACCCCTTTTGCTTGCTTATTACCATTGCACACTTCCCTCAAATCATCTTTGGCCCTCTTCTCCCCTCCAAACTCTACTTGGACTCGAAGGGTGTCCCCCGGTTTCGCGTAATCGTAGATACGATTAAATCGGATCAGCATTTCGGGAGATCGCTCGGAGGTGGAAGAAGCGACTCATTGGGGCCTTTTCCATCGTCCACCAGGAATGCCATCTTCAATCCCCACGTTGTGTGAACTTCCAAATGGCAATGCATGAACCATACCCCTGCAATGAGTATATATATTAGAATTAGAATAGCAACTTGGAACAAAATTAAAAGAAGAAAGAATAGTGGTTTTGTTTTTTTTCTTAAAAAAAAAAAAAAGCGTTTGCGTGTGTGTTTTGTTTTCGCCTTAACCTGGATTATCTGCTCTGAATCTGACGGCCGCCCATCCACCCGAGGGGACTCCCACGGTGTTCCTCTCGACGGGGTCGACGAGGTTGAAGCTCTTGGGGTCGGTCGACGCGTTGTAATTTCCTAATCCCCTGCCGACAATGAAGAAGTTGAACCCGTGCAGATGAATCGGGTGGTTCTCCGGGGCGATTATCCCAGTGTCTTGCAGTACCAGCTGAACCGTGGCATTGTAGGGCAGCCTGTACACCTTTGTCGCGTTCATGGTTGCAAAGTTCGCCGGTGGGGTTCCCGTGTAGTCGAAGACCGCCGGCGGGTTACCGGGGAAGTCGTCCGTGAAGACGCCGCTGATGTTGAAGTAATGCGCCTGGAGGATCGCGGTGGTAGGCATCATGAAAGTGATGTTGTTCATATCGGCGACCACCCGGCTCCCATTCCCGGCCTTGCAAGTCGGGCAGGGGTTGATCCCTAGCCCGACCGTGAACAGAAGGCTATGGTCAACAGTCTGCGGGACCTTGGCGGGGTACTTCTCTGAGTTGAGGCTTCGGAGGGAGCTTGTGAACTGGTCAGCCACAGTGGTGGAGTTCCGAGGTGGTGGCACCGTGAGGGTCATTGGTGTGCCGGCGAGGGTCCCCGAGTAGTGCAGCATCGCGGTCGCTGTCACGTTGTCTACAGCCACCACCGGAGTGTCCATGAAGGGCGAAGCGGTGATCAGGTACTTGCCAGTGGCTCGGTCAGTGGTGATCAAGGCGTTGGTGGTCTGGCCTGGGGCGATCACAATTGTGTCAGTCTCGAAGGGCTTCACGTAGTTGGCATCGACTTCGACGATCTTCAAGGTGTGCCCGGCGACCTTGAAGAAGAGGTCCTCATTAAGCGCAGCGTTGATTATCCGCAGCAGGTAAGTCTTCCCGCCCTCGACCGCCAGCATGTGGCCTGCCAACGAATTCACGAACGAGTAATAAATACCATTCCGCGTCGGTTCGGTGCCCTTCTCTTTTAACCGAAAATTAAGTCGAGAAGCCGTTCGTTCCGATGCAGTTATTGCAGTACCTTGTGAAGGGCAGCTAGAAACCGGGCCGGGATAGCCGTTTATCGTGTGGGCGTCCGACACGTTCGGGGCCAATCCCGAGTTAATAGCTTCATTGATCACCGCTTCGGTGTCCGACTTCCACCACTCAGCTGCACGTTCAAAAGATTAAACTGTCAGATTTGGAGAAAGATCGATGGTATTAGGAACCGACTCTCCACATTCAAAGGCTCAAGAGTTCGGTCTTGGTCCGATACTGATGTTGTTAGATACCGAACCGATTGCCAGTCTTCGGGTTTCAGCAGCGGAAACAAATGGCGAAGATCTCTACCTAGTACGACAACGAGTTCCTTGTCGGGTTGAGGGAAGGGATAAGGGACCCCGAGCTTGGGCAAGATGACGATGGCTCCATGGACGGTTGACCTCAGCCACAAGATGTGAGCGTGCCAGAAGAGAGTGCCTCTCTGGCCGGTGATGGTGAAGTTGTACAGGTAAGACTGGCCAGTCTGGATCGGGCACTGAGTGATGTAAGCCGGTCCGTCGGCCCATCCGGTTCGCAGCTGTCGAACACCGTGCCTGTTCCAAGCAGAGACACCAAACCTCTCATTGAAATCAAACCGACTTAACTCATTCTCAGGTCCTAAGAGGATGCTGGTAGAATCGGTGGGTGGATGATCGATTATAAGCCGGTTCGGGGTCGGGTCGGGTCTCACCAGTGAATGGAAACGTTATACCGGACGTGGTTGGCGACCTTCACGAGCACGGTGTCGTCCTCCCGGGCGTACAGCGTCGGCCCGGGGAACTTGCCGTTGACGGTGACGATGGGCTTGCTCCAGCACAGCCTGGTCGTGTTCTTCATCACCACCTGCATTTGCCCGATTCTTATGAGGATTCTCCAGAATCAATGTTCCATTTTTTTTTTCCCTTCCTCATCAATACATAAGAATTAAGAATTACTGAATTTCTTTTCTGTCGATAATTAATTACTGAACTTAATTACCTAAGAAAATTAACAAAAAAAGATTAAATATATGTATGTACATGTAGTTGTAATTTTGTGCCGACTCAAAATTAGTTGGGAAAAGTCAACTGAATTTACCATTTTTAGTAAGGTGATGTGAGACTGCGCCTTCCATTTTCTCAATAATTTTCCTTGTTCTATCTCCTATTAACAAATTCGGTAATACTTACTGACTAATTCAAACCCTAATTCAAGCTGGATAAGCACATCATTGAATGTAATTTTTAAAATAAAGAATTTTCTTTATTCACCATTTAATTAAGATCGTACATAAAGGTAAAAAAAATATGTACAAGTATTTTAATTATAGTTCATTCAAGTTATTTAATAATCCATTTTCTAGAAATAATAAAAAAAATCATATACATATATATATGTATGTATGAATGTATGTAGAATATTGGACTCAAACAATCGGCTATTTGAATAGTTTTAAAAATCGGATTGGGCCAGCTGGTTCAACAGGTTCAACTGAAAATCAGTCATTCACCTAATTCGTCCCTATAAAAGATCCAATTGCACTTTGAATGAGATCAACTCCAGTTGAATCGGTAGTCTGATTGATAAACTCAATTGAATAGGGGGAAAATTGACATATTTAAAATAAAAATAAATAAATAATATTATAATGTATCTATTTTATTCTACTAAACTTATTTTTATATTAAATTTTTATTTAATATAGTGGTCAATTAATAATTTTTATTATAAATCATATTCAAATTATGATATTATGTAAATTTATTAGTAATATTATTTATTAAATATACAGTTCAACCGATTAAACTTTCGATCCAACCCATAAACTTATGCCTACACCGGTTTCTGACTCAGTGCGGTTTTAAAAACTATGGTTATTTGAATCAATTGGACCAACCGCTTTCCTTTTCGTCTTTTGAACAAAGCAAAACTGCACGGGCCGAATCTGTCTTTTCATGTACTCGGAATGGAATTTTTTAATACAGAGTAGACCTATCACTTCAGGCTAGCCAAGCAAATTTGGGCCGTTTCAACACGGTGGCACGAGCCACCTTCTCGGACGCCCGGAAATCCCGGCCCAGGCACCATTTTTTTTATGCTTCGGGCTGCCATGCCCGACATGAAACACCCAAATAATTATTTTTTATGATATATTTATATTTTAAAAATAAAAATTTTATGATATAATATTGATCTATCAATCTAAATTTTATATATTAATTTGGATAAAATATTAAAAATTATTAAAATATAATTATTTATCAGTAATTAAGTAATTTTTTATTTTTCTCATAATTTTCTTTTTATTTATAAAAATTATTGTCGTGCCTTTTGGGCCGGCACAATTTTTTTAGGCCATGCTCTCAGGCGGCCCAAAAATCCCGATCCAAGAACGGCTTTTTTGTGCCACACAAAAGCCGTAATTTCATGTCATACCAAATTATGACAGCTCCAACAAAGAGAGAAGACAGGAGAAGAAGTTAACGAGCTAGCAAATGCCCAGCTACATAAGAAAAAAAGACAAAATATTGCATCAAAACGGGATTTGGTACACTAATGTTGCTCCTAGTAGTCCGAGATTCGATCTCAAGATTACTTTGGGTGATGGAGTATGAGCCCGTACAAGAAAATATAGTATCATGTTAGCCATGTCCAATCTCGACGTTAACTTTCTAACGTGGGATTCATGCAGCTAGAGGAATGCTTTCAATATGCATGCATGGCCACAAATAGTTGAATCAGGAATTGTTGCAGGGACGATGCCCGCCAGTCAGAGTGGGTTCATGGAATCATCTTCCGACCAGAGTTCAGTAGATGAGAGTTCCTAGGGGTTTCATATTGCACGAAAAGCATATACATATATATATATATCGTATTTCCATGTGCATGCGTCGAGAGACTTGAAAATTTCCGACTAGATAACATAAAAATGGTGACAGTAACAGTGCACCAACCTGGACAAACAACAAGCCACGTTCGATCATGAATAATAATAATAATAAATACCCCCCGACGACAGTCGAAGGATAAAAGAACGCAAAACGTTCAGAGAGGTCTGGTTAATTATCGTGCTTACGTTGAACTTGTAATGTCGAACCAGGCACTCGACCGCCGTCGGGAAGCTAATGCAGGCGACCAACAGCGACAAGGCTAAAGCGCCGGCCGGGCAAGAACGTTTCTCCATCGGTGTGTCGCTCTCGAGCTTCTTTTCTCTCTTCTTCGGATGAGGCTCTCGTTCGTCTCTTGCCTTTTTGTCTTCCCCGACTGCAATCATGTGCACTTTTATAGGGTGGGGCAACCGGGGGACCGCTGCGACGTCGTTTTTGCTTGGTTTGGTGGGCTGCTGAGGGTGCTCATAAATTAATCTTGGAAGCCAACGTTAGTCCCAACGAAAGAGCTTAGATGGCAAAAAATGAAAATAATTTAAATTTAACATAGAGACAAACAACCAATGTGAACCTATTTTTCTTTTAAATCCATATATTAAATTTGAGTCTCATTAATCAATGAAGGAAATCCATACTTAAAACTCGATAGAATTATTTTTCTTATTAGATTAATCTAACTCGAATTTACTTACGCGACATTTAGACTCGATACAAGCGAAAAGGGCCAGCGAAGATATAAGCGGGCGGCAGTTCTTCTCCTAAAAGGTTCACTTCCTTGGATATCACATAATGTGAAAAGTGGATTCAAAGTGTGAACGCACTACCTGGTTAATAATATGTAGTATATTATGTTTATAATTTGAAATTATCGAAGATTCGCATCTGGGGACTAATAGCGGGCCTTAGGTTATGTATAATATACCGTATGATGGATTGATCGGTTGTTATGATGCCGGACACCACCGATGTCAAGAAAACTTCACGTGGGAAGTGGTGCGTTTGGTCATCCGGGTGGACATGTGAGCGACAGGCTTGTGTTTCGGTCCTCGGAGACCTGCGTCTAAGTCGAATTTCCATCGGACCAAACAAACCCCTATAGCAAGCATCCTTCTAGATTAAAAAAAAAAAGAAGAAAGTAAAAACAGTCTCGTCCCATTTTAACACAAGTTTAACGCGATTATCGCATGCTTTCTGTTCGAGCTCGGCTCGGTAGCGCCCATATCAAGTAAGGCTCACCCACCCACCCACCCACTGTCAACAAAACCGAAAGGCGAGAGCTCGGAGAGCCTTTCTCATCTCGATTCTGATTTGTCCATTCCGTGGTTCGCAATGCTCGTGTGACTGTCTATATGTACCGGTCCTCCTCTCACCCGAATCGACGACTTAATCTTACAGCGCCCGACGTGGACAGCATCGATCATCAAGCGCCATGGGATAGGTAAGCCCAGCTCAGCTCAGCTCAGCTGGCCCCAGATGAAGAAGAGTATACATCGATAGGCCGGTCGATACTTAGTTAATTAATCCATCTGGTCACCGCATGGCCCTAAAGGAGATTAGGTAGGAGCATCCAAATATCAAAAAGACTTGATTTAATACAAACAGAGTTCCTTCGGACCCACGAGGGCACCGAGGTCTTACGCGTACGTGTTCTTATGGCCGCCCCCAGTTTCGCGAGCCACTCGATTGTCGGCCGGCCTCTGTGATCACTGAAAGGAACAGCGTTAAAACTGGGAAAGAGAAACTTCACCGACCAAAACCGGCCCGTCTCGGTCCCTGAGACTTCCAACGGCGACGGACTCGTGGGTACGTCAACAGCATGGTTCCTATTCCTCGTCAAAGTGCTTGGGTTAGCATCTTCGTTGAATTCTTTATCGGGATTTTAAAGCTTTTTCCCTGTATTTTTGGGCTCCATTACACCAACCCAACTGCGACAACTTGCTTACTTCGGCAGATTTCGGGAAGATAGCTAGATGCAGTTGATATTATTCGCGGTCATTTTCATAAACGTAACCATCCAAGAATTCGAATCGAAAACGGATACATAACTATGGTTGAGAAATTGTTTTCAGGGAGGGTCATTTCAATCGGACGGATTACTCGGCCGAAAAACTGTGCATCAATCAAGACCTTGAATTTAGATTAATGGTCGGTTGCGGCTTACACAATAATCGGAATAAATCCAAAAATAATATCCATTCCAACGTAAATTTACCCTTTCAACAGAGCGATTTGATTTCGCCACCACATCACTGTCGACGTATGATTTCAAGGAACCCGGTTGTGGGATCACCCGCCCCACCTCAAGGCAGGATCTCTAACTGTAAGCACACATCAATCTTGAAGGGTGACCGATTAAGCTTGTCAATCACAGTTTTCAGCAGATAAACTATCAAATTATACGAATACCTTACCTCTTAATCCAGTATTTCATGTCTGGATTTTGCTGATTGGACGGGTGTTGGACTTTCTATTACGTTGATTATCTGTCGAGATGAGAACAGCACCGTCACAGGGGGAGATAAACATGAAGCTGAGGGAATTCTCTTTCCCCTGATTGTTTGGATGAAGCATTTGCCTATTTGGCCCGAGTTAGCCGAGTAGCCGCTGGAGATTTGGACGGAATCAGAAAGAAGTATGCCTGGAGAGAAACCAACAAGAAACCAGATCCTTCGGCAGCTCCTAATCGGCACTTTACGTTACCCTTCTCTATCAGAAGATATGGAGAGCTCAAGACCACAGACCACAAGGAATCCTCCAAAGCTGAGGCTGAAAAGAACGTTAAGAAGCAAGCTAGTAGAGTTTGCCAAAAGCATACACAATGGGCACTCAAAAGATCTCACGTGGGGAAAAAAAGTGTAATTGAGAGCATCATTTACCAATCACAGATCGGCTAATGGGTTCGATTAATCTGCCAATTCTGTATAATGGATTCATCCAACAGCTGCACCTTGTCTATGAAGAGACTAACATTAGAAACTACCAGAGAGATGAGAATCCACCCCTCTTCTACCAGTCAGATTGAAGGAAAAGCTGGGGAGGATGTTTTTAGCTGTTGCTGTTTTTTGTGGCATGAGAAAATAGACCCAAGAGAAACATTACCTCAAGAGTCTGATACATCAAGCTACCTCGCTATCGCATCACTGGGTTCTGGTCTTGATAATATAGCTGCAACTAACAAGACGCTAATAACTGGACAACCCCATTCGATGCTGTTGATTCCAAATGCATTTTCAGAATAAACTACCAAGCTGATGAATGAAAAGCCCAACCAAGCCATATCTCTGAATAGTTTGCAGTAGTCTGGCACGAAGTTCCATGGGATCATGCAATTTACTGGCACTTCAGTTGGCCTAAATATTCAAGGTCGGTTTTTCAAGCAGTAGTAACCATAAGGAAATTCATTTTCGGGCCTCAAATCACTATGAGGATTGAGGAAGTTCCAGTAAACCAAGTAGGAAACAGAATCTTATAACAAATAACTAAACAGAAGAAAACACATGAACTTACCGACAAATAATGACCATTTTGAAGAAAGCAGAAAAAATTGTAACTCCAAACTCGCTAACAGAAACAAAATTTGGCAACTATGTGACCGAGTGGTTATGAGAACCAAGAGGGTAAGGTGAAGAAAGTGCTGGAGTGACAAAAGTTAACCTGAAGTAAGTTCCCCTCTCAAACTGTGCAACTATGCATCAATACTTGAACCGAGCAGCAGAACAGCAGATTTGGAGCAATGTCATACAAGCACAGAAGCTGAAATAAGGAAATGAATTATTCATCTGATCAGAAACACCACAACATACATGAAAACGACGAGAATGTACGGGACTTCCTCGCAGAAGCTAAATAACCAGTGGAAGTGATACAATTGCTGTCCCTAATGGCTGCTTGCATATTATGTCAATAAAGGTCTAAGCATAAGCATCCAAATCATTCCTCTCAAGATTCTGCATCTCCCAATAGCTGTACAGTACCCATTCCCACATAGCCAATGAATTTATCACCATATCAGCTGTTGAATCAGCACCAACACCGTCAGATTTCAAGAATTCACACACCAAAATTGCCCCATCCAAATCCTATTTTCATGTATACCTTCCATAAATCTGTCATAACTGGCTGAGTTGCAACAACCCTCCTCCGTCACCTTCCACAGCTCGAAACATTCCTCGATTTCCCTGATCCATAAAATACCTGTTGAGCACTGAATTGTACACGGATGTATCTGCAGGAGCCCTACTCTCAATCCACCTCTTCATAAACTCTTTCAGCTGCCTCCGCAACTCCTGCCTCACAGTGCGTGAACCAAGCTACTCTAAACAAACGAAGCCACCTCTCGTTCTTCTTCATTCTATCACAGATCTCAAGACAACCATTAACCATGCTAGGCTACTGCGACCCACTAATCAAAACATTTTAAGCTACAACCTAGGCATACAACATGGGAGATTCCACGAGCCTCTCCAATACCTCATTAACTTTCTCAAGACACCACTTCCGGGGCAGGGCGGGGAAAGAAACGCTAACAAAATGTTACGGCACAGAACATCAGGAGTGACTCCTCAGTCACTCACTCACTCAAGACATTTCATCGAACAAATTCGGTGCACAAAGGAGTGCACATCAGGACTTAAGCCCTTCTCACGCATCCAACCTAAAGCTCTCCCAGTTTCTTTGCCTTCTGTCACTGCTTCTTCCTGCTAGAAATCTTAATTAAGGTAATTATAAATCTGCAAACTTGGGGAGAATCCCGGTATCTCAAGAGTAGACGGAGGAGCCAACGCGTTGAACAATCTCTCCCCACCAGTGTTCACCCAGAGGTGTTCTCCAATGTCTGTTAAAACACGCCCTTGAGATCGAAAAGTGTACTATACCTACCGTGGGCAGCGTAGTCGAGTAATTCGGCACTCATCATCTCAATGAGAGTACTTAAATTCGAGTCTCACCTGCGACGGAGAGCTCTTAACCCCTTAAATGGACCGACTCAGAGCGATTCGGATTAGTCAGTTAAACAAAATTCAACTGGATACTAGCGATTTGTACGGAAAAAAAAAAGTGTACTATCACATACACATTGGAAGAGACGGGCTATATGAAGGTCGAGACTTAGCCCGCTCGAAGCGAAATCTCGCCTGAGTAGTATCTCGCGTGCAACGTGTATGCTCTCCGTGCAAGCCCCAAATAGGGCTGGTCCAGGAGTCCAGTAGAATTGGGAAGAGAGGGCAAATGACCGCAGCAGCAAGATTCCGAAATAGAACACATGCCGCCCCAGCACTGCTAATGAAAAACACGAGATCGTGACTACCTCATCGGGTTAATCGGAGACGCAGAGAGCAAGGGGGAGACGGTGAAATCCAGTCCAGGCCTGCTTTAGGTTATGAAAAATGGCTAACCCTTTCATAAGAAATTAACATTTACTGAATATAAATTATATTAAAAAAGAAAACCAAGCAGAAAATTAATACTGATACAATATACAAACTGAACCTACAAATCCTAGAAACTTCTCTTTAGCTCAGACAGCTGCTGTAAGAGGGGAAAAGGAAAGTGGGGGAAAATGCAAAGATTAATCTCAGCCCGCAGCCGGAACTGAGTGTATCCGGGCCTCTACTTAACTCGGTCAGATGACTCGCTAGCAATGATCGGTGGACCATTTACAGGAGCTAACAGAGAGCCGAGAGATGCCTAGCCTTCCTCAACGTCACCCGCTGTGAGTGCTGAGAATGCCCCGTTGTTCTAGCCTCAAGGCAGAGTCCCTTCTAGCCTTACTACTGTATCTACTTCATCTTTTGGCACAGCCTCGCATTACATCTCGGCTCTTGTATGATAGAACCCAAGTCGGAAGAACATAGCTATCATTGCCGAGGTCTCTACCGACGCCGAGCTGAATTCATCTCATTCTTTATCCTATCGGCATACATTGGGAGGCAAATGATCTCATCGATCTCACCCAGCAACACATCCTCAGTGATGTTGTCCTTTATGCTCCGCATGACCTGGTGTCGAGAAGATAAACGGTACTTGGTCAGGCAGTTGGTAAAAGATCAAACCAGGTTAACACGAGGTTCACTTGGTCATGGAAACAGCTACACATTTTTGCTTAAAGTGACAATGGTGGGAATGCATAGAGAATGGACCTTTAGGTAGGTGTTAAACTCATTTGGAGTATTTTTGTCCACCCTCATCCGCATACAGACCCATACATGTCTATCGAAGTCCCAGGAGCACTCGATAATCTTTCCTGAGTATGTAGAGGGATCCGAGCCAGCTGCATTTTAAACTTAAAATCAGAATCACATGCATGAGAACTTAAAAGTCCAAGAGTATCATCAAAACTTCCAGAACCAGCACTACCCATGCAAGCTCATTAAACAGTTCATGGCATGCTATAGGAGAAAGAAAATATTTCCAACAACCCTTTGTTTCTACATTTACATGATATCTGAGTTTTACTATAATTGTATGATCCAGACATGAGAAAATTAAGCGTCGGAGAAATACTGAGAAGACACGAATTCCATTTCTCAATAGCAATGGTAAGCTCTTTTTTCAATTATAAAACGTAATTCCCTCAAACATCTCCTACTTTGATTAGACTCTGTTATGAACCCAAGAGAATAATCATCAGCCAAAGACACAAGAAGAATGGGCAGAATGCAAGACAAAAATAGACCTTCAAACACAACACTGTTTCCTTTGAGCAGCATCTTCTCTCCACGTTTGTTGAGAAACAAATTCTCGTACCCATCCTTATCAACCTTATCAAGCAGAAATTTCAGTATGTTGCTCAATAGATCTACAGACATAGTGTAAGTCATGACAAGGTGAAATACAACCTCAAACAGAAAATCGACCGAGTTCATTTCAGGATATTTCCACTTCAGAAGACCCTCATGAGTCCGAGGAACATAGGGATCATCCCAGCCCTGCCAGATGAATAGTTATAGAAAACAACAAATACCAGATATTTGCTTAACTAGAAGTAAAAAGTAGAAAAGAGAGCATGAAATCTAGTATTACACAACCTAAAACATAACATCAAGTGTTGTATCTCTTGCATGAACTAGAACCAAAATAGGCTGTTCAGCCTCAACCACCTGAAAGATGAGACCATCAGCATCATGGGAAAGCCTTGGAATGAATTCCTTCAACACCTTGGTCACAGTGGATAGCAGCCAGAAATCCTTTCTCCTAACCTGGGAGTATATATAAACATAAGGTAGCAGACATAGAATGTTGTTATAGTCAGCTCAGCAGGTTGAGTTCTCACCCTAAAGGGTTCCAAGTCATATCTGTAGTAAGGATTCCTGCTCTGATATATGTTATGTCGCTCAGAGTTTCGAGGTTCAATAACTTCTTTCTCTATCATCTTCCATCGTTCATGAAAAGGACGCTGAATCAGTTGCAAACAGTTACCAAAGTGAAAAAACATAGCACAATCAAACACATAATGATATGGAGCATCTGAAGGAGTTTTCAAGTTAAAATGATTCTGTTTTATAGAATGAGTAAAATGAACTTAATTCAACCTCTACAACAGAGACTTGATTGATGGCCATCAGGTCATAAATAAGGTATCTTCTCTCCTGCTTCTGTGAATCCGGCATGGTGTCGATAATCATCTCACCATCAAGTAAAGTGTAATGGTGAATCCTTTCGCCTAAACCCTTCACAGCCAAAGAAGTGTCAAATTGGCACATCTTCTATATGAAGATATTCAGAAAAAAGAGCATAAAAAGCACAGATAAGTTCATACATCATTTGCTCTGCAAGGAAATCTCATCTGAACCCTTCTGAAGTTAAAACTCCGATCTATCAGATAGCAACCATCAACAGTAATTAGCATCATGTATCGTGTCCCATCAGCTTTCCATGTGGCATAATAATACCGCTGTCTTAGCAATTGTAAATTTTCTCTGCAAGAAAGGAATAAAACAATTTTACAAGCCAGAGATGATGAAGCAGCTTATACAGACTTTAGGAGATAGATTCTGTGAGAACCACTATTATTCATAAAGATGATAAATAAAACATAAACAGGTAGCAGCAGCACATACAGTCTTGTAGCTGCCATTCTCATAGAACTGTATCTCAAATCAAACACTCTAATTTGTAACAAAGTTGGAATGCCAAGATTTTACTTCCCAGTCAATTAAAGGATGTCTCCCCCATTTTGCATCAAAGCCATAAGAATGCATTAAACAAAATATGTAGAATAAAGCCATTTGAGGTTCCCTACGAAATGAGACATGAAGTGAAGCCACTAGGAGGTTCTGGGAGTTATGAAGGAAAATTTAAGCTCATATTGGTAATGAGTTGAGAAGGGATTGAGCTCTATGAGTTCTAATCTATTGTTCTTCCTCAATAGAACAGAATTATATAGGTTCCTCAATCATGAACATAATCATCACAATAAAGAAGAACCAAAATTCATTGTAGTAATTAACATTAAAACAATAGAAGTGGATCAATTAGGTGACCAAATTCTAGAAAAAAAAAATCATTATCAATGGTTCAATGCCACCCATGGATAGATAGATAGAACCCCTCTTTTTTTTAATAGTAAAATACTAGGGAAAGACCACACATGATGAAGATTTTGGTCGCCATTGAAACAGCAGAAGCTAGACTCTTGTTAACGTAGAAATAGGTGGTGGAATGAAAAGTAACATCCAGAAAATTTGATACGTATTCTGGATATCATAAGTACCTATTAAGAGAAACTGGATGTGACCCTGGAAATTGCTTGGCTCCTCTTGACTGAAATTAAGTAAAATAGTTCAGTCTGATGGTCAAAATGGAACAAAACAACTAAGGAGAAATGATCATACAGAAGCAAATTCAAGCTCTTATTCTATTGAAATAATATGTTATATTTTGCAGGACGTCAACTAAACTATCAAGTTTGGTCCCCCAAAAAAAAAACTAAATTATCAAGTTCAGTCTACACACTTTTGGAAGTTACAACTAATACATTTCGCATTAAAAAAATCCAGTTCAGAAGGTAATAAATCTCAGGAGGAGTTGCTGAAATCCTCACCCCAGCATTCAATTTAAGTGTTTGGTAGCAGAAATGTTGGAATCCGTAAACCTGATCCCCTGGTATGTCATCTCCCAAGACATCATCATTTGTCATGCGTGCCTCAGTCTCATGGTTATCCTACAATAGAAAGGTACAATTGAATGCATCCTACTGGGAGATTGATCCCCAAAACACATAAGCCCTTGTCAGATAGACTGCATTATATAGACACAATGTCGGTCCTAGAGAAATCAATATACAAGGGATGAAACTCAAAGAATGACTTTACATGGATATGCTAGCAAAGCACAAAAACAAGGCTATATGGAGAACTTACAAGAATTGGAGCTGCCAAATTTCCATCGTCATCTTCATCGGGAGCCGCTTCACCATTAAGGTCAAGATCAGAGGATCTCTTCCACTCAGGAGTTGGGGGACAAATAACTGTTTCAGGCTTCTTCTCATGATAATATGTATATAATGCATCCATGTAATCTGGCTTATATATTCCAGGAGGGCGTGCATCTGCGAATTTTTTTATAGCCTACACAATCAGATTAGGCAGAGTTCAGTTAAGTTTTCCTGGGGAAAAAAGTGTAATCAGAGAGTCAGCTATCCCTACCTGGGCAACGGACATTGATGTGGAACGCATAAGATAGTGGACAATCATATATCCTGTTCGATTATGGCCATGTGTACAGTGAACAAGGATGTATTTCTTGGTTTGTTTCTGACGAGAAAGGAATTGAGAGACCTGGCAAAGACAGAGATGATAATGATGCTTATAAAAAAGCTCGTGTCAATAATCCATCTATTAGGCTGAAAAAAAAATAGTGTACTTATGCTTAAATAATTTACACATCTGATGTTGTCTAATTCTTTTATGATGGGGACAAAAACAGTCCTAGAATTATTGACCTCACTTAAACCGTTCAGGTAAAAGCATAAATAAAAAAGCAACTCTAGTTGGCGTGGGAAAATATCATTTTGACCACACATAACCTGAAAGGAAACAAGCACCAAATTCCGTCTTGGACAAGCACTGGCATTCTATAATTTCATCTAGTAATAAGGCAAAGCATAGAAGTTAATTATCACAAAAGCACACCTGTATCCTCCTGAGATAAGGAGCAAATACAATTCCAAATTTACTAGTATAAATAGATTCTCGAAAATTCACACCTCATAGACAAACTCATTGACTTGTGCATTGCTTGGAACAGCATCCCTGCCAACACATGCAATCTAACAAACAATTGAAATTTTTACATAAGGAAACTGTCAAGTTAAGTGGGAAAAAATAGAGAGATCAACCTCATATTACAAAGCAACTCCCACCTTAACATGCTTGATGCCCTCCTTCTTCAAATCTGATGTTGAGTAATATCGAGTGGTATTCGTCAAATCAATCACCAAACCAAGCTGGAAAACAGGAAAAAAAAGGCTAAGTGGGAGGGGGTAGGGGGGGAAGCTTTAAAGGTATTTAAACTCAAGAGTCAATAGTATTCTTTATAAGAGCCCATCAAAAACTTCAAATTATGTCATTGTTTAATCTTCTGAAAATACAACTGTGAAGCTCTCCATCATTATCACAAAGACAGAGATAAGAAGGAAAAAAATCCAGAAAACTCAAAATACATTTCTTAAAATGAAGAGTGTGGTGATTCGTAGCCGCTCCATCAATTAACTCCAGCGCAAAATTTGAACAACTTGGGAGAAAAGTAAAGTTCATCTATCTTCAAAGTCCTATTCTCCTCATTCAGGAATTGCATTTATCACTTTTACACAAGTTGTCAATAGCACGAAGAATTAAAAGTCTTTGTCTTGAGACATAGATGAGAGTAAAACAAATAAAAACCCGTGTAACTAATAGCACATGACCACAATTAAGTAGCAAAATGCTCAAAATGGAAAAAAGCCTTTCACATATGCTCTCTCTGAAATTCCTTCACGCTTTAAGATAAGAAAGAAAACTCACTTTCCTTTCCAAGACTCTTTGTTGATGAATCACTTGCTTGAATGAGTATCGTTTCCCTGGAGGTACACAGTCATTAAAGGCTTCACTAAGTGGGACCTTTGAAGGAATTAAGCGATCTATCTCTTGCCCAAAAGATGGGCAATCTAACCAACCTGTCACAAGATAACTATTTAGAGATTTTTAATAGGGAGCAATCAACTATATATAATATAGAAGAGAGGAACTATATGCATCATCTTACAGATGTACGTAATATCAAAATAAATCCAAAAACCAGTAATCACTCAACCAGATATAATACAAAATTAAAGCAAAACCAAAGTGAAAGTGATATAAAAGTAAATCAAGGGTTGAGTCATGCAGAAGAGTATGAGACCCTATTTCCAACATGCCACAACAATGGACTAGTTATATCAACTCTGGCACAAAGAAAGAAGCCACTTAATCATGCCCATAAAACCCATGGAGATATTCCATAGCAATTGAGAAAAAATTTTGGTAATTTCAGTAATCCAGCTTGGAAGGTGCATGGTAGTTTTACTTAGGTCCCATTTCGATTTGCTACTTCTATTTAGCTCAAGGACAGAAGGATCACTCATCAGAGTGGGGAAAAAGAAGAGGAGAGAAGGATTAGAGCTGCAAGATTCGACAAAAGGATTATTCAAATGCCAAATTTCACAGATAAAAAAAATTAAATTTTGGACAGATTCAGATTTCAACAATCAAAAAAGAGCTCTGCAAGGGCTATATTACTAGTGATCTAATTTTATGATTAAACTCAAAAACAGACCTAAAGGTACATAGAAAATATTGCAGAGAAAAGCAGCTAGATGACTCAATCAAAGAGATGAAAATACCAGAAGGAAGCTTAGATTTTTCATAAGATTTAAAGTGCTTAGTCTGATAATACTGATCAGCTCGCTGCGACACATTGATTGCTCTTTCCTCAGAGCGTTCTTTTTTCAGTCTTTTGCGCCTTTCATCACGCTCCTAACACAAATAATAAGGGTTGTAGTTAAAAAGGGTATGATAGGTAAAAATATAAATAATATACACGTGTTAGTGGTGGTTCAAGTAACATATCTGCATTGCAAGGAAACCTTTTTTTGAGTAGTCAATAAAGAAGTTCATCAATATCGCATCAAGAAGATGCAGAAAATCGTATAAAAAATAATTTTTTAGCTAGACAAACATAACCCTACCCATAGCATCACTCATGAATACTTAACATTGGGAACCCCTGTAAATTTGACTATACCAAAAGTGTATATCCCATGTCCACCTCTCCATAAACTTAAAAACATTTGTTTCTAAACCCTCAAAAGCCTTCCTGTTCCTCTCCTTGCACACATGCCAGAATACGGAGAGTGATATCAACCTAATAAATTTCTTTTCCTCTTTGTTACCACAAACCCCAAACCATGCTCTAAGCTCTTGATTAATTGTTCTTGATGTAGTCCACTGTAAACATTGCAAGGAAACTGACCAGTCAAAAGAAAAGAAAAGGAAAGGTAATGAAAGGAAAATAAGCTCATCCAGTCATTCCTAGCAGAATTTAAATTTAAGCTCCTAAACAACAAAACTTGCTGGAGGAGGGAAACAAGCTCATCCATATCTCCTCTAATCTAAAAAGATTTAGGCATGAAACAGAAATAGGTAAACAAAGTTCTGCATTCCATCAGTCTATGGAACCAACACACAAGTCCCTCAACACATAACAAATAACTGTTACTCACCACGTAATGCATGTAAAGAAATATTGAAAAGAGTTCAAGAAACGGAAAGAGGAACCCACAGAAAACACAAAAGTACTAGCACGAGCTCTGCAAAGAACAAGCTCAAAACAATAGAGAAACAAGGGTGTCCGTGTAAACCCTAAATCCATGTAAGTGAAAATTCACAAATCCCCAGTTAAGAAACTGCATCAAATTGGGTCAAACCTTAAGAACTCGGATGAAGAGGAAGGTAGGGAAGTTCCAGCAGAAAGGAAAGAAATTGACAGTTACCCTATTAGCGATATCTAGAGCAGACTCCGGGCGGTCAACCAGTGTGGTATATTCTTCTACATGTCTATCATAAGTTTCATCCTCTTCCTCCGGCAAGGCATTTAAGTCCATTGCGACAATCATTCACCATCGAACGAACAGCATTGCCAGAGAAAAAAGCACAAATGCTCCAAAGACTCTTCCGCTTGGTAGTGCCTGCCAGTCTGAAAAGTTGGAACTAATTAGGCATTCCAGCAAAAATCCTGAAAGTAAAAACCTCGATTGAAAATTCACAACTGGCATTGTAATACTGGGCTTCTTCTTAGCAAGAATAGGCGAATAACACCACCAACTGATAGGAGAATGGCAATAAAAATCGCAAATGGACCAAGAAAAGTAGGGAATTTCAACCATTCTGTGATCAGAGCATTTTGAAACAAGCAGCACTGAACGGCGAGAGCCACTCTACAGCGCTGTGCAGCGGCTTGAAAAGGTTACTACTGATCACAGGAATCAGGCAACCTAAATAATTTTTCAAAAAGAAAAAAACAAAACAAAACGAAGCCCCCAGCTCGATGCCTTTCCAGCTCTCAGCGCACAAAAAAAGTTACAGAGGGAAATCGATCGACGTGAAAACCTAGCTGACAACAATTAGACGAGGCTTGGGGGCGTGAGGGAATTACTGCAACTCAGCTCCGTACCAAATTGAATTGGCGTGAGAGAGAGAGGGGGGGGGGGGAAGACGAAACTGTCCACACCTAAGAGGCAACCGGCACAAAATGGAGGAAGAGCAGACAAAAACAGACGCTCCACCGATCGGCGAGCAGCAGCCGGACTACAGTCGGATAGGCTTGAGAGGACCAAACGGCGGTAATTAAGAGCTGAGCTGCTCGTCAAGATGAAGCAGAAGCTCCTTTCGAAAACCTAGGAGAGAGAGAGCAGGTTTAAGGAGAAGATTCATCCATCAACCCCACGTAGAGAGAGAGGGGAGGGAAGAGAGAGAGAGAGAGAATTTTATTCATTATTCTTTTTTTCCCTCAGTTTGGGTTGAAAATAATAGAAAATACAATTTTTGGGAATAATAATTAGTAAATTGGGAACGCATTACTCCAAAAATATGCGTCCCAGCCGATAAAGTGATAACATGCTGAAAGACAGATTTGTGATTTGAAATTTTTGTGAGTTAATAGGTAAGTTTAATATATCAATAGATTGTTATACAATGGATATTATAGATATAAATAAAGATATTAAAAATAGAGGAAAAGTAAAATAATATATAAAAGATAATGTAATAGAAATAATTATAATTAGTATAATTTATTTATTATTTAGTCGAAACTTTCAAGCATCAAATTTAGGCCTAGTTAATCCATTTCTTAATTAATAGGTATAGATAGTTAGGGATTTTATAATATGGCTTGTAAATTATTTCCCTTAATGATTGACACATTATCATCATGCTACACCACAGGTAAAAGTGCACGCAAAAGAAGAATCACTGTGCTCTTTATTCATATTTCAAACTATGGTACTCATAATTTATTGATAAATTAATAATATATAATATATTATATTTTAAAATTTTTAATTTTTAATAATTAATATTTATAATTTAATTAATAAATTTTATACCATATAATATATCATCTAATAAATTAATTAATTATTACCACTTCTAAATAAATATTCCCCTTCCTTCCCTTCGTCAGCTTTCTTTTCACCCTTAAATTTATATTTTATAGCGGGCAACAAGAATCTTGATTTTTTTTATCTTGAAATTTTTACCCTTCGTGTTCACACTCGGGACTCCGAACCGGTGCTGACGAGGGACGTTCTATATGGAAGAACACGAACACACTTGCGTCTTCTGCCTCGGGGATGACTGGGATGGCTAGACACACTCGACGACGGCAGAACTTTGGTGCATTGCATCAAACGGACTCCACTGCAGTCGCCGAGTATTTTTGGGACGATACCGATAGGGGACCGTCTCAGTATTCCCAAACCGGGAAGCACCGCCGTTACTCCTGTTAGGTTCTGTGGGGCTGACGGTTGTACGAGGAGGAGGGGGTATTTTTGCCGTAATCGCAAGGCTCGATGATCTTGCACCCAATATGTCGACCCCGTAGGTGCTACGGTGAGGAATTCCCATCGTCCTTCCCAAGCCAATCCGTGTCGATAATCCTCTAGTTGATTCGAGGTGTAAAGTAGTGTGAGAGAGAGAGAGAGAGGGAGCGTGTGACTGAAGTAGCAGCCTGGAATTGGATGTTAGCTACTTGTCAGGAACTCTGAGGAGGGACGAAAGCGGGATGCTGCTGGGACTTGGAGACCTAGGCACTCTTCGCACTTCAAAAGACCTCATCTCTGTAAGAAAAGTCCAAAAAAGAGGGTGCTTTCCACTTTTAACTCCAAACTCCATCAGCATCACGAATTTCGTGTCCAATGGCAAAGGCATAACATCACCTTCACCATTCCAAAAACTCTCATTGTTTAGCCTAGTATACGTCCGGTTCCCGATCTGAGATGTTTTTCTAGGTCCATCGGCAAGTCGTCTCGAGCTCCATGTGTAACAGCATCGTGGCTTATCATTCTTCGTGAGCAGAAACAATCATCCGGCCGAGAAGCTCACATCACCAAACCATATGTAATAAATTAAAATGTGGCTAGCATCTGGAAAATCCCAAGCACGGCATTCCCTCAACTACAGCTTGCTCCAGCCAGGCTTGAGATCTACAATAACTTGAGAATGAGAGTGCCAAGTGAAACTGACCTCAAAGGCTGACCAGCCTGACTTGGTAGCAACCACAGGGATCCAGTCGAGCTTCAGCCTGAGCTTGCAAAGCACGACTTCAGGCTGGCATTGGGCTAAAAGACTAAGCCCGATCAAGCTCGAGCAAGTTTGAAGAGTCGGGCTGAAGCTCAAAGTTGGGAAATACTCTGACTATACCCAAAAGGCTAATTAGCAATGGAGGAGTTGATGAAGAGGGACTAACCATCTGAAGATTTATATAGAAGACTCTTATAATCTAAAATGATTTCCCAAGCAGGAAAAACCCGAAGTATCAGTTCTGCTATTCTTATGTATGGAAGCATGCTGCCACTAGCTTGTCCTAGCTCTCACAGTGGGCTTGGAGCTACAGAAATGAAAGACATGTTCAACCAGAACATAAGCCTTTATCTGATAAATAATATCTTCTAATAGAAGAAAAAAGGAAATATTCAAGACAAATGGAATGCTCACAGGTTATTTATGAAAGCTAAGACTTAAATCATCCTGCCCAGGGGGAAAACATGTTCTTCCAGCTGCTTGTCCAGATCGCAACACTATATAGCTCTTCCAACATTCTCACTGGAATAAATAAACGTAGACACATGAAACTGCAAAAAGAAGATTGTCATCAATCAAGGTGTCAGCTAATTAATGGAGTCAATTCACTTCTTCTTAAAGTAACTTGAGTTATCAGAAATGGGCGAGTATCGATTCCTATTGCTGATTAAGTATATAAGAGTATACAAATTCAACTACTCTCACTAGTTATCGATTTGAAGGGTGCCAATATAAGCAAATTCAAAAATGCAATTTCTGGATATGATGGAATGGATGGATGCAGGCCTGTAATACTATATCAAAGAGCTGATACCTCGAGAAAGGACAAATTCAAACCACGCCTAACTGCTGTTTGCAGGCACATTAGTCTCTACCAGAGAGTCTCCCTTCAGACTCCTGTTTTGTAGAGAAGACTCAGTCACTTTCAAGATCTCTGCTGCACTAAGCTCCTCGTGCTCTTCCTTCAGTTCTGAAGAATTAATAGCCTCTAAGACCTTCATCCTGATCTGTTGCTCTATGACTTCGATCTTACTCTTTGATGCTGAATTGGCTACATTTCCTGCCTTTGCTACCTCCAATTTGAGAGTCTTGACAAGGCTTTTCACATCAGGTGAGCTCATAACATCTTCAATTCTCTTGTTGACTTTCTCATTGAGATGTTCTATTCAGCCTTTAACATCACGTAGAGAGATCTGCTGACTCAAATCTCCTGCTATGGGCTTTACAGCCTCGACCCCCAGGCCCAGAGATTCAAGGGAATGGGCCAATTCTGCCTCAATCTCTTTCTTTGTCTGCAAGATCTTCCTCTTCAGATCTTCACTGATATTCTTGGCAGAAGTAGCCCCAGAACTCCTAGCCTCTGCTTTTAAGGCTTCCAGCTTCTGCTTTATCTCAGGACGGTCCAAGACCTCGTTAAACTTCTTGTTAATTTCGACCTTCAACATTGCTGATTTCTCCTCATTTTTAGCCCTAGACAAGTCCTTCAGCATGTCAAGCTTATTCTTCAGGCTTGCATAATTGGGTGCTTCGGACAGGCCTTGGTTGAACTCATCCCTGAGCTTATCAATCTTGTCCATCAGAACAGGATGCATGATTTTATCCCCAGAATTTGATTTGGAGAATTCTTCCCGCAACTTCTCGAGTCTTTCATTCAAACCCAAGGCTTTAACTGCCCCAGAAAACTCGTGGTCTACCTCTCTCTTTAATTTAGCAATCATCTCATTAAGACCTGACTTGGACAATTCAGTTGATGACCCCTTGGCTTTCAAGATTTGCTGTTTCAGCTTTTCGACTTCGCCCTCCAGCTCCTTGTCTGATATCTGACCAACTACGGGCTCTTCCTTCTTTTTCATGTTAACTTTCCTCTTAGGATCAATAGGCATTCCTTCTTGGAATCCACCAATTTTCCGAAACTTCAGCATACGTTGCTTAAGCAGGTCCTCAGTATTCATCTTCTTGAGCTCCTGTGAAAACCAACAATCTGGAACAGGAAGCGCAATCCATATACTACGAGTGAAGAAGAGTTGCAAAAAGACTTACATTCATTGATTCAACAACTGCAACTTTTATTTGTTGAGAAGTCCAAGATGGATCAGCATGTGCTCCGCCAAGTGGTTCCTATAAAACACATGTAGATTCATTGATGATGCACCACAACATGGAGATCTGGTCCTTAGAGAGAAGCAAAGTAAAATAGCGATCAAAACATTTAGTTTCAGTCATTTTATTTCAATAAGCAAGGCCTTTAATGGCAAACAAGTATCTGCAACATATCATTTATTAAAAGAATATGCTGTTCAAGTAACTGAAATATCTCAAGTATGAGAAATCACCACATAAGGAGTGACAGAGTAAAAGAATATGACAGAAAAGACATACTGGGATAATGCCATCGGCAATTTGTAGCTTGCACAACTCTGCAGCTGTGATCCTAAGCTTCTCAGCAGCCTGATTAGAGAAGAACTCTCAGCTGTGTAAAGATAAATCTTAGTTGCAGACAAGTATTGAATTCCAAGGTATTCCGTACCTTTGGAGAAGCTTTGGCACTCTTCCACAAGATTGCAGCACACGCTTCAGGACTAACAAATAATAAAAATTTTGAACTCAACATCAAATATGCAAGAAATGGCATATTGAAATGAAAGAGACACAAGTACTATGTTTTCAGGCAGCGAGGAGACAAGCAGCACAAATATTAGCCACCTTTTGCCTCACCATTTCCTGGAACATATCAAGGAGTATAAAGTAGCATTCTAGATGCTCTCTTATACCATCTTCACAGCTTCAGGAAGTAATAAAAATCCTAGAAGTGCAAACATTTTCTACTCCTAGATCTTCATATAAGATCAGAGCTAATGATTCCGTGCATGAATGATCCATGGAACTCATTTGTAGTCACAGCATATAGTGTTTTGATGATATATTAATGTTCCCACCCTATCAATTTCAATCATATTCAGCTGGCCTATGACATGACCAAAGTAGAATGTTTTCTGTCTTTTTTCATTGTCCAGATGAAATGAAAAGTCTAAACAGCATGAGAGAAATGCATGAGCAAGGCATGATCTTCAAATAATAGGCAGATGCAGCACGCCTTTGCCTTTTGGAATGTCAATTTAACTTATCAGACCTGATGCACAAATTTTCCAGCACACACTTTACCTTGCAACATAAAAGACAGCATTTTCAAGCATGAGCAACTTATTAGCGCAACCAATGGCCCGGGCACCACCAGAACCACCCTCTCCAATAACAATTGAGACAATGGGGACCTTTAGCCCAAACATAGTCCTCAAATTGTGAGCAATGGCTTCACCCTTCAAGCATGTAAAGCAAAAGGTCAATTTACGGTAACCAAATAGAAAAGCTGGATAATGAGAAGATATCAAAAGGCTGCCATATACCTGGCCTAGTTCCTCAGATTTGAGATCTGCAAAAGCTCCAGGAGTATCAATGAAAGTAATTATGGGGAACCCATGGTGATCGGCATAGTACATCATCTGCAGAGCTTTCCGGTAACTACCCAAAAAAGAGAGGACTCTCAGTACCGAAAGCAGTCATTTCGAACAATGATGTAGTTATACAAGTTGAAAATGGAAGTTGACTGCTTATTGCTTCACATACCCATGGGGAGTTGGCATACCAAAATTACGCTGAATGTTCTCTTTTGTATTTCTACCCTTTTGGTGACCCATGAACATATACCTCTCACCGTCAATAGTTCCTATACCAGTGACAATGGCTGGATCATCATAGCCTGCTCTATCTCCATGAAGCTCAACAAACTGACCATACAGAAATGCAAAAAACTTTCAAAAGGGATTCCATAAATATTTTCTTCTCAGTGATTAAGGCATCATGCAAAAGTGAAGAAATCTACTAATAAGTCAAGGAGCATTGTACCTTTTCAGTGATGCTAAATACATGGTCAAGGAAGGTTGGCCTGTTAGGATGCCGTGCGATATTCACTCGTTGAATTGGAGTCAGATGTGTGTATAAGTCCTTCAGGGCCTGAATTTTAAAAAACAAGGGAAAACGTGAGGGAAGGCAGATTTATTATAGGAGTATAATGGAACGTTAATCCAGCCAAACAAAAAAGGTACAGTGGAACGTTATAATTCTCTTTTAAAGGACAACAGATGAAGGGTAATGCCTTGTCTTTCCTGCTAGAAAGATTAAATCTTCTCTTTTTTTGGCTGGCAAGGTGGAATTAACACCTACTCAAGGTGGCAGTATGTATAAAGAAGCCATCATTCGATCAGAATTGATATTACTATTGGTCTACTTTGTTATTGCTGTTCCTAGGTCCATTTAGTTGGTGGTGACAATGGGCCCTATAGTTTCAGTCCTTTGGGTAATGCAAAACACTAGCCATTTACAGATATTTCCATGAGTCAGCACTGAGAATAAACTAAACTTTGTAGTAACCACTTCAATAATCAGAATGCTAGAACGGCAGATATATTTGACAAATCTGTTTTTACAAGTTTTTACAAATCAAATTTTCCATTTTTAGATAAAGTGGGTGAGCTCACACACAGAAAAAGGTCAAACATTGGATTTTATACACAATTGAATGGTTCATATATCTCTGAGTTAATAAAAGAAAATTCGGACCAGATCAAGCTAGGAACTCTTATTTTCACTGAAATAGAAATTTATCATCATAGTCGATGAAGATTGCCACTGCAAAATTAGCAAGGCTCACATGCGTGAACAAATGACTAACAAGAAACTAGTACCACATGCAACAAAAGTACGTAATGATCCCCACTGTCTTGCTGATGTTTTCTATGCATTTAGCATTCAAGAAGGCAAAAGACTGTCCTACTTATTTGTCAAGAGGCCATCATTTCAGTACCCATATTACCTCTTGTCACTTCACGTACAGCATGCACCCATCATTTGTGAAAATTCAGACATATCTCAAGTCAAGCCTGTTGATACTTATTCACTTTGATATAAGGCCATGAATTTTGGAACCTATACTAGCACTTGTAACTTCATACACAACACATCTATTATTTGTGAAAATTCGGACATTTCTCAGTCCAAACCTGTTGATACTTATTCTCTACGGAAACAATCTGATCAGTGAAGTCCAAGCCAGTTTCATCAGCCATCTTGCGCACCTAGGGTACAAAAGAGATAGAACAGGGTAACACTCAAATAAGCTGTGCGGTCTCCAATAGAAAACTAGAGAAAGAATTAAATGGAAACAAAAGGCTTACATCAATTATCTTCTTTTCTAAATCAACAAGTGGCTTCTCAAAATCCAATGTAACAGGTTTTGGCTTCTCTTTCAGTGGTTTAAAAGGCGAGAGATGGCTGAGGACTCCTCCTTTAACATTTGGATCCGCATCATCTGGCCATGGATACTCATGCTTCTTGACCTTCCTAAGCTTAGCAGTTAAAGCTAAATCTCTTCTCCTCGTCCTGAAGAGAGCCCTACCAAGGGCCTTTAATGGAATCCCACTGACACCATTGCTGGAGCTTCGCAGAAGATCGGACACAGCAGCGCCTGTAAATGTCACCCCGTGGCTGGGTAATAAAAGCCATTATAGGAACCCTCCCTCGATGAACCCAACTGATAGCTGCTCAATGCAGATAATATTTTCAGGAAAAAATGAAAAGGAAAAGAGGCAGAAACCAATGGATTAAGTGGTAAATTGATAGAACGGTTCATAGAACTCACGTTGATTATCCAAAATCAATCAATCATGTCCAATTATTGATGACATTTTCATCAATAAAAATAGAAAGACTGAATAGTGAAATCTAGTCCTAAAATTTTTTTAACCCAACTATAGCTTGTAAGCATCGAGCAAATGGGACAGCTAAGATCGCTTAAACAAGAATTCAGACACCATATTCCTTCCAAATTATCTGCAAATGTTTGGAAATTCAGCAAGCAACTAAATGCCAGATTCAAACTGCAGCTTGCACGGCCCAAAGCTATGTCCAAATTCTCCTAACCACCACGATAGGTTTCCACCATGCAGAACAGAGTTGAAAAGCATCGCATGAATTCAAAGATTATCATTCAAGAAAGCGCTCTGATCAGAAAGCAGACAAAGCAGCGGGGAGGATAGCAAGGGACCCGAGCTTGAATCTCAACCAGCAGATTCCAAGGTTCCAGGAGGTGATCCTGGACTAAACAACAAACAACTCGTGGATCTCCAGTTAACTGCCGATAATAAAGGCGAAGTCAACAATCGACGAATACCAGCACCACAGCCAAGCAATCAGCTAGACAGCCACTCGAGCCAGTGGAGCTAAGACAATTAAGAGCCGAGATTCCGAACTTCAAGCAACACCGGGAGAGAAAGACAAAATCAAAGAACCGGAATCGAAACGCGTGGAAGTCAGCCGGGAGATCGCTTCACAACGAACTAACAAACAAGCATGCGAAGCAGCTGGCGGATTGAGGACATGACATTACCGGAGAAATGGCGGATTGAGGAGATGGAGATCCTTGGGAGATGGAGAAGCAGGGAAGGGAGAGAGAGAGAGAGAGGTGAGGAGCATAGAGGAGATCGTCGAGCTCCGGATGAGGGTGGAGAGAGCTGGTGTTCCTTCTCGAGTGCGTCGATACTTCCAAAGCGAGCTTGGCTTTCCTGTGAAAATTTCACTAACTAACTAAAAGTACTAATTAAATTGTAATGATCATCAAATGAATAATATTTTTTATTAATTACAATATCGTTGATAATCTCTGAATTTCTTACTGCCATTATAGTACTACTTTAGTGAGTGGGGATTTCAGTTTTTTTTACTTGGCGGGAGCCAACGGCCCGTTGCCTTTAGCACTTTCGCCATTCTTATAAATTTATTGTGAGCCATAAGAATCATATCTATTTGTAATTAAAATTTTAAATTGATAAATAGTGATATTCAACATTTTTATAAGTTTACAACGTTTTCTTCATTTTAATCGATGCGATATCATATATCTCAACACTCGCCCTCACGTGATAACGTGATCCACTTTGCTATGTACCATTAAATATCCGCATTCAACAACTATTTATAAGTCGGATATTTTTCTTTCGGTTTCGAATAATGGGGACAACTGGCCACGAGTCAAGCAATTTTATTCGGTACTTAGGCTTATATCAACTGATCACGAGTCAAGTTTTTAAACTCGGGTTGGACGAGACGCGAGCCCACTAATTCTGATACCATATTAAATTTTTTGTGAACTCATAAACAATATCACTCATTTATACTTAAAAACTTAAGCCACGTGGTTTGCTGCCCTGTTGCCATGCCGTGCCATATAGGTCTCTTTCCTTTTTCACATCCCGATATCTTGAAGCCTATTCGGCTCCGACTAACCCCAAAACACGAATATCGCCGGAAAATGTAAATGTTGAGGGGGAGATCAGTCAGCACCCGTCTACTTGATCGAGTTGATGAGTCTATATAATGCTACCGCTTATCATTGCTTTTGGCTGAAATATTACAATCCCCATTGATTCCGCTATTTTTTTTATTCGGTAACAAAATTTCATAGAGATAATAATATAAGGCGATGATTTGAAAGTTGAATATATAAAAATAATTAATAACTCTTTATTAAGTAGTTAAAAAAATGATTTATCTATTTATACACTTATAATAATAATAAAATATAAAATAAATAATATTAAAATCTTACTATATTTCCTTAATTTATTTGATATTCTAAAAAATATATACATATTTTTTTCTATTTTACATTAGCTGTGTGCAAGAGAATTTAGATCACATGGTATTAAAAAACAATCGACTTTCATTAAAAAAAACACTCAAGATTGGGAACAAAATTATGTAATACGTTTATGCATTCCCATGAGGTTGTCATGCTCCCTTTGATGATTCATTCGAACACAATCCAGCGACACGGCTGGCGGAGAGCGAGATAAATAAGATAACTCAGATGGTCGGATCTGTAGGACTCGGCAATGTTCGTGACATTATGGGACTGGTCATGTCGACCGCCGGTCAGAGTATTGGTTTCAACCGTTTTCTTCGTTAAAGCAAAAATAAATAAATAAATAAAAACAGGGCATCAACTTTAACATTTTAATAACTACCCACTTGGTTTTTTACCGAGGCCGGGACTTATGAGGCAGTAATTAGCTACTACTGAATTGTACTTTTATTGAGTGTGTCCATCACACATACTTATTTCTCTCTCTCTCTCTTTTTCTTTTTACATCGACGCGTGTGCTGTCATAACAATCAAGTTATACGTTACGCATACTTCTCTTAATATTTGAGATTTTTTTTATTGCACGTAGTATCCCAAGCCAACCGAATCACATTTCGAGATTAGTTCATGGTCATGATAGGATTCTTAAAAAATTTCTTATCACCTTCTTAATTTAAAATTCAATCATTGGATCACCAATTTGAGGCCTGCATAGTGAGAGAATCACTAGTCTAATCCAAAATTAGTCGTAATATTTGAGATTAATAGCTGGCTCTATGCTATATGGTACACTCGTTTAGTGAATTAGTTGATTTTACCATATAAAATACAATCACTATATATATATATATATATAAAAGTTTCACCCAAGGGCAGAGTCTACGTTTGGACGGGATAAATCAAATTTTCTGGGGACCAAAACAAGTCGAAGGCGAAAACTGGGGGCCTGAAAAGGGAATACCCGACCGCTGCTGCCACTTCCCACGGCGGAGCAGATTTCAATTTCCATTTTTCGCCTCCGAAAATTTTTGATCCATTTTCCGTCTTCCCGCCACCCGTCGGAGAAGAGGGAAACGGCCGCAAGAGCTAAATTTGAAAAATAAAAAAGGGATTTTTATTTTGGTTCGGTGAGTTGCAGCTTTGATAAATAAGCAAGCGCCTCCAAGTCAAAGAGACTCACCGGACATCAGCAGTTGGGGACCTTTGACGTAGCTCGGGCTCAACTCTGCCGCCGATCAGATCGGACCGCTCCAGCAAGGTCAGTCAGCATTTATCAGCTCCTTCCATGGCGGTTCCTTCGAGCTCTCCTATGAGGAGCGAGAGCAGCGCCGAGGAGACTGAGGCGGTGGTGGCGGCCGTGGATAAAGGTGAGAGTCAACGGAAGAGGAAGAATGACCCCGGAGTTCGTGTCGTTGGGGGGCGGATCTACTGCTCAGTTAACGGGAAAACCTGCCATCAGGTGAGCCTCGGTTCCGCGAATGTCTCTCTTCTACGAGCCCTAAAATCCGGGCTCCTGTCAAAGTTTATGAACGTTGCATCTTGAAGTTTCTGTTTACGTTTCATGGGCATCATTTGAAGAGCAGGGTATTTGGTTCCGAGTCATTCTATCAATTTCTGCGACCTCTGCTCCGCGACTTGAAGGAGTCTATTTCTTTTCCAAATTCTGATCCATCTTGATTAAAAAGCCAGTAGCTTGTTGAACATATCGCTGAGATGCAAACAAAGTCATTCATTTCCCAATTATATTCTCCTTCCATGCTCTTAGCGTGGATTCCACAAGAGCTCTGGACCTATATTTGCACGTCAGAGGACTGTGAACATCGTCACGATAATATTTTCACGTTTTTGTTTGCTATTTGGCATGCGGAGTAACAACTGCTTCATCGCAAAGAGGTTAACGAAAGCAAAAATTTTTGAGCAAAATTTCATATATAGTTTTCCTGTGCAGTGAATGATTGTTGAGGTTTTCTCTTTGGGTAGTTTCTTAATGGCGATTCTTTACAGTGAAGTTTTCTGTATCTGTTGATGCATTATTCCTCTAAACACTTTGCGGGAAAGGCGAATATAAAATTTATGTTTCCTGTGTTATGTTCATATTAATACTGACTTTTGCACCTTGGATGAATGTTTCAGTGCCGTCAGAAGACACTAGACTTTGCAGCGGTGTGCAAGAACATGAAGGGTTTAAAGCAGTGCACAATAAAATTCTGTCAGAAGTGTCTCAAGAACAGGTCCAACTTGGCTGTGAGCCTTCCTTGTTTGCTGCATTTTAAAGTGCATTTTGTTGTTGTCAGCTGAAAACATACTCTGTGCCTAATCTACGTGTGTTGACATCAAATTAGATATGGGGAGAAGGCATCGGAGGTTGCTAAATGTGATGAATGGCACTGTCCCAAGTGCCGAGGCATATGCAATTGTAGTTTCTGCATGTAAGTCTTCTGGCAATGTAATTCACCTTCTCCGTTTGTCTTTTATTATGGATTCTGCATATATTTCTTTGCCAGTATCAGACAAGGATGATGTAGAGCTATTTGCCTATTTTAGGAAGAAAAGAGGTCAACAGCCAACTGGTATACTGGTCCACGCAGCTAAAAGAACTGGATTTTCTTCTGTTTCCGAAATGTTAAAGCTTGGAAGCCCAAGCAAAGTTATACAAGATGTGGACCAATCACCAAACAAGCCATGTGCTTCAATTAAGGTATAGAAAGCTGCCATTTTTCTTCTTTTTCTGAGCATTTAATGAGAATGTGTTAATATTGAGGTTCCCTGCTAATTAATGCATGATATGAATGATGACAACAATGCCAGCTTGCTGTTCTCTCTCCAAGTAAACAAGGAAAGGAAAACTCCTTTGATAAGGACGTTGATACTAAGAGTTCAACAGTGAAATGCCCTGAGAAGTCTGCTAAGAAAAGAAAATCTGGGGGGCTGAAGGAGATATGCAATGGAAGTGAGGCTGATGCTGATTTTGTTGAAGATAAACCCCTGAAGAGTGTTGGAGAACTGGAAGCACCAGAACAGGATGAACAGAGCCTCAAAGCCATAACTAAAAGGAAACTACATGTTTTGAAGGATGATTGTACTAAAGAGGAAGAGAAACCAGTTGTAACAACTGATGGTGGATGCACTAAAGGAGCCTGGGCATCAGATGCTGTACGAGAAGTTGATGGAAAGATACTTGCAGCATCTGTCCCCAAGAATTGTGATCGGAATCTCCATAGAAAAGAATTACCTGCTGAAGTTCCACTGCCATCAGGCACCCTCTTAACCACTGTGGCTGGTGTTGACCTACCTGTTGAAGCTGTTGGAGAAGCACTGCAATTCCTGGAATTTTGTGCAGCTTTTGGCAAGGTGAGTATCTCCTTCAAGTTGGTCTGCCACAAAGTTCTGCACCCACTTGTATCAATTTCATTGCTTGAATTATCCATATTGTTACTTGATGTAGGGAGTATTTCACATAATTGCATGACAAGTTGCAGTAGATAAATTACATGTGCTGGCATTTTATCTTATACTATTTCCATTTTATTCTTTAGGTTCTTGATCTGCGGAAAGGTCAAGCTGAATCTTTGCTTCGAGAGTTAGTATCCAATCGAAGAAGGCGCACTGGGCAGGCATCTGTAGTTGTTCGCTTTCATGTCCAGCTCCTGTCTTTTATAGAAGAAAACTTTGGTGAAGAGTATGATTTATGAACCGAGGAGCAAATAAATTCAAACTGATGAATTATTATATGTTCATGGAGACCGGATTTTGAACTGGTTCCATTTGTAGGTCTTCACCTTCAAGTTCAACAAATGAAAAAATTTCCTGGCTCAAAGCATTGGAAGAATTTGCTGCTAAATCCCAAAGTTCCTTGAGAGAATTTACTCCTTGTTTTGATGGAGGTGCTGATGGTTACAACAACTTAGACATATCTAAAAAGCTTAGATTGTTGAATTTTCTTTGTGATGAAGTTCTTAGTGCTGAGTAAGTGGCAAATGCCTTGTGGATAAGTTTTTGTTATACAATTTAATCTTTTTTCTCAGCAGTATGATCGCTAAGTCGCTATTTTTGTGTCTTTAGACCCTTCAGGATCTGGATAGAGGAGCAGAATACAAAGTACAATGAAGATGGCAAGGAAGCGAAAGAAAAGCTTCTTGCAGCAAAGACCAAGGTAGTGTAATTGTTGAGACTGATATCATAAAATCTTTTGTTGGAATGATTTTTCATCCCATTTTCTGCTTTGTTACAGGAGAAACTTTTGAAACAGAAGTTGCAGAATGAGTTGGCTGAAGCTATTATTGCGAAAAATGGTGTTCCTCTCACAATACCTGAGCATGAAGCCATTGTCTCACAAGTGAAAGATGAATTAGCTCAAGCTCGTGCTGATGTGGTTCGAGGAAAAACATCAAACAGTATGTACTTTTTTTTTCTTTTTGTATATTATGTTCAAGTAGTCTGATGCAGTGTGAAGGGATTTCGTTTTACTTTTCTAGGTATTCTTAGCACAAGGTTTTTGGTCAAACCTCCATGCTAATCAAATTACGATACTCTATTTATTGATTTCGGAAACAAAATGGTGGGGAATTTCTTGACATAACCATATGTAATTTCCTGCAGACACCTATGGTTGGGGGGACAGAAAATGCTGGGAACTTAAGAGCTACTAGGAAATATGTTATCATTATATATATATATATGTATGTACACATGGATAAAGCTGAGGAACTATTTTACCTTTTACTAACTGAAATCATTTTCTGTATAGAGCGGCAAAGATGTGATGCAGTTAGAACAGACCCACTCTTCTTAGATTTCAATGGTCATGCTTTTTGGAAGCTGAAGGCATCCGGGGGTGAATCAGATATACTTCTTCAAGGTTGGTCTAATTGTTGCCTTTGATTCTTGTACAGAGAACTTTCCATCAGAAGGCTAACAATTTACATGATGCAACCCTTAGAGTTGGGTAATGGCGATTTGGTTGGATCTGGTGAAAAATGGTTCATCTATGAGCCTGAAAAGAAACACGCAGTTGACACCTACATCTCTACAACGTAAGTGCATCTGATGCACCTTTTCATCTGAGATTAATATATACCTCAAAATTTCCTTGTTATGTACAATCCAAAGATAAATGTATCTTATGGGCAAGTCTTAGGGATGGGGAAACAGTTGTCCTTTTCTGGTCAAATTATCACCTTCTCTCTGATGCAACTACTGAAAATTTAGCAGGAAATAAAGAGTAATATTTTGAACTGTGTCCAAGTAGTTTATAAGCAGTTATAATGGAAAACATCCTAAACCAAGGGTTGGGAGCTCGGATTTTTGAGTGACAGTCTTGGAGATACTTTTCCCTGTCAAGCTCCTTTGGGGTGTTTCCTGTTCTAGTAGCTGTTACATATCACTGCTTTACTGTATGCACTCCTTATCTGTCTTGCATGTTTAAGGTGTAGATGGCTTTTGTTCGATAAAGTACTAGCAGAATGATGTTTCTTTGTATGAAAGGATTAACTGTGATGTGCTGCTGCATTTGTGTCCTGAAATCTTCAAGGAAGAAATACGGTTGATGTCCTTTCGGTCTCAGTTCCACTTTTCACAACTTTGTTCTTGGGTTGTAGGGCCAGGAGACACAATTCAAGCAAATCATCCTTCTTCTGACTCAGAGCAGCAACACAAAGTTATGCCATGACAGAGCATGTGATTTGTCATCTTCAACTTGATTGACTGCGGTAATGACCTTCAAGCGCACTCTTGATGGCTTTTAAGTTAACATGGTAGGTTCCGGTGGCCGTTGACACCAATTTTCAGAAACTTGCTATTGGCCGTAGCTGAGGAAATTGCATTGATCTGTTGTTTTCTCTTTTGTGAGCTGTAGTTCTAGCAAGGTAGTTCCTTGGACTATTGTTTTAGTCGAATCTGAGCTTAATGGTTTTGGTCTGCTGAAACAGGAAAACGGGTGCTGTAGCTGTATCTGTATGTCAGCGAATTCATTTACATTGGAGGATTATGTGGATCATTGCCAATTGTTTCCAGGCTGAGCAGGAGCTAGGAAAAGACCATTTAGTCATCTGTATGTTATGTAGGATTTGTGTTGTCAGTGTACGAATTATACGCCTGTACCTGACAGCAATCTTTACTTGATATATTGTCCCTTGCAACAGTGTAAAACGGACTTTCTTGCAAATTGCTTCAATCTGTGAATCCCCTTCAAGAGCTCTCCTTGAAATCGTTGGACCTATCAGGGGCATGCATTTCTGCAATCCATGTAAATTTTGAACTTGAGCCCTGGATGTTAGCCTTTGAATGTAAGGTGTGTTAACACAAGAATTTTATGACATGGTGAGCAGAACTTGTACATGCATGGAATTGGAATGCAATCAACTTCACAAACGTTTGACCTGTACTCCTATTAGATCTTATAATTGATTCAATGTGTTTCTTGGACATAATTATCTCATACTATGACCTACTACATTGGGATTTTAGTACGGCTGGAATTCTCATCGTAATCTTGATATTTTCTGCAGTCAAACAATCCTCTAACAATTCAATGTGTCTTCAGAAGGACAATCCCATGTGCTTTTTACCTCGGTTCCCTGTTTAAAACGAAGAACTGGCAAGCTTTCCCAGCTATTCGACAAAAAGGCTGCTGCCAAGCATTTGGGAGATGTCATATTGAATCATCTGCCTGCCTTCTGCCACTTCCCTAATTGGTAGCAGCTGTGTATTTTTCAGTGGTGCACTCTCTTACCGAGCCGTTTTTTCTGCTCTCCATGAAAAGAAATTCTTGCCTGCTAAGTTGGTTTTAAAATCTAGCACAAGCATCATTAGCTGTCACTAGGCCCTGTAAACCATGGTGACATACTGGCTCAACAAGCAAGAGCAAAGGGTAAGGCATGAACTACGCAGAGAAGGCTATCCCAAAAATTAGCACCAGCAAAAATCGGTTTCCAGAAATAACTAGGAAGGAATCAGTTAAAAGGCAGCCTAACAATCTGATTTCTTCAACAAGAATTGCAAAAGATAAAATGTTCAGGTTGTACATCAGTCAACCGGAATAGTTTATTTTGAAAGGCATATTATCTCTTGGGTGTGCTTGCAGATGAGCAACTTATTATATCTATAATCAATTCCGATGGGCTTGTGTGGAGTCCCATGCTACGGTGCATTATTCAGAGTTTCAGTTTTCTCTTGAAGGCTCAAGAATATGACTGCATACTTTTGACGAACTTCTTGGCCTGCAATAAACAAATGCAACATAAATAAACAAACCTATATTTTCACGTGTTCATAAAAATAAACATAGATCTAAAGCAGGCATCAAACGGGATTCCTTATTAAAAAATTTCCCATGACAAGGCTGTGCAAAATTTTGATGCCAAATATGTTTAAGGATAGGAATGGAATGGAAACTAGGTTGGGGCTGAGAGTTTCATTGTCAATTCTTACCTGTTCTAAGGTCAGAAACATGATTACGTTCCAAGAACCTAGCCTCCCGAAATTTGGAATGAAGCCTTTATAGAAAGCAAGAGGGCCCTGTGAAGCAAAAGCAATTATGACTTGTCTATTATTTATCACCAACATGTTGACCTGTGCAACAAAGTTTCGAGAATTATCGTACATCATTCTTCAAAGTCTTCACGAAACAGTCAAGCGTGCTCTTGTAAGCAGAATCCCCCATCATTCTTGATTTGACCTGAGACAGGAAAAGTAAATGTTACGTTGATGTCAAATACATTAGAACTCATTCATAAAATCCCGATTAGTACCAAACGTTGGCTTTAGAAGATAGGGTGGTAATCTCAGCCAACAAAATGTAACCAAAATGAACCCTTAAAAACTGTAAAAGTGAGGTAGGAAGGCCATACCACATCAACAGGGGAGCCAATGCAAACAGCGAAAAAACCAGCCCCCAGACCAGAAAGTAGATGGGTAACAACATTGTCTGTGAAACCAGGTATTTTTAAAATTGACTGCTTCACTTGATCATAGCTGGCCAGCTCAGCAGCGTTAATAATAGCATTACGTGCTATATTGGGTCCAAGACCAGTCCAAAGAGCTGCTACTCCTTCCTGATATTTCAAACTAACTGAGGCAACTGGAGAAGAATCAAGCTAAATGGACATTAATTGATTAATATGTCCTATTCCAAGTCAAGAGCCAACCTGTCTAACAATTGTTGAATAAGCATTCATGGCTCCGGTATAGCGTCTTGGTACACCGGGCGGCAATTTTCCTTCGGCCTGAAGCCTGACTTTAACAAGATCAGTTGGATTCGCCACAGTAATAGCTAGAGCACCTGTTCACAAGATAAGAACCTATTTCAGAAGAATATAGACTGTAAAGGCAAAAGAAGCATCACAATCAGATGAGCCTGGTAAACCTTTAGAGCTGCCAAGCAAGAGATTAATATTAACCGTAAGCTAAACGGCCCTGATAAATTTTTAACAGGACGTGAAAAACCACATAAAAGCCATCTGATGAACCTGAGGACACATGAAGATTGAAAGGATGTAGCATAAACTCACCAGTGGTAAGGGCTGCAAGTATTTTCTTCGTCAAAGGAACATCGCCAACAAAGTTCTCACCCACATAGAGATTTTTCACCTGCCAGGCCAGCAGGTTTCCAAGATGTTAGAAGGATAGCACAGGTACATTGATAATTTGATTTTTAGCTGAAAAGTGTGGTAAGAATCAAAACCTACCGGCTCATACATCCCAATTCTAAGGCCTCCAAATAGACACTGACGATGCAATCCGGGTACAATGCCTTTCCAGAGTGCAACTACACCTTCTTCCCTCGCAATGGTTGCAACTGTGCTAAGCATGCCCCTGTACTTTGGTAGAGCCAATACATCCCCTGCAACTGCGTTCTTCTGGAGCTGAAGTCGGACTTTGGCAGTATCCAATGGAATAGTGCATATCTGAATCGTAATTCAGGTGAATGTCAATAAACAAAAGGCAACTTGAAGCACCCAAGAGTTGAAAGACCTTTTTTTATTTGGCTTGAAATTTGAAAGATCTCATAGCATAGGGAATGCGGCACATCTTAGTTGAGCTTCACATAACCAGATATTAGCAATAGATGACTAGAAAGGTAAGTGATTTCGACTTAGAATGGACATTAAGCAGCTTGATTTTTAGAGCCAGTTTGTATAAAACATCACTAGCCAAAAAAAAAAAAACACTGAAAAGCCAGAAAGTTTAACTAGGAAAGGAACTCGTAAGGAATAGACAACGCATCAAACAGAAGAAACGCAACAGAGCAGTCCATTGGAAATCACAGTGCCATTGATTTAACAGAAATCCAGATAGAATTTCCTGGTTTTACTGGACGTCATCTGGACAAAAATATAACAGAACGATCAATCGAGCTGGTGAAATTATGATCAGCCAAAATAAGGTCACCAGGAATCGGCAGAGTTAGAGTCCAGACGAATTCACCTAAAGGAAAAAGAGAAACAGCAAATGCAGCTTCCCAGATCAGAAAGAGAAGTGGGAGGGGTGGGAGGGGGCAGGGGGAGGGGGAGAGAGAGAGTAGTAATAGGAGTAAAGAGTTATAACCTCGGCGAAAGAAGCGGCGAAAGCACTGCTGGCGAGAGTTCCGGCGAGGGAGATATCAGACTTCTTACCATCGGCCACCATCTCTCCTCAGATGAAGGAAGCTCCGACTACAAGGCCTCTGCAGCCGGAAGCAAAAGAGGGACGGCCTCCGATCAAAAGATCGGATTGGATATTCCGACAAGGAAGAGAGACAAGCTCAAATGCGCGGAGACAGAGAAACTCCAGGAAACGAAGACGGAGCAAGCTATCCTCTAAGGCTCAGAGGAAAGCTATAAATAAGCGTTGCTGCAATTGGGCAGGGATCGGAGCAGCTGACGCCCTCTCTCTCTCTCTCTCACTGGTTCGTCACCTGCCATTTTTGCTGCTTTCCAAGCTTCATTGGAATGAACGTAAGCACACTCTTCTCCTTTTCCTCTCTCTCTCTCTCTCTCTTTCCTTTTTTTTATTTCCAAAATAAATACATTATAAATACATGTTTTATTTTTAATTATAATTAATTTCACAATAGTTTACTTACAATTATTACATTCTATTACAAACTCATATATTCTCTTTCACTAATACACCTACCAAATATATCTTACCTTAGTATTTTAAGATGGAAAAAATAAATAAAACATTCATAAATAATAATAATAATAATTTATAATTATTATTCTATTGATACATATAAATATTTTCGATTATACAGCAAAGGGGATGATTTGCCCGAGTTGCCCCTTATAAGGAGAAAACGAAATTGACCACTCACACCCGTATTTTCTATTGGGATGGTTGCTACTCTTCTATCCTATCGAACTTTATCGTATAGTTGCCCAGAGGGCACGGACATCGAGTACGGGTCACGACTTATCTTCGACGAGACATCGGACAGTAACCTGAAGCACAGTACTCGAACGTAAACGACAACTTTGTAATGTTTTCAATCCTCGGAAGGCATCTCGGAATCTTTGTTATGTGTAGGACGGTTTGCGGTCTGTTGCGGTCGTGGAGATCGAGTTGGCGGAGGACGGTCGGAGGAGACGTGAAAGCCTGGGTCTCCAGTCGACTCAACTTGACTCCTGCATCAAAATGGTCAGACCTTGAACTGCTGACGTTGATATGAGCTGTAAAATTTCTCCCTTTTTGTTAAAAAAAATATTATATCCAAAGTGTCACCGGCGGTTATTTGGACTAGGCAATTTTCTGATGCCCGGTACTCGATCTTGTTCGGACGAACCCGATTTGGGACCCCTCCCAGGCCATTACCGTGCTCAGTCGAGAGCAAACTTCGTGTTCGACAAAACTTCCCGGGAGGGCGAGTAAATTCGAGGGGAAAAGGAACCATCCGAGAGGATGCAACTATCGCGACATGCTCTGGCAGTAGTGGTAAGATGACAGATTCCAGATAAGATTCCAAGGCATAGTTGTCGAAAACAATTGTGCCAAAAGATATGGCCCTTTTTTCCTTTTTGTTATGGTGAAATGCTGATTAGATCACTGAGAGGCGTCGCTTTACTCCCTCACTACGATAATTCTCCCATCTGCAAGAAAGACAAACTTTTTCAACGAAAATTTAGAAAAGAAAAAGAGGTAGAGAAAGAGGATGTAGCCCAGTTAGCATAGACTTCAAGCTATCTGTTCCGTACTTTTGCGGTGGCAGTATTAAGGTCTGCTGCAGGCCTGGCTATGTCGTAGATTCGGAGACCAGTCAAATGACATGAAGCTGGGCACTTCCCTGCCATATTTTGCATGAAAACTTCGAAGAGTGTCTGCAAGTATACTCTTTTTTCATCATTCAGAAAGAAAACTACATTCGAGCTGGTCACAATTGGTCCCCCTTCGCTAGCTTCCTGCTGAGGACATGTTCATTTTGATCCATCTTCATTTATTAGTACCAAGTCCAAACTTGTGAATAATGATACACCTGCACGTTAATCCCGGAGATCTCACCTTGTCATGGAAAGCACAGGCATCCGCCATCTTACCTTGGCTAAAGACGGTTGGCCATGTAGATCACCAAGATGGTCTTTCTCTCGGACCAGAGGGAATGCGACATCAAATCAACTCCAGAATAGCCCGTCTGTGTACAGATGGAACTGCTGCAGTTTTCAAGCAACGAGCAGCACTATGGACTGATTCTATAGGTGTGAAACAATCCCAGTTGGATGACTATGGATAGATTCCCAACAATCAACTCCAAAAGGGACTACTTGCAGCAAAAACCCAGCTCGAGACATGCAATGGGCAGCACTTTCATGATAGTCTGAAACGTTCCATCCAGCAACGTATTCGAAAGCAAAGCCACACATCTGATTTCTCCCAAAACGATAGAAAGAAAATGAAGTGTCCTTTACCGTCTAACAATCAGATCACTGCAAATCAAGAAAGCAGAGAGCTGTCAGTCGGTAATAGTGGCACCGGTGATTAAGACATTGTTTCGCACATCAATGTCATGCAGAAGCTACAATAAACAAGAATTTCAGTTTCCGCTGGGTTGATTGATGCATGTTGAAAACGATTTTCAGCGTAATGGATGATTTTACAGTTTGACAAATAATTCGACAAGACTTGGGAAAAAATCGTGTAAGCCTCTCTCTTTATCAGAGAAACCATTCCATTGAGTCTATGCTCAGCGTTTTCCGTCACCATCTGCACGACCTTCAATATGATCAGAGCTGTAGCCAAATTTCACTTCTCGTTTGCGTTCGAAAATATCCTCCAGCTGAGTAGTTTCAGCATTAACTGATAATAAAACAACAGACTATTGCAGCTTTCATATTCAAAAGGTCTTTTGCCACCAAAGATTCGAATCATAATTTACACAGAGTAGAAAGACAAGAAAGTTCCATTTCTAGATTTTACTTGAAAATCCACTACTTGTCTTCTTCAATTGATTCAAAGCTTTTCATCAGAAGACCAATGATTAAAAATTGTCTTCTGTTAATATTATTATAAAATGTGTCAAGCAGGTGTTGCTTGATGCATGCATTTAGCAGGTCCCTAATAGCTCAATCTCAGATCAGGAATTCAATTGCATCATAATGTGAATTCTCAATGGAGAGAATAGAAATATGCAATACCTCATATGTTGCTCGGGTATATGAACACTAACTCTAGCTCCCTGTCAAGGACATACATCAAGCGGCAAATCAGAAACTACTAGCTCGATTGGAATAGAAAAGCAGCCTGAAACTGTTAAATTTATTATAAGTTCATAAGGAATCGGATCCGTTTTCACTTAAAAACTCAAGCTGATCGGTGACAGTACCCAACCTTCTTATAAACCCACAACATTTTTCTTCATTTTAGTCGATGTGGGATTATACATCTCAACATCCGTCCTCACTTGACAACGTGGTCCACTTTGTCACGTGCTATTAAACACCTTCCATTAACAATTGTCTACAAGCTGGGTATTCTTCTTCCGGTCTCGGACAAGGGGAACAATTGACCACGAGTCAGGCAATTTTTTTTCGTACTCGACCTTATATCAACTGACTATGGAGTCAGACTTCTGGACTCGGTTCAAGCGAGGTGCAAGTTTACTGGTTTTGATACCATGTTAAATTCATTGTGAGCTCATAAGGGATCGAGTCCGTTTCTACTTAAAAGCTTAAACTGATAGGTGACGATACCCAACCTTCTTATAAAATCGCAACGTTTTTCTTCATTTAATCGATATGATATTGTACATCTCAACAAAATAAATCAGTCATACTATACTCACCATGGACCTTGGAGGTAGGTTATATTTGAACTTAACACGGACGACTCCACTGTTACCGCGAGGCCTGGTGACTTTGCCCCAAATGCACCGATAATGAGTGCCGTTCTTCTTCACCTTGGCCTTGTAGATGTACGCCACCGGCCAGCCGGCGTACCACGCCACGTCCTCCATTGCGTTCACGCCTCGATCTGAACCAGCGACGTGTTTGGGTAATGGTTCAGCTTCGATCAGCAGAACTGAGCCATCATCAGTTAATCCAATCTCACGCACAAATGTACAGTCAGTTTCATCAGTCTAGCATGTGGAGTTTGTCGATCGTTACCTCTTGTATCCGAGGATCGTTCCTCGAACATACAGCCTGTGGAGCAGACGCAAACCGAATCAGGAGAAGTTCAAGGTCAACGAAGAGCACGAAGTTCCAACCAAGCTTCGTCAGGAGGGCAAATTTTTACCTGACGCGCTCTCCTTGGCAACCCTTCACCATGTCGTCTGCTCCGAGCTCAAGCTGCTGTGCAGTTAATGGCTGAATCGCTAACGCGCCTTTCTGTAGCGGGAGGAGACGCAAAGTTGAATACTTCGAGGGGAGTTATACGGTGCGGCCGCTCCTACCCATGCAGTCAAGCATACGAATCTTCTAACCGTAGATAAGGATTCCCGCGGAAAACATAAGTTTTAGTACTGACCGTCGGATCTTTCAGAAAACACAAAATGCTCGTGTTTGGTTGCCTCCTTTACTCGCCCAGTGGAGCCGACTCCGTTCAACCCGATAGACATGGTGTTGGGCCCGTACATGACGGCCCGGCCCAAGAAGGGTTCAACTTTTCTAGTTTCCGGAAATGCCCTTCTTAGGGTAAGCTCGCGCCCAAGTCTATTTAACGACAGAAAGGGAGGCCGTGGAACCGCTCACGATTCTATCGTCTCGACGGAACCATTAGAAATCGTTGCCTCTACTTACAGTCTTCCCGGATGAGCTTTGCACCGAAGGAGCTGGGGATCGATTCTGTTCTTTATACTCTTCGCTCTCATTCAGTTTCATCTCGGTTTTGTACGACCTCTGCTGCGTTTTGTAGCACTTGGGCAGTTCTTGAGCTCGGTTATGGGGATCGGTGATGTCATTGATCTCTGCGTTATCTATCTGAGGCTTCCTTCTGATGAAGGGAGTGAAATGAAGATGACCTATCTCATGCTGAGATCCTCCTCCGACACCTGAAAGCTCCCTTTTTGAATGTATCATTCTACTGTCTATGGAGATACTAAAGAGTTAGCACATCTATTTTCCATAGATACGAAGACGTGTGCTTCATATTGGTGTATCTTCTGCTTGTTGATCTTCAAACTAGAGATTGATGGAGGTTGCACCTTGACCACAGTCAATTTTGTACACGCATGCATTTGCCGCTTGATTCCCGAATGAGCATCCGTGATGAGTGCTGAAAATTTGTTATCCTTGCACTTTGATTGCTAGTGAAGAAACTTACGGGGAAAGTTGATCTCTGAGATGCTCCTCTGGTTTTGCAATCTTCGGGAGTTTCCAGGATTTCTGCGTGTTTCAGCTGCGTTTCTTTTCTTCTTCTGTTGAACTCTTTTCATTGATTTGATCCTTGGTGGATCAGATATTTGATCAATGATGTTGTTTAATTCTGCGTTATCTACCTGTACTTTCTTTCTGTGAAGGGATTGAAGGTAACATAAACCCTGAGACCATCCTACTGCTGCTGAATTTATGAGCTGTTCTACCTGTAAGTTTAAGATTGAGCTAAAACCTACAGAAAAAAAGTGCTTGCTCACTCAGCTGAATCTTTCAAATATGTCGGCAGTTGCTGGTTCATGTATCAAATGTCTTAGTACTAAAAGAACCTTTAGGTTCCTTGGCTCTTCTAGGCAGTCGTGTTTAGGTTGGATGGTCTGTTAGTTGTAGCCTTGCCTTCTCCTGAACTCAATATTGTGTTTCCTGTTTGTTGGGTATAAAATCTCTGATTATGTTTGCTGTGAGAATATGCGTTAAGTTGCTGCCTTGCAGCTTTTTTTGGGGTAACAGTTACAGGGAGACAGGGAAACAGAAAGTGGGATCTGGTAGGCAGAGGTTTCCATAGATGTTGGAACAGATGCAGGCTGGCTTTGATCGAGAAGAACAGCAATGCTTACCCCTTCTGGCTGATTCATAGAAAGTTTCTTATTGTGAGCGTAAATTTAACATCAGTATAACAATGTACGTCTGAATGAAGTTGTGATCTGTAAAAGGCTCGAGTTTACTGTTCCAAGTGTAGATTGTTATAGGAAAGAACCCATTTATAGGGATTGTTTTTGCAAGTCTAATCTGTATACCATACTGCGTCTTCTACAGGTGTTGAGCATCTAATCAGCTTCATTGTTTCCTGCTCTGCTCCATTCATTTAGCAAAACCAAATGGCGGATAAGATTCTTGTCAATTAGAAGCCCAAAACCAGGAAATAGGATAAGGGATGATTATTTGACATGATCTGCTCTGTAGACAATTTAGTCATCAAGTAACAAAATCGTGATGAGCATTGCGGGTTTGATTGTATGAAACAAAAAGGAGACAGCAATTTACAGCACCAAACATCTAAACAAAGGAAAAACCTGGTACCTAAGATCCTGATACTGAAGCACCGAACAACACTCAAAATCCAGTGGTTTCTCATTCGCCACAAAATCTTCCTGGGCAACTGGCATCCGATTCCATAAGATTTCCCAAACATAGATGATCAAGAATGCCCCTACAGCTCTGCTACCCATCCCCGAAGATCATAGCAACAAGCACTTTCAGAAGGCAGTCATTCTTCTTATGGGAGATATCCTCGCGGGCTCTGCTTCCTCCTTGGAGACGGCTCCGGGATCCCATGGCTGGCAGTGGATCCAGTGCGAGAAGGGCTTCAGAGCGAAACTCCATGGATGGGTCAAGCAGGACTGGCTCCAGGCATAAGACCAAGTGACGTTACTTCTCAAACCCAGGCTATCCACAGTTGTTGTAAGGTATAATCAATCTGAGCCTTGTAACAGGCTCATGTACATGTGCTTTTCTTTGGTCCATGAGAACAACATGATGAAGCAAGTAAAAATTGACGAGTTACGCAAGCATCGCATCAAAGAGCTGGCGTACGACTGTTGGTGGCAGGGTTTAGTCAACCGTAAGATGAGAACCATTTTCAACATGTGCGAGCCATATTTTCCAACCTGTTGGCTCGTTGCAAAATCAGAGACCCAATTGCAGATTTACTCTAAATTTTCATTGACACAACGTGTTCCCAGTTAGACCTTGAACTGACCCGAAAACCTTCCATTTCCATCTCTCCCAATCGGATCTTCCTTTCCACTTCACACATATGAATCGTACAACTTTCAGCTTCCGTCTCCACACGTCACATGCAACTAACTAGGAATGCCAACAACGAATCTTGGACCGGACTCGATCTATACTGTATATCTTCCACCAGGCCGCCAGGCTAGACCCAAGACTCTTGACAGCCTCAGACGACTCTGCTGCTGTGCTGGTTTGAAAACGATGCGGTGACCTTTGAGACATCTAGAAACAGAAATTCGGTGTTCATTCGCATGTCTTGCACGTAGATTGGCCCCGAATTATCTATGATATTTATAATTTTTATTGCTTTTATTGGTGACAGTGGACCTATGCGAAGAGACTCATGGCGGACTTTCCTATCCGTCGCATTCCGCTTCTTTAATCACCCGACGGTATCGGAGAAATTTAAAACAAGAGGCCACGGCCAGTCTCCGGTCATCTACGACTTTTCAATCACCGTCAATTACGTCCATCAATGGACCCAAACCCAGTAACAGCACATTGTTATCTGCATTGTGAATTTCATACTTTTGCATGAAAAATCTCAACTTTTTTACACGAATTACACCCGTGGAAACTTCGGAGATACGAGTAATGCATGTGTCTATATATGGAGTTTCCATTTGCCTCAGTGATCTGTGCGGAAAACCAACACTTCCGATATATTTCTTCCGGGTTTATACTCTCCCAATAATGTCAAGCTCCATGGTATTGCTCGTCTTTCTCTTCGTCTTCACAAACTCCTCTCATGCAGCTTATCCAAGGAGCTCTCTAACCAGAGGCTCTTCTATATCCATTGAAGATGAACTAGAGATTCTTGTCTCCCCCAACAAGACTTTCACGTGTGGATTCTACGGGACTGGAGGCAACGCATACTACTTTGCGATTTGGTTCACCAGTTCGGCGAATCGTACCACGGTCTGGATGGGCAATCGGGACAATCCCGTGAACGGGAAGGGCTCAAAGCTCACTTTCCGAGGGGATGGTGCCATGTTAGTGACGGATGTCGACGGGACGATCGCCTGGGTGACAAACACCACCTCCACCAGTGCCCACAAAGCCGAACTCTTGGAGAGTGGAAACCTTGTCCTGAAGAACCTGTCTGGTCGCATCCTTTGGCAGAGCTTCGACAACCCGACAGACACGCTCCTTCCTAACCAACCCCTGATTAAGAGCAAGAAGCTTATCTCTTCGACTGGGAGAGGCTCTTATTATTCGGGGTACTTCAGTTTCTTCTTTGATAGTGACAATGTGCTGAAGCTGATGTACGATGGACCTGACATATCGAGCATCTACTGGCCCAACCCTGACTTTACTAGTCCATTCGATAACGGGAGGACAAATTATAACAGTACTAGAATTGCGATTCTGGATGATTCTGGGAGGTTCCTGTCCAGCGACCAGTTCCAATTTAATGCTTCCGATAGAGGGCATGGGATTAAGAGGAGGCTAACAATCGACCATGATGGGAACTTACGGCTCTATAGCTTGAACAAGTATGATGGCACCTGGGCAATCTCTTGGGAGGCCATGACTGGTATGTGTAAAGTTCATGGAGTTTGTGGTAGGAATGCAATTTGTGTTTATATGCCTGACCCCAAGTGCTCTTGTCCTCCTGGATACGAGATGAGTGAGCCCAGCAATTTGAACAGGGGTTGCAAGCCGAAGTTCAACATCACGTGTTCGAACTTCATTTCCGATCAAGTGAGGTTTTTGGAGCTCCCGCATACAGATTATTATGGCTACGATCTTATCTACAACGAAAGCACCTCGTTTGAATGGTGCCAAAACGCATGTCTTGCAGATTGTAGTTGCCTTGGATTTTCCTACAGGACGAATGGGCAGAGGCTATGCTTTGGCAAGAGTTCCCTCTTCAACGGATATAAGACTCCCGACTACCCTGGAACTCTGTACCTGAAACTCCCGATTTCGTTCCAAGTTTCATCTGTGGCCCCAAAACTGAATGGATCAGACCCCATTTGTCCATCGAGTGAACACACAGTCTCAATCGGCTCGTCCACCATGTATGGTAGCGTAGGGAAGAGGATTAGATGGACCGATCTCTACTGGTTTGCTTCCGTCATTGGGGCAGTGGAAATTATCCTCTTCTTGATGGGCTGGTGGACCCTTTTCCTGAAAAACGGGGGCCCTGGACTTTTGGAGGATGGCTACCGAGCCCTGTCTAGCCAGTTCAAGAAGTTCAGCTACGGAGAGCTCAAGATAGCGACGAGAAATTTCAGGGAGGAGATTGGCAGAGGTGGCTCGGGGATAGTTTATGGGGGCAATTTGGGTGATGGAAGAAAAGTGGCTGTTAAGAGACTGGGAGATATTTACCAAGGAGAAGAGTTCTTTTGGGCAGAGGTCAGCACAATTGGGAAAATCAACCACATGAACCTCGCAAGAATGTGGGGTTTCTGTGCTGAGGGAAGGAATAGGCTCCTAGTCTACGAGTTTGTTGAGAATCAATCTCTGGACAAGCACTTGTTCAGACCGAATCACTTGAGATGGAAGGATCGATTCAGGATTGCGCTCGGGATCGCAAAGGGCTTGGCTTACCTGCACCACGAGTGCCTTGAATGGGTCATCCACTGCGATGTGAAACCCGAGAACATACTCCTGGACTCAGAGTTTGAGCCTAAAATCGCAGATTTCGGGCTTGCAAAACTTCTGCAAAGGGACAAAGCGAGCCCAGGCTTCTCTAGGATCCGGGGCACAAAGGGCTACATGGCACCAGAATGGGCCATGAACCTTCCAATCACAGCTAAAGTGGATGTGTTCAGCTACGGGGTGATGGTCCTAGAGATGGTGAGAGGGCTCAGGCTGTCAAATTGGGTTATTAAGAGCAGCGAAGGAGAGGAAGAGGTGGAGGAGGCTGAGCTGACAAAGTTTGTTAGGATAGCCAAGATGAAGATCCAATCCGATTTCGAGGATGATACATGGATTGGGGAGTTCATAGACCCTTGGCTGAAGGGGCAGTACAACAGAAGACAGGCAAGAGCTCTGGTGGAGATCGGGATAGCATGTGCGGAGGAAGACAGGAACAGGAGACCGACCATGGATTTTGTTGTGCATGTTCTACTCGGTTGTGAAGCTGAACCTGAACCTGAAGCCGCTGCCGAGCCGAAGGATAAATCTATAGTTCACCTGACAGTAGAGAGTGACCGCTAATCATCAGACGGGTCATGAGGAGTTTACTGGTGTTATAACATGGCTTCACGGACTACAGCTCAGAATAAAGATTGATTTTTTTACCCTGAAGAATCGTTGCAGATGATTCCTTCTTTTCTCCAGACATCCATGGTGGTCTTTATGGAACCAACCCCTTTCGTCTTCGTTGTTCTTCCCGGCAACTCAGATGGCTGAGAGAAGCAGAAGACGACCGGTTATACATACAATAACAATTGGTCGGTTGATTCTCTCCTCTTTCCATGAGTCTTTCAGACCCTTCCTGAGAAGCTCAGCCTCAAGAATACGCCTCTGTCCTTCCACACTTCCCACAGGTCTACTGTCACGGACCAATGCGAGTCACAAATTTTTCCGCATCCCGCTAGCGTCGACACTCCACTTGCTAACCAGCCACACACCCCGCGTACTGTCAAGGCCAAATGATCACAGAACCGGAGAAGCAATACCAAGGAACACAAGAATACAATTGAGAAAATGTAACTCGTATTCACATATATTACAAGTACACGAAAAACCCAACCCAGATCAGAACTCTTACATGCAGTCTTACGAGCATATGCCTCGTAGTCTCTCACTACTTGCACTCCTACTCGTCTCGTGCCTTCTCTCAAGAACACCGGACTGCTGGCCCCGACTTGACTTCCACTCACTTGGAGTCTTGGGCTCTTTGTGCCTCTTGACTGTTCTGGTCGTTTCTTGCTGCTCTTATGGCATCTACTACTTCTGTTGTCCCTATAATGAGACTGACCCCCTTTATATAGAGGAGCTTAGCAAACCCGATATGGCAACTGATATATTCGAATCCCTTGATTCACTCTATCAGGTTTCCAATCTGTTCAATCCCTCCAAGATTGTTTCCATAATAGACTAATTGCCATATTCCCGAAGAAACTTTCCCTGATTGTTTGCTTGGGTAGACTTGGTGCCGGCTTAGCCTCGTCGACCCGACCCATCCTCCTCTTGGGTCTACGTCCATGATCCCCTCCTAGGATCATGGTTGTGTAAATGGGATTGCTGCGTCCAACGGTGCTTGAGCCTGGTCAAGGACTTAGTCGATCTCCACAAGTAGTCAACTCACTAGCCGCTAAGCGTTGAGCAATCCCTTAGCGTCTGTCGTGCCTATCGAATCATGCGCACTCCTAGAGTGCCTTTGCGCAGTTGTATTAGGTTCACCGAACCTCCTTGAGTGTTGCATCGTGCCTTGCTCATGGGCATCCTTACTGCCCATGCGCGCATTCACCTACTTGTGCATTGTGACACTCCATGGCCACAGTCCGATCCCTCGGCACACTGCCGAGCCTTGATCGATCGTTCCCTTCACTAGTGCCTCCGTGCATGCTTGTGTGACGATCTCCATACTTGCCCGTTCATGGACCTGCAATTTATCCCAACACCTCGCACATGACTGCCCGTGCATCCTCACATGCATGCTATGCGCTACCACTACCCCGAGGTACGGCTTGTGGTACGCATTTTACGGGGCTAGAGCTAAAGTGTCTAACATCTACCTTGTGGGGGAGGAAACGACCCAGTGACTCGAACTGCCTGGCTTATCCAAACTAACTTTTAACCTCCTTGAGCCTACATCTTAGTTGATCCAAAAATGTAGGGCATACCTGCTACATAGCACCAAATTTAGAGAGGACACATTGCTCACCTTTAAGGCTATGGGAATCAATAACCACGCAGCTCTTGGAGGCATCGAATTCAACAGTGAGGGACCCATCTAAAGTCTTGTTCTTTCCTTCCTAGCGGCAGCACAAATCCAGACAAATTTGAAACAACCCCTCTCAGAGCCATAGCGAAAGCAAAGCCCTCTCTGCCACCACCACCACCACCGGACATTGAGAAGGTGAAATCAATCGAGAATGACGCCAAACCCTGGAGAATAGGCCAATAATCGTTTCTGCAAAAATAAAATAAAATATTGGGGTCGAGATCGACTCGCCATCAATAGGTTAAGTCTTTTGTTTTTTGGTAATGCGTTATTGTTGAAATATACGATCCCACATCGATTAAATAAAGAAAACGTTGTGGGCTTATAAGAAGGTTGGGTGCCGCCACCTATAAGCTTGAGCTTTTAAGTGGAAATGGGCCCGATCCCTTATGGGCTCACAACGAATTTAACATGGTATCAGAGCCAATGGGCTCACACCTTGCCCGACCCGAGTCTAGAAGTTTGGCTCGTGGTCAGTTAATATAAGCTCGAGTACGGAAGAAAATTGCCCGACTCGTGGCCAGTTGTCCCCCTCGTTTGAGACCGGAAGAAGAATGTCCGGCTTGTAGATAGTTGTTGAGGGCGGGTGTTTAATGGCACGTGGCAAAGTGGACCACATTGCCATGTGAGGGCGGGTGTTGAGATATACGATCCCACATCGATTAAATAAAGAAAACGTTGTGGGCTTATAAGAAGGTTGGGTGCCGCCACCTATAAGCTTGAGCTTTTAAGTGGAAATGGGCCCAATCCCTTATGGGCTCACAACGAATTTAACAGTTATAATCTTCATTCATAAGAACTTTCTAGTATGAAGAGGGAATCTATTTCATCCCCTCCAACCTCAAAAGAACAAAAGGAGAGAGGGAGAAGATATCAATAAATCCTTCAAAAGATCGAGATTTTGCCCATTTTGCAAGATTGTGGGTGAGTTAATTGTTTCATCTTAAAATATAAGTTACAGATCATGATTGAAAATGGGAAGCAAAATGATGAAATTCAGCAACTATGTCTTCGGTCAGCATTGTCAGAGGTGAACCTTTGTAGAGGAGCTCCTCTATTACATCCTGGGCATCTCCGTATAATCGAAGATGTTCGGAATCTATACTCGCAGCACATCGGGCAACTTCTGGTGTTGCAATGGCTTCTTCTCGATTGGCCTTGGTAGCTGTGTTCTTGAAAGCCCATGCATTAGTCAGTTCGCCCTTAGTGTCAATGCATGTGATCCCAATCTAGGTATCGTTTGTGGAGACAACAACATCAAAGAAGAACATATTGTGATTGCTGACAAGCCTACATGGAATGTTAAATTTGTCAAGAATAGAATTTTTCCACGTTTGTGGAGTCTACTATTGATAGTTTGCACTACTGAGATATGATCAGGTGTAGGACTTTGTTGTTGTACCATTCCATTTCTGATTGGCCACAATTGATTCATGAAGATTGAAGCTTGTGTTGTGAACCCTTGCTGAATGTCCTGTGTTAGATTTAAAGATTTGTCTAGGCCTAACACTAATTTAACCCATTCTAATTCATTTAGATGCTTCAGTCTATTGATTCTCAATGGCCAATATAGATGAGCCCAAAGCATTGTAGAATATGGGCATTAGACCGGTAGGTGTCCAATGGATTCCTGCGCTTGGTGAAAGAATAGACCACTATATCATCGATAGGCACTCTTTGAGCTAAGATCTCTTTGGTGGGGAGGAGATTCTATGTGATTTTCTAAAGGAGCAGCTTATATCTGGCATGTATCTTCATCATCCATAGTGCCTTCTATTGATTTGATTCTACCTTTGTGTTCCTTGGCATCCTGTGTTGTTGATCCATCCGACAAGCACTTCTCAATGTGAATTCACCATTTGCATAGCTCTTCCATTGTAGCAAAAATCTCATTGAGTTTTCTTTTATTTCATTGCATCATGGCAAGATTAATTGACTGATAAACCAATTTGGTGTTGCTCAGCTCCATCAGTAGGTTAAGTCATAAGTGCGAGCGAGTGACCATTCAAATTTTCATTTCCCCTTTTGCAACCTTGAATTTCACACTTGAACCACTCTTTCGCTTTGCTCCTTGAACTTGGCATCTTCAAGAGTTAGCTCCTTGGAGTTTCAACTTTCTCTGATCTTCACCATAATGTCACTTAACCCAACTTGCTCGTAGCCGTTCTATTTTCGGCCTCTACTTTACACCAACAAATAAGACCATTTAACAACCAGACAAAGAATGATCTATTGGTGATGGATGATTCGTGATAACATCATGCCAGGTGTTCGTACTCCTTGAGGACTTCACGGAACGCTAAGCACTATGTACAAGACGGAACCAAAGTTGTGATTTTTTATTTTGTATTTTTGGGGTGCAATAGTGAACTTCTCGAGCATAGATCAGTGCAGCACCAAGTTCAGATGGCAAAATGGGTCAAACGCAAACCTTCGGACGTGCAAAAGGAAATTAGCTCAAAAAGAGAGCTCACATGACAGACTTAAACTTGCCACCAGCATAATATCTCCATTTTAGAGCTGTCCTTGCTACCAATTTGTCCTTTCGTCCCTCTTCTAAGTCCTTATCCGTGAGTTCCTTTAATGAAACTCCATGTCCGAATTCGAACCAAAGCCAAAATATAATGATTGTTCTTTACTTAGCACCACTTTCTTTACTAGAAAAACCGAGAATTATTCCATCGCCTAAAAAGGGCAATTCCAGTCTCCATCCATCATTAGATGGAAAACTTTCCAACTCCACAGGGAGATGGATCATAATAAATCATAATCAGCAACATCCAGCCAGAGTTGATACTTTCGATTCAGCTCACATTCACCTTTAGATAACAACAACGACCATGCACACTGTGTGGTTCACATGATGCGAGCTCTGCATGAGTCACCTAGCTGTTTAGCATATCTACATGTCTGGACTATGAAGAGCATGCGTCCTCTTACATAAATGATCATCGCCAGACTCACAAGTGCCCAACCAATCAACAGAACTTAAGTGAAAAACTGACACAGAATGTTCCCATTGACACATCAATATTCTTAAGAGCAGGATGGACCCCAAGTGAAAGGAAAGGGCAGCTAAGTCTCTTACCAGGGATTTCAATCTTCCTTTTTCTTGTCAAGAGCCCGCTCCCATGAGTTGTATAGTTGTAGATCCACACCAAATAGATGCAGCAAAACCCTGCTGCTATTCTGCCCAATGTTCGGAAACCTGCTCGACATTAAGATTTCAGATTAATTGGTTCTGTTGCTTCAAGACATTTGGGAGGAGAATTTTCCATATTCCCATTAGGCTTATAAGATATTACACACAAGATCCTCCCATATTTCTGGAAATTTTTTTATTGACTTTCTGATGTTGGATGATAACTCTCAACAGTTCCAATCTCCATGGGGGAAAAAAGAAAGTAACAAGAAAAGGTCGAACCAGGTTGCACGTTGAAGATGTACCAGATTATAAAGTGCAAATGGAACATGTATTTCCTCCGCTAGTTTGTTTCCGACAAGAGATAGGAAAAACTAAGAACTTTTAACAGTTCTATATATGGCAAACTTTTACCAAATAACAGCTGCTAGGTACAGAAGTTCAATAAAAAAGGAAAAACATATTGAAAGGATGGGTCAACGTACAGAAATTATAAACATACCCCTCAAGATGAGCTTCTAGAAGCACTGTGAATTTACTTGGCCTGGGATACAATTTCAGTGACATCTAGTTCTACCACTGTTTCTTTCCCGAACAATGTGAATCCAACAGTTGCCTGCAAAGAGACAATTTATTCATTTTATACATCCTAATAAAACTTCATTGAAACCAACAATTTACCATAGATGATGGATAATTAACAATGTTGTGGAGGACCATATGGTAATAATTCAGTACCTTCTTAGATCTGCGGTTCACCTTTCTTAAGTTTCCCTCAAATCCAGCAAAAGTTCCAGAAAGAACTTGAACCGTTGAGCCCAGGACGAGAGGGATACCCTTTTCTTTACCACCACTTTTGGTCGTTGAAGATTTATGGGACTGCCTTGGTGGCTTGGAAGCAGATTCTACTGAATCATCAGAACCTAGACTCTCAAGATTGAGGATGCCTGCTGCTTTCTGCTCTTCCTCAAAAGCTCGGTCTGTTTTCTCCTGCTCTTCTTTTGCCTTCCGGAAGATGGCTTTCATGTCATCAAGAGACACTGGCCTAGGCTTGTTAATTTGTCTTTTTCTGTATACCCCAACAAGAAAAAGAAAAAGAAAATCAACAGATCAAACGAGGAAAACATCATCAATGAAGTACCCAAGCAAATTGCGACATAGATGAAAGTTCCAATTGAAGAAGATAGCAAAATGGTCAAATAAACTAAGCAGAATGTACCCAAAACTTCAATCAAAAGCTTTCGTCCCAGAAAATGCCACAGAAGTTGCCATTAAGCCCATTTGGCACGAACAAAAAGGTGATAAAACGGAAGAGCAAATTGACTTTAGTGTCAGAAAAATGCATTTACCTTCAATTCTATCATATTAAATGCGCGGTTACTGATACCCGGTGATTCCATTTGTTATCGTGCAGAATGGATTTGAAGCGTTCCTTATACTGATCGCTTGCTGAATATAAAAGCATAACCTTAAAGAAGCACGTTCATTTTTCACTTTTCAGTTCACAAGTAACAAGCTCACCAACCCTGCCTAAAAGTTCATTTTCCATGCAAAAACGTGAAAACAGTGCAAGGAGTTGGACGTACGTGTTCCCAACTTTAGACCCCACGAAGCCTCCAACTCCATCGACCTCTCTTATGAAGTCATGCAACTCCTTGTTCAACACGCATCTCAAGAAAACACACCCCGGGAATAGAGGCTTCGGCTTAATGGAGATAGTTCCATTCTTCAATCTTCTCCGTTCCTGGACAGCCGGTGCATAGACCTGAAATCAAACACTGAGATTCCGTAACTCGGCAGATGAGTACAGGCCATGACTATCTACTTAACATAGTCAATGATCAACTTGATTTTTTTTCTGAATAAATTCATCCTTGTAAAGTGCCACTGCAAGTAGAGATCTGGTCAGTTTTATAATAACGACCTGAATCTCGGTTCGGCCAGAAGAAGTGAGAAATATCGCAGTCTTCCATTTTTTTTTCCACATTACATAAGTGGACAACAGAACACACTGGTAACTTTTTGCAAGTCCTCTCATTTAGAAGAGAAATGGAAAACTGGAAAACATTTCCCCGTTTTCCAGAACCAAGTGGTTTAAAGAACGTATCACCACGAGCAACCATACGGATTCTCCTCTAACGGGTAAAAGGGGCACAGAAACTGCAGCTCACAGCTCCTTAAAGGCTCTAGAATCTTGCATTGGCCCCAAGATATACAAATGCTTTCATTAGATTAACAGAGATAGATCGCATTTACCTTAAAATCGATGTCGGGAAATTTCCTGACGAGCGACCGGGCGATGAGGTCGGCGGTTTCCTGGCCTCTGACGCGGGAGACCCGGACGATCCACCACTGAGGACCCAGGAGGGCGAGGTTGTCGAGGTTGAGCTCCTCCGTCCAGGAGGCGTACCGCTTCTTCGGCTTCTTGATGAGCCGTTCCTCCACCTCCTCCCTCCAGTTGTAGGCAGCCCTACTCCCCCTCCTCTGGTTCCTCAGCTGCCGCCTCTCCCGGGCGCTCAGCTGAGAGTCCTGTGGCGGCGGCTGCTGCGGGAGCTGCTCAGCGTCCGCGGTAGACTCGAGGGCGGCTGATATGGCGGCCAGCTTGGGGTTGCGAAGAGGGAAATGGAAGTGGAAGGAAGGCAAGAGCCTGTTGAGTGAGCGGGGGCAAGGACTCCATAGCAGAAGCCCCTGCGTCATCTCCGCTTCCCGTCGAATGGATAGGCTACAAGATTACCGGGAAGGAGACTAGAAAAGCTTTCTGGATAAAAAAAAAATGGCGGAATTATTGGTTGGATTCTATTAGAGTTGTTGGGTTGGGCCCATGGGCTTTTTCCTTCAATGGTCCTAGGCCCATTTAGCTGAATAAGACTCCCTTGAAGGTATAATTTTTGTGCTCAATTGTTCCCCAAATTCCCAGCAAACCAACAGGTTGATTAAGAGTTTTAGTTATATGTTTGAGTTGTGAGTCATTAGATTTTTGAATGTTATATGATTTATACCTAAAAAATAAATAAATAAATTGAAAAATGATTTAAAACTTGTCCAATTAAACACATTAACTAAAAAGTATTTAGACATCTTGATCACGCATCAAACCAAACGCCCATCAGACATCTTGATCTATACTCACTCAGTACTGTATCCAGCCAGCATCATGATACGAAATTAAATCCCAACATTTTCACACATGGGATATGCATAAGAGTACATTGTTGATTGCGAATGAGTCTGTGAACGATGATTTGTGGAGACAACCCCTCCGAGTTTGGCACGGCAGGCACCTGATCATCTCCCGACCCCCAGCCGTAGTGTGCCAAGGAGACAAGACGGTCGAAGATGAATCTGTGTCCTTGAAAGGAAGGACCGCAATCCCCCACAGATTGGCCTCTTGCTACTCCCCTTCCTCCTCTCTCCGTATTATCTCGACGTCTTTCCCACGACCCATGTAAAATTCTGCAACTCGTTTTTTTTTTTTAATCAATGCACGTAAAATAAGCACCGGGAAAGAAATTTGTACAGTTCGTGATCCGTCTCCGCCGTCCGATGAGGAGTGGGTGTCGTGCTAAGTGGCGTCATTCCGATGATGTGAAGCTGTCGGGACTCATCGGTTTAAGGGGTCATCGGGTCTTCCGAGTACTCAAAAGTCTGTACTGGGGAAGATGGCGACATCGGCAATGGAGTCGCCTACCTAGTCAATCAATCACCTCCGACCATCTAAGTCCTCCCCCAAAGAAAAATATCTTCCCGAGCTCCCAGAAAGCTTCAGCTTGCTCTGTCCAAGCTTGCCCGTTCCTTCAATGGCGACAGCCCAAACTCCCCTGCCCGACTTAGAGCAAGGCGCGGGAGCCAGCCACATCAGGGGAGAGTGTGACATTAGAGTTGTCTGTGGGGAAGATGACGGACATCCTGCCACCTCCTCCGCCTGCTCCCAGCTCCACCCCACCAGGATGGGGTCCTGCAGTGGCGGCGAGGGCCGCCAGTTCGGCTCCAGGTTGATGGAGACTGAGAGCGGGGATGGCACGGCTGAGGTGAATTTCGGGGAATCCGAGAGGGAATGCCGGATTTGCCAGCTGGGTTTGGGGAGCAGTGGCGATCAGTCTATCGATTTGGGGTGTTCTTGTAAAGGGGACTTGGCGGCTGCCCACAAGAACTGTGCCGAGGACTGGTTCAATATCAGGGGAGATAGGTACTTAATGGATATACTTTCACAGCCCTTTTTACTGCCTTTTTGCTTGGTACTTTCACAGCATTATGTTGGAAAATTCAGAAAGTTCAATCAAGATAACTATGCGATCACAGTTCATCATTTTTAGCATGCTGATAGAGAATGTTATGGAAAAAGGAGTTTGATAGAATGGACTGGGGCGAATCGATCTTCTTGTTTCCGAGTTTTCCACACCGTAACTCAACTTGCGACTGTATCAGCTGCTGGACCTCAGCTAGGATTCATTTTTCGGCTCTGCAATGTCGGTTAGATTGTACAAGACATACTCTTTTACATCTGCATCGTACTCTTCGTGATAAAATCTTGATTCTGATCACAGGACATGCGAGATTTGCCATTCCGTAGCACATAATGTTGCTGCTCCAAGCGAGGCCGTACCAACCGTGCGTCCCAGTGATGCTGAAAACGTCATGGCTGTATCGGCAGTTTCCACTTTAGCATCTGCCGACGATCAGAACTTCTGGCACGGTCACCGGTTCTTAAATTTTATGCTCGCCTGCATGGTGGTCGCTTTCGTTATATCTTGGCTGCTCCACTTCAAAGTCCCATCTCATCACTAAAATTCTATGAGAAGGATCTTGGTTTGTGTCGAGCAGGGAAATCCTCCGGTCAGCTAAATGAGTATATCAAGCTCCGTTGAATGTATTAAGTTAATGTAAACTCTCCGTTGCTGCAGAGCTAGAGGTTATCACCTTCGATATGATTGTATATTCTCCCCAATTCTTCTGCAGAATATAGTTTGCTGTCTTATATCGTCAATGAGGTGAAACCAATTAAGACATTCCGTATTCCTGTAGTTCGACAAATCGGAAAGCAAGTTGTGAGCTCTTGCTTCTTCCTTCGGGTCTATATTTTCGAAACTGTTCTAAGACTTTGGGATCATATGATTCATCGAATTGTATGTACTGCCAGCAAATGCCTACAATATTACCTCTCTGCAATAGCATCAGTGGGTGGATCTTTTACTGGCAAATCACTGTATGGATCTTGCACCGGCTTCGAGACGTGTACAGGTGGTTTCTCTGGTAAACCACTTCAGAGAAGCCTGAGTTAATAATACGTTTTTGCATCAGTACTGGTGCGTGCGCAAGCTGGAACTGTCACAGATAATGAAAAAATGAAAAAAAAAATTCCGAGAACCTCTAACAGAAACTACTCAAACATGTGAAGTTAGAAGCCGGACAAAGATTGCAAGAAAAGCTCTGTTACTCATCATTTTCAGTTCGGCAAAGGTAAGATTGAGGGTAACAGCGGACTGACCGCTCGCATAAGAACCTCCATGAGACCGATTCACTTTCCTCCCTAATGCCTCAATGTCCTGGAACATCACCGATTTTCAGGCATATGCATGCAGCAGTTATAGGCGGGCATTATTCTTGAAGCGATTCGGTTCCACCAACCAGATGCGATAAGCGTTTAGTTAAGTTGTTAGTCTTTGAACTGACCTTCAACAATGTAACCTACGTTAGTGAGGCCAAACCTAAAGGAGTCCCATTTATTGAATATATACAAGGACAGTTGCAGGATAGGACCAAGACACGTGAAATGGGGTCCCGATTCATCGCAATTTTCAAACTCCGGACAAGGAGACATTAAATACTAATATCATATGTGTATGTTACTCTTTTTGTATCATTGCTATTTAAGGTGCAGATGGAGCACGAAACTTCCTTCCATCAATAAAGAAAGCAAACAGCACCAACGTGCAGAAACAACAGAACACGCGACAGTTCAGTTAAGGACTGAAAGGCACATGCTCCCTCGTGCACTGTGAGTTTTGCCTCTACAACTGATCTCAGGCACTGCCCCATAGACTCTCATTGCATTGTAAGTTGGTAACCCCGGGAAGTGTCCAGTTCTGCCCAAGAACGGGTAGTAGAAGCTCCATTTTTTGACGTTACCACCTAGTTCTGGGTGGGGGGGATTGGCAGGGGACATGGTATGAAAGAAGATACGGTAGTTTAGTTTGACGAATAGAACAATTTACGTTTCCCAGTAACAGTCAGCTAACTGATGATACAGAGTCCACAGATACTCCAAACGGGTTCGATATTACATCTGGTATGAGGAAAGGGAAAGGTGTCGGACCAGTGTTACATTCCATTTCCTAGTACCCAGCATTGAGCAGAACAGAGACAGTTGAAACTCCATCACTGATGATGGTGATGGATGCATTTGAGGAGAAACCGGAGCAGAGCTTAGCACCGGAACTTTCATTGTCAACCAACCGGCATAAATACAAGTCACAGTTACCAATCTGCAGAGGCTAAAACTAACCCAGCCCATTTTGAATCCTTAGGTCATAAAAATTTAAACCGGTAAATCCATCAGTAGTGAATGCTTCCTTATCTTGAGTCACAGCAGCAGATTTTTCATCTAAGCCCCATTCATTGCATTATCATGTAAGTTGCTCCCATCTTCCAACACCTTTCCATTGACTAGAGATCTCAATCTCTGGAAAACAATAGTTGGAACAGTGTTATTCTCGAACAAGTTACTTTGTTAAACAGTTCAAAAGAAGAATAAAAATTAGCATGCTCATGTTCGTACCCAATCAGCAGGGTCCACTGAATTCCCATTCAACAGCTTGTGACTCTCATCCTTGCTCCTACCATTTTTATCCTTGATGCTAATGGGCAGCAACGGTGGAGACATTCCACTTGTACGGTCCAGGAGTTCTGCGAAACAAGCAAAAGTTGCATTACTATTTTTCAAACGAAAAAGGAACTCTTTAATGCAAACAAAGATTGGAATTTCAGCTGACCAGGCAATTTCTTGTCGATGAAGAAGAACACCAAGCTCACGGTGTACCTACAGTGAATCCCTTCATCTTTTAATTAAATTGGATGTTGGACCAAATGAAATGAGTACAGAAATTGCTCAAAGCAAGAGAAACGCACCATGCAACTACAACATCAACAGTGTAGTGTTTCCGACAAGCTATGATCAGCAAACTCTGGATTACAGCTATAAGCCAAGCACTTTGCTTTATGAACCTGTCATAAATCATTAAGAACTTCAAGCAAATTGGAGTATAGTTCCTGAAAAATAAATCATAGTGATGTCGAAAACCAGCAAGTCAGCAATTACTGACGACTTGAACTGAACCAGAAGAAAGATGTGTAATCAACTTCTGAAGCAAGCCCGGATGACAGCTAGTTATGCAGTACCTGCTTGAGCCATATTTCTGATATGTGAGCACAAAGACTAAGGTGAAGATCATGTGAGATGAAAAAATCAGATCTCCACAGCCATATACAACTCCCCTAGGAACTGCAGATAAAGTAAATCAATCAGATAACATTTTTAGCAATGGATTGAAAAGTGAACATTACTCCAAAGAATGGGCGCCAGAGAGAAGTAACTCACAGTTAATGAGGAGAACCTCAAATACACTCTCCGGATGTGGAAGCCGTGCTAGTTTTGAGCCCTGCAACATCCAGGAAATTGATATATATATCTACTCCAGATTTGAAATTGAGTGCTTCACAAATAAGAAACACAAATAAGATGAGCTATGAAGTGATCCCAGTCAAGGGGAATATTTTACCTCACGGCAATGATAATTTGGACCAGGAAGCTGTGTAGAATAAAATGTAATAATTCGAAGAATTTGGGAAGCCTGCAGCATTCATTGAAAAAGATAAAGCTCGAAGATGTTAAAGTAGATTAGAAAAATTGCATTGACTGAACAGATCAAGTTTGATTGAGAAAATGACTCAATGGCATAAATTTCATATTTAAATGTAATTATTTGTGGTAGCACTGAGTTAACTGTGTTTCTCATATAAATCCAGAATCATTTCCAAGTCTGAATAGTTCATAATCGACAATATAATAGGGGCATATGATGGAGTAGGACTTACAACTAGGAAAGCTAATACCCTGCACCAGACCAGAACTGTGTAGATCTTCTTTGTCTTGAAGATGAAAGGATGGAAGGTCCACTATGAATTGACAAAACAAGGATCAGTTAACCATCAATCACAACGGGTTGCCTCCACTATTTTACAGAATGGTAGAAACGGCATTACTCAAATGCAGATAGAAAAATAAGTAGAAATATGAAGATTATAAAGCTTTGACATTGCCAGCAAACTAGAAGAGGTAAAAGACAAGAATCCCAACTTCTGTAGAAAGAAGAACAGCGTCAGTTTTCAAAAGATTTATCCATTGTGACAGACTCTGGGACCATTAAACTTGCTATAAGTTCAAAAAATATATTCAAATTCAAACCATTTGAGAAACGTGAAGCTCCAGAACAAGATCCTTACCAGGAAGAAGGACACAAAGACAAAGGTGAAGACAGTTTCGCTAATGTAACCTTTGTCTTGTCCAGGTTCCTATATTTAACACGAACTAAAAGTAAGAAAGTAGAACTTGCAATTTGACAATGGAACATTATACTCACCTAATGCAGATGAAAATAAAAGCAAAGTAATCACAAACCGGAAGTAAATAGAATCCAACATCCTGAAGAATAGGCCCTGGCTCATGTAAATAATGGACTCCCCGAGCAGCCAGACCATGTATGTACTGCAGCAGAGATAAACAACTTAGGTATAAATAAAGGGGGGAAAATGAACAATTTCATGACATAAGTTTCAAGAAATCAACGTCGGCCAAAAATTCAACAAATCATTCTGAATTATTTTCCCCAAAGGCAGTTCTCGACAATGCTGTGGTTTTTCAGAAAGGGCATCTTTGGAGATGCTTCAATAGCAAAAGTATACGCATTCGAGTTGAAGAAAGCCAAAATGAACACCACTCAGTTGCCAGAAGGAGCATTTTTCTTCGTCCAATCAATGATCAACTAAAGTTGAGAAGAAAGCGCATTTGCACACGCACGAGCAATACAATGTTGTAATGATTACAGATGCAAACGAGCATTACTCAAATATGGAGGTCCCCCTCCAAAAGCTGATGGAACTTCCTTTGCGTAAAAAATATTAGATCCGTCAACAATACCCAGACAATAAACCAGGAGTCTACCCTTTTACCAAATACTATGTCTCCAAGTTCCAACATTTTTTTTTACCCTTTTTGGCTTGAAAAACATGAGAGCAGGACACACGGACAAATGTTTTCCAGCAAACAGCAAAACGATGCAAATTAACTTAAAAGCTTCAGCCCTATGGACAAAACTTGACTCTGACCCAAAGCTTTCCCTTCAGGTGTAAGGGGCAAAGCAGATCCCAGCAAACCAACAAAACATGAAACTTCGAGGGTTCTTCCTCTAAGAGAATAACACGGGAGCTTTACTTTTTTCCCAGAATAGAAACTACAACATCGATTATGCTGAGAAACTAATCAAATTCAGCAAAGAAGCAAAGGGAAGGAACCTGAAAAATTAGGCCAGCAAGGATGTACTTCCAATTCTCGGCGAGGAGGTTGATCTCTGTGGTTGTCTCCACGCAAATTCTCTTCCAAAGCTTCGAGTTTGATTAAGCAAAAGCAGAATCAGCGCGACTCGTCTTAAATCCATGACCATAACGAAAGCATCAAGTAACAACTACGGTAGCAGAAATGGACCAGACTTAGAAACCTTGGAAGCTTCCCGACCAATGTAAAGAGTCATATTCTTCTTAGTTCGGCGCTGTTGTTGGTAGTGTTTTTATGCTTCTCGGCTTGTAACTAGCAAGTCCCATAGTACTTAACGACCAAACCGTTACGAAAGTCAACATTCTTCATAATCCCCCTAAATCCTAATCCGCTGTCAGCCGAAGATCCAAGACCAACCTCTGTCAAAGGTTGGTCGGCGATTAGGGGATGGTGGAAAGCGAGATGGGATCCGACTGGAAGACAGGATCCAGTGATAGGGGGGCCAAAAGGGTCAAGTAAAAAAGGGTGAATTTCGGGGTAAAAGTGGGGAGAGAGAGAGAGAGAGAGAGCTCGGAGAAGGGCCCTTCAATGGAGGCAGGCAGAAAAAGCGGGGCCAGGGACGAATGCAACGAGGCCAACAAATGCAAGCATTACGCGGAGAGACGGTTGGAGAATTGGAGAAGTGGAAGAGGAGGCTTCCCTATATATTGTGAATGAATGAATCCACTGAACGATCAAAAATGAGAGAGAGAGAGAGAGAGAGAGAGAGAGAGAGAGAGAGCTTGAGCTTGGAGGGGACTGCAACTACAAGTTGTATTCGCTGTTTCGAAATGGACTCCTGATGGATGGACCCCACCAATCTTGAACATGTCGAGCTTCCCGGTTCAATGCAAAGACATTATTTTCCTATTTCAAGAAATTCTGGATTTTTTTTCCGATTTCATGACACTATTGGTGTCAATATTGTCATACACATCACCCGAAGAAAAAAGCAACGAGAAGAAAATCTATCCATGTATTGGTCGTTTCATGACCAACCGACCACCATCTCCACGGAGCCCGAGGTGTCGGTCTGGGGGATTCCCATCAGGAGGTTCACTCTGTGTTTGTGTCTGTGTGAGGAAAGAACATTGTCCTCGGGTCGTGATCGGCGCATGCAGTGCCGATGACGACCAAAGTTGGAAGCAGAAATATAAATCTTCCTTCCCGTTGATGCTGGGCTTTGGCCTGCAAGCCCTCGTTGCCATTGGAGAAATGAATTACAGACTAGGAGTTATCACTCAACTGAATAATTTTTTTAAAAAAATTAATTAAAAGCTTTGATTTTTTGAGATTATCGTTATTATATGATATGCATCAATCCGAGGTTGTGGGGGTTGGGTTGGCCTCTGGGTTGGGATTAGGTGGCGTTAATACCATCGGTTTTGATCCTAAATCTTTCGCCTCGTCTATATTTTTATTATATATATATATTGATAAACTTTTCGGTTTTGTCAATATTTTTTATGCGTCAATTTTAACAATTATTGATGTTTTACTTTTAAATTTAAAATGGGAAATTTTTTTTAAAATAATCCATTAATGGATTTATATGTGTGTGTATATATATATATATATAATCGTCTATACAAATAAACTCGGACGCTCGATCTAGTATCCACTCGGCTTAATTAAATGGTTCGATATACATATTTATTAAATAAGATTTCGGATCCATTTCATAACAAGTTTATGGGCTCATACTCGAATTAACCACGACTCGTTAGATTTTTAGACCGTCCATCACGTAATTGATTAAAGAAGAAGTAGAAGAAAGTGATATTAAGTAGGTAGGCAAGGATTGGAGTCCCTCCACGCGATTGCAGTCGAATTGCCGAGGCCATCTCCGTCCATCGCACTGGTCACACACTAGACACCGGGCTGGTATTACTAAGTCTTCGTGAGTGATGAGGGTCGGAATTAATTTTTACGTATGTACGTGTAAAACGGTGGGCGATGACACCCGGAGACCTCACGCCGTCGTCGGACCGAACTCCACGGATCTAGTGTTCAACCATTGAAGAGTTGGCCCAATCAAATTTATTAGAGATGAAGACCCTGGGGTCACTCTCAGATGGTGCGAGGGCAACGAGCAACACGGCATTGCAAAGTTGGACTATTGAAGCGCTGAATGGTCCATTTTGTCCAAGTTCTGACCAGTCAGTCCCTCCCGATTGACGATGAAATGTCTCGTATGATGCACAAATGGTCGAGTCATATTATCTTCCATCCCTCCCCTTCAGTGTACAACGATCTTTTCTCGTGCGAACGGGACCCGCAGGGAGGAGGAGGAGGGATTAAAGAGACGTGTGAGTTCTACTCATGAGGACCGAGCTTGAACGCCGTCCCGAACCCGAATCTTATGACGAGTCCCGTTTCTCAATCAGTTGTTGACCGATTCGTTCCTTGGCCCAGCGGAGGTGTTGTGAGGATACATGCTCACTCAAAGTGATCGCAATTGAGGTTTGGTGGAGCTTTAATTAACCATGGAAAATTTTGTCAATTAAGGCGTGCCATTGTTTGGGGCAGGTGTCAGTCAGACAGATCATCCTTTTCGACTGCGACCTCGCTGGACAATTCCAGGGGATGGCGATGATTCTTTAAGCGTGCCGTAAGCACGAGAATGACATATCCATTCGTCCATGACCGATCAGAATTTCTGCTGGACTGTGAAGAAATCTAGCGGATTCATGATTGATGATTGATCCTACGGGCACTGCATCGTCGTGGCACATATGGAAGGGCTATGTGATACTTTATCAAAACTCGAATGGCATGAGAGTCGTGGCACGGATGAGCCGATACGTCGATTTCTCTACCGAGGCAAGAGGAATCTGATCAGCGGTTGGGGTCCCATGAAAAAGATCTCTCGACGGTTTCAATTTGGTTTCTTGCATCAGATTTCCATTCTGCTGTAGTGGGGAATGAGCTGCCAAAGTGTCTCCGCTGATGGAACGAACCACAATGGCCAGCCTGCGAGGTACGACTTTGCCATTCTTCATTTGAAATCCGACGGTCCCGCGTCCCTGTAAGGATAGCAGAACTTCCATGTGCTATGAAGTACTATAAAATCTTAAAAGCTGATTCCTTGTCTGCGTATCCTGCAGTCTTGCAGAACTGTCCAACCAACTGGTACTGGTTTGCCCGAAAAATGTGATCAGTAAGTACCCTAGATTCCGAAGACGAGTGTAGCAGCGCCCAGGCTCGACATACATCCCCCCTTAGAGGACTGTTACCCAAATCATGTGGCACTGCGACAGCATGTGAGTCGGAGTCAAGCCCCCGAGCCGGAGAACATCCCGAGCAACTTTCGTGCAGCTTGCCATGTAACAGACACCAAAATGAGAGGCAGAGCTTCTGCAGGAAGGACAATAATGGCCCTTGCTTCTCAGGCTCACCGCCAGCTACGAAAATCATTGTCGTCTCCTGTTTTCCTTTCATTCTCTGGGCGAAGGGCGAGAATCAAACGAGTAAAAGCAATTGATGCGCATGAGATGTGCGTAGAGTCCCCTGAGACGATCCACCAGGAGTCCGTCTTATCAATCCGTTCAATGGTGTGGGGAGGTTCTCCTTTGTCGGTAGAGAACCTGAAAAATGCTCGAAGTCAAGTTCTAGGCTTCCACCAACGACCAACCTAATCGTAGGGATCCCTCAGCCGAGATGAGCCCACTAGTGCGTTTCTAAGCTGCTGCTAGGCCCTTTACATAGCCCAAGCGAAATCCAGATGAGGTGGCATCCCCCTCAACCTTCAACCGAAAAGGGAAATTCCCGTCAATTTGCCCCAACGCCAACGCCGACGCCAAGGAGTTCAGCCAGACACACCCACTGACAAGTACGTGGAGATTGTTGAGAAAATTGTAAATTTCAAGTCAAAACATTGTTATGGAAAAAAAATCTACGATATCAAACATTAAGATTCTTCGTAGGCCGACAGCCTTCAAATCAAAATTGATAATTTATCGGATTTACAAACTACCGAGAAAATCACAAGTGCGCATCAATGACTCAGTGGAACGCTTGACCAGAAAGTTAAAGGACGGAGAAACGGTGAAACCGAACGAAACGCAAAACCCGACCAGGGAAAACGACAAGCAAGTCCACCTGCCCCCAACCCAATCTAGGCCATCAGATTCGCGTCGTGTCGTGTAGATGTGCCGTGCCTAAATGAATTTATGCAAAAGAAATTCTTTGCTTATTTACTACTGTTAATGAAATGGGTAAGCAGCATATAACCAAAAAAAAAAAACATGATCTATCTAATTAGGAGTTTTTATAATATGATATGTTTGACTTATATACTTTAAATGTATCATTTGTATGACACACGATTAACATCGTTAATAAAATAAACATGGTATATACACGTTCTTAAACATATTAAATGAATTAACAAGTTTAGTACACATTTAATTAAACTAATTCGATAATATTTTATCGAATTATACAAATTTAACACATATTCACACATTTATTTATACCTATATAACTGGTTCATATGTAAAATATATTTATGCTAAATCCAAACCCGTGTTGTATTGTTTTGTGTTAAAAATTATTGGACCTACCCAAACGTGCCTGGTCTACGGTCCACTTCCACGATGCGCGCCGGAGATATTGGGTGGGGATCTAATCTAACATGCCCTCGCCTCGGCTCCGCCGGTCCACCCCACCCGCCAGGCAGCGACACGTCGTGCGAGCCACTACTTGGGGTCGGGGGACCAAGTTTACGTGGCCACGGCACGTCAAGTGAAAGTGGGGCCAACCGGCGGCAGCCAGAGCATAAATTATTGTAGATCGCTAGGCCTGCCGCCGCCGGCCTCGCCGGTGATAGGGATGGGAGGTGGCGTTGACTAGTGTGTTGGGCGATCATGTAGTGAGCATGATAGCGACCGATTGATTATTTGATTTTACTATCACTTGTTCTCTTAAGTTGGTCCACATCTAACTCGACGCTTAAGATTAACCGGACCGGGAAAATGAACCGGTCAGGACTTAGGAGTTAGGACAAAGGTGAGAATATCCAGGGGCCGGTTCGATTAGAAGGCTGGTTCATTTAACTAACACAAAATTAGAATTCGGTGGCGCATGCCATTATCCAATTGGCACTTTTTTCTCGAGAGATTTGAAAAAAGAAATCGTGGAGCAGAGGAGGGGACAACCATATCGTTGAACCGTGCACGTCCTTCCAGCCTCCACTTTCTCGAAACGAGCAACTCTTGTCGGAAAATTAACAGAAAATTCAGGTTAGGGTTTTCTCGAATACTTCCCATGGAATAATCAATCAGAGGCACCTTTACACCCATTACTCCCTGGGAGACCAGCCCACAATAAGTCCCTCCCCAATCATTCATCGGCATCGGCAACGGCAATTCAGATTGGTTCCAACTTCGATTTGGTCCAAACCCACCAAGACACAGTTTTTCCATCCCTGTTTACACCCTTGACAAAGATTAATTATCATGTTCTTGTCTTTCCCAATATTTAAATTCCTTTAAAGTAAATCCTAAAAGATCAAATATTATCCGAAAGAATTGAAAGATGTCATCTATTGGTTGCCGCACATTCAGGCTGGTGTTTAGAATCAAAGATAGAGTTGATATGACAGCTTAATGCTTGAAACTTTTGAATTCTTTGCTGTTTACAGAGTCCTCTTCAACAGACATTAGCCCGCCCCCACCAAGAAAAACACCAAAACCAACGAAAAGAAGTAACATAACCTTGACCCTTTATTGCTCTAAATGTTTGGAACAACAAAGAAAGGAGAAACTCCCATTTCATCATCCTGCTGCTCTCTGCGGAGACCATAAAGAAAAAGCTTAAAACCAAACGACCAAAAGCTGCTGCTACTGCTTACCCTTTTCACATTCATCCATGCAAGTAGTAGGTAGAAGTTGAAAAAAAAGAACCCTTCATTTATTTAATTAATCTCCTTCCTAACCCTAACACAAAATGTCACCTCCTTTCATGTTACCACGGCTGCTGCTGCTGCTAATCGTACGCACTAATACTAAGAGACCAACCAAACCAAAGTCCATTCCTTTAATCTAAGTAACCTGTCTGTACTAAATGCCTCTATGTTCTTCCCGTCTGTTTCTTTTACCCTTCAACTTAACCTAATACTTCCAATTAAAATGGTGGACTACACATTTCGCTGATAAAAGCCTCAAAAGAATACAATTTGCGAGCAATGAATCTTGGGCAGGTGAGATCAGTAAGTCCACTCATGAGGTAGCCGGACCTCGTGGTTCGGCAGTGCAACCTGTGAAATTCCAGTCCGATTCTGTTTAGTTGTCACTGCATTTCTCCCCGCATTCCAAGCACAAACTGGGGATCCAACACAAGAAGTTTAAACAATAAGGCCTTCCAGCCAATACGCAAACAAGAAATGGATCATACTGTTTGAGCCAACATCCATCACAAACAACATGAATAGGTAGTTTTAGTTTTGGTTTTTCAGTACTTGGTCCAGTTGATGTTAAAGGGAGGAAAAGTTCCAAGAACCACCGCCATCGAATTTAGCCTCTTGATCAAGATGGTGCAACAAAACCGAGAGATCATGAAGTCAAGAAGCGAGCTCACCATTTTCAGAAGCAAAGCAACCATTCATGCGATACTGAAGGTGGGGCTGAGAATCCATATTTTCCAGGTTCAAGTTGAGTGCGCGAACCACTCTATCCGGCAGAAGAACCGTTGAGCAGGCTGCTAACCAACCAAGATAATGGAAATTCATTAGTGGTTTTGTTAAAGCTCATTTGATTTTGGATAAGATAAGATTTGCTCAAAATGGACCACAGATTCAAAATTCATACACGAGATCTCCGTGGGCCAACTTAGCAGTCCAACCATAAATACAGAGAATAATGTCCTCGTGCACCCAGCAGACCATAGAGTAGTCAAAATCGACGAAAACCATAGTGCAATAAATACACGCATGCCCTTCACGAGAACATCCAGAAACAACGAGGTGGATAGCACTAACCGGGCTTTTTTCGGGGTTCAGGGTTTGACCCAGCAGGACGGGGCAAGAAGACACCGGTTCCAGCACACTCTCTCTTGCCGTTCGGAGGAACCCCAAGGAAAACCGCCCTCCTGCCCGCCCTATTTTGCTGCTCCACAGGTGGCAATGCGGAGGCGGCCGAAGCCACCAGTGGCCGCTCGGTTCCGCGGCCGTTGGCGGAGTCCAGTTTTCTTCTAGAGTTTTGCACCGCTTGGAATTGCCCACTATTGGATTTCTTGTTCAAAACCCAGGTAGCTCCGGGCCAGTGCCGTCGCTGCTGCAGCTGCTTCAGCAGCTGAATCTGTGAAATGAGCAGATTCGTGAAGCTATTCACAAAAATTCACAAAAAAGGGGGTAAAAAAGTAGTGAACGAGAGCTAGGAATAGGAACGCCATTTGAAAAACAGATGCCATAAAAATGTTTCCAACAATCTTGAGGACATTTTCCCAAAGACCAAATGACCAAAAACCCGGATCTAAGTTGCTAAGAGAATTACGACCTAAACTGTTAGCAGTGGGAATGAGCTCTCACAACCTCCCAAAAGATTAAAATCACGGTGATCAACATCTCCTAATACCAAACTCACCTGATTTGCGACGAGTTGTTGGTAAGAGGGAGAATGTTGGTAATTGGAATAGTTACATCCGCCACCGGAGCTGTTGATCTTCTCTGGAACGAGAACTGGGAAGCGCCTTCCCGGCGCACCGTGGAGGGCTTCTCCGCCGCCTCTGCTGCGGCGGAGGCCATAGAGCTGCTCGCTCAGCCTCAGCCTAGCAACCTCCCCCGCAGCCTCGTACAGCTTGTCCCACCTAGGGCACAGCGTCGACTGTGGCGAAACGGGGAGCAGCGGCGCCTGAGAGAACATAAAACTCCACTCAGAGAAAAAGTCCCAAGAAAACCAACCAAAGCAAAAGGCAACGGAAAGGAAAGTGATGGAGAGGTGTTCACTCAGTGACTAAATACCTTCGAGTCCGCGGTGGTCTTGAAGCCGCCTTCCAGGTTGGAGCCAGCCATCTTCCGGGTCAAATCGGCGACAAGATCCTCCTGGTCGCTCTCGGCGTCGAGGGAACCGAGGGGAGAACCGACGGGTGAGCTGAGACCGGACCAGGGTGCGCACCCGAGAGGGAGTCCGTCTCCACCGTAAGCTCCTAGGGTGAAGCTCTTCCTATCCGCGAGGAAGTCCTCATCGCTATGGAACTGAGAAGGTAGCCAGAACTCAGCATCCTCAAAGCAGTCAGCCATCTTAAGAAGAGCACAGCAGCTGGAAGTGGAAAGTACAGAGATGAGGGGGTGTCTTAATGGAGGCTTTTTGCTGCTCCCTTAAGGCTAATAATGGGCGGCGGGGGGCATCATAGTATAGAGATGAGAGTGCTGTATACGGTATACACAGTGGGAATCCCAGGGGCCCAGAATAAAGCTCAGCACAGTTGGAGGTGGAGTGAGAGGAAGGGCGACAGAAGAGACGGGAAGAGAGAAAATACTGCTTTATCAGAAGTTGTGGGAGAAGGTTCGCTGGCCACTCTCTCGATGTCGCTGTAGAAGTTATTTATAAAAGTCGAAGCGGGTGATTTTTTTTTTAATTAGAACATTTTTCATCATTTCCTCCTAATTTTCAATTTTTAATTATTTTTTGACCGATTCTCAGAAAATCTAAAGCTCCCAAGTAATCTGGTTAAGAACTATGGAGTTCTTCTATCTATTAAACATGATCCCGCAATCATTCTCTGATAGAGTGAGTGAGAGATTGGCGGAGGTCGAGTTGACGAAGCAGGGGGCGTGGGGGCAGACGCGCCGCCAGGTCCGGCGGGGACAGGGGGTTGCGGCCGGAGTTGCAGCCTGCAGGCAGACAGGTAAGATATGCAGGACACCGGAGTAGTCTCTGTCGTTTGGGGTCAACGGATTGGCGGGGGTCGTGTGAGTGGGGCCCACGACTGTCAGTTCGCAGATGGAAGGATTAGCATGTGACGAGTGGGCCCGGGTTGAACGGCTTCACGATTCGAGCTGTCTCGACTCAGTATGATTGGGGCAACCATCTTGATGGAAGGGTTTCCGTAGGGTACGTGGCTGGCGTGTGGAAAAATTATGTAAAAAATTTTATAATAATATTTAAAAGTGTAATATTATAATTATTAAGTGGATAGTAATATTATTATAAATATGCTATTTTATCAGAATAATTGTAATAGAAGATCGGGTCATACACTTAACGACGAGCGCCATCCACGGGTCCAGAATTACATCAGGATCGACGAGCAGTTTGTTCTTTTTTTCGACACTGTGGTCTCTGACATCCGACTGCGGGCTGTGTCCCGGTCATACATCCTCTCCGTAACAGGGCCAGCCACCGCTCCGTTGTCGGACAGGGGTGTAAATGCAATTATCGTGACGGCCCGTCCCTTTCACAAAAAGCTATAAATTCACCGTCGCTGCTGCCGGCGTTAGGCGGCGCCCTCCCCAGACACGTATCTGTACACACCGTGATGATGGTATCTCCCACTCACTCCGCCTCGACACGACGCCTCTCTCTCACTCTCTCTCCTCCACTAAATTTAATGAGTCCATCAGGTCAGATAACAACAATATCTTCGACCAGATAAATAAATAAATAAATAAAAATCCACCTCCCATATCCGAGACGTGAAAATCATGAACACCTAAATCAACGGTATTTGAGGTGCGGTTAAGGAACGTCACATTAGCGATTGGCTTGTCTAGACCGATGGTGGGGCGTGGTCAAGACGGTCGATGGACCGAGAGGATTGCTGATGGTTTGGATTTCCCAATATCTGCACCCGACCCAATCGATTGTCATATCTCCCGCGGACCGGGTCAAACGATCGCCTTTTCCCGGATAGCCCACTGCTCGTCCGGAAATCATCCCGACTGTTAAGATTTCTCGCTCCCACTTCTCTTCGACCGTCCAATAGAGCTCTCCTTCGAGCTCAGCCTCATAAATCGACAATCTAAACTGCTTATCAGATAGACCGTGGTGCATCTTCAGCTCGTGGGATTTCTCGCACGCCAACCCCTGGCCAGATGCACATCCATACGTTAAAAGGGGTGCTATGCGTGCTAGGTGGGGCACCAGCCGATAAAGCAAGAGATACAGAGAGAGATACAATCCGCCCACATCCATACTTCCTTCCTAATCGACATTTTACGGAAGACTTTGACCAGTATTGGTGGGTGGGTGGGTGGGTCCAATTTGATTATTAATTAATGAATTTGTTCAAAGAATTTTCGACATTAGGAAAAAAAATATATATATATATATATATTATGACAATTTCATGATGATGGCTTGATGGGTCCTCTACCCTCCTTCCCGTCTGAGAGAAGTAAGTGACGACATTAATCCGATGGACATGGAAGAGAGGGATTCTTTTTTCTTTTTTAATTTCCAATTCTTTTTCCCTCGGAAGATAATTTTGCCATTTTCTCCCGCTCTTTACCCCTTACATCTAATAACATTCCGACAGAAAGCAACACAAAAAAATTCAAAAAATCAAAGGAGATAATAAAATTGGAATAAATAATAAATAAATCGTTCTTTCGGATGTCATGCTGCCGTGCTGGTCCTTCATGGTCCATTAAATTATCGTGCACTGCTGTGTGTGTCCAAATCCTTTATCGTGCCAAGCCGATCTGGCTTGTTAGCCATGGGCCTCATTGGTAGGTGTGGTAATTTGCACTCGCTTGGAATTTATATAATAAGTTGAGCAATTTTCGTATGCACTCATGCTCCATCAACTTACCATAAGTCAAGCATTTTCGTTCGTACTCGTATGATAGTTAGTTGAGCTATCAATCTCAACAATTAACACTAGCATGGTGTTTTTCTTTTAGTCGTCGGATTTTGATGAGATATGAACTCACACATTAGTCCACTACGATGTTATATAGAAATTTCACATAACCTATAAGAGTAATCTACCTATATTTAATAAAAAATATTAAACTAATTGAATATTAATCTTAAATCTCTTATATATTAATTTTTTAATATTATTTTTTCTATATTAATTTTTATTACTAAATAAATTTAATTGCATGGAATTACCTGTGACATGCCAGTGTCAGAGGATAGACAGCTGAAGCACGTTTTATGATAACTTGCTGGGACTGTCGTGACAGCTCGTTGCAAAGGTTGTCGCCCTGTCGTGTGCCTCAGTCCTCGCCCAAGCACCCAACTCACGGATTCAGCTGACTGGCCTTCTCTAACAAATTTGGAAATTTTGAATTTGGGTATTTACTGATAAAAAAATTAATAACCAGTATAATTTTACCATCTTTTACCATTCAATTCAATCAATATTGAATTCAGTTGGATCGGAGTACTAAATTATGAATATACATGAATTATTAAAGTGCAATTATCTGTCCATGATTTTTTGCTTGCCATTAATGTGTGCATATACATATATATATGTATGGCAACATAATACACTATTATATGTTGGTCCACCAAATTGATTGATTAATGGATCATGATGCACCCCTCCCCTCGGAGTTGGAGAAATCATTGCGGCGCGCGGCATGCAGATTCTCCCCTTTTACATCATCCATCAAGCTACCAAATTTTGAAAGAAGGAAATTGGTATAATATTATTTTTTAATATAATAATTAATATATTATAAATTTAATTATTATTATATATTTTTTACATTCTTTTATTTCTCTCATTAATCATGTTATCTGTTAAAATCATAAATCTACCGTATGACAAGGAAAAAAAATTCCGCTCGTCCCAGTGATTAGAATGAAACCTAAAATTTTAATTTATATAATTAATCGATTGATCGGATAGGAGATTGCACTATACTAGGACGAGAAAGGGGATGATGTCATGTCACCTTGATTAGCGGGCAAAAGGCCAAGCAAGTAATGGGTCTATGTCCTTCGGGCTCTTAATTCATGATTGATTTGATGGGGGTGGGGGGTTGGTGCAAGACTCTGTTCTGTCAAAGATGAGGGAAATCCTACAATTCAATGGACTGGACGATTTAGGAGAGAAAAAAAAAGAAGAGAGGGAAATATATATTTGAGTAGTCCATTTATTTTCTTCCATAAGGAAGGCGTCATAATGGCCATTTCAAGGGATTGTAGCATTCATATATTACATAAATAGTTAATAAGACTGTGAATTCGATTATAATGTATGCTGATGCATGGCCTTTGGTGGTACTGCCATATTGGACCATGCGTTCCAACGGGGACCATTCCTGGCCTTGTCCTCACAGGCGATGGGCCTGGAACGCAGCCCATGCACCCGTGACAATGGTCTGCAAAAGCCGTGGCTAGACCTGTCGATTTAGGCAGGCGTGACGATTTTGGTCAGGCTGAAAATATAAATTTGTGTCAAAAATAAGTTTTAAAAAATACATTTAAATAATTAAAATTTCCAGAATAACTTTTTATATAATTGATATATTAATATAAATATTATATTATTTAAAAATATTAAAACGGCTATTAACTATTTGTGTCATAGTTTTTAAAACCGGACCGGGCCGGCCGGTTCGACCAGGAACCGACCACTCCCCCGGTCCGGTTCATTCAAAAAATCCAATTGCACATTAAAAGAGAAAAAATTCGATTGAACCGGCCAGTTCCCGGTCCGACCATTGAACCCATGAGAAAACCGGCCGACTTAAAATTAAAAAAAAATAAAAACCTATTATAATGTACCTATTTTATTTTACTAAACTTATATTTACATTTTATATTAAATTTTTGTTTAATATAATGGTTATATTAATGATTTTTGTTATAAATTATATTCAAATTATGATATTATGTAAATTTATTAGTAATATTATTTATTAATATTATTTATTAAACATGCGATTCAACCCATTGAACCCCGGTCCGACCCATGAACCAATACCTACACCGGTTCCCGGCCCGGTCCGGTTTTAAAAACTATGATTTGTGTATAATTAGTCAAAATTAAAAAAAAATAAGAATTTTCTCTTTATTATAAACATTTGCCTTTTTTGGAGTGGGCACATCCCCATATTCTCCAGCGGCCATGAAATCCCGGCCCATGCACAGTTTTTCGTGCTGTGCCCAGGGCATGCCATTTTTGACGAGTCTAGCTGAGGCCGATTGCGCACCAGGACCAGGTCGCGATGACTGGCAGCTCACCACCGAGGGTCCCGCGTGAGCTAGGGGTCCCCCACCCGAGAGTTGCGCCACACGTATGGTCGGTGCGTTGCATAATATCCACGGCAAGTATAACACCTGGGCCGAGTCTGAAATATATCGCACGGTCCTTTGTCACTTCAGATCTCGCTGTTGTACATCGTCGCGCAATTTCCTCAATGCTGTTACAGCTCAGAACACGAGGACATGGACCGGAGACTCAGAAGGTCGACTCGACGGTCGGGATCCCCAAACCCACCTTTCATCCTTCTAGGAACTCTCCGTCTCCTCGGGACTGAGGTCTGTGGGCCTAACTCGGGCCCTGAGGTACAGGGCCAGGATCGATACGAACCTCTTCAGGCCCATGACAGAGGTTGCCTTCTCATAGAATATCAAAATTTTCACTCTAAACCGTAGTACTGATCTTGGCGATCGCAGGTTATCTCCTTTCATTCTTAATCTTGGCGCCCTGTAAATCTCGGAAACCCCTTCTGGCACACGATCCCGGACATGTATGCGTGGCTCGGACGTGTAGAATCCACACGAGCTTCTGACTTTTACACCCCCTCCTACCTGTTGTTTTTCGCTGATCTTTTGAAAATCAACCGATAATTCCGCAGGGCTCGATTCAAAGTTGACCTAAAAAATCTGCTCCAGATTTCCTTTCGCGATGGACTGGACCTTACTGAGATTCTTTTCGGGTATCCATCAATCGATGTTTTCCTCCTGGTCGCGGATAGGTAGTGTGGAGGACTTTCCCATCGTTTGCCCCGAAAATAATGTGCCTTAGAAAGGACAGATTGCTCGCTTCTGTTCATGGATTTTCTCTTCCTCTCCTCTTCCATTGCTATCTTTGACAACGTTTGAGGACGGATGCCACATGCATGTTCTCCGTTAGGCATTGTTCCACTGATGCAGTAAGAAGATAAAAGATTCTCGAATGAGCAGTGTGAGACCTTAGCCCGTAGGATCTATGGCACTGTCGATCGATATCCCCATGCTTGACGATGACTGCCCATTATACGTGTCCCGAAAATGACGTGCCGAAGATTGATACATAGGATGCTCGTGTCGTCGTCTCCACTCGAGAAGATGTTGTACTACATATGTATCCTCGGACCCTCTAATTCCTGACGGGGTATTTGAGCTCCACAACGTCCATTTACTTGGATGCTCGATTTCATGTTTGATCCCCGTATCCCGCATGCGGTATAGAAGTTCTCCTTTTCCAATTTTACTTCGATATGTTCTTGAAACTTTCGGGAATGTGCACCTCACGATCTTATATTTCTCCTATCAAACGGTCTGAAATCATTACACACGCATTGGAAATGCGAAGATCGAGGTGCCGAAGAGGAATTACCACACAAAACGATCGAACGAGAGATCAAACTTCAAGGGGTAGTGCTGTGCTGAAATATGCGGGCAAAAGATGGACGCACTTCTCACCCAGTAATGTTACTTGACTGTGAAGATGGAGAATTGCTCCCATAAGTGCCACTTAACTAAAGGCTTCTCCATCATCGTCTTCTATCCTCATTTGTCCTCCCCATCTTCATCAAAACTTTCTTTCTAGTACCCTGCGAGACAAGAGGATGCTTCCATTATCGATGCATAATGCATTGGAAAGATCTTGGGTACGAGACGAATCGATTCGATAAAAAATAAGTGGACGCCGCATCATAATGCGTCAGAAAGGTCTCAAGTATGAGCCGAATCGATTCGACAAAAAATAAGTGGGCGTTGCATCAGGGGAGTGGGATAACGATGACAGTCGCGCATAAAGAAGGATGGAATCCGTCATCCGAAAGACTCGTACATATGATCGCGCATAAATAAGACCTGTTCGTTCTTCCTTTTTCTCTTTATGGAACCATTGGGAAAAAAAAAAAAAACATGGCTATACCTATACCGTGTAGAAGATATGCATTGGGAGGGTGTACACATTTATCATGGGAATGGAATGCATCTGATAATTAATGAGCCACGATGTGTTGGCCACTAGATTGGACGTATGATGACCATCCTGGCTAGTTCACGCTCCCATTATGCATTATGAGCGATCATTCATTAGCTTTTGGGTAGTCAATAATCATATACATCTCCTTTATCTACAATAATAATATAAAAAATTTACCATCACTTTGACCGGCGGCTATTGAGATTTTAGAACTGAGATCAAATTATGTGTGAGAATGGGATTCATTGCAGATGATATGTAAGTCATGACCCATTTAGTACTAAGACATACTGGATTTAATGCTCAAATTCAAGTGAGGTAATCTCATTAATGAGTACAATTCTTTGTAATCACGAATTTTCTTTATTTACGATATTCAAAATAAAAATATATATATAATGGGAAGAAGTTCATATCCTTGCAGTAGTTGCCTTTGGACTATCCTTCTGTCACACCCGCAAATGCGATCTCTTCTCGATTATCCTTCAGTCATAGTATAATAATTGTTTCAATCGAGAGGTACAGGAGGAGAGGAAATTGGCCTTGTAGATATTATAGCCTTGTACGATCGATTCTCGGCCTTTAGGTCTAGTCGACTTGATGAAGTACCATGATCAGGTAGCAAACGAAGATATGTTACTCTGCCATGGCGACTCAACATTAATTCCTGAAAATAGGACGAATATTGAAGTTGTGGTACAGCAGCAGCGTGCGCTCTTAGGGTTAGGGAGGAGGAGAAACCCATCTCAGGTCTCGGCCCCAAAAGAGAAGCAAAAGAAAAAGGAGGGAATACGGTGGAAAAGTGAACCAAGTCTCACCAATCCTAACCCAGCACGGCTCACCTTCCAAGCTCCTCGTTGCAGAAGGCCGATCAGGGCACGAGGGTTTCACTCAGCATGCCCGATCTGTTTATCAACATATATCGATCGATTCAACTCTGTATTAGATAACATTCTTCTAACAAGTAAGTTGAGAATCTATTTAAGCAAGAGGATCAATGGATTACACCAGTTGATTCATATATATGATCACGTGTGTTTTTCCCATCCTCCTCGATATTGTGGTTAACTCAGCTTTTGTTCAAATACATTCCTTCTCGGGAACAGGATCAGCTCTAGCTGGCCCATGTTGAATCCTTCTCCCAGCTCACTGAGATTTTGTCTTCCACTTTCACTCTGGGAACGTGCAAAATGTGCTAGCTAGTAAACTGCAAGGACTGCTTTTCCTCTATAAAAGTGAAGATGCCATCCGGTTCGATTTGCCGAGCCGGGCTCGTGTCCGTGAAACCTATATATCGATCTCAAAAGGGTGCCAAACGAGTGTTACACGCAATATCTTCTAATTAAACTTCGATATATACTCCATGGGGTAGACTCACGAAGGATTTGGAATTTTATATCAACATACGAAATTACTAATCGGAGATTTGCACGATCACATTACTTAGATGAAAGATGAAATCTGATACAACAATACATTGAATTATTCAGACAGGAAATATATAATTTTGTTCTTGTTAATGAAATTTCTTGCACATGTTCTCTTGTACAATTTTCCTCCCAGCGTTTCTTGGATTATTGAACCTTCCGTGTCCCACATGGAATTCACTCCACATCTCTATCATATCCCTCAATCCTTCCACTTAGATTGATTTGATGTGTAAAATCTTCCAGACGACAGATACAAAGGGGGAGGAATGAAAAGGAGAAACAAGCAATAAATCGAGCTTTCAAAGAACAGTAAATGAACGGAAAACACATGGTCCTTTGAATCAGGCATTTGGACGTCATACCATTCCCTCTCCAATGCCGACCACTAACTAAATATCTGCCAATGGGAGAGCTCTCACCGCCAGATCGAGTAAGGCGGTTCAACTGGGGCACAGCGTCGATGGCTCGGCGATTTCCTAGGCATCGATCGGCGCACGGGGGAGATAATTATGGAACTGCATGCTGAGTGTGCACTGACCACACCGAACACAGGTTCCATTATTTATCTCGGTGTTGACTTCGATTTTATATATATATATAATGAATTCGATGTTTGTGGAGATCGATTATGTAGTTGAATTAATGGAGAGGCACTGATATGTTATGTCGTTGAGTTAGGTAAAATCATGAGGGAATATGTATATATAAAAATATATATGTAGTTATTAATGTTAGCAATATATGAAGGAAATGTGTGTATATGCATTACGCCTTGAAGGAATAACTCAGCGGGTGTGTAAAATTCAAGAACTTACCTCCACTCCCGAGCCCAGAAAATCAACCTTGATGACGATTAATAACGCGTCTCGCCGCCCCTATGCCTGCCTAGAGTCATAGAGAACCATGAACCGGTTCACTAGGAAAGCCGGTTTACCAGCTCTGTGCATTGTGCCAACACGGCCCGATATCTCAATAGCGCCTAAAAATCTTGATCCGAGCACAGTTCTTTCGTCTCGTATTTAACTGTGCCCATTTTTTACATGTCCATTTTCGATGGTGCTCTTTTTTTTGTTTTTGTTTTTTTCTCTATCGTTGGTCAGCCCAACGATATACTTCATTGGATAGTATAATGTCGGATTTAGTACCGCAAATTTATAATTAAAAAAGGTAAAATTAAGTGAAATTATATAATATTTAACATGTTTTTTTGAACTCTGAGGTGACTATCCCATACGTTCATTCCTAAATTTAGGTCGGGTGGGTTTTCGATCAACTTGTCCCAGCCTGATATCTTTTGTTCGATTTTTTCAAAGATAAAAACCTATATCAAAACCATCTAAGAGAACAAAAAATCATCCACTACTGACTCGATTTTTTCAGGCCCGACATTTTTATTAAACTAAATAATAAGAATTTTTTTATATTGCATAAAAAAGGAGAGATTGGGAAGTGATGTGCTAAAAATATATTATTAAACTTATTTTTATTGAAGAAATAATGATATAAAATGTATCTAAGTACCTTAACTTAGGTGGTCAAATTTATTTTAAATTTATAGTGATAAATTAAATAAATTATCAAGTATAAGTATAAAAAATATGGTGGGTCAGGTCCCGATCGGACCTGACTTTCCTATGCCGAATTTTTTAGGACTAAAAAATCACCTAAATTTCAAATATAACCCCAAAAAACATATTTTTTGTGACAGTCTGGTTCAATTTTTTCGGTTTTATGTTTTTATTTTTTCTTTCACCCCTACTCAACGGGGAACTCGAAATCATGATTGACCTTAAAATGCTCATCATGGAGAACCTAGGCACTGCACAACCGCCTCAACTGACCACTGGGTTAGGGTATATGGTAACTTTTTACTATTTTGTCGTCTGCTAATGCATATACAGTCCCTAGATGCATATCCAATATATGTTGTCCGAATTGAAATTGGTGCATATGTTACAGAGAAGTCGCCTTCAACCGGTCGGATTACCGGGCTCGACACTGCTCGATTCCCATTTACTCAGTAAACTATGTTCTGTCCTAGTAGGACTACCAAACAACACCTAATCGGGTGCCCCACCCTACTCCCCTTCGACTGGTGTTCTCGGTCACCCATAATCAGATGACTACACCTCGGCAGGTGGCATACTGACCGGTGAACCCCCATTCGGTCGACCTGATATGTCCACCTCCAGAACAATCCCTATAAATACTCTTCACCACATAGTAAAAGGCAAGTCTCACATTCCCAGTAAATCACCCATATCTCTCCCTCGTCAATTCACTAGCTTAACTATCGGAGAGTCTTCCTGAACGATTCAACCTAGCTTAGGCTTATCTTGCAGATCCACTCGCTGCGCTTGGACTTGGTGGAACCGTTGGTTCTCCGGTTCACACGTCTCTTAGCCGGGTAAGCTTTCCCCCCGGGCTGGAACCATATCAATATGTAATCGTGATCAATAATTCTTGCAATTATTGCTCAATTTCTCATATAGATACAGTTGTTTCCCATCGACAGAACTATAGGAAAGTTTTAATATGTAGCCACTAACGTGCCCCCAAGCTTAATGCGCCCCGTAGAAGCTAACATAACTAGTCCCGACACCACTCTACTTGACATTAAAATATAAATACGAGCGAATATAGATGCATCATAAAAGAAAATTATGAGAATTCACGTTGCTTTGGTAATTATGAATTTTTTTTTATTTATAATCAGTTTCGAATCAAAGGGGCATGAGACCAGGTAAATGGATTCATGTTGGTCACGGCGCAAAAATCATTTATCCACGCGACCTATCTGCAATGAAGAATGGCAGTACCGACAAATCCAGGTGCAATTACTTAAATGCTCAGTGGTTAATTGTTTTCACAATGGCCCATTATGCCTGCTGCTGCTGCTGCTGCTGCTGCAATCATTTCCGCTTCAAGATCGACTTGTTTATTCAGGGTGGGGTTGAATCCTCAAAGCAAGATTAAATTAATCCTGAGCGTATCTTGCAGGATCAGCAAAATATGGTCTGTCTTGCAGGATCGAATTGTATAACAGTGTTCCACTAGTGTATCTACGGTACCGACACGTGTGCTCGACTGTATGTATACATGTACATGGGATGTATCAGTTATCTCTGTGTTGGGGCATTTTGGTTGTCGCTCTCGTCCCGTTTCTTATGCCACTTTAGCTTCTACAGTCCAGGGTTCTTCGTCCGTTGTCCGAGGTCGTAGGTGTTGAAAATTTGAAAGTCCTACTTTCGGTCTCCTGTCATTTACTGCTGAATGTCATTTAGGGTCGAATACAGTAATAGGTACTTTAGATTGTTGTGATATAGATCGGGTTAACATCTGGTGATGAATACCGATCCGATCCGACCTGACCATCCACGATTTCTGGTGCGGTTCTCTACTAGGATTATCCATGTTTGAGAGTACATGATGTGAAGGGGGCGGCGCCGGAAATTGTATTTTCCCTTATAATTTGAAGTTCAACACGTAAAGAAAAATCAAGATCTATAATTCACAGTTAGTCCTCTTTTATATGATATGTACGTATAGATGAGTTTTGGTGGAATTAGTTGTGAATAATTCTATGGTGAAAAGTGGAACAGAACTAATCGCGACCCCTGCTGACTTTTGGCACGATCGATCGGCCGTAAGGAGAGTGGAAAGTAGTGGGGGGGTGGGGGGAAAAAACAGCTAATATCGGCGCCGATGCCATTTCCCATTGGAAATGCAACAGTGACATCTATTAATTAGTGGGAACAGAGAGAAGGGCGACAGATATTCTCCATCGCAATCATGCCGAATTCCGAGCTAGTTCTCATCATTCTAATGGAGAATTTTTTAGTCAAAACTCATAGCTTACTAGCAATTTTTGTGGTAGGCCGTAAGCATCACATAGGGTTTCTGTTTCCTGTTTCAACAATCTTTCAAGCGCATCATCTCCCAAAATCGATCCGTGCCTAGTAGGGACAACATATTTAGATGCAATCCGCTGATGAATGATCTTATGAGGTTAGTTTTGAGATGTAATTAAGTTTTGAATACAGAATCAATTAGAGGGAATATATACTTTGTGAGTTTAAACCGATCCAAGACGGCATTGTGTGTGTGTGTGAGCGGAATTTATCCGAATTCGCCAGTGCTAGGTGGAGGTCAGTAGCAGGGAACGTACTTATCTATTACGTATCTTGAAGGATACTCGTTTGAGGCACGCACGGAAATCTGTCGGAGTTTTGGGTCGAGAAAGTGAGTGGACGAGAGTGCGAGCTCGAAAAGGCCATGACATGTTGAGCAGCCAGGAGAGATTAAAGGCAAAACCCCACTCGACCTCTCCTTTCCTATATAAAGGGGTCCCAAGCCCATAAAAGCTTCACCAAGACAAAGCAGACATAAATACAATATCATATACATCAACTTTCTCCCTCTTTTGTCCGCTCGGAAACCCTAAATTGTGTTGGCGATGAAGATGGAGGAGGGGAAGGGAAAGAAGGAAGAAGTGGTGATGGTGAGAGCTGCTGCTGATGAGCAGTTCGATGGTGAGAAATGGGTTCACGACTCTTCCACTGATCACAAGGGGAGGCTTCCTCTCAGGGCTTCCACTGGTGCTTGGAGAGCCTCCCTATTCATCATCGGTGAGCCTTCTACCGATACATACATATAACCAGTATACTTAAGTACTCTCTCGATTGTGTATTTATCTTTATGATAGATTGATTCTCGGGCTTATGAACTCCTAATAAATCTATATATTCACGTAAACCCATTCTTTTAACATGTATGTGAATGGCATTGCTAAGGGCTCATATGCACAGCATGGGGAGGGACCGAACCCACCACGAGCACGAAACAAGCAATCGTGTTCTTCATGGTCTCATTAATTATATAATATAAACCAATTGTATCCTACTCACGTGAAATCGCTCTCCGATTAAAAATTGTCCGAGAGGTGGAGATCATACATGTTATACATCAGTTGGGCACTTTCAAGTTAGTGGCCCGTACTGTTTATATGCTTCACTATATTTTTCTCCTTTCTTTTTTCTTTAAATAATTTCCAAATATGTATCATTCAGTATCCAAAAATCCGATAAAACCTTTACTGATTTGGATTCGAGTCGAGTCTACCCACTGTATATAAGCAAAACTTTACGAATTGTGAAATTTTAGTTCTTGTTATGATCTTTGACAGGTTTCCTTTTTCTGTTGGGCCCTTAAGAACAAAAGCTGGGCCAATTGTATCTACAAGCTGAGATGGAGAATTTTTTGTTTTAATGGCTGTAATCTTCGTATTCAAAGTAGACAGATTCTGCACTGAGGACGAAAGAGGTCCCACGCTGGGCCGAATGCGTACCACATTCATAGCCATCGACCACTGAATCGTCATCATTCACCTGAAAGGCCATAAAGCATTAATATTTCTTAGCTATGGTGTACATGGGATGTCAAGCAAATGTCGGCTCAAAGCAATAATTATTAGTCGGACCCGATGGTAGAAAGTACTGGACCGTTGCTCAGCTGCGTCCCCATGAACCTCGAGCTTGATCGATATTCCACAAATTTTAATGATGGATGATGCGTAGATGATAGTAATGGATGCGTGGTTCCATAACATAGCGGGATTTTGTCCTCCTTGCAGCTATCGAATTCAGCGAGAGGCTGAGCTACTTCGGGCTGGCGACGAGCCTGATCATCTATCTGACCAGGGTCATCCATCAGGATCTGAAGACCGCAGCTAAGAGTGTGAACTATTGGTCCGCCGTAACACTGCTGATGCCGCTGTTCGGTGGCTTCATGGCCGACTCTTACCTAGGCCGGTACAACACCGTGTTCGCTTCAGCGGTCATCTATCTCACGGTAGAGAGCACCTCTTTCGTTCAAGAACTTTAAGTATCGAACCATTTCAAACATCGGATCGGATCGGCTGTTGGCATTTTCAGCTTCTTCCTCTTGCGGTCCAATGTTCTTAGATTATCTAAACGTTCGTATGGGCCATTTTTCCGGCAAAGAACATAATCGTTTCGTTGATTTTGGAGCAGGGATTGACTCTCCTGACCATGTCCTGGTTCGTGCCGAGCTTAAAGCCATGTGAAGGGATGGAACTATGCCACCAATCTCGGAAGATTCACGAGGTTGTCTTCTTCCTAGCTATTTACTTGATATCGATTGGGACGGGTGGCCACAAGCCCGCCCTCGAGAGCTTCGGGGCCGACCAGTTCGATGACGACCACGCTGAGGAGAGGAAGAGCAAGATGTCGTTTTTCAACTGGTGGAACTTCGGGCTCTGCTCTGGGCTCCTGCTCGGCGTCACAGCAATCGTCTACATCCAGGACCATGTCAACTGGGGAGCCGCCGACATAATCCTCACCCTGGTAATGGCGGCGTCGCTAATAATCTTCGTGGCCGGAAGGCCGTCGTACCGGTACAGGGTGCCGTCTGGGAGCCCTCTAACGCCAATGCTTCGGGTTTTCGTGGCGGCTTTCGCCAAGAGAAATCTTCCTTGCCCTTCGGATCCTTTGGAGTTATACGAGATCCCCAGGCCGGAGAAGACCAAGGGGAGGTTCTTGTGCCACACTGAGAAGCTCAAGTAAGCCAAGCTGTCAACGTCTTATGATTCATTTTCAGTATTTTATCGAGTTTTCTTTAGAATTCCAAATGAATGCGCCCGACAAACTCGGCTTCAATACTTGGTTGATTTTCAGTTTTCTCGACAAGGCTGCTATTGTTGGGGGTCATGGGAACCCCACCGAGATCAAGCAAGATCGGCGGAGGCCAGCAACAGTGACCCAGGTGGAGGAGGTGAAGCTGCTCCTCAACATGATCCCGATTTGGGTGGTCACACTTCCATTCGGGATATGCGTAGCCCAGGGAACCACCTTCTTCATCAAGCAGGGGACGACACTGAACCGCAGCATCTTCGGTGGGTTCGTCATCCCACCGGCATCAACCTACGCCTTAGCGGCAATCGCGATGATCGTCTCGGTCACGTTATACGAGAAGGTCCTAGTACCAGTCCTGAGACGGACCACGGGGAACGAACGTGGGATGAACATCCTCCAGAGGATCGGGATTGGGATGGTGTTCTCGGTGCTCACCATGGTGGTGGCGGCCCTGGTGGAGCGGAGGAGGCTTGGCGTCGTGAAGAGCAGCAGCCCTCTCAAAGGGTCTACGTCGATGAGCATTTTCTGGCTGGCACCACAGTTGGTCGTAATCGGGATTGGGGATGGGTTCACCCTGGTGGGCCTCCAGGAATACTTCTACGACCAGGTGCCGGATTCCATGAGGAGCCTGGGGATCGCCTTCTACCTGAGCGTCATCGGCGCAGGGAACTTCCTGAGCAGCCTGCTGATCACAGCTGTGGACCGGCTGACCCAGAACCTGGACGGGCACAGCTGGTTCGGGAAGGACCTCAACAGCAGCAGATTGGACAACTTCTACTGGCTGCTGGCGGCGATGGCGCTGGTGAATCTGTGCGTCTACGTGGTGCTGGCTAAGAGATATTCCTACAAGAGCGTGCAGAGGAGCACCCGCACCGTGGCCGTCACCGACTGCTACGAAGAGGATGGCGAAGCTGCGTAATTTGTGGATCATATGATATCTGCAGCCGTAGCTTTACGTTTATGTAGCTTGATTTAGGAGTTGTCGACAAACATCTCTCCTTTGTCCTGGATGAAGATTTTATATGTGCCGATTTATGGGCCTTTTTTTTTCTTTGAAAGCATCGATCGGGTCTCGTCTTCTTCAATTGCGATTCAAGGTCACGGTGAGATCCACGGATCAATCACTACACATGTATGCCATGGCTAGTGCGAAGGATCAAGAGAAGATAGGAATTCGACCATTAATCACTCACTCCTCCTCCTCCTCCTCCTCCAGCGAACGTGTGAAGGTCGTACGCTTTCACCATACCGAGTCTGACTGCGACGTTACCACTCCCGCCTGGATCTTACGAAACTCCCCGAAAAATGTGAGTCGTCCGAGCCTTGAATTCAGGGCCTATATCCTCGTCTGGCAGGCACTAGGCCCTGAATCTGAGCTGATGGATTAGTAGAGCTCTACGTGAGAGAGATTTTTTTATTGTTGTTGGACTGACACAGGCTTTAGGTTTTATCAATCGAGACAGTCCACAACGCAGACAGACACGGGTACGTTTGGCTCTTATGGACAGGGCACCGGGAAAATTATTTTTCGAGTTAGTTGATATAATTTGACATCATTTTTACTTTAGATAAAGTTCTAAGATCAAACTCTGTAAACGAAGAAAATCAACGGATACCGGAGAGTTCTTGCTCTTCGTCAGTTGATCCACTTGCTCTCTATTAAATTTTTGAATATTAAAAATAAATAAATAAAAGCATTGATTCAGAACAACAGATGTTTCAAATAGCACCACGTGGGCAACTTTTTCGATGCTTAATCATTCTCGTATTGTCACATCCAATGGGCCTGGGCCCCCAGTCCATCTCTGACCCATTTGAAACAACTCCTCCAAATAAATAAATAAATAAATATACATGCATTTTTTAATTTTAATATTATAAAACAGCTATAAAATTTATTTATATTTATATTAATAAAACCAGCTAAAAATCTGAACCTGGGTCTTACATAAAAGCTGTCCCCAGTTTCAGAAACACTAGCATGATATTGCTCCATACCCACTGCAAAAGTTTCTTCATCTTATTACACGCACATATACATACATACATACATACATACAATATGTTCGTCCTGTATTAATCTGTCCAAAGACAAGTCCTAAGCTTAGTTATATATGCAAGTGTTAATCACCTCTGGAATCGAACAAGCGGCCCACACTGGGTTCGATGCAGCTCTGTTTTCTATTGACTGGCAGTGTGAACCGGGTCGAAATGAATGTGAGAGGAACCGTCTGTGCATTGAAGTGATGGGAAGCTTCCAAAATTCCTTTAGGAATCGGACTTAGACCCGGGGAGCAGCAGAAGGGAAGCCCCACTTCCCCCTCCATTTCAACCACAACAGCTCCGAGTCGGGGACTGCTTTTTAAAGTGAAAGCCGAGCTGGGGGGAGAAAGGGTGGGAGGAAAGTGCAAAGATCTAATGATTTATTTCTTGTGAAGTTCAGAGTTTCAGTGGGCTTTAATTGGAGAAGAGATGGGAAGCTGAATCATGCGATGCCTTCCGCAAGTGAAGTCATGCATTAAATGATGAACAGCCTTTTTTAAAAAAAAATTCCCCCACTTTTTTTTTTCCATTTTCAAGTTTTTTGGGCTTTTTTTTAATTAATGGAGTGAGAAAATGACAGAAATCTTGTCGGGGACTGGTTCGATTTCATCCGCCCGTCTAGTCTAGTCCCGTTAGATGATGAGGATCATTTCATATCCACGCTTTCACTATGTGAAACACATAAGGTGAGAATGAAAATAAGAACCAGAGAGTTTATTAAATAATGAGAATATTAAAATTATAAACCAGCTCCTGTTCTACCTGGTCAAGCAATTGATTATAGCTAATTGTACATAGGATAACATCTTGTCACTGATTTGATTCATGTGAGGAGACCTCTGATTGAGGGCCATGAAGAAAAGGTGCATTGGGTAATGGCAAAAGAGTCGATTTAGTCTCCAATAAAATTCTATAGCTGGGTGGAGAATCATTTCTATGAAAATGACTTCTGAACAACTTACGTCTCCGGTCGATATTAGCCTGCCACCGGAAGAAGGAAGAGGAGGACGAGGAGAGGAAGAAGAAGTTAGGTCGACCCAAATCGACGGGGGAGCCGGGCGATTTCCCACTGTGAACAGCACTGCAGCAGCCATAGCTCAGCACAGTTCGAGTGGGGGCCGTCTCTCTCCCCTCTCTCTCTCCCCCTTTTTTTTTTCCTCCATTTATTTTAGTGGAATTCATTAATGAGAATTAATCTTTTACGTGAGATCAGTGGCAAAAGATCTTCCACAGCCCCTCCTCCTCCACCTCGACAGAGCTGCCCAGCAAGCAGTGGCTGCGAACGGCAACCGACGTAAGCATTCGCCACTGCAGTGTCACCTGTGTCGCGCACTACATCTTAACGCATACACGTCATACGTATGCGATACGATCAGTAGCCATAATTCAATCCCTTACCGCAAAGAGTTAGTCCTAAAGCAATACGAGTACACTTGTGATTCCTTTACTGAGAACATCGTCACTAAATCAAATCGCATCCCTCTTAGATTTGAGTCAGTTTAGGGCTGAATTTCGGGCAATTAATTTGTAGGGCAGGAAAGGTCCATGGGAGTCGGGAGTTATTAATTTCGTCCGCCAGTCATAGAGATCTACGAGATCTCCCCTATCTCATAGCCTCCCCCCATCAGGTGCATCTGTGAGGGATTTAATCTCACGATATCGTACATTAGAAAAAAAAAAGGGGAAATCAATAAAATTTAAAAACAAAATTCCGAAACACGTGGCAAAACATTCACTTGATCTTAGTCACTCGCATGAATTAGGATTATTAAAAAATTGGGTAGTCTTCCGTTTTTTATTCCTTTTTTTAGTAATTTTTTAAAAAATTAAACGGTCATATATAAAAATCGATTAAGATAATTCGATTTATCTATCTCTCCAATAAAACATATCTATAAAGCGGATTAATTATGAAAATTTTATCTTTTAAATAGATTGATATAACTCAAATCAGGTTCGGTCGAAGTCAGTCGAAAAATCACCATGAAAGTGTGCTTGGCAAGTGATATGGCGGCATGGAAGATCAAGATATAATAAGGATGTTATATATTAGTGTTGTATTTAATGGGTAAAAAGAAAATTGAAAAAGTCGGATGTGTAGACGAGGGGGACTGTGCTTGTTGATGTGTATTGAAAGAATGGATTGGATTGGATTGGATGTGTGCTACTACCTTAATCATTGACTGAAAATAATTAATTAATTAATTAAAAAAAGATATGAAATTTGTGAGGCATCTGCTCTGCCCCCCATATCTTTAGATTATTCGAATGACAAACGCGCCACAGCCACTCATAAAATTCCAAAAGCTTGTGGGGCCTGACCCACCAAGAAAACATTTAATAGGTGGAAGGATTTGTTAAATCAATTACAACCCCCATTAGGTCAAAGGGCAAAATAAAGTTGACCGCATCAATTAATTACCAATATGTAAATCTTGCATGAGTTTATATATATATATATATATATATATGGACATGTAGTATTTTATTATTCTAATAATTAAATTTAAAACCTTTTAGTTATTATGTAATATGGATACAAGTGTGTTGGTCTAAATTAAAAATGCATTGAACTTGGGAATGATTTTTATATACATTATCATGAATGCGATGGATTTATGCAAATTTTAAGGACGGTAATATCATTTATAATATAAAATTAAGATATTTTAGATATAATTATAGTCCACGAGATTTTTTATATAACACTGTTCTCATCTTTTTGGATACCCTTATGGAGCATGACCTGATCTATGGCCAAGAAATAATCATCATGAAAAATGGACTCCGACTCAAAATTTCCATGCAAGGTGTACTTGCCAGGTTGAGTTAGCCTTGATATGGAATTTAATGCCGAAAGGAGGATGTTGATTGGTGACCAACAATCACTCATATAAATAACACGCCCATCATATATATATATATATAATAACCCAACCTCAAGTCGGTAGTGGGGGGTGGATCTAAAGACGCTTTCTTTGGCGGGATTAATGATTAGGAGTAAAAGTATTGTTCTTGGAGCTAATTAATAATTAAGACTAAGCTACATAAATTAATTAAAGGGTTCCAATTACTTTAGGGGCATTTGCCCTCGAGTATAATGGAAGAGAACTCGGTACTTTATCTATTCTCTGTTCATATTTCCTGTATGGCTCCTCCATCTCTAGTGGAACAGCAAAATTTTAATTTTAATTCTCTTATATATTGTTTTGAATTGTGATCCATCATAAGATATTTATACGGATCTTGATTAGGAGTATATGAATTCAGGTCACTGAAAGTTAGAAGAGAGATCAATGTGTGTGTATGCCAGCGCTCGCTATATGTTTGATTTCTAGTACTCTACCTTGAAATGGTGAGACTCTGTCTAAACCCTCATTAACCCGTGGACTAGCCTGTGAGTCTAATCTACCTGCTCTCAGTACATAGAGTTTCTTGGGCATGCAAATTTGATTATTGTATGAATACGGTCTAAATTAGACCGCATCAAGCATATCGAATGACCGCATATTTATTATGAAAACTTCCTAATCATCCCCGATAAAATAAAATAAAATTGAAGGCCAAAAGGGAGTTTTGTTGGCTTACTTGGAATGTTCTGTTGGTCGGAATTGGGATGTGTGTGAATTAAACAATCCATTATGCTCTTCTCCCTCTAATTTTTTTAATCAATTGATTACTTTTTTTATATTTATTATTCTTTTGCATGCATGAACCCTTTTAAAATTTACTCTGTTCAGTGCAATCATAATCAAAACAGTTTACATGCATGAACACATTTTTTTTATAATTATATCTTATTTTTTTTCCAAAAAATGGAGAAAAGGTTCCTTTACTTTGATGAACCCTACTCGACCCCTTTTTCCTGTTTTGGTAAATCATACAGTCGCTAAACTCAAGCTCCTAAAAAAGTCGGCACCTTTAAGAGTCGCCCACCACACCGGTCGGTCCGTATGATATGAATATCGGCCGTACCGATCATGTATCCAGCATATCTTCGGAGGTTAGGTTGCTGTCATCAACCAGAAGGACACCTGCCTTAAAGGGGAGAGAGAGAGAGAGAGAGAGAGAGATGCCGGTGAGGGGGGCGAGGTACACGGTGGCTGTCTCGAACACACGCCGGGATCGGAGGAGGCCTTTTGGGCAACGTCTTTTGTTGCTTGTACCGGCTTGACGTCTCTACTCGCGCATTAAACAAATGCCAGGCTCTAAAAGATATACGCAGGGTGTAAAAATTCGCACTTGACCAAAAATAGTAATAATTGAAAGCGGAATCAATGGCCAATCCCTTCGGGGTGCCACCTCAATCATTTGTCCCAACCCATTAATATTTTTTAAATTTCTTCAAGTACATAATAATAATAATATATTATTATTATTATTATACAATTTTCTTTTTTATTTAATTCATCTTATCCCACTCCTTAATCCATCATTTTAATTCCCCCCTCTAAATCAATCATCACATTGGTCGCCTTGCTGATCAGTAACACTTCAACATGATCGTATACCACCGGAACAGAACTTTCGAGAGCCTAGTGAGTCTATTGACGTGGGGTTAAGAGGAGGTCCTTGACGATCGGAAATGGTCAGGATGATCTTGAGATTTTTGTAAGGTTAATAGGCCACTTTCCCAGCCTCCTACGCTTAGAGTGGATAGCATATTCTAATGGCACTTCCCTTTCCAATAGGGCCCCGTACCGTACGTATTGAGACCTAAAATTGAAATTTAAGACCCTCCTCTCTCACGGGTAGGATTATCAGCGGGTCCTGAGGTACTTGTAGGATCAGGAGCACCTCCACATAAAATCATCTTTTAGACGGTAATAAAGTTGAATAAATTAATATGAAATGGACACAGTAAATTTTGAAAGTTATTAGGTGGAGAAGGAAAATGCCGATAATTGGGACGATTTAAGTCCTTGAGACGCAGTGGTGTCGATCGAATACAGGTTCCAAGTCCCCGTCATCCATCATCGAAGAGAAGCACCGATATGTTTTTTTTAATTAAAGAAAAAGGGAAAAACTATAATAAAAAATAATAATTAAAAAAAGGAAAAGAGTGAAGAAAATAGACGACGATTACCGGGAGTAGCCCGTCAACGCCCTGTTTTGACGCAAGCCTGCGGTCTCGCTACATCTCTCTCAATATGCGTGCGTTGCAGGCGGAGCCGTGACTGTCTTGATGTCGGAGGGGAGTAAGATTTTGTGTGTGTGTGAGAGTGAGAGTTGCTTTATTAATTGAAGTCGCTGTTTTGGGGGATGCGCGACGCACCGCATTGAATAATTGTAAAGTGTAAAATTTTAGTATAATGGTATTATTTTATTATAATTTTTATTAATAATATTTTTTTATATAATTTTTTATAATTTTATTTTATATGTTTTGACTAGTAGAAAAAAGTGACATCATAATATTGATAATCTAGGCAACCATAAGTGTATCAGAGGGCCGAGCCACCATCTCTAGGCATGGGCTTATACGAGTCCTGCATGTCCGGGGTTCGATTTGATATTAAGAGGTCTCGAGTCCAACCCCAACCCTACGAGAGGAATTCCATATGGTAATATGCTCGGTCCCTCGTTCTCGTGCTTCTCTTCTAGGCCAGCTGAACATCTCATACTCCAAGGATGGAAGATCGCGGGCTGCCAATCCACCATTTTCAGAAACAAAAAAACTACGTATCAGTCAAGTTGCACAGCCCCGGTTATAAGTGATAGATTTATGAATCATATGATTCATTAAAAAATATATATATATGCGGATTTATTCATTTTCCCATAATGTACGACTTGAACTACTCTTGTCGGTTAGAGCTCGAGTTAAATCTATTAGGAGTCGATGACTTTTCAATATTAGTTAGTTTATAAAGGGTAATTGATAAAGAATAAAATCATATACTAAATTAATGCTCCGCTAAAAAAAAGGCTAGATTTTTATGCACTATTTTCTATCACCTTTCAATCTTTATTGATATGATAATTAGCTTGACGTTACGTAATATATATATTTTTTAATTCCACGAAAAGAACAAAATAAATGAAAATTTACGAAGGTGGGAAAGATAGGCCATGGAGAGGCACCCCGGAGGAATCCTCGGCCAATATCGGTTCATGTTTCCCTTGCAAACCACCTCATTCATCGGGTCCTCGAAGGTCAACAAGGCCAAACGACCACCTCAACTTGAATTGGATAGCGAGGAATCGATAGATGCGTAAAGCGAGACTTTTCTTTTAATTTTCAAAATTTATATCTAATTTCACTTTTTTTGTAAAATTAAAAAAAATCAATTTTTGGAAAAAGAAGCTATTTAATTGATATTTTTACCCAGTACCTTTAATTAAAATTACATGTGCACTAAATCAGCTATTACATTTATTTAAAAAATAATTTATTTTAGTAAAAAATTAGAAGCATGTATAATTCTATTATATATTAAAATTATATATATAAATGATATAATTCTAATTTAAAAAAAAGTTTGGTACTAACTTTATAGCTTTGCCTAATATTTTCATCTCATGATCATTGATGACCTTTCATTTCATCATCACCTCATCTGTGCGCTCCCTCCCCACACACACACAAACACTCTCTGTCTCTCTCTCTCTCTCTCTCTCGATTTACTTCCGATCTTTATCGCCCTCAACCCCCATTGAAGTTGCATAATTCTCCTTCTCAATTATATTCCCTTAGGTTCCATCTTTTCCTGGCCGGCGGAAGTTGGGTCTGATCGTTTACGGCCATGGCGGAGGGTTTCGAGCCGTACCACGTCCCCCAGCAGAGCCGCAGAGACAAGCTACGTGTAGGAGCCGGTGCCGAACATGCCTCCTCCAGCCCTAGCCTCCATGGCTTGCTCCCCAACTACGACCCCTCCCTCCTGCACTCCGACCTTCTCGGTTGTGCCGCCGCCCATGACCATGGATTCCGCACCCACCATCTCTACCCGCTGGCCACCGCAGAAGATGGAGGTGGTTGCAAGTCACACTCCGTCAGCTCCCTGGTCAAGGAGGAAGGAGGATGCCGGAGCTTGATACCCACATCCACTTCTTCCTCGAGCACCCCCCACCATAACCAGCAGCTCTACAGCTTGGATCCAACGCCTCAGGTGGCCGTAAACCCTAGCTGCTCGGCCTCGATCCAGGAAAGCCCGTTCCTTTATGCTCCGCAGACTCTCCAAAACCTCCGGGACTTGGCTCACTCCTACAACAACTCCCTCTCTCTATCCCTGTCCTCACATGACAACCACGCCGACAACAACCGCCCTGTCGACAACCTCAGTCTCCCACTTGGGCTGAACCTCCAGAGGTACGGATCCACAGTTGCAGCAGGAGGGTACCTTGTCCCAGCGGCCATTTCCGTCGGCGGTATGCTGGCCTCCAATGAGGTCTCGAGGAGCTCGGTGCCGCTAGGACCTTTCACTGGCTACTCCTCGATCTTGAAGGGGTCAAGGTTCCTGAGGCCCGCCCAGCAGCTGCTGGAGGAGGTCTGTGATGTGGGCCGGGCTGGGCCCGTCGAGAAGATTGCAGAGCCGGACTCGAGCTTGGTGGTCGATTCCTCGGCGATCGAGAGCTATCTGAGTGTTGAGGACAGTAGTAGTTCTCTCAGCAGTTATGGAGGAGATGCGGGTGAGGTTAGGAGGAAGAAGTCTCGGCTCATTTCGATGCTAGAGGAGGTTTCTAATTTCTACATAATACCACTGATTTAATCTTCGGTTTTGTCTTACTTGCTAAATTCTTCCAACTTGGGCTTCTACCATGAGTGCCATGTGTTGGCATTACTGGGATCAAAGCTTTTGCACTTAATTAAAAATATAAGCGGTGGATTGCTGAATGCAGATGATTTGAAACGTTCATTAATACTTGGGATTGAAACTTTGACTGGCTGAGTTTGTCACACTTTTTATAGATCATTTAGGCTGAATATAGTCGTACCACGTCCTTGGGCTTTCTGGGAAATCGACCTGCTGGGTGATCAAAAGATTGCATCTTTTTGGTAAAGTAGATATATGGTGAAGGAATATGTGCACCAATATTTTGAAGTTTCGTAAAGTGTCCAGTGACTGCTGTTGAAAGGTTTCTTGCAAAGGGATCTTTGCCCTCACATCTGTGAGGGGCAATGTGCATAAAGTTATTAAATGGGGAATCCGTTTGAAAGATTTATGCCCTGAAAAAGTGGTTGTGCTGCTAATTAAGAAAGCATAATCTAATTCTCAGCCTTTGAAACTAAAACATGCTGAGGCACTTGATCTTTCCTGCCTGCCACTTTTTAATGGATGCATTATTCAAATTTGAGAAATTTCCTCCACTGGAACTTTGGGATGTGAATTTTCTTTGATCTTCTTCTTGTTCTGCTCACATCGATGTTGGGAAATTGAGGTTAATGGATGATCATTTGATGGTTCTTTGTTTTATCTTGTCTAATTATCTGCTATAGTCTATATATAAAGAACATTGAGTTTGGTGAACAGCAAGGTAGATTCTTGCACATGGAAACTTGATATTGTTGAGCACGCATATAGGCATATCACATATCATGACCTACTTCCTCTACTATCTATTGGGTGCAATAAATATATAGTTGAAGTAATTACCATTTCGGTATTGAGAAGCTTGCATTTAAAAGATTAATGTGAAGTAATTTGAGTGGGGGCGTTAATCAGTTAGCATATGAAAACAGGTCCGATGATTCATATTGTTGTGGATATGTTTCATGGGAAATGAAGTTCTCACTCAGTAAGACGATATGGGCTATACAACTGTTGGCTATGAACAATTTTTTATACTTTTGGCATTTTGATTATCCTTAGGTTTGTAGAAGATACAAACAGTACTACCAACAAATGCAAGATGTGGTAGCTTCATTTGAGTATGTAGCCGGGTTTGGTAATGCTGCTCCCTATGCAAACTTGGCATTGAAAGCTATGTCAAAGCATTTTAGGTGCCTGAAGAGTGCAATAACTGACCAGCTACAGCTCAACAAGGATCAAGGAAACCCTAAAAGAGACGAAGGCTTCTCAAGACTCAGTGACAAGGATGGGGCTACCTATGGCCAGCGACCATTCTCAGGATCAGGATACTTTGATCACCAGCAGCCTGTGTGGCGGCCTCAGAGGGGGCTTCCTGAGCGTGCAGTGACTGTTCTGAGGGCATGGTTGTTCGATCATTTTCTACACCCGTAAGTTTTGAAGTGCATTCCATCCATTCTGGAATTAGCATTTTTCAGTAGTACTCATATTCTAGTAACTAATATTATACTATTTTACAGTTATCCTACTGATACTGACAAGATTATGTTGGCCAAACAGACTGGCTTATCCAGGAGCCAGGTGAATGATCTCTTTCATACTTGGTTTGAAGTTCAAAATATTTTCCATTTCTCAGGTCCTTGACCTTGATAGTATGGGTATGATTTTTTCTCCAAGCTATTTTGAGACATAAAAATGGAAAAGGACTGAATAAGAGGCATAGGTACCAAGGTGGAGGGAACTTATGATTGCTATCTTGGTGATTCAATGTTAGAACATGCATTTTGTGGTGGGAAAAACTTTTGAGGACCTTCTTCTGAGACTAGGAATATAATTGATCATTCAGCAGAAAAATTTTCAGTTACTCAATTGATTGCACTTCTCTAATTGGCATGCCCTCTGAATTCCAAACAGGTTTCCAATTGGTTTATTAATGCAAGAGTGAGGCTTTGGAAACCGATGGTGGAAGAAATACACATGTTAGAAACTCAGCAAGCTCAGAAGAGTTCAAATTCACAGAAGGAAGATAGGATTGCTAATAACAACTCATCAATGCCAGCTGATCATCCGTTGCCTTTAGTTTCTGACACTCCGTCGACTTCTACACAGAGGGCTCATGAAAATCTGTCCAACAAGCGCACCCGAAGTGATCTTCCTGCATTTCCCATGAGAAGTGACAATGAGAGACCTCATAATCTCTCTTATGACCTACCTACTCACCCCCATAATGTTTCCGTTGGAGAAGGAATGGGAGGTTTAAATAATAGTGTTTCCTTGACACTTGGCCTTCACCAGAATAACAACGGAATGAGCTTGCCACAGCCCTTTCAGGTTAATTCGGTTCAAAGATTCGGCATCGGCCTAGAAGGAAGTAGCGAGGGTTTTGTTTTAAGTGGTTACGACAGTCAGGGCAATCATTTTGGAAGGGATGTTTATGGGGGGCAACTTTTGCACGATTTTGTTGGATAGGGTAGGAAGTTCAATTTGGTTTAAGATTGGTCTCTTGGCACTAGCACTATTCATTTGGATATTAAATATATGCCGACTCCGACTCAGTAAAATCAAAGCTTCTTGCTTGATCAACTCCATGCGCAAGCTCAAAAACAAGAAGGTACTGTTGTTTCTTTTGCTGGCTTCATTCTGTTGCACATCTCTTCTGGATCTCTCTATTATTTAGGGTTTTGCAGGAAAACTAGACTTGTCAAAATACTAGACAAGCATTCTAACCAGCATTTGTCATTCCTAACAAAAGATTTCAACAGCATATTTTGTGCAAGATTCAAATATGACTCCCTTGATTATTCTCTTATGCGGAAGGTGATCTGAAAGTGTGTCAATACCTGCTTCAATATATGGCGACCATAGTATTATGCACTAACTGCACAAATATGTAGTATCTAGGCATTTGAGTTTCAAGAAGAGTTGGGATCTTGTGCTTCGCCTGGGACATATATATATATTTGACATATATTAAATAACTGCGCAACTTTGTGTCTCACTGTAACTTGTCCACTATCGCCAGGTTTGTGAGAGTCATGTGCATGGAGAGTACTGAGGAGTTGGTCAGCTGATTAAGGGTCAAAGCTCGAGTCGGTGTGAAGATCGGCGAGGGCTTTTTTTCATATGTTGGTAATGCTTAGAAGGGTGATTCTGTACGTAGCAATGAGGACATGAATTGTCTTCTTTTTTTTTCCTCTCCTGAAACGGAATATGATGTATAGATCGACGACATAACCTGTATGGTATGTACCCCAATGGACGGCGGAATCAGGAGTATCTTTCAAACCTAATAGATGGAAATATTTCGCAGTTTCCGGGCTTGCTGATCTCTTCGTTTCTTTTCTTCATCCACTAGGAAGACGATTCCAGGTTTGTTCGTTGTGATAACCTCACCGTGTCACCCTCTTTCCCGTTGTGAGGTGGCGCCTGGACTGCAGGCCGTCACACTAACCTCAAGAGGATTCGGAGAATTAGGTGGTTAGCGGGTGGCGGAGAGGCTTGTTGGCCTCCCACCCACCCACGCACCCACCTTTCCTCAAAGAAGCTTGGATTTTAGGTGGATTGACTCCTTGACAGCGCTTTTCTTTTTAATTGAGTATTGGCAAAGAGTTCAGTATGAATTAGTTAAGGTAATTTGACCATATTTTTCTCCAGAAGTAAGTTTTGAGTCAATTCTTGAGAAAAATCACTTTTGGACTAAAGCTAGAACCGGATTAGTCAGCCCATCGACATCTGAATTATGCTTTCTCCACCTGTACATATGCTTGATTTCGTGAGTGGAATGGTTCCTCCATCCCCAGATTTTGCCGAGCTGGGAGCGCCTAAAGGGGCCAAGTCCTTGTATGGGCCTTAATTGGGCCTGGCTTAATTGATCCAAAGGTATAAATATATATATCGCATAGTTTTTAAAATCGGACCGAACCGAGAATCAATCAAGATATGGGTTTATGGGTCAAGACCGGGGTTTAATAAATAGAACCATATATTTAATAAATAATATTAATAATAAATTAATATAATATCATAATTTAACAATAATTTATAACAAAAATATATAATATTACCATTATATTAACATCAAGTTCAATATAAAATGAAATATAAGTTTAGTAAAATAAAATAAGTATATTATAATAAATTTTTATTTGAAAAAAAATTTAAGTTTATTAATTTTTTTACCAGTTCAATTGGTCCTTCGGTCTGACCAAGAACCATTTGGTTCAATCGAAGCTGACGGTATTTTAATTACAAATGAGTTAAACTTGAAAACTTGACCGGATGATTGACTGGTTTAAGATTCAAAATTACGATATGTATATATATATATATATATATATATAGCCATCAACACATTGATCACCGTACAAATCACATCAAACTATGATATAGTGACTCATCATTTCGCCTATTGGTATTCGGTCCCTTCTTCCGCCCCCCTTAAATCTGATTTTTATGATGGTAGGCTGACTTTAGTCGGATTCACTCTGTAGGTCCAAGGGAAGAGTTGCATATTACAGTACATTTAAAGAGACAGTAGTATCGCAATGATGCTAATTGAGAGAGAGAGAGAGAGAGAATCAATGGTGGGCTTTAGGGAAAAGATTTTATGCTTCCTATTGCGAAAAAAGCAGTCAAGGAAGCAAGAGACATAACAGCCCCATTGGGAAAGAGATTAGGGTTCTTTTCCTAGCCTAATGATTGGTTGCAGAAGAACAGCATCAGACAACCATGATTCTGAGCATCAGAGAAGAGCACCGTATCATATATGGCTTTTATTTGCCAAAATCATGACCCCTTCACCGTGTTTGAGGCCATCCCTCCTTGCGGAATATGTATATATATACATATATACATATATATTGTTGCTTTAGGACCACTATCAATGGTGACCTCCTCCATGCACGTCCCTGCATCACCATCTCTCTAATTCACTTCCCTCGTCTATAACTCGACATGTTTCGATATGCCCATAAAGAATCCAACGAATTCCTCTTGTTTCGCTCGCCTTTCCTGCATCAGACATTGGGTGAGGACTGGGTAATCTGCATCCTGAGGTTTGGATATCGGTAAGAGCGATTCCTTGAACTGTGATTACTTGTTTCTGGGCCCTGGGAGTGCAGATTACCTATTCCTCACTTGCAATCCAGAGGAATGGCTGGAAGTCTTCTCAACTTCATCCGGATGGATCGTTTACTCAGGTCTTCAACAAGGGGATTAAGAATTGCCCATACCTGAGCCTGTCATAAGATTTCATTACACTCTTCTTCCATACGTATCAATTAGCAACATTTTATATATATATATATATATATATATTAGATAGTTGTCTAAATCTCACCAATTGTAACATAGGATGACGCATCTTTGATCATTGATGTAATGTTTGATCTGACCTCTCAGTCCTTATATGCTAAACAAATTATTCTTTATTACGAATCGATTTCGTCAAGCAGACGGCACCAATCGCATCACATCTTTCCTTTCCTAGGATGTTCTCTCTCCGATCATGACGGTCACAAACCGGGCTTGCTGAAGGAACATCAAATATTTATTAAAGTTTAACGAAAGTTTTATGTTGATCCATGATGTTGGAGATCCTCATTGTTTTCTTGTGGAATAAATATGGCGGTTTGTCTTATGGACTACCACACTTATCTTTCTCAATATTTCTATATTCCTCCCCTTACTCTATAATAAGTTTTTTCAGGCTGTATGACAGGAGTATGTGAAGATGAAGAGAAAGACGAGCAATAGTAGGCTTGACAATCTCTGTCGTATCATGTCATAAATTCTTTAACCGATACACCATCCATTTATTATGCAGATTAGAAATATCTAATTTGAATACGACCCATATAATTATAAGTCGATATGACAAGACCTATTTAATTTATATAATTTAAATATGTTATTTATACGATCAATACATTTAATATGATAAACACGATATATACACACTTAAATATGTTAAATAGATTAATAAGTTCAATACATATTTAAACACATTTGTCGGATTACACAAATTTAACTCATCTTAACATGTGTATTTAAACGGGTTCTAGATATTCAATCTATTTAAAAATAAAATACGATTATTGAGTAGAGTTATCGTATTGTGTCAAAAATTGGGAAGTGTAAGCAATAGTATGGAATTTGACACTATTGTTGAGCAATTCATCTCAATGATATACGAGTGCCGGTTTTCTACAGAGACAATCAAGGAAAGTGGAAGCTTTATATATACACAGACCCCCACACACAACTATGAGCCAAGGCAAAAATGAGTAGTAATTCTATGTTATAAGTCTCCTATATAATAAAAAAAATAGTAGCAATGAATGGTTTGATGTGATCCGATTTCTTTTTCATTCATGCAAGATTTTGAATTCGTATTTTGTAATACGTTGTCATAACCCGATAGCTGGGCATAATTTTTCCTAAGTTTATGATATTATGTGATATGAATGAATACATGTATATAATTATTTTAGAGTTTATATATCTATATATTCTCCCCATAATCTATACAAAATCTCAAGCCGTAACGTATTGTATATAACCGAATAATTATGCAAACTATTTTCTATCACAAATAAAATCTAACTATGAAAATCTCTAGTAGATTCCTACTATCATAAAACTATGTTGTTCATCGTATATCTTAAACCATATTATAATAATCGTCTACTTGTACATTATATATTCATATCACAATTGTGAAGACGGTCTATTATATATATATATATTTATAAGAGTGGATTTATCACTTTCAACTATTTCATTTCCTTTCCTCTAATCTCTGGTCTTTATTTTTTGATCGGGTCTTGAAGTGGGTCATCAGCTCACATGATCTAATAAGATTTACATCTCGTTGGGAACCTGTGGTGTATCGACAATACTCATTTCTATTTTATTGGTTTCACAGTATCTTCTTCTTTTGGAGGGGTGAATCTTAGACGATGCACCTCAAATCCAAGACCAAAACAGTGTAGCATGATATAATCGACCTTGACTAACATGGGCATACTACAAGAACCACTACGGATAGCACCAGTCAAAGTAAAACAAAAGAACCATCGTCAATCATCTAACGCTGATCAGGAACATGATTCTCGTATGAGTGAATAAATGAACTGACAACACTTATAATCAGAGGGCATGTAACACGACACATTCATTATCTCAGTATTTACGCTTCCAAATTGGGGTTTCTAACCTCTCGTATTTCCATCTCCGCCTCTACCCTTCTTCCTCTGCCCGCTACCTCTCCATTCTCACCCTTTGTGTCTCCTTTTCTTTCTTCTTTCTTCTTCATTTTCTTTCGCTCTGGAAGTATCTTCCTGCTCTCTCTGGCTTCTGTTCCGTCTGTCTTATATTTCTACAGGTGGCTTCCAACTCGGCAAGGATGAGAGAGGTGGTGAGGGGGGGAGTGGATTTGGGCTAGCGCAGAAGATGACTTCCGTTGGGCCTAAAGGCTCGGGTTTAGGTCCATTGTTGGATGAATAGATATTGATCCATGAACACCAGTACAACAGTTAGCCCAATCAACGTACATTTAATATGGTCACTAATATGATTAAATGAAATTAGTTGTGGTGAGTTGCTAGTATGCTAAAGCTTTCTTGACTTTAGAACCAATTGTTCTCATATACGAAGAAAAATTTATTCAGATGTCGCATGAACGATGAGTTTTACTCTAATGATCCAGTCATCTCACGCCTCTATCTATTTACCACAACACTGCATCGAATTTCTGAATGACAACTTTTATGCATACGGAAAAGTTAGCAAGAAGGCAAAGAAGTCAATGACTTGTCCGAACAAAGCTTCCTTCCTATCCGGAAAATTAAAAACTAATATTATGACAGGACATTTGGGTCCTTCGATGATGTATTTGCTTTTTGTTTGCCTAAAACGACTGCCGGACTCTTATTCTAACGTTCTAGAGCCACTCGGGTGATCAAAGAAGCCGATCCTGATCCAGACAGTTCGAAGTTCTGCACAAGCTAGACTCAATAGGTCCAGAGCAACTATCGGGTAAACCGATTAACGTTACAGGCGACAATCATTTAAGCAAATCCGAATGGCGAGGCACACTTTCCGTTACCAAATCTTCGAAAGGCCATTTTTGCATCGTTCCTGGCCACATTAACAATGTCATTGCCACCGCTGCTGAGAGTCTTGAATCTGGTCTTGGTAGTCTCTCATGGAAGACATTGATTGCTGGAAGACCAATTGCAAGTGGTGAGACTCTTGAACCTGGTCTTGGTAGTCTATCATGGAAGACATTGATTGATGGAAGACCAATTGCAAGTGGAGGACCAGGAAAGATGCAGAGATCGATGGGTATGAAATGGAAAGGTCCAATTGGAGGAGTTGCAGATGGAGATGGAAGAGTCCTTCAAAGTCAATTTAAGGTCTAATTTATTAGGAAAAATAGTAGTGGGCCAAAACTTTAATCTTGGAAGGCACTCTCAGCAACTTGAAACGGAAGTTCTCGGAGGTCTATTAATTCGAGTGTTGTCGGTTGGTTGGTCAGCTCCCACGCCCCCACCAGCAGTTTTCATCTCTATGAAATCAGCACCGATGTACATTTTTTAAAATTCAATTTTTATTGATCGAACTCATCACTCTCACTCTTTTTAATTCACGGACTTCCCTCATATTTAATAGCAATGGGAGAATTCATGAAAGAAAGGGGCAATTGGGCTTTGTGCATGAGGGTCCTGTAGAAGCTTTTGTCACCGGAAACATATATATATATATATATATATATTTGCCAATCCACCTTCTATATTTCGTTCTTGGATTCAATAGCAGTAATTTCCCCCCATAAGAGATAAGAGAGATCTACATGCAAATAAAGGAGTATGAAAATATTTATTAGTGATACTAAAATCCATAATTTGCGTGAGTCACTTCCGTCTAGAAGGGGCCAAACGAAATCACGGAGCCAAGCTAGTACTCGAGGGCATCTGCAGTGAATCATTCGTGTGAAAAAGTTGACAGACAGGTACACCATAGTCAAGTGCACCGAAATTGAATTAAGACGAAGACTCCCCCTATCAGGACCCGACTAGATGGAAGATCGTCAGAGTCTTCTGAATTTCCAAGTCCAAGATGATGCGTGTGGTCCGTAAGAAGGGAGAATAGACCGCCTCCCAATGCTCTTTTCTCTTTGATAAATGAGGCTCACCAGTCCTTTTCGGAGTGCTGAGCTATGATGGCCGCCTCCGGATGTACCAGATTCATATCTTTCAGGCCCACTTCAACTGAATTGGTTTATTGGACAGAAGGGATGGAACGTGTTTGGCAGCGTAGCGCGTACTGGAGATCGATTTATTTTCGTAATTGTTTACTCTTAAAAGCCGATCATATCAGATTAAGACATGATTTATCATTTATTACTTAGTACTTCCATCCTCTGATGATATACTATCAAGCGACAGGAAGTTCCAGTACAACTGCACGCCGGATTGATAGGTGTCCTAGGTCTGCTTTACATATGGGGCTCGACCCGATCAGAATCATACCAGACCCCCCCGTTGGTTCTTATCTTTCGAGGAAGACGCGTTGCTTCCATAGCCCCCAGTCAATCATCAATCATCAACTGGGCTTTCCAATATGCAGCAGAAATGCAGATACTGAACCATGACGAGCTTCCCCATTTCGATATAGATGGTAGAAGTGGTTAAGAAAAAGAAAAATCAAAGTGCTTCTGGTCTGTCTACTTACATGTCAAATTGTTCAGGAAAAAAAAAAAAAAAAAGATCTTTGTTCTGAACTGTAGCCCGTGAACCAGTTTCTGACACTGGTGAACTCCTCATGACCTGGCTGATTACCCGTCACTCTCTGCTTTCAGGTGAACTTCAGTTTCGTCCTCCAACTGGGCAGTGGCTTTTGGTTCAGTGTCACATTCGAGTAGGACATGCACAACAGAGTCCATGCTTGGCCTCCGATTCCTGTCTTCCTCCACACATGCTATCGCAACCTCCACCAGAGCTCTTGCCTGTCTCCTGTTGTACTGCCCCTTCAGCCTCGGGTCCAAGTACTCCTCGATCCATGCATCATCCTCAAAATCGGATTGGATCTTCCTCCTGACAACCTTAACAAACTTTGTTAGCTCAGCCTCCTCCTCCTCCTCCTCCTCCTCTCCTTCGACGCTCACGATTGCCCAATTTGAGAGCCTGAGCCCCCGCACCATCTCAAGGACCATTACCCCGTAGCTGAACACATCCACTTTAGCCGTGATCGGAAGGTTCAGGGCCCATTCAGGCGCCATGTAACCCTTTGTGCCCCGGATCCTTGAGAAGTTCGAGCTCGCTTTTTCTCTCTGTAGAAGTTTTGCGAGGCCGAAGTCCGCTATCTTGGGCTCAAACTCTGAGTCCAGGAGTACGTTCTCGGGTTTCACATCGCAGTGGATGACCCATTCAAGGCACTCATGGTGCAGGTAAGCCAAGCCCTTTGCGATCCCGAGCGCAATCCTGAACCGATCCTTCCATCTCATCTGATTCGGTCTGAACAAGTGCTTGTCCAGAGATTGATTCTCAACAAACTCGTAGACTAGGAGCCTATTCCTTCCCTCAGCACAGAAACCCCACATTCTTGCGAGGTTCATGTGGTTGATTTTCCCAATTGTGCTGACCTCTGCCCAAAAGAACTCTTCTCCTTGGTAAATATCTCCCAGTCTCTTAACAGCCACTTTTCTTCCATCACCCAAATTGCCTCTATAAACTATCCCCGAGCCACCTCTGCCAATCTCCTCCCTGAAATTTCTCGTCGCTATCTTGAGCTCTCCATAGCTGAACTTCTTGAACTGGCTTGTCAGGGCCTGATATCCGTCTTCCAAAGGTTTATGGCCCCCGTTTTTCCTAAAAAGAATCCACCAGCCTATCAAGCAGAGGAGAATTTCCACAGCCCCAAGGGTGGAAGCAAACCAGTAGAGATAGGCCCATCTAATCCTCCTCCCTATGCTACCATACATGGTGGACGAGCCGATCAAGAACTTGTTTACCCCTGATGGACAAATGGGGTCTGTTCCATTCAGTTTTGGGGCCGCAGATGAAACTTGGAACGAAACCGGGAGTTTCAGGTACAGACTTCCGGGGAAGTCAGGAGTGTTATATCCATTGAAGAGGGAGCTCTTACCGAAGCACAACCTGTCTCCATTCATTCGGTAGGAAAATCCAAGGCAGCCACAATCTGCAAGGCAGGCATTCCGGCACCACTCCCACGAGGTGTTGGAGTTGTAAATGAGGTCATACCCATAATAATCAGTATGAGGGAGCTCCACAAACCGCACTTTGTTGTAAATAAAGTTCGAACACGTGATGGTGAACTTTGGCTTGCAACCCTTGTTCCAATCGCTTGGCTCCGTCATCTCATATCCAGGAGGACATGAGCACTTGGGCTCAGGCGTGTAGACACAGATCCCGTTCCTGCCGCAAACTCCATGAACTTTGCACATGCCGGTCATGGCCTCCCAAGAGACTGCCCATGTGCCATCATGCTCGTTCAAGCTATAGAGTCGTAAATTCCCATCATGGTCGATCGTTAGCCTCCTCTTGATCCCGCGCCCTCTATCAGAAGCACTAAATTGGAATCGGTCGCTGGACAGGAACCTCCCCGAAGCATCTAGAATTGCAACTCTGCTACTGTTGTAATTTGTCCTCCCGTTAATGAATGGATTACTGGAGTCAGGGTTGGGCCAGTAGATGCTCGATATGTCAGGTCCATCGTACATCAGCTTTAGCAAGTTGTCATTATCAAAATAGAAAATGAAGTACCCCGAATAGTAAGAGCCATTAGCAGTGGAAGAGATGAGCTTCGTGCTCTTAGTTAGGGGTTGGTTAGGAAGGAGTGTGTGAGTTGGGTTGTCGAAGCTCTGCCACAGGATGTGACCAGACAGGTTCTTCATAACAAGGTTTCCACTCTCCAAGAGTTCAGCTTTGTGGGCACTCGTGGGGGTGGTACTTGACTCCCAGGCGATTGTCCCGTCGACATCCGTCAATACCATGGCACCGTTCCCCTGGAAAGTGAGCTTTGAGCCCTTCCCATTCACGGGCTTGTCCCGGTTGCCCATCCAAACCACGGTACGATTCACTGAACGGGTGAACCAAATTGCAAAGTAGTATGCGTTGCCTCCGGTCCCGTAGAATCCACACGTGAAGGTCTTCTCGGGAGAGAGCAGAATCTCTAGTTCATCTTCAATGGATATAGAAGAGCCTCTGGTTAGAGAGCCCCTTGGAGAAGCTGCAATGGAGGAGCTTGTGAAGATGAAGAGGAAGACGAGTAATAGTAAGGAACTTGACATTACTGAGAGTACAGTTGATAAAATGAGAGAATTTGGTTTACAGGACAGATCACCGAGCCAAAATGGAAACTCTATATACAGACACATGCATCCACAGACGATGAAACATATGGGGTCCATTTATGACGCTCTTGATTACGTTGGAAAAGTCTTAAACGACTGGCAGCAGCCTCCAGTTTTACAATTCTCCGATTCTGACGGGTGATTGAAGAAGGGGTGATGGGACGGGCTGAAATCTTGTCCGAGTTACTTACGACTGTCTGCGTACATGTCCAAGATTACCAATAATTCGGGCCAATCCATATGCAAGACATGCGAGTGCGAATGAGCACCCGATTTCTATTTTCAGATGTCTTCAAAGGCCACCGCGACTTTTTCGAGCAAGCTCAGCAGGGTCATTGGAGCTGCTGCGAAGACTCTTGGAGTCTAGTCTGGTGGCCCGGTGGAAGATACATTATTAGTCGAGTGTGGTCCATATTTTATTGTTGGCATCCCAAATTGCATGTGATGTCTCTGGAGACGGAAGAGGAAAGCTGTACATTGCTGTGTGTGAAATGGAAAGATTCGATTGGAAGGGATGGAACTGTAAATGGAAGTGGACAGGGATGGTTCATATCATAGGCCAGGTTTCATTTACGTTTTTATTCAGTAAGGCCGAGACTTGTGCGGCCCACAGTCACGAGAGAGAGAGAGAGAGAGAGAGAGAGGGTCGCTTGGAACATTAAAGAAGGATATGCCCTCTCATGTCGACGTGTCTAGAGTCCACGATTTGTACGCAACCTTGGAAGTATTAGGAAGGCAGGCAAGATCACCTTGGCCACAAAAAAAAAAAAAAAAACCGAAGATAATCCTAAAGCCAAGCTGGCTACCATTAGAGTAGGCACGTATGGCTAGTCATTCGCGTGAAATAGTTGACTTTTCTTGCTAGTTATTGTCAAGTGGACCAAGTTGGACAAAACAACGAATCCCGCTGTCAGGACCTGACCTGTCCAAGAAGGCTCCTTTTCTCTTGTCCTCCTCTTCAGTTGGTTAACTTGTCAATAACGTGCGACGGATACAGACGTCAAGAACGTCATCAGAACTTTCCCAAGTTCCAAATTCAAAATGGTGAGGGTGGTCCTTAAGAGGGAGGAATGGACTGATTCTGAGTGTTCCCCTTTGCTTTTTCGGTTATAAGTAGAACCATCAGCTTAAAGAGGTAATATGAAAGATGGGATTAACGGGGACATAACTCATGATCTATTTATTTTGAATCGATAATGACATCAGTGCACCGAGCCCATTTGCTCTTCTTGTTAGCATTGCTCTACTAGTGTTGTTCAACACAAGTGGTATTTGGATTAGTGTTCTAAACCTAATCACAATTAATGTAATTTATTTATGAAATAAAATTAAGACATTATGGTTAATCATACGCTACTGTATTCTGTGATGAAACTCATAAATTGTGATAATGTTTTAGAGTCATTATGAGATTATGCCAGTGAGATCTAAAATTCACCAGTTTTAGTTTAAAATTGTCCTAGTTATAGGATCACTGAATAGGAAAACAGTGGTCTGGTAAGACTAATACACTTATTACATACTCTAAAACATATGGCAATTGATCCCACAGTTATTTGTAAAGAGTCACTAATGTAAGAGTGTATGTACTCATTATGAAATGAGTTTATTAAATCAATTCACTTAAGAATTTACATAATAAATCTTTAAATAAATGTCAATAGATTATTCCTAAGATGATGTAAGTGTAAATGACCCTTAGACTTAAGATTACCATAGCATCTTATAAGAGTTGAATTGCGTTTTTAGTTTATTTTTTAATATGATTCTCTAAACCATGTGTAGGGTATTCTGGACCCAATAAAACTCTTTATGGAGATAATGTGTAATCAATAAATGATTGGTTACTTCTCATGAGATGGGAGAATGCTCTATGTATTCTACTTAGTATTGACTTAGAAAATTTCTAGCCATAATATGATGAAATATCAAAAAGCAGTTTCTGGTATTTCATTATTGAATCAACTACTAGAGAGTTGAGATACATATGGTTAAAAATTAGGATTTGACATTTTATCAATACCTTAATTTATCCGAGACATTGTATAACCAAAGAATATTCAATCCTTTGATTTCACACTATCCGGGTGGTCATGATACGTTGTTAAACGTCAATATTGACTTGTGAACTTAATTAATTAAGAGTTAATCGATAATTTTATTAAAAAATTTAATAAGATAAATTAATTCATTACCGGCTTAGTGTGGGGCCTAATGGATTACATACAATACAAGTCATTTCTCATAACTAAAATTTAATTGTTTAAATTTTGTGTTGGGTAGTTAAATTCCCATAGCTTAAAGTTGTCCATATCGATCACACGACTTATAAAATTATTTCAGAATTAAATGTAAAATTATATTTATATAAATCTACTAATACTCTCGGTTATATACATGTACTAAATTATTGAATGTGATTCTGTTAAATAAATATATGTTTATATGTATGTGCGTGTATAGTACAATTGTTGAAGAAGGATTAATTTAGTCAAATTAATTTGGTCATGTCATGTACACCAATGGTTGGTCTATTTTCAACGGCAGAATAGTGAAAATTGCATAATATATGCCAACTAATGGTGGTCTTTAAATTTGTTGACCTACTATTTTTCATATTAAATTGACCTACTATTTTTTAACATTGGAGTTATTTGCCGACTAAATTGAATTACCATCAATGGTGATTAACGGAAATACCTCTTGCAACTCAAGTGATTTTGTTATGCATAAAAAAAAAACTGAAGTTGCTCTCTCTTGTGTGTGGTGTGAGAGTATGATGAGGAGGAAAAGAATTTTGTCGATTGAAAAAAGAAAATAGTGCCACCCCAAAATACCATATCCGAGAGTGACTGAAGAAAATTCTTTCAACTAAGTACTGTAAACAAGTATTTTGAATCCGAAACTAAAAAGGAGACCGATTGTTGAGAATAGTTTCCAACACTTACGAGAAAAATTGGTATGCATGCCGTGGAGGGCATACACGTGTGCGTTTAGTAAGATGATCGGCTCTCGAAACTATTCGTGTAGACGCTGTGGGATATCGTCGAATTGAGGAATCAAACACAAGGATCAATTCGGAGCCTTTGTAGGTATATTCTCTACTTATTTCTTCATATTTGAATTTCAAATTGTATTAAGGACATACTGAGTTCGGGAATATAATTTAACTTTTATGAAATTCACGATTCGGCCGTGTTACGATTCCCGGAGCATGTTGACCAGCCGTTGTTTCCGCCGGCTGGAAGAGTTATTTTTCTATTTGCAGAGCTGTGGCTTCTGGAAATACCAGCTTCATATCTCATAGCGTTTAGGTCCACATTGGCAGAATCAGTATATGGACAAAATGGATGGGAATTGGAACGTACCCAGCGGGTCGCACGGAAGGAGGGAGAGAGGAAGCATGTTCGACCACAGCAACATGCCAACCTGCAAGAGACCCAGACCCGCTTCAATTGCAGGCACTAAATCGATCAAAACTGTACAGAAGCAGTAATTTGCACGAACACCCAAGTCGATCGTGAATGTTTGACACAACCCTGCTTGAGAAGCAGCTTCGTCTTTCATGGGCGACCGAGCAAAGTGTCCTGGTTTGCGTATATTATTCAGGTGCCTTGTTTTGATCAAACAACAGAATGACGCGGCAATTCACAGTTACCTAAACTTTGGGCTGCCTAATCTAGTCAGCCTACGGTCCACATCGCGGCTGCCCGGTTCCCAGATGGTCAAGATCACCAAGTCATCACATTTTATCGAGAACTAATGATTTCTATGATCAGATCAGAAGAGAATGGGCTGCAAATGCCATCCAAGGCTTTGACAGAAATCTAGCTCACAAACCGGAAGATCTCTCATCAGCCGAAGCATTAGCAGAATAAATTCTTCATTGGATTGGGTCGAACCTGTTGGGATTAATGCCGTTAACCCAATCACACATGATGTGATTTTACTATATTTATTTAACAAGTCTTTAATATATGAAATTAAAAAGCAACCGATAGTTAGGAATAATTCCCAATACTTACAAGAAAATTTGGTGTGGATACCGTGGAATACGTGCATGTGTGCGTTTAATCAAAGGCTCGACCTAAGGAGGTTCGAGATCGGAGGCTCTATTCGTGGAGTTGTCGTGGGACATCGCCGACTTGAGAATCAAGCAAATATTAATTCAATTTTTGCAGATAAATTTTTAATTCTTCTATATTATTTAAATTCTGAATTATATCAAAGAAAATAAAATTATTTTTTAAATTTAACGCATGGGCTGTGTGCTGATTACTAGTAGAACCATGGTTTTAATGTCCGCGGATGACACGACAACGAACAATGTTCCCAAAAACATTTCCATATACATATGAGAGTCCACGAAATTACAGTGACGGGATCAACCATGAAAGTCGGAGGAATAAGAATGCCGAATTTGTCCTTTCACTCCCAAACCACAGAAGAAATCCGAGCATTACATTCTTCACCCAGACAATACCGCCGATTAATTAGAACCCATTCATCCATTCGAAGAATTAACCGTACAAATCGAATGGTATTCTACCCAGCAACAGCAACGAAGCCAACAGAGGAAGGCGAAAGGGAACACTTATCTCCATACTTCTGTTCCCATCTACTTAGTGTGGTGAACTGCGGGTTGTCCACAAAATCATGCGTTGTACGTCTCCAGGATGGTCCCATGTGGAGTTCCTCGTTAGAACAAAGATCCGACCAACCAACCCTTCAATTTCTAAAATATGGTTCTCATATAATGGAAACTGTTTGCCACCAATAACAATCAGCACGGCCTGGATCTCTGATGCGGTGTCTCTAATCTTACTTGTTAACTTGCACTTGCTAGACGAATTCTTCAGTAGCAATTGAACGGCAGTGACCTTCCAAAGAAAGACACATATACCTGAGCCTACTACAAGGCTCAGATTCATTGTTCTTCACAACTGTCGTGCAGAACACTGGCTCGGGAAGTGATCTCAGTGGGTCTCGTGGGAAGAGGAGAGAATCGGTAAAACCGATTGTTATTATACGTATAACAAGTTCTCTCCTGTTTTTCTCAAGCATGTTGCCGGAATGAACAAAGAAAACGAAAGCTTGGTCCCCTAAAAACCACCAGGGATGTCCGGGTACGAGGAATCATCGCTTATAAAATTGTTCAGCAAAAAATATGTCCGTGAAGCCAGTTTCTGACACTGGTGAACTCCTCTTGACCTGGCTGATTACACGTCACTCTCTGCCTTCTGGTAAACTTCAGTTTTATCCTCCAACTGGGCAGTGGCTTTTGGTTCAGTGTCACATTCGAGTAGGACATGCACAACAGAGTCCATGCTTGGCCTCCGATTCCTGTCTTCCTCCACACATGCTACCGCAACCTCCACCAGAGCTCTTGCCTGTCTCCTGTTGTACTGCCCCTTCAGCCTCGGGTCCAAGTACTCCTCGATCCATGCATCATCCTCAAAATCGGATTGGATCTTCCTCCTGACAACCTTAACAAACTTTGTTAGCTCAGCCTCCTCCTCCTCCTCCTCCTCCTCTCCTTCGACGCTCACGATTGCCCAATTTGAGAGCCTGAGCCCCCGCACCATCTCAAGGACCATTACCCCGTAGCTGAACACATCCACTTTAGCCGTGATCGGAAGGTTCAGGGCCCATTCAGGCGCCATGTAACCCTTTGTGCCCCGGATCCTTGAGAAGTTCGAGCTCGCTTTTTCTCTCTGTAGAAGTTTTGCGAGGCCGAAGTCCGCTATCTTGGGCTCGAACTCTGAGTCCAGGAGTATGTTCTCGGGTTTCACATCGCAGTGGATGACCCATTCAAGGCACTCATGGTGCAGGTAAGCCAAGCCCTTTGCGATCCCGAGCGCAATCCTGAACCGATCCTTCCATCTCATCTGATTCGGTCTGAACAAGTGCTTGTCCAGAGATTGATTCTCAACAAACTCGTAGACTAGGAGCCTATTCCTTCCCTCAGCACAGAAACCCCACATTCTTGCGAGGTTCATGTGGTTGATTTTCCCAATTGTGCTGACCTCTGCCCAAAAGAACTCTTCTCCTTGGTAAATATCTCCCAGTCTCTTAACAGCCACTTTTCTTCCATCACCCAAATTGCCTCTATAAACTATCCCCGAGCCACCTCTGCCAATCTCCTCCCTGAAATTTCTCGTCGCTATCTTGAGCTCTCCATAGCTGAACTTCTTGAACTGGCTTGTCAGGGCCTGATATCCGTCTTCCAAAGGTTTATGGCCCCCGTTTTTCCTAAAAAGAATCCACCAGCCTATCAAGCAGAGGAGAATTTCCACAGCCCCAAGGGTGGAAGCAAACCAGTAGAGATAGGCCCATCTAATCCTCCTCCCTATGCTACCATACATGGTGGACGAGCCGATCAAGAGCTTGTTTTCCCTTGATGGACAAATGGGGTCTGTTCCATTCAGTTTTGGGGCCGCAGATGAAACTTGGAACGAAACCGGGAGTTTCAGGTACAGACTTCCGGGGAAGTCAGGAGTATTATATCCGTTGAAGAGGGAGTTCTTACCGTAGCACGACCTCTCTCCATTCATTCGGTAGGAAAATCCAAGGCAACGACAATCTGCAAGGCAGGCATTCCGGCACCACTCCCACGAGGTGCTGGAGTTGTAAATGAGGTCATACCCATAATAATCAGTATGAGGGAGCTCCACAAACTCCACTTTGTTGGAAATAAAGTTCGAACACGTGATGGTGAACTTTGGCTTGCAACCCTCGGTCCAAGTGCTTGGTTCCGTCATCTCATATCCAGGAGGACATGAGCACTTGGGCTCAGGCGTGTAGACACAGATCCCGTTTCTGCCGCAAACTCCATGAACGTTGCACATACCGGTCATGGCCTCCCAAGAGACTGCCCATGTGCCATCATGCTCGTTCAAGCTATAGAGTCGTAAATTCCCATCATGGTCGATTGTTAGCCTCCTCTTAATCCCATGCCCTCTATCGGAAGCATTAAATTGGAACTGGTCGCTGGACAGGAACCTCCCAGAATCATCCAGAATCGCAATTCTAGTACTATTATAATCTGTCCTCCTGTCTTGGAATGGATCATTAAAGTCGGGGTTGGGCCAGTAGATGCTCGATATTTCAGGTCCATCGTACATCAGTGTTAGCACATTGTCACTAGCAAAGAAGAAACTGAAGTACCCCGAATAGTAAGAGCCATTAGCAGTGGAAGAGATGAGCTTCGTGCTCTTAGTTAAGGGCTGGTTCGGAAGGAGTGTGTGAGTTGGGTTGTCGAAGCTCTGCCACAGGATGTGATCAGACAGGTTCTTCAGAACAAGGTTTCCACTCTCCAAGAGTTCAGCTTTGTGGGCACTCGTGGAGGTGGGAGTTGACTCCCAGGCGATTGTCCCGTCGACATCCGTCAATACCATGGCACCGTTCCCCTGGAAAGTGAGCTTTGAGCCCTTCCCATTCACGGGCTTGTCCCGGTTGCCCATCCAAACCACGGTACGATTCACTGAACGGGTGAACCAAATTGCAAAGTAGTATGCGTTGCCTCCGGTCCCGTAGAATCCACTCGTGAAGGTCTCCTCGGGAGAGAGCAGAATCTCTAGTTCATCTTCAATGGATATAGAAGAGCCTCTGGCTAGAGAGCCCCTTGGAGAAGCTGCAATGGAGGAGCTTGTGAAGATGAAGAGGAAGACGAGTAATAGTAAGGAACTTGACATTACTGAGAGTACAGTCAATAATGTGAGAGAACTCTGGTTCACAGGACAAATCACTGAGGCAAAATGGAAACTCTATATATAGACACATGCATCCACAGATGACGAAACATATGGGGTCCATTTATGACGCTCTTGATTACGTTGGAAAAGTCTTAAACGACTGGCAGCAGCCTCCAGTTTTACAATTCTCCGATTCTGACGGGTGATTGGAGAAGCGGGAATGGGACGGGCTGAAATCTTGTACGAGTTACTTACGACTGTCTGCGTACATGTCCAAGATTACCAATAATAATTCGGGCCAATCCACATGCAAGACATGCGAGTGCGAATGAGCACCCGATTTCTATTTTCAGATGTCTTCAAAGGCCGCTGCAACTTTTTCGAGCCAGCTCAGCAGAGTCATCGGAGACTCTTGGGGTCTAGTCTGGACATGGATGGTTGGTTCATTAGTCCGTTTCCATTTATGCTTTTACTCAGTAAGGCCGAGACTTGTGCGGCCCCGGGTGACGAGAGAGAGGGTCGCTTGGAACATTAGAAAAGGATATGCCCTCTCATATCCACGTGTCTAGAGTCCAGGATTTGTACGCAATCTTGGAAGTATTGGGAAGGCAGGCAAGATCACCTTGGCCACAAAAACAAAACAAAACAAAAAACCGGGGACAATCCTGAAGTCTCAAGCTAGCTACTATTAGAATGATTAGTCAATCGTGTGAAATAGTTTACTGTCTTACCATTTATTGTCAAGTGGACCAAGTTGGACAAAACAAGGAAACCCCCTGTCTGGACCCGACCTGCCCAAGAAGGCTCCATTTCTTTTTGTCCTCCTCTTCAATTAGTTTACTTGTAACATGTGATGTATGCAGACATCAAGAACGTCGTCAGAAAGTTTCCCAATTTCCAAATTCAAAATGGCTAAGGTTGGTCGTTAAGAGGGAGGAATGGACTGCCTCTTGATGTTCCCCTTTACCTTTCCAGTTACAAGTAGACTCACAAACTCAAGATCTATTTATTCCGGATCGATAATGATACTATTCCACCATTGCTCAACGCAAGTTGACCATCAGTAGTTTCTGCCGGCTGGAAGAACTGTTTTTCTATTTGCAGAGCTGTGGCTTCTGGAAATACCAGCTTCATACATATCTCATAGCGTTTAGGTCAACATCGGCAGAATCAGTACGTGGACAAAATGGATGGAAATTGGAACGTGCTCATGCACGACTGAGCTAAGTATCGTCGATTTGCATATGTTATTTAGGTGCCTTGTTTTGGTCAAACAACAGAAAGACACGACAATTCCCAATTACCTAAACTCTGGGGTGCCTAATGCAGCCAGCCTACGGACCACATCACGGCTGCCGACTTTCTAGATGGTCAAGATCACAGGTCATCACATTTTATCGAGGAATTATAATTTCTATGATCAGATCAGAAGAGAATGGGCTGCAAATGCCTTCCAATGCTTTGACAGAGATCTAGCTCACAAACCCGAAGATCTCTCATTAGCCGAAGCATTAGCAGAAAAGATTTTTCATTGGATTGGATTGAACCATGGTTTTAATGTCTGCAGACGACACGACAAACGAACAACGTTCCCCCAAACATTTCTATATACATATAAGAAGAGTCCACGAAATTACAGTGACGGGATCAACCATGAAAGTCGGAATAAGAATGCAGAATTTGTTCTTTCCCTTCCAACCACAGAAGAAATCCGAACGTTACATTCTTCACCCAGACAATACCGCCGATTAATTAGAACCCATTCATCCATTCAAAGAATTAACTGTACAAATCGAATGGTATTCTACCCAGCAACAGCAACGAAGCCAACAGAGGAAGGGGAAAGGGAACACTTATCTCCATACTTCTGTTCGCATCTACTTAGCGGGGAACTGCAGGTCGTCGCACTTGAGGGTTGACCTCAACGGGCCTAGCCTGCTCTTAAGAAGGTTGATGTAATTCTGAAGCCTATGCATGTCCGAGTTAGAGAGAGAAAATGGGGGGTTAAGGATTAACGAAGGCGCTTCCACCAGAAGAAAGGCTAGCAGGCGTACTGCCTTGGAGTATAGTGATGCTGCAGTTTCTGTATTACCCATCAGCTCATCGACCTGCAATTTTCATACCAGAAACTTTCAAACCCGTTCATCCACAGTCAAAACTTTTTCAGGTAGCTTTCAGGCTTTCAAATGACTCGACAATACATGCTCAGCCATTCCAATGGCCTCTTTTGCTTGAAGTCAGCAGTCGTGCCATATCTTTAGCTAAAATAAAATGTACTTCCTCCCCCAGAAATGATCAAATCCATAACAACGCAATTGTCAAATGCTAAAGGAATGAAAGGTAAAGTAAGGAAAACAGGTACTCACCCCTCCTCGTCTTCCTAGAGCAAGAGCCGATTGGAATATCATTTCCCTTGCATCGGGCATCTCTATATTCCCTGAAAATAGACCCCAACACTAGGGATTCAAGTTCATGAGAAAACACTGGCACAAATCCATGCGCAAAGTAGGAAAACCAGATATTTTCCACCTTAGATTTCTTTCTTCAACAGAAATGAACCAAGATTTTTAGTTTTTACATCACAAGTGAACAAAAGGAAATTGATCATCCTCACATACCGAATATGGAGCTATAAAGAGACCAGTAATGCAGAGATTTCTAGACGTACCATGCTCAATAAGCTTTGCAAGTTGCTCAGCATTCTCAACTTCCTGGAGAAATTCCCCCTCAATTTGATGGGAAACATCCTCTGGCCTCATATTACCAATGACATCTGAACATTCTCCAGAATCAGGACCTCTATTATTCTTATTTGAGCTACTCTTTAATCTTGAGGTCCCATGGCTCGGACTTCCTTCCATGTCAGACACAGCCTGGGCGTGGCATATGAGTAAGGCTTGCTTCCAGATAGCAAGAATCACAAGCTGAATGGAGAATGCCTCCAAGTGCATGTGAGCCCCGATCTAAACAAAAAGGTAACAAGGTTGGTTATGGAAATACATAAGAAAATAAGAGGTATCTTCCTATTGAAATATTATAACATACAACTGCAAAGCTCGACATGGAAAACCTCATGCTCCATAAAAAAGTCCTTATGCAAATAATCTCACCAATTATACCAAAGAAGTAAATAATATCAGTAAGCAGATCTCGGGGAAAACACAGGTTTACTCATAGATTTCATGTAGAAACATCCCAAGTTGTTCGATAAATGATAACTTCTGGTATGACCTACAATTCTAGATAGCAAGTAATACATAATACCAGGATCAACTATTGGGGAACCTTTTTTCCAGTTGACAAGTGACATGGGGAACTACATAAAAAGAAGTTGAGCTGCCAGAACTTCCAACAAGTATGGCAGAGAAGTACAGGATGCTTGTAAACTGTTTCACTTAAGCTGTTCACTAACAAAAATCATGCAGGAGAAAACAAACACATGGATCCAAGAAGGTAAGTGCTTATGATAGTAATAGAAGGTACATTTTCTAATACATCACAGGCTCTAATGAGTCTCAACATTTAGCCATCAGCTGCAAATTGGACAATGCATAAAAATTTAATAAGTGAAAAACCGATTCATTTCTACAAACCAGCACACTCTCTTCTTAAAGTTACATAATTCCTGTTATGTAAATTTTCTCAGTTTCTAGGGAATAGCTCATAGAGGACTTGCCTTTTCATTCACTAATTCTTTGACAGCAGAAGCACACTGCCGTAATGATTTGATCCGTGTCAGATGGTGGGAAGACGGCTTTTCCAATGCCCCTACCAGGTTCATGGATTCAAGGGAGGTCCGAGGAGGATAATCACAACTGCCATGGCTTCCAATACGGTGTGTATTAATATTTGAAGCACCACTAATTTGCACCGGAGCACTCAATGCAGGTAAGATATTTGCTGATGCCTGCAGTAGATTTTGATATTTGTCCTGGCTTGGTTTGGAGGCACTCATAGAATGAGAAGAGACATCGATAGGAGGTCTAGGGACGATAACATAATCCCTAATCAACTCTAATGAGTCCTCCACTGCACATTAAGGTACAACTTCAGTATAGACTATCTGATCCTTAATTAAGGAACAAGGGATTGCACTTTAAGGTTTAACTTAGAAGAAAGATACTGAATATTCTTTATACCTCTTGAATATGGATCCACTGGTGGTTGACCAACAGAACTTAAAGAGTAATCTTGATTTGAATCAGATCCTTGAATGTCAAGCCTACTGATAACCTTATTCATAGGAACAGTACTACTATATCTGGAAGAGGAAGGCCGATCCATCTTACTATAAGCACTAGCTGGTAATTTATTTTTATCAACATTTCTCTCGCAAATAAATCTTTTAGAAGGCTCCACAAATGACCTCTTTGAAAAGGACGGGCTCCCACCCGAACCAATACAATCATCTTCTAAGAAGAAGGGAAAGCATTCATCAGGAGAAGATTCATCCTTGTTTACATGATCAAGCTCAGACAGAGGATGGCAATCAACACTTTTGGAAGATTTTCTATTTCTGCACATCAGAAGATGGTTTCTATCAATTAGGTGATGGCAATGTTGATGCACTAAAAAAATAGCAGATCATCATGTCTCCTTTACCTAAATGATCCATCGGGCACTTTTTGGGAGAGAAATGAATGGTTAAAAAACTCATCAAATGTCAACCGTTCAACTGTAGAATCAGACAATTAAAATGGAAAAAAGGGATTAGAGCAAAGTTTGCAGTTTTGAGGTAAACTCCTAGATATTACCATAAAGCTACATGATTTGCAATACTTGGATTGCGCCGAAGCAGCTTCTGGCATAAACTTTTGCAATCGAAACTCAGATCTTTACTTTCAGGAGGAAATTGCAGTTCATTTGAATTCACAATGTTCTGAAGCAACTGCACAGCAAATTTGAAACAAGAGTTAAGAAGGTAAACCCAAGGTTGACTTGACAGTTGACACACTGCAAACATTATATATTACATTCTAAAGCACATGATGAAACTGCTGAAATTCTATACAAAACAAAATTTTAGTAATACCTGCATTTGACTATTTCCAGTAAATGGAGTTTTTCCAGTCACTAGCTGAAATAAAATTGCACCTACACTCCAGAGATCTGCCTGCAGATGTGGTCCACATTTAGCATTATAAAGATCTAAAAAATAATTCAATTCAATAAGGACTACAATAACAGTCAAGAAAGTAACCTTTGCATCATATTTCTGAAGTTGCATTATCTCTGGTGCCATGTAAAGTGGCGAGCCACACAATGTTTCTGCAAGACCACTTGGTTGCAAGGATCTACATACAGATTAACAGAAAACCTTCAGAGCATGCAGGAAGAGGAGTCACCGCTATAGATCTATCTAGGGATTAACTTCTAACTTTTAAATGGAAAAGGATTAAAAACACTTAAGACAAACACGATCAAGAAGGTTTGCACAACTTCTATGACTAGACCTACCTTTAAAAGAAGTAATCTGTAGATCATCAAAGGTACTCAGGAAAAGATTATGTTATGACATACACCACTGTTGGACTAAGGGTTCAACAAAGGATTTTGATAAACTCAAAACACTCGACAGACTCACAAGTTATAAACAAATCAATTTGGACAAACTAGTAATACATACAATGAGTGGACAAGTGTCAACTAGTCACTGACTGCATCAGCAACTTAATGGCAAGGAGTCAACTGGGGTCGGGAAGCTATCTTATCATCCCTAAGGAAGAAGGTACAAAATCTACAAGCCAATTAACATCAAGATACAGGCTGATAATACTGATCAAAGTAGTCGGGACAAAAGGATAACACACAGCAATTGCAGTTCAACCACCTTAGAAATGGTTAGTATCCACAAAGAGTCAACAGCGCACTCATTGTGGGGAACAGAAAACTGTGGCAAAAGCTTTTGAAGCTTCCTAACAGGATATAGTACAGATTCATCTTCCCAAGGGGAATAGCAAGATACTGCTATTGAAATTTCGGAAGTGAACCACTTCTCGTGTCTCATCAACTTATATATTTCCCAATAATCAAGAACAATGTGATAATTTTTCCAAAGCTGCCTATCTCCTTTATGAAATTGAAGTGCAATAGCATTTTTTTGGGAAAATAGTGCTATAGCTTTGAGTAAAACTAACTTGTATTTTTTGGATTATTTTGATCTTAAGCCATTAAACCCACTGACCACTGAGAACCCCTCACACTCCTCATACTTTCCATGACTATGACAACCACATTTACCATATAGAAAATAGATTTTCATTTTACTTTATTTTTGGCTAATTTGCAGATCAGTACCAGGAACCTTAAAGCTTCTGACAAAATAGACAAAACAAGATTAACTCGACCAGCATAAGTTATCATAAAGCAAGAACCACTGTGCAACCCATTCTTGCTAATGCATTTATGAGATGAAGAAAGTTACATAGCGCAGACTGTTTTGTAATGACTACAGATTTCTATTAACACCTGCTATTATTACAAAAAAGTAACCATTCAAAATCTCCTAATTAGGAGAGCAATTTGAACAGTATGCATTTTGAAGCCCTTGCCAACATCAGCTCCTCAGCAAAGCAGATAATGCAGACACATAATTCAACAAACTTGCACAGAATATATTATGTGATCCTAGCTGTAGATGACAGTTGGACAATTCCATAGAGCACACACCTAAAAAGTCTCACACACGGGGGGGAGAGAGAGAGAGAGAGGAGATCAATTACCTGGCAAAACCAAAGTCTGCAATCTTTAAGACTGACGTGTCATCACCAGTAGATAGCAGAAGATTCTGTTTGAACAGGAAATTCACGTTGTAAAATACGTGCTCACAGCCTCACATATGGTAGTTTTGTACATTAGTATTCAAACTCTCTAGCAATGTTGCATTTAAATTCTTGCCTAATTTAATAACCAAAATATCCGATGTATGCTACAGGTATAGCACCTGGAGAAGTAACAGCCCTATCAGTTTAAATCTCTGTGATACTCAACTCCGAACAGAAACCCATCAAACCTGTGGCTTTAGATCACGGTGAATAAGATTATTATCACGAAGAATTTGGAGGCCCTTTGCTGCAAGAAACAGAGAACAAAGAAATTAAAAATGTCCTACAAAGCAAAAGACATGAATAAGTGGAATGGAAGCATGGAAGTTCCATTACCTAGCTGCTGCATAAAGTGTTTGGCAGTCTCTTCCGGAACTCTTCCGTGATGTTGTATATACATAGACAGATCACCCCCTCTGCAGTATTCCAAAACAAGATGTATTTTTCCAGGAACCTGGATTTAAAAGATACAAGAACAATCTTAAAACATGGGATATGGCTACCCTAAGCTAAGAGCATGTCATCATTATATCAGCCTTAGACATCATTTAGCCGACTCAAATTGGAATTTTCCAACTGTTGCTCCACCCTATTGCCATAAAATGAAACTTCGTTACTGAGGACAATAAAGACCAATTTGCAGTATCCACCAACGATAACTTGAATATTTAAACATAGATCCCGTACAGTAATCTAGTAGCAAGGACATGATTTTTCCCATTACTATAATAATAGGAATCATTAACAGTTCATAGCTATCTAGACTTACTAAAAACAAAGGGAATGCACGCTCTCAATTATATTTATCATTTAGCTGCAATAACAGATAGAGCGCTTAAAAACTAGAAGACTTTACGTCCTTATTCCACTAAATACTTGAAAACCCCAGATAAGGAATCCCAACTTTATGAAAACAAAAACTTGAAAATTGAACCTGATTTATCACTCTAACAGCATTAAACACTTCTTTGCCAACCCCATGAACAGTTCTACAAACTACCAACTGCCAAGCTTTAAAAAAAAAACAGAGTTCCCATTTTCTACCATAAACTTTACAATCTAAAGAGCAATTAGCATTCAATCTGTAATAAATTCTCGCTGTGGACGTTTCAAATGGGAGAAGGAACAGTTTTTCTCTTTAAAAAAATGAATTCTCATCAAACTAGGTAAAAAGTGAACAGAAATTGAATCTAATATTCAACTGCTCGACAACCAGAAATTCATCAGCGCAGAAGAAACTCGTACTCCCCATCCCCGAAATTGCTCCAGGGGGGAAAAGGGAAAAACGTTCACCTCAATAATCTCGTGCAACCGAATGATATTGGGGTGGTTGATGTTCTTCAGCGTGGAAATCTCAGACTTGAGGCTCTCCTGAAGCTTCTTGTTGAGCCGCTCGGCAACGATCTCCTTGATGGCCACCTCTGTGCCGTGGACCCGATGCCTCGCGTGCCACACCACAGAGAACGAGCCCGACCCGATTTGCCGGCCGACCAGGTAGTCCCCAACCACCCTGCCCCTCCCCGCCGATTGCGCCATCGCCAGATAAAAAAAAAAAAACCCTAAACCCTATCTCAGCACCGGCAGCGAAATTCGAACTCAGAGCCGCAGAAGCTCGGGAAGAAGAACTCGAGCCTGAAGGTAAGAGACACGGATAGACGAAGCAGCCTAGCGACTGGATGAATTGAATGGAGAAGCAGGGGCTAGCCGATGATGACGACGATGAAGACGATGACGATATCAATTTGAGGTTTCTTTATTTTTCATTTTCTTAAAAAAAAAATAACGATTATTTCTGCAAGTGAATTCGGGTGTTCTGGTATTTTGCAATTGGGGGAAATAATTGAGTGAGTGCTCTTAGTAGCTCGATTTTGATGCTTTTGACTCCACGACTTTCAATTTGGTACCACAATTAAACGTTTAGCTCGGCCTCCTTGCACCGACATGTGAGCACCGACTGCATAACGTAACGAATAAGAAGCATTTTATCCCATCCTAATCCTAATTCCGCTACGGAACGTGTATATTTTGTAGCACGCAGAAATTGTCCTAGAACCTACCGAGGTGGCCAAACTGAATAGAACACAGTAGTAATTCACGAGAATATGGATCGGCCGAGCACATAATTGTCTCTAGGATTGATTGGGCCAATCGGGGATGAATGATTGCCTACACACCCTACCATTCCATGAACACAGTAAGACATGACACAGCTTTTTTTTTTTTTTGCAAGTATGTCATACAATATAATTGTCGTTGTATGAGACATTTTTATTTGGTCGTGAGGCTTCTATCATCAATTATTGCACCGCAACGTCATATTCTCCGCTGTCAACATAGTGCAGGTCTGGCTCCTCGGCCTATCATCTGGGATTACGACTCCCTTAGGACGGATTTATTGATGCCCGATCGATCACGTTTTTTATTTGTGGATTCCACGCGTTTGGACGGCCGAAAACGAGGACTAACTGTTTCTCTGTTCCCAACTACGATGTGCCTCCAAGATTTTGCCTTTCTCCTATTTGCATCTGCCGGGGCGGGCCACGTGATCGGTACCATAACCTTCAACCAAAATGTCTCCCTTGCTTGTCCAACCTGGGCGGTGGTCGGTTCAGCGCCCGCCTTGAGCTGCCTTCCACTTGCTCAGATGGATTCCTTCCTATGGAACAAAAATATCCCGTAAATTGTTATTTAGTAATTATGTGCCATCCGTTACTTAGAAGATGATCTTTCCCCCAATATACTGCATTTTATTGTATAATTTTGGGTGCCCGAAATGACCCTTGAGTCCGAGAATTGGTCAGGTAGAATCGGATCTCAAATCAGAAAAGGGGTGGGCAAGATCTCGAATACCATCTATCAATTTTATTTATTATGCACTTCATTTATTCTTTTCATAATAATTAAAAAAAGAAGCAATCCAACCAGCCTCGATTTCTCGGTATATTTACACTATTGCATCCAACACCATCTGGTTCGATCGACATGGGATTCGGATATCATCTCATTTACTGTTGTCTATGGCAGTGATGTCTGATTCACGTGTTTTTATTGACTCTGGCTGGTCTCATTTTGTCACTCTTGTGTTTGAGGAATTATTATATTTTAATTGGGACTGATCGGTCCAATAAATTGGGCCGGCCACCAAGAAGCCCAGAGAATATACGTAATTACTTGCCTCTTTTTTTTTTTTTCCAAAAAGAAAAGGGGATTATTTGAAATGTTATTTCCATTATTCATATGCTTAAACTTGCATTTTCTACCAGAGAAATTTACATTTCTTGATTTGGATTTGTACGCGTGACACGTGACCTTGTTAAGGAAGAGGATGCACGATCCTACCCTGCAACGGTTGATGCCGTGCACGACAGCTTCCTCGGATGGCGTCAAGCAACATATGTTCCCAGCGGTTTGGTTCTTTCCTTTTTCTGGTATAAACCATCGGTATCCAGTTGGATTTTGTCCAGCTAACTAATTTGAATCGTCCTGGGTCGGTTTATTTAAGGGGTTAAGAGCTTCCCGCCGCAGGTGGGACTCGAACTCGAGTCCTCCCATTGGAATGATAAGTGCCGAGCCACTCTACCACGCCTACGGTGAATATAGTTTAGTTATTTCCTCCTCCCTATGCTACCACCAATGTGCATTGATTAACCCGTACTGAATGCATCCCCAGCAGACATGCTCAATGCACCAGTTGGTCAACCCACACGACACGGTGACCCAGTTACGCTATTTTCATTCAGACAACACGCATTTGCTTACCAGTTCTTTAGAAACCTGCGACTCCCCCTAATTGATTTGACCAGCTCCCCGCATTACACTTATCTTATCGTTCGTCCGTCACGTCGTACTCTCTTTCCCTCGGGTATACGTTGAGAAGATAAAGATTGAATTTGATCCACTGATTCGATATCCCGACAGGGTCATTTGTTAGAGATATGCCGACGACAATCATAATCTGGATATCAATCTTCTCCGTGGTTTCTGTTCTGGTGATACTGTTTACCATCTTGACATGGGTCCGGAACAGCCGAATCGTGGGGGCGGCTGGCGGATATGGAGCTGGCACCGCGGTTGGGGTGCCGATGCCACCGCTGTACCGCCACCATTTTGGCAGCGGGGAGGAGACGCACGGGCACATGCTGGGGGAATCACGGGGGGCGCCGCTCTTGCCGGTGTGGCTGTGGGGGCAACGGCCGTCGATGCCTGGGAGGCACCGGAGATCTCTCATCCTAAAGGTATATGAAGAAATTTAAATATAATATAAAGGAAATAAATTAGAGGTAGATAATCATGGTCAATCATACACCAGAATTACACTTTATTAATTGAGCAACTCATTGATTTTATAGATAATCAACATATTTATAAGTTTAAATATAACAAAATAAATTGAGAATATTAAAATAATATCAACTCGATTATATAAAATCATAACATTATAAATTAACTTATTCAATTCATATAATTATCCGTTAAATAAAATACTTTGTAATGTATAAATACCATATCTCTAATGCTCTCATTCAAGATAAATATTGAGTTGCTATAGAAATGTCAATCTTCGTTATTTCTTGATTGAATCTATTGAGCAGTCTCTTCGCTACTAAATTTCACGACAATAAACAAAAGGAGTTTTCTATTACTCCTAAAAAATACTGTCCATTCTTCTTTTATCTTGCGGAGGCACAGTGCACGATCTATGCACGTATTTTGAATAAGTCGATTTCAACCAGTGACAGCAATGGATTCATTAAAATTGACATACTTTAACATCGTTTCAAATTTTATGTAAGGGGAGGAGGAATTGAGAGAATGGTATGACGTGGCAACCAGAAAGCTAAACACACGGCAAAACCAATAATTGTCGATTGAGTCTCCATGTGGATAACATAAGCAATGCCTATACATAATTTGCAATAAAATAATTAATTATAAAAATAAAAATATCTAAATATATGATAGTAACTAAATAAACTATCAAAATATTCTAAAATACATTTCCTACTCTAAATAAATAATATATATCTCCTACCATGTAGGTATGCTATACATATCAGATCAGATCATACTTTGCCTTTAAACATTGAAAAAGGAGAAAAATAAGCGATTTTATATTTATATAAAAAAAAAACAAAATGCAGGAATATATAATTAAAAAGAAAGAAAATGTAAAATAAAATAATTTTTTTGGCTTAACCGCGTAAATCGTCTCCTTAATCGAGGCTTACTCGTAATATTTTTATCCTTTTTTTTAATTTTTTTGCCCTAACGTAAATTTGGCCGGAGACGTGGGATGGAAGTGGTTGAAGGACTGACGAGGACAGACCAACATTAATTTCCAAGAATATTCGCATTTAATTTCCTTAAAAAAAGCGTCTCCTAAAATATAATTATCTTCTTAAACATTTTCTTCGAATAAATTATCCATCGATGATTAATGATGAATTGTCAAGTGTCCGTACCAAAGGGTCATTTTCTAAAATATTAATTAATTTTTATTATGCTTATAATCTCGACGTCAGCTCTCAGCAACAAATCATGTCTGATTGCCGCGAAACTCAACCCACGTTTCCACCCCCCCCCTTTTTTTTTATTAATTAATCATGGTCTCGGTACCTTGTTTTCGTCCTGATCCTCTGTCGCTTCTCTCCCCGATGCGGCCCTCCGGAGCTATAAATGCACGAGACGGACCGACTCGGGAAGATACGTATATATATGTTCATCTCTTCAGTATAGGAAGTTGGCTGGAGATCCATCGTAAATTCGCGAATTGCTGTGAAGCTATGGGCTGCCTGTGCAGCAAGGGAGTTGTTGAAACCGGGAATGGTTATAGCAGAAAGGGGGGCGGTCGAAATCGGCCTTACCATCAGAAAGGAGGAACTCCACCTGTGAAGACCAGCGACAGACGTGGCCGAGATAACTGGGGAGTCGTAAGTGGCGTTGGCAGCGCCGGAGGAGGCTGTGGCGATGGCCATGGCTGTGGCGGTGGCGGTGGCGATGGCGGAGGAGGCTGTGGCGGCGGGTGCAGCTGAGGGGTTTTCGGCTCCGCTGTAGTTCTCCTTGTAAGTGCTTATGAACAAAGCTGGACACTTTACCTCGGTATGTTTTCGAGGGTAGATAAATTGTGATCCTCGACTGAATCTGATTATGATGGAATGTGAATGTGTAAGAACCCTAGCTTTTTGTATAATAATCAATTACTAAATGAATCCCTTAATTAGGTAACAGTATCATTCATCATTTCGTAATATTGCTAATCGTATCATTTCGCAAAATTGAGAATTCGACAGGGAGCTACCCACACAGTCAGCATCTCCGTTCAATTGCCACCCTTAGATCTTCAAGTGGATTCTCTTCAACCGGGGGGATTTCATGTATCCTCGCCAACAATCTCGTCTTCCACGATTGAGAGACATACCCTCGTCAGAATAGTACGGAAAGGACTACTTCAGATACTCGACTCTCCGATCAGGTCATCCGAGAGATAGACATACGTATGTGATTCCAAGCCCTATAACTAAAGAGGCCAAATGGATGATTTGGTCCGGTTCAAAATAGGTATTGAATGTTTGACTCCGATTATAATTCGATCTATTAAGCATAATAGATCGGTCCGATTACCGGATACGGTTTAAGAAAATATAAATCGGTCCAAAACTGTTCTAAGTGACCGGTTCATAGTTTGGGCCAATTTGAGCGTGTACGGTGACCCATTTCATTTTTTTAATTTTTAAATTAAATTGATAAAAGTTTTCTATAAATTTTTTGCAATCACGCCAGTTTTACAATTATTTTAGGCCAGTTATAATTCCATGCTAGTTACACTTTAACGGACATATTTTGTAGAGTTAATCCACAACTGCTACTAAATCCAATAAAAATAGTTAGAGTAGTTTGGGGTGGTCCAGGCCTGTTATGAGTTTTGATAGGCCAATTTCGAACTAACCCAAAGTACTGGTAAGTAAACCTACCATCGTTTTCAAGTTGTATAATACACTATTAGATTTGTTAATTATTATGGTATCGAATAACATCGATATATATATATTTTAAAAGAAAGGTGGACCTATCAATTCGGCCTGCCCAAAAAACTTGGCAAAACAACTATTTTTAGAAAATAAATTTAAATAATTTTATATTTTAAAATAAATTTTTATATTGATTGACTTATCTAAATTTTGTATTAATTTTAAGGAAATAGTAAAAATAACTATTAAAATGCAATCATTGTATATAATCAAATTGACCACTTTTCAAATTTTCTAATAAACCTATTTTTTTATTATATTATTTTTACACTTTTCGGATCGGTATTATACAATTTTTTTCAATGGTACGGAAAACATATCATTAAAATTAATGAATGCACTATATTATTAATTTCGAAATAACTTATCTAGGAATAACGTAGAATCGTCAAGTAGATTATGTAATGTATTCTGGATTTTCCCAAACTACATATTACATATTATTATATTTTTTTCAGTTTAAAATTATCTAAATTAGCTATTTGTCTGCACTATAAATACGTTCGTTACTAATCAACTGTCTTCTGAGCTGTTTAATTCCATAAACCCGCCTATTATTAACCGATCATACTCTATCATGCATATTTATCTTATGCATATATAGGTGATTAATAGGGTGCAGCTGCCAAAGACCTTCCCCACAGGCTTTCTCATGGGTTGTCCGATCAAGACAGTCTCGCAACAAAAATTGAGCATATGATCTCTTTATTGATACATTGAGAATAATATTACTATACCAATCTTGTATTTATTTTATTAAATGGATTGGGATTTAGTTAGTCGATCATTTCTCTCCACTAGACTCTTACGTACCCCACTGTTATATCCTGTAGAATATAACCCTTTGGGTATACGTAACTGACACGTGCCAGGTGAAAGTTCGTTAGCTGACCCAAGATTTCAATTCCTACTGAAAAAAACCGGTAAATTGAACTCAAACCGCGTTCGATTTTGGATACCCGTATGTGTATATATCAGGATTGGAATCGGGATGGGTCAATCTTTAAATTTTATATCCGATCGTGGACCGGATATTACTGAGGTCTGCTCATAACTTAATCCCGTCAGGTAGATTTCCACCCACGCAATCCCCCACAATTTGTCAATTATCATCCTCACTTCCAGGAAAATACCTTGAGTTGCTTGGTTGGGAGATGCAATAACCTCCACCTCGATGAAACGTCAAAGGTGGAATTGTCAACCCGAAGAACATTCCACGCAGACTTATATATATATATATATGTACATACACCTAGCTAAGAAAACTCACAATTAGCCAGCATATATAAGGTTAGCTACTGACATTGGGAGAGCATTTTCTGAGGGTACGAGAAAACGAAAGCATGGAAGTCTTTGTGGTTGTAATCGTAGTTTTTGCGGTGTTTGTGGTGGTATCCTTGGTCATCCGTCTTCTCTGCAACGGCCGTGTTTCAACGGGTGGCAACGGCGGGGGCAGTCATCTTGGCCACGGCGGCGGGCATCTTGGCCACGGCGGCGGGCATCTTGGCCACGGTGGAGGGCATCTTGGCCACGGCGGTGGACATTTTGACCATGGTGGAGGACATTTCGGTCACGGCGGTGGTGATACAGGCGGTGGCCATGGTGGTGGCGGCGGCTGCGGCGGCGGTGCTGGTGCGTGCTGAATGTTTTGACGAAGAGATAAACACGTGCCGTCACCATTGACTCTCGCTCTCCGCCATCAAATATTATTCCTTCTGGTGTTGAAATACGCTACAAATATTCTTCAATTTTATGTACGATCATAGATGTCTAATAATTGTAGATTTTATTTTTGGTAGAATATTTGTATATTTTATTTATCTCAATCACATTATAAGGTTATCCTGTCAATCTACTGACTGGAACTGCTGCTCGATAATCAATTCTGTGGTCGACATATTTGTCAAGCCAAAATTGTATGCATGGTCAATACATAATTCTGTAGTTTTGCCAAAGCAAGCGACAGGCAGAACCTCCGAATACTTTAAACTCTGATCGAATCAGCAGAGTCAAATGAACGACCGAAAACATGGGCAGCAACCGGTTCATGGACGAGGGGATCGTGAGAATATATCGATATTGTAACCTTATGGTGGCCTTCATGCCTCAGTTTCCGGCTTGGGGTGAGGGAACGTAGGAATGGATGTAGCCGTGCTAAGCCAATTGAGGTTAGTCATAACTGAATATGCACAAAGAACAAAGCAACCTTATGGCATAACGTAGGGTACGGATTCCCATATTCAACCGGCCACGCATGGTCCGGCTCAAATACTTCCGAACCGATTCTGGATCCGGGTCTGATGGCATGTATAAGCTACCAAGATCCCATCCGTTCTACTGCGATCTCTGCTTGCGTTTGACATGAAATTAATACTCTTGTCATTCTCAACTCCTGCGCTTCGAGGAGGTTTCATCCTTCAGCAGTCCAAAATCACTGGGACCGATGGGGCCAGATGGAGGGTCCCGGTCATTCAATTGAGAAGACGACGTCTTATCACAAAAAGAGTTTCGGACTCCATTATCACCGAAAGCGTGTCTAGTATGCGAACGAGACAAACTTTCGCGACCAGGGAGACGGTCAAGTTACGGTTCGTTTAGGAATACTACTGTCCTCTCTTCGCGTCTGGATTGAATCATTGGAGGAATAAAAATAATTATTTGTCGAGCATGCGTGCATGCAAAATTGTCCAAGCAAATTGCTCCACGTGCAGGAGCAACTTGTGGGTTGGATGAATTTAAAATTTCCATCCGACGTAAACCTTGTCAGCTCATACTAGTCTGCGTAAGCGACTGACCCTCGTAGTCAGACACGTCTAAGCGAATCGACAATCTAGGATAAGATTTTTTGTTTTCTTCTCTTTTCATCTTTCCACTGGAGGAAAAGAGGAAGAGGAAGAGGAAGATGGATGGAGCTGGAATTGCCATGCTATCTATTGGTGCTGTTGTGCTTTTCCTCGGAATTTTCATCTTCGTGAACTTGTTTTCCCGGGGAACCGGAAAGGCCGATGATTCTAAGGCTAGTGGAGCTTCCTGGGATCCCCGGAGAGGCACCAAAGATGGAAACGTTGAGATCATCGCTGAAGCTGTAGAAGCCGTCGTTGAGATTGCCACCGCTGATGATGGTGGCGGCAGTAGCGGTGTCACATTCGGCTGCTGTTGTGGTGGTGGGGGCGCTGGCGACGGCGGCGGCGGCTGTGGGGGAGGGGATGGCGGTGGCGGTGGCTGAGGTGAGGACCGGGCCAATCTGATTCGCTGCGTTCTGGTGAAACCTCATCAGTCATCGTCGGTACAGTTTGATTCTGGAGTTTCCATTAGACTTACATTATCATTCCAGGCGCTGCTATTAGTGCTGTTCTTCTTGTTTTACTGTGGCCAAGGCTCGGAATCCCTTCGAGTCAACCTCTCCCAGCTTGAATTTTCTCTACTAGTAAAAGTTGAACTTAAAATGCACACACAAACAACACAACATTCGGTTGGGAGGAATCAAGACTATCTCTGGTGTGCAGCGGAACCGAGATGTAGCAGATGAAATATGTGTCCGCGTGCTGATCTCAGGACATGATTCCACTCCATTTCCATCTGGTCTTACCGGATAGTTTCAGTAGAGGGAACCGAGTTTATAGATGTGGTCACATTATTATATACGTTGGGAATGGTTATAGCAGAAAGGTGGGCGGTCGAAATCGGCCTTACCATCAGAAAGGAGGAACTCCACCTGTGAAGACCAGCGACAGACGTGGCCGAGATAACTGGGGAGTCGTAAGTGGCGTTGACAGCGGCGGAGGAGGCTGTGGCGTTGGCAGCGGCGGAGGAGGCTGCGGCGGTGGCCATGGCGGTGGCGGTGGCCATGGCGGAGGAGGCTGTGGCGGCGGGTGCAGCTGAGGGGTTTTCGGCTCCGCTGTAGTTCTCCTTGTAAGTGCTTATGAACAAAGCTGGACACTTTACCTCGGTATGTTTTCGAGGTTAAATAAATTGTGATCCTCCACTGAATCTGATTATGATGGATTGTGAATGTGTAAGAACCCTAGCTTTTTGTATAATAATCAATTACTAAATGAATCCCTTAATTAGGTAAAAGTATCATTCATCATTTTTGTAATATTGCTAATCGTATCATCTCGCAAAATTGAGAATTCGACAAGGAGCTACCACGCAGTCAGCATCTCCGTTCAATTGCCACCTTTAGATCTTCAAGTGGATCCTCTTCAACCGGGGGGATTTCATGTACCCTCGCCGACAATCTCGTCTTCCACGATTCACATACATACCCTTGTCAGAATAGTACGGAAAGGACTAATTCAGATATTCGACTCTCCGATTAGGTCATCCGAGAGACAGACATACGTATGTGATTCCAAGCCCTATAACTAGAGAGGCCAAATGGACGATTTGGTCCGGTTCAAAATAGGTATTGAATGTTTGACCCCAGATATAATTCGGTCTATTAAGTATAATAGATCGGTCCGATTATAGAACACAATTTAAGAAAACATAAATCGGTCAAAAACTGTTCTAAGTGGGCCGGTTCATAGTTTGGGTCGGTTTGAGTGTGAACGGTGACCCATTCATATTTTTTTAATTTTTAAATTAAATTAATAAAATTTGTTTGTGCAATCCGGCCAGTTTTACAACTATTTTAGGCTAGTTACAGTTTCATGCTAATTTCACTTCAATGGACATATAGTCAGTTTGGGGTGGTCCGAGCCTATTATAAGTTTTGATACCAAATTTTGAACCAACCCAAAGTACTGGTAGGTAGACCTACCATCGTTTCCAAGTTGTATAATACACCATTAAATTTGTTGATTGTTACAGTATCGAATACCATTGATATATAAAAAAAGGTGAATCTATCAATTCGGCCTACCCCAAAAACTTGGCAAAACAATTATTTTTAGAAAATAAATTTTTATGCTGATGGACTAATTTAAATTTTATATTAATTTAAGAAAGTAGTAAAAATAACTATTAAAATGTAATCATTTGTATATAATCAAATTGACCACTTTTTTCAAAATTTCTAATAAACCTATTTTTTATTACAAATATTATTTTCGCACTTTTCAAATCGGTATTATAGGATTTTTTTCAGTGATAGAGAAAATATATCATTAAAATTAATGAATGCATTATATTATTAATTTCAAAATAATTTATCTAGGAATAACGTAGTATCGTCAAGTAGATTAGCTAATGTATTCTGGATTTCCCCAAAATACATATTACATATTACATATTATTATTATTATATTTATTTTCAGTTTAAAATTATCTAAATTGGTTATTTGTCTGCACTATAGATACGTTCGTTGCTAATCAACTGTCTTCTGAGCTGTTTAATTCCATAAACCCGCCTATTATTAACCGATCATACTCTATCATGCATATTTATCTTATGCATGTACAGGTGATTATTAGAGTGCAGTTGCCAAAGACCTTCCCCCCGCAGGCTTTCTCATGGGTTGCCCGATCAAAACAATCTTAGAATAAGAATTGAACATATGGTCTCTTTGTCGGTACATTGAGAATAATATTACTTCACCAATCTTGCATTTATTTTATTAAGTGGATTGGGATTTAGTTAGTCGATCATTTTTCTTCACTAGACTCTTACGTACCCTACTGTTATATCCTGTAGACTATAACCCTTTGGGTATACGTAACTGACACGTGCCAGGTGAAAGTTCGTTAGTTGACACAAGATCTTAATTTCTAGTGAAAAAAGGGGTAAATTGAATTCAAACCGCGTTCGATTTTGGATACCCGTATGTGTATATGTCAGGATTGGAATCGGGATGGGTCAATCTTTAAATTTTATATCCGATCGCGGACTGGATATTGTTGAGGTCTGCTCATAACTTAATCCCATCAGGTAGATTTCCACCCACGCAATCCCCCACAATATGTCAATTATCATCCTCACTTCCAGGAAAATACCTTAAATTGCTTTGGTTGGGAGGTGCAATAATGTGGACCTCGATGAAACGCAAAGGTGGAATTGTCAACCCGAAGAACATTCCACGCAGACATATATATATATATATATATGTGTGTGTGTGTGTGTGTGTGTGTGTGTGTGTGTGTACATACACCTAACTAAGGAAACTCACAATTAGACAGCATAGATACAGTTAGCTTCTGATATTGGGAGAGCATTTTCGGAGGCTACGAGAAAACGAAAACATGGAAATCATTGTGGTTGTAATCGTAGCTTTTGCGGTGCTTATGGTGGTATCCTTGGTCATCGGCCGTCTCTGCAACGGCCGTGTTTCAACGGGTGGCGATGGGGCCTCGCATCCCCGGAAAAGCACCAAAGATGGAAACATTGAGATCATCAATAAAGCTGTAGAAGCCGTCGCTGAGATTGCCACCGCTGCTGATGGTGGCGGCAGTAGCGGTGTCACATTCGGCTGCTGTTGTGGTGGTGTGGGTAATGGTTACGGCGGTGGCGGTGGGGGCTGCGGTGGCGGTGTCTGAGGTGAGGACCGGGCCAATCTGATTCGCTGCCTTCTGGTGAAACCTCATCAGTCATCATCGGTACAGTTTGATTCTGGAGTTTCTATTAGACTTAGATTATCATTCCAGGCGCTGCTGTTAGTTCTGTTCTTCTTGTTTTACTGTGGCAAAGGCTCGGAATCCCTTCGAGTCAACCTCTCCCAACTTGGATTTTCTCTACTAGTAAAAATCGAACTTAAAATGCACGCACAAACAACACAACATTCGGTTGGGAGGAATCAAGACTATCTCTGGTGTGCATCGGAACCCAGATGTAGCAGATGAAATATGTGTCCACGTGCTGATCTCAAGACATGATTCCACTCCATTTCCATCTGGTCTTACTGGATACTTTCAGTAGAGGAAACCGAGTCTATAGATGTGGTCACGTTATATATGTTGGGATTCACTTTTGAGACATTGCCTTTTCAGATTTGTCAAATTCTTGTACTCAGCTGCGTGCCTTCCGGGTCTAAAACTTTGGGGGACGAGTCCTTAGGATCTGGATATCTACCCAGATTCCATCCGTCCTACTGTGATCTTTGTTATGTACGTTTTACATGAAAAAATGCTGTCAATCTCGAGTGCTGCCCTTAGAGAGCAAGTTTCGTACTTCAGCAGTTGAAATCATCGGGACGATAGGCCAAGTGAAGAAGGATCGATATGAACATGACTTCGTCTTATCACCGAAAGCGTGTTGTCTAAAATGGTTCCCATGAGAGCAGTTGGCGAAGGAAATGGATCGACGAAGTCAACACGCACCTGACAAGACATGCTAAACCTAACTGGCTATACTTTCTGCCTAAGCGAATGACCCTTGTAGTACTCCAGATCTTACAGAGGGGTTAGACTCACCCTAGAAGAACAGTACCCCCTTCCCATTACCATAGAGTTGAGCACAATCAATATGTCGGCAGCCGACCTACATCCACATAAAACACTGAGTGAGCCTGACGAAATATAACGAAGGCGCTCTTCGGCATCGTCCCAGGGTTACACATGGCAGATAAAAAGCCGAAAAAAAAGGGGGTAGATATAGCAACAGTTTCAGGCTATCAGCAAACTCTACCAAATCACCCTTTCTAAAACTCTTGAAATGATTCGTTGACTCAGTTCGTCGTATAGCATCGGACAATGACATATACGCGGTCCAAGGAGACGGAAGTAAAAGCCCAGCAAGCTGTGCTGCCTGCCCGGAGACCTGAGCAGCCAAGTCCAAGATAAATACAGTAGCTGCCCTGCCCCCCTAAAACCTTGGGCGGGAAATATCATAACACTTATAGAGGTATGGTACAATTTATCATAATTTGCTTTACATCTTGCCCATCATTGAACCCTCTCATTTGTTAGCTACCCAGCAGCATGATGAATGCCGGAAACATCTAATAACCAATCGCAAGCATATCAAAGCAGAGCCAACTACATGAAAACCCCGAGCAAATGGAGAAATCCACGTAAAAAGGGGAATTCAAGACAAATCCGCAACAGGAAATCCGGTAAACACTAACATGCCTAAGTACGTTTCAGCCCAGAAGTTCATACCAATGAGAATCGACATGATATGGGGCAAAACAATCACGAAATTGGGCATCCCGTAGAACACTATGACTAACGAGTGAGCCGGTGGGCAGGTAAGCTACCTTTATGGCCTTGGTGAGGGCATCCCCAACAAGGCCGGCATCGGCCCGCCAAGTGCCGAGCCTGACCGGAGGGCATTCTAGCTCCTGTGCTCAACTCCAAGAACCGAATGTCGCCTGACATCCTCGTACCGAAGTCAGAGCTGCGAGTTCTTGAAAAACGAAAAAGGAAAGAAAAGGGTACGTGCGACAGCTGAGGAATGGAGCTGAAATGAGCCGACAAGGAGCGGATAAGAAGATGCACGCAAGCAGATGCTCGCTGGACAGACAAAGTAAAAATAGGAAATTTGACTTATAATGGCTAGTAAGCTTAGCTTAATTAAGGGTTGATAATCAACAATATAAATTAAAAAACTACCAAAAAGCATCAGAGCACATGAAACCGAATCCATGGACAGTTCCTCAGTGAACGTTTTTATATATTGCAGGCAGCTTGATGGCATCGAAGATTCAATTCGAGTTCCACCGTTGCCCAGAGGAACCTTTGCAACTGTTCTTTACATATTGCAGATAGTCTTATAGCTAAGTAGTCGATTGTGGCCGTTTTTGCCCTAAACCTCAATCGAATCCATGATTGAACCCACGAACATTTTTTAAAAGCTAGGACCCTCGATCTCAGCTCGGTTTTTGCAGTTCAGTTAACTCCACGCATCTCTCTCTCTCTCCTGAAAGTCCTTGCCAGATACGGGCTTAGACCCATAAGTTGCATCTCTTGGATTCCAAAGTTGCACGATATGACGTTGAATGTAACGATTCAGTTCTTGAAATTGCACTCAGTACATATCAACACTGTCATTACCACCAGCCACATGCTCATAATGGGGAGTCTGCACACGGTTTATAGAGATCTAACATGACAACTGCTGCATGCATATCATCCTCCATGTCTAATGTGCGCGAGATCTCAGACTCAGTAGTCTTTGCACCAGATGCAACGGTTTCGCTCATGTTCACTTCTTATCAACAAACGGATAGATCATCAGCCTTGCGGCAGATGAAAGTGAGAGGATACATAGGCAATGATAGACTTTGACAAACATTACAAACACATATCGCATTCAGCTACCATTAGACTTTGACAAACATACATTACAAACACCTATTTACATCACCCTGATCTTCAATCACCTTGGCATGTTTTCCTTAACTTTGCCTGTGAAGCACTTATGATTGCCGTTATCATATTATAGCAACCATTTTATCTGACAAGTGCCGAAGATCTTACCAACGCTCGGCTCATGCTCGCTTGCTCGAGCCGGCAATTTCAATAGCCGCAACTGCCAGCAACACGGCGTGGTGTAAGACGAGAGAGGGGCGATTTGAAGCCTGTGGACACGACTACTTTGGCACTGGGAGCAGGTGGAGAAACTTCCGTAGAAGATGGGAGGGAAGCCATGGAGACATCACAGTCTAATTGGAGAGGATCGGGTTTTCGGCCCCCGCCCGAATCTGAGGATTCTTTGATCCATGAACACGGGGGCCCTTGTCTTCCGTTCTTGTGCTCGATTATCGCTCTGTACACAGATGGTATGAGACCCTCCATTGTTGCTGCTCAAGGGGAGATCAAAGCAAGGATGAACTACACTCTCACGGCATTGGTGTAAAAAGGGAGGGAAAGGGTCGATGATGTGGCAAAAATCAACATACTGGGCTTCAACTTTATCCAAACACATCTAGTGACAAGACAGTGACACCTCACCATATTATGACCGTCCAGGAATCCTTCTATCGATTAGCTAAATGCAAATGAGAAAGAGGAGGCAACCCCACGTACAACTTAGAGAGGAAGCCCGCACGAAGGCGATGAAAGGAATGGGAAAGCCCTCTGGCCTCTCGTTCACCCTTGCCCATATATCACTTTATCACTGTGATTGGCGGGCCGGTGGCCTCTCGTTCTCTTTCCGGTTGACTTCCATTGCCGCCCACCTCTTTAACTTCGGCGTGCCGTGAAAGCAAACACAAATGGCAAAAAACAGTCAATATAATGTTATTTTATTAAATTTTAATAACATAAATTTTTTTATTATATTACAAAGCATTCATAAATTTAAAAAGACTAAACCAATTCATATTATAAGTTAATAATACGTAATATATCAAATTTAGGATTTAAAATTTTTGAGATTTAGTATTTATGACTTAATTAATAATCTTATACTATACCATATAACACATGATCAATTAATCACTAAAACCCTTCTTTTTTTTTAAGTTAAACTTAAAATCTTATTTAAGATAAATATATATATATTAAATCACCTTAATCAACATAAACATATACATATAAAACATTATCTTAATTAGATCAACATCTGCATGCCACGTTGGAACCAAAAATAGTTTTCTCCCTTTTTTGAATATATATATGGCCAGTGTAGTCGGTAGAAGAAAACACAAATACCTGCCAATTTCCTTGATCAAATATCAATTGCCCCGAAATATAACTGAAAGCTCATCACCCTATCCCTAATTTTCAATGAAAGTGATTAAAAACTCTTAATTCTCTCTTAATCAGAGACACGGGGCACACAAGAGTCCAAAAACCGCAATCACAAGCAACGGTCGAACCAGCTCCATATTCCATAGTTTATCATCATCTTGAACCACTGATCATCCAGTTTGAAGATTAAAATTTACATCGAAACTCTGCACTGTCCGATGCCCAACTGCAAGCAAATCGAAATTGACAGTGTGCCTGGCGTAAACACAAGCAGCGCCACTCACAAAAACTCTATTTACAGGACAACCCTACCACAGAGTCATTTGCCGAAGTGGCTCCCGAGGACTGCTGATGCGATTCTTCTGTACATTATGCTAGGCAGAGTTACACAATGCACGTCAAGGAACAACTATCCCACCACGTCGAGAGCGAGACGGGCTGCTACCCTACCAAAACTGTTTTGGGTCATTGTCTCCTGTGTCAATGTACGAGCTCTAGAAGCCTCTGCCTCAAGGTTCCTCGGCCAGCAACAGAGTGTGCCACCAACCGCATGCAATGTTTTTTGTCACACAGCCATCGATGGATACTCGTGAAGGGACGTTCCTGTCAATTGTGTCACCCAAACCCAACTGCACATGTGGAGAGGGAGAAGATGAGCCAGTTAGCAGCAAGAGTCTTTGGGCACCATTAGCTCGATATTTCATATTAGAGCTGAGATTATGTACCTGCCCATATTTGTTCCATCCCCAGGTAAAAAGTTGGCCGTCATCTTTGGAAACATGAGAAGCAGAAAGTATAAGAATCCGTGTACCAAAAGATTCCGTGATCATGACAGGCACATAAGCCCGGAGATGCTTACCTGTTAGCACAGCATTATGACGTGCTCCAGATGATACTATCTTCACGTGCTTGTCCTTCAGACCGGGGCACTCCAAAAGCTTTGGTAGAGTCTACACCATACGTAAGTATAAAACATAGAGACAGTCCCTCAAATTTTCATGAACACTGATACATTTCAAACTGTTATGGTTAACCAAACTACCAAGTGGCAAATAGTGACATGCCTCTGCATCTTCGCTCCCCGTTCCCAATTGCCCAAACTGATTACCACCAAATGAATATACTTGACCATCAACAGTAACACACAATGTGTGCCACAGACCAGCAGCAATAACTCCAATTGCAGTTCCCATTATAGAAGAAACGCATGTCGGTCTTAATTGATCACTTGTACTCCCTTGTCCACACTTAAATCAGAAGAGCAGAAAATAAATTCAGTGAAAGCATAAAAAAAAACCATCATGGAAGAAGACACAGTGTTCATTTCGATTGCTATAGAACTTTTTTCACTCTTTCGAAGAATGGCTATATCTAATTCTGGTCGACATCCCAGATGCCACAGACACTTATGCCGATGTACTTGTTCAGGAAAGCTCCTATAATATTAATATCAATGCTCACCTGTCCATAGAGTCCCCATCCAAATGTAAGCAATACTCCAGCATCTACAAGCAAATGATCAGATGCAAAAGTAAGCAGACAAATAAGCAACACATTTAAGAAAAGTATCACCCACCATTTTATAAATATAAAGGCAGTCAATAATGCCAGTTATTTCTTATATGCAAGATATTGAAGAATCACCCACCATTTATAGAATGAAAGCAGTCAATGCAGCAGAGTCATTAATTTTCCAACTCTGAGATGCCCCAGTCAAAATAAAAGTTGCAAATCATATATATATATATAGAAACCAAAACATATATATATATATGTCAATAAACAAGTGTGTGCAAGCATCTGTCCTATATATAATATCCAGAATAAGAACCAGAAAGATAAATTCAAAGATTAATGGGGCACACAACTTGAAAGGAGAACAACCACTGCTATGACCATTCGTATTTCATTGTTCTCGCACAAATGTTATGATAGAACCCAGGTAACCTAGTGTTAAAGGTAATAAAGCATGTGATGAGATTAACAAAATACTAACCTGTTAGTACTGCACTATGCCGACCTCCACAAGCAATTTGCTTAACACAGCTTCCAGGAGCTTTAGACATTTGTGAAGCTGAGCTTACGCTACCACCATTACCTATTAAAGCTCCATCTTTCCCAAGGTTAGGGGGCTGGATGCAAGGTATTAGATGGGGAGAGGACACCATTTTTATCCGTGAACCCAAACCTAGCTGTCCTTCACCACCATAGCCCCAACCCCAAACCTGTCCCATATCTGTAACTTTGCGTAAAAACATTTAGCATCAGGAGTCCCGGTTTACATCATCAAAAATCTTCCATACCTTCAAACTTCACGGACCTACAAAACTATATTTTGTAACCACAAAGAGAAGGCTGATCACCAGGAAATTGGAGGTGGCACAAAGGAGCAGTTTACCTGACAATGCTAATGTGTGGCGTCCCCCAGCAGCTACTGCACTAATTCTCACACCCGGACCCAGGTTCACTAAACAAGGTGGCAATGTAAATGTTTCATCTCCAGAAATTGTACTCTCAATTTCTTGTTTAGCAGATGATATTTTCCTACGTTTGGAGATTTCCTCCCCAGACTTTCTGTCACTGGTCTGTGTTGAATTTGAGCTTTGAGACTTGGGACTTACTGCAAAATATTTCAGGAGAGAGTATGCTGATGATAAGAATAACAAATGTAACTTCTCGTTGACTATTAACTTAGACTTACCTTGTTCACTCACAATAGAGCTCTGTCTTCCACTATTTTCCTTCTGGGAAAATCCCGCAAAAGCCATATCTGGAACAACCTTGCCAGATGGAACGCACTCTTTCCATCCCCATGTGTATATTTCACCTGCCTCTGCAATTTTTAAACGTAATAAGTATGAAAACAACCTGTAGCGATAACAAAATAAAAGCAATCTCAAATTCCATATCCATGAGGGGTAATATGTCGCTAAGTCAACTCAAAAGTCACAATCCTTCAGATTCCCTGAAGACAAATCAAGGTTAGCAGGGTGATGGCAAGGTTGACTTAATGAAATCAAATGCACATTATAGTTTTCCACATAACAAACCAAATAAGTTTCTGCATACCAAAGCAAGTAGAAAAGGGACAGTCACCAAGCAGGAAATTACCTGTAACAGAAACACAGTGGGCCCAGCCAGCAGCAGCCCTCACAATCGATGCTTCGGTTGGAAGGGGAAAGGGCTCTGGAGTTTCCTTGAATGATGCAATAAACAAAGTGCGCATTCAATTAAAAGAGAGCAGGATTGCAAACCAAAAGAGCCGGAAGATAACTGCATTACCCCATGCTTTCCCGAAGCCACATAACTTTGACCTTCATCATCTGCCGAGCCCCATGTTATCAACTTCCCCAGCTCTGGTACCCCGCATTTGTTTCAGTAAAACAAAGAAGAGTCATCATTACATAAAAGAAATGGTATCAACTATATGAACTTCGACCAGTAATAATAAGGAAAATGAAGAAACGCGTAGCCTAGCTTCTTTTAGATCAAGTATAAGTTCAAATATCTTTCTATATTGAACGAGTGGCTGGAATGTCGTTCTTTTTCCCTGCCCTCAAGCCTTAGCTCACAAGAAGTAGTTCATAAAGTTCAAACAGAAAACAAGGTAAAATTGCAAACGGGCCAGCTGAAGAACTCCCAAGATCAGAACTTTCAGAGCAAAGATCTTCAATTCAGAAGGCAATAACAGAGCTACCACAGTTTGATGACCGAATTGGATGGTAGACAGACATTTTGACTGTTCAAAAGGCAAAGTTTTCATTAGATTCCGCTCAAGTAAGGCCATGTAAAATTTTCACTTGATCAAACTAGGACCAATTCCAAGTAAAATAAATAAATAAATTCTGAATCTTCTCAGGTCGCATTCTCATTAATCAAACAGCCCGAGCCCCCACAAGAATGTAACGGACGCTGAACAGATTGCATCTCGAGACAGAGTTTTCATCACGAGATCAGAAAAGATTTAGAGCAAGAACGTCAGAAACAAACCAGATATTGCCATCGCGAATCCACAGCCACCGCCGCAGACGTCCTTCCACGAATCGTCGCCACCTAGAAGGACAGCCATCGGAGCTGCTATGGGCGACTTCTCAACCGAAGCTCCTGGAAGGTAGCCCCACATATAGATCAGATTCCGCCCGCTCGCCGCTGCATTAGGCTCTCTCTCTGTACCTCCGTTGCCATTCATGGCCATCAAATCCGGACTAAAAATCCAACGTCGCTCCTCCGACGTCGAACCTGCAGCAAGGCAGCTCCCAGCTCGGAGTGGAGAATCGAAGACCTCACCGAAGAGGAGAAATTGGTGGATGAGGAGGAGGAGAAGAAACCGGAGAACCTCGTTTCTGGTTATTTGTTTTTCGTTAATTTAGGGGCCCCGTATCAAATGCAGCGACGCAAGGCGTGCCACGTAGGATGCAGCGTGGATCAAGGGACACGTGGGGCGATCTCGGCCGGGAATGCGATTATTCTTTTGGGGCGCTGAAGCTGCTGGATGTTTCTGGAAGGCTCAGCCTTTGCTGGTTCTGCACGGCTGCTAGTTGATTTCCACGTGGTGGCCTCCTATTGGACATGACCTTTTAAACAATCCTCCTCTTTTTTTTTTTTAACAATATTGTGCATCTATTAATTCAATAATCAAATAATTTTGGTTAATTTAGATTTGTGTTAATGATATTTGTTAAGGTGATAATTTATTTATTTATAATTTTTTTATCCGTTAAATTCAAATTTGAGATATTTATTATTATCATCTCATTTATTCAAGGAGAATTTAGTCTGATGATTAACCCACCTGTCAATTTCTTCTAGGGGTCGGTTGCACTAAGAATCTCCGTGACGCTACGTTTGTGAATTCGTGGCGTCTTCCTGTCCGTCAATTTCAGCCCACGCTAAGCAGAGACTGACAGTGGACGGTTGAGGATGTGACACGGGTGACGACGCGTAACTTCCGATGACCTTGTCGTCTTCTCGTCACCCCTTGGGTAAAATTTCCTGGAGTAGTTGCCTACGAGAAGAACCCTCTGAAGGAGATTCACAAGATCCCACCGGTCCAGTCTGGTATTGAACCGGAGCGGTTGAGTCAACCGGTTTTGGTTCTAAAAAATGTAAAGACGACATCTTCCGTCTTCATCGGACACCAGTGACCTATAAGTTGAATTGACCGGTGACTTGGAACCGTTTGCCCAGCCTCGTCCCTAGAGCAATTGTGGATCACCGGCCCAAGCGCAGCAAGCTCCTCCACCATCGCGAGCTGAATGGATTCAATGCATGATCATCAGAAATTAAAAAAAAAAAAAAGCAATCGATATGTCGCGGTAGGATCATATTGGGACAGATTGCTTTTGGACATCACCAAGTATTGACACTATACTAGAAGGGGAAGGAGGAGACCTGGTGGGCTTCTGAATCTATTCATCCGGTTGGGCCGGCAGAGACAAATTCTGTACTGGGCTGCACCCAGAAAGCAAGAAACATCAAAATAGGAACACGGCTGGTGTCGACACCATCTCATGTTAGTGAGAAAAACACGGTAAGGGTTAATTTAGCTAAGCTCCCTGGCGCAATTTACAAAAAGAAAAAAAAAAGGAAACTTTGCACGGTAGAAAAGAGGGAGCCCACTCCCATCTTGTCAGCGCCATGCCCATTGGCCCAGCTGCTCCATAACTCAGATTGCAATTTCCATGTCTTGTCGTATAGAGGATATGGTTCCATCAGAATCCTTGGACCCATCAATCAGATGGGATGGGCTTAGTTATTCGAAGCTACCTTCCTGGCAGGCGATCTCGCAGCAACAAACAAACTTCTCAACGGGTCCTGGATTACCTTCTCCAGGATTGAATTCGACCGGCAGTAATACATGATATCCAAGCTGGTGGAATGAACGGCGGAGCAATTAATAATATTCTTTTTTCTTTTGCCGTCATTTGGGGGCATTCCATGGTTTTTGCGTACTAAGTTTCGGACAAATCCATGGTCTAATAACACAGGGCATCTCCATCATCCACAGTGAAACTGAAACGCCTTATAAAAAACGAAAAACCTGGGGAGGGGGCCATATCCTGCGGATGGGATGGCCCTGACGCATCCCTTTCAGGGATGGCTGCGGTTAAGCAAATTCTGGTTCAATGCCGATAATCAAAATCAACCTTGTGTTTTGGGTACTAAGTTTCAACAGCAGTCTGATCTTGTCCTCTGTTTTCTTTTCTCGCCAGCCCATGGCTTTGCTCATCCTTCTGACTCATCTCGATTTCACCGACACGTAATCTGGTGTCTGAACTTTCCCACTCCCAATATCCGTCTGTAGTTTTTTCGCCCACATCGTGCCTCGAACTCGTCCTCAGTTCACCTGAACTGGGCGATCATATTTATTTACTTCTGATCATAAGATAAGACCTTGCGCTGGTTATTCCAAGAACTGTTTATGTCGATGATGGAGGTCTTCAACCTGCTGGGCGCAAACAAGGTCATGTGTTCTCCGTTGTCCGGAGCCCGGATTTCGTTCAGCCCTTCCAGGACTGTTACGGGTCCGAGGTGTGTTTTCCCCCGCAAGCTGAAGGTGGCCGCCGACTACAGCGAGCATAAGCAGACCGAAAAAGACAAATGGAGAGGGCTGGCGTTTGACACTTCCGACGACCAGCAGGACATCACCAGAGGGAAGGGGATGGTGGACACACTGTTCCAAGCGCCGGTGGACTCCGGGAACGGGACCCACTATGCCGTCATGAGCTCTTACGACTACATAAGCGCCGGTCTCCGCCAGTAAGTGTATTACCCGTCAACTCGGTTTCCTTTTGTATCTCTTTTCTTCGTGTGCAACAGATTTAGAAGCCAAATGGATCTGATCCCCTTTCATGTCTCTTTGGACCGAACATGGACTTAGTTCGGTGAATCCGTGAGGCAACCTTTTTTTCATTGCAATCAGTTAGATGTCAACTTTATGTCTGGCTCCATGGAAAAGACTGAATTGATTATGATGGAATAGAGAGGAATGCTTATGGTTAAGTTCTTTGGTTTTACTGATGGAGAAGGAATCTATTTCCTGTGTAGGTATGCATTTGACAACAATGTGGACGGTCTGTACATTGCTCCAGCATTCATGGATAAAGTTGTTATCCACATAACAAAGAACTTCCTAAACCTTCCAAACATCAAGGTCAGTTGTCCAAATTCGTTAATGCTTCATTTTTAGTTCGAATTCCATTGTGTAGAATATAATTTGAAGGTTTGGCCAATTTGCCGCAGGTTCCTCTCATCTTGGGTGTCTGGGGTGGCAAAGGTCAGGGAAAATCATTCCAATGTGAACTCGTCTTTGCCAAAATGGGAATCAGGTAAGCTAAGAATACAAGTATGCTGTGTTAAGTCTTTTGTTGGATGGAACCAGGCTTTTAGATCAGAGCCATGAAGATGAATGAAATCTTTTACGTCTGCCGTACTTGGATTGTGATTTTGTTCAGTCCCATTACAATGAGTGCCGGAGAATTGGAGAGTGGGAATGCTGGTGAGCCCGCAAAGCTGATCAGGCAGAGGTACCGTGAGGCAGCAGACATCATCAGGAAAGGCAAGATATGCTGCCTCTTTATAAATGATCTCGATGCCGGGGCAGGGAGGCTCGGCAGGACAACCCAGTACACAGTCAACAATCAGATGGTGAATGCCACACTCATGAACATAGCAGACAACCCGACCAATGTACAGCTTCCAGGCATGTACAGTAAGCAGGAGAACCCTCGTGTCCCGATCATAGTCACTGGTAATGATTTCTCAACACTGTATGCCCCGCTTATTCGTGACGGAAGGATGGAGAAGTTCTACTGGGCTCCCACCTGGGAAGACAGGGTTGGCGTGTGCTCAGGAATCTTCCGCACTGATGCCATTCCGAGGGAGGATATAATCAAGCTTGTTAACACCTTTCCAGGACAATCTATTGGTAAGCTTGTTTCTGCACAAAAGTAGGCTTTCATTTGGCAGTCTTTCATTTTTCAAATGCTGGCTAGTATGAAAAACAGAATTCAAGTGCATAGGAGTATGTTAAGTGCATAGAAGGAAATGTGTATTAGTTGCTCATAGAACCCTTTCCTTTGTTCAGATTTCTTTGGTGCACTGAGAGCAAGGGTGTACGACAATGAAGTTAGGAGATGGATCTCAGAGATTGGAGTCGAGAATGTTGGCAAGAGGCTCGTGAACTCCAAAGAGGGACCCCCAACCTTTGAAAAGCCAAGAATAACTCTCGAGAGGCTCGTCGAGTATGGATACATGCTTGTCCAAGAGCAGGAAAATGTGAAGAGGGTTCAGCTGGCTGAGAAGTACTTAAGAGAAGCAGCGCTCGGAGACGCAAATGAAGATGATATCAGAAATGGATGTTATTTTAGCTAGGCCATTTTTACAACAGTGATCCCATAGAAGTGAGCATGGGACTGGTCGCTGGGTCAAGCTGTGAATAAATGATCATGAAGATTGAATATGCAAAGTTATAACTGATGCTTTGCAGGAATAACATGCTCAACATCTTCACCACCTAGTTATTATCTTTTGAACATAGATGGCTCATAAGACCTGAAAATCTGGTCTTGACCATTGACACTGCTATTGCTAAGTTTATGAGCTGTATTCTTCCTGGTTGTTCTCCAGGACGGGCAAAGGTAATAGTGGGATGGTTTTCCCAATTTACCACTCTAGTACCTGAGTCAATCTATGGTCCTGCTTCTTCTACTGCATCTCATCGGACCAATCATTCTCAGTTCTACACCTGCCAAATCTGTTACAGTGCCAATTCCCAGTATATATTGTCTGTGCACTTAAATATATGTGCCAATGGGTGGATGACTAACTCATAGCTCAGACTAGTATGTTATCTGACTTGGTTTCAGTAACTCTTTGTCAGTGTATAGTATATATAGCTTGACCCATTCGAAATCTCAGCAACAGTATGAATAAGCAACTCATCAAGCAGAAAACAATTGAATGAACATCTGGTTAATTGCAGGAGAAAATTGGAGCAAGGGATACTTCTGTCATTTCTCAGTCAACCGTTTGAACACAGGCAGAGACTCAATTTGCAGCCTTTGTTGTGTCACAAAATATTTCCCAACCGGAACAAATGGCTCATTGTGCTCCTACTACTACATCGTTGCATGTACAGACAGTGAAGATGTGATAGCCCAAGGTGCCTACAGATCCTACGCCAAAGACCTTCAGCAATTGTGTTAATGGGCAGAACAAGTGCCTACTCAATCTACACCAAGACCTTCAGCTACTTGTTAGAAAGTAAGCAATCTAATGGGAAAAACTAAAAACAGAAACCTACGAGCAGCTAGCAACTGAACAACTTTCCTAATGACTGTTACTGGCTCCAGTGCAGGGCTTTTACTAGCGCATTGAAAGCAAAGTGCGGACTCTTTTTTCTCGCTCTGCCTTCTTAGCACTTGGTGTTCTCTTAAGTTTCCTCAGCTCATCCATTACCTCCTTCTCAACAGTGTCGATTTGGTTCAGTAGCTTCTTCTGGGGAGTAAGGAACTCAGAGCTGTCATTTGCAGTGGGCTTGTTGGTGATGTTAAGCAGTATCTTTGGGACTTTACCAACAGAAGGAGGGCAGAGCTTCTTCCTCACAGATGAGCTGGGAGTAACTAAAGAAGCCTCGTTCTCAAGGGTAGCACCTGGCAGTTGCAAAGAGGGATAGATAGTCCTTGGCCCTTGTGGCAGTGGACTATCAGTTTCATGTCCTTCGGTCTCTCCAAGGCGAGCTCTTCTCCTTTCTAATGCCTGAAACAGTGTCAACACAGTTCCTAAATATATGTGTAGCGGATAGCAAAAAATGAGTGGACAATAATCTCCTTTAAAAATGATGCAAAAATTTTTTACTCTAGCTGAACTAAGCAAATTGTACACGATTCTGATTGGTGTTCAAAAAATTCCTTATGAAATGATAAAAATTTGCAGCATAGATGCTGTCCACTAATTACAAGAATTCTCAATATATTCATATTGACTATGGAGGCTGTTTCAATAAAATCTCTTCATGTTCCCAATCAACCATAGGAAAATGTTCATATCTGAGCATTTTGGATGAAATCCTTGATCAGATAGATTGTCAAAATTCATTCTCTTAGGATTATAAAACCAATTTATGCCCAACTTCAATATGAGCTATGACGCTACTGAGCACTAACAGGGTCAAGTAATGGAATCCACGAAGCTGGAAAGTCATCAATAAATTTGCAGCAGTTCCATAACAAAAGCACAACACTGGATAAATCCAGCAAAGCCTTAGCTACAAAAATGCCAAACAAACTTCAGCACAGTGAAAAGCGTCACATGATGTTTAAAGACTAATTCAGTTATGAAAGCACAAGCAACTCAGTCAAACCACATGGCTAATAAATTACTATAATGCTGGAAATTGACAAAAATGAAAAACCACAGTAATGGCAAATTGATGTCAATAACATCAACTGTGTGTCCAAAAAACGAGCTTCCCAGCTTACATCCCTATCTTGATCAACGGACAAGGAATTGAATCAAGTAAATGACCAGCTCCTAAATAATTAACAATCACCCAACCAGGAAAGAAATACAGTCCAAAAATATCAAGCATCTAACATGAGCAGCAGATCAGGGAATGACCAAAACCCACCCGCATTTCACTCGTTTCTTAAACCAGAATCATATCTCCAACAAGAGAGATCAAAAGATCTAATGGTTTTAAGAAAAATAGCACGAACAACTCTGTCACGCAAATGGTTAAGAGATCTAAAAGAGGTTCTTTCTTTATATTTTACCCTCACAACAGGAGTGATATCACGAAATGGGGTTCTTGGATACCAAGATGGTAACACACTGTTCATGGGACGACCCCTTCCTCGCCCTCTCCCCACACTGCCGGTCATCGGCGTGTTCTCTCCTCCAGTCAACGAAGACCTGTAAAGATTTCGCCTACGAGCACTGGCCATTCTTGGAGTTCCGAGAACACCCCTTCCGATGCCACCCCTTCCACGAGCAGTACCCCGTCCAAGTGCAATTCCAGGACTCCTCTGTCGGATCGGAGGCTCGAAGAGATTGGGGTTCCCGTTCCCCTCATCTGAAAGAACACCAAGAATACCCGAACGCCTACGAGCAAATGCAGCAGCTACGTCTATAGGACGCACAAGTCTATCCCTTGATTCGGGCATGCTCGAAACTCCACTGAAACACAACAGAAGAACACCAAATTAAGAGCTTGATGAATTGGCAAATGGCAATCAGGCATTGCTCAAAAATGGGCCGCCATTTCTGGGGAATACCCAAAGGAAGCTCCGGGGATTTGTTCGGCGGAGGAGAGATCTAGCTCACCAGATCAGAGCTGAGCAGCGGTCCTTGATGGCATGTGAGAAGGGTTCCTGAGGATCAGATTGGACTTCACTTGGCAATGAAGAAGAAGTAAGAAGAGAGTGCTGTGTGGGAGAGGAAATGGTGAACGTTTTCAATCCAAAATTTTGGGCGGTATGGTGCACAGCCTGGTCAAGCGTGCCAATATTTTGACCCAATTTCAAAAATTCGACCTTTAGCGGTTAAGCACTTTGGATCCAAAACCCCATTGGGGCACTAAATTTATCAAATATCAAAATGTCATCATATCAAAATAGAGTGAAAAAATTATACTCTAGAAGAAAATCAATTTCTAACTTAAATTAGTTTTTAATTAAATATTACTTATCGATTAATGAATTTGTAATATTTATCTAATACGTTCCCTTTTTGAACCATTCTTGAACCGATGGTCTTTCTTATCCAAGCAGCTCTATTTGATTTTCAACATAAGTTTTAAACCGGTTTGCTCCCTCTAGTAGTTTTTGTCTTAACTAATTTCCGTCATTTTTTCTTTTTTTTTTTTTTCTGTTTGTAGAGTTATGATCGTTATGCACCCTGAAGATTGCTCGTCTTCAGTTCACGTCTTGAATTTTATGATTTTGGCCCTGCTCGGCACCAATTTGTCAAATCACTCATGATTTTCGGAGCCATGGAAGCTGTTAGCCGTGCTGTCTGCTCGATTGCACAGGAAGCTGCATACCCTCGAACGCGAATGAGAAGATTCTGATTACGAGTATGTACACAATCCTCACGAGCATTGAACGAACTTTAGGAAGGAAACATGGTCTGGAGGCTTGAAAATCCAAAATACTGTCATGAAAACACGAAAATTCACTTCCCCGCTTATGAAACACGAGAGGTAAGAACGGCATTTGCGATGATACAAAATTCATCAAAAAGGTGACGACTGATAAGGATTGAAGACCGGAATAGCGATTTAAACCAACCTAAAACAAATGGATAATTATGCGCAGAAATGAGTTGTATCTGGAGTGTGAAGTGGAATTGATCAGGAAGACATGCAGCATCCGCCCGATCTTGCCCCACGATCCTGCTCCTCTCCTGGGACAATTATCTTGGTGCCCTTGAGAAGGTTGACGCTTATGTCTGAATCACCCGCTGGGTTGAGGGTCTTCTTGCTTATGATCCGATATATCTCTTTCAATACAGTCAGGAAAGCGGGCTCCACGTTTGTGGCCTCGAGGGCTGATGTCTCCATGAAGAATAGGTTCTCCCTTTGGGCAAACTCTTGGGCATCTTCGGTTGGGACAGCCCGTAGGCTGCCCAAGTCGGACTTGTTGCCAGCAAGCATTATCACAATGTTCTTGTCAGCATGTCCCCGAAGTTCTTCCAGCCACCGGGTCATGTGATCAAACGATTGGCGCTTTGTCATGTCGTAGACTAGCATTGCCCCGACCGCACCTCTGTAGTATGCGCTTGTCACCGCTCTATACCTGGGTTCAGGAGAAGGCGTAAGTACAGATAAGAATGATAAAAACAATGGACTGAACTTCATTACAAACATGAAGAAATATGTTTATCCATCAACATCAAACTTATGTGAATGTTCATCGAGATTTAACGTTATGAAACTACGCAGAACGTCCAGTATCATGAACCTCAATGAGCTTCTCTCTCCATCTTAGAGGGAAAAAAATTGTCGTCTGGAAGTTTTCTCAGATGTCAATGGAACCATGGGCATTCTGTACCTAAAGGTTGAAACGTCTAAAGATCTCATCTACGCATTACAAAACAAGAAACTTTCTGCATGATCAAATTCATCACAAGAACATATGTTAGAAAAACATGGAAATGCTTCATACTGATTCTCAGCCAAAAAAAAAAAAAACCACGACACCCGCCAGCTGAAGGTCAATAGAAAATTACAGCCCACTAAATGTGTAAATGCAATGATGCGTGCGTCTAAAATTGTCAACATGTATATGTAACTCTGGAGGGCCAGCAAATGGAGACCAACTCAACCTGACAAATGAAATATGTGCGACTCTGTCAAAACATAGGGCAGTCCATCTAGATGAGGAAAAACATCTAAGCCGACAAAGGAGCAATAGGAGGATGATCAGCCCTCTTGCAATCGGACACCAAAACCAAATGAGCAGAGCACATCTTGAAATTGCATAATTTGCTTGGAGTTAGTAATTTCAACACGGTAACAATCTAATGGGGACCCTGTGAATTGCCCAGGTGGGAATCGAGCCATTCTTGAATCATCCCGTCAAATATAATGGTTAACAGTGTTAAGGGATCAATTCAAAAGCCTAACTTTACAAGGCATTGTTCATTTGACTAGAAAACTTGAAGGGCATTTCTTCGCTCTACGATTCAAGTGCCAGGGATCAATCAGCTTACGTTGTACAGTGAGCTACCTGCTCTACTGTGATAATGTATAAGCTACGACAGCCCTCAAAGTTCGGCTTTTGGCTCCCGCAAATGCTCCGAACACAGGAAATAGAACAATTCTTTTTAGGTTCGATCCTATATTTAATGGTCCAGAGGATTATCAAATCAATGCCCATATGTAAACATGAATTGAGCAATGTGACTACAAATCGGAGGATGGAAACAGACCTCTCCTGGCCAGCAGTGTCCCATATCTGGGCCTTCACCGTCTTGTTGTCAATGATTAGCGTCTTCGTCTGGAACTCAACCCCAATGGTGGCCTTTGACTCCACGCTGAACTCATTCCTTGCGAAGCGAGCGAGGAGCTGAGATTTCCCCACCGCGGAGTCCCCAATCAAAACTATCTTGAACACGTAATCGATCTTCTGATTGTAGTCTCCATACAGGTTGGACATTATAAGAGATCCCGCTCAGGGTCACCCCCACCGGATCAAAAAATTAGGGCATGGGAAGTCACCGAATCCAGAAGCGAGACACAATCAGTCGGGAATGAAGCGAGCATGTGTCGGAGCTGAGCAGCTGCGATCGATTGTTCAGGCCGAACAGCATTTGCCGGAATATGATGGCGATCGGCAGTGGTAGTGGCAATTTCGTGGTAATCGGTGGATCGGGAAGGGGATGGCGATTGGCGAAGGAAACTGAAGCTCGTCGTCTCTCTATTTTGAGGAACCAAACCGCAATGATGACATTTTGGGAGACCAGAAGTATGATCAACGGTCCCTGCGGGTCCCACTAACTAACACGATGGGCCCCACTGTCTATTTTCTTTAGAAAAAAATAAATGTGGACTGCGTATGCTGTGAAAATAACTTTGAATTATTTACCAAAAAAGGAAATAACTATTTCACCGAAAAAAAAGCTAGAAAATAACTTTGAACTTTCCAAAGAGGGCAATCACCATCACCATACTGCTGCAGTTTCCTTTCCATTTGCAGAAAGATTGGAAACTGCAGTGATTCGAGACCACTTGATCGAAGAAACTCGAACCATGGAATTCAAATACTCCATACACCATTATCAACACATCGTTTACACGGAAAATAAGTATACGGCACAATCACCATCAGGAGATTCTACACAAGATGTCATTATCTTTGCTCGGAATCTTGCAGAGAAAGCTCCTTTTGCTTCCTATCTTCTCCATCCGTGTAGTCGAAAATAAGAGGCAAAACCCACCTACATCCCATTAAGTTTCTTCATCTATGCTACCTAGCACCTTCTACATGAGTTGGCTCGCGACTGAATCCTGCATGTTGGAGCATTTGCAGTTTGCGAGATTGTCGCTAAGAGTCTGCAGAAGACAATGAATCGAACCGATGGTCAGTAGTGGACAACGGACATCCATCTTTGGGAGTTTGACATGATGTCCGGTTTGTAGCTTAGACAATTGTTTTAGTTACCTTGAACTGATGCTGCAGATCCTTGATGTACTCGACAGCTAAATCCAGCATATCTGCCGTGTTTGTTTGCTAAGAGAAAAGGAGATTATCAGTCTACAAAGTCGGAAGGAGATCGTCGCTCAATGATCTGTTCACTTTCAGGGAATCTTTGTACCTTGTCCATGTTGGGAACGAGCTCTTGTAATTTTCTCATCCTCTCGCTTATTCGGGTCCTTCTCAGCTGAAACATTTGAGCCCCATTGTAAGCACATGGTTTTCGATATTTGAAAAGTTCAAGCCGCAAGTATAGAGTGCTCAGGTCTAGATCTTTACCCTCTCTGCGATGCTTCTAGGATGAGTTGCACATCCACGTTTTGCTCTGATTTTAAAAGGGACGGGATCTTGTTGAACCTGCAGCAGTCTCTCCATAGCAGACATCTCCGATGAACTTCTGGGCAAGCTCATATGGTGGGATAGCAAGGGACCATGATTCACAAGCTTGCCATTCTGTAAAAAACACGCAGAAGCAGAATTCAGGTAAGAGACCACAAAGGAACAAAAGTCTGCACTTGGGATTGAATCTGAAATATGAGATAAGCCAATTGCAACTACCTGACTGCGGGGGAAGGGCTTAACGTCATTTTCCAGGTCTCTCTTCGTGCTGGAGAAGCTGTGCGAGAAGTGCGATGAGTCACTCCAGGAATTGAAGTGGAACCCAGGACCAGAAAACCGACTCTCACCGATTCCAATACCGAGCCTACTTGAATCATCTGGGCCACCTTCTCCCAGTCTCTCACCTCCGGTCTCAGAAATCTGCGGCAGCATCCCTAAGGATGATGGGAAGCTGAATTGACCTTTCCACTTGTTCGCAGAGCTAACCTCCCCATCAAATCCACTTCCCACTCTATAATTCCCAGGTCCTTTAACCGCAGCATAGCCTGCAGTCCACTGAGAAATTCAGTGCCCATACTCAAAGCAGAATATAAAGCCGTAAACTTTTTACTCCGGTGGTAAAGATCGTAAGTGCCCCCTAAGTTGCTTAATGCGAAATTTAGTTCATAGACGAAAATTTTATTTCTGCAAAGCGCAGGCAAGTTTGATATTCTCGCCTCATCTATTTCACAATTTATACCACTTTTCTCTTCCGTTCCCATGTATCATTTCTTTCGGATTCTTTGTTTTCCTTCTAACTTGGCTACTTCCACGAACTCTCTCATAAAGCCAAACTCCCCGTTCAGTTATGCAAACTACTGACTACTTGCTATGACCAAGGACCCCCAAGTATGTTGTTCAAGACGCCGTCTAGTCTTGACCGATTTATATGCATCCAAAAGTCGTCGCCTTCCATGTACTAAAAGTCCACAAGAGTAAATCGGCAGTTTCTGACTCAAGTAGGATGGTGCAAGGAATATGGCATTCAACAAACTCGGGGACTATCAATTTAATATGAAAGTGAAACAAAAATATACTATTTTAGAAATGACTGAATCGATAACTGCGGTAAGATCCAAGATAGTTATAGCTGGAAAATGACAGGAAAAATGCGAGATGAAGGCTTGAAGCCCGTCTGCGTCATTAGAACCATGCAAAACAGGGAGCTTACCATTCTGAGCGGAGAGATGAGAGAAGAGGCCAGGAGGGGAGCTGCTCAGCCTGGCAAGATTAGGACTGTTCAACTTGGGTTGGCTCTGATGATGATCCATTGCCGTTGAACCCACAGTCCCATAAGAGCCCTCCATCGCTGAGGAGCTGAAAACCGAGCTCGGCCTCGGGTACTGAGGAGGCAGCCCTGAATACTGGCGCGGTGATACTGCTGGTGATTCCTTCAGCTTCTCCTCGAGCATGTTGCTGCTGCCAAAGCCCATGAATCTCGATCCGAACTTCCGGGCCTCGAAACCCTCTGCGTCTGGTCTCACCTTACCAGGACCTGTCTCTGAAAAACTTCCCAGCGGGGAGCTAGGGGTGGAGCTGAGACGCAGTAACTCATAACCGAGATGCTGGTGGCCATCCATGGAACAGGGTGCCCTTTAATAAAATGTTCTTTGTTCTGTATTCTCTGTCGGGTGAAAGTTGGAGCAAATATAACGAGCTTGGGGGGGATGACGATGACGACGACGGATGCTAGAGAACCATCGTATATACCCTGTTCGGCCCTTTTGCCCACAGCCCTGTAGAAAATAGGAATTCCTGAGAATTTCTCCCTACTTTTCGATATTCCGCTCTCCGGGCAAACTCAAGAAATCATCAGCTTGATTTTCAAGCAGAGCAAGATAAGATCTTGAAGAGGAAGCAACCTCGGATTATGGGGAGCAGAGTCAGCGAGACAGCATGACAAGGAGGAGAGATAAAATGGGAAGGAAAGGTTCGAGATTTCTAAAGTGTGAGAGGGGAGAGGATTTCTGGTTGCGGAGAGCTCTACCGATTCTACTTGCAGAGAGCAGCAAGGGCTGGGAAGATCTTTGCGGGGAGGAGGACGAGGAGATGAGAGAGTCCATGTCGTCTATCGTCAAATTTCCATTTTTATTCGAGCGAGCGCGCAGGGAGAGAGAGAGAGAGAGAGAGAGCCAGAGGAGAAACTATTCATATTGGGATTGGCTTTAACGACAATGAAATCAGTTTTGTCTTATCAATAACGATAATCATTTGTCGGTAAAATTGAACGATAATGTTATTATCAATAAAATCTTTGATATTTTTTATTTTTATTTTTTCTATCATCTCCTAAATCATAAGCATATGAATGAAAAAAATAATAATATTATTACATATATTATTTTATATTTTCTTTTAAATTTATAAATCCCGTTTATAGTTATCCATTAGTAAGGAAAAACCTATAATAATTTATTTGGTGAAATAAATTAATTATAATAATGAATATAACCAAGAATTAAATATCTCAAAAAAATTCTAGATAAAATTTCCTTTTTTTTTATAGTAAATGAGACGCATGTCTCTATGAAGTATAAAAAAATAAGAATATAAGGTGGTTGTATTTATTTAATTTCTTTTTTTACGAGTAAGATATTATAAATAAAAAAAAATTATATTGTAAAAAATTTACTCTTTAATGAATCAATCTAACTCAAGCTGAATTAGACATAATCTTATTATTTTTGAATGTCAATGGCTGATAAATTTAAAAAAAAAGACAGAGTAAGAAAACAGGAATATGGATTATGAATGAGATTAAAGTTCGGAGTTTTTTTTTTTAATTCTCAGTTGGGAACCATTCTAATGTACCAAACAATTTTTAGTTGAAAAATAATAATAAACGTAGTAAAAAAATGGAAAAAGATTAAAATAGAACTCTATATACTTAACCAATTTAATCTCATGTAAAAATAAAAACCTTCGCTGTCATATGCAATATTTTACAATGTCAAGTTCAGAATTCATGCGGTAAATGTCCCGGAGAACACAAGACATCTAATCTAATCTAATAGCACGAATCCATAGTTTTTAAAACCGGACCAGGTTGGGAATCGGTCAAGGTATGGGTTCATGAGTCAGACCGGGGGTTCAATTGGTTGAACCGTATGTTTAATAAATAATATTTCAATAAATTGATATAATATTATAATTTAACTATAATTTATAATCCAAATAATTAATATAGTTATAATATTAGTCCCAAATTTAACATAAAATATAAATATAAATTTAGTAAAATAAAATAAGTATATTATAATATGTTTTTATTTTTAAATTGGTCGATTTTCTCATCGGTTCAATTAGATTTATTGGTTCGAGTGAGAACCAGCCGGTTCAATTCGATTTGATCTCATTTAAATTATAATTGGATTTTTGTGAGAACCGGACCGGGTGAGTGGCCGGTTCCCAATCGAACCGGCCAGCCCGGTCCGGCTTTCAAAACTATGCACGAATCTTAATATTTTCGAACTACCGGCTAACGGGGTTTACGTTCGACGCGAAGATGAAAACATGTCAGATCCGATCACCGTCTTCCACACACACGACACGACAATGTACGGACGGACAGTTATATGGCTCGGAAGGCGGATGCACGTGATTTGATTCGGAATAAAACAAGATTGCATTATTGGACAAGCATTCCCGGTGGCAGTACAAATAGTGATCATGAGAATAGTATTCTTCGGATCCCTCAACATCAGGAATTTCCCATGCTATGAAGAATTAAGTCGGGGCTTTTTTTCGCCCCCTCCCTCCCCTTGAAGGTCAGAGAGAATGCCAGGTGGGGTCCCTTCTTTTTTGGGTGGTGGTTAACTCGGGTATTGCACATGAGAGTTTTCAAAATAGTACAATTTTCTCGAATTAATTACAAAATTCGACAACGGGCATATCCGACACAATATTTACACGCATATCTACCTAGGAATTTAAAACAACATAAATGAAATAGTGTAGAGATAACAGAAATACGTGATGACAATATGGTCATATGTACGGAAGTTGAGAATTTATTATTATGACCGATTTATTGAATATCACAAAAAAATTTGTCTATTTTGTGGGTTACAGTGAATATGCATAATATTACATGAACTCAGGCATGTCAAAGATCGGCTCGACCAGAAAAATTGTGCATGGCCCTGGGTTTTTGGGTTGCCCCATCATATCATGCCATTTCGACATGGCCCAGAAAAGCATGCCGGTCCAAAAATATGAAAATAATATTTACAATATGGAAGAAAATTATGAGTATAGTTTTTAAAATCGGACCGAACTAAAAATCGATCAAAGCATGGGTTCGTTGGTCGGACTGGAAATTGATATAATATAATAATTTGACAATAATTTATAACATAGTCATTATAGTAATAGCAAGTTAATATAAAATATAAATATAAGTTTAATAAAATAACATAATTATATATTATAGGTTTTTATCTTTTTTAATTTTAAGTCAATTGATTTTTCTATCAATTTAATTGGGTTCGCTGGTCGTATCAGGAACAGGTCGGTTTAATCGGAGCTAACCAAATTTAAATTGCAATTGAGTTAATTATGAAAATCGGACTAGGTGAGTGATCGATTTCTAACTAAACCGGTCTAATTAGCCGGTTCAATATAGTTTTAAAAAACTATGATTATGAGAAAAATCGACAAAAAATATTAATTATATTTTTACATTTATTTAAATTAATACAAATTTTTAATTGATGAATCAATTATATCACATAAAAAATTTATTGATTCTTATAAAATATTTAACTTTATTTCTTAAAAACGATGATTTTGTTTGATTTGGGTAATATTGGAATTTTTGTATCATTCTAGAGATGGTGGGCCGCGCCAAATTAATAGATCTATCTAGACATGATATTAGAAAATCATAATATATAAGTGATATAATTAATCGATACAATATATTATGGTATTATTTTTTCTATTGATATGGCATGGGTTTGTTCTATTATAGAAACTATTATAACAATATATATCATATTAGCCAAAACTTTATTATATATTATTATCTCAATATCGATAAAATTTTTAGTAAATCAAATTAGAGCAAAACTGTTTAACATCCAGAAATTCAATTCGGTAGATTATGATTGACTGATATCTGAACTAAGTCAACCCATTGACTGAAGTGTTAAGCCATTCCACTATTAAGTCTTTCCCCCATTAATAACACTTGAACATGAAATCTCAGTGAATGTTCAGATTTTCAAGCAACCTAACATCCCTTGAAGTGAGCGTGGTCGAGTGGTTCGGCACTCATCATCCCAATGGAAGGACTCGAGTTCAAGTCTCACCTGCGGCGGGAAGCTCTTAATCCCTTAAATGGACCGACCCGGGACGATCCGAATTAGTCAACTAGATAAAATCTAACTGCATACCGACGGTTTATAAGTAAGCGTGGCATGGAACGAAGAATGAAATTAGGCGGAAAAGAATATGATGCGTCCGTTGACGAAGTCATCCTCTTTCCCTACAAAATCATGATAAGGACAAGGGAAAAAAATTACTAAAAAACAGAGAGAGTGAGAGAGAGAAATGAGTTCCTTTCTTAGTAAGGGGATCCCACCGAACCAACCCCCGCCCGCCAACTCCTTGTCTTAATTGGTAAATATTTTATTAATATAATTTGCTTCATCTCTCACGAGGAAATTAATTGCGGGCGTTGAATGCAATAATAATAAAAAAGAATTGAATTTCATTTTATCTCCCAAGTGGTCCTCCTCCCGGAGTCGGGGACCACTAATATATGGGAAACCAAAAGACAAAAAAATGAGAGGAAAATTAATAAAATAATTACAAATTCTATACAAATTTAAAATTCTACCACAAGTTCGAATAAAGTAACAATAAATCTCATTTTGATAAATCATCAACTATCCGTTTAATATTCTGTCCAAGTTTTTAATGGAAGGACTAATGGATATCACTCATATATTAAATGACGAGAATATCATATAACAGTTTATCGAGGTTGATAGAAGTAAAATCGAGCATATGAAAACTAATGTATGGGAAAAGAAGTGGTCGATTACGAAAATTTGAGGTACAATTGAAAATGTTAGTTTTATAAAAGCCTTCTATGGAGAGTGGATAAAGAGAAAATGTGATTGAAGGCAAAAGCTCATTTGTCTTTACTTAAAGGCAATAGAGAACCACAAATTTGCATAATCCTCTTTTAATCTCACCTCTAACCTTTCCACACCAATGCTTCAACCCACTGGTGCCCAGCAACACTCCCTGCACCAATGATCTTTTCTCACTCGATCAAATAATTATACGCAGTAACTCTCTTTGTTGATTAGTTTCTCTTGTGGATTCTTCAAATAAAAGGATGGGTATTTTTGTCTTTGGTCCCTAACTGCATGGACATTTAGGTTATTTTAACTTTCTTTAATAACCGTTACACCATCCGTCAATGTTTTGGATAAAATGTTGAACATGCAATAAATGTTTTATCAAAATGAAAGTTTGTAATTATTTTATCAAAAGTTGAAAGTTTCATGGTAGAACTTTAAATTGACCTAAAATTCATAATTTATTTTATTAATTTTTCCAAAGATACCCGACATAATTTATAATAAATAAATAATTATTTTGAAATGATAGTATATTAACAATAACATCTCAAAATGGATTTTCAAGAGAGTATTACTCGTATACTATGAATGCGTAATATTTAATCAAGTTAATTGAAAAAAAAGGTACGTGAGAACTAGGGTGTAAGTAAAGATTAGAGAAAAAAAAAGGGCAGAAAAATCGATGGAGATCAAGTGAAGGTCCCATATAAAATTTAGTGATTTCTTCTGCGAAAAAAAAATTATAAGAGAAAATCAGGTGTTCACTCGAATTCTCTTGTGATATTTGATGATTTATTTTAATATCCCTAATTACTCACCCAAATTTAATTTACCTAAAATTAAAAACACTAATAAGTAAATAAATAATTAAAAAGCAAAAAACGCTGTCAAACTTTCTTAGGGAACAGAAATCACTCTCAAGCCTTCCGGGGCAACTCGTGTCCGCCCTGATGACGAACGAGGAGCCTAGGAGGAGGTCACAATAAGATGCGGCCCAATCCAGCACGTCCTTATCATCGGGCCACCCGGAACGGTCCGATAAGACCGCCATCATCATCATCATTATTATTATTACCAGATCGGGGGGATGTGGTCCGGTTGGATAATGGAGCGGCCCGATAACACTCGGTCCAGTCACGGTGTCGTTGGACTAAACTTTGTGGCCATGCTATTAGGCCGGACCCGGGAGGGCTCAGTATGATCTCCCTCCTGATATCCACCTGGGTCTGGCTCGTGGTAGGGATCACATCAAGATAGGAATCGAAGTTTAATAGGGCGGATTGTAAATTTTTATGAAATTATTTTATTTTTATACACATGAATGTAAATATTTTGGTGGTGCCATGAAAAAAAAATCAAGTTTAATAAAATTTGATATATAATTTAATTATTTTATTAATAAGAATACTTTATTCGTGTAAAAGTTAAATAAAAACATATAAGTAAAAAAATTAAAAAAAATTATTCCTTTTTAGAGTTACATAATTTTAGTTTTAAAAGATTTTACAATTTAACATCTATTTATTATACTTTTTCTAATTAAAATTATATTAATTAAGGGTATTTTTAGAAACCTAAAATTAGACCAACTATATTTCCTATTTATTTTTACTTAAATAAAATTGATAATAAATAATCAGAAAATTGAAAAAATTTTATATTGCTTCACCGCTGACGGTCCTGTAAAAAATCTCTCGTCCTCGAAGCCTTTCCGCTGAAGGGAAACGAGCTCGGAGGTATCCTTCCCCGTCGTCCCCGGAGCTCCGGGTCTCGTGGATCTCAAGCGGCCATGGCTTTGGCTCTGATCCTTTCCGTCACGTTCCTCGTCATGAATATACTGCTCTTCGCTTCGACCTTCTATCAGGTACTCACTTTTCAACCTGCAGCACTGGATCGCGTACTCGCTCGCTCTGATTACTCGCCGCTGCTTCTGTTGCTGGAAGATTGTTACTTGCTTGCTAGCTATTCCTCCCTGTCTAGGACATTACACTAGTTTTAATGTGGTGTGAAAATTGGGATGTGTAATTTGCTTGATGAGGATTGTAATGAGTCGGGCTTCCCTTGATGAATATTCTCATGCGACAGAATTCTTGAGGATTAGTGCTGATTTTGGATTCTGATCCCCCTTCGGGCACATTCTATGTATAAAAGACAAACTGCACGATTTTCCTGTTGTTCAATACGCAGGATATTGATTACTAGTACCTCGGGTGCATTAGTCCGTGCTTATTAAAGACCACTGGAATTTCTTGTTGTTCTAGCTATCAGTTTATACAAGTCAGTTGCTCGCACGGTAAACAACATTGGTGGCGTTTAATTTTTCAACATAGCCCATAAAATAGTCACATTCAGTCCTGATTTCAGTAAGAGCAGCATAATGACTTAAATCTGCAAAAGCAATTGGACAGCAAATTGCCAATTGTAGGTTCATGTGCCTCACGTCTCACACCTGTTTGGGCTTTTGTAGGTTTTGACCCTATCAGATTTGGAGGCAGACTACATAAACATATATGAAGCAGCATCTCTGATCAATAGATGGATCATCCCTGATTTTGTTTTACAAGGAGTGCTCAGTCTGCTTCTACTGGTCACTGGGCATTGGTTCATGTTCCTCATTTCAGTTCCTATCACATGCTATCATGTAATGTTGTAAGTTACCTTAACTTTTCAGAGTTCCATTGGCATAAAATTTATTATTCAAAATGTGCTGTTCACATGGTTGTTATGTGCAATACACTGTGAATTCATTTTTTCTTTTTGAATCCACCTATATACTGATGTGATTGCTGTTAATCTACCATCATAATATCTTCCATTGAATGCAAAGTATCAAAGAATTCATAAGCAAGGTGACAAGTTGACTTAAATTGAGAAAGAGCATAAAAATCAACGGTTTGTGTAATCATTAAGGAAAATCAGCAAAGCCTGTTCATTAAAAATGTAACCTGTGGCCACCTGATGCCTTCTGTAAAATACTGAAGCTAATAATTGTTGTTAACTGCATCTTCTCAATATATCGTGGACATTTTACCATCTAATATTGATGCTTTCCATTTTGTACAATTCACATTGAAGTAATTTTGACCATTCTTTCCTGTTTGAAATACTTGCTCAGTTTCCCTTAGCTTCTCCTGGCTGGTGTCGTTCTAAGGTTTACTTTGTTTTGCGGCGCTCTGCCGCACTTCTTTACACCAGTGATTTTAGGAAAGACTAATTAGTTCAACTTTGTTGCTTTGCTCATTACTCAATATAAGTTTGAATTAAATATATATGTGTAAATCTAACCGTAAGGTTTTTGGTCTCTCATTAACACCATTCAAATCCAGTCTCTTCATTGTCACTGAAACTCTGAAATGGCTGATGGATCACACAATATTACATGCATGCTTCATGAGAAGATCCTTGTGAAAGGAGGTTGCAAGTTCTACCTGTGAAATTATCTGTAAAGATTAGCTAAAATTGACTTCAGTTATCTGTAGCGTCTCTGCATTAGCCTTGATCCATTCTTTGGTCTTCAGGTACATGAAAAAACAGCACCTCATTGATGTAACTGAGATATTTAGAGTTATTGGAGCTCAGAAGAAGTATCGCTTAGTGAAGCTTGGCTTACTGTCAATCCTCTTTCTCTTCATAGTATTCCGGTATGGTGTCATTGCCTATAAAAAATCACACGTTCCTTCCAAGTTATTGTTAATTAGAAGTGTAAGACATTGTTGCTCAATAGTTGCACATCATTTTGGCTCAAGATCATCGCACCAGTGTTTGTGTGTTGTGGTTATTGAAAGATATACAGCTTTAGCTAACAAATATTTATTCGCTCTTTGGCTAAGATGCCTGACTTCTGGCCACCTAAGAGTCTACAGTTCCAAGTATGGAGAATTAGACATCAGATCATCAATCCTGGAATTTTAGAATTTTCAGATTTTTGTTTGTCTTGGCATTCGGAGTGCATACAATCACGGTACTAACTCAGACTTCTTCATGTAAGACATTGATTATGTTTCCATAGCATTGTCTTAGCATAAGCATAGGTTCATGCAATTACTTACATGTATCGGAGTATGCATCTCCTGTTGACCTCCTTTTCAGCTTAGTAGAATTTGGATAATTTCAAGAGAAATGTGGAACGTGGATGCTTCTCAAATATATCATGCAAACTGGTTAATCTTTCCTATGATACAGTATGAATGAATTACAATATCCATCGTAAAATGTCATGGGCATGATATAATGACTCGGCAAAGTTCATGAGGGTTGGTGCACTTCTTACTTGTTTTACTGTTTGGAGCTGTGCTGATCGATTATTTAGAGGTCCAATATAGCCCAAAAATTTTCCCCAGTTTCACGCTATCTCTCATCTAGCTTACTCCTAATTCATTGTTCTTCCATATTCCCTTCTCTGCTTGCTCTAATCGCATATGTGAATATGACAGGCTCGTATTTTCCATCTTTGAGTCTTTCGTTGATGGGGATGATTCACTCTAATTATTGAAGATGGGAGAAAGTACAGCACCACGTTGTAATGACCTGTGAGTGTAGCCCCGTAAAATAGCTTTGAAGCTTGTAGACTGTCTCTACGGACACTTTCTGCATCAGGTATTCTTTTCTTGATTGAAGATTCCAGTTGACCGTGGTGTGAGAGATATTACTACTGGATTGTTTTGTATGCTGGGATCGAAAGTCTACGTCATTCCATTGAAACTCGACCCACCTGCTGTTGCTCTATCATTCTTGCATGTGATACGTCATTCACCTTCTTTACTACAGATGGGAGAATAAAAGCAGAGGCAGAGTTGATACCCCCGGACTAAGCTTCATGAGCCACACATATGTTACCATTCTATCATCCTGAGCTCCGACCTGAACATTGAGGTGATGCGGAGCTGAAGCAATCTGAAATCAGCTTCCCGTCACTGATGTTCAGTAGGAATAAGGTTTTAAGCTCAAGTCAGAGTACATCTAATGAATCAAGAAGTTTCGTTTCTCAATGGATCGGTTCTGCTTAAATTTTGAATCAAAAGAGCTATCATTGTACATTTGTTTCAACAAAAGATGCCAGTGGTGTGGGAGCTCTTTTGTAAATTCGGATACTTGTGTGGGATGGGCCACAGACCAAGAAGATATACCTGTCTAAAATTGGTACGGGCCGAAATGTGTTAGGTCATGCAAATTTTTTGTTTTGATTTATAAAATTATTTAGTTTTATTTTTTAAAAACAAATATTTTGTGCTGACTCAGATCGCGTCAGGATTTTCGTGCTGGCCGGCCCGGCCCGAAAGTAGGCACGAATTGGCTGGTCTGACAGCTAGTACGCCGTTATTCCAATATGGGCCCACGGCCCATCTTCACATGGGCTGTCGGGCGGTCCTCCGCCCACCGAAGTGGACGTTTTATTTAGTCACCCGCTTGATTGTATAATCTTTTCTTTATGTGTATGGATATCATAACCGGGACAACATTGGAGCCCCCTTTCATGACCTGTGTTACATAATTAATAAACTGAACAATATAATATTGGATCGAATTGCACACTCCTTCGATTTTTTAATTAGTGAATTGAATAATAATCATTCTAAGCACTATGCTATGGTTTCTAAATTTGGCATGGCCTCAAGGAGATTAAACATAAATAGAAAGAAAGATGGGATGATCGCTGTGGTCCTTGATCAAAGTAAAAACTCTTCCATGAACGAAACTGTGTGGAGCCGTTCGACCGTTGTATCTGCGGTCAAAGGCTCAAGGTACTCGAATCCAAAGGCTGGGATTTCGCGGGGAGATCGTACGGTCCCCAGACACCCAATGCGAGCAACCTTTCAACATTGACGTGAGCACGGAACCAGATCCCTCCTTCTATCACTACGGAGGGGAAGGGCCCGCCCGACGGGACGTAGCTTTCTCGCTACCTCAAATGGCAGAGGAGTAACCGAGAAAGCAGAGCGGAAGCAGAGGTATTAAGCAGCTTTCTCACCGCTGCTTCAGCCACCGGGCGGACCGCCGAGATTTCTCATCACTCCCTCTCACTCTCCGGCCTCCACTTAGTTTCTCTCCTCTTGTTGGACCAGAGTCTGTTTGTCATTGACTGTTGTCGAGGTTTGACTTGGGGAACCTCTGTTTACATCCATTTTGACGATCCGTTAGCTCTTGTCGGCTGGAATTTGAATTGGGTGTATCTCAATTTGTTCGGTTTCAAGCTCGCATATGGAGGCACCGGCTAGATCCAACGAGATTGCCCTCGAGTCTTTCCAATTTCACGATGAAATCCACCGGCAGATGGCCACGCCGACGGAGAACGCCCGCTCCTTCACGGCGCTCCTCGAGCTGCCTCGGTCCAGGGCCGTCGAGCTCCTCCACTTGCCGGAGCCGTCCAAATCTTCGGCAGCTGCCTCGAATGGCCCCCTCGAACACTTCTTTCAGTATCCCGGAGCTGGTGGTTTGTGTTTGCCGGCGAATTCAGCTCTGGTGGAACGAGCCTCGACCTTAGCCGTTGAGACCGACGCCAGCTCACGTAAGGTGAAGGTTGAGCAGCTGGCTGAGAGCGACTCCAATCCCATCTCTTCGTCACAGCTGCTGGTCTCGGATCCCCCCATGGAGGATAAGGGACAAAGGTCGGCAAAGAGAAAGGATCGAGAGAAGAAGGTAAGAGGAACTGGAGCCGAATTAGGTTTTGCTTGATTGCACTGACGCGCTTCTGGTAAGTATTTAAAAAAAAAAAAAATCGGTGCGTGATTTCATACATCCAGGCAGGAGGCTCCGCCAAGAAGACCAAGAACGGTAGCTCCGAAGACGCGGAGAGGCTTCCTTACGTTCACGTCCGAGCTCTTCGTGGTCAGGCCACCGACCGACATAGCCTAGCAGAGAGGGTAGATCATCTAGTTAATCAACACGTAATCAATCACCGATCATGATTATCATCAAATCTTGGGTAAAGAGCGTTTTCCTTTCCTATGCGGCGCTTCTGCAGGCGAGGAGAGAGAAAATCAATGCACGGATGAAGCTGCTTCAGGAGCTGGTCCCGGGGTGCAACAAGGTCATTTTCATTTAATTATCTTTTAAAAATATTTTTTTTGTCGGAATTTCAGGATTCAATCATCACCACCGTATAGATTTCTGTGGCAATCATGCTATATCTCTACTAATTGTCCCCATAAAGTGCAATTATGTGTTTGGATTATGTGGTTTTAATAATAGTTTAGTTGCCGTCAGCTTTTCACCAGGGGGCTGGCTTTTCTACTAAGGTGCTAAGGGTTCTCAAAGTGGCAATTGTAATTTAGATTACCGAGTTAATTAATAAATAAGTTGAAGTTCTCGATCACCTACCCGGACGGCCTCTTCATAACCAAGGTCTACTGTATCTTGTGGTGGGGTTGGTTTCAAGTCCTTTCTGTGGGTATTCTGCCTGCTCATCTGAAATTAATTATTGGTACGGCCTATGGCTTTGGGTCTCTCGCCTGGGGCTATTACCTCTTGACCATTATTGTCCTTGAAGACAAGTAGCCTTGTGAGTAATTCAAGCCTAGCGAAAGAAAAGGAGTCCTTTTAGAAATTACGAGGGTTGTAGCGTGTCTTTTCCATGATTTGATAGTTGGGTTTTCATGCTAGACTCGATGAAGAAAACTACATCAAGCTCCTTTTATATTTAAAGTGACTGATTGGTTGGATGTGGTCTGTCTTCTCACGTGTTAAGGGGTTGTCGGGCAGTTGATTACTGCTGGCCTTGCTCGACTTGTTGCACGTGGGACCAGATAGACAAAAGATATATTTTGAGGTGCATGCTGTATGTAAATCCTGCAGTTAATAAATGATAGATGATGTGACAAATGAAATCTGTAATAATTTTGTGTTTTCGAGCTTTCACAGTTGGAGAAAATCGCTCACTGTTATTTGTGAATTACATAAAACTGCAAAGGTGGTCAAATGTAGGATGATATTTTCCTCAAGTAGGTTGTGTGTCCTTCTATTGGAATGGGCAGGCAAATAGGTGGTCGCATTGAGGAACTTCTATACCTGTTTGGTAAGCCCTATGCTGAGGGGTGTCATGTTATAGAAGTTAAACCAAATCATGCCATTCTAATAAAAAGCAATTAACCCTTCATCTTCTCGACAGGTTCCACTCATAACACAATCATAATTTCTGCTCAAAGATAAAATGAAAATGGGAATTTGGGCTGACCGGGGAGTAAACCTTACCCAAATTTATTTACGCTTTTGTTAATCTTCTTGAAATATGAAGAGGCCAGGAGCCAGGTGCATAGTAGTCAGGGGAACGTCTTTGCTTAAAGGCTTATGTATAGCTACAATATTTTGGTGTAGACCCACTAGGGCTGGAATCTGGCCATTCTAGCGGCTCCTTGCAATCTGGTTCATGTTCCTCTTCACATCTATATGGGATCTTAAAGTGCTTTATGATCAAAGTTATATTTGACGCGTTGATGCTCACAGTTCTCACCATGGAGATCATGCCCTTGTTTCAGCTTGAGAGTTATTTCAAGAAACTATAACTTGACTTTTTCTTTTTGAAGTTTCAAAATGTGGAACATGCACTTGATCACCAAATTGTTCCAATGCCATGTAAGGACCTTTTGATAACCGTTTGAAAATATACTCTTTTTATCAGACATTGCCAGTACCTTCGTTGCTTTGAATTTCATTGTATAATTGATACACTTAAAGTGATAGAGATTGCAAATAATGCTGCTGTCTTGGTTATGGTGCTGCATGACTGTAAATGTAAATCGTGTCTTTTCTGATTGGTTTACCAGTATATTCGCGTTGAAATACATTGATTTTGATAGAGTTGCCCTGTTGCTTTTATGTTTGTCATAATTGACCAACGGAAACCATTTGTACATGCAGATTTCTGGCACAGCTTTGGTTCTGGATGAAATAATCAATCATGTGCAAACCTTACAACGCCAAGTTGAGGTTACAATAGCTCACTCCTTGTTATTATTGTTTTATTCTTCACGATAATTCTTGATTTGGGCTTGACATAGTTCGACCACTTTCAAGAATACCGAATTTAGGAATCAAGCTTGCACATCTTTAGCTAATCATCTTCCTTTCTTGCCAATAAGATGACATTTGTTATGCGTGAAAGGCATAATCTGTTTTCCCAACATTAATGAACATGCAAGGGAAATTATTATTTAGCTGCAATAAGCGTGTGAAAGGCATCAATTGTTTCGTAATTTTTCATAAACGTGCACAATAAATAATTTTGTTTTTTACTAAAGTTTATGAAGAATTAGCATTTTGAAAGTCCCTTTTTACCGACTGCAGGGGAATCCTGACTAAAATTTTCACAATCTTTATTTCGAGCTAGGGCAATTGTTAAAATTGGTTTTACCAAATGGAACTCTGGTTGGCGTCGACCTGACTCCATTTCTTTCAAATTTGTTTTGTCTTCAGCTCCTATCAATGCAACTTGCAGCAGTCAACCCAAGGATTGATTTCAACCCCGACAGCATCTTCACTGCTGAAGTGAGTATTGCATATTTCCATTTTTTCTCTGTTTCCACTATCCTAGAGAAATAGCCCCTTGATTTTATCTTCTTGATTGTCTTCATGCATGTCTCATTTCACTGTGAATCTCTTTCTAGTTTTTAGAATATGTGGAAGCTTCGACTGCCTATGCTTTTGGACCAGCTGTTCCATTCTAGTTTTGCCCACCGTTTTAATTCATTAACAGCTGTTTGGGCAGTGATTGGCCAAAAAGATTATGACTGAGATAGTTAGAACCTTCAAATATTGGCTCTGTTCCGTATTTATTAGTGGTGCTCTTGTACCTTCATGGTCCACTGAATTGTGCCTCTGCAATGGTCAATGAGTGAACTCCTCTATTATGAACACATAGAACTACTTAGTACCTCCCACGTCTTTCCTTTTCCTTCACGAGTGTTGATATAATTGACGTTTGAATGATGCCATCTTCTCATCGTATTTCAATATTACTATTTGGAACATCATAAACTTTAGTTTGCTGTTCCGACTGGATTTTCATCCATCTGTCCACAATCTAATCAATCTTATTCGCAGAGTGCACCATCCTTAGTGGACCACAACTTCTCAAACATGTTTGTTCCTCTACCATGGTCAGAACTCCAACCAAACATGCTCAGGCAATACCAACAACAGCCATGGCATCTTAATTTGCTGCAGCACCCGATGTGGGGGATAGAAGAGTGCAATCACAATTTTATCACTTCTGAGAACTCACATTTGATTTACGACTCCCCAGCAAACTCAGGTAGGAATAAAACGCTTAGCCACCTAGGTCTCTTGCCTGCTTTCCCCCAGGATGGGCAGTAATTATTCAAGCCAAACTTCGACACTAAACTAACTATTGGTCTTGGGATTGTTCTGGATTTCCAGTTTTGCCTGCAGTGACTGTGCACTCTAGAGCGACCGAAAAGAACAGAGTTGTGAAGGCAGAATGAAGATCTTTTCAGGTAGTTACCATGTACATATTTTTGCAGATATAAGATTATGAGGGATTAGCCGAGAAGATTGAGGAACCTATTCAGTCGAGCTTAGGTTCCCCTAATTTATAGCCATCTTATAATTCTATTTTCATCCATATAATCTCACCTAGATGTGTAAGCCCTCAAATTGCCCCAGGTAAGAAGAGAGACAGATAATTCAATTATGTAAGTCCTGTGTCCTGACATGTCTATGTGTATTCACTAGCGTACTGCATCATTTGGTCCGCACTTCCTAGGAGGGCGGCCTGTTCCGCGTCATAAAACAAAACTATGCTATACTATGATTCATGTGATGTCCTTCTGTCGATATGAAATGGGAGACAAATAGAGCTGATAATTTGGGCTATCACGGAGTTTTCAGACCATATCAGCATGGCTCACCATCTCAAGTGGCTCAAAAATATCGATATGGACATGAAACTTTTGCACTATAGGACGAATTATATAAATGATTTTTAAAAAAGTAAATTTAAATAATTTATATTTAAAAACAAAATTTTAAAAAACTATTTAAATATAAGTATATATGAATTATTAATCATTATTAAATTCTCATCATTTTATTTTTATTGTAAAATTTATTTTTATAATTTTGAATTAATACTATTTATTTTTGTGTCGTACTAACACGACTTGAATTCTGAGGTGGCCTCGAAAATATTGACTATCATGCCTAGATTGTGCCAAATTTTGCCATATCTAAGGATAAAAAGGAGATTTTTTCCCAACTAACCATCATACCTTATGATAATGATGATTTGGTATTTTAAATCAATAAAAAACACTTTCCCTCTTTTTACTCTAGCAATTTCTGATCTAGCAATTTCTGATACAACATGATAATATGACCTGATACAATACGTAGTTAAATGGGTTCAGATTGAATATAAACGATTTTCCTATTTAAACAAATTAAATCGTTGAAACCTATTTAAATAAAGGTATTAATACGAGTTGAATGTGTATAATATGATATAATACGATTAAATTCATCTAACTAAATATATTTAAATGTATATTCAACTTATTCAACTATTAACACATTTAAGCGTGTGTATATACATATTTATCGTGTTAATTACGTATCATATAAATAATAACATATTTAAGTTATATGAATTAAATGAATTATTTTATATTAACTCGTAATTAAACAATTATACATTTCTAACCCATCTCGCTCAAATGATTTATAATACCAGTTGCCGGCTTGCCGTAGGCAGCTCCTCTTCCTCCCGTCTACCCCATGCCTCCCTTCTTTTCCCGGTTTCTTCTTCTGTATCACTTCTGATATCGAAATGTCGGTGGAAATGATCGGCGACTAAACGCCGGGTCATTGAATGCTCACAGCTAATACTGAGGAATATGCTGACTAGGCCAATCACCTTTCTTAATCTTCGTACCCCCAGACGACTCCTTAGCTCACTCTCCACCGCTCTGGCCCCCTCTTTGAGGATCCTATGCTCCGAAGGCCGCCTCAGAGAGGCCTTGCTGGAAATGGCCATCCAGGGCACTGGCATGAAGTTCGAGGGCTATGACGCGATCTTGAATGCGTGCGTCGAGAGGAGGGCCTTCGTGGAAGGCGAGAGGGTGCACTCCCATATGATCAAGACGTGCTACGCCCCTCCCGTCTACCTCCGGACGAGGTTCATAGTTCATTATGTGAAGTGTGGGCGTTTGGTCGATGCTAGGCGAATGTTCGACGAAATGCCTCTGAGAAATGTGGTATCTTGGACGGCTATGATTTCTGCTTATTCTCAGCGGGGGTATGCCTCAGAGGCTCTGGGTCTTTTCTTGGAGATGACAAGATCAGGTATCTTCAGATTCTGATAAAATCCGTTCGATACTGGGTTGACTGTATATGCTTGAAGAATGTGATTGGTAAGTTCTTGATTTAGCTAAAACACTGGGTTTTGCCAATTTATGACCAATTCCCCACTCGGTGGAAAGAAAATGAGCCAAAGTGGGCGAAGTTTTAAGCAACTAGATGGTCTGTTATGGAGTTATTCTTTTAACCATTTGAGAGAGGTTTAAGTACTTCTTGGCTTAATTCAAGATTTCAAATCTGATATCGTTGCTGATGCAATGTGTTGTCTCTAATATCGCCATCATGTATTTGAATTCCTTAATAATGGGTTCAAAAGATTTACTTTCTCAGAGAGTTGTGTGGTTTCTCATCGAAGCATTTGCATAGTTTGGAACAGTTCCTTTTCTGCTGTTAGTAGACCATGACTTGAACATTACTTTTGGCTTAAATATGTTGAGAGTTAATTAATTGGATGTGTCAGCCTCTTTGATGAGGAAAGAAATTATATTTTTTCAAGCGATTGTAATAGCAGTGTCGCTCTTTGCTTTGGACCAATTGAATGGCAATGCACTTTGAGATGATGCATATGTATGTTCTTTTCAACAAGGAGACATATTTCACACTACTAACGTGCAAAAGTTTATCTCTTTAATGTTTTCTTGCTGGTGATGGAAAGAATTATCCTGCAGAGATAGAACCAAATGAGTTCACTTTTGCAACTGTTCTCACCTCTTGCACGGGCTTCTCTGGTTTTCAGCTGGGAAGGCAGGTCCACTCTCTTGTAGTGAAGAGTGGTTTTGAAGCCCACATATTTGTTGGGAGCTCACTCCTTGATATGTATGCTAAAGCGGGCAAGGTGCATGAAGCTCGTGGAATTTTTGAGTGCCTTCCAGAGAGGGATGTGGTCTCTTGTACTGCTATAATATCTGGTTATGCCCAGTTAGGTTTTGATGAAGAGGCACTAGAACTATTCCGCCAGTTGCAGAGAGAAGGAATGAACTCAAATTATGTCACTTATGCTAGCCTCCTGACAGCCATAGCTGGGCTTGCTGCTCTAACTCATGGGAGGCAAGTCCACTGTCACATCCTTAGGCGTGAACTACCCTCATATGTAGTTCTTCAGAATTCTCTTATTGATATGTATTCGAAGTGTGGAAGACTAAGTTATTCTAGGAGGGTGTTTGATGTTATGTTGGAGAGAACTGTTATCTCGTGGAATGCGATGATTGTTGGTTACAGCAAACATGGGATGGGAAGAGAAGTTGTTGACCTGTTTGATTTGATGAGGAAGGAAAACAAAGTTAAACCTGACAGTGTTACTCTTTTGGCGGTATTATCAGGTTGCAGCCATGGAGGACTGGAAGAGAGAGGACTCAAGTTATTTCACGAGATGGTAAACGGAGAAGATCAGGTTCAGGCAGAGATTGAGCATTATGGATGTGTAGTTGATTTACTAGCACGTTCTGGGCAGGTGGAAGAGGCCTTTCAGTTCATCAAGAACATGCCTCTTGAACCAACTGCTGCCATATGGGGCTCGCTCTTGGGTGCCTGTAGGGTTCACTCGAATGTAGAGATTGGTGATCTTGTGGGACGTAAGCTACTGGAAATCGAGCCTGTGAATGCTGGGAATTATGTGATTCTGTCCAACTTGTATGCTTCAGCGGGGAGATGGGAAGATGTCAGAAATTTGAGGGAGCTGATGAAGGAGAAGGCTGTGACAAAGGACCCAGGAAGAAGCTGGGTCGAAATCGACCAGATGCTTCACAATTTCCATGCAAGCGATCGCGCTCATCCGAGGAGGGACGAGATCTTTGCTAAGGTCAGGGATTTATCGGTAAGGTTAAAGGAAGCTGGTTTTGTTCATGACCTGAGCTGTGTCTTGTACGATGTGGACGAGGAACAGAAGGAGAAGATACTATTAGGCCACAGTGAGAAACTGGCCCTGGCATTTGCTCTGATCGCCACCCCCAATGGAGCCCCAATTCGTGTCATAAAGAACCTCCGAATCTGTGTCGATTGCCACACCTTTGCGAAATTTGTATCAAAGGTGTGCTCAAGGGAGATATCAATGCGGGACAAGAACAGGTTTCACCATATGGTAGATGGGAGCTGTTCTTGCGGAGACTATTGGTAATCTCATGATTAACATTTTCCCTACTATTCCAATCCTCGGAATCGCAAAATACTGTAGAGAGGATAGCGGAAGAAGATTCAAGCGTGGAATTTTGCTCTGTTCTCTCGGTTGGTCCTTTGCCTGGGAGGTTCCACCATGGAGAGCATACTGTTGTTTGTAGTAGGTAAAATTGAAGTTATTGGAGCTGCATGGAAATCTTCATTTCATATCGATTTATCTTCTGTGTCGGACCGGTCACTTGATGAGCGGGTTGGACCGGGAATCGTTATCCGGTTCATGGATTGAAACCGTTTACACATTAGACCTGATGCGGATCGGTTTTTATAAAAATATTTGAAAAATAAAATAAAATCAAAGAAACCGAAGGAAAAATTATTGGACAAAGCAATGCAATGGCCGGGCAATTCAGGGCACAGCTTATTACGGCGTCGTTTTAGGAAGTCTAGCGTTGAGGCAGCGAAGGGTCTTCTCCCTCAATTGCTCGCGAGAAAGCGTCAGCGTCAAGAGGAATCATGCGAAGCTCGAAGCCACTGACCGCCGCCTCTGCTGGCCTCCGCCGGCGCTTCTTCTCTTCGGACAGCGGCCCGAGCCGCTGGATGACTCCGGGCCATGAGGAACGGCCGAAAGGTTACCTCTTCAACCGGACCCCACCTCCGCCGGGTCAGTCCCGGAAATGGGAGGACTGGGAGCTCCCGTGCTACGTCACCAGCTTCCTCGCAGTCATCATCCTCGGCGTCGGCCTCAACGCCAAGCCCGATCTCACGATCGAGACCTGGGCCCACAAGAAGGCCCTTGAGCGCCTCGAGATGGAGTACGTTTCCAACTCCGACTGAATCGCTAATCCGTGAAGATGTTCGTTGAGTTTAATCGTGCTCTTTCTTGCTTGATATGGGATTGTTGGACGATCAAGAACTTCAAATGTGTCTAGTTCCAATAAGGTTTTCTGAACGTTGAACTTTTCTGTTGCTTGTTGCTGGTAATTTAGCCTCTAATTTGGATCTGTGAGTTCAAACTCTCCTCATGTTATTCCGAATTCTCGTGTTTATGATTAACAGTCTTGGATGTAGCGATCTTTTAAGCTGAATTTAGTTCAACTTTCTGTGCATTCTAACACATGCTCTACTTTGATGGAAATCATAGTGCTCATTGTATATCTTGAGATGGGTCATTTGGCGCTCGAGGAAAAACTAATTGCACAGCTATTATTTAGGATAGCAAAGCAACCTAACCAGTTGTATTTTTAAGTTTTACAATGCCATCATTTTGCGGCCCGCACAAACATGGAATAGCAGCTCTGAGCCCTGGATTATGGTACCTTCTTGGATGTAGCTTAAATGGAGTTTGATCAGCCTTGGACAATTTAATGTGCTCACACTTTCTACGGAGCTGTAGAGAAATTGAACTGACCATGGAGATCCAAGCAAATCATGTATATGCATTCTTTGCTTAAAAATTGAATATGACACAAGTTAGGTGAGAAAATATGCTTGGCTCTTCACGAACTTAATTCAAATTATCTCTTGGCGCTTGTGCTGAAATTAAGGTGCAGCTTGTATTGGGAAAAGTTTTCTTATTTCGACAGAAGAACCAGAGAGTTCAGGTCTGCTTGTCTCTTTGTGAAGCTGTACTTTAACAGACTTTTGCGGAGAAAGAGGCAGAGAATATACTGTCTCTTGCAAATTATATGTTCAGTAATAGTTTCTACAGTCTGATGATTCTAGCCGATTTTCTCGGGTAGTCCATCCTATATAACATGTGAATTTTATCAATATGTCCTCCTCCCATGGTAGGTAAAGTGCATTTTGTAAATGTAGGATTGCCTTTTCATTATATTTTTATATTTGTAAAAGTCGTGCTCATTCATCATTACGCTGGAATGGGTTATGTTGTGAATCAGGTTACAGGGCAACTAATTTTTCACTGCTCATGCTTTTGTGCTATAACTTAGAAGTTAGACCTGAGGAGTGGTATATATTGAGTCTGTACTCTGTATGGCAGAATGATTCATGTAGTTGGTCTTGCATTTGCTGTTGCACTTGTTATTTGAATGTGCAGAGAGAAGAAAGATGCTTTGCAAGTTGACTATGAAAGCTGAAGTGAGTTGAGTCATTCAGAAGGTTTTAGTTGTGATGCTTGTCCTTACTTGTGCATGCATGCATGGGCTACTAGTCTATGTGGTAGGGTCTATGGTCCATTCAAAAGCGAATTTCTTGGATTGATTGCCTGTAAAAGAGAGATGTGTTCCATGTCAAAAACTTGAAGCGTGTCTCTTAACCTGTTTTGTTATGCAATAATTGAACTGGCATGTCATTGTATGCTACTCATTCCATTCCTTAAACATTTCTTCATCGCGAGAGCACTCTAAGATGTGCAGATACCATGGGCAACCTTTCCTATTTTCATCATTTTTGGCCTTTCTGGATTGACATTTGTGATGCATTCTGAGCATGGAATCATGCGCATCTTGATAAGTTTACTGGTTACGGCTCCAGTACTTGGGCCGTACTCCATATTTGCATAGAGGCCTGCCTGTGTTTGCTTCTTGAAGTTCTGATGATTTCCCCCCTGATAGATAGCAGTGAGATCATCCCAGCTCTGTACATATATCTTCCAGAAACTGTTTCCTGCTAATGAATAGTGCATTCGATATCTCTTCCTGCCATTGTCTGGTTTGCTGCAGCGATCCAGTTTTATTGTGAGAGATCGAGTGAAGCTTACACCGGAGAGTTGGGAGTACTGATTGATATGTTATGGCTATTAATTAATATGATTGAACAGTAGACTATTTCCTGGCGGAAGCTCACTTGCATCCGTGCAGCTTAGCAACTCAATCGGCTTGTCCTGATCATTGTTCAAGCTCTTTTCATGGGGGAAGAAGATTGAGATTACGTGCAAAAAGCAATTCACAGCACAATTTTTCCCCCCCAAATGATTTGAGTTACTGGATGCTGAAAATATGGATGGGCCATCGAAATAGGCTGATTTTGGTGATTCAACATCTCTTTTTCTCAAATAAGATCCCGTGGTCAGTTTTGTAAATAGGAAAAAAAAATTGATAATTGTGACTGTTTCATCCCTTGATCAATGTACGCTGAGAAAAGATATGGAATGGGCCGACGCATTGAGCCTGGCCATCGCATTGCATCCTCAGGGCAGAAAGAACAGGGCCCAAAGCGTACACGACCAAATCACCCGACATTTCCTTCGACATGGTTTATCAGCCATGGCGAAATTCTAATCCAGAAAGCATCATCTCCGGTCTGTAAGTTATCGAAGTATGGGTTCATCTATTTCCTGTCTTCCTGTCAGACACTATATGCTTCGGTTGAATTCATGAATTGGTGGGATACGATGCGGTTCTTGTCACAGGAGCAAGTCTATTGATGATGGAGTAGGCTGGATCTTCACGGGAGGTCAACTTTCCAGATGTGCTTCGAGCACAATGAAGGGACCTACAAGCAAGCCAAACTGGACAGGTTTGTGTAGAACAACCACTTGAAACTTAAGTAAGTAAACTATCGAAAAATAAGTGTATATAGAAGATGCAAATTTAGCTTTTAAGGCTAGTTGTGAACCTTTTTTTCCTTTTCACCGGACGAGATATTTATGATGATTTAAAGAGCACGTCCGCCCTCATGGTTCTTGCGTGCTGGAGGTGAACGTGTTGGTCTGGCTAAGGGGGGCTCATTGTTTACATGATGGATGGGTTGGCTGACTTATTGGTTATCAGTCGGAGTGTGCCCGGTCCGACCAAGGGCAGATGGGTCATTCGACTGAATGGGAGCAGTTTCCATACCGACATCTATCTATATTACCCGTTGCCTTAGGCAAGAGGGAAAAAAAAAGTTTGCGCATTCTGCAGCTGTAGCCTAGCAAGATGGGAAGACTCTGCAATGGGGGCACTCGGGGCCACCATGAATTCTTTCCACATTCGTAGAATTCAAACAACCTACTCAATTTAGGAGGAATAAAGTGAATCGTACATAGGTGGTGGATATTGCCTAACAGCTGGTTGCAATGCGACCCATTAGATTGACGATACAGTCGCATCCTGTATTCGCAAGAGTGAAATCGGAACCTCACTCAGAGCGGTTTCACTCGTATGCCGGCGGTGGACGACTCTGACCGACACGGCGAACCGAGGCGGGACCGAGACAGTGATGTCCAGCTGTTTTTGTTTAGACCCTGCAGGATCCAGCACGTGAAAGCCGTCACCGTCACCGGCTGTTCCCGGTCTCCACCGACACCCTACCCCAGTCCTCCTCCTCTCAGACGACCAACGGCATGCATGGTGGAGCAAGGGAACACAAATACATGAAAGTTTCGATAAAATTCGAAAGCTATTCGGTGGTAAAGTTGATGGTGATACTTACTGTTACACCAGAATTCATTTTTACCTTTTAAATGCCAGTGTTCCCGCGATCTCTCCACCCTCACGCTCCAATTCGTGCAGGGGGGGAAGAGAGGGTGAGAGAGAACGAAGAGGTAACCGTCTGTTTACTCGCAGTCCATGCTGAGTGACAGAGGAGAAGAGGGGAGGGTGTGGGGAAGAGAGAGGTGGTGACTCGCTGATCCCGAAGCATTTCGGGGGTTCGAGAATCGGAGAGGAGCAAAAGGCTTCGGTAAGTTCAATTTCAGCCTTTTTTTACTCCGACCCTCTCCCTTATATCTTAACGCTGCTCGAATCTTCTTCAGAGGTTTCATACTTAGCTTCGTCTTCCCGCTGGTGCTGATTTTTTCCCCCCTACGATTCGTCGTTTCCCGTGTGCTCTTCGTTCGAAATCGACCACAGGTTTGCACCGGGGAATTCATTGATGCGCTAGGTTCTGCGTCCTACCCTTTTGCTTGCTCTGCTTCTGTTTGTTTATTTGCCTGTCGCCGTGGCTTCCGTTGTCCGATGGTCCGTGTTCCTTTCGCTTGGATATTCATGTGACGCAGTCGCCCTTGCTCTGTTCGAGATTCTGTGCTAAGTTCAGAACAATTTAACTTCGGGTTTTCATTTTTGCGATATTCGAGCATATTTATGGGATTCTCGTGCCGGAAACTAAGCTTAACGATCACATAAATAAAATAGAAAGTAGAAGGGCGTAACGGCTGCAGACTGCTCTGTGATTTCAGGGCATTGGTTCAGACCGTCTGAATAGTAATTTCTCGCGGTCGGATTCCGGAGTCACATTGACCCATGTCATTACGTCTGATCTGATCTAAGCATGAAGTGATCGTTGCTTCCCTTTTCTTCTGCTTTACTGTGCAAGTTTTTCGCTGTACTGATTAACTGTTCGTCATTCATGGACTTGAGTCTGCGGCCAGTTGGATTCATCTGCTTTGTGGGTTCCACAGAAATGATGCTTGACGGTTTACAGGCTGTACGGATATGGTGGCTCAGTCCATTCACTGCTTGTGCATAATTAAAAGTTCTGTGATTTCCATTTATGAACCATCATCTCCGATGCAAAAACGCCAAAAGAAAAGGGAAAATCATTTTCAACGCTGCCCCCTCCGTTCCTCTTGGATATCGCATTGTTTAGAAGTCTAAGTATTGGTGGCCTGCCTCTTCCCGCTGTTATGCTCAGAATAGAGAGAAAAAATTAATTATTTTTGATCGTGATGATTGGCTGCAAATAAAAGCTTATCCTTTTACTTAGCCTTTTGGGATCCTCTTGTATAAATGATTTGATCCAACTCTAGTTTGCGGGCTCTCTCGGTCTGAGCGCCCTTGCATTCGCTGACTGTAAGATCTTCTAGGAGTTGATTCTGAATTCATGAGTGAAATTGTGCTTGATTTTATTCATCTGATGGAGAACATTTTTTTTTTCTTTGAAAGCATTCGTCTTGCATGTTCAAGCACTAGCAATCTGGTCAATAATCAGTTGGCGAGATTTACGTGCCCTTTTGCATGATCTCTTCTTAATGTCCCCTTCCTGAATTTTCTCTGTACACATTTCTGAACTCAATGCATTGTTCTTTGACTACAGCTGGAAAAGGAAAAATTAATATGGACAGTGACAAGAGGAGATCTCCGAACAGCCATCAGAAGAAGCGATCTGGAAGAACTGACGAGAAAATTTTCAAGCACCATGAGAATGGCTTGAAGGGTTCCAAGGGAAAAGGGGCTGTATCTAAGGCTTCAGTTACCAGAGCTGATTCCAGTACTTCAGTAAGTGATGCGAATTCGGGCAAAGAGATCCCTGATGTTTATGAAAACATGGTCATACATTATGCGGATGATGTCAACAGGTCTGAAGGGACACATGGCAATGGAAAAACATCTATCACCGCATCTAAACAGCACAATGGTGAGACTGTAGATGACAACTCTGTTGATTTGGATAAGGAATCTAGCCAAGATAAGGAAGAAATGTCAGACAGTGACACAGGTGTGAATTCAGTGTCCTCTCAAGAGGAGAAAAAGGTCCAGGGTACGCCTGAGAGAGCTTCTAAAAAGAGTTCTAAAAAGGCCTCTTTGGAAGTTGGGACAAAGTCGTTGGAAGGCAGAGCAACTAAATTGCAGCCGGAGATTGTGGAGAAGAATAATCAAATTTCTGCAAACTCTGGTGGTGAACCTTCAGAAAATTCTTCTGGCTGCCTTTTGAAATCCATGGAATTTCCTGCTAAACCTTCATCAGATTCTGCTGAAGGAATTGAGCAGAAGCCTGCAGAGGATTGTAGGGAAGTTGATGTCTTAGATGAGGCCTCAAATGGCACTCAAAGTGTTGGGAGTGAAGATGAAAGATTTGATACGAAGCAAAATGGCCTACACAAAAATCAGGCAGTTCTGGAATGTAAGATCCAAGAAATGGAAACGAGAGTTGAGAAACTTGAAGAAGAACTGAGAGAAGTTGCTGCCCTTGAAATTTCATTGTATTCTGTGGTACCTGAGCATGGGAGCTCTGCACACAAGGTGCATACGCCTGCTCGGCGTCTTTCTAGACTGTATATACAAGCTTGTAAGCATTGGACCCAAGACAGGAGGGGCACTATTGCAAAGAATACCACATCAGGTCTGATCCTGATTGCTCGTTCCTGTAATAATGATGTCTCAAGGTATGTGGAATTTGATATTTCAGCTTTAATGAGGACAGCTGTTCAGAACTGAAAGAAATGAGCATCTTTTCTTTATGTTTGTTAAGGTTGACTTATTGGTTGTCGAACACAATTGTGCTAAGGGAGATCATTTCACAAGCATTTGGAAGTTCATGCAATGCAAGTACTTTTACAAGATTTGCAGAACCAAACAGGTTTACAAAAAGTACTGAAGGAAAATCTAGCCTGAAATGGAAGGAGGGCTTCAACCAAAAGCCAAGAAATGGCTTTCTGCAGGTTGTGGATGACTGGCAAGAAGCAGGAACATTTATCACTGCTCTTGAAAAAGTTGAATCCTGGATTTTCTCTCGGATAGTTGAGTCAATATGGTGGCAGGTACACATTATCTGGCTTGTTATGATCTTTGCTTCCAACTGTTACATCAGATGAGCCAGGTTATCATTTAAAAGGTCATTTGTCATAGTTGTGTGATTCTTAGAATAAATATGTTACCATTTAACTAGTTATTTGTTCAAAATTGCACGTATCCATTTTATGAGCAACGGATGTCCATTGTATTTTTACTGGTTACACATGTATTCAGGCCTTGATGCCACATATGCAAACTCCTGGTGGCAATTCAAGCAGCAGTAGAATCACTGGAAGGTTGCTGGGACCAGCTTTGGGAGATCAGCAGCAAGGCAGCTTCTCTGTTGACCTGTGGAGAAATGCTTTTCAAGATGCTTTTCGTCGGCTCTGCCCTGTTAGAGCTGGAGGCCATGAATGTGGGTGCCTTCCTGTTTTGGCAAGGATGGTAGGCATTCCCATAAAATATGCTCTTATGCTTGAGCCAATGCAGTCCTGTTCGTTTGTTCTATAACCTTTTAATCCCCTAAGGTAAATTCTCTTTTACGTTGGTTAGTATTATATTGACAACCTTTTTCTTTCTTAGGTTATGAAGCAGTGTGTCTCGAGACTAGATGTGGCCATGTTCAATGCTATCCTTCGTGAATCAGCTCATGAGATCCCGACAGACCCTGTCTCTGATCCAATTGTTGATTCCCAGGTTCTGCCTATTCCTGCAGGAGACCTAAGCTTTGGATCGGGTGCTCAGCTGAAGAACTCTGTATGTAGTATCCATCCTTTTAATTTAAATGGGTAGATCATCATTTTTCCATTTGCAGACAGATTCTGAAAACGCTTTTTGATAGAACCAAAGTACCAAACAGCTTGTTCTAAGTGGTACAGTTGTTGACACTACACAACCAGTGTTGATAGCAAAATGCTAGATCTAACTTTCAGCATCTAATGACACGAACACTTTTTTTTACGGATTCAAACAGCACAACCATGATTGAGTTATTTCAATGCCTTTGAGCTACTATTGCAAAAAATTTCTTCAGGCCAGCCTTCTTGACTGGTGATAGTATCTTGTGAAGAGAAACTGTTTAGGAAGCGCTCTAAGTAAAAGGCCTTGCAGGTTGGCAGTTGGTCTTGGTGGATTGCTGATGCATTTGGTGTGGATACTGATGATGCTGTTAATTTGGAAAACGGGAATGAAGATGAACAGAGGCAGGGTGGAGATAGTTACCCTAAATCTTTCCTACTTCTCGGTGAATTGAGTGACCTCCTGATGCTTCCAAAAGACATGCTTATGGACCGATCAATGAGAAGGGAGGTAAAACTGAGCCCTCCAGTATCAGGGTAATTAACACTTTTTTCTTTCTAAGAAGATACGTGGTTTTAGATTAATTTTACTGCTGTTAGGTCTGCCCCTCGATCACTCTGACATTGATTAAAAGGATACTGTGCAACTTCACTCCTGATGAGTTCTACCCAGATGCAGTTCCTGGAGCTGTTTTGGAATTATTGAATGCTGAGGTACGATCCAGATCTCGCTGCTAGTAACCGGCCAGAAACATGATCTGGACCATATAAACTGGAATACTGTGGTCCACTGAGGTTCTGAGGGCCGATGCTTAGAACACGAAAAACCGGCAATTTGGTGGATCTGATTTTATGTACTCATACTCACTTGACAGAGTGTTGTGGAGCGGCGGCTCTCGGGAGAGACTACGAGGAACTTTCCTTACACAGCTGCCCCGGTCGTTTATTTCCCACCATCATCTGCTGATGTGGCAGAGAGAGTCGCTGAGGCAGGAGGACGGTCTCCTTTGTCAAGGAGTGTGCCTCTGGTGCAGAAGAAAGGATACACGAGTGATGAAGAACTGGAGGACTTGGATTCCCCTCTCAATTCCATAACTGATAAGTGGCAGTCTTCTCCAACGTCCGCCTCCAATGGGAATGGAAACGGTAGCAAGCACATGGAGCACGCTGCTCGTTCTGCCATGAGTGTGAGGTACGAGCTCCTTCGTGAGGTCTGGTCTGCGTAATCCAGCTTATACTGCAAGTCTGCCTATGTTCTGCTCAGTATTTGATGTGAAGTCATGAGAGGTTGGGCTGGACATCCAAAAATTGTTGTTCTCTGAAACCATGGTACCATGTGTACAGAGGTGTTTCACGACTCACAGGAAGAAGTATAGTCAGTTCTCAAATTGTCGGGCATATAAATCGACTCGAAGAAACCATGCCACTAATCTCGAAGCAACGAACGTGTCCAACTGTCTGTCTAACATTAGGAAATTTGTCGTGCCATCGGCTATATTGCTGTAAAACTTAGAAACATATTTTGCTGCAGGCTTCAAAATAAGAACCCGGAACATTCTTTACGGATGATTGTAAACCCGAAACAAGGCCAGAGGTCGAGCTGTGACTCGATTTTTATGCGAAGAAATTGTATGTTCAGACTGGGAGTTGGTGCTCCTCCTCCGAGGAAGAGAACCCCGAGCGTAGGAGGGGTTGAGGGCAGCTCCCTGAACCGAGGGAGTGGAGAGCCTTCACAACTTCGGGCATTGAGGGCCGCTTCTCCGGCATAACAGAGGTGCAGCGGAGAGCGATCTCGAGAGCTCCAAGCATCTCTCGCTCGGAGCCACTCGACACCCTGGAGTCGAGAATTGTCAGCGCCCCGTTGGTTATGTTGATTTTCCGTCTGACCCACTTCACGATGTCGAGGGAATCGGCGGAATCTTCCCGGTCAGCCCTACGACCCGTCACCAGTTCCAGTAACACGACCCCGAAGCTGTAAACATCCATCTGCTCGGTAGCCCGCTTGCTATATCCACATTCTGCAGTCAGCACGCACGCAGTATCACTAATTTGTTAGCATGAAAAAAAAGAAAAAAAAAAAACCTAGAGAAGCAAGAACCATTTTCATACCCGGTGCAATATAGCAGGAAGATGCAGATTCTGACGCCACAGTCGTCTGAAATGCAGCTTCTCCCACAACACGGTCGAGGGCGAAGTCGGTGAGCTTCGGCATGAGTCCTGAGTCAAGGAGGACATTGTTGGATCGAACATCGCGGTGAATTATGTGTGGGACGTAATCCTTGTGAAGGTATGCTAATCCCTGAGCGACCCCGATCGTGATCCTCAACCTGTCGCTCCATTTCAACTCAAAATCCTGCTGGCGGATCAGATCCCCTAAGCTCCCGCCTGGTAAATATTCGTAGATCATAAATATCAAGTCGTCACAGTAGCAGAAGCCGAGGATCTTCGCGATGCTCTTGTGTCTGATTTTAGCCAGAGTCTTGATATCAGACTTCAGGGTCTTCGGCGACTGGTTCCGGAAATTCGCTAATTTCTTCACCGCCACAAGCTCACCGCTCGGAAGGCTTAGGATGTACACTCTGCCAAATACTCCGCAAGTTTGAACGGCACTTTTTTCGTTCATCCCTGCGATCAGATCCTGCTCGGTAACCCGCAGAGGGTAGAAGAAAACTGAGTGCCAGACAGCCTTTTCCATTTTCTGCTTGGAAGATTTACGGTAAACCAGAAAACCGGCTGTAAATATCAGAAGACCAATGCCGAAGGCTATGGAAATAAGAGCAGATGCTAATGTTGTTAGACCACCAGTCCGGTGTCTTCTGGACTCGGGATCGGAGCATGAGCTGGGCAATCCAGGACCACAAAGCCCGGGATTCCCCTCAAGGAAGGAAGCGGGAAGGCCCGAGATGAGAAGCGCAGGAACTCGACCAGAGAGCTGGTTGAAGGACACATTGAAGAGGGCAAGCTTCAGATTCTGAAGCTCCTGTGGGATCGGTCCGCTGAGTTTGTTAGCTGAAAGGTCGAGGTAAGTTAGTACTGGAAGATCAGCGAGAGATTCCGGGATTTCTGCAGTGAGGCTGTTGTCGGCCAACGACAAGGAGACTAGTTTCCGGCACTTCTTCAACTCCGGAATTTTACCGGAAAGAGCGTTGTGGGATAGATTTAGGATGCTCATGACAGGGGAATCACAGAAATTTGGGGGGATTTCTCCGAGAAGACGGTTCATGGAGGCTGAGAAACGGTAGAGGCTCTTGACTTGCCCGAGACCCTGAGGGATCTTGCCTGTGAAGCTGTTGCCATCCATCTGAATCTGCTCCAACTGAGAAGCCATGGATACCGAGTTGGGTATCTCTCCCGAGAACCGGTTGTTCTCGGCTCTAATGACCTTGATCTTAGGCAGGGACCAGAGCCCGCTGGGAAAATCTCCACTGAACTCATTGTTCTGAACTTGGAACCTCTCCAGGCTTCGGCACTGACTGATGGAGTCAGGCAGTGAACCATTGAAGGAATTGCTGTGGAGACTGAGGGTTACAAGACCATTTCCATTACAAATCCCCTCCGGGAATGTCCCGCTAAGCCTGTTCTGTGAGACATCGAAGGAGACCAAGTTCTTGAAAGAAGCAAGCATGGGAAGCCTACCGGTTAAGTTGTTCTCAGAGAGGTCTAGATTGGTCAGGTTCTGCAGCCCAGCAATGGAACCAGGAACTCCACCATGAAAGCCACAGCCTTGCAGGAAAATCTTCTCAAGATTCTCGAGACTCCATATGTCAGGCGGGATCTCACTCGTCAGGAATGGGTTCAGAGACAAGTCAAGAACAGTGAGCTCCGTGAGGTTCCCGAATGCAGAAGAAGGAACAGTACCTGAGAGCAGGTTGCTCCCCAAGTTTAGGACCTGGAGGCTCCTCAACAGCCCTGTGCTTTCTGGGATCCTGCCCTCGATCCTGTTACTGCTCAGATCGAGAACCTTGAGGGAGCTAAACCCGGAGAGCTGCTCAGGGATAGTGCCCCAGATGAGGTTGTTGCTGAGATTCAGAACCTGAAGAGAGCTGCATTCGGACAAGCGCAGAGGTAGGGGCTGGTTGAAGAGGTTGTTTGCGAGGTTGAGCTCCGTGAGGCTCCTGAGGTTGCAGATGGAGGGTGAGATTTCACCTGATAGGTTGAGCCCTCGGAGGTCGACGGAGGTGACGGAGAGAAGGGAAGTGGAAGGGGCTCGAGAGCAGCTGATCCCAGCCCAGTTGCAGGGGGAAGAGGAGGAGTTGGACCAGGTGGAGAGAGAGCTGCTCGGGTCTACAATGGAGGCCCTGAAGGAGAGCAGGATGTCAGCCTCGGAAGAGGAAGTGGAAGCAAAGGTAACGAGGACCAGCTGCAGAGTTACAGAGAAGAACAACGGGAATGTGCCGGTGGAAGCCATTGTAGGGGGAGGAGGAGGAGGGAGCTCGATCGGGGCTTCCTTTGCTTGATGGTGGGAAGTGAAGTGCAGTGAATTGAGCTCAGGCGAGTCCGAGAAATAGACAAGAGACCTTGAGTTTGATATTTGTCGAGAACAGTGACAGCATTGAAGTTAAATCAAATATCCGCATATATTTTTATTTTTATTTTATATAAATAGGAATTATTTGCAGTAAGAAAAAGGAAAATTAAATTATTTCACTCTCAAGTGTAGTGACGTGTCGCAGATGAAGGATTGCAGTAGCAGTACAGAGGTAGTAAAATTTGGTAAGGTTTAAAAGCATAGTCATGTCTGGTGTGAAAAATCGTGGGTCATTTGAGAATAAATTGTATATAATAGAAAATTATTTAAAATTTTTAAAAATAATTAATTATATATATTTATATTTTGATAGTTATTTTAATATTTTAATTAAATTAATATAAAATTTAAGTTAATTAATTATATTATATTATAAAATTTTATTTTAAAATATAAATCATTTAAATTTATTTTTAAAAAAATCATTTATCAGATCAGACCCTATTTACCAAATCGTGAAATATCCGTACCCGAATCGAGATTTTCGATGGCCATGCTGGCAGGGGCTTAATAGTATATTCCATACCGGCCCGCATTGCCATCTCTAAGGTGGTAGATACGCGGACACATCACTAGAACGTCATCAAAATGCACGTCCGACTTCAGCCTCCACAAGACCACAGGTTTAGACCACCCGAACCCGACCCATTTCCGATTCTCAGTTTCATGGCATGGCCCTTCACGTACGGTGCGCGATGATGCCAGCGAGAATTCCAGCACATATGTGCATGATCACCCATCTCTTCCACTTCAGAGAAAATCTTTTTCCTCCGCGTAAAATTAGAAAGGTGAAAGAATTTATTTTTATTTATTTGCATGCCGATCAGGTGCATGATGAATTGCTTGCTTTATTGTCTAATAGTCGAGCTGTTTGCAAAGTTTTCTTCACTCTCCTTCATTGTCTCTTGAGAGAGAAAAAATGTAAAGGGGCATCCTAGGTAATAATGCAAGGCAAATTAGGATGATTAACGACCCATATATATAATATAATATAATATATGCCCCTATGAACAGGGAACTCGATCGATCAAGTTGTCACGTTCCGTCGGCACGCGAGAGAGAGATATATATATATATTTTTTCCCTCAATCCCGGCTCACCTATGCCCCTTATTAATGCGTTTACACGTCGATGATCGCGACCTACTATGCATGTAAGGTTAAGACAAATATCGACCTAACAAATTGATTAATTAATTGCAAACCCCTTTTCATGACACAGATATGAGTACAATTGCACAGTGCAAACCTTGTTCTATCTCCCGTCTACTCGTGATATTATATATACACAGAGGACTCGGGGTTTGTGCGTGCGTGCGTGTGTGTGTGTACACACGGAATGTAAATGTGTGCGTCTGTTGACTCCACCACAGATGCTGATAAACAATAGGGTAAAATATGGATTTTGGTTCTCAAACTATTCTTTCTTTTGTCATTTTTGGTCCCACACGTCTTTTTGGACATATTTGTTCATCAGTATTTCACTTAGATATACTATTTTAGCCATTTCGAGTAAGAATAAATAATGAAATAATGATATTTATAAGAAAAGAAGAAAAAAAATGTAGATGGATGCTGCTAGTAGTCTATTTGCACGATGAATCATCCATATATTTAGTTAATGAATTAAAATCGTATCGAATATGGATAAAAGTGATATGTACGTAAATTGAAAATATTTAAAGATGAATAAAAAAATTAACTATCAACCTAACATATAAAAATAAGATACATATAATGAATTTTATTAATAATATACGGTACTTTTTATTTAATAAAATGTATAAAAAACGGAATATCAAGTCATGAATATTGCTAGGAGGAGGAGGTTGCCGACCAGCGCAGAATCTGCCTCGTCTGACTTTCTCATCAAATTTTTGATATTAAAATAATAGAAAGGACAAAAATTGTACATTTAGTAAAGAGTCGATAACCAAATATGTCCTAAAAAAAGATTATGATAAGAACAATAAAAGATTAAAAATTACCCTAAACAATATGATACCTATAATGGTTTTCTCATCATTTTATTAATATTTTCTTTTTCCATACTGCTGCTGAGCATCAATTTTGAGGTAGGCAGGCAGGCAGGCAGAGAGCGAATAAAGGACCAATACGCAGGAGGGCTTGGAAAGGGACTCGAAGAGCCACCCCGTGAATCCGACGAGTCTGGGAAGGGTAGAAGACAAAGGATCCCTGGCCGCCCGTCCCCACACTCCGCCCGGCACGTGTCCAAGTCCAACACTGTGGTCTGCACGTGTCTCGATGCACCGGCTTATTGATGCCATCCCGTCCCTGTTCATAACAGCTTCAGAAGTCAGAGTGGCTAGACATTCGCTCTCGTGGTCGGAGCCGGAGACCGTAGCTGTTCTTCTTCGGACCATGCAGGATACCGAGCATAATTGCACGGAAGTGATCGGTTAGCAAAATTTTGATTCGAGTTAGGGGGTGGGTCGATCTGAACTGTACGAAAATCAATTGAGAATTCCCAGTATTCTTATCTAGACATACTGCAGCTGTCCTGCGCAGAAAAGGGCCTTAGTAAAATGGGATTAAAAAAAAAAGTGAAGGGAAGAGGAGATGAAGTATGTCAAATTGAAGCTGTCTTGTCTTTTCTGTGTAAAAATAGGAAAAAGGAAAAGTTGAAACAAAATGGAGAGATTCGGGGCTGCCCCTGAGTTAGTTGACTTTTGGAAAGCAATTTTGACTTGAAGCACTGAGGGGACTAAAGCAAGGGGCAGCAATTATTGCGGCTGCTCTGCCCAAAATCTATTACAGATCCAAACCTGCCCCTTAGCAACCTTCCCTCCCTCCCCCACGGTTAAGTAGATTAAATTCCTCCATCTTTTCTCTTCCTTTTCACCATTATCACACAATATATCCGGAACACATGAAGAGTGTCTTAAAATTAGTTTATGGTAAGATCAAAATTTTTAAAAATTTTCTTATCAATCCTCTCAACTTAGAATTCAATATTTGAATCATTTATTTGAGATTTAATGAAAGAATCATTAATTCAATCTCAAGTTGATGATCTGTCTACTTACTAATACGATCTCATCAATATATATATTTTTTAATTTACAATATTTAAATATAGTATCTTATTTGAGGGAGAAAATTATGTATAACCCTGTTAACATCAATAACTAATTTATAATATCTTTTTCATCTATTTTAAAAATCCTTCAACATTTCATAATTTTTCCCCTCAATCAATATTTTAGATCCAAATATTAACTGTGAAGAACACTAACGAATGAAATGGATGTTCTTCGTTATTGGATAATCCAGTAATCGATTTAATTAATTAATTTTTAATAATTGAATGATCTTAAGAGGTAAATATGCTTTAACAAGTTGAGGAATAATCGATAGGGCATCCGGACAAGGACCCCATGCCTTGATCACGAAAGGTACAATAATTTTCGTTAGGTGAGCCCTTGTGACACGCTCATCAATGCGGTCTCTTGAGAAAGTCAAAAACAACTTGTAAATTAGTACCCAAAATTGGGCCTAATGTGGTCAAAAACTCTTTTTTTTTTCTCTACAGTGGTTCTCACTCACAGTATACTAAAATAATTGTGCCTCAATCATTCATTTTTAATGTTCCAAAAAGAAAATTTTGCCTATGAGAAAAGGGTCCAGCAGTAGTACTACCCATAATCATATTCTCACACCCTGGTGAGTCAACTTTCCAGATAGCACAGAGTAGAGAGAATCCAAGGGCATGAAATTGGGTGAAAATAAGACAAGGCCCATCGATTGATTTTCCCTATGAGCTTGTGGGGGAATGATTATACCTTTTTCCTTGAAGGGGTTAAAGGGTAAATATTGTGTGTAAATTTAGAAAGGGAATATGGGTATTTGTGCAAAAAGAAAAAAAATAAAGATATTTTGTGGGTAATATTCCCTGGGAAGAGGTATCTCCAAAGTCCCAACAAAGACAACATGTGCTCTTGTCAAAGAAATATGTAGACCTGAATATCTATTATCCTTTTAAAGAGCAGTTTTATGTAGATTTTCACTTACTAGATAGAGTGAGTGGGCTCATTAGGGAATCCACCGTGGACGTGGTCGAGTGGTTCGGTACTCATAATTTCAATAAGATGACTCGAGTTCGAGTCCTATATATATAAAGAGTGGGCTGGTTAGGAGACTATTCTTGATGAGGGGTCATTGGGTTGGTAAATTCTTGGTGTGAAGAAGACAAGGTAAGAAAGAAGACAAGATAAGACATGGCATGGTAGTGGTGGGGTGAGATGAAATTGAGTGAAAGAGAGAAAATCCCCCCCCCCCCCGGGAGGAGGAAAGTCTTCACGAAACTTCACTCACTCTCCCTTTCTTTCTTTCATCAAAGCTCACTTATTGCATTGAAGAAAGCCATGAGAAGAATCATCAAACACCCGGGGCATGCAGGATATGGGCACCGATGATTTGTTTTTTCCACGTATAAAATAAGCCCGTGAATTTAAAAGGAGATCGGATGACGAGAGAAACAGAGGGTACGAAGAGTCAAACTAACAAGAATCAATGCAGAATTTACTGATTTTAAGTTGAAGATGTTGTTATTGTGCCGCATCAACTTCTCCAATCAGAAGAGGGGCCAAACGGTGCCGCAAGTTTTCCACTTGACCAGGCTCAACCTTTCCCTTTCTTGAGTGCAATCAAGGGAATGTGCATGTTTTCTCATCAATTGGTCAAAGGGAAATCATGGTCGGAGGGGAACCGAAGAGCCTAATGCCATCAATGATCCATGAAAAAGATGAGGATTGTGATGTACACGTGTCAGTTGTTCGCGGGTGAAACTTAAAAGCACGGCCTGAAAAAACGGTGCTAGTATCAGCGTTTTCGGGCCAACTGACATTAGATTCTAGTTGGTTAGCTGGTTCAAGGGAGTCCAATGGGCCAGAGAAAGCCCGGCCCGTGAAGTAGAACCTGGGCCAATGTGGGCTGATAGAGCTCTGGAAAATCTGGCGGGAAACAGGGGGTTTGGGAACGGCGGGAATTTTGATACGGAAAGAGCTCTAGAAATTCGAAACATCGATTTCTTGCCTCTGTTCAGTTAATAACGTCGCAGAAAGTTGTTCTCACGTTTCTCATCTGTAGATTCGGCAGCACGCAACCTCACGCACGGGGAGGGAAAGGAAATCTAAGGCTCTTTCCGAGGATGGCGGTGAAGAAGATGAGGAGATACAGAACGAGCATCACCGTCGGACGTCCGGCAAGAAGAGCCTGTACAAGGCACATTCTTCTTCGTATCCGATTTTGTCTCGATCGATCGGTCCTTGGACACATGATAAAACTAGGTCTAGTTGTTTTAGCTCCTTGTTAATAATGTTTTTTTTTTTTGCGTGGAATTAAGCTATTTAGCTTTTGATTCGCTCGATTTTAGCACTTTTTGTGTTTGCGTTTTCTAGCTATCGGCCTTCAGCCGTTCAGGCAGATGTGTCTCGTTATTGTGAAAGTGTTTGGATTTATTATATGAATGTCTGCTGCTGAATCTCTTTGCTGTTCAAGGCTACACTTGATGTAGACGGTAGGACAGTTGTGATCCTATTTGAATAATATTATGTCAACTCACATGTCTGCTTCTTGCTGCTGTAAACGCCTTTTACATCAAGAATCGGTCTATTGTCGGACAGTTTTTTTCCTCTTTGAATAATCTTAAATAAACTTACATGTCTGCTTGTTGCTGCTGTAAACGCCTTTTACGTCAAGAATTGTTCTATTGTCGGTTCTTCTTCTTTCAGTTCTATAATTGATAGTTAAGATCTGTAATGTTTTGACGAATCTAACCGTCTCATGAGACAATGGGTTGAGACTCTCCTTTTAACTGGATAATCTCAAAAAGATTTGCCCTGGACACATGAAATCAAAGATATTTCAAATTGCACAACCTCTAGGTAAGCAAGAACTTCCGGGCACAACTATTAGACGAGCTGTAGGAATTTCACCTAACTCTTTCATGGACTGCTGACAAAACCTCATGCAGGATAACTTTAAGTCTTCTGGTGTTAACTGCCATCCCTATTTCAATTATCAGTGTAGGCTTTTATTCGGTTCCCTTTTTTTATTGCCTAATTGAGTGCTACCATGTATCTTTATTGGAAAATTCAGAAACAAGGACTTTTTGATGGTCTAACTTTGAGTAACTATGATGAGATTCACATTTCACTTTTATTGCTTTGGTTGGGGTGGGGTTGGTTGGGGCACAGGTTGTTTCTCTTCTACTATTTGGAAGATTGTTGGACCCAATTTGACACCTGGATCTGCTTCTTTACCCTAAGCAATGACATTAGATATTTCATGTCTTGCAGCTTCTTGGTGTATAAAAGAATGCAACTCAGCTAGAAAAAAGGAAAGCATACTATAAGTTGGCATTGCAACTCCATCCAGATAAGAATCCTGATGATAAGGTGCATCCTGTCTTTACCTGATGAAAAAACCTTTTATGCACGGAATGTTTATTACCCATGTCAGTGTTCTTCCTTTTGTTTATTACAGTTCATCTTGTTTTTCATACCGGGATGCCAAAGAGAAATTACAGCAACTGCAAAAGGTTATCTCGATTCTTGGGGATGAAGAGAAGCAAGAACTGTATGATTAGACTGGGTGCGTGGATGATGCTGTTAGCATGTTTTTTAATCATATGCAACATATCTGTGCCTTTTTAGCTTGTCCAAAGCAGAAGGACTTTCCTGAATAAACTGGACTTCTCAACAACTAAAGAGTGAGAGAAGAGAAGGAAAAGACGCAGAATATATGTTCTTCCAGTCTTTGATGGAATTGCCTAGAGTGTTGTGAGGGACCAAGCTCTCTGATGGATACTTTTATCCTCCTTTTGATCAGGATCTTGCTGAGGAAGTTCTTCAGAATTTGCGTGAGTACTTCAGAGCAGTGTACAAGAAGGTTGACAACTTCTCTGCCCATCTCAAGCATATCTTCAAATATCACTTATCTGCTATATGCATTACCATCCTGTTAATAGTGCAAGTTACATGCATGTGTTGCCAGTAACTAGAGAGGATATTGAAGAGTTTGCAGCAAACTACAGGGGATCTGATTCAGAAAAGAATGATCTAATTGATCTCTGCAAGAAATGCAATGGTAACATGCACAGGTACATCTCCAGTTCATTCCCTTCTTAGTTTGCCCATTGCATTTTAAGCTTTTGTTTTTCTTTATTTTCTGGAGTACCCAACTTGACATTTATCTTACCTTCCTTTGCTGGCTTTTCTGCTCCATGATTTACTCAAATCCTAGGCTCGATTCTCATCGTTTTAGGGATATGATTAATGGAGAAATAGCAGCAGGTGTTTTTTCTCTCAATCTTTTGTTGGTAAACAGCACCTATTACATAATTGCTGCTTGGTGCATCATCTCGACGCGCCTTAACTGTGTTATTCAAAGCTTTTCAAGTAGATGCATTTTCGAAAGAATCTCTTTAATATCTTGCCAGTCCTTGTTCTCTCTGCATTACCCCTCATCTATCTTTCACGTACAGGAAAAATCGAGGAAACAAAGTCTTACAAGAAATGGTCAAAACAAATCACTGAAATAAAACCGCCCACTGATCCTCTGAGAGATAGGGGAAAGTGAGTGTGCTGTCGTCATTTAATGGCATGAATATGTATTCTTGGAGCTAAAACGCCTCATGGAGTCTAACATCTGGTAACCCGCAGACCAAAGAAAAAGCTGTCAGATGATCTTTATGCGATAATATCCCTGCACCAGAGTGAGCCGAAGGACCAGTTTGAGTCCACGTTCTCATCCCTGGTGAACAGATATGGCGGTGTGGGGAGCAGAATTCTTCTGAACCGACTGTGGAAGAATTTGAGGCTGCACGGAGGAGACTCGAGAACCAAAGCCCAACCAAGAAATCCCTGAAGAACTGAATCTCTCGTTGAAACTCATTTCATGACATTTGCAACGTACAGGTTTTCCACTGGTGCCCTCAGGGCTACTCGACTCGAAGGACTGAAGTATGGAACGAGTCATGCCCTCTTCGATATGTTATGTCAACTGCTTGCTTTAGATCTTGGTTTCTTTTGTATGATCTGGAATCGAATCCTATGATCCAATGTGAACCTACATCTGAGTTTCATATATATGGCATGGTATATTATACAATTTAAATTGTTCGATAGGACCAGTCTTAGGACTTGGAAAATGCAGACTGAAAGTGTGTTTGCACGTTTGGGAAAAAGCTCAGAGAGAGCCCTACAATACAACAAAAGAGTGGTTTCGTGGGAGTGCTTTCCTTCGTTCCTTTCCTCCTCCATCATCCCCCTTCCCATCCTCTTCAATCATTTTCTTACTGAACTTGTGGACGGCCCACCACTCGGTTGCACTTCATTGCTTAACCATAAGCGCAAGGAAGGATCATGACTCTTGCCCGATTTTTCAATGTACGATTGGGTAGTCACTCGAACACTCCAGCCGCTTTATAAGGAAAGCATGGAACTTTTAATTGTACCCACTTGGTCGTAACATGTAACAACTGCTCCAAATAGTCGAGGGCGGGCGGGCGGGCAGGCAGGGCAGTGTTGTCCTCATGGGTTCGATGGCCTTTCCTTTCCTTCAAGATAAATAATAGAGTTGCAGTGGAGAAGGGGTACGGAAAATTGAGCAGAGCTGTGAACCCCACAATTTTGGTCCCTTACCAAACACATCATCAATCAATTCACCACTCCCGCGAGGATTCCTTCGTTGATGGGATCGTCCTGACATCTCCATCTCATCCATTTGGAGCTGTTCACGCTCTCTCTCTCTCTCTCTCTCATTTAACTCAGGCTGTTATGATTTTAATAACTCCATGGAAAGCTGCAATCCCCAAGTTCAATTCAATGATGGGGCCCCAGAGACAAAGATGCCCTCTCTTTGTTCAAACCCAGAATTTTTTTTTAATAAAAAAAGAGAGACGAGAGTGGCATTTCCTTTCTCTTTTCCCCTTTTTCTAATTGATTAGGTTAGAAATATATATTTAAAAAAAGAGAGAGAATGTCCTTGAGCAATCCATTCTCAATTGTCAGCAAATCTACGCACTTTATCCACTGCAAAATTAAATAGAAATAAGAAAATATTTTAAAAAATGAGATTAAAGAGATGAAATAAGGTAATTAATCAGAAAAGGTCGACAAGGTTAATAATATTTACATGATATATTATGTGTTTTTCAGAGCTTAGGAGTAATTGTTGATTGGTTCCGGATTTTCATGTATGTACTCGTGCGAGTCCAAAGTCTGAACCTCGTGGCAACTTCCTCCCGGGGAGACCAGTTCCACCAAAAACTCTTTGGGAGGCGGGAGAGAGGGTTGAATCTGGATCCCCCGACAACATTTAAGGTGGACGAAAGCGACACCCCAGCTTCGTGATCGTGTGGGCGTGAAAGGCTGGAGCTTTAATACCATTTTCCATAATAGCAGGTTTCATTTGAGCTCTATCTTAATGCCAATAAGACACCCTCTTGGAATTTTTACCGTGGACCGACCATATCTGCAAGTAGAGATCGGAACCTTGCTGGGAGTTTTCATGGAGGATGGAAATCCCATTTTCTGAGCGTTCCCGTGCAGTGTGGAGATTAAAACCACGAGCCTGGGAGTGCAAGCCAAAAACCCTTCTGCTTGCTTATGTCTAGGGCTTCCTCTCCTTCCTTCCACAGCTGTGTCCCGCCCACTTTAGCTTTTCTTCTTTTTCTTCTCTAATCATTCGCCGGCCCCCCCCCTCTCGCTCCCTTCTAATTCCTTCTTTGTGATGCCCCCTTCACCCTTTCTTTTCTTGATACATAGATAATCACCCTCCAATCAGCGATTTTATTAGTGCTTTGCTGCTTTAATTGTGCTTTGCCTCCGCCCTTTTCTGGGTGTCTGTGTGGTGGGTCACTGACTTTCCTACCAATACTGGTTCTCTACAGCAACTACGCATCCTCCTCTCCTGGGTAGCCCTTCTTAAGCTGAAGTGGTCTAAATTGCCTTTCGGCTCGGGGGTTTTGTTCCGAGAAGGACACTATTAGAACCCATATTGTCGCTTGCGCCCAGTCTGATCCTGAGAGCTGAGCTCTACCGGTTGTGGCTTCCATGGAAGGAGAGAGTGGCGATTCGAGCTCGAAGATGGAGGCTTATGAGGTGATTGAGCAGATTGGGAGAGGGGCTTTTGGATCAGCTCTTCTCGTCCTCCATAAATCGGAAAAGAGGAAGTAAGAATACTCCTAGCTCATCCCTCTCCGTATTTATGTTCTTTGTTTTCCTTGTTTAAATCTGTTCTAAACAGAGAGAGACATTCAATACACTCCCAGAACAGGATTGTTGTGTTGGGTTCTCCTAGTAATTGTTGCTTTATGAAGGGAATGCGTGATACCGTACATGCTGTTGTTTGAACATGTTACAGAGAAAAGAATGCTGAACTTTTGACTTTGCAATACAGCTGTTTTTTTGGCAATTATACCTCATTTAAGGAGGATGGTTGGGCTAGGTTCAGCTGAATTGATATTAAATATTTTTCTTTCGGAGTATTTGTGCGCATCCCTTTACTGGGAGAGATAGGTTATGTTGTTGTCTGCTGTTGTGTATATTGGCTGTAGTGATTCTATTTCACAATAATTATTCACAAGAATGAAAGATCATAACTGCCCCTGTTTTCTTTTTCAAATTTTAAGGGTGTGACCTTGGTTTTCGAGTGTTCGATTTTATTTAAACACTGCAACCTCAACTTATGTTTATAGTTTTCTTTTCTTGTCTCTCACAGGTATGTGCTGAAGAAAATTCGGCTGGCTAAGCAAACCGAAAAGTTCAAACGAACTGCTCACCAGGAGGTCAGTTGTTCTCCATAATTAGTTACTGTACTTCTTCTCTCGGACACTTTGCTATTTGAACATTAATTTTGGCTGTTTTTGAATTTCAGATGGAGCTGATTGCAAAACTAAACAATCCATACATTGTTGAGTATAAAGATGCGTGGGTAGACAAGGTTGATGTTCTCTTAGCACATAATGATACGTGACTCATTCAACATCAATAAGTATATCACACCAACATCCATTTTTGGCATGAAGAAATAAGATTGGACAAGTTTTATGAAGATTTCTAGCCCATGCTCTTTCTATTGCCTTACACCAAACATGGCATGAGTTTGTTCACTACTAATTTGGATAGCATTGTTTGGTCCTCTCAGGGAAATTACATCTGTATTGTGACCAATTATTGTGAAGGCGGGGACATGTAAGTTGCACTGTAATGCATTACTTGAATCTAAGTGAAGCCGGTAATCTGTGATCAATTTGCTTAAAAGATGAGATTGATATGGATTCAGTGTTTTTTGGGTGACAGGGCTGAGGCTATTAAAAAAGCGAGAGGAGCATTCTTCCCCGAGGAGGTAAATTCATAGGTTTCCTAAAAGCGCATCATTCACATGGAAACAATATGTAGCTCATCCCTTAGTCTGTTCTGCCAATCTATTTTGCAGAAAATCTGTAAATGGTTGACCCAGTTGTTGCTAGCTGTGGACTATCTCCACTCAAACCGTGTTTTGCATAGAGATCTGAAGGTATGCTCCATCTGTCACTTTCAAGCATATTTCAATTTCATGAAAGAAGATATTGAGAAAGAAACCTGGCTGTTTTGGTATTACTTTGATGCAAGCTCCTCTTGTGACAGTGTTCTAACATATTTCTCACCAAGAACAAAGATATCAGGCTCGGTATGAAACTATAATATCTCCCAAGAGGTTGTCCAATTTGACTTTCCAAAGTCATTGAATATGCAAATTCATGTGTACTTGTTTGATGATCAGGTGACTTTGGACTTGCAAAGCTACTTGGCACTGAGGATCTTGCTTCATCAGTATGTGGTTACTTAGCATCCATGATGATATCGTCCTTCATGGTTGTAGTCGGGACAGAGGCTGACTCAAATTTTATCTCATTGCTCTTTTGCAATTTGCAGGTTGTAGGCACTCCCAATTACATGTGCCCTGAGCTGCTAGCCGATATACCTTACGGTTACAAATCCGATATATGGTCTCTTGGTAAGGACAGAATCCCAGTATAGGAGTTTAGCTTGTTGAAAGTAATTTCTGTTTTCCAATAATTTTAACTAAAGGAAATACATTGAACTTCACTCTGAAGGTTGCTGTATGTTTGAAATAGCTGCACATCAACCAGCATTTAGGGCCCCAGTAAGTACAAGAATTCTCGTCATTGCATCTCAGTCAGTGCACCTAGAAGTAGATTTATCAGAGAGTTTGTCTAATAGATCTGTAAGGAATTGTTTCTTGATAGGATATTGCTGGGCTTGTCAACAAAATAAACAGATCCCTGATATCTCCTCTCCCAATCTTGTATTCCTCTGCACTGTAAGTTGCTTCAGGAACTTTTAATTATCAATGTTCTTTTCCTTACCCTGAACTTTGAGTTTTTTTTTTTTTTGGGTTGCAGCAAGCAGATTATCAAGAGCATGCTCAGGAAGAACCCTGAACATAGGCCGACGGTAAAGTTTGAGTTGTTTAGTCACTTGTCAGAGTTTAGAAAATGCTCTGAAGTTTGGTACATTTTAAAAGACTTGATTTTAATTTTCAGGCAGCTGAGCTCTTGAGGCATCATCATTTGCAGCCTTATGTCCTTCGATGCAGTCATGCCTCTTCTGTTTTTCTTCCTGTATTTCCTGTGAGCAGCCCGAAGGATAAAACTAAAACGCCAACTAAATCTTCACCTAGCAAATTAAAAACAGAGAATGCAAATCGAGAAAGAAAGATCGAAGTTGTAAAGAAGCTTGAAGATGTTAACCTTGCTGGGAATCCAAAGCCAGCTGGGCAAGAGGATAATCTTGAGATAAAGAGGGTTGACCCCACAAGCTGCTCTGTGGAAGTGTCTGATTCATCAGACAGTTTAAATCAAGGCTCTAGCCATTCTGTGGTCACCATTTGTAATGGAGATCAAGAAGCTGAATCTAAGTCCGTGAACAAGGAGAATACTGATGGTGTAGAAATTACTTCAGGGAGCCTGTCGAGTTATATGAATGAAGAGCAGGTGGAACCAGTAGAGGAGCTCGAGCAGCCCTTTAATGAGTTAAGCATGGAGGTGAAAGAGACAGTTCAGGGACGGGAACAATTGAGCAACGAACGACAAGATTTCAAACATGAACTGACAAATGGTGCTTCATCATCTGAAAGTGGTGAAAAGGAAAATTCTTCGGAAGACTTGTCTGAGAGTAAGAATGCTCCCCAATGTAAAGAAGTTGAAACAAAACCAGCAGATCAGAAGACTTGTTCTGTGCAAACGGAGACTGAAGATGCTCAAGTGATGGAGCGGCCACCTCTTGACCCATCATTGCTCAGCAGGCTTGCTGCTATTAGTGGTGCCCAAGGAACAAAGATTGACTGGGAAACTCCGAGCCAGCAGAGAGCTGAGGCCCTCGAGTCACTGCTCGAGTTGTGTGCCCAGCTGCTTAAACAAGACAAGATCGAGGAGCTCTCTGGCATCTTGGGACCATTCGGAGGAGAAGCCATCTCTTCGAGGGAGACAGCTATATGGCTCACAAAAAGCCTCATCTCTTCGCAGAAGTTTAATACTGGTGGCTGATTGTTCGGAAACTTTGTGCTGGGTTTTAATTTATGCATCGAAATTTAGTGTGCAGGCATGATGTGCTTCTGATTTTTCGTCTGGGTTTTTCAGAGTGTTCACTTTTACAAATTTCAGAGGGATGGTGGCATTAATTCATGTTCCGGCCTGGTTACCGTTTTCAAGTGTCCTGTTAATACCGTAAGCAACAATAACTCTGCATTGTTTCACCGTGTATGAAGATGCTGATTATCCAACTCTCAAAAGAATGCGTTTCTTTATTTCAATGATGAAATCTAGCACATCATGGATATAAATTGAATATATGAGAAATACACCCCCCAAACTATATGAGCCCAGGTATGGTATATCTCGATAGCTGTCCTCGAAACTCATTGTCTGCTTGGATCTCGATCTTTTCCCATCCCCACTCTGCGTTCTGCCAGGAGTTCAGCTCAGTGCAGGTAGTAGGCAAGGAAGGACAGGAGGGAGGCTCCGAGGAGAGATCCGACGGCGGGCAAGGCGGCAGAGGCCCCGCTCGATGGTCCTGGGGCAGGAGCTGCAGCAGGCCCCTCAGCGGCCAAGGCAGCGCTCATGGAGGCAGCCGCCACAAGGATAGCGCACGAGATCTTCTTCATCTCCATGGCAAAACGCGTTGGTGTTTTTTGCTTTTCTTTGAACGCGTTTCGGAAGGAGATGGTGCAAGGGGAGTAGGTAAATCCTCTTGTATGGTTTATTTGCCGCCTTGTGAATGAAGGAATGGATGCTTGAGCCTATATATAGGGAGGGAAAACTGCCATTTTTAGACCGTGTCAAGGATTAACACTAACCGCAAATCTACAACGTCGTACACGTGTCTGGTGCTGCGAGATCCTAGGACGGTCTCTGGTGCGGTTCCCCCGTAATTTGGGGCGTTCTTTGTGCGTCCATGCTTGGACTAATTCATCGTCATTGGTGAGACCTCCGAAGGGCCAGGCCAGCAGCCTCCCGAAGGAGTACCGGGTGTGTGAAATGATTCATTCGCCCCGTGATAAATCACAGCAAAACATACACTACCAAGCCCAATGGGCCACAAGGTAGAAAAGGCCCACTGTTGAATGGGCCTAGACAAAGTGAAGCCTTATAAAAGCCCATGGGCTTCACCGACAAGCTCCGCCACAGGGCACGTAAGCACGTGACGGCACTAAATTAGGCGCCGTCAACCGACATATGCCCATTCCATCTTTCCCCCGCACTACGCGTCCAGAGATTTAATGGGCGATATATAATAATCACTTAGGCCGTCGCCAGCGAGCTATGTATAATTTTGCTCACTTCCACCTCCCCATCCTCAGTCCATCGGTCGAGAACGCGTACGAGCTCTCGTCCTCTCCCTCTGCCATCCTCCGCCGCATTCGAATTCAACCAAATGGCGCAGCTTTGCCTTATCCGGAAGGCCACACTGCTCGCTCTGGCAATGGTCGTCTCCTCCACGGCTGTTGCGGTGACAGCACAGGATGTCGTCATGGCTCCGGCGCCATCTCCAGAATCCGGAGCCGGGTTCTCCCCGCCGGTTTCCGGCGTCGTGGTCGGATCGTCCATTGCACTGTCTCTGCTTGCCCTGTTGAAGCCTTGAGCTTGCCGATACGTCCCCGTCTGTCAGCGAGTGCAGATATACCATGAATTATTATCTATCATATACTTGCGGTTGCCGGAGTGGGAACGAATAAAGATTGTGTTGCGTTCTGTTATTTATATATGTATGCAATAAATATAGTTCATATGTTCTGCAATGAGAGATCACACGCGGTGGGATGATGATTGATTTTCCGGATGGCACTTTCAGCTGATCTTTCAACTGATGAAAGCGCTTTTACTCCTTTTCTTCCCCAGTTCTCGGATTTAGTCTTTGCGGAAGAATAAGAACGGATCGAAAACCAAATCTTCCATTAAAATCCTCACTGATGGACCATTCGAACACCCCCGAGTTCATGACGTTGACTCTGATCATGGAAATCCTACGAAGAGGTTCGCCTAATCAATTTGTGTCTACAGCCCGACAGTCTTATCAGTTCGGTAATTTTACTCATTGTGATAGATCTCATTTTAATGTAATTTTTCTCCAAACAAAGAGATGATACTTCTCTGCAAGATGAAGATCGACCAGTACTGATGAATCTCAGATCAGGGGCAAAGCCCGGTTCCAACAGGGGCCTCATCAGTCTTCATTCGCAGTCCATGCGGCTTTTTATTACTGCTTGAGGTTATTTGATCTCTTATCACATACGAATAGCAAAGGAGAAGACGAACGTAGGTTTTTGTTTTTTTTTTTCGATCGGAATAATCTGCATAACGAAATTGAGAGGCAGTCGAACAAGCAAATGTGTCGTCCATCTTAGGTTGAATCCCATGTGGACCAGCTAACAGGTCGGGCTGAACCAGACGCCGCTGTCGGCCGCCATCGGCGAACTCTCCCATTCACTCGCAGTCCAAAACGTCGGCCTAACCAGCCGCTCTCTACGTCTCTCACATTCCACATGACATTACACCCCCTCAAAAAACCGAAACTCGACAACTCCCAGGACTCACATCTTGGTGCTGCCGGCTGATCGAGACCTCCACAAGGACCACCGTAATGACCACAACGTGACATGTTCCCGAACATGCGGTGATGTGTCCTTCGACCTGCTGCAAAACTATGTCAAGGCTAGTTTGTCACCCGCAGCCCTTCCCAACGTGGACTTCAGCTTGGGAGCCGTCCGCAGCTGATTGTTATGGGCCGAAGCCTCAGAAAATGGGCTGTTACTGGGCTTCGGTATTGTTCTCCATGGACCCAAGCCTTAATAAATGGGCCTAATGAAGTCCATACTGAAAGGTAACCGAGCAGAACAATCTGGTGAATATGAACGCATCTAAGAATTAATTTTCAACTTTCTGTGCAAATTTTGATTTTTTGACTTTTTAGTTTTTACAATCTACTTTGGCTCTTAGGTTTCCGGCAACATAACATCCCAATTTGTGGCCAGCGATGAGGAGGATCTGGAGCTGGTCATATCTCGAAAGTCGTGGATCAGATCGGCCAACTTATCACCACTGATTTTTCCTTTTTCTATTGAGATGTCTCTCCTTTTAGAGCCTCTCCCCCCTCCCAAGTGGGTCTTTGTTCGACAGCTGCAACAGAGACTCGATTGAATTGGCATATCGCCCCATCTCTTCATGTCTTCCCCACATTTCATGTGCAGAGGTACGATTCAATCAATGGAAACTAATTCAAAGGAGAGATTATTAATGGGAGGAGAAAATCTAATTTAATGCCACATGGAGAACTTCTCCCCTACTGACATGCCCAAAAATAGCAACCTAGTTGCCCCATGCATCTCCCCCCCATCCCCTCATTGATTTTGTCAAGGGAGCACAATGAGAATGCCCTAAAATTTTGTAAACCACTTTTTGAATGTGGTCATTTCATCATTTTTTTAATAAGATTTCACATTCAAATCTTAAATTAAGAAAATCTATAATAGAAAATTCTTAACTCTTAGTTCTTTTATTCCTCTCCCTTTCTTGTTTTAAATATATCTTATATTATTACGCATACCTTATTGATCTGTTATAGTATTGGTAACATGTCGAATTCCCTAATAATTGAGCGCGTATAAGTAGGAATGTCTTTCCGGTCCATACTATGCCCTAGAAAAGATTATCTTCGGCGTGCAAGTGAATTAGTTGGGCTGGAAAGTGGGCAGGTCAATGATGTTCTATATATATACGCATCTACCACCAACAGTAACATATGCGCCATTAGATCAATATCGCATTATGGGTGTAATAGGTAGATAAGAAGCACAAGTTTGTGAAACAGATTTGTTGGTAGTACAAAAGCTTTCTGCCAGACCTTATCTTCCCTGAATTTGATTGGATTCCCCATCAGAGTTATTGAAAAAAATCAGCAAAGGCAAAGGCACTGGAAAGGGAATGAATGAAAGAGAGCCTCTCAATCACTCTCTCCAAGCCAAAAAAAAAGGGATGGTATAAAAATAAAAGTTATACTAGATTAACCAAAAAGAACCAGGGAAATCGAAGAGCTTCGCCTTTTTTAAGGTTTATATATTAATTTATATCATTAACGCTAATTAAGTGTCTTCTATGTCTAATGATAATAACCATATTATCTGCCTAAGGACCTGAACAATTTGATGGAGAAATACTCGACGTGGATCGTCGACAGAACAGAATCGTAGGGATGCGTAAGATCTCAACTAAAATGATGCGCACAAATCTCTCAAGGCTCTAAAGTGGGCAGAGTGCATCATCGGAGGATCTAAGCCTTTCACGGAGTGGCCCTAGATCAACAGAGGAAGGTAGGGTCCATGCACCATTAACATTTATTTCACCTTCATCTTGGGGGGTCCATTTCATACTTGAAGATAGAGATGAGAATTTTGTTCTTTTCCTGCAAACGGAGATCCACCTCTTACTGGGACATCAACATCGAAGATCCACCCGCAAAGAGAACTTTTCTCGTCGATCGAGATTCAAACCGGAAACACCGGTTCAGCCTACAAAAGAAGCAATTGCAGCGTAGTGAACCCAACTCAAGAAACTTACCTAACACCGGATGGTATTGCATCATGTATGTTGCTGAAGCCCTTGTTAAGCTGTAAATAAATTAGTGCACACATACACAAGCATCATGATAGATATACGTTATACAATTGCATACATACACATATATATATATATATGGATGGTTAGGGGGAGCAGCAGCATGGCCATTGAGGAAAAATATGTGGTATCTCTGAGTGATAATGTGGGCCTATGGCGTTTATTCCTTTTGTCTGCAGGTCTCCCCAGTCCCCACAGGCGCTCGCATTCCCTGATTTTAAGGAAGAATGAAACAGGAGATCGAGGAAATTTTTGAATTGATTTACTTACACACATGGTTTAGAATGTTCAATACCTTTTTTTTTTCCTTCAATAAGATTTGAAATATGGATCTTTATAAAACGAAAAGATTTGTTATTATGAAAATTTTACATTTTAGTGGACTACAGTATCTTGAAGTTGAATTAGTAATACCTTATTAATTTTCTTTTTTGGTTTGTAATATCATTTGAACTTTTCTGCACATTTTTTTCTTCTTTCTGGGGTTGGAAATTAGGATCACTTGAAATTCCAATTTTTTCTTCTTTTTAATTCAACTGCAGAAATGAGTATACAATTGATAAGGTACTTCTCGGGGGCAGGCGAAGGTGCTCTTTTTTGAAAGCAAAAGTTCTGCCTTTCAATTTAGTTTTGATTATTCTGTTGATTTTCAATATACAATATCATATATATATTTTTTGGGAAAAAAATAAAATTATCCTGAGGGGTCCTATAATAACTTTCACGTATTCAAGCTTGGCTTGAAAAAAAAAAAGAAAAAAGAAAGGCAGTAACCCGATCACGATGTAGTTGCAGAGAAAAGCGAGAAATAAATCGGGAAGAGAATGAGAAATTCCAATCTGGAGTTGGTGACTGTGAGCGTAGTTGAGTAATCAACACTAAAGAGGGAATATAATTAATTGATAATTAAATTGAGTGGGTTCATGTTTGACCATCAGTATTTGTCGTCGTCGGATTCGAAAGGGTTGAGCCGAGCAAGGAAAGGGTCGACGACACGAAGTCCAGCCATGGCTCGCTCCATCAGGCGGTTGGATTGGGATGTCGATATAATTAACTTTCTTCTCCTTGAAGCTTCTCCCTTGATATACATATATGTATATGCACACATATTCCCCATAGAGAGATACCCGATACTGCCCCCACAAATTGGAGAATCGCATCTGCACTAAAGCAATGTTATTGAGGTGATCAACTTTTGCTGTGGAAAGATGGATCAAAGCATACATTGCTTGGATAATGATCCTATGTATGTGGGTAGAGAGAAGAGGAAGAAAGATCTCTCTCTCTCTCTCTACGCATAGTCCAAAAGAAGAATTTTTCTTCTTCATTTTCTAGTCTTGTATTCCATCTGTATCTCTGATTTTGAGATGCATGATTCGATGAAATTATTTTAGATTTTAGTTGGATTGATTTATTTAAAAATAAAATTTTTTATAGGACTTATAATTTTATTAAAGTTAAAATTACCGAATTATCTGTATTGGATGATGTTAATTACTTTCTCCATCCTTTTCAAAGATTTCATGATGAGGTCAAGGTAAATTTGTGCCCTTTTCCTCCTTTGAAAACCTTCTTTCACCCTCCATTGCATGGGGGGACCTCTCCATCAAAGCTGTCTCACATAGTGCATGACGGTATCAAGAGAGTAGTCATACCTCAAACTGATCTCCCTTGTTCTCCCCTACATCAATTCCTTGTGGGAAAATCCCCAAAAATAATAATAATAAGAAGAAGAAGAAGAGATTGACCCTTTGGCCCCATCCTTTCATTGGTAAAAGTTTTTCATGGCAGTTTCCATCTACATCGTAGTTTTATCTCGTTGTTACAAATTTCTCTCTTTTTGGCAATGGTATATATATATATACACATATATGTAAAGAAATCTTGGGTTGAAAAGCTCGAATTTATTCAGTAATTGTGCTGCCAACTTAGACATGTTCACACGCACGAATGGCTAAAACAGGAAGTAATCACGGTAAGAGACGTAAACCAAGGCAAACTAAATATCCAAATAGAATTTTAACTGACGAATATGATATAATGTTTACTAATTATATATATATATATGTGTGTGTGTGTGTGTGTGTTAGAAGTTATAGATGCGAAAGATACGGTAGCCCTAGATGAGTGGTGATTCGTGCCCAAGGGGACAGAGCTGTCCCCCCTGTGTTTTGGGATTTGTATGCTCATAAAATAAAAGACAGTTTTTCAATTTCTCCTTTATATATATATATATATATATATGGGTGTGTGTGTCTATTTTAATTTGCGATGGGATGATTGAGAAGGGAAAGGGTTGATTTATGGGGTTTATCGCCAAATCTACATTTTCAATTCTATCATATTCTCGTAAAAAGGTAAAGCTCCAAACACATTATAAACAAACCCTCGTTATCTAATTATATAATAAGCTAATGTCGGAATGAGCGCGTGCACAACCTGGATTTTGCATGCTCGTGCCGATCCGGCAGAGGTACATCACATCGTTCTCAACCTGGCCGTAAAGTCGATCCTTGAAGGGAGAACCGCAATTCAATTCAATACAATTCAATTATGACTGTTAATTAGCGGTTCAGATAATTTTGGTCCGGGTTTGTCTTTTGCAGTCCGAGATGAATACAGGAATGGACCCTGTTGAAGGACATCAGACACTCGCAGTACGTACATTGCACTCGCTGCAAATCGGTGAATTATGCGATGCTCTGTCACCTAGTTAGCGGAGAACTTACCGACCGTGGTGAAATCGAATCACGTTGAATTGCAGCAACATCCACAGATCAGTAATGTACACATTAGACAGTTCACGGGGATGGAATTATTCCTGTGGATGTTTAGCTGTGCCCTTTGTACTTGTTTTTGGTTTTATCCCTTTCACACAAAACTCATACACAGAGCGAGAGAGAGAGAGAGAGAGAGGGGAGCTGGTGGGGCATTGATTGTGGACGTATAAATGCTTTGCTCTTTTATTTTTGGGTGAAAAGTACGTGGCCAAAGCCCATGAAAGAAATACAGCAGAGGAATTAAGAAATGCAAAAATGGGTACAGAAATCCCCACCAAATCACCTTGTGGAAGCACTCTAATGTCAATCGGTGGCCGAGTGAAGCGATGAGAGCCTAGTGGCCGGTGTCGATAAAGCCATGCAATCTACACAAGAATTTCCTTCTCGATAGTTATGCATGATCTCCAGTCGCCAATCTCGGGTCCTAACCTCCCTAACTGCATATCTATCAAGGTTTCGACGTGGGGAGCAAATGAATGCTGTAACGTAATCATTCTCGTGACGGTCTAGGAATCAATCTCCAATATGAGGCTACGGAAGCCAACATCCCATGCATACATAAGATATTAGATTACATTAAAATTAGAAGCTTAAATTAATAAATAAAAAAGAAAGAAAGAAAGAAATGATTGTTCAACCCTTATAACTGTTTTTTTTTTTCTTGCTCGGGTTAATTACCTTGATTTCCATACTCAAGTCTAGTAACTACCCACCTCTCATGGTAGCCTTTATTTATGCTAGGTCATGGCTATTTTGATATGAGATTCTATTCTTAACATTGTAATCGAGGGGTTCAATGGGTAAAGAAATAGAAAGGGGAGGAATTAAAGGGAGATGTGGTGGGGTTCTCTGGAGACTGCTTAATATCATGTTGAGAACTGCACTGTTGCAGTAAATCTCATTTTTCCATGGCAAATGGAATTTTACTGTCGCTTTGAAAGATGATGGATGGGGAGAATGGGCCCCTGTTAAGTCCACTCCCTTCATCTAATAATAAATATGGGAAACGATCGAGAACAGTCTTGTGAATGAACGGTAGAAGGTCCCTCCATTCCACTGCCGAGTGCATGTATGTGTTTTCTATTTCCATGTGCTAGATGAACTTCTTTCCATTTTTTAGGGTTTTCCCTCTCTTTTTGGGTTTGTGTCAATATGTTTTTTTTTTTTGGGGGGGGGGGGAGTGAAACAGAGAAATGTGTATTTTTAGGGTTTTGTTGGAGACGGAAACAGTAGAACGGTGAACGCGAGGGGGAAAGATGAGAAATGATCGATGGGCAGTCAGAGCCCGCGCGAAACCACCCCCCCCCCCCCCTTCCTCTTCTTCCCACATCACATGGCCATCGACTGACACACTCCTTGTCAGTCTCTCTGAATGCTCGACTTTCTCTTGGGTGAGTGAGAAAATGGGTGATTAATCCTTAATTATCACTTCTCTAATTGTCTTGTACCATGTCCGAACCCGTTACCGGATAACAATTGATTTTACAAACATATTATTCCTCAAAATAATAACTTTTTAAGCAGCAACTCCAGAGCTCATGATCCAAATGGAGAATGGTACATATTCACCAAAATCTCCGCTCTGACTACAATTTCTTGATCTTACGCTTATTTGTTTTGTTGCAATGGTGGGGGTGGGCCCTCTGTGTGATTGATTTATACAACAAAAGGGTGGGAACGATCGAAGAAGAGAACAAGCTGAGAAACTGTAGGCTTGTGTATGTATTCCCCTTCTGTTTCCCTCCTGTTGGCTGCTTGACCGATGGGGAGAGCCATAGCCCACAACTCAGACAGAGAGCAAGAGAGGGGGAGAGATGGTCAAAGATCAGCATAGATCGAAACGTCTCTTCAATGAACAGTGTACCCATCAGTAGAGATGCGTCTATGCTCTGTACAGTGTATATGTACTGTAGAGAGAGAGAGGGAGGGAGGGACAGAGGCTAATAGTATTATCGCATTTTAGCCCTACAAAACAGAACCTCTTTTGGCTTCTCGCGCTGACATACACATGCACTCTCTCTCTCTCTCTCTCTCTCTCTCTCTCTCTCTCTCTCTCTCTCTCTCTCTGTGCATGTAAGGTGTTATAAGGCTGACAAGAGATGGAGATCCATGCATGCATGCCAAATCCGAACTCTCCCTTTGCCTGTGATGGACGTTTAGACGTTTCTTCGCATTACTATTTGCCAAATAATTGATTCCCTGGCCCTAAAGGGATTCTTCGCTGAATCAAACTTATCACTATCATTTATAAACTTATAAGTGAATCTTTGACATATTAATAAAGTATTATCTCATATTTTATCCTATCTACCCATGATAAGTACTTTTAAGGATAATACCACATTTTAACTTATATATCAAATAATTTATATATTATCAAGGAGTTTGAGGATCATTGAATAACTTGATTCACTTGAGACCTTATAGAGCTCTTCTATACCCGCGCTTCATTAATAAGAATATATATATATTGATTTTAATAATTCAATATTTTTTTCTTTTTAAATAAGAAATTAAATTCAAATTTAAAAGGAATCTTATATGACTCGAATTAATCGAGTACCCAGTACACTTTTTGGAATAGCATATGTATATATTGACCAATCTTTGTTAAACACAGGTTGCCTTGGATCAACTTTACTAATTAAATATCAGAATAAATGTTTTTACTAAGGGTAATCATTTGCATCGATCAATAACAGTCTTACCCTCCAAAGTGGCCCATCTAGCTAGCTCCCTGGCGAAAAGTAAATCATTTGCTTAGAATTTCCCCAACAAATAGTGAATCTTGAAATTGGTATAGGTTCCAGTTCCATCAATCAATGAAGCAAATCTCTAGCAGCTCCCCCAATAAAAGCAAAGGAACCTGCATCATATGCACCCGAAAAGTTTATATGCATTTGAAGGATGAAAAGACCATCTCTTTCTCTCTCCCACATATTTCTTTTGGCTATAAACTTTGAAGGAGAAAGACAATTTAGCCCCAAAATTAGCTAAATATTACCGTTTAGTTATAAACTCGAAAGATGAACCTCAATATTAGGGTTTAGAGGATGAGGGCGATCTCCCGCTCCCTCTCTTTTGGACGTGTAAAGTAGTTATGATTTAGAGAAAGGGGATTGGATCCCATTGCCCCATCACCTTGAAGTTTTTGTTAATGTAACTTTTTGTATCCCTTTATTATATATATCCACCGTCCTTCAATTTATTTCTAGTCCTATGAGCCTCGTTTATAAGCAGGAAAAGAAAAAAAAATGCCATTTGAACCAAAAGTATCATGGTAAATGGTACGAGAACAACCCCAAGTATGCATCTCCGTGCATTTCACCTCACCAACGCTTTCTTTGGGATGGAAACAATTATATTAATCAGTTTAGTTTGGTAGAAATTGAAGTAAGAAACGATCCAACTCAAACATGAATTACTTAAAGCTATTGAATTTGTGAAAATCAGGGTTCATTAGTGAATTAAAACCTAAAAGTTCCAAGCTACGTACTTCATTGTTGCCCTGCAACAGTGGCCAACAAATATTGCCTTAAATAGATTTTTTGGAAGAAGCTAAGCTAAGTAACTGTAATATATATAATCACCTAAGCTTTTGAATTTTTGAAATCTAAAAAGAGTAGAAAGCTCCAGTAATCATTGGGATCCAATTACCTTTTAGCATAATTTGGACGGGTAAAGATACCAAAACTGCAACATAGGCAACTGCTAGTTGACATAAAGAGAGAGAGAGAGAGATTAAATGAAGGTCACACAACATTCATACTAACTTACATAGGTACTCTTTTCTCAATTGATACTACCCTAGTTACATTTATACAATTCCAATCAATAGTAGGAGCCTCATAAAGTAAATTCCCTAGTCAAGATAGGAGGATTGTTTCCAATTTCCTTACGCTAAATAACCTTCAGTGGTCATACATATCACTGGGTTGACTCTGTGTCTTGCTCGACTTCAGAAGCGGGTTCATCTTCCTCTTCAAAGCCATCAACTCCATAAGCAGCATGGCCACTACCAAACGCCTTGATGTGGTCCTTGAGAGATCTCTTGTGCTTGAAGTCCGACCCGCATATGCAATACCAGAGCTTCCCACAATTCTTCTCATGGGTCCTCCAATCTCCCCTCACCGCAAATGCCTTGCCACATTTCCTGCACATGAAGGGTTTAATCCCATGCTTCCTCTTGTAATGTGTTTGGAGGGTTCTAAAGTCCTTGAGCGGCTTGGCTCTTGGGTGGTCAATGTTGTTCCTGCACCCGGGGGCACAGCAATAGCACGGGAGCCTCAGCATGCCAGTCGGCTGAGTGCCCCTCAAAGACTCGGGTCCTTTCCTATATTGAGATCCATGCCCCCACATATGCATCTACACTTGCATCAGAAGATAAAAAAAAAAAAAAATAGATGTTATCAGAAGACAGACATACATTCAAACTTTTCATGCAGGTCGAGAAGCAAGAACCCAAAAATCAGGAATATACCAAGATACTGAGGCACTTGGCAAGTGATTATATCAACCAAGAATTTGGTGAGATCAGCTAACCACGTAGTTCTATGAAGAAAAAAGCAACTATTCAGGAATAGGTGGGTACTAGCCCATCGGCTCTCCTTGATCTGGTGGATAGTAAACGGCAAAGACTAGGTTCCATATCTTTTCTAAAACTAAAGTCATTTATGCTTCATTCTGAACTAAGTTATATATCCAGAGGATGATGTTGAAACGAAAATTCATGTTTGCATTTCATAATTTTAGTCCATTCCATTCAGGAAAACATGCCTCATCTTCTTTCTGGGGTTCAAAATACAGCAAGTTTCGGAGTTAAGTAACTAGATAGCTATGGGGCTCTGAGTCGTGTAGAAGCTGTAGATTCTTCTATGCATAAATTAATCCCCAAAGAACATAATGTTCTACAACGAAAATAGAGAAAGGAAGGGATCAAAATGGATCATTAGCAGTTTACCCACGGTTGATAAAAGGAAGAAAATTTTCTTTCTGAAGATGGTGAGGGAATGTGCATGCATACGTATCATATGTACGGAGGGCCGGAAGTCTTCAATCGTCTGGACTTGCTTGGTTACGGAACTGACCAGAGAGAGAAGAAAAAAAAGGAGACCAGAGGGGCTCAGATTAAGAAGTCGAAGCTTTTATTAATGAAGTTCAACCGAACTCTCTGCAAAAAGTTTCTTCTTCTTCTTCTTCGACTTCGTCGTCTTCCACTATCATCACTTTTTCCTTTAATCAGTTCTATTAAGTTTCACTCAGCACATGACCGCCTGCCCGAAACAGACACTCAAAAAGCAGTTTCTCTAGGTGGACAGAAGGAACATTGGGTCTGTGTTGTTCAATCAAACCATAAAGGAGGAGGAGGAAGAAGAAGGAGACGGGCACTGATGATTACTGCTCTCTCTCTCCCTCTCCCTCTCTCTCTCTCTTTCCCCCCTCTCTCTTCTGTATCTCTGATGATCAGTTATTGGACCAGAAATCGAAAAAAAGTAGCCATCAGACACAATTTGTAGATCAAACAAAACTAACAATTGAAAAAAAACATGTGAAACAAATCATCTCTTAAACCGAAGATCCAAGATCCAAACAATGTTCATTTGTGCAATCATCTGATTATTCTGCAGATAAGGTTTGGAACGACATGGAGAAGCTAGACAGTGTCGACCTTATGCGTACATGGATGACTCTTGTTTTCCGATATAATGGTGCTTCCAAGGTCGCCCGCAGTTTCTATAAAATTCAGTTTGCTCTGCCTAGAAAAAAGGATCTAAGAGCCGAAATTTTTTTTTTCAAGATGTCCTTTTGCCGGAAGAGAGGCTCCAACTTTTCTCTCCATTTGTTCTTCATAATTCGAAAAGGAAGAATTAAAACAAGACACAAAGGAATATGTAAAGCATTTTCTGGGAGCTAGGGTGATGCATTCTCAAGGCCTATTTAGAGAGCTTATATAACAAAAGTACCATTCAATATATATTGTGTAGCATATGTATTATGCGAGTACCTGCATATTGTTGTATCTGTTGAATGTCTTGCAGCAGACAGGGCATGAGAACTGAGTTGGTCCAATGAGGATCTGTGATGGGGTGGGGATCCAGTACTGCCCCTTGTTGATCCTGTTCATGAGGATCCCACACTGGTACTCGTCCCCGCCATTGACATCCCCGGTGAGAACGTCCTTGCTATCGTTTTGCCTCTCGTGCTGATCTGACGATGTGTCGATCCAGAAGAATTAGTGATAGCAGCAGTGAGCTCAGCTGGGTTGTGGCTCGGCAACCCTATATGGAGTGCAACAGTAACAGTAGTTGCAGCCTCATCATAGTCTCCATCTTCGTCTTCCTCCTCTTCCTCCTCCTTCTGGTCCTCTTCTTTTCGATGAACCTGACGATGATCTTCCTCTAATGATGATATCCTCTTTTTGTTCTTCTTGGGGTAGATCTTCTTGTTCAAGTCCAAGTCCATGGGGGTGCTTCTGAAAGCTTCTAGATCCTCCTCCTCCTCCTCGTCCCCCGGGGCCTCATTATCTGGTCCCTGCCGGTCTTGGTGGCTTCTTATGGGGCTGAGAGAGAGGAGGGGGAGGGCTTCCCTGATTGGAGGAGAAGGAGGAGGAGGTGGAGGAGGAGGAGGAGGAGCTGCAGGTTGAAAGTAGTAGTTAGAGGAATAATTACTATAGGGGTTTTGGAGGAAATGGAAATTAGGGTTTGAAGGGATGGTGATGGGATTGATGGAGCTGGAGGAGGAAGATGAGGAGGGTAACTGGGGATGAATGAGAGGAGGATGGCTCACGAAATTGAACCAGCCGGTGAAGCAATTTGATGGGTAAGGGTCTCCCATGGTTGAATTGGCTTGGACAGAGAAAGGTGTATGAGAGAGAGAGAGAGAGAGAGGGAGGGATGAACAGTGAGGCTTTGTTTGTTGGAGCTTTGCTTTTATAGAGAGAGGGAGAGAGTATAAGATGACTGAGGGGTGTAGAGAGGTGGAGAAGGAGAGGGAGAGAAAGAGAGAGATATATGCCTTGCACTCTACACTACTGATCGTTCGAAGTAAATGTATGGAAAGAAAGAGATAAAAATAATGGAAATGAGAGAGATAAAAAAGAGAAAAAGGAGGGGAAAAAAAGAAGAAGCAAGGATGAGATATCAGCCACTGAAGAGCACAAAGTTTACATTGATAGGGATGTCTCCCATCATAAACTTAGCTCTTGTGGGTGACTATTAATAATGAGAATAGTGGGAAAAAAAAGGAGATTTTGTGTAATGGTATTGCATCCATATGATGGTTAAAATATTTTTATTTTTCTATCTTATTATACACTTATAAGTTTCATATGTGATTAAAAAAAATAATGAGAACATAAATTTTAAATTAGAATTGATACTATTATAGTGATGGCTCTTCTAGGTGAAGAAGGAGAATGTAAGCTTATAACTTATATTCGCCGATTAGTTAAGAGCATTGATTAATTAATGAATTGTGAGAGAATACCGTTGGTGGCCGTTTGGTGGACCGTCCTGTCAAGTCAATAATGTGTATGTGTGTGTGTGTGTGTATATATATATATATACATGCATGGCCTCATATTATATTAATTAGTACTCATTGTGGTGAATTTACATAGATTAGTATAAGACACGATCATGCGCTACTTAATTTTGCATCTACAACAGTTTCTATTCGATGTTTTCCCTTAAGGAATTTAAATCTCCGAAAACTAAGAAATTCTTTATGCCGAGTGATTTAAGAAAGTACTAATTGAATTTTAATAAATCCACAAGTGAATGTATGTTATTTGTCTAAATGGTTGTCATAATTATTATTAATCAAAACAATTTCGTTAATATCTTTTCATAATGCCATCGTGTTCTCGACGACTCCAAAATTACTCTACCATCGCGGAGTCTCATGGGAAAGAAAGAGTATTATGCCATGACAAGCATAATCAAATGCATCTCATAAGATATCTCGATCGTTTAATTATTATGATGTTAATAAATTTTAACGGATTTATATTTTAATAAGATCATTTTATTAGAAAAATAAAAACTCTTTTAATTATTAAAAATTTTCTATTTGTAAGATCTGATAATGGGCTAAGCTTGGGGATGCAAGGCATATTGCAATACATTTGTCGTTTCTTTACTTTATTTAATGCGATTGAACAGGTTAATTGGGTGTGCTGGACAGCTTTAGTCCATGTATGTCCTCTTGGAACCGACCAACTAGGGCTAGGAGAGATGTCGGACGAAAATGAGACTAAATTTTGACGCGCAATATCAGATCCTATACAGCAATTGACCTTATTGGAAATCCGCACGTAGTAATATGTGAATTTTCCACTGCTTAATCTGTCCATATCGATTCATAAAATTCTAGTATACAACACAAGCTCATTTTACTAAAAAAAATTAACAACAACAAAAACCTTAGACCTGGAAAAAAGGAAAAGGAAAGAGAGAAAGTTACTGGTAGTGAATAGGACAAGACATAAGCCAAATCACCAACCATTTCTAAATACGAAGAAAGAAATTTCATTTTCTCTGCAACAAAGAGTTCTACAGACATTCCATCTCTTCAGGTACATACTATACTAGATTACGTGTATCCTGAACATGCACAAGTAAAACAAAAAAAAAAAACCCAGAAGAACACATGATAAGGACTTCAATCAATCATTAATCTGATCGAAGCCGGTTCGATCGGGTTTAGGTTTATCAATACATAGGTCATCTGGGTGATCTAGACTTGACTTCTTTTCGAGTTTCAACCTAGTCGTGGAGGGTCTTCTAATAGGATCAAGTCGGTCACTCTCAGCATATATATATATATATATATATGTGAGTTCATGTTTTACAAATTCACATTTTTATTTTATTTTTATGTTTTTGAAATATTCAATGGATTTATTCGGAAATGAGAAAGCAAGAAGCAGACCCAACAAGTGTATGGGCGGGCGGGCTGTGCGGTCGGAGCAGAGTGGCGATTGAGTGCGTGAGGAGATTGTCGCAATCTCCCGACATCCGTTCGGACACACATCCGCATTTACTGCTTGTATTAAATTTACTATTTCTATATTTATATTAAATTACCTATGTGAAAGAAGATTATAAAAATTAAATATATGATATCATGATATTACATCGATAACAGTCCAATTGTATCACATTTATCTCATTTAACTTTTAACTTGATTTTCCGTGTTCGTTTATTAACAATATTAAATCAATGAGCAGATAAACTACTAAAGGTAGGGTTTTTTCCTTTCTTTCTTCAGGCATAGCGTAATTATTGTTAATCACTGCAGAGTTAGATGGACAAGCGAAGATTTTCTAAGATTTTTCGACCTTTTTAATGTTGAAAAAGTGGCTAATTATTTATCTGTTTTTACTGGGATGATTGAAAGTGACGTGTACTTTGTGATCAATCAACTTATTAATTAAATTATGGACCTGGAAATATATAATATAGAAAATTTGGTTTTACTGATATATATATATATACACACACATACACTGAGACCATAATAAATACGGGAATTTCCATCTCATTAGAATGAATGAATGGGACAGGCTGAAGCCATCAGAGTGAGAAGAGTAAAGGATATGGGGCAGAAAGAAAGCGTGTTGGTCTATATGTGGACAATTCTCTCCGTAGCCTAATGAAGACTCTGGGAGATGGTACCGAAAATATGGTCAATTCCGACTAATTTAAACTCAGATGCGATTGAATCATCATGGGAGATGAAAATATTTGAAAAATTAAAAAGAAACAAGCAAACACGATGGATTGAGGAGAACAATAGCGTAGCAAGGAAGTGCAGTCCGATTATATTATATTTTACTTGAGATTAGATTCTTTTATAATGAAAAAAAGATAAATTAGAATAAATTAATTGATATATATGGAAAAAAATTAAAATGATCTTATCTTAAAATAGATAAATGGATTAGATTATTCATTTTTCATGAATTAAATTAGATTAAAAACCAGTTACATTCTTGAAAGGCGGGCATTAAATTTAGATTTTTTTTGGCAAAAATGATAGTACACGAAGCATCATCAATGCTCTGTTCAACAGATGGCCATAGTACAAAATGCAGAAAATGTGCTAGGTAAATAGAAGATGTTGGATGAGTTCAATTATATGCTATCTGTATATTATATGATCAAATATTGGTACATAATATCATTCCTGGAAAACTAATTCTTATCTTTACTAGATAATTTGATACCGATAATTAATTAAGTCTTGTCTATGGAAATATTAGCTAAAGTTGAAAAACAGTAATGTAGAAGGTCGAGCTTGGTCTTGAGAGATAGACAGTCAACGGGCCACAAACGCTACCGCCATTCTTTTGCAGCGTAGAATAATTGCGCTAGCTACAAGTTTGGAGTGGGCATAGTGGCAATGTGGGCAAATTAGAAGAAAGGGTGGTATGGAGGATATAATTTTATATTTGATAATTAAGAAAAAAAGCTATAATTTTAAAAGAATTTTAGATACCGTTATCTATTAATTTAAATTTTTAAATAAAAATAAACTCTATTTTTTATGAACTTATAATGAATTCAATATAATATCAAAATCAGTAGCTTAATTGACAGTTATTGAGGGGATGTTTAAATACCTTACTCTTAAACAATTATTAAAAGTGATAAAATGAATCACATTATCTTTATCAAACAATTAAGGAAAAATTTGTAACCATATAAAAATATTATGCACTATTATATATTTATTTAAATTTTTTTAGATAAAAATAGGTCTAATTTTTTATGAATTTACGATGAATTCAATAGGTAGGTACAAACAGCTTATAAATGGGAAATGCATAGTTTATGGGCATTTTTACCCTCATAAAAATATTTTTACGTGTGTCTGGGTGCGCATTCGATCCTCTTTCACACGGCGAGAACCCTACCAACTATTCGATGCCAAACCGTTGAGCCAAATTCGTGAAACTCGGTGCTGCATTTACGTTCGGTTCGTGCGATGTCCAGGCCGAGGGGAGAAGCACTACTGGATATAAATCTGAATCGATGATACAATATGAGGACGAGGATTATTTCAGACAGTAATCTGGAAGCAGTAATTAGGAAGGGTGAAAAATCAAGAATCATAGGAACAATAATAAAGGAAGAAGAAAAGAAGAGGCAACGGCGAGTGTTTCGACTCGACCTTGAGGTCATATTTTACGTCTATCCAAGGAGAACATGGGGCGGGAAGCACTATGAGCATCTGGGAACGTGGATGTGATTACAAGCCCGTGTGGAAAAAGGACAAACATATAGTAATTACCGACCGTGCGGGATACGTCTTGAGCAGCCAGCCGTCTTCGTCCTCTCCGTGTCGTGAACTTTGAACCTGTCGTGAGCAGTCCGTCCTCTACGCAGAATTAGTATGAGAGGGTTATGATGGAATTCAAACTGGTACGTGAAATTTCTTGGTGCCTCGTTAATCAAAGAAAATAATATTGGTTAATTAAGCGTATTGGAACCAACCGATCGAGTAAGGGAAATCAAAGACGTGCACTTAAGAAAAGGTGGGGGTTATTGGGATGAGCAAACGGAGGTCGAACTCAGCTCATTTTCAAGTTCCCAAGACAGCACGAGTGTGCTCGAAACCCTAAACTACAATATAATACACACACGCACGCACGCAATAGCACAACCATACACAGACATATAACATTACCAAAACCCAACTCGTGTCCCCATATTTATATGTCCTTGTTTTTTGTCTTGAGATCTCCGAACACATTAGTTGATTCAATCCTCTGATTGGAAATCCCCAGAAGGAGAATATATATATATATATATATATAAAGAATGCGTGGTTAAGTCAAAATAAAGATGTGGTTATTGAACAAAGAAATTTGAGTCATTTTTTCAATCCCAAATTAGGTGCATTTATATGTATATTTTTTTCCCCTCGACGTGCAATTTTTGTGTCTTTAATTTATATAACGAAAATAAAATAGTATCATAAGATGCATTTTATTCTGATTTTTTTAGATGTAAAAAATTTATCATGCATTATTACATCTTCAAATCTTTTCAACGTAATATAATTAATATTATTGCTGAAACGCTTGATGTATGCAGAACAATTAAATGATATTATTTGGGTATGGAAACACCAAAAAATAAGAGTGAAAAATGCCTTTTAAAAAAAACAAAGTTGATTGTAGAAGGTAAAAATTAAAATATATTAGGTAATTTTAGGGGTCCAGATGAATCCCTAGACCAACTTAAATGCGGAGGAGGTCAAGCAACTCCAGCCGGGGAGGGGGGGGGGGGGGAGCGTTCCATCATCGACACGGGGCAAAGGGAATGCTCGAGATAATTACTGCATACCCCACGTAAGGACAGGTGGGGGCAACCTCATTTCTCCTGAGCAATCGATAAGGAAATTAGGAAGTGAGTGCAATTGAAGACAAAGGGGTCGGTTTCATTCATCGATCAGGATAGGAGCAGAGCAGATGAACAATCAACATCTCAGCGAAATGTTGCATGGAGGGGAAGAGGCTGCCGGGGAATAATAATGAAAGACCGAAGCCAGTGCTTCTCAAGATCTGGGCTACACGCTCCCTATTTTAGCGGATAAACCACATATTCTTACAGGTGGATGGGTCCCCCGACCCTACACACCCCTTTGTCTAGCACAGCTTCTGTCTCTTTCCCCCTCGTTGGCAGAGCTCGAGATTGGACGTCGCCATCTATCGGTTAAAACTCTTGGCCTTTTATCGAGTCATCTATGTAAGTTCAGAGAAGGCTGCTCTGTGGGTTCACACACTGTCAAACTCAAGATTGGAACTTGTGGTCAAGAAGCCCAAGCGAACATAACCGAACTGAAGGGTGAATCATTGTCGGCAAGCTTATAGACTGTGCATTTTACAAAATTAGGGTGACAAACCAAGTAAAAGTGGGGGAAAACGAGTGCATTAGATCACATAAATATGATAGAAGGTGCGCTACTACAACTATCAGTATTAATCTGGCCGACATTTCGTGGAGATCCACTCAGTTTTCCTTGGTCATTTCCTTCTCCGAGGACTCCCATTCATTGTTCAACTTCGCTGGTGCCACCTTTGCTGGGGTTGGCCGCTCAGATTGTGAGAATAGAATCAATATGTGCATTAGGAGAGTGACGATGGCCAGCCCAACTCCAGAAAATGCGATCCCCTTCCATGATGATAAGAGTGAGGACCACTGCAGGAACTTCAGAGCCCCCAAAATGACCACTGTTGCCCAAGAGGATACGGCCTGATATCAGAAATATGAAACTGCAGTTACAAAATATGAAATGAGAGCAAATCAAGGGCCTGTGAACTGAACGGCTATGTTCATGGATCCAAGTACGTCCTGGACCTCTTCATAGAGCCCGTGAAGATAATCAAACGGCATCTAACAAGCATAGGGAGCAAAACGAGAATGAGTTTGCACAAAGTTCAATCGGTTTCAGTGTTGAGTAGGGTATCAAACAGAATCTAGTTTTAAAACAAGTATCACACCAGCAGAGACTTTAACGGTCGGCCTGTATCTTGCAGTGCTTGGCCACTGAATGTGCCCTCAGCATTATGTTTATCCAACAATGCATCCTAGCAATTAGCAAATAAAGACAATAGCTAAGCATCAGAAGAGAGGCAGTGTTTGATAAAGAAATAAAAGAGCTCCACATTGAGGTGAAGATATCAACATCTCATAAAAGAATCTCCTAATTTCAACTTCAAGTGCTCTTCATCGTACTTGAAAAGTGTGGAATTATAATAAAGAAGAGCAACAAGCCAGGACTGAAATCAATTAGTACCTTTTCCGCGAATATATCTCTACACCACTGAGCAACAGCATCATCTGTTTCAGGCAAGTCCTTCATAACATGTCGCTTGAGGTGCACATGAATCTAGAGAAGAGGGATATTTGACCCATGATGTTTAAAAGTATTTTCTTGTTTGTTGCTGATCACAACAACTTATATCCAACAAAAAGAATATGTCAAGATCATTGTGATTCATAAACCCAGAGATGATAAACCACCACAGCTAAGCTGTTCTTCTAATCAATAAAATGGACCGATTACTGCAACATCCCATTTGTTCTTGAACACACAGCTCAGTCCTTGTTGGGACCCAGTAATGCAATCAGCAACTATTGATTGGTGCACTTATGCTGGTACACGCAGTTACTATACTAGTGCTTCATGCATTTGAATGACAAGAAAAGAAACACAGGTTGATAGCAGAAATAATACATCCTAGCCAGATAAGAAAATAAAGATAGACTTGTAGTCAGCATTTAACTCTAAACACAAGTACTCAAGTCAGAAATTTTTGAAATAACTGTCAACAGATGATGTTAGAAAAAAACAAATTAGCCTGTGCTATATGCAAGCACTTGTTAAATACAAACAACACAAGAGTAACTCCCAATGTTTAATTCACAGTAAGGGAAGGAGAGTTCTCAGGTTGCACATGCACTGAAGCAAAATTGAAGGATTTTGCAGTCTTTCATGGCTTACTGTAGATGACTGTCCCTTAAACAATCTTAGCATCGTTGGGGCAGGCAAAGTCTTGGGGATAGCCACTGTGACATCATAAATGGCTGGAACAAATGAGCGCATGTGACTCACTGCAGAAACAAAACCCTGAAAAATATAGATATCCAGTGGTCACGACCCAACTTCAAGGTAATATGAAACTAAAAATATGGTTCTACACATAAAATGGGATGGCTCGAGTCAAATGATGACGAATCATGTCTGTGCAATTTAGCAAATCAGAACTTGAGGAACAAAGCAGACAGAAACCAGCAACAAATCTCTAACCTTAGTACGAGGAATCAAAACATTTCTAGGCATGGGTAGCCCAGTTGAGGCAGCATATTGCTGAGCTGCCAGGAGTTTAGCCTGAGTGAAGCGAGTTCCTTCAACAAAAAGTACCAACCAGAAGGGCCGGGGATAGTCTTTTAGCCTCTGCAATCCTGACTGTAGATAAGAACAAAATATCACTACCTACTTACCAAACAAAAGACTGAGGTGATGAACATGCTTTCAATCAAGAGACTGATTCTAAGAAACCCATACCTTTAATGTGCTTTCATCCTTGACCCAGCTTCTTTCAAGAAATAGATACTCAGAAAACCACATTGACCAGCCTATTACCTGTGGCATCACTTATGCATTTAATCTTTGTAATAAAGAGGTGTGGACAGAAAAGCAGAACATCAGGCGCATTATCTTCTTTTTGTTGCTTTTTCTTAGTCTGTGAGGCTGGAAAATCGGCTCCATTATATGATTTTACATAAAGTAGGAAATAGGAAAGGTAAAAATGATGCTCCTGCATACATACTATTCCAATCGAGAGTGTTATTGGAAACATACTGGAAGGAATTTTGACGTTTTCTTCATCACAGCTAAAGTGCTGCCAAGGCAACCTGACCGCTGTCAATAAAGAATTGAACAATCATGCCCCAACAGGATCATGTACAAATTACATTACTACATCAACAATAACTTGAGAAACAGATAAAATCATATCAACAATATAGAAAATTAACTTTCAACCAATAAGATAAAATAACTAAATAGCAAGGAAATGGAATAACTAACTGGATATGACAAGCAGAATATCCTCTACAGTACAAAGACTGGGTGCCAAACATAGACAAGTTCTTGTAATAATTGAAAATTTGGAATTCTCTGGAGAAAAATATTAGTGCAAAATACCACCCATAGAGGCATAGACAAATACAATAGCATGCTGCTGAATTGCATTATTCCAATGCTACTAACCTGAGCCAAAACCCATCCAACCAGCCAGTCTATATCACTCTTATGATTGGATATAACAAGTGAATGTTCTTTTCCTAGATAATTCAACAAAGAAAATGGCACGTTACCAATTAGAGGTTCAAATAATCTCAACAGCCAACTCTGTACGGCATCATGGATATCATCGTCAACAATTGTGCAAAAATGAAATTGATACCATACCCATTAGGCGAAAGGTATCATGATCTGTGAATAATTTGACCTGTACCAACAAAAAGAAATAATGCAATCTTTCAAATGCCATACAAGTGTCCAAAGACTCTGGAAAAATATTATAACCAATACATACATCCTTTAAATAACAGAATCTCAAATCACTTCTTACATTAAAATTAGTCACATTACAATGCTAAGTAATATTATATCTTTTTGTGTTGAAACATAATATTCGTGGGGGGGAAAAGAGTCAACTTTTTTCATTAGCCATAGCAAAAGAAGGAAGCTACTAATGTCAATGGTGCCGCTTTACCATGGAACTCATAGGGCTACCAAGTGAGCGTAATATATGATTGAACAATGGCTGCTTCCTTGCTCCATAAGCAAGACAAGCAAAGCCACTTGTGCAGCTCCCAAAGCTCATAACATTTTGATCCAAAATATTTAGAGCTGCTTCTAAAGGAGCATATTACGGTTATTTATATCGTGAGACTAGTTAAGAGGCAGAGGATGAGGTTGTTAACCTTAACACCAGCCCACCAATCAATTAGCCACACTAGTTCCAGCCATAGCAATTCTGCCACCACTCTGTTTATTCTCCTGTAGGTGCTTTTAGACAGAGGCCTAATAAGGACAAAACAAACTGCCTGGAAAAGTAAAACAAAAGAAAGCATGAAGAGTTATTTATAAGAAGTTGCAATGAAGATCTACTAATTAAGATGAAGTTAACCATCCAAACAATAATTGCAATCTCACAATTACATGATATATGTCCACTTGGTCAAATCTATTTCCAGCGGTAAATATATGATAAGAAAAAAAGAACTAAATTTCTTTTGTAGGTGCTTGGTATGAGCTCCTTTTAAATTCTCATCATCTCAAACTTCTCCCATTTCTTCCACCTTAGGTGGGCTCAGCTCCCCCCATCGCAGCGCAGAAAACTAGACGTCATGTTCGACAAGAAGCTCATTCAAAAAACACCACTTCGTTTACAACAAGTATGAAGATTTCGTCCGTTAGGATGTGCAGGAATGCCCACATACGTGTCAACCATTTTATTTTACCTTGATAAACAGTGGACGCTCATCATGGTAGGCTCCTCAGCTCACCCAACTGACCTCAATACCTTATAAAATGGCCGTTCGACCGGTAAGAAAATGGAAACCCACAACGGAACATTGCAAAGCAACGGAACCCCGAACTAAAACTCTTACGAATCAACGTTCAGCAGCTTAACAGGTAACAATTCTACTGAAACAGACAAATCCTCGACAAATCAATAATAATAATAATAATAATAATAAACAGGTGCCCATTGATAAGATAAGGCCAAAAGAGCTGAGTATACCTGGAAGACATTCACGATGAGGCCAGAGATGAAGAAGAGTAGGCCGAGAGGGACGATGACAGCTGCCGCTGCAATCGCCATTGCCCCAACAATACCCACACGGGGAGAGACCAGTGGGCAAGGGATTGACGCAGTGCGGAGAGAGTAGAGAAGCTTCGTTCAGCGACGGGAGTGGCAGGCACCGCTAAGATCCATCAGATCGCCATGGATACCGACGAAGAGAGGTAGAAACAGAGAACGCCGCTTCCCCATTCAAGGCCACAACATACAAGAAGGGAAAAGGAGAATCAAAATCTTTTAAAAAAATGATTTTATATTGATCTCCAAAATAGTAATGTTAATTTATTGAGATTAATTAGTATGTTTTTTCATTTTGAATTCTTAAGTATTATAAGTAGAGGATGATTGCTTAAATTTAAGGCTAACTCACAGGGTTGGAATGAGATCTGCTCTTTCTCCGATGCTAAAGTAGTTGTAGAATCGCTTACTGTGAAGAATGAACATGCATGGGACTGTCCGCCTATCATACATGATATTCTGGAAACAGATGTCTGTGCAGAGAGCTGGTCTTGTAAGTGGATATCCAGACACAGTGAACTATGATGCACATGACCCATGTAAACTAGGGAAGAGGTCAAAACTGCAGAAACTAACACATCAGTGTAAGTTGCTCCCACCTCTCCAAACACGAGAGGACAGATGTTGGATTCGTAGATAATTGTTAAGACTCAGTGCTTATAGACATGCGGGTAAGCGCATGTCACGGGTTTCTGCATGAGAATAGATAGTAGGAGTCGGTGATCATGCAGAGACTAAAGAAAAATGAAGAATATGAATTAATTTAATAATATCATCCATTAGTCTAGATTTTTTTTTTTATTTGATGCGTTGTTTCTAATGGGATGGTAGGGGCCGTGGTACAATGGCCCAGTAGGGCGGGTAGAAAATGATGCTCTGTTTTGTTCCCATCTGACTATCCTATTTCCCTTCGCAGTTTCATTTGGCCAACTATTTCTTGGCCTAATTTATCTGTACATTAAGCTCTGTCTATCCTGAGAAGATTTATGTGGTCGGCGGGCTACTGAACCCAACAACCTCCGCTCCCTTCCTCTCCTCCTTCGCAGATAAGTCGGAAATTTCACATACACTATCATCAAGGATCGAAGAGACTCCTACTGTACCAGCAACGACAGAGCTACCGTACCAAAACACTGGTCAACGTAATCTGCTATAGGGGTGTCACAGTCTGTTTAACCCCACTTATGAAATACTTCGAAATTCAAAGGGGTAGGTGGGTGGATTATGTGCACTGGACAAAATCATAGCCCTTCACTTATCTGTTTTGTAGTACCTGACAGTGTCTTGAAAAGCAACCGCTTATTTAGGTTCATTTCCGTGGACGATAATGACACCTACAGGATGCGGGAGCTGTGCCTTGTTTGAGTTCTAGGTCCCATTCGATCATCATCTGAAAGATTGATATACAAGTCGGGAAGAGTTCAACGTTTCAATGTAACAACATTCGTAGTAGAGCTGCTCTTTCGGGAAAAAAAATTCATGGGGACGGCTTATTTTCTACCTCGAGCGGAACTTCGGGTACTTGCAGGCATCAGATCGCAGTCAGTTGTTAAAACATGCTAACTAACCTATCTGGCTGTGCTCTCGATGAGATATGAAACAGGCGTGGATGATGTTGGTACGCTTTGGCAACACAAATTCGAAGCATACACATTCCGTAGCAGCTTGTTGGGAAGATAATGGGGATGGGAGTACTGTCGACAGGAGGAGGGGATCATCCTTGCTTTGATCCAGACCGATGAAGACACCACGAATGCAGATAAAAATTCCGGGCGAGGAGGTGCATGTTCTACCGAGGTTTCCTCCTCCATCTCTGCGATGTAACTTGTGATGTTCCGGCGTCACTATGGACAGTGAAGCGATCCATTCTACGAAGCAGACAATGAACTTCTTGTCTTTCAGGGCATGTGAGAAGGGGACAAAGCGCTGGCTCACTTCAGCCGTGTCCGTTGAAGGAGCTTGACATCCCATGAGCTCGAACTCCAAAGATTCAATATATTCTCGACTAGCACTGGCAGGTATCCTGGCGGGGACACTCGCTGCCAAAGGTCATGGACCTTTGATGGTGTTCGCCGTTTGGTCGATGGATATTAGAAACTTATAGGCCCAATTAAGGCTCATATCACGGGCCTTTCATTATAAACTGGGCCGTAATATAAAGGTCGGGCCCATATCTCGGCCCATTAAGGAGCTCAGTCAGTCGAAGGGAGACCGTGCGCGCGCTCTTCAAATTCTTCTGCCCGTCGATTGGTTGGAGTCAAACCGCTTGCAGAGCCTGCCCGAGCGGCAGCGGCGAGAGCTCTTCAATGATGCGAAGATCTCCGTATGCGTAGTCGTGCTGGCTTGGATATTCGACGCTCTCGCGCTCTCTCACGCTCCATCCGTTGACTCTTCTGAAGTCCGCGCCAGGCCCGGTGCGTTTGTTGGACGATGCTGCTGTTTCGCATGCGATGAGGGGCTCCTGATCGAGCTCTTAGGTTTTTGACGAATCGACTTGCAAGAAACCTCAGACGCGGAATCTCGTCTTGTGAACCTTCAGCAATTGAGTTGCCGAGCCATGCGCTTCGCTTAGAGCATCGGCATCGACAACTTATCGCCCGATGTCCCGCAGCTCTTGCACCTGATGTTGAGTACCGAATCCGTGAAATTATGCAGGTAACTCGACAGGTTTCGCAAAATTTACGCGTCTATCACGTGGCTAGAAGTCAAAAAGTCGCCGAATCTCTCGATTGTGGTTGCAAAGTCTAGATAGAGACATTGTATGTTTGCCATATGGAAAGTATTAGTATTGCAGTTACACTCTTGGAGGATTCGAAGATTTTTGTTTTTTTAAGATTCAGTGAACTGGATTGGGTGGGTTTCTCCACAAAGAGTTGTTGTGATGGAAAAGTGTCGATGTGCATTTGAGATGACGCTGAATTTTCCTGTTCACAATGCAGGAGACCATTGAATGCATGTGTCGCTCAAGGCAAACTGTCTTAACTCTAAAGATATGGATAGTGCCTTCAAATTAAGAAATGTGGAGGTAACTGCTTTTTCAATGAAGTTTTCCATTTTCATTTTGGGTAAATTTAATGTCAGTGATGAGGTTTATAAGTTTTCCTGGTGGAATCTGCCGGGGGAAAAACTGAGGTTACCTTCTCACGGATTTTGTTTTGTTTAGCTATAATATGGTTGCACCACTGGAGACCCTCTGCGATTTAAAGAAGCTACTGGGCATAAGGATCTGTTTTACATTTATGAAAACAACATGATATCCAAATATGTAATATATCATTAGTTATGTGTCTATTGAAAATTGTTAACATCTATGCTTGTGATCATATATTTTCCTCCTTATAGTGGTGGTCTTTGATGCACCTTTGCCAAGGTCTCCTCTAGATACAGTTGTAGCTGCATGCTGTCTGGTTCAATCACAATTCCAGAAAAAGCCTCCTGGTGAAGGTATCTCTCTAAAATTGTGAATTTCTCTGGCTTAGTTCTAAGTAGAGTGCATATGTGATAGTTTCATATTTGTACAGGAGGAGCTGGTGGATATTTTGACATTGTTGAAATTGCATCTTGCCTATGATGTATCTTTTTGGGAATGCATGTCAGTTATTAGCTTACTTTCTAGCTTTCAAGAAGGCTGGCAGTTAGCCCACTCACTCAATATATTTATCATTGATGATAAAATGATAGTTTTAAAAACTGGACCGGGCCAGCTGGTTCGACTGGTTCTACTGGGAACTGGCCACTCACCCGGTCCGGTTCTTATAAAAAACCCAATTGCACTTTTAATGAGGTCAATCCGGTTGAACCGGTTAGTTCCTGGTCCGACTGGTGAACCCAATTGAACTGGTGGAAACATCGGCATACTTAAAATTAAAAAAAAAAAAAACAAAAGCCTATTATAATGTACCTATTTTATTTTACTAGACTTATATTTATATTTTATGTTAAAATTTTGTTTAATATAATGGTTATATTAATAATTTTTGTTATAAATTATATTCAAATTATGATATTATATAAATTTATTAGTAATATTATATTATTAATATTATTTATTAAATATACGGTTCGACCCATTGAACCCTGGTCCAACCCATGAACCCATGCTTACACCGGTTTCCGGTCTGGTCCAGTTTTAAAAACTATGGATAAAATTACTATATAATGATTCTCATTGTGTTTTCTGCCTCATGTTGTATTTTTCTTCTGCAGTGCTTAATTCAGCCTCTGCTGGTAAAAAGGTATGAATTCAAGGAAGTTGGTCTCCCTATTGACAGAAAATTTCCTATGGACCATGTGATATCCATGGAAATTCAGGTAAAAACTTGTGACTTTGTTCATCTTATATTTTTCTTTAGTATACATTATTTAGCTTCAAAGTTCGATGTTTTTGCATGGTTTCAGCCTTACTTTGGCAAAATCAGAGATCTTACCGTCAGTAGGTCACATTCCATTATGTTTAAATGAGCAGTCTTAAGCTCGGCAATGGACCAAGACTTCAACTTAAGTTCCATATCTCATACATTTTAGTTTTGATGAGGTATCTTCTTATCTTCCAGTTTTCCTTGCCCTTATTAACACCAGCAAGCAAAGTATTATTATTATGAGGTTTGAGTTATTTCTTTTTAATCATGTGGCTTTCACGTAATTTAAGTAAGATCACAGTCCTTTTTGCTTTAATTTGCGTAATTCAAAACATTCTTCATAATCCACGCATTCATATGGGTCCCTCGTAAGTTATCTTGTCAGCTCTTTACCCCTGTGAACATTTGCTTCACTTTAATAGTCAATTCTGTATCCTCGTCAAATATTTCGCATTGGTTATAGAAAAGTTAATTGATATGTCAAACAAACAATATGAAACATGCATTGGTATTAAATTTGACTGCTAATGCTGTTAACCAGAACCCAAATGTGGTATTTTAAAGGATATGATTTATAGGATTCTGACCAACCTTTTTGTTTCCCACTCTTTCCTAGTGAAACCTGTGATACTTGAAGCAAGAAAATCTCTGTTGTATGTACTTGGATACTAAAACAATTGAATGCGAGAAATGGTCTGATATTATGTACCTTGCTGGGGGATTTACATTAATTATGTAAGTAATTCAAAGGAATTATGTATAGGATGTGCTCTCATCTTGTTCATTGTAATTTGTGCCACCTGCTCATGGACTTGTTTATTATATTGATCTTTAAAGTTTGATTTCAGCCATTGTTCAGGTTTCTGGTCATTAAACTTGTGTTTAATTTGATAGGTGTGAGTCCTGATTCTACCATATTTGTAGCTTTGTAAGCCAGAAATGCAGCTTGACAATCAACCAAATGATATGAAGAGCCTTGAAGTTTGGCATGTGTACGGGGCACTGTTGGTGAGTAATTGTCTATTGTGCTTTTATGCTGAGGCACTTGGTTATTGGGTAGATGGTTATCTATTGAAACATTGCTCCATTTAGTCTGCAGTCGTGCATGTACAGTCAGATGAATAAATTCCCAACTCTGTCCTCTTCTTCTAAGTGTTCCGCATGGAGGATTAGCAAGATTGATCCAGCTTCTCCAAGTATGTTTCTTTGAACCCCCTTTAGAGCGGTAGATATTTGTATCCTGTATGCCATTCTCACTAGCTCATGTTACGATTCACTGAGCACTGGATGACTTTGCTCGATTGCATGTAGATATTTTCACTTGGCAGTGCTTGGGATACTGCACTCTCTATTAAACTGATAAACATGGTACTGAAAGTCATCATAATCAGCTACACTCTCTAATAAACTGATAAACATAGTACTGAAAATCATCATTTGTATCAGGAAAAAATGGAAAAATCATCACCGTCTGGTTCTTGATCTTTTAGACAATTTACATGGAAATATTTGTGGAATTTGAAGTCAGCATCTTGCTGTGGAGATGTTTATGTGGTTCCAATTTTTGTGGTCAAACTCTTCCTATTGACTCTGCTTATTTATCATGTCTACTCATGAATTTTTTAACTAATACTTCTTCAGCCCTCGTCTCTATCACTTCTAATTTCTCTTCTGGTTTTGAGATAAACAGAGAGCGAGTTCAGATAACTTGCTGCTGTAGTCCTCATTGAAAAAAAAAACTGGTCATAGAGAATGCATTGGTGGCTATTTCCGTGAAATCAATGCAGAAGGATCAGCGGGGTGATTAAGTGGGTTTCCAGCAACGTTGAAATGCCCAAGTGTTGGGATGCCACCCGTGTCTTAGTAATTGGCGATCGAGAACTTGCCTGGAAAAGATGAGACAGCATTTGGGTCATCTGATGGCTTCGCTCTAAGAATTCTTCAATGAAAGCATGCTTCATCCATGCCCAAACCCAAGCCTGTCGATGTATGTGCAGATTGCCCGAAGAAGAAATGAAGCCTAAATACTGTTTGTTCGTAGCTGCTAGATATTTGGAATGTGTAGTCCGCAAGCGCATGTTCCAGCAGAGGAGTACATGTGTTTATTTACACATCCTTGACGATGGGTCCCACCACAAAGATTTGCTTAGGAAGTATTGAATGGACTGATGGGCTGGACTGCGGCCCAAATATGGGCCCATATGCTGTAAAGTGACGAGATAGCTACGCTGACCCATCTACATGGTCCGAGACGGGCCCAGTATATGGCACAGACTAACGCTCCGGCCCATAAAATGGCATACTTGAGGCCGAGAAGGCATATATGCTGGGGGTCCATACATAGGCCCGTAAAACTAGGATGCCCATAATTAGGCACCCAGTCTGGGCATCCGTTGGCCCACTTATGGCCAACTGCAGGCCTAATTGTCTATCACCAGCCCAATGTATATCTAACTAAGGCCTAAGTAGGCCCATTTACGGTCCAGTAAATTCGGTCCATGTAACAGGCCCCGTGAGGTCCAGTCTAGCCCAGCATAAATCTCATTGTTCGTTCAGTTTCAGCTACATGGCACAGCCCATTATTAGGCCCATTATCCATCGCATTAACACATCTGAGGCCCATTTTGGGTACACTACGGCCCATGAACGTGCCCCATCTGGCATCTTTAGGATGGAGAGGCCCATAAGTTGGCCCATGAAGTAAACCCAAGGTCCATCTTATGCCATTATATGATCTGGCCAATTTGAAGGCCCAATTTGTGGGCCCGTTTGAGCCACATGGTCTTGCCCAATCTTAAGGCCCAAACAGTTTGTCCATTCTGGGTAGGGAAGGCCCGCTTTAGGCCTATGACGCATGGCCCTTTATAAGTCAACTATTCGGCCTATTTTAAGGCCCAAGGCCTGGGCCCATTTTGAGGCCATGGTCCAGCCGTTTTCAAGCTTATTAGTCTGGCCATTTTGGGCCCCAGTTAAGGTCCAATCTAAGGCCACCGCCATGTGTAACTTCCAGAACGAGTGCTGAGTCACTTTCAGGCCGATGTTTACCGGCTGTTAATCTAGCCAGTATTCAGGCCCAAAAATCGAGCCCCATGGGTCATTCCGGGCTTAGGTGTTTTTTGTTTCTGAAATATGCTTAGCCTGCTTGCAGGCCCAATTTCAGGCCTATAATCTTTAATGCTTTTATGCATCAGCTATATGCAGAGATCATTTTCACCCCAATTAACAGTCCAATCCCTGGGTTAAGAGCCCTTTCTGTGCCAAGGCTAGCCCATTGAAAGCCCATGACACAGTCCATCTTACAACCCAAGCGTAGGCTTACCCTGGCTCCACCCTCACATCCATGTAGCCGCGTCTACACCCCTATTGGCCTGTCTTCTGGGCTCCTACAGGCCTCCATTGCAATAACGTCTTGGCAGGTAACTGTAAAAATTTTGAAAAAAAAAAAGGAACCCCACTATTATGATAATCAAATACCAGTATCCCACATAATAATCCCTGAAACCCCGCCAAGTCTCCGTTCATCCACCACAGTGTTCTGCCATATAAGTAAAACATACTCCGCAAAGCAAAATTGAAAAAAAAAAAAAAACACATTTATCACAGCAAGATTATAGTGAAGAAAAAGAGGTACCGGAACAATCTAAGAGTTGATGGAATGATCACATCATGCAAACCTCCGGAACCCCATCAAATGTCATGCCTTAATTTACATATGGAGATTACTAAATAGACAAGCACAAATAATATGATATTCTTGAGCCAACCAAATTTAATCTGCCATCTTGATTTACCTTTAAGGCATCAATACGCATCTCAGTGACAAAATTTACTCCCATTCACTCAAAATTGGAACTATCACGGGATTCATTTGTGTGAAATATACAATTGCCCACCTAGCAAAGCAAGAGAAGACATAGTGAACATATTTGATGAGCAGCAACAAATAATAAATCATAATATTCAAATTTCCAGGGAAAAAAAATGTAACTACATAAATACGCTAGTGTCATACACTCAACATGGAATCATTGCCTAAACGATTGATGATAATAAATTTTCATGCATCTACCTATTAGAAAATGCATATCAGCAGCACACAGGTGGAGTAACAAAAGAGTTGAAAGATCCAGGATACAGTTAACTGTTTTTAGCAATACATAAAAATTCGAGTACTAATTACATCTCTCCATGGCCAGGGTAGTGTCATAGTGAACAATTACTATTTCCCAGAAAACGAACACCATTAAAGTGTACTGCAAATAACTATTTCTATCCTTTCAAAGTATTTACTTTAAAGGCCTCCCAACATAGCATGCAACTACATTTGTGTATATAATACCGGTTTCCTAGAAAATCTATGAGGCAAAGGAATTTCAACACTACATGACCATAGTCAACAGAATGCTTGATCAGTAGAATAAATTATAGAAACATGAAAATAACATTTGATGGTAAACAAGAAACTTGTGGAGTTCACAGTATTCAAAATAAGTGAAAAAAAATCTTGAATCAAACGCCAAAAAGGAAAAAATTGCAACTTCATGCTGGGGGTGTATGGAAGGGAATTTACTATGTTGGAGTTAACAGTTATATAACCATAAGAACAGATAAATAGGAACTTACATCATCCAACAACATACTGGTGCAGTAATGACCAAAGTCTGGTGGAACCTGCATAACCATTACACATGAAAAACATGGCAATACAATAGGAAAGAATGATTTGCAAGGTCTATATAGAAATGCTGTAGGATGCATTTTGATATAAATACTTTATCAATTCTAAGATTGATATATCATATAAAGCAAAAGAAATTTTCAAGCACACTAAATACAATATGACCTACAAGCCATGTCATAACATAATGCATCTTGTTACATATTAAATACACGAGCAAGCTTAACATGGAGAAAATCACAATCAACTATAGCAAAAAGATAAAGAGGGAGGTTCATTTGGAAATGAGAGCATCTCTCAAATACACTTTCCTAAAGAAGAGATGATAATGTTCATAATCTAGGGGCACTAAATTTTGTTAAGACCACAATCTTCAGCATGATATATTAAATAAGGCTTTCAAGCCTTCAGAAGGTGTACAAACTAAAAGTCCTTGGGTTCTTCTTTCCAGGAGAGGAAGACTTACAGAGATAGAAGTTCAGCAACTTACACCTGAGATCAAAGATCTCATTCAGAACCATAAAAACGAAAGTAAATTTGCTACATCAAAGATATGCATCAGTCACAAGACAACAAAAAATTTTACTACCATAAATTGCTCCCTCTTCTACATTGGAATGGTGGCAAATATCGGTATTATGCTAATGAACTAGGTAATCAGCTAAAGCACAAAGAAAAGGACAGTATATTCCCAATAATGAGATTAACAAAATACATATAAAAGTAACAATCCAGAGATGAGAGCGGCATTGGCATTGCAGCTAATCACTCCAGAATCTTTATTAGCACATATTAAATATATAAGACTTGGAAATCAACTTGAACTGTCAATTTCGTTCATAGGCTGTGCAACTCTTTAATTCAATTCCTCTACTTCATCATAGTCACATTGATCTCCGATGTAAGTTTACTCCATATGCTTGGCAGTCAACTAATCGTCAAATGAAACAGCATATTCACTGTGGTGAACTTCAGCATGGCAAGAAAACCAAAAGTATGAGAAATCTCGCGTCAACTCAAGGCAAACCACTGGTTAGAACACTGCCTACATATCAACAGAAGAGCTTGAGCAAATCATGAGCCCTATCTAGTAGAACGTCCTCATAATGCCGATAGGTTTCCATAGAAATTCCGCGCAACATTTAAAATGGCCAAATTGAAAAGGCGGAGAAGGCAATCAAATGAAAGCGCGAGAAGCGTACGAGTCCGTAGATTGTCCTCTGTTGTACCAAATTCTGGTGCAAAGGGAAGCGATGATCCCAATCACAACGAAAAATCAGAGTCATCACCAGGAACCCCGTGGTCGATGCAATTCTAGCAACCAAAGAGCAGAATACGAATTAGATGCTAAACCGGAGCTCCAACCAAATGAACCGCGGCAAAGTCCCATCGCCGAAAGACTCAACATCTCGAACAGCCAAATCGGAAGAAACTATAAGCATACCGTAGAGGAAGGATCTAATTCGAGAGCCACTAAATCCAGCGACCATACTGTTTGGATTGTGGTGGAGATGAGCTCTGTCGATCCTTCTCATGCCGTATCTCCCTCTCTCTCCGTCTCTCCCTCTCTCCCTCTCTCTCAGATGACTCTTCTCACTGCATCTGCACATCCAATCATTCGACGAAAAGCTCAGAGCTCCAATTCATAAATTGGGCCGAAATGACCTGAAGCCTTGGAGTCTAATAAGCGGGCCGATTAATGGGCCTCAAAACAAGATATTGGGCCACATACAAAAGCCCATAGCTCCTTTGCTAGATGAACATATCACATTGTGTTACTTCAAGGATTTACCCCATTAAAAGCAAGTCCAAGACTTTCAGTACGGCGTGTTCATCCAAAACCGTAAATTTGCTCTCTCCTCCATGTTCGACCAAAGCCAGTTAGATCAAAGAATTCTCAACAAAAGCTTCCCCAATCTTACCATGGACGTTATTTCTTCTGTGAGAGGATAGAACAGTATAGAACCGAGAATTTCAAGAAAGACAGTAAATCATGGGAGAAAGCCAGTGACTGGGTTTCGCCAGTTTCCTCTAGACTTCTCATTCTTGGAAGGATGATTCTCAGAAGCTTCCTGCAACTGCTCAATTTAAAGCCATTTGAAACGTAACTTCTGAAAGCATTTTGTTTTTTTCCGCACCGTGAAGCGAGACGCCAAAACACAACACAGCCGCAGTGTGAAGACTAGGCATCGTGGTTCAACACGAAGCTTTCATTCAAAAAACACCCACAGTTTCGTTCCACCACAAGAATGAGGGAATTCGTCAGGATACAGGTGCTAGGGATGTCGTAATGGCGTGTCAAACCATTCTCTTTTACCTTTATAACAGCGGAACACCCAATCATGGCAGGCTCCTCAGCTCACCTTTACTGACCTCAATACCTTATAACATGGCCGTTCGACCGGTTAAGAAATGGAATCCCGCAATGGGAAACATCACAAAGTAAAGGAACCCCCGAACTAAAACCCTAACGAATCAACTATTCAGCGGCTTAACAGGTTAATGATTCCTTACTCAACCAGAAAATCCTCAAACAAATTAGTTTTACAAAAAAAGGGGGGGGCGCTAATGATAGAGAGGGCCAAAAGAGCTGGGCATACCTGGAAAGAGATTTCACGAAGAGGCCGGAGATGGAGAAGGAATAGGCGAGAGGACGATGACAGCTGCCGCTGCAATCGCCATTGCCCACATACCGACACGGGGAGAGACCGGGGGAGCCTCAGAGAGAGAAAAATAGGGGAACAAGGGATTGAAGTTAATGCTGGGGGAGAGCAGAGGAGCTTCGGCAGCGATCCGTGCGGGGGGCCACCGCCAAGATCCATCAGATCTTAGTTAGTGCAAAACAATATAATTTTTTTTTTCGGAATTGATTTTCAATTTTTTCGGGTTTTTTAACTTTTAAGTTGGTATTTAATTAAAAAGAAAAAAAAAGGAAAATGGATGGCATCAGGCTCCCACTTGCGTCGCCGCCGAAAACCAGCGGAGTCTTCACATCACTTCCGGCTGTACCAAAACCCTTCTCCATTATCTCTCTCCACTCCTACTCTCTGCTCTCCCTCTAGTCGCCATGAGCATAGCCTCTCTCACCTCGACCCCCAACTCCATAGCATCCCCTCACCGGAGGGGACTCCGGCTCAACGGCCCTCTTCCCTCGTCCGCTCGTCGCCCGTTCGCGGTCGTCTGCTCCATCAAGCCCTCCGCCTCCTCGGCGCCGCTGAGCGTGGCCTTTCGAGCATGCGACTGTTAGACGGGCTGAGCCGAATCGGTTTCCCTCAGTCAGGTCTCGGGCGTTGCTGGGCTGCCAGTGGGGCGACGAGGGAAGGGCAAGCTCGTCGACATCTTGGCCCAGCATTTCGACATCGTCGCTCGTTGTCAGGTGAGGGGTTTTATCTGCTATTCCTCTGACGGTCTCCTGCTCTTGATGAGCTTTTATTTGTCGTATTTGCTTTATTTCGCGGGTGATTCAAAATGTAGTACTTAGTCTATAATAGACAGAAAAAAATGAATCAGTCTATAGGTATGATGAAGATTAGACAATTCAAAAGGGAAAAAGGGTCTTGTCGGGCGTATCAACTGGAACTGAGAGTGACGGTTTCCTTTGAATCAGCAGCCCAGCTCACGGAATCTTTGCTTTGATGTCAGGGTGGGGCTAATGCAGGCCATACCATCTACAATGCCGAGGGCAAGAAGTTTGCTCTTCATCTTGTTCCGTCGGGAATCCTTAATGAGGGCACACTCTGTGTTATTGGGAATGGAGTTGTGGTGCATCTTCCTGAGCTTTTTAAAGAGATTGATAGCCTTGAGGCCAATGGGATCTCTTGCAAAGGAAGGATCCTGGTGTCTGACCGGGCCCACATACTGTTTGACTTCCACCAAGTGGTGGACGGCCTCCGGGAAGCTGAGCTGGCTAAAGTCTTTGATTGGGACAACCAAGAGGGGAAATTTGGGCCTTTTACTCTAACAAGATGATTCGAATGGCATCAGAGTGGAGCGACCTTAGGCATATGGATACTTTCCCACAGAAGCTTGATCCTTTGTTGTCGGATGCTGCATCGAGGTTCCAAGGTTTCAATTATGCCTGACATGCTAAGAAGAAGTTGAGAAGTATAAGAGATTTGCTGAGAGGTTGGAACCATTCACTGTTGATACGGTGCATGTGATGAACCAGTCCATTGTGCAGAAGAAGAAAATATTGGTCGAAGGTGGCCAAGCAACCATGTTGGATGTTGATTTTGGAACATATCCCTTTGTAACTTCCTCTAGTCCATCTGCTGGTGGGATCTGCACTGGCCTTGGCATTGCCCCAAGGGTTCTTGGTGATCTGATTGGAGTTGTAAGTGCCTTTCAAATTTTTTGTTTCTACTAATATTCTAATTTTAGTTTTTTTAAGTTTATCTTGTTTTTTAAGGTGTTGCCTGTAGATCGGATGTTGTTTCAATTTTCCATTTAAGTTAGAAAACCATCTCAATTACACCCAGCACAATAAAACCGTTCAGCCACCCTGGAACACATATAAGGTGTTTTGAATGGAACGATTGTGCGAACAAGACTCTGAATCTATTATAAGATGATTAGGTTTTGTTACTTTAAACTGAATGCAAATTTAGTTCTTTAAATTGAATATGAAAATTACAAGTTCCACTTTTGTACTTGAAAATTAGAGACTTTGTTCTGCTGAAATGGTGAAAGGCTCTATAGCTGACCCTCAATCTCTAGGGCTTACATGGGAAGAAGTTGGGGTTTGAATTTTTCAAGAAACTTTATTTTAGCAAGGTGGTTTGTTTATCAAATTCATGGCTGAAAAAGATCGCAGCTTTCCTGTATCAATTACCATGGAAATTGATATTGATGTGCCACATGGATAATTCTGGATGGTTTCATTTTATTTGTACGATGCCTGTTTTCAATGTTGAAAATGGCGTCACTGCCTGCATTATTGGTTTAATATGGACATATTCTGTACAGGTCAAAGCATACACAACGAGAGGTCTGGTTCTGGCCCTTTCCCAACAGAAATACTGGGGAAGGGGGGAGATATGCTTAGATTCGCAGGCCAAGAGTTTGGGACAACAACTGGTCGTCCTCGGCGTTGTGGGTGGCTCGATATAGTTGCTCTCAAATACTGTTGCCAAATTAATGGCTTTTCTTCTCTGAACCTCACCAAACTTGATGTCTTGTCGAACTTCCTGAGATCCAATTAGGGTTGCTTACAAACAGGCATGATGTACTCCCTCAAGTCATTCCCTGCAGATCTTCGCCTGCTTGACAAATTGAAGGTGAGATATCTAACTTGTCCAGTTAACTTCTATGTTATTTGAGCGGTTGAATCTTGATGTTACAACCTTGGGGGGCATAATTCTCACTTGGTCGGTGTTTTTTAGGTGGAAATACGAGGTTTTACTGGGTTCAGAGCGATATTTCTTCTATCAGGACACTTACTCTGATCTTCCCAAGGCTGCCCGCAGTACGTGGAGAGGATCGAAGAGCTCACTGGGGTGCGATTCATTACATCGGTGTTGGCAGGGAGAGATGCCCTCATATACAAATTAATTGAGCTGGAGCTAATTGCTGATGCAACATTCAATGGTCTTCATCAATATTGCTGGAGTGAACTCATCATTAGCCAGATTCTTCCTCATGAAAGTGCCAACTATTTTGAATAGAATGAAGTGGAAATTGCCAATGGGTGATACAAATTCAGTGACAGGATCTTGTACTCATATTGTTTTAGGGAGCGGATGAGGATGGCTCCTCTTTCCGTCTGATCCTGATCTCCCAGCGGACTCCTACGTCATAGTTGTTTTTGTAATGCATGATGTACTAGGAAAGTGAATAATTCGACCCGGGGTTGCAGATTGTTGGAGGGCTGTTTTGCGGCCATCCTTTCTGTCCTGCAATTTTCTGCAAGGACCCACAAGCTTCTTCTCCATCTGGTGTAAGTTTACCAAGCCAGATGGGGTTTATACCCAACTTCCTCTTCGGATAACTGATTTCCGATTAGCTAATTGCAAATAGGCTATAAACTCAAATCCAATCTACCTTGGGGCCAAGGAAGGTATGGTCTTATTGTCGAGGTTGATGAACTTACAATCAAACGCTACATTGGAAAACATACAACCTCATGTCAATGGCGCCATTTAGCTTTACAACTTTTAACGTGAAGTGAATTGAGATTGTCGTATAAAATATGGTTTGCTTACGAGGTCGGCATTGGCCGGTCATAGTCAATTGTGTCGAACTAAATCAGTTCAGTGAAGGTTTTACTGAGTCGATTTTGCTGCATTGTTCAATGAAGGCTTTTGTACAATCTCCCACTTTTAATGGAAAAAAAAAGAGGAGAAGTGGCATTCTTGATCCAAAGGATGGGGAAAGCAAATCTATTTCAAGAATCATTTCATAGCTGAGCTATTCTTACCAATATATATATATATATATACAAAAAATTATAGTTTCGTTAGATCAAGACGAAGAGTGATTGAAGCCAACGTATATTTAATTTACTCAGATAAAATTCCATTGTGGGCTGTCAAGTATCCACCCTGGACTGGTCGGGCCTTTAATGGGCCACTGAAACAGGGCTATGCCCAAAATGGCAAATTTTTGAGGCACACGGCCCATAAAAAACATTGCGCCAGCACAAGGCCCCATTTGGCACCAACTATTGACATCTTTCCCACCAAAAACAAACCGTCAGCAGCATCGACCGCGTGGGTCAACTCCCCCACACATTAAAAGGGAATAGTAGGGGAAACTCACAACGACAACAGGAAATTAGAATGTTGACTGACCGAACCCACCGACGTAAAGCTGGTAATCTGGTACCTCCAAAAACAAATCTCCAGTGTTGTTTAGAATTAACTTTTTTTATATTTTTTGAAGACATATCATAATATTTCAATCCGATAGCTTATAAAAGATCGATATGATTGATTCCTACATACCGTGGAAGTTCTGAGATGGCCGAAGCAAAGTAGGAGAGACCGCTCAACATGCGCCTCACCCCCACCCACCTACCAGTCAATCATTCACTCGGCATTATCAAATGCGAAGTTGATAAGGTGGACAGCGAAAACGAAGGGGCAAAGTGGAATCCTTGCTATTCAGGCATTTCTCTTCAACCCGCAACGGGGTAAATAGAACAGTTGATGACCGGCAAGGATGATCATCTTTGCAGCACAGTGCGCCATGGTCGATATACAATCGATCAATGGGACATACTCTGTCACACGAACATCTCGACACCCGATAACTATCTTCTTTGCCAAAAGAACTATACGCTCCCACTATTACCAATTGATCTGCGGGCTTCTGAGTTTCTCGGTGTAACCACACAGCTCCTAAGTCAATCGCAAATGGAATGGCAGAATCAGCGGAGGGATGACGCTATATGAGTTTAACAAAATGTATAAACTGATGATGAGGAAAGGGATGACAATATATAAGGACAGGATGCCAGAACTACGAACAACTCCAAGGAGCATATCCATGTGCAAGAAGTCTTCAGCTTGAAAACTTAATTTCCCGATCACAGGATGCGATTAGTGTGACGGAGCTTCACCGGAAACAGAACCAGACGGCTTCGAACACGAACTACGAAGGAAACTGGACGGCGGAGGTACGGAGTCGGGTCGTCTACCTCGCCAGGCGAACTAGGGAGTTGAAGAGGCGAGAGCAGGCGAGGCGGACGCGAGGATTAGGCTCTGAGAGAGTAGAGGACCGATCTGCCGAGGAACTCCTCTAGGGTTACCACGAAGAGATTCAGGTTCCGGAATCGGCGGCAAGTAGAGCTCAGAGGCACTGCCGAGAAAGCTACGCGAAGATATCTGAAGCATTAAATGGCGTGCGCTGCCGCTGCAGTTGCCGGAACCGGAGATTAAGATCGTCTCTTCGGACTTCTGAGCTCAGCCACAGAGAGAGAGAGAGAGAGAGAGAGAGAGTTGAAATTGTTGTGGATTGGTCCGAATTAACAGGCCAGAGCTTGCTAAATTGCCGGCGGGCGAGAGACGATAAGGACAATTTCTCTGTCGTGGCTACTTTGGTGCGACCGTGGTAAAGTACGGGGGTCATACAGCCTAGAACATATGTCACCCAATCAGAGCCTGCCACTTGTAGAATTTCTTGCGGATTATTGATCAGCACCCTGCTTTCCCTTTCCGTCCGTCTTTCCATTGGGCGATTCTTCACTTTTTTCGTTGAAAAATTCTCTTTCTTCCACTTAGGAAGCTCGTGTCAGAGAGAGAAAAAAAAAGGAGGGTGAAATCTGAAATACTCTGATCCCAATGAGCAGTGCACGTTGGGAGAAGTTAGACCTCAGAAAGCAGTTTACCTACTCGTGTTTGTTCTCCGGCTCGGTTGAACATATGTTTCTTGTACTAGATGTTCAACCACTGCAAGCTATGACAGGTTTCCTCATGGTGGTTTCTGCAGATCAACTTTCAGTGGAAACAAATGCAGAAAAATCCCAAAGGCTTCTCCTCCTGCCAGATCCGAACACACGAACCCATGAATGCTCATTCACACTGTATAATTCGACAGCAGTCCATCTCCATTCACCCGAAATCAGGCACATGAGAACCCATAAAAACGATCAGTTTTTCCGAGCTCGGCGTTTCAGGAGATGTTCGGCTCTCTATTTTGACTTACCTGTAGAAACCAAACCAAAAAATCCGTACTCCCGAAGCCATAAAACCAAAACGACCCACATTGAGCTGATAAAAATCTTGAAAAAGAAAAACAGTCACGAGCAATCAGTCCGCGGCTCGTATCATTTTCTTGTCGGGTTGGATCTGCTCCAGAAGCAATAGTTTGGCTGTCTGGAATTCTTGATAAATGCACATCAAGGATAAGGATCTCTAGGGGCCCCCCCAAAAGCTAAAGCTCAGGTGATGCTGCAATACCTTGACTTAGTGGGATAATTTTACTGAGTCTTTAACTAATTTCATGATTGGATCACTAATTGTAATGACGGCAGACCCAAATGGTCAAGATCCTAAAGGCACCAAAAGTACGCTGAAAATACATATTTTTCACGCTCTTCCATGAACTTCCTCTCCGTTGCTATCGTTCCCTACTGCAATGGAGATGGTGAATGTCAAGAAGGCAAAAGCAGACAAAGCCAACAGTCGCCAATGACATTCATAGCCAGAAGATCATCTGAATCAAACCTTGACGACAACTAAACACAAGATATTTCCAGGTGCAAAAGACACAGCTCACCTCGGCTGATTTATATGCTCCTCGGAGCAACAAAACAGGCACCTCACCACATTCTCGCCGATTCATAACCTCATGAGAATAGCCTCGTGAGAATAGAATAAGGGGCAAACAAATTATCAAGAATCAATAGCATCGTGACCACAGCCCCCTCTCATCATCAAACGAAAGCAAGATCCACAAGTCTCTGGCTTTACAATTAGCCACCATATCACCCTATCTTCTCAGCAAGCGGTAACTGGTAAGAATCGTATGATATCATCTTCACCACATCGCAATATCCCATTTATGGGATTTGTAGTCCACCAAAGAGAGCTCAGTAATAAATAACACTTCTACTATTTAATAATAGAAAAAATTCAAAGGAAAAATGAAGCAATTATTTTCTGGGGAGAGAGTAATCTGTAATGGAATCTTACATGGAAGGAGGATCAATACCTTCATTCTTGTCTACTTCTCCAAGCAGTTACTGGCATTGAACGTATTATTAGTTTCATAGTAAAAACATGAGGAAACCTCAATGTCATGTTTCATTCCCAGAAGAATCCCCAAAAAAGGGAAGAAATATAGAAGGCACTGATGGCCCTTTTTCCTCTCAGTTCCTCTTAAGGTGTTAATAAATCCATAGGAACGAAACATTGGAAGGAACATGAAGGATTTTGAAATTCCATCTTTCATAAAACTATCATAGAGGCCAAAAAGGAAAAAAAATATATGAATAATAGGGGACCTAAGACTGCAAGATATTTGGAAGGAAAAAAAGACAAGAACTAACTTCTAGACTGGGACTACCACTACTTGTAGCCCAGAGACCTTCCCATCCTTTCTAATCTAACTTCAGTTGCAACGGAAACAATGGAATTGGTTAAAACGAATTTCCCACCTTTTCCCCTTCCTTCCGCCTAGTCCTTAATCCCCAAGACAAAATTTCTCAATAATAGTCATAGTATGTACCAAAATCCTTGGAACTCTGTCCACTACCTCAGTGTCTTGGTTCAGCAACAAGCTGTCCTAATTTTGCTGAGTCACGAGCTGATCGAGCTGCACCTTTTCGAGCCACACTCCTAATACTGCACTATCAACAGGTTCCCCTTGAGAGCTTATGTTCGGAACCTCACAAGTTGAGGAAGCAACAGGTGGAGCCCACAGTGAGATGACGAGAGCTTCTCCTTGAGATCAGTCGGAGATTCTTTGACAAGTGACTGAACCCAGGAGAGGTCCGGCTCCTCTCCTCCATTGTTGCCGAGCTCAAACGAGTTTGACCTCTGCAGCTTGCCCACTTCATCAGTATTTACAGCCCAGTCAGGCTTCACATCGCAATTTCCCCATTTGGACCAAGAACTCATGGGGAACCCATGATAGCAGGCGAATTGGACCCAAGTTCCCGAGAACTTAAGCTGCGAAACTGTTGCTGCTGTTTCTCACGCTGAGCTAGCATAGAAACACGAGAACCCATGGGAGAGATTGATTCCATGTTTCGAGGAGACATTCTCCCCGATGAAGGAACACCAAAAGATGCTTGCAGGAGAGGGTGATCAATGTTCTTTGGAGAGAAGGATGTGTTGATCGGAGATAACATGCTCTGCTGCTGCTGCTGAAACTGGTTTATGACTGCAGACTTGTGAGTTGGCGAGAAAACAGCAGAAGCCAAAGCTTGGTCTGCATACTGAGGAGATGAGCTCTCAGCAGAAAAGAGATCATCGAGGTTTGATGGAGTGAGAGTCTTCGATCGCCCTGACCGGTTCAAGGAATTAGCCACCACTGAGGGCTGTGAGAGGACCGACAACTCATTCAAGAGCTGCTGCTGTAAATCATAGTCATTCATCATGTCAAAAGTCATCCACAGGGATATCTCTTGCATTGAGGGACGATCTTAACCGACTTGACTGTAGATTGCTGCCTGGAAGGTGCAAAGTTGGGACATTCTGCTGCTGCCATGGGACTGAAGAATGAGAAATTCCATTGCCAGAAGAAGGGGACAATGGAGGAGTAAATGGAGAAGGAGACATAACAGAAACAGAAGAAGGGGAGCATGGTAAGAGGCTCATCGCAGCAGCAAAGTCCATTGCAGCGGCAGCTGCAGTTCCAGATGCTGCCGTTGAGCGGGGTGAAGGCACGGCTGAACCACTAGATACATACAAAGACCGAAGCTCCTGCTCAGTGTGGGCAAAGAAGCATACTCTCCTTGCACAGCTTGTCCCATCCTTGCACAGCCGGGTCCTGTATTGAGCAGGGTGGAGCCAGCACTCAAAGACTCCATGGGCATACTCACACATGTCACCACGCCTGCACACCCCCTTCCTAAAATCAGGACAGGGAACACAGCTATAGTGGTATTTCCTTGGATCCCGCCTCCGGGCATTCTCGCCTGGATGGACAAATGGGCACTCAGTCCAGTCATGCGAGTAGGCTCGGGAGCAGGGCCGAATCTTGAAAGAGTACATCCTGAACTCATCGGTTGAGAAAATGCTGTTCTTGATATCAGGGAGAGATGGGTCAATGGGATATTCTTTCTTCTCCGACATAGTGGGTACAGAGAGATCATCTAGCTTGGACTTCATTGGAGAAGAACCAGGACCCAAAGCAGGGGATCCATTCTCAGGAGATGAAGAGAGGGGGGGAGAGCCCGAATTGGAAGTGGCCACCAATATGCTTAGACTTCGTTCTTTGATGGAACCCTCAACTGAAAGGAGCTCTTCAAGGGCAAACCTCACCCGGTGCAGCTTCGGGGGAACAACAATGACATCCACTGGCCGATGACCACTAGCGTCGGCCAAGTTGGGGTCAGCACCTGCAGCTAAGAGCATTTTCACCGCCTCGAGGGCATTCACAGCCCCACTTGAGGCAGCACAATGGAGAGCAGTGCTCTTGTCGAGACCACAAGATTGATTCACATCACAGTCTGATACAGAGAGGATGAGTTTCATAACATCGATGCTTCCATAAGTTGCAGCAACCATTAAAGGAGTCCTCTGCTCATTCACCATCTGCTTCGACCCCTTCTTTCGGCCATACCACAACCCAACCTCGTCAATGCTAGATGGATTGCACTCAATGAACCGCTTGAAGCCCTCAGTATCATTGTTAGCTGCGAGCTCGAGCAAACTCACAGAGGTATCCTCAGTCACAATGGTCAAGTGACTCATGGCTTTCAAGGAAGGCCTTGTTCTTGCAAAATATTAAGAGATCTCCAGTATAACTCCTTCCTCTGCCATAAAGTAACCAAAATCTCCATAACTTTAGTACTCATAGGAAGTTCTTGATTATAAATAATGACAAGGTCAAAACAGCAGGACGAAAAATGAAGGACTAAACCATAACGATATCCAAAAACGAAAAAAACACTAACGAATTAAACTGAGCTACATAACTAATAGAAAATGAATCGATTATTTCCCCATATGGTTGACAGAATCAATCTCCTGCTCCTTTCTTCTTCAACTTTCCATCTCATGTCATAAAGCGAACGGCCCAACCTAACCCCAAGAACATAAAAAACAACTAACCATTTCACAAGAAAGCCGAACCTCAAAAGACAAAAAAAAAAAAAGCACATGCACAAAATGTTTTGACTTAGAAATCCCCAGAATACAATATGGCAAAGCTACCGAGCTTGAAGCTTGGTAGAAAATAACCTTAACAGGAAGATCAATGCTTCTTAAAGCAGAAGAAAGAAATGGCCACAAGAATGATCTAGTATGCTATAGAACCTTCAATACAGTCACTGGAAGTTACAAAAGAAAGTATCCAAGAAGGAAATCCCACCAAAAAAAAAATTGCGAACTGATGATCTAACTACAAATCCGGGGAAAGAACCCCACTTGCTGAGGCCAAGTAGAATAGAACCGAGACATAACAAGAAGAAGGACATCCTCGCACGAAAACAACGTCATAGATCAGATGTCTATTTAGAGCAGACAGATAAAAACAAAAGCACAGATAGAAGATCACAAGAGAGAAAATCTTTGCATGTGACATAGACCCACCAAATCAAATACTCAGAGCAGAGCAAAAGGGATCCCAACAAACAGTTTGGTGATCAAAGCGAGTCTTACCAGTTATACCCAGCTCAAGAAATGCAAGAACTCACAGATCTGCTGATTCCATTCCAATTCCACACAAAATCGAGAAAGAAGGGTGAACAATATGAATCCACAGCTTCTCGGCTTCTTCAAGAGCAGGAAAAGGAGAGAACTTTTCACTACAAAATAATAAAACGGAAAATGGGATCTATCCAGAGTTCGGGTAGAGGAGATGAAGACTGAGAGGAGCGCTATGTTCTTCTTCCTCCATTTCTACTTCCTATGTTCTTTGTAAGTCGTAGCTACAAAAAGCAAAAAAAAAAAGGAAACTTTTGCTTTTGCCTTTTGAAAAAGAAAATGAATTTGGGCTTTAGATAAAATCGCCTGTCCAATAAAAGCAAAGGAAAACCTAAGAGCAATATGAATTGTATCTCCGAAAGCCTTTGCCGTATATAAATTTTTAAACTAAGTATGTCTGCAACATTCTAATTTATGGGTGTATATATCTTGCATACGAATTAATTATAATTATTTATATTTTTAAAAAAATACGTACGGACATAGCGTTAAGTTTATTGTCAGTATATATTCGGAGCGCAGACCTACTTTCCCCTTCAACGCCATTCAGGTTCTGCCGCGTCAAAAGAAGAGGGCAAAGTAGTAATTTGAGGGTACACAATGCGGTATGTTGGTAATTTTAACTTGGGGTCCACCGAGCAGCGGACCTACTACATGGCATCATCTGACTGGATGGCGCGTTGAGAAGGTGCTTTCACTGCCCCAGATTTGGCGGACAATTACAAGAAGTTAACCTCGTCTTTAGGTCAAATTCCATGGAAATTCAACCTAAATTCACTCCACATGAAAGTTAAATTGTCGGGATGCTGGGATCAGGTGCAATAAAAGCCGAGCCCGCGCAAGGTGAAAATGACATCGTGTGTCCTTCTGGGGCTGGCCATATCCACTGGGCCTACGCCACATCAGCACGGGACATGGTCGTCGAAGCATGCAGCAAAATCCCTGTTCGAGGGGCAACCTAGAAGGTCCTGGAAACCGAAGGAGGAGGTGAAAACTAAAAAGCGAGGAGCAGAGACCGGTTACGTTGGAGCGGGGCGGGAGGGGGGAGGGCATGAAGACCGGCCGAGCCGGTGGCCGCGGACGTCTGCAAGGGAATCGCGTTGAGCTCAACAGTTAAAACTGACCAACTGAGTTCGAGGCAGGCTTGGAGTCCGCCAATAGGGAAGGGGGCTTCCGTGGTCGCGAGAGCAGGGGATCGGACTCCACGCACGGGTCAATTCCGGTTAATTGTGGAGTCAAATCACGGGGAGGGTGCAAAGGAAGAAAGGCATCGAGACCGATCGACCGCAAAACAACGGAACTTATTAAAAAGTGGAAATTTTTAGTCCAATTAATGAATTAAAAATATATTTATTATATTATTTGCCGAATGAAAATATATATCCATAAGAGAGAGAGAGAATAATAAGTTATCTCAGAGACATAGGATAATATTTCACACGCCTTTTTTTAGGATTAAAATGAAAAAAAATAATTCTAATATATATCTGATTAGAGAAACTAATGCCGTAAGCTGATCTAATCCCGGTAGAACTACAATCAAGAGCATAGTTTAAAAAATCGGACCAGGGCGATCGGTTTGACCAGAAATCGGTCACTCATCCGGCCGGTTCATACAAAAAATCCAATTACATATTCAAAGAGAAAAATTTCGATTGAACCGGCCGGTTCTCTATTCGACCAATGAATCTAATTGAACTCGTGAGAAAATCGGTTGACTTAAAATTAAAAAAAAAACAAAAACAAATTATAATATACATAATTTATTTTATTAGACTTATATTTATATTTTATATTATATTTTTATTTAATATAATTGTTATATTAATAATTTTTGTTATAAATTATATTCAAATTATGATATTATATAAATTTATTAATAATATTATTTATTAAACATATGGTTCAACCTATTAAATCCCCTATCCGACCCACGAACTCATGCCTACACCGGTTTCTGGCTCCATCCGATTTTAAAAACTATGATCAAGAGTGCACCCTTCCTTTTAACCAATATTTTACGTGTGAAATTACGGTATGAGACTTCGAACTACCCTCTACTACCTACAGGACTTTATTTATTGGGATAATATGTGAATCTAGGAGCTTGATTCTACCCTATTCTTCATTTTAAATATTAAGTAATTATTTATTTTACCTTAATTTATATAAGATCTCTTATTATAAATGAAGAATTGTGAAATTCAGCGATAAGGAAATGAAGGGCACAATTTTTGATAATATAAATCCGATTTTCTTTTCAAGGGCCAAACTCAAAGCCTTCACGGCCGCCAAGGTTGACCCATAAATGCACAAACGCAAGACGGATTAAAGTATTAAGATAATTTTAAGTTGGAATTTTATTGGAAGGATTACTTATAAGAAAAAAAATTGTCATTCCCTGCAAATAGGACCATTACAGTGCTTAAAAGTTCGTAAAATTGCTTCCCCGATTTACCTGGACGGTGAATCAACAACATAATCATGGTTATGTGAATTATTGATCATTCGATCCGATTATTAGATATAGCATAAAAGTTTTCAAGCACAATGCCCGAATCTTTTTTGCACTCCCCACTACTCACTCCTAGGTAAACTCGTCAAGTCGAAAATCTAGGTACAAACCAAATTAAATAACAAATCATTGTAAATAATTTTTATATTATATAATTAGTTGAATAATCTAAATATTATATTAATTTAAAAAAAATATTAAATAATTATTACAATATAATTTTTGGTGTATAATTTATAATTAAAATGTTAAAATAAATATTAAAATATATTTTATTTTTATTATAAATACATTTTCATATTTTTAAATCGATATAATTTTTCGGACCGAGTTTCTAGCAAATATTTCTATTTACTCTAAAAATTTCAATTAATGCACAATTTTTTCGGAACAAAGTCAGTGTTTTGACAAGTTTAGTAGTAGGACAAAAGCACTGTGGACTGTGTCGTCATACCAATACATTATTTAATAAGATAGGGTGACCATGATGTCCCGGCCATTGCAGGTTTGGGTATGTTTCTTCAACGATGTGCGCTTGCAATTCACAGGGAAAAAGTCCAAGCGAGATGCCCCCACCACGAGCGTTAACGTTCACTGTGGTGCTCTGAGAGGGACACAGATCGGGCCCCCGTAAGAGCCTAACCGTGCGAGTCGTCGACAGCTTCGGATGAATCTGGAACCCAACCTAACACGAGCACTTTAAAAAGTTTTATCTTGCTGCACGCACTGACGGAATTAGCCCTGACCTGAGGAGATGGACCGACCGACCGACCCTCTCGTCCCCGTCCTAGACCGAAGTGCATGGCACGGCATAGGCACCGAAGGATATACAGATGTCTTCCTCCGAATGGATCGATGACTTTGACCGCAGCAGCTGGTCGGGCAATCACTCACTGCATCGTGGACCAGCAGCTGCACAATCGGATTGCTCTGTACTCTTAATTTAGTTTTTTTTTTTTTTTCCCTTCTGGTGGGGCAAAGTCATGTTCCCGTACAATGGGACAGGGCCAAAGGGGACGTTTCTGGTGAAAGAGAGCGACGCGTGGAAAATGGAGAGGGAGGAGGGACTGGATCAAAGGCAACCACCCGTACCATCGGGGATCCTGGGGACCGGGCATGGGCCCCACCCAGAGAGGGGTTCAGTGTCGGATCAGATGGGCTGATCGCAGCCGTCCATCAATCGGCAAAAGTCTCCAGGATCACGAGTGGCGAGGCAGCGAGGCCCGGTCCCATCCAGACGGTTGACGTAATCTAAAATCTAGGCCTAGGTGAAGAGAATATGGAACCTTGTCTCACGTCGAGACAGCGTCGTTGCTTCACCTGGATACAGCCATGCGTGAGCTTGCCTCCGCCCGAAAAATGTGGCAAAGCTACAAATCACCATCAGCATAAATTAATCACTGTGGTTCAACATCAGCTTTTTTATATTTAAATTTTATGAAAAAAATATCATATTTCTCTCTCGCTCTCTCTTAATTAATTTTTGTGGCGATGGAGGATGGGGTGAAGTTGAGAAGAGGCCCCGCGAAATAATGGCAACTGATGAATAGACGGTGGCAACGAAGACTCTTGTTCGACGTCGGACTTGGACACCAGTTTTTGTCGTGTTATGTTGATTGTGCTACCAAGAGGACAGTACTGGACCATGTACGCACATGCATCCGTGTGTTTCCTTAATCCATCGCATGGACTAGGTTGCAAATTTGCAATAATAGATAATGCCTCATTTTTTGGCCCGTCAAGGGAAAAAATTATATGTAGGGAAGAGAGAGAGCCGCCCTCTTTTTCCCATAATTGTGCCCATGTACTCCATTCTAAAATGCTTTATTTTGATGATACGAGATCAATAGGTTATTAGTTCAATTTTTACATATGAGATTCTACACTGCCTTTATCCTCCTACTCCTCATATTCCTTCTAAGTTCAGCAACCCTTTCTTTTTAATTACAGGAAAAACAAAATAAATCTAAAGCTTCAAGTAATGTGAATCTTGACTGCTCCACGCCTCCGGCCGGGCCGAGGGACACTGGACTTGGGTGTGTTAGATCCTGTTCCCGATCGGTCCTTAATGCGCTCTTTACTTGATTGGGTCTGGCTTCTCTCTATGTGCATGTGGGCTAGCTTGACTCGTGACGGGTATCTTTCTGGCTAAAAACCTAACGGATTTTAACCGGCGTAGACTCCAGTTGAAGGATTTTTGCATTGGAATTTGATGTGATAAAATGGTCCGATAATCATGTACTTTTTTCCCTTAAGAAAAAGGGAGAAGAAGGAAAGGAGGTCTTGAATATTATTATTAGAAGACAAAAAAAAAATTCACAATGAAAGGAGAAAATGTCAATATCGTATTAGATGTAGGATACTATCGTAATCACGGGTTGGTTTGGTCATTCAGACAAATCGAGGACAACATAATGTCATTGCAGGAGGAGGACTGTCCCAGGAAAGATGGATTAACGTACGGGCGCAGCTTTCCATAAGCGGGCAGAAGGGAAAACGACTTGTGTTTTTGCTTTGCTACTCCTTGATAAAAAAATATATATATATCAGAACTCTCTGTTTTCCAAATTTTCTCCACTCCCTTTTATTCAAAAAATTTATGAGTACCGCCGGCATTTCCTTCTTGGATTGCTTCATCTGTTCTGCTCTACTACCTAAAAAGGACAGAGCTTGAGAGGTGCACTTCCACGGCAGAAGTGTCCCTAAACTTCTCCACCCGCTGAAGACCCAGTGTCACAAAAGTGAGCTTCTGTTGATTGCTGAATCCCATCTTCTCGATGAACACGCATGCATGACCCTACCACTAATGAAATTGCTTCTGGGCCTGCTTGGAGATAGGCATTTCTCCGGATGTTTATGTGCCTATGTCAGACCCGGTTCAGTACCAGCTATTTTTCTTGTACAGTGAAGATAAAGTTTCAATCTCGATGCTGTTATCCTCGAGATTTTTGTGCAACTTGACCAGTAGCAAACTTTGTTTCTGATTTAATTTTGTTATAATTTTGGTTGTCCATTGACTATGAAGGTGGGAGGACATTATCTAGATCTATTTCTTTTCTTTTCCATTGTTTCATCCACAAGCTCCATTCTGTGGATCAGATCGAGTCGGACTTGCTTATGCACATGGCTCTCATGCATGCTTTAATGTACTTCATCTCCACACGTTCTCAAGCATATCATTAGTTGATCAGTCGACCATGAACTACTTAATTCACTTTGTCCGTAAATCAGGGCTCTCGATTTCAAGCGTTGTCGGTAATTCATATGGCTCAAGATGTTTATCTCTATATGCTTTCCATCAGCCTGCAAGGCTGGCTCAAAGAGCGATCAAGATCCTGTTTGTGATATCCTCCACAAAAAAGAAGACAGTTCTTCCGTATGATGTCTTCTTGACAGGCGTGATTTGTGATGGAAGCGCTGTTTCGTTTGTGTCTGGATCAGCATATCAATGATGGGTCCAGGATTTTGGGTTATGAGTCATACCTGTTCAGATTGAGGGATACAGAGAGAAAAGGGGGACTTTAAATGTTTTGAGAATTTTAGCAAATGTCATACAAACTCCCATTTCCCCTCGGTTTCCCTTGATCCAATGTCTACTGTTAAAATTTTCACCGGATATTGTTGAAGAGGCGCTAATTGTTGGAGAGCTCTAACTTTGTTCTCTTGATCCCACAAGATCATATCTCTGATTGTGTCAGGTTTCTATTCTTTGGTGTGCGTTTTGTTGTCAAATTATTTCTAGAAAATGGAATAATATTCTTAGAATATATATAAATTGATGCTGAATATAGCAGTCATTAAGAGCACCTATATTCTTGAATTTGTTGCACGCAGGCATCCTCTTTGATCCTCGATAATTTTTTTAAATTCTCCTTTTTCAAATTTGAATTATGTCATAAGGGTTCAGGATGTTGCAAAAATTGTATGCATCTCTCAGAGGTAAAGCATGCTCAAAATCTTCTGATGCCACCAAAACTTAGTTTCCTCTCGGAGTCATATGTGGCTCAATTTTACCAATATGCTTCGGTCTATCCGTCGCCCCATTTCGTATGAAGTCGATTATTGTGGCCATCTTCCAATTTATGCTTCACTGATTGTTAAACTGTTCTTTGTTTTTAGGAATCTTGAGTCAATCTGCTTGAATGCAAAGCGTTGCTTGCATACTTGCACATTTCTCAGCATAGGGCTGCCATCATATTAAGGGACTATTGCCATCTGAAGATAAAGAACCATGAGTCAGAAAGTAGATGCATTTTCTTCCCGACCATGGTGGCACAAAATCAGGCATGATGCTGCAGCAGACCAGTTGAAGGAAAGCATTGTAGGTTTTTCGTCAGATCGAAACATTTGTCCGGGATCTAAAATCATCAACTCGGAGAAAACTGGTCCTCTTAAAGTTGAAGAGACTGGTGCTCTGAAACTGACCGGAGTTGGTGCAATTCCAACGCCAGGTGAGCCCCAGAAATCGAAAGAGTTTATCTTGAGGGCATCTATCTGCGTGGTCGTGGGCTTACGTTTAAAATCCTTGATGGGATCTTGCCGACTGGATAACCTTTTCGACCAACTGATCATGTTGCATGATAGCTGGAAGTATCTCAGCTCCATCCTGATATACTTGGATGTTCCATACTTATATATTAATTGCAGCTGACACTACGTGCTTTATTTATCAACTGTGAACCCCGGCCATGTAACTACTTTGACGCATATGCACGGAATTGTGTGCAAACAAGTGAAATATTTGTCAATACACATGTTCACAACTTGCGCATCCAAGTGCCAGAGCTGCAGAAGCAGGGGGCCCACAACAGCCAATCACTGAGAGGGGGACTCCCACGCAAGCATTAGTCTGAGTTGAGGCGCACCTCCCCCCACCCCCCCTCCGACAAGGTAGACGGAATTTGCTGGCAAATCAATCCTGGCGCTAACATTGTTCTAAGGTAATAGCGTACAGCTGGTGTTTCTATGCCGACATAGATTTGGTCTTCTGTCCATGTCCCATCGATTGTGATACATCGAGTGCCTCGCTGGTTTGTACGGGTTGATGTGGATATCAAGATTGATGATAGTTATTTCGTGTTTATGTGTAACATAGAATCGGCGGACTTAGTGAACTTAGTATCTATCACGTGGTCGATTTTGAGCTGATGCCGCTAGGGGGGTTGCCCGTATGTATGTCCATGATTATGAATGTGGAAGCAGACTCTGCCTAGCAAAATTTTGCCAACGAAAACATTTTCAAAACAAATATGAAATTTAAGTTTTCGTACCATTTGTGATGTTATCATATTCGTGCCCTGTGCATAAAAGGGGTGGTGGCCCCCAACTCTCAACCGAAGAGAAAGGCCACTTAAGTCAAAAGGGCAACATGGCCTCCATGGAAAATGAACGTGAGTAGTAAGTAGTTCAAGTGGGTGGGGGAATCGCCCGAAAATTCGCCCGGGGGGAGATGGGACTGCACGCTTTACAAAAGCTTCCCCTTCACAGATCCAGCGATAAGGACGTGTAATCGACACATTCATTGCATGGAATTCCTGCCTACCTATTGCTCTATGGTGCTCTGGTTGGAATTCGCTCTCTGGGTATTGATTTCCTAGGACCTGGAAGGTGCCAGCTATCACAGGTGAAGGGTTCCTTTCACAGACAATGGGAATGGGATCCTGAAGAGTCCTTTTGCCGGTGCGAGTGGTGGGGGCACCCTACTGAAAACTGCGCTTACGGCCACTGTGCTCATTTTCTCTTGGGCTAACCGATGCTCGGAATGCTATGTCTCATGTGGTATTTCCCATTACCAAATATGGAAACCAAGAATCATTATAGGTCCGATCTGATAAATGAATATCAATAGGTCAAGGAATTAGCACGACCCAAGCTAGTGGAATCTTGCTCTTCTGCAAGTGGAAAGGCCAGATCACTTCTTGATGGAAAGTTAAATTTCAGTTCGGCAGTAGATGGCACTAGCTTCCCCGGTCTCCCCGATTCCCCTATCGACTGGGACCAGCGTACCGTCCGCATATGATTGGGTATTTCAAGCAGTGAAATGCTGAGACATGTTTTACTACGATTCCATTCCAGAACATTTCTATTCTTTCGTATGGAACCTGGCATAGGACACCGATGAAGGGACACAAGAAAGTGGATGGTTCATAGATGAGAACTTGATGCTTGTAAGAAACTTTCATCAAATTACCATGACAGATTCTCAAATTCCACAGATTTCGTGGAAAAAAAGAAACTGCTCCATGATGGAAGCGACAACTGTGATGACCCCCTTCAAATGGTGCTGCTCCCAATGATTTCTTCCAAGTGAAGAAAAGAATGTGAGAATCCAACTTCAGGAATGACCACCAGACTGCAAGGCCAATCGATTATATGATATCTGCAGAGTAAAATAGAAGCTACGAGCTAAAAATTGGAAGTTGAAATTAGAGGTGGCGATGACAGAGCAGACATCAGCTCAGCTTATTGATTACTTCCAACCCCTCGGAGGAGGGATCAACTTCATAAATGTCTAATCCTCTTGTACGCCCAGGAGCTCCACCTTTAAGGGAAGATACGTCCAACACAATCCTGACGAGAATATACACAATATCAAGCTCAGTAAGAATACAATTGATCATGGGCAATTTCAAGTAAGGGAGCACCAGAAGAGGAACCAACAGATTCTTGGCTGCCTCCACTGATTCAGGTCTTCTGCAACTTATTATAATATTGTTATTGATTATTGAGGCTGAATGTTCCAGAGGCAGAGCGATTCCTTGGGGCACTGTAAGATCCACAATTATGTAATATAACATCAGAGCGACGTTAAAAACGAACCCACAGTCAATCCACAGAAAGAACTTGACTTACATGATCGAACAGTTGACCCAGAATTTCCATTGAGTCCCAAGAGTTTCTAAGCCACAATGAAGAGCAAGTATGATGAAATTGTCCATCCTTTCACAGTAGAAGCTATATGTAATGCAGAGCAGTAGTGTTACCTTTAGCCTCTGATAGCATTCTTCGAGGTTTTCATTGTACAGGATATGATCAAAAAGGCCAGGGGAAAATCCTTGTTCTAGCTCTGCTTTGGCATTTTGGAGTCGCTTCAAGATCTGCTTCTCTGTTTCAGTGCCCCTGCCCACATGCTTGAATTAGAAACGAGATAGAGTGGGGACAGAAGAAAAAACAGTCTGGACAGAAATTTTTTTGTTTACCTAGCACGAAGCCGCTTTTCTAGTTCTTCTATTGATGGGGGACAAATAAAGATGAATATGGCTTCAAGAGAACTAGCCCTCACAGAACTTGCTCCTTGAACATCGATATCAAGGATGCATCTCTAAAATGAATTGAGATGAACACACTTCAGTTTGGAAGTCAACCATTCAACACTAAGATTAATGCTGGCAAAACAAATTTTAATGTCTCTCATATTTTAACAGGAATTGTAGACCTGAGGGTAACATGAGGACAAAATCATACCTTTCCTTTGTCAGCTACCACTTCAACAGCTTCAACACTGGTTCCATAAAGATTACCATGAACAGAAGCGTACTCGAGGAACTTTCCATCTTTTATATCCCTCTCCATCACACTTTTCTGGGTGAAGTGATAGTGGACCCCATCTTTCTCCATTCCCCTTCGAGCTCGAGTGGTGTGGCTTACAGAGAATCCAAACAATGAAGGAAATTCCTCCGTGAGTTTGTTTATCAAGGTGCCCTTCCCAACTCCCGACGGACCACTGATTACAACCGGCTTCTCAGCATTGCCCCTCACACCCTTACTCCAGGCAACAACCTTGGTTCCATGAAGTCTCTGCTGCTCCCTGACATAATCTGTGTCCACCTAAAGTGTTACGACAGTTAATAACATGCAGCTAAATGGACACTCGTTCAATTGTAAAGGAGAATCAGCAGCAAGTTCAAGTAACATATCATTCAAGTAGCTCAGGAAGACTTACCTCGAGGAACCAAATGCAGTCATCTGGATTAGAACCTTTCTTGATAATCAGCACTCGATCTTGGCCTAGAGGTACTGCTGAGAGGTCCTTGCAAGTCCCTGGCTTTGTACCGAGCACAGTCTGATTGATCCTGTAAATTATGCCATTTATTACTATCTACAGCAAGTCTAAATGAAAGCACGATCATGCTACTCCAAATAGAGAGCTACTAGTCACCATCGTGCAGCTGACTTGTCATATAATCGGACCCCTAGGGATAATGCCGATTCATCATCAGCTCCCCCAATCACATACTGAAAATTATCACCAAATTTTCATGAGGAAAGAAAAATGCAAGGATTCTGTTCATTGTATATTTGACCACTTGCGAGATGAATGGCGCGTATAAGGAGTAAAGGTTAGCATACAGTTTGATCACCAATGTCAATTTCAGCCCGGCAACTTCTTGATTTTGGAGCAATGCCAATTGGAAACTCCCGCAAATCTTCAGCATGGAATGCTGGAGCTTCTCCCTGATGAAGATCACCCAGAAAGAGAATGACTTACAAGGGATCATGAAAACAGTTTTAACCAAGAAACAACAATTTCTGCAGAGATCAGCACGAGGAAAGGCACTGGCAGAGGCTCACCATTGAGGACGCTAGCTCTTAACTTCAAGGAGCCCCGCACGGCAAAGATATGCAAAAAAAAAAAAAAACAAGGGATCAGAAAGAGCTCTAAAAATCTAAAACCAGGATCCATCGATAAGAAACGGGATAAACGCCAGGAAATTAGTGAGCAAAGCACAAACTTTTTAATGGCATGAAAGTAATCATAGCATCAAAGAAAAAGACCCAGCTGATATTGGACATCCATAGAAGCAGAACTCGCAAATTGAACCAACAGAAGGCGCGGAATCCATTGAAAGAAGCCAACGGATCAAAGGTTCTTCCAGCCGACCGACATAAAAAGTGGCACGTTGAAACTGAAAGCGCAACTCCAAATCCCACCACCCTCACCTTTCTATATGCAACGGTTAAACAGAACCAGCAAACAGGACTGAGTAAGGAGAGATCAAAGGGGCGAGCTACGCGCGGCTTCTTGAACCCAAAGCTGCTGGTAATGCCGGAAAGGAAGAAGCTTGGGGAGAGGGAAAAGAGAGGGAATCTATAAAGAGGAGAGGCAATGGCTGGAAATCCTCAGAAGATTTTCTCACAATTGCAGGAAGAAGGGAAGGGAAATGGAGGGAGAGAATCTAATTATTGTCCCAAAAATACATTGAAAAATTATCAATAAAAATAGATTAAATTAATAATAAACATGGTTTTTTAATAATTAAATTAAATCTGTCTCCCTTTTTTTTTCCCTTTTTTTTTGTACATTTCCTTAATAGTGGAGTAGAACTAACAACAACTGACAAAAATCAGCTCCGCACGGCTTCCATTTTTTTTTTCCTGAAAACAAAATTTATGGATTTATTTAATTTTGTTTGCTGAAGAAATTTATTTATTTATTCTTAATTTCTGTGGGCCGCTCGTGGGGGAATATTATTTTTTCCCTTGTATAAATGTAGTATTCCTCTGTTTACGATTTCTCTTAGTCTAAGAAAATTTCCATTTTTATAAAATCAAACGAAGAAAAATTCTGAGATCGTCGTGGAAGGGGTGGGCTCTTCCCAAGTCAGCCCTTCGAGAGAGGCCAAAAGAAAAAGTCAACTCTTGAAGCTTGTGGGGGTGCCCGATTTCTTCGGGCATGACTTTTAATTATTCCACCGGTCACTGGACCCACCTTCGTGACACACGTGCCAGAGGGAATTTAAATCTAGAATTTTGAACTTGTCAAACCGCATAAGAACGAGTTTTAAATCACTAGTAAAGTGCGGTTAAAACTTCCGAATCGTGTCCACTGTTAAGAATCATGAGATCGCATGTATCTATCCTCTGTGCAATGGCAATATGGCACTCCTTAAGGAAGAGAGAGGGGAACTTGAATGCAATTCGGAATTCGGTCCAAACATGACATAATGTTGCCGCATAACATGGACCGAGTGAAAAAAGAGGCCCAAGTATGATGAGACCCACATCATCCAAGATTTCTCAACATTTTATTCATAAGATTCAAAATCCGAGATTAATATGAAAGAGATGCATCATCCATGATTCTCTCTCTCTCCCCTCTAATGGTCGGCGTGGTGATGCGTAATCCACGACACTCGGCTCATTTAAGCACACGTAAGTATGAAGCTGTAGTTCATTACTGGGCTCTAGAGAATTGGTACACGGGCTAAACGGGTCCATCCCTATCTATGAAGGTTGTTTACAACAAAGGCAACCCGGCAACTTGGGCCTGTCGATGAACATGTTTTAAAGATGTTAGATCCACACATGGTTTTCCGAACCAGATTGACTCGATAAAGTAGGGATTAATGAGTTTAGTTTAATGGTTAAATTGGGGCGGTTTTTTTTGGGGGAAAAAAAAGAAATTAATATTTTGTAGATTGTGTAGCGTGTATTATTTATTATAATTAATACAATAATACATACAACCCTTACAATGACTTCGGGACGACAACGTTTCTGATGTTTCTCGTTTCTCGAATATTCGTATAAGCCGACGGATCTGGAATTTCGGTGTGAAACCGCAATTAAGGGCTTGGATGGCAACCCTAGGCCCTCGTAGGGACTAGCCGGAAGCGGTCTGCGTAATCCACAGACTTGCACCGACCCTAGGGATTCGCGAATTTCCACTCGACGTTCCACCACCACTCATTAGACTCCTTCGTTACTCAGCTGTCGGCTCCCCCAAAAACGACTTTAGTGAAACGGAAAACGACAAGAAAAAAACTTCTAATCGGTCACGAGTCTAATCTCTACTGGTCAGTGTCGTTTCTTCTGCTAGTGAGTGCCCAAAGCCCTCCAATACGCCCGATTACACCTGTAACCTACTGTGTTTGTCGGCATCCACGGCTGGCGTTGTCGCATCCTCCACAAATCAAAATTTGCTCTCTCCTTTTACTCTTCTTTTTTTAATTTCAATTGCAAAATAGAATCCTCACACGCAAACTCCCAGTAGGGTCCATGATGAAATGACGAGGAAGATATCATATAACGAGAACGCGGTCAGCTTCGACTGCGACATGGATTGAGCAGAGACTATTCCCAATAATCAGTATTCAAACTATACTAAAAATCTACAGATCAGGTGATACATGACAAACCCCTCTGCATTGAGAAATTGGTCTCAAAAAGGATCTTGCTTGCAGCAAGCCCATCTGCCCATTGGTCTATTGATCTTTCGTGTGTTCGGGTTAGTCGTTATGTGGTAATACTCGATCCACCGGCTCAACCTCAGTCGGAGGTGCTTCTTTTACCCGGAAAGCCGTGCATTGTCTCTACTGGTGAGTTCGAGAGCTCATCGGGGCCACGATGGACCGACCCTACCAGCTGCATTGTTCGTGCATCGCCACTGAGTTATTTCCTAATCCAACACTGCCATTGACATCAGCTTACGTGTACACGCGTTGTGCTCCCATTGGCTGTACAAAAGGGCATATCATTTTTTTCCCGATAATTTCGCGATTTTCCCAACGATAACATGTGTGGAGAAATTAGTTATTTGATTATTCATTATTATTGGCTGAAAGATGGCGCTCGATCAACGCGTGAGACGTGGGCGCCTCGGACACCTGGGAGATGCACGTACACGTGGCGCGCGCCGCTTGGTGGATACGCACGAAAGGACAGGTTACGTAGGTATACCCCAGCAGGCTTATGACGGTTGGATGCAAGCCACGTGCACCCCATTAGCTGCATTTCTATGTGTTTGATGTGAGACAGGTGTGCAGTGCCCGAGCGGCTTGCGGCCGCTGATTTGCTATTGGTGGGCCCCGCTTAAAGTTGGCCGACACCAAACATCCCTTCCTTCTTTTTCCAAAAAATTATTCTCATTTATCATTCGCAATATAAAAATAATATATATCACATTATTGAGATATTACATTCTATGCTCCGTAATGTGATATTTTGCATATATTAATCTCCCTCTTTCCTTCAGCTCACTCGGCCAAAAAATGCTTAATGAAAAAAAAAAAGATAATTCCATACTATTTAACCAAAGCTGAACAAAATTTGCAAAATAGTCCCCCAATTTTACTTGTTGATACTTTGGACCCAGGAGTTTTTGTAACCAAACTCCTATTTCATTTTTTCAGATCGTATATTCCCAGTTTTTACTGATACTTCAGTAGAACACTGCATTGTTGCAAGGATTCAGTTGAACAAGAATTTAAAATATGATTGATGTTTTTAAATATAAGATTATATGAATACTTTTACAGACAAATAATAAAGAATAAATTACCGTAAGAGCAAATTGATTTTTTTAATATATCAGTCATACCACATATACATGTCTAATATTAATCCTTCATCATTTGTCACGTATCCATATCCCATTAGCATATTTATGATATTATTGCTCATATTTACTATAAATAGTTCCAAGGTAAGAGTGTATTTATGATTTACACACTTATATTCCTCTACACTTCCAATGTGTAGCATCATTTTCCTTCCCCGTAACTAATTTGAGCGTCATATGGTTGAATTGAGCCGTCACTCCCAACTTGACTTCTCTTTCTTGGTGTTCACAAACTTGGATGAATGACACAATGACCAAACAGCTAAATCTAAGACAGATTTAACCGGTGTAATAGCTGAACAGAACCCTCCTGTGGTTCCGGTTACAATGATATTAGTTGGTGTTTTCATTGGGAGTTGGACTCAGGACCCTTGTCATTTAGATGATGCTTTAATGGGTACAACTCTACAACCCTACACGGATATGAGACAACGGCATTGACTTCTTTATAAAATTCAAAGGTATTCAATTTTTTTTAAAGTGTCTTTTTAAGAGTAAAACTTTATGAATCACAACTAAAGTGAATAATATTTATAATGAATCTTTTTATCTTGCTAGATTACGGATTTATCCTGACAAGTTCACGGCTATTTAACAAATATCTATGGAGAGTAGCATGCGTTCATATTGTATTATGTCGTTTGATGTTTTTGAGACAAGTGGGTTTGGAGAGATGATGCTGAAGTCGACTGAATCAAAGTGGTAAAGAGTAAAAATGAAACGAATTTTCCAAAAGTAGTTCGTTGATCGAAATATCCAGAAAGGTTGGGCACAAATAAATATTGTCAAATTACAAAACTGCCACTCTGTTTTCTCCTTCCATCATTGCTTCTCAAGTCCTATTAACTACCGTGTGGTTTAGTGCAATTTCGCTCTCACCAGTCACCAACATATTGAATTTTCTTCGCCCTTTACTTGTCGTTGTCCATATCTGTGGCTTGTATTCGTTCATGCTCTCTTGCCGCTTCATAACACCGAACTCGAACTAATGCTTAATCCCTTCCCTCCGATCTCTTCAGCTGCCTGTCGATACACCGACAATATCCCTCATCTGCTATGTTGAACGATCAAAGGCCAACCAGCAGTGGCACCGCGGACGCAGTTCACTGGGAAGATGAACCCTTCAGGGACATCCACGCTCTGACTCCGCTCCCGCCGCCGCCGGGGCGCCGGAGAGACACGTGGGAGACGAGCAGCCACCAATCGGTCTCCCTGTCTGTGGCCAGCAGCGATCTCGCTCCGAGCGAGAACTTCACCACCATGAGCAGGGAGTTCAGCGCTCTAGTGCTGGCCGGGTCTGCTATCGGAGACAGCAGCCGCAACAACACCAGCGACATCGATGTGACGAACACGAGCGGTGGAACCAACTTGGGAATCATCGGTGAGGAGGATCATATCCCCGAGGAGGAGACCAATCCCTTGGCTATCGTCCCTGACAGTAACCCTCGCCAGGAACCGATCTTGCACGGAAGTGCAGGTAGGAGCCGAAAGCTCTAACATGTTCGTCTGTATATATAAACTTTAGATTGGGTTTGTGTACTTGATCGATTTGCTTCACTTTGGGACACAGTTGTGTCGTCCTCGACGGGAACGAGCGCTCACATCCGGGAGGTGAGCTCGGTGCAGAGGGTGAAGAAAGAGGAAGTGGAGTCGAAGATAAACGCGTGGCAGAATGCGAAGATCGCTAAGATCAACAATCGGTTCAAGAGGGAGGACGCAGTCATCAACGGGTGGGAGAGTGAGCAAGTTCAGAAGGCCTCCTCTTGGATGAAGAAAGTTGAGGTAATTTACTAACGGTGATGAGTTTAACCTTTTTCTCATGCATACCGGTAACTTTTTGGGGGTGCCTTAGTAATTTTCTTTAAAATATTTTGGGGGGTCTTAATGATGATTTTGAAGACTATATTGCAAATCAAAAAGTTTTCCCACTAATCAATAATCATCTCATTATTACAACCACTACATACGATAAATTCGGACATGTTTCCTATTAGACTTTTTTGAAGCTTGAAATTAGTTGACTGTCACTTTTGATTGCCTGAAGTGTAAGAGCAACATAGATTTGATGGTAAAGTGGTCCGTATTCTTCTCATAATTAAAGATCATCTCTCACCAATGAATTACATACTCATGTGCGGTATTTCCATCCTATTCATTCCATCATGGCCGAGTCACGACCAAAAGTCTAGTCATAGGAAGGAGTAACGATCAGTCCGATGACCGTCGACTTTATTCTCTGAAAAATCTTATGTGATAAGTCCAAGTTCATAAGCAGAAAAGCTCGATTTTTCATCACTTAACCTAAATGCTTTTATGGGTATATGGGAAATGTGAGAAAAAGAGATTCCCATAATCGAACTCGAGACTTATCCATTTTAAATGTAATTTCACCAAATCTGATTTCTCTGATAGCATATCACAAGCAAAGTTTCCTTTTTCTATTGTTACATTACATCCTAAAAGCAGACGCTGCTGGTTCTGGTTTTGGGCGTGCAGAGAAAGCTGGAGGAAAAGAAAGCCAGAGCACTGGAGAAGATGCAAAACGACATCGCAAAAGCGCACAGGAAGTCAGAGGAGAGGAGGGCTTCCTCGGAGGCGAAGCGGGGGACCAAAGTGGCCAGGGTTCTTGAAATTGCCAACCTCATGAGAGCTGTCGGCAGAGCTCCTTCCAAGAAGCCCTTCTTTTAAAATTCACAACCTAATATCCGTATGAAGCCCGTATAGACATTTGTATACATACGTATCTCCTTAGGAGAAACAAGGAACAAAATTGTGGGGAGGGGGGACGTTGACATATAATATGTAGTTTGCTAGCGCGTGTATGCGTGCGGTAAGAGCACCGGAGTCAAGCGCGCCGACAACAATTCCAGGTTGCCCCCCATTCATGTGTTTTGGTTCAATGGGTGCGGGTGTGACCTTGCTAGTTTGTGAGGGGGGTAGTAGTAGCAGCACTACTCCTTTCCCAAAATGAAGCCGATGATGTTTTTGGGCGTGTCGATGCATGTCATATTATTTCCCAGGAGGAGACATTTGGTTTGATTTGGTGATGAGGAGGTTTGGTTGATTGCTTGTAAATGGACGCATTAGATCAAGATGATGCTGGTTATGGTCACGATCCCCATATTTGATACAATTGTATATGTCGCCGAATCCCTCACCTGCTCGATTGATGCCATATTTCACGCGATCTAAGTCGATAGAAAGTGATTCCCGAGGCTCGCCGGGCCATTTTGTCACAAGAACCCGAAGAAAGTCGTGGCATAAGGATGCAGCCACAGAGAGCGGAAAGATAGTGAGGAAAAAGCTCATAAAGCGGAAAAAGGAACCCCTCGCGAGCCGGTGAACCCAGAAATCTGATCAGAAGATGAGCACGAGATTAACAAATAAATACTGGCCGCGTAGTAGTAGTTCGTGGGAGGAGTCCACGTCATCATCCTGGCCCCCACTCGGTGACGTGGACAATTGTGGGCCGTCGAACAAATCGACGGGACAAATCCTGCGGCGGTTTCAATAACAGCCTCAAATCGCCAAATTGGTGAAATCCCTCTTCTCCCTCTCACTCCTACTCCTTCCTTCCTCCTCCGACAGCAGCTGTGTCTGAGAGAGAGGGAGAGAGCTGAGAGCGAGCGAACGAGCCATGGAGATGGCTCTCAGCTGCCACAGCTCTTCGCCCTCCATGCGGAGGCCCAGCCCTAATTCTGGACTGGCGAGGACCGGCTGCCCTCCTCGGCTCCTGAAGCAGTTTCTGGGCGTCAGCCTGTCATCTCCTGTAACATCCAAGATGAGCCTCAGGTGCCACTCCAAGATTCCGATTCATGGGCCGACCAGATGTTCCGCCACTCAAGCCACGGAGGCTGTCACTGGTAGTCAATTCGCTATCGGACCCAATTCTCTAGAACTGTAATTTGATAACTTCAATCCATATTGAGCCTGTTTTATATGAAGAGCGTAGAGAAAATCTGTTTTAATCGCCAATTCTTGTTGCAATGTGAGCAAATTGTGCAAATGGTGGAATTTGTCCATTCTATTGTTTACTGGCTTGATGTTTGTGTGGCTTCCTAGAGAAGAAGAGCGGGTTGAAGAGGAGAAGCGACATTAGGAATATAGCCATTGTTGCTCATGTCGACCATGGGAAGACCACTCTGGTAGATGCAATGCTGAAGCAGGCTAAGGTTACTACTTGACATCTTATGCGGAGATGAAAGCATCAGTTTTTCTTTCTTTTAGCTATTGGTATGTATATTTAATACCTTCTTATAATCATCATTCTAATGGAGGGCATCCATATTCGCTGGCGCAGGTCTTTCGAGATAACCAATTTGTACAGGAAAGGATAATGGACTCAAATGACCTCGAGCGTGAGAGGGGGATCACAATACTCAGCAAGAACACTTCCATTAATTACAAAGATACCAAGATTAACATAATAGATACTCCTGGACACTCGGACTTTGGAGGCGAAGTGGAACGCATCCTTAACATGGTCGAAGGGGTGCTTCTAGTGGTAACCTCTGCTTGCCTTGCCGATTTGTCCATTGTCATTGTGACTTTTAAGACGGTCCTTCCTCATTTGTTTGTATAAGTTGCATTATATTTAGAATTGAAGGCTAGATATGTTTTTTTGGTGCCTGTCTACTTGGCGGGTAGCCACAAAAGTAATGATGTTCATCTTTTGTTGGATTCTCAATAATAAATTTCTCTTTTTTCCATATAGGTGGATTCTGTTGAAGGTCCAATGCCACAGACAAGATTTGTTTTGAAGAAGGCTCTAGAATTCGGTCATGCTGTTGTTGTGGTTGTCAACAAGATTGATCGACCATCCGCTCGCCCTGATTATGTTATCAACTCTACTTTTGAACTCTTCATTGAATTGAATGCAACAGATGAACAGGTAATGCTTTTAATTCTCCTAGTCTTGAAGCAGGTATTATGACCGGGTTCATTGTTCTGATTTTCATTCTGTGTGCAGTGTGATTTCCAAGTTGTATATGCAAGCGGGATCAAAGGAAAAGCTGGACTTTCTCCTGACAATTTGGCAGATGACCTTGGCCCCCTTTTTGAGTCTGTAATCCGATGCATACCTGGACCAAAGATTGACAAGGATGGTGCACTGCAAATGCTTGTTAGTGTTTCTTCATTCTATTCTGCCACAGTGACACTTCTGCATTCTAGAATCTAAATTAAGGCAAAGTGTGATGGGTGCATTACAATAGTGGATCTTTTGCATAAAGTTTAAAATTGCTAATGATTCCTGACAATCTATTTATGTGTTGTCAGGCCACAAACATTGAGTATGACGAGCATAAAGGTCGGATAGCTATAGGGCGTTTGCATGCTGGTGTTTTGAGGAAAGGGATGGATGTTAGGGTAAGCATAGTCAAAAGCGAAATGCTCTGGTAGACTTTGTTTCCTTGCTAAAGCAATTATCAACTCGAACCTTATTTTTGGATCTGTTAGGGTGTTATGCGTATAATCAGTTGATTCTTGGATTTGTTTTTCTTCTTGGCCTTGTATCAAGTTGTCGTAATTTTAATTAGTGGCCTGAATATTATGAAAGCTAATGATCTATACATGAGGATTGGCAAGAGAATGGTTTTAATTAGCAAACACAATAATGGGTTGAATGAGATAGATATCTATTACTTCACCTGTGTTTATTTAGAAACGGTGGTTGTTTGTGATTTCCAGGTTTGTACTTCAGAAGATTCGTGTAGATTTTCCAGAATCAGTGAACTTTTTGTTTATGAAAAATTTAGTAGAGTTCCTGTAGAAAGTGTGGAAGCTGGTGATATTTGTGCTGTCTGTGGAATCAATGACGTTCAGGTACATTTTTTCTTTTTCACTGTTTACCAGACTATCATTCTTCATTTCTAAGTTAATTATGATCGGCGTATGCTCCTGCAGATTGGAGAGACAATTGCTGATAAAACATCTGGGAAACCATTGCCTGCAATTAAGGTGGAAGAACCGACAGTCAAAATGTCATTTTCTATTAATGTATCACCATTTGTTGGGCGTGAGGTATGTGTTTTGAAGAGAATATCCTTTAGTCAACCCCTCTCTATACATTGTCGATTGCCCCTTTCTCTAAATGAAGAAAAATCCAGTTATGCACTTTGTCCAAGAAATTTATCTTAAGGAAGTGAAGATTTGGCATTTCTGTAGAAAGATAAGGACAGGTTCCTGCCTCATTCAATGATTGGCATGTCATGGTTTAAGCAAGAATCACATGAATTTTTACTCAACACTTCATGTCATGCTACAAATTTCAATCTTCACAGAAGCTGAAAGATGCTAGATTATGATTTGTCCTGTGTGGTATTTATTCAATGCAGGGAAAATACGTTACAAGTCGCAATTTACGTGATCGATTGTATCGTGAACTCGAACGTAACCTGGCCATGAGAGTAGAAGATGGTGAAACTGCTGATACATTCATTGTTAGCGGGCGTGGCACTTTGCATATCACCATACTAATTGAAAATATGTAAGCTCAGCCATTTCCTCACTCATTCATTCACTCGTATATGCACACTGTTTGCTCATTCTCTTATATCAGGCGGAGAGAAGGATATGAGTTTATGGTGGGACCTCCCAAGGTAATCAACAAAAAGGTTGATGACAAGTTGCTAGAGCCATATGAGGTGCTTTTCTCAGTTTTTGCTCTGCCTGCATCTCTGTCTCACCAGGATATAGTTCTTACTATATGGAAACACACATTGGATGGTAATTCATCTTAAAGTACAATTGTGCCAGATTGCAACAGTGGAGGTGCCAGAAGAACACATGGGAGGTGTAGTTGAACTTCTTGGCCGGAGGCGTGGGCAGATGTTTGATATGCAGGGAGTTGGGTGTGTTACATTATCCCATCTCCTCTTTTTTTTTTTTTTTTTTATAATTGATTGTGAAGAATCTTTCTTTCTTTGAAGCTTTGTTCTGATATATACTACCAGATTAGTTCCTTTTAGTTGTGAGTACTACGAGCTGATATGTTGAAATCTGGATAGATTTTTTTCTTTGTTAGAAGACTTCCCATGCCTTTTCCTATAATAATTCCATTCTCTTTATTTTAATTTCACTGCTTTAGGAATTTTCTGCTTCAGTAAGATATATAATACGCTATTAGAAGTAACTCTCTCACATTTCATTTTATTGAGGTAAGCCTTCCTCATAGCTCATTTTGCTGAAAATTCTGCATGGGTTAGATCGGAAGGGACAACCCTGCTGAAGTATAAGATCCCGACACGTGGTCTTCTGGGATTGCGGAATGCAATCTTAACAGCTTCTCGAGGCACGGCTATTCTCAACACAATCTTTGATAACTATGGACCTTGGGCAGGCGATATTAGTACCAGGGACCAGGGCTCATTGGTAACCGTCACTTGTGAAATCATATTCTAATTATACATAAGTTTCTTGAAACTGAGGCCCTTGAACTGATGTACCAGGTTGCTTTTGAGGAAGGAACAAGTACCTCTTACGCTCTATTCAGTGCACAGGAGAGGGGGCAGATGTTTATCTGTCCTGGGGCGGATGTCTACAAAGGTCAAATAGTAGGCATTCATCAACGGCCTGGGGACTTATCCCTGAATGTGTGCAAGAAGAAGGCCGCTACAAATGTCCGTTCCAACAAGGAACAAACGGGTAAGAAGGGACTCTATTCGTTAGCTCTTAGAAAATTTTCTTACAAGTTCACTGACCTATAGGTGTTTAGAAATGGTTCCTCAAAGGGGTCTTTGAGTGCCAGAGTGAAGTGGATTGAATTAGGTGGCTGGTGTAGGAGGTGATGGCCTGATGGAAGCATAACCGCAGAATTCAAGGGCAAGTGACTTCCTCTGTCCATGTCTCTAATCTATTGGTTTCTCATGCCTTGCAGTGGTCCTAGACACCCCATTGGAGTACAGCTTGGACGACTGCATAGAGTATATTCAGGAAGATGAGCTGGTTGAGGTCACTCCCTTGAGCATCCGGATGTGCAAAAACCCAAAGCTCTCTGCGAAGAAGACAAGGTGAAACATTTTGACTGGTCACAAGGGGTCAAACCTTCATTTAGCCTCCCAACTGATTCTATTCTACTTGGGTATAGAAAAACACAAGTCAAAGTTTTGTTCCCAGTTTAGCAGCTGCACCTAGGCATATACCGGGCAACGGACGTTGTAGTCTTGCTGATCATATCATATAGTCAATCCTTCCCCTTCAAACCGGGATACTTAAATCATCCTGATTCTTGGTATTTAATTCTTCATTCTGGTCTAGTTTCTGGAAACTTTTCGAGGATCTTGCCTGCAGAGGTTACTATTTAACAGAGGGTAATGTCTCTACAGCTGAACAAAGGTTTGCATGCATTGACACACATGATTCTAAATACTCACAAATATTTTACTAAAGATTGAAGATTGTTCATCCAAGGATGTCAGGAGGCTATAGTCGGAAAACGGTTTCGACATATTTCCCCTTTCCAAGAAGAAGAAAATAATCTAGTCATATGGAGACATCCACTAAAGCATTTTTATTATAATTTTGGTATCCTCTCAACTTAGATATGATGATATCTTGGGGTCTGCTTGTGTTAAATGTAATGCTGGTTTAGCTTACACGAATAAAAATGTGACGGGGGAATACTAAAATAATTGGAGAAATAGTCTAGTTCAGGATTAATTCAAAAGAAATGGTCTATTGTGGTCATCAAATCCATTGAAAACAGTGCAGGGAGTTTGGTCTCCTAGACAGAGGAGTCCTTTTTTTCATTATTTTTTGGCTGATAAATTTGACCATAAATTATACGGCTATTTTCTTCCCCTTTTGGATATATAATTATCTGAATAAGTATTGACTGATGCGTCCTTTGATACCCTTTTCCTTTGGTTGCATATCAAAATAAAAATTCATTATTGAGTAATTTTATCTCTTAATATGGATTTATTGGGTTTCTTGAATACAAGATGATATATGCTAGAAATGAAAATATTATCGGTTCCTTTCTTGTTTGAGTTGATATCATTACAGTTAGACAAACAGAAAAAGAAGGCCGAGGAGACCCGTCCGTCCCGTGTAGCGCCGATGGACATCTAGAACATTTAATTATTTGTCTTAGAATATTTCTCCTCCAAAGACCATTGTGTGTGTGTGGGGTATATGTCTGGCGGACCAAAGAAGACCATGCCAATTCGTTCTGGATGCCAGAATTAAATAGTGCCATGAAATAGACCCACGAGCAGCGCTAGTAAATCTTCGTTTCCCGATGCCCAATTCGAAAGGGCTATTCTCTGTTTCGTATTACAGTCATCCACTCCCTTTGGGTTCACAATTCACGATGATAATTGAATTTGATAAAAACAAATCAGTTTGCGAGGTGGATTACAGGACTTCCTTTTTTCTTTATTTATTTTTTTTTACAAGAAAACGGGATGAAAAGTTTAAAGAGAAGAAAACCGATTATACGGAGTAAAGACAGAATATTGCAACCCCTATAAAATTGTCCAATAATAAAAATTGTAGTCTCAAAGGTGCCAACCTAATCCACACACCCCATCTATATTGATTTGAGAGTCAACCTCAAGAATTAACATTTGTAATTCTATTTTTCAAGCCGTCTCAAAACTTGATTTCACGGCAAAAAACTCGGCTCCGATCAATGTGAACACTCAAATGTTATGCATAAAAGCTTCCTAACAATCTCCTCTTATCATCTTGGATGAATTCACCAGTATGGCTCCCTCTAACAGTTCTATCGGTATTTAGTTTAATTCACCCATCAGGAGACTTTACTCGTATGACGTGCCTCCATTCCCTACTTCTTGCTCGCAAGGTAGGGCCCCTTCTGTAAGCCCCTCAATGCTGGGACACGAATATGGCTGCTATGTGGACCCTTGATCGCATGGCAACCGGGATTGGGATCAGCCGGCATCTGGAAGGGCGAGCGGGGAGGCGACATGGGCAAAGGGTTCTCCTGCAAGCCTCGTCCCTAAGCGGACAGGCAAGCGATGTGCGCGACTGCTCCCACAGCACTCGCTCAAGGATGGGTGACCCGGTCGCTCTAGGAATGCCATAAGCCCCACCAAGTTCCCGAAGGATGGTTGCTCATGGTCGAGCGGCACTGCTGATACCAGAAGCCGATCCAAGGCACGGGCACGGGCCCGGAGCCGAACCGAGCGTTGGTGGCACTCAGACCAGTCCAACCGGATTAGGTCAAGGGGGCAAGGGCTCCCGGTCAGAGGGCTGACCAGAGGACTGAGCTGGCAAGCAATCAGCCCAACTGCTCCAGTCCATCCAACGACTCCAGCCAATCCCACTGCTGCAGGTACCACCTACTGCTCGGGTAGGTGGGACAAGCAAGGCTGTCAGGGACTATGCAACCTGCCCCTGCAAGGGTAAAGGGGGACAGCTGGTTGGGGAGGAGTCGAGGGGAGAGCACGGGGAAAAAGCAAAAAGAGAGGGAGCAGAGAGAGCACGGACGCACGGGAGCAAGTGAGGCGAAGGAGGAAGAAGGCTGGAGCCAGATGCGGCCTCCAGCTCCCCCAAGCCATGCGTGAGCTTCTAGGGAGAAGTTCACCCGCCCAGGGAGGAGTGCCAGTGCTGGACGCACTAGGGCACATCCTGGGCATATCCGTGCAGGCGAGCGAGCGAGCAAGCCAGGCGAGGGAGGAAGAAGGCTGGAGCCAGGTGCGGCCTCCAGTTCCCCCAAGCCGTGCGTGAGCTTCCAGGGAGAGGTTCACCAGCCCAGGGAGGAGTGCCCGTGCTGGACGCACTAGGGCACATTATCCGTGCAGGCGAGCGAGCGAGCAAGCCAAGCGAGGGAGGAAGAAGGCTGGAGCCAGGAGCGGCCTCCAGTTCCCCCAAGCCGTGCGTGAGCTTCCAGGGAGAGGTTCACCAGCCCAGGGAGGAGTGCCAGTGCTGGACGCACTAGGGCACATCCTGGGCATACTCGTGCAGGCGAGCGAGCGAGCAAGCCAGGCGAGGGAGGAAGAAGGCTGGAGCAAAGGAAGATATGTCCTTGACAGAAAGCCGAACCAGGATGGCGGGCGGTGCTGTCTCCAGTTCCTCCATGCCGTGTGTGGACTTCCCGGGCGAAGTCCACACGTCCAAGTGAGGAGTGCGAGTGCTGGGCGCACGAGGCACATACTTGGCGCAACCGTGCAAGGTCGGGTAAGGGTTTTGCTTATTCTTGTACACCGGATGTGTGAATACAAGTGAGATTCCCCTTAGCTTGCACTGTCTGATCTTGAGCCTTCTGTTGCTAAACGTTGTCGAGCTGCATTGCTGCGTGTGTTTGGGGTTGGCTGAGGGTGCGTGAGACACGGCTCAGCACCATCACAGAATCAAAAAATTTGGGTCAAGCCCGAACCTGTGACAGGCGGCTGGACATGTTTGCTAGACGAAGAATAATTACTAATTAACCTCAATCCAACCGATGAGTTTCCCCATTTCCGTATTAGCCTTCCCTCTACGTTCAGACAAGTAGTATCTGTCCACGTGGACGCATCACTAGCCAATGAGATAGAGCCACGTCTCATCAGCGTCATAAACGCAGTCAAAATCTCCGAGTTTGACCGGCTAGGACGGCGTCTGCTTTTGAGACGACGGCCTTGGGTGGGCCGAGAGCTCAAATGACCCAACTGCCCATTGAAAACCTCTTTCGGCACATTTCTATCCCCCGACAAGCGGTCCTTCTCTAGAATGTATTCGTCTTAAGTGAACGAAATTTAAGGCCAAAGAAGGAAAAGGACAGATTCAATCCAATCAGTTAAAATATGACATTTTAATAAACAATAAAATAAAATAAAATTAGATAGAACTTCTACAATATATTTCATGGATATTTATCAAATCAAGACATATTCTTATTCACGGCTATAAATTTTAAAAATAATCTTATTGTAATCTCAATTTTTAATGTAATTTTCATGTGTCGCTGCTGTGTGCTCTAACCAATGGGGAGTCCTAGAACCTGAGAACTTTGAAAAAGAAGGAACTTCGTGGACTGACGTGGTCGTGGAGCATCTCTCCTCATCAGTTGGAACGTCGGGAAAGCCACCACGATTGGCTCCGGCCAAGGGGCAAGCAGCCCACTCGTTGACGGATCAGTCACGGCTTCTAGAAGGGTTGGTGGCGTGGGACTTCCAGAAGGGGGGAAACGTCCTGTCAAAAGTCCCGCCAATGATCGCGCGACGCTGGCGAGCCCAAGCGAAAGCCTCGATTTGTCTGCAAGTGGCCGTTGACCACGGCTTCCTTGGGTGCAATGACCTCTTTACCCCCCCCCCACCCCACAACCCTCACTGGCTCGTGCGTCGACGAGAACGAGAGACACCATTCCTTAAGCTCCAAGACACTCGGACATATACGCATGGCTTTGGAATCGTTCTCGAGGATATCAAAGCAGTTAGTAATCCATGCAAATACTACGTCGAGAGTGAGGGGATGGATTGAAGGAGGGGTGCGGGAATCGATTGCCGATTTTGCATTTGAAAAAATTAATAAAATATCACATAAACTTTACTTAAATATATATTTTTATTAAATTATTTCAATTATGTCCATTGAATTTATGTCTATTTCTATATTAAGTATCACCCCTCTCTCGAATGGATATTTTGAGTAAGCTCCAGCGAGAGCCTTCGCACTCCTCTCTCTCTCTCTCTCTTTCTATTTTTTTATATTTCTATAATCCTTTAATATCGTATATTTTCTTTATGACTAAGAAAAAAATTACGTTTTGATATTTGATTATAAGGTAGTAAATATTAGATCACTATAGTGCATGTGTATATGTAATGTGTACACGTGATGTAAGGTGCCAAAAGGAAAAATGTGAAATTACATGGATTTCACCATCAGGAATATATGGAAATTTTGGATTATGATTGCAGATACCAATATAACTTTCACTACTAAATACCATATACATTTTTTTAATAAATAGAAAGAAGGAGAATAATAAATTTTTTTTTATCATTTATAATAATATATTATATTTCAACTTATAACTCAAAATACCCTGCAGGAGGCGGGCGTTTTAGGAAAACAACAAAAGATCTCTCTCTCCTCCTCCTCCGGTCTTCGTCCACCCAGCGCATAGAGAGAGAGAGAGAGAGAGAGAGAGAGAGCAGGAGAGGGAAAAGGAGAAAGGGAGCGGGGGAAGAACGAAATGAGAAAGGCGTTCTGGGAGCTTTGACCATTCTCTCCAAATTCATACGTCGGGTGGCCCACGCGCTATGATATCCCTCCTCTCGCCCCGCCTTGTCTTCCTCCTCCTTTAAAAACCCTGAATTCATACGTCCCCGGGGTCGTAGTACTCCTCGGCCTCGAGCATTTCTCTCTGACCACACCCACACCCACGGAGATCCCGAAATTCTTCTCATAATTCCTCTCCCCGCTACGGCGATCCGAGTTTCATCTCGGAGTCCCTTCTCTCCGCAAGGGCCCCTCGAAAAACCCGATCTTGTTCTCGATTGAGGGCTGGTGCAGAAGCGTTACCGGTTTTTGCCGTGAAAGATCATATTTTGAGGCGGTTTTAATCTGCTGATTGGTCCGATCAGTGCGAGGAGCTGCGCCAGACCTGAAGTTTTGATTCATGGGGAATTGCTGCGTGACCCCAAAGACGGCTGATGATGTCCCGAAGACGGCCAAGGCGAAGCAGAACCCTTTTGCTGTGGAAAACTGTGTGAATCACAACAAAAATGGAGGGCACAAGCCCTCCGTGCTCGAGGACCCGACTGGCAGGGAGATTGAGCTTCGTTACGAGCTTGGTCGGGAGCTCGGGAGGGGCGAGTTTGGGATTACCTACCTGTGCACGGACAAGGAAACCCGGGAGAAGTTTGCATGCAAGTCCATACTGAAGAAGAAGCTAAGGACGGCTGTGGATATCGAGGATGTGAGGAGGGAAGTGGACATCATGAAACACTTGCCCAAGCACCCCAACATTGTCAGCTTGAAGGACACTTATGAGGATGATAATGCTGTCCACTTGGTCATGGAGCTTTGTGAGGGAGGTGAGCTCTTCGATCGCATCGTTGCCAGGGGGCACTACACAGAGCGTGCAGCTGCCACGGTTATAAAGACAATCGTTGAAGTCATTCAGGTCCGAATTTTTTTTTGTTGCCTTTTCCTTGGATTTGATTGTTTGTTGGGTTAGCTCTGATAGATTGGAAGCTTGCGTTGATCTGTGGGTTTTATCACTCATGTCCTGATTTGTTCGACTCAAAGGGTATAGCTGTTTTGAACCGAAAAGAGCAATCTGGTGAAGTTACTAATTGATCGCGGTACCAGGCATAGTACTTTGAAAAAGCTGCCATGTTGTCTAGTCAATATTTTCCTTTTCATCTATTAAAAAACAAATGGACATCTGTCCATTGCGCATGACATAATATTGTTAATTGGATTCATACAGTTGATTATCATATTCCTATTTTCTTTCGCACGTGGTGCCATTACACTTCATTTGATAAGGAGTTTTTCAGTTATTTCATCTCTTACTATTTACCCTTGGTTGAAAGAGTTTCTGAATGTGGGTGAAGGATGGAAAATCCCTTGCCAGCAATATTCTATGTACAGTTGGAAATAAATATAGTATCGTTCCTCTACAAGCATCAATATGTTGTAGATGGACAAGTTTTTCCATGTAATTCTCGGATTTTAATGTTGCTAATGTTGTTGGAAACGATTGGTAACTGAATACTTCAAAATTTGAGGAATGTCTTGAGCAGAATAATTTGCATTCACGGTTTTTTTTTCCTGTTCTATTTGACATGACAATAACGTCCTTTGAAAAAACTGTTTTTCCACTTTTCACGTGCTACTATTATAATTCCATGAGTTTGGGCTAGAATAATGATCTACATGCTTTGTTGTTCATTCAGCTATGACAGATGAGAGCAAGTAAATTGAACTTCATATTATGTAGACTGAGACGAGTTTGCATGTTCTGCTGCAGGTTTGCCACAACCATGGGGTAATGCATCGGGATCTCAAGCCTGAGAACTTCTTGTTCGCAAACAAGAAGGAGACTGCTGATCTTAAGGCAATTGATTTTGGGCTGTCAATGTTCTTTAAACCCGGTAAACTTTCCAAGAGAAATACCAGCTATGACTTATCTGGGTCAACTGCTATCTCTGGTAATGCCTTATACACATGTAAACTAAATTCATTGGTCCTTGCAGGTGAAACATTTTCTGAGATAGTTGGTAGTCCTTACTATATGGCTCCTGAGGTGCTTAAGAGAAATTATGGACCAGAGATAGATGTCTGGAGTGCTGGAGTCATCCTCTACATATTGCTTTGTGGTGTCCCCCCTTTTTGGGCAGGTTCATGTTTCTCCTTTACTTCCTCAGTAGAAATATCATTAACCATTCAAGTGGACATTAAACTCCTTGTAAAACTGTATGTGGTAGATTCATTTTTCCTTATGATATTTCCTTCTCGCCTTAACTGCAGAAACTGAGCAAGGAATTGCCAAATCTATCATCAGATCTGTTGTCAATTTTAAGAGGGACCCTTGGCCCAAAGTTTCAGATAATGCAAAGGACCTTGTGAAGAAGATGCTTGACCCAGATCCCCAGAGACGCCTCACTGCTCAGCAAGTGCTAGGTAACCTGTTGTGATATCAGTTGTTCAAGGAATTTCTGGACAGAGTAGATTAATGAGCTGAGTAAAAACTCGTTTACTTTCCCATGAAATGCAGATCATCCCTGGGTGCAGAATGCTAAGAAGGCTCCCAATGTTTCTCTGGGTGAAAGCGTCAGGGCAAGACTAAAGCAGTTCTCTGTTATGAACAAGCTTAAGAAGAGAGCCCTTAAGGTATTGTCTTCCTTAAGGTTCCAGGAGTCTGTTGCTCCCACTTGATTGTTACCATCTATTGCAGCAAAGTTCAAGATTCTACATGAGCTGCTTCATTCTGAATCTATGAAATTTAAACTAGCAGGTAATCGCTGAGCATTTATCTGTGGAAGAAGCCGCTGGCTTGAAAGAGGGATTCAATCTGATGGACACGGACCATAAGGGCAAGGTAAACATTGATGAGCTACGGGTTGGTCTGCACAAACTTGGACATCAGGTCCCCGATTCTGATCTGCAGATTATGATGGAAGCTGTAAGTTAAACAAGAATATCAACCTTTTCACTGCTTAACCTTCTCTCGTGCAGTTTGTCTCAGATACTTTGGCTTTGTTGAGAAGAAAATCAGAATGAACATAAAGAAGGAGCTGACTATCTAGTTCTATTACTTTTTCACAGGGGGATGTTGATGGGGATGGATATCTCAATTACGGGGAGTTTGTGGCCATCGCCGTTCACCTGAAAAAGATGGGCAATGATGAACATCTGAAAAAGGCCTTTGAATTCTTTGATCAAAATCAGAGTGGATACATAGAGATCGAAGAGCTGAGGGATGCTTTAGCCAATGAAGTTGACATGAGCGAAGAAGTTATCAGGGCCATCATGCACGATGTGGATACTGACAAGGTCAGATCTAGTCTTTCTTCTCGAATTTCATCAGGAGTCTTGTGTCATTGATTCTGACTCAGAATCTCTGGTTCTGGCGAATACTCCTGATTTGTGCATTATTTTGAGAAAAATGCCTCAAATTTCCTTTTTTCTTCAAATTAACTTTTTGCGCTCTGTTGAAAAACCACAAAGGGAAACCACATCATCTCTGAAAATGCAACCTAACAATTTGGACAACCGGTTTCATGTTGTTCGAGATTCTGCAAAGTGGACAACTGGATGTCCCGGTTTTCTGTGACCTATGCTCCGGCAGAATTCTAACTTGAGGATCACAACCCCATCATTTGGAAACTTGCAGGATGGACGAATAAGTTACGAGGAGTTTGCTACGATGATGAAGGCAGGCACAGACTGGAGGAAAGCATCGAGGCAGTACTCGAGAGAGCGGTTCAACAGTCTGAGCCTCAACTTAATGAAAGACGGTTCATTGCAGCTAAACAACCAGGCCCGATGAGCAGGCAGATGGGTGGGTCTTTATGGACAGGACAGTGAACTTATTCTTCGGCTATCGAAAAAATTTCTTCCTCGGGTTCTTCATGTTTTCCCCAGCATAACACTACTCTTCCTCTTCCGGGGATCCTTTGTGGATGACGCGGACTCCATGCCCCCGGATTTGAATATTTTCTTACTTTGCTTGTATGTGTCGAAAGTGAAAGAGGAGAGGAAAGGTTGGTGAGAAGGTAGGGGAGGCCATGCGTGGTTGTAAATACTTTGTTGAGGAGGAAAATGGGTATTTATACATTTTGGCAAATTCAAAGCGTCCACAACCATTGCGTCTGTCTCTAAACTGGTGAACGAGAAACATATTGCTTTCTTTGCCAACAAATATATGGCTTGGAGTTGGGAATCTGCGTTATGCATTTTATAGGATGATCTGCTGCCGGGTAACTCAGGATCTGAGACACAGATTGACAAACAAACTCGGGGAGTACATATCCAAGACTAACATAAAGACGCACGATTGACGACGAGGGAATTTTTTTGCAGCAATATCCGTTCAGGAAGAAAAGGTCAGACACTGCCACTGCCTTCCAGATTCAATCATGGCGTGGCAGAGGCAAAATTATCAGGGCAATTTACTGTGGCCAATTACTGAACCTGAGCCTAATCAAGGCTGCGTTGATTGAGTTCTTCTCTTCCTCCTTTTAACATGACAGGTGGTCTACGTTCCGCCCCACGTACAGCGAAAATCTCGATATCCAGAAAGGGGTTCAGTCTGTGCATTGTTCTTGACTTGTGATCAAACTTAAAAAAAAAATTAATTCGATAATTCAGGCATTTCCACTGCACTGATATTTCAAGCCCCAGGTAAATACTAGTTAGTGTATAACCAATATATATATATATATCAAAGTGGAATGTGTTAAAATAAGATAATTAGTTAATTAAATTTCTATATGAAAACTCAAATTTAGGCTTGTCAATTTGGGAAGCTCAAAAATTGCAGTCTATGCATCAATATTTTATATTTTTTGATTAATCGGGAAATATACAAATTATATAAATAATTATTTTTAAAAAATAAATTTATATATTAAAATAATTTTTTATAATACAATCATTTAATTAATCTAAATTTTATATTAATTTAAATAAAATATTTAAAATGATGGTTAAATTTTAATTATTTGTGCATACTTAACCAATATTTTAATTTTTTCATAATTATTTATTATAAAAAATTATCCTCTCACAAATTTATTTGTTAGTATTGCCATATTACGATATCTCCAACGACCCAAAAGCTTTGATTTAAACATGCTTTTTTTTTATTGTACTCAGGTTGTGCCAAAATCTAAGCTGCTCTACTCAAATTATCATGGATACTAATAGTGATTACTGGAAATTTGCGATATGTATCCGAATCCCATGAAAATAACAGCTGGAAGAAGCCTGAACGCTCGTTTTTTTTTTTGCCACGTCGATCAATCCAGCTCCATGATCATTATCGTGGGGAGCACAGCACCGGATCAAGACAAGATTTTCGCATCGGGATTCTCTCACCACGTGTAGCAAAGTTGCTGGCAGAGTTCGTCACGGTATATTGCCAAAAATGGGTCCGACAGTACAGAATTAAACCCCTGGCACTACGCGCGTACGTATAATGAATCCGGTTAGTTGATGGATGTGATTGGGTATATTTATTTATTTTTAAATTAGAAAGGGAATTCACGATTACTGTAATTTAGCTGACTAGGATCATTCACCATCCATTGGCTGCCAAATACTACTAGATGATGAAACCCAAAAAATAACAGTAATAATAACATTTTCTGAAAAAAACAGTGATAATAAGATTGTTAGGAGAAATTAAATACACATAAAATTTATGAAAGAATTTTGTTGTATTTCACTTAAGTTTGTATTAAATAAATAGGGTGATTAGAATTTTAAATATCAAAATAGTGTCATAAAGAAACGGTATTATTTATTTAAATTTAATACTATAATTTCTTACCGCATGATTTTTTATATATATTTATCATCTGGAATAAAAAAGATTCAAAAAATATTATTAAGGGTAAAATAGACTTGTCAAAAATTTTATTGACTATAAAATATGAAAATATTATTTGTAATAAAAAGAAAATTATCAAAAAAGTTAAAAAAATAATTAATTATATACATAAGGTAGATTAATGGCAATTATATTGAATAAACATTTTATTTTAAAATATAAAACTATTTTAAAATTTTTTAAACAATTGTTATGTTTGATTCAGGCTAAGCTGGGTGTCCCGAAGCACAAAATGTTAGTGCTCAGGCCTAGATTTTTGGGCGGTCAAGATGATGGGTTGTGCCGAGCTAGCCCGAATTGACAAGTATAGGATAAAACCCTCACAATATCAACATTCTACATTATAAGACTCGGATTTGAGATGTTAATTAATGAAAGGGGGGGCCGAATCATCGCCTTAACTTAATGTTGTTAAAAGTGAGATTCGGGCGGATTCAAAATGGGTTTAGAATCGTTAGACCCAATTACGGTTTGGCCCGTTTGCTTAACGAACTGATCCAGTTACGTGTCACGATTAATGTGAATATGAACCGGTCTGGAACCGTTTATAAACGAGCCGGTTAATGGTCCGAGTCAATTTAAAATTAAAAAATTAAAAAATATTCATTTAAAATAAAATTTATAAACAAGCCGGTTAATGGTTTGGGTTAAAAATTATTTTAAATGAATATTTTTAAAATTTTAAATTGACTCGACAAAATGTTATCGTTGATTTGTAGGATTTTTGGTGGTTAAGGCCAATCCGATCTAGTTTTCAATGGTTTCGGGCTGGTTTCTAAACGGTTCTGGGACGGTTTAGTAAGGTAATAATCCGAGTTAGTTACGGTTTAACAGGTCCATATTTATGAACCGGTCCGTAATTGCCCTTGACCCAATAAGAATGGTTGCAGGCTGATTAGAAGTGGTCCGAGCCGGTTCTAGATTTGGACGGTCCAATTCCAGTCCAATTATGTATCAACCCGGCTCGATTAACATCTCTACCTTAACTTAGCCATATTGGTTGGGTTTACGTCATGGATGTTGAGGTTTGATCCGTACAATAATTGCCGTCGGATTCATCAAGTTGGCATCCTTTCCCCACCCGATCGCTTCTTCCCTCTTATGTCGGCCTCTGCGTTCAATTGTTTCGTCGAGTTTTAATCAAGAGTGTGGTCATCTCCAATTCACTTGAGGCCTTTCTTTTAGGGTGGAATCTCAACCCTACAGTGGCCGCGTGATGGGTATGGCATGCACGAACATTGATATGCATATGCTTTCTTCATATATTTTCATATCCAATATATGGGATAAAAAAATTTCGATTACAAAAAACGTTCATAAATCTGAAATAGATAGAAGGGAAAAGATAACCAATAAGGACATGTGGGGTTCATTGATGAGAATCGAACCCTTGACTTCTTTGGTCTATTCGGATAGGAGGGAATATCGTTATTGTATCGAGAGTTTATGTTCTGAACGAGCCATATAAATCCAAAAATGATGCGGAGAAAAGGGAAATAAAAGAATTTCGCTCGTGAGAAATGAACGTAAGATCTCTTAATATCGTATAAAAAATAATATTATTGAGAGAAGTTGCACATTTTACGAGGAACATTTGATATTTCCCAGTCATAGGGAAAACTCGCGAGCTTAGAAAGAGCAGGCCGAGGAGGGGAACAATGGCACGGAGGCTAGCTCTGACGGTTTAATTGAATTCATGATTCATTAATCTCAAGTCGACGATTGTACCATTGTACCAAACTCTCTTTGTCGAGCTGCACATATTTTTATACACCAAGACAGAGCACGAATCTAGTTACTGTGTCATTTGATTATTGAGAGATCCAATTGTCGAAGACTTTGGCGCTCGCCCGGTATTTGTTCCCTTCTAACGACAAAACAAAAGCACGAGTGCCGGCTAAATTTTATCCTATGACTTGTCAATGGCAAACCCTGACAAATTTTCCTGCCCGACCGAAGAACATCGGTCCTAACTAACCGCCCGGTGTTTGGCAAATCGGACCTTCACCGTGTAAACCCTTCAAGCTATGGTTCAGTGATACTTCCTCGGTCTAGAGAAACTTGGATGCAATCCTCTTGACCACACGTTTTCTCATCTATTGGCAATAACCTGAACCCAACAGATTTCTTTATTTGATTATGTTGTCACGGTGTATTGCATTTCTTTCTTGTCATCATGAAAGGCGAAAAGATTCGATCCATTCACTTGAGAATCTATGTCACGAGATAATGATTCAATAATTACAAGTGGAATTAGGAGCTGTCATTGTCCAGTGGCTGTCAAATGGGATTCGAATTGTATATATTCCTCTAGTGTACTCTAAAAATGATATATATATATATATATGCAAATAATCTAGATTTCACATTATCAATAAATTCAAGTAGTAAATATTTAATCGATCTGATAAAAAAGTGATAAAAATTTATCTAAAATGTCATCTTAAATAAAATCATATACATAAATAAAAGTAAAAAACCTTTTAGACGTGGATAATTGAAGTGCTTGTGTGCGTCACATAGGAGCATCCGTACACCACAAGCATTTTCAGGGCATTCGAGCATTGAACATTCTTTATAATGGAGAAAAGAGTGTTCCCTCGATCGAGAGTTGGGATTAAGGCAAGTGTAAGGACCAAAAGAGACCAGCTAGAGAAAGGGAATAAGCATGGCAATTTGACAAAATCCTATGAACCACCCACACCCCAAGGTTGTCTTGGCGGCATTAGGACCATATGTTCTTATTTTAACTAGTTGTGGAATGATTCTTTTTAAAAAAAAACAAATATAATAATATTCTTCCGTCAAAATTTTTGATATATATATATATATAAAAGCACATGCACACCTGATGGGTCACCGGCTCAACTCTCATCCGCCATCAACAAAAAGCTTACTCCCTTTTTGTGTGCGTTTGTGATATCAAAAAATTGAATGAGTCATTATTGATGTAATATATAAAAAATAAACGCTTTCATTTGTACATAGATTTAATTTAGAAGAACAATTAATATAAATTAATTAAAATAAATTAACATCTCATTCTATTAAGTAATATCTCAATTTTAAATATTATAAATAAAAATAATTTATATTTAAAAAATTTTACCACTAATAAACTAATTCGACTCGAATATAAATTATTAATGACCATCTTTAAGATATCATGGGGTTAATAATTGAGAAGAAGGGTGAAAGATTGTTAAACTTTGGATTTTTCCGGTAAATAGCAATCTATCTAGGTTAAGATAAGAAAGTAAAAAAAAAAAAACAAATAAATAGACTGTCGAGGTGTCAAGATTACCTGGTGGGTCCCACCACTGGCTCGCAGGCCAGCGACGTGTCGGAAGAGTAGTGGTTAGATACGAGCGTGATGGCTAGGATCAGAGGTGCCATCTAATCATTCTGATTAAGGGAGCTAATTACTTTATTAATGATGATCAATGATCCCATGGATCGTCTTTCGACCCGAAGCCGGAGGACCCTTCCAAATCCCAAGAGCCATGTTGTAAAAAAAAACTATTTATTACTCCATTTTTACAAAAAAATTATTAATGCATTGAAAAATATTTTCCTCCTACGTGTTTGATCTGTTTTTATTTTTGGGAAGTTATGTAGTGTCGAGCGATGGATTTAGGCAATCATCTCTTTTAAATTCAAAAAAATTATAAAATATTACATAAGCTTTATGTAAATATATCTATGTTTTGTTAAATAATTTTAATTTCACTCTCTAAATAATATATACTTATATTAAGTTTTGCTCTTTAAATGACATTTCTTGATGGAATCCCATAATGTGTATATGATAGTGATAATATGGTCCAGCAATCTTTATATAAACATTTTATATTGACAAATTCTTATATTTTCATTGCTGAATTTAGGAACTCAACCGTGTCAAGAACATGCACTAGTATACTAGTAAATTTTGGTGCCTACTAAGAGGTTTTTTTCCTAAATTGTTTGATATTTAAAATTTTAATGTATTCTAAATAATTTATATTTGAGTCGAAAATTATGATCGATTTAATTCAATTTAGAGGAGAAATTAAAACGTGCCCGAGGAAAGAAGCTGCTAACACCTAGTAAACCTGACCGTCGGACCACACTATGGTACGTGTACCACGTTCCAGCACATAAAGCTAATCCTCAGCCACTCGGGACAAAACCCCCCATGAACCGGTCCTTTTCCACGATGCAGCAATAAATTTTTTTTTTGGGTAGCCACCTAGACAAGCACTAAATTTGCTCACCATCACTAGACCTGAGTTGTCCACATCACGTTCGAAGATATTTATGGTGTTTTATTGTTAATTAATCGGATCGTGAGGGTTATAAATCGTATGTGACAATCGTAACCTGATAATGCTCTTGCACGATCCACCTCCCGTGGTGTCATTTCATCTAAAGTTGCACGAATTTGTTGGTGCGTCGTTATCATAACAAAGATAGCAATATGCCAATGCGTGGCACATACACAACTTTCCGGACTGGTAATGCGATGATTTTGGAGCTTGACTGTAAAAAAAAAGGGCTCTTACCGTAGCTGTCAAGAGAAGACCCTTCTACAGCGCTTCCACCATACAAATTTATCAATACCGAAGGTTGCACTTGCTGCACTTGAGCAATCCAACGCGATGGTAGACTAGCTAGGCTCGAATATGCCATAATCATCTGATGGAAGCGATTGACACTTCTTCACTTGGGTGAAGTTGCAAGTCATAAATCTTATCGAGATTTTTAATATGGAGTAATGTTGTACTAATAATGATATGAGATGAAATCCATGTATATGCACATGTGTGTATTATATATGATATTGAACATGTGGGATACATGTTGTCACCATGGGATCTCTGTCTTACGCGATGGAACCATTAACGACAATTTACTTCAGTTATTCAATGTTGCATGTCCGAACGCAAAAACACGTGCAAAGATAATGAGAGACAAAAAATTAAAAAAAAAAAAACCCCAACAGAACACAAATTCTTATAAATTATTTATCGAAAATGTTTTACCTACATTCTCCCCGACTATTATCTAATTATTATTTGATATATTAATATTAATTTTGCTATTGCCCAAGAAAATTTTTTAAAAAATAAGAATTTAATACATCAATTACAATGTCAATATACCAAAATTCCTTCTCCCGAGCACCATCGAACCCTTTCCTCGAGATTTAGGCTCCGGGATGGCAAAACTGATTCGTCCTAGTTGGCCCAACTTGCTATGGAGGCGGGTCAGATCCGACCCGAATTAGGAATGGGACGGTTATGGTCCCGACCCATATGCGGGCTTGGTGGATCTCTGTGTGCCTGCTGACCCACCCCATTATATAATATAATATATATTATATAACATAATGCACCAATATCACATAATATATAATATATATAACGCATAATATATGACGCATAGTCGCATGATATATATTGTATTAAATATTCATAATACATCTTAAGTTATATCTAATATAAACATTTTACATCTACTTTTAAATGGGGTGGGCACAACCTGGGACCTCAAAAGAGCATGCGCAGCTTGTGGCTAATATGGAAAGATAAAAATCATTATCATGGTTTAAAAAAATGTGAAACTTATTTATCCGTCCAAAGTAAATTGTACGCTTTACTTTTAGTTGCACAAATTATTTGTTCAAATGATTGGATATATATAAGTTTCAATTATGATATTGATATTTATGAGGTTGTGATTTTTATAAATTGTAATAAAAGAATTTTTGAGATTTTTTTTGGTATTAATTGATGCTCTTGATTTTCAGGGTTGCCCGTGAAAGCGTTCATAACTATGGAAAATTATGGAACATTTTCCTTATTAGTAGAACGAAAATTAATTTAACATGCACCTTCAATGATAATGCCATTTTTTTATTTACACAGCACAATATCTCCAAGTCAGTTGAAACGCACCTCAAGACTAGTCTACGGTCGGGTCAGAATTCTTAAGAAAATTTCTGTCGACCATCCCAACCTAGAATTCGATCATTGAATTTCTTATTTTAAGTTTAGTGAAAGAACAATTGGTGCAACTTTAAATTAATTGTGGTAATCCCAGTTATATCATTGTGTTTCGACATGATATCTGCTGGACTGCTTCTAGTTTCATGGACTGCTGTAAATTGAGTCACGTGAATAATTCTCATACGTATGCTATGAAAATGCACAAAGACCCGTTTAGAGGGGCACCGGCCACCACCGGGGCTACGATCGCGAATTATCCGATGGAAGGAATATTCTCGTTACACATCCCGACAAACCATATAACGATGAGGTGTTGTTTCAGTTTTTATCAAATTGCCTGAATGCCGCCAGCCACATGATGTGTAAAAGTGTCTCGCGGTTGAATAAGGCAACGCATGCACGTTGACGGTGCCTGGCCCCCTGTCGACTCGGCTTTCTATATTATCTTCTTCTCTCTCTTTTTTAATTATTTTTTTAAGTACATCATCGCAAAATGGTGAGAGGGGCCGCCTAGATTTCGTGAGACGACGTGGGTTTGCTGCCAGATCTGACGTGTCCATGTCTCCACCTGTCTGGATTTATTCAAAGAAAGAAAACAAATAACTTATACTAGATATGGTCATATTTTCAATAGACACCTATATTAGAGTAAGATTATATGTATTTATTAATTATTTAAATATTAAATAATATTAGACACTTTTTACCTTACCACAAAGATAAAATTTAATGTGATTTTCAATATACCATTAACCCTTTTTACTTATCAAAGACTTTTATATAGTAGTAATTCAATAGTTAATCCATAGAAAATTTTCAAATATTAATGAGAAAAACCAAGCCCCCACAATCTCGTCGGTCCATCTGACATGGGCATGACCGTGACACATGTCCATCTATTAACGGTCGCATGAGTCCCACTGTGTATATCTAAACGAAGTACAGATTTTGAGCTGACACTATGTGCACATGTTAGGTGGGCTCAACCGATTCAAGTAGGAGCTGTGTCGGTCCGTCTTCCTTACTCACGTTTTCTCCTTTCATTAGAAGAGATGTTGAACTAGATGAAATAATATCAGCAGGTTGGTTGGTTTATGTGTCTATTGTAAGTGGTGGAATTCCATGTTGCCAACTGAGCATAAATGCTGAATGGCTAGGTTCATCGTGAGTGGTATCGTGTCACGGCTGTATCCATTTTTGGAATCTGTCTCATGGCAATGGCACCTCCACTGCAGTCAACCTCAAGCAAATACTAAAAAAAAAAAGAATAATAATAATTATAGGCACCAAGATCTTGATCTACAAGTGGAGGTTTGCCCTTTCCCATGGATTCTTTCAGTGGTAACCCATTCCTCAGTTTCAGAAATCCGACCAACAGTGTCCCTGTAGCTGTTTCTTCCAACGGTAGGAAAAAATTATCTCTCTGTTTTAAATTTTTAATATTATAGTTATTCTCAATTATAAAAATGACTAATAGATGTAAAAAGTAAATAAGAGGAGATTAATAAAAGAAATTTAATAAATAAAAATTAAGTATAAAATATTTTAATTTTAAATTGATAACTTAGTGCCGATGAGGATACAACAGGCAGTGGCGCTGGCTGCTTCACGGCGTCTGCGGCGGCGCCGCCTCATTGGAAAGTCCGCCGTCCTCCGAAACCATTGAGGAGGCGGACAAAGGCATTGGAATTGGCCTTCCCGAGGGAAGAAGTAACACAGTAGACAAACTTCCTTCGTCGGGTTTCCCAAATACGGACCGACCTTCCGTCACGCTGTCTATTGGACCAATAGTCGTACACATAATAACCGTTGATTGAACAACTTTAATCAATTTTTTTATTTAATTTTAATCTATCCAATTTACACATACGAGTTATTCCATTAAATTATCCACTGTCCCGATGTAGACGCAACTGGACAATTGTGTAATTTACTATTTTTAGTTTTATACAGTAATTATTGGCAAGGGGGCACAGGCCAAAAGAGCCTGGACAGCCATGCCACGTGTCATGATCTGGAACCATCTTCTTCACCGAGCATGCTCGGCGTTCAGCGCCAGACGGGTATAAAAGGGGCAGCCCGCCCTTCACTTCTGCCTCAGAGTTTAGTGAGCAAGAAATCGCTTAGCTCTGCTTCGCGTCCTCTCTCTCTCTCCCTCTCAGCAGAAGGAGGAGCATTCCTGCTTGGAGTGAGCTTCTGCTGAGTCGATCCTCCCTTCCTCGGGTTCTCCCGCCGCCATTGCTCTGAATTGCCTCGTTCCTCCCCCTCTCTCTCGAGCTCTACTCGGCTCTCTGCAAATTTTCGGAACTTGAAGCTCACATCTAGCTAGGGATTACCGTCTGGTGAGTTCTGGTGGCGAGTCTTTGGTGAAATTTTGGGTGCTTGTTTTGGCTTTTGTTTGCGTTGATGTTGCCGTGGTGGCTCGAGCCCTCTAATGCTTTGCTTTGGAGGGTGCCTGTCTTGAGGTGTTTGGTTGATTTTGTGATGCTCTTTACGCCGGAGGAATTAGAAGGTCGTTGATTGCCTGTCTGTTTTTGAGGTGTCTGATCTGAGTCTGGCCGATTGTTAGAGAAATTTGGACAGCAGGACGCAAATCTAGAGTGAAGTCGCTCTTGGAGTTATTCTTTGAGCCACCACTTTCCATGCTTCACTGTGAAGATGCTGTGGTTCTGATGATCTGCATGCTTCATGGTGAAGATGCTGTTGTTCTGATGATCACCTGGACATTTTCGTTGCTAAAATCAAATAACTCAGGGGGGGGGGGTGCGCGCTCTACGGGACGAATATTCCCTCGAATCAGCTAAAAAAATTATCTTTGATTCTTCAGATCACTGTACAACTCTTCGAGTTCATGATACAGATGAGAGAAGTTGGCGCCGTGGATTTCATCCCGGGACCTATGCACGCAAAGAAAATCTTAGAATTGGGAACCGTTTCAGCGAGATCGATACTATTGGAGACCTTTCTCGTGAACCTTGAGGTTACTTTCTTGTGTGTACCTTTTTGCTGCAGCCTCTTCACATCAAACTTTTTCTCATGGAAAAATCAGAGCCGATATCGCTGATGAATCGAATTCCTCTTCTTCTCTGGTTCTGAACATACTACTCGCCTAAATATTAAAGACAAAACAAAAATTGGAATTAGAAAAGGGAAGAGATGTCTCGGAGCTAAAAGGTTCTAAGCAAGAAAAAGAACAGTGTGGACCTTCGGCCTCCAATATGCGTACCCGCCCCCGCTCCCCACCCACGCCCCTTTTCTAGTATGTCAATTTCAAAATTGTCTATTTTAATGATTTTTTCCCAATCCAATCTATGCGGCTGCTACTTGCTTTTTTTTTTTATTATTATTTGGGTTGATTGCTATATTTTACAGAAATCCATGGAGACTCCGATGTTTGTTACCGACTTATGCAGACTCACTGTTCCAAGAGCTGTTTTTTCCTCGTCAAACTGCCCCCATCAACGTGATTGCCATGGTCTGGCCTTCTCTAGAGCTGTCTCGCAGCCATAGTTTTTAAAACCGGACCGGGCCGAGAACCGGTATAAGTATAGGTTCATGAGTTGGACCGGAGGTTCAATGGATTGAACCGTATATTTAATAAATAATATTAATAATATAATATTACTAATAAATTTACATAATATCATAATTTGAATATGATTTATAACAAAAATTATTAATATAACCATTATATTAAACAAAAATTTAATATAAAATATAAATATAAGTCTAGTAAATAAAATATGTACATTATAATATGTTTTTATTTTTTTTAATTTTAAGTCGGCCGGTTTTTTCACAGGTTCAATTAGATTCACCGGTTGGATCAGGAACCGGCTGGTTCAATTGAAAATTTTCTCTTTAAATGTGTAATTGCGTTTTTTGTAGGAACTGGACCGGGTGAGTGGCCAGTTCCCAGTCGAACCGGCCGGCCCCGTCTGATTTTTAAAACTACGCTTGCAGCAGCTATAAAACTGGACAAACTGTCGTAGTTTTCATGTTTTTCCGTGTTTCAGTTTAGTTTTCCTCTCTTCTCACGAATTGAGAGGGAATGAAAAAAATAAAGCCATATCTCTAAACTACTTCGATCAAGTTACTGGCCACTCGCTACAATAAAAGACAATTTTTACCATCAGAAATAATAAAAGACATAATATGTATACATATATGCATATGTATATGCTGGAGATAAGAAAGAGGACCTGTCTGGTCTTGTTTCTTTATTTCCTTAGATATATATTTATGTAATTTCCTGGCCTTAAAAAAGATCTTGTCATGTGGAGAGAGTTTGAAATATAACTGGCCTTTTCGGGTAGGTGAATATGTTAAGGATTGCATCAGTGCATCAACCAAGATGGCTAGTTCCTTCACTGTTTTCTCGAGGCAAACACACTGATATGCGACTTAGTCCCCACAGAAATCTCAAACCCATAGGTCATCTGGGAGCCCTTATTTGATATTGGTTGGATAACATAGTTTTGGCTGATATGTATGAGGGTTGCTCTGCTGATAACTATTCTTTCTTATTGTTCAATATTGATAACTACAGTGTTTTCGGGAATTCATCTAATTAGGTTCTGATGGTTGGTCATCACTATCAGTTGGTTTAACGCTTGGATATTTCACTTGGGGGTTGAATTTAGAGTATTTTCTCTTGGATTTTCCTTGTTTTTCTGAGCCTTGTGTTTACTGACGTGTTACACTTTGTCACAGTTAACAGGTGCTCAAAAATGACGGTCACTCCAAAGATCTCCATCAATGATGGTAGCCTGGTGGTCCATGGCAAGACCATACTGACTGGTGTGCCGGATAACATCATGTTGACCCCAGGATCTGGAGCTGGACTTGTTACTGGTGCTTTCATTGGTGCTACGGCTTTACACAACAAAAGCCTGCATGTTTTCCCGGTTGGAGTATTAAAGTAAGCATTTTGACTTGTTCATTAGAGGTCTTGCTTTCGGTTGATATGAGTATATGTTGCCTGTGCAAATGACGGTTTCTAAAATTAATGCGCGGAGCCATAGTATATGTAACTTACGACAAAATGATGTTAGAGAATCTCTTTGTTGAGTGGTTGTTTCGAGTGTATTTTTTCTAAGGTGAAGAGTTAAAACTCTAGTTAAGCTTATGATCTGAACAATCATGCCCTATGTTTTAGTTGTCCTGTATAAATTTGAAGCAAAAAGGCTCCTGAAAAGATGAAGCAGCTTATTTTCTCTTTCTCTCTCTCTCTCTCTCTCTCTCTTTTTAAATCATCGTGGCACTTGATTAGGGAAAAAGTTTTCTTAACTAAGATTATAGATCCTACTCTTATATTCGGAATGCTAGTCTTTTCCACTAAAAAAAATGTTGAATAAGGGCATGGTATAGATAACTTTGAGATTGGGATGAGTTTTCAATATACTGAAGCCTCAACTTTACCATGGCATAGGGATCTCCGGTTCATGTGCTGCTTCAGATTTAAGCTTTGGTGGATGACCCAGAGGATGGGAACATGTGGAAAAGACATTCCCCTTGAAACACAATTCATGCTTGTAGAGAGCAAGAATGGTAATGAAGGTGGAGAGCAAGATGATTCTCCAACCATCTATACCGTCTTTCTTCCTCTTCTGGAAGGCCCATTCCGTGCTGTTCTACAAGGGAATGAGAAGAGTGAGCTCGAGATTTGTCTTGAGAGTGGTGAGTCGATCATGGCCATCAAAATGCATATGGTGTAGTCGACATGCACGATCAATCCTGTTAACTTGTTGGGGCTGTATTGCTGTTAGCTTTGCCCTGTCTGGCTAGTTAATCATGAAGAAGCCTGGCCATCTAAAATTATATGGTGGAGCTGTTATACACATGCTAGCAGTCTATCCGGAGAATCTATTTGAGTGACCGGTTTCCACATGAAGCCAAAAAATGTGGCCTATAGCATTTGAAGAGACAGCATGTAGAGAGAATCGGTTTCCTGAGAACTGAGACGACAAGGCTTTTTTGCTGTGATTTGGCTTTGCAGGAGATACTGCAGTCGAAACCAGCCAAGGTGTTTACCTCGTTTACATGCATGCTGGCACCAATCCATTTGAAGTAATCAACCAGGCTGTGAAGTAAGTCTTCCTTTGATAGTTTTATTTCTGACTTACATCCCAGAGGCTTGGAATAGCAAGGTTTGCTGATGATATTGTCTTCTAATCGTCCATTTCTTTGCCTAAATCAGGGCTGTCGAAAAGCACATGCAAACTTTTCTTCATCGTGAGAATAAGAAGGTATTATTATTGCAAGAAATTCTAGCCTAATATTACCGAAGTGGCACCTCTGAGCTTATAAAATCTCATGTCACTTTTCCACTTTGTTGTGTCCAGTTGCCTAATTTCCTTGACTGGTTTGGTTGGTGCACTTGGGATGCATTTTATACTGACGTCACTGCTGAGGGTGTTGATGAAGGACTTAAGAGGTAGAGAAGAAATATCGAGTTGACTTCTGGCTTCATTCTCTGCAATTGGTTAGATAGGAAGCAAAATATTATGTGAAATTATTTGGGTACTTGTTTCAAATTGAAAATTTGCAGCCTATCTGAAGGAGGAACCCCTCCAAAGTTCTTAATTATTGATGATGGCTGGCAACAAATTGAGAACAAATCTAAGGAGGAGGCCAATTGCTCTGTGCAAGAAGGAGCTCAGTAAGTTCTTTTTTCCCTTGATGTGTGAGTCATGACTACAAGTGAAGTCAGAAGTGAAAGCACTAACACTGTTATATTTAGTTCTCAACCTTCGGTCAGGCTTACAAAATTCTTATTTTTAATGAACTAGAAAATGATAGCTTCTCTCAGTTTTAGGTGAATGAAGAAACTTACCATGTTAAATGACTGAATAAATTTACATGTAAAATGACTCAACAATGTGTCAGAGAAATTGTGCTCTGCTGTATGTCGGGGAATTATGTTCTCTGTTTCTCACCACAAACCAATCTTCTCGCTGCCATTACTTGGGGCCATACAGTTTAAGATTCATTTGGAAATTGGTTTCTGTCTTGGAGTTAGCTTTCGTACTCATTACTTACCCTGAACTTGATTATCTTTCTGCCATGTCGGAAGGCTGTGCAATTTAAGGGCCAATTAAAAATTGCTTTCTTTGTCATGGAGTTAACTGCTCATCTTTCTCTGAATATTCTCCTTCAGGTTTGCGAGTAGACTAACTGGAATTAAAGAGAACTCTAAATTCCAGAAAAATGGCCATAATAATGAACAGGTTTCTGGTCTGAAGCATGTTGTAGATGAGGCCAAGCAACGACACAGTGTGAAGTAAGTCTATTAGATAATTACAATTTCCCCCTTTCTTGTGCAATTGTTTCATGCCCTCTAACTGCCAATACTAAGTTACAAGTTAATCTCCATTAAATACACACTTAAGTAAGTAGTCCATATAATTGTTGAGCAAACATTACTAGTGATCATGTCAGGTACACTGCCATTCTCACATTTCCGGTACACTACATACTTTGAAAACTAAATTTGATAGGAAAAAAGGTCTAAAGTGCCATGTATGTCATTGTCATTTAACTTAATTCATATTTCTACAGTTTTCATGGTAATATCTGAAAGAAGAAGCTCAAAATTCCTCTAGGTCTTGCAAATATGGGACTGCCAATAATATTTTATCGAAATTCATATATTGAAGTGAAAGAGAAAATACGCCTCTTGCCTAAATTTCTTACTGCTGAGATTCAATCCTTTTCCTGCAGATTTGTTTATGTGTGGCATGCTCTTGCTGGTTACTGGGGCGGTGTGAAGCCTGCCGCTGCTGGAATGGAACACTATGACACTGCTCTGGCTTACCCGGTTCAGTCCCCTGGTATTCTCGGGAACCAACCTGATATAGTCATGGACAGCTTATCTGTTCATGGCCTTGGACTGGTTCACCCACAGAAGGTCTTCGACTTCTACAATGAGCTCCATGCCTACTTGGCTTTGTGCGGAGTTGATGGAGTAAAAGTCGATGTGCAGAACATTATCGAGACTCTTGGTGCTGGTCATGGTGGAAGAGTCTCTCTCACCCGCAGCTATCATCAGGCCCTGGAGGCTTCCATTGCCCGGAACTTCCCTGACAATGGGTGCATTTCTTGCATGTGCCACAACACTGATGGTATTTACAGTGCTAAGCAAACAGCTGTTGTGAGAGCCTCTGATGACTTTTACCCGAGGGACCCTGCTTCCCACACCATTCACATCTCTTCCGTGGCGTACAACACACTTTTTCTCGGGGAGTTCATGCAGCCTGACTGGGATATGTTCCATGTGAGTTACAGAGCCTTTTGGTGACCTGGATGCTTTTACTTCTGTTATATTAATGAATTATTCCCTTGTCTATGGTCACAAATACTGACCAAGTTAGTCTTTCCTTCCTTCTCAGAGTCTTCATCCAGCAGCAGAGTATCATGGAGCTGCTCGTGCTGTTGGGGGCTGTGCTATCTATGTGAGGTATCAGTTGAGATCTCTTGGTGCTTTCTAGTGCTTGTGTATGGTTAGTAACAAGTTTCTAATAACAGGGTTTGTGGTCTTCTTTATTCTACAGCGATAAGCCTGGAAACCACAATTTCGATCTCTTGAAGAAGCTTGTCCTTCCAGATGGATCAGTACTTCGGGCCCAATTGCCTGGTCGGCCTACACGGGATTGCCTCTTTGCTGATCCAGCTCGTGATGGAACCAGCTTGCTTAAGATATGGAACCTGAACAAGTGCACCGGTGTGGTTGGTGTGTTCAACTGCCAGGGAGCAGGCTGGTGCAGGATTGCAAAGAAGACCCGCATTCATGACACTGCACCTGGTACTCTCACCGGTTCGGTCTGTGCTTCAGATGTTGACCTCATCTCTAAGGTGGTGGGCCCAGACTGGAAGGGAGAGACTATAGTTTATGCATATAAATCAGGTACATATTTCGATCACCACTTTCTTCCACGAGAAAAGACTATGCATCAGGAATATCGATTAAACTGCTATCTCTCACCAACAGGGGAGGTAGTTCGTCTACCTGAAGGTGCCTCCATCCCGGTCACTCTCAAGGTTCTGGAGTATGAGCTCTTCCACGTCTGCCCACTCCAGGTAACATCTAACATCTATATATTTTGAAGCCGAGGCTAGTCCTTTTCATCCAGTTAGTTGTGTTTACGGTTTATTGAAATCGCTCATTGCCATACTACATTTTGCAGGAGATCACCTTGAACATCTCATTCGCTCCAATCGGCCTCTTGAACATGTTCAATGCCAGTGGTGCCATCGAGCAGTGTGAGATCCACAAGCCTTCGGACACTCAACCGGAGCAGACCACAACTACGACCATCGCCCTCAAGGTGAGAGGGTGTGGGCGTTTTGGGGCCTACTGCTCTCAGCGCCCGCTGAAATGCACCATCGGAGGAGTGGACCGTGAATTCGAGTACGACTCGGCCAGTGGGCTGGTGACTCTGGAAATCCCAGCCCCAGAGGAGGAGATGTACAGATGGCTGCTCGAGATTCAAGTCTAAGTTGGTTCGCATTAGTCTGAAGATTATCGTACCGTTAGCACTGATAATGATGATGGTAGTGTGATGGTGATTTAAGGAGACGTTGCTGGTCGGAGGGTGTGAGTGGGGATTGTCGGAAGTGGCCGCGAGGCTGTCGATGGAAAGTGGTTGTGGGCGGGGAATTATCTTTGACTTTGCCGTAGCGGTAGGCAATGGTCTTGCCCAGGGGATGCTGGGCTACGTCCCCCTTCTACGTTCTCCAGCAATAAATAAGTCGTTCTTCTCCAGTTATCTGATCTCATTCGGCTTCTATTACAGAGTAATTCACCACCTCGGACTCCCCGGTCTTTCGTGACTGAAACTGTATAGATCCGAGGACAGAGAGAAAACCCACTCGTACTCTAGAACAGACCGATCAAACGTCGAACAGTAAAAGTCTGCCAACACCATCCATGAGTTGGTGCTACATGTCCAGACAGTGAAGAAATTTGTGCAATGCTAGGTGGATCTTCCTTCGAAAACCAAAAAATAAGAAGAAAGAACTGTCTACTTCACCGTGTTCTCTTTTCCCTCCCATGGGCTGCTGCTCATCGGTCTACATTTGCACATACTGCACGACGATTTCAGTAAAGGATCAATGATATTACCATGCCTCTCACTTCTTCTCCTGTTCAGCGGCCGGCTTTGACGGTTCCTGAGGTGGCGGTGGCAGCTGCGGCGGCGGCGGTGTGGGTGGAAGCCCACCGTCAATGCAGCTCCGGCACTTGCTCTCCACCCAGCCTTCAATGCCATGGTCCCTGCTGCCACCGAAATGCCTCCCGCCGCAAACCCGGGCTACTACCCCTGCGACCACGCCCACTATCGTTATAACCGCCAGGACCACCACCAGCGTCTCGATGGACCGGTGCCAGTACCGGCTGGTATCCGCTGCTGAGTGTGGCGGTGGCGGCGGCGGAGCCTCGAATACGAGCGGCAGCTGGCCGTTACCGTTCATCCGAGAGCTGCTGGTGATGAAACGGCTTACCTCAGGCTACTGAGAGCTGAAGAAACGATCTCTGGTAAGTAGAAAGTATGTACTACTCCGGTCTCAAATAGAAAAAAGGTTCGCAGAGACACGGCGAGAGAAGGCTGTTTTCCGATATACTGTTACGCAGTGCATTTTGGCAACTTGCCCCTGCTGTATTGTCTCCATCAGATGCATCTATCAATCAATCAACCAATCACTTGGGGTTTCGTGCTTTTACTTGGCTCGTGAATTGAAGGCTGTTCTTGTCCGCCCTCGAGGAAGTAAGTGGGTTGCGTTGCGTCTCTATTAAAATCAACAGTCGATTAAGAAAACAAAAAGCGGTGCAAGAGGGTTGGTGACCGACTCTGGTGCAGCCAATGCTGTACGTGACTCTGACATAAGTCTGCCGCAACTGCACCCATCTGTGCGTCACTCCCGCATACGGTGGCAGGCACGTCAATGAAAATCAAGAGAGTAACAACGTACTGAAATGACATAGTTGTAGAAATTTTGTTACCGTAGGAGCGATTTACCCTCCCATCGGTGATGTCATCCCAGCTCACTGGCAAAGCCCAATGGGCCGAGAGGGATCACTCGGGCCTTCACTGGGCTGAAATAAAGTGATCCTGTGATTGTCAATCTATGATGATGAATTAAACACCCGAACTTTTTTTGACTTCGCGAGCTCAGTGAGGCAACGGTAAAATTCGTGGGGGCCAGAAAGGTCAGAATCAAAACTTTAGGGGCGTAATAAGAAATTCCCGGAAAGGACCGGACCAAGTTCTTGAGGGCTGAGGCAACATGATTGATTTGTCGGAAGTGGGGGACTCCGAGACGACTTTCTCCGACTGATCGGTGGATTTCCCGGAAGGATCCTGCGGGTTTTCTTCCGAATTTCGCGCGGCAATTGGGAATCTGCTTCCAATATAATCCAACCCTTTAAATTCGATTCGATTCCGAAAATCCCTGCTTCAAAATTTCTGGTCAGAGTCAACCCTTAATCGTCGTAAAGCTCAAAATCCTCCTATTTTCCTGTTGCTTTCGATTTCTGCGACGGTCAGTCAGCTGAGCATTGATGGGAACGCCGGAGTTTCCTGATCTGGGAAAGCACTGCATGGTCGAGGATTGCAAGCAGATCGACTTTCTTCCTTTCACCTGCGATCGCTGCAATCAGGTAAAGATCCCACCTTTGCCTTCTGAATTTGAATCCTGAGCTTTATCTGGGAGGAGAATTATTATATTTTCCTTTAGATTGTTAGCCATCTGATGTTCGATGGGACTTATTAGAATTGTGGCTGGGTGGGGTAGGGGGAAGAGATATGGCTCTGGTTTTGGGCTAATGCAGTCGGATCATTTGGTGACTGACATCAATATGCAGTTACCGCGTTGAAGCTCATGCAGTCTTTAAGATTTAAAGGCCAAGTGCATTTTGAAGGAACTTGGAAACAAGTGGTGGTTGGGTTGATGGGGAAAGAAAATTGGTGAGATTCTGGTTTTGGCCAAGAATCCTTTACCTGTTTGCATTGAGGGATTCAGAGGGCTTCCGAGGGGAAGGTTATGGAGGGATTAAGCGGTCCTGTTTGGTTAAAAAATTAGGAGGGTTATGAAAGGCTATGGAGGATGACCTCCAACAGTCATATTTTTTTTATCTGAGGGATAATGGATGAAATTACAATTAATCTCCTTCCCTCCGCTCCAAATCCCTCAATCCAAATACAGGGTTAGTGCGGTAGAATCTTGATGAGGTTACCTGTTGAAAATTTGAGATCTTAGCCAGGAGTTTTGATAGGATTCAGATTCATAATAGCAACGTAGTTTTACCAGGTAGGTAAAGATAGCGAATCTTCATGTACAAACAATTTCTTAAAATTTTGTATTATATAGTGTAGTGAAAAATCTGAAGTTAGAACACTGGTTCTGTAAAAAAATGCTGCTGCTCGATTTGGCTTGGTGTTGGCAAATTGAAATTTTGCTTCTACATAGTTTAGTGGCATTCAAAATGCCTTGATTTTTAACATGTACAAAGGTGAACAGTTGTGTGTGTGCTTCTTTTAATTGCCAATGCTGTCGCTGAAGGTTATGTACTCGTGCTGATGTTCATTCCTATCCGCTCTTTAGGTTTTCTGTCTAGAGCATCGCAGCTACATCAGACATCAGTGTGCAAAGGCTGACAAGAAAGATGTTACGGTTGTGATCTGCCCACTCTGTGCAAAAGGAGTTAGGCTTATTCCCGATCAAGATCCTAACATCACCTGGGAATCACATGTCAACATTGACTGTGATCCTTCAAACTATGAGAAAGTCACTAACAAGAGAAAATGTCCTGTCCCTGGTTGCAGGGAGATCCTCACTTTCTCCAACACAATCAAGTGCAAGGACTGCACTCTTGATCATTGCTTGAAGCACCGGTTTGGTCCAGACCACAAGTGTCCTGGACCAAAGAAACCTGAAACTACTTTCTCCTTCATGAGTGCTCTAAGTAGGAGCAGGAAAGATTCACCATCACAAAGACCTACTCAAGTTCCAGCAGGATCATCCAAGTGGTCAGCAAGCCTTCTCAATGCAGCTACCAGCTTCCGTGCCTCAACTGAAGCAGGAATAGCAAAGTTAGGCAGTGAATTTAACCGAGCTTTACAGATAGCAAAAGAAGGGGTCAGCCCGAGCAGTAGCAATGGAAGTGGGGCTGGAGAAGCAGAGGTTTGTCCTCAGTGCAGTGCTAAGTTTGCTTCCGTTACAGCTTTGGTAGAGCATGTCCAAAAGGTCCATGAGAATACTGGCAACCGTGGTGGCGGTGTTCAGAAGGTAACAATTGATGTTTGCCCCAAGTGCAGTAGAGGTTTCCGTGATCCTGTATCCCTCGTGGAGCATGTTGAGAGGGATCATGGTGGCACTTCTAGAGCTTAGCAAGTCGACAGAGGTCTGACATTTAGTGGTGAGATTCCCCATTGGTCATTGTGATTGGGTTATTTACATTTTTTTCAATTATTGGGGTTTTTTCCTTTCATAATTGTGTAGAAGCTTGAGAGAGTTGGAACAAACTGTGCGTGCTTCTTTCACAACTTATACAAATTTTGAGAATTGGAAGCACTGGGAAATGTGGCTTATGAATTATTTGTGGTATCTAATACTAACGTTTCCTAGGTTTTCAGTTTTTTTTGTCTCCGCATCTCTTGGCATGTCAAGCAACATGCTGACCCAAGTGAGGAATGTATATGCATTCATTCGACATATTTGAAATTGATGTTCGAGTCAACATAGAATGTTTGATAAGCAAGCAAAACATGTGCATTTTTTACTTTACAGGGTATGGAATGCAATTATGCATTTTTTACCTTAGAGGCAGACTTCAATTATCTATCTTGCAAGTCCATGGAATTCTCTTTTATCTCTTGTTCTTCCGTGGCTTTACTGGAAGTCTGATTTTGCAATAGTTGTCCCACTGCTCTGATGTACAATATTGACGTACACCCTTATCGAAACGGAATTCATTCTTCAAAATTGAATTGATGACTTTTCCTTTCCATGTTCTACTGCGACTGTGGCTCATAAGAATCCTGGAGACAATCCATTGCTATTTGCTGTGAAGGTACCTTTAACAGCTAGGTGGCTTTGATTCTGTCTCGTGCTTGAATAATGTCACCAACTTTACCTCGCTACAATTGAAATCTGCCTTTTTTTTTTCATTTTTATGCTAAAAAGATAAAACAAATTCTTTCTACCTTTACTTTGCCTTTAAGAAACAGTCACCACAACCAAACCGAATATGTTCTGTCACTCGTAGTGGCCTAAGCTTGTCCAGAGAAGTCTGCCTGTTTTACAAAGTTTGCAGATAATGCCATCTTCAAGATACCATTCTCCTGTCAATGTGATTAGTTCAGTGACTCGATAACGCCTCATTCCCTTGGATAGGCCTCAACTTTAAATCTTATGACATTTTATGAATGGAGGAAAGTAATTCAAAATGTCATTCCTCTCTGTTTTGCTGGATGTAATCTTTGGACTGTTGAATGAACTAATCAGACAGTTTGATGGGTGTAAGTTTGACCAAATCCCAAGTCAAAATTTGAGATTTCTGCATAGGATAGGCAGCAGATTGTTCGGGAAAAATCCCTAGCACCCTGTGCAGCTGTCAGCCGAGTAAATGATATTCAATGAATCCTCTTTCCATTATCGCCGACATCCGAAAACGGTGCGTTTGGAGCCAAAACATGAATATATTGGGATTATCAATACTTAAAAAGCATATTACGCATCATTTATGAGACGCAGTCTGCAGATCATATGCTGGACTTTCTTATTTTGGCGCAAATAGAGCTTTTGGATCAAAATTACGTGATTGTGTATGTTTCAGTCAGAAGGGAAAGCAAAACTGGCAGAAATACATTGGGACAAAATGGCAGTCCACTGCCGGGACGGCGCATTGGAGGCCGAAAACAATGTTAATCTTGAAGTTGCCGGACAATCCATAGCCAAAAGGTTAACCTTTTTTTTCCCCCTCTTTTGGATAGATCAAGTACATGAATGTCATCTAATACGAACCTCTACATTCAATAAACAGACTTTCACAGTAAAATTTGTCTTGCAAAACGGTAAGTTGCTGAAACACAACCTTAAAATTTTCATTTTTATTTTTCAAATAAGGGTAAAAGCAGTGATTTAATAGGTATTCTGCAGGTCTGAAGTTCAAAGATGAACAAACTTAATCTATTCTATCGTGGATATGGTAGAGTGGTTCGGCACTCATCATCTCAATGGGAAGATTCGAGTTCGAATTCCACCTGCGGCAGGAAACTCTTAATCCCTTAAGGAACCGACCCGAGACGATTCGGATTAATCAGCTGGATAAAGTTCAACTGGATACTGATAATTTATAAAAAAAAATATATGAACGAACTTATAACATATCTTTTGACATTAATACAATGGTATAGTATGATCATAGTTTTTTTTTTAAGATTATGAACCGTAATCCGAATTATTCAACAGGTAAAGGCTTCTTCTTGTATAATTTGGATCCGCACTGCGCGTTTGATGAGGCCCACATTGGCTAACCGTTGAATGTGTAGAAAAGTTTGAGTACTACTATGGCAGGCGACCGACGGGTGGTTGTTTACTGGAGAGAGAGGGGGAGGAAAGGGTAGAAGAAGAAGAAGAAGAAGAAGAAGAGAGAGAGAGATAGAGAGAGAAGACAGTATTGCGGTGGAAATTAATGGGAATCGAGCGCATTTCCTTGCACGGCATAGGGAGGTTTCGTGCCCCTTGGGCCGGCTCCTTCAGGCATTGATTTTTTCATTTTTTTTGGGAGGTAAAACATTCTTTTTTCGCGACGATCATCTGTTCTAGATTATCCATTGTTGTGGCAGCAACGAGATCAACAGTGGTTTTCTCCGCACTTCCTTGCAGTGGTTAATCTGATTGGCTGCAAAATTCGATCTTTAACCTCATCTGGGTTGCCCATTTGGTCATTATATTTTCTCGTACCAGCTGAATTTTGGTAGAATTAATGACATTTGAATCAACTTAGGATGCAGAAGTGATCGGTAGATTTTGAATTGATCCACCAGCTGCATTATTTTGGTTTTGATTTGATTAGGAGGCGAATGATGTCCAGATTGTTGGTTACAGGCCAGTCTCTGTTGAAATAAGGGGTACTCCCTTGTGTTTGAGGCTTTACTTTCCCTTCTCTGTGCCCAGAAGGCGTGCCATCCGTTGACTATAGAAGGGAAAGAAAGCTTATTCCAAGGGAAACTTGAATCTCTCAGCAATCAGGCAGACTAAGAATTCTTAAAATGAGTGTCATTTCGGGTGTAATCTCAAGGCAGGTCTTGCCTGCATGTGGCAACCTTTGCTTCTTCTGCCCGTCTATGAGGGCAAGGTCTAGGCAGCCTGTCAAGAGATACAAGAAGCTGATAGCTGATATATTTCCTCGATCCCAGGTTGGCAATTTCAAACTTCTTTTACAGTTATTTCTACTATTGAACTCCAGTGGTCGATAGAATCTAGTTCTAAGTTTCATACTAGTTCATGCATTTATTTCTGGGGCAAAAGAAAATATTCGATTGAGTTAGTTTATTCTGAGCTGTTTTTCATACTGATATATTAGCCCATAAGACATTTGGTGTCACTTTAAGATCTAGTGTTACTTTGTCTGTTTGGGCAACTGATCGTAATTCAAGTTTAGTGCATGTATGTTCTCCGCTTGCAGTGCCCAAGTATAGCCTGTTGCGGATGGCTGTGGCTTTTCATGTTCAAGTTTTGCTGGTCCTAGTATATTAGTTCTTAAGTGTATTGGCACCTTCAACTGTTTCTTTTTTCTTTTCATCAGTGTGTGATTGGCATGGCCGAGGTTGATAATTTAACAATCTATTCTACCTTTAAACTTAAGTTTTGGTTCACAAATCAGAAGGGCCAGATAACTGCCCTAGTCCTATGCATACTATTATTAGCATAACCTACATATTAATCAATCATGGAGAAAGTAATGACTATACTTCTGAAAAGGCAGAGCTGCATAATTTTGAGGATCATTGCTGTCTTCATATTTTTGAAAATGACTGGGATGAAACTTGTCTATTATGAGACATTATCAGATTTTGATTTTATTTTCTAACGTCACCACATCTGCATGCCATTCCTTCAATGGACAGATAATCTCACATATAACTCGATGAATTCTCGATTTTCATATATGCTTCATGAAAGCATTGCCTTATCTCTTGATAGGATGAAGAGCCAAATGACCGGAAGATAGGAAAGCTGTGCGAATATGCTGCTAGGAATCCTCTGCGTATTCCAAAGGTATCATATCCCAGATGCTGTGTCTTTTGCCTTAAGGGGTAGAAATTTAATAGCATACTGCTGCCTCTTGTCTCATGCACATCAATTTAGGTCCACTGACTGGGAACTTGAGTTATTCTGCATGTAGAACGAATATCTAGATCTTCCTGTTCTTTCATGGACTTTTCATGTGTTTCATGCACAACATTTGCAATTGGTGCACAGGCAATCAATATAACCTTCATGCTACTACAATGTGTTGCAACGATTCCTCTGCAATGCTGTCTTGAATTATCTGCATATTGTTCAATGCTTTACTAAGATGTTAAATGACACTATGCTTTAATGTTATTTCTATTTCACTCATATTTGGTTGCTGAAAATTTCTTCAGATAACCAACACCCTGGAGCAGAGATGTTACAAGGAATTGAGGCTTGAAAATTTCAGATTTGCCAAAATTGTCATGCTCATCTACCGGAAATTGCTGATTTCCTGTAAAGATCAAATGTAAATTTACTTTTTATTTAAGCTTCTTGTTAGACTTAGAGAAATAATGGTAATATCTGCTCTTGAGCTTATAGATGACTTTTCTTGCTAATCCTTTGACAGACAAAAGCTCCTCGAATTCTTGATCAATAATAGATTTCTTAATCATAATAAAGTTTATCCTACTTCTGATATTTAAAACAATGTCGCAGGCCTCTATTTGCAAGTAGCTTGTTGACCATTATTCTCACTCTGATGGATCAAACCCCACAAGAAGAGATGCGGATCATTGGCTGTCAGACTCTTTTTGACTTTGTAAATAATCTGGTGGGCAACTGTGGTGTTTACTTATTTCAATTTGAAAATTTACCTCAACAGTATATGCTTTGGGACTTCTAGGGAAAAGATTGTCTTACTTATCTATGTTGGATTTGCAGAGGGATGGCACTTACATGTTCAATTTAGAAAGCTTTATTCCCAAACTTTGTCTATTTGCTCAAGAAGTTGGGGAAGATGAAAGGGCACAGCAAATACGTTCAGCAGGGCTACAAGCTCTTTCAGCAATGGTATCTCCATTCATGTTCAAATTTACATAAATAAGAAACTTAGCATTTATGTTAAGAAGGTTTCCTTTCTTTCTTTACAGATCTGGTTCATGGGTGAGTATTCACACGTTTCAGCAGAGTTTGACAGTGTAAGGACACTAACAGATATTGCTTTGAGTTTGCAAAATACAAGAACATCTTATGGACCCTTGGGTTTCATTGGGTTAGCAAATGATCAATCTCTTCATGTTTATCTTATTCAACCGAGCAGGTTGTTTCCGTGGTCTTGGAAAACTATGGAAGTTGTAGGAAAGGTTCTGACAATGACAAGGAAGGCCCTCAAAGTCGATGGGTGGAAGAAGTGTTAAAAAATGAGGGTCATGTCAATCCATCTGTAGAATTTGCTGTGAAGGTCCCTTCATGGGATAAAATTGTTAATGAAAAAGGAGAAATGACCATGATGGGGTAATTCCTGCTGGAACTAATTATGCCGGATTCTGTAATTTTCATTTCATTGAATTCATTTTTTTTTATTTTCATTCTTATCAGGGAAGATGCAAAGAAGCCTTGCTTCTGGTCCCAAGTTTGTGTTCACAACATGGCCAGGCTAGCCAAGGAGGCTACAACAACCCGCCGTGTCTTAGAACCCTTGTTTCATTATTTCGATAATGGAAATTTATGGTCCATGGAGGATGGTCTTGCTTTTCCTGTTCTAAAGGATATTCAAGTCGAGATGGAGAGCTCCAATACTGAGGGTACCTATTCTTCTTCGCTTGTTACTCTCAGATTTGATTTGCTATGGAAGGAATGAGGAGTAAAATTGCAATATAACCCAATTTTAGATGGCAACCATACTACAACTTCTTTCATTTTCTCAATAATAAATCAGGTACAAGTTTATCTAGTTTTACATGTTTTTATCATCAATCCTGCTGATGAGGCTCTCTGTTTGGGAGGTTTTGCAGGACAGAACACCCACCTTTTGCTGTCCATACTAATCAAGCATCTCGATCATCGGAATGTCCTCAAACATCCTGACATGCAGCTTGACATTGTAGAGCTGACCACCTTCCTTGCTCGGCAAGCAAAGGTTGAGGCTTCTGTGCCCATTATCAGCACAGTGAGTGACATCATGAGGCATTTGCGGAAAAGCATACACTGCTCTCTTGATGATGCCAACCTCGGAGCTGATGTGATCAAGTGGAACAGAAGATTCGGGGAGGTGGTTGATGAATGCCTAGTACAGCTTTCCCTTAAGGTAGCGCACCCACATTTTCACTAATTATGGTATCACCATTGCTCATAAAGGTGGCAAATGTTTGTTCTAACTCTTGAGTGAGCTCAAAAAATAAGTATGCCTGGAACATGAATTTGAGAGCCTAGCTTAAGCTCAAATCCTAACACATCTGAAATTTTAAGTTGCATAATGTCATGATATTAGTTTGTCAGCTTTACTTCCTTAGTTTCTCCAATCTCTTAATTTTCTTCCTTATGAAAAAAATTATGCATTTGCATTTGAGGTCTAAAGTAGTTTCAAGAGATTTATTTTACATTCTTGGAGTAGGTTGGAGATTCAGGAGCCATCCTAGACGTTATGGCCGTGATGTTGGAGAATATCTCGACCATTACTGTTATTGCAAGAACAACTGTTTGTGCTGTTTATCGTACAGCTCAAATTGTGGCCTCTCTCCCGAATTTGACGTACCAGAGCAAGGCAAGAATCTCAATACATGTTTCTCTCATTACCATGTATTACTGCTAATTCAACCTTAAGCTAACCTTCTCTTCTTTTCTTCTTTGTCCTCTTTAGGCATTTCCTGAGGCTCTATTTCATCAGTTACTGCCAGCTATGGTCCACCCAGATCATGAGACACGAATTTCTGCCCACCGAATATTCTCAGTTGTTCTTGTCCCATCTTCAGTTTGTCCTCAACCCTACTCCCTGTCTGGACCTCCCAGTGAGGCAGCGAGTAAGGGCTTGGAGATTCCAAGGACACTTTCAAGAACCGTCTCTGTATTCTCTTCTTCAGCGGCCCTATTTGAGAAGCTGAGAAATGAGAAGACCTTCTTAAGAAAAATTAACTCCTCGCAAGATGACAAAGACAAAAGGATAGGTGAAGGAAATAACAACATAGGAATGTTGAGCAGACTGAGATCATCGTACAGCCGAGTGTACAGCATGAGGAATCCTGTTGTACCACCAACTGATGAGGCTACTACTGCTGCCAAGTTAAAGAAAGAACTTGTGAGTTGTGACAAAACAATGTCTATATTATCTGATGGTATTTAAGTTCTGTACTTTTTCCGGATAGAAATTCTGGAAAAAGAGCTAATGGTAGAGCTACGGTTCACCTCATGACAAAATTGTGGATTTTGTTCACACTGCAGGAGGCTTCTTCCCTCAGATTGAGTAGCCGCCAGATCACTCTCTTGCTCTCATCCATATGGGCTCAATCAATCTCCCCAGAAAATTTGCCCGAGAACTATGAAGCTATTGCCCATACTTACAGCCTCGTACTGCTCTTCTCCCGAGCTAAGGTACTTATATATTGTTGTTTTTTCCTTCGTTTTCCTAGATGAGTTCTCTAAATTGAACATGTCAGCTTGAATGTTTTTTGTTTATCTGTGCAGAATTCCAGCAATGAGGCTCTCATATGGAGTTTCCAGCTTGCTTTTTCCCTACGACATATTTCTCTCAATGAAGGAGGTGATCCATTGCTACTCAAAATTTTACTTGTAAAACTTATTGCTCAAACTCTTTGAACAGCTGATGAAATTTTTGCAAATTACTACAGGACCACTTCCACCGTCTCGTCGAAGATCCCTTTTTACGTTGTCAACTTCAATGATTGTCTTCTCATCAATAGTCTACGGTATTCTCCCCCTCATTTACTGTGCCAAGGCAGCACTTTCCGACAAGACGGTAAACATTCTATCATAGACGATATATTACCATTTTCAATTTTTTCAAGAAATTTTTTTCGGCAGATCTTAGTTTTCTTGTTAAGGAATGCATAAAGTTCTTTGGCTGCTGGAACCAGGCTGATCCTTTCCTGGAATTAGTTGAAGATCGGAAGCTCCAGGCAGTTAACCGTGAATCTGAACATCATATGAATGCTTACGGATCTAAGGAGGATGATGCTTCTGCATTAAAATCACTCTCACAAATTCAGCTCTCCGAGGATCAGACAAGGGAGTCATTTGCCAACGAAATTGTCAAGAGCTTGGGATCTTCCAATGAAGTAAATCTTCTAGAGCTGATATTTTGCTCGTTAATGATAATACTGAATATACATATTTATTTATTTTAACTTTGTTGTCTTGTATTATTAATACATGGCCCTACTTGTGCAGTCCAACTTGTCAACCATCCGGGAGCAACTGATCAGTGAATTTGTACCTGATGAGATCTGTCCACTGGCTACCCAATCAAATATGGGTTCCCCAGGCAAACTATGTCCGTTCGGATCGAAAGGCACTGAATCTCATGGGCAGGTAATTCTCACTTGAGGCTTTTATTTTTCAATGAGATGTAACCAAATGACTTCGTTTTATTATTTGTTTTTCAGCCTTCTTCCATATTATCAGCCGAAGAGGATGCTTTCACAGATTCATTTGAGAGTCAAACCAAACAAAACTTCGAAGCAAACATGGATTGTCCTAACCTCTTGAGCATAGATCAGCTACTAGAATCGGTGCATGATCCTTTTATATCTAAAACTCGAGACAAAGTTATCATCAGGTTGAGGAACTGCTTAGATAAGCTTTTCTTTTTATGTTTGTAGGTTTTGGAGATGGCACATCAAGTTGGGAGACTATCCGTCTCGACTGCACCTGATGTGCCATACAAGGACATGGCGCGGCACTGTGAGGCCCTTCTGATGGTAAAGAAACAGAACATGTCAACCTTTATTGGTGTACCACAGAGACAGGAAACTGTTACGGACAATTGTGTGGATAAAATCAATGATTCATCCCATTTTCCCACAGATGCAGGTTTTCACCGGGTAATTTTCTTATACTTAGCTGCAAATCTGCCTGAAATTTTGTGGAATCGGGATACCCCTCATCAAACAGGATGCTTCAGATTGAAACATTACTTATATTATAACATGGATCAATCATGATTCCTTGTCATTTTATTGCAAAATCACATTATACCGATAAAATGGCATTGTCATTGTCCTAGACACTAACTGATGAATAAATACTACATTTGTGCCCATAAAAGGGAAGAGAATCTCCTGATGGTTTTGTTGGAGGAACTTGCTGATTATGGTTGTCTGGGGAAAACATTATGCAGGTTGGGAATCCATTTGTTGATGATTACAACGTCAATTTGCAGAAACCACCAGTTGCTGCAGTCCCACAGCCATGTGCCAGTGAATTGCAGCATAACCCAGACTTCTTCAGACTGCCTGCGTCGAGCCCATATGATAACTTTCTCAAAGCTGCTGGTTGCTAATCATGTTAAAGGTTTGGAGACGTCATTCAGTAATTAGCTTAAATCAAGGATATATCAGCGCGCAGAACCAATGAAATTCGGATCATATACAGCTGCATCATATCTAGTTTTGAGCACTGCGCTAGCTGCTTACTAGTTGCTGGAAGAGTTGAGAACGTTACTCCGCTCCTAAGTTCATTCATTCTTTTGACATCTTTCCTATTAATTTATTGGTTTCGATTGTGGATCGGTTGCATATAGAAGAGGTTATCTGAAGTGTTCCCTTCTTCACAAAAGCTGAGACCACGCATCAGAGTCCCATCCGGTTCTGTAAAAATTTCAAGTGTATAAATAGAAAATTCTCAATTTTCTTTTCAGCTTTTGGATGAAGGCGTCTCAACACTTACCTATTAACAAACTACATAGTTAATTTCGGGGAGTTTGATTTCTTCTTTGTTTGTATCATTCCTTTTCCTCCCCCCTTGAACCTTTCTGTCGACAGGCATGTTTATGGCATATACTGTTTTACTTATTGACAATCTGATGCAAGATCAGGAAGCACAACCTTAAGAAGTTCCAAGAAATTTATTCATTGCTTAAGAATTAATATTTCAAGCTACATTGTGAGATCTCGGTTTTCAGACATGAGAAGCCACGGAAAAATATGCATCTAGTTAAGTCTAACAATGGAGGTTTGACCGTCCGTACCAAGGATTTCAAGCAAAGAATGTAGAAAGTAAAAGCAGATCCTGAGCAAAGGAAGCAAAATGTCTCTCAGATAAAACTGAAAATGCCCCTAACGAAGACTCCTCCATTGGTCCCCCTTACTAGGCCGGGACGACCCGAACATCGTCCAAGATGGGCCCGCACATATGGCCGTAGTCATGAAGCCTCGTGTGGTAATATGCGCTGTAGAAGGTCAACCTTGTCCTGGTCGATGTCGCTTTAAACCTCATCTTCGCTGTCTTGAACTGGCCCTTCCCTGTGGACTTGAGCCGGGCCTGGACTGTCTCCGCAGCCGCGAAGGCCTGGACCATCATCGAACCATGGCACCCGTTCCTTGCGTCTCCAATGGCGAAGCTGAGATTGTAGAGCTTTTCGGGGACTGTGTGGATGATCTGCGCGACTGCACTCTCCCGGCCAGCGACGAGCTCGATGGCGGCGAGGCCGGAGGGGACGGAGAAGTGGCGGCTGTCAGTGTACTTGACTGGTCTCAGGGACTCGATGATCCAACCAGGCAGCGGGGAGATTGCATCCAGCCCGTGCGGAGGGAGGAGGATGCCGGTGGAGAAGTTCTTGAACACATGGGGGCCCACCTCGAAACCTCCGTTCTTTACGAGATTGCCTGCGGTTAGTATAAATCATTTGTACGAATCGGAAAGGAGAGTTCAGTTAAAAGAGAAGACACCAAGAGACCAATCGATACCGTTACGCGGTCAGTTAATTTAGTTACCTCCTGTTCTTTTCAGTGGGAGCATCTCCTTGATAGCAACAGCATCCAGCAGAGGCCCACACGTGGGGTCCTCCTGAATCCCGGGATTATGGAAAGTGACCTTGACATCGCTGGAAACCGCCTTGAACGCCCAAGCATAAGTGTCCCCTCCATTGCTGCTGTATAGAGTCTGAATCCCGAGATCCGACTGCCCGCCTGGCCGAACCGAGACCCTTAGAACCTCATCTTGGGCGCATGTCCTCGTGGCCCCGAACGTGAGCGAATAGAGGGACCCCGGCTTCACTTTCAGGTACTGAGAGATCGAGGCCTCGTTGCCCAATCTTGCTGCGTGTCTGCCGCGGGGAATCGCAAAGTAGAAGCCGCCGGGCTGGGGCCCACCCGAGACGTACTCGACCAGGCCATCGATTTCCCATTTGGGCAGGGAGTACCTTCCGATGATGACGGTCTTGTTGAGGTTCGACGGCTTGGGCGCCAACTCAAAGTCTCCATTTGGGAGCAGCCCTGAAACGTCAAATGATGAGATTAAGAGAGGTAATCGGCAACCTTCTAAAAGGATAATGCAATTACTATTAGCTCATGCAGGAGCTTGCAGAAGAAGGGGGAGAAAAGAGACTTGCCATCGAGCGGAGCAGGGGAGGCTGCAGAGACAGAGGAGGGGGCGGTGTGGAAGGAGACAAAGCAAGAAAAGCAGAGCAAACAGAGTTGCAGGAAAGCCATGTCTTTAGTCCGTGCAGGCACCAACTAGTTATACTGTTAATATATATAGACATAGGACAAGATGTGAACTGAAGAAACAATTAGACAAAAATAAAAGATAGAATGAAAATGCTATCTTTCAATTTAACACTCCGTTGGTCTGTCATAACAGGTTCCGGAACAGAGCAGCGGGGAAGAGAGAGAGAGAGAGAGAGAGAGACACCAAAGTTGCCGTGATTCGCGTCGGGTTGTCTTCCAGATGGGTACGATTTATATTTGTTTATCTCTCCGGTCGCAGATTTCTGCGTGGAAATCTTTAATGGGGTGGTCACGTGGGCTCCTCTTTAATTTGGTTCCCGTGATTTGCTCTGCTTCATGGAGTTCAAGGCCTCGTTAGTCTATCAATGGCGGATGAATGGGAGGGAAGAACTCGCTAACCCCAATCCCAAGAAGTCTTCCATGAAGGCCTCACATGCCGTCCACGTGAGCGCAGTTACCGCGACGTACCGTCCTCGTACGAGCCGTTGACTTTGATTATGGCGGCACGTGGCTGCGGCAGAGCAGATTATCAGACTAAGATGATCCTTACCGTGTTAGGCATCTTCCAAAGCTAAACTCGTCAGTGAACTAGTTACCTTACTCACGGCTGATTTGATTGGTGCCATTTGTGAAGGTCGACTTATCCAGGATCCCGGATTGAAAACAATCTTGCATTTCCATAAGTATTTCGACATCATGGTGAAGTATCATTTGATACCAAGTAATGTGTTATATATACATTTTGCAGAGTCCTTGGAGCCTTGAGGCAGCGCCGACAAAAGGGTTCATTTCCTGCCTTGGAGCCGTTCCGATTGCGAACCCGGGAAGCTGAGAACATGCAAAGTTAAAAACTTGAATGTAATGAAATCCCTGAAGCCCTAATCAATGGAATGGTCTTGCTCCGAGTCCATCAGCTAAAAGAGAAGTTTGGAAGAATAAAAATATCTGACATCTTTTGGATTGGAGAACGTTTCCGTACCAGCTGACCTGTCCACTTGATTTCCTCTTGTTCAGTGTAGATCCGCGGAACAACGACTGTTCTTGGCCAAGTCGCTCCACCGGTTCTGCGAGATTTACTAAGATCAGTAATACCTATAATAATCATGGATGCGGGGGTCTTCTCAATCGTGGGTTTAAACTCCAGACCTTGGGGACGGCCTCGGATCTTCAAGTTCTGCAGAGACGAACATCTCCCTAGCCACTTGGCCAAGTTCTCGAATTGTGCTTGTGCTTCAAATCATTCTGGCAGGTCGAGCAAATCTGGCTAGTGATACAGCACCGAAATTGGAGCCTCAATCCATTGTTTTTCGTAGGATCCTTTCTTGTTTGCTTTCTCCAAAGAACAGCTATCCACATGGTCAGTTGCCAAGCACAAGTTCTCTAGTTTTTCTACCTGTTTGATTTCCATGGGCAAGTACTTCAGCCTCAGAAGCTTCCAATGAACAGCATCTTAAGGGATCCAAAGAATCCAAGAGTCTTAGCACAAGGCCTCATGGTTATCAGCATCTCCAGTGAAATAGATCTAGAAGATAAGTCAAGCTTCCAATCGTGTCCTCAGGCAAGATGACCTACTTGATGGATATGCCCAAGAACCAGAGACGCACAAGCTGTTTTTAACTTTCTTTGCAGCTCTTTGAACCCTTTGCACCTGGCTAGCCTATGCTCTGCTGGTTCCAGAGTTCACCGACAGAATTCAGAAGCTTCCTGATCTTTGAGTTACCGTGCAGGTGGAGATACCTCAGGTGCCTCTTTCTGACCGAGCTTGGGAGCTCCTGGAAGCTCAAATCCTGTGGGGTACAGAACCTTTGAGTGTTTGAATGTTGAGATGCACTTGCTGAGGAAAGTGTCCCCAGCGGGGCCCTTCTTAATAGATAACATGATCTTCCGTAACCCTTTTAGCTTGTGCAAGTACTTGGCAAGATTACTGGAAAGCAAATTGGGATCAAAGAGCAAGAGGTGTCTGAGTCCTCTCATACATGTCTTTGGAGACAACATTCATAAAATGGGACTCTCTATGCGCTGCTGTTGGCGTATCAAATCATTATCTCAGGGTTAGGAAGAGATGATCTTCCACAACATTGTCATAGAAAGATCGCGACTGCAGCTCTTGTCAATATTGCTAACCAATCTCTCTATGAGCTCTTGATTGTTCCCATTGTTCCGTAGCATGATCAGCTCTAGATTATCGAACTTATGAGAAGATAGAACCATAAGCAAGCATTGCCTCAGTAGGGAGGCATGGGATCACTGTCCCGAACATTTATCCAATTATGTCCGTTCTTCAGTTACAACATGATTCCCAAGGTCTTAACTGCCCTTCAAAAAATCCATTAGCTCTGTCAGTTCATGTTCCAAACAGCATCAAAGACAGACGGACACCATTTGTTCAACAAGCTCTGAAGGTGGCTCTGCAGCCCTTCCTTCTTCCTATTGAATTTGGTCCCCGGAGAGATCACTTAGAGATTCAACAAGGACTTATGGATGTTTTGAATGCCGAAATCAACCTGCATGGAGACCTGCAGCTTGATCTCGAAGTGCTGGTTCCACCTTCTCAGCATGTTCTCAACTTGACCTGCTTCCAAGACCATCAGAAATTAACACGTTTTTTTTTATATCGATTAGTTCTTTGTCTGAGGACAGGTGAAAGTATCCTATGATATGAATATCAAATCTTGGTTTCTTCCAGGGAGAATATAATTAGCAAGGTTCAGTGTGTATACTGGAAATCTGCAATGAAACAACTAGGAATCCTTCACTTGTAGCAGCACATGATAACAGATGGAATCGACGAGAAGCAGATTAACTCATGGCAACTCCGTTATGTTATGGCCGCGATCGAACATTGAATAGATCCCTGAAGCCTCAAGAACTGAAAAAGCATAGCATTCCTCCGCTCGAAGCCCGTGTGAATGGACGTGTACGGAGGTTAAAACGGTGATGGTGCGAGGAAAATGTTCCAGCTTGAGTAGTCGGTGCTGGAGATGGAAGTGGGTGAAGAGCGAATCTGGAAACATCCCCAGAGGGGCTATAATTGGAGATACCATTGTTTCTGGGTTTCCACCCACATCGATGCGGATGTCGGGAAAACAAGCAATTCCGGGACATCGTCTCCATCTGTGCTCATTTTTCTCGGCGAAACATTGAACTGGTATTTGCCGTGTAAATTTTTTTTCCTGTTTCTGTATTTATTTGATGAGAGATCACAAATTTACAATATCACAGTAGAAGAAACCTTTTTCTTTAATCAGTTTACCTGTTCTGAGACAGGTGACGTTCCCCCAAAAACGTCAGCAATGAGCAAATCTTGTTTGTCCCAGTCTCGAGTCACCCGAAATTTGGTTGAAAGAGACCACTTCGGGCTCAAAGCTTTCAGCTTTCTTGCTGACCGTCCACTGTTTGCGAGCAGGGGAGGTCAAAGTCAACCCATAAGATGACGCCATTGTTGTTTCTCAAACTCCTGCTCATCTGACGATCCTTGAACCCGACACTGCACCACACGACTTTTATATAAACCAAGAATGAAGGGCGAAACTGTACCACCCAATAGAGACACTCCTCTCCTCTCCTCTCCTCTCTCTCTCTCGCAGAATTTCGTAATCGGAGAAGCTAATGGCGGTGGGTGATAAGGAGGGGGAGATAGTGAAGCCCCGAACGGACAAAAGACAGTACCGGAGGGTCGTCCTCAGGAACTCCCTCGAGGTCCTCCTTATCAGCGATCCTGCCACTGATAAGGTCATATTCTCCGTATTTTGTTTCCTTTTCAATTCAATTTTGTTTGGTGTAGTCTTTGCTGTCAAGTCAAAGGACAGAGACGTGAATCAAAAGTCTGTTCTATGGTTTCAATTGTGGACTTGTGATTCATGAATATTTTATTTAACTTAGAACTATTGTTTGGTGTAGTCAATTATGGAATTCTTGATTTTCCGCTTTTGCAGTGTGCCGCATCAATGGCTGTCAGTGTTGGGTCCTTCTCAGACCCAGTAGGCCTGGAGGGACTCGCCCATTTTCTCGGTAATTAGAGCTCTCACTTGAAGAAGTTTAGTTTGGTAGTTATGGATTGCAGGAAAGTGTCATGCCGAGACTGGTGCTAATTATAATGAACTTAAGGAAGTTCTCCCATTATATGAAAGTCAGGATTATTGAGGAGAAAGATAGACAGTGATTTCTACATATCATTGAAATACTAACATTTAGCGAGGTTGATGCTCAATCATCATTGAACTGTACAAAAACCAAATGCAGATGAAATTATGATGGGCTTTTACCAAGTCAATTTTATCTCTTTGTCATCTGGCTCAAATATCATGTTATTTGACTTGACTAGGAGATGTCAGCTGTTGATCCTCATGAAATTGAGATTTTTTATTTACTGATGTGTAACATGTGGTTGTGTAAAGCTCATAACATGCTTCCAGGAGGCAACCCTATCTGTGTCTCTCGAGAAGTCGAATTTGTTTTAAATGTAGTGTGTTTTTGCAGAGCACATGCTGTTCTTTGCAAGTGAGAAGTATCCTTTGGAGTATAGTTATTTAAAGTTCATCATAGAGGTACTTTCTTTATGTTTTCCAAGATTCTTCTGTTTTGCAACTTCCGATGATTTCCTCTGCACATGTTCTTTCAGTCTGTCACACTGCAAGTGGGACATGAATATGGAAATGTTCTCTCCCGCATTTCATTCTATAAGATTTTGAAGTTGCTTTGCACGGATCTTGAGTTGGCTTAATGACATCTTGTCATTCATTACTTTGGTCTCTAATATGGAAAAATTCTTGCATATTGCTGCTTTTATTATATCATGATATTTCTCTCTGTGACTTATTTTTAATGTGATGCAGCATGGAGGCAGAACAAATGCTTTTACAGCACCTGAGTGCACAAATTATCATTTTGATGTAAATGTTGATGGTTTCGAAGAAGCATTGGACCGGTCAGTTGGTTTAGCTTTTACATCGTTTTGTTTTTGTTGTTTTTCTTTTTTTGTTGGCTTTTCTATACTTTCTTTTAGAACACCAAAGCTGCATTCTTATTTCTGTTCCCCTGTGGATCAGATTTGCTCAGTTCTTCATAAAACCATTGATGTCTTCTGATGCCACGATGAGGGAGATTAAAGCGGTTGATTCTGGTCAGTATCTTTTCATTTTGTAGCTCTAATCATTGTGTTTGTGTTCCTTGTTTTAGTCCGTCTATAATAAGTAAAGTGCAGTTAAGGCTTATTAACAAGAGGTTATTTCATGCAGAGCATCAGAAAAACTTACTGTCTGATGGTTGTAGAATATACCAGGTAGGACCAAACTACTAACCTGTGGATTTGATGCATTGGCCAAATTTATTCTCTCACTTATAATGGGAAACAGTAAGAAAATTTTGAAAGATACGTATTTTGTTATGGGAGTAGCTACTTTTGTTAATACTCACCATGAACTATAGCTATCGGGCTCAAGGTTTTTATGAAGTTTAACTTTTTGAGTATACTAAATTACCTTGCTACTCTAAAGATTTGTTGATCGATCATGGGAATGTTCAATCTATGCAGCTGCAGAAACATTTGAGTGAGACAAGTCATCCATATCACAAGTTCAACACAGGTCAGTGATTGCCTTTCAATTGGGTTCCATCTACTGTCAAAGTTAAGTCTAGCATTACTCATTAGAGCTGACCTCATTAAAATAAGTCACTAATAAACTATGTATTTATCATGAGTATAGGGAACTGTGATACTCTAGAACTTCGTCCTCAAGCACAGGGTCTGGATACAAGAGATGAGCTTATTAAATTTTATAGAGAGTACTATTCTGCGAATCTCATGCATTTGGCTGTATATTCAAAAGGTATGTTTTCTGTATGGGTATTTCTTCCTCTCTGGACTGCAAAAAATAGGCAAGCATTGAGTTACATCCATTCAGATGTGAATGAAACTTTAATATCTTCTTTCTCTAATGATTTCAGAGAACCTTGATAACATCCAATCTATGGTGGAGGAAAAATTCTACGACATCCAAAACACAAACAAGAATTGTTTACATTTCACTGGCCTGCCTTGCAGATCAGAACATCTACAGGTTCACTTGTCCTTGTTATGTATAATATATATATATATATATATATGACGAGCATAACATGCATATATTTCAGGTTCCGATTTGACAAGTACAGTACAAGACATTCTTTTTTTTAACTTTTCATGACATCAATATGTTCTAGATTCTCGTGAAAGCTGTCCCTATAAGAGAAGGTCACAAATTGCATGTGGTGTGGCCTATAACCCCAGAAATCCGTCACTATAAGGAGGGGCCAAGCAGGTATGTTGGCCACCTTATTGGTCATGAAGGAGAAGGATCGTTATTCTACATCTTGAAAAAATTGGGTTGGTTACTCCATTCTAGATATGCTTTATAGTTCCTCTGCATTTCCAGATTGAGGGCTGGCAAATTGTGTTAAGTGTTTCATGGTTCATAACTATTAATGTTTGAAAACATTGCAGGATGGGCTACGTGTCTCTTTGCAGGTGAAGGTGACTGGAGTTTGGAGTTTGCTTTCTTTGAAGTGGTAATCGATCTTACTGATGCTGGTCATGGTTAGTTACTTCATATCCTTAATTCACTTTCAACATCGTTTATCTTATTTTTGGTCACTTTGTTCTCATACTGTTTTCCTTGGTTCATGTTATTGGTAGATGTCCAATGAAGTATTTCATTATCTGATTAAAAATCCTAAAACTGATGCTGAATTTTCTTATATCAATGTTTTATAGATATTTATCAAGAAGGTGAATGTAGGATGCTATATCAGACCCAGTTGAACCTCGTATAATTAGAAGAAATCTATGTTCAAATGGGGCTTAGTAACTCCTTGCTTCTTTCAGCAAATCTTCCTTTTTCTTTTCATTTCCCCTGGTAATATTGCCTGTGTATGTTCAATTTTGGCTTTGCTTTTCTTTCCCTGTTAAATCAATTTTTTATTTTGCTAGTAGAACCAGCTATTACTTCAAGTGTAGGAGTCAAGTCCTTATATATTTTAAGAATTACCCATGTATAACTGGTCTATATAGTTGATATTTATCACCAAAAACTTGGATGTTAATGTGCCATAGGTAGTGCCTAAAGCTGCAGCAACTGTCTATGAAGACTAGGCACAGAATTACATAATTTTGCAATTCCTTGTTCTAATATTTTTTCAGTTCTTTTTTGTTTCAGTTCTGTTGTTTTTGTTACTATTCCTGTTTTCATTGTTAACTTTGTTTGCAGAGCATATGAAAGATGTCATTGGACTGCTATTCAAGTATATTTCCCTTTTGCAAGAGTCTGGTGTTTGCAAGTGGATATTCGATGAGGTATGCCTTTGAATTGTGTGGGAAGATATCTAGTCCCATCCTTTCCTGATTTACTAATGACTTCATGGGTTCTTCCTCTCTCAATCCCTTCTCACTTTCTCTTGTTTTGTCAAAACACTGACATCAAAGTTGAAATAACATATGCACTTAAGTCTAGTGTCTGTTTCTTCTCATGTTTAATATGGTCCTACTAGTTTATGTTTGAACTTTCCAAAGATTCTGATACTTTTAAACGTTTGTGAAGCTTTCAGCTGTGTGTGAGACAAAGTTCCATTATCAGGACAAAATCGCTCCTATCAACTATGTGGTCAATATTTCTTCGAACATGCGGGTACCTTGACCATTTCATCAATTGACCATATAGTGACAATCCTCTATTTTTAGTGGATTGCTCAATTTTGCCAGCAAGAAATTGATCTGATTGAATGATTCCAGATATATCCACCTGAAGACTGGATAGTCAGATCACATTTGCCTTCCAGGTTCAATGCCAACACTATCCAGATGGTACTTAATGACCTTTCTCCAAACAATGTTAGGTGAGACAATTTACTGCTTGCAAAATAAAAACAGCGCACAGTTTCTTGAGCATTGAAGATAGAAATATTTCCTGAACAAACAGTATTAGCAACTCTCATTACCCCAAATCCCCACCAGCCCCACCCTACCAACATTTCAAGCTTGCATCAAGTATTAGACTAACTGATGGTTTGTCAAGAATTTTCTGAGCCATCTTTTCTTGTGTGATAATGCCTATGTTACATTATGCATTTGTAATTTTTATCCACTCATATTAGAATAGTTTTATTGCCCTGAGTGCATGATTATCTGTTTTTCATGTCCATTTTAAATTTAAAATTCCTTTTTTCCCCTGACAGGATCTTTTGGGAATCAAAGAATTTTGAAGGAATGACGGACATGGTTGAACCATGGTATAGAACCGCATATTGTGTGGAGAAAATAACCGACTGCACAATTCATGTACTGTCTTAAATCTATCTTTAATAACTATTGGCATAAATATCAAAATCCAATTCATGTAATGTGGTAGTCTTTTCCTTGCTACTGTTGAAGTGATCAAGTGGGATGATAAGCTTACTCGATGTTCGTGGTTTCTTGACTGATTGCAGGAGTGGATGCAATCAATCCCGAATGAGAAATTGCATCTACCTATGCCTAACACATTCATCCCTACTGATTTCTCACTTAAAAATTTGGAAGAGAAGGTATATGATTTCCTCATTTTGTGCTTTCTTTGATTTTTTTTCATCCTGAATCTTAATGTTCTCCTGAAACAGGTCAAATTCCCAGTTCTGCTGAGACAGTCACCCTACTCAAAATTATGGTTCAAACCTGACACAACATTCTCGACACCCAAGGCGTACGTTAAGATGGGCTTCTGTTGTCCTCTTGCAAGCACCTCCCCTGAAACTGAAGTCCTGTCTGATATATTTACACGACTGTTGATGGATTGCTTGACTGAATATGGTAAGAGTTTCTAAACAAAGAGAAATAGGAGCATCCTGATGAACACAAAAATCTATTCTCGAATTTGTTTTCTGTTTTGTGAAGCTATGACAGTGCACGAAACCACCTTTTGATTTTTCCTCTTGAAAGTCCATGCTTCTCACCTCTCACTAATTATCCTTTAGTTTGCCCAGAATTGGTTTCTCATTTTTCCTACTACAATGGTGCAGAACTAAATTTATTGTCTACAATTCAGCTTACTGTGCGCAGGTTGCTGGCTTATACTACAGTGTGAACCACATTGTTACTGGATTTCAGGTATGTACTTAAAAGAATATTTTTGAATCTCATATGGAAAGGGACCTGAACCTATTTGAGGCTAACACTTTATGGAACAGAATAGTATCAATGATGACGTGTGGTTCGTATCTCATCAGGTGACAGTGATTGGTTATAATCACAAGTTAAGGATCTTACTGGAAACTGTGGTAGAAAAAATTGCTACATTTAAAGTGAGGCCTGATAGATTTTCTGTGATTAAGGTATCTTGATGCTCTTCTCTCTTCATCATCTCAATATTTCTTTCTTTTTTTTCCTGTCACTTTCTTTCTTCTGCATCTCTATGTAGTTGGATGAAATGAGGTTTATTCATGTACTAATAATGCACAAGATGGACTTTTACATAAAGTTGCCAAGTGATTGTCTGTCCATTCATCTGAGAATTATTCATATGATGCCATTTACGATAATTATTCATATCTTACCAGGAAATGGTGACTAAGAAGTATCAGAATTTGAAGTTTCAAAAGCCACATCAGCAGGCAAAGCACTATTGCTCACTAATTCTTCATGACAGCACTTGGCCATGGAGGGAACTTCTCGAAGTTCTTCCTCATCTTGAGGCCGAAGACCTCTCCAAGTTCTTCCCCACTATGCTGTCGAGAACGTTCTTGGAATGCTATATAGCAGGTCATTTTCTATCTTCATTTTCTTTTTGGCATCTTGAGTATTTTATGAAGAACAGTGGGTTGTGACTAACTTACCACCTTCATGGAGTACAGCTTCTTCATCGCTCTTTTTTTCCTTTTCAGGCAACATTGACCGGTTGGAAGCAGAATCCATGGTTCAGTATCTTGAAAATGAATTCTTTCTGGGTCCACATCGAATGTCACTACCTATATTCCCCTCTCAGTACTTGACCCGCAGGGTCACAAAACTCGAGAAGGCTACACCTTATTTCTTCCCAGCACAAGGCTTAAACCCAAGTGATGAGAATTCTGCATTGATTCACTATATTCAGGTAATTTTATCTGCTAACGTTCAGGAAAGTCAACCAAAGAATTCTGCTAACTCTGGAATGACTGGACTAACATGAGTAGTGAAGCTTTTGATGCAAAAAATAGTTATATTTTTCTTGCTAATTGATTCCTGCACTTCCTTCTCCTATCCTCTGTATGAATTTCTTGATCTACACTATGCATGAGTAATTATCTTCGTATAGGTTTTAAGTTTTTCAATGATTAGGTTCATCGGGACGATTTCGTGATGAATGTTAAACTCCAGTTGTTTACTCTCATTGCCGAGCAACCTGCCTTTCACCAGCTTAGAACCGTTGAGCAGCTAGGTTACATTACTTATCTTAAGAAGAGGTATTAATTTTGTCTGCAATTATTAAGTAATAATATATCTAAATTTGTTGCCCTGTTTCTTCTTACGCCATTCGTGCATTCTAGGAGCGATTTTGGTATCCACGGATTGGAATTCACCATTCAATCAACGGTCAAGGTGCAATTTTTAATGCCTGATTAATTCGTTGTCACTCTTTTCCCGGTAACCTCCTGTGATTTCTTTCTTGGTTATGATCCGATACTGTCAGGGTCCTGGGCAAATTGATTTGAGAGTTGAAGCGTTCCTGAAAACGTTTGAGGCTACACTTTTGGAGCTGACGAATGAAGAATTCAAGGTGGGTCCGCACGAATCTTTGCATTCGAGAATCCCTCCATCGTTGCTCAGTTTGATGCAGAGCTCAAATTTTCCTTTTGTAGAGTCATGTCAATGCATTGATCGACAAGAAACTTGAGAAACACAAGAATTTGTGGGAAGAGTCGGCATTTTACTGGAAAGAAATTTCCAACGGGACCCTGGAATTCAACCGTAGGGAATGTGAGGTATGGTCATCATTTTGTTCAGGCAAAAACAAGTTTTTTTTTGTCCATCCTCGATTACAATATCTACTCCAGCTCCTAAATTCTCCATTTTTTTTTTAATGAAATGACATCTATGGCAGGTCGCAGCATTGAGACAATTAACGCAGCAGGAACTGCTGGAGTTCTTCAATGAATACGTGAAGGTCGGAGCACCGAAGAAGAGAAGCCTGTCCATTCAAGTTTACGGGAGCCTGCACTCTTCTGAGTACGAACAAGATAAGGCTCGACCCGTTCGACCTTCCTCCGTTCCAATCGACGACATATTCAGATTCCGAAGATCCCAGCCTCTGTATGGATCATTCAAAGGTGGATGTGGTCAGATGGAGTAATTTCTCACAAAGGGACTCTTTACGTCCAGATGATTCCTATCTGCCGTAGCATGAACTTCATGTCGTCTGATCATCCCTTAGTCTTGTAAAAATTTCACTCTCTTTACCATGAAATTCTGTTTGTGTGTGTTTGGTCGAGGTTTGATCTGGCTCAACGTTAAGGTTGTAAAACTCTTGTTTCACTTTGTACTTTCGCGGCTCCACCACAAACCTGCACCTTTGCTTTCTCTTTTCATCTTATGTCTTTCGCAGGGAATGGAGAAAGCCATGAAACAGAATCGACGACTCAGAGAATCGAAGATGTTATCTTCGAACCAAGATTTGAGGGGAATACTGAGTATGTTGGCCACTATGTAGGATCAATTAATCAGGTGTATTGGTTCGGGGATACAGATCATACACGTAGAAAGAATCATTCGATCCTTTCGTCACAATTTCAATTAAAGAATTCTCCGTACATCAAAGAATGAAAAACCACGCACTTGATCCGATATCCTGTGCCTTTTTTTTCCCCTCTCCGTCTCTTCTTCAAATCTCTCACACGACGGAGCAGAAGATGATCTCGTATGTTTCTACTCTCATCAGGGTCGCCTCGGGGCTCCAGGGGGCGGCCATCGAAAGCTTGCTGCGGTCGCCGTTGCTCTGGTGGAAGTCGCGGTGGTCGTGCTGGTGGTGGCCGTCGTCGGAGCCGGAGGGAGGGTGGTAGTAGAGCCGGGCGGTCTGCGGGCAGTGGGAGTGGAACCGAGCCGCCATCCTCACCCCCATATCCAACAGCTCCACGTACTTCCCCATCATCTACCGGAGTTGTCTGCGGTGCCTCTGATTTTCAGACGCAGACAATGTTGGGAGAGAGAGAGATGGGGGCTTGGGGGTGCGATGGTGGAGGAGAGAAGCGATTCTTCGCTTATATAGGCCTGCGGGGGAGTCTTTGACTTTTCTCCTCTCTTTCCTATCAGTCCGGCAGTTTCCCCGGAATCGGAGCTCTGACCTAATTGCACCTTAGTCCCTCTGTGTTGGCTTCCGCTCAATCGAGTGAGAAAATGTTGAAATGTTTTCATTTTCATCCAAACCTGCTTCAAAGTTGCACAATTATGTAATGCTAATAACTACAGAGGACCGACATCCATTGCCACTATTTAATCAGAGAGAGTTGTAATGATCGACGGTATTTGTCCTTGAGAGCAAAAGATTATTAGCTAGTTACCAACTATTCAACTAATGGATTATAGAGAAGAGATTCGAGTATACAAATAAAAATGGGCACAACTTGTTTTTGATGCAATCCCTAACTAATCCTTGTCTTGATTGTTGGGGACAACAGCCCTAGTAAAAATTAAGAGAAAATAGCTGGGGCGAATAGAGAAATATGAGCAAGTTTTGGGGAGGGCGTGGTGGTGAGCGGTGGGAGGTGGGGTTTGTTGGCTTTCTCTGTCGTGGTGGGGTCGGATTCCCATTGTCGTTGGCTTCCACGTTCCCTCTCTCCCCTCCCGAAAGGTCCACGGAAGAGGGAGTCAAACCTAGTTGGCATCTTTTAGTGTCACGCGGTCGTGAAAGGCCGCGTGACGGAGTCCACTTCAGGCATCTTCTTCTCCATGGACGACGCCTCCCCCGGAGTTTACTTGCAAGCTTCCTCGGCGGTCAATGCTTCTGGATCTAGGGTCTTGATTAATTAGTTAGGACATGGTAGGAGTCCCCCGCTGGCATTGAGAGATTCTATCCTTTACGGGTAACCGAAAAATCAAGCAGTGAGAGTGCGTAAATTTATATAGACGAAGTATAATCACTCATTAGATGAGCCATCCACAATAAACTAGCAAGTAAAATTGTCGATTTCCGTCTCAGGGCCTAAATAACAATGTCACTGCGTGTTCCAAAATTCAACTAACTTCCCTATCCTCTCGAGCTGTCTGTCTCTTAAAATTATCCTCCTCCCATCGCATGGTCCAAGCATCATTACTAGTGGACAAACTTTCAATGCTTAAACCGGTTAAGTGTTCCTCGGGACCTCCTGTTAGTTCTAAATCCTTTGTTAATGTCAGCTGATGCCGAATACACACCCACTTAGTATATATGGGAAATTTTCTTTTAATGGCTCAGAGCCCGACGGTTGTACGTGTATCCGAACTCGTTATTGATCAAAGAGGTTACGTGAAGAACAAGTTTATGATACAGTAGCTGTTCCCAGATCAACAAGAAGGTTGTGGACGGTTGAGGTGTCCGATATGTAAAGCATACTGTTTCCTTATTTGTTTAATCATAAACAAACGCAAGGTACGCTCTTCCAATGTTTGGGCCAATGAACTTTCATTAAGATGGCTCGGGTCATATTATTTCTGCTATGAATCTATCCTTTCACGGCAATAGGAAGCAACCTAATTCATCGTGAGTTTTTTTAACATATTTAAAAATATAATAAAACTTAATTAATTTAAATTCAAACCACTTCAATTGCTAGAATATAAAACTCTTCAATTTATAAATTTTCTCAATATTACAATATTCTGAACTCAAAAGCTTGGTTAATAAGAGAGGTATCAAACCGTTGCAACAAACATCAGCAAGAATTGGCCCAGAGAAGGGAAGAGATGAACAAATTCAAACATCAGCAAGGACAATTTCTATTAGCAACGGAGTCGGCTCTAGTTTTTCAAAGGAGAACTTTTCATCGAGTGAGAGAGAGGGGCATTGACGAAAGAGCAGAAATAGAATCCAGTGCAAGTTTTCCCAGCCTCATCAATCTATGGAAGAAATCTTCGCAACGATAAAGGTATGATACTCCTGGCTGTTTTGCATGGTTTTTTCAGCTAAGTCTATGATTTTTTGCTTGCCTAGTCGGCGATTTCTCAGAGATGATGTGCATCGAGAACATGATGTATTAGGAGATATGGCATCACTTATCAATTGTTGCTAAAATCATGGACCTGATGCAGCAATATGTATGAATGTTTTCCTTAGTGATACGATTTGGCAATTTCCTGATCTGTGAGCTGAGATCATGTTGCATCCTCTACTATAAAACCGAATCTCTTACCATACTTAGCATTTGAAGTAGGATATATTGTATCGCTGGACAATACAAAATTCAGTAAGAGTGTGCAGTGGAGCTGGGACCACATACTTGAACCACTGCAAGAATACACCTAATTTTCATCGTACTTAAAGATTCATGAATGACCATCTGAGGCTGTTCAATTAAATCAGGTCGATATAAGAAATATGGCTGATGAACTTCTTAAATTTGTCTATCCATCGGACCGGCAGTTTGCTAGTATTAGGATACTTAGTTTATTAGCTGTTCTAGCTAAACCGGAAGAGGGTCAGTGCTCCGTTTTGCTATCTACAGAAACAAAATCAGCAAAGATATGTGTAACTGCAAGCCTCTTGAGTGCTCATTGGAAAATTGGAGACAAGGGGTGGTACTAGATGGAGCAAATGGATTGAAGCGAAGGGGCAGAAATAGAAAGATTACCGTGTAAATGTAGGGGTGATGGCGCCCTCCTCTTCCAGATCTTGTGACCTCCTCCCTCTTCAACAAGCTGTCCATATTGTAAACGTGGGATTCATAATCCCAAAGAAATCAATTAAATTAAAGGAAGGCCCCATTAACAATCAGCATAACTCGCCCTATATCAGTTGCAGAGAAGTTTTTCTTTCAAACAGAAATCCAGTTTTGCAATGTTGGCTTATGGTTAAGAACTATTACTTATACTCATTTAGACGTTATGGGAATGAAATGGGTCAGATAAAACGATTGTCAAATCTGTTGAACTCATGCTAGGATCAGCAACGTGATTAAGCAATTTCTCCATCTAAACGGAGTAAACTAGCTGCATGTAAAATAATAAACTGAAAAGCTACACTTGGTAATCTCACAGGGACAGGTAGGAATCTCACATTCTGAGAGCCTTACTGGTGTCGGGGCTGTCACCTAGCACCTGGCGAATCTTCACCTCGGAGGCAGAGCCGTTAGCAAGGAACTTCAAAATGGCTTCAGCTCGGCGACAGATGTGAGCTGAGCCTACAGGCTTCTCAGCTGACTGCTCACCAAGAGCAGTTGCCTGCTTGGCCTTGCCTTTGTTCAGTTTCTGGGTTCTTGCACTTGAATCCCCACTGGAGCCACTTGATAAGCACGAAACATCCTTCTCAGATTCAAATTCAGTTGGCTTTGTGAATGCCTCACCGGAGTTGGACTTCCGGTGCTTGAGGCTCCAGCTCTTATTCAACCGGACTCTCTGCCCCAACTGTGATAGGCTTTCAGAAACACCTCATTAATGTTGGTCACATAATTATTAAAACTATCAGAGATGTGATAACACTTAGCCTCCTTCATAAATGCATGTGATGATCCTATTTCGGATTCATCACCCTTTGATTTTTTTTCTTTTCAGTTGAAACTCAAGTACTCTTCTGCAGCAGTGATAATATTACAGCTACTGAGTAGACCGTACTGATTGTGAACTCTAAGTCCACACATACAGGGAGGTGCGATTCTTCAAATAATACGCTTAGAATTTAAGAGGTTAGCTGACCAAAGAGAAGTTAGATCCTACAGTAACTTCATTGGAGGAGATGCTCGAAATTGGGAGGAAAAGTGAAAGAAAAACGGTAAAACGAGAAGACAGTCAAGTTGGATTTTAATAGTTCGAACTGAAGTTTTCACCAACATAAATTAAAGCAGCTGTAGAAAAAGGCTCGAGCAGAATATCAGTGGAGTTTCAGATCCATTAATAGTCAAACTGATGAATAATTTAAAGACGCCATCAGAAATTCAGATGTCAAAACATAGAAGAGATTAGAATTTCTCTCGCGTACTTCCAGATACAATGGATCACCGAGTCAGAACTAAACTATCTATGAAGAAACTCGATCGCCTTAAGTCACAGGTAGAGGAGAGAGCAACGTAAGCAAAATCGTAGAGGATATAAATAACGACGAGGCATGGAAGCAACGAGAGAAGTGAAAGTACACCTGGAGTTTAAAGTCGTGGCGATGAGCTCCAACAGCAATGATCCGCAGCTTGGTTGCGCGAATATCATCGGAGGAGACCTTGCTGGTCAGGGAAGAGGAGCAGGACTTGGAATCCGCCGACTCCAAGCTCGAGCTCGAGCTCTGATTTCCTTTTACAACCGCAGCGTCAGCATCTGCATGGAACCTGCAGAACAGAGAGCGAGCAGACTTTACTTCCCATGCGGAACTAAAACAGAGAGAGGTGCAGGCGATCGTTGCGTTGTTACTCTGAGGGGGAGATGGAGGCGGAGGGAGGATTGGAGGATGAGAGAAGGAGAAGAGCGGAGGCGGCAGTGCGCTCGAGAGGGCACGGGAATGGCGTCGGTGTCATGCTTTTCAAGCCTCCTGCCAAGTTTTTGGATATGGCGGGTAATTCAAACTGAAATCTCTCTCTCTCTCCCTCTCACTGTGACGTGATGAAGCGGTGGAAGTGTTTGGGTTTGGATCGCCTATTGCTTTGAGCCAATGGCCCCGTCTTTATTTCAGTGGCTCATCGACCGTTTGTCAATTCGGAGGTGTTCAACGAATACCGTGCACTGCCACTCGGGGACCAGGATCGGGATTTTCGAGTTTCTTGATCCTCGATTCAGTGTGTGGTTGCTGGAATTTTCTCGACTCTGGGATCAAAGTTGGCTTCACAAATCCAAACTGAACAAATGTCGACTGAATTAAATTGAGAAAAAAAAATACTATGACTTATGGCATGCATACAAGTCGGTGATAAGTTTTTCTTGTTTAGATTCTTTTTTATTACATAAAAATCTTATAATATTAGAATGGAATAGTAAAAATGGAGAAAAAATAAAGGGGTACAAGAAGTCCGACGATAAAAATTAAACTCACAATCTCTCGATTATTAAGTTGAAAGTGTTGTCATTATATTAAATTCTATTTCTTTTTAGATTTAAATTAGGTAACTATTAGGTTTTGCATTTACTATTTAGAGAGATAAGGGAGAGGAAGGAAAGAAATTTCTTCTCTTTCCTTATAAATAAGAGACCGCACTTGTAAATAAAAAAATATTCTCGTTAAATTAGTCAATATCTATTAAATTTATGGATACGTAACCCATAAAAAAAGATTGGGCATCCATCGATGGTGGATCATTATGGAACGAGTCAAGGCTCTCGGATCAACCAGCTTTGAGGTGAGGGCAATCGGACCCTTTTAATCGATGAAACCCCTAATGCTGGTCCAAAGACCTTGTAGCTGTGGCTACGTTGTCGGGAATCCCGAAAGCCCACCTTAATATCATTCCTGCCACCCACTCGAGCCGCTTCTCCAAGAACGAGAGCCTCGGCTTCTCCTCCTCGGTCTCCAAGAATCTCTGCGTGGTCCTCACTATCGGCCTTTGTCATATCCACTCTCCGCTTCCTCTAAATTCCGGCAAAATACTCAGTTACAGAGGATCCGGTCCGTCCAATTCCCCTGAATACTTAATCGCTCGAGTTTCCGACGGATCCTCCCTGCACTCATTCTTCTAGTCCGATACATCTGGAAGAAGAAAAAAATGGAAGAGTATATGAGAATCACGAGACGAGAAAGTGGAGAACATGATAAATAATTCAGGGGAAGAAGAGTGCATCCATTTTCTTGGATGCATTAGGGATTGCAGATCATACTCCCATGCTCTGTTCTACGTTCAACTGTCAACTAACTTCTTGACAGCTTATAACAGTCCTGCCCCTGAACTCATTATTGTTTTACAATTGTGTCCCTCTAGACTTTCTTCTCTTTTTTATCCGAGTCCTTGACCATGTCACGGGCCCGCCAGCAGATTCCCCTCCGGAGCCTCATCAGGGCGGGCCATGGGTGACTCGAAAAGCCCTTCCATCTCGAGGTGGCGCCTTGAAGGCACGATTTTTCTATCCTCATAACATTATCGGGATTCAAACTCAAATTATTTACTAGTCTCAATTTGATCACCGCACAGCTCTTCCATCGGCAAATGTCCCCACTCAATTTCCAATCCCTCTCTTTTGGGGGACTCCTTTAATCCTTCGGGTGATGTTGTTTTTGGCATTGGAACACTGTAACCGCTGGCTAGCAAACGGCGGACCGGCCGAACTGTCCCCTTCCTCTGTGATAATTCCTGTAAATGGGCCTTCGAGCTGTTGAGCAGGTAGATTAATCCTCCATGGTTGAAGGAAACCAAAGTTTACCCTCAATGAGCAGCAAGCAGCCGTCCTCGCGTATACGGGAGGATGTCGGCGATGAATTTGCTCAGTGTCGGTATCTGGTTGTTGGTGCAACAGAAAAGAATGTAAAATGGCTTTCCCGCTAAGGCTGCGTCCATCGCCAATTCAAATGCTGCCTGCCTCAACCTCTAAAATAAAAGGCGATTAGCTTGGATGCTCCCGTCAGGGAACTGTTGGGTCTGCGTTCAAATCCACTTTAGTCGGTCACTTTAATTGAAGTGTTAACTGGCACCAACTAAAAGGTGTGTTTTCGAAGCTATGATTGGTCAACTGATCTCAGAAAGATCGTTTCTCAAACCGATTCCTCAACTCCATTAACCATACGAAGAAGCGGACCTATAGTCTGGCGTCCACTCCTCCATCAAATAGTAGATCACAGTATCACGGATATTAGACCTCTTATTTTAAGCGACATTATAATTTCTCGAGATTCTAGAAAGAAGAAAGGATGGTATGAGTGTCATTGTATATATATAACGAGTTATGAAAGTTTGAGTCGATATGTAAGTTTTTATTGGAGTAAAATCACGTAATACTTTATTGTATTCATATCTATATAATAAGAAAATTGTGATTTATTTTTTGCTATTTTGGGAAGTGTGATTTATTTTTCTCTTTACTAAAAGTTTTTTCTTAATTAACATGTGGAATATTTGTAAGAATTTTGACGAGGTAATAATGTGTTAATTCAAGTGGACCTAATCCGATTTACACAGTGCGTCCATTATCACTGTCCTTTATTATGGTTTTCCCACCGAAAAATTAAATATATAAATTATAAAGGTTTCTTTGGATAGCGATTATATATAAATTATTTGAAGCACAACCTGCCTTTCCCTGTCCGTTTTTGACCGGGATGGGGAGTGGGACCCACAGATCGGCCCAGAGATGTTGCCAGGAGAGTTGTGGGGCCCGCTCTCGCCTACGGGCATGCACTGCAGCAAGATTTGGTTTTAAAAAAGAGAAAAAAAAGGACCATAGTACTTATTAATTGAAAAAAGAGGCAATTTTTAATATTATTTTTTAATAGGTGAAATTATAGTTTTAAAATTTGAATTGAGTTTGCTAGTTTAATCGATTCAATCGGGAACTGGTTACTTATTTGATTCCGTTCATATAAAAAACTAAATTACACTTTCAATGAGATTAATTTCGATTGATCTAGTCGGTTCCTAGTGTGACTAGTGAACTCAATTGAATCGGTAAAAAAATAGATCGACACAAAATTAAAAAAATAAAAATATATTAATGTACCTATTTTATTTTACTAGATTTATATTTATATTTTATGTTAAATTTTTGTTTAATATAATAGTTATATTAATAATTTTTATTATAAATTATATTTGATATTATGTAAATTTATTATTAATATTATTTATTAAATATGTGATTCGACTTATTGAACCTCCAGTCACTCGTAAACCCTTGAACCTATGCCTATAAAGGTTTTTGATTTGATCCGATTTTAAAAATTATGAGTGAAATAGAATAAAGTAAAATAATTTTGACTAATTTAAATTAATTGATTTAGTTGGCTATAAATTTTGTGAAGATAGGAAAAATGAGCGCTGATGTTCCTAATGGATTTTTGATCAGCTTATTATAATACTTATTAATTTATTTCCATAAAAAATGGAAGAAAAATGGAAACTTACCGTCAAAATTTTCGTTTTGCTCTGAAAATATCCATATTTATCTGTTCTGTTTTTCCCTCGCAACTCGCAAGGAAAACAAAACAAAAAACCATCCTTATTTATCTCATTTTCATAATTTTGATTTCTGTGCTGGAAAAAAGTGAAAAAAAAGAAAAGGAAAAAAAATCCATACGTTTCACTTTGCACGGGAAAGGAAAGCTTCTAACAATGGCCGGCGCCACCCTCGCCTGATCATTGCCTTGAATAGCGTCTCGTCCTCTTCAGCCAACCCAACCCAAACCACCGCGAGTTCTCTCTCTCTCTCTCTCTCTCTCTCTGCTGCTCAGCTTCAGTTTCGATCATTCCATTTCCTTTTTCTATCTGCAACTCCATATCTTAAAAGCCTCGAAAAAGCTAGAGAGAGAATCTCGCTCCACTCTCTCTCTGCAACATCATCGATTGTTCCCTTCCATTTCCAGCTTGTAATCGTTCATCTTCTCTGTCTCTCTCTCTCTCTCTCTGTTTGTGGATACCGCCGTCTCTACACTCTCTTCATTCTCCACAGGCCTCGTAGTTGTCGCGCCGGACAGAGTTCGACCGGGTAATCTCCTGTACACCTGCTCTCATCTTTGCTCATCCATCTGAGCCTTATTATCAATCAGTTCAAGCCAGCTTCCGCGGGGGCGCCTGCTCGTAGATCTTCCCTGTCTGTTCTAAAATTTGCTCTAATTACTACTCTGCTGGAGGTGATCTTTTTCGTGGCTCGGGGTTGAGAATATGTATGATTGTTCGACCTTGATTTGTTTTTTTGTTTGGCAATTGCCTTGGTGCGTTTGCTCGATTTTGATCCTTCTTATTTGTCCCCCAGTTTTAGGTCTGATCCGGTAGATTACAGCTACTTTTCAACGGTTTAAGGCGATCTTTGATCGTTTTGATCGCGTTCTTTTTTTTTTTTTCAATTTTCTCTTTTTTAGAATGCCATTTATCTTCAAGAAAAGATCCAGTGAGCAATTGATATGTTGCTTCATGAATCAGTGATAAGCCTTTTTTTCCTCTTGAATGTCTTGTGCTAGCATTAGCCTCAATACACAGGGTGTCATTCAGATAAGATGGTCCTATAGGATGTCTATCTCCTAGAGCACCGCCTTAATAAAAGGTCTGTCAAACTGAATAATTTCATCTTGTGCCTACTGAGAAAGTGTGAAAGAGAAGCTGCGAATGAGGATTCAAGCTGTTGTCCGTAGTGCCATTAGGAAGCTCTCATGTTTGAAATAACATACTTTTGGACATTTGATGTGGCCAAATGGACCATCTGAAGGCTAGGCAAATATGTTGGTTAAATCCGATAATCACAATAACAACTGAAGTTGCTGAGCTATCTGGAGAAGATATTGTCACCTATGCAGCATCATAATCATTTCATAGTTGAAGGATTATAGGATATTTGTGCTTGGGAATTAACTGTTCAAGACATGAGAACCTAACAGTATTGATTTCGTCTACTCTCTCCATTTAAAAGAGCTTGTATGAAAGTGGAAAGTAGGATAGCTAGAGTGAGCAGATATGAAACTCTTCCGATGGTTTTCCATAGAGATGAAAATGTCAACCAGTCAGCTTATGAAAGACTTAAATAACTTTGGGAAGGATATTGTGCTGCATTAGCAGGCCTGTAATGGGGATACACTAGAGGATTTTTAATTATTGACCCGGGAAAGCTGTTGAGTTAGATTCAAAGAAGGGAAACTCTTGGGATGAGCATATGGAGGAGAATTTGCCAAATTTTGGGGAGTTAGGGCCCCGATACCTAAGAGAGATGTTGGCATTGCTGCACTTGATCACAGGAAACCCAGTGATGCAATGGCTGTAAAGACTTCTGAGGAATAGAGGGGAGCTTTCCAGCTATTAAAATCTATCAGGAGGATGATAAATCCTAAAAGGGATTCAAGAAGATGAAATAGAATTATTTAATTCTACAAATGCTGAAATGGGATCAATCAAGTGAACAAAATCCCTCAAAATTGCAGTTCTGATACTTGGCATTGAACCATTTTTATGGTTATGTAAACCACATTACGACACTAGATTCCTGAAACTGGAAGATGCCTATACTTCTTGTATGCTGATGGATAGCTTGCACCGCCAACAATACTTCTTACACATCCATCTAGCACAAACTCGTGTGTTATGTTGGACTGTCTGAGATACTTGCAGGAGGCTTAGTCCTTTCTCTTCCAGATGGGTTGTCCAACCTGTTCATTTTCAGGGGATGTGATGGAATGGCATCTTCCAATATAGACATCTTACTAGCATAAGGGTGTTTTGTGTGCAAGCAGTTATAACCTTCTTGTTCTGATGCTTATATTGGAATGCTTATTATCATCTCATTCGGCTTGCTTAATTCCTGCTCTTCCCCCTGCACAACCTCACCCCACCCCACCTCCCAAATCCAAAAACCAAATGGTGCTTCTCCCCTCTTATTCTTAAATATCTATCTCTTTTTGCCAGCTCAACAAAGTGTGTACACTTGCCTAGTGTGTCTATAAGCTTTATTAATAAATGCTTATATCATCCTTTAAATGCAATGAGCTGCTCGGGCATGCATTTTGTGATATATTCTGCTTTTAGTTTCTGCAGTTATTGTGAAGAAGGCTCGGGCACTGGACCCAAGCGTTAAAGGAAATCATTTCTCTTTTCTGGAAAAGAAGGCAATAACAAAAATTGCCAACAATGTCAAGCTCTGCGAAAGTTCTTGATCCTGCTTTTCAGGGAGCTGGACAAAGACTGTATCCATAATACATTTAGAAACTGCCTTATTTTAAGGATACTAGTATAGCTGTATATTTTCATCTGTATCTTCATTATTTCTAACATTTTCTACATTTGTCACCTCTACATATCCTAGTGGACCTTAACAGCTTTAAGTGGGACTGAGATTTGGCGAATTGAGAATTTTCAGCCAGTTTCTTTGCCTAAGTCTGAGCACGGGAAATTCTACTCGGGAGATTCTTACATTGTTTTGCAGGTGCGCCTAATTATTAACTCTACTTCACCATGCCAAAGAGGGAAAAAAGAAGCGGAAAAGCAGTTTCAACTTTTTTGTTAATTCTTTGACTCTTATCTTTGGTATCAAATGAAAATTTTGCAGCTGTATTTTGAAATTTGTTGGAAGTGTGCTTCATCATCATCCTTATGATTATTTATATGCTAGAACTTGATAGCTGTGAGTACCATCACAATGAAGAAGCAGTTCTCTTGTGTTGAGAATGTGATTTACATGAGAATATCAGAAGGTCCCCCTTCCTTATACTTCATCATCATTCTGATGGACTGTACAGGTGGATTTGTATAATTATCCATGAGCAGTTTAATTTGCTGCTTTTATGGAGAATGTGTTACTGGGTAGATGCCTTGTTTTGTACTCAATTATTATAAAATGCATTTTATGCAGCAAAAAAGATAGTATTTATTTAAATATTTGTTTTTTTAATCTACATTCTAGCTAGTTATTGAGTTGGACATTATGGAAGAAAGATCCTGTGCATGGCATACACTTATATAAAGAAATTATGCTATAAAATTTTTGAGATATATATGCTTCACATTATTGAATTCCTTGTGTTTATTCACTCTGACCTTGGCAGACAACATCCGGCAAGGGGGGTGCTTATCTATATGACATACACTTTTGGATTGGAAAAGACACAAGTCAAGTAAATTTGTTGATATTCTTTAGATTTGTAGCTTCGCTATTACTAATAAAATTATGGTTCACCTGATCCTATGTATGCTATCTGTAGGATGAAGCTGGTACAGCTGCCATTAAAACTGTTGAACTTGATGCATCACTCGGAGGGCGTGCTGTCCAGCACAGAGAAATTCAAGGCCATGAATCAGACAAATTCTTGTCCTACTTCAAACCTTGTATTATACCACTGGAAGGAGGTGTAGCATCAGGATTTAAGAAACCAGAGGAAGAAGAGTTTGAAACACGTCTGTATGTATGCAAAGGAAAAAGATTAGTGAGATTGAAACAGGTTGGGAAAAACTCATTACTGACTTGTAAAAGCAATCCGTTGAATTTCCTTTGCATGTTGTGAACTTCTTGCTGACAAAATGCTTTTGCTGGTAATTGGTCAGGTCCCTTTTGTTCGATCTTCACTAAATCATGATGATGTATTTATATTGGATAGTCGGAATAAGATTTATCAATTCAATGGCACAAACTCAAATATCCAGGAAAGGGCCAAAGCCTTGGAAGTAATTCAATTTTTGAAGGAGAAATATCACGATGGAACATGTGATGTTGCTATTGTTGGTAAGCACTTAAAATAAATTATGATATTTTTTAAAATTAATTATGATATTTTCTCTCTTTCTAATAGGTACTATGCTCTTTTGAAATACATGATAATGAGTTGTCTCAAATTTTCTTTTAATCACTTCTTTATAGATTGTTTCTGGTTCTTTACCCTTGGCTCATACATCCCTATATGGTTTGCCATTCTAGATGATGGGAAATTAGACACAGAGTCTGACTCGGGAGAGTTCTGGGTGCTCTTTGGTGGTTTTGCACCAATTGGGAAAAAAGTTGCATCTGATGATGATGCTGTTCCTGAAGCAACTCCTGCCAAACTTTACAGGTAAATCATCTTCTTAATAGTGACATGAAAATCCCCCGACAGGTGCAGATTTGCTTTCTCTTGCCCATATTCTAGAAAATGTATATCATGTTAGAGAGGTTAAGATCAGTGCTCCAGTGATTGCATTAGCATGGCTCTTCCCGCTTAATAGATACCAATGCAGATGCACTTTATTTGTAAATAGATGATGGCAATAAGTCTTTCATCTTTTTGACTACTGGATTTTGCACTGGTCAGTCAATGCATCCTTGAGTAAGTGCTGGAAGATTTCCTCTGTTTACTTTGCGAGTGCATGCCATCATAAAGATAATTTCTTCCTTCCGAGACTGCAGTAATAAATTGTCTTTGTACTGCCATGTTGATCTTGATAATGAGCTTAGCTATTACTGTAGAATCCAAGTTTACATTGATGGCTTTGTGACTGCATACTGTTCTAAAATACAATTTCATTTTCCCACCTTGCACTTGCATATATTTAGGTATTATCTTTTCTGGTAAACTGATGCCAGTGAAAAAATGTATTTACATAGATAATTTATTTCACTGTTTTCTGTAGCATTGCTGACGGAGAGGTGAAGTTGGTGGAAGCTGAACTATCAAAGAGTTTGTTGGAAAACAATAAGTGCTTCCTTCTTGATTGTGGGGATGAGATTTTTGTCTGGGTTGGTCGAGTAACACAAGTGGATGAGAGAAAAGCTGCCAGCCAAGCAGCTGAGGTGGTGCATGTATTTTTCTCAGTCTTGCAGATCATGTGCAGGAAATATATTATATGCTCATTTTGAAAATTATGTACAGGATTTTGTCCGCAGCCAAAGTAGGCCAAAAGCTACGTGCATGACCAGGGTCATTCAGGGTTATGAAACACATAAATTCAAGTCCAATTTTGAGTCATGGCCATCAGGATCTGTGGCTCCAGCTGAGGAGGGTAGAGGAAAAGTTGCAGGTAAAGTTAGCCTCTCAGTAGAGATTGGAATAGCCTTAGACTCACCTTGATGACTTGAACTCATACCCTCTAATCTGCTTTTAAAATTATGGCCTGGATTCATGACCTGTAATGTACTTATGTTGGAAACTGAATTTGGTTCAGCTTTGCTGAAGCAGCAAGGTGGTGGTGTCAAGGGCATGACTAAAGGTACTCCAATCAATGAAGAAGTTCCCCCTTTGCTGGAAGAAGGTGGAAAAATGGAGGTGAGTGAAGTTTTTGCTCCCATAGTTCTTCACGGAGTTGCAGCTAATATCCTTTTTAATGGGATGTATTTCTTTTTTTCTTTTAAGGTATGGTGTATAAATGGAAGTGCCAAGACCCCATTGCCAAAAGAGGACATCGGAAAGTTTTACAGTGGAGACTGCTACATAACGCTCTATACATACCACTCAGGAGAGAGAAAAGAAGATTACTTTCTCTGTTATTGGATTGGAAAGGATAGTCTTGAGGTAAACATGGAGTGTCTGGCTGCTATCATTTGACAATAAGAATCAAAACCATCATCTTTTAATATCGCCCTAAACAGATCCAAGTTCCACAGTCTGTATTTTCCATTTTCTGTGTGCTCTCCTGCTTTCTGAATTGATAATACAGTTCCCATGCAACATTTTCTCACCATACTTGTCACTAATGTTCGAACCAAGCTTGTCCTATCTGCAGCTACTATCCTTTTCTATGTCCTCTTCCAATGTTTAGTGAAATTTTTTGGCAAGGATTTTTAGCATTTAGGTGTAACTCTTTAAAAAGGAGAAGAAAGTAAAAAGATTATTATAGTGAAAATGTTGTCCAATACTACACAGCAGTCTAGTTTGTATTTTTGGTCATTTTGTTTGATGTTACTACAGAACTTTAATATCTACAAATTGCATAATGTGATATATTCTGTCATTCAGGAGGACCAAAAGATGGCAGCTCGATTGGCTAATACAATGTCTAACTCATTAAAGGGAAGACCTGTCCAGGTGCATATACTGGCACTCAACGTAAGTACCTGCCATGAAATCTACATCTAAAATAGCTTTTTTGCAGGGTCGTATATATCAAGGCAAAGAGCCACCACAATTTGTTGCCCTTTTTCAGCCTATGGTGGTACTTGAGGTAAAAATTTATGATCAACATGTGCTTCTTACTGTATTTAAGCACAATCTTTTTCATGATAAATAAACTGATGTTTAAGGGCCTAAAAAATTTTCCTGATCGGTCTTTTTAGGGCGGTTTGAGCTCAGGCTATAAGAAACATGTAGCAGAGAGCGGTTTGACAGATGAAACTTATACACATGAATGTGTTGCTCTCATAAGGATATCTGGTACTTCCATTCACAACAACAAAGCTCTACAAGTTGCTGCGGTATGTAATGAAATAATTCTGCTGCTACAGTAAGCTTGTAGGTATAGGTTTAGTGATGCAAGTTTGTCTGGATTGATTCCCTCAAAGTATAAGATAAATGCGATAACTCTCCAATGTTATAAAGAGAGTAAAATCTGCTGACTCTGAATTCTTCATTTACCTCCAAGTTGTATTGCCTGAACTTTCATGGCTGTTTTAAATGTTCAGTTGTTGGATATAAACAAATGGATCTTTAGGATTCCTTCAGATGACTGGACTATTTAACTAATTGGATCGATATTTTTGAAGAATCTGACTGAAATACAATCTTTTGTTCAATTCTTTGCATGCCCTATATTTTGGGATCTATAAATGGTACCAAGTTGGATAAGAAAAGACAATTTGTTTTTAAGTTGAACAAAAAAAATGCCGAAGTCAGAAATAGGAATCAGTGACTTTTCTCCTTATCTGTTATCTCTTCTTACATCATCTAGACACAATTATACAATTATTTTATGTGGGTGATTTTCTTCTGTGATAGAGTAAACGAATACAGAGTCATTCATGTTAATTCAAAAGTTTAAGTGACAATAGAAGCTCTCACATGCTTATTTTTTACTATGGGTGCAATTAGGGTTTTGTTAACACTGTAGTTCATCTGATATTTACTGACTCATTGGTGTCTGACAGAGGGAATTGGGAGTGGAAGAAAAAGGAAAACTTGATAGGGGCAAGGATTGTGAGAGCCAATTCTTAAGACATGCTGAGCTGTTTCTGAAAGATCTTCACTAGAACTTTCAAAAAGAAGAATTTCTCCACAAACCACTCAGGTTTTCATCTTTAAATGTGGTTAGGTTGGACCTGAGAATGGTCTTAGAGCCAATCAACAGCCCATAAACTCTCTTTATTCGACTGGGATTCTGGGAACTCTTCAGATGCGCCTCTTCAATAGCATTGATTTATTGTACTTGTCCACATCTTCATTGTAGTCCAAAAGTAAATATATTTGCTTCGGAGTGCAATAATATGCTCTATCAATACTCAGGTTGCAACCTCCCTGAATTCAGCGGAGTGTTTCCTTTTGCAATTGGGCTCTGCTATATTTACCTGGCACGGAAACCAGAGCAACTTTGAGCAGCATCAGCTTGCTGCAAAAGTTGCCGACTTTCTGAAGGTACTTTTTGTCAGCTTACATTTTTGTTCCTGATTAAAGATATTGCTTTGCTTTCAAAGAATGACTGTTACACTTACAATAAAAGCATGAAGTGTTATATGTTTCATCGGATACAATACAACACTCAAATATAAGTTGCATCTTTTGCATTATAATGATTGAGGCTTTTTTTCTGGATTGGGAAAAGAATGATTGGGTTATCTTCCCTCAGAGCTTGTCCGTTGTCTGCGCTTCCTGAACTTGCCACTTCTGTCTCATATGAACCTAGGACTATAGTCTTATGGATAGTTTGTCCCTTACCCTGTATGTGATGGAGTTAATAACTTGTGCACATGCAATGCGAATTTGCAGAAATAATTGCTTCTTTTATAGTTGCTCTGCTGCCAGAGTGAGGCTTCTGGCATACATGAAAATTTTAACTGAATGATGGAAGATTTTTCTTGAAGTGACTCAAACTAACTCTAGTGTTTAAATGCATAAGCTATTGTGGAGGTCAATGCCTTGTGCTGTGGACCAATTAAGATTTGAATTTTGCAAAGTCATGTTTTACAGAATTGTATCTATAATAAGCATTTTAATCACATCCTCACCTGCCTTGAATTTTGTTTGGCATGTTATTTTCCTTCCAATACAGCCCGGAGCCACTTTAAAACATGCAAAGGAAGGAACAGAAAGCTCAGCCTTCTGGTCTGCCCTTGGAGGAAAGCAACCATATACCAGTAAAAAGCCTGTCCAGGAGACTCTGAGGGATACCCATCTGTTTACATATTCAATTAAAAAAGGTATGCATCTGATGGTTGATTTCAATAGAAGCAGCTTCTCTTAAGTAATTTATTTAATTTCATTCAACTCTAACTTCTCTCTCTTTTACTATTTGGGTTCCACAGGAAAGTTTGAGGTGAGTTTTAGTTTACTGATTGTAAAAGCTCTTATGTGGTTAGTTGCTTCTGCCCTTCTAATGTTCATGTTTGCAGGTTGAGGAAGTATATAACTTCTCTCAAGACGATTTGCTGACGGAGGATGTATTGATTTTGGACACTCATGCTGAGGTGTTTGTTTGGGTTGGACAGTCAGTAGATTCCAGTGAAAAGCAAAGTGCTTTTGATATTGGTCAGGTAGTCATTGCTGTTCTCTTTTGTCATAGTTCTTGTTTCTTGCATGGTTTACTCAATTCACCACTTTATGTTTTCCTCTTTGGCAGAAATACATAAATATGGCCACATCTCTCGAGAATTTGACTCCAAATGTACCCCTATACAAAGTGACAGAAGGAAACGAACCATGTTTCTTTACCACATACTTTACATGGGATTCTGCAAAAGCAATAGTACGTGCTGCACACATCTTTCAATCATAGTGCTGCTACTTTTTCTTTGTGCAAATAGAGGAGAAAATTATTTTTTCTAGATGTGCTCATGCTTCAGCTGCCTGAAAAAACGAACTGCTCATGCATGATAATTATTCGTCATACCAAGTTTATCTTTTCTAAATTGTTCTTTGCAAAATCTCTTCCGTGAAGGCAAAAATTGTAATTTCATGTCAGAATGAAATTATTTAGGTCCTAAGTTCCTTTATCCTGGAAAAAACATATTTACTAGTGACTATGTGGCTGGGCCACAAACTTTGACTAAGCTACATGATACCCAAAATTTCCAATTCTACTGTTTGTGATGGAAGATTAATCAATGTTTAGAACAAATTCTAATTTCTTATTGGGAGATTTGAAAAGGATGCTCGGGAAGTTGATTGAGAATTATTAGGGGAGCATCTATTGATCTAAGCGTACCCATGGGAATTAATTTTGAAAAGATTTTACATTTTCTACTGTAAATTTAAGTACTATTTTGCAGATTGGAGTCTGAGATGGGGAAACCAGAAACCACTTTACTGGATTTTCCCTGTGACTGCTTTTTTAGTTAAGTTGCAAAAACAAATTGTACTGTTTCACGCTATCTTTAAAAAATTTTCATGTGGTGCAGGTTCAAGGAAACTCATTCCAGAAAAAGGTTGCTCTGCTCTTTGGAGCATTCCATTCTGTCGAGGTAAAATACCGGTATACTTGTACCAGGACCTGCTGCGTAAAATTTCAGAACATAAACCTATGAAAACTGCAAAGGGGGGGAAAGGAACAGGCTTAATATCGGGTAGAAGTGGGAATTCATGAGAAACTAGTCTGCAGTAACATCTTTTTACCTGAAAATATTACCTTTACTGGTGATATTAATGTGTTACTTTTAACTTGTGTTGCAAGCTACCAAAGAATGCTGAAACTTTGATAATTTCTTCAGGGTACACGAGTAGGAAAGGGAAATTGGCATTAAAAATATTTGTATCTCAATCATGCTTATATGTAGCATCCATGAGAGTCTTTCCCTAAGTTGGCCTTTCTATTGTGGAAGGCAATCATGCAGAATGCAAGTACATATATGGTCAGTGAACTTTGTGTCATGACTTGCTGATGAGTATTGTTATTGCCAACCCAGGAAAAGCCCAATGGCAGTCAAGAAGGACCAAGGCAAAGGGCTGAAGCCTTAGCTGCCTTATCTTCTGCATTCAGTTCGTCTTCTAGCAAACAATCTTCTGCGGTAAGAGATCTCTGGCTGCATCAAGACATTGTCTCTTTCTTTAAATTTTGTACTTGCTATTTATACTTGTGTGATTGAAAGGGAACATTATGACAGAGTCATCTATAATCCTGTCTATACCATGTCCGTTATGGATGCTAGATGATAGCGGAACTTCTAGGAGCAGCAATTTGATTCACTTCCATGTTTTTCTTTCAAACTTGTCAAGTTTCATGCTTCTGTGCGACTTTGTGATCTCTGTCTCTTCACGGGCCCAGGATAAATCAAATGGCACCAGTGGAAGTGGTCCTAGGCAAAGAGCTGAGGCCTTAGCTGCCTTAAACTCTGCATTCAGTCAATTTTCTGCCAACAGGCCTTCTTCTGCTCCAAGGCCATCTGTGACAGGTCAGGGTTCACAGAGAGCAGCTGCTGTAGCAGCTCTTTCTTCTGTTCTCACTGCAGAATCGAAGAAGAAATCACCTGATGCATCTCCTACAAAATCAAGTGAGAAGCCCCCTTCAGAAATTAACTCCCAGGGTAAGTAATCCATTATCTCTTTGGATGTGGCTTTTGTTGTCACCGATTTTTACCTGGGGAAATTTCTCATGGAGAAGAATGTTGCATCTCATTTTGAAACAGAAGATTCTCAAGAAGTGTCAGAGCGCAAGGAATCAGAGGCAGCCACTCCCCTTTCACCCACTAACATGGAGGATTCGCAGCCTAAGGAAGAAACCAAGCAGGATGAGGCTGAGACTACAGGCCCTCCTACAATATTCAGCTATGACCAAGTGAAGGCTAAGTCTGAGAACCCAGTTACCGGGATCGATTTCAAAAGGAGAGAAGTCAGTCATGTTATCGAGCACTTCCATAAATTATTGAATGCCTTTATTCAAATAAAATAATTTTGACTTGTATGTTCTTTCCAATCCAATCTTCAGGCCTATCTCTCTGACGAGGAGTTCCAGACCGTGCTTGGGGTGACCAAAGAGGAATTCTATAAGCTGCCAAAGTGGAAGCAAGACATGCTCAAGAAGAGGGTCGACCTCTTCTAGGTACACAAATATTTATGAGAGAGATGCTTCATCCTGCCTATTTCAAATTACTTGCTAATCGTGCGCCCGCTTCTTGTTTTCCCTTCTGTCTCCGAGTCGCGTGTTCGTTTTCTGGACATTCATGTCCTCGATTGCTTTGTGTCTCGCATCATGCCTTCTGATGAATTTGTTGCTTTCAGAAGAAATGAGTCTGTTTAAAAGTACTCGTTCGTGCCTCTATTTTCTTTTAATGTTTTTCTTTTCCTGAAATGGGAGGAAAGAAACAGGGGGAAAGGTGCTGCCTCCTATTATGATAGTTTTACGGGAAGGTATACTGAGTTTTTATTTTTATTTTTATTTTTATAATGCGGCCAATTTGTAATGTCAATTTCATTGTATTACATTTGTATAAAGGGGATGTATATGAATTGCACATTTACTTTGGGCTTTTTTTTTGTGTGTAAAGATATGTCGTTTTTCTTTATCAATACGTCGAGTCGAGGGTGGGTACATCGGCATCCGGTATCGTTCTCCTTTTTAACTTAATTATTTGATCAATGTTGGTCTAGCATATGTCTGTCAAAGGGGACCGGAAAGCATGCATTCGAGGCACGATCCTTTCCTTCATTGGCTGACGGCAACATCGCACGCAGGGTCAGTCCTCAGCTTTTTGGACCAAAAGATTTCAGATGTCAATGCACTTCTAATGGCTAAATTTAAAAAAATTTTAAATGCTGCATCTATCAATGAAGCATATGCGCACACACAGGCGCACATATATATATATATATATATAAGAACTTTTGTGTGTATAGACATGGGAGACGGATGGGATAGCCATACTTCATAGCTTTCAACCATGCCCGCCTCTGGGGAGGAACTTATTTCAAGTCAACGTCAACGGGGTTGAGCTTGAAAGTCAGCCCGTGGTCACGCCATGTGGAAATCATTCCTAATGAATAGAAAATTGAATAAAAGGAGCAAAAGAAAGTGGGGAAGGGAATTATATGAAAAATTGCAGAAATAATAATTTTAAAAAGGGAAAATATTAAGAAAGAACTGTAATTATTCCACCGATTTGTAATTTCCATTTGCTGGATAATTGTATTCTTGACCTGACTACTAACAGTCCCTGTAGACGGAAGAGTCTCCCTCGGAGGAACATATTGTCTTCATGATCAAGGCACGGGGGCTGTTATCGCTCTGAATAGACACAAAACCCGAGCTGGGGCGGGCCGGTGAGTGGTTCGGCCCCGGCAGCAGCGGTTCGGCTGCCCTGACCAGCTCGACTTTCCTCAGAAGGTACTCGTTGACGGCGAGATGGCTCAGCACCGCCGACTCGGTGACTGAGCTCCTCTTCTTATTCTGCATGGCTGCTCGGACGATCTCGGTCAGCATCGCGGCTGCGAGCCTCCTAACGCCCCTCTCCCCGCCGATGATCAACCCCGGGTCGACCGAGCTGTGGCCCTGGGCTTTGTCTGGGTTCTTCCGGCCGTGCCCGGCGGAGCTGCCCTCGGGCCTGTTGAGCAGGTAGACCGAGTCGGTGTTCCGGCTCCTGAACCGGCCGAGCGGGTCGCCGAGGATGACCGAGCTCCTCGCGTCCACGAGCATTACGTGCTTGAAGCTCCGATGGACTCGGCCTAGCAGCATCTGGTAGCAGCTCCACCTCCTCAGGCTCATGGGAACGTGGTCCAGAAACCCGGCCAGCGAGTTCTCCTGGTCGAGCTCCGCCGCCTCAAAACTGACAACCGACCCGTAACTCAACCGGGTCAAACCGGCCTCAGCGTCACCGCCGCTGTGATTGCACCGCGTCCTCTTGCCCCATATTGGCTCCGTAATCTCCTTCTCCTTCTGCTTCGCCGGCCTTATGAACTGGGTCGCGTCGAAACCCCACAATGGCGACCGCTTCGGAGCAGCGGTTCCGTTCGAGTTGCCGTAACGGAGGAGGAGCTGCGAGAAGGAATCGTTCTCTTCGCGAATTATGGAGTCGAAGCTGGAACAGAGGATCAGAGCCAAATCCGCCCTCGCCAATAGACCAGACCGATGCAGAGCTCTCAAGAACAGGCGAAGTTCATCCTCCGTGGCGGTTTCCGTCACGTGGGCGACGACGAGTTCGTTCATTGCTCTGGTGCCCCGGCGGTACAGAGTGCCCATCCCCTGCAGAGCGTACTGGTGTTTGGGTACACCCCGTTGCGTGAGATAGGAACGGCCCCATAAATTTGCGAAGCGGAATACAGGGGCCGGGCGGATTCCTGCGGTCTGGGTCAGCAATCTCCGTGGGGCAGTGATGGGAGTGGAGGCGGGCTCGAAGGTGGAGAAGGTGAAGACAAGGAGAGTGATGAATACGCTGGCGGCGCAGATGGACATGGTCGACTGGGCCTTTATGAGGAGACGGTTGGAACTGCTTCTCTTCCTGAGGAATGAAGAGGAAGGCGAGAGATTGGAGCTGCTGCTCGATCCTGTAGTCGCAGAGGAAGGAGAAGAAGAACAGGGCAGGAGCTTGTCGGGGGGAGGAGGAGGAGGAGTCTCCTCCTCGGGGATGAAGACGAGGAGGAAGCCCATGCCGGAGCTATCGGTGGCGCTGCTCCCCTGCTTGTTTCCCTTCGTCGAGGAGGTGCCCATTGCTGCGCCTGAAATCGTGAATGTGAGTGTCGGCCAGTTGAGTTTCACTTCTCTGTTTCCTCCTCTGCTATGGTTTCTCAGTGCTCTCTGCACTCTTGCAATCAGTGCGAATTAACTTCCGTGTTTACGCCAAGGTGGACAGGATTCTATTGATGGAGCTGTGGCAAACCGAGTCTACCTGAACAATCACAGCCGTTAATTAAGATTTCATTTAAAATACAAGTTTAGACGTTTTAATCAATATAATATTACATTGTAATACAACTCTAAAACCAAACATTAACCTATGGTACATGTTGCATATAATGTGGACCCGTCAAAATCTGACTCTTCTCAGATACGGTATAAAAAAACCGTGTGCTTCCGTCGAATTTTTCAGATCAACTGTGGTGTCGTATTGTATCGTGTCATGTTGGTACGACTCGTCGAAAATAAATTATTTTGTATTCACTAGAACATACAAAAATTCATTTATAATAAAAAAGAAATTAAAAACTAAATACAAAATCCCTTCAACAACAAGTTAGCCTGTCATATCGCTGGGCCAAATTGGATTTCAAAAACACTAACAATAATAATCGGGGAAAATGCAAATATTCGAAGGCGCCGACAGATTCAGTGGCCAGCTCAGAATTAATTTTTCTTTTTCCTACATAATTTTATTTCACTGAAATTTCATTTGCATGCGACGGTGCAATGGTCCGCCTGTACGAACTTAATCACCGTGGGGCCGCCTCACAGCTCGATTTCCAGCACGTGTCTCGATTTACGGACCGACATCGCCAGTGTACGAGCAGACAGCTAAAACTGTGACTCTTTCTTCCCCTCCCGAGACGAAAGTGAGCCATTGATCCCGATGCAAGATGGACTATGCACATACCTCACCTTAGTGGCCAGCAATTTTTTTTTTCGTATAAACCGCCGGCATTCAGTTAGATTTTGTCAAGTTGATTAATTCGAATCACACTGAATCGATCCATTTAAGGGATTAAGAACTCTCTGTCGTAAGTGAAACTCGAACTCGAGTCTTCCCATTGGGATGATGAGTGCCGAACCACTCGACCACGCTCACGGTGGGTACTGAGATTGAAACGGAGAGCCAGAGTGTTCTCAAGTGAGTGCTTGGGAGTTGGTCCAACATTTAGATAATATATCCGATATGCTAGTTTTGAATTGAGTTTCAGTTGACCGATTATGACATCGCCTCCTAGGATATGTGAAAATTAGGATAGGAAGGTCAAGTCGAGAGTCATGATTGATCTAACATTCGAATACTCAAGTCAATTATTAAAAAAAGAAGGGAATATTATACATAATGAAAAAAATATAAATGAGTAAAAAAATTAAATAAATTCTCATTTAAATTTATTTTAAAACTATTTATAAATAATTTGAGACATACTTGAGGTTGCCACGTGTCAAGGAGGAAAAGACAAGATTAAACTTACGTATATGCTGCATGCGTACGTAAAATGAGAGGCTTGCCTGTGTTGAAAAGACCAATTTACCCTTATGCCAATCTACTCTTTATTGGTACCAATTACCCCTTGGGATCCCTGAACACGAGGATAGAAAAGTCAAGTCGGGGGTGATGACTCGAGTTAACCCTCCAATACTCGAGTCAATTATTAGGGAGAGAAGGGAATGATTGATGCATATAATAAAAAGTGTAAGTAAGCAGAAAAAAAAGAGTGAATCCTCATTTCACTTTGTATTAAAGCTATTTATAGTAAAATTGGGTGATAGCATTGTAAATATTTTGAAGCATACTTGAGAGTTGCCACGTCTCAAGTAAAAAAAGAAAAGTGTTAATATTAGGCTTACGTGTATGCATGCGCGTGTATAATTAGATGCTTGCCTATATGAAAAAGACCAATATACCCTTATGCCAATTTATTATTTATCGGTACCTATCGACCGTCATTCATCAATGTTAATAATAAATATACTTGATTGAGTAAATCGAACTGGTCCATGTAATAATTTTGTGTTTGTTTTTTTTCATTTTCTCATGGCCCAGCCCAATTACCCAAATTTGTTTGTGTCCAGTATTGCATATAGGCTACCAATAGACTCTTCCCTCCATGGCCCAAAAAACCAAACTGAATCGAACCAATCTCTCTCTCTCTCTCTCTCTCTTATAGTAATTTAAAAGCTGGACAGAGTGGTGGGAGCCCGGTTCCCGACCAAACCGGTTCGATCGACCGGCAGTCCGGTTTAGAAACTACGGTCGTATCCGGATCGGAAGAGGCCGAAGTACCGGTGAGCGGGGACATTGTCCCGGGAGCCCTGCTGGACATTTGGAAGTCTAATCATTCAATTTCAAAAGACGAACTGCGAAAAGAGCTGTCTGTGGAGGTAGGGAGGGAGGGAGGGGCCGTTGATTAGTTGAACAACCCCCACCAAAATAAATAAAATATATATAAAAAAGGGAAATTTGCGATCATAATAATATGGGCAGTAAATACCCAAAATCCCACTTCACCTCTGGCTGCCATTGCTGATACGATCTGATCTTCACAGGGCATCCGATGCCCTGCAAATCTCCATTACCTGCAATCTCCGACGCACATCAGACCCCGGGATTCGAGCCCATGAAATGCTTGGCAGTCCATGGGAGTCGATATCATAAAGAAGGTTTAAGATTATATAATAAAAGGTCAAGAGAAAATGCAGGGTCGATGATGAGGCAATCGACACTTACAAGTCAGGAATTTCTCCCGTCGGGAGGGACAAGCAGCGTTAGAGTCCACGTGCTTCGCAGTTGCTTTTGGGCTCTCCTAAACTTACGGTTCTGCCCTCCATCGTGCATAGCCGTTACGGGCTTTCCGCGGACGCCACACCGGCCAGCCACGTGTCACGCCTCAGCACACCAGCCAGGGTCATTCTCGTAAATTTCCGCCCGCCCACCTTACTCATTCCCCCCTCACTCCCTCCCTCGTCGCTGTTGTAATTCCCCCACTCCGCGGTGAATCAAAGTCACCGAGCTCGGTCGCAAGTCACACTCGCTCTCTCTGTCTTCAGTTCTCTCACTGCTCGTCAGGTTAGGGTTCCTGAGATCCGGCGCTGCCATGGCTTCGTCCTCCTCCGAGCCAGGGCCGAAGTCCGAAGCTGGCGGAGGTGAGGCGGCGGCGGCGGCTGCGTCGAGCGATCAGCTGCTGCTTTACAGAGGGCTTAAGAAGGCGAAGAAGGATAGGGGATGTACGGCCAAAGAACGCATCAGCAAGATGCCTCCCTGTGCTGCTGGTAAACGCAGCTCTATCTATAGAGGCGTCACCAGGTACTTCAGATTTATGGATTTTTGCAATCGTCATTGCTCAAAATACTGTATAACCGATCTCTCCGATTAGTCCTTCCAGTTTACTTCTGCACTCGGCTAAAATTTAAAATATGAGTCTGAGAGACACTTTGACTCGCATTCGCTGTCACTAATACTGTTCTGGTTGACATTTTTTAGTGGCGACGTTTTTCGTGTAGCTGACAACTTGTCTAGTTGTGCTTAGCCATTTGGACAGTTCTTTGGAACATCATGAAAGACAATCGAGTAGTTATGTTCTGTGGCAGATGCCGATTTCTTTTTCCTTCGGGGCGCGTAGATGTTGCGTGCTGATGCTTTTAAGGTTTAATACGTGTGAAATTCAGGCATAGATGGACTGGTCGTTATGAGGCTCATCTCTGGGACAAGACTACTTGGAACCAGAATCAGAACAAGAAAGGAAAGCAAGGTCATTTCTTTTCCTGGGCATACATGTGGATTATTGAGTTACCTGCTTAAGCTAGATTGAGAAGTTTCATGTCTCTCTACAGCTGACACTAGTCTTTTGTTTCTGTGCATGTAACGCTTACGTATCACGATCCACTTGAACAGTTTATTTAGGTAATACAAGATGGTATCTTGATGCATTCCTTTGGTTCCTTTATCTATTTTCCTTTTTATACTAGAAGGTGCTGTCTGATCCTTCTGCTTTTAACTGTATTTGTGGACAGGTGCTTATGACGATGAGGAGGCTGCAGCTCGAGCATATGACCTCGCTGCGTTGAAGTACTGGGGCCCTGGGACCCTCATTAATTTTCCAGTAAGATAATCCGATGCCTGAACCTTCTCTCCTTGTTCTTTAATTTAATGCTGTATGTCAAAGTTCATATTATGATCCCGTGCGTGTCTGTCAACTTTGATAATACAATAAGAAAGAGTTCCTCTATTTCACCACGTTGGCTTCTTGCCCATTTAGATTTTTTGCCGAGTCAATCTACATTTACTCAAGCACGTTCATTCTTCTCATGCAGGTCACTGATTATAAGAGAGATCTGGAAGAAATGCAAAACGTTACGAGAGAGGAGTACCTTGCATCTCTTCGAAGGTGTGCAGATAATCCTAGTGAGTGCTTTTTACCTCATTTGATTTTTTCATTTGTTAATGATATATATGTACCTGCAGAAAGAGTAGCGGCTTCTCGAGGGGAATTTCAAAGTACCGAGGGCTCTCCAGGTTCGTTGCTGCTATGCATACAATTCCATTATGACTCTATAATTACAGGCAGCGTCTAGTATCCTATGAATATTTTGAGGCGTCAGATCATTTATATCATTTGCAATGATGTCATTTATAAGCTAAATTCATTATTATTCTTTTATGCTGGGTTAATATTGGATATTCACAAGACCTTGCTTCTAATATTATAGTTCTAGTAGTACTCCAACATGTTTCTTATGCTGCTTAGTGTTAAAAATCCCATCCACAATATTTTGGTAACTGTTTGTTGTTCCCTCATCTTTTTCATATTTTGTCTGCAAGATGTTTCATTGTATGAGTAGAATTCTTCAACTAATATCTGTACTGATGGTGTTTCATGTTTACTTTCATTGTTGCTCGCTGTATACACTAGCCGGTGGGAATCATCATTTGGTCGAATTGGTGGAACAGAATATTTCAGCAGCATGCATAGTGGTGAGTGTTGGTGAAAGCTAAACTAATTAAATTCATACGGTCAGAAGTGAATATCTGAATCATCTATCTCATACACGAGCATTATCTGATGGCAGTACCTTCTGACTCGGCTTATCACTGATTATCCAACTTTACTGAAAGGTACAAGCGAAGATGCGGCAATAGATAGCGACTTTGCAGGCAGTTTTTGCATCGATAGGAAGATTGATCTGACAAGTCACATCAAGTGGTGGGGACCCAACAGAGGACGTCAAGTTGATTCTGCGTCAAAGTCGTATGAAGAAACAAAACGGGGTCCATCTGAGGAGGAGATTACTGATGTGCTTAGAGCATCAGAATTGGCAGCTCAGTGCACTGAACCATATCAGATGCCCCGTCTGGGAACATCTCATGATGTGAAAAATCCGAAGAGATCTGGCTCCTCAGCTCTAGGCATCTTATCACAGTCAGCTGCCTTCAAGAGCCTGCAAGAAAAAGCCCTGAAGAAGCTAGAAACTGAGAATGATAATGACGAGAATGAGAACAAGAATACTATCAACAGGATGGATTACGGAAAGGCAGTTGAGAAACAAATAACAGCCTATGATTGTGGCGGTGAAAGACATGGAATTGGGGTTGGGGTTAGTGGGGGATTGTCCCTTCAAAGAAATACCTATCCGTTAACCTCTTTCCTCAGTGCACCGCTTCTTACCAGCTATAATGCTATTGATCCGCTTGTGGACCCTGTTCTTTGGACGTCTCTTGTCCCAGTCCTTCCTGCAGGAATGTCTCGTGCACCAGAGGTACTGACCAAATAGTATATGTCTATGCAAGTACATGGATACCTTGTTTGTTAGCACTATTTTTAAAGATACTCTAGTTTACTCAATGAGAGTCCATCTAACATAAGAAGCTTCAGCAAATGCAGGTTCCGAAGACAGAAACCAGTTCCACCTATACCTTTGCACGGCCACCAGAATGATCTAATCTCCCTTTTTCCTCTGCATAATTCGGTGAGGCCAAAAAATCTTGCTCATTATATATGTTGCCAGGTTTCACATGGCAGGTACAGCAGTTGAAAGGATGTTAATCGTGTAGCTCGCTTTGGAAATAGGACTTCAGCTGATCTTCTGCAGCCTCTGTTGTAAATTGGTCTCCAAGAATTAGAGAAAGATGAGTATAAAGTTATGTTTCTGTATATTACTTAGGATTCCTGGCACATGTTTTGGGCAAGAGTACTGAGATTCTGCATCTGGGACATTCAGACAAACTTGAGTATCAATGTTCTTGCCGAATATGAAAATAGTTCGATTGTACAACCATGAAATGAAATGAGATTATGCATCTGGGACATTCAAATAGTTCGATAGTATCAATATTTCCGTGATCATGTCCCAGAACTGCCTTGTACAACCATGAAATGAAATTTCGACTGAGGATCTTATTAATATATCTTTCTCATGACTATATGAAGTCGATCAATCTCAAGCACCATTCATTTCCCCTTCTGTAAGTGTTGCTTATTTTTACTAAAGAAGACCGGCTGAGAAAGATGTGAACTTTAAAGTAAGGAAAAGAAGAGAAAGGGGAGAGAAATAAATTCAAGCTTATTCTGCTCTGTTTTCCTAACAAGCAAATACTACAGAGGCAAAGAATTACAAAATTCCAGGATGTTGGAGGAGACACATTAGTACTATACAAAATGTACAGCAGAGAAGAAGCCGCTCAGGAAAGAGAAGCGGATGAACGCTTCTTCAGGGAGTGAAGTTGATGAAACTAGTTGAATTTCTGCTGAATGAATCTGTTCCTTGGAGATTGAATCTGTTCTACATGAATCAGATGATTCAAACTGACTCAGTACAGAGAAGATCCTCAGAGTGTCAACGGTTCTCCCTGTTCCTGCCTGGCACATCCCAAGCTGATGGATAGAATAACACGCAGGACCGAATCACTCAGGGTTAGTTCAGCCTCGAGCAATTTTGTAACTGCCTGCTCCACTTCCTGTCTCTTGAAATGGTCTTCCACCGATGTGAAAGCTGGGATGCTCTTCAAGTACTTCAACCAAAAACTTGAGACCTTCCCCTCCCGCTCAACCAAACCATTAGAGTTTCATATCTACTGGTATCCAGTGTGCACTCAGTACCATCTGATTGAAAACCTTAAAGCATCTTCTTCCCTGTGAGCTCTCCCGGAAGCTCATCAATGAGATCCCTGTAATTGAGTCACGGAACTGTCCCTTTTCAACTCCAAGCGAGTTGGGAAAAAGGTAAATGCTATGGACAAGCTTTGCATTCCTGAAGATTAGTTGGGTCATTGAGAGCCACAGTGAAATTCGTTTTGTCACCTGCAGGAACAGAGAACGAATCCACCTCAATAATCAGAATGCTGATTCAAATGCTGAAGGAGGACTCGAATCCCTTCCATCCAAGGATGCATCTTCTCCCCTGCCACGAACTCGAAACCAACTCCGGCGATCTGAATCGAGCTGCATCCAGGAGTCTCCTTATGGACTGCCCCATCTCTCATCTTCATCCTGACCCTTCGAGCCTCCTCTTGCTTCCCCTTCACTGCATAGAAGTTCGAGAGCAGGACGAAGGCCCCACTATTGCCTCCAATCTGCAGAAGCCTCTGAGCCGCCAGCTCTCCAAGCCTCAAGTCTCCATGGCTACAGCAAGCATTCAGCAACGCCCTCCAAGCTATAGCGTCCTCGTCTAAGGAGCCAGCCTTGTTCTTGTTGGAAGAAGCTCCGAGGAGTAAAATCTCCTTGGCTTCTTCCAATAACCCAGCACGGCCGAAAAGCTCCACTAAACAGCTGTAGTGCTCACTCTTCAGCTCGATATTACAATCCCTGTGCAATTTCAGTAAAATGTTTAGACCCTCATGAGCCATTCCAGAGTGGGAACAGGCGGTCAGAACAGAGATGAGTGTAATATGGTCAGGCGCAATTCCTTCCTTCTCCATATCGTAGAACAGCTTCAAAGCAGCGGCACCGTTCCCATTCATTGCGAACCCCGAAATCATTGCATTCCAACAGATGATATCTCTCTGTGGTACTTCATCAAATGCGTTCTTTGCTAACAGTAGACATCCGCACTTTGCGTACATATCTATGAGCCCAGTCCAGAGACGGGTGGTGGGCCTAATTCGACGCCCCTCCAGGAAGCGATGGACCCATACCCCGGTCTCGAGGGCCCCCAGGTTGGCACAGGCGCAGAGAACGCTCACCAGAAGGGCCTCATCGGGCTCAATGTAAGAGCCATCCAATTGCATCAGACGGAAAAGGTAGAGCCCTTCCTTGAAGCAGTTGTTCTGCACGTACCCAGAAATCATGGCGCCCCACACACCCCGGTCCTTGATCGGGGCTTGGTCGAATAAAGCCCTCCCGGACTCAACATCTCCATCCTTCACAGACCCAGAAATCGCGAGCGTCCATGAGACGGCATCGCGCTCTGGCATTTCACCGAACACCTTCCTAGCAGCCCCTGGTTCTGCGCCCAGCGAATTGTACATGGTCATCAGAGCGTTGCCCACGAAGGCATTACCCAAGACGCCCAGTTTGACTCCCTGCCCGTGGACTGACTCCCCAGGAGTGCGGGGCTTCAGCTTGGCACAGGCCTTGAGTATGCAGGGGAGGGTGTAGTGATCAGGGCGGACGCCATCCGCCAACATGCCGGCATACACGTGGAGGACGGCCGCGGGGTTGTCGTGGTGGAGGAGGGCGTGGAGCACTGTGTTGTAGATGCAGGCGGTCGTAGGGCGGTCGATGCGGGTGAAGATGGCCCAGACATGGTCGACTGAGTGGCGGTCACCGGAGCAGAAGAGGGCCAAGAGGCGGCTGAGGACGAAGGGGCTGCGTGCGAGGCCGGAGGTGATGAGCGAGGAGTGGCACTGCTTCAGCTGCTTGAAGCTCCTGCAGGTCTCCAGCAGCTGGAGGCACCTCCATCGCCTTTTGCTGCTTAAGCTCGGCATGAAAACTCATTGCACACGGAGGCGCCGTCCCTGTACGAGCTAAGACGGGCTATGGAGCTCTGAAAATGGCTCGAAGGTGGAGGTCAGGCGACTCGGTGTTTTTTTTTTTTTTTAATTTCTCACACGAAAAAAAAATGTATAAATGTATAAATTTTGATCACAGTAAATATTTTTTCATTAAACATGAAAATGCGAGATTACTTGAACGATATTTACCCCGGAAATGGGGGACCACGGGAAAAAAATCACAGGTGAGCGAGTCGCTCTACCGTCCATACGCGCGGGAAAAAGGAATAGCCTCCGCGCGTGGAGTACACCCATCCGGACAAACAGAGGGCAGATAGTCGTGGGGAGGAGGATGAGTTTTAACCGTAAGTCATAGCTCTTTCTTTTCTTTCTTTTTGTATGGTCCCAAAGCAATGGCTGCGAATGCGAGGATAGGCATCGGAATCGGCACCGCCGCAGCCCCCGCCCCAGCCACCAACCCCATGGCTCATTCCACCACCGCTCTCCCTCCTCGCCACAGCCTATTCTACTCCAACCGCTTCTCCGCCCGTCGGCCCGCCCTCCGCTTCGACTCGCTCCGAGCTCGGCCTCTCGCTCTCCGAGTCAGAGCTGCCTCTGCGGACTCCCCCTCATCGTCCTCAGGTAACTCGTGCACTAGAGGCTACGAGTTGATTTCGTTGCTGTTTGAATTTTCAAAGCAATTTGTGAGATTCAGAGTACATTTTGGAAGTGGTTTCTGTTGAGTTTGCCACTGTAAATGAGAAGAATCAGTTGGATATACCCGAGCTTGTATTGCCTTATATCAGTCTCCGTCTTTAAGTACATACTTGCGTCCTAGTGGGTTTTAGAATTGGAGGTGAATACCGGAAGATATAGGGAAAAAAACTTATTTACTACATATTGTTAAATCACTAAATTAAAAATTTCTCATCTTTATATTTTTCTGGTGATTAATGTTGCTCATTCCAATTTCTTCCGAAGCTATAGTTCCATAGTTGGCAGTGATGACTGATAGCTCTAAATACTTGAGATGACTGGCAGATCAAACTAAAATAATGAGATTGATGGCAAATTGACAATAGCTATATCATTGTTTCTTTTGTGCGGCTGTTGTTGCAGGTGGAGGTGTGGAGAATGTGGTGATTATAGGTTCAGGGCCTGCCGGGTACACAGCGGCTGTATATGCAGCTCGTGCCAATTTGAAGCCTGTTGTGTTCGAAGGGTATCAAGTTGGCGGTGTCCCAGGAGGACAGCTGATGACTACCACGGAAGTGGAGAATTTTCCTGGGTTTCCTGAGGGAATAACTGGTCCAGATTTGATGGATAGGTAAAGGATACTGGGAAATAAGCATTCCAATGATGTTGCATAGTTTGACAGCATAAATCATAGCTGCATTACAGTTTGAATTAACTTGCTTTGCTGTAATCAGGATGCGGAGACAAGCGGAGCGTTGGGGAGCAGAATTATATCAAGAGGATGTAGAGTTTCTTGATGTTAAAAACAGGCCTTTTACTGTGCAAAGCAGTGAGCGCAAGGTGACTACTGAGACCAGCCTCTTTTTTTTTTTTTTGGGTGGAGTTGGTAGCACTAAATTTGAGGACTTGTGAAGCCCCAACATAATCATGGATTATGAATTAATACTGAATCTCCATAGAGTCTTATATCATGTTTGGTAGGGATGAATGATATTGAATAGCGTGGAATGGAATAAAAGTTTTAATCTTTCATTTTATATTTTTATGTGATTTTACTATTGAAGATTGATGTATACATTCTATTAGACTAGAGCTTTTTACTATAATCAATGTAATGAACCTTCCTTAAAATAAAATTCATGAATACTTATTCCACCACTTTTGATAAAGTTATGTAAAATTCAAGATTAACACGAAAAAATCACTGATTAATCCCAATGTTATCGCATTTCTCTATTAAACTCATTCTCTTCCATTCCTTTTCATTCTGTTGTACCAAACTTGATCTGAATGATTTAGTCACTCTATGAATGTGCTTTGTTTCCATTTGAAGCATAAGTATTTCAGGAATTTCCTGTAACCTGGGGTTTATATAAAAGATCTGGATCAGCTTCCATATCTATAACAATGCAATCTGTATGGCTAGAAACTGCCGTCTGTTTTATCTTGTATCTACCCTACGGAATCTATCAGGGTGCTGTGGTGGCTCAGATGGTCTGCACCTAAAACTTCTTTAGTAATGTCTTTGTTCTTGTCTACTTTGATATAATCTTTTCCAATGCTGGTGTTGTTGGATGACTGTCATGTCGATTCGTGTATGTGTAATGTTGTATTCACCTGACATGCAGTATTTCATTAATATCTCATTTTAGCCACTAATGACTTTGCCTCTGATGGCTGGTGTCTTTGCCAAAATCATGGCATATAATGCTTAAATTCCTTTTTTACTTTGTCAGGTCAAATGTCACAGTCTTATTTTTGCTACTGGAGCTACTGCAAAGAAGCTCAGATTGCCCCGTGAGGATGAATTCTGGAGTAGAGGAATCAGCGCTTGTGCAATTTGTGATGGAGCCTCACCCCTCTTTAAGGGGCAAGTTCTGGCTGTGGTTGGAGGAGGTGATACAGCCGTAGAAGAAGCAATATACCTTACAAAATATGCTCGTCATGTTCACCTACTTGTGCGCAGAGAACAATTGAGGGCATCCAAGGCAATGCAAGATAGGTGAGACTTGATTCATCCTCAAGTCATACTTGAAGAATATTTACATTCAGATGTGCTATGATGAGCCTCATTTGCATTGGTAACTTGGACTAGTGGTTCCTAAACTCTTCTAAATATATCCATCATGGATGCCCTTTTCAAGTGCTTAGGTGGCTAGTCCAGATATTTTAGTGCCAACAGTTCTTTGCCAGATGAATGAAGCAATGCAACATCTCTCCACTGTCCAATCTGGCTTTCCAATGAATTGGACAGCTACTTAATGAACTCTAGGTTGTGAATCTTTCATGTTGAACTCTCTACTTTACACTGGTGAATTATATACTAATGAACCATTTGTATGTTGAGTTTTCAACTCCCTGGATGTTTGCTTAACAGGTTGATTATCGCGAATGTTTCAGAGTGATCAACAATCCAAACATTGAAGTGCACTTCAATACAGAGGCCATGGATATTGTTAGCAACTCAAAAGGTCAAATGTCTGGCATTTTGCTTAGAAAAGTCAATACTGGTGAACAAACGGAGCTTGAGGCAAGGGGCTTATTCTATGGTATTGGTCATTCACCAAATAGTCAATTATTGAAAGGGCAAGTTAATCTTGACGCCTTAGGTTACGTGTTAGTCGAGGAAGGCACTGCAAGAACTTCAGTTGAAGGGGTATTTGCAGCAGGGGATGTACAGGTGATCATCTCTTGGTCTAATCCTGTTTTTATTTTGGGACTTCCCTGGACTTCTGAAGCATTACATTGATCGTACTTTTAATCAGAATTGTGCTGGCAACTCCCCATATACTTGCTTGTGACCCCATACGCCTTATCTAACTCTCTGAAGATTAATATTGAATTGGATTATCATATACGCATTTTTTACAATGCCTTTTGGGTATGGATTTTTCTGGGGAAGTTTGAATGCATTCTTCATCATGAAGTTACTGAGAGATCACATAGAAACTGTGGGAAGTGATTCATTCACAAGGCTTCATTATTGGAAGAAAAACTGTGAAGAACATAGATATTACCAACTGTTCTGTAATCAAACTTTTTTTTATCCAAAAGTCCTGTTTATCTTGCTTGTTTCCTAATGCCCATTCTGATTATTGAACAGGATCACGAATGGAGGCAAGCAATAACTGCTGCTGGGTCAGGATGTATTGCTGCCTTGTCTGTTGAGAGATATCTCACTAGCAATAACCTACTCATCGAATTTCACCAGGTATCAATCAGTCAATTGGTAAAATCTATTTATTTTTCAATCTCATCTTAGAGTTTGCATCTGATTAAATTCAAAATACTGGAGTAACGACTGAGGATGCCTTAACAATCTCCCAGTCCGAGCAAACATTTTCAGTCACCATCAATTCCAGTTAAATAATCTGAATTTTATTCTCTGCATCCTTGTTCTAAATTGTCAGCCGGTTACGGAAGAAGTCAGGAAAGAACTTACAGACAGGGATGTCCAAGAGGGATTTGACATCTCAAGAACTAAACATAGGGGCCAGGTAAATGTTACGCTTCGTCCACTCCATGTCATCCATCATATCCACTGTTGCAATGCTGAAGTCCTAATGCTTTAAGCATCTTTCTTAGACCTTTGTTCTCCTTTTCTACCTCAGTATTCACTTCGGAAGTTATACCACGAAAGTCCTAGACTTGTGTGTGTACTTTACACAGCTCCAACATGTGGTCCTTGTCGAACCCTAAAGCCAATTCTTGGCAAGGTATAGTATGATAGTTAACATTTAACTAAGCTGGCATGTCTTATTTAACACTGATTCAATGGGTTGCCTTATTGGATTTCTATGCCTTAGGTGATTGATGAATTCGATCAGAATGTCCATTTTGTGGAGATCGATATCGAGGAAGATCCTGAGATAGCTGAAGCTGCTGGGATTATGGGCACCCCATGCGTGCAGTTTTTCAAGAATAAGGAGATGCTCAAGTAAGTAGTCAGGTCAACACTGTTCTGATATCATGGCAGGTTGTGGTGGAAAGGCAATTTTAGACGGTTTAGTATTTCACCATGGGTTAGCTCATCATCCGATGATTTCTCTCAGCACTAGTCCTCTGAATCCTGTAAACACTAATTTATGATAAAAATGAACTTGATATCAGCAATTCTAATCCCTCGGTGGTCGTTATGCAGGATTGTCTCTGGGGTTAAAATGAAGAAAGAGTACAGAGAATTCATTGAGGCGAATAAATGAGGGTGTTTTTCCAGGTACCAAACTGTTTCGCTTCTTATTTGAAACTTGTGATTCATTTTGCACCTCTTGAACTTCTCGCCAGATAATTCCTTTGGTCATTTTTTTTTTGTTTTTGGGGGGCAACGAGATCTTGACTTGATGGCGTACACCTTTCCTCGGTCCTTTTAGCGAGGTGGATGTTGTACATGTCCCTAAACTCCGAGTATCTAATAAGTGGGATCCATTTGTGACATCATCCCCTACTTCTTTCATAATTCTCAAGGGGCTCATCTGTCGTACTGTCTTGGAAGCTTGTCATACCCACTCTCTACTGGGAAGATACCAAACCCTACCCAGTGCTGAGTAGTCAAAACGATCACTTAATCGTTTCCCTCATCACATCCTCACCCCAATATAATTCGTATCCCTCTCTATTTATCAGTTGCTTCTGCCTTCTTTTTGGTCATATCGGTCTCTTGATGGGAAGTATATAAAAATATATGTGCATGGCTTAACTAGCAGATGTCTCTGTCTTGCAATTAACCCCCTCTTTGGATTAAAGAATTGGGAGGATTGTTAGGGGAAGGGTATGGAGGATTGAGCAATCCCATGTTTGACTAAAGGATTAGGAGGTTCATGGAATGTTATATGAAAGGCATTAGTCATCCTTCTATAACCCTATAACAGTCTTCTTCTTCTTTTTTAATTATTATTATTCAATTTGGGGAATATGGAGTGGGGGTAATGTATGAGTTTATAATAGTCGATCTATACATCTAACACTTAATTTTTTTCTTTTTATTTATAATATTATCCAAATAAGAGTTATAGAGCAAATATCTGATCCCTTCCCTCCTTGCCCGAGTCCTCTGATATAATATTTTTTTTTTGTATAAACCGTCGGTATCCAGTTGGACTTTGTCCAGCTAATTAATCCGGATCGTCCGGGGTCGGCCCATTTAAGGGGTTAAGAGTTCCTCGCCGCAGGTGGGACTCGAACTCAAATCTTCTCATCGGGATGATGAGTGCCGAACCATTTTACACGCCCACGGTGGGTGAGTCCTGTGATATGATATGGCTCTTGGGGGAGTCTACATATCTCTTCTCTAATATTCATCAGTATATCAGTTACATCAAGATCGATGCCATGCCTCCGACTGCTCTCATTAAAGAAAGAAGAGGTACCTGTTGACTCACCGTAGACATGGTAGAGTGATTTGGCACTCATCATCTCAATGGGAGGGCTTGAGTTCGAGTTCCACCTGCGGCGGGGAGCTCTTAATCCCTTAAATGGATCGACCTGGGACAATCTGGATTAATCTGGACAAAATCTAACTGGACATCGACGGTTTATACCAAAAAAAGAAGAGGTACCTGTTGGTTCTTCTGTTGGTTCTTCTGTGCACAACAAGTACATTATGGGGGAGTATCAACCCGATCGGGGACACCCATGGCCCTCGCCATGATTGTTGATTCAATCGGTGTTTTATAAATAAAATAATAATAATAGAGGAAATGATTAAATTGTTGAATTTATGGTTACGACATCATCTAGTACTCTCTCTCTCTCTCTCTCTCTATATATATATATGTATAAATGAGAGTTGTCCGACTCCATATTATAATGGTGAGGACAAAGTGCTGTGGATCTTCGTCACGGTTTCAGATCCTGGTGGGCACAATTTTTTTCCCTTTTTTTAATAGAAAATAATTTATAAAGAGAAATTTATTCGCCTAATTCAAACCCTTAATAGTCACCGTTATGTCTTCTCCCCAAAAATTAGATACTACAAATCATAATTTTTATATATTGCGTTTATAAAGAACGTCCACCGTGAGGAAGGGTGGATTTTAGGTTCGAATAACTCAGTAGAATTAAATAGATGCAAGATGAGTTCCTCACTTGCATTTTCTCCACCCCTTTTTTTTAAAAAAATCTATATTTACATTTGAAAAATATTTGCTAGGTGCCTACTAAATTGGCCGGCCCTACATTAATTAGGATAGGTAAGAGTCAGGCTCATACATGTAAAGTTTGTGAAGTGAAGATATTACCCCTTATTCTCTATGAACCTAATCTCTCGAGCAAAATAGGTATTAGCATTATCAGTTTAAATGAAATTATGGAAATGAGTAATGATGTGACCGTTACATCAAAGGATAGTTATGAAGCGACCGTAGTAGTTATGGGAACACTGGGAACATATACAATGTAATATATATAAATTGGTTATTCACACCGAAAAGAAATATCAACAAGGTAATATTTGCTGAAAGATAGGTGACTTTGAATAAGAAGGCTCCCTAGGGTTATGTATCCTCCTTCAATTTGTCGGACTTCCAAATAGTATTGCTTTTCAGTTTATGATATTTAAGAATTTTAATTAATTCCAGTTGATTCATATTCTAGCTACAATGATAGGTCATGATAGAGTGCACACACCAAATTTTGAGATTAAATTAGGGTAAAGAAGTCGGAATAGTATCAAGCGACACATTTGGTTAGATTATACACACGCACACACACATTTGGTATTGATGAGCGGTAATTAGTATTCTAAATTCACTTGTTATGATCTAGAAAAATCGATCAAATTAAAAGGTGAAATTTTGGTACGAGCAACCTCTAGGACAATTAATAGGACAACGTGGTTGGACGTCATGTGCGTATGTATCTCCCGCATTTATAGGGGCTGAAATCTTGGCCTAAAGGGTCTAAAAAGGCAATCCCCACCCACCACCCACCGCCTTCCCCCCCCCCCCCCCAAAAAAAAAAAGGGGGGGAAAGAAGGGAAGAAAAAAAAAAAGGAGGAGGAAGAAGCCATAAGTTGCACCTCGAGAGATCAGAGATGCTCCTGTCCTTTCGTGCGTAATGTGATTGACCCAACTACCCGTTTTGGATCGGTGGTGTGTGGTGCTGCTCATCATCCCACCCAACTCCCACAACAACGGGAAAGTCACTTCACTTTCTTGTGGTGATTTGACAGATAGTGCTCGCCCACGAGGGGATATTTCCACACACACACACATATATGTAAGTTTCCTATGCTGCTTTGTACTGGTTGAAAAGTGATGAACATTAAAGAAGGCAAAAAAAAAATTGAAGATTGAAAGTTCAACAAAAATAATGAAAGTTGAGGTGCTAAATTGAAATATGTTGCGTACTAGGGCGAGATGAGAATTAAGTGAGATAGGATGATCACCAAAATATCTATATATATATATATGTTGCAAACCTTGATTTATGAAGGCTCTTTGTGGATTCATGAGTCAATTTAGTATAACCCAATAATATAAATATCATCAAAAATCTTGTCGTATCCTCTAATATCTATCTATAGAAAAATCTAAAATATTGTTTGAGGATAATTATTTTCACACTTAAAGAACGGTGCAATCCAATATCTCGTACGGTTAAAAGTCTCGGATGAAGCACTATTTGTTCGTGCCGGAATCTACAGGAACACCCACAGAGTGAATTTCTACTGACCGCGCGAGTTTGGATCATATCTTGAAGCCGCGATCTTGACCCTTCTTCTGGCAGAGTATTGGATGATCAATGTATCTATCGGACGGTGAGTGACCAAGAGCATGATCGAAGCAGCGCCTAATTTTGTATGCACGGTTCTTGTGGGAATGATAATAGCCCCAACGCGTGCTTACCCCCTCCCTCCCTTTTCTCTCACTTTATAGCCCGCCAACCGCGTGGCTGAGAGTGGTGGGGCGGGCGGGGGCCGGGGGGCGAGGGGCATTGCATGCGTGCATATGGATGGAGATGTCATTGATCCACAATCATCATCATCATCATCATATGGATGGATCTGTATATCAAAACCCTAATTTGCATATTGAAGACGGAGAAATTTCAAGCCATAAAAATCTCTCTTTTCTTGCGTATAATATAAGAGTTTTAAGAAAAAAAAAAAAACAGATCATGAGCGGAGAACAGTACACATATGTTACAATCACATGGTCATGCACACGAAGCCAATTCAGAACGCAAAATGAATAGGGGGAAAAAACAAAAGACAAAAAAGGAAGAAGAGAAATCGCAACCGTCCCGATGTCTCTACCCACCAACATCATGAACATATTCATCTCCAACTTGCAAGTTCCTCGCTCGACTACCCATGACACAAACCGGCGACGGATCGGGATTCGGAGATCGGATCGGACGGAGCTGGTATCAGCGGAAGCCTACGTACGCAGAAAAAAAAATTTCCGAAACTGGTTCAGATGTGTATGTAAGTTGTTACCGATGGTCATGATCGATATTATTCCTCTGAGCTCGCCCATCATATTCTGAGCAGGAAGATGCTGAGCTCCGGCCCTCCATTTCCGTCGGGGTTAAGCATGTAGAATGCCTCGGAGTCGCGGCTCCCGACCACCCGCTCGAATTTGGCCCTCATGTATAGAAGCTCGCCCTCTGATCTGCTACCCTTCTGCCCGTCGTCCACCACCGGGATCACTCCGGCGCCGACCGAAACCCTGTGGACCGTCCTTAGAACGTGCCAGTCGGGCTCCGAGCAGGCCCGAGACACTGCGTACCCGCACTTCCTCCCATTACAATACATGGTCCACATGGGCTCCTGGAACAGCTTCGCCGGCCGACCGGACCCGCCACCCGCCAGGGTTTTCTCGCACTCTAGAGCGATCCTCACGAGGCCCGAGGACATCTCCTTCACCAGGGCCGAGGTCGACATGGCGAGATCCAGGACGAGAACGGGCTCCGATCCCGGGTGGTCCTGGACGGCGAAGCTGACTTGGCCCCTCCGGTGGCCGTAGAGTGTCCCGGTCACTTTACTTCCAAGGGAGCGGGAGCCGGAGGGCCCCGCGATAGACAGCTGGGCGGTGGGCATGGACAGCCACTTGCAGGTGGGGAGCACGGCGGCCGGGATCGAGATCATGCTGAGGAGGGACCGGAGGAGGGAGGAGACTGCGGTGGCTGGTCTGGAGAGGCGCCGGCGATGCATTGACTGTGAGTTTGTCTTCTGGAGGAGGAACTTGTCGGATACGTCCACGGGCTCGGCCACTGCCGCAGCGGCGGAAGATCCGGAGAAGTAGGCCGGGTTTGTGGAAGGGATGATCTTTCGGGTGCTCACCCTGTAGGAGCTGCTGGTGGTCCTCGGAAGGCTGACCTCCTGGAGCTGCTTCATAGCCTAGCCTCTACGTGTAGCTCTAACAATGGTACGGAGAAGAAGATGAAGAGACACTGTAGAGATGATAGATAGATAGAGGGACAGGCAAAGGGGGGAGAGAGATTTGGAGAAATTAATGTCTCTGTGTGTGCACTACTGATCAAGAGGCAAGGGTAATTTCCAGACATTTGAGTGTGGGAACAGTAGAGGGAGGAAGTTGTGGTGAGGGACAGGGGGTGATGATTGTGTTGGGTGGGAGGAGGAGGAGATGAGAGGGCTGGCCACTGGCCACTGGCCACTACAGAGGGGAGCTATGGAGGCTTTGGCTTATGCTTGGGTGCTCCCCATTCATCATTATCTTGCCCACATTTCGACACATTTATATATAGTATGCTTCTTCTCCCTTGGCCCTACATGCATGCATGTGTGTGAGGCATAGTTTTAAAAACCGGACCGGGTCGGCCGGTTCAACCGGTCGACCAGGAACTGGCCACTCACCCGGTCCAGTTCTCATAAATAATCCAATTGCACTTTAAATGTGGTCAAATCTAATTGAACCATCCGGTTCTCAGTCGAACCAATAAATTCAATTGAACCAGTAAAAAACCAGTCAACTTAAAAATAAAAGCATATTATAATATACTTATTTTATTTTACTATGATTATATTTATATTTTATGTTAAATTTGAAACTAATATAATGACTATATTAATGATTTTGATTATAAATCATAGTTAAATTATAATATTATATAGATTTATTGTAATATTATATTATTAATATTATTTATTAAATATACGGTTCAACCCATTGAACCCTTGGTCCGACCTATGAATCAATAAACCCATACCTTGACCGGTTCCCGACCCGGTCCGATTTTAAAAACTATGGTGTGTGGATATATATATATATATATATATATATATATAATGCGGCGTACGTGTCTCTTGTGTGACCATAAGATAGGGCCGGGCCACTCTTGGACCCATCCATCTGTAAACAGATCACCAGTTTAAGCTTACCCTTAATGTAACATTACTTCTTGGACCGTCGACAATATTTCACATACAATTCAGTATTCAAAAGTTGAAGTTGAGAGGTCGTGTGAAGAGGTACAAAAACTCGGTATTTTATCCCACCCAACACAGCTCGAATGAGAGGCATCTAATTATTAACAAGATGAATCGACCGGATGAAATGATAAAATATCGAATCAGCTCAATTAGACATATATGATTATCGCACATTTATTTGTAAGCCAATTGACGTGTGCGATTGTTATTGGGTTTTTTATGTACATTTTTTGAGTTGAAAATTCTTTTATCATCTTAGTAACTTTTGCCAGTCCCGGGATTCACCACCAGAAAATGCTAGTACTTGAGCTATTTATTTAGAATCGAAAGACCAAATCGAACCATAAACTGAACTAAACCTAAAAAACCTGTTCGGAATCAACCGGTTCTCATACAGTACCATTGTTTAGGTGAAAACGGTGATTAACCAATTCCGACCGTGGAACTATATTTTTTAAAAAAATATTGTATTTGAACTTGTAATCCCGATGGCATGGAGAACACTTGGAGGTTTTCGAGACGGAAGATCCGGTGAGATCAAACCGTCTCCGTCCCACACCCTTCTGGATCCCGGGATTAAAAATGGAAATTAAGATGTATTTACAGAAGAATTCTATGAAAATATTTCTTGGCCTTGAGGAACTGAATGTTGGTATTGTGATCAATTGATGCATTGGGAAAATTGAGCTTCAAGCACGAGATTAACACTAGGAAAAAAAAGAATTCTAAGATTGAAACTCACTCTGAGCTGAGCCTGAGGAACTAATTTAATTATACTACAAATTTAGGGGTGTGGGGGCGTGGAAGAAAATTCGAGAAAATTTATAATCAGTCACTCAGAGGCCACTTGACTCGCAGCAGAATCATCGCAGGCGATATTCTCCATCTCAGCTGCTCTCCTCTTCCTGTCACCACTTGCTGCCAAACTGCTACCGGGGGGAAGAAGTTGCAAAAACCAACACGATCAGTTGAGGTGGTCCGACCGACCCATTGTCCTTTAAAGGAGGACCTCGTGTTCTACGACTTAGTAATCCCGAGAAAATTGACAAAGAACAGCAATAGTTATTACTGTCCCAAGTATTATGAATGGGGAATGCACGAGGGCTCACTTTAACTGAAGAGAGACGTCGGGGCCTTCGTCTGCATCACAAGGGCAGGGCTTGACTGCTTTTGGAGTCGCTGAGGGGGAGAAGTTTCCTTCCAGGGGATGGAATTCCAGAAGAGGTTTCCTTGTGCTCCTCCCTCTGAGCTGCTCGACCTAACAATTGTTAAACCAGGGGTGGATATATATATATATATATATATATAGATTAGCAATGGGATCCCGTTGGTGCGGCCAGAAAAAAAGCTCGGTCGGCGTACCTCTTTGCGTAATGTCTCAGTCTCGAGTGCCGCCTTCTGTTCCTGATAACAAGATGGGGAGACCAATTTTCAGCAAAACAAAAAAAAGTGGAGAAAGGATTGGTTTTTCATCAGACAAACCAATCAGAGCTTTCGTGTTTTCATCAAAATGCTGCTCAGTTGAAGGTGTTTCTCGATGCGGAATATATACCAGTAGCCTCGATCTACTGATTTCGTCTAACAGGAATCCTTCCTGCAACAGGAGACGACTTGGATTCATTGATATTGCGTTAAGTTAATATCAACAAGTTGACAGTTCCGTATAACTATACCTTCTTCTGCTTGACAGACAGCAACCCTTCTGTCAATTGGCACTCTATCTGCTGCAGCTCCTTGAAGCTCAACCCGTCTAGTTCTTTCCCAGTCGACCGCCTGATGAACGAAACCGAGTTCAGTGGAGAAGATACTAAAAGAACTACTCGGGAAAATGACTTTGACTTTGTTGTGGCCAAGCTTACGCGTGTTCCATTCGGAGCCTCGTGATTTCGCCCTTCAGCAAGTCTATTTCCACCTTATTCCGATGTTCCTGCCCAGTACCGAGAAAGCGTAAGGCACAAGAAAAATGAACTTGCAGGGTGGTGATGACGATCGCTACAATTAGTTACGAGGAAATCACAGTCGTATATTGATACCTCCACGACACGGCCATCGGATGATCTCTCAGCCAACTCGGGTCCCTTCTTGTATCTCTCCAGTGTGTGCTCCATGCTTCAATTGACATTTTGCAAAAGAAGACTGTCAGCAGAACATGCTTCGAAATATCCACGAACACGTAACTTATCTGGTTTTTCTGGTAGAAGATGTGTTTCAAAGAACAAATCAGTTTCGAAAAGCCGACATTCGTAAAGCTTCAGCATCCAGAGAGCACCCGACTGGGGCAATATCGAAATCAATGCATACCTTATCGAATGCCCGGGACTTATTAGGAAACGTGCAGTCTTGCTAATATGAAAACAATCGAGCCGACCGAGTCATATTAATCTTCTGAGGTTTCTTTGATGGATATCGAAAGTATTAAAACGAACCCGTCAGCCCAAATTGACTACGGAATGCTTTACACCCGACTTATCACTGAGCGCTGTTTCGACGACTGAAAACCAATTCCGCTCGACTCTTTTAAGGTGTCTTTGATCAATATCGAATGTCAATACACTCCCAGAAATAATAAAGGTTTAACGGGGCTTAAGGACTGCCAAGAACTCCAAAAAAAGGAAAAAAAAGGAAGGAAGGAAGAATCTTGAAGTCTTCCGACCGCACGTCGAACTCGTAAGTTGTATTAAAATTCACTAAAGGATGTACCTGGTACTCGAGAACTGGTAAAGCTTCCCGGTGTTCGAGAAAACAATGACGGCGACCTCCGCATCGCAGAGGATCGACAGCTCGCCGGCCTTCTTAAACAGCCCATTGCGCCGCTTCGAGAACGTGACCTGCCTGCTGTTCACATTCTCGATCTTCTTGATCTCGATCCTCCCTCTGCCCATCTTTGTACTCTTTTTTTTTTTTTCTTTCGGCCGTGTTCCCTAACCGATTGCACCCCGACGAAGAACAGCACGGGTCAATCGTATGCAAAACGTATGCCAATCCCCTTCAAGGGAAAGCAATCAGCATTGGAATTTGCTCGTACTGGAATTATATATGGGTGCAAAGAAACAGACCCTCTGACCAAGATAGGGTATACTTGCGAAAATCACAGCTCGTATGTGTAACTATTAAGGGTAAATTACAAGATACATGGAATTTGCCACAATTGGAATTTGTCAATTTTGAAATGGAAAAAGATAAAATCTACTATTTTTGATGCTTTGTGGGGGGGGGGTAGGGGTGAAAATACCCTATTGGGATTTGTCAATTTTAACTGGAAAAAGGAAAATCTACTATTTTTATTACATCTGAGGGGGAAAAGCCTCTCATTCCATAAGGGAAGGGAACTTACCCAAAAAAGAAACAAAAAAAAAAGAGAGATGGGTACGATGCTGTCATGTACTTTTTATAGTAAAATCATATCATGGAAAGAGGATTTTGGGTTGCCTGAAGATTTCTTTTCTCAGTGAAATTTCATTTTGTTTCCGTGTCAAAAAATTATTTTCTTTGATTTATTTTTGTCGAAAAGAATTTGTTTTATTTGGAGATGAGGAAACCCTACGGAGGGAAAGATCTGCAAGTAACATTTTTCGGGTTGACTCCCATGGCATTGGTTTTACCATCCAAGGAAAATCTTTTCTGGTACTGTGAATCTCTCCGTGGATTAAATCTGAGAAGTCTATGTTTCGCAGATGCAATACGATGAAGCTATTGGATTGTTCGAGCATCAATCGCCACAACAAGGAATTCCGAAAAGGATAATGAGAAGTACCAATCGAGCAACCATACGATAATGCATGAGCAACACACAGAACAAGCTCTGGAAACTATACATTTCTGGGTCAAAATGCCTTTAAGTTTCGAGCACAAGATATACAACGAAGAATCAAGAAGTGCTTATCGATCCTCAATAAGGTTCTTCATCTCAAGTACATCTCGGTGCTTACTGACCCTATATAGCCATCAGCCAATTCAAGTTTGTCATAGAGACTGAGCGGCTCTTATCAGACAGCAATTAGTCATTGTGATTGACTATTAGCGCTCCGGTTGATCTCTGTGAGCGAATGATCATATGCCCGGAGCAAACGCTTTTGGAACCTCCTGAGGTCCAAGTTTACATTTTGCCTGTCGAGATAGATCTTCTTTGTGGATTCCCATCCCTTCTTAGTCACGCTTCGTGGGTCAATGAGCACTATGTTGCTTCTATCGTATTCCTTGTACAGGGTGCTCTCCTCTGGAAGAATCTTGTATCCGACGTACTTCAGCCCGAGCTTACGTGCAGGTTCGCCATAGTAGGTTTCAGCAGCCCAGTCAGTGCCCAAGGGAATAACCTGAATGAACCAAGAACCAGGCCTCAGGAAGAGGAAGTGGGTCATGGCCGCTCCATGGACCCCCACCATGACATTGCTCAAGTTCAACACCCGATAGATCTTCGCTAGCTCAGTTCTTCGATCAGGCCTCAAGACTGCAACATTGAACCCAATTTCCTCCCCCAACTTAACCAGTGCATCCTCATTCAGAATTGCCCTTGACCCATTCCGTGACACAATTACCAGCTTTGGTTTCTTCATCTGAGATTGATCTTGTAGTGAGAGCTCAGATGCTGGAGATAGAGAGGTGTTGCTCAGTTTCGTACTCGTCTCCCGCTCCTCATCCTGCATCAGGCCTAAGATCCTGGGCCGGTAAGCTCGGTCCAGCACATTTCTGAAATCAACTATGCTCTTATTCCCCTTCATCAAAGAATAGTCCACAGTGAGCTCGTCGTGGATTCTGAGCCCAACAATAGCTTCAGAGAAGCAATGTGTCCTCTTATCCCCAGCATAATCAATGGGAGGATAGTCCGTAAGATGAGAGAGGATATCTCCATACTTCATAATCCACCAGTTGCGGTATTCGAGAATCATGAACACGACTTTCCTGTCTAGATGCTGAGAAGTGATGTAAAGCGGCAGAATCCCATCGTTGAACTCATGATAGACATTCCCAGTATATCCACCAGTCGAGAAGAAAACAGCAGGCACGTCATAAGTAACATCACACTTGAGGCTAATACCAGCAGTCACCTTCTTTGCGACGAGCTTTAATTCAGTGACCGTGTCCATCAGGGGGGTTTCCCACTTTCTTGTGTAGGGCTTCACCTTCTCGTGCTGTATCTCTGCTTCTTCACCGTTGTCGCTCGAGGTGCTGACATTTCTCGAGGTGTCCAGAAGAACCGACGACGAGGCCGAGTCTGTTCTTATGTTCCCTTTCATAATGCAGACATCAGAGCGGAAACTGCTCCTATCGCAACATATGGTGTCTGAGGTTTTTCAAAACGGGAATATGGTGAGATATTCAGAGGGTGATACTGCTAATAATACAAGAGGAGAGAATCAATCAAAGCTCATACTGGAGGGGCCAGAAAAACCAATCCAAGCTCCCTTCAAAAGCTTGTAATGTATTTATTCATCACTAAACCTAGATGATCAATACATTATCTTTTTTTTTTCTTTCCATCAGCTTACAAGATGTTGAAGAGGAGATGAAGGGCCAACCTGTAGGCATCGAAGAACAGAGAGGAGCATTGAAATCGATATCTGCAGGGCGTTCACTGTCCACAGCAAATGAATCTGCCAATGACATCTAAAAAGAGCATCAGAAAATGGAAAAGCAGGGTAGCAGGAACTCAAGACAGCAATGGAAACAAGACCCACGAAAATGAGAAACCATAAAAAAACAAACACTCACACAAGATAGAGAAAGTGGATGAACTGAAGAGCTGAGGAGCGAGAACGAAGCAGCAAGAGAGGAGAGAGATGACGAGGAGATAGAATATCTTGGGCCTCTTCCTCTTATAATAGGCGGAGTTTGCACACCCGGGAGCGACTAGGCCATGCGACTCCTCGTCCTCCTCATTAGCACGGGGCTCCCATTTCCTCCATTGATGGTACCTCTGGTAATGCACCATCCTCTGATGCAAAAAGCCAAAGAGCTTAAGACTTTTTTCCTCTTGCTTTTATTTTTCTTGAACCCAAAAACTTGCAGAGGAAGAGAGTGAGAGAGAGCAAAGAGAGAGATGAGTTTTAGGTTCCCAAAGCTGGGGGACCGAGATATGGAGCTCTTTTCTTCTGTGATGGGGGTTCTTTCCTTCACCTTCCTCTGCTCCTTTCGCAGAGATCGAGAGCCTTTTCCTTTCCTTCTCTTGGACTCACGAGGGAGAGAGACGCAAGATAGATAAAACGGAAGAGGCGGAAAAAAAATGGCTTTTCTATGTCTCAATTAACAATGGGCAGAGAGCCAGAGGAGAAACCAAGCCATCTTCTTCTGATGTCAAAACAGTGCCAGCCCTGTGAGAGAGGAGCTTTAATTGAGGTTTTTCTTTAAAAAAATTAATGGTATCCAAAAATTATTAAATTTTTGAATACGACAAGTTAGTTTATTAGAAAATAAATTTTTTACTGGATAAATATTTTATTTAATAAAAGGAGTAATTAAATTATTTTAACTAATTTATATTAATTTACATATCTAAGTTATGGGCTATAAATTATTCTAAATCTCGCATACAATAATAGTGTTCAACAGAAAAATAAAATAAAATTTCTATTGAATTCTGTGAAATAATTATTGCTGATCTAGTTTAAAAATTGAATTTACTAGAGTTAACTAATTTTTTTGCATAGTAAATGATGTAACAAGGATAAAATAATTATTAATTACCTTATATAATCAAATGGCAATTCAATGCACCAGCCTGGAATTTTGAATATAATTAATTCGCTCTCGTTGATAAAATTACAATTATTACGTAATTATCAGAAAATAAATCTAGATAATCTTAAATTCTTAATTATTGCAAAGTTAAAATACTTTAGTGTTTTTAATTTAAAAATTTTATAAATTTCTTAGGGTTATCTATACTTTGTTAGGGTTTAGGATTGATTCTTAGACCTTTTTTTTTAGGGTTTCCGTCCATTTATTTCTACCTTTGAGCTCTGTTATTTTGAACTTACGTTTTCCTGAATTTGGTAGGGGCGACATGACAAGGAGAAAGCGTGTGTTGAAGGGTCCGAGGAATGTAAATAGAACGCATGTGAATCGCACGTGGTATTCCTCAGACTGTGTCGCCGAACTCTTCGCCATAGTTTATCGATTTATTTACTCGAATTATTTAGTTTGCAAATTCCCCCTTTATTCCTTTCCTCATAGTTCATTTCGGTGAGACTTTCGGGTTACTATATGTGAGCTAATTAGATGTTATGCATCCTTTTTCGGTATAAATCGACTAGTTTATAGAAGTCGTCGGACTCGAACTAGTCACTTGTGAGATAAATCTCTTCTAATATAAATTTTTTCGGCATTTACAAGATTCAAATACATAATTTTATTTAAAAGAACGAGATATCGAACTATTTCAATCGACTTAAATCAATATATTATATATTCTTTTAGAATATATATATATATATCAAAATCAGAGAGTGTATGCCAAGAAGTTGATGTAATATTCAAAGTGTAATTGGAGATGCCTTTGATTTCGGCCACCTTTAAGGTTTCAATCCAACCTTTGTTGACCCTCTGGTGCAATTTATCGAGTGAACCTCTGGGCTCTCTACATCTCTTGCAAGCACATAAAGTAGCCTTTCTTCTCCTCCTTATCTATTAATTTGATTCTTTAACCATTACATAGCTCTATACTTGATTTTTTTTGTTCTCTCCCTATTTGAAGTTAATCCAAATTCTACCTCAGAGTACTACCTCTATCCAATGTTAAAATACATCTTATAAGTATTTAAAAATTTAATAAATTTATATTCAAGTTGAGTATACTATTTTAAAAATAAATAGTAAAACTCTATGAATGGTTTGAATTACCAGTGTAAATCTCGAGCCCTTCATGTCTCCCAAGATGGTTCCCATAATCACGGGACATGCCTGGAAAGCGAGACCATCATACGTCGTGTCCGAGTGGCTCATGCGTGGGTTTCCACAATGGCTGCGGAATCCATGGACGACGGGGCCCGAAGCTCGGGGGGAAAGAACTGCAATCGCATGCAGACAAACTCTCCCCTTGAATTTTCGACGCTCGCATGCCCATCAATTAAGGGACGCATAGAGAGAAAGTCGAACGATTCGTGTCTCTTTTTAATCCTCGTGTAACACGTGATCAATCACTCACTTCAGTTGACACACTTAATCGTGGTATGTTATAATACCATAACCTGTGTGTGGTTTCCTCTTATTCCGGTGCGATGTTGGATGATTTCATCTTGATCTTGGTAATCCGTTGATACTTATGTGAATGTCTATTAACAAAACCTTGTCCTCTTCCTTATTTTGACATATGATACTCGAGATCGGACCTTACTTTTTCACATACTTAAGAGGATTGTGAACTCGATAATTTGATAGTTAATTTAATACAGTTAATTACATCCATCGATAGTCTATATCACTTTTTTTTTCTTGAACTACAATGTACCATTGGATATGTAATGGGTTCAGTTTTTATAATAATAAATTTCTCGTTAACTCTTTATTTTACTTTTTATACCACCTATCCCTATTTTCTCATTTACCCCGGTCAACCGTAGTCAAAATCCACCCCGTCCAACATTTTGGGCCTCGGAGGACGAAATGGGCCCCGAAAATTGGGCCGACCTTTTTGTCCAGAACCTCCTAATTACCCGGCGTGTCAGGCCCACGGTGACGTTCTGCTCGACTGGACCAACTTAAATGAGTCTACGGTAAAAGCATCCGCCGACCAGCTGTCGTTCAACCGAAATTGCGAAATACAAGAGGGGAAGCGCATTTCTATCTATATCCTGATGGAGGTTGGAGCTATCCTTGTATCCAAACGCCGTCTCTTTCAGACGAGACCCGCGTGATCGTCCCGGTCCACGCCTCTATATATACCCCTTCTTCCCAGGGTCTCGAGCCCCTGAAGCGAACATTAGAAGAAGAAAAGCATCCGAGGTGAGAGGGAGGAGGAGAAGCGGTCAAAAAGGTGAAGTCAGCAAGCGCTCGGATATTCTGAAGCTCGTGGAATCTCTAGAAGCTTCGGTGACCCCGTTCGCTGGACGATGTCGGATGCGTACTGCTCCGATTGCAAGAAGCACACGGAGGTGGTATTCGACCACGCCGCCGGAGACACCGTCTGCTCCGAGTGCGGCCTCGTTCTGGAGTCTCACTCCATTGATGAGAACTTCGAGTGGAGGATATTCGCGAACGAGTCGGCCGATAACGATCCGATCCGTGTTGGCGGCCCCACTAACCCGCTCCTCACCGATGGAGGCCTCTCCACTGTCATAGCTAAGCCCAACGGCACCACCGGCGAGTTTCTATCCTCTTCCCTCGGGCGGTGGCAGAATCGTGGATCGAATCCCGATCGTGGACTCATCCAGGCGTTCAAGACCATAGCCACTATGTCCGACAGGTGAGGCTTAGAAACTGGGCCAAACCTCTCTTCTGCTGAGGTCTCAAGTGATGGAGAGTATTATACGTAGCATTTGTGGAATGGTTCAGTGTGTGTGTTAGAGTAAAGAAGTGCCTGGTTGTTTGGTCCTTTTAGCTCGGGCTGTGGAACTTGGATCGTGTTTGATCGGCGGCTGGATCTCTCTCTATAGTTGTTGGCAGCTGTGAGTGCTCTGTTTGGGTTTGACTGTTCAAAGAAGTGGGTGTTGGACAATGCTGAAACTTGAGACTGGGACATTTTTAGAAGATAAAAAAAAAGTGAAATTTGCTCAAATGAGTTCCTTATATGTAGGAAGACTAAATTGAAAGAGGATGCACTAATTATTATTCAGTATACGTATGACACCTAGACGGATTATGGGGAAAAAGTGTACCTTGGATATTTCCCGTTAAAGATGAGCACAATTCAACTACAATGAAGATAAAAAACAGGAAGAGATGCTAATATGCTGGAAATAAGAAAAGCAACCGGTGACAAATGTCCTGTGTGTTACTGTTTTCAGCTCTGCCATCATGCTTATGTAGCAAGCATTTATCATAAGACAGACTTAACCAAAATGAACTGAAGACAACTCTTTATGTAGTACATATTCTCAGTGTTGCCATGAATTATGTGGCTGAAAGGAGAGTTGAGCCTTGGCTTGGTTATTGCTTGTTATTATCATGGTGCCTACAGGTTTAGTTTGTGATCATTTTTGGTGACCTTAGCAATTGATTTAAATAATACTTAGAGGTGACTCCATTACATCTAACGGGGACACTCTGTGTTGTGGTGTGTAATAGTCTATATCCATCAAGCCAAAGTGGCACACATTCAAAATTGACAAATTATGACCATGTGTGGAATTTTGATCTCTTAAACTTCGTAAAAGGTTTGGGATGCTATTTAGAGGAGAATTTTAACTCAAAATACCATTATTTTTAGGTTACATTATGTATTTGGTTTGGGTAAATCTACTATAGAGCTAAGTTACTGCTGTCATGTCAAGCATTCCATGATATAACTACTGGTCCTGTTTAGTTGTGGTATTTCTGTTCTACATGGAAATATGAGGGAAACAATTGTTATGCCATGTATATTTCCTATCCATCTTGTTGGCTCTTCAGTAGATTGATTTCCCTGAATTGTGCTATTTTATCTGAGATACTGGCTGTGATATGGATCCTATTATCTGTTCAACTTAAGGTATACTCTTGGAGCCTGTCCTCATCATCAAGGCTTAGCTAGTTCAATAGATCGTCTTATTTGAAACATTTTGTTCGGGGGGGTATTTGAGCAAAATATGCTGGTATCAGAATGGTAATCTTAGATGGAGATGGTCATCATTTAATATTCCATAGTGTATGTCGTTTGCTTATTATTGTTCATAATAATGGTTTAAGTTATTTCAAGTGAGCTGTTTCAATGCACTTGATGGTACTGCTTGAGCTGAAGCCTACTGCAACACATATTTGGCTAGCAACATGTGGTTTCTAATATTTCATTTGTTGCCATTTGTGTTTTAGGTTGGGTCTTGTTGCAACTATCAAGGTATAACCCCATCTCTTTCTCTCTCCAGCCCCACTCTCCCTTTTCCACACCACCTCCCTTCTCACTTGATTTCTTGTAATCTGTGATGATCAAAACTATTACAATAACAAATTTAGAATAAGTGAAGATATAAACATGTGAAGCAGTGATCTGGAAAAACCTTCTTTTAATTAAGCTATATCGCTTGGATGGATGCATGGGAACATACATTAATAAGAACATTTCTTTGAGTTTCTCTTTAATAATCTGTTAATAAGTAATGCTGACCATGTCTTCCAAATTAAAGGATCGTGCAAATGAGATATATAAGAGGGTCGAAGACCAAAAGTCAAGTAGAGGAAGAAATCAGGATGCATTATTGGCTGCTTGCCTATACATTGCTTGTAGGCAAGAAGACAAGCCACGTACTGTTAAAGGTGCAGTCTAATTCCTTCTACATGTGGAATGCTTCCTGATTTACCTTTGGCCGCCCACCTGAGCTTCTCTAAATATCTCGGTTTCAATTAGAGATTTGCTCTGTTGCCAATGGAGCCTCTAAGAAGGAAATTGGACGAGCAAAAGAATACATAGTGAAACAACTGGGTTTAGAGAATGGTCAGTCAGTTGAAATGGGAGCGATACATGCTGCAGATTTCATGGTAAGGTGTCTTTTAATTTGTTTTTGAAAAACTTATTAAAGAGATTGTGCTGTGTATGAAATAAAAAATTTCTGAATATTTTTCCATTCTCAAAAATTGTCATGACTTCCATAAAATGTCATATGCAGAGGCGTTTTTGTTCCAACATTGGTATGAACAACCAAGCAGTTAAAGCTGCCCAGGAAGCTGTGCAAAAGTCGGAACAGTTTGATATTAGGTACTTTTGGTTTGTGGCTTCATTCCCCATTCGGTTTTCCATTTTCAAGATGGCAAAGATAATATTAACTGTTTAAATGGCCAGAATATATGGCAAATCTGAATCTCTTCTTTCTCATCACACAATTATCTTAGTGACATTTAACGTTGTATCTGAGATATGACTAGTCGGTCCATTCAAGACATCGTTTTTTCTCCTTTATTATTCTTGTTTACCCAGTAAACCTTTTCATTCATTTATTTTCGTGTGAATTTGGTGATCAACTTTGTAAGCTGAATTGTAAGGGAGAATTCATCATGACTGAAGCACACTTTCTGAAACCTGCAGGAGAAGTCCCATATCTATTGCAGCCGCAGTTATTTACATCATTACCCAGCTTTCAGATGATAAGAAGCCTCTCCGAGGTCTGCAGACTCTGTAATTCTGTTCTCATTATAATTTTCAACCGCTCTAACCACAGTGCCTTACTTTGTTACTGTGTGCTCTTGTTTTACATTTATTACGTTAAAGATTGATCAGGCCGGAAGAAATAGTTTTTGTTAGAGGTCTGAATATGAATAAAATGTTGAGTGCAGATATTTCGCTGGGCACGGGAGTTGCAGAAGGTACTATAAAGAACTCGTACAAGGATCTGTATCCCCATATATCAAAGATAATCCCGAGCTGGTATGCCAAGGAAGAGGATCTGAAGAACCTCTGCAGCCCCTGAAGTGAGTGAAGTAGCGTCATAGACGAACATCTACGCAGAGGACCAGACGGGAGATGAGAACCACGGTGATGGCCAACATGTGGCTGTATTTATGAACGTGTACCTGCATTCACCGTTGCTAACAGAACACGATTGCTCATTTTCTTGCCATTGTCAAGTGCATGGGGGCAGGGAGGCGATTTTCGACTTCCTCAATCAACAGGACCGATTCAGTTACACCCAGGCTTTCGGTTCAATCTTACTGATTTCGTCATGCCATGTAACTAATGAATTCTTCCTAAGCAATCGATAGTGTAACTGCATCGTTGGACTTGGGCTTGGGCCTGGCCACATGATTTTTCGTTACTCATGTCAGCATTCTCACTACTGATATCCCCAGGTGTTTTCACCAAAAACCTTACCCGATTGACAGAACGTCCCGCTACTGGCACTTGAAAAAGCAGCTTTCAAGGTCTCGTCGCCCTGGCCCATATGTTTTTTATTCATCCTCTTGTTTCGGTTTCTCCACTGGTCCGACCATGCCCCGCCACCATGAGTCATCCGGATTGAGTTTCTTGGTAGATACCGCGGAATAGGAACATAAAAATAGAATAGCAAAATTCTGAACTAATCTCTAGGTAGACAAAACGCAATGTGAAATTTAAATTTAATGTTGCTAGTAGACGATTTTGCCTGATTGGTGCAGACCGCTCCGCTGCTGCCCTTCTTAGCCTCAGTCATTTACTCCTCTTTCTCGCCATCTTCTCCCATCGCCGGTCTCCGCCCTCGCCCACAGCCGCCGCCCTTCTAACCATCCGACGCAACCCGTATCGTCCTCTATCTTAATATGCACACCCTGCAGTAGACAATAACAAATTTCCAGAGAGTCACAACGGACGCGTCGAAATCGAGCTCCGACACCGCTGATTCGGACCTCACACATGTCACCGTGCCATCGCATTCTTCCCTCCAATCCATAAAGGAATAGACCGTTGGCTCCTTCGGGGGAAGCGGTATTCGGGAAATTTCCGAGCTAGACTTTGGACCCACCTGAGCTCGGTGTGGGTTTGGTCTTGGTTCTTGAGAGCTGGCGAACTTCAGAGAGCTTGACGGTTTTGGAGGCCAAGGTGGCGATTTTGCTCGATTACCGGGCGATAATTTCTTGAAGTTGGAGTAATTATAACATAGTTACTGTCATTTCTTACCGCGTAAATGTTCCGAGCTTGTGAACTCTCTCCCCGCATCCTTCTGGACAAAATTGCCTCCGTGATTGGTCGCACTTGAATCGGTTCCAGTGGCTATGGTGATGGAGTCAGAGAAGTGGGAAAGCTGTTCTAGCGACGGAGACTTCTGTGCTGAACACCTGAAGGATGAAGAAGACGACTGCTGCCCGTCGTCTGGGTCGGCTCCCAAGCTGCAATTCAGGTGGATTTCCTGCCGAAGAAAGAATCTTTTATGGTGTATTGACATGTTTTTTCCCTTTCTTTTTCGTGTTGTGATAATGTCCGAAATGGCAATTTTTTTTTTGGGTACCGTTCACGTCAGGAAAGCCAGCTCAAGGGCTTGGTGGAACAGCGAGATTGGGATGGCTGAAGTGGTGGAGAGGAAGGGTCAGATTTGGACTACCACGGGAATCGTACGGAATGGGAACCTTTATTGCTCAGTCGAGGAGACTCTGTAGGTGAACGAGCCTTCTCTATGCCCCCATGTAAATGGAGTTCTTTTATTTTGAACTCTTTATCCGTTTTTGAAAATGATATTGTCATATGGAATCTTTGAATATGCTTAAGGAAAAGGTTCATGAGAGATCGCTTATTATGGTATATTGATAGGCAATGGTACAGTCACGATCTGTTGACTGTGTCGCTACTAAACAGGGCAGATAGTCTTCCTTTAAGCTACAATATGGATTATGGAGTGTAAACTGCTAATAATATATAAAAGTTGTCTTCTGCTTGGTTCAGGAAGGAACTTTCCAGTTTCCCCTTTTGGGTATCACCTCAGAAGATGTGTTTTTGTATGAAAAAATGAAAATGGATCACGAACGCTTCTCTGATGCCAAATACTGGATCAAGTTTGATTATGTCGTAGAACGAGAATTATTTACCGTCAAAGACATGCACGTTTTACTAATTGAAGAGAATATCAACCAACTGAAGCTGCTAGTGATATGCTTGGCTGGTCTATTACATTTGTGCAGGTTTCTAATGGAGATAGGAGCGCTGGTTCTTGTTGACGAGAATGGTGCAGGTCTCTCATTAGAAAGTGTCTACAGGAAGTTAGCAGAAGAGAAGAATGGATGTTGTTGGGAATACTATGAGGTCTATAAGCACCTCAAATCTCTCGGTTACATTGTTGGGCGTCATGCTGTTCCATGGACTCTGAAGAGTGTTAAGACTGATGTTGCCGCTGAAGAAAAGTTCATTGTCCACAGGTTGAGCAAACTGGACTTGAATGGGCTGGAACCTGCCTTTGATGTCTATCTTCCTAATGGTAAATTCAAGAAGTCCTCTCCTGGTGACCCCAGCTATGTGCTTTGCTTTACTAGGTACTGGTTTTCTGCGTCACTATTTCAAGACACTCCTATTTTGCAGTCCATGGTTAAATTTAGCAAACCCGATGTATGACTCCAGCTATAGTCTAGGAATTCTCTGCATTTTGAACTGCAACTGCCTCTCCCTTTGATCTGTCAAATTTTGTTCTTTAATAGGGAGAGTCCACCATGTCGAATGGAGGTCGAAGTTCTTGAGGGACAAAGTGGGCATATTCCAGTGAAATTTTGTCACGTGGAGAATGGAAGAGTCAGTTTCTTTTCCTTCAGCAAAGTGGATCTTCCCGTCCTACCCTAGCGATATCTTATCGGATTTTATAGTTTTAGATCAATGGAGGATCTCATTGCTCTCATTCGAACTATCAGGAGCCAACTGAAATTGTTTTGCCTGGGTTCCGGCATTTTACGGAAGCTAACGAGTGGGTTGACATTAAAGGATAAGGCTTGATATGACAATATGTTGAATCGCAGTTGGAGCAGACTCATGATGTCAATCTAAGTGTCTCAGTGTTAGAAGAGCCCTGTCTTCCTTTTAAATCAGTTTAGTTACAGCCATTGATTATCGTAGTTTGATTGTTATGGAACAACTGAGATTTTATACGCATAAATTCTTTCGAGCTTGTTGTAATCATCAACTCATGGCATTGCAATTTACGTATGATGAGTCCGTTGCTATTTAGAGAGAAAAAAAAATCAGTTCTTTTTGTTGTTATGCTCCTTTCATCAGGTTCAGTGTGCGCGTGCAAGTTCGGTGGTTTGGTATTTACATGATTTGAGCCCAGAAAAAGTTTTTGGGACAAAATTTTCAATGACAATAACGCACACAATGGAAATGGAAATGGAAATGGAATCCACTTCACTGTCTGTCTTACATCACGATGCAGCTCTCTTTCCCAATACAGGTGCTAGTACAAAGATGAGAAATCAATTCATTATTTTGGATATTTTGCTTCAACGTAGTATGCGAGAGGAAACCATTCAAGGCTGCCCGAGGAGTGAAGGTCGGTAGAAAGCTTGGCTCTGAGCAATCTTGATTCTTTCTCGAGGGTCGTGCAAAGTTTCATCTCGAAGTGCTTGCAGGATGGCTCCCGCAGGTTGTTCCCTAGAATGGGAAAGAACCCGGTAAGGTTTTCAACTCCCAAAGCGGATAATGATATATTGTTACCGCCTATTGAACTGTCCCCGGAAATCTCATCCAAGAAAAGCCAATATCAAGTGATCTGAATCCCAGACAGATATTTCTTTCCCCTTGAAACTGAGACTGGGATCCGGAAGTCATTCAATAATGACAAAGAAAAGAAAATTAACAATGATCTGGCCGGGGTAGTTGGTTACCTCACGATCAGAATGTTATACAATGTTTTGAGGATGGGGCAGAGCTCAACAGGAGCAACTGGCTTGTTCTCTTCAGGATGCAACACACTGAGACTGATTTGACTCAACAGCTCATAAAATGCTTTTATTGCAGATACACCCTGCACATATAAGTAGAAATCATCACCATCTATCTTTGAAAAAATTAGAAACTCAGTAATAGGCTTCAATTGTTTGATTCTATTTCTTATATGAAAATGGATTGACCCAGGTAGAATTATGAGGTCTCAATAACCGCAAAACATACCTGAATCATTCCTTTGCCACTTATACTGTCGCCCATATCCAAGTTTATCTGCCCCTTAGCAAGCATTTGGCCATACCATGCATTACGACCCTTTAGTAAGGTCACATATGTGTCTGCGAGCAGAGGACCTGCAAGCTTCTCAGGCTCTTCCGCCAGAAGATGGGTTATGAATATCATCTCTGATGTACAGTGTGCGAAATACACTGCCTTGCTAGTGGCACTTTCGTTGGTTAGAGCAGCTACCATTCCTGGTTAGACAATGTCAGGCAAGGAGAAATGCTATAGATTTCTGAAGTCTGGGAACATTTAGTCAATGTGCTAGCTATGGAGTACTCAGCAAGTACTTTACTAGGAGCAAAGGGATTTGGCATCCAAAGACATTGAGGGGTAAGCAATTACCATGAACTATTTAAAAAATACATCAACTTACAGAATTTATCATATTCTTTGAAATGCCAATACTCTGGAGATGTAGATACTACAATGACTCTAATAGAATAGAATGTGAGATTCAAAGTTACCAGCTCCAATAGCATAGACATTCTTCAACCCTCCCATAACCTCATGAGTCACAAGATCACTGTTGTCCCAGACGATGAAATGAGGTTGTCTCAGAAACTTTGCAAGTGGCTTCCTCCACTTGCTTGATCCACATATGCGGGCATTGGCATATTCTTTGTCGTATATTTCCGAGGCAATGTTTGGTCCACCAAGATAAAGTATATTTTCCATAGGAACTCCAGCTGCAAGGGATCGTACACAGGTATTGGCATAGAAAATGAGAAATCCAACAGAAGGTCGTCAGATATTATTTTCACATAGTGAGTATTAATGGGGCCATGTGCAGTTCTTTCTTATGCTGTTGATAGCTCAGATAATTCTTACAAATGAATCAGCCAACATATTTTTATAACTGCTCTATAAAAAACACTTTCATAATTATCAGCTGAAGAGGAGAAATTTACTTGCTCGGTTGATCATCTGCGTGGGAGTAACGATGTGGGGAACAGGATCCAGAGCGGCCTCTATTCCCTTTGCTAGAGATATGACGATCGGCGTAGTGATTCTCTCCTTCCAGTAACGGCTTATCTCTTCAAACACTTGCCGAGTCTCTGTGGAAGGCAACCCATTGACCACTATATCGGCATCCCAAACAGCCTCCTGTAAATTAGTCACGACCTTCAAGGGGCAAAGGGGCGTATCAATCATATTCAGACAGAAACCATCTTTTAAAATCTCATCTGCATAGAGGGTACGATCCCCTAATCTCCCTTCCACATACTTCAAATAAGCACAGCGCCTGATCAATCTTCTCAGCACATCTTCCCTCGAATTGATCACTTCGAAAAGATGCTCTGCTGTGGCTCTATCGACTGCTCTTCCAGGCCTTCTCCATATACGGATCTGGACCTTCTCGCGGAATTGGCCATAACTGTCCTGCAAAAGGGCGGCAAAGACACTGCCCCAAGCCCCTGCCCCAACTCCAACGATCCTCAATGGATCACCATCAGCCTTCCCGAGGAGTCGTCTGAGCTCATCGAGCCTCTGCTCTGAGCAGTTCCCATTCAGAACCGACCCATTTGAATGCATGCTGTGATTCACTCTCTCGACATTGCCCACCATTTTCCTTCAACCAAAAATCTCGATTTCTTTGATTCTTCTGCAGCGCTATACAGAAGAATGATCAAGCTGTCCTTTCTCTTGAAAAGTTTCAAACTTTCCGTCTCTTCTAAAGCTTCACCGTGCATCAGAAGAAAGAAATTTTTATTGGTGAGCAGTTCCCTTGCTAAGAAAAATTAAGAAGTCGGGGTTTTACACGCAGATTTTCCGACCAGCCGAATCAAGACCTTCATTCTATCCCGACGAAACTCCCAATGCAAGCAGATCGAAAAAGGAGATAGGCGCATAAATAAACAAGCAACTTTGTTACCTCCGCGGGGAAAAGTTCGTTCATCTACCCAACTGTAAAGTCCAAGCATAAACGACAGGGCAGAGAAGAAAGCATTTGAAAACCGATCAAGTACCAAAATTTTTTCGTGTAGGTAACTACCAAGTACTGTCTCCAATTAAGGCCATCGTTTACTTGAAACACGGTGCTTCGGTTCGGACCGCCCCGGGAAGCGAAGTGGAACTCGTAGCGGTAGAAGCTTCAGCTTCGGGGAAGAAGCGGTGGGTGACACAGGAAGTGCGAGCACTAGAAGCAAGCGCTAGCCCATGAAGAGCGGCCCGTACAGCCAAGCCCACCAGCCATTGGACCCATCATTAGATAATTGGGAGATGGGATTGCCTGTGACAGAGAAAATGGAGGAGAGAGGGAAGGAGAGAGAGGGTTCATTGATGAGAGCAGGTGCAGGTCATGAAGGCTGCCAATTCCCAATGGGTCATTGATGAGGTTGGGTTGGGGAGGTGGCAGGTGATGAATCAGTAATGGCAACGGTAGAAAACGAATTTAATGTGATAACAAGCAGGGTCACTGGTTCGTTCGGGGTTGTTTTGTGTTGTTGTGGGCAGGGGATAGGATAAATCTTTCGCCGGGGGATGGATTAGTCTTGGCTGAATTTACCTTGAAAATGTTGATAGTGCTTTGTAGGATTCAAGAACGTCTTAATGTCACAGGTAAGGCCTCTTTGTGATGCGGTGCGCCATATTTACTTTATGCTTGTTTGACGATGCATAGTTAATTGAGTGTACGCTGATTCTCTGTTATGTGTTTCAGCCCGCCGAGGCATCCCAGGTAGAGTCACCTGAGAGGCCGGCCCATGGTGCCACTGGATACAGTCGGTGTTCGGGGGAAGATGGCTGGCGGACTTCCATCATGAAGTGGCGAGTCTGGTGCAACTAAGATTTGAGTTTGAAGCACTGCGATTGATGTGGCAAGCTCAAAGGTCTCTGATTGATATGAGTTCGGATGAAAAGCTCCATGAAATGCTGTTGGAAGTCGTGTATATAACATGACACTACAAATACTATACCTCATACAATGTGATTAAACACTAGGGGCCTTGGCAAGTTGCACTCACGGATCAACGGATGCAAGAGCGGAGACTATAACTCGAGTTCTTTTGCGTGCTTCCTTTTATTCTTTCCTCTCACCGTATCTCTACAAGCAACAAAATTGTTGTCAGCCTAATCGAATCCAATTACCTGCCAATGACCAAACACATAGTTAGGTGAGTAGTTCATCTAGTGATTGGGAAGAAAGGAAGCCGCTCAAAACCGAGTGGCGTGCAGCTATGAAGCTGTGCATCAACTGCGTAACTACAACAATACATGCAAAACAAATTTCCAAATTTCTTTCTCCTATCTCGTGCATAAAATATCAGCAGTAACCAAAGTAAACCTACTACAAGTTACAGACATAAAAGGACATGAGTAAGGAATCATCAAAGGTGCTGATATTAGGCCCTGATTTTCATTTCCACAGAAAAAAATTCTAACCTTAAACGACATTCTGAAGCATTCACATCATGATCAAGCAACAGAAGCAGATTTCAACTTCTTCGGGGGTGGATTTCCTCCAGAGATGACAACATATGAATAGAAGAAAAGCATTGTAGCACTGGAGGAATCAGAAGGAGCAGGGTGAGTAACTTCCATGGGAAAATGGCATGAAATAAGTCATAGACATGGGCCTCTTGAGGTACCTGATAAATATATTGAACCCTGCTGGAACTAGTTTCTTTGTCTGCACCGAAATAGTACGATGTTAGAATAAACCAACCACCAACATCAAATTAAATTAACCCTGCATTGAATACAAAATTTGAAGCTCAGGAGATTATAATATCTAATACCAGAGTGTAGAGATGCAAGTTCTTCCAGAGAAGAGCTGCTGAAAGGGCTGTATAATCAAATAAATAGGCATAATGTGAGCTGAGGAAATTCACAGCTGTTACAAGGTTCCTAGCAGTTGGTAAGGAATAGTAGGGCATATGGGTTTACCAGCTTGTCCCATGATGAATGGCAAGCTGGATTTTCCTTTCCTCCATATTTTCAAGCTAAGTATGCTGAGGGCTAGTAAAGCACCTCCATAAAGGACACCAGTCCCGAGAGTTTTAGCATTTCCTGATAGAATGAAACCAACGAGCCCGCTGCAGAGGACTAGCCCACCTGAGGAATCACCAATTGAGGTTTCGCATAAGTTCTCTAAATCAAGAGATTCCAAGCAAAGTCTTTGTCTCATGCAGTCTAATACAAGATAATTAATGAAGTAATCAATGATGGATAGATGCATCTAATTGATTATACTTCATATCTATTGAAAACTATGGGACTATAAAGAGAAACTTGAATTCTTGATTGCTGATAATTGAATATCAGAATAGAATGACAGTGCATATGAATATGGCCAAAGTTAAAAACATCTAAGGAAGATTATGGCTTTTCACAAAGGAAAAAAAATTCAGAATTGAAACTAAAAAGGAGAATAAATTAATAGAAAAAACTAAACACAATAAGAGATAAGAGTCCTATCCGAGGCACAGTATTGAAAATACTCGTTGAGTCATGACAATGGAGTTAGCAACTTAAGCTTCCCACGCCAAAAAACAAAGATTGAGATGGGAAGATTAGATCAAACTCACCAAATGGAATTCCAAGACAGAAATCATGGATTTTTGCAGTCTGTCTCGGTTGTGTGGCAGGCTCACTTGTGCCTGGCATTGCAGCTTCTGTGGATGAAGATGAAACTGATGAATCATCAACAGTGTAGCTTGAAGCTTGTTTACTTTCTGAATTAAAAGTATTGGCGCCAGGTCCTTCAAGCCTCATAACGATTGGCATCTGCAGAGCATTATAACCAATAAACCCGATTCAGGAGTAAGGACAATCGCGAGCATATTCCTAAGATTTATACAAAGGATCCATCAAAACATTATCGTCTCTCGAGTTGGTATCAATAAGAACAACCGTTCATAACTGTAATCATCTTCCTCCAACGTAACATTAACCCCTACTGGTACAAACTTCTGCTATGCCACAGAAGTGCAAAACTTAAAATCTTAGGCATAAAAAATGGCGGCTGCACATGATCCACAAATATAAAGAAGTAGCATTTTGCAATTCAAAGGGTTGCAGAGTGTTTGTACATCAAAATGTACTAATTAGACAATAAAACTTTCACCGTACCGAAATTCTGAGAACAAGGGAAAGGACGAGGACCAAGAAGATCAATACCCTGGAGCGGGAATATGGGAACGAGGCCAGAGATCTTCTTTGAATCTGAAGCTGGCGATTGATTGAAGAGAAGCACGAGAGCTGAGAAATTGGTGTTGTGGTTGCAGAGGACGCCATTCCTGGGGCCAAAAATCGGAGCTTGCAAACTCAGAATCCTCAGAGAGGAGAAAACTTTGAGCTCTGCCCGTAGATCTTGATGGAGAAATCGCGAGATTCCGAAGAGAGCTTTCCCAGGGCTCACCTGTCTACCTTGACTTTTGGCAAAAAAAAAAAAAAACATAGTTTTTTAAACCGGATCAGACCGGAAACCGGTCAAGACATGAGTATATAAGTTCATGGATCAGATCGAAAGTTTAATAGTTTAAATCATATATTCAATAAATAATATTAATAATATGATATTACCAATAAATTAATATAATACAATAATTTAACAATAATTTATAACAAAAATCTATGATATAACCATTATATTAATTGCAATTCAATATAAAATATAAATATAAATCTAGTAAAATAAAATAAATATATTATAATGGATTTTTTAAATTTTAAGTGGATTAATTTTTTATCGGTTCAATTAGGTTTACTGATTCGATCAGAAATCATCCGGTTCAATCAGAGTTGACCAAATTTTAATTGTAATTGGGTTAATTCTGAAAATCAGAGCGAGTGAGTAGCCGTTTCGGTCGAATCAGTCAGCCTGGTCCGGTTTTAAAACTATGCAAAAAGGTTAACGATTATGGTGGAGGAGGAGAACTCCCCCCGGCTCGTGTAGGTCTCTGGCGCGTGGAGGCAGGAAGGAACGAGAACCGAGTTGCCTCAGCGAACCGGTCGGGAGGCTCAGTTTGTCGGCCCATTGGGCGGTCTGGAGCCGGACTAGAATGAACTATTTTCCAATTATACATCGCACCCTAAACTTTTGTCGTTTGGCCACTTGGGACCTTGACTTTGCATAGGACCAATTAGCACATGTAAACTCCAATCCAAGGACTGGTAGCCTGATGGAAACAGCCCAGATTAGTATCCATGCATCCCAAGCCCAAGTCCTTCTACCTACATTTTCATGTTTGTCCTAGAACAGAAGGGGTTCTATGCATTCTCGATTTCTGCTAATTCGCCCAACCTAGAACCCCCATTGTTTTTGTCAATCAGATTTGCCGGCTTCTTTTGTATCTCCTTTAAAACATAGGGTCAATATTTACCTAGACCTAAAGTTTTGTAAGCCTGTAGGTTGGGTTTGTCTAGTAAATAGGTCCAGCTTTTGTGAAGTTACATGCGTTGGAGATGCCTAGGAAATGTTATGTATACGTAGCTGCCCGTGTTGGACCTGCGAGGAGGGAATTGCCGGAGACTAAGAATATCAGTTCTGTGCTTCCACTATTTATCGGCGTTGAGTCACACGGCTCGTCGATCAATATCATTGGAAGGTCAATGTTGATTAGCTTCCCCGTGGCCTCATATGTCGAAGTCATTTTGTGGCCTCAAGCTGAGCCCAACCATGCCGTGACAGTCAGTTGTGAAGCAAGAAATAGGGGGAAGAGTTTGAAAAGGGATTGATAAGAATTGGAAATTTGGAGGGTTTGATTAAGATGATCATATGAGCTGCTAACATGGTATGAGTGACCTGGAATTTTTTCCATACCGAGACCGCTGGCTGAGTTGACTTTTCTAGTCTGAACAGTGGAATGCTTGGTCTTGGAGTGAAAATCCTTGACAAACAATTAATTTAAAATCTCGAAATTGTATCCACAACGCCTATAAAATTAAGGAGCGGCTACAACGAGCAGTATTAACTCACAAACCTTCAAGATAAGTTTTCTGGCTTCTTCCTGCTTCCATGGCTAGACTCTGTCCGGGTGGCACGATAAGTTCCGCGTTTTCTGCGATTCTACTGCTCGGACTGCTTATCGCTAATCTTGATACAACAGGTTTGTTTCTGTTACTGATTTGTCCATCATGAACATCTGGCTTCAGGAAAGAATCTCGACTTCGAAGTTGGCCATCCTATCTGTCACGACCTGAAAATCCGGCGGAGTTTCCCCTGTATTTAGGACTAACCAGAAACGCAAAACCTGTTAGAACCCAACTCAACACGCCAAATCCAGCCACATCCATCCACAACCATTTCCAAAACAACAGTTTTCAACCACCAGATATTCAGGTCGTGATATGAAATCACACTATACAAGACTTCTATACATACCCTATCAAAATAAACTTATCCTAGTTGATCCCCGGGTCTATTTGGGCGGCTCCACACGGCTGAGTGTCCTCCCTATCTGTAGAAAAACAATTTACAGAAAGTGTGAGCTGCAACTCAGTGAATACAAAGTTCCAGAGTGGAATAACATGTGGCTCACCTATATCCTTACACGACCGTATCAACTCATACGATTTATCTACCATGGACATGGGATCGTTGGCAACTTGGCCAACTTCACACGACCCACCTAATGCAATGCATGTAACAAGCATGTCAAACAATAACCATGGGGTCGCATTACTTCTGCGACAGAGTTATGGCGGTACCGTTACTCTAGCTCTCCCCAAAACAGTACCGCGACCCCGCACCTCAATCATTTCCTAGCATTCTACTTCCCGTGCCCCTTCCCTTCGCACGCACGCGGGGGCCGCCTATTAACCTCTGGCGGTAAGAGTGGACCCGTCGCACTCAAGTCTTTCTCTTTTTCTTACCTCTCCTCTCTGGTCTTTGTTTTTCTCGACAGGGTCCGAGGGGAGTCAACTCACATATTCCACTGGGGTCACAGAGCCAGTGTCACTCATGTCCCATGCTTATATCCCGCCGGGAACCCGCGGCAGATCAGTAAGGCCCATTTCTATTCCGCCGGCTTAGCGGTCACCATGGTTATACACAAGCACAAGCAATATGCAAGATGAATGAATGAATGCATGCCCACTACCGGTATCACGCAGATATCTATCAGCTACTCAATTCTAGATCATAACTGTTATAAACCAAAACACGAACATATCATTCCACAATGGAAGAATGTACTCACAACCCTCTTAGTCGATCAAATTCACGAAGCAGGGTCCTCAAGGTGTTGATCCCGGTTCTCCTCAGCACTTATTATATCACCCGCAATAAGGTCAATATACACACTTATACACAATTGCATCAGTAACTTACCCTCACCTATCATATTCACAGAAAATAGCTTCTTATGAGTTAAGGATCATTTCTAGGGTTTTGAGAGGGTATAGGGCTGTTCTACCGACTGACCTAAAGAGAAGGGTTACTCCGTTTCGTCTCACCCAGTGGTGGTTCCTTCTCCCCTCACCAGCATCTACTCTCAGCAACACAGGAAAACTGCGAACCCTTCAGTCGAAACGAAACCATCACACTGGCAGCACACCCACTACACTCTCAGCTAGCTTCAACTCGAACCCTAACAGTTATCGAGACTCAAACTCCCAGCAGCAATAACACATAGATCTCAGCCATAGCGATTCCCGGACACCAAATCAGCAATAACCTAAGGAGGGTTTTGGGTATCCGAGATTCTCACCTCAACGCCCGAAGTCGACAGTAGGGCAGTGGAGTCTAGAAATCGAGGCTTGTCCGCAGAAGGCCCTCTCCTCTAGGCTCGATTGCCTCCTGCAATGGCGGATGGAATGGAAACGGGGACGGGAAATCGAAACCCTAGCAAAACCCTAATTTCTTCTCTCTCTCGCGCTGGGGGAGGTCGAGGGGAAAGGAAAACGCGAAAATGAGGGAGGAAGGAAGGAGGGAGGAGGAAAATAGGGCCGGGGGACAGATGGGCCAGCTAAATGGGCGGGCTCTCCTCGGGCCCAAGCCCGTGGGCTCACACTATCCCGGAAGAATGAACTTATAACTCGTTTATGCATTTCTCCGAATGTCGTATATCATATACTGGGGGAAACGTAGATAATCTCCTCCTTCATCCCCCATGATTCCTCTTTCGGGCAGGTGCTCAAGTGGGCGTCTGCTATGGCATGTTGGGCTCGAACCTTCCACCGAGGCAAGAAGCAATCGCGCTCTACAAGCAGAACAACATCCAGAGGATGCGACTGTACGGGCCTGACCAACTAGCTCTCCAAGCCCTCCGAGGCTCGGACATCCAGCTCATCCTTGGGCTTCCCAACGAGGACCTCCAAAGGATTGCCTCGTCGCAGGCCGAGGCAGATGCTTGGGTCTGGATCAACGTAAGGAGCTATGCCAACAGTGTCCGGTACCACTACATAGCTGTCGGCAACGAGGTGAAGCCTAACGACCCTTCAGCGAGGTATCTCTTGCCTGCTATGAGGAGAATTCGGACTTCACTTCTGAGCGAGGGCCGAGAGAGCAATATCAAGGTCTCGACCGCAATTGACACCAGTGCACTGGGGACGTCCTTTCCTCCATCGAGGGGCGATTTCCGGTCAGATTATAGACGGATGCTAGATCCAATCATTCAGTTCCTAGTGAGCGACAACTCCCCTTTGCTCGTTAACTTGTATCCATACTTCAGCTATGTGAATAACCCGGACGAGCGCTTGGACTATGCCCTCTTCACAGCCAACTCGGTGGTAGTGCAGGACCCACCACTGGCATACCAGAACCTCTTTGATGCGATGCTTGATGCAACCTACTCTGCTCTCGAGAAGGCTGGAGGGAGCTCCCTCGATATCGTTGTGTCAGAGAGCGGGTGGCCTACAGCAGGAGGTGGGGCTGCTACCACGGCGCAGAATGCAAGGACTTATAACTCAAACCTGATACAACATGTGAAGAATGGGAGTCCGAAGAGGCCCGGGAAGCCCATCGAGACCTATATATTTGCGATGTTCGATGAGAATCAGAAGGAACCAGAGTTTGAGAAGCACTGGGGGCTCTTCCTTCCCAGCAAACAGCCCAAGTATCAGATCAGTTTCAACTAGGGGCCCCAATAATAATTAAAAAAAAACATGTGGAAGTAATAAGTTTTAGTTTGCTATAATGCGATCCTTTTTAGAAATAATAATGAAGTATGATCCTATCAATAAGAAATATAATAAATTTAACCACTTGGTCTAGCCTACGTATCAGTATGCATCCAAGGTTTAATCCTTATACATTCTGCTTGTTCAGGCTGTGGTTGCGTGCTCGAGCCTAGGGAACCATTTCGAGGTCGCCCTGCTAGAGGCCACTGCCGGACCCAGCCATTGAGTTCCTAGTTACCAACAACGTCTCAACCTTGTTTCTTAGAATGTACGCCAACTTCAGCTTGTTGACAAACTCGCTGGTGCATCTCGATTAAGCCTTCTTCACAGGCAACTTGCTGGTGGTCCAGGAGCCACATCCAGGGTACTAGGACCTCTTCATCTCGACCATTGAATTTGGTAGACAGAGTAATAAGAAGAGAAGGTACACTATCAAGTGACTTGGTACAAGAGTTAGGCCCATTCAATTTAACTGGTCCTGGTCAATAGTATTAGTTAGGCCTCTCTTCGAGAAGCTCCACAATGCCGAGTTTAGCATCTCGAGAAGCCATCTAGTTGATTGAACCCACTTAGGAGCGCCTTCATACACCAAACGATGGAGCCAGCCGTCGGTAAGTATTACTGTGTACGAGCCAGAACATTAGCTCGATCGTCCTGTCACAGGAAAGAGAATGGAAATAAACCTATGAACGATTCTTTTTGATTCAAGATTCAGTTGCGGAGGGAAATATAGTAACAGAAATAACTGCCAGGTCTCTTCAAGTATTCCATTATGAGTCACAGAACCGTCCCTCTTCCCCCTTTGCCTCTGCCTCTCCAAGACCGTCAACTCTATCAGAATCTCTCTCTCTCTATCCACCTGTAATCGTCTAAGAGACATGGAAAAGCAGCAGGATGGAGGCAGTGAAGCATCGGCTAGTCAAGACCCGTCAGGAAACGAGTCCACGGTATGGAACTGCTTACGTATTATTTGACCAGTGTTCACTGGACCGATGAGTAAATCTGTGGTGACAAACTGGAATTTTCTCTCTATCTTGGCAGATGCAAGAAGATATAAGACCCAGGTTATCTCCAGGGGTTCAATCAGACCAATTGCCACAACCTGCTCTCACGTCGACTGATAACAAGGAATCCAGTCCAGTGAGCCAACCAATTCCATCAAGTTCAACTCCATTGATACAGTCAAGGAAAGGACAACCCCAGGGTTCCACTCTCGAGAGCTTACATGGTAATTAATCTATGCCCGCTGTCCTTTACTGCATCATCTATATTCACTCTTGAAAGCCTTTTTGGAAGTTTTCCCCTTAAGTCAGACCTAGGTGACTGATCTGAGCTTCAAGTAAGCTCATATATGTCCTGGATTCTCTGAATAGTCCTTTCCATGGAACTTTTCTTTTTCCCATTCTTGGTCATAATCCTATAATTTTTGTTTTCCTTCTTGAACACTCAAGTGCGACCAGGAGAGCCTACACTGTCATCCTTGGTAAAATTCATGCGCAGTGAAGTCATGAAGCAGACACAGCATATAGATAGCCTTCACAAAGAATTTATCTTCCATGTAGGTAAACCGAGAAAAATGACCCATTCATTCTGAATAACTATATATTAAGTGAAGTGCAAGTCCTATTTTGATTCATGCAGATGTCAAATAGGAACAAGTTTTACAGTGGCAAGATTGCTGCGCTTGAGGCGGATAACGCACTGTTGAAGAACCACATCTCGGCCCTTGCAGCTCGGGTTTCCTCACTAGAGCACGAGCAATATAAGAGTAAAACACAGGAAGTTCCACATCCCAGAGAAGGCTCATCCGACCAGAATCGCGAACTGAACCCATGAGCTCATGGGTTTCTCCGAAAAGTGAGGAAGAAAAGAAAAAGATCAGGATGATCCTGACTCCAGACTATTGTAAATTTCCCAGCTCTGGAAGATCCAATACAAGTTCATGATTGGACTAAATTTTTTTTCCTGATTTGAGAGAGGCATTCCATTTGTTCACCGAGAAACTAAATTCTGCCCCTCAAAGAGGATAGCATGAATAAAAGATCCATCAGTTTCTGGGTCCACGCCAAAGCGTGGACTTATCTAGATTGTCAAAAGTCTCAAATTGCTTGATTAGTCAGTTCCTGTGAATAACAAAGAACGTGTTTTCCGGCCCTAAATGCAATTTCTTTCTTTTCCTTACCTGTTCACAAGTAGCTTCGCCAGCCTGTTCTTGTTTCTGTGCACGAGATGTGACAAATTCACAGTTCATACTGTAATCGATGTTCTTCGAGAGCAATTGTAATAAGCTGAAGTTGATTGTCATTTCAGTTTGGTAAAAACCAAAACGGGTGAAAAGGCCTCTAGATGATGAACCATTGATGCCAGATATCTAGAGTAGAATTACTATTTCTAGACTTTGCCGTCATTTTGTTGGAGAACATCCTCATGGTAAGTGGCCCCAGATTGAAATTATAAACATAAAATTGCAAACATCCTCATAGTACTTGGCACGGTTCTCATACCATTTCTAATCCAAAAGTGATGTGTACACAGTGTCAACAAAATTGCTACATTGTTATGTCTCCCATAAGGTTGATATCTTATGATTCAAACAATGATCAAAGAACAAGCTGGTTTCTCAAGTCACATTGACCCCTTCAATTTTCCCAAAATTAGTATAAGATTGTCCATGATGAAGATGCTAGAGATCTAAGTAGTACATGCTCAGGGGAAAAAACACGAAAGGGCGTAAACTAATAAACAGTTCTGTTTGCTTTGAAGATTCAGTTGCAACTAGTAACAGAAATAACTGTCAAGACTCTTCATATACTCTCCTCTATGAATCATAGTACCGTCTCTCTCCCGTTCTCTGTCTCTGCTTCCCCCTTAACTCTGAACTCTACCAGAATCTTTCCTCCTTTTCACCTCTAAAATCATCTAAGAGCCATGGAAGAGCAGCAAGATGAAGGCAGTGAAGCATCAGCTAGTCAAGACCCATCAAGAAATGAGTATGCGGTACAGGACGGCTTATGTGTTCTTTTGATCAGTGTTCACTGGATTGATGAGTAACCTGCGGTAACAAAGTGAACGTGTTCTCCATCTTGGCAGAGTCGAGAAGGCCCAATACCTGATCCATCTTCCTGGAGCCTACCTCCTGAAACTTTTGAAACTACTCCTACATCTGCACTGGAGAATGTGAACCTCTATCAGTGGGGAACCTCGTCCACTACAGGAAGCATAAGCACCATTACAGAGCCCGACTCCCAGAAACCAGAAAAAGGGCATGGAGCATCGACCAGTCAGTACTCACAGAAAGAAGGATCCCCGGTATGCAATTACTCATCAATCATTCCCTGGTCAGCATTCGGTAGATTGATGCAATATATGTGGTAACAAATGGAATGTGTTCTTAAATCTTTGCAGATATTGGACGACCTGATAACTGACATGTTTCTACTATCTCGCCCAATCCAAGATCTTATCTGGAGTCCACCTCCGTTCTCTTCTCCTAGTGGGCCCGCGCAGCAAGGTTGTAGTTCCGGAAGCATCTCCCTTGAGCCAGACCTGGGTAAGTCGATTGTATCTGTAACATATTTTCTCAACTATCGATCTGTCAACTCCAAAATTCTCTTTCCTCAATCTTGTACATGATTTCTTCTCTTCTTTTCATGCACGCAAAAATGGGGACTACAGGGTTCCCATCGTCATCCTTGGTGCCCGAACAAATCCAGAGCACACCTCTATCTTCCTCTGGGGTGCATCATACTGGTTCAGGAGAGTCCTCGGTATTGAACTACACTGCTTATTGTCCAACCAGTCATTCTGCAATGGCGCAGTTTCCGTAATTAGATGAATGTGCGTACAATCTTAACAGATACTAGAAGACATAAGACCCGGGTTATCTCCGTTGATCCAACCGGGCCAATTGCCTCAACCTGCTCTCACATTCACTGATAACATGGAAATCAATCAAGTGAACCAACCTGTTCCTTCAAGCTCAAGTCCAATCATACTGTCAAAGGAACCACAACCCGAAAGTCCTGCTCTTGACAGCTTACTCGCTGTTCAACCCACAAGGTCATCTCCTACCCAACCTGTGGCTACATACGAAAGTTCTTTAGGATGGTTATTCAATGAATCAGATCCAGGTAAGCAGTCTTAACTTCAAAGTACGCTCTAAGCTATTAATCCCGGATTTCTCTGTGTTTCTTTACATCAAACTTCTTGTTCCCAATCATGTTTGTAATCCTGTAATTTTCTCTCTTCCTCGTGCATTCAAATTTGGCCAGGAGAGCCTTCATTTTCGTCCTCGGCATCTCAACAAACAACCCTGCACAGTGAGGCCATGAGACAAACAGAGTCCACAGATCGCTTCCAGAGAGCACTTAGCTTCCCGGTACATTAACCGAGAACAATGACTTGTTAATTTCAACTGACTAATATATCAATTGAAGTGCACACCTTGTTCTGATTTGTGCAGCCATCAAACAGGAACAGATTTATTTTCAACCAGCTGAGTCCACTTGTGGCGGGTAACACACTTTTGAAGGACTACCTTTCTGTTCTCCTTTGGACACCTGATGATGAGCAACCTGAAAGTAAGAGGAGACGACAGGAAGACCCACAACCCAGAGAAGGCTCATCTGACCGGCATAGCATATGAGCCTCCAAGCTTATGGATTCCATCTAAAGATCGAGATAAAAAAACAGAACAAGATCAGTATGATCCTGACTCCAGGCTATCGCAAATTTCCCAACTCTGGTAGATCCAATCCGAGTTCACGATGGAAACTCAATTTTCCTTCTGATTAGAGAAAGAAATTCCTTACACTTTCCCTCCCTCAATGGGGATGGCGTGAATAAAAGATCCATTAGCTTCTGGATCCATATAAAAACACGAAGTTGTCTAGATAATCAACCACATCAAAGTGGAGTACCGTAACCCACGTCTAATCGGTCAGCCCTATATATGATGAGCCAAAGATGATCAATATAGACGTTGCATCGGACATTAATGGACATTTCTAATCCTCATCTTTTGGTCATCTGTCATTGCCGTTCCAACGAAATAGCTGACAAACAGATGATGTTTGGTGTCCATTGTAACAGCCGGTTACACGTTCAAGGCCCTAGATCAAATGGAACCTGCCAACCGTAACCGTCTCATGTCATTGGATTGACTGAACTTGGAAACCTACAGATGGATTTCCATGTCGATCTCGCCAGATCGAGCCTCAATAAATCTAACCACCATCTTCCCAAGGTTTGAGAGAGGTGTAGTCGAGCCATGGCTGGCTGTGTTCAGTGTCACCCAGGCTGACTGGCAAGCCTAGCAGAGGCCTTGCTAGGCCTCACAAGGGCCAAGCACCATAAGCCAGGTCTTTGTTTGATTGTGGAAAAACAAATTTCCTTATTTCCATTTTCACCAATTTCATACCCAAAAAAAAAAAATCATGTGTATAGTTAAAATATTCAACAATAATTTCTTCCATGTTAGATGATATTCTGAGACACTTTTTGGCACATGGAAATTGAATGGAGTGAAAAAGGATCGGAATCGACCATCTTACACTTTGAAATTTTGATATGCATCATTCTTGTTTAAACTTTATTATTCAATTTAATCGAAATAACAATATTCTAAAAGGTTCATGAACGTTCACTCTGCCACTTGTCTAAATAGCATTCGGTCAAATTCCAAGATAAATATAAGAAATATCAAATTACTTTCCATGCAGACACATTTTATCTCATCAAATGATTCATTATGATTACATTTCATTATCTCATATCAAATGTTACCGTAACAATTATGCGGGTAATTTGACAACATTAGATATATATATATATATAAAGTAAAAATTTTAATTATATCCAATATAAAAGTTTAAATTGGTAGGATGGTAAGGCAATATATAAATATCTATATTTGAGGCTAAATTGCTGTTGGATATTAAACAAAACAATATCCCTTTAGTTATATTATTTTTTTATATTGAGAAATTGTTAAATAGTTATAATTTATTAAATAAAAATAAAAATGTAACGAGAAATAACTGATAAAATTATTTAATAAATAATTTTTTTTATAATTATTCTAACGATTAGCACTAATTCACTATTTTGATCCGATCACGTCACGGTGCGGTAGAATCACCTAAAAGATTATTCCTCTTTAGGTGTCTCCATTGCCTTAATGAATTTCCTTTTGCAATACACCAAAAAATTGCCAAGTGACCAAAGCACCTCAAGACTTGTATCCCTCAAGATATACATATCTAGTTTGATTCCCTGAGTTTTTTTTTTCTTCTTTGTGATCCATCATGGCGGTTAGAAACACTTCATCATCGAGGGTGGTGGTCCTGGCTGGCTCAGTGGCTCACCGAGCAGCAACTGAGCCTCTTGATCCAGAAGGCCAAGGGGTTCTGCACCCTTTGCGAGATTGAGTCACCCACGATCGTCATTGTCATTGGTGGCAATGCCATGGACTCTGACGACTGGCTCGATGCTGCAGATGATCTTGGGATCACCCGATTGCAGGCTCTCGAGGACGCAGCTGAGCAAGAAGACTGCAGGCTGCGAGAGCTGAACGAAAGTTACCTTCGTGTGATGGAAGGACTGAAGGAGATCAGGAGGAGATGGCTGGAGCGCAGGGGTTGATAGTGAAGTGGTCGGAGGCCCGTGCCTGGAGCCGATTCGTCCATTGACCGAGTTCACGCATGATGAGCTCATGGAACTGGAAGGTTGGATGGGACGTCTCAAGGACATGCTCATGGAGAAGTTGGAAGCCCGTAAGCGAGCCGCTGGTCATGGTGGTTCTTGTGATGCTGATGTTATCGGTGAGTAATGAGCCTTTGAAGTTCCCTTGGACACGAATAAAGAGATGACATTAGTCTCTCTAGAGTTTCATTTATATTTATATTTGTTGTATGAGAGTCATCTTTGGTCCTGCCTGCAGCTGTGTGCATGGAGGGGCATATTATTACATATCATGGTTATCATATGAATCTTGCAATCATCAAGAAAGTTTGGAGTAATAGGGAAAATGACGTTTCATGCGGAGGCATCAGCCAATCCTTCACTGATGAACTTCACGTTGATTTCGACAGGATCAGTTGGCAACCTAATGTGAGCCTCTTCTCCTTTCTCCTTGATTCATCCTCGGACGTTGTTTAGTCACACAGTTTCCCTAACGGAACAATGCCCCCACAGGCACAGCAGAAGATCAGACATTGCTTGATCACTCGAATAGGGACCACAAGGCATCAATCACAGAACATAAGGGGCCAAATTGTTACTCGGCAGCTGCATCTGTACTGTCTGTGCCTTCGTTTACAGAATCGGGTAAGGTCCCCAGATCCATCCTCACGTCCTTCACTTCTTCATGAAGGATTGATTGGTCGTCTTGTGATTGAACAGCTGCTGCTCTCCCCCGTTACTGCCTTCATTATTTGAATTTGAGGACTCCACATGGGTAGTTGAAAGATTAAGATCAATGTTAACTTGACTGTCTGAAGTCTGCATAGACGATCTCTGATCCGTGATATCTTGACAAGCCTATGAGTTATTTACGGAGTACACCTGCTGACCAGTCGATGAGCTGTGGTCGGAGTTATCCTGCTCATTCTATGAGCCCATGGAATCAACTTGCTCATACGTCCTTACTACATTCTCCTTTTGCTGTTGCTATTCTGAACATCTATGCTGCTTTGTTTCTGATCCACCCTGGAGTTGTCGCCTGCCTCTGAGGAATGTCAATTATTCTCCAGAGGAGATGAGCCTGAAGAATTGATCTCTTCCTTTTCACCTCCCATCACCATTCTCATTGTCCACTTGGCTTTGAATGTTGTTTTCCTTGTCTGGAGTAGAAGACACAGAAATCCTTCTACATCTCCTTTGCAGGTGCATTAGTATTCTCAGGAGTCTGTGCCTCCAACTTAACACCGTCGAACTCCGAGTTTCCTGAGCTGTCCTTGACCTCTCCACTACTGGCTACACCTCCATCGTCAGTTCTAAATGGAGTTTCTCCAGAACTCGACTGTCTGTCAGTCAATCCGGAGTCAGTTTTCTTGGACTGGTCCTCCGCTGCATCCCTTGCGGTTGATTCATTCCCTTTAAAACCCATACCGTCTCCTTCTCCCTTTTGCACCAGACGATCTGTGCCATTCTGAGGCGCTGACCTGAGATTTTTGGTGTTGACTTCCACAGAGGTGATGACCCCTTTAGTTTTCCTCTCTTGCATTGTCAGTGCTTCCATCATTCCCATCATCAACTTGACTGTCTCATGGTGAGCCCACCTCTTAAGTCTTACCGTCTTCCTCCTGTTTTTTGTTGCTCCCTTCTTTCTTATCTTTGCCCCCACTTCCTTTACTCTCCAGGCCCACCGGCCACTCATGGCTCTCGTTGTTTTCAGGGTTGATATCTCTGAAGAATATAAAGTGACATGTTAGCAAAAGTTCAGGGGCCACATTGAATTTAATGAAAATCTTGAGAAAAGAACAAAAAAAGTTTCAAGAATCTTCATCTTTTCGTCCAAATGGCTCAGGGATTGCCACGTGTCCCTGAGATGGCCGGTGCCTCGAGTCGGTAAAACCCCGATAACTCGACCTCTTCACCACCGCCCCTGCCGACGCCTTTCTTCGCTCTCGATCATCATCGCCACCGGAATTGGCCTCACCTTATAGCTTCACTCACCAGCAGAAGAAATCACCCCTGGTGACTATGGCATCGAAGTTCCTCGCTTCCGCGATTCGCCGATCCCTCACCAAGATCCTCCCCTCCTCCTGGCCCCGCCCTATTTCCACCGCCACCGCGGTTGCCGAAGCTACTTCCCCTGCCCATGAGGACCCAGATGCTGGAATCGTAATGAAGGGTGTTAGGATTTCCGGCCGGCCTCTCTACCTGGATAGTCAGGCGACGTCCCCGATTGACCCGCGGGTGCTCGACGCTATGCTGCCGTTTTACACCGCCCGTTATGGGAACCCCCACTCCCGGACCCATCTCTATGGGTGGGAATCAGACCTCGCTGTTGAGTCTGCCCGTGGCCAGGTGGCAGCCCTCATCAACGCCTCGCCCAAGGAGATAGTTTTCACCTCCGGCGCCACCGAGTGCAACAACATCTCCGTCAAAGGCGTCATGCACTTCTACAGGTAACTCATCCTGAAATCTTGGAAGAATGAAACGGAACAGTTCTTTATTCAAGTTGTTACGTATGAGTGGGAAGGAAATGTATTGGATTCTCTGGACGAATGAGCAGCTTCATTCCATTACCTCCACGTTGATTCCCCTTTGCCATTTAGCTATTGATCCTTGCTGACACGCGACCAATGGGAGAAATCTCGAATTTTCCAGCATGATGCTGTTAGACAAATATCGAACTAAATTGCAACTAAAAATTTTGAGATTGTTCCGCAAGGAGAAAGTTTAAAGCATGCTTTTGATTGAGAATCTCGCAGATTTTCTTCGTTGACATGTAAAGGTTTGTAACTATGCTATGTTATTATCTTCGAACTATATCAATTTGCCGAGCTCCTTGTACCGAGGTAGGATCAGCTGAAAATGTTTCCTGATTAAAATGATTTGCCATTAACGTTGACAGGGACAAGAAACGGCATGTGATCACTACCCAGACAGAGCACAAGTGTGTGCTTGACTCGTGCCGCCATTTGCAGCAGGAGGGCTTCGATATCACCTACCTTAAAGTTGGGTCTGATGGGATTATTGACTTGGAGCAGTTGCGGTCCTCAATTCGCTCCGATACAGGACTTGTGTCTGTCATGGCGGTTAATAATGAAATTGGGGTTATCCAACCAATGGAGGAGATTGGGAAGATATGCAAGGAGTACAACGTGCCCTTACATACTGATGCTGCCCAGGCCCTAGGGAAGATCCCAGTCGACGTGGAGAAATGGAATGTGAGTCTCATGTCTCTAAGTGGTCACAAGATATATGCACCGAAGGGTGTTGGGGCCCTGTACCTGCGGAGGCGGCCAAGGATCCGGGTGGAGCCACAGATGAATGGTGGAGGGCAGGAGAGGGGAATACGTAGTGGGACTGTCCCAACCCCACTTGTTGTTGGAATGGGAGCAGCATGTGAGCTGGCGATGAAGGAGATGGAGTATGATCACAAGAGGATTAGTTCCTTACAAGAGAGATTGCTAAATGGGATCAGGGAGAAAATTGACGGTGTTGTGGTGAATGGTAGCATGGAGAAAAGGTATACTGGGAACTTGAACTTATCCTTTGCTTATGTTGAAGGGGAGAGCCTGCTGATGGGGCTTAAGGAGGTGGCAGTTTCAAGTGGGAGTGCATGCACGAGCGCTAGCCTTGAGCCTTCCTATGTGCTGAGGGCTCTTGGTGTCGATGAGGACATGGCTCACACTTCAATCAGGTATGGAATTGGCCGGTTTACAACTGAGGAGGAGATCGATCGAGCAATCGAGCTCACAGTGCAACAAGTCGAGAAGCTGCGACAGATGAGCCCGCTGTATGAGATGGTCAAAGAAGGAATTGACATCAAGAGCATACAATGGGCACAGCATTGAGTAGTGGAGTTACATGGGATTAAAAATCTGAGACTGATGGCTTGTGAACCGAGGATCAAGGCATAAAGCTGTATATGATCTTGCATTGATTATCTATATGGAGACCTCCAGGTTTCCTCTTTTTAATGGAAGGTGAGACAGTTTCACAACCTTGCTTGCACAGTTAACGAAAGTCTCTAAGTAGCTGTTATCTTCCTTACAGCTTTCTCTGTACCATATTTTGGTGAAGTTGGCAATATGATTGTGCTTCCGGCAGTTGAAATGCGCACTGATCTTTTTGAATTGTCTATCCATTACACCACATGTTTTTCTAGAGACTGCTTGCTAGTTTTTGCATCCAAACTTTAGTTGATTATATAGTTGCACTTATGGCTTATGGTGATTTGAGCTCTTTAGTATTGCGAACTTCATTGGAGTATGTTCTCTGCAATTGAATCAGGAGTTCAATTAATTTCTGGAATTCTGTCGTTTATCCATGAGTATGTGCATGCTTTGGGAAATTCTGAGTTTGCACCTATTCCCTATGATAAGAGTTCCATATTTTCTTTCTTTATGCTTGAAACTGGAATGTTATTTTACCATCAGATAGGAGATCCAAAATTTCATCCATGTGCTTGAAAATTGAATTTTTTTTTCCATGTTGAAGAATTGTAGCCGGTAAATTTGAGACGTTTGTTGAGATATATTGCTCACCAGATGAACAAAGTCAAATTCCTCGTCGATCTGAGAGCTGGCGTCAAGTGCGATCTGCAATGTCTAAAACACGAATCATGTGGACCATGATGTGACTTCAGGTATTGCAGTCCACGGAATCATAGTGTGAATAGGACTATAATACTTAGCTACATACGCTCCTGATGGAGATGGGGATTCGGGGAATGACATTTCTGGCGTCTGATCCGGTCAATGCTCTGCCAACCTAATCTTTTATGGAACCTTTATAAACGTCATACAATAAGAACACAAATAAGCTATGCCCTAAGCGAAATGAAAAATAAAAATTTCAATTCCAGGGAACTGAGTTCTATCCTACCCTTTCCTTTCATAGTTGAGCATTCAGTTCGGCTCTAGCAGCGGGTGAACTTCATCTGAGGGGGCTCTCCCTTGTGCTCTCTGAGTCACAGATCGGCTCCCTGGGCCCGGTTCAAATACCCGGTAAGTTCCATTAGTCTTCCGTAATCCATGGTACCTGGCAGAGCTTGACGATTTCTAATTTGCAGTCCGCCGGAGAGAACCTATCATATGGGATCGATGATCACCGTGAGAGATCCCTAAGGGTTGAAGATGAGCTTTCCGCACTTGCACTTCCAACTCATAGGCTTGTAATTGGAACCGTCATCATCTCCCCTATCTCTGGAATAAAATTCTCCGACCTCAAACGGGCTTGTGGAACCTTTTCTGCCTATCGACAGCTTGCTCTCCTGTGGATTCGTGGGTACTTGAATAGCCTCGCAGGGCCCACACGAGCTGCACTTCCTGTCGCATCTTGGTGGGATCGACCCTATCCTCTCGACCCTCGCTACGGCCACCTCCCATCCAGCTGCACCCTGTAACCCGACCAATTTCACCACATGAATTGCGAGCTTTAACAGATTGCTGCCCAAATGAACCGCTCTCCCCACACACGATCATAATTCAAGCAAAAGATGAGGAGCTTGCGGCAATTACCTTGGAGGGTCCCGAGTATGCCATAACTGTTCTCCCTGCAGATGTTGCCAGTAGATTTCCTGAGATTTTCCACGCAGAAACAGAATGCAACTGGAGCACGCTCAAACGCTAAAGTTCATCTGATAACTGACCTTCAGTGAGACTGATCCAACATGGGACGAAGACAAGGAGGAAGAGAATGGTGGAAGCACTATGTCTGCAGCAGCAACGGCAATTACAGATGCAGCCCAATCTGGAGAAGAGAAGCCTCATCCTTTCCTTGGACGTACTATGTGGAGGCGAGCGCTGATGAACTTGGCCTTCAATCTTTAATAGGAAGCCCAAATGAGAGAGAAAGAAGACGTGCAGAGAGTTATCATGTTCTTGCCTGAGTGATTGATTGACTTATCCCATATACTTCAGACTGGAAAGATGAGGAGAAAAAGTCTTTCCGATGTTGATATATCGAGGAATGGCAAGCGAGTTTAGCAGTGTGCCTAAAGCACCAGATCTTGGGACCCCAACGCGGGAAACAGCCTTTCGGCCGCGTCTTCTTTGCCCCGTCACACCTTCTCCGCGAATTAGTCTCCAACCTATAAATCAACAGTTAATTGATTTGGTCAATACGGTGCCGGCCTTGGAATCCTCAATGCAGCTTATCACACATAAAGTCGATATGAATGTTTATATAGTAGTGTGATCGGGTCTTGTCAGATGCCAGCGAGCAAGCCGAAGAAATATTATGGAGGGAAAGGAATCAATGATTCAGGTAACAGTAGTTATGGTGCCATGGAGTATCTGAGGGAGAAGATGGCAACAAGAAATGGGATAAAAGACAAGAAAGCCCCACGAAAGCACAAAAGTCCACATGACCACTCTCGGAGGAAGAACACTCAATAAACGACATCCTCATACAGCTGTCCGTCCGACTCTACACGTTCTAATTCTGCCTCCAGGATATTGGTTTTATTTGTGCATTGATCTGAGGTGGGGTAGCACAATGAGGAAAGCACATTGAGGTGGAAAGCCGTGTATGAGTGAGTTTTAGGAGTTATGGCATAACTTTTGTCTCCCAATTTTCTTTCCCTGTGGTATCGTCGATCCAAACAGGGTATCGGGAATCAGAATCGAAGTGGATAGCTAGCTTTTTGTGGGACTGTTGGGGATTGATTTCTTTCTTGTAGTATAAGTAGTAGTATACAGTAGAAGTTTAGTGATGGCTGCCGGAGTGGTTGGTCTGAGCAATCCCAACTCATCACGCCATATCCAGCCCGTATATCTCTCACCCACTCACCTCCTGTCTCTTCACCACAGAATTTTGGCTTTTATTTTTTTAAATTACCGGATGAATATTTATAAATCCTAAATTTGACTAATTAGAGTACAAACATTTTTACGAATGTATTTATTATACGCAAGAACGTGCACGTCCCAGGCAAACAAGACCAACCGGAACTAGGATAATGCTGGATCTGACTGGCTGAAACAAGTCCACTTAATCGAGCATAAAAGAGTCGATGCAACGGTGGATAAGGTCATGGGAACCGATCGTGATCCTAAAACCAGATTTCTCATCTTGGAGGTGGAAAGACGTGAGGGTGAGAGTGAGTGCTGCAGTTGCTGGTGGGTGGGTGGGGGAGGAAGCATCTTTTTTACCTCATCAATCATGGGCGCTGTAATTGCAGGAGATACGTTTGGTACCATTGCCAGTCGGAACAGCAGAAAAGATAGTAAATGAGAGATTCTTAGCTCGGGTACGTGTTTATAGATATTTGATGCATTAATAAAAAGTGTTATATTATTATTTTTTTAATCAATTGGCCCTATACGTGGTTTCTTCAAGATGATGTAGCGGTTCGCATGTGGATTCACCCAAGAATGTCTCTCTCCTTCCTGGCGGTAATAAAGGGTGTAAGAATGCGAAGGCTGAGTAATGGATGGAAGCGGCAGAGCAGGGGGAGGGAGGAGGTGGTTCGTAATAATTGTACCCCGTGCATCTATGATTCCACCCAGCACCTTCCCGTTGCGCATTTGGTCCTCACATTCGGTACAATCTTTAATTTTTTTGGGGGTACCCCGTACTATGTCAACTAGAGATATTAAACGTGTCGGTTGGCCTAGAATCAGCCTGCCAAAACACATAATTGGCTAGGATCGTCTCAAATCAGCCCATAATCGCTCTTATGGGATTGAGGGATGACTATAGACTGAATCCAAGAAATAGGCCCGTCGAACTAGGACCGGCCTGAACCACCAAAACCCTGTAAATCAACCGTCAGATTTTATCAAATCAATTTTAAAAATTTTAAAAGATAAAAATATGTTCATTTTAAATGATTTGAAAAAAAAAAGATAAACGGTTCATGAGCCAAACTGATTGGAATTGTGAATCGGCTCACTTATAAACTGTTCTAGGCCAGTTCATATGTGCCTATATCGTGGCCCGTAACAGAATCAGCCCATTAAACAAATGAATCAAATCGTAACCGGGTCAAACAGTTACAAACCCTTTTTAAACTAGCTTGAAAGGCCCGAACCACCCATTTTAACCACTCTAATACCAACTTTTGTTTGGTCTTTTTTTCCCTCAAATATCCGATCACACTCCAATGTCCTAAAATGGGCCTTGTGGGCGAACGGTCTCATTGTAGATATGTACACACTTAAATGGACCCCTCTATAGGTGTCCACACGATGTGACCACGGGCCCAAGAAGAGAACTTGCTCAAGAGACGAACGAGAAGAATGCCTCGAGCCGATGACGTTGATTTTTGGCTCGGGGTCTACGTTGAGAGTCGGGACTGCCATAATCTGCATGGAAAGTTGCAACTTTCACAATATTCCAGTGGGAAAAATGGGGCTGTAAATGAAGATTTCCGATCCTCAAATGTTTTACGGGGGCAGGCAGCCCTTCTGGGCCGGAAAGTTATTGCAGGCCGCAGGCGGAAGTGAGGGGCCCTCATTCTTGCTTTACATTTGTGGGACCCGAATTCCATTAATGCAAAAAATAAAAATAAAAACAAAAACAAAAACCCCTATTTGCCCTTTTCCCCCTGAACTGAATTTTGTTATTTCCACCTATTTTCTTATCAACGGAAGGTTATCATGGTAAAACAACATAAATTTCCTCTCACAGGAAAATATTATATTATTATATTTTCACATCACATTTAAATGCTTTGTAACACTTAATAGTTAATTACAATCACTTTTCATATAAAGTAAAAACTTTTTATTTAAATTAATTTTACATTGTAATCTAAATATAAACTCCCTAAATGGATTTATGAATCCTACATCTCTCTCCCAAGTTGTCCGTACTGAAAATGGTCGAGACTCTCTTTCATGTGGCCAATGTAATAATATTTTATTTTGCCTTATTTAGAAACGGATAATGATAGAATGCAACTCTTATCGACTCAGAGGAAAGAGCAACTGGATCCTTACTATACAGGGTATAATTTGTAGCCATTAGATTTGAGATAATAAGGCAGGGATGCTGTGATCCTTATTAATCGGAATTTCGAAAGTGTAAATGACACATGCTCATAATCTTAGCTCCGGGGGAGTCTTAGCACCACATAACTCCCTTTCACGACCAAGTTGGATTCGGATAATACCGGAGAAAACATTGAACATTTTTGTAGATAATGCTTGTTTTTCTGGCCGTAACTAACATTGTTGAGACTGACGTATCCCCATCTCTCTGTTCCATGATTTCTTCCATTCATCGGGACATCTACCGTGTTTATGCACCAAAATGACGAACTAAGTGCGACTTCTCAACAGCATCTTGTCCATTAACAATAATTGATCGAGACTGTGTGTTAAAGGTCGGACGGTATAGCCACAGTCCGACCCCATCCCTAGGCCCCTCTGCCTTCAGTTTATGAAAAGGACTCTACGAAGCTTTAATTCCATAGCTGCAGCTTTCTGTGAAATATCCTCAGAAATTTCGTATCGATATTCCATCATGATTGAACATTGCATACTCATGAGATTAGGAGAATCCTACAGTTGCATCGTAGGATGATTAAGGAGGTAGAAAAAATTCTCATGAATAGAGATGATGGGAATGGAAGAATTCTTTTAATAATAATAATTACCCTCCGTAGTCTAAAATTTGAGACTCATAAATAGAGAAAACTTATGATTAAAAAAGATACTTTATATCCTTTTATTGAGCTAATCTAGCTTGAATCTGGTTAAAACACATGTTGATGTCACAAATTCTAAGAAAAAGTTCATGGTTGGATGCGAGGTAATGACCAAGCGTATCGGAAGACAGTCAAGGGGATATGAGGAAAACATAACATAGACATACCAGGAGTTGCCTTACTAGAATTGGTCCATTAAACTCTTAAATTCTTGATTACAAGTTAAAGATGACATCACTATATTAAATACTTATTTTTCAGTTTATATCTTCTTCTTTTTTTGGACGAGTAATAATGTAATGTCAATCTCGCAAGTGGGTCAGCATTGAATTGGCTAGTAGGTGCCCCAGTACACTGATTAATGGATCAAACTTCATGATTAAATATTACATACAGTACATTCATCTTGGACATAATTCCAAAAGCAGACTTTATCTGCATACATGTAAATGTACTGATGACAAAAGACATTGTTTCCGGTAAACTGTCTGAAATTTTCTAGATCAGTCAATCAAAACTTGGGCATTTACTGGATGTTACACAGAACACTGATACTCTCGGATAAATTCAGGTTCGACCCGTCAATCCACTGGGGGATGAGACTTTTCTGTTCATGGCATCGCTACATGATAGCACTAAATACAGAATCACACTCAGAAAAAAAAAAACAAATCATTGCAAATAGACTTCCAAGTCAATGGGGCCCAATCATTTGCTGACCACAGGAGCGCGAATAGCGTACCACCCAGTTAAAATCCCCCACGTGGCTGATGACAGAGGCCCGGTTCTGCCGTTAGGGCACTAAAAACGTGATGAGTTCTCCCAGGCGACATTGACGTGAGATGTGCCACGTGGCGTCCTCCGCTTGGCTAGAATCAGGGATTCTTTCCATTGCAGAAAAAATGATAAATTATTTGTCGACAAAAGTGATCTGTTTGTCTTTTAGCCTTTGAGCTTTGAGGACTCTCCCTATCGATCGGCCGTTCTACATGCGACCCCGGTAGAAGAGAGAGTCGGTGTCGTTTTACCGGCCAATTCATAGTCACATGCATGTTACCAATATAAGAGATGAAAAAATATAAATAAACCAATTCTATTTATACATTTTTAACTATTAACTTAAAATCTATTATAATTTTCTTTTTAGCTTGTATGATAGTTTAAGTAGATTCTTACTAAATCACTTGCTAGGGGGAAGTCCTCGCCATAAAATATACACCTGCGCTGGGTCTGCGACCTGGCGATTAAGTTCCAATAAGACTAATATACCACACAATTGGTCAAAGTTTCATAAATTAGTATTGATGAGGAAGTAAAATAGTCATGAGGTATCCTTGTCTTCTAACACCAAATAATAACTATTAGCCACAGGGATGTGTACATATTGATTAACTAATTAAAATTTGATTTGGCTGATCGAATCTTTCAGTTTTTTTAATGTAAAAACTATCATCTTTCTCTAACTTGACCAAGGTTTAGCTCTATCTCTTCCCTCGTTACTTGACTATCAAAAAGTCAAACTGAGTTGTCACCCCTCGAATTGATCTCCTCCAATGTTTACGGAGATTGAAGTATCTAAGTATCTACTTGCAAGTGGGATGGAAAGTGCAGCTAGTTCACCGTTCTCTCTGTGTTATGAGTTGAATATGTCTGATACATACCACCGCACCCCCGAATCAGCAAGTTGTTACCATCGAAATTTATTTTCACTTGTCTGGGTCTCGTGATCAATTGATTGTCCAGTCATGTGATCGTGTAAGAATTCGTATAAGAGTGGCGCCATTATTGAAGGTACTAATACACATCATAATGGCCAATTACCCTCTCGGTTCGGTATCAGTCGCATTCATGGGCTGTTGACAGATGTGTATTTGTAGGGAATCTCTCAATAATGGTGCAATAAAAGCCCTTTCAACTCCATGGGTTAGTTCCTCCGCTGCGGCCTGTCAAAACTTCCAAATGCATGCAATGACCAGTCAATTACGTCAAGGCAGGCTCGAGTAAATCCTCATTGTCTCTTCAAAACGAATGTCAATCGGTTTAGATTTCATGCTTCAGTATGACAGATCGAGCTTCTGAACTAATCAATCTTGCCCGGCTTGTTGTCTGAACAGTCGGTATTGGATTGCAGTGAGCTCGACCGATATCCATTTTTGATGGCCAAGGGAGGGAAAGACAACAAACCGGGAACTGTATAGGGCAAGGGTAACTTCGGCAGAATATTGTCTCTGACGATCCTAACAAAACAGAGAGAGAGCCGACAATGAATAAAATGAGTGATGACAAACATGCACAGTAGATACACCAGCACGCATTCACCCACTAGCCTAAGCATTCAATCATACAAATAGATTACCAGCATCATTTGGTTCAAGAGGTGGTTCGACATATCCTTCCATCAAACGAAATCTCAGGTTCGACTGCTGTGAAGAAGGAAAATTTACGACCCGTATAAATTTATTATTTAGTTATCGTATTCAGATTGAGCTTGGATGAATTACAATTCATTATATTTCTGAATAACGAGTAATGTATGTTGAATATTTTATATTTTGTGTATTTTTGAATTCTTGGGTCGTGCCAGTTTATGTGGAGCAGAGGGGGAATTGGGATGGGCAAAGCTTATTAATAAGGGCATTTATAAAGATGGGGGGAGAGGGGCCAAAAGACGGCTTGCCCTTAGCTGTATTCGATAGCAAAACTTGCGATGTGATCTTTAATAGTCTCTATCCTCCAATCCTGCCTTCCCCTCGCTTCTCTTCGAACTATATAAAACCCTCCGAACCCCTTCTTTCGAAAATCACACTCATCGATACTCCTACACCTCTTGGGTCCAGTCTCGTTACCGAGAGTAGCATTAATCCCTTCGGTATACTCGTTGGGAACCATGAGTTGGATGTCGGTCAGCCGTACGATCGCCCCTTGCATCCTAATGGCGTTGATCTTCTGTCCTGTGATCGTCTTGGGGCGAATGGCTACGTTCCTGCAAGACTTTCGTGTAACATGGGCCGACTCCCACATCAGGCAGATCGATGGAGGACGGGCCATTCAGCTCATTCTCGACCAGAACTCAGGTCCGTGGTAGATTTTCTTCATATTCTCCTGTCCTGTCAAACTAAATGCGGTTTCAGTCTTGTGATCAACTCCGTACGGGCACGTCTCTTCATTAGTCTACATGTTGCAGCACACGCCTTTAACCCCGCTACAGGCTCATCGTATTCCCGTCTACTCGACTAACATATAGCGGAAGGCTCGTCAATGGAATGCCTTGAGCCGCCTGTTACGGTGTGATTCACCTCACCGCGTTCATAAATTTTCAGGATGCGGGTTTGCTTCCAAGAGGCAGTACTTGTTCGGGCGAGTGAGCATGAAGATTAAGCTCGTTGCTGGAGACTCCGCTGGAACTGTCACTGCCTTCTATGTACGTCTAGCTCGACTATGTGTACATATATATATATATATATCAATGAATATGCTTTAACTTCGCATAATTTCATGATCATTCTAATCGATTTGCTGGCTCTGTGTCAAATAATCTCGTGCAGATGAACTCGAACACCGATCAGATTCGGGACGAACTGGACTTCGAGTTCCTGGGCAACAGGAGTGGGCAGCCGTACACTGTCCAAACGAATATCTACGCCCATGGGAAGGGTGACAGGGAACAAAGAGTCAACCTGTGGTTTGATCCTTCTGTAGAATTTCATACTTACACCATCCGATGGAGCCATGACAATATTGTGTAAGTGATCCACACCGACACATTTCTGAGGCCACGATTGAACGAAATAAATAAGGTGATGAGAACTTCCCTTGCCATGTCCCTTTCTGTACAGATTTTCAGTGGACGATGTGCCCATCAGAGTGTTCAAGAACAACGAGGCAAAGGGGGTCCCATACCCGAAAGCTCAGCCCATGGGGGTCTACTCGACCCTGTGGGAGGCAGACGACTGGGCCACGAGAGGCGGCCTCGAGAAGATCGACTGGAGCAAGGCCCCTTTCTATGCCTACTACAGGGACTTCGACATAGAGGGCTGCTCCGTCCCCGGATCCTCGAACTGCCCCTCGAACCCTGGCAATTGGTGGGAGGGCCCCGCCTACAGGGAGCTCAGCCCAGCCCAGGCCAGGCTGTACCGCTGGGTCCGAACCAACCACATGATCTACGACTACTGCCAGGACCGCTCGAGGTACCCCATTCCACCGCCTGAGTGCGGGGCCGGCATTTGAACGGCAACTTCAGCCACAAAAATGTCCTGAAATCTGATACATGCTTACACATACCATACGATACGAACTTCGTATATACTCCTTATGGCTATATATTCTGTGTGGAACTAATAACGAAATTATCTATATACCCCTTATCTTCTCGAAAATTGCACTTCTAATTCACGTGAAAAACGAGTTGATGAATGCTTGAAAGGCAATCCGAAGGGGGAATCTTCATCCAGAAATCAAGGCTGCCGTTTTCGCGAAGATGGAAGTTCGACGATGGGGGTGTGACTGTGTGAGTGTGGTTTTGCTGATGCGATGGAGCTCAAGTGTAATATATATAAATTTCAAGGGCACGAACATAATTTTTACAGGATGCGGTTTTGTTGTACTTCTCGTTTTGTTTTTTGTCGTCAACTGTTGTATTTGTGTGGGTATGTGCCATAAAAAAGTTTGGCTTAAGATTTGTCCATAAACTTGCACTTACTCCCTTCAATTGTGGTTAAAATAATTTTTCATTCTAAAAAAAAAACATATCTGAGTTTATCGATTAGGCCCAATATCCACGGACGCAAGATAAAAAATGCTTAAGGGCTTGTAGAGGTCCAACACCTTGGCCCACAGTAAGGCCAGCATCCTGGCCCACTGGGATGCCCAACCCCCATGCACACAGCAAGGCCCAATATATCCGCCCACCAAAGGCCCAACCAATCAAGACCCAATGTGTAGGCCCACATGTAGGACCCTTAACTTGTGACCCATTAATAGGATGTATCTGCCCACAAAAGGCCCACTATCTGGGCCCACTAGAAGGCGCACCCTAAGCTACAAAGCAAGGCCATCACATAGGCCCACTATTTTGGCCCAACATAAGGCCTACTTTTCAGGCCCAATGAATTGGCTCATTTCTAGTCACAGTGCCCTGGCGCACTGTGAGACTAACTATCTGGGCCCACTGCGTTGAGACCCAATGCCTTGGCCCACCTCGAGATGAACCTAGTTAACCTGCGGCTGTTGAGCCCTAGTATTAGCACCACCTGCATCCCCCTCCTCTGTAAGTCTCTCCCTGCACTCACCACCGTCGGCGACAGATTTCCAATCTGTACCAGCAACCTCTTCCCATTTTGCTGCGTCGTTATCCAGAGGAAGTCGGATAATTTCCTATTTTAGGCTTTGTAGATCTGCTAATGATTGGAGTTCTCATCATCCGTAAATTTGATCTTCCTTGTCAGAGGAGGAGGTTTCATCAAGAACCGGAGGAAGACAATGATGTTGGAGAAGTGCTTAGTTCTGCTCCTCTACAATATGTCCCGCCCCCAGCATCAAATTCGTTCACTTTGATGCCAAGGTAGGCAACATCATGCCCTTGACTCTACTCTTAGTTCATGGCTTTGAACCGTCATGGTGCGTTAACCTTAGATTGATTGGATGGTTAGGTCTTTGCTTACACCGTCGTTTTCCACTGTCACTAAATGCGACGTCAGTTGCGTTGTAGGGTCTTCAGGTTCTCTAGATCCGGCTGCCACAAGAACTTGAGATGAAGAGGAGTCCTCGTAAGGTGAAATGGACCAAGGCCTATAGACGGTTCCATGTGATGCCCAACTATGTGGCCCAACGCCTCGGCCTACTTCGAGGCCCACAACGAGGCTTACTATCATAGCCCAACGTTAGGCTCAACCTCTGGGACACTTTGAGCCCCCAATATGTCGGCTCACTTCTAGGCCCACCTTGAGCCCAATTATGTCACATGGAGGCCCAAGTCATGTCCCAAAAGGGGACAGAATGTCTAGGCCCAATGTCGTACACATGGCAGGCAGAAAACTTTGCCCACTGTGAGGACCATTATCAGGGCCTACTTGAGGCTCAACTCAAGGCCCAATGTCTAGTCCACCGCTAGGGTTGCCCAATATCTCGGTCCACTTTGTCCTCAAATTCACGTCCCACGAGGCGGTCCAATGTTGAGGCCCAGTGTCTACGCTTACTGAGAAGCCACTAAGCCCATTTAAGGGCCCAATGACTAGGCTCACGGCCAGCCCACAGTAAAGCCCAAATAATTGGCCCATGGTTTAGGCTTACTGTGCGGCCCACAAACTTGGCCCATTGTGGGACCCACTATGTTGGCCCATTGCGGGGTGCTCATCAAGATCCAAACCCCTCGGCCCACCCGGTGGCTTCTGGGCCCACTAGCACGACTGTTTCGGCCGCCTCCGTCTCTCCTGCTCACTGCCGACGGGAATTTCCAATCTGCACCGGCAACATCTACCACCTCCGCTGCGTCATTATCCAGTAGAAGCGACCGTATAATTTCCTATTTTAGGTTTAGTTGTTCTGCTGATAATTGGAGTTCTCTTCATCCGCAATATAGCAGGGGAGGAGGTTTCATAAAGAACAGGAGGAAGACAATGTGGTTGTAGAAGTGCTGGTTTTGCTCCTCTACTCCATATCCCGGCCACGACATCTAATTCGTCCGCAATGATGCCAAGGTAGACTATTTCGTGCCTGCGATTCTTCTTGTATTTCGTAGCTTTGAGCTGTCATCAGTGTATTAGCTTGATATTGGTTGGATGCTTAGGCTTTGGTTTGCAACGTCATTTTCCGGACTCTCAAAGCCTCTGCTTCGGCTGTGATCACTTCAAATTCACGTGGAAAATGAGCTTACGATTGCTTTAAGGCTAATCCATGGGAGAATAGTCATGCAGAATGGCCGCAGTGCCATGATGGGTGTGACTGTGATTTTGTTGATGCAAGGAAACTTATTGCGTAATATATGATAATTATTGGGGCATGAACATAATTTTCATGGGATCCTTGTGCTTCTCGTTTTGCTTTTGTTATCAACTGTGCTGTCAGTGTGATTCTATACCGTGAAAAAGGTTGGCTTGAAATTTGTCGATAGACCTGCATGTACCTGCTAAAATTCGTGTTGAAGTTATTTTTCATTTAAAATATATTTGAGTTTATTGGATAGGCCCAATATCCACGCTCGGAGGATCGAAAATGCGCAAGGGCAAGTGGAGGCCCAACATGTTGGCCCTCATAAACGCCCACCCCTGGGCTCACTGCACCGCCCAACATCTTCGCAAACTGCGAGGCTCAACACTGTGACCCATTAACATGACTTTTAGGCCCGTCGTAATGGCTCACAAGAGGCCCAATTTGAGGCCCTCTTCCAGGCCCACTATCAAGGCGCAATGCGAGGACCAAGATATATGTCTACTGCGAGATCCAATGTATACGCACACTACTTAGGCCCAACTGGTGGCCCAATATTTTGACCCGCTGGAAATTAGGCCCATTTCGTGTACCATTATAAGGATCACTATTTAGGCCCAATGTCTAGGCACACCTGAGGCCTAATGTCTGGGTCCACTGTGGGGACCACTAACTGGGCCCACCGCGATGCCCATCGCTAGGCGAGGCCCAATGTCTCGATCTATTTCAAGCCCGATATCCGTTCCACATTGAGGTCCATCTTCGCGGCCCACTAGTGGACCCAATGTCATGCACTTAGCCCACTTCGGGGTCCAATATCTTGCCCTCTTCAGGCCTACACAGATCCGTCCATGTGGCCCAATATCTAGGTCCACTGTCTTGCCCCACTTCGGTGCCCACTGGAAGGCCCAGTTCGATACTTACCCTTAGGAGCGCTATCTAGGCCCATTGGAGGCCCACCGTCTTGGCCTTTTTTTTCGGAGTACTTATGGGCCCAATGGATCGACCCACTTCGAGCCTAATGTGATGGCCCACTACGTGGACCTGTAACTAGGCTCACTGCCATACCCACCTCGAGGGCCAATATCTTGGCCCTTGTGCCGCGGCCTAGTTGGCCGGCGGCTGGAGAGCCCCGCTTCCGCCGCCTACGTCTGTCCCCCACACTATCCGCGGGAGATTTGCAATATGCACCAGCAACGTCTTCCGACTCTGCTGCGTCGCAACCACAATAGGTGGTATTTAATTTCCTGTTTTAGGTCTTGTAGTTCTGCTAATGATTGGACTTCTCATCATCCGCAAAATTGGTCTTCTTTAGCAGGGAGGAGGTTTCTTCAAGAACAGGAGGAAGAGAATGAGGTTAGAGAAACGCCGGTTCTGCTCCTCTGCTATATGTCCGGGCCACGGCGTCCAATTCGTCCGCAATGATGCCAAGGTAGACTATTTCATGCCCTTGATTCTTTTGTAGTTCATAGCCCTGAACTGTCATTAGTGAATTTGCTTCAGATTGATTGGATGCTTAGGTCTTGGTTTACCCCATCGTTTATCAACGTCACTGAATGTAACATCCGTTTGATCGAGTTTGATAATAAAATAAAAAAAAAGGTTGATCTTGTAAGTTCATAGTGATGGTCGTGCAGCTAATTCGTTAAGCTTTACTATCTATACGTGCTTCGGATGATAAGGTTTCGGCAGACAGAATTAGTTCATGGAAATCTGCAATCTTGAATATTTTTGTGACACGTGCATTGTCTTGTATTCCTGATGGTGAGTCATAGGGTTGCAGATCTTCAGGTTGCTAGATCAAAGTGCCACAAGAATTTTAAGATGAAGAGGCATCCTCCTAAGGTGAAATGGACCGAGGCTTATCAGATGGTTACCTGGAAAGTACATGACTCAGGTAGAAGAGATACTCTTTTGCTTCGGTCAGCAATAATAATCGCGAACACTTTTCTTTGTGCTCTACTTCTTTTTGGTTAACTGAGGTGTTTACTGTCTTGTAACCTTCCTTATAGATTTCAGCATTTGAGTTTGAGAGGAAGCGAAGTGGGCCGGAGAGATATGACAGGAACCTGGCAGAGAATGCGGTGAAGGCCATAAAGAAGATTGATAAAGTTTAAGAGTTGAGAGGGAGGCCAGACACCACGCCCTGAGGTCTTGTTGATTTGCCCATATTCACTTTTCCTAACTGTTAGCACTTAGCACTTCTCTGCTTGGCCTCTTAATCAGTTTGCTGGACCTAAAACTCCTTGAACTTTGTTCAGAATTCAATATATTGCTGTTATACTGCCGAAACTTTGCATATGAGCATTTCGTGCCTAACTATTAATCGGTTCTACTTATATCAAGAGAGTAATTTCATTTGAGTCTCTGTGTCGGCTGATGAATAGGCCCATTGTGATGGCCCAACTTCATAGCCACTTACCAGGATCTTCTCCGGCGATCGGCTTCCGATGGCCAGGTCGGATCAAATTTTAGCCCAACAGTTCATATGTGGACCAGATGATACTTAGTGGGTCACAGGCAGAACTATGAATCTCAAGTTGAACTTCTTTTCTTCCTCTTTTTTTTTTCTTTTAAAAGCAACATACGACTCGATGCATTAATTCCGATCCAAGCAATTAGTACTTCTTCGACCCATAGGAAAGCTTCTCAGCCGAAAGGGGGAAACACAGATGGACCCACGGTTTTAGGAAAAGGGAAGAAACATAGGAAGTAAAAGTGGTAAGCCGAAAGATGAAATCTGATTTCATGATCGTGTCGATGAATGAGCATACGATTCCATTAATCTCGTCTGTCCTCTCTGTGCTTCTAGAAATTAAAATTGTTTTTTCTTTTAATTTTTTCTTTTGCGATTATACGAGATTAAAAAATATAGAAAATAAAAAAATGAATGGATACATATGAATATCGAAACAGAATATCCCAAATCTCAAGATCGAGAGAATGCCATCGTATTAATTACTTTTTATTTTATTTCGGTGGGGGAAAAATAAATAAATAATTTTAGTTGATAAGTACGTTTATCAAAACCAAGACCGTTGATCATAGGAGTAAGTCAATCGGATGGACCTCAAGCCACCCGCATGCTCGGTCCAATCAGTCGACAGTTAAAAGTCTTTTTCTTTTTCCTTGGTAGTTGGGATGTTCTGTTGCCCGGCAGTTGATCAACTGTTCAACGGAATCTAAGGTGGAGAAGAGGACGAGTATTAACATCAAATAATATTTAATTTGCTTAGAAAATTTTAACAACCGAGTCGACTGCTCAACATTGAGCAGTCTGACTGCACAATCATTTACTACATCAGATTCCATCTTTATTGAACAGTCTCAGATGTCGGTTCAGGGGATCAATCTATCGGTGGCGGTGGTAAATTGTCGGCAGCAAGAAAAGGTGATTGAGAGGGATGAGAGGAGATGTAATGAAAGGCATATGATCATGTGACTCGACAGAATTCAATCGAGCTGGGTCACCTCGATTGGGTCCCTTCCCCCCCATAAGACAAACCCGAGAAAATTAGGTTGACTGACGATTCTAGGGTGAGTGCTCTTTTTTTTTTTTTTTTCCGGGCACTAATTATTTTTCCATTTTTATTGGTCATAAAAGAAATATATAGGGTGAAAAGGGTTCTGGAATAGATTCCATTCCCGAATCGGAATCGAGAAATCATACTTCATGGATGAGCGAGTTCAGTCATAAAATTAAACCTAAGCTGTCATTCGTCGAGGCTACCCGGCACCGTGGCGCGGAAAATGGCCACCGGCAACCATCAGTAGCCCTATGGAGAAGAACCCTGAAAACAGCAATCGTGACTTGCACCGTCATTGCACGCAGGAAGCTCTCGTGAGGACTCGATTTTTCGAGACGTACATGAATAAAATTGTTAAAATTTCTCCTGAATTATGTCTATTAATTCCTCGGAAAATGAAAATAGAGTTAAAAGGGCATAGATACATCATGCATGCTCTGTCACCATGGATGCAGGGAGAGGGCATCGGATACAATAATTGTGGGGGGAGGAAGAAATCGCCGACAAATCCTCAGCAGTCACGGAGCAACCTTCGAAATCTAGCGCCTGTGTCGCCTTCAATGGAGGACACACTTCACATGTTTCCCCGGTACATAATATCTTCATATGTATTCTTTCAATAATAATTGGATAATTATGACGATAAAAATGATATCCGACTCTAAGGGAAGACAACGGGTTTAAAAGAGAATAGAAGGGAGGTGGATGAAAATAATAAAAATTAAATTTAAAATCTCGTAGTCTTATATTCAAAAGATTATTATCATCCCACACGGTACCTTTACTCTTGAGAACGTGAATTGATTTGTGAAAACAATACCCTTTTACTTGAGGGTTCCAATAATTCCAAGTCTTCGTTCAAAGGCCATTGGTCTGACGTTAGAATCTGTTGAAATTCCATGCGACGCATATGTGTAAGCATTGGGGGGGTCTGATTGGCCGTACGATCTTGGGATCTCAAGGTTCAAACCTCGTAGCTATTACGCAGCGATTAAAACATGGGTCTTGACGAAACCAAATCTTCGAAAATCATCACGTGGATGACCCGCGCACCCAGGATCGGGAACGTGAGAGCTATGGAGTTTCCATGGAGACGATGGATTCCAGATGGAGGTCAATTTGGGAGGACCATAGGAGTAAGATGTAACAACAAGGGGTAAGGCAGGAAACTCGGAGAGACTTTTGGGACGACCGGCATGAAGGACGCACTAGAAGACGAATAGTAGGAAATGGAGTTTGGTATGATAATATCATTTTTAATTTAATAATTTAGAGGTTATAGATTTAATTCTCATACCCCTTTATTCCTTCTCTACTTCTAATATATCATTTTACACTCATTAACCTTCTATAATAGGAAGAAAAAGACAGTAAGTAGGAGCAATACATACATACATATATATATGTGTGTGTTTCCTTTGCACGTAACATATGATATCGCAAATATTTCGAATCGGATTAACTACTATTATAAACTTTGTTTAATTGAAGGTAGTAAGCATTAAAAAGAAAAAAAAATTTGTCTGCCCATGTATATAAAACTGAAGATCTTAGGAACAAGACGAGCCGACTTTGCAGCCAACAGTAGACAGGTGTCATTTTTGAATGTTTCTTATCGATACGGTTAGGTGGGTGCGCACGTAAGTCAGGATAATCCATGATAGAGAACGGATCATTAATCGGGACATTTTTCTAAAGGCACATAAACCGGATGGTTCGCATGCTTCGATACATTTTTTTTTGTTTGAAGTAATGTCTCGAGCTCAATTATTTTAAATAAAACCAATACATAATTGAAATGGTTTTATTGATTCTAAATAAAAATTCTCGATTTCAATATGAATTAATTAGGGTCGGTTAACCATAAGTGGTATGATTTGTCTATTTAATATGCTTATGCTGCATGACACACACACATATATATATGTATTTATATGTATAGCCTTGCTGTTTCGCATTGATCCTATCCTAACCTTAGCCCTATCTCGTGAGAGACAACTTGAACCATCAACTCCCTAGGAATGGTAATGGGATTATGTAATGGCTTGCTTTAAGCGTTCTTTTCTCATGAGAATAAATTTAATTAATCCGATACCTAATCAAAACGGGTCAAGATTAGCTTGGCAATTAATCGAGTCAGTTTCACATTGAATTGAGCTCATTAAATTATCAAATTGGTCCACCCCAAATCCAATCATCCGTTTCATCTTTCTTAGAGAAAATGCCACACCACTTTCTACGGGGCAAAAAAACCCAAGTTGTAAGACGAAGCTTTTTTTGTTTTTTTTGCCTTGTTAGCACCATCAAGTATACAAGTATACGGTGAGTATGGATCATGACTAGTTCGTATTGAAGAGTCAGATTAAACAAAAAGGTTATTTCCGTTGTAAATTTTCACGATAACTTACGAGAGGGAGCACCGTGCGTACCACACCACGGAAATATAGCTCACCAGAAAAAATTTTACCGACGATAATCGAAATTAAAATTTGGTGGCCACATGGGTCGAGCTTTTGGCACTGTTACGTGCGCCTTTTTGATGATGGTGATGATACCACGAGTGATAAAGGGATCCATTATTGTCTTGCAAAGTGTGAAAACGGGAAAAGGAAGGGGGAGGAAAGGGAGTAAAGATAAGATGTTCAGTTGGTTGGTGAGGTATTGGAGAGTAAATCAAACTTACGATTCGATTTTTATGGATCGTATCGGACAACACACATGAACAAAGCATATGTGCGATAGGGAAAAGACGGCATGGGCGCACGCAAGTTGTAAAAAGAAACCCTAAAAGCGACCACCCACCCATGACATCGAACGTAAAATTCGGTCAACCTAAAAATCTTTAGCCAAAGGACTTCACCGCCCTCCCCCCCTAGAAAGTACCATCCAAACCCCCATCATTCAATTGGCCCACAAACAGCCAACACCCCCCACAATTTCAGCCAACAATTGAAAGATGAGTAGGCTAAAAGATGAAAAATAAAAAATAAAAAGAAGCCAACTAACCGATGCACCCTTCAATGTGATGATTCGATATGTCTTTTTTTTTTAAAAAAAATTAGATCTTGAGTCGTGTTCTTGTTTATGGAGAAAAAAAATTATATATATTTAAAAAATCCTACCCCTTATTATTAATAGACGAATCTTACTCGAATCGGAATTATTTAAGGTTTGAGAGTTGGCATAAGATGGTATGGAAGACCAATTATTTGTACATGTGAATGTTTCTGTACGTACACATCTCAACATTCACGGGCAGCCCTCCTAGTCCGCCTCCCCAATCATGGTGGCGTGCCTATAACGTCTGTGTACTTCCGTTCCATTCCACAATAAAGCTTGACCGTCCATTTAGTCTAAGATCAACCTAAGATGTGTTCCATTATTGCTAGAGAAAAAAAAGGGACCACACCTCCCCCTTTTGGATGACAAATTTTCCAGGTCAAATTCTCAAACTCGAAATTAATAATTATCTGTTAGTTTAGTTTAGAAAGATCGGGTTGAATCATCTCGTTCCGCATTTGCCCTTTCAAGATAATGTGATATTCATTAACCATAATGTGTAATTAATTCTACTAACCAAAGAATCCCACCTCTTGGATTGAATACATGCATTGTCAATCCAAAAGCATTTCGGATAACTCGTAGTAATTAGTGGCACGAGTGATCCATGTCATACTCAATTAATGGATGTAGAATCGATGCAGTGCAATGATGACTTCCGGCGAATTTACGGAAATTTCAAAGAGCAATATGTAATGTATGGACTGTCTTGAGGGACAAGGAATAACTCTCCTCTCTTCTAGAATCGCATGGGATGTCCACTTACTAGTCTTTGGGTTGGGTGGTCGTTCGTTCATATTATTTTCTTGCATACGTATTTATTGTATGAACTGATCCCAAGCAGCGCCCATCTTCATCGAATTCATCGAACCGGCGCTGTTTCACATGCATGAGCCTGGCGAGCACAAGGGAGGAGGAGGATGCCTCTCTCGAGCGGGAGGAGGCATGCACAAGGGATCGCTCAACCACTTTCTCGATCAGATCGGGGCGATCACGATTGGCATATGAGCAAGTTAATCATGATAATGCGATAGACGACTGCAGATGGTGAGAGGCAAAAAGATCATGTTTAGACAAAGAGGGCTCCGAAGGCGGGGGCCAACGACTATAAGGGAAGGGAAGTTAGAGATTAAACTTGGGAGGATGAATTAATTACATACAACCCATCAGAATTTGATCCAGATCCATGCGATTTTCAGATTTAAATGGAGAATTATGTATTTTCGGTGGAGGAGTGATATACGGATCGAATAAAGTTGCGGGTCTGACTTTCATGGGAGATCTCGATTGGACATCACGTGTAGTGTGACCCACCGGTCCCCTTAAAGGCAAAGCATCTCACGAGAGGCCACTCCCCCTTTTCTTCCTTTCCTCTGAAACTATTGTCGTTCGGATGCAAATTTCTTTTAATACCCTTATCTCATCGCATCACCACGTGAAAAAAGAAACGGATCGGTCGAGTTACACTTGACAAAGATGAGAAGACGGATATTAATCAAACCAAGTAATGACAGATGATTGTTAATGACACGAGTAATTTACCGATCACATGATGGTGAAGTAGTAATTCGTATCCCAAACTTTCTCCTTTTGAAGCCTTTTTTTTTTTCTACCTCATCATCCCCTTCTTTTTCATGTCTCTCTCTTTTCCTTTCTTTGTCTACACGCCTCTCTCTCCCTCTCTCTCTCTCTAATCACAACCGAAATCAACTGAATTAAAAGACAGCATTCCACTCCACGTGAGGTATCTTCCAACCTTCCCCGTTCCAATCACTCCTCCCTCCTCAGGACACTTTACACATGACGCTCTACCCGATCGATACAGTTCAAGAACCTCGTGTCTTCTACCGGCCAGCTGGGTCTATTCTTGGCTGTGATGAATATCTTAGGAACGGGCTGGGGTGCGGGGTCGAGGCGGTTCTTGGCTTCTTAATCTGGGTACGAAACGGGATTAGGAAGGGGTTGGAGTGAAATTGAAAATCTTTTGCTTTTGGAGGATGTGATTCGGTTCTCACAAACCGAGTGCGACCCACCAATTCCCCCACGGCTACTAAATATATGATGACATCCAAAATAGGGATTCTTTTTTTTTTTTTTAATGATGATGTGTCGCAATTCGTCTTTTTAGAGTGTTCTTGACTTGTCAGCAGTGAAGCTTCCTCGATGCTTCAACAGATATCATTATTAATAGATGTGTGAATGGGAAAACCAATTTATAATAAGTGGGGTTTGTTGGGTGAGGGAAAGAAAAGGGGGGAAACAGGGCCGCCTAAGAATAATTAATTGCACTGAACAGAAGTAATCCCAACTTGAAACTAGGGATCCTGACTCATGTAAACATCCATTCGTGGAACTATTCTTACCATTTCATTCTTTTTTTTTTCTCCTGTACATCTTCAAATTCATGAATCCATCTTATAACTGAAAAAATATATAAATAATCAAGGGATCGGATCGAGGGTAAAATTATTCCACCCATCATGTTAAACAATTGTTGGTGAATATATATATTGCTAGTTTGTGTTATGTATGGACAAAGATATCGATATGGAGATCATATTAGCCATATCGGTCCATAGACTAGCTAGACATGTGTACATATATAATACCATGTTTTTTTCCCACCTCTAGATGGTACACCAACTTATTGTATTGATTATTGACTGGAAGGCATGTGATTGAAGTCAAGTTTCCAGGAGCTAGAAAGTTGTATTAGAAAAATTGAAGCTGACTTCGCAGCTAAGAAAAATAACATCCTCTGAAGTACCAAAGGATATATGTCATCAAACAGACAGTCAAACAATAAACAAACATCGGCAAAGTCTAAAAATTAGGGCTCGATAAACTGCTATTATTTCGGATCATCAGTATCTTTTATGATCGAAAAAATATTTATAGTCTCTCATATATATATATGTATATGTGTATAGATATGTGGTTAAAGATTTACAGATTTACCTAAAATTGTGAAGGAACATAGAAGAAAGAACAAAAGAAGAAAAAAGGGGCATGATATTGGTCTGACCAGCTGCCTATAATTACTACTCCTTTCTACAAATAATTACACTAATTAATCAGCTTTTTACTAAACACGCCCCCTCAAGTGAGAAAAAAAAAAAAACATTGGGTCGTTGAGTGTCGCTCCTCGACCGATTATCGATCTTCCTCTGCAGCTTCTAAGAACCTAACGGAGCAACTGCTTCAATCAGCAGGCCGCGGACGGGTTGTTGAAGGGGTTGTAGAGGTGAGCCTTGGGAGCCATGGAGAATGGGCTCTTGGAACCGCCGTCGCCGACTCCGACGCCACCGCCGACCCTCTCGCAGGAGGGGCACATGGTGAGGGTGGCCGCCGGCATGTGCATGTACAAGGTCTGGCCCAGCTTCAGCGCCTTCAGCTCCTGGAGCTCCTTGTGCAGCCTCCTGTTCTCGTCGGTCAGCGTCTCGCAGCACTTCTTCAGGAGCTCGCAGTCAACCTCCGTCTGTTTGAGCTTCGTCCTGCATAGAAATTGCCCAGAAAACTCCCTCAGCTTCGACTGAAAAAAGCACGAGCAATCTGCGCCGGTATTGGTGGTTTTTTGCATCCGTAAAACCGGATCGGATACCATTATTCGCAATCGGTACCGGTAAGTGGTTGTGGCGTGGATGAAAGGGAAAAGGAGAAATACGATGACAAAAGTTCTTGTGCATATAAATTTGCAAAAAGGTTGTAAATACCAAAATCTGCTCCGGTGTACTTGCTCCTTGCACTTTCGGCAGAGGAATCTTTGGGTTGAAAAATATATATTCTGATTTTTAATTGGCCCAAAAATATTTATCTTAAATACGAATATCTATAAGTATTTCTGGTGGATTTGTAATAATTATGTTTACCTGGCCCTCCTGTTCTGGAACCAAACTTCGACTTGACGAGGCCGCAGGTTTAACTGCCTTGCTAGAGCTTGTTTTTGCTTCTGTTTTCACGCAGAACACATATATATGTGATGCATGGTATTAGATCAGACCATCGGTCGAGGATAATTCAATTTAAAATGAGCCGACTCGTGCAATCGGTTCTATACCGATCACCTCGACCAACCCATGGATCGACCGATAACGAGAGGAAGGATAAGAGAGAGGGAGAGAGGATAGTACAGGGTTGAGAGTGCTATGCTGCTTGAAGCTCTCCTCTAGTAGGGCCGACTGCTCCTTTGTAAGCCTAAGCTTCTTCCTCGCACTAACCCCGTCGGCGTCCTCCTCATCAGCCGCCTTCGGCGGCAGCCGCTCCACCTCCACCTCCTCACTGCTGAGATCCCTCTCCCGCTTTATCCTTGGGCTCGAGAACGACGAGACCGTGCTGTGTGGGGACGCCGGCCGGCCGTTGGACTCCGCCGGTCCGACCGAGTAGTCCTCGCAAGCAGCACCAACCTTGTTCCTAGATACCTCGGCCTTCTTGGGGGCCCCGATGGTGAAGCTCTCTCCCGACAGGGACAGAGTCAGGTTCGGCTCGATGCTCCTCGCGGCCGCCGCCGCCGCTGGTGTCCCCTTGACGGGCCTGTGGAGTGCGGACTTGGGCGCCGTGGCGGAGGAGGAGAAGCCTAGCCCGAGGATGAGGCCGGTGTTGCATATATCATCAGTACCCATTCGAAAAGAACGGACTATGGAGGATCTCTGCTAGCTAGGGTTTGTAAATATTATGAAGAGAAGTGAAGGAAGATTGGAGAATGGGAGGTTTAAGTGAGAGGAGAGAGAGAGAGAGCTGTGTTGTCGTAGGTAATGGGGGAAATGGGGTCTAAATAGGAAGAGAGGACGGGGACGAGACCCTTTTTTTGGGTAAAGGGGAAGTTGGGTGGGTGGGTGGCTGGCTGTGATTACTAATCAAACGAGTGAATGAGTATGCACACGAATCTTGACACGAGAAAAATACGAAAATCGTCCCCCACCCCCGGCAGTATTCCTCCGTTCAAGAAATTCTTCGGTGATCCTCCTCCTCCTCCTCCTCCTCGAATTACACACGGTATCCGGGATGTGGAACAATGGTACATGTAGTACAAGGATGAGTTGGGAGTCCGATCAATCAATTGGACCGTATTAAATTGGATGATGAACCACCACCTAAAATCTGCTTTTCGATCGACACCCACCAAGGTTACTGTCCATTATTTTTAAAACGTAACAGCTACAGAGACATCTTGTCTCCACTGCAGTTTCATCGATGGGATTAAAATCCGGGAATGCCATTTTTCAATCTAAGAACATCGTTAACACATCAAATCCGGATCTTAATTAGCTTATATTTGAGGTGAGTTCGATGGACAAAACCCTCGTAATAATGAATTTTTTTTTTCATTTATAAGTGTCGGTCCTAACCATCTTGATCTTAATCCCCGGATATTGGATAATGAAATATATCTTAGTTAAATCATACGTGGGATCGCAAGGGGGGGAAGTGGGAGACACATCATGAGAATGATTCCCCCACCCCCTTTGCCACCCATTAACGTACAAATTCAACTATTGCGAATAAAGACTTTCTTTCCCAAGGCTGTTCTTTTTGAGTTGAACATTTATAACTTTCTTTCTTTACTTTTCTCTATATTTTTTCAATTATTGGGCATCTTTGGTCTGCTCTTCTCTTCTCTTCTCTTGTCTTCTCTTCTTTTTTTTTTGGGTCTCAGTACCCGTAAAAATTAGAAAAGGAAAATAAAATTAAGAGAGTGCTTTGGTGATGACATGTGCCCTTTTCTATGTGCATTTTCTTTCCTTTTCCCCTTTTGATCACATGATTTACATATCACACGTAATTTAGTTTTCGGTAAGATCACGGGATGCCACCATTGTATCGGCTATAATCAAGCACCTTTAGGGTAGGGTATCGACTGGTCATTAACTATACTTTAGATGGGTTTCAAAACCTTATATCGTAGATAAAATCTGTTCATATATATCATATGAGGATTACTCTGCCGAGGGAAATGAACCCCCAGCAATAATGCCAAGGATTTGATTAATTGCATGAGAACATGTATGGCAATATGGGGGAGGTAATTGGGACATATAAAGGAATATTCCGATACTTGAAAAGATGAAATAGAGTTAAATTAAGGGAGGGTTGAGAAGTGGAGGAGCTTTAATTATTTTGCTGTTGAGTTAGTGTGATGAGAAGATTATGATTGGAGAGGGACATCACGTACAGTTCTATTTATGACGGGCCACATGAACTGTCCCCCACTCCATTGCCTGGTTAAACTCGGTAGAGGTGGCCTCATGTCACCTTGCTCCGCCCATTATTGTGCAGTGCAATCCAATTCCCTTTTATTAATTGAAGGGGGAAGAGTATAATTGGTGGGTAGTTTGTTTCTTTTGCTTATGAGTTTTGGAGAGATTAGAAAGTGACGCCCACCAGCTAGGCAAGTCCTCGCTTCGCCCAATGGTCCCATCACCGATTCATGTCGATAGAACAGAAAAGGAGATGATGGTATACTTGTGCATGTAACAACCTCCCCCTCGTCACAACCTGCACGTATGCAAAGTTCGTATCGTCGGGAAGGGCAATGACATGTATGATTCGTGATTAGTAATTCATGCCATCAACGAGAAAGGGGGGCAGGAGGTGGAAATAAAGGAAAGTAGGTGTGGAAGAGGAGATGGAGATGGAGATGGAGATGGAGTTTCAAAGGGGATAGTGATAATGGGGAAGAATATGATTCATCAACTAAGAATCCGGATCTTTGCTTAACTATAAAGGTGATGTTGGGAGAAGCTGACCCTACTAAAATTATCTCTCCGTCATTCTTTTTCTTGATTACAGAGGAAATTTACAAATTCAATAATGATAAGAAGAAGAAGAGTAAAATACGAATGTATTATAAATTAAATTTCTATTATAATCATTACACTAAATTTTATTTATCAAAATTATCACTATTACACTCACATACGTATGTACAGAGATCATTCAATAATGAGTTGTCGGCTATGCTGATGAGAAATTAGGTCACCCATAAAAACCACAAAATTATATATATATATATAATATCTTTGTAATAATGCAAGATTGGAGAAGGACAAATGATGACAACATCAACAGCAGCTTCCTCCCCTCCCATAATTAACTGGTGAAATTACATCCCAGCTGTTAAGTAATATATATATATATAAGTTAAACTGAATTAGTCGCATGATGATGACAAGGTTAACATTTTCGAGCGGTAAATGAACGAGATTATTCCGGGCAAATACGTGGCTGATTTATGTACATATTTCACCGAATGAACCCTTAAGACTACTTTGAATTTAACCAGGCCATGCATACAGATTGATCAGGCGTGTGAGGCTGAAATTTCTAATAGCCACGGAGTGCGGGCCGGGGCGGTACAGTGGCAAACCGAGCTTCGAGTTGGCGTACTACGCCGCCGCGCTAGTTTAAAGGGTTTGGAAACTGACCGGAAAACACCCCCATAATCGGGAACCGTACTGACCCATTAAGGTGAAGTGAATATCTCGTGATATCACGAAGCACGCAGTACAGCTTTCTTCCGAGCTCGAAGGGCCCTTAATGTGTGGCAGTCGGATTAAAATAAGGGGTGCATGCCATCGTAATTTGATGTTTGTCCTGAATAATCAATATGTTTTTATTTATTTATTTATTATTACTTTGGTCCGCCGAGAAAGGCATGGAAGACATGCGAAGAGACCGCGTCTCGCCCCTGCTGAGAGGAATAGATGCATTCACACGACTGGGTCCTAATCAAAACAATTAATAGACTAAGAGAAATTAATAGAATTAAGTACGATAATATTTTGAATCCAAATCTTGCCATCGTATAAGATTTATAGTTACGACTGTTTTAATCTATAGAAGATTAAAGAGAAAGAAGTTGGGACTTAAATTAATCGGCAGTCGTATTAGACTTCTACAAGAGTATTAATTGTAATGGGTGCGTGAGTTGTCCTAAAGTAATCGCATATATGGAGAATACATTGCCGCGTGTACATTTACATTCCCACGGGGTGTATTAACCCTATATTATATTATAGTTGTCTGTTTTTTTTGTTTGTTTTGTTTTGTTTTGTTTCTCCTGGCTTTGTCGACAAGATCAATCGTTCGATCAGTCAAAGAAACAAGAGTTGTCCGTCCATGGATGAGACCTTCGCCACAAAAGACAATCTTGACTCAACACTGATCACGATCGGAACTCCATACCCCCCCTTCCACATTTTAAATCCATTAATAATTCCTTTAGGGTTTCCTTGGGACAGTGTGATTACATGTCAGGAAGCGCTTTGTGCAATTGATGATGCCGAATTAACTAATGCTATTTATATAATATGGTGCCAATTGTTTTTTTCTAGTTTAATTTATCGGAAAGTGCTAGCCAGAGGTATATGCAAAATTAATATTATCTAAAATGGATGACGATAAAAAGAACATTTTTTTTTCAATTCCATAAGTTTAAAATGAAATAATAAAAAGGAGGGAATGATATTCTTTAAAAAAATTCTAACTTAGCGTACCCTACTACCTGTTATTTATGATTCAAATGAAATCCGTTTAAATTCAAATTCGAATAGGGTTAATATATTAGGAGATAAAACTCTTCTCATAACAATAAATCTCATTTTTGGATATAAGAGTTGAATCCTATATATATATATATATATAAATAAGATTATCCAAAGAGAGGATGATCTAAAATGCCTTTTTTTTTTATTTGTATATATTATCACTATTATTAGAAGCCTAGTATGCATGACTTGAGCAATCCATATTCTAACTTATATCGGTTTACCGATAAGTAAAACTCTAAAGATAATGGGTCGGCTCTATTTACATGATTCCAATCCAAGATCTAATCTAAGAAGGGGAAAAAGAACATCGAACAATTTGAGTTGACCGATTAAGGTGATTATTAGAGCTTACTCTTTTTTTTTTCTTTTTTGATAAGCGAGTGGCAGATTACCAAAAGCACAATCGATCAGATGAGAGGTGGCTATTGTTTATGGAACCGATGCCGATAGACATTGACTTTGACACATTTGACAAAGATGGCAACCAAACAGAATTGTAAGCTAAATTTTATAGGGAATTAATAGCATTGGCATATTATTATAATATAATAATAATAATATTTTTGACCCACCGTGGTCGTGGTAAAGTGGTTCGACACTCATTATTCCAATAGGAGGACTTGAGTTTGAGTCCCACCTGTGGTGGGGAGCTCTTAACCCCTTAAATGGATCGACTCGAGGCGATCCGAATTAGTCAGCTGGACAAAATCCAACTGGATACCGACTATTTATACCAAAATAATAATAATAATAATAATATTTCTGAGGTATGCAGCTCCCCAACTTTTGCTTCATGATATGATTAGGAATAATTGTTGGTTCATTTGAACTAATTCCTCCACAATCATTAATTGGAATAATCATCCCTACCCCTACCCCGACCTCCCCCACACAAGTTGACCCATGTGCTCATCTCCAGACTTGATGTCTACATTTCAATGGAATATGATTATACCGCAACACCCCCTATGTGAACCGAACTAAACAAATTACTAGAAGTAAAACCCTGACGTTTCACGAATAGACGGAAAGCCAATGAATTGCAAAGAGCTAACGATGAGATCCGATACGATCACATTATTCTCGGCATTTTCATCGATAATATACTTGTAGAGATCCTTCTTAATTACCCTTTTCTTGTTACCCATTTAGACCCGTGGACTTTCCTCATAAACAAAAAATAATATCATCTCCCATCCCCTCAGCTCTTTCTGCACTATATATACATATATATATGTGTTTGTATTACCATATCATTTTTCGTTGTAGCAAGTTACATTTAAAAATAAATTACCACCATATATATGATTATTACGTTTGAGCTTACACAGACACACCCACACGCATAGATATTGGAAACCTTCAAGGAGGAGCATTTGGAACGTGCCTGGAAATTACCTACTAAATGGACCAGTAGTTGCATGATGATGCAAGCACAAGTACTGGCTGACATGAATATATAAATCCCCACAATCAGAATAACAACTACCGCCTTTCCATTTTTAAACACTATGAAGATCTGGGTCAAAATTAAATCAAGCGAAAATACAAATAAATTGGATTATATATATAACAAGTGGACAGATCCAAAAGATTAAGGGCGATAATTACCCCCCCAAAAAAATGCTGAAGATAAATGTAAGTAAAGCTTTAAAGGTCCAAGAATTGAAACCCATCTTTCTTTCCCCCTTAGTAGTATCTGTCGAATTTGTGTGCACCGATTGTCAACAATGGGAGCGGATGGAGTGGATGACAAAACAATTAAAAATACGAGACGGTGAGAAGAAGGAGAAGAAGAAGAGGAGAGACTAATGAGAGACAGAGATGGAGCCCACCAATTATATGGTATGATGGAAATTCGATTCCGTGGGGGATTGATGATTGTGGAGCGTAGAATTTGGCAATCATGATGGTGTTGATCATCTCAAAATAGGCTTCAATATTCTAGATAACGTTTTTTTTTTTTTTTGGTTTCCATACACACCAATATATATATATATATATATATATACCAACTCGGATTGAGGTAACTTGATAAAGTTTTCACTTCATGTTCGAATCCTACCAGTGGAGACAAGAATTTATCTTTTATTAATTTGATCTGTCTTAAATTTAGATCAATTATAATCCATTAGAATTATTCGTGTGAGCATGTATATTGAAAATAATAATAATAATAATTGCACATTCATGATTTTGCCCAAGCCTTGATGTCTTGCCTGTTTCATGTAGCTAGCTGACCGTGTACATTGTTTATTCCCCCCATATACTTTTTTGTGTAGTGACAATTCACCCTGTATACCCTCGAATTAATGCAGAGGTGAAAAGGTCCCCCTGATCTTTACTTTTATTGCAATTTACTCCATAACCATATACAATCACGCCCTTATACTTTTACAGGTTACTTCACGTTCGTCCCTCTACTGGTAGGGGGAGACTCACAATGCATTCATTCAATCACCTATCGCATGTCAAATAGGCACTGTTCCCCCCCTTTTATGTAATTGCTTGATGCTCTCATTGGGTCTAAAAGTGATCAGAATCCCGATTTCTTTTATTATTCGGAGATTATTTCAAGCATACGCGTGCATCTGAATAAAAATGACTAACCGAATAAGCCAAACTACCATGGAATTAATTAAATTTGGCTTGATGAAGTTGGATTCATGTGACTAATCATTTACATGTTCATGGGGTGGAATCAGATTCATTGTTGATAGGCGCAACTCATGCTTATCTTTAAAGGCACAAACGATAGTTGAGTTCATTGTGAGTCAACTCCAAAAAGAGAACTAATCCCATCATCACATCTATGTTCTCGATCCTATTCCATCATTTCAATGGTTTTTCTCTTCTTCTTCTTCTTCTTCTTCTTTTTCTTTTCCGGTTATGCATGACCACCCGACATTCGGAATTCTAGTAATTTATCTAACTAACACAAGTTCGAGCCTGGTCGGTCCGTCAAAGGACAGGATTCTCCCTTACGTACAATATTTGAATTCGAGATTATACTAAAATAAAGAGAAATCGAATCATTCTTATTAATGAATAATGATTGGTTTCGACGGTTTTCTAATGTATTCTTTTTTTTTTTCTAGAGAGAGAGCGAGAGAGATAGTGAACGTGTGTGCAAGGAATTCTGCATAGTGGCCCAGTGGAGATTGTAACCGAAAGTGGTCCTCTGAGTTTGGGCTCAAAAGTTCGACAATAAAAAGGTCTTTGAAAACATTTATTTAAGGCAAAAAAGATTAAAATTAAAAAAAAAAAGGCGTCGGATTTAGATTTGGACGACAATACAGTCAATCGATCTGTTAGTCCCACTCAATCCGCCTCAAATATCGCCGCTACTCGGATCACCGTGAACCCGATAGCTAACGTTACAAGAAAGTACCGTCGAATGAACGTCTTCGCATGACGAATAACCACGGCCGTCGACACGAGTAGATCTCTTTACATCCTTCAAATGTCTCTCGACAAGTCTCGATCCATCCGAACGTAGGATGGATGGACAGCAGGGCTAGGGTCGGGGGTTGTCTCGATCCCGAGGGCTGTGCCGTTGCCTAAATCCCACGGCAAATCAGCATGTAATTATGACCGGATATGGAGCTACGACAGATTATATATATTATTCATATGCGACCGCCCGGATAAAGAGCAAAAGTCGAGGAACAAGTTGATGATGAGACGTCGATTAAAATAATCGATCCGAACACAGAGTGGCACGAGGGGGAAGAAAAGACAAAATCTCGGTACTTGCCATACAATATTAATAATTTTAATCGACCGATAATCTAACAAAGGTTTAAATTTCTCGATCATAATTTTTTTTTTCCCACTGGCAAACCTTGAATGGCATAGATACCATAGATGATAGACGGGGGAGTTAGAAGAAGAGAAAGGGAATTTGGATTTAATGATTGGGGGCAGTAGGACAGCACCACTGCACTGAGCCTAGTCATCATCGACCCTTTTTTTTTTCTTTTAAAATAATGCAAATTTAGGCTGATCTCCAATAGATAGCAGGGAACCAAAGGCACCGACTTGTCTCCATTAAAGCATTTAGCTTTCTTTCATCGCAGTCCCCCTAGCTTGCCCCACTTGAACTCTCTTTTCTCAAACCCTCTACATGTACACATACGGACTCATGGAGGAGAGGGAGGCCCGCGTCAGCTTTCCACCCAGGTTGAGTAGAGACAGCTGACGTGTGAAGGTTCGTTCTCCTTTTCAAGGAGGAAGGGAGGGTGGCTAAGACCGGTTCGACGTCTCACCATATGAAGAATGCCTCAAAAATCGGATCGTGTGATTACAGAAAATCCGATGTCCGAGCACGGAGTGGGCACGAGAGGAGATTGGGGGTGGGGGACAGTGCTCGAAAGATTTGAGGGTGGTAGCTGTGGGGAGGAACAGTTTGATGGGCTTGCCGGCTGTTATGTCGGCAAATGTTGTTTGTGGGCGACTAACTCTGGGACCCTCCCTCCACAACACCTCAAAGGTCCCCACATGCCCTTAATGTTGAGGGACCATTTCGAAGAATTCACTTAGTTACATGATGAATGTGGGTCAAGTCTCCAAGAAACAGCAAAAAGCACAAGTGGGATACACAACCGCACCATCATCTTGTATTGTATCGGTCTCTCTCATCGGAGGCAAAGCGAGCGCGCACACACATCCATATTCAACTCCAGCACAGGCTTGCGGTCACTTGCTTACCTTACCATACCCCAATTGACGTTTAAGTGGGGACTGATTTCATTCGATCAGAAGAGATCGAATCATCACAGTGGCTCCAACATCTTCGATGATAAAGAAAAACCCGTGAGAGTGTTACCAAGTTTGACCGTGACCCGTATGTTCAATTCCAACCTTTAAAAAGACACTGAGGGGAATAAATGTTCTTAAAATCTTATAGAGAAGTTGGGAGGAAAATTTATTCCATTTGGGTTTGTAAATTGCTGCCATCCATTGCCATTTGCTCCTATCCAGTTTCGGATTTTCGATTACAAAAATGATCGATCGGGATTGCTTGGCATCCTCTCCCCCGAGTAATTTATTGAGCTCTGGTTCTATAAATGAACAAAATTCATGATGGAGAGAAGCCCGACTCAAATTTCAGCAGTACCCGATTATGAGACACGATAATCTTATCCGCACAACATTAAGGAAAACCCAATGTAACTCACAATATCAACCTGGTTTTGTCTAAGGCGAGAAATATAGCAAGATCACACACACCCCAAAATTGAAATTTGAATATCCAACATATTACAGAATTTTTTAGTAACCTAATGGCTAGGCCAGAGCATTTTCCCGCCCTGGTGACACCGAGACCATGAAGAGGCCCCGAAACATCGGGGCGAGCTCATCACCATAAGCCCCATCACCAAACTCTCATTGGCATCCTAGGAAAAGAGGGGAGTCCCGAAAATCTCGATCCAAGAGAAAAACGACTCGTCCTCTTCATTTTGACTTAGGGAGAATGGCTATGGCAGTCTCAGTCGCAAACTAGGAAGCAAGCGACAGGAACTGATGATTAACGTGCTGTCCAAAAACCATCCCGGGAAAGAAAACGGGAGCCAAGAATAATTTATTTGCTTGTTTCTTGAATTGTATGCCCCGTACAATCTTTACTTTGCTCATTGCAGATTAGATGACACCAGCCTCCAACTTGTTGCGGGCTGGGCCCTCTGATAGAAAAGAGAACCAAAAAATCGATACATAGAATGGATCATAGTGGCGGGGTGCACTACAATAATGCAATGTGCAGTTTAGCAAAGCAAGCTTCAGAAAGTAGAACCCCCTAAACATGCCCCCTCAAAGGAATGGATAGTTAAAAACAATGTTTTGGAATCATTCCTTAAAATAAGGAGCACTATTACAGTAAAATGCATAACAGGTCTGATTTAAATTCCAGATAGCAGGATTTCCATTTGGTTGACGCCAAATGTTTAGGGTTGGTGATTTAGTTTAGGCCATGAGAAAGCATTTTGTCTTTCCTCACATATATTGCTTTGCTTTTCGTGGCACTCACACTCATCAATATAGAGAAAGAATGCTACCTATCAGTCTCTGCAAACCAGAGTCATTGCTACGAAAATTATGAGTGAACTCACCAAGAAATTCTCATGCATTTATTTTTGTCACATTTCCACCGGTGATATCTGCGCTCTTCTTCAAAGGGTTATGACTTACGTAATACTAATTTATATACACGCTAGGAGTTTGGCTAAAGTAAATACTTAAAATCCAATGACGCTAAAATAAATTCTTTAAATCCACTGTCGCTTATTAGTTAAATGAAGAAAAATGAGAGATATGATCTAGTCAGTCCTGCCTTGAACACAAAATAAATATAAAGGCAGTGACCATAAAAGTTATCAAACAATTTACCTGGATAAATGCTTCTCATCAGCCTTTGTTTGGGCTATACGGTGGTAAGCTCGCAGTTTTGCAACCAATTCAGTTTCATCCTTGGCAGCATTGACTGCAAGCACCTGAAGCAAAAATAGAAACTCTATAAATTCTGATAATTAAAACATATGATGCTACATTTTTGCAGATTCTGTTTCTATCTATTTTCTCATTCAAATGGGCACTAAACAGTCAGGTAGGAAATAACATGAACCTTCACAGAATAATTAACAAGGATTCAGCAAACTCTGCTATTGCCAATTGCTCACGGGATCCTAACGTTGTGGCTAGATCCTCCAAGTAGACGGATAATACAGCCTCAACTGCACCTCCACCTGCAACCACCTCCAGGGAAAACAGAGCTATGAGTACTGCATATGCAAAATGATATTAATAGAAATCAAAGTTATTGATCATTCAATCGTTTAAGCAATACATCCATTGCTGAGTTTATTTCCATTCACAGTTATTCTCAAGGTTAGTGGGGCAGGTATTTGAGACAATAAACTTAAGAGATCTAAAATCACGCTGGCACTATGATAAGACGGTTTGTAGTTCCCAGATTTGTGAAGCATCCTAGAGGTTGCTTCAGAGAATAAGATATATTGCATAATCTATTCCAGCTTTGTAAAATACCACATATAGACACAAAAAAATCAAGAAACATTTGTTCGGGTACAATGAATAGGAAAGGGCTCAAAGTCATGGTCTTCCATCATAATCATGAATAAACATGAAGAGATGGTAGGGATGGATGGATTTACCGTGTTGGATTGTAGCAACCTCTTAACAATACATAAAGCATCGTGAAGAGCTCTCTCTATCTCATCAAGCATAAAATCATTGGCACCTCTCAGGATCAGAGAAAACTATAGAAACATGTTAGAAGGTATATTAACAAAATGAAAACATCAAAATGTGGGATGCCAAATTTAATTTAACTTATACTGATAGACATAGCATACAGAAAATTACCATCATTTCAGCTAGGACAATCTCATATTTTCCTTCAATTTTTAGCCCCTTTTCCCTGATCTCTCTCACTTTGCCACTCTTTTATGCTGTCATTCTATCCTTCATAGCAAATTGTCGCTTCTCTAATAATTCATGAACAAAGTAATTACTCACCACGCTAGTTGGTTTTGTTCCCTTTATCATGATCACATCACCATCAGCAAAGCACTCCTTGACAACTTCATCAGAATATCCAAGGAGTCATGAATCAAATGTTCCTTCTCCTTCCATATCAGCAATGTTGAAACCTATATATCCACCATAAAGAATTGGATCAGTGTGATTACCCCCAATATGCCTTCAGGAAGATCAATAGTAGCAACAATAATGATGACAAACCATGGTTGCACCAGTGGCCTAGGCAACATGGCGCATATCCTCTTTCCTTACACATCTAACAGCGAATGCCCCAGCTTTCCACAGAAACTGGAATATTTTGTAACAAGAAAATACCAAGAATTAAACCAATCTATGTAAAAGAGAGTGCATATTACTTGCATCATCCATGATAAAATATCACATATGAAACCTCCCACAAGACAGCTATTTTAGGATATGAAGTTTTCACATGATCAGATCCATCAAACATCAAGAACTCTTAATTTTATTGAGATAGTCATGAAAAACAAGTCCTGAAAGGTTGTTGAAATGTGGTTACCAAACTAGTTATTCATGGATTTAGTTAACCAGTTTGCAGAAGGAAAAGCAAGTCATCTTAAGAAGATTACTGTAAGTGCCATGTCATCAATCCCTTTTTTTGTCATCAACAGAACATTCCCCCCAGCTTTCAATAGTTTCTCAATGTGTTCTTTTGTCATGTCAGATTCCATGTCAAGACAAAGAAACCTACAGTGCTTATGCCACATAAACAATCTGCACATCTCAGCATGTCATAACATTTTAATTTAATAGGAATCAATGTCGCAGGAAGATGCCAAAAAAGTCATCACAGATCTCACATTGCAAGTATGGTAATGCCTTGTCAAAAATTTGTTGGGAGAGGAGAAGCTAATCATCATGGGTTGATGCATAATGCCCTAAACAGAATTACAAAGTCCCTCATGTCATCAACAGTGATGAATTTTCTCAAGCTCCCTTGGATCAGTGACTACAACTTGCACACCCAGTTGCATTTTGGTATTTTTAAGATTGAAGTCAAGACAGGCTATCTTTGCAGGGGAAACTCTAATAGGCATTTCCTGAGCTGCAGTCCAGTGTTCAAAGCATAACCATTCATAAGGTAGCTGTCCCTGGCACTTTTTCCATGAGCTTTGAGGATGTTGATTCCCTGGAAGAAGAATATACATATGCAGATATTAGTATATCACAACCTAACCTAGCACAAGTGCACTAACGGAAGGTTAACAGAATAGAGAGGACCATAAAATATCAGGTTGTTAACTCCACTAAAAATGTAACATACACTCGTATTATCATTTGTCACAGACTTTGTCTAGCAAAATCGATACTAGTGGAAGGACATGAAAATTCTGAGTCACAAGAGAAAGGCAGCAAGATCAACCTTGATTGGGTATTTAACTTCCCCATGAGCACTAGTTATCCCCACAGCTTGCACAGCATCAACCACCTAAATTAAATTGGGCATCAAATATATGTGTTACACTCAGTTTACTAAAAATGTTACCTTCAAGCACCACAGAGTAAGTCTTGGCAATGCCTGTAATATGTGAACAACAATTTGGGGACTTAATTATGAAAACTAGCAACTGATTAGTTAAACAGTGAGGAGACAGATGACACAATCATGAGCAGTGTGTCGTCTTTGATCAACTGAAATATTAGAGAAAATACATGTTGTCTTGTCATTGTCATGGTTGTAGTTATCTGGAGATTACCAGGTTTGCAAAAAAGTCACTATCACGGGCAATCAACTTCGATGACATGCTAGTCTTGGCACAGTTTACAAGTGAGTCTTTTCGAAGCTTGTCAACCTATAAATTAAAAAGGTACCCTGTAAGCAGTAAACCTTAATGGTCATCACTAGGAACGAAAAAGTAGCACAAATTAGAAAATTTACCCCCTTCTTTCAACACATATGATAAGAAATTCAAGTTAGAAATTACAGAAAACTTGGAAAAAGCCTTTTGTAAGTAATGTAACCAGCAGAAAAATATATATATATATATATATATATACATATAAAATCATCTGAGCTTTACCTTGACAGCCAACTTTTCATCAACATACTTACAAGCTTCCCTCGTAGCAATCTGTTGAGGCAAGAGTTTACGGAATGTCACCAGTTAATAAACAAAGAAGTGAAAGAAACCCACGAAAATTATAAAATGCTATTTGCCATTAAAAATGGTAAGAAAATTACAAAATGGAAGAAGAAAAGGCAGAGGGATGAACTCACTCTGTAAACACTGATTATAGATGTTGGATGGATCTTATTTTTCACCAAATCATTTGCCCTCTGCATAGAACCATGGATATAGTATTACTTGGTAATATCTAGTATTTCTGGAAACAATTTTACAGCACGATTATAAGCCCCAATCTCCTTGAGCAACTCAGCAGCTACAATCACCACCGAAGTTGTCCAATCACCAACCTCTTTCTCTTGAAACTCAGCCAACTCTACACGTACATATACATCGAGCATAAAGAGAGCTCCTAAACACTGGGAGGGGGAAAAATGACTACATCAAAGAAGCGGTAGAAGTAACAACAGGGAACGGTCCATCCAGCTTAGCTGCTGGATGCTCCACTTCAAAAATCTTGAGGACAGTGGCCCCATCATTGGTGATAGTTACATCACCAATGTCATCAACAAGCATCGAATGCAATTGAGCAATAAACTAAATATCAATAATTACAACAAAAAAATAGGCTAATACGAATTGAAATCTCATCTGTTTGCTGGGGACAAGGTAAAAGACGGTGTTTTATTTACAAACTTGGCATCACTAGCAAATTTGCATCTCAAGGTGAGCAAATTAGTTTGGGGCGTCACACCTGCCGACCCAGCCCGAGCAGGAAACGAAGCAAAAAGGGACTATAACACAGTAATACAAGCGATGAGACAATGGCATCACTAGAATCCAAATCTAGAAGCCACTACAAGAGACCACAAAATCCCACCTTGTCAAGGTCGACAGGACCAAGCGAGGACTTGACAATGTTGGCAGCAGCTCGACGCGCCACCACTGTTTCAACACCAGAAAGCAGCGTCAACGAAAAGCCCAGATACCATAACACTCGCAGCAAGCAGTAAGCCGTCCGAATTGAAATGCGAACACGGACAAGACTGGGAGAGTACCATTTTGCGTACGGAAGCCCAGACCAGACTGACGTTCACCCAGCATGTCGGGTGCCGTGGATGCGTTCGCCATTTTTCCTTCCACCGACTTGAGCACGAGAGAGACGAGGAAGGAGCAAGTGAGGAGGAATATGGGAGCCCCAATAATGGAAATGAAGGATCAGATCAATGGACCGCAAACCCAGTACAGAGAGAGGGAGACTGAGCTGCGGACCTGCTGTGCCGAGTGCACCGATGTGACTTAGAACAAGCCGCAGTGCGGGTGTGCACCTGTATATGGGACGAAGAGTGATTACTGGATTACTACAGCCATGAATACAGCCATAATCATGGGCCTGGCACCAGGCAGGCCTGTTGTGATGGGCCCTGAAAAATTGTCAGCCCGTAAACAATACGGGCCGACCCTGACATCCCCCAGGCACGGCTCAGCCTAGCCCAGACCGGAAATATAGTTATAATAATAAGATTTTCTTGTTATTATAATTAGTAATTAAAAAAAACGCAGTTATCTTTGACAGGTAAGAATGATCAACTTCATCACCGTGGGAAGATTAGGTATTTCGGTCTTTTTTTTTTTTTTAGGTTTGGCAATTCATGTCGTGTCACGTCTAAACGAGCTTATATCATAAAATTCTTGACCAATACACAGCTATTTAATAAATGAGTCAGAAACAACTAATCTGAACATGACATGCCTAAATTATGGGTTGACACGGCTTGTTTGACTCATATAACTTGTCTAAATGCATCATTTATACGGTACGCGATTAACACAATTGACATGACAAGCATGGTAAATACACACTTAAATATGTTAAATTGGCGAAAAAGCTTAATACACACTTAAGCACATTTCGTTAAACGGGTCTAATCGTGTCTTATTGGATTACACAGTTTCAACACGCTTAAACACGTTTATGCTCAATCTAAACCCATATAATTTTGTATTGGGTCATTGTGTCGTGTTAAAAATTATCAGATCTAAGCCCTTTTTTTCCCTCGTATAGGAAAAGAGAGCGAGCTCATCGGCACGATCCGGAATAAAGTCAGTGTCTATTTCAATTATTAGACCGTTCAAGATAAGATGAATCAGACCATCAAGTTAGTCGAGGTAAGGAATTCAAGACGGTACTGAACGGTCTCATATGTTGCTCGACTGTCGGATGTATGTTGCTGGTAAGATTTTATGCTGCGTCGTCCCAAAGAATTATCCGTGAAATGCGCCGAATGGTTGGTTACTCCTACTCTACCAAGTGGAGCCACTGTGACTTTCCTTTTCGCCACCCACATAAATCCAAACCCCATTGCCTTCCTTTCTAGAGAAGTACACAAATTCAATCACAGCATAGTCTAAACAAAAAAGGTTTTGCCTTTCCCAAGAACTCACATCGACGGGAAGGTAAAAGGCTGTGGGAGAGCAATACCGGCGTCGTGCTGCTCCTGAATGTCGCTCCTATCTTATCACATACTCCATGAGAGACTAAGCTTATTTCACAAGATTGTATCCTTTTAATCGATCCGTGTACTATTCTTAATGCTGACGGACGTATGACCGAATTTTTCTATGTATTATTGTTTTTTTTTCTTTTCAATCGGACGTGTCTCTTCCTATCCCATTCCGGTCTGATGCATTGACATGGACTTGATCTCGATCTTTGCTAAAGTTTTCCCTCAGGCACACCAACTTTACTACCAGAAAGGCAAAAGGAGGAAGAGTCAATGGAAGCAATTTCGAGGAAAATTGTAGTCCGCCTCCTTCTAGAGTGGAAACGGGAAGAAAAAAGAAAGGAAGGAAAGTGGCTTGAGGAGAATGTAAGCTAGAGACGAAATGATTGTGCCCTTTCTTTTTTTTTTTTATTACTAGAATATTGGTAAGGTTAAAATGACATACAAGAATGGAAAAAATAAAGAGGTACGGAGAGTTTTATGATAAAAATCGAACATATAACTTCTTAGTTGTTAAATCGATAACAGTATTATTATACCAGTCTCTCGTTCTCTTTTGAATGTGCCCTTTAATCGGTCAAAAAGACCCGCTTTGTGATTTTCCTCTAATCAACAGCTGAGTCGCATGAGGGGAGGATACTTTGAATCACGAGGAAGAAATCAGGCCTCCCATTCTGACAGGGAAGAAGCAGGGGTCATTCGACATGGCGATTCATCCAGATGAAAATACGAGGACCGCTTTCGATTCTCCTTGGACTAGGCTCGTCCGACCATCAGTTGGAGCAAGGTGACATCGATCAGGCGAACTACCTGGGAAGACCATTTCTCTCTTCCCATTGACAAGTTCTAACTTGTTTTCTCGACTTCGAGAAACTTTCCATGAGCACTAACATAAAATACTCCAAAAGGAAGGAAAAAAAAGAAGAAGAAGAAGAAGAAGAAGAAGAAGAAGAAGAAGAGGTGTGACAACGTTGAAGACCAGTGTGAACAAAGTGAAAGCAAATGAAGATTTTGTGTGCTGTCAGTATTTGACATTTCAAGTTGCTCCTGTTTCAACCCAATCGATCAATTCATATTTAAATCTTTACAGATTTGACAAAAGGTATTCTGTCTTCTATTGTGATATTAGAAGCAAGATACGAAAATCTAACCAACGCGTCTTGCTTTAAATGCGATCTAATATTTTCCTATTCTTAAATAAGCTACCAGATCTAGGTTTTGTAGAACATTAGAAAACCAGCCATTCCCAAAGTTTTACCCCATTCAACGGATTAATTTATTTTGTAAAAAATTAAAATAACACAAAGGAAATAATCTAAAAATAATATATATATAGCGGTAATGTAATCAAATTCAGGTGAGTAAGAACATTTATTATTATAACTGATTCATTGAATATCATAAAAACCTTACCTATTTATATGTTACGGTAAAATAACTACGTATGAAAATGGATATGCATAATGTCATCTAAACATAATATTAGAAAATTATAATATATAATTGATATAATTTTATATTATAATATTATTTTTCCTATAATAGAAAAATTAAGATCTCTTGTAATTGAAATTACTCATCCGATGAATTTTCAGATTTCAGGACGTACCATGCGTGTGCCCTTGCTGGGCTCGCCACTTTTCTCGAACCATGGCTCCATCTTTAGCCATTCCTCGATTGGATCCAACTGTCTGTCCTCCCACGAGAGATGGAAAGATGGGTAAATCGTAGTCCTATTCCTCCACACGAGTTGCGCCTTTTAACATGATAAAAGTTCGGATTAAGTCAACCGGTATTGCTAAAAGGTAATATGAACATTCAGCGATTCCTGTGGCAAGCACTAGGGATTATCTGCACGCATATAGCTGTCCCTTTTAGGCCCTGTCCTGTCGTTCAACCTCGTTTTTGTTTTTGTCTCAATAGGACAGAATGAATCCAATCATGCAAAAATCATTATGTTTTAAAGACATAATAAAGACATCTATCCCTCCATCTTCCGGCAAATAAATAAAACAAAAATATTCAAGTTTGGAGTCACTCAAATGGAAAAATAAAATTACAAGAGATTTGTTTAAGGTGAATTTTTATCTTATCTGTTAAAATTGATCGAATATCACTTTATACGTTCCCACGAAATAAACATAATAAATAAAGCAAAAGAGGAGGCGTAAAGCGGGCGACTTTTTAATCTGGACCCATACAAGCATGATCAATAGTCATCGAACATTCTCGATTATATGCCGAATTTTGAATTTCACCCTATAATAATGGCATCATCCTGATGCCATCCCTCATGCTTGCGGAAAATACAACAGTTAACGGAGCTTGATAGATCATGACCCGGCTCCAAGTTATAAGTGAGAAATCATTAGATTTCTGTGCATCTCTTCTTAATTTACTGATGACGTTGAACTGTTCTGTGGAAACTCATCATACATAGAGTGTTACAGAGCAACAGAATGCGCGGATGAGATCGCTTAGTCTTAGACGAGTTCAAGATCGCAACTGCAATCGACTTGTCGCTGCTCAGTCTATCCAACCGGAACAAGGACCATGCCCAGGTCTCCATGAAAATAGCGTTGGCTGGCTTAAGATCACTCTTCAGACTCTCCATCGAAGTTGGTGTGCAAAGGGAGAGCCTCTCGGGCATTATGTAGATCCCGTGGAAAGAACACGGCAACGGGACTCGACGTATGAGATAGATATACAGCGTAGAAAGCACTCGAAGCGTGTTTGGAAGAGTTCCTAATATGGATATCTGGTGGCACACGATTATTTCAGGAAAAAAGAAAGAGTTATCTTGCAATCTACCGTATGTAGGCAGGCTTTGAACCGTTCAAGCCGAGTCGACAGTGCGGTGACTTCAATAAGTCGTACTCTCGCCTGTATGAGCTCATCATCCTCAACGCCCTAGGGAAGACTTCTTCCAGGAGGTTACTGTGATGGGGGCCAATCACAGGACTCAATTGTCTGGACCCTTTTTCGAGTCTGTTTCAGAAAAGAGAGTTCCACAGGCCTTGAAAGCTGGTAGGCCGTGCGGTGAAAATCGAGTTAAGATCGCCTAATTTCATCGCACTAAACTCATTTATATTCTCTCCTGCCGACCCGAGTGTAATTTCGGTTTTCTTGTCGGAGGAATGCAAGGCTTACTTTGTTGCTGATCTACGCTGGCTAGAGGTGGCCAATACACGAATTTATGAAGATAACTTTATCGACGAGAAATCATCAAGGTGTAAAAGTGGAGCAAACCGTGGGTATGTGGTATCTGATCGAGGATACATGCAACCCCAGCAGAAGCAGCCAGATTGCCCTATTCTATATGCCTTTCTCTTCCACATGTGACAACCGCCGGTTGATTGTGGCTCAGAAGATGACGTATCACTCGAACAATTGGTTCATTTGGGCTCAAAACATCGTGTCCATCGGGTGTTCTGAAAACTCGGGTATACCGTATTTATGTGCAGTAAAAGCTTAACAACAGGGAGAGATTCTCATGTGACAAGGACAATGAGAAAAGACCTAAGTCTTCCCTTCTGGCATTTCTCCCTTTTTCCACATTATTTTATGCTTAAAGTTTCATCTTTTTTTCCTTTCTTTCTCCTCGCTGACGTCCCTCCATTTTGAAATCTTCTCCATGCTTCTGCTCCTCCAGCCATTATACTCTCTCTCTCTCTATAATTGATGATAATGGATGACAGATTATTATGATATGATTTCTATTTATAAGAGTAGACATAAAGAGAGAGAGAGAGAGACCTCCCACAGGTACTTATCTGATCCCTTTTCTCTGAATCTGAAGAGAATATCAAGCAGAGAAGTATGGGGAGAGCTCCCTGCTGTGACAAAGCCAATGTCAAGAAAGGCCCGTGGTTGCCCGAGGAAGACGCTGCTCTCAAGTCCTACATCGAAGAGCATGGCCCCGTTGGCAACTGGATCACGCTGCCACAGAAGATCGGTAGGTGATGATGAATGACCTTTTTCCATGTCTATGCGTTCATATGCCTATTGTATGTGCAGAAATGTTGAGCCTCAGTTTTATGGTTCAGGCCTCAGGAGATGTGGCAAGAGCTGCCGGCTTCGATGGTTGAATTACCTCCGACCGAACATCAAGCATGGAGGGTTCTCCGAGGAGGAAGACGACATCATTTGCAGCCTCTATATAAATATCGGAAGCAGGTAACTGATTACTTGATGATTGGTAGTTTACACAGACAATTTCAGCTAGGGATTGAGGGCCCATGTTCGAGAGAAATTCATATATACATCTGAGTATTCTCGGTTCTGCGGCACTTAAACGACACACTACGCTGATTTCTACTGAAGAAGATTTCTTCTAATGCTTAGGTGGTCCATCATTGCTGCACAACTACCGGGACGGACTGACAACGATATCAAGAACTACTGGAACACAAAGCTGAAGAAGAAGCTGTTGGGCAAGCAGCGCAGCAAGGAACATCAGGTTCGAATAGACGGCTCAAAGAGAGAGAGAACAAACGTATCATCAGGGGACGAGAATTTCTCAGTAATTTCTGGATCTGACAATGCCTGGCGTGAAGTTCCACAAGGAGTCAACAGTCTACCATTGGCAACTATGAGCCAGAGCCCTAACCTGATCACTGACCAAGCATCCTTAGTGGCGTTGCCCGTTCAGCTTGGACCTAACAGTCTACCGGTTCTGACGAACACCTACTTCCCTCAATACCCTAACGATATGATTCCCACCCCTAGTCATTACCCCCTTGAATATACGGCTTTCACCTCTTCACAGCCGCCGGCCGACTCCATTACCCATGCTCTAATGACCCAATACAACATCAACATGGATAAGGCTCCGGCTCTTCTCAACAACGGGCTCCAAGAATTTTCATTAGGTGAAATCGAGTGTCATGGTCTGCTGGACCTATTAGATGTACCAAACACAGGCAACATCCACGGCACACACGAGATGGCGAATGGAAGCGTCTGCAGCAGTGCTCCCAGCAGTGGAGCCAGGAGCTACGCTACTTGGGAAGACATAAGCTATCTTCTTGCTGAGAGTACTGCTTGTCCTCCATTGCTCTGTGAGTATGAAGCTCATTCTCAATCACTCGGAGGAGGAGGAGGAGGAGGAGGACTACTGGAAGATTCTCCGTTTGAGGGTTCGAGGTTGTAGGTGGGACAGTGTTAATGAGTATCCTATGGATCTAATTGTAGTAGTAAATAAATCATATACGCATGATAAATATGATTACTTGGTAGTACTGTCGGCATTTTATTGGCAAACCCTAGTGGTGTTATCTCTTCCGTTTGTTTGCACCCACTTTTAGGCCATAATATTATCAGGCATAGCATTCATTTCGACATTCTTTCAATCGTAATTTAGACATACCGACATATATACTAAAATTTTATTCTAAAAAAAAAAAGGATTTGTTACAATAACACCGCTTTCGACCTAACAACTAAGAGGTTGTAGGTTAGATTTTCATCGTGAGACTTCTTGTTCCCTTTTATTCCCTCCCCGTTTCTATTATTTCATTCTAGGCGCATGGGCTCTTATGTGATTAAAAAAATTCATTCTCATTAAACCAATCAAAACTCGAATATACATTATTTGGGATAGGTTCATATCAAAGAAAAAACTTCAACAACCTCCTTTAGATCTCCCGTTGTGACCAATGGGAACCGAAACTAGTCCCAAATAAATTCGGTATACTCTAAGCCTATTGAGAAGAAAATGAGAAAAGGCAGATTGTTAGCGTATTGTGGCCTACACCTAAAAGAGACACAGTGTTGATTCAACCATTAAACAAACATATGCAAAAGTAGAACTTATACTACGACTTCTTTTCTTCTTTTTCCCCCTAGAGATGGACCATCAGATATGCTTTTAGAATATTAGCATGATGTTACCGGTCCAGGTTCATGTTCAAATAAGCTAATAAGCTGAGGGTGAAGTTCTCTAGATCGTAATCTGTCCTTCTTAAGAAGTAGAATTCAAATTCAAAGGCTTATGTAACGAAGAGATCCATTGGATCACACACGAAATTCACTTTTGAGTTTTTGCACCTTTTTTAAGACTAGCTATGTGAATCATGGCAATCACGTAGGTTTGTTAATGACCATAGCTCGAACTGCAATCATATATAGAAACCTGCAACACATCCAGCATAATTGATTCTTCTGAGATGAGAGTACAGAATTAACATACAAGCAAATATGATGATAGCTCCCGATGATCAACACCTTGAACTGCTATCGTATTCGACGACATTCTGTTGGACTCGTGATGGCCAAGCTACAGGACAATTAATTAAATACGATCGATATTTCAATTCGGGGAAAGTAGATGGTACGCATTTTAATTTTCTAATTGACCGCAAGCTGCTTTCTAGTAGTGGTAGATCGTAGATGATGCTGCTGGAGAGTATGATCTTCTCAGCAAGTGGCTTCCCATTTGCTTTTATGCATCGGGTAGGCGCCCAAACCGGATGTCCGCACTTTATTGTCTTCTTCCCGTCTGAAACACTACTTAAGCATCCCACTAACTACTGGTTTTCCTCCTTGAATTAAAAAATTTTTAAAAAAAAGAAAGGAAGAAGAGAGATTAACGATAAAACTTTTTTAAAAATATATTACTTTAATGAATGGCTATTAATTATTGCAATTATTATTCGAGGAATGTATACCTAAGCTTTCTTTTTAATGCAATATAATCATTATTTGATCAACACAAGTTGATTGAGACGGTTCGATATCTCTTCACCTTAAGTAAGATGTTCTAGTGGACCGACCGGTTTCGAATTTGGATTAGTCATATTCCAGTAGACCTATAGATACCATACGATTTATACCAAAAAAAAATATAATTCTTATTTTGTCGTGAAATTGAACGGAGTTGGGTGAGTGGTGAGATTTTTCAAAAAGAAAAAGAAAATAAAACTTACAGTCGCCCGATAATCAAGGGGCCTGTCAGCGTGCATCAAAATTTCTCCAGTGCCCAAAACCTAAACTGATTACGATGGTGATTTGTGGCTTCCTACAGCGCATGAGAAAGGAATTAGAAGCTCGAAAATTGTATATTTAATTTGAATTCACGAGATTTTGAATCTTATCTTTATTTTTGAAATTTCTCATACATGTTCTTTTAGGAGCAAGAACAAGCACGGGTGCAACATTGAAGCAACAAATCCCAGTGCATAATTAAGGAGAATTAATTAATCGAGTAATTAATTGTATTAAAGAATTGGTCAAAGAGCATTTCTTTCAACGCCATCGAGGGAGGAGGACAAACAGCCTCGAGACAAAATGAGCCCCCTATTATCTAACCGATTAAAATACATTATCTCACTTCACTTTTAATTAATTAATATTATTTAATAATTAATCAATTTTCTGATAGATTTTTTTATTTTTTTAATGGGATAACTGTGTTTCTGATATCGACACCCACTAACACGTTTGGCATTTTCTAAAATCACAATTTCATGGTCCACGAGATGCCGATTTATGCTGTCGCGAAGAGACGGTGAAAATACTTATCATGCACAATGATATTTCAATTAAAAAAAGAAAAAAAGAAAAAAAAGAAATTAGCTATTTGTTGGCTCCAAAAGAGAAGCTATATGGGCTTGGGTCTAGTCTGGCATAGAAGCACGGTCTCCTGGGCCGTTGACCGACCAACGACCTGTTACGGAGCTCGTCTTGTTTGACTCTCTCTGGCTGTCAGAGAGTGGATGAGACCGCATAGACACGGAGGTTTGTCAGTTTGATGAACCAAATCTCATGGACCGCCCACAGCTTCTGGCACCTCCTCAAGAGCACCGTAGCCCGCAAGGATCTCTTCACCGGCAAAGCCCTCCATGCCCTCTACCTCAAGTCCACCGTCCCTCCCTCCACTTATCTCTCCAACCACTTCATCCTCCTCTACTCCAAATGCCGCCGCCTCTCCGCCGCCCGCGCGGCCTTCCACCTCACCCCTCATCCCAACGTCTTCTCGTTCAACACCCTCATCGCGGCCTACGGGAAGGAGTCCCACATCGGCGATGCCCGCGACCTGTTCGACCGAATTCCGGAACGGGACATTGTGTCCTTCAACACCCTCATATTCGCCTATGCCGATCGAGGGGACACCGGGCCCGCCCTCTCCCTGTTCGACGAGGCTAGGCAGTCGAATCTCGGCATCGACGGTTTCACGCTTTCTGCTGCCATCACTGCATGTGGTAGCAACGTTGGTCTGATCAGGCTGCTGCACTGTTTTGCGATCTCCAGCGGCCTCGATTCTTATGTTTCTGTGAACAACTCGCTCCTCACATACTACAGCAAGAACGGGTTCTTGCCCGAGGCAAAGCGGGTCTTTAATGGGATGGGCGACGGATTTAGGGATGAGGTGTCTTGGAACTCTATGATTGTCGCTTGTGGACAGCACCGAGAAGGAGCTAAGGCAATCAGTCTGTTCCAGGAAATGCTGAAAAGAGAGATGTACGTTGACATGTATACTCTGGCGAGCGTGTTGACTGCGCTCACCTGTGTTGGAGATCTTTCAGGCGGGAGGCAGTTCCATGCTAAGCTGATCAAGAATGGTCAACAGAGGAACTGTCATGTCTGCAGTGGCTTGATCGACCTTTACTCGAAATGTGGAGGAGGAATGTTGGATTGTCAGAAGTTGTTCGAGGAGATTTCTGAACCAGATCTAATTCTTTGGAACACAATGATCTCAGGGTACTCCCAGAATGAGGAGTTCTCTGAGGAGGCTCTCCATTGTTTTCGGGAAATGCAGCGTGTTGGGCATAGGCCTGATGACTGTAGTTTCGTGTGTGTGATCAGTGCATGTTCTAATCTCTCTTCCCCTTCTCAGGGGAAACAGGTCCACACTCTAGTAATCAAGTCGGATATCCCTTCAAATCGGATATCAGTCAATAATTCCCTGGTAGCAATGTACTCCAAGTGTGGGAATTTGCTTGATGCTAGGCGAGTTTTTGATAGGATGCCTGAGCACAACACTGTCTCATTGAACTCAATGATTGGTGGTTATGCACAGCATGGGAGAGGGGAGGATTCATTGCTACTCTTCCAGCAAATGCTAGAGAGCCATCATGCTCCGAGCAGTGTAACTTTCATCTCGGTTCTCTCTGCATGTGCACACACGGGAAGAGTACACGAGGGAAAGAAGTACTTCAAGATGATGAACAGATTAGGAATCAAACCTGAGGCAGAGCACTACTCATGCATGATAGATCTTTTGGGTCGGGCAGGTAACCTGGATGAAGCTGAGAGGCTGATTGAGACAATGCCCTTTAGCCCAGACTCAATTGGATGGGCGGCTTTGCTCGGGGCCTGCAGGACCCATGGAAATATGGACACAGCTATAAGTGCAGCCCATCACTTTCTTGAGCTAGAACCTCTGAACGCCACCCCTTATGTGATTCTCTCAAACATATATGCCACCGCTGGGAGGTGGCAAGATATGGCAGCAGTCCGGAGGCTCATGAGGGACCGAGGCGTGAGGAAGAAGCCTGGATGCAGCTGGATCGAGGTGGGCAGACGGACACATGTGTTTGTTGCAGCTGATGCCTCACACCCTATGATTAAGGAGATCCATGAGTTCTTGGAGGAGATGCTGGAGAAAATTAGACTGGCTGGTTATGTGCCTGACTTGAGGTGGGCACTTGTGAAGGATGGTGGTGATATCGGGCGCAGGGATATGGAGATGAAGTTAGGACATCACAGTGAAAAGCTAGCTGTTGCTTTAGGGCTGATGTCCACCAAGGAAGGGGAGCCTATATTGGTTCTTAAGAACCTCAGGATATGTGGAGACTGTCACAATGCTTTCAAGTTTATCTCCAAGGTTACCAAGAGAGAAATCACAGTACGAGACACGCACCGCTTTCATTGCTTCAAGGAGGGCGCATGTTCATGTGGAGATTACTGGTGACTGGAGCTTATGATGGGAGAAGATTAATCTGTTTTACCGATTGAATTTGAATGATCCATGTGGATCTCATAGTCTGTTGATTAGAGTAAGACGAGATTGTTGTATGAGTAGAACAGGTTGAGGCAGTGTCAGTGAGGTAGAAAAGCTAGCTGTTGCTTTTGGGCTGATGTCCACCAAGGAAGGGGAGCCTATATTGGTTCGTAAGAACCTCAGGATATGTGGAGACTGTCTCAACCTGTTGGTTGGTATTATCTGTCAACAGTCTTTGACAGAAACTCCTCCGATTCATGAATATTAGTAGATTTCACAGTTTTCGTTGCTACCACATTGTTACATTGATTGTAACAATCACTGTAAAGAAATCAGTATCCACAAGCTGCTGAAACAAGCGATAAGATCTTGAAGCACGGTAAGACGGAAACTAGAGACCCCAAACGAGAGGCAAAGTTGAATGATATTTGGCAGCAATATGTAACAGCAGATTTTCTGAGAAATAAATTAGAGCAATGTTAAACGAATGGCTGTGAACAAAATTGAAGTAATTTGACGGACATCCCCTTAGCTGCTTGGCAGAAAGATTGCTGATAATGGAGAGGGGGTGAAAGACTTCGAGAATCTGAGAGTGCTGTCAGTGGTATGGTTTCAAGTGGAAAACTTGGCAGCTGGGCTGGAATGCCATCTTCGACGAAGCTTGCTCGAACTTCTTCGTCGCAGGCTCGTCCTCTTCCAAGTTCAGCTGCGTAAAGTACTTAACCCACCAGATCTTGCTCCGCATTTTCGCCTTCACGCGGAAACGAAAAGTCAATTTCAAGCATTCCAAGTTCGGATTATTGAGAGAATGAGTGGAGCTACGGAATGAAACTGATTCGAGCAATTTGCCCCTTAGGCTAACCTTTTCTGTGCCTAGATTTTCCTATTGGCACACGATAGCTAAGTCTCTGACAATCAGAAACAGTCAGAACTTAACAAAAGAAGGGCATACCGGTCTTCCGAACTTGGATAGCTCTGCAACCTTAGCCCTCTGCCAACCGGGATAACCTTACACGAGCGAATGAAAACTAAAACGTCAGCCTCTTTCTCAGTCGGAACATCAAGGAGGAAGCAGTTAAGTGAAACTATCCAAAACCACGAACTTCTCAGTAGTCACCTGCAAAGACGACAACTCCGTCCCTTGAAACTCGTGCCAGATCGGGAAGAGTCTTGTTGAGGTATCTTGGAGACAGGTAATCCAATGCATCGGACACTATGACGAGGTCAAACGACTTTGGCCTGTAGGGAAGCGGAAACTTGACGTCGGCCACACGGACGAGGGCCTCGCATTGTCCATCAGCGTCTTCCAAGTCATACGGCTCCACACCCCATGCTTCTGTATCTTCTTCGGCCAGCAGCTTAGAGACCACAGAGCACGTCTCCTGCCCGATGTGGAGGACCTTGTGCATTCTATCGCCATATGCTGTCTTGAGGACTGGGATTGCTCTCTGGACCCCGGCCGTGCACGAAAGGTCTCCTGAAAAGCGAGAGAATTCAGAGAGTTTACGGCTTTTACTAGGAGCAAGAAGTGAAGCATCAGATATCTACCTTCAATCTTGCTAACTACGGCTCTGGCACCTCCAAATCGACCTGAAATTCAAGAAAACTTGTCAGTTCAGATCGGTAAAGCAAAAAAGAATGAAGCTGTGAACAGTATAGCCGAAAACTGGAGAAACAAGGCGTGATAAGTTCGGGCACAATAATGCATCATTTACCGCAACCGATATAGTAGTCGAGCAATATCAGAATACTGACCTGACCCACCATAAGCGAGGCATATGAGAAGGCTGGCTCCCTGGAAATTTGAACCAAAGAGGAATCATTGACAATGTGTGCGGAAATGCCATGGATGCTAGTACGACGTTTCTAGTGCTTCTGTAATATGAGTGGACAGGTGCCAGAAGGATGAGGACGACAGATAGCAACGGGGAAGACCGAAACTTCGAATGCGACGATCCTCCAAAGGGAAAGCCTCCGCTGTCAACAAAACGACGAGTAAATCCTGCTGGCCTTCTTGGCATGATCGCCTTTGTGGTGAAGATCACAATGCTGGAACGTGGCCACACGGTTAACAGTGTTTCACGGTGAAGGAAGTCAGTAGCTTGAAATTTGTCAATGACTTCCGGTGACAACGATAAATCAACACATGGACAAACACGGGAACTCAACAGAGCCAATATCATTCGTGCATTCTCATCTCATTCTCTCCAGGCAATAGCTCGTTCATTCACAGCAGAACAAGCACTAGATCAGTAAATGCAACAGGGACATCAAACGACAGACCGATCACGTGAAGCTTAATTTCTAACATAATGACTGATGCGACCAGGAACATGTTGAGCTACCATTACTCGAAATTTAGTTAGTAGGCATCAAAACAATGTATATTGAACGCATCTTGTATAGAAGCTCAGAAACTTCAAGCAGGGATCCGTAGTTTGCTCAGGGTAATCGTGCAAAGAACACATTAATGAATATCTCGCTTCGGGCAGATGAAAATAAGATCACCAAAAGTAAAAGTGGAAAAAAAAACCTAGAAGATCAGAACTTTAACGCAGGAAGAACCCTCAGACGACAATAAATCTTGAAAACAGACTATGCATCCAATCAACAACACGAGTCCGAACATCTCGACTGCATCAAGGGAGAAGGTAAAGGAGGAAAGCAGAGGAACCAAACTTACATATCTATCAGATCGGGAGGGGAGAATCCTGCATTGGAGGACTGGTGGGTAAATGGGGGATGGATGTTTTATGGGGAATTGGAGGGGACTTGCTATGGATCTTAGATCTGCATTTGATCCCTCCCAGCGACACAAGGTGGGAAAGGAAAAACAGAGGAGAAGATATGGTCCTTTAAATATATATATATATATATATATATTAATTCATTCATCAATTTTAAAGATGGTTGCGTTACGTCTGTCGGCGCTGGGACTAAGTTGAATTCTTGCATTTTGTCGGACACGCCAGTAGTTTACTATTATAGTAATAACAGATGTAATGCCGCTCCAAGTAACGTTATAAACCTACAATATTATGCCTACTGAATAATTAGTTGTATCATTGATCCAGATTGGTCGGAATGGGATTCATACCTCTCGAGTTCGAGTCTAACATGGGACTGAAGCAGTGTCGATGTTCTTTTCCCAAAGATGGAGTAACTTCTTATCCCATTCTGCTCGCTTACTACCTTACGCGTATTATGTTATGGGACTTGTGGACCTATCTATGGCCGTTTGATGACTTATGCTGTCTTCTTCTGAAGCCGTGACTTGCAGATACTTCCGGCTGTTAAAAGACAGCATCTGCAAATGCTGCTGCTATGGAGGTCAGTGAAATAACAACCTTTTCATTGCCTCGGATCTGATAAAGAAATAATGTTGTTGATTCCCCGAAGCTTGTCGATCTTGCAGGCATCTTCCTATCTTTCTTGATGGCTCGGTAATTGCTCATGCTGCGATTCCTTCATACACCTGTGACTGTGACTCATCCTTCCTGCTTGGAGAGGTCAACTTTTGTATCATCACATTTTCTGGCTTTCCACAGCTGACATCTGCCCAAACTTCTTCTATATTCAGATCATATCCCGAACAGTGCAGTTGGTGCTGCAGTGGCACCATCAGTCGAGGTTCTTGTTCGTATCTGTTTTCCTTGTAGCATATCCAATAAAGCAAGGTTGGCAAAATCAATGGTCGCACTTCGCACATACTACTTCAGTACTTTTCATTCTTTTATAGACGCAGAGAGGGATAAATGCACGTTATCATACTGCTGCTCTTAGATTTCTTATCAGGAGAAGGTATTGAAGCTCTACTCAGTCCTTTCAGAGTCGAAAACACCAGTTGCTTGGCAGGGCGACAAGGTAAAATGCAGCATCACATCTTTCTTCCACACCTTGGATCAACTCTTTAAGTCTCATTACACAAGTAAGAAAAAAATGGGTGGGGAATTGACTTATTACGAGCAAGTATCATTGCCGGGCTCTTGAGTTCTGTGTTAACCAGTAGACATGGCATGGCTCTTATTTCTGAGTCATTCTCCGATATCTACTACTCCTATATTGTTATGGTCCGTAACTCCTCAGGAGCTTCATGAAGTGAACCGAGTTCAGAGTCAGTTTTTTGGATGAAAGGCACGTTGCAGCGTCCCAATTTATGATGATCGGCAGCCTGCGAATAAGTGATCGATTCACTTATGCCAGTGTACTTCTCGCCCCATTCAAACCACTTGAACTTCTGCTCGACCATTGACCTGAGCTGTAGGTGAAGGGTTTTGTAACAATTCATCCAGAAACTGAAGTGCCAGTGAACAATGTTACCATTCGGAATACGAATACCCCAAGGTGTATGATTCTTTGCTGCAGAATCTTCTTTTTTCTGATTATTGTTATCTTTCTCTTATTATCTGTTTTTTTTTTCAAGAAATGATAATTAAGAATGATGGCGAAGGGCCAAAGGGGAGATATGGATCCATGGAGATGCCCCAAAGTGAATCATGACACAGTGCATACCCAATTCTCTGATGGGTCAATTTGATCAGTTCAATCAAAATTTCTTGACTGTCTGCTCCTCCCCTTCTTTTTCTTCTTTCGATTTGTGATTAGATGCGCAAAGACAGTATGTAGTGCCATCTTTTCAATTTTCTCTTAGCTGTATAAAAGTTCGGAATATTATCACTGTTCGGTAAAAGGGTCGACCGACATTTGTTACTGTCACATGGAGTGGAGGAGAAAGAATTCGTACACCACTGGACCAGAATTAATCACATTTCCATGAGAACTTGGCTGGTCGGCGAAGATTCAACCCGAATGGCAGCGAGCTCCGCCCTCCAGGCAGCGATCAATCGAACATGCTGCCGAGGGTTGATTGACATAGTCTGGGAGTAGGTATGGAGCGCAAATTATAAATTTTTCAGATGTTAGACATGTTTCTAATTTTTATTGAGACTATAAATTTTTTATGCTAGAATTTTGTATGCTCCATGGGTAGAAAGTTTATCAGCTTTACCTTATTTTCTTTCTTTTTTTTTTGTTTGAGTAGAATATTCTCCCTCAATTGGCAGGTTGTAATGAATGAATATTTGAATTTGCATATATATATATATATATATATAAAAAGAATACCCTCATCCTATCAATCCACTCCCACTATTTACCTATCCATCTCAACGCGATATCGTGTCTCACCGATAGATTTTTAGATGGCAGAAGGTTAAACATGTAAGTGGAAGTGTCTTATTGGTTATATAATTAGATTACAATGTAAAATTAAATTATGAAAAAAAAGTTACATTTTACAGTCAAGTGAATAGTATTTTGAAATTGTTGTATTTATTAAGTATTTTAAATTACCCAGAAAGTGGATAAAAAAATTGATATTTTATGTGATATAAAAATGGTATAAAATTACAAGAATACCCTCTCTTTTAGTGCAGCATACCAGCAAAGAGAAAGGGCAAAAAGGGTTTTCAATCATTTATTACATGGTGGGTCTCACATGGAAATCCAACGCTTGCACCCCCCCTTGACTGTAATCACTTTACCCCTAAAGTGTGGTAAAATTTTTTGAGTCCACGAAAGTAGAAATGCATTCAGATTCAGATCCAAACACCTTGTAATATTTGAATCAATAATCGCTGTTTATATTATAAGATATATATATATATATACACACACATATATGCGTACACATTGATATGATCTTTGGTATCTTGTTGACTCCATGGAGATCTCAATTGCCCATGGAGCCTTGTTTAGCTAAAGTTTGTTCAAAACATTTGCAACAGATAGAGTGAAGCCACCTCCAAGATCCAAAGCACACCTTTCTAGGGAAAAAAAGTGGGCATTTAATTTTAAATCTACTTCACTCCCCATGCATCCCTACCATAATTTTAAAAATTGGATCGAGCCGACGGGTTTGACCGGTTCAACCAAAAATTAACCACTCACTTTGTCTAGTATCTAATTAAACCAGTGAGAAAACTGGTTGACTTAAAAATAAAAGTAAAAATAAATTATAATATACTTATTTTATTTTATTAAATTTGTATTTAAATTTTATGTTAAACTTTTATTTAATATAATTGTTATATTAATGATTTTTGTTATAAATAATATTTATTAAATATACGGTTCAACTCATTAAACTTCCGGTTCGACCTATAAATCCATGAATCTATACTTCCATTGGTTCTCGGTTCAGTCCGGTTTTAAAAACTTTGATCTCTACCATGCAATGACACTCAACTTATCAAACATTATTTTTCGATTAGATGAAAGATTCATAAACTCAAAAGAAATAAGGGAAAAGTGAATGAGCAAGAGAAGTTTCGGAAATAGAATGCATGGTCTCATGGTTTCAAATCCGAAAATAATATTATTGTATTAACATATATTGACTTGCTAATTTCTTCTTCTTCTAATGCTCCTTCTCAATTTTTTTTTATATTTATAAAATTTGAATATAAAATTTTATTTTTACAACTGAGCATAGCCTCTGCCGTTCGATTTTCCTTTGAAAGTGCATTTTTAATGTAAAAAGAAAAGGGTGGGAAAAGTTACAAAACATACAATAATTATGGGGACAGACACATTGCACGCCGCAGTAATAATGCACCCAGTCGAGTCTGGAGGAAGCAGAGATTGATCATAGAGCCGGAGCCCCCACCGTGCCCCCACCCGTATTTACTCCTTTATTATCATTACTACTACTACTATTTTTAATGATAAAAATTCTAAAAGTTTGTAAATATCTTATTTAATTCTACATATTTTATTATTTTACAAGCTAAATCACATCCGTCAAATTTTTGTAACGGATAGATTCATATAATAGTTATTTGATAGCGTAATAATTTATATACCGATGTGTCAAGTTGCGGGGGAAAATACGGTAATATGATACAATAGTACAATAAAATTTGCTGACATGGCACAATGGTGTACGACCAAGTTTCTTACATGTCACACTACATAGATATTAACAAATGCGATTTGTACATAATTAACTTAATTGATGTAAAGAATTTGATGATGTAACAAAAAGAATGTAAGTACGTATTTAATTAAATATTTAAGATTGAATAGTTATTTTAAAACTTTTAAAACTTATTTATAATTTGAAATAAATTTCAAAACTTTTAATATAAATTTTCTTTTACACTTTTAACTCATACCATTTTAATTCTTATTTACCTGTTTTCATCGATAATTCTCTCAACTCTATCTATAACAATTGTCCAATGACATGTTCGATTTTATCTCAGTAATTTATGAAGTAGGTAGATGAAATTAACCATAAGTTTACATTTAGCTTGAGTAGCCAAATCATATGAATTGAGAAAATTAATTATGATTCTTCTAATAAAATAACTATTTTTAAATATAAATTAATTAAGTAATTTAATTCATATAATTTAATTAATTGCGTGCGCCCATCAGGAATCCCAGGAGAAGAATATGAACAGCAAACCGGTCTGGAATGTCGGGATAGCTACTTCCTAGTCTTTTCATGTTCCTTTCCTATATATTTATATAACAGACGATAAAACTTTCTATATATATATATATAAAGAGATAATTTCTAGAAAAAAAATTAAAAATTTTTATTCCATCAATTAATATTTAAAAATTGAATAAATTTATACTAATTTCATAATTTAGACAGCTACTCTTCCAACACTAATCTCTGATCTACACTGCCATGCGGCACATGTTCGTAGTACAAGTTAGTTGGTTGTTGTCTCCTAATGAGTTGCAAACTGAACAGATTCCGTTGAAATTATTCGGTTTCCACCATCGCACCAGAGAGGAGATCAGCATCCCGTTACTTCGTGCGACGGAATTCGGACAAATCCGGCCAGATTTCGACATATGATTCGATCCGTAACTCAGAATGAGGAATTAGAAACTGCTCGGTAAGACTACGTTCCATTTCGGAGATTTACACTGTCGATTGTCGGGACAAGATGCCTAACAATGAAAAGAAAAGTAAAATGACAAAAAGTGCAAGAATTAGTTGACAAAAACAAAAGAAAAATCTGAACTTTCCGACGTTTATATCGTACCAAAATTGAGAGAAAAAAAAAAAACACGTTCAGAGAGAGAGAGAGAGAGAGAGAGAGGGAGGGAAGGAGAACACAAAAATGATCTCAACCCAGAACCCCGTTTTCATCTGAGAAATCTGCAATCTTCAAATAACAGATGCCCACCAGAACTTGTTTACCTGGGCTGGGGTTAAGGTCAGTGCAGCAATCAAGCTCAGTAGTCGGGCATCAGGTGGCTGATTTTGCTTTCTTCAAGGGCCATTTTCCGGTCGGTGATCTTGAGCCAGATGCAAACTCCGGTGAAGCTGAGGACCAGGCTAGCGAGCCCGCTTCCCAGCCCGATCCCGACGATGGCCAGGATCGAGAGCCCCTTCCCCTTCATCTGGGGCAGAGGGTAGCCGTAGAGATCCTTGTTGCCCTCGAACGAGGACGCATTGAACCGGGGCAGGTTCCCGCTCCGGTTCCCGAGCGAGGCGGGGATCGGGCCCGAGAGCCGGTTGTTCGAGACGTCAAAGGCTGAGAGCCGAACCAGGAGGCCGAGCTGCTGAGGAATCTGTCAGTCCGAGACGCGGGGATCGTCAGTCAGTTTTGTCGATAAGGATCGTTCCATATACATATGTTACGAACACATTTGAATCGACAAGACGCAACCTTTAGACATAAAGAGGAACATCTTTGAAAGGTGAAGATTGAAATGCAGGGCCAGAATTGAATTTAAAATGGTTCCAGAGGGCAGAGGGATTGAAAGAAATATGCAAACACAGAATATTTAGTGCAGTGAAGATAAATCCGTTCTAACATTAAAAAAAGGCTAGAAATTGATAAATAAATAAATAAACAAGTAAAATGGTGAATATGGAAAAATGGGAAATTTGGGTTGAAGAGGCAAATCAGGACGAGAGAAGAAGGAAGGAAAGCATAGAAATGGTGAGGACATTTAATGGAATGGAGAAGGGGAAAGATATGGAAAACGGGGGACCTGCCCGGAGAGCTGGTTGTCGTGGAGATCGATGACGTTGAGGTAGGCGCAGAGGGCGAGCTGAGGGGGGATCTCGCCGGAGAGCCTGTTGGCCGAGAGGTTGAGCACGGCGAGGTTCACCAGCGACTGCAGGTCCGGGGGGATGGTGCCGGTGAGAGCGTTGGAGGAGAGGTCAAGGGCCTGGAGGTTGGTGCAGTTGGCGAGGAAGGGAGAGACGGAGCCCCTGAGGGAGAGGTTGGAGAGGGAGAGCTTGTAGATGCGGCCATTGTTGCAGATGACGCCGTTGAGGTAAGAGGTGAACCCGCTACAGGGGTTGGCGAAGGTGGACTTGGTCCAGTTCAGGAGGCGCCCGCCCGAGTCCTCCAGCGACTCTGCCAGCCGGGTCAGGCAGAGCTCGTCTCCCGGATCCGATCGTGCTCCGAGGACGAGGAGGAGGAGGAAAACGAAGGCGGCGAGCAGCCGGACGAGGGGCAGTTTCGCCGCCGGTGGCACACATGAACCCCTCATCCGTTCTTGTCTTATCCGCTCCTTTGAATCAGTTGCACTCTTCTCCCCTTTTACGCTGTTGGTTGGGGTTCCGGGCAGAGACCGATCTCTCTGAGCTATGGCGATGGAGAGAGAGTGTCCAAAAGAAAAGGCCCTGTTCCCGTTGCAGCTCTGCAGTTTTTATGCATATTTATATATTTACTGCATATATTATTTTTTTCCATTAATAAAGTAGGCCGCGAGCTTGTAAAGCAGAGAGAGAGAAGGAAATTAACCCATAAAAATTGAATAAAATATTTTTATTACAATAATATTATTAAACCAGAATCCTTATTTTGTCATAAAAAATGATCAGTTGCGTGTAGTCGTCGAATTCTGCTACTAAGCACTCGGCAAAATCTAGTGGCACTATGCTAGCACGTATTGCACATACCACAGAATTATCGGCTCTGCACGAGCCGCAGCATTGCCTCTAGGGTTGTAGCTTTAGGGCTTGACCTGGTGAGGGCGACGAGTGCCCGCTCTGCTGACAGTTTCACTCTTCTTGTCACGCTTCGAGTGGTCTCTGTACTGGTTATCCCTCCCTCCCCTGTCCACGAGCTTGTCCAGGGCCATGGCCCGTGAAAGCAACTACAAGGTATATATATCTAATCTGAAGAATCAGACACGATAATGAGACCCGGTTCGGAAGGTACGTAAAATCAAAAAAAAGAAAGAGAGAGAGAAGGGGTTTCATGAAACTGATACCACAGTAAACCTATAACTCTCCTATCTGCAGTAATACACTTAGTTATCATGCACCGTCAATAAGTAATACCTAAATTTATTTCGGCACATTGTGGGTGATGGAGGAATCGATTTTTTTTCAATTCTTTGTGGCAAGTATGTACAGTAGATGAGAGAGAGCGAGGTGTGGTGATGGAGAGAAGGGAAGGGAGTGGAGGGCACAAAGTTCGAGCTTGGAGGGTGTTCTTGGTGGGGGGGAGAATATGAAAGTGAATGGCAGGAATGAGAAGTGGGGATGGTGGGGGATGGAATCCATGGAGCCCACAGGGTATCCCTAAATTGTTTTTATTTTTGGTTTTTTAATCAAAATCTGCTGAGTAACATCTAAAATTTAAGAAATTTTCATTAATTTATATTTGAAATAAATTTAAATTATAAATTCGTTATATTTATTAAATTTAAATTTAAAATATTACTTAATAAGAAAAATATATTATACACTTGATCAATTAATTACTTTTTTCGTTTTATTTTACCTATGTTCAGCATTAGCAGATAATTTTTTTATATAAAAAAGAATGGTTTGAATGCGATAAGCATCACCGTGTTGACCGTATATTGGATTCCTTTTACATGCCAAGATATTTATTGACTTAGCATTTAGTGGGCCATTCCCCATATGGGAAAAATATGCGTTCAAGTCAGCGGACGATTTAGGAGATGGGAAAGTTTGAGAAGAGTATCTTGTGTAATTGTATAATATTTGATTTAATAATTAAGTAATTTATAGATTCAATTTTTATAAATTTATTTATATATATTTATTACCCTCTCTTTATATTTCTTTCTAAAATTATGAATCGTGTCTTAATTTGCATTAATTATTATGAGTAATTGACGGAGGTACTGAACAATCCGGCAACAGAGCAATGCCTACTTTCTACCCATAGAAGCTTCATAATTAGCTTGTCCCACCCAGACGATGATTGTATGGATGAATCCCTAGCTTAAGAGTTTGAAAACAAATGTATATATTTATTTTGTTTTAAATGGTTTAATACTTTTTAAAAAATAAAAATTAATGAGCAGAAGATTTTCTTGCGGTTCAAATCCAAATCAGTTGGAGTTGATTGAATTCGGTGGCAACACTACTATGTGCGACATGACATGAAAGGTGAAAATGGAAAATTCCCTATTTACCCATCGGAGAAAAAGGTTAAACTTTTCAATGATTTAGTCAACCAATGTACCATGATGTCCATGGAACGGACTCGCCTTTTCGTCGGAAAAGGGAGACATATCCCACGGCATCGCTATTATTCCGCTCGGTCATTAAGGCTCGGGAGTCCTTCCCCATGACTCCGATCTTCATAGGGTCGCCCGCCCAAAGCTATACGAATAAATTCTCCGGGCCGATCCTCACGGGGAGATCGACTAGCTCAACCCGAGCAAAATTTAATGATCCTTGTAGCCCTGTCGACGTCCCGGTGTGTGGGGACATCCCGTAGTACCTCCGCCGCAGGGATGAGAGGAAGAGAGCGACGACGCAGAAAAGGCCCGGTTTGGTCCGTATAAGCGGCAAAGCTCAGAGGATGAAGCTATGCATTCCTCGAGGAATGGGATGGATCTTTTCTGGATCCAATCCAGTGCCCGTTTCAATCTTATATAGATTTAGATCTCGATTTCACTTTAAATCGGAATTAATCGATAGTCATATAGAAGGAGTGTAACCGCTCTCTGTCTCTCTCTCTCTTTACACTCTCTCTTATCAATGAATGGCTTCATCTCCTCGTGACGAAGCTCTGTATCGGAATCCACTTCCCTTAAATGCTCGCTGGCTGATCTCCCAACAAGCATGGCCCCCTCCTAGGGTTTCCTCCCTCACCTCGTTTCTGATCCATCGCCATCTGTTGTTCATGGTATCGAATAAGAATTAGCTTTCAAGCACGCTGGTTGATTCTCGTTCATAAGATGCACAATGATTCCAGACCTCTGGCTTGGTTTTGCTAGTGTTGAAACGCATAACCTCTTTAGCTTGACCACTAGAATGGAAAATATAATTCTGTCCAAGAGAAATATGACACATTATAGAGCCACCTCGGCGAGTGAAGGAGACCCTGGTAAGTCGGGTTTTCGAGAGTAATTATTATTTTAATATAAAGAGATTATATACTAATTTTTTTTAATGTATACACATTTTATTTACCTATTTATCTTAAATTCTTTTTTGTTTTCATAATTTTTCTTGGTGATGGGAGCCTATCTCCCTGGTTAGAATCTAGCCGATAGGCTCCACATGAATCTAACTAAATAATTGAAATTTTACCATTTTTTCTTTATTTTTTTTTTATAATTAATAGTTTGAATTTTGGTGCTCTCCTAATTCCCCACCCCCCTTTTTTTCCATGGGTAAAAAAAAAGGAAGGTGGAGGAATCCATACTCGTTAAGGGGAGTCAAATCTTCATGTGCAAATCCTGATTGTACTTGAGGAGCAATTCAATCCCCACATGTACGTCATTACCAAAGAAAGGTGAGGAGAAGTGCCCCCATATGGCAAATAAACGTTTTCCGAATCATTCATAGAAAGGAAAAAACAAAAAAAAAAAACTGTCCAATCTTGTCACTATTAAGTTGATATTCAAATCTACGCATCAGCTAAGTTTTCTCAGTCCAACCACATTTGGTCATGTATTGATTTTCTAACCTATCCGAGGCTCTGTTCAATGCTAATGGTATTTCACCTAAATGGAGCTGACGCACGATGGTCGCTACTTCGTCAATGCATTTCGGAGGCCAACTCTTTGAAATGAAGAGGACACTTTTTTGGGAGTAGGGAAGATTACCTTTCACTACTTTTGCATAGTCGCCCTTTTAGGCAAAACCCCAGTAGTCGTGATTCATATGCTCATCACTGGAAAAATGGGTTCGTTAGAAGCTGGGAGACGTACGAACCTGGTCCCCATCTGAGAGGACTGAAGCAAGGCTGGTCCGGGGGGGTGTCCCACCGTGGCTGCCAACAGGCCAACATGGTGTCCGGTTAGGATATGCCAGTGAGTGAGGTTGAAAGCTCCTTCCACTGGAGAGCTCCTAGCTTGGAGGTTCGTGACTGGATCTTCCAGATGGACCCATTGGTCCCTAAGAATCGTGAGGCCATTCGATCATGGGGCTTCTTCACCTCTAGAATGTGAGCGGTCCCTCCCGGACAAGAAAACACATCAGAGTACGCGTGAATCGAGACTTGACACTTCTAGACTCAGTGGTCAATTAGATGCCTCGAGGTTTGATCGTTGATGCGGCTCTTCACTTACCTGTACCTGTAATAAGGAGCCGACCTTATGCACGAGTGCGCGTCTCCTTGTGCATGGGAGAATCGAATTGGACAGAAACCATAGGGGCCAATCGATCCATGTGGCCCAAGGCTTTTCGTGATTCGGGGGATTCACAGCTCAGTTTGGTTCGAAAGCTATTTCGAACTGAATCGAATCAAATTCGGTTTCTTCTCACTATGATTGATTAACGGGCCTAGCCGAAGTCGAAACATCTATGGGGCAGAATGGACTGGTTAGTGAGCCCAGTCGGTTTACAGCTCGCAGCCCATATAGCTTCTTATTTGTATGTATGCTGCTAAATCTACCCTCTGAAACATGGTAAATATTCAGTGTGTAATTGCACAACACGTCCATTGTATAAATCCTATTCACAAAAATCATATGCATATGGATCTGACCTTTTAGAACTCTAGGAAGGATTATCAGCGACCCTAAATTAATTAGACACAGGTGAACTTGTCATGTACCATACACGGAATATTTAGTGCATCTAAAACTTTAAATAAAGGGAATATAAAAAGGTAGTCAAGCAACAATAATGGCCAAGTGGATCAATTCAATTGATTGATCAAAACTTTAACCTTACAGTGATAATATCAGAGGTACATGAGATGAAAGCGGCGGACCCATGTTGATCCTCGATCTTTGGCTCGATGTTCGTTTTGGTACTACAACCCTGTTTTTTACCGACATCGTTCTCGATCTTGAATAAATTGTACGCTTGGCTCCGTCCGACCAACCACGTGAGATCGAGGATGAGACTTGAAAGAAAAAAAAAAAAGATTTAGGACTGAAACGAGCATATCACCAACGTACGAGAAGCAAAATCTATTTATCCAAAAATCGAATTAAAGATGAGAGAAAATCACTGTAGGGTGACTCCCTTTGCTGTGGTATCATTAGCGTGCATTGATTTGATTTTGTCCTGGAGTTGGATGAGACAGCTAATGGCCCCCACTCTCCATTAATAAATGTAAAAATAAATAAATAATAAAATAAAAATTTGTCATTGATTCGTCGCCATATTAATCAACTGTCGGACTCCCAATCTCTTCCTGCACTTCATTTAGATCCAATCAATCACCAAGAGCCAAGGTAATCAAGATTGGCGTGCTCGGGCGTTGAAAGGAGGGCGCAACTATCCCGTCCATCATTCGATCATCTCATCCAAAAACGGCTCGAGATCACCAGCCTACACATAAGTAATGGTCTAGCGACGAGCATATACATACGAGTAATATCGTGATTTGTCATGCGAAAATAATACTGAAGCGGCGCACTTGAAGGAGTGCCGGGATGACATATCATGTCTACACAATCTAACCCACGTATATTACATATCAAATCAATTTATAAACTAAATACTCTCTCTTGGATTCCGTGATTGCCCATGAGTAGAAAAAGAAAATAGGTTACAAAAATTTTGTGAAGTGTGTCACTTGCAACTTGCAGGTAGTAAAGTTAGGCATACCATTATTTCGGATGGTGTAGACCCCAGCACAAGTTTATCTTCTTGGTGCCTCACGGTATTATCCAACAACAACCATCATATCTTATCTAATTTATATTTAAATTATATCGATTCGATAAGAGAATAAATATCTCATGATTATAATTATTTTATATATATATATATATACATAAACACTTTATTTAAGTAAAAAATAGTGTCAAATCACCTGAGATAGATTATAATATCCGGTATATGCTTTTGAGAGTCTAAGAGTGGAGTTTGAACTAACACCAACTGGCTGGACAATTAAAGGAGACAATCGACAGAGAGAAAAATGCTCTCTTTAATAAAAAGCAAAGCACTAAAAACATAATAATAATAATAATAATGATAATAGGGTCACGGCTTATGTCAAAACAGCCAATACTTTCCCATAAAATGACGGAAAAACCCCCTACCAAATGCTCTCATCATCTCGTGAGCCCTTTCAATTTAATTACATATCGTCAAGCGAGATGTGGTGACTCTTAATTATGCACCTTTAATTTCATCTCCCAGTAAGGTTATCGTTATCTGGTGATTACGGATGGAATCCATTGGGATGAAATTCGGGCATTTCATGGCCATGCAGCCTGATCGAACTGCTATTGCCGCAAGAGCATAACTTGCCCTACATATGCGAGCTTTTGTTGCAACACGATGCGTTCGGCCATGAGCCGGTCGTTATCTGTCCTCACCCTGTCGCAGTGATAGAGAACGGAGCGCAGTTTGTTCGTAAGTTGCCTGTTTTCGATTCTTAACCGGTTCACTTGGTTCCTCAGGTTTTCCAGGTGCTTTTGTTTACGCATGCGCGACCTCCGAGCGGACTCCCTGTTCGACAGCATGCGTCTCTGCTTACGCCTGTCCATGATGGAAGCCGTCGTCCCCGTTTTCTGGTCATTGGAGTCTCCGGCGCTCGAGTTGACGTGGTTTTGCTCCGATTCCTTGGACGTGTCCGAGATGACAGGTTTGGGGGACTGAGATGCTGGGAGTTCAGGCTCCGGGCAGTCCCAAGGTGTGAAGCAGGTCTCATAGGAGGGAAACGGGAGACCGGCGAACGATTCCTGCAGAAAACCAGCGGGGAAAAGGGAAGTCATGGCTACAGAAATTTCTTATGGATGGGGGGGCGGAAGAGGGAAGGAGGAGAAAAGGGAAGAATTGCGGGTAGGGGAGGGTCATATTTATGGACAAGTTGAATGGCTCTCTCCTGGGGCCCATCCATCACAGATTTTGCTAGATCGCAAGGGCATTTTCGTCCGGACGACGAGACATCATCTTTCCTCCCACCGTTGAGAGGACTTCGCCTTGGTGTCTGGTGGACCATGTTGGTTGGACATTACAAAAAAAAAAAAAAGATATATGTAATAAATCACCACTATGTAGTGGTCGTATTATTTTCGTACTCCTCCTCAATTTTTTTATGGATAAAAACAATTATAATCATATACTTTAACAAAAAAAAAAAAGGAGTTTGTGGGGTCGGCATGAGTGAATGTGGGGCCCAAGGAAGAGGGTTGAGTTTGTAGCTTAGCAATGAAGGAGCGGCCAACCACGCCTAGCGTGGTCGAGTGATTCGGCACTTATCATCTCAATAGGAGGACTCGAGTTCGACTCCCACCTACGGTGGGGAGCTCTTAACCCCTTAAATGAGCCGATTCGGAGCGATCCGAATTAGTTAGCTTGACAAAATCCAACTGAATACCGGCGGTTTATACCAAAAAGAAGGAGTGGCCAGGTTTCTCGACCATAGGAGCCGCGCCTGACGGGTGGGCCAACCGTCTGCAAAGTGTTCGACGTGGATCCACGTATACGTTGAGCCAATCATAATTTACCGAAAATCTTACGGACGAATCGCTGAGCTGTTCAATCAATAATGTGAATAAATTCGGATATATTTGATATATAATAATTTAAATTTTATAAATTAGATGATATTTGTTTTTCACTTACAATTTCATGAACTCTAATTATGTTAATTTTTTTAAAAACTATATTATTTTTACGAATATCTAAATTTATGTTGGATTTTGTATTACATTTAGCATTAATGCTCAGGAACCTTTCTTTAAAAAATAAACTCGGGTCATAAACGTGTGCGACTTGGAGTGACCTGGGGCGGGGTGGGTCGGCCTGCCAGGGGTGCGGGGCGGGTCTGGGTATTCATCTAACCGCCCGACCCATTGCCATTCCCACGTATAATTCCAATAAATAAATTGCATGCCGATTATACAGGATTAGTGGTTCTCATCTCTTAAACTCGAATTTCCAATCATCACCTGCAGAAAGACCAACCATATGGGGTTGTTGATCGGATGATGATGAGAATGAGCGGATGGTTGTCCGTAGATTTTCTATCAAAGACTACAACGTGGAGCGCTCGATCGGGATTCTTAGATTATTGGAGGAGTCGAAAATCGCATCCAAACCTATCGAAAGGGGCCTCATCATCATTTACCGGAGACCTTAACAACATATCGATAAGCTGGTATCAAATAAGTATACGTTCAATTTCTTATCGATTCATTCACAACATTCAATTATACTATAAATCAACATTCTAATTATAAGGCTAGTTCACTTTTCAATCATATTGTTACGCCTTTTTTTAAAAAAAGTTTTGGTGGAATGTTGCTTTTATCAGCACAATCATATTCAATGCTAGTTCATGATCTGATACATATTAAGCTTCAACATTCAACTGGTCTGTGCCCGACAGTTATTCCGACCTATCTTTTGAGTCGGCCAGCTGTTCTTAAAGCCTCTTTCTCCCTTTGTTTCTTCAACTAAAGGTTAGGATGCCAAGTGCAATGAACTTATCAGTAGATCATATAATTCGTTCCGTATCGGTTCAAAATTTTATATCGGTTATAATATAAATCAGAGTGTCTTTATGACTTTATCTTGGATGGTCTCTCAATCAATAAAAACAATCTATGTAAGAAAAGGCTTTAGGAAGCGATATTGTTACGGATTCTAATCAAATACGACTCCTCTTCACACCCCTCTATTCCATCTCTTTTCTCCTAATCCAATCTTATAAGCTCTTATGCCTCTTTTAATTTAAAAAAAATGTATATCGAAATATCATAGAGACTAATTTGACATGGCTTAAATGATCTTATCTATAGATATAATCTTGACATTTGAAGCCCTAACATAAAAGGAGAATATTCGAATTGAATCCTCATCTTGCACCTCAGAAAAACAAGAAGGCCACTGTTCTGACCAGTTCGATCGATTATGTGTCGACCATATTTCCATAACTAGCTCGAACGCATTTGTATTATGTTGACCGCACAGGGAACATTAATACCCACAAATATATATTGAAGACCGGACACGGTTGGTATTGTTTTCGACGGTAAAACCTGATGGTTCGGGATGAGAGTGTAGGATATGCTAAGATGAACCGTCACAATATCCCGAATCCAACTGCACTCTCAGATCGCCAAAACTGTGACTCTAATTAGATAACTGAGGAATGCACCGGTGAATCACAAGGTCAAGTTTTTCACTCTTTTTTTTTTCCTTGTCAAGTTTGGCAATCGATGAGTCATCTTAGGTGACCAGGAAGACATTCATCTTTTACATTGCTTCGCACCCAAGCTTCGGAAAAGGCGACGCTAGCTCTCAAACGACGCTCTAGATTGCTCCATGTGTCATAAAATACACATATATCTCAGCGTACAGCTCTCTGCAGCTCAGTTATCCTTGGCCTGACAATGCAAGTAAAGCCCACACTGAAAGATACTCTTCCAAGGACCACGAAAGGTCACTCTGCTTCCCCACTTTATAGAAGCATCAAAGCAGACATAAGCTATCAAGCCTCCATTTACAGAAAACAAGAATAATCTTCTGAGGGTCTGTGAACGTTTTTCGATGTCGATAAACAATATCTAAGCAGCAGGCAGTATGTGCGTATCTGGAACGAGGCGCTCATTCTCGTATACGATTCCCATGAGTACTCAAGCGTTAACAATCGAATTCGTGGGCATGTCCGACTGTATCTCGCAGCCGTGGGTAGGGATTTTGAGCAAGGAAAAGTTGGAAATCCATAGAGATGGACATATATCTAGGGTTTGGTCAGTTTCCTTTTGTCTTTTTCATCACTCATAGGCTCGACAGCTCCATTGTATCCCTTCTTTATTTACTTTAAAACCATGTGCATCACATGGGAAAATAAAACGCATGCCCATTGAATAATGGAATCTATGTACTTCACGACATGGACAGCAGTTTTAAATGGTTGCTCGACCTAGTAAAGCCTGTCTCTCTCCGGTCCACATGTTTCGGTAGGCCGGTGCCTTTTAACCAAGGGCAAGTCAAAATTAAATTTCAGCTAATTTATTACTAATTGTTGTTACCATATGCATAATAATAATAATAATAATCACCGAGGAGGAGGTGGTGAAAAGGCTGCACATGTGCTACTCTCTCTCGGGGAGTGGATCACTTAATTGGATTATTAAATTAATAAATAGATTTTTTCCTCACATTTCCGGCCCCACTTTGTCGTCGATGCTTGTACTGGAAGCTGATCGGGGTTTCATTTTATATGAAATTCATAATTAATCTAAATAAATAATAATAGTGGGTCAACGTGTGCGTGCACAAACCTATATGTATGTATCTATGTGCATTCACGTAACTGTACAATTCATCGCTAAAAATTATCATATTATCTTCCTTTTCCTATCAATTTTGTTTTTCTGTAATTACTGGTGCACGCCTTCTGAAAATAATGTAAGACCTTTTTAATGCGATGGATCGACCGCTCGTTACCCAAGTTCATAAATGGCGCGACTCAACGTGTATGGAATTTTTCATCCCATGATTGGCTTTGATTACTCTTGAAAGTTAGCTCAAGTGAACCAAACGTGCGCATGTATTGTCAGTAATTAACAAGGTCTCGAATTTGACTAACCCTGTTCACGCGTGGCTCTCTCTCGGTGACGATACCTTCATGACTGATAACATATAAACTTAACTAGATTCATTGGTATGTACGGTGTTCATGTAAGTAGGGAAGAATGAAAGTCCTCGGACTTGGTATGGTTGCATCATCCCTTGACTTCGGACCTAGGGATCCCAAGTTCGATCAGTTGAGACTCACCTACCCTTTATCCTCTTCTTCATCTTCTTTTCTCATTCTGAATCCTCGATCAGAAGTAAAATGAAAATGATTATGGGTCAATATCTGGACCCAGATTGAATAAGTCTATGGAATGGTGGTGCATGGGCATACTAGGGCCGGGTGAGATGCCTGTGGCCCAAATATGGAATTTCTGCTTCTACCTATTGCCATTACGGGTTGATACCGATGCATCATCCTAATCGTTTACACTTCTTTTTCAATGTATAAAGTCGCACTACTGGTATTTTCATCGACCAACTCATCAAAACTCAGGCAGTTTAACTTTTAACTCACGCAGATGACGATCTTCGGGAATGAATAATCACATTTTGATTTTGATGGAATACGGCTAGGAATTAGTTGGTAGAATTGAAACAGGATATTGACACGTCGATCTGAGCTGAACAAATCGGACACTGCTCGTGCTGATGGTAAGTCAGATGTGAATTGACCATGAATCTGAAAGTATTTTTCTCCGATTAAAGAGAGCATCCAGTTTGTCTAATTAACTGAATTGCATCTGTGAGATGCTTTGTCACATGGTCTTAAGCATTTCTAGATATATATATATATATATATATAAAGCACCCGATGTTCGAAGATTGATCGATTAATCGTGCGAAGAGTAGAGATAGTCGATATGAGCATTGAGGGTCCTCCTCATCAAGCATTCCTCTCCATCAACTCCTTCGCAGCTTTCGGGCTCGGCTTCCACTGCCTCAACAACCTATCAACCGAAAGTGATTATTAAGCGAAAAAAGGGTAAATAATTTCTCCATTAATTCATCAAAACAGTAAAAAAAAAAAGGGAAGGAAAGAAATTGAATGGCTCGAGGTAGACAGTTAGCAACGCTAATGTTCATGAAACTCTTAGGATCGAAGGAGAAAGCTCATCCTGTTGCAACTCATGCAGATGAATATGACAGTGAGATCTGCTAACCTTAGCTTTGGGTATTGCAGGTTCGAGCCGAGCAGCGAAGGCGAAAGTCGTGGAAATAAGGAGGACCATCGCGAAGAAAACAACCTTCCTTCCCATCCTCTTGCTTTATATCAGCTTAAACTTCAACTCGGATTCGACAAGGCCACAGCTCGGGAGGGGACGATGTAATTTTGGTTGGTTTAATCTGTGTACTACTTATAGGAGAAGAGAGGAGAGAGTTTTTTTTAATGGTAAGTTATTTTACCCCTAAATTTAGGGGGAGACGGATATAATCTAGAGGCCCCCCGTTCTTTCTGTTTGTGATCAATTTAGTCCACGCACTGAATTTGGGCCAATACGCGTTAGTCTTAATCCGATTAGTATAGATTTCCTCGAGAGAATTGAGGCAGGTAAAGGGGCTTAAATCAAAACGTGATAAATTCTCCTCACTCTCATACTTTCACCTCGTCCCTCCACCAATTTTAAGTATCGGATCAGTTGGTGGTTAACTCGGTTTTCTTGAAGGACTTCAGGCGATCCGACCAGCTTGGAACTCGAAGATCACTCGTCAACATGTAATGTGGTTTGGTGCAACACGTCAAATACATACCTACGAGACTCCTATATGTCTTGATACAAAGCACACGACAACATTGATAGTCAGCGCACTGCAAGTGGGTAGGCATGAGCCACGTCTCGTCAAAAGTCACCTGAGGTTTCGTTTTCGGTCTTCCACTCGATTGATCCTCCCCGGGAACAGCACGGGTACGCGATAAGAGTTCGCCTAGCTCGTGAAAATGTCGTCATCGTCGTTGTCGTCTCGAGGAAAGACGTATTCATGCATCGGGGGATGACACCGACATGCCGAACGTTTGGAGAGCATGCCCGTGGGAGTCTAAGATCCCTACCAGTGGGCATGGATTAGGACGGAGACCACCTCTGTAGCTCAGTCGAGTAATCGTCTTGTTATCTCGTTACTTCTCGGTCCAGACCCAACTGGAACTCTCCATGGCTCGGACTGATACATGAATTCACGATGAAACCCTTGAATCTGTTTGTCTCATGTCAAAGATTACATCATCATTCTAAATCTCATTTCACTAGCTATAGGATGATTAGAAAATTATATCGAGATACGGTACGGATATGCGGCTTGCTCGGTTCACATTATGTCGGCTAAACATTCTGCCACTTGTCGGTTAATTAATGGGAACTGAAGAGAAAACGGGAGAACTTTCAGCCTTGAGATTATCTTAATTTATATAATTGGATCGCATGATAATCAACTTACCCTTTTATACTCCCATTAATTCACCCTGAATTGAATTAGCTAGTCATTTCACTTTTTATATTTGGAGCTAAAGAGAAATATATGTGTATATATATAAATAATAAAGCATGCACTAGATTTAGTTCATTCAACGGTGTGCCCTACAAATCTAATCAAAGGATCTCTCAATTAACAATTGGGCCGAATGATTTTACCGAGGAATTGGGTTCGAATTCGATAGCGACTAAATCACCCAAAGTGCTGACCACCTCCTTCAAAATCGTCGCACATTCCCATCACTTGCGGCCGCCTCCGACCTTTCGAAATCGAGACACGATCCGGGTCAGAACGTGTTGCGATTGGGGAGGGAGAAAAGTTCTGATTCTGCGAAGCAAAATTCAAGCACAATCTTCGCCGCGAGTCCTGTGCGAATTTTGGATCAAAGAAAAGAAGCGTAACAGATTGACCAAGAAACACCCGATATGATACTACGACCAGCCGAAAGTGCACTGTAAAACAGAAATGAAGTGTTATTAGCTTTCGTCTCCTTAAATATGCCCCTGTCGATTCAAATCCTCCCTCGTGATGTGATATATATAATGCGATAGAAGTTCTCCGGTCTAACATTTCGGCCTATTTATGGTGACAGGCTCTAATGTCACGAGAGCCTATCTCATACAATATTATTTATTTAATCACATAAAATAATATAGATTGAGCATAAAATTATGCTCTTTCTACGCCCGCGACATCGATTTAAGCATAATATATCTATGTGCATCGAATCGCAATATCCACGGGGCGAGAGAAGGTATTATTCGAGTAAGGCGGCACGTAATATACGTGCGTGCCGAAGGTCTCCCACGTCTAAAAGCTTCGAAGGAATGTATGGACATTCCCATTCCGCGTATACGGACTGGTGGAAGTGTTCTCACTTGACTTGTTAGTGTGAGCTCACTGTGCAGCTAGCTGGATGGCCTTATTCTTCTTCATACCTTGCGGGCTACGCAACACGCAGGTTTCCAATTCCATTCGACAATCTCGGATTCCACAAAATGGAAGATTTGCATACCGAACTTCATTCTTTCGTGTACGAGGTGAACGACTTTTTTCTCTTTTTTCACTCTGTAAGGAAACACCGACGCGGAGTCTGATCGATATACGTACCTGAAAAAAACTATTAAAAAAAAATTGAAAGGGCAGAGTACGAGGGACGTTCGGGTACATCTCTAGAAAACGACGATCACATAGCACAAGATTAGGCAGGGAAAAGGGTTGCACGGTGCTCTCGCATACTCATATTCGAATTAAAACAATACCTTAAATAGTAAAAACTCCAAATTATAAATACTAATAGTTTATTTTAACGAGTAACAGACAAATTATATAACGTATGGTCTTCTAGGGCATTCTAGAAGGTAGCAGTATGTCTGCCAATTCAATATAATTCATTATTATAAATGAGAAAAAAATTAATAATCGAAAAAATGAATGTATAAGGATACATTTAATTTTTAGGTATCAAATGGTGTTGATGGAAAAAATAAGTCGGAGAGGGTGAAATCTACAATAAGAACAAAAAGATTCGGGTCAAATGGAATAGAAAATGCATTACACCTCGTAAAATCTCTCGAATTCAAGAGAGATAAGAAATACTATTTTATGATTTTTTTTCTAATTCGAGACATACGCGGTTGTAACCCCATAAATCCATCCCGACAACATGCTTCCGTTTCTCCACGAATCCTTTCTTGGCCAAAAGCAACGATAATCGATCAAGTCAAGAGGATTTTGATGGATCTACGGCTGAAGGAGGAAATCGTCTACGTGACCTCATTCGGTGGAAATTGGAATGTTCAGACAAGCCCCTGATTTCTCCCCATATTTCCTATTTAAATTCTAAAACCCCCTGCCGACTTTTTCTTGCCACAATTAACATCAATTAAATCTCTGAGGACCATAATTTTGTCCTTTTCTTCCCCACGCACGATGAAATTAATATATATATCTACGTATATATTATGGTAGAAATATGTATGGATTCTAATTGAGATAATGGTAGTACGTAGATCATGACATTCCATGTGTAATCACCCTGCGAGATCACGATTATCTATGCAAAGTCTGCATGCCACTGTCTCTCTCGATTTTATGAGCTGATTTTCTAAGAAATAGAACCCCCTAAACATTAATATGTATAACCATAAGATAACCCAGACGTAAAATTTTATTTAAGAAGAAGAGATGTCGAATCATTTTAACGAATTATGTTAAGATAGGATTAATAAAATCATGACCTGCATTCTCAGCGAACATGATTAAAGAAAAATGAAGTTATGAAGTCCAGCTTGGATTACTCGGATTGTAGTTTTTTCTTTCTTGAATTTAAATTTTATGAATGGGGGAATTAATTGTTGAGAGGTTTTAATTATTAATAAATTAACCAAATATATTAGTCCCAACCCATTCAATTTGTTAATGGAGTGAGGTCGAGTCTACACGTTTCTGACTGCATCTTTCGTGTCTCTCCATGTGCCATGCCTATAAATAGCACCATCTTCTTCCACCATAACTCACCCCGAATTTCTCAGAAACTTGATTCCCACAGTCCGACGCTAAGACTCAGCCGAAGAAGAAGAGGACGACGGTGATGGCCAAGATTAGGGCTCTTCTGCTGGTAACTCTGCTCCTCTGCTCGGCTTTGTCGACCTTTGCCGCTCGACCGGAGCCTGGCCTCTCCCATGGACTCCCTGCAAAAACGCTCGACAAGGTAACCCCCTTGCCATATCCTGTGCCGCTCCACTTTCATTCACCCATAAGAAGAAAAAGTAAAGCAAAATTCTTGCCGGTGCTCGAGACAGTGGAAACTCAAAACGGAGGAAATGATCGGGCCATGCATATGTCGTCCTCGTTGTCATGCTAATCTTATCCGTACCGTCTTAGATTGTCTCGTCCGTCTCTATGAGGGGGAGACCAGTGTGAGCAACTCACTGGGAGGTCAATTAGGGATTGGGTCCTTTTTACAATTAAAATTAGGGTCGAGGTTTGACTAAATCAGACGTAAACATGGTATGAAGAATATTCCCGTCCATTCCCCACGATGCCGTCCCATGAGTCTTCTTCTGCATATTTGTCAGTAAAAATCGTAAACTGGGTTCTGATTTTTTAATTACGATCCCTGTCCTTCAATTTTCTTTTTCGTGTTTTTTCAAAAGGGAGTGGAAGCTGACAAGTACGAGGAAGAAGGGGAAGCTGCGCGCTGCGATGGAGTGGGAGAAGAGGAGTGCTTGATGAGGAGGACACTCAATGCCCACATCGACTACATTTACACTCAAAAGCATAAGCCATGATCAATTTGCGAGAGGAAAATTACCTGCTGTTCCATGAATAAAATATGTTCGGAGTGTACGAATGCGGTGTGTGGATCGCATATTGAAACATGTCGAGTCGTGTACAACGTCACCGTGTAATACATCTCGCCTATTTTTAGTGCTGATTTCCGAAGAGGATCGAACGTGTTACGGGGTTCAAACCACTGTTAACTGAGTAACAACGCATAAGACAGATGCATCATCCCGTGGTCATTTAAATTATCGATGTGAACGCCTGCAAGATTCCCGCACCTCGATGACGTCCCAAATTCCATTTCGGCCCGGACCAGCAATCTCTCTATCGTACCCGCCTCATGACGCAAGATTCGAAACTGCAACCGAGCACTACACGTTCCGACTGAGGTGAGGCCACCTGGTAGATTGCGTGAGTCGTTTAGGAACTACTACTGCTGATCACTGCTGAACTGAACTGTTTCATCATCGACCCAACGAACTCCTCTTCTCTTTCAGTTCAGTTGTGAGCGGGGAATTAACTCCCACCGAATTGGGGAGACCGTGTGAGGATAATGAAAAGGAACAGGTGAAGGTACATTCTTTTTCTTTGACCAATCGTTCTTCAGTTCGCCTAATATCTTATATCGAAAAGCTCAATATGATCTGTCCATCGATAAGTCTAGCTTCAACCGATTCATTGTCACTTAGTTGGTGCAACTTTTCTCTGTGTGGGTTTTGGGTTGCAATTATTCTTTTCCGAAACAAGCATTTTCATTCACGTTTTCTCAGTCCCCTGCTTCTGAATTGAATGTGAACAACTAACTGCAGTTGTGTGGGATTTGGTTGAGGGGGAAGAAATTAATCAGGTTACGGTTGGGGGTTGTGTGTGAACACCCCATCTTGGATTTACACCAGAGTAGATGAGAACTTGTGTGAGAAGACATGGAAAATAAATGCAACGGACCCTTTTTAACTCGCGAACTGTGAGGGGGTTACCATCCACGAAGGAAACTCGATACAGTCAAAGCTCGCCTTTGATACAGTCTCGAATATTGCCCCATGACTCGAAGTTGAAGATGTGCGAACGACCAAAATGAATACATGAGAACGATGCTTTCTGCATTTTTTTTCCGGTGATGCAAGTAGTGCCTCGACTTACCGATACCATATGTATCGAAATATCTAGAGTGACCAACATCGACGTATCGATTAGGTTCTAACCCAAAAAAAAGAGAGAGAAAGAGAAAATCTATCTCATCTGTGGAGAGCAAGAACCGGGTCACCTTCAATAATGCATTCGAAGTTTTCTGGAAGTGTCACCTACCTTTTCGTGTACTTGCCTAGTTGCCTGTTGCCTATGCTGCGTGTTAACGTTGACACTGATGGATCAGAGAACCATGGATTCCATCATAGTCCGCTTGTTTTCAGTCATGAAAGAAATCTACAGAGTTTAGATGAGATGTGCGAAAGATTGGAAAATAGATTCGAGAAGACTTAGGTATAAATCGGACACGGGATCCATTTCAACATCCCGTTGCTGACATCTCATGTACCCATTTATTAGCTGTCTCTTTGACCTTCTAGTGATGTCGTGGGGCACTAGCATGGCTCCATTTCTTACACGTCAACATTTCCTGCAAATTAATTGAAGAGCGATATGCATATAATCTCCCACCATGTAATTCAGCAGCGTCCTTTTCTCTACTTTTCCCCTTATCTGCATCACTGACACGATCTATTGCTCTCGGTGGTGTGCTGTTCATATCGCGAACCGATTTGGGGCGCATAATACGTTTCGTAATCGAACTACAAGACCCGAACCATTTGTTCGAGGTAGTTGAGATGGTTATAGCTGCGGCAGACACCGTCTCGTCGTCTCGAACTCATGTGTTATAAGACCAGACTCGATCGGTTGACTTCTGGGCTTGCAGGGGGTGCTCACGGATTTTAGGAATATCAGCACGAGACAAACGATTGCGGATTGATTAGTTAGTGGTGTAAACTGCATGACCTATTAAGAAAGGCACTCCCATGGTATTGTTACCGTCAGTGGCGTGGCATCGCGCTCTTGATGGCGACAAGGAATACCACATACCTATCAATTATTGTGCGTATATGCACATGCGCCAAATGTTTTTGGGTCTTAAAAAATCTCCATGGATTTAAAGGTAATGTGAGGGACAAGTGGAGTCGTACACAGATAGCAATCAGATCTTACTAAACATGCCGACACTTCCTTGTTCGTGCATGGTTGGTGCAACGTGCAAGCCACTATTAGGATACAGACCCTTTTTGCAAACTGTCGAACAGTGGCACAAACTTTCCATGGATTGTCGTACGCGAGCAACTATGACTGGATCTCCGATGCGGAGAGCCACGACTAAAACCCGTAGCACCTCGGGTCTGAGTTATCGATGTCCATGAAAGACAATAATATTGACATGATAGTGATGGATGGCAGCTGACACGAACACAGCGTACGGAGCCAACGCGCTGGTTCAGAACCCTACCTTAAAGGAGGGTCTTGGAACACACTGCAAGTTGATAATGAGATCTTCACAGGCTTGGACCCATAATCTCCTCTCGCCTTGTCCTAACCCAGCCTCTCCAACTGTGGGGGATGTTCCTTATCTTTGTATCAAACCAAAAGGTTGCTTGGTTCCATTAAATATGTTCATCAGCAATGCCCGAAATTCTATTTCTAAGTTATTCCTAGTGGGCACTGGCAGATCTTCCGCTTTCAGATTCTGCGGTATGCCATCTGATCGGGGTCCTTGCAAGGTTTAACCCATGTCCAGTATGATCACCTGCATCGATTTGGAGCCGTCTCAGAGCAGTGTGCGCCGCATGTTGGACGATTCGTTCCAGGCCGAATCATAGCCCGCCCCTGGGGACCGAAGATAATCTCAGCATGGACTACTGATCTGGGCCGCATTCTAGAATTGATGTTTCGGACTCTTCGGGCTAAAGGGGCTCTTTAGTTTACTGTGGAAGAGCAATTTCCCGGTTTGTTGCTATGAACCGATTAGCCGAAGTACCCCAGGGCCATGGCCACGATGCCTATTTATTTCTTAATGTTCTTCTGTTATGAGGCTGGCAGAATCCAGCCGAAAAAAAGGGGTCTTGCAGTTTTCTTCTAATTATTTTTCGGGTTAAATGAGAGATTCACGAGCCTATTGGAAAGAGAGAGAGAGAGAGAGAGAGAGAGAGACATGATAACAATGTAGTAGATGAAAAGCTGGCACAGCCGAGGAAAACCCAAACAGGGATGCCTTGAGATGAATCTGAGACATTGATTTTTCAGGCTCCCATTGGTTACAATTTTTGATGGTCCGATCCAGTTAGTCAGGATGAAGTAGAGTGGCAACAGTCGGCATAACATAGAAGAATCAGTCAACTTCAAGCTTTAGCAGATAATCAAGATGATTATTGATTACAAAAAAAGGATAATCAAGATGACCAAAACATTGATTGATCCCCAAAAACTCCTCACGGGCCGAAACAGTATTCAAGAAACATTGATAAGTAATTTGGACGTGGTGGCACGACCCCGATTATCTTACACTGTCAATCAGCAATTATAAAGCCTTGCTTTTTCAGTGTCAGGCCGAATACAACGAGTTTAACATAAGATCCATGAAGAAAAGGCCCTTCACCAAAAACAGTAGGAAAGAAAGCGGAGATAAGAGTCTATAACATAAGCTCAGAAAACAGAGGCCATCGATCAAAAGCAGTTGAACAGAAAGTTGAGACAGGACTTTGAAATCGGAAACTGTGAAGTGTGAATTGAAACAAAAATATTGAAAGCCGGGACATTTTCATAAATAAGGTGGATAAGTGGGCAATTAAGACATAAGGTCGCAGGCATATTCAACCATTTGTAAACCGTTTTAGAAATGTAAACAACAGGACACGTGAAAGAAGCTCAAAGATCGATATGATAAACTGACTATTGAAGGACGACTGGTCACCGCAAATGGTCCCATTTGAAGATTTCAATATATGCATTGAGATGAGCTTTCTTCGAACATCCAATGACTGAAACAAAAGGAAAACAAACACGAGTTTATAAACTCAATAGAAGAGAAGCGTAAGGCAAAGACAGAAACAAAAGGTCACATGACGGCAAGAAATGATGCAAGGTACCTGTTCACAGCAAGTAGTTGAACCTTGGATCTTCCCTTGAGCAGATATTACAATGAGCAACAAAATACATGCATAAAGCTGTCTACATGCAAATTCAACCAGTGTAAGTAATTCTGCGGAACTTAGAAAGAAAATTCTTGGAAATCTGAATTGCAAGCACAGACACTTTCTTGACCTATTGCTTGAGTGCACTTTCTGCCAGAACTTTGCCTTCCTATATTGGCATGCACTGAATGAAGAGCACTCTCCGCTCTGAAAGGAACATGTGGGTCTCGGACAAGATCTTTCTATAAAATGGAGTGATAATCAAAACATTGCGAATTGAACATTGAATAAGTAGTCAAGAATTTGAGGAAAAAAATAGGAAGACGTATTCAAATGATTTCTTGCATTATGAACATTGAATGGACATCTGAAGGCCATCAGCACTACTCTCTCTCTCTCTCCACTTACAAGTTCAAAGCAATCCACCTAGGAAAAAAAAAAAAAAAGGAGGCCTCCGACCCAACATTTCAAGGACGAAATTTGTAATCATAAGGGAGCCGCAGAGCATGGCAAACCACCTCAACAATTACAATTGCAAACCACAAGCTCCACAAAATATGGAGATGAGCTCCTCCTTCAAACAAATCCTTTTGCATTTCTTGTGCTGCTGGGCATTTTGCTTCTCTTCTTGATGGGGCTTATTCAGAAATCAATCAGTCTTGTATCCAATGCAGAACATCGGGATATGGACCAGCCCAGGCAATATACAGATTTCCAATTTACGATCCCTCATTAACTCAACTGTCTGATAATTAAATCGCTTTGACACTTAAAGGAGAGCTAGCAAGTCTGTATCTCAAACCCCTGGCATTAGAGTCCTCATTGGAGTTCTGTCCATCTCATAGTGAGCTCTCAAAGTCACTGAGTCTCACTCCCGAGTAACTTTACAATAACAAAAGCAAAACTGATCAATCTTCCTCTGTCACTGCATCGTCCTTGTGAGCTTACACTTGGAGATGAATGTTGTGTCTGAATAATTTAAGCTGCAAAGCTTCAAAAGCTCTGCTGACCGCTGCTTCAATGTGGGGTTACACCCACTTTGTAGGAGGAGGAGCTTTGGAGCTAAACCAGCATCTACAGCTCTTACAGAACATTCCTCAGGTGCAAGATCACAGAGGGACCACAATATCGATAATGAGTACTGAGTACAGCTCTCTGAGATCCTCATTAGGAGCCTCACCATGTTCGGGATTGTGTTAGGACAATCCTTTAGAGCCAATTTGCCTTCGTGCAGAGATGAGAGGGTATCCAATATAAAAAGGCCCACCTCCAAGCAGTCAGGATCTAAATTAGGCAACAAATCTACCAACTGCGGAACTGCCCCAATGCTCACAAACAGGCCAAGGACTTGCTTGTGCAGGCAAATAGTTTTAAGGAGGCTGAGACCAGGAAGAATCCCATTACCGTGCCTTCTATCCTTAACGAGCCTCATCAGCCCAACCAATAGACTGTGGCTCGATATGAGCTCCGATCTAAAATCCTTTTCCTCCATCAGCATTCTGATCAACCTGGTGCAGTTGATCTTCGTCTCGATGGACCCCTCATTCAGCATGTCTACGATAAGGGAGACCTTCTCAGGCTGCATTAGATTTGTCCGGGCGTCAGAATCAAGATCCAGGCCAACAAGAATCGCCACAGACTCAGACCCCACAGCATGGGAAGTGAAGCGGCCAAGTAGCCCGGAGACCACCGCAACCCCTCGATTGTCCACAACTGCCTTCTTTACAGTAACGTAGGCTCCCACGAGTTGCCTCAGCTCCTTGAGCGTCTGGACCCTTGCCTGTCCCTTCACCTTCTTCAAGGTTTCAATTAGCTCACCTGCTCGACCCTGAACATCCTCGCATCGTTTCTTCATCAGCAAGTACTTGTGGTGGAACCAAGTGTAAATTAAGTGGTAGAGGGTTCTATTAGGAGTGACCGATTCATCCCAGAGGTCTTGCATCGTCGTGGGGCAGGTGAGATGCCCGAGGCTGAACCATTTGAGGATGTTTGACCTCTCGTAGGTCTGACCCGTGCAAAGCGTCACAGGGTCCTGCATTGGTTCCAAGGAGATTGGGCAGATGAACACTGAAGGGACCTCCGACAGATCGAGCTCCTCGACCATTCTCCTCAGATCCAGCTTATCAGGGGCACCACCGGCACCGGCACCACAGCCCTGCAATCCCACAATGCCACCAGTCAAACCGCCGAGGACCCCATCTTTGACCGCTGTGTCCAGATCTAAAACATGCCCATCCTCGTACCCACCAGCAATAACTTGCCTTCTCGAAGGCTGATAGAGAGGCATCTTCAAAACCCTAAACAATTAACCCCCAGAATCGGAAAGATATCAACGGCCGCCTAGGCACATTGCACTACAGCCACAGTAGATGTTTGCGGCACAGCCTCTAGCCTTCTACTCCTCTCTCCCCTTGTTCAGCAGATCCTGTTTCTACTTTCAGCAAGCCGCTTTATCCAACCAACCATAATAACTTTCTGCGGTCAAAAGAGGTTCATCTCCATCATCACCCCAAGGCACATCACGGGCAAAAGAATAGACAATCAACCTTCTCCGTTCACTTCCTGCTCAAGCTTCAGGAGGGTCAAATCAGGAAAACCCAGGGAGGCCGGCAACAACAAACAAAGATTAAAGGGGCAAGAAAGATGACTGCCACAAATCATCAAAGGACAACCCCCGAAGGAAAGAAATGCAACACCAAAAAAAGCTCAATAATTTGGGAAAGAAAGCAGAGATCCGGACCGAGAAAGCTTGTAAAGGAGAACAACTTGAAGGGTAGAATTCAGGAGAAGGCCACGCACTTTACAAGAGAGAAGGGAAGAAACAAAGGCCACCCCGCTCGCTCAGTGAAAAAAGGCTCCCTCTCACTCTTTCCCCCTCTCCCTCTGCCACTGCACAGCTCTCCTTTTGGTGCAGCTGTTTGCTGCCTAAAAAGAAAGCAATACTAGTACTAATAAAATAATTATTATTTAAATAAATTCCTTTAAAATATAATAATCCTTCACGGAAAATAATAATACTCCCCTAATTTATTAAATCCGCACAGGTCTCAGCTCTGGGAAGTTGTGAATTTCTTTTCTTTTCTTTTCTTCTCTTCTCTTTTTTTAATTCACAGGTTTTAACGTATCAACAAATTTTATTTTGAAAATAAATTGTGACCGGTAAGGGAGCCCCCGGCCCACGCAACGTCAGACAGTCAAGGACCTCTGCTTGCTCGCTCCCATCTCTGGCTCCCATCTCGTGAAGACTTTCTTCATCGTCCAATCAAATTTCAGTAAATTATTATTAATTATTTGTTTGTTTATTGTAAAATTAATTATTAATCATGTTGTTTATAGACGGGGTTTTATTAAGCGCAGCATAATTACCTCCTTATTAATCCCATCCTGCGGCCATAATTATGATCGACCGTTGTAGTCTATAATACTAGCCAACGTTACAAGAGAGCTTGCCTTGGACTGACTGGCCCTCCGTGGTCAGGTAGGCCCCGCCTCCCCGTGAAATCACGTTTCCGGGGCACCCCTGGTTCCGCATTTTGCTTCTTGGGGGCAATTTTCCGGTCAGAATTAATTTACATAACAAAGAAGCTCTCCCGGTATAATCATTTATCTTTACCATTTAAATTAACTCTAATTTGGTCTTACCCTTTTCTTCTTCTACTATTAACTCTAATCAAAATAATTAATAGATTATTATAATATATGATACTATAAGTGTTAGAAAAAAAGTCAAAAAAATGTTCAATCTTGTCATGGAGGACAAACACGTCTTTTAATAAAAAAGAAAAGTGGAAAAAAAAAAGACAGACGAGGAAAGAGAGAGGGAATACCCGCACGAAGCTAAAAATAATAAAATGAGGGCGACCGGTCCAAAAGGGAACGGGCAGACCAGACGCCCACGGGGGACTGGGGACTCGTAAAGCAAATATGATCATATAATTAAAACCAGAACATCTGACGGTAATCAGATAGGTCACGTGGACCCCAGATCTCGATTCCACCGAAATTCGAATATCGCTCAGTCGTCACAGTCTTTTATTTCAAATCGCCCCCTGTAATTTTTCTCGGCCCGTGGTTTCAGTTTCTCGCAGTTTTCCCCTTGAAGTCATTGATGCTGTAATTTGTGTTGGAGACATCAGCCGAGCGTGCGACTGTCGCAGCTGACACATATCGGTTGATTCGGTCGATTCTTTTTGCTCCCAATGGACCACAAATCGAAACCTCTCGACACTCTTCATACATATCAGTAGTAGAGTCCAATCCTGACATGATTGAAGAGATCAAACATTATATAAGTACGTAAAATGCAAAAATTTTGTAGCGTTCTCTACGTGCCAACAGCTTTTAAGTGCTTAGTTGGTCGGGATGGCCGGTGAGAGAGGGACCCTGGATTGATTGAGGGGCTGAAAGTTGAGATATCTGAAAATTTAGGGGGCAAAACGAGGGAGCAAGCATTCACGGGGTGCGAAGTGAAATTCATCCCAATCATTATTCTCATAAACACCAATAACGCCAGTAATCTCAGTAATTTTAACCCCCACGCTCCAAATTCCAATGCCAGGCTGCTTACAATTAAATTGATTTTTTTTGTTTTATTAATGCATATTATCATACATTAAAAAAACAAAATTCTAATGAATTTACATTTCTAGCCAGGCTAACTAGATAAATTACGTTGAACTCCTAAGATTCATTTTCTTCAATAATTGAGACGTGGAATCGCATCAATCAATATGAATAATGCATAGATCGATTCTCAAATCAGGAGGAGTAATTAGATTAATCATGTCTCGCGTGGGGCCCCACAGATGGGCTTCCTTTCTTTATTCAGTCGAAGCAAAAAATGCCAGCTAAGCAGCTTTGACCGTGACAGTGTCTGCGGTCGGGGACTCTCTCTCTCTCTCTCTCTCTCTCTCTCTCTATCTCTCCCTTTTTTTTTTCTTTTTTTGTTCCTCCCTCTTTTTTGCTTTGACTGTACGCCTCGGGCGATGGGGGGGCGTTATCCGGTCTTTGCTTTGACCACCTTCGCTTTTTTCCTTTCTTGTTCTGCATCCCACCCCAATAGCACATTGCCACGTGCACAGGGAACCGTGACGCTCACCTCTGTCTGCTACTTACTAGTTGAATTTTTTTCCCTTCGAAGTTGCATTTTTGAGCTATTTTTTTAAAGATTTTTTAATAAAGCTCAAAAGGAAAGAAAAAGAAATATGCAGTTGTTAATAGATTTGACAGAGGCTCGATTGATATTTTTCAATAATTTTTTTTTACTTATTGAGTATGAGTGCCATAAATGGGATAAAAGCACATTATCAGGATAAATTGGCCAATAAAAAGAATAGAGTTCAAATGTCTTTTCCATGGAAAAACAATTAGATGTTCACGCCTTGGGGAATACAAAAATATGTTAGAATTTTGTGGGCACCGAGAGCTGCATAGGTGCTGGCACAATCGTGAAGTTCAATTAAGGGGAGTTGGGCAGTGGGAATTGGATGGGAAGTGAGGGGACAAACATCAATAGAAAATTGAATGAATGCTCGTCGAGGGAGGTGGGAGGAAGGAAGTGGACCGGCGACGAGAGAGTCCGAAAGCAGTGGATGATGTGCCGTTTGTCAAGCTCCGGCGAACTTCATCCGGCATCGGTTCAGTATCGGGCGTGAACCATTAAAAGCTGAAGTATCGGGGTGCAATTTTCAATTGAATTATCCAATAAATTGGGCGGCGGATGAGAGCATGAAGAAGTGGACCCTTTTGCCAGTTGAACCCTGAAGAGGGGAAAATTGGGGAAGGAAAAGGAAATTAATTTTGAACTGTTGACAGGTGTAAGGTTGGGTTCGAATGAGCTCACATGTTGGCCTCTCCTAGACTGGAACGGTGGGTCGGGTCACTCCGGTTTGAATGATCTTGCACCAACTTGATTAAAATTTATCAAATTTCTAAATATCATATGATATTTGGCACTTATGGACTTTTCATATTATCTTTTCCTTTTCCACGTGTGAGAAGTAGATGTTTTACAGGTAGCAGAAACATCACATGATCCATCCAGCCGGAGCTGTAAATCGACGGCTTTAATCAGCTGGGAATGCGACCTTTTTATTTATTTATTTTACCTTAAAATGGAAAATACACTGGGAAAGATTATACCCATATTTCATGATTCGTGAAATTAAATAAGGTTTTATTTAATTAAACTAGTTGAGATTCTCGCGGGCGATCTTGTAGTACCCTGATGAAAGTCTTACGATTATTCTCCCTGGATCATACATACGAGTCCGCAACAGATCCGTCGGGGAAGGGAGAAATCGTTTTTCTGCACAAAATTCCTCGAAATAGACACCCAGTAATCTCAACGGTATGTTACGTTACGGTAATCAATCATGTATTTAGGGATCACTGTCGTCTTCTATCTTGTCCAAGTTGAAGTACTCTTTCATTTGCTTGCTCCCTTTCTCGACAAAGTCCCATTCATGAGTCTTCCAACCAATCAATCAATCAATCCATCCATCCACCAGTTCAGTAGTCCCATTCGTCTACAACTCGAGCCATCAGAGACTTAACAGGATCACAATCAGGGGGCTTGGATGTTGGTGTAATGTCACGTTAGGGAAGATTCCCATGAGAAGCTTTAGTTACAGTGAGATTTTCTCAGGCTATGTACTGAAATATGGTACTATCGTGTTAGTAATGATAAAAATGATGTGAGGAGGAAAGAGATTCCTAGCACCCGAGAAGCGGGATCGGCCGGGCCACCTTGATCAAGAAACAAGATGTAGATACTGTACTGTTCAGGGGAACTCGAGCCTCCACAATCCAACAAGGTCAATCGAGTAAGATGGGACACTGCCAAGCCTCACAATTACTCCTCTCTCCTGGATAAAGGTTCGATGGAATCTCGCGGTCGCACTGCCTAATCAACTTTAACAGTGATCATTGTTTTTGTTACGCCATTCGGCTTATAGATGTAGGAGCGATGGTTACTTGAGATCTCGAATGTGATCTTCACCGGTGCACCATTTTGCACCAGATTCTCGTGTTCGAAGACCTTGGAGGGTTCTTGGACCGGGTTCCAAGAAAGGCCCAGTGGATTGGTTACTCCTTAAGCATCCACTCTCACACTTATGTGTTGGATTCTTTTCCGAAGGATGCGGGAGTTAGTCCAAGACTCGGTTATGCGGTTCTGAAGTATTGATCGGAATGGCTGCTCTGATACCAGCTGTACATTGGGAGCCCAGCCCATACTGCCAGAGACTCAGTTTTCGGGAATTATATTTACATGGATCGCCAAGAAATATTAGATGGTAAGAGGTGGGGATCATAAAACCACTTTCTAGAGGGCCCTGTTTCTTCTGGTTTTCCTGATAATCTCAACTAATTACCAGGTCTGTCATGGTGTTTGAATGAGAGCACGCCGAGAAATTGTTGTATGGTGCTTCAAAAGAAGCTTTTTTTCCTGTTCTCACGTTATCTACCGAGAACTGTTGGGACGGATTCCCTTGTTTCGATGACAGTTAAAAAGGTTCGTTCCATTTGTGTAGTGGACGGCACTGATACCTGATGAAACTTATAAGGTAGCAATCATGTATTTATTTGCCACCATATTCTGCTGTATCTTTCACCTTGTTGATGAACTTGCAATACTCAAAATTTCAGTTAGCGAAGAAGAGCTGCCAGGGAGACAATTTGACACGGAATAGTCGGATTTCTGGTGCTTGGAAGATGTCTAAGTCATCTCAAAAGTAGATGACAACTAAGAGTTTCAATCTCAACTGCTTCAGAGGGCGATCCCGACTGCTGTGGAGGGACATTCGCAGAGTCTACATGGTGTTCCTAGATGCGAAGAGATCAACCTAAGGTATCAAAGCCAGTAGATGTTCAACAAGCCCGAAAATAGCGAGGGGCAGGAAGAGGCTGAAGCAACTGTTTCTTGATGCCAGTTAATACACGAATTTTGCTTTATCTTATTAGGGTTATGGGGGATATCACTGTTGGTCAAATGGGTCGGTAACCTTTTTAGTGATCTATCTTTTAACCAATCTAAATGGGCTTCAAAGCCAGTCAGGACACTCGAGTGGGAAGAAAATCTAACGTGGGATTGTCTTTGCATGAAGAATGTCCGAATTGATCTTTCAAGACCAAGACCCTGGTTTGTGGAGGTATGTATGACAAGAGGGAAAAAATGAGCTGAAATGGCATTTCTTAAGAAGATGGTGAAGATTCTTCTAATCTAATCTGTAGCGTGATGCAGTGAAGCAATTTAGCGTACTCCTTGCTGTCCCTTTGATCTGTAACCTCTTCAACTTGGATCATTCATAGTCTTCAGGCTGAGCGAAAGGGTACTTGAGGTATGAGTTCTTGACCTGTGAAGAGTCTTCCGGCACGGACCATGGATACTTCAATGACGGATCTCTCGGGAATTTCCTGAAGTTCAAAAATGGCGCCCACAGCAGTACCCTGCAATTTAGGAGTGGAATCTCAGAACTTAATTATGATTCTGAATCACACACTTGCAGCACGGTGCAGCATGGACGGTCATGTTTTACAATTTGAATTGAAAAGTTGCAACTAGTGGCTGGACTCACCCGGGAAAGAAGATGAAGACGAACATGAACTGAAAGTACATCTCGAAGGCATTCCTCTTATACCATCTTATCCTCAGCCAGTTCATGATGATCGGCTGTGACAGAACAAACCTCAAATTCAATGAAAGATTGGAGACCGTATATGTATTAACTGGACAAAGTGAAAAGAGGAGCAGGCAAAAAACTCTAATTACTCAACTGGTGCAACGATGAAATACAAGAAGGCGACGATTGCCAGCTGCGTTAGAGTCCATATAAGATCTTCTTCATCGTTCACTCCAGTGACCGCCATTGCCGGCAGCTCGACCTGTCGTGTACTCTTCCATCAGTTGCCTTGAATTTTCCGGATAACAGAATCACAGGCAGTATAGGAAAAAGAAGTTGCCGATTGATCAAGAGACTGTTAATTACAGTAGCCAAGAGAGCTCCGAGTAGGGATGCTGAGGAGAGCTTTTCAGTGATGAAATTGCTGAAGAACTCAGCCAGAGCCAGCAAGTTTCTTCCCACCGTCTGTCATTCAACACAAACGTTATCATCAGCTGAACTTCTTGCTGCATTCGTTCTGATCTGCACCGGTCGGAACACAGCTGATGTGGAATTCTTCACGCCAAACTAGAATTTGTACAGGTATGAGGATCACAAGAGAAAACAATCAGAACCTGTTCTGTGTCATCTGTTTCAAGATGACCCCCATTTTCTCCGAGCCTGAGCCGCCACTTTACTCGAGACGACTTGCAGCGCCCGACCCGCCCAAGATTGACTTTCTGGATACCCAGCAACGGGGACGAACCAAGGTTGCATAAAGAAGGAGAAGATGAAGAAGAAGAGGAGGAAGAGGAGGAGGAGGAGGATGTTTGTATGGAGAAGGGAGGGTGAACCATGCAAGGGACTGAAGCCGCCATTGCTGGGGGTTCCTTTGTGTGGGGGTGAGACTAGGGGGAACTCATAAAATTCAGAGTATCCCAGAAATTTGCATTATCGTCGCCGCAAGACTTCCTATCCACTCATTTTAGAAGACGACGACGGTTGTCATGCTATGAATCCGTAACTGTCATTCGCAGGTGCAGCTGGGATCAATAATCTCGGCCGTCCATCTTCTTTATCGCCGGAAAAGGGGACGACCAGCTTTAATCATTTCGGTTCGATTTAAAGTGCGATATTGTTAGTTATCATCAGTATGCCGATTTGATTTTGGGGTTTAGGAATGTATAATGTGTTCCTCTGAGTAGTTGGGAGTACCTCCATGGTCGTATGATAACGGATCCACGCTTATATGAGAAGAATTGTAAACAGATTTAAGTCAAGAAAACACCCCAGACTTATGGTCGATTTTTTTTCTTTAACTTCAAAGGAAAACCATTAGACTTATCACAATAAGTTGTTGGAATCTGAGCATGATCGGGGGCACATGATGAGATGCAAATTTATAGAATAAATAAAAGAATTACTTTCCAGAACGAATCAAACATTATATATTCAAATTTTTTATTTTCGTATGGATTTATGCTGACAGAACATACACAATGCTCAAACCCCAAGAAGCCGAACCAGAACTAGCAGACAAAATTTATCCCTTCGATCCCGTTTCTTTAAATTAATCCGACTGGGTTTAAGCCGTTACACTGACCGTGCCGCCGGGTAATCGAACGGCACCGCCTCCACGGCGGCGGAATCCAACAGATCGCGGTGCATGAAGCCGTAGTTCCTGAGCACCTGGTTGTCCGCGAAATTCAGGGCCCTGATCATCCCGCTCCAGCATGACTCGCCGGAGTACATGAGGTTATGGTCGCCGCTGCATGGCTGGCACCCCGTGAAGTGCGTGACGAACGGCCGCCTCCAGCTCGCCGGCCCGTTGCCGGCCTCCCGCAGACGCTGCTTCCACTGCGCACCGTAGAACTCGCTCACCTTCTCCGCGTGCCGCCTCCGGAGGATGCGGGCATCGTCGCCTCCGCCGCTCTCTATCTCCATGTATCTGCGGCCAATGGTAATGCAATTCATCCAGTAACCAAACACATTGATCCATGATCGATCAGCAAAAAAGACCAGGTGATTTTCTCACCTTCTGGTGATGTTATTGAGGGTTGGGACGATCTCGACCCAGTAGCCCTCGAAGTAGTACTCTCCCTCGATGTAAATCTTGTCCTCGTAGAGGTCCCGGTGCTTGAGGATGAGATAAATCAGGGCGGACTGGTCGTCGGATTCAGGGAAGATCTTGTCCTTGAAGGTGGAGGAGAAGACCTGGCCCCACCGCTCGTAGTCGGGGCTCTGGGGGCCCGTGCTGGCCCATAAGTCCATGAAGTCCACAGACCACTGGCAGTTCCGGATGAGGAAGACGCCGGCGTTGATGCCGGTCCAGCTCTGCTTCTCGTGGACCAGGTGGGGCCAGCCGTGAACGACCAGGTTGTAGCCCCGGTAACGGTCGAGCGGGAGGGCGAAGTCCATGTCGGTGAAGAGGGCGTCGGAGTCGACCCACCAGATCCACTCGGCCTCCGGGTGGGCCAGCATCGCTGCCCTCACCGCCGGGTACTTGGCCCAATAGGTGTGCATCTTCGGCTGCAGCAGGACGTTATTGTAGAACACGTCGCAGCCGTGGATCCTGCAGTAATCCACCTTGTTCTTGAAGAACCTCAGCAGCAGGTGGTCCCCGATTTTGTTCTGGCACGGTGCCGCCTGCGATCCCGTTACCAGGACGACCCTCTCCGGCCCGCCGACAAAGGACGGGTGCCGCCGCAGCCACTCCTTCCTCTTCCCGTCCCAGTCCTTCACCGGCTTCTCGATGGAGTAGCTCAGTCCCGGATCGTCGTAGAAAGTCTTCTCCCGCGGGTCGTGGAGAGAGTCCGGCAAACGCGCCTCCCTGCACTGTTCTTCCCTCTTCCCCCCAGCCGCAATCCTCGGTCCACCTAAGGGCTGCGGGCCGCTGGGGTTGGGGGAGACGAAAGCGGAGAAGGACCAAACCAGCAGAAGGGCCATGAGAGCACCGCCGAGGAAGAGGCAGCCGTCGGTTAACCAGTGGGTAGCTCTGGCCCTGAGGAAGTACTTGGACAATGAAGGACTGTGGTTGTGGTGGTGCGACTGGTGAGAGAGCTCGGGAGGGGACACCATCTTAAGTTGGAGGAGCTCCCTCTTCTCTCTCAGCTCTCTATCGGCGCGACGACCGTACCTATATCGGCCGGCAGCGGAGAACATGGGCCATGAGTATTCGACCTCGTGGCCGCTGCACTGGCTCACAGGAGGGCAAATTCAGGCGGGCGAGTCGATCCGAGAAATGCACAGAGTCGACCGACGGTGAAGAAGGGCACCACACAACTGACTGAGTGTCACTCCGTCCAATAGACGAATAGATGATGAGGAGGCTGGAAGGGAACAGGACTAAAATATTCGCTACTTGATTTAAAACTAATTTATCCTGTAACATTTATAGATATTATTTTTTTAATTTATTAAAAAGTTATAAAATATTTAATATCTTAACTATGCACAACGGTACATATCATCTTGTCAATAAATCTTTACTCATAAATATTCAAAAAAAATAACGAAATAATTACATATCATTTCTCTAATATTCACTCATTACTAACTTGAAATTAAACTAATAATTCTCTTATTATACATCAAAATAAGTGATCTAATAATCAAATTTTAAGTTGAGAGAGTCACAGTAATTTTATCAAAGATTCCAACTCAACTACAGATTAGTCTCGAGTTACATTTTGGCTGGCTCGAGATACTGAACAGTGTAAATAATATATATATATATATATATATATAGATTCACTCATTTGGTTAGTTCGTATAACTTGGCGTCGGTTTCGGTGCGCCAGGGGGACTAAAATGCGCTGTGGAATGGTGGGCTCGGGCCCTTACTGAGTGAATGAATTGGGTTGGAGGTGTGTACGGCGGTCTGCCTGGGCCCATTGGGGATGGGGATTGTTAATTGTGTGGTGGAGCACGGCGGTTCCCGCCTGACATGTGGGCCGCACCGACCGGTGGTGATTTCACCATGACCAAGGCTGCTCGAACCTTCTTTCTATAGCAAAAAGACATGGAAGCTGCCATTCTCCCCTATGTTTTGGTACTCCGTGAAACTCGAACCATTAAAGAACACCCAGCCAAATGCGGGTGCTGAATTTGTCGGTACATTACATTTTGACTGGGTTGGATGGGCTCCAACCCTCCACGAGAAGTTGATCACGTAGGGAAACTGTTTCGTCCAATTTCTATTCATAATTGCATGTGAGATGTCCCGTACAGCCGACGGGTAATGGCCAAGGATGTACTCATTGTCCCTCAGGATACACAGGCAAATTAAGAACGGTGCTCCATGAGAAAGAAAACATCCAGATCATCTCAAGAAATGTTGCTGATAACTTCACAAAAGAGCATAAGCTATGTTTACAGTTAAGATAGGTAGATTATTTGTGATTCTTCTTCTTCTTCTTCTTCTTCTTCTTCACCATTTTATATTAACAGCTTCTTTCCCGTTGTACGAGCAGCGTGACGTGCCTCTGCCTTGGCTGCATTTCGGGCCGTCGTGGACTGTATCAACTGATGGACATCCCCGTCGGCATCGCACCACCGTGAATTTCTGGGGATGTAGGGCAACGTCTGTGTGGTTATCATTGTCGACACTGTGGTAAAACCTGTTCCGGTTCTCGGGTCATTAGGAGTAGAGATCGAGTGTGTATCGTTGGACATCTACGCGAAACAAGCAGATTCGGAGTAGAGCTATCAGGAGGCCATGAAAAGCAGCCCATCGAAAGCTGCTTAGATAGCAATGGGTATATGCTAAACAAAATACAGCAACTCCTCGAGCGAACCCAAGCTTGGTCGAAAGTGGCATGAGTCTCAGCCTTTTCTCCAAAGTTCGAACCAGCAAACCAACAGTCAGATTGAATCAAGCTTGAACTTGGCTTAGTTCGGTAGCTGAGCTCCCAAGATAAGTTCAAGTCCCAACGTTTAGCCAAGCCCTGGCAGCCCAAAGGAATAAGACACCAAGGGACCAGCGACCTAGCCAATTCCATACTCTAACACCATATATTCAAAACATAGGCATCGTCGCGTCGACCACATTCCCGCATGACTCATGGGTTCGCCCGCCAAGAGACTTGGTCGATAAGTAAGTTAGCTGTTTCCTTTCCTCTATATTGATGGGTCGATAATAATTGTGAATTCTCGATCATAATAATTGTAAGGTCACCTCACTTGAATAATTTTGCACCTCCCAACAGCAACAATATTATGCCACAGTATATTACATGTGCGCCATCGCGAATCTTGTCTATGATTTTATTTTCATGACTGGGCTGAAATTTTCTGGTTAGTTGAGACGATTCAATTCATCTAAATAAAAATTACGATTTTTAATAAATAAAAAAATCATAACAAACGAATGACCAAACTAAAAAAAATAGTTGGAGTCATGGAAGTCAGTTTCCAATGGTGCTAATCGAACCAAATTGGTTTTCTAAAGTATAATTTAATGAAAAGTTTTAAAATAAGAATAATTATTAAATTAAAACTTATAATTTATGTTATAAAAATGGTTCAATTCAGTACCAAAATTTAAGGGTTTCATTTTAGTAATCAAATCATGTTTATTTCGTATAAAGTGCTTAACTGATTAATTGAAATATAAAAATCGATTATTTATAATTATGTTTTTGAGGCTTAATGGATATGGACCGGATTTAGTATCACAAATAGAATTTTTTTTAGAAGTTTTTAAAGTCGAGCCATACATCCCACATGTGAACTTGAATTGCTTTTCAAGTGATGAGACTAATGATACGAGGAGATTCACATCCAAGGAAAAAAGAAGAAGAAGAAGAAGAAGCAGAAGAAGAAGATGATGGGCATCTTTCTGTGAATCCACCCGGCAATGTGGCACTATGCTTCGGGACACACACAGCCACACGCACCCACGTTGCTCTATCAGACTCTTCCCTCTTTCTTTATCCATTACTCTCTTTCAACCGACCCATCAGTAATATCCTGTCCCTGCTGATAAGAAATCCACGAATACTTTCATTTTGTTGCTTGATTGAAAGCTTACCAGTAGTCGATTCCACTCGAAGGCCAACTCCATGTATATCATCCACATTCGTTTTGGATTTTACCATGAGTGGGGGAGAGCCGGGACATGTCTCTTCATCCTAGAACATGGCTATTATTTACCGGGAAATTTTACTGTCCCATATGGGTTTGAGCTGGAATCGGTGGTAACTTCGGAGCTCGTGTCCCCACACTGTCGAAATCGAAGGGATTTGGAATGATCTCGGGTTAAGAGGTGGTAGAGGGTGACCAGCCACTCACCCCACTTGCAATTTGATGTCACGTCACCGCAAGCTTTCTACATGCACATGATCGACCTCCCTCGGTAAGACTCCAAAAGCGAACAGCAAAAAGATCTGCCACAGAACGTCCGAACACGAACCCACCTTAGCCTAGGAGCCGAGTAGAACGTAATTCCTTTTCTCGCACCGCGCTTGATATCAATGAGTGGATTTGGTGCAACTACATAGTTTTTGTCATCAAAACAAGAGTTCTCTGTGATCAGTTCCTGTTGGTGAAGTTCTAAAACTACTATTTTGCTCCTCTTTTTTTCCTTAAATTTTTGCTTTATCAGATGTTATTGCGTGTAATCGGAGAAATGAGAAGTCCCACATCCAATTTCATATCCATAATCACATTATAACATATGGAGAATTTTCATGAAGGATATTATTTACCCCTTTTTTTCCGAAACAGTTCTCTAACATGTCGTATGTGCACTGTGTCATCAACTACCTGGTCTTCTGCAGCTCATTGATCTCTCGCCTAGCCGCGTCTCTCTCCCTCTCCTTCTCCATCTCCATCTCCATCTCCATCTCCATCTCCATCTCTCTCTCTCGCTGGTGAACTCTTATAGGGAACAAAGATGGCCGCGTCCAAGTCCAGGCCTCCGTGGGCGGACGTTAGCTGCCCGCGGAGCGCTGGCCACGGGCGAGACTCCAACTTCCCTGGGAAACTCTGGAGAAGTTGGAGGCCGCTGGGGACCGCTTGCCTCCGGTCGGCGGCACCGAGGGGCTGTTCTCTGGACTCCCGTGGAAGCAGTGATGGCGGTGGGTGGTACAGCGTGACGGAGGAGGACCGGAGGTTCGTGGAGAGCATAAGGGAAGCTCAGCCGTACATGCACGCCCACCGAGGAAGCACGTTCGTTGTGGTCGTCTCCGGCGAGATCGCCGTCGGCCCCTTCCTGGATTCCGTTCTCAAGGTTAGGCTCTGTACGTTTTCCGGCCATCTTCCTCTCTCTGGTGAATGATTGCACCCTGTTTGTATAAACGCACGCTTACCCTTCTGTTTGACTTAACTTTCTCCGACATAAAAGTCAAAACTCCATTTAAGCAAATAGGAAGAATGGAGAAACAAGAGTATGAAAAATAGTATATTTTAATAAATTTGAAATTAAATAAGTCCGAGTAATAAAAATAATCGCAGTTCCAATTTCTTAATAATGATAATGATTTTCAGCCGCCGTCGTTCGTCCTGGACCGCAGCCGAACAGAGGTTCGGGCGTGCGCCATTCACCTTCACCTACCGCGGCCAACCCGACTCGATTCCCCCGACTTTTCGAATCTACTCCTAGTGAGCCGTAAGCTTCTGGTAGATACAGCATGGCAGCTTCCGCCTCCCGCTGCTGCTTCTCTCCAAGAAACCGCTGCCGCAATCTTCTCTGCCCGAGCAAGGGCGTCTGCCCTCGGGACTTCTCGCTCAGAAGAGTTTCGGTGAAGTCGTGGCACTCCAGGCACCTGTCTCTGGCGGCGAGTGAAAGGTCGTGGGATGGGATTCGAAATCAAGGGAAATGTAACGTGTTCATCGATTCTGAAGAGAGCGACGGTGTTGATGAGGGCGAAATCTCCATGAAGAACGAGCAGTTCGTACGGTGGTTTCGCGAGGCCTGGCCGTATTTCCAGGCGCACAGAGGCGGCACGTTCGTCGTTCTCGTTTCCGGTGAAATCGTGGATAGTCCGGACTTGGATCCGATTCTGAAGGCACGCATCGTTCTCCGATTCAGTCTATCTTCTCTTCTGGCTAGTAGCTTTTTATTGCTAAAATACTAAATTGCGAAAACAAATCATCCATCGCAGAACAGGCAGTATTCTCCTATTTTCTTGGAATCCATATGTTTGGGCCAACTATTCTCTCTTTTAGATCTGCATTGGAATGACAGTCTCAAAGTAATGGGCTCACACTTATCCCGTTCAGTTGATCATTTCATTCATGTCATGAAGAGTGATTGTTTACTTGACATTGTTTAATATCTCAGCACTCATCCAGAAGATTTTGAGAAATATCCGAGATATATGTAAAATGATGGTGCAGAGGAGACATTTTTTTATACTCGTCTGATTGATGATTTTCCAGTATACAACATGTCTTTTGGTCATATTTATTTGATTTCTCTGGAAGCACTAGCCAAATAGGAGGATGTGGAGTTTCAGATGTTTGGTTGATTGTTTGCAGGATATTGCACTGCTTCATGGATTGGGAATTAGGTTTGTTCTGGTTCCAGGAACCCATGTGCTGATTGATAAACTGCTTGCTGAGAGAGGTTGGTCACGTTTAATTTTCTGTGCAGAATGACTAACAAGATCACTGGATTATTGTTAAGTTGCTTTCAGATTCAAAGAACACTTTCCAATTCATATAGATTCACACAGTCTCCACCGAAACTTGTGAGCTCTAATAATAGTTGCCAACATTACAAGTGGTCCAACTCTGCATTTCATTCTGGTGACAGGATTAGGTGATGGTCTGATTAACAACGTAATATGGGTCCTTGTCTGCATTATCTCCATTTTTCCTTATGATTCTTTTGCTCAATATGGAAGAATAGAAGCATTGTCAAGAGGCATCATATCCAATTGGTGTACTATGCTCTATCAATACTCTTCCTGTTTGCAAAATGAAATTCTCTTAACCTTATTTACTATCTGGTTATATATGTGTATGCTTATTCCATGATTTTTGCAGGACATGAGCCTAAATATGTTGGCCGATATAGGATAACTGACTCTGCATCACTAGCAGCTGCAATGGAAGCAGCTGGGGGAACTCGCCTTATGATAGAGGCTAAACTTTCTCCTGGACCTCCCATATTTAGTATTCGTCGACATGGTGATAGTAGTCGTTGGCATGAGGTTGGTGTCAGTGTTGCAAGTGGCAACTTTCTTGCAGCCAAGGTAATGTTCTAGTCGTCATATCTGCGGTCAGCCTTCTTTTATCCTTTTCTTTTTTCACCTCTACAGAGCTTGTTTCTGTAGTTGTCGTTTAGCGGTTTATGTAATATTTATATTTTGATTGCAGAGAAGAGGAGTTGTGGAAGGCATTGATCATGGAGCAACAGGAGAAGTGAAAAGAGTGGATGTTGCTCGCATTCGTGAGAGGCTTGATGCTGGATGCATAGTGATGTTAAGCAACCTGGGCTATTCCAGTGCTGGAGAAGTTCTAAATTGCAAGTATGCATTGTAGATTACATGATAGTGTGTGATAACTGGATTTATTTGTCAAATCTGAACCCTGTGATTTACCTTTTAAATTTAATAATGCAGCACATATGAAGTTGCCACAGCTTGTGCCTTAGCTATTGGTGCAGAGAAACTTATTTGCATCATTGACGGTCCGATATTAGATGAAAACAGGCACCTTATCCGGTTCCTGACCCTTCAAGAAGCTGACATGTTGATAAGAAAAAGAGCAAAGCAAAGCGAAGCTGCTGCTAATTACGTAAAAGCTGTTACGAAGGAAGATGTTTCCTACTTTAGACATACTGACTCTGCTAATGGCACTGCTCCTCAACTTAATGGGGATGCTTTTACTGAGAAGGGCCGTGGAACCTTTCTGAATGGTGTTGGTTTTGACAATGGTAATGGACTTTGGGATGGTGAACAAGGTTTTGCCATTGGAGGTCTTGAACGTCAGAGTCGATTGAATGGTTACCTTGCAGAACTGGCTGCTGCAGCTTTTGTTTGCAGAGTAAGTCTGTAATATACAGTAATTATTTGTTGTAAACTGGCCAAATAATATAACGTGGCATGCTTTTTCTTTTTGTGTTTTTTGGCCCAACTATTAATTTTTCTCTTGAATATTTCTTATTACCTCTAGGGAGGAGTTCAAAGGGTTCACTTGTTGGATGGCACTGTTGGTGGGGCTTTGTTACTAGAATTGTTTCAAAGAGATGGAATAGGGACGATGGTTGCAAGGTATGCAATCTTCTGCTTTGCTTCAATTTATGTCAGTTCTATTTTGACAGTAATGACTTCACATTTCTTGGTGCATCTTAACTAACCATCAGCATTAGATGCTGTTCAAATTTTTCCTTCTGCATGCCCTAAATTCAAAACATCTCAGATGCGATATCCCTAAATGTTGGATGACCTGTCACCTGAATGCACGTGTACTGGTCAAAGAATTACTCTTTCAATTCTGCCAGAGGGAAACATCACAAGGCTTCAAAGCTTATCCTCATCAAAGCTCTTGCTAACAGCCTGCTTGCATGACCAAAGGAAAACAGCCTCCTTGCATCTTGTTGGATTTCCCCAAGCTTTTTAATATACATCTTATGGTACTAGAATTTTAAGAGGGCTATAGAAGACTGTAGTCATGAATCAAATCTTTTAAGAGTGATTATTTTTTCTTCTTGTCTTTCTATTTTGCTTGGCATTGGTAGGAGTAATATCTGAAATAGTGAAAAATAGTAGACTGGTGGATTTGCCATGCCCATGCTATTTAATCTGGAAACTGGAACTGATGCAAAGATGAATGCAGAGTAGGACCTTGTCTACCGGGGATTTTAAGTTTGACATTATACAATACCTCTTGTGCAGTGATCTATATGAAGGGACAAGGGTGGCTGCTGAGAGAGACCTTTCTGGAATCAGGCAAATCCTACGGCCTTTGGAGGAATCTGGTATATTAATTAAGAGAAATGATGAAGAGGTTCGTTTGTTGCTTTGTATAGTAAGCTATTATTATGCTGCCTCTGTTTTTGGGCAATCTGTTTATAGTTTCCGCTTGAAGTTCCCTTACTACCATGAGGATGTCTACTTTTACCTTTTAGAAGTTGAAACAGATAGCAGCCATAATGTTCTTTTCTCCCTTTCTTTTGTATAGCTGCTGGAAGAATTAAAGTCTTTCTATGTGGTGGAGAGGGAAGGACATATTATTGCCTGTGCTGCTCTGTTTCCATTTCATGAGGAGAAATGCGGAGAGGTTGCTGCCTTTGCAGTTTCTCCCGAATGTCGGGGGCAAGGACAGGGAGATAAACTTCTCGGTATGCTTTCATTTATGATCTCATGTATTATGCCAGGTTAAACTAAGTCAATCTATATTTTTAGTTTATACATTTTAAGCCCCATTTCTTGTTGATATTATTTGTGAGAATGCTGATAGTTATCCAAGGCTGTTCTTCTTATTGCCAGATTATATTGAGAAGAAAGCATCCTCTCTTGGATTAGAAATGCTCTTCCTGCTCACTACCCGAACTGCCGACTGGTTAGTATCTGGATAAGCATTTCTTCTCGTTATATCCAACAATTATGGTAGAGAAAGGTAAAAAGGACTATGAATTCGTAACTTGATCGAAGAAGAGGATTTTGAGGCCGATTCTCTGTGTTTTTTTTTTTTGTTTTTTTTGTCATACTCCTACCAGGTTTGTGAGGCGCGAATTCTCAGAATGCTCCATCGAACTGGTTCCCGAGAAGAGGAGGAAAAGAATCAACCTATCTCGAAATTCGAAGTACTACTGGAAGAAGCTAGCACCCAATAACAGTGGTATTACTGTCGACAGGATGCTCAATTAGAAGATGATCGACACAGCCGGGGATAAGTTGCTTAGTTGGTAAACTTTTCCGAACGTGCCTTGCAGCCTGCATAGTTAGGTTTACTTCTTGTGTTCGATGCCCGGATTACACGTGGCTCATAATAGGGAAAATTGTCAATGCAGCGGATCAAGTGTGCTTGAGATTGATTTGGACGGTAAGAACGGCATTGGGCGGCAACCTCCTAATGACCTGGTTGTGGTTCCATCGATCCAGTAAAGTTGTAAAATAGATAATCGGCGAGAAGTAGCGGATGATCAAAATCATAGACCTTATTTCGCAATCCAAAGCCAGTCCTGATCAGAGGTGGGAAGGCCTTGTCGGACTTTTCTGCCGTAGAATCGGAGGGCAAGACGTCAATGTTGCTTTAGAATGGGGGAATCAGACTTCAATCATGTGGCTAATCGATTTGCTTAATCAGTGTCCTATAGCTGTGCCCCAAGGGTCCAGGTAAATCATTGTCCAGAGAATTTTTTGAATTTTAAATCACTTAAAATGTTATTCATCAAAATGACCTCATTAATTCTTGCTCGAGTGCTCGAGGACAAAAGATGCACAGGGGCAATTCTGGAAACGACAAACAAAGTATAGTCAACCCAGAATTGGATTGAAACAGTTGCACCTACCAAGTTCTACCCTCTACCAGATCCATGCACCGAATTCCCTCTCGGTACTATGATGATTCGGAAGGAGATCAAAATAGAAATCTCAGAAATTTCCCATCATTCAATCCGACTGAGCGTGGAATCTAATCGAGTGGTTTATGCATATAATCTGAATTTAGGTCAATTGAGAGTATTAATCTCTTCTCTTTTCATATAGAGATTTTCAAGTTTTCAAATTTTATACGTGGAAAAATCCAAATTTTGATTTTTTTTTTTATATTTTGGGTTCGGGGGCTTCTGCCCCACAATTTAGTGGGAAAAAGGAGTCCACATGAAGCGAAGCTTCAGCCGTCAGGTAAAAATTAATGGAGGATCCCTAAGTTTAGTCATCTTCTTCATTTCAACGACTCCCTTGCTAGCCTGTCACTGCTTCAGTGGAGGCTTCCTCAACTCCCAGCTGAAAAAAAGTAGAAGACTTTATTCTCCGTTCGATAATGGCAACCCTCTGACCCGTACGAGTCTTCTAGCGTTCCTCTCTCATACCTCAGAAGCCTCCAGTCTCAACCGCCACGACGAGGAGGAGGAGGAGGAGGGGGAGGAAGAAGATACGATGAACTAGAAGAATTAACCCACCCTTCAGTCACCGGTCATCTTCTCGCCAGCTTCACATCAACCTCTGATCCATCTTCATCTCAATCACCTATCTGAGGCATACCTCTGGTCCATCTTCATCGACGCCTGAACTCGGACAGTGCTCGGCTCGGCTCCGAATCGCTCAATTGCGCGATCCTCCTCTCCGTTGAAGCATAATAGAGCTACCAATTGCGAATCCATGCCAGGGGATTCTCGCGCGGGCGTTTCTCAGCTGGGTTCAGATGGTACCTGCCACTAGGTTCGCTCTCCCGTCAGCTTAGTCGTTCCCTTTCAACTTGTCCAGTTTTCTGGACTGCTGCTCACTGCTTACTGTGGAATATGATCTACAACAGTGATGATTCGAATGTGGTTTTGATTTGACTGCTGAATTGTGGTAGGATACATTCCTCGTATCTGATATGTTTTTCTGTCGATAATAGATACCTGCACTGGGATGTGATTTGACAGTCAATTAAATCTATGTCTTCAATGGAAGCCCTTTTTTTGGAAGACCTCGGAGATTAAGGCATGTTGGTTTGAGCGATGTCTTGTTGATTTTTGCCAAAATATGTTCCGAACAGAATGCTCAAGATGCGTTATTCTCGTCTTCCCATAATATGACTCGGTAGATCTTGGTTGGTTTTTTTCTCGATTTGTCCAGGTAACCTGGCGGTTCACTTGAAGACATTCATCTACATGTTGAATTTCTGTTCCTTGCGCAATTACTTGATTTCAAGCGAGCGGCCATTGACTTTGCAATAAAGGAGTCACTTTTACACTGTGGCAATCATTCATTTCTAATTTTGTCCAATTTGTTTATAGATGGCACTTCCTTAATTGCCGCATAATTTTGAAGATAAAGAGGAGGAGAAAATGAGGACCAGGAATAAGTGCAGGAAATCGACCACCGTGGGATGCAATGCTTGGAGCAGATTTTCAATGGCTTCTGTTGTCTGGGGCTTAATGCTTTGCCTGCTTATGGTTCATCTGTACATCGTTTTTTGCCAAAAAGATAAAATAGGCAGGATTCGGTTGTATACAAGTCACCACATAGTACTGCAGGAACTTGAGGCAGTTGAGGAGGAGAACATCCAAATCCCTCCTCCTAGGGGTAGGCGATCCCCACGTGCTGCAAAGAGGAGACCAAAGCGGCCAACCACCCTTATTGATGAGTTTCTCAATGAGAATTCCCAGCTGAGGAATGTCTTCTTCCCTGATGAAAAAGCTGCTATAGATCCAAAAGACGCTGGGAATGATTCCTATTACTACAAGCCTGCGAGAATTTGGCTGGACACTGAAGGCAATCCTATCCAAGTGCATGGAGGTGGTATACTGTACGATGACAGATCAGAGACATATTATTGGTATGGAGAGTACAAGGATGGCCCTACTTACCATGCTCACACAGACGGACTAGCACGGGTATGTAGCTTAGAGTAATTTTTGGTCTTCTTACTTGACAATAGAGCTTAATATATTTTTGACATGATTATAGTGGTTCTGATTAAGATTTTACAGGATGCCAGCCTTTAAATATTCATGATTTGTCAAAAGTACTGGTTACAATGTTCTGGCAAAAGGAATAATGAGAGTGAAGTTTAAGTTAGCTTTGTGCAGCATTTAATCAAATGCTAGTCCTGTTACTTCAAGCAAAGCAATTGAGGTGTATTAAATAACTTGAAAACTGCATTGCTTCTAATAGCTACCTCAATCGAGACCAAATTTGGACAAGTTAAGCATCGTGTCAATCGAATTGATCATAACAGCTAGCTTAACACAAACTTGACATGCAGAGCAAACTCTGATTATAGCAAGCATGCTTAGCATGACGACAAAGAGCAATTGTTTGAAGTTCCTTCTGGCACACACTGCATCATGGAGGACTAGATGTAATGCTTGAAAATAATGTGGAAAGATCCTTGGCAGTTAATGCTGCAACTGATATTTGGATAATAATTAAAGAGTTCTTGGGCATGCTTGCAATAGTTCTTGAAGAAAGATTATGATTGCTACAAGTTACTTACATAGCTGTCTTCACTCCTTGTTCTGGTAGACCGGGTGATATGTGGGGAATGTGTATTTTTGCATGAGACCGGTAGATGACTTCACAAGGGACTGTTGTGAGCAGACTACCTTCCTCTGTATGACGTTACTGATCCTGCAGTATATCTTTTTAAAATCTGCTCATCTCAAGATGTACAGCCCTTTATGTGGAAGCTCCTCGACGATTTAATTCCTAATGCTTGGATCTGGAAAAGTAAGAAAAACTGATCATCAATAATGAGGTTTTAAGTTTGGTCTATGTCTCGCTCCTTTAGTTTTTCTAATTCTTTCCTGAGATTGTGGCTGTATTTACTGTCTTTTTATGTGCCACACCTAGTCATGCACTCATGTACTGCTTCTCACGAGAATCCTTTCTACTTGTTTAAATCTCAGGTTGACATAATTGGAGTGGGTTGCTATTCCTCCCAGGATCTATGGACATGGAAGAACGAGGGGCTTGTCCTTGCAGCTGACGAAACGAATGAGACCCACGACCTCCACAAGTCCAAGGTGCTCGAGCGTCCCAAGGTTATCTACAATGAGAGGACCGGGAAATACGTGATGTGGATGCACATAGACGATGCCAACTATACGAAAGCCTCGGTTGGGATTGCCATCAGTGACTATCCTACAGGCCCCTTTGATTACCTCTACAGCAAGCAGCCCCACGGGTTTGAGAGTAGGGACATGACAGTTTTCAAGGACGATGATGGGGTAGCCTATCTCATCTATTCCTCGGAGGACAACAGTGTGCTTCACATGGGACCGCTGACGAACGATTATCTTGATGTGACAAATGTGATGAGAAGGATCCTCATTGGGCAGCACAGGGAAGCCCCAGCCTTGTTCAAGCACGAGAGGACTTACTACATGGTCACGTCGGGCTGCACGGGCTGGGCCCCCAATGAGGCCCTGGTCCACGTGGCCGAGTCGATAATGGGCCCATGGGAGACCATGGGGAACCCGTGTATCGGCGGGAACAAGATGTTTCGGCTCACGACTTTCTTCGCCCAGGGCACATTCATCGTCCCTTTACCGGGGCTTCCGGGTTTTTTCATTTTTATGGCCGACAGGTGGAACCCGCCCGACCTGAGGGACTCCAGGCATGTTTGGCTGCCTCTGGTGGTGGGTGGGGCCGCTGATATGCCATTCGAGTACAGTTTTGGGTTCCCTCTGTGGTCGAGGGTGTCGATATATTGGCATCGGAAGTGGAAACTCCCAGATGGGTGGAAGGGTTAGGAATCACTAGCTGTAGGTTTTCCTTTTGAATAATCTCATATTATTATACATACCATCATGTACGAAGAGCACTTCGATAATTTACTACATTCTTGCTTGCTTTTTTCTTTTCCCCATGGTGTTCCCGCAGCTGGGAATGTAAGATCGTAGGTGTTGCTTTTACATGCGCCATGAAATTGCTGGGAGCTGTCCCTGGATCGTGAGGATAAGATGAGGTTGCTGGAGGACTACACATGCTCAGTTTTCGGGCTCAGCGATCTGTCCGTTCTGTTCTGTTTTACAGTCGGAATGTGATGGATAGACTACGGTCGGCACCGGTAAAGCAAGCTGCCGTCGATAGGATAATCTTGGTACGATGTTATGTGTTCTTCTTCTGTTAAGACAAGTTCAATCTACATTTCTCGGTCTCCGGAGTGCTCAGCTGTTGAATGGTGTACCGGTGAGCGAGGGTCATAGTGGGCCGAGGCCCATATGAGGGCCTGGTCTGGGCCTTCAGCCACAGGTCCATAATTTTGGGAAGAGCCAGAGACTCGGAAGAAATTCCTATTTTCGTACGAGGAAATTCAAAATGGAAAAGTTTGATGAGATTTATATTTTAAATTTTCATATATATATATAATCTGCTATTAAAAAAATATGTTGGGTGCTTGATTATATCCCAATTTATAATATTAAATTAAGATAATGACATTCTTATTAAATTAAATATACCGAGTAATTCAATACATAAATGTTTTGAACCTTATCATAGGGAATATTACCGAGTATGGTTCTTGGCGATCGAATGTCGAACTGCCACTTCCCGACCAATCGTCGATCAGCATTTTTCAGTACACTGATACTCGAAAATCCCATAAATTATAATTATGTGTGTGAATGTGAAATTATATATATATATATATCTAAAAAAAGAGACAGAGAGAGTAGGAAATGTGGAATAGGCGAGACAGGAAGAACAAAGCCGGCGATTATCATTTAAGAAAAAAAAAAAAAAAAGAGCATGCCGTTTGGGAATTGAATTAGTTTGTACTCCAGGCATGGTAATTCGTGCCGGCCCGACTTTTTTGGGGGCATGCACAATCTTGATCGGCCCGAAATTCCCGACCCAAGCATGAATGCTTCATGTTTCATGTTCTCGGGTCCTGTCCGAATCAAGCAAACAAATTTTAAACTACATTTAAATAATTCTTGATGTCAAAATGAACTTCTAAGTGTTATAATTGATCGATCGATTTAAATTTTATATTAATTTTAAGAAAATTGTAATACAAGATTTCAAATTTTCTCGTAACCTTCATTTTTATTTTAAACATAATTTTTACGCTTTAAATACCAACCTAGACGCTCAACTCATACACATTTTTTTCGTTCCGGCCCATTTTTTGCCGGGCATAGTTTGTACGTCATCTGACGTGTGTATGTGTGTGTGGATTAATGTATAGTATTATTAGTATCGAAGAAAAAAAAGAGAGGGTGAACAGTAGTATTAATAATAATAATAATAATAATAATAATAATAATAGTGTGCATAAGTTTTTGTTGCGTAAAGGTTTAACGGATACCGAATAACTATAATTATGATGTAAGCGGAGCATATCCATTGTGGTATAAAATTCATTTCAACTATAAATTTACTTCATTTACCGCGTTCGAACTCTAGCCATACCTTGGGACAGGCTCGAGTTGCTAGCCTAAAGCGAAGTAATGTGGCAAGATCTGCAGCCTCGGCTCATTACTCATTTCTCTGTCTCTCCTACATTGCAAATTTTCCTGCACGCCTCCTCCCCGCTCACATCTCTCCCCCATAATAACTCCATTATACTACCGTGGAAGTGTCGAATCAGATGGGTGTATCGAATCGAGTACAGCAAAATTCATCGACCCTTGTTTCGATAGAAAATTCTGTTGAGTTCCATTTAAATTATCGATAATACTAATTTTTTATTTTTATCCGGTATGCACTATTATTCAATACCTACGAATTTAACCAGTACTAATCAGTAAATCTTTAATCGATTTAGATTTGAATTGAATCAATATATGTATACTTAGACCTCGAGTTGCTTAAAATACACTCTCTCTACTTTAAAGTGAAAAGCCAATCCCACCACCAACCGAGCCTTATGATGATCCCTACCACTGTCATCTTTTGCACCCTTTTTGTAGGGCCAAATTAGAATTCTCACATTTTCTAATGCATAGCCAACCAAGTCCACTTTCCTCCCCCTCCCAGAGACACAAGGAGCCCCCTCCTCTGGGCCTCCTATTTAATTCAATTTCATTCATTCATCTCTCCCTCATCTTCCATGCATTGCATTTTATACAATATTCCTTTTCAAAAAATAAGAATTTGAAAAAGAAAAATAAGGTCCAACCAAAGCATATCATGCTTAGAAAAGGGAAAAAAAAAAAACCCCGACTCCTCATTCTCCCCCACTCCATACTGCTCTTTCCTCATTGGTTCCACCCAATGAAACCCTAGTTTTCACATTCTTTATGATCAATAATTAATTTATATCTTCTATGTTTCCATTAACTTCACAATAAGCCCATATCTCCCTCCCTCTTTCTCACACCCTACTGAGGGGATATAGGTGTAGTAGTAGAGAGAACTGAGGCGAGTATTCTCCTACACAAAGATAATTCTTAATTGATGTGGGGGTCCCTAGCTTCTTATATAGTATTTCTGGTGTAAAATGGATACCTTGTTCAGATTAGTAAGTCTTCATCCTCAACAGCAGCACCACCATCACCGGCAACGGCAACAACAGTTGAGCAACCAATCCTCCTTCAGTTCCTCCGATCGAACCTCGAGCAGCTCAAGATCCTCCAAGCAGGCATATTCCCATCCTGAGTACGTACCACAATTACTATTTCTACGATCATCGCAACCGAGAAGTAGCTGTAGAAGAAGAAGAAGAAGAAGAAGAAGAAGAATGCTTCAACTCTTTCATGGATGAAGATGACCTCTCCTCCTCTTCCTCCAAGCATTACTCCCCTTCATCCATCGCTTACCCTCCCACCAACACGAGCACTCTCACTACAACCACGACAAACCACCATTCGTATGATCTGACCACAACTACGACTTCTGGCACCACCGATCTCTCCTCGCCTGCCTTAGAACCCCTCAACTTCAACTTCTCAGACCGTGGAAGGGCGGCAGAGATTCTACTCGAGACGTCCCGTGCCATTGCCGACAAGAACAGTGGACGGCTCCAGCACCTCATGTGGATGCTCAACGAGCTTGGTTCGCCTTACGGTGACATTGAGCAGAAGCTAGCGTCCTACTTCCTGCAGGCCCTGTTTAGCCGGATGACCGACTCAGGCCGGCGGAGACACCAAGCACTTGTCTCCGCATCCGACAAGATGCGCTCGTTCGAATCCACCAGGAAGATGATGCTAAAGTTCCAGGAGGTGAGCCCTTGGACCACATTTGGGCACGTCGCTTGCAACGGGGCCATTGTTGAAGCCCTAGGAGGGGAGCCCAAGCTTCACATCATCGACATCAGCAGCACTTTTTGCACCCAGTGGCCCACCTTGCTCGAGGCGCTCGCCACCCGTACTGACGACACCCCCCACCTCCGTCTCACCACCTTAGTGGTGGATGACGCTTCCCGGGCCAACGGATGCTGCGCCGGAGTGCAGAGGGTGATGAAAGAGATCGGTAACCGGATGGAGAAATTCGCCAGGCTCATGGGGGTGCCGTTCAAATTCAATGTCGTGCACCATGCAGGCGACCTCTCAGAGCTGAACTTGTCGGAGCTCGATCTCAGGGACGACGAGGCCCTGGCTATCAACTGTGTCGGATCACTGCGCTCGATAGCTCCGGCAAACAACAGGAGGGATCGTGTCATCTCGTCCATCCGGCAGCTGATGCCAAGGATCGTGACGGTGGTCGAGGAGGAGGCCGACCTGGACTTCGGAATCGACGGGCCCGAGTTCGTCCGGGGGTTTAGGGAGTGCCTTAGATGGTTTACGGTCTACTATGAGGCGCTAGAGGAGAGCTTTCCGAGGACGAGCAACGAGCGGCTGATGCTCGAGAGGGCAGGCGGGAGGGCCATCATGGACCTGATGGCTTGCCCGCCGGCAGTGTCAGGGGAGAGGAGGGAGCCAGCAGTTCGATGGTCGAGGAGGCTGAGGGTGGCTGGCTTCACCCCGAGCACTTGCAGCGACGAGATGTGCGACGACGTGATGGCGCTGCTGAGGAGGTACAAGGAAGGCTGGGCGAAGACACAGTGCTCTGCGTCGCCCGGAATATTCCTCTGCTGGAAGGACCAGCCGGTGGTGTGGGCCAGCGCATGGCGGCCGACCAACTGATGATGGGATCATTAATCCATTAAAAAAGAGAAGGAGAGAGAGAGAGAGAGCCGAAATATTAATCATCGGCTCATTGAGATCAATTAAACAAAGTTTCATGATTGCGCATGACCGCGGTTGGAGTTTCACTTCGCACGGGTGGCTCTTTTTATGGCACGTGCAAGGGAGTGCTTTTGTTGGAATTTTCAATGAATTAGGGGTTCCCTCCCTCCCTCCCCCTCTCTCTCTCTCTCTCTCTCTCCTCTCTGGGGTGAAAGGAAAATTGGTGATGGATAGGGAAGTAAATTTGGATATAATCTGGGTGGGTGGAAATGACTTTTACTTCTTTTTTTTTTCTCGGTTTATTTGAAACTTAATTTATTGGTGTCGATATTGACCAAGGTTCATGTTCGTGATCCCTTTCAAAATATATACATGTCTTAAAATAATTGAGAGGTTGACATATTAAATACATAAAGAGACAGTAGGTTCAATTTTTATCACGAAACTCTTTGTACCTATTTATTTCTTAATCTTTTATGTTATCCTATTCCAGTCCACGACACTCATATAATATATAATTGAAAAAAACTTGTTAAATACAATTAATCAAGCCCCCAACTACTTGGCCTTACTTCCTTAATTACTTTTTTTTTTGTGGGTGCACACCGGATAATATTTAAAAGTTGAATAGTTCTTAATCAATACGACCCTAGTATGATTAGTCTATTAACATGTAAAATCCTACGGACCGATTATTTTTCTTCATTCGTAAAGCTCGGACAGAAATACTTAGTTCCTCTGGTTGTGTAATTCAGATTATTCGTCATAGTCAGCTAGCTGCTCCTGATTGTATGTGGACTTCTTCTAGTTATTGGTCTAAATTAATGCGTGATTTATGTAATCTAAATGGAGTTGGTGTATGCTTCTGGTGCATTGGGATGATGTGAGCCTGCCGGTACTAAAGACAAATGAGATGAGAACGATAAACATATAATAATCTCAAGTTGTATTTAGTTTTAATTATTATATATTTTTTAAGTACAGCCGAATTTAATATGATGTCCGCGGCATGACATCTAGAAACCCGATAGATACACGCCACCTAATCCAGTTATTTCAAGTGAGACAAATCCATCGATAAGTCATAAAATCGAATTAAGTTCAAGATTCTACTTTAAAATGACAATTAAATTTATTTAATTTACAAAGAAGGGTGTGGTGTAACATAATTGTACATTTCAAACTAAACTTCTACAGTAATTTTCAAGTAAATCAGCTATTTAAATTTTATTTTATAGAATTTTAGTTATGAATGTAATAAATGTTACTCGAATTTAAATTAGTTATAATTTTTTATTTAAAAAAAGTGTATATATATACACATACATACATCAGTGTAGGGCATACCAGTGGAGGGCAATATCTGGTCAGGTACAATGATTTGGATGAACCCACATGTTCTTTTCTAACTTCTGGAAGTGTCGGGGGAGTGGTTTTCGGATTGAGCCTTCCACCGACTCCATCGACGAACCCCACAAGCGAGGATGTCTCCCCAACTTTATTTCTTTCATATGGGCCGCAGCTGCTGCTTGCTGCGATAAAGGTCTAAACTAATGAAAGCCATGTCTGTGGTTACTCTTTTATCCCAGGGATTGGGCCAAAATGAAATCTTGAAAAGAGAGAAAAGAGGAAGAAAAGGAGAGAGTGTACATGATGGCATGATAACAACTTCATTTTAGGGGTTCATACATTCATACATATATATATATCTAATTAAAAAGAAGGATAATCATGGATCTTGGAAGACGGGGGAGAAAGGGGGGATATGAAGTAGTACAGATCATATCAGTGATTGACGAGAATTAAAATCTTCGTGTCTCAATTACATGTAGAAGAAAAAATGGTCTTTCAGCTTTTGATGAGACTTTTGCCTCCTCCTGATCCCCCTCCCATTCACCCTCGATAGGACCCATCAATCAAACCCTAGCTTTGGTTCTCTCTCCCTCTCTGTCTTTCTTCTTTTGAAATGGTTTCTGACAGGTCGTTGGTTTTCTCCTCTCCCCAGCCCACCCACTGCCTCCATGTTCCTTTGACACTGTGAAGTGTCTATCGGACGCAACCCGTCGGGGTTTCATCACAGTTCTTGGTGGCACAATTTGAAAGCTTCCTTTTCCACGTGGAGCTTTCAGAAGAAAAGAGCGCACTCATTGCTTCAACTTGGACTTGGGATCGTTTTGTATTAATTGACCCCTTCTGTCGCCATCTAACTGGTTCTTCGGCCGCAGGTACTTCGAGTCTGAAGAAATTGTTGAAAACCATGCGATCATCTGAAAAGATTGAAAAGGGAAATAATTCGGGATTGTCGATACGATGATCGACAGTTAAGTAGGCATATGAACAGAGAAGTATACCAAGCTTGTCTGAGGACTAGACGTGATCCCCACCCCCACCCGATAAAAATAAGGGCAATGAGGATATTAAAAGGATGTTGCCATCCATCCGGTTGGTAGTGACGCTCCAAAGACGTCCGAGGAGCGGGCCCTGAGGGGACCAAATTTGGCAAGACAAATTATCATAATTCTCCAACATGGTGCTGGTACATTGGTCCCATATTGAAGTTGGTACTTGGTGGAGAGATATATACATATATACTTTTTTCAATTGCAGGCAAAACGGTCGTGTTCTAAAATATGGGCATGGAGAAAAGGATACATAAATATCGGGAGTCCCATCATTAATCAGGACAAGAACTTCTGAATATTGAATGTTGGGACACATTGCCTCTTGAGTCAATTAAGATGGGATGAGTTCCACTGAAAGTTGCGGATGGAGAAATCTTTTTGCCAGTCAGAATCTCCCAGCAGCATGAGCAAACCACGCCTATCAAGAAGGCAACCCTCTCATATGAAGTTCTGCACAATAAACCCGCAATATCCCCCCACCGCTAACTAAGCCCAAAGTCCACCTGTTAACCGGATTTCCCACTCAGAGGTGAATATACAAGATGTCCGAATTAGCACAGGTCTAAATAGCTGTCCAGAGGAAAGTGAAAAAGAAGCTGCTGCTAGGCTTAAAAAGGAGATAAGAGCAATTTATGAGGGCCAACTGCGGCCCTAGATTACACCTAGGGGGAAGAAGCTGAAGCCTCAATCATATATGCTCAGCTATCCTTCTTTTAGAAGACAAACTTCTCAGATCCTATCTTGCTTTTGAAGCACACCTCTGCCTTTCCAACAATCCCTTTTCCATAAAGCTTTGGAAAGGCAGAGTCTGCAAAGCTCAGTTCATCTATCAAACCACCAAACTTCACCCACCTACACAATATAAATATGCATACATAAAGTGGAAATTAGAACTGAACTCTGAGTGAGCAGGGAGTTATGCATATTGGTTTTGTTTTAATAACGGGAAATCATCTCATATCCCCTTTCCCAAGTTTCAAGAGCTGCACCCTGCCCTCATGGGAAGAAAAATATCAATCCTGTTCTCAAGATACTTTTTTTTTATCCATTCCCATAAAGATATTGTACAGAATATAGTAAGATTTAGTATTTACGCAGGCATGGGAAACTCACTTCAATGTACATGTTTCTTCCTGAAAGAAGCCTCACACTGATATATCTTTGCAGGACGTGATTTATCATCACCCATCACCTGGGGTCATCTTCAAGAGAAAAACAATGACGAGAGGACTCATAGTAACATACAAGCACATTGCTTGAGCTTCCTGTATATAGAATGACTTTTCAAAGATGCCCAAAATGTCAAATTCATAGACCATTTGCAGCTTCATCTAAAGACATTCATTCAGCAAAATATACCAACCAGTAAAACCTCCAAGAAGGATGGGATGTCAGGATGAATACGTTATCCCGTCATTTTCTTCAACATGTAAGTTACAGCACAGAACCTTCTATCCTGTCAGAGAAAAAAAAAGTGTGCATCTTCATGCATAGCACAAAAAGTATGGGACGCCTTCACCAAGAAGAAAAATTCCCATATTCTCCTGCTGAACCTCCTACTTTCCGTTTCTTTGTTAGTGAGGAACCATTTTCAGTAGAATCCCTGGAACCACGGTGGGCATTCCTTGCTTTGAGGTACTTCCCTACACCTCCACTCCCGGCAGCACCAGATTCTGCTTTCCCAGCACCAGGATTGCTAAACCATGTACCAACTTTATCCTGGAGTTTAAAAAGCTTGTTGTTAGAGTAAAAGCTAATAATATACTGCAAGCAGAAGGGCACCAGATTTGAGCAGAAGGTGGTATATAGAGCTCACCTTGTCTTCATCACCAACTGTCTTCTCAGTTTTGGTCTTCTCTTCCCCGTCTTCTTCATCTGGTTCGGCATATGGATTCACGAAGACTGTCACATTAATTATCTTAATTTCTTCCTGCATAGTTTCATCATGCCCAAAGCAACTAGTAAGGATATAAGGTACATATGCATCACATTTCCAGACACTTAAACTTCGGGAGGAAGCAGAAAGTTCCATGAATAATTGCATATCAGGAATGAGATGTCATGCAGAAGATAAGCAATGTGAAACAGAATAGTAGATCATATAAATATACAGATATGAGATGAAAATATAGCAATGCATAAAGTAGTTGGCGTTATCTGATATGATATTCTATTCCCCTCAAAAAAGAAATAGAAGGAAAAAAGAAACTAAGGGGAAACAAATCTGTTCAGGTACTGTTTGATGTACAGAAAACACATCTCATTACATTGAAGAACTTTTTCTTTTACTGCACGAAACATCAAACAGGAAAGAGATTTTAAAAATCAGTTTGCATTAAAAAGAGAAGCAGCAGTCCAGATTTGATATAGAGTCCAGATTTGTCAAAAATTACATTCATACTGATCACTCACCAGAGGACGGTCATCATCATCAACAGGAACCTTTTCCATTGCCGACAGTGTGATCAATCCACCAACTACTCCTCCAAAAACAGTATGCTTGAAGTTCAAATGATTGGCAGACTTGTAAAGTATGAAAAATTGGGATCCATTCGTGTGGGGACCACTGTTTGCCATACTCACAACGCCCCTCCCAGAGTGAAGCAACTTGGAGTTCAACTCATCCTTGAAGGGCTTTCCCCATATCGACTGACCTCCTCTCCCAGTCCCAGTAGGATCACCGCCTTGAATCATAAAATTCCTACATGAATAGAGAAAACCAATGAGATCCATATCTATGCCACTGGTTCCAACAGCAGACCTGGCTGCCATTTCCTCAAGGAATTAGAAGCCTTGCTGCCTGTCTGGTCTAAAAATCATGTTAAACAGCCAAGGACCAGACTGAAGAGAAGGAGGAGGACCAGCTGATCTGGCAGTTCCAACTGGTTACATGTGGACTAATTGTTCTAAAATATAATGTCTTTGAAAGCAGCAAAAGATTCAGAGTAATTAAAAACTCTAACATCAGCATTCAGGATAATTTGGTAGTTGCATTGCACTATCATTCTTGTGAATTCGTTTGATTGCATTTGGAAAGTCTAGGAACTTAGAAGATTGGGTAATTTGAAACATTAATTATAGAAAAAGCAGACAAGAAGTGAATTGGAAGACTTCCACTACAAGTATAAACTGGGTTGAAAAAGGATGGATGAGGCCCCAAGCTATTCAAGTGAGCAGCCAATGACTGACCCGATTTAAATAAAAACAAAATGACCAGATCTAATTGAAAGTGATCTTGCCTTTTACCTTATGTTTCTATGAAAAGCCACTCCATTATAATATCCCTGCTCGCACAAAGTTATGAAGTTCTCGCAAGTCCTGGGAGCGATGTCACAGTGTAGTTCTATGTTCAAATCGCCGTGTGTTGTGTGGAGCTGAACATATCCTTTCTTCGTAGGATTTTTTTCAACTTTGATATACTCATACTCGTTCTTGGTCACTGGGTCATATGAAGTAGAAGTAAAAGATCTTGATGCTGCACCAGTGGTATATTGGCCTTTTACCTGGGGAAAAATCTATGTCAATACTGAGATAGTAAAATTATCATATGTTCAGGAAAATATTTAACACTATATAATTATTCATGTTCAAAGAAGAGACATAACCCTAATCAATACAAAGTTTACAAAATGATTTCTATGCCTTTTCCGACTGTCATGTTCATGTAGATTTTTGTATTTTTCTTTTACTTTTGGTAGCCCACAGAGAACTATACTAGCATGGCACCTTAAACATGCATCTACGTTTCACAGCTATGAATATATAGTCAAGAATAATTAGCTACTGACCGTGTCATTGCATTCATTAGAGAGATCTTAAATTAAATTCTGACACCACTCACCAACTTTGCATTGATGGGAGTCCTTTCGCCTGACATATGCATAGCTATTCTTGCAGCAGTTTTGTCACTTGATGAGGCCTTAGCTGCTGCAGCACTTCTTCCATGAACTGCAGCAGAAGCAGCATCCACTATGCTAAATGACTGGGTTGCTTCAGCCTCTCCCTTGGAATTAGATTTTTCATCATCCTTCAAACGTGATCTTGCAGCCAGAATAGTAGCAAGTGCAGCTGCCCTTTCCTTCTGGGCCTTGCTGCCCCCTCCACCTAATAAGGCAGCTTCCTTGCCTTTCTCAGTCCCAAGCTCCTTAAGCATCTGCTTGATATCCCCGGTGACATTTATGTTATAGGTTGGATCCGCATTCATTTTCTTTAATTCTGGACAAGAAGAAAATTTTGTCATATATCTTTCTAAAGAGAAGTACAGATATACTATCTCAGATGATAACTAATAATGTCAGAGGCAAAACTCTTACCTTCATCATCAACTTTCAGACTATTCTTGACATGATCAAAATCCACCAGAACCTTGCTGTCAAGTGCATTAGGGTTCTAAAAAACAGCAGCAACAGATGTGAGATGTAACTTTGAACCAAAAACCACTCATAGGTTTTCTCATCTAAGTTGAAAGGCAAACACCATTCACAGGTTAATCTACTAAGTAGGAATGCAGGAGGTGATGACTCACCTGAATTGTTAAGAGGTCCTCTCGAGTAAATGGCTCATCAGTTAACAATTCCTTCCAGTTTTTGGTCTTGATGTTTAATTCTTTAATTGCCTGTAGAAGAAGAATCAATCAGTTTGACACCTGATAACAGCAGATCACAATAAGAGACTGACACACATAATAAGGATACCTCATAACAGAAAACATTTCCTGTAGTCTTCACCGCAACAATGTGTGTGAACTCAGTGAAAACCTTGTTCAGAACTGGGCATTGATATTCTCCTACATCATTGCAAAAAGAGCTAAGAGGAATGCCCTAGCTATTCTATCCAAAGAAACCATGACATATCTCAAATTACACAGGACACTATTTGCAAAACATTTGCAGGGAAAAAGGTGATATCCATGCAGAGAAATGAAAAGAAACAGAAATTAAACCAGAATATCAGCTTATTTGGAGAGTATGACCTTGATGCTTCCCAACGAGAACAACAAAAGATGAAATAAGACTTTCCACAATATAATAGGATAATAACACATAAACTACAAACAATCAGCATATTCAGTCCACTCACATTCCAAATGCAAGATATTAAAATATTGCCAAACTTTCCAATAACATGGTCGACCATCAGACTCAGTTTACATGTATGAAATGGTAGCATCAATAAGCAAAGGGCATTCAACCCTTTACAGTGAAGAAAAGTTAAATAACATTAGAATATCGGACAAACTCACATTTTACAGCCAGTCACAACATATACACTTGTTAGTAATGTCTCACTCAATTGATTTAGGTTATATTATGACAAAAGTGGAAAGAATCAACTGCCGTACTATGGACATATCAAAATACTTCTTGCAAACACATTCCATAGAAGCATGTCTTTCTGTTGTCCCTCCTTCAATCAAGTCCAATGTCATCTATTCCAAATGAATTTCTCTAGTCTTAGTAGAAATCTAAAAATGCTGAACTACAAAGTTCCTGATGCAAATTTAAATCAACACGAACCAGCAAACTTTAATTTAACTTGGAGGATATTATGCACAAGAAAACTGTAAAAGTCACCAAATTTTCGTATACCAAATCTTAATAGGAAAATTTACCTTCAGGATTCTTGTGGAAGGTAAGGGGGATTAGATCCTCTTGCTTGAGATGAGCACCGGTAACAGGATGCTTTCCATACTTTCTAATATAAGGAATTATATTCCTGCAACCAATTCCTTGATGTAAAACACCAGAACACCATAGCAAGATAATTCCAAAGTAATGGGCAAAAACATATAAAACTTGACACACATGCATGTCAGAAAGCCACAGCATGAGCTCTCCATCTATCACCTTTCTATATTCACATCAGATGATCTGACTGACAGACACTGAAAATTGTTCATCCCATGTAATTCAAATTTCTCTAAACCCCTTACCCAAATCACACTTGAATATGCCACAAAAGCAAGGAAACTTAAAAAAAAATAAAGATAATACACCTTTAGCAATTGCTATTCAAATGTGTTGACGACAATTTGAGAAGCCATTAGCATATCATGATGTCCAAGCAACAATTTTACTCGATTGGAGTCCGATGATCCCTTCATACTCAATTGAAATTCCATCTTTGGGGATAAAACTATACAGGGAAGTGAATACAACAGAGTAGTCGCAAATGGAGAACTTTCATTTCATATTGACTCACTATTGGATTCTATGACGAGAACAATGACCCCCAAACAATAACTATCTGAATATTACTGTCCAAGCATTAGTATACACTCACATGATGTCAAAGACGCAGCCATCTGCTGTGCACACCGGCTCTTCGAACGGTGTAAACGTGAGGCTGCAACAAAAGCCAAAAAATGCCAACTTTCAACAAGCCAATACTACTAATATCACAGCAATCACAAACGCCACTAAAAGATATACAGACATCGCTACAAGTTTAAAAATAAAGAGGAAAGGAGAGGCCAAAGATGGGAACCGCAGCTTACGAGCAGCAATAGAAAGGTAGGCGTTTAAAGGGCGTTCCGGTCTCTTTAGATTTGGCGCCGCCCCACTCGGTGGCCCACTCCGTTTTCGTTATGAACATCCGGTCCTTGCTGTGCTGCTTCTTCCCCATCTCTACCCCTAGGATCCCAATAGAACAAGTTAAGTTTGTGCTGCAATTAAGCTCGCCCTTCTTCGAGTTCTTCCGCCCGGAGCTCAAGCAGGAGCTTCGACGTCCTGCGGCTATTCCCCCTGACAGAGAGAGAGAGAGAGAGATTTGTCGACGACAAGCGAAGCAGATCGCGGCTCGCTCGCCGACTTCACTCCTGGCCGGCTCAGGCTGGTTCTGATAAAGATTGGGTCGGTTCGGGTCCGTGCGGACCTTATAATTTGTGATTACCGGTCCAACACGATAATATTTTGAAAAATCCGGTCCGGTCCTGTCTAAAGAAGCACTCCCCTTCAGCAGCTGTCAACGCAAGATTTCAACAAGAGAGCGGAAATGGGGAGTTCAAGCAGCAGCGGAGAAGACGGAGATGAGGAGTGGAGAGCCGCCATCGGTTCCATCGTGTCGTTGGTGGACCCTTGTCTCGCCTACGCCTCCAAATCTGCCACCGCTAGTACTACTCCCGATGGCTTGGCACCGGCCTCTGTCACTAATCGCTCGGGCCTCAGCGAAGAAGACGAGGAATCATATCATCATAAGATTAAATCCAGACTCCCGAAGCACTACCAAATTAAGGTTTTCTACTTTCCCTCTTCTCTTTATCTGCCGGTTCCTGCCTGCAGCGCTTCGTTCGAGCTTGTTGTAGATAATGTAGAAGGATTGTTTTTCTTTATTGTTTTGCTCTTTTTGTTTTGGGGTTTGCCTTTCATTCCATGAACAAAGCAGATATCTGTATTTCATCTCAAATGAATTTGCAGATAGCACTAGCAGGAAGTGCACCAAGAAGTGGAAATAGATATGGTTTCCCCAACTGCCCCACCAACCGCAACCCCACCCAACACCACCACACCCCCACCCCCCCTCCCCGAGTTTCATCTACAGCTGCTCAAAACTCGAAATTTTTAGTCATTTTGTTAGGAACAAATTATAAGTAGATGAATTTTGTTTGACAAGATTGTTAGCTGCTGATTCGTTCTTCAAGCTGATGCTTCCTCTTACAAATGATGAAGACGGACAGCAAAAAATTAAACCATCTCTCTGCTATTCTTTCATATGTTTATTATCAAGTCAAAGTTGGCTGCTTCAATTTGTGTAAACATGTTTGTTGACAGGCACAAAAGCTTTTGGATGAAATAGTAGAGAAGAACCTAGAGATAGTTAGGGATCCTGCTAATATCCCCGATAACAATGTGGCACTGGATGAATGTGGGATTCGGCTATTTAAAAATGCCCCTCTTGGGATTGTCTTTGATCATATGGGTAAGTAAATCCTTTCATTTGTATTTTTCATAAGTTGCAAAGATAGAAATATTTGCTCTTATGGAATGAAATAGAATAAGATATGGATCATTGTATTGCAGAACAAAGTGTCCTGATGAGATTCTATTGTTGGAAATTAATCTCTTTTTAATTGTAATTACTGCAGGTTTCTCAATTTAACTTTGAGCTATTATATTTATGGTTGATAAAAATGCTCCTTTGAGTCACGCCCCTCTGTACCATATTAGTTATTGGATTTGATTTTCAATTCAGGAGTTCCTTCATTTGCCTTCCATTATAATTTTTAAGAATTTGTTTTTCTTATTGAAAGAATTTGTTATAGATTATACTCTTGCTCTTGTATATGATGTATTTTGGCATGGACCATTGCGGTTTGCACATGTGTGCTGAATTATATATCCATTGCCCCAGATGAACCTGAGGGACCAAAGAAGAAGCCAAGAATTCTCCCTGGGGAAGAGATCGATGAGAAGTCTAAAAAGGTTCTTATACTAAGTTCATTCCCAATTTATTATTCATTGTGGAACTTTAAGGTTGTTTCATTAATGTCCTGTAACCTTTATACTCTCTGCAACCATGTAAATAAAAAGTTTTAGTTTGATAAAAAATCCTGTTCTGTCCCTGGACAGACATCTTGCTTATACTATCGCGGTGCTGCGCAGTTCAGAAGGCAACTCAAATCTGTCGTGGTTGACGGGTTTGATGTAATGGCTACTGCAAAAGCTGCGGCTGAAAGGTCACTAGCTCGTTTAGAAGCTAAAGAAGCACGGGCAAAAGCAGCCGCCAAGAGAGAGGAAGAACGGGTTGCAGAGCTCAAGAGAGTTAGGGGTGAGAGGTGGCTCCCTTCTATCGCCAAGTGAATGCAACTGAGACCTCAAGGGAAGAGGTCAAATTAGAAACATTATCTATCTGCTTAGATAGATATTGTCCGACCAATTTTTGCCGCTACTCTTCGTCTCAATGGATGAGCTGAAACAGTCTTCATCAGATTTTAACCATTCATCTAATAATATTCGCAGCTGACAGATGTTCTACACAATCATATGGTTCACCACAACTGTATTCTTCAATGGATTGACTGAGTTTGAATTTTATCCACCGAAAACTAGAATGAAAAAATCTGCTTGAAAATAATCACACCAACAAGCAATCTCTTTGGGAGAAAATTAAAAAAGAAATAAAGGAGAAACAAAACTACACAACTGCACTCAGCGTCTACGCTCTAGGTGGAATAGGAATTCTTCCCCCGACATCCTTAATAGTCTCGATTGCTTTACAATTCCTATACTAAGAACCTACTTGTGCTGGTGAACATGCTTTCCCATGCAATGCATGTACACCTCTAGCCCCACCAGGAAATTTGCCACTGGAACCACCTTTCGATGTCGATGTGGAGTTAATATTCGATGCCCCGAATGCTGACTTCAGCCCGCTGATCAGCCTCTCCCGCATACTCCTCCGTCCCCGCGGACTGCCTCCACCAGCCATCTCTTCCTCCGTCGCGGTGTCTCCTCCCTCGCCAACTTTTCTGGCGAACCTTAAGCTCAATGAGGAGACCGACCCCCTCTCACCTCTCTCGATCTTGTTGCTCTCTTTGGGTGCTCCGTAGTGTCCGAAGCTCAGGCTGCGGCCCGAGTTCAACACGCTTCTCGACCCAGCTGGGATGTCATCCGCGCTACCAGTTTCCATGGAAGTCGTCTCGTTCATGAGCTGGAGCTTCATGGCGCTGAGCTCCTCCTCGAGGGTCTGAATCCGGGACCTGGTGGCTGCCATGGCCGCCCTCAACTGGACAGACTGGCGGAGGGCCGCATCCCGGTGAAGAATGGCCCCGAGGGTAGGGGCTGGTGGGGCCGTCTTGGCTGCAGAAATGGCCTTATTTGGCGTCTCCTGGAGGCGGATGCCGCGACCGGAGGAGTGGGGGGCGACTGATGCGACGGCATGGAGGAAGGAGTGGCGGGTGCGGAGCTGCTCCACCAGCATGGCGCGGATGATGAAGCGGAGGGGCATTTTCGGGTTTTGGACGGCGTGGACGAGGAGGTCCGGTGACAGCCTGGTGCAGTCTACCGACTGACTGATCTGGGCCTTGTGCTCTTCCGTCATCTTCCCGCCATGCTCCTGGAAAATTAAAAAGAAAAAATGAACAATTTTTTAAATATAATAATATAAATATTGCCATTACCGACCGTAACCGTAATTAATTGATAGACGCTAAGGCAATTAATATTTACCCTGAGGTAAATGTCTACCATGCGGTAGAGAACGTCGTGACTGCTTAAACGGCTGCTCATCGACTCCACCGTCACTTCAAACTCCCTGATCCCCACCGTCACGATGCCGTCCAAGAAATGGCTAACGGAGCCGTCACTGCCGCCGCCTTCTCGACCCTCGACCCTCTCAATCTCGCCGAATGCCTCGACGCACCTGCTCGCCAGAAACGCCGTCGTCTCCGCCTCCGGCAGCAGATCCAGGCACGAGCGGAACAGTATCTTGACGTACTCGCTGTTCACGGCCTCGAACCGCCTGAACGCCGTCTCGGTCAGGAGCCTCAGGTCGTCCCCTCCGTCCCCGTTTCCTTCCGTCATCTCCAGCAGCTCGGCCGCCGTCCTCAGGGCCATGACGTTGAACGGCGTTACGACGATGTGAGCACCGTAGCAGAAGTCCGCCACGAGGTGGAACGTGGCCGCCGTTATGTTCAACGGTGGGGAGAGGGTTAAGTCCGACGTCATCGGCAGGCGCCCCTTGAGGTAGCTGCTCCGTAACGTCAGAGGATCCTACGTTAATGGAGGAGATAAAATGTCATAAATAACCCTTTGATCCAGTATTTACAGGAGAGACATCTCCCGTCCTATTATAAATTTTATCGATTTTATACCATTTCTATTAGTTATGATATTTCATTTTTTTAATTCCATTTTTTTACTCATTTATCTTATAAATTATTTCAAGATAGCCATTAACAAATCAATAAATATTAATAAATAAATTAAAGAAAATGCGGCATGTCCATTTCTAGAAATAATGCCCGTCTATTGTGTGTGTATGGTGATAGAATTTTCTTAACACTCCCGCATGATGAAATTTAGAGAAATATCCAATGTATATGCAATTGCAAATAGTCGAAAATGGTTCCCATTTCACCATTCGTGCAGATAAATTAGAACCATAACTGATGCTCGCGTAATTAATCCGATCGATCATGTAAAGAAGAGTCAATATAATATTGGTTTTTTTTCCTTTTTACTATTAGGAGGCAAATTCTACATATGCAATAGAAAACAGACCTTGTGAAGACGGAAGCTGGTCCCTCTGACCCGAACCACCACGTCCGGCTCGTACCCATTTGCCACCGACCTGGATCGAGCCGGGATGAACAGATCAACAAGGACATTAAAAAAACAGGCAAGTATATCATGCAGCTCTAACTTTCATATTGCTACGAGATCTAAGACGACAACCGATTCAAGAACCAGCGAAAAAAATGGAAAAACAAAATCAAGAACCGGAATATTCGATCACCGACCATGCTTGCACCCTCGAGATAAGAGAAGAACTGGTAAATGGAGAGGAGACGGAGGCGGGGGAGACGACACAAGAGTTTAAAGGTGACTCCTCCTCCACCTCTTCTTCTTCTTCTCCTTCTTCTTCTTCATCATCATCATCTTCTTCTTCGTATATTGTCTCGACAGCTCCCAGATGACTCCAACCCTTCATGGCTGCTGCTGATCTATTATAAACCCTAAAAGACCCTCCTCCTCGCTCCTCTCCTCCGAAGCGCTTCTCGGCGGTCTCTCTTCTCTTCTGTCCTGGTTCTTTTGTCGGGGTTAGGGCTCGTAGAGGAGGAGGAGATATAAGTACAGCCAGGTATAAATTCCCCCTTACGAAGAATTGGTGGGGGAATTTATTGCGGTGCATGTGGTGAGTGATGGTCACATTCAATGCAGGTATTCAAGTTCCCTTTCCATTTTATGGCCCCTTTCTCGATTCAAAAGTAAATCTCGCGGATTATGTCCCGGAAGTCCGTCTGCTGGAAAATTAAGGTAAATCCACCTTAGCAACAATCATGTAACTTGTTAGCTCAAGAACTCCGTCAGGTTGGACTTAGGACGAACTGCCATTCTCTGCAGATTTTTGAGGGAGGCATGTCTCCTGGAAACTCTTCTACCCGTAATTTTGAGGGGGAAACCACATCCCCTCCATCTGATTTAGAATGAGAGTTTCGTAGAGTTGATAACTCTATCATTAACTAAAATTAATCGTATGGGATGATCATTTTTATACCAAAATAAATAAATGTATTCGAATTTGCATTATGGAACTCGCAAACTCAACAGAAGCCAAGAGGTTTCGTGGACCTCGCATTCTCCTATGAAAGATATTTAGCGTTGTTTAATGTGTATTTGTTATTGGTTTTGCTTGTTGCTTATTTGATCCGAGGTTTTCCTTTTTATCCTATGGAAAAAATATATAGTGATTCAAAAGACATGTACGTTTTTTTTTTCCGGGAGGTTTCCATGGAGGAATTAATTAAATTGGACTCATGCTTCGTGGTGCAACTGCTCGGGTTTCCCGACAGTCGGAGTATAACAGTGGAGAACCGAACAGCCGGCCTTTAAAAAAATATAATAATAATAACAAAAAAAAAACAAAACAAAAGAGCCATACTATGTGTTACTAGGAACGGCAATGGGGCGGGGCGGGTACCCAGACCCGCCCCCACACCTTTGGCCAGCCGACCTGTTTCGCCCCGCAAACCGAAAGGTTAGGGACAGGGCAGGTCCTGTTATTATCCAAATTATTTAAAACAATTAAGATAATGCTAACTTTAATCTAAAATATAATTTAAATCTACCAATTCATAATAACATAATTTAATGAACAATAAATATAATTAAAATTCCCATAATTTTAATAAAATAAAGTAAATATTATAAAATTTATTAGAATCAAGTCATTACAAATCAAATAATAATTATTCTAAATATAAATTAAAGTTGGTCAAACTGGGTGGGATGGGGCTGGCCACGAGCCATACCGAGACCCACCTTCGCCCCCATGTACGGATGTGGGTCTGACCCGACCCAAATCGGGTAGGGCCTTGCGCGGGGCATGGCATAAATTGCCATCCCTATTTGTTACCTATAATATTAATCTATTTTCATGCTTAATTCTTGGTACCGTTGGTCTTAGTTAAGATGATGATAAGCAACAAGATTATCTATCTGAATTCGAGATAAAAGATATTTTGAATTCGATACATTGCTCTTTTTTTTTTCTCTTTCCATATTTTTATTTGGTAACCATAGTTTTAAAAATCAAATCGAGCTGGCTTCTTCTACCTGTTCAACTGGGAACTGACCATTTATCCGATCCGGTTTCTATAAAAGACCAAATTGCACTTCTAAGGAGGTAAACTCCAGTTGAACGGATCGGTTCCAAGTCCGACCAGTAAATCAATTGAACCCGTAGGAAAACTAGCCTACTTAAAATAAAAAATTAAAATATATTATAATGTACATATTTTATTTTACTAAATTTAAATTTATATTTTATATTAAACTTTTGTTTAATATAATGATTATATTAATAATTTTTATTATAGATCGTATTTAAATTATAATATTATATAAATTTATTAGTAATATTATATTATCTATATTATTTATTAAATATACGGTTTAACCTATTGAACTTCTGGTTCAACCCATAAATCTATGTCTACACCGGTTCTTGATTCGATTTGATTTTTAAAATATGGTGGTAGCTTCTATTTGTAATTGAGAGAGGGAAAGGAAAACGAAAATGCAATTATCGAGTAATTAATGAATTGTCGGGAGTAATAATTTCACATTAAAAAAGTTAACAAGAGAATTATGGAATATATGGGAAAATAGATATCATTTTAGTTAGATACAAAGGGCTGGAATAGAGCTGGTGGGATTGATTCAGCACGGCCTGATAAGACCGTGCTTGGGCCAGGGCTAATCAAGCTACTAAGTTTCTGGGCCGGTCCGTGCCACGATTTTTCAGTATGTGCCGGCCTGATAGTAGGACGAAATTTTTTGAAAACCCTTTTTATTAGTCTAATAATACAAATTAATATAAAATAGAATACCAGTTAAGGATTTTATGTTATGTAGAATGTGTGTTTACTGGGCTGTGCCGGATGGCCCAATAAACATCTCGGGCTGGCACGAATTCCCAGCTACAAGGCTGGTAATATTACGTCGAGCCGATAAGATTAAGCGCCACTGCGTGGTCACGATGTCATCCACGGGCCCCTGGGACTGCACTGATCTGATCGTATCGAGTTAAGGGCTCGTGGTCCAAATTGCCTAATATTGGCCCGTGTTCTTTCCAGCCCCTTCCGGTTGAGCTCAACCACTAGCAACTGTCTCATTCTTCGATGTCACATACGGTGTTTGTGACAGCAAAATCTTTATGGTATCGGTATCGGTACATAAAATTCCTCCGGAGGATGGCATCAGAGATGATCTTAGAATTACGCATCTATCGTACTCTAAATGATTTTTATGGCGAAGGAGCTTTACTTATCAACAATCGGGCTCAGTCCGTAGCTCTATTCTCTCCAAGCTCAAGTCCATCTGAGGTTAGAGTAAGCCCACCGTTAAAACGTCGTCGTTTTTATCTCCTTTTTCTCCACTATATAACTTGCCCAGCAAGCGGAAGTACGGGTAGTTTCCCATCCCTTCCGAAAACCCTAGTTCCGCAATGAAGTACAACCCTAGGGTCAGCAGCTCCCGCCGGAAGAACCGGAAGGCGCATTTCACGGCGCCGTCCAGCCTCCGCCGGATCCTGATGAGCGCCCCGCTGAGCTCCGAACTCCGGTCGAAGTACAACGTCCGTTCTATGCCGGTGCGCAAGGATGACGAGGTCCAGGTCGTCAGGGGCACCTACAAGGGCCGCGAGGGCAAGGTCGTGCAGGTCTACCGTAAGAAGTGGGTGATCCACATCGAGCGGATCACTCGCGAGAAGGTGAATGGGGCCCCCGTCAATGTCGGGATAGACCCGTCGAAGGTGGTGATCACAAAGCTCCGCCTCGACAAGGACAGGAAGTCGCTTCTCGACAGCAAGGCTAAGGGCCGTGCCGCCGCGGACAAGGACAAGGGGACCAAGTTCACCGCCGAGGATATCATGCAGAACGTGGATTAAGCTTATCAAATGAAGAGTGAGGCGAGGCGAAGTTCCTAGTTTTGCGCTTACGTTTTTGATTCGTGATAAAACTATTGGAAGCTGCTGCTATGTTCTGACATTCTGCTAGCTGTATCTTTGCCCATGTTTCCGTTACAGCCTACTGCTAGTCGGTTTTGGAAGAGACCTTGTTTCATTTCTCATATGATATTTCAACGGAGTGTATTGCGTTCTTCTTTTCCGAAATTTGACCCTTTACGATTCAGTGTACTTGCCTGATTGCATTTTCCTGCAATGTCATCGCATTCGTCTTTGTTTCAGAAAATTTTGAGGTTCCTTCTATCAGTCTAGAGATGGCCTATTTGTGATCACTAAGTTTCTTGGTTAGAAATGATGAGTACGATTTGCGTAGGCTGCTGTGTAGAAAGAGTTTGGCCGAAGGGCCCATCTTTGTCCTGTTCGTACCGTGCTAATGAGTTGGAACTGAGGCCCCTTGTTATCATGGTCTGGACTGGAACTGAGGTGACTGTCCAGTCGATACCATTGTGAATGGTTAGGCAGATTGAGGACCATTAAAAGTGAATTTGCTGTTTCCAAAAGAAAAATGCAAATTCAGTTGATATTATTGCTATCTGCCGGACATTGATTATTGTGCTTGGAGATGGTTCATGTAGAGCAAGCTTCTCATGTTCTTCTATCCTTCAAACAGTGAGCAATTGCATGTAGATCTATCTGTCTTTCATGCTTGGTTGGAACATAGAAAATAATGTGTCTGTCTGTCTATGTTAAACAGATGATCAGAAAATCAAACATCTTCAAATCCATACATAGATGTTGTCTTTTGAAGAAAATAAAATGTGCCAAGACTGGAAAAATCAATATGGTCCAGTCTAGGTTGAATGATTCTGATTTTTGTGCCTGTTGATCACTTATTAAGTGCATATTCTTGCACTCTGGACATCAAAATTGGGTTAAGAGGAAAAAGGGGTGTGGAAGTAGACCTGGGTCATCATCTTTGGGAAGAAATTGAATCACAGAACCGGGGCAACGGACAGACCTAACTTGAGAGCTTTGTGTAGTGCCTTGGTGTTAATTTCACCAGAAATAGTCAGCAGTGACTTATGTGGTATGACCTTGTGCCGCAGAACAGACCTGAGCATCCCGTGGCTGTTTAGCTTCCCTTTGATCACTGTCAGGGGGTCGATCTCCGACAGTGACAGATATTCTCATTCATGGAGAACTTCCTCATGATCTCTCCTATGAAAGAGTTGTTCTTCAGCTTCACGAGATAGTGTATATGTGATGCCCTTATGGAGTTCCCTTTATCACACCTGAGAAATCAGAGAAACCGAAATATGGGAAAGACCTGTCTCATCTTGATCTTATGAGAGTAATATAAATGCTGTTCTTGAATAACTTGTTTGCAGACTGACAAAGAATGACTGAAGCACATGCATCTGACTTCTGTGCTCTCACACCGGCTGCATACTTACTAAAGGGTGCCAGAATTCGTGTTGTAGCCAACCTCTGCTCTGAGGGCTACATTTGCCTTGCCAACAGTTGCAGAGATGTCGATGACAGGAGACTGGTTCAGTGCCGCAAATGCAGTGAACGTCACGTGATCAAGGAAATGATGGAGATCTATCTGCGCAAAAGGAAATGGCAATGACCAAGATTAGGGCAGGAAGCAAGAGAACCAGTTGTAACAGTTTCACTGCCTCAGGAGTTGCGGAATTGCATGTACCTTGCCGGAGCTACAGTTGGGAAACTTATATGAAGCGATGGCCTTGGTCGATGGGAGGATCCCTGTGAATTCTGCTGCGGTTAAAACCTGTTAGGAGATGAAGATCCATCTTAGATGCTGATCTGAAAAGGCCTCTGCAAAACCGAATTTTGCCTAGGCAACTTACATGCACCCGCGACAGCAAGAGTAATTCCTTCATCCTTCAAGGCTCTCGTTGGAAGGACCTGTCCAAAGTTGGCCGGAATCTTCAACCCCATGATCATGATCGACGAACATGACTTCCAACCAGGATATTATTGTACCTAAATATGCGGAATTGGACTGGAGCCACCTAACCGCATGATGCAGATGTTAACCACAGAAAACAGAACGAAATTTTGATAAGGCGGACGGGCTTACCACTCCATTGTCGATGCTGGGAGTTTTGATGGGCAACACGTTATCTGTATCGAAGTTCTCAGTCAGAAGATCTGCAAGATGATTCAGTAGTGAGATCGAGATAATAATAGTTAAGTGATCACGAGGACTGATGGGACAGCGTTGGAATCAAGAACAGATGAGGATCTGTACCTCTCGCTTTCTTCCTGATGTCCGAGAGGCGTCTGGGTCCGTTCGTCTTCATCGAAGAAATGCTAGCTAGAGAGAGAGAGAGAGAGAGAGAGAGGCGAAGGTGAAGGAAAAGGAGAGGTGAAGAGAACAGGGTAGAGCGGCGAGGGTGAATGAAATGAATCCACGGAAGTTGTTCGTGTGAGCCCACGGGCTTGGGCCCGAGGAGAGCCCGCCCATTTAGCTGGCCCGTATGTCCCCCGGCCCTATTTCCCTCCTCCCTCCTTCCTTCCTCCCTCATTTCCCGTTTTTCCTTTCCCCCCCCGACCTCCCCCCCAGCGCGACAGAGAGGAGAAATTAGGGTTTCGCTAGGGTTCCGACCCGTCCCCATTTCCATTCCATCCGCCATTTGCAGGAGGCAATCGAGCCTAGAGGAGAGGGCTTGTTGCAGACCAGAACGTGAGTCTAGGCTCCATTGTCCTGCTGTCGATTTCGGGTATTGAGGTAAGGCTCTCGGATACCCGAACCCTCCTTAGGTTATTGCTGATTTGGTGTCTGGAGATCGTTATGGCTGAGATCTATGTGTTATTGCTGCTGGGAGTTTGAGTCTTGATACTGTTAGGGTTTGAGTTGTTGCCAGCTGAGAAGCGTAGTGTGTGTGCTGCTAGTGTGGTCGTTTGGTTCTGCTGAAGGGTTTTCTGTTCCTCTGTGTGGCCGGGAGTAACTGCTGGCGAAGAGAAAAAGGGATAACAGCAGTGAGGGATGCCGAGGAGGGACTCATCTCTTTAGATCAGTCGGTGGAACAGCCCTAAACCCTCTCAAATCCTTAGAAGTTTTCCTTAACTCGCTAAAATACCTTTTGACCTGAATATGGTGGGTGAAGATAGATTACTGACGTGGTTGTATATATTGATCTCCTTGTGGGTGATATGATAGGTGCTGAAGAGAACCGGGATCAACACCTAGAGGACCCTGCTTCGTGAATTTGATCGACTAAGAGGGTTGTGAGTACATTCTTCCATTGTGGAATGATCTGTTCGTGTTTTGGTTTATAGCAGTTATGATCGAGAATTGAGTAGCTGATAGATATCTGCGTGATACCGGTAGTGAGCATGCATTCATTCATTCATCTTGCATATTGCTTGTGCTTGTGTATAACCATGGTGACCGCTAAGCCGGCGGAATAGAAATGGGCCTTACTGATCTGCCGCGGGTTCCCGGCGGGATATAAGCATGGGACATGAGTGACACTGGCTCTGTGACCCCAGTGGAGAATGTGAGTTGACTCCCCACGGACCCTGTCAAGAAAAACAAAGACCAGAGAGGAGAGGAAAGAAAAAGAGAAAGACTTGAGGATGACGGGTCCACTCTTACCGCCAGAGGTTAATAGGCGGCCCCCGCGTGCGTGCGAAGGGAAGGGGCACGGGAAGTAGAATGCTAGGAAATGATTGAGGTGCGGGGTCGCGGTACTGTTTTGGGGAGAGCTGTAGTAACGGTACCGCCATAACTCTGTCGCAGAGGTAATGCGACCCCATGGTTATTGTTTGACATGCTTGTTACATGTATTGCATTAGGTGGGTCGTGTGAAGTTGGCCAAGTTGCCAACGACCCCATGTCCATAGTAGATAAATCATATGAGTTGATACGGTCGTGTAAGGATATATGCGAGCCACATGTTATTCCACTATGGAATTTTGTATTCACTGAGTTGCAGCTCACACTCTCTGCAAATTGTTTTTTTTCTACAGATAGGGAGGACACTCAGCCGTGTGGAGCCGCCCGCATAGACCCGGGGATCAACTAGGATAAGCCTATATTGATAGGGTATGTGTAGAAGTCCTGTATAGTGTGATCACATATCACGACCTGAATATCTGGTGGTTGAAAACTGTTTGTTTTGGAAATGGTTGTGGATGAGTGTGGCTGGATTTGGGGGTGTTGAACCGGTTTATAACAGGTTTTGCATTTTCTGGTTAGTCCTAAGTACAGGGGAAACTCTGCCGGATCTTCGGGTCGTGACAATTTTTGGTATCAGAGCCTAGGTTATGAGATTATGTAGACTCTAAATAGCTGGTTGATCCCCACATGACTTTTAGGATAGGTTAGAAATCCCACGGCTGAGTTATTACTAACTACTTAGTGATTTATATGCCTAAGTTGCTCATGTTGATAGGATACAATTAGATATGAGGCCCAGACGCACCCGACGTGTGCCGCGAAGGTATCAGACTGAAAATGTAGTTGGTCAGGAGATACCTCAGGCCCCAGATGAAGGGCAACATTCTCATACAATTCCTCAGGAAATTCCTAGAGAGCATGCTGAGAGGGACACCTATGTCCGAGATACTCTAGATGCAGTGGCACGCATGATGGAACAACAGACTCGGCTTATGGAGCAACAGGCAATTCTGGTGCAGCAACAGATGACAACACAAGCTCACTCTACAGAGCAGCAACACCGTGTGCCATATGAAGCCTTTAAGAAGTTGGGACCCCCATCATTCTCAGGGACTGTGGACCCTATAGAGGCAGAGAACTGGGTTGCTGATATGGAGAAGATCTTTTCAGTGATGGATGTCACAGACACACAGCAAGTTGTCCTTGCCACCTTCATGCTGACAGGGGATGCTCGATACTGGTGGGAGGCCACTCAAAGGCGACTTGACCCATCTCCAACAACTGAGGTTACTTGGTCCCAGTTCACACAAGTGTTCTTCGACAAGTACTTCCCAATCTCATACCGACGGGCAAAGGAGAGGGAATTTCTGAGTCTGAAGCAAGAAGACCTGTCCGTTGCTGAGTATGAGATGAGGTTCACTTCTTTGTCGCGGTTTGCTTCAACCTTGGTCAACGATGAAGTCTCAAGATGCAACCGTTTCCTGGAAGGACTCAACACTGATTTGAGATCTCGACTCTCCATCCTTGAACTTTCAAGATTTTCTGAGCTGTACAACAAGGCTCTCATAGCTGAACAAGGCTTGCAGGATGAGGCTACGGAAAGGGGGCAGCACAAGAAGACCCGATATGCTTCTAGTCCGGAAGGATCTTCCAGGACATCCAAGAGGGGTGGATTTACTTCAAGTTCGGCTAAGGGCAAGTCTATCTATCAGTCAAGTTCAACATCAACCGACCATTCCAGGACAGTGCCTTGCCGGGAATGTGGTCAACCACACATGGGTGAATGCCGAGCGGGATCCATGGGGTGCTTCCATTGTGGCCAAGTGGGTCACATGAAGAGAAATTGTCCCTTGCTAAGTGCGAGAGAAGTGACCTGCTACCGTTGTGGATTGAAGGGGCATGTGCAACGGCAGTGCAGGCAAGGAGATCTGTCGGTCGGGAGCATCACTAGAGGGAGTGGGATTCGAGGGAGACCCTTTGGGAGTAGAGGACGAGGACCGGCCAGTGGGACCAGAAGTTTCCAGGGTCGAGGAACTGAATCGGGTGCAAGCATAGCTGGTCAGCCCAACCCTCGCGTGAGACAGACCGACGGACCTATGACCCAAGGGAGGGTCTTCACCTTAACGAGACGGGATGCCAATGCCACTCCTGCAGTAGTAACAGGTACTTTAACCTTGTTTGATAGACCAGCACAAGTGCTTATAGATCCAGGGTCTACTCATTCCTTCATATCATTTACATATGCTAGACATGCTACTATGCCTCAAGGATCATTAGTTCACCCAATGTCCATAGCAATACCTACGGGGGAGAGTGTCGCAGTCTATACCGTATATAGAGGGTGCCTTATACAGTTGGGAGATAGAGAGATGATAGCTGACTTGATACCCATGGGTATTCAAGATTTTGATGTGATACTGGGTATGGACTGGCTTTCCTCTTATTTTTGCCACAGTCGATTGCCATAGGAAGGAAGTGATATTTAGAATACCGGACGAGCCTGAGTTTAAATGGTGCGGGGACCAGAAGAGTGTTCCATTCAGTCTTATATCATACCTTAAGGCCTCCAAACTGTTGAGGAAGGGATGCGAAGGGTATATGGCATATGTGGTAGCCACCAGGGTAGAGTCCCCAAGTGTCAATGAAGTTCCAGTGGTCTGCGAATTCCAAGATGTTTTTCCAGGAGATCTGCCCGGGTTGCCACCAGACAGGGAGATTGAGTTTACTATAGAGTTGGAACCTGGCACCGCGCCGATCTCTATTCCACCTTATCGTATGGCTCCACTAGAGCTCAGGGAATTGAAGGATCAGTTACAAGAACTCCTGGAGAAGGGATTCATCAGGCCTAGCGTATCACCTTGGGGTGCTCCAGTGTTATTTGTAAAGAAGAAGGATGGTACTCTACGATTGTGTGTGGACTATCGACAGCTGAATCGGGCCACAGTGCGCAAACAAGTATCCATTACCTCGAATAGATGATTTGTTTGATCAGCTCCAGGGTGCTAGTGTGTTTTCAAAGATTGATCTTCGTTCAGGGTATCATCAGCTGAAGATAAGGGAGTCAGATGTGTTGAAGACTGCCTTCCGCACTCGGTATGGACACTATGAGTTCCTTGTCATGCCTTTTGGGTTAACAAACGCCCCTGCAGTCTTTATGGATTTAATGAACCGGGTATTTCAGCCTTATCTTGACAAGTTTGTGGTAGTCTTTATTGATGATATATCCTGGTATATTCGAGGGACAGGAGCGAGCATGAACAGCATTTGAGGATAATATTGCAGACATTGAGGGATAAGCAACTCTATGCAAAGTTCAGCAAATGTCGGTTTTTGGTTAGACCAAGTAGAATTCCTTGGACATGTGATCACAGGTGAGGGTGTGTCAGTAGACCAGTCGAAGATTGAAGCTGTTTTAAGCTGGGAACAACCGAAGAATGCAACAGAAGTACGAAGTTTCTTGGGCTTAGCAGGTTATTATCGAAGGTTCGTTGCAGAGTTTTCTCATTGCCGCACCTCTAACCAAGCTGACACGGAAGAACCAGAAGTTTGAATGGACAGACACTTGTGAACAGAGCTTCCAAGAGTTGAAACACCGATTGACTACTGCCCCAGTCCTTGTCATTCCCTCCCCAAATGAAGGGTTCGTGATTTACAGTGATGCATCTCACCAGGGGTTAGGCTGCGTGTTAATGCAACAGGGCAAGGTGGTAGCGTATGCTTCTCGTCAACTCCGCACTCATGAGAGAAACTATCCCACACATGACTTAGAGTTAGCTGCGGTGGTATTTGCCTTGAAGTTATGGAGACACTACTTGTATGGAGTGAAGTGCGAAATCTACACAGACCACAAGAGTTTAAAGTACCTATTCTCGCAGAAGGAGCTCAATCTGAGACAAAGGCGATGTTAGAGTTGATCAAGGATTATGATTGTACGATCCATTATCATCCAGGGAAGGCGAACGTAGTAGCAGATGCTTTGAGTCGAAAGTCCTCCTCAGCCCCAGCAAGTCTTTACAGTATTCAAGATACATTGTTCAATGAGTTGAGGTCCATGAGAGCCAACCTACAGGTAACCACTACTGGATCGTTAATGTCAATGTATGAGGTGAAACCAATTCTTGTGGACCAGATTCGAGATGCCCAACAAGTGGATTCGTTCTTGACAACGGTGAGACAGGAAGTGATGGAAGGGAAGAGAGCTGAGTTTGAGGTGAACAAGGATGGCATAGTGATGTTTAAGAACCGAACCTGCATTCCAGACAGTGATGAGCTCAAGAAGGAGATTCTCACAGAGGCGCATAACTCACCCTATGCCATGCATCCAGGCAGCACAAAAATGTATCACGGCTTGAAGGGAAACTACTGGTGGAATGGTATGAAGAAAGATGTAGCTGAATTTGTGGCCAAATGCCTAACTTGCCAACAGGTGAAAGCCGAGCATCAACGTCCCTCAGGTTTACTACAGCCGTTGCCCATTCCTGAGTGGAAATGGGAAAAGATTACCATGGATTTCGTGTCTGGACTTCCTCGAACTCAGAAGGGGTATGATTCTATTTGGGTGATAGTGGATAGGTTGACAAAGTCTGCCCATTTCTTACCTGCAAGGTCCACATTTGGAGCGGAGAGGTTGGCAAAGTTGTTCATTAACGAGATCGTGAGGTTGCACGGAGTCCCGGTATCCATTGTATCCGATAGAGGTTCCTACTTCACATCCAAATATTGGGACAGTTTCATGAGGACAATGGGTGTGAGATTAAATTTTTTCGACTGCATTTCACCCAGAGACTGATGGACAATCAGAACGGACCATACAGACACTAGAGGACATGTTAAGGGCTTGCGTTATAGATTTTTCAGGTAGCTGGGATGAACATTTACCACTCATAGAGTTTGCCTACAACAATAGTTATCACTCCAGTATTGGAATGGCACCGTATGAATCACTGTATGGAAGGGCCTGTCGAACTCCGGTGTGCTGGAATGAGGTTGGGGAACGAAAATTGATTGGGCCAGAGATTGTGGATGTGACCACGGACAAGGTGAAGGTTATAAGGGAAAGATTAAAGACCGCCCAAGATCGACAGAAGAACTATGCTGACAAGCGCAGAAAGGATTTAGAATTCCAAGTAGGTGATTTTGTTTTCTTGAAGATATCTCCTTGGAAAGGTACCATGCGATTTGGCAAGAAAGGCAAGCTCAGCCCTCGGTACATTGGACCATATGAGATCCTAGAGCGAGTGGGCAAGGTAGCATACCGATTGGCACTACCTCCGGACCTATCTCGCATACACAATGTGTTCCATGTCTCCATGCTGCGTAAGTATGTTCACGATCCTACCCATGTCCTTGCTTATCAACCAGTGGGGTTGGATGAACATTTGAAGTATGAGGAAGAACCGGTGGAAATCTTAGATCGGAAGGAACAGGTTCTACGGACCAGACGAGTACCGGTAGTGAAGGTCCGGTGGAGGAACCAGTCAAGGGAGACCGCGACTTGGGAGCCTGAGGAAGCCATGAGGAGCAACTATCCCGACCTTTTCCCTGGCATAGGTGACTGAATTTCGGGGACGAAATTCTGAATTAGTGGGGAGGAATTGTGAGCCCACGGGCTTGGGCCCGAGGAGAGCCCGCCCATTTAGCTGGCCCGTATGTCCCCCGGCCCTATTTCCCTCCTCCCTCCTTCCTTCCTCCCTCATTTCCCGTTTTTCCTTTCCCCCCCCCCCCGACCTCCCCCCCAGCGCGACAGAGAGGAGAAATTAGGGTTTCGCTAGGGTTCCGACCCGTCCCCATTTCCATTCCATCCGCCATTTGCAGGAGGCAATCGAGCCTAGAGGAGAGGGCTTGTTGCAGACCAGAACGTGAGTCTAGGCTCCATTGTCCTGCTGTCGATTTCGGGTATTGAGGTAAGGCTCTCGGATACCCGAACCCTCCTTAGGTTATTGCTGATTTGGTGTCTGGAGATCGTTATGGCTGAGATCTATGTGTTATTGCTGCTGGGAGTTTGAGTCTTGATACTGTTAGGGTTTGAGTTGTTGCCAGCTGAGAAGCGTAGTGTGTGTGCTGCTAGTGTGGTCGTTTGGTTCTGCTGAAGGGTTTTCTGTTCCTCTGTGTGGCCGGGGAGTAACTGCTGGCGAAGAGAAAAAGGGATAACAGCAGTGAGGGATGCCGAGGAGGGACTCATCTCTTTAGATCAGTCGGTGGAACAGCCCTAAACCCTCTCAAATCCTTAGAAGTTTTCCTTAACTCGCTAAAATACCTTTTGACCTGAATATGGTGGGTGAAGATAGATTACTGACGTGGTTGTATATATTGATCTCCTTGTGGGTGATATGATAGGTGCTGAAGAGAACCGGGATCAACACCTAGAGGACCCTGCTTCGTGAATTTGATCGACTAAGAGGGTTGTGAGTACATTCTTCCATTGTGGAATGATCTGTTCGTGTTTTGGTTTATAGCAGTTATGATCGAGAATTGAGTAGCTGATAGATATCTGCGTGATACCGGTAGTGAGCATGCATTCATTCATTCATCTTGCATATTGCTTGTGCTTGTGTATAACCATGGTGACCGCTAAGCCGGCGGAATAGAAATGGGCCTTACTGATCTGCCGCGGGTTCCCGGCGGGATATAAGCATGGGACATGAGTGACACTGGCTCTGTGACCCCAGTGGAGAATGTGAGTTGACTCCCCACGGACCCTGTCAAGAAAAACAAAGACCAGAGAGGAGAGGAAAGAAAAAGAGAAAGACTTGAGGATGACGGGTCCACTCTTACCGCCAGAGGTTAATAGGCGGCCCCGCGTGCGTGCGAAGGGAAGGGGCACGGGAAGTAGAATGCTAGGAAATGATTGAGGTGCGGGGTCGCGGTACTGTTTTGGGGAGAGCTGTAGTAACGGTACCGCCATAACTCTGTCGCAGAGGTAATGCGACCCCATGGTTATTGTTTGACATGCTTGTTACATGTATTGCATTAGGTGGGTCGTGTGAAGTTGGCCAAGTTGCCAACGACCCCATGTCCATAGTAGATAAATCGTATGAGTTGATACGGTCGTGTAAGGATATATGCGAGCCACATGTTATTCCACTATGGAATTTTGTATTCACTGAGTTGCAGCTCACACTCTCTGCAAATTGTTTTTTTTCTACAGATAGGGAGGACACTCAGCCGTGTGGAGCCGCCCGCATAGACCCGGGGATCAACTAGGATAAGCCTATATTGATAGGGTATGTGTAGAAGTCCTGTATAGTGTGATCACATATCACGACCTGAATATCTGGTGGTTGAAAACTGTTTGTTTTGGAAATGGTTGTGGATGAGTGTGGCTGGATTTGGGGGTGTTGAACCGGTTTATAACAGGTTTTGCATTTTCTGATTAGTCCTAAGTACAGGGGAAACTCTGCCGGATCTTCGGGTCGTGACAGTTCGTTAGCTGTTACTCCTTGTCATGTTTGTGGGAAGCACCAGAGTCTGCACTATCAAACTTTTGGGTTAAGTATTATTAATCATGGACCGTAAATGGGAACACTGAGGGATTATAAAGACTCAAAAAGGATAATTTCAATTGAAAGAAAAAACGGAACAATATCGTAATCCTAGAACTTCAAAACAAGGAAAATGGTAAATATGTTTTAACTAAAAACTGCAACTTTGAATCTGACATTCTGCTAGCTGTTGTATCTTTGCCCATGCTCCCGTTAGTCTACTGCTAGTAGTGGGATTTGGAAGAAACGTTGTTTCGGTTCTCAGATGATATTTCATTGGGAGCTCATCACGGTCTTTTCTTCCTAAGTTTGATTCTCTATATTCACTTTACTTGACGGATTGCATTTCCGGGCTATGTCATCTCTTTCATCATTGTTTCAGAAATTTTTGAGGTTCCTTCTGCCCGCCTAGAGATAGCCCATTTGTGATTTCTAAGCTTCCTCAATGGAAATGCTGACAGAGTAGAATTTGCAGTAGGCTGATGTATAGAAAGAGTTTGGACGAAGAGACAATCTTTGTCCCGTTGTACCTTGTTAGAACGAGTTGGATCTGAGGTCCCCCTGTTAGAATGGTCTGGAACTGAGATGATTTTTGCGTCGTTGCCATTGTGATTGGTCAGGCAGGGTAGGTTTTCTTGGGAACCTTCACGAAGTGAATTTGGGGTAGCGTAAGGTTGAAAAACATTCGAGATTGTTCTGGATTCAGTATCCTGCTGCTATTGCGTACGGCACTCTTGAGGGGTTATGTGGGGTGGGTATCTTTATCCGATTTTGAACTCCGTGATGAAAAAAGCCTTGCAAATATTTCGATGTGCTTGAGCTTTCATTGCAGAAAATTGAATCAGAGCACAAGATCCTTTAATGGCGGGAAAGTCGGGCTCCGATAAACCAACCCGGTTCTGTCTATGTTAAACAGATTATCAAACATCTTCATCTCCGATAGCCGCTGTCTATGGGAGAAAAATAACATGTGCCAAGACTGGAATCAATGTGGTCTGGCCGAGGTTGAATGATTCCTATCAATGCTGTGCCTGTCGATCATTTATTAAGCGCGCATTCTTGCGCCGTGAACATCAGAATTGGGAAAAATGGAAAATGGATATGGAAGTAGACCTCGGTCGTCATCTTGGAAAACGGGCTCATGGGACCAGGGCAATGGACAGGCCTAGCTTGGGAGCTCTGTCAAGGGCCTTGGTGTTAATTTCACCCGAAATAGTCAGCATCGACTTTGGTATGATCTCGTGCTGCAGAACGGCCCCGAGCATCCCGTAGTTATTTAGCTTCCCTCTGATCACTGTCAGGGGGTCAATAGCGTACACTCCTCCGACAGTGACGATGTTCTCATTCGTTGGGAACCTCCTCATGATCTCTCCGACAGCAGAGTTCTTCTTCAGCTTATCAAGATGGTGCACATACGATGCCCTTATGGAGTTCCCCCTATCACCCCTGAGAAAATCAGAGAAACCAAGAAATGTGAAAAGGCCCGTGTTACCTCGATCTTATGAGAGTAATATGAGTGCTGTTCTTGAATAACTTGTTCACAAACTGACACTCACAGAATAATCGAAGCACAAGCATCCGACCTCTGGGCATTCACACCAGCTGTATACTTAGTAAAGGTGCCGGATTTCGTGTCGTAGCCAGCCTCTGCACCGAGGGCTACGTTTGCTGTGCCAACTGTTGCGGAGATGTCGATGACAGGAGACTGTTTCAGTGCCACAGAAGCAGTCAACGTGGCGTGATCATGGAAATGCTGAAGCTCAATCTGCACAAAGGGAATGGCAATAACCAAGATAAGGTCAGGGAGCAAGAAAACCATTAATTACTGTTTCAGAGCATCAGGAAGGAGATGCGGAATGTGCTTGTACCTTGCCGGAGCTACAGTCCGGAAACTTAAACGAGGCAATGGCTTTGGTCGATGGGAAGATCTCTGCGAAAGTCGCCGTGGTTAAAACCTGTTAGGAGACGAAGATCCATCTTAGATGCCAACCGCGTAACACCTCTGCAAAACCGAATTTTGTCCCAACCAAACTTACTTGCGACTCGGTATCGACGATGACATGGATAAGGGAATTCTTATAGGTGTATTCTGCACCCACGACAGCAAGAGAAACTCCTCCATCCTTCAAGGCTGTCGATGTAAGGACCTGTCGAAAGTTAACTGGAATCTTCACGACTACGATCATGATCAACGAACATGACCAGAATGAATCAATTCGTTCAGTATTTAAATATGGGAACTGGATCGAAACCTCCAAGCCACACGATGCAGATGTTAACAGCAGAAATCAGAACGAAACGTCCGGAAGGCGGACGAACTTACCACTCCATTATCGACGCTGCGAGTGTTGATGGAGAACTTCTTATTAGTATTGTAGTTTGCGGTCAGAAGATCTGCAAGATCACTCAGTGTGACCAGGCGAAGAATTAATAAGCGATCGAAGAGGAGAGATCAGAAGGCACTGAGATCGAGAACAGACGAAAGATCTGCACCTCTCGCTTTCTTCCCGACGTCCGAGAAGCGTCCAGGCCCATTACTCGTCATGGAAGTGCTGGTGGCCAGAGAGAGCGAGGGAGAGGCGAAGGTGGAGGGAAAAGGAGAAGTGGGGAGAGCAGGCAGGGTGGCGAGGAGGAAGAAAATGAATCAGCGGAAGCTGTTCATTAGTTATGAGTTCTTATGTATGTGCGAAGCAAGAGGGCTCTTCCTGCATTGTACGGATTTAAGGTGGCGACGGCGTACAAATTTTACTTGATTTAAGGTTGCCCCTCTAAATTTGATCATGCACGTACTAATTATCATATTAAATTTCATTGAATTATCTGAATTTGTCCCTGACTAAATGGTTACTCTATCATTGATCTAGATACGTGGGACCTGTATCAACATTTTTTATGACAGAAATTATCAAGACTCAAAAAGGATAATTTCAATAAAAAGAAACAGAGTGATATCGACAAGGTAAGACTTGAAAACAAGGAAAATATGTTTTGGCCAGAGAGAGAGAGAGAGAGAGAGAGAGAGAGAGAGAGAGGGAAATTAACTAAAAACTGCAACTTTGACTGATTCTCACGCGAAGCTGCTCCCAGGAAACTCGGAAGAAACGTTGAGCTGAAAGATTGCACCAAATTTCGGATCTTTCTCTTACCATCTTCTTCTTCTTCTTCTTCCTCACAGTGTCCACAACCTCTCGACATTGTCGCTCACTGCAGGATCAGGGAGAGAGAGGAGAGGGGGGGCAGAGAGAGAGATTGCCTTACAACTTCCCTTCTCCTTCCCAAGCTCCTTTCTCGCTTTTAATTTCAGTTTCTACCTGGGAAAGAGAGAAACTGCAATCTTCCCTACAGGCGGAGACGTGTCGGAGCTGGGGCAGTTCCTATTTGATGTCTTGCATTGGCGGGTTCGGTGTTTGACAGGCGAGGCGCTGTGAGTGAGGCGAGGAAGGAGGAGAGAGAAGTGAGGAGCGGCCCGCGATCATGGAGAGCTATTTGAACGAGAACTTTGACGTGAAGGCGAAGCACTCTTCGGAAGAGGTGCTCGAGAGATGGAGGAAGCTCTGCGGGGTCGTGAAAAACCCGAAACGAAGGTTCCGTTTCACAGCCAACCTCTCCAAGCGCGGTGAGGCAGCTGCTATGCGCCGAACCAATCAGGTCTGTCTCTCTGCCTCTCTCTCTCTCTCTCCGTTTCTCGTGTCGCATGTCTCCGTTAGCCTGTAAATTGTAGATGAATCCAAGCGCGTTGAACTGGGATTCTGAATCTAATATCAAGCAAAGGAACAGATCGGTCAGATTAAGGCCTCAACATGCTACAATGACAAGATACAGAAATTATGAACTTCGATGAAGATGAAGGTTGTGTTCTGTATGTTCATCATATTAGGATATGACCACCTAGAATATGAACTTAGATGAAAAGAGATTATGGGGATCCCATGCTGATTATGGTTAGGTTTGGTATGTGCATGGCCGCTCTCTTATTTGGTAGCTCTACTCCCTGAGAACATTTTGGTGTCGGAAAATGAGGGACACCAAAAAAGCATGTCCATTGAAGTTTCTTCTCTCTCTCTCTCTTCACGACCCAATGTGCCCGATTAAATTTTGTACAACCCCATAGCCCCATGGTTCGGGTTAGGTGACCTGGTTTTATGTAGTTTGGCACGATTCAGGTTATCAATGTTCTTAGAGAAGACAGAAACAGAGAGATAGAGAGAGAGAGCTCTTTGTATTTGAGACTTAGGATTATACTTGCAGTCTGTCATTCTTTCTCATAATGAAGATCGGCTGCTCTTCCTTTTCCCATGGACAGTCAGATGGCACATCCCTTTACTCAACCATGATGTGCTCATTCTTTTCCCTTTGCTTCATTTCTCTGTTACAGCCTGTTGCAATTTTCTCTTTGACTTTCCAACAACTACTCAAAGAAAAAGGTTGCTCACAGTTCTTTGGACTGCTTGAATGCTAAAAGAAGGGAAGTTTCGGTTAGATGACACGCTTTAGAAGTTTGTTTGTTGCTCAGTGGAACATTGACACACTGTAACGAAATAGCATCACTTTGATTTCCATCAACCAACACTCACCATTCTGAACTTTCTCTTACTATATGAGACATGAATGCATTTCTTCCGGCACATGAGTCTTTCCAATAACAGCTGTAAGGCATGAGATTCCTTCCTCCAAATGCTGAATGGCCAGAAATCAGCCTTGACATTTGATTTGACTCCACATTTCTTGGAAGGTCTTTTAAATGTTTAAGGTCAAAACTGCCGGATTGAGTTCAGTGCTTATTGGTTTCCTACCTTCATCATTACAGGAGAAATTGAGGATTGCAGTGCTGGTCTCAAAGGCCGCATTCCAGTTCATCCAAGGTGAGCTAAACTATAATTGAGCTTGATAATATTGATCTTCTGTGAAGGAAAACCAGAATGACACGATGTATTTTGATTGCAGGTGTTCAACCAAGTGACTATACTGTTCCTGAGGAAGTCAAAGCAGCTGGCTTTCAAATTTGCGCTGAAGAGCTAGGATCAATAGTTGAAGGTCATGATATAAAGAAGCTCAAGTTCCATGGTGGAGTAGATGGTATTGCCAAAAAGCTGTCCACATCAACGACAAGTGGGCTCACTACTGACTCTGAGCTTATGGACCGCAGGCAAGAGATATTTGGTATAAACAAATTTGCTGAGAGCGAATCTCGAAGCTTCTGGGTCTTCGTTTGGGAAGCATTACAAGATATGACCCTTATGATACTTGCAGCCTGTGCATTTGTCTCCTTGATAGTTGGAATTGCAATGGAAGGATGGCCACACGGTGCCCATGATGGCCTTGGGATTGTTGCAAGTATCCTGTTGGTCGTTGTTGTGACGGCGACAAGTGATTATCGCCAATCCTTGCAATTTAAGGACCTGGACAATGAGAAAAAGAAGATAACCATTCAGGTAACAAGGAACGGGTACAGGCAGAAACTCTCAATATATGAATTACTCCCTGGGGATGTTGTGCATCTCTCTATCGGAGATCAAGTCCCCGCAGATGGCCTTTTTATATCTGGTTTCTCCGTATCAATCGATGAATCGAGTTTAACTGGGGAAAGTGAACCGGTAATGTCAAGTACTGAGAACCCTTTCTTGCTTTCTGGAACCAAAGTCCGTGATGGGTCATGCAAGATGTTGGTAACCACTGTTGGGATGAGAACACAATGGGGCAAGTTAATGGCGACTCTCAGTGAGGGAGGAGACGATGAAACCCCATTACAGGTTAAGTTGAATGGAGTGGCTACAATTATTGGGAAGATAGGCCTTTTCTTCGCAATAGTAACTTTTGCAGTACTAGTACAAGGATTAGTTAGCCAGAAATGGCATGAGGGAACTTACTTCAACTGGTTAGGAGACGATGCACTGGCAATGTTGGAATTCTTTGCTGTTGCAGTTACTATTGTTGTTGTTGCAGTTCCTGAGGGATTACCATTAGCTGTCACATTAAGTCTCGCTTTTGCCATGAAGAAGATGATGAATGACAAAGCCCTCGTCCGCCATTTGGCAGCTTGTGAGACAATGGGGTCTGCCACAAGCATTTGCAGCGACAAGACCGGCACACTTACAACTAACCACATGACAGTTGTGAAATCATGCATGTGCATGAACGTTAAGGAAGTAATCAAGGGCACAGGTCTATCCTCTGAAATTTCTGATTCAGCACTGAAGATTCTCCTGCAGTCAATATTCACTAACACAGGTGGAGAAGTAGTTGTGAACAAGAATGGGAAGCATGAGATTCTTGGGACCCCAACGGAGACGGCAATATTAGAATTCGGCTTGTCTCTAGGTGGAGACTTTCAAACCGAGCGTCAGCTAGCGAAGCTCGTCAAGGTTGAGCCTTTCAACTCGACCAAGAAGAGGATGGGGGTTGTTGTCGAGCTTCCTGAGGGAGGGTTCCGAGCCCACTGCAAGGGCGCTTCAGAGATAATACTCGCTGCCTGTGACAAGTTCATCAATTCGAACGGCCAAGTTGTCTCGCTCGATGAAGTCTCAACAAACCACCTAAAAGCCACGATTGATCAATTTGCCAGCGAGGCCCTGAGAACTCTGTGCCTTGCATACAAGGAACTGGGAAGTGAGGTTACTGCTGTCTGTCCAATTCCTGAATCAGGGTACACTTGCATTGGGATTGTTGGTATCAAGGATCCTGTTCGTCCCGGTGTAAAGGAGTCTGTTGCAATCTGTCGCTCTGCTGGTGTCACCGTAAGAATGGTTACTGGAGATAATATTAACACTGCTAAGGCGATTGCTAGGGAGTGTGGCATCCTTACTGATGATGGTATAGCTATCGAAGGCCCGGAATTCCGAGAGAAGAATCAGGAGGAGTTGCTCAAACTAATCCCAAAAATTCAGGTACCATTTCTTCGTTTTAATGCTACAGATTATTTTGATTGGTCAAACCACTTTTCCATACTTGATCAACTCTTTGGATCAACATTTTGCACTTTATTTTCAGGTGATGGCTCGTTCCTCACCATTAGACAAGCACACATTGGTTAAGCACTTGCGTACTACATTTGATGAAGTTGTAGCTGTGACTGGCGATGGAACAAATGATGCCCCAGCACTTCATGAGGCAGATATTGGACTTGCAATGGGCATAGCTGGAACAGAGGTCCTTTAACTTCTTGTGTTCAAATATAATCAATGGATGTGTTTATCTAAACTTTTGGTTTAAAAAGCCAGCCTTAGACTTCTAAACACTTGGGAAAGGTTAAGACATTATGAAATTTGATGTGTAGTGATCGAATTTCTCTGCTGAGAAAATCATTCTGTTAATTGGGCAAACAGTGAGAGCAACTTGGTTTATCTTATGCCAAAATTTCTTCATGACAGGTTGCTAAAGAGAGTGCTGACGTTATAATCTTGGATGACAATTTCTCCACCATCGTAACTGTTGCCAAATGGGGACGTTCCGTGTATATTAACATTCAGAAGTTCGTCCAATTTCAACTGACCGTTAATGTGGTTGCACTGATTGTCAACTTCTCTTCTGCATGCTTGACTGGTTAGTAACTAAGTATACAATCTCTTCCTACAAGTTATTACAGAGCAATTTTTTCAAGAAAAACATTAAAAAAAAAGAGGTGATTTATGCTGGTATCTCTTGAATGAATCTTTCTTTCAGGGTCTGCCCCTCTCACAGCTGTCCAGCTACTCTGGGTCAACATGATAATGGACACACTTGGTGCACTTGCTCTTGCAACTGAGCCTCCAAACAATGAGCTGATGAAGCAACCACCTGTAGGAAGGAAAGGCAACTTTATAAGCAATGTCATGTGGAGGAACATCCTGGGGCAGTCTTTGTATCAGTTTCTGGTGATATGGTTTCTTCAGGCGAAAGGGAAAGCTCTTTTTGGTCTCAGTGGAGCTGGCTCAGACCTTATCTTGAACACCCTCATCTTCAATTCATTTGTCTTCTGCCAGGTGAATTTCTTCTGAAGACTCTCATTGCTGCTGTTCTCATACAATAATTTCCCACTGATTATGGCTTGAGATTCTTTCTACTGTCGATCTTTGAAAAAATGTCATTGTTTCTATGATATCATTCTTTCTACCTTATATAGGACTGATTCAGTTCACAGAAACTAGAAGCAAATGTGTTGTTAGCCACTAAACAAGAGTCTGAAAAGGAATTGGTTCGATTTCTTTCTTCAGGTCTTCAATGAGATAAGCTCTCGTGAGATGGAGGAGATAGATGTCTTCAAGGGCATACTTGACAACCACGTCTTTGTGGGAGTCCTGAGCTGCACTGTAGTCTGCCAGATCATAATCGTCGAGCTCTTGGGAACTTTTGCTAACACTACGCCTCTCCCCATCGCACAATGGTTTCTCAGCATATTCCTCGGGTTCTTAGGAATGCCTGTTTCTGCTGGTCTCAAGATGATCCCAGTGTAAAGGAGAACGAACAAACTCTGGGTTGCTGACTTCCCCTAGTGAAACAATTGAGAAGGCTATACGTTTTATTTTTGAGTTTTGGGAGAACTAGTGATGGGAGCAGTTCAATCTCAGGAATTTTCCTTACAAGGCTGGGGGGAAATTTTCGAGTTGGAGTGAAATTTCTTTTGCAAAGCTATTCCAATAGTGCAGGACCACTGTGATCTCTAAAATGATGTGGGACAGTGGGAGATAAACCGGCGTAGGATCCCAAAAAAAAAAAAAAGCGAACAACAAATTGGTCATGCTCCATTCTTCTTCTGCAATTCTCAGTGAAAATGATTCTGCAGAGCGTATTGTTTCTATCCAGGAATATCCACTTGTTTTTACCCGAGGAAATAGCACAACAGGCATTTGGATTAATAGTATGCCATTTGATATTCTTAATAATGGATCTGTTTGTCCATATCACACATGTCCAACCCAGATCTTCCACAACCGATTTCAACATCTGCCCTTCCCTTGGCACAACACACTCAGTGGGGGTCATCAAGCAAGATGGGTATTCGAGATCCATCTGCAGAAGATGGCGCCTTGAAGTTGTACATCTGAGAACCGATCCAAGATTATCCTGCTGATACTATCCCATCTGGAAATTGGATGGCAGTATCAGCATACAGTCCCATGAAAAATATTACCAGGCCAAGGGCCCTGTTCATTGGCTGTTTATCCGTCTTCATAACTTCGCGGAATCCACGGGAGGGACCATTTTTTTTCTCCTAGACGAACACGTAAGATCTCAAAACAAAGAATTCTAATCATGTTTGCCGGGATATAATTGGTCTCCGAGTAAGGTAATGCGCGTACAGTCACTGGCATATAGGGAAGAATCATCAAGTTAAGTCTTCCTTGCTACATCATGTCAAGATGGCCGAGTTGGTCTAAGGCGCCAGTTTCAGGTACTGGTCCGAAAGGGCATGGGTTCGAATCCCATTCTTGACAGATGTAATGCATTTCTTTTTGTTTTTCAATTATCTTTAATTTTCTTTGAAATATCTTTTCTTTTTATTTTTTCATTAATTTTTGATGAAGTTACTGAGCCTTCAAAAATCTTTATAGAAAATAAAAATTTTATAAAAATAAAGATTTTTTCGTCTCATAATCTCTTTATAATTTAAGAGAGAGAGAGAGAGAGAGAGAGAGAATATGGGCCAAGGAAACTGGAGAGAGCTGAGGCTCGTTGAACTCTATTTCATTCTGATCTTGGGCCAACCATGACCCGGCCCCGCTTGGCCCGCTACGGATCTCTTATCCTTCGGCAGTCGCCAACTCGGACTCGCAGACGCCAGCCCCTTCAACAACCTCCTTCTCTGGTCTTCACCCTCCGTTTTCCCTCGCCGGCAAATTCCCAGCGATCCATTAATGACTGATAGAGCAAGAGAAGTCGATAAAATGATGAACTTTCATGCACGGGCTCCGGGTTTTACTTCATGCCACTCCAATCTGTGTTTGTCCTGAGCTCAGTTCGATTCTGATTTTGTTAACGTTTGATCGAGAATTAACTGGGAGAGGATGAAGATGATGAGATTGAAGTGGAAGGAGGAGACTGCTCAGCACAATTCCAAACCCTATGACGGGCCGGTTCAGTGGGTCGAGACCTCCAATTCCGTGTCTCGCCAGTTCAACTTCGACTCCGACGGTCTCCTCTCAGTGAGTTTGCTGTTATCACACTCTTCTTCCTCTCAGTTTTTTTGGTATCGTGAATGAGTAGCAGAGCATTAAGCGGGTTGTCAGTTCAAGTGACTGAATAGTATAATGTGTTATTTAATGCTCCCATTGCCTTTGGACTTGAGGAATGACTGAGATCGAGCTCGATGAAATTGCGAACATGCCCAGAAATATCTAACTTTCCGGAGAGTAGCCAATTTGTGTTTGATATCATGTGGGCGAGATATGAGGCACACGTGGCATTGAGTCGGGCTTGATGTGAGAGTGTTAACATGTAGTTTTTCATATTTCATGTTGACCGACTCCTCTATTTGGAATTTTGGATACATTAATTATTTATTTATTTATTTTATGCTGCTTTCTGTACTTCGAAAAGAATGTTGGCTGCCCCTGTTTAGTTCAGTTGGATGTGGCTGTGACGGATAGAATGCAGTATTTATGAACACTACAAGCGCAGTCAGCAACTAGTCTCTACTTTGGAAGAACTGGCAAACGGTTTACAAATTTTCTATTTTAGCTTCCTTGTGAATTTTTCGCTTCTTTTGTTTGACTATTTTGGTATTTACAGACGAAGGTGCTCGAAGACTCGAGACCTGTAGTTCATAGGGTGGTTGATTCCTTCCTCAATAAGTTTTTTCCCTCAGGCTATCCCTATAGGTAAGATGATTTTTTCGATCTTGATGATCCATTCGAATTTTCCTTTTTCATGGAGCTGTTTACTTATTCCACAATTGTCTTGTGATTCATCATTGCTGCAGCGTGCATGAGGGTTATCTCAGATATACACAGTTTCGGGCAATGCAACACTTCACCAGTGCTGCACTATCTGTATTGTCAACTCAGGTCTTTTCTTTTATAAACATATTGTACCATTAGATATTTCATGCCATCTGTTCCAATCTCACTAGTATATGTTGCTAATATGGTTGGTCAGAGAAGTTGCTTTTTGTGTTCTGTGCTGGTCTTCAAAAATGAATTCCCATGACCACAAACATTAGTTCCACCCAGACTGGTTTTCATTAAAACTAATACATTTGCTTGGTGTAACCTTTTCCACATGCTTACTCCTTTGCAGTCCCTACTATTTGCTGCAGGCTTACGACCTACCCCAGCACAGGCAACAGTTGTAAGTTGGGTAAGTTATGATTGGGCTGCCAATTCGCTGGGTTTTGTCCCATTGAGTTCTTGTTCCAAGTAATTACCACCTTTTTCTTTGCAGATATTGAAAGATGGAATGCAGCATGTTGGCAAACTCTTATGCAGCAATTTAGGTGCCAGGATGGATTCAGAGCCTAAGAGGTGGAGGATTTTAGGTTTGTATCTCAGCTGTAGCATATTTTCCGATTCCTTCTTATATTTGATTCACAGTCACTTGATTGCCAAACAAGTGTGAGCTTTCCTTTCTTTCTTCAGCTGATGTACTCTATGATTTGGGAACTGGCTTGGAAGTCCTCTCCCCTTTGTGTCCACAGCTTTTTCTTGAAATGGCAGGGCTTGGCAATTTTGCAAAGGTATATTTCTTTGTATGAATTGTACTTGTCTTATCCTCATGGTTCATACATAGATAAGAGTGAGCTTCAACAGTATTATGATTGACCAAAATTTGAAATGGGGAAAGCACTCGGTTATCTTCTGCATATTCTTCCAAATTCATTGGATGTCTATGAAGATGCAAAATATTGATAGTTTTCAACTGTGTAGGATTTAAGATCTCTGCTTTGGGAATTGACAGGGAATGGCGGTTGTTGCTGCAAGGGCAACAAGATTGCCAATATATTCTTCTTTTGCCAAGGAGGGCAATCTCAGTGACCTTTTCGCGAAAGGGGAGGCCATCTCCACTCTCTTCAATGTTTTTGGTCTTGGCGTGGGGATTCAGCTGGCATCAACAGTTTGTTCAACAATGCATGGGAAGGTACTGGACAATAAATACATGAATCATGGAGCTTCTTGCCTGCATTGTCTAGCATGTGATATTTTGACTTTCATTTTATTTGGTTGACAGATAGAAGGTGGAGAGGAGTACAGCACTCACTCACTTTCAAAATAGCTAGCTTCAACTGTTTTTTTCTGTCCTGGTTGTCTCCAGCTAACATTTTACTAAGTCTAGTATTGTCTTGCAGTTGGTTGGAGGGCCTCTCCTTTCGGTCATACATGTGTACTGTGTCGTGCAAGAGATGAGGGCAGTCCCTGTCAACACGTTAAACCCTCAGAGGACTGCAATGATAGTAGAGGATTTTCTTAAGGTTTGCTTAATGAACTCAAGAATTGCCCTTTTTCTCAAATTTAGTCCCTGTGTTTTAAGCTTCCTTATCTATTGCCCATAAATGTAGACAGGAAAAGTATCAAGCCCAGCTGGCCTAAGATACCGCGAAAATCTTCTATTCCCAGGGCGACTGATAGCTGATGCTGGGAATGTTAAAATTGGAAGACCTCTGCGGGATGTTTTAAGACCTTCAAAACTTTACAAATGGAAAGAAATTCTACCAGATGAAAAGTTTGTTCTGAGTCGAGGTGAGGGATGGATTGATATGGTTCTGGAGCAAACTGCAACGGGTGCAGATGCCTTGAAGGGCTGGCTGGTCGCTGCTTACACAGCTCATATGTGGAATTCATCCCCTGGGTTAACCCCTGAAGTTGTGCAGGAAGCTTACGAGAAGGTGAACCGTTCATTCCCCCAGTTTATCGAGGAACTCCACAACAAAGGGTGGCACACTGACCAGTTTCTCGATGGGACAGGAGTTCGATTTTCATGGTAAGAATATTATTACAGAGGAGGTTTTGCCAAACTAAAGGTCTGTAAGGTTTAGGTCAGTTGGAGTCCACGTTGGAGGCTTCGGCCGGTGAACTCGGGTCACATCACATGCTGGCTCAGCGCAAGCTGATTGTCTTTTGTATTTGCATTCTTGCTTGTTTGTCGTTGGCTATTCCCTCTCCCTTGGATCAAGACCAGGGGAAAAAAAAAAGTCATTTGCCATAGACGAATATAAACTAAAATAGGAAAATAAGACAATCAAAATGGAAAAGTGAAAGTTCTGCATGAAAGATAATATTTTAGGAAAAAAATATTTTATTTTTATATAAGTAAATATGGTTTTTTTAATTTCCCAATTTTTTTATATGAAATTAGAAATTCTCCACAAAACTTTCCCTAATAACTTGTCCTTTTCTTTCTTGGGTGTTTATTTAAATTACATTATCTAGTAATATTAAGCCAATTTACTTTGTGTTGTACTGCAAATATCAAGAGCCGAGTGGATCTAATCGGGTCAACTCAAGGGTCTGCTTAGTGCAATTAACGGTGGTCGGTAGCGTGATTAATTCTTGGAGTCTTTTGGTCAGGGATCACTGTGCTTCATGTATAAAAAGCTAATTTAATTTTGTAAGGCAAAAAAAAAATCATAATTAGAGAGTTTTTTTATTCCCTGATAATCAGCCTCACATGGGTATAATCTATCGAGGATTATTAGTTTCCTGGAGCTTAAATATACGCATAAAAAAAGAATTATATTGGATTCATATGTATGTTTAATATTTTTTGTATTTAGATAATGTATATTTTAAAATTATTATTTTAATTATGTATGTTTAATTTAGTAACATATTTAAATGATTCACTGACATTTCATTTAACAGTACTAAGTTGCATGATATATCAATTGTATTGTTATGTCACATTAGTAAATAAAATACATAAGTCTAGAAAGAGATAAAAGAATAAGAAAATTAATAATCGCATGAAGTTTTATAATGATAATTGAATTTACAACTTCTTAATTGTTCGGTTAAAGACTTATGATGGCACTGACTCCTCTTTTTTAAAATGGTTATTTTAAAATATATAGAAATTAAATATAAAAAATTAAATATGCATGACTTTAGAAAAATGATTTTCTAGGGCTCTTTTTTTAAAAAAAATTTGGGCTTTCTTTCTTCTTCCATGAGTGGAAGGGTCTCTCTTATTTGGCTTTAAGGGGAGAGTCTTCATTGAAATTTCTACAGAGAATTCCACGAATTTTCCACAGGACAAATGAAGAGGCAAACGCGGGGAAAAAAACATTATCAGCTGGTTGTCAATCAGCAGCATATGTCTACGTATGTGTAAATTCTTCGCCAAAGGTTGGACACATTGTCCCGTCGCGGATCCCACATCGACCGCTCACCCGCACATATGTGACGTATCCATTTCTTCCGATATCTAGCGTCCAACATTCAATTAACTTAAAGATTTTAACTAATTTAAACTACAAATCGTGTTTTTTCTATAATCAAAAAAATAAATGGTTCATTTTCTTAATTTATGAATTCGGACTGATATCCCCGTAGAGCAAAGATGGAGTCGACGCCACCCATGAGTAGAGAGAGGGTTGGGGAGAGAGCTTTTGCAGGTATTAATTAGTTGGGAAGGATCCAAAACTTGATTGAAGGAGAAGCGGGAGGATGGAAGTCTTCCATTACTCATGGAAGCTGAAGAAGGAACGGGTCTCCCTCTCTCTCTCTCTCTCTCTCTCTCTCTCTCTCTCAGTGTTGACTTAGAAGAAGTCTTCCAAGTCTCGTCCACACACCACACCACCGCATGACCGGATCAAACCGCATCACTTTTCCTCTCTCTCTCTCTCTCTCTCTCTCTATCTGTGTGTGTGTGCAGCCTCCATCCCTTTTGTATTTGCCCACACACTCCCAGTCCCACTCCCAAACGACGTAACAGGAGAAGTGCACCCGCCAATTCATCCTACTCCAAACTTATTCCCCCGGCAGATGCCTTTGGATCAATTAATCGGGTCTGCTCACGGCTTCATTCGAATGTACGCATCGATGTTCCACGCGATATGTTCTCACTTGCAAGATCGGACATAAGGGCCGACTCCCCTTTTTAAGTCCGGCAGATATTTGGCACGGCTATGTTAGGCCCCTGGAACTGCGACCAAACCCACTGTGCTCCTGTGGATCCCAGCTACCACTCCACCCCCTTGTTTTGCGTCTTGAGTTCTGAAGTCTCTGTCAGCATGTTGTTTTTAAGTTTCGTCTGTCTTCACATCTGTACTGTGCGTAAAGAGCGGGTATTAAAAGAGACTAATTAAGTAGAAGAAAAATCCTAGAAATAAAATCAATCAAGTTAGCTATGCGTTCAGTGGGGACTTGTTTACTCGAAATTCCTGTCTTCAGAGTGTGTGGAACTTCTCACAGTCTAATACTTTATGGACTCGGTCCACCCTCACTGCTTCCCACTTCTTTCCCTTCATCAAGCTATATAACTTCTCTTTTCATTTGCATCGTCACTCACTCCCTCTCTCTCTCTCTCTCTCTCTCTCTCTCTCTCTAATGGCTCTTGAAGTTGAAGCTCTCAATTCTCCATCCTCAGCAGTCCCTCTGTTACACCATGAAGAAGACACTGATGATCACCAATCGTGGACGAAGGGGAAGCGGATCAAGCGTTCCCGTCTTGACGGCAACATCCCTCCTGCTGAGGAAGAATACTTTGCTCTCTGCCTCCTCATGCTGGCACAAGGCGGTAAAAGAGGCGCAGTCGACACCCACTGCCCCACGTCTCCTCCACCGCCGCCTGCCGCCTGTAACGGTTATGTCTGCAGCGTCTGCCATCGAACATTCCCCTCTTACCAAGCTCTAGGAGGCCACAAGGGCAGCCACAAGAGTAAGCTGGTGACCGAGGATCACCAAACTGCAGGCACCACTCCCCAGCCTGGTGCACACCCTCAAGGCGCCGCAATGACAAGAAAATCAGCTTCGGTGAATTCGACGAGCCATGCTACCCGGACACACCAGTGTTCCATTTGTCTCAAGACTTTTGCTTCCGGTCAGGCCCTAGGCGGCCACAAGCGTCGCCACTTCGAGGGCGCCGGTGGAAGCAACAGCTTGGCATCGACTGAAGCCATGGTGTTGAGCCTTCAGGGCCACCGTAGCTTCGACTTGAACCTGCCGGCTTCCCCTGAACACTCCCCAGAAGCTAACTGCATTGACTTGGGGACGAAAAGTCAACTTTCCGGTGACAGAAAGATCGTCGGCGCGCACCGCGCCGGTGGATCCAGTGGTCGGTCCGGCGGAAGGATGATCGCTTCTTGCAGTTAGACGGCGAAGATTAGTTAGAGCAGTTCGGAGGGTGGACTTGTTTTGTGGTTCTTTGACTTCATTAACTTTTGGTTTAATTGCTTTCATCACGTGGTGCTCCATTAATTACTGGTCCATCATATTCCTGTACAGATAAGTATGAGACTTCCCTTTTTAATTATAAGCCTCAATTCATCCAGTTGGCATTGCAGAGAGACCTGAATCCGTAGTTGGCATCCTAATCATATGATCTAGCAATTAGTGGCTGGCTAAACTCTTTCCTCCTCCGATCTTCAAAACCCAGGATTCGACTTTAGCCGAAGCTCCAACATATGCTATGCCCTCTACAACTCCTCATCATCACAAGTCCGCGAGACGTCTCTTCCCTTCTCGAGCTCGCGATACAGAATGCCAACTTCGATATTTTGCTGCATCTATACCGGAAAGCGAGCTTTAATCTGCCACGAATGAACTCAAATCGGTCGAGTTACTCTTGTTTCACGATGACCGACTCGGCATTCCCGTTACGTGTGAGACTTCGGTTGTGGGGCCCACTGAGGCTTAGACGTGCAGGGTGGTTCATTTACAGCTCACCTCGAGTCTACGGATGCGTCGGTAGTTAAGAGCGTATCCCACTAACCTTTCAATTAGCGTTTGCAGAACAGCTGTAATCTTAGACGATAGAAAAGGCAACCACAGGCTGGCTCCGGAACCCTCATCCGAGCTCCACTGATTCTGGACTCTGCTTTTATTGCTGCCCGATCCATTGGTCGGCCGATTCACTCCTGCTTCTCATGACAACACGACTTATAACAAGGACGTGGTAGATCATCGGTTAAAGCTTCTCTTCAGAGGTACGCAGGTAACCTCTGCCTTCAGGTATAGGTTGGGTGGGTGGACAGGTGAGATCTTCCAGACACAATGACTCAATGAGCATTAACGTATTAACTGGTCAACAAAAATGGGTTTCTCGTTAGGTGTTGGGCCATCCGACGTGATTCGATGTTGCCCTCCTCGGGTATTGACTCATTCCGCTCGTTAATTTGGTCCTTTCCTTTCTTCGTACACGTGGAGAACGGTCGATGAGTTAGGGAGGAGATGGAAGCAAGCCGGGAATAGAGAGGAATGGAGACGATCCTATTGATGAGAAATCAAATCTAATGTGTCTCGATTTCACGCTGGCAAAGGAGACTCCTGAAGTAGTGGATCGAGAAACAAGAACCGACGAGCTTGCATTTTATAATTTACCCAACTGGGAAGCTTTCTTGGTTTAATCTGGGCCTGTTCCAAGAGGACATAATTAGGTGACTCAACAGAGGTGGGACGAAATCGATGAAATTTACTAATCTTTTTACAATTTCTCCAAAGTACGACGAGTTACTGCATTAGACGGCCACTGAAAACCGTCCTTAAGATAGCGTACTTGCCTGCCTGCCTCCAAATGACCCTCGGATCACCTACCAAATGTATAGAACATAAAATAAGAAGAAGTAGACCGGGGAAGAAAATGTAACTATGGAGGAAGAGAGTGGGACGGACGTGTGTCCGGCCGGCTGCTGAGCCTCAGGTTCTCCATCGCGAGCAAACAGCAAAGCCATACCATTAATCATGGGCCTTCATGGGCCGAATTCAGGCCCAATTTACTCGCCTGAGGCCCTGATAAGCGCTTCTCTAGGAGAGTTTAGGTTGACGTTGACGGATTCATCAAGATGGCTCAACCCTATGACACATAAAACCAACAGATGTCGATGATCCGAGGATTTCATTTTGTCCTTTTTTTTTTTGGCCCCCCCATTCCGTAGCACGGAGGGTACGTAGCTGATGAAAGGTAGTGAACTTAAGGTCCAGGGAGGCATGGATCTTGTCTTCTTCTTTGACTAGAGTAACTTGACGAGCACGGATAGATTATTTGTAGTATCATCAGATCCTTAATTGAGTGGAGAACTCACCGACTTAAATTTTTCAGTAGCATTATTAGTAGATGTTGATACAATCGTACTCGAGGTGATCATTAGGTGCATTTTTATTAACATAACATGTTAAATATTTCTAAAAAAATAAATGAATTTCATTAATGAAATTTCTCCACCACACACCTTTTAGTCTCCGTTTCTCCTTTCTAGCCATGAGTGAACTTTACGGCCGAAAGAAGATGTCATCGCGTTGGTATCAATAATTAAAACTGTCAAAATCTAGTAAGGCGGCTTCACAAGCCAACACGTGTATGTGTAACGACAAACGTTGGGTAAATAGTAAGTAAACGGCATAATGAAATAAAGAAATTTAGTACAATAATATTATTATCGGTATAATAATTTAAAAATTAAATTTTTAATTTTTATTATAAATTTTTTTACATCTATCTATTTTTTATTTTTTATTTATTCTAAACTAACAAATATTGTATGTAATTGAAAAAAAATATCAGCTTGAGGCCTCAATGAACAGATCAAAATTGAAGTGAATAATAATAATAAAAAAAATCTTCTAAAAATAGCGAGTGGATTTAACACAATCATGTTTATGCTTCTAAGGATATTCAAGTGTGTGAAAGGAATTTATTTTTAAAACAGTCTATAGTATAAACCATTAAACTTAATTGTTTAATAAATAACCGAATCACTCCACTAAAAATCACTCCATATGAGAACCAACTATACTTAAACCGATTTTTCTTCATTTCAGTTCGGTTTAATGGTTCATTTTGGGCTTTTCTACAAGGAGAAGTGATGGATCTTATGCCCGACAACTTTTCTTGGGTTGACACATTCTGATGATGATTCCTCCTTTTTATATATTAATTATATAAAGGTGCAAATCAGCTGCGTCATTCAGCCATGATACGTGCCCGCATGCGTAACAGCTCGAGTATGGAGGAGAGAGTAAGTGTCAGGTTTATGTTTAATGTGCTACCACACGGGGAGGAGCTTGCAGTCTCTCTCTCTCTGTCTTTTTTGAGAATGCATGTCTGCTAATCAAAATTGATCTTATGTACGCAAAGCATATCGCGTGAGTGACGTCATAAGTTAATGACTGTCCATGAAAATCCATATAACAACTTTAAATACATGACGGATTATTATTTGACAAAAAAAATTCAAACTTCCAGCCAGCGCAGGGTCTCAGTCTCAGCCTTTTCTTTCAGCTGAAAAATGGGGAACCGGAAGGCCTTGGACCCGCAGCCCCAGACGGCTGCTCCTCCCCCTCTCCGGCGACGCGTGCGCCGTCTGGTTCATTTGTTTTTAACTCTGTTCGATGGGAAAAGCTAAGGCGGGCTATGGGCTCGTGTCTGAAAAACTATTCCGTCTTCTCCGTCTTATGTTCATGCTTCGTAAGATGCTTTTTATTCCTTATTTGTAAAAATAATAAATAAATAAATAATTTTTATTTATGAGATAAAATCTATAGCAATAAATATAAACTGAATATTGCCATTTGAATCTCTTCCTTTTGAATTGGATCGCCTCATTTTGATTTAAGGTGCAGGGAGACAATACCTAAGGGCAGATCTAACAACTGAGCTAACGGTACAAAATTCAAAGCAAAAAAATTAAAATAAATGAAGAAATAAAGATATCATAAATAATATATATATAGTATGTACCATTTCTCTCGGGTTTAAGAGAGAAATTACTCCATTTACACCCGTTCTTATCCATACTGTGGATTTGGATTAACAAATAGGAAGGAGGGAATATGGACTTAGACTCCATTATGCCCTGCATTATTTGCTCAACCGGCATCCTTTTATTGAATTAAGATGAATACTTAAAAATAAAATTAAAATATTATTATTTAATGGGCGTCGATTTTATTATTATAATTCCTTTTCAGCATTTTCTATACGGGCTATTGGGTTTGGTCCTGCCCGTCCGTCTCTCAACAGTTCCAATATCCATAAAAGTAATTCATACTTATTTAGCTGGTCTCTCTCTGTGTGAGTATGTACACATAATGAGATTGTGCTAACTAGTCAGTGCATACAGTTGTTCCCTGTACAATTTCCCTTGGAGAGCATTGATTTTTTTTTTTTTATAGAATAAACTTGCAAATTAATCCTTTTTGTTTTACATGGTCAACGCTTTAGCCTTTATTGGATTTTTACCATTAAAATGATCCAAATGTTGAAGCTTTAGGAACTACGTTAGTCCACTGACCCAACTATCGTGGATAAATTACACAATTAGTACAAAACGTTTTGACAATGTAATATTTTGGTACAAAAAGTTTAAAATGTAACTCGGGGATATATTTTCTTTCAAACATGTAACACTTTAGTATATTTCGTTAATTTTTTATTAACGCCGTTAACTTTTGATGACGTGTACGGTCTACGTGGCATTCCTTGATGACGTGGCTTCATATTTTAAATATGTGAACTGCCACGTAGCGCATGGTGGGACCCACTATTTTTTATTAATTTCTCTCTCCACACCTCTCTCTCTCTCCCTTTCTCTCACTCGGCTCTCTCTCCCGCTCTCCCTCTCCCTCGACTACTCTCTCTCCCTCTCCCTCTCTCCCTCTCTCTCTCACTTGGCTCTCTCTCTCCCTCTCTCTCTCGCTTGGCTCTCTCTCCCTCTCTTTCTCTCGGCTCTCTCTCTCTCTCTCGGCTCTCTTTCTCTATTTCTCTCTCTCGGCTCTCTCTCCGTCTCCCTCTCTCTCTCTTGTTTATATATATATATATATATAAACAAAAGACTCCAATCACTAACACAAATTGATTGATTGACCCTAATCGATTTGATTTTGTTCCCTTTCTTATCACTCTCCACCCAGGCTTGGACCAAGGAAGATTCGACGATGGTTCCATCCCTTCCTGCTCGACCTCTCACACGGGAAAAAAATGAAATATTGCTCCAGATACAAGAATGAGCACGGGTTGATGGATACCCAACGTATGGTGGGGGGGCGAGAGAGAGAGCCGAGAGAGAGGGAGAGGGAGAGAGAGTCGAGAGAGAGAGGGAGAGGGAGAGAGAGTCGAGAGAGGGAGGGAGAGGGAGAGAGAGTCGAGAGAGGGAGGGAGAGGGAGAGAGAGTTGAGAGAGAGAGAGCCGAGAGAGAGAGGGAGAGAGAGAGCCAAGTGAGAGAGAGAGGGAGAGAAAGAAAGAGAGAGCCGAGCGAGAGAGAGAGGGAGAGAAAGAAAGAGAGAGGGAGAGAGAGAGCCGAGTGAGAGAGGGAGAGGGAGAGAGAGTCGAGCGAGAGAGAGAGCGGGAGAGAGAGAGAGAGAGAGAGGTGTGGAGAGAGAAATGAATAAAAAAAATAGTGGGTCCCACCATGCGCCACGTGACAGTCCATATATTTAAAATATGAAGTCACGTCATTAAGGAATGTCACGTAAACCGTACACGTCATCAAAAGTTAACGGCGTTAATAAAAAATTAACGGAATGTACTAAAGTGTTACATGTTTGAAAGAAAATGTATCACCGAGTTACATTTTAAACTTTTTGTACCAAAGTGTTACATTGTCAAAACGTTTTGTACCAATTGTGTAATTTATTCCAACTATCATTAATTTTGCTGAGCTAGCCATTGATGTGGTTTCAAACTCAGTCCCATAAATAATTTTAAATTCACCCTCCCCTTCCCAAATGGAACGCAAGGGTTGCGCAGAAGGGGCGAACCCGCGTTCAACAAGCTTCAATCCATATCTTGGGATTTGTCTCTCTATGCTGTAGATGACTTTCTTTCTTATGTCACACTTTTGATCACTAGTTTTGTCATTGGTTTGCCCAGGGGTCACTAGGAGACACGACCATTTTGATTTACATTTTGTGAAGGAAGACTCCCACGTAGTTTTTGGCCGGGAATGCTATTGAATAAATGAAATTCAGTACTGATAATATAAGAAATAAATTACGTGCAAACTTTTTTTAAAATTCTTAAGATTTTCAATGGGTAAAAAATCGTTCTTGCTCACATGGTCCAGTTATGGTGGGCTAAAACAATTGAGGGTTGTTTGTCCTGTGAGTGGGTGATGAGAATCCGCCCTTCATGAACCATTTTGAACTACACATTGTAAAGATCATATCCGATTCTTTTGTTCTCGGCACATCCCTGCGTGATACACATGTGCATATGAATATTTTTGTGTTTATCATATAATATTTAGAAATTTTAAAGTGATTTTCAATTTAGATTTGAGTTAAATTACCTCAATAACAAAACGTGTATAAAACCACCCAAAATAACCGACCGTATCCAGTGTTTTATACATATATAATGTGTGATTTTTTGTTTGCAAGTGTTGGGATTAAGATCCTGTGGTCAGTGTTACAGCCCTTGTACCGTTCCAAGGGGCAACACCGCCCTCGATGTCCGGTCAGGATCTCTTTGTCCGCTGACCCCAGTGCCTACCGGAGGAGAGATACAAGACAGCCAATTCCGAAATCAGACTGAATAACCGAAGACGAGGCTGAGGCAAGCAATGACTTGCTGGAACATCCACCCGTTCGTGGCCCAGATCCGACCCCACCTCGACGTGACGAGGCCCAGTCCCACCGTGGTACCAGGTGACGGAAGTCCTAAGGGAGGTGAGATCTCGACGCTTTTAGTCTCATGATGGCACTTCCTAAATAAGCCTTGTTGTGATTTAACAATTCTTAAAGTCTCCTCAACATTTTAGAAGGTGATCTGACAACCTATTCTCGTGTTGCACAAGTAAAGGAAAATTGTAGATAGACCAAGCTGCGCCCCCCCCCTCTCCCATGGATGATGGGTCAAGCTGAACACCACATATGTCACATGGCGAGGTAATCTGGTATTTGTTATGTCAGGTGGCATCACATCCTTTTGTGTCTTGGACTATAGATCAAATCTCTTATTCGGTTAACTGCTCAATCGGTTTCTGTGTGTGTGTGAGAGGGAGAGAGAGAGAGAGGGAAATGGAAGCACCGCTTATAAAGAAGAGGGGAAAAGCCCTTCGCTGAAAGATTAGAGAGATGCATCCATTCATCTCTTTCCTGGCATTCTGCAGCTGTTTCATCATCAGATCAGAACAAGAAGAATCTGCAGGAAATCTCTTCGCTCAGTCAACTGAATCCCACACAGTCACAGGTCCCTTTACTCCGCCTCTTCCTCCTCCTCTCTGTTCGCTCTTCTCCCTTATCTCTCTGTCTCTCTCTCTCTTTTGGGCGGCAGCGGAGATCATGGGGAATTGATTCGCGGTCTTCCACATACAAGCCCATTGCTTTGACTCTGTTCCTTCTAAACGCTATAGTCTTCTAGAATTTGCCGGGTATCTACGTTGGATGTAGGCCGTCCTTTCCCAGTATATCTTACCTAGACGAATGTCGCTAAGTAGTGACATCGGACATGAATGGCTCAATTACCAATTTTTTTTGGGTAATTGATTCTAGTCAGATCGACTAAGCTTCAATTTAAGAGGTCAACTGAAGGTCAGGAAAACTCGACTGAAAGAAAAATAGCTCTTGAAAAAGTTTTTATCTATTCTTTACCCTAATAGCACATGATAAGCGTTTATATCTTCCTATATATATATATATATCTGACTTATTATTAATTAATAGACAATTATAATCATAATATAAGAGTATCATTTTATTCCAATTTAGAAACAAATTATCTATATATAAATTATAAGAAATTTTAATAATTAAAATATATTAACATTAATTTTCTAAATCTAGAAAAAATATAATAATATAAATTCTAAATTTTAATATCCTAAAAATCTGAAAAATCAACCCTAAAATATTTTAAATCCTAAATTCTGAAAAATCAAACTCTAAAAACTTTAGCCAACCCAAAAAAATCAACCATAAAAATGTAAAAACTAATTGTTGCAACTTTTTTTATAATTAAATATTTAAGTCATCTATATTTCCCTTTCCAGTAAGTCAATAATGATAACTTTTGTATTTAATAAGAAAGAATTAATTAACTATAAATTATTTCTCAGATAGTTGAAATGTGTATTGACACTTAAATAATTATAATTAGTTTTTTAATTATCATTTCACTGTATATAAAAATGAATAATTGCTTATCATGTCCTGTTAGGACACAAAATAGAAAAATCCCTCAACAAATTATCCTGCCATATATCTCGTGGACAAACTTATCTCGTAGACAGCAAGAAGGAGAAGCTTCTAAGAACTTTCGAGTTCCATTCGCATTTTCAATTCATCTTGCTCAGTTTATGATTGTTGGCTAAGCATTTATTTGATTATAAATGAAAAATTGTTCTCATACAATGATTCTACGGATTCATTGAAATATTTTTAATGCTTGAATTCATTGAATCATTTTAATACTCGAATTCCTTGAATCATTCATAATACTCGAAATCGTTGAATCATTCTTAATTATGAATCAGCCATTAATAGTCGATTAATGGTAAGGCACATTTAATCTAACAATTAAGAGCTATTTATGAATGATTCTTCGAATTCGTTCTTAATGTTCGGATTAACGATGAATGTGCTCTTAATGAATAGATTAATGGTAACATACTCTTAATAAGACAATTAAAGGCTGTTTATGAATGATTCTTCGAATCCGATCATAATACTATAACAATTAATGGTTATTTATGAATGATTCGTTGAATTCATTATTAATGTTCGGATTAATGATGAATCAACCATTAATGGATAGATTAATGGTAACATACATTTAATTCGATAATTAAATGTTATCGTGCCTATTGGTATGCTAAGCCATTACCCCTATCTTCTTCCTATATATTGAGCAAATTGCTCAACAAACAGAATAAGCTCTCCTTCTCAGATTCTCAAGCATAGTTTTCTGTCTTGGTGTTTTGTCATCTATTGGTTCGCCTTTGAGCTCAAGGTCCGGTGCTGTCCTCGACTCATATCGTCGTTGTATCCTGGGAGACAATCGACCAAGCCACCTCAGCACACCTAGGAGGGGTTGAATTTGTCTTAAGGACACTGTGACTGCCACAGGCCTCGACTTCGATTGGTTTTCCATTTCTATTCATTTTCGTCACTGCATTTACGATTTTGTGTCGTAAGTATTTATGCATTGTCATCTGAGTTTATTGTGCGATTGAGAAATTATTGCCGGTAACAATGATCTGGTTCAAAGCTCCGACAGGAGCTTTAGCTCTCGCATCACTCTTATCCACCTTCCTTTTTCTCCGGGCAACTCAGGGATCAGTCAGCACATCAACATCAAAGCCTCATCGTCTGGGTCTTGGCTTTCTCGACAGATACAATTCGGGAAGGAAGAGGGGGGACGTTTCCTGGTGGGGGCTTGAAGGGTTTGGATTTTCAATTTTCCTTCGGGGAGAGGCTAGGCCTGCTAGGGCTCCGGGATTTCGGACGGAGAAGATTATGAGGCCGCATGACGAGGAATGCACGAGGATGGCGATGTTAAAGCATGAAGAAACATTCAGAGAGCAGGTACTCTCTCCATCTTAGGAATTCCGACTCGGAACCTATCAGAAAACCGTCAGCAGCTTTCGATTTATTTTTTGAAGAAAACCGTCAACTGTTGTGATGACATGACAATCTAGCCTTCTTATAATCCGTTGGACAACTGGAAAACAATAAATCCCGGCAATTAACTGTTTGAAGATGACCGATCATCGGCTGATCTCGAGCTGTGTGCTCATACTATATGGAAAATGCATATCGTTTCTCAGGTACACGAGCTGCACCGGCTGTACCAGATCCAGAAGCTACTGATGAAAACGATCGGGAGCGGTGTAACAGATGGAGGAAATCCCCTGAATCTAGCAGGCCAAATTGACAGAACCGATCGCAAATCACAGAAAGGAGTCGGTCTAGGGAGGCCGGCAGACAGCTTGAGTCCCCGATCAGAGGGAACCCGTGCTTCAGAAACCATAGAAGAGAGCCAGATCGAGCTCACACTGGGGCCCCCGAGTTATAGGTATAGCACGAGCAAGCCAAGACCGAAGAAGGGGGATGCACAGTTGACATCGAGCAGCTTCTCTTCCTCTTCCACTTGGTCGAGTGACAACGGTACTAGCGGCAAGCTGGGCAGCTTCGGTCCACTTGCTGTTGTCAAGGAAGACCAGTTTCTCAAGAGCGAGAGGCTAAACCATCCGCCATGGATTTTTCAAGCCTTGAGCCTGAATTCCACCTGAAGATGATCTTTCTGCTTAAGCCGGTGCGAACGATTAAGAGAATTTTTATACCCTGGTCGGCGTCTACTCACCAGGATCTCGGCTTATTATTCGAAGTGCGTAAAGATAAGCATCTTCTTTTTTACCTTTTCTTCTTCCTGCAATTTTGCCTATTGACATTTATGAAATGATCTGATCCATCCCCATTTCGTCGGCCGGACATGGCTGGCAACGTCACTTTCAGCAGTTGCAAGAACCGCGGGAAATGTCTGATTTTAGCTCGAATCAGGTAAAAAGGAGTTCACCTCACGTTCACATACCCAATAAAATATCTTCAGCATCTGGTCCCACTACAAAGCATGGATCCTAGATTTTCTTTTCTTTTCTCTTTTGACCACTATAATCTAGTATTCAAAATTTGACAGGATTGATTAATCTAGATGGATATAAGTTTTTATCAGACACTGTTTAGAGCAATGATACAACAAAATCAACCTCGGACAACCACGTTGTTGATGGGTTGCTATATATTATCTTCCTGGAAGTGTTAGATGGGGCAAAATCTGGCCTAGCACGACAACAATGTGGTAGGCCGAGACTTATCATGTCGGAAGCTTATCGTGCCGTGCCAACATGGCCCGGTAATTTTATCGGGTGTGTTGGGTCGGGCTGGTACGATAGTCCGATTAGGAAAATAAAAAAAATTTAATAAACTATCAGATACTATTAAAATATAAAAGAAATTTCATTTATGAACTCACTTGTAATTGATTAAGGAAGATTATTATGCTATCGAGCGGGGTTGGGACTACCCCTATCTTATCGTGCAGTACTGTACTGGCCTATATCTTAAAGGGTCGTATTTGAATCAGCTCTTATTGTGCTAGACTGGCATGATTTGCCACCTCTAGGAAGTGTTCTGGTTAACATACGGCTTCATGAAATCCTGGCAAATCATATGATCACAATCGGCTGTAGGGATTGCAGTCCAGACAAACTGAATTGATTTTGCTGGACGCCCACAAAAATGATTGTCGACTCGACTTGCTAAGCATGAGATATCTGAAATTCAGAACAAAATCTTAGAATAAAAAAAAATATGGAGCTTAACAAACAGCTCATGCTCCCACATCAAAAGTTCATACCAACACTTAACAGGCGTACGTACACTAAGAAGCAAGTTCCGACAAGTCTAAATGTGGGATTGTTCCAACTCTCGTTATCGACTTATGAGAATGTGAATCCAAATTCATTAAAAAAAAATATCGCAACTCCATATAAGCAACTCGGCCATATTTGGGCCTGTTCGATTGTTCACGGAGTGTACAACGGGCTCCTTTGATGAGCTTGAGCTTGGGTATAATTTCTAACCCCAAAATACACGCATGATTATGCAATTTCTACTATATTGCAAGAGGAACTGGTTTAGCATGACATTATACTTAACAGGTGCTCACCAATCACGACTTTTATTCTTTTTTTATTATTTGTATCAATTAATATTCAAAATTTTAATAAATAATTCATATATGATTGAATGGTTAGACAGAATGTAAAATGAAGGTTCAAAATAAAACGATCCATTTGCCAAAATTTGTGTCAGTTTGGGCTTAATGGCCTAAATAGGGTGAAGGAAGCAGCGAAGTATGAAAAATCTTTAGTCTGCTGCCCCCTCCACCTTATCCACCATACCACCCCTGCGGGCTGGAGGCTGCAGCTCGTCAATGGCTCCAAAACCCACTCCTTGATGCTCAATATCATTCATCTGTGTGACCATGGAGCTCTCTTCTTCCTTCTTAAAGCACCATAAATCCCCGCCTTTGGATTTGACATTCTCATCCTCGTTCTCGCCATTCCCGCTCCAAATCCACCTCCAGAACCTCAAATTGAAGCCCCACCTGCCACTGAAATTCAATCTCTACGCCGTCGCCGTTGACCCACAGAAGGAGCTCCCCAGGAACAACCCTCAGAGGCTGCTCAAGGAGCTCGCGGAGCGCAAGAGGGCGACCTCCCCGAAGAAGAAGTTGCCCCCTAAGAGGTTTATCCTCAAACCTCCTCTAGACGACAAGAAGTTAGCCGAAAGGTTCCTCAACAGCCCTCAGTTGTCCCTCAAGTCGTTCCCTCTGTTGAGCTCTTGCCTGCCCTCCTCGAAGCTGAACGCTGCCGACAGGGCTTGGATTGATGAACACCTGCTGGATGCGAAGCAGGCTCTTGGGTACCCCCTGGAGCCATCCGAGAGCTACGGGGATGATAACCCGGCGAAGCAGTTCGATACCCTTCTGTACTTGGCGTTTCAGCACCCATCCTGTGAGAGGACGAAAGTTAGACACGTGAGGAATGGGCACTCGAGGCTCGTTTTCTTGGGGCAGTACGTGCTCGAGCTGGCTTTCGCAGAGTTCTTCTTGCAGAGGTATAACTGAAATGTCAAGCTCCATGTCCAGTACGTCCGGTCAGTTATGATGCCTGATAAGTGGTGGATTTACTTCTTACAACTGCTGTCTAGAATACAGTCGTGATACATATTAGGATATAGCATCATGTTACACATTGCCACTTCTAGAAAGGCTTCGGAAATGGCCTTGGCAGAGCATATTTTAGATTCACTTCGTCAGTTATGTATGATCAACTGGTGTTATATAGGTATCATATTGTACTGACACGGTCAGCTGCTCTGAAACCGTATAGATATATTTAGGTTTGGTGCAAATTAGATAGCACTGATATTTCAAGCTGTGAGAGCATATGAAGGCATTCCATTGCTTTACCGGGTAGTCTGCATTTCAGAGGTTTTGGCAATTATAGTACAGTTGTTGTATTTCTAGCTTGAGCTTTCAAATAGAATGACTGAGCCAAAGAATATCAGCTGATGCTATGTCTCTCTTATGCTTTTGTCATTTCTATGTGGACATTCCACATTATTACATTTTTTTTTCAACATATGAAATTCACATCAAACTCTCGTCTCCTCCTTTCCAGGTACCCTAGGGAGTCTCCAGCTCCAATGAGGGAGAGGGTATTTGCCTTGATTGGGAAGAGGAGTCTACCTAGGTGGATTAAGGCTGCTAGTTTACAAAGTTTGGTGTTTCCTAATGATGACATGGACAGGCTGACCAGGAAAGATAGAGAACCTCCCATTAAGTAAGTTCTGTTTTGTTCCAAAGAATTGCCTTTGGTTTCAGCCTTTGGAATGTGGGATGTCTGAACTTAAATAGTAAGTGAAACTTCAAATGAAAGATAAATATTTGAATGAGTGTTAGCAGGAATTCTATGGTGTGTTATTTATCGAGCTATGGTGTTTCTGCTCAAGCTTGTATGCCAAATGTTGTCCTTGTTTCACTTTACCCTGACATGTTTTCTTTTTCTTTATGTGTCAGTTCATTATGTTCTAATTTGTCTCAAGTTCTCGCTTGCATGAATTAGAGCTCTATTACTCCTAGAAGAGATTTAATTTTGCCGTAGCCAAGTTAGCAGATTTAGACTTGGTCATCATTGTAGGTTTTTACTTTCACTTCATAATAATTGTCTTTTTGTTCTCTTGCCCTTGCCTTTTGAAATCAATTGAGACAATACTTAACATTGTGCAATGTTATGGAGTCTATGGTCCTATTGCAGCATATTTGTGGTGTCTGTCTAGCAGATTTCCGGGCTCTACATTGATTCAACCACTGTAAATATTTCACATGCTAAAATTTGGTAGATGTGTCTTCGTCCTTTTTCTGAAATGTGTGTTCTCAATTGGCAAAAACATGCTAACCTTTTGTTGTGGACAGGGCTGTCTTTTGGGCATTGTTTGGGGCAATATACTTGTGTTTTGGCATGCCTGAAGTATATCGCGTCCTTTTTGAAGTGTTTGGGATGGACCCTGATGCTGAGGATTGCCAACCAAAGCTGAGGAGACAACTCGAGGATGTTGATTATGTTTCTGTGGAATTTGAGAGCAGGAAGCTAAGCTGGCAGGACGTTGCTACCTATAAAGCAAGTGCATATTTCCTCTGCTTGTTCTTTGATCTGCAAAAAAATCTATATGCATGGACCTCGAATTTCTCTACTATGTATTTTTTTCATCTTGTCTGGGAAACTTTGTTCAAATGCTTGAAATGATAAATTCTATATCCATGCTTTCACAAACTTTTTCCTCCACTTGTGATAGACTTTATATGCCTGCATGAGCCGGAGGACTAGTTGTGTATGTATGGAAAGAATCTCTAATTTTCTTCCTTCTGGTTCCGGCAGCCTCCAGAAGATGCATTGTTTGCACATCCTAGGCTTTTCAGGGCGTGTGTTCCCCCTGGAATGCATAGATTCCGAGGAAATATTTGGGACTATGATAGTAGACCCAAAGCCATGCAAGCTCTTGGGTATCCTTTAAATGTGCCTGATAGAATTCCCGAGATAACTGAAGCTAGGAACATTGAGCTTGGCCTCGGACTACAGGTGTCCTTCTTATGCACTTCTTTTGGTCTGTTGTTTTTTTTTTTTTCAATCTGTTGATCAGTCATGTTTTACTATCTTAATGCATTCATATCAATTTTCTTCTTCAGATTTATTGGACTTTGTGATTGTTCTGGTCGAAGCATTTACCAACAGATATAACATTTATAATTTTATAGCCATTATATAATTTGTTAAATTTGAAAAAAAAAATTTGGCCTTCAATACACCTTTATAAAGCGTTCTTGCACCCTCCATGTAGAAGTTTCAATGATGGTGTTGCATTTTCTTTGCAGATGAGTTTACAGATCATAACCTGACCCACTGTTTTCCGTGTTCCTTTATTGCAGCTATGTTTCTTGCATCCATCAAAATACAAGTTTGATCATCCTCGCTTCTGCTATGAGCGATTGGAATATGTTGGCCAAAAGATCCAGGTAAGCGTCTTTCTCGGTATAGAAAGCTATTCATTTCCCTTTTTATTTTCTCCTAAAAAATTGATCTGTCAGCTCCCCTCTATTTCCATAAATCTCTGCTTTTTTTAAGTTGAATAGTTTAGAAGCAGTTTTTTCACTTCTGGAAAGCTGGTAGTTCTCCATTTTCATCTTCCATATGGTGAAGAATTAAGGAGAAACCGTCTTCTTCCGTTTTTCTTGGAAAATATTGAAACTACGTAAAAGATGCGTTCGTTTGCAGTGACAAAATGCTTTCCAATGCAGAATATACTGCAAAATGCATCTTTAGCATATTCATTTGCTTGGAAATAGAATGGAATGCTGTAGGACTTTCATCAATTCCCTTGAACCAAGCAACAAAGGAAATAGAGAACTGGAGGACTTGTCCTCATTTTCTTGAAACCAAGCAATTCCATGGATGATAAGAATCATGTTTGTTGCTGTTCGTCAACCTCTTCCCCTAGGACTTGGTGATGGCTGAGAGGTTGTTAATGAAGCATCTTGATGCACCTGGGAAGTGGCTCCAAGAGAGGCACCGGCGGCTCCTTATGAACAAGTTCTGTGGTCGGTACCTGAGGGAGAAGTACCTCCAGCACTACATCATCTACTCCGAGCAGGTCCAGGACTCGTACGAGACCAACCGGAGGCTGAGGAACCCCGCCACCACTGCTGTTCAGCAGGCCATCCATGGCCTCGCTTACACAGTCTATGGGAAGCCTGATGTGAGGAGGCTTATGTTTGAGGTTTTCGATTTCGAGCAAATACAGCCCAAAGCTGTGTGAAGGGAGGACTTCATCATCCTGTTTTGAGTTATTGAATGCAATAGGTCAAATACATCCTCTCTTCAGTCTTAAGCTTCCTCACCATTTTGCCCTCTGTTTTCCCCACTTTCTTTTACATTAGAGCTCTGTAATCTCAACTGTCTTAGGATCAAGACCTCATTCAGTATCGACCAAGGTCCACTTGGGTTGAATTAAGACCTCCCAAGCTATGATCTCGTGGTGAGTATGTACAAAAGCCTGCGCTATGGTGCCGTTTCTGATGAGGTTGCAGATGTTGGTTCTGGCAGTGGAAGAGAGAGCCGGTGCTTGCTTATGGATCGATTACCTTGATATACAATATGAAATGATTCCTTTAGACATGTAAATCAAACTTAAATACTACGGTTTGTGGGTAATAAACATCTTTAGTACAAAATCTTTTGAGAAGGTTTCACTTTGTTTTGATGACTTATCTTTTGGTTACGCCTTGTTATAATACCCTTTATAGACGTTCGATTACGAACCACTAGTTTTCAATGGAAATGGCTCAGGTTTGCTGATTTTGCAGCTGCCTGCAACGTGACATCGTCAAACGCTCTCTCAGATTGCTAGCATTTTTATGTCACGGTAGTTGTCTACAAAGTAGGATCAAAGACGAGACACAAACTTTAGGGTGCATATTGGATAAAATGTGAAATCCGGGGGCTTTTGTAAAAATTGATAAAGTCTAGGGTGCATAGTCGATGTGTGTGTATATATAAGGTGAGGTCTGGGGGTTCACTGGACAGTTGAGCCATCTCACTCCTTTTGTGTTGCGTGCGTGTTCCCTGACCTGACCTCAGAGCTCCTCTCGGTTGCATTAACCGTAAAATCTGCTACTCCATTGAGCTCCATCGATTGATCCTCCAAGCTCTCAGATCTGAGAGGAATTCCTCCGCCGAGATAGCCTCCATTGGAGTTTCGAATCGACTTCGCTTTGCTCTTTCGGCTCAGCCATCAAAGCAATGGGAGTGGTGATCGAGAGCTCCGTCTGGGAACCGAATCCCTCTCTGTTCATCTTCATCTTCTTCGCATGTTTGCTCTCGGTCCTTCTCCTATCTTACACCACCAAAAGCGCGTCTCCTTCTCCATTCCAGCTTGGAGTTTCGCCTTCCTTTCTTCGTTTCAAGAGCAACTTCTTGCTGATCTATTCTCTCGCTTCAGGTGAGCTCTCACATTTGTGTAGCTAAAAGCACGCATATATGTAAGCAATATGTACGCACTTTCCTTAATTGTTTTGTGCCATCACACTCTGGAAATATCCAGTACATTTCTGGATTTTATTATGTTGGAAGCTATAACAAAATTTGATGTCCTCCCACGGTGGTTGTGTGTGTATGAATCACCATATGGTTATTTTCTAAGATTTTGTTGAATGTTAGATGATATGCTGGCTTTTATGAACGCTAGTGTAGTAGTTGCTAGTTACGACGACGATCATCTTCAGTCTGAATTTCCTCACGTCCTTTCTCTTAACGGTGGAAAGAGTTAGAACTAGAAGGTCTACGAGCTTCTCTTTCTCGCTGAGGAGTTGTAAGCTCCTAAATTTTGTTTGAACTGCGATTATTGATAGAGATAAAAATAATTATGCGAATATATTCCTACTTTCTTCCTCGATCATTTTTTAGATGAGAAATGAAAAAAAAAATGGTATGCAATTTCTGTTTATGGAAGGAAAAATTATACTAATGTGAATCAAGGTGTTAAGATTATGTACCATTGTACCTTCAATCTTAACTTATTCCGACTGTATAATCTTGTCAATTGAATATAGTCATGTCAATTAATTGTATTCTGTCATCAAATGTGTGAATGTTGGATCGGCCAGTCACTTATCTTTTGCTTGGACAGCACTGGAAGGAATCTGGTCAGTGTTTGGAGAGTTTGAGTGGAGTTACCACGGTGTGAGTAGAGAACAAATGGCCTTAATCCTTTCAGTTGGATTTGGAGCCTCCCTTATCATGGGGACTTCCTTAGGAGTACTTTCTGATATTCTGTAAGTTCATTCTCTCCCGCTTTAATTTTTCTAGGAGTGTCTGTATTCACTATTCCATTCAATGTTTGTTTTCCTCTTTTTATATCCAAGTATGGTAATGTAAAAGGAGAATTGCTGATAATGGATGTCTGTCTTGGTAAGTTGTATATATTGCTAAGCTCAGTTTCTGCATTACTTGTTTACATGGAATTTTTAGAGTGAAATGTATCCTCTGCATCTAAATTTGCTGGTCTCAACTTTGAGATATTGCATAGTTAAAATTTTCACTCTTATCTGGATTACAAATACCCTTGAAATTCATATTTTCACATCATTCAGTTAGGCAGTAGGGATTTCTATAATTTTCATTAGAATAAGAGATGGTGCAGCTTATGAGAAAAAGGAAAAGAAAAAGCTATTCAATGTCAAGAGATGCTGTATGTGCAATATTCTTTAATTGTTAGGATAATTTGCTTTAACTAAAGCTCACATTGTTTGGCTATGAGTGTACTTGATAACTAGGTCACTGTTGAAACCTGACTTGGCATTGTTTTCTGTAGAGGTCAGAAGAAAATGACCTTAATCTTTTGCCACTTGCACCTTTTTGTTGGTGCTTGGAAGAGGTTGACAGCACATCCAAGTTTGTGGTTGCCTAGTATATTTCTGTCCGTGGCTTCTTCAATATTTTCATTTAGCTTTGAGACGTGGATGGTTCTTGAACATGAAAAGGTTTGTTCAATAACTCATTTTTCCTTCTTTTTCATTTTTGTTGTTCAGAAATTTAAGGTCTTCATATGTGTAATTGGATAATTGATGAGTGCAATCCTTAAAATTTGTTATTTGCTTTTCCTGGTTAGAAAGCTCCAATGATTCTGCTATGTTATGTTTTATTGGATGTATGTAGAAGCTGATGCTGTTGTTAACTATCACATTTTTGTGGTAATTCTTTGCAGCAAGGCCACAGACAAGAGTTACTGAGCGACACCTTTTGGTTGATGACATTTGTTGAATCTGCATCTTTAATTGGAAGCCAAGCACTTGCAAATTTGTTGGTTCATTCTGTAGGAAAAACACGCTTAGCATCTGCTTTCAGTGCTACCATCTGGTTGGCAGTGATCGGCATTATATGCATTTCATGGTTAAGCAAGGAATCTTCTCAAACCGTTGAAGTTGTCAATCGCAAGATGCCTTACGCATCTATACTTCATGGTGGGAAATTCTTCCATGTTTACAATCTTTTTATATGGCAATAACAAGAACAAGGAGAGGAAACTTTTTCACCTTGAGCAATTCTATGTTGGAACTCTTGTACAAAATGGTTTAATAATTAAAAATTTTTACATAAAAAAAATTTATGTTTCCTTTTCTAACTAATAGTTCACACTATTTGCACATATGTTACACTTATCACAAGAATTGTATTCTTTTCTTGCTCATAACATACCTAATAGTATTCTTGGTATAATAGAAGCTCATTGGATTAAAGAAAGTGTTCAAGGTACAAATCTTATGCATAATTTTGATGTGGGACTGTTATTATGTATGAACATCTTAGTTTTTTTCTAACATTTTCAATCTATACATTTGGAAGAGTGCATTCAATCAAATTTTCTTTTACAACAAGGGTTATTCACAGACCTTTTCTTACCTCATTTTTCACCTTGAATTGCTGTGATTGTGATTATTTTCTTCCTACAATTTTCCTCCACTGCTCTCCCCATCAAAAAAAATGTATATCATTTTTAGTGTGCTCCCTGCTACTTCTTATTAATGCTAATAATTGATGAATTAGGAGATTGAAAAGCTCCTCAATCTAGGCAAATTCACTAGCAAAATGACTGTTGATATTTGTCAATATTATATTATTCTTGTCCATAGAATTGATATACAATTACTGGCAGATAAGAGGATATGGCTGTTGGCATATGCACAAGCTTCAGTTCACTTCTCTGTAGCCATATTTTGGATTCTATGGGCCCCCACTTTAGTGGTATGATCTGATTTTCATGAAAAGTAACCGATCATTTCATCATTCTCTTTTGGTTGTTCAGTTTCTCCCCACTATTTTGAGTGTTTCTCTTGAAACTATTAGATATTCTACCTTGAGGTCTACGACAGTTTTTTAATGAACATCCCCTGAAATTAGGATACAACAGTGAAACATGTACACCTACCAGTATAATTATATCATCAAGTGAAGGGACAATTCCTGCACTTTTGTGCTTTCTGCTGATGATACAGATTAGTAATTTCTAGTAGTCTAGGCAAAGAAATCTAACACATATTCAATTATTACATCCTCTGATATAGGCTGATGGTCGGGAAGTACATCTTGGATTGATATATCCTTGCCTTTTGGGTGCAAGGATGCTGGGAAGCACTATATTTCCATGGGTCATCAGTGGATCATCTCTTAGAACTGAGGATTGTCTACTTTATGCTTTCATTGTGTCGGGGCTTGCAGTGTTTATCATCGCTTATGATTATCAGGTATTTAAGTTACTTTTTATTTCTATTTGCAAGTTAAGATATCAAAATGTCTATATGTATTTAAACTTGTTTCTTTGTCCGTGATTCACAGGAAATTGGGGTTCTGGTGTCGCTGTTTTGCTTGTTTCATGCCTGTATTGGCATAATCTTACCTTCTCTTGCGAGATTGAGGACCATGTGAGTCAGCTATTTGATCTTCCTATGAATATCATAGAGCGCATTGATATCTTTAACTGAATCCAGTTATTGAATTACATTTGCTAGGTATGTGCCAAATGAGCTACGTGGAGGGATGATAAGCCTCTCTGTTGCACCTGCAAATGCTGCAGTTTTGCTATTCCTGTTGCACGTAAGAATTCAATTTCTGCATCTTTATATCTGAATGCATTTTCTACTTTTAATCAGTGGACATGGCCAAAAAACTTATTTAAGAAGTTCAATTTCAGAACTGTAGTTTGCATCTGAGTTTAGTTTTATATCCTACCCTAACAGGCAGAAAAAAGATTCTGATGGCATAGTTTGTTGATATGATTAGGTTCTATTTCACGTTGCAAACATGTAGAAGAAATTGGGAGGTGCTGGTGCTTTTAAGAACTATAACTTTAATAATTTAACAAGTCATGAGATGTTAGTAAGGGTAAGTAATTAATCTAATGAAGTGAGGATATTAATCATTCTAGTTCTTGCCTAAGATCTATACATTCAGTTTAGCTCACTGGCGCTTCAACAGATTCATGATCTGTATCGATTTTTGCTGGATCAAAAACTTTGAAGAAACCTGTTTGTTTTTGACGTGTTGTGTCTGCCTTATGTCTCTTCACTCCGTACAAGATTTTCTCCTACTGCTTTCAGCTGAAACTTGACAGAGTAACAAACCTGCAGGGTGGCTACTACAGGAACATGGGTAATTCAGCGATAATGGCACTTGCTGCTGTAGGGCTATTTTCGGCAGCTGCTTGCATGCATTTTTTGAAGAGGTTGGGGAAGCAACCATACTCGAACTGGCACAAATCTTGATTTCATGATTCAAGTAGATATCATTCGCGAAGTAGCCAAGTTCTGGAGCCCACTTTTTTTTCTTGGTGTTGGGAGGAATTAATTCTGGAAAAGAAAATGTTGCCTTGCCCTCTTTATAAAGTGAAGCAACAAAGGAGGATGCAGAAGAGTTGACAATCGAGTCATAGCTAGAGGGGATGGAAGTTCTATTCCACATTGACGGACCCTGAGTTTGCAGGAGGGAAGATAATTGAGTCCATTCAGGAACTATATATAGATCAGCAAACCGGACGTCCACAAGCAAAAGTAGACGGGCAATGGCTTTGATGGAAGTCAGATGTCTGATTTCTTCAGGTACTCATCTTGGACTCCTTGATGTTTCTGTTACACCGAATAGCTCGGGCTCTTTACTACGGACATGAGTGAAGCGGCATATTCCCTCCAAGTGTCATTTTTTCATCTTTCCAAATTTAAGGGTTATGAATTACTCAGCAAATTGAAATTATAAACATATTCAACAGTTTTAAGATATTTTCCCGCATTTTGTTCACCTCACGCCCTTCACTGACTTTTTCTTAATAAAAAGCCTAAGGTGTTTAAACCCCTATATAATTCATACAAAACCAACCATCCGTATCCCTACCCCATGTCGCCCCCTCTATATCTTTCCTTACCACTTACCACCCTGCCTTATCATTCAAACGAGCTGGTAAATAATTTCTAGATTAATATTCAACCAGTGCCATCACAAATAACACTTCCGTGGGATCATAAACTGCTTATCATTGAAAAAGAAAGGGTTATAAAAGATTTGAGTATTTATTTAGTTTTTCTTATTCAAAACGCTGATAATAATACAACACAATTCCGAACCTCTGAAGTTCCGGCAGAGTTACAGTGGATATGCGTAATGTCCATAAGAACATAAGAACAAAAGAACAGAACCAACCTCCTGATGTCCCCTCCTAGGTGCAAATCCCTCTTACAGCAGCAAATCTCATTCATCGTCTAGCTCTTGATCCCTGATCCACTTTGTTGCCACCCATTTCTCCCCTCTAATTACAGGACAGCTACCGTGAAGTGATGTCTGCATGTGATGATCCAGTGACGGGAATCAAAAAAGAATATTATATAGATGAATCTATTTATTCATTTTTCTTTCAATGTGTCAATATATCTTTTTGCGGGTTTGAGTGGAACAAACGCGCCAGACCATAAAGCACCAGGGGGTCAACTTTCAGAAAGCAGAAAGAAGCAACCTGCCAACCTAGCCCGGACAGCCCAGCCTATGTCTGGTCTCGGAGGGGCCAACCAATATCCAGGTCAGGCAAGGCAGCCCCCTGAACCCACTAGAATATGGAATTTTCACTGAAATTGATCGGTTATGATCTTGGGCTGGCTTTTAACTCATTTCTCATAATTACATTTCATTATATGAAATCTTTCCATACCTTACAATTCAATGCCAAAAGACCTGGTTTTAAAAAAATAACTCGAAATTATTTTCTTGGTGAAAATGTATGGAATTTCAATTAAAAAAACTGTCAGTTGTAAGGTCAGAATGGACAGTTCATGGTAGAAACATCGGTCTGTCCACATTTGTTTAATTCTTCACCTGCATTATTCGCCTTTCTCAACTCAAAAAATGGACCAGTTGAATATAGGCGGCTCTGGTCGGAGTTCAAGACTATGCTGGAAAGGTCCCTACTCCCTATTATTCATCATCCTACTCCTGTCTGTATGCATATAAAAGTTTCTGAGATAGAGCAGAATAATGAGTGAAGAAAGAACATAAGTCACTTACAGTATCAATTGTACCATTCGGCAACAGCGAATAGAAGAGGAGTCCATCCCCTCGGCGTGGTTTGACTTTCAACCCAACGCACTTTCGGAAATCATAACTCCCATCCATGTTCGAACCATTCTGCGCGACAGAAATCCAAAAGCAGATAAGAAACAGGGAGAGAGAGAGAGAGAGAGAGGGGTAGCAAAGCGCCTCGCCAAGGGCAGGAAAAAAAGAGGAAAAAAAAAGAAAGAAAGGGGAGACTATCTCAACTTCCGTACCTCGAAGGGAAACATTGTTTCTCCACCTTCCTCGACGTCAGTCAAATATAATAAGAATGAGGCTACCTGGAAGAAAACCATGATTGATCAAGGATAATGACGTAATGTTTATAAACTTTGAAATGTTAATGACAGTCATATATTGAGTTGATTAAGTGCAAGACCTCCATATGCATAATGGAAAAACAGCAGACCATTACAACCCCAGCTAAGGAAATCAGAAAGCGCATTGACAAAGAAACAGCCTACTCCAACTATTCAATTGACCGTCCCTACTCTGGCTCAGGTTTCTCTTAGTTCACAAGATAATTGCAAATGTGACCGGCCCTCAACAAGGAATGCCTTTATGCATAAATAAAATTGAATATACTAAGAATGGTGACAGCTTCAAAGTTACAAGTGACAAGGTTATTGAATGGAATTTGATCCTCAAAATACTGCCAGATAACTCATCTAATGAAGTTTTCAAGACGTTAGGCAACATTGTTAGGTAACATTGAATACGCGATGCAATTTAATCAAAAACTTTTTTGACATATTGTGCTTGCAAATGGGAGTCCATTAAATTTGCAGCATGACATCAACAATGAACAGATGAAGACATAACCTTCTTGTAAACTATACCCTTTGGCTCTTCTGAGGACCATATTCAGCAGGACTGAAGGCATCATAGTGAGAATTATACCTCTGCCCAACCTCATAGCGCAAAACATTGAATGCCTGAAACATGGTGATATCCTCAAAAAATCTTTAAAATTTCCCTGAAATTACAAGTTGACTAATGCAACTGAAACTATTAGAAATCTAAATGAAATCAATGCTTGTGAAAGAGCGGATGAAAATCCAGACATCTGGATGGGTTTAAACAAACTAGCATCACTATTTGTAAAATGATTTTAGTTTTCATCTGAAAGGATGAATGTGGCCTGGGTTTTAGCAGGACCAACATCCTTATCATCAATATGCCTGGCATACGTCCAACACTTAAAAAGGAGAAAATGGAGGCAGAGAAAGAATGGTAAATATGTACTTTATAGATGTTATTACTACCCAAGGAAAAATGAGCAAATTATTCTGATAAATACCATCTATCCATATTAAGTTCCAATAAATTTTGCCTTCCAGATGGTTATTATGCATGTCATTGCTTTGCAACTCCAGGGAGGAAATCAGAAGACAAGAAAAGAGAGAGAGAGAGAGAGAGAGAGAGAGAGAGAGAGAGAAACTAATAAAGTAGGGAGAAACCAATACAGGAAGTCAAGAAATCAAATTTGTGCCTCATTTGCTTGATGCAACTGATAGAACAAGCGGAGTTGCAAAGACCTACCTGATCCAGATAATTTACATTTTCAGTACAAATTTAATGCCAGGATTAAAGCAGCTAGTGTGGTGTTGTTGACACAGAGAATGTGTTGCTTATCTAATCAAATTAGTATATGATGATAATAGAAAAATAATTGTAAAAGCTGATGGTTCGCACCTCCCCATGGATCCTTGGTAGCATAGTAACCCTTGCAATTTTTTCCTCGACAATATCCAAGATCCCAGTTTTGTCTTCAGAAGCACTTATGAACATGCCAGAACTGCTTGAGAGGAAAATCTCCATTAAAATTTTTTGGTACCAACTTGGTTAATTGCATATCAATTTATATATTACAAATCTGTCCAGCCGGGAAGCATCACAGGGTGATGCCTCTATTGCAGTATCACCAGCCAAAATGTAACATTGCAGTAGATTTAAATTTCTAAATGTTGATTTCAGTTCCCAACATATCTGGAAACCGTAGGTAGTAAGTGGGAGTTTTATATGTTAGGTTCTATCTCAAAAAGCGCCTATATTAAAAGAAATATGATATTGAAATTGATAAACACCCAAAATGGTGTGGCAATATGCTTGAGCAACAGCAACCATAACACATCAAGAAGAGATGCTTAAGGCAAAGAAACAATAATGCCAAACAACAAAACTAAAATTGTTTTTCCTTCCTTAAAAAGTGAAGGCACAATGTATAGCAGATCGACTATTTTTCCGACTCAAGCAGAAGTATGATTATTTACAAATGATAGGAAATTTAGATTGTAGAAGCACGGCATTAAAAATAGTTGAACGGATTAACAGAAGGGAAAATGTACCTTGTCCTAATACCCTTAGTGTTCTCTACTGTCTCTCCTTTTCTCAGAGCTAGGGTTGATGGCTGAAGACCAGACTTTGTCATTTCAATTATGCTTTGGCAGTGCTCTGCTGGTGCAAATTTTGGAAAATACAGAGCACGTGGTGCCCAGCTCAATACCTGCTCAGGACAAAAGGAGGCGGTACTACTGAAAAAGAAATCAGATGGTAACAAATAAACATCTCCCTCAAAAGTGGAGTAAGGAAGGAAAGATTTTGCTGATAAGAGAAGATATTAGAAGTAACAATAAATTTCTTCAAATAATAAAACATCATGCGGATCTTAGTGAAGTTACTAATCAATATGTTCGATTCTCAAGTTTTCTGTAACTTTATGTATTTAGATCCAATTTACATCATGAAGAATACATTTAAACCAAAAACCGAAGAAAGCAGAAAAGATTTTGCTGGTAAGAGAGGATATCAAAAGATACCCATAAATTGCTTCTAATTATAAAGCATCAGGCGGATCTCAGCTAAGTCCGCTAATCAATACGTTCGATTGTTGACTTTTCCATAAGTTTGTTTATTTAGATCCAATTTATGTCATGAATGAATACCGCTTAAACCAAAAAACTGAAATATATGTACACACATAGGTGTGAGATAAGGTTCACTAGTAAAGTTCTAAAAATAATATTAGCTTTCTCCCAAGCGTGTTCACTTCGGGAGTTTACGTTAAATGCAATATTCTTCCGGAATTTTCTACTTAATTTAAATACTAAGCTCAGAGGAACATGCAGCTGCATGTACACAAACAATAATGAATTATCAAGCGAATCTACAGAAAGCCAGAGCCCAAACTACTCAATCACTCTACCTTTTTCCTCAAAAACTTTGCCATGTCCTCCAGATACGAGGTGCTACTTTTTTTTTTCTCGGTAGAGAAGGAAATACAGAAGGACATTATCAACTACGGATATATTTGTTTCCGTCCAAACAATTAGAAGCCAGATTTCGTAGAGTACAACACAAAAGCTGCTATCACCAAAAAAAATGTAAAATCAGTTGAAAATGGATTACAGCAATTTTTCTAAAAAATTCAGTCAATAATTGAGATACTATAGAGACGACGACATTTTAATACGTAATAGAACCAAACAGAGACTTGCTTAGCTCACACAACAGGCCAAACCGGAGCAGAATAAAATTGATCGGACCTGAAAAGGAATCGAGGTGAAGGAATCATCTCCCATCTCTCCATGAGGCATCAACGCTTCCTCCTGGTTGACTGCCTCCAGCACCCGCGGTCTCTGCCGTAGACCAGGCGCGTCCTAGGGATCAACCGCAAGGGAACTATCACAAAACGATCTCAGTCGACAAAACAAGCGATACCAGAGGAAGGAAAAGTATCGGACAGAGCGGAAGTCAAATCGCTGAGGAGGAAGCAGCTGGAACCTCAGAGAGGAAGGCAGAGAAGAAGAAGCCGGCGATGAAAAAGAAGGAGCAGGAGATGAGGACCACCGGTAGCCCTAGCTTAGGCCTGAGCTTGAGCAAGGAGCCATGCTTGCTCGCTCTCAGCTTCATCCGCTTCCGGTCGTCTTCTACTCCGTCTCTCTCACTCTTCTACTCTGAGCGCTGGGCCGCGGAGTCAAAGAAGTGAAGCAAATGCGGGAGAAGAAAGCGAACCAGAAACTTACGGCGAGCCCCTTTTATCGTAACACGTGAAGCGCACTGCTGTTAACTGTACGAACCGGCGGGATTTGCTTTCCTTGGATTTGGTGATCATCAAATCTAGCAATTTCTGAAAATTGAGGTTGTTCAGTATTTAATTTCGTAAAATCTCGAACTTAATCTTACCATTTAGAGAGATTTATCCTCATGGACTAATCTCGTTTGGATCTTGATTAACTAAAATTACTTCTAATGTTATTTGTGGATATAGACTATATATGCTAATAAACTACTATTTTTGGCTAAGTTAGGAAATTCATAATTAATGTCTCACCAATAATAGTTATTAATATTAGTTAAGAGGGTTTGATATCAAAAATTAGTACTGATTGTTCATTCTATACTTCATCAAGTTTCCTGTCTAGCTATCTTACTTCATGTTCCTTATATATCCTTTTTTTCCCCTGCCTTTTTTCAGTTTTCTTGAATCCCAGTGAGCAACCCGCCCGATATTTATCATATATTATAGTTTTAAAAATTAGATCGAACAACTAGTTTGGTTAGGAACCGGCCACTTATCTGATCCAATTTTTATAATTAACCTAATTGCACTTAAAATGTGGTAAGTAAAAATTGAACCAACCAATTTTTGGATGAACAAACAAACCCAATTAAGCTACTAAAAAAATTGATTAATTTAAAATTAAAAAATTTTAAAGAATATTACAACGTATTTATTTTATTTTACTAATATTATATTTATATTTTATATTAAATTTAAATTAATATAATGATTATATTATATATTTTATTATAAATTATTATTAAATTCTTATATTATATTAATTTATTATTAATATTATATTATTAATATTATTTAATAAATATATAATTAGACTCGTTAAATCTCTAATTTGATTTATAAACTCATACCTTAATCAATTTTAGAAACAATGTCCTATGTCATATGTCCTATAGACTGAAGCAGATTCTGCTAACTCACCATGGATATAGTACAGTTGTTCGGTACTTATTATCTCAATGGGAAGACTTGAGTTTGAGTCTCATCTGCGGCGGAGAGCTCTTAACCCTTTAAATAGGTCGACTCAGGGTGATCCGAATTAGTCAGCTGGACAGAATCTAACTTGATACCGGCGGTTAAAAAAAAAAAAAAGATTCTGATAAACTATGGGCCGGCTGGGGCAAGGCATGGCAATGAGGCAGCCGCTCCGGGTGCATTGCTCCCTCCCTCTCACTGTACGGTGGGATTCAGCCGTAGGACTCGGGGAGAACCCCGGACAGCGTGGCTAGCAGCGTCAGATTTGAATGCTCGAATGAGTGAACGCACTGTCAGTGGCCGTTTGTATCTTTAAATAGACTGCAGGGTAGGGAGATGAACAGCCAGGAGTGATAATGGAATTTACCGAAAACTAGTGAGCTTAACGGGTTGTTGTCCGCCATACCGGGAGGAAAACCTTACTAAGTGAGTGATCCGTCCTATAATGGTATAGTTAAAAAAAGAAAGAAAGAAAGAAACAAAAAGCAGTCTTTCGAACCATAGTTTTTAAAACCGGACCGGGCCGGGAACCGGTGTAGGCATGGGTTCATGGGTCGGACCGGGGGTTCAATAGGTTGAACCGCATGTTTAATAAATAATATTAATAATATAATATTACTAATAAATTTAGATAATATCATAATTTGAATATAATTTATAACAAAAATCATTAATATAACCATTATATTAAATAAAAATTTAATATAAAATGTAAATATAAATTTAGTAAAATAAAATAGGTACATTACAATAGGTTTTTGTTTTTTTTTATTTTAAGTTGGCCGGTTTTCTCATGGGTTCAATTGGGTTCACCGGTCGGACCGAAAACCGGCCGGTTCAATCAGATTTTTTCTCTGTTAATGTGCAATTGGATTTTTTGAAGGAACCGGACCGGGTGAGTGGCCGGTTCCCGGTTGAACCGGTCGAACCGGCCGGCCCGGTCCGATTTTTAAAACTATGTTTCGAACTGAAAAAATAAAAATAAAATAAAGGACGTTAAAGATCCTCAATTATGCTATGGGCAACCCTTTTTCAAACAAATGCATACAAAAGTCATGATTAAGATTTAAGAGGGAAAAGGGTGAGTGACAGGAACACAGTTTTTTATTAATGGGGAAAAAATGCATTTTTAGAAAAGTTAATATTTGCTCCAAAAATTTTTTTGGGTTGATTCTATTTTCCCCTAAAAATAGCTTCTCATGGCATTTCTAGATTTTAAAAAAAAATTCAATTTCAGATTAATATTTTATTTTTTAAAAATTTTAAATATAAAGAAAATAGAGTATCGGGTGTGATCCGAGACAAGCTAGTGCCAGTGGGAGCTCCACGCTGTCCACCATTTCCCCCAACTCCACCACTGCCTCTCCCTTCTCCATTGGATCGGTTTGATTAGTGAAAAATTATCACCGAGATTAAAAATTGGAATGATCGAATCCCATCCCGGTGTTTGGCAAAGGAAATGTCATTCCCTTTCCCTCTTCTCCTAAAAGGGGGAATCTCATTCCCTTGATAGGAATCGAAACCCCAAATCAAAACTACATGCAACTTATATTGATTTTTTTTAATCAAAATCATATTTTTATACAAGTCTGATAAACACGATACAATCATTCTAATAACAATTATATCTTAATGCTTATAAATATTTTTAATAATATAATCCGTGCTATATTAACAATAGTATCACAATCTTATAAATTTCTTATTTCTCACTTCAAGGATCTGAAGCGAAGGCTTTACCAGTCTTACCTCTTGAGGTTTCAAATTATGCCTCTCCGCTGGAACCTGCAGAACTGTGCGGCACAACACTGCACAACGGCAAGGCTCATCATATCTTAGGCAGTACAATATTCCCCCGGATATTGTCTCCTCATCTCCGCTCATTTCTCTTGTTCAAGATTCGAGAAATCCTGGCAGCCCAGAATTAAAGTAGCAGTAAGAGATGACTTTCCCGTAAAAGCTCGCCATCATATTCCGGTCACACGGGCCTACTCTCGTGGGCCTTACATCAAATGAAAGCGATTGATTGGCGTTCATCCTAGATAAAGCCAACCAAGAAAAAAAACAGAGAGAGAGAGAGAGCTTGGGAAAATGATGGCATAGCTTCATAGGCTGATGGACAGAAAATTATCCTAGAGGAATAAAGGTACCGATGTCGGGGCACCCTTCGCCTAACCTTCTTCTCTCCCGTGCTGAGGACGAGAAGATGGTCGTCAGTTCGGTCCCTCTAAAAAACCAATATGACCCATCTTTTGGGTAAATCATGGTGGCTTTTTAGAGTCAAGAAGTCAGCCCAGTTCATGAGCAACTCAAACAAACGGATACCCTAGAAGGCTGCGGTTCACAGGGAGCGCAAGACACTCTTCTAATCCAACAAGTTTTAGTTGGCACACCAACACAGATTTTCCTCATTTTTCCTCTCCCCCAACGCAATTGAAAGTCAATAGGAAAAGGTAACTGCAAAAAAATTGAAGGAAAAAACTGGGAAAACCTTCTTGGTTCAGAATGCAGTTCCTTGGAAAAACATTTTTTAGGTGTGATTCAATGACCCAAAAAGAAAACCTACAACTGATATTCTTGCATTGCATATAATATTTACTGCATGCAGCCACATTTATTTTTCATGGCTTGATACTGCTGTTTGACAGAGTAATTATTTCTATATCTCATTTCAGGTAGGGAGACTATGAGAAGCAGAGACGGTATAAGTGGCAATAAGCCACACTAATTCCCATGACTCTGAATTTCCAAAGGAGGAGATTTGATATGAGAAAACCTTTTAATTTGCATACAAATAAAATGTTAAACCTGAATCTCGTTCAGCATAACTAATAACAAGGCTAAAGGAAAAGAATACATTAAAAAAACTGCTTAGGGATTAATTTTCAAGAGGTATAAAAGGTAGAGGTTATTCTTTAACTATTTACAGAATGAAGCAAGTAACCAAGAGAAAGGCGCACCAGAGATGAGGCCGATGAGTATAGCAGCTCCACCGCCACCCATGTGAGAAATGGGGAGTTCACAAGTCATCTGCTTGGATACGCTTCATTATGAACAACTTTTGCTTTGACAAGGAGGACCATAGCTCCCGATAAAATCACAGCCAGCACTTACAACCAAAGCTTCATATCTTCCCCCACTCCAAGGTTGCTCAATGTGTAAGCTACTCATGTCAACTACTCCTGCAAAAGTTTATGAATCACTCAGCCCCACAGGAAACAATCCCCCAATAATTATCCAAGATACAGGACTTACCAGGGCATCTAAAGGTCTGAAAGGATTTCAAGATATCCAATAAGGTTATACTCTTAAGGAAGTTTCTTGATCTGAAGTCCCAGGTAGGCCGTGCCAATGGCAACGCTTGATACAGATTCTGTGGATTCTCTTTCTCCCATCATAGTAGTTTGTGTCTAAACATAAATCCCAAAGTGCCCTTCAAACAACATTTTTGCACCAATGAAGTACTCTTAACAGTAATCCTTTGACAACATCCCCAAATGTTGCTTTTCTTCTCCTAGCAGCTTCAACATCAAGAGTTCTATATGCCAGAGCAAGCAGATATATAGCTGGATGGAGCCTCCTGCAGATGATACAACTATAGAATGTAAAAAAGCTCCCAATTCATCAGCTTGGCAATCTAGCTGTCATGACAACAAAAAGCAATCTTCACCTAATAAGCTTAGTCGGTGACAAAGCTTATACTGGAGCTAGTCCTTAGTTAAGATTAAAGAAAGAATATATTCTTCTCCTCAGTGAGGCATATTATGCTCAGCTTTTGACAACAGCTGCAACCTTAAGAACAGCCAGCATTTCAAGTTCTTATCTATAGGAATTCCGGTAGATACTAAGTGGAAATGTAACATTTGTTCAGGCATGGATTGTGGAAGCAAGACATTTGAGAAATGCCTAAATTGCCATACAATTGCCAAGAAACTCGTAAAGATGTGCCAAAAAGATTCATCAATGAGTGTGAAATCATAGCACATGTTTCTATTTATTTTCCAGGTGAATATGAAAGGAACAAATAGAATATGCAACAGCCTTATTTTGTCAGGACTTATGTCGCCCACTTACTGTTCAAATTGCTCACTTGTATCAAAGCCATCCCAAAACCTCTGAGATGGCACTGTTCTGTTCTTCTGATCTCTTCCAAATGTTTCCACATACCAACCACCTATATCATGCATGGCACATCGAGGTTCAAACAACCAAAACCTGGTAAAAGGAAAGTCACATTAGTTTCAAAGACTGAGTGGAGAAAATAAATAAATCCATATGGAGAAGAACAAAGAAGAAGGTTAAATTAGGATATAGCATACAAGTAATAATGATAATTTACCTATTGAGTGATACGTGAAATCATAAATTTTTTATCAAGTTAACTCAATAATGCAAAAATATATTGGGCACTAAATGCAATACACTGTGCAAGTGATTGTGCATCTATTCCAAAAAGTTACAATAAGAATATATAGTGCAGCTTTTATTAAATGTTAAAGGTCAGAATACTCCGACCCAACCTTATTGTGTAGGAACCTATCCCTCTAGAGAATGTGCCTCACTAAATGTGTCTCGTCTACCAACTTTATGCTGCTGATAAAAGGAAAGCTCCTACAGGTATCAGATATCTACCCCTAAACCAGCATTTCAATTCTACTGACTGTACTTGATTTAGGAGGTGCCAGGTGCACACTCATTCTTGATGCTATTAGGATTACACAAAAACAGTTCAAGGAAGTTTTGGGAAAGAGATCAAAAGAGAACAAATAAAAAAAAAAAAAAAGATAACCAGCTGAGTTTCTTGTATGCAAGGGTTGCCACCTGTTATCCAAAAGTCATATATAGAAATTCCCAATTACATAGTATTAGTAATGTGTCTTCTGCTCTCTCTCCTCTTTGTTTCTGTGTTTCTTTTATCGAGCAAATAAACTGAAATAAGTTCACAAGGGGACTTTTGAGTTATGTGTGAGGAAGAGCTCTTCCAAATTGACAAACCTTAAAATTGAAAGCTTCTGTAAAAGCTGTCCCTTTAGCTTGCATTTAGAGCTTGGGCTTAGATTGTCCATTATAATGATGTAAGGTTAATACACTTACTTGCTAGGAGGTAGCCGGGCTCTAGTACTTCTACACTCACAAATAGAAACATCACCCCCTAAGCGATACCAGTGCAGGTGCTTTACCTGAGAATTGCACAAAAGATTACCACAACAATGACTAATCTTACATATATCTTAGTGCCATCTACAATAAATAAAAGGTGATTGATTATGCATATTGTAATATTAAGAATGCGTCAATTATTTTAGAGCAAAATTTAGAAAATCCTGAAGTACATTATGCCAGAAACCAGTAACTTCTCATCAACTACTGCATATAGTCCAAATTTTTGGCACAGAAACACAAACAGTTGATATTCATCAACTTTAGTGATGTGATGAATTTTTTTAATGATTACTTTACTCATGGTGATCACATGAAGAAAAATCCTTTTTTGCTGAGTATATGAAGACAGAAAAAATCAGTGACTAATAATTGACATATTGTAATATAGAAACCATCTACAATGTGAAAAATGTCTTTTTGGCAAGCAATTATCTTCAATTCATGAGCATCTTCTAAAAAATTGTGCAGAACTAGGCTGGAAATTGAATCAGATACATGCTGATATCTCCTACATAGAGAAGAGAGCACAAGAAGGAATAATGCAACACCAAGCAGGCATTAGAGCAACTGTACCTACCAGAAAGGTCCGGTGCTTCGTAATAACATGAGTTTTTGCACCAGTACTATCATAGACAAAACAGGAACCTTCTTCTGGGCTGGTCCCTAGTCCAGTTATAGTTCCCACAAGTGTTCTTGACCCATTTGGGTTGCTAATGGAGGAAGACCACTCTTGGCCGATATGTGTGCAGCCATGACATGAATTAAGAAAAACATGATCTGATCACCGGTGCCATCATTCCTTATCCCATTGCTACTGCTTTGTGGAGGCACTCTGGTCGCTGCCGCACTAATCTTCCAGATATGTGCAACTCCAAATCTCTATATGCATCTGATGTGTAATCTTTTATACAATATCCTGGCATAGTAGCAGTATCATTGGCTGATACATCAATGCTAGATACATCAATGCTCACGTATACACTAGCATTTTCCTTGTCTTGAGACACCTCAAGACCATATGAATGAGGAGCTGTTAGTTTTCCAGGCAATGTGGAAGGACAGTTGAGGGTTATCATTGACAAGACAGACCATCCCAAAAAGATCTCGGCCAGAAACCAAGTGTAACACCTCTGGATTATCATATACAGATCTCTCCTCAGCTTCAAAGCAGTTGGGAAGGAAGTCCAAGGACTCAATTTCAGGACCATAATATGCAGCATGTATTGCAGAATAAAAATCACCCTCGAGCATGTTAAAATACCCAGTCCCAGCAACCACCTTCTTCTCCGACACAATATCATTTATAACACATCTGTACCACCTCAACCATTCCACTACTTCCATCTGTCTGTAGCCTGCTGTAAATGATCTATAAGAATATCCAACTGAACCCTCTCTTGAAATTTTCTGCCACGATCTTTCTTCTGAGTAATAAGATAGCTATCATAATGAGCCCTTCTGTTCACATCAGAGAGAATCTGCAATAATCATTTTTGTTTAGTATCACAATGTGCGTAATTGACGAGCATAAAACACAACCAAACATTACCAGAAATCGCAACAAATATACTTCTCTTCAACTACAACTTATCTGACCCCTCCATTGCTGATTTCCTAATTTCCCGGTTCTAGATGCTGACCATATCGACTGGAAAAATATTGTTTCTCAGATTTCCTCTTTCCTTTTCCCTTTCCCATAGTCAGTAATATGAGTCGCAATAAAATCATAGTATAAGATCCTTATTCTCATGTCCGCGTATCATAAACAATGTAAGTTCAACGCAACCTTGGTGAAGCTCTAGTAGAATTCACAATTCAGCATCGCCAACAACTTTATTTTCTCAATAAAGAGCAGCGTGAAGATAGAAGTTATGAAGAACATTGTTCAACTGAGATGTGTTAAGACATTCTTAATTCTAAGAAATCGCATCTCATCAGAGTCATAGCAACTCATACTATGTTTTAGTATGGAAAAAGTGAAAGATTTCAAAACCTCGTAAGCTGCGAGAATCTGAATAAACCGCTGAGAAGCACTGGAATCTTTCGATTCAGCGAGATCGGGGTGGGTCTCCTTGGCCAATTTGCGGAACGAGGCCTTGATCTCCTCGAACGAGCTGGTCGCGGAGACTCCAAGGAGCTCATAAGCGTTTCCTCGGCCGAATTCGGCCCCGGATGCCTCGGTACTGAGGTCCAGCCGTTGAGCTTTGAAGCAGCTCGGATGAAATGAGAGAACGCAGTGGTGACTGAGAACTCTCGACTGGTGATTCAGAGGCCGAACCCACGAGCGGGCCAGGAGCGCTGCCAGGAAAGCCATTACCGAAATATTTTCCGGGAAAATCCGGCAGGTGACGACACTGAAGGGCGAAGGAGATGTCAGACTCGGGGCGCGGGAAGGGGAGTGAGCAGGGCGGCGAACCGGCGGCTGTACAACACACGTGTCTTCTCCGTTACAACTGGGTTCTGGACCGGGTCCGGATTCTGGAAAGTCCATCCGACCCGGAAATATTATGGAGAAGATCACCAACTGCAGTCTGTAGGAGTAGAAGTAGAAGTGCTAAATTCTCCTGAAATTGTGCTTAGTAGTCCTAATTTGAATTTATTAAAATATCCATGAAAGCTAAATGAAATACAATCCATGCAACTATGATATTTAGGGAGGATTACGATATGATTTTTTTATAGAAAAAAATATGGCAAAATTCTTCTCAATAAGCGGCGGTCGAGAAAAAATGGTATGGTGTTCATATTGGCAACGGAGTGGGTCACCCTTTCAAAATCTAGACTCGTCTTGTCCTTTTGGTTAGGGTTGCTCAAAGTGAACCGCCAAACGGAATTGAACCACTGAACCGAACTAAAAAAATCAATTTTATTTGAACCGATTCATATGTGGGTGGTTTTTTAAAGGTAAAGTGGTTCGATATTTATTAAATTCAAATAATTCAGTCTATTCGTTAAAACTATCAAATATATTAAATTCATTGTAAACTCATAAAGGATTAGGCTCATTTCCACTTAAAAGCTTAAATTAATAGGTAGAATCGATATGAAATCGTATATCTCAACACCCACCCTTACGTAGCAATGTGGTCTACTTTACTACGTGTCATTAAACACCCCCCTCAACAAGTGTTTACGAGTCGGGTATTTTTCTTCCGATCTCGGACGGAGGGACAACTAGTTACAAATCTAGTAATTTTATTTCATATTTAGGTTTATATTAACTAACCACAAGTCAAGTTTCTAAACTCAGGTCAAACGAGGTGCGAGCTTACCAGTTCTGATACTATGTTAAATTCATTATGAGCCCATAAGGTATCAGGTCCGTTTCCACTTAAAAGCTTAAGCTGATTAGTGGCGGTACCCAACTTCCTTATAAACTCACAACGTTTTTTTTATTTAATCGATATAAGATCGTATATCTCAACATGATCGTTTTAAAATATATAAAATAATTTTTTTTCTAAAAACCTATTTTCTTTCTTCCATTAACAAACAAAAGAGAAAGCTAGAAAGGGACGAAAGCCACGAAACCCTTCCTAGTTCCCATTGGCAATCTAAGGCTTACGATTCCTAGCCCTGCCGCAATCACAAGTCACTCCCTCAACCTCTCAAGCCTCAATGAGCCACCCAACGCCCATTGCCTGCCACTCGCACTGTGATACTCTTCCAGTTTTTCTTTCCTCATTGCATTGCATTCTCGTCAAACCCATTTCGATCTTCAACTCCGTAGCTCCAATATCTAGGCAGAAGTTAGAAATTACAAGTTCTTCTTGAATGTGGATTTCAATTATTATATTCAGCCATAATTCACCTTCTTCCGAATGTTGGCTTCTATCAAGTGTGGGGACTCGGGGGAGATGGGGCTTCGTCGCTTGGGTTTACGGCGACCACTCCAAAAGCACCCTCTTTGTTCATCCCAAAAGCAACCCAATTTTGGGGTTTGTGGTGAAGCGGTCGAGTCCATTCTGGCTTTTGTGGGGTGTGGGGGAGAGGCAATCGAGCAGCCTCTGTAAAAATTCAATTTGAATTTGTATGTTTGTATTAAATTTTTTAAAAAATGGCTATTCAAACAGGTTAACGAAAATAAATAATTTATTTGAAACAATTTGATTGGAAGTATGTGTATGTGTAATGATTATAGTTTTGGGGTATAATACCCAAATTAAATCAAATCGTTAAAACGGTTTGGTACGATTTAGTTTAAGAAAGCAAACCGTGAGCAACCCTACTCTTAATCAGGGGAATACACCTATAAAATTCCATAAGAGGGGTGAAAATGTAATATAAAAGGTAAAACTTAGGTGAAGCAGAATAATGTAATAAAATATAAATAAAATCAAGTGAATTTTATATGTAGTATAAAAGGTAAATTTTGAAATAGGTGAGAGATAATAATGTAATAAAATATAAATAAAATCAAGTGAAATTAACAAAATTATATTTTTTTTTCAAAGTTTAGAAGAGTATTTATTTCATCGACGGATTCATGACAGGTGAATTTCATGTGACTCAAACAAACCTAATCAAGAGTTCTCTTTGAAGCGAGTTTGCAGAACGGAAAAGTGGAAGAAAAAGTATGTACTGCTTCACAAGTTTGTGTGCTGTTCAAATATGAATTAAACTATATGAGTGTAGGAATTCACGTTTTTCCATTTATTGCTCCCTTTTTAGTACAAATTATATATTATCTAGAATTTATTCGTACATACCAATTAATTTGAGTTAGATTGGTTTATTGATAATAAAAAACTCTTTAAATTTAAATATGAATCAAACTATATGAGTGTCGGAATTCACGCTTTTCTATTTATTGCTCTCCTTTTAGTACAAATAATTAGTATCTAGAATAGCACTAATTTAGTTCGAGTTAAATTGGTTTAGTAAGAATGTAAAACTCTTTAAATATAAATTTTTTTATTTATAAAATTTAAAATTAAGACTCTGTTTAACCGAACGTATTATAAATAATTTCAATTAAGTTCTATCTATTACTCTCACAATTTGACGCCAGAGGCACTGAAAATCATAGTTTTAAAAATTGAATCAAGCAGTTGGTTTAACTGGGAACCTGCCACTTACTCGGTTCGGTTTCTAAAAAAGACCTAATTACACTTTCAATTGGGTCAACCCTAGTTGAATTGATAAGTTCTCGGTTCGATCGGTGAACCCAATTGAACCGATAAAAAAATTAGTCTTAAAATTAAAATAATAAAAACTCATTATAATGTATGTATTTTATTTTACTAAATTTATAATTATATTTTATAATAAACGTTTACTTAATATAATTATTATATTAATAATTTTTATTATAAATTATATTCAAATTATAATATTATATAAATTTATTAGTAATATTATTTATTAAATATGTTATTCAACCCGTTGAATCCGGTCCAACCCTTGAATCTATGAATCTATACTTATACTGGTTCTCAATCCGGTCCGATTTAAAAAACTATGCTAAAAATATAAATGTCATCGTTTTGCAAGATTCGTTCCACTGGAGCCATTAATTCCTTGCTCATCTTACGGGCAAAGAAATTCCAGTTCCTTTTCTTCCTTTATTACTTTTTCTATTTGATTTTTCTTTTCTCCTTTTTTCCTGAATAATTTTCCTTCTGGAAGAAAGTAAAAGTGGCACCCTTCAGTCACGCATTTCACACGCTCCCAAAAGAAAGCCGTCCAGTGATTGAAGTAAAGATTAAAGAAAGAAGAGGGGGAAAATGAAAGGGAAATCAATTTTATGCCACAAGTCTCGAGCACTTTAGTCCTTTGACATTGAAAATTAGTTAATAAACTAATAATATACAATAAATTATATTTAAAATTTAAAATTCTTAAAATTTGATATATGATATTTAAGTGATAGGTCATATATTGTATAATATACTGTTCGGTAGATTAATCGATTATTATAATATCGAATGTGGTTGATATATTAAAAAAAAAAAAAGAGTCTCGAGCACTTTACAATTGTGAGTCATTTAACTGCCACCCGTAAGGCTCTGCTCTTTATTTTGCCAGATCCCCGTTCTCCCTGACCCGCCTCTCCACTACGAGTTGTTGTACATTTAGGAACAAGCAGGTGGCCCGTGTAAGGAAGTTTTAATGGATCCAATCGCACGATACACGATGGACAAGAATCAATAAGATTGATTACTCGAGCAATTAACGTATATTTCAGCGATGCTTATTTTCTTGTTATTATGCGTGACCGCGTAAGAAGACCCACACCTTGCATTTTGTGATTTTCTCCTGGAGAAATTATTCCCTGAAGAAGGAGACAAATGTTGGGTGGGGGGCGGGGGTGCGGTGGCAAAGGGGGAGGAATTGATCTCATCCTTATCCCGTGGACGAAAAAGGCTAAATGAGGATAAGAGAGAAATTTACCCATCAAGATGATGCAATTAGGTCGCCTGTGGGCAAGAGGGCACATCGGTCGAACTAAAATTCAGTACCCAAAATGAGCTCGTCGAGTCGTAACACACCAGGAAGAAGAAATTTTGCTAACTAAAATGATGAGACTGCGTGAAGCCATGGCAGCATCCTTGCAAGTTGTGTTTAATTTAGAGAGAAATTATTATTATTTTTATTTTGTTAAAAAGATAATTCATAAGTAGAAAAACAAAATGGTATATAGAATTTCGAAAAAAATTCAGAAATTTCCAATACCTGCCATGACTTGAGTTCCCTTTCTCAATCAGATGGTATCAAGGGTGTGGGTGATTAATGACTATGGTATGATTGAGAAATTGGGACTCCTCGGCTAGCCGTCGGATATTGTCAAATTTAATCCTCTGCGTCCAATAAAACTAATGGTACATGCAATTTGTGGTCCTCGGTCTTCTATATTTCTAATTTTAACCCACTGAAGTTTGAATTATGAGCATTAAAGACCCGGTCGGCCCCCGAAGGACGCCGCCGCAATGTATCCCAATCCCATAGAGTCGCAGCCACTACCAGTACTTCCATAGATAACATGAAACAATCGGAGCCCTGCATTATTACCGGAAAACTACCAGACGCAGATCTAAAATCATGCAAGTAAAAATTAGAAATATAGAATACTTACAACAACCCAAAAAAAAATTCATGAGGAAAATCGCAAAGAGATCAATATGCACATTACTCTTCACGATAGTGATGCTGAAACTGATTGCCATCGCCAAGCGCTTTTTCCGTGTATTATCGTCTGAATTTTGTCGAGTGTGAAAGGGATCTGTTGTCCATTTCTGGGAGGCCATTGGTCCCCCAGCAAAAAGATTTGGGAGTAGAAAGAGTTGCTGGAATGTTATCTGTACTAAACAACTCTCGCTTATCATTGCCGGCTCAGGAGCTTACCAGTTGCTCTTTCGGACATCACGGTCAGAGAGAGAGAGAGAGAGAGAGGGTGACACTGGTTGTTTGGATCGCCCGCAGGTCTGCGTCTGACCTCTCTATTCTATTTCCATTTCCCTTCTCACTTTATTTCATACTTTTCAATTTTTCACTTTTACTTGACTCTTCCCACACACAAAAAGAGAATAAGAAATAAAAAAAATATAAAATTTAAATTTACAACTCTTTTATTATTATATTAAAAATGATATCATTGTATTAAATTCTTTTTATTTATTTTTAAAAGTTTAATATGACAAATTAATCTAGTTTTAAACCGACTTAATCAATAATAACACTTTTATTAATTAATTTTATTCTCTAATATTTTTGTTTTTTTTTAATATCAAATCACTTAAAAATCAACAATTTCTCATCTTTTATGTTCCAAGTGTCATGGCCTATTTAAAAAATCTCCCTCCTCCCTATAAATATTCTCCCTCTCTCTTCTCTTCTTTTTAGTGACAACCTTGAAGCAGAATCCAAAGAATCTCCCCAACCTCGTCTCTCACAAGTAAAGCTTTGAGCAATGGCGAGGTATTGGGGCGCCGGGAGAAACCAGGAAGAGGAGGAGGAAGAAGAGGCGCTATCACTCTCTGATTTACCAATCAATCTGGTCAAGACAGAAGAGACCCAGTTGAGAAGAGAATCGGATGAAGAGGGAGGAGGAGGACGAGGAGGAGAGGAGGAAGGCTCGGGTTATCGTAAGGAGCACGAGAAAGAGGAGCCGGAATTCGACTTTGGGTGGTGGGGGAATAACGGGCCGCGTGGTTCATTGCAGTCGCAAATGTGCGCGGCCGACGAGCTCTTCTTCAAGGGCCAAATCCTCCCTCTGCGCCTCTCCGTCAGCTCGGACAATGGCTTAGTCTTCCGGTAAGTTGTTCGGCCGGACTCGGTTAATTAAACTCGGTATCCCCTACCCTAGTGTTCATATTTTTCCATTGACACGTTTTAGGTCCATGTCGAGGTCGGAGTCGATGGACCATGGCTCGGTGAGCAGATTCATAGGGAGCAGGAGCAGTAGCATTGGAAGCTACCACTCATCATCGTCATCGTCCACCAACTCGAGCTCCACCGCCAGGCCCGCCACCGCTATAGCCGATTATCAGAAGCCACCCTATAGAGGTCACCACTTCCACACGCACCCGGGCCCTAAACCGAAGTCTCTAAACGCTTCCTCCGGTTACCGCCAGTCGAGCCTCCGCTCGAGCCAGAGCCAAAGTAGGTTCCCCCTCTGGGACTTCTTCCGGACCGGTCTGGTTCGCGGACCCGGTTCTCACATCGAATTGTGGGACCTCAAGCTTCGCAGTTCTAGTACTAACAAGATGCATTCGGCCATCATTCGAAACAGCAGCAATGGCAGCAACGGCGACGACGATGTCAAGAGCGGATCCGGATCCATGAGAACCGGCCAGGGATTCCGGTTCAACCGGAAGATTGGCGGGTTGCTTGGAGGAGCGAGCTGCAAGTGCTCGGTCGAGACGGTGACCTTGAACGCCCCGACGGCGAAGATGGGACTAGCCCCGGTTGGTAATGCAATGGCTGGGAAGATCAACACGGAAGGGAAACTGCGTAAGCAGTCGCAGACCAAGACGAAGGAGAGGACGAAGATGAAGCAGGCGATGTCGCGGCAGAGGACAAGCGAGTGGTTGAAGGAGCTATCGCTGTCACATGCAAAGCTAGCTAGCTAGCTAGCTGATGCTTCGACGCCCAAAGTGCTCGACGGCTCGCGTGCCTTAGTTAAATTATTGCTCAATCCTTTTCTTCCCTTTTCTTGTGACTTTTTTTACTGGTGCTCAAACTAAGGGTTGCCAGAAAGCAAATTCGTGTTATGGATGCAGTTCGAGGCTCTGGCACTGCCAATTCCTCGACCTCACGCCTCATGTTCTGTGACATCGCAATTTTATGTCGTTTTCGAGCTTATGTTGGGATCCTACTAATATTCCGTTCAATTGCCATCAGACGCAACCGCGTAAATGGATGAAACCACAAGTTACTGATCACACGGGTCCTTATGTACTAAAATAGTTATATATCTATATATATACAACCGTTGTTCTAGCACACGTGGCAGCTGATTAATATCTTAAAATTTGATACTAGTGATTCAACCATTCAGTAAATTGTTACATTAAGTCTTCCTCTCCGACTTTCATCCTGTTTTCTCCCTTCAAGAGCACATAGTTTTAGCATTAGAAGATCAATTTGGACAGTCGCCCACATTTCAGACTTCATTGTATGTTTTAGGATTTATCGATTCGGACCAATGTATAGGTGCAGATACATTGTCAATCCTAATATATCATGATAATGAAAAAACCTTTCATAGAGGGCTGATTTTGGTTCGGCCTCTATCCATCACAAGACAATTATATGCATACTGCATGGTTTATTGCTTGAATCAAATTCCTCGGAGGTCTGTCGACGAAAGGTTTAGATCAAGAGGGTAATGGCCCCCATTTTTAAATAGCACTGTGTGTGTGTGTGTGTTATCTTCAATTTTACTTTGTTTTGGGAAGTTTTGGATTCAGTAACCGATAGAGTGACATAGCCCTGTAAAGTGCAAATGATTCCACCTGACACCATCATATGCGGTAGGGCTCGGTGCTTCTTTAGGACCACATTTGTTCATGTCGAAATGTCTCAGCGGCCATGCGCAAGGACAAGAAAAGGGGATTGTCTGCTCGGCAGGAGAGGAACAACCTTGGTGTTTTACTTCTAAGTGGATCAACCACCCCATTTGGATTTACCGAAATCAGTTAAAATTCATTCGAATTTTAAATATCGAATAATATATTATAAAATATATACCTACAAAAACAAAATGATACATATTATTTAAAAAATTATGAAAATTGATCTAATATATATTATTGCTAAGTTATTTTTTGCTCAATTTATAAACATAGGAGGACTTAAGATTTTTTTATGTACCTTTATTTTCTCTTAATTTATCTTACTCTACTTCATAAGAGTGTCCCCTATTAGAGATGTTAAACAGACTAATTTGACCTGAAACATGCATGGACCACCCCCAAATTGGCATATAACTTTTCTTATTGGATTAAGAGGTGGTTATGGGTCAAGTTCAAAAAATAAGATTGTTTAACTGAAATCGGCACAACATATTTTCTTATTAAACAGGCCCGAAACTATTGCAAACTAAAACTCATGTAATTAATAGTCAATTCTTTATTAGTTTAATTTAAAATAATAAGAGAAAATTGTTGCAGTTCACAGTTCAAACCGGCTCGGTTCGAGGCCCATTCATGATTTTTCTGTAACTGTAGCCTGTAATCGGACTGACTCATTATACTCAACGGATTGAACTGTAACCAGACCAAACAGTTTTACGCTATTTTTGAACCGATTCGAAACCGTCCCATACAACCAATTTTACATCCCTATATCCTACTCGCATCTTCTATTCAAATAAGAAATTGTTTAGATGATTTTGTCTTACAATATTACATTAAAAAGTATAAATTAGCTCGCAACGCTTTAAACATTATTTACCAAATTATTACTAATTAAAACAATTTTTATTAATATTTTTGTCGCGATAGGTACCGAGAAAATCGGTCAGTTGCCCATAAACCTCCGTCGAAGAGGGGAGAATCTGAAGGCTCCAAGCTAATAACTGCCTCACCAGGCGTCTTTTTTTTTTTTTTTTTCTAATGTCAGGATTGTGTTGAGCTAATGATTGGGGGGGTTCGCAGCGATAGGCATGGACAGACAGATAAAAGCTCTTTTGAGAGAGGAGTGGGACGGTGTGTCGTGGAGGCTTCTCGACAGAAGGGAAAGAAAGGGCGCTGCTGTGATTAATGATTAAAGTGTGAAATATCTCTCATGCCTTTTGCGTACAGTGCGGTCGGGTCGAACACATTGGGTGGCATCGCGACAGGACGTTACGTGACTGTCACTACATGTAAAGAGAGCACGCGAGGGGGAATCCGAAAGGGGCCATTGAGGGGGCAGCACATAAATGGATACGTGCATGACGTGTGGATTATAGATCTTCCATAAAAAAAAAAAATTGCCTCTTTTTTTGGGGCAAAAATTACTTTCTTTTAGACGCGTCAAAATTACGAGAGATTTAAATTTTTAATTAATTGTATATAAATAATTATTTTTTAATAGTTTCTTCAGTATTTTTTTAAATTAATATAAATTTTATATTAATCGATAAATTATATTATGAAAAAATAATTTTTTAAAAATAATTATTTATGTAATTTATATCATATTTAGATTTTCGTTCTCATGGTGAGCTGTGCTTACACGACCTAAAAGTATATTTGTGTCGTGCCTATATAATCCAAATTTATCGGACCGACTCGAATTAATAGAATCTAGTTATTTTATTGAAATAATTGGTGACTCCTCCGTTTAGTTAAGGTTAGAGTCGATAAACAAAGGGATCTTGATAAGTGGCACCGGTATCGTTTTAACAATTAAGAAATTGTTGTGAAATCAACGTTGAGTTAATATTATTGAACAAAATTATGTATTTGAATATTTAAAGTGAAGGAAATTCATGATCGTAAAAGTTTCATCTCTTTAATATATCAATTTAGCATGGATTATTAATAAGAGCACAGTAAATTCCTGTATATTAACGGGGGGTGGTTAAGAAATGGTGGCCGATATCATGCTCCATAGCAAGCAAACATGCGTGTCCCTCATGTAATCGGCAAACGTTACACCCCAAATAAGAACTACAACTTAGTCAGTACATTTTTTAAAAAATATTAAGACCAATTATTAAATTAAATTATGGTGATGTATAAATTATGCACAATAATTTCTATGGGAAATTCACATTGATCTCTAGTCGTGATTACACTACGGGTAAAAAAAAAAAAGTGCTTGATTTTTATCACGATCAATCATAAAAACCGATATGTTTGATGTGAAGGAATGGGCCTGGAATGTCCCTGCTGCTGAAGCCCACGTTCACCCTGGATTTGGGTTCCAATATTTAAAGGGTATGAGACCGGAGTGAGAAATGATTAATATTGAATGTAAATTATCGGGATACTTATGTTTAGTTTTTTTTAATTTATACAATTAATATTTAAAAATAGTATATTATTAATAATTTAAGCTCCGGTTAAATTAATTTAATGAAGCAAAACTCTCACAATGAGACTCGAGATTTTTGATGAAGGCAAAAATGTTTGAGCTATTGATTAGTTTTTTTTAATGTGAATTATTTAATATTAAACTATATCTAAGTTGGTCTATTAATAAATATAATTATTATAATATATATTATTTTTTAATACATAAAATCTGAAATCTCGAAAATATTATTTAAAATAAATGAAGAGGTATTGAATAATAGCACTATTGACTAATTCATATGGGCAAAAAAAAAAGGAAAAAACATGGATTAGTATAAAAGAAACGCGTTCTTTTTTGGCGTCATTTATGTTGGTATTTAAATTTCAATATAAATGGAAAACATTAAAGTGAAAAAAAGGTGCTGTATTTAGATTTCTTTTTTTTTTTTCTCGGCTCGCTTCACCAATTTGCCTGTATAATTCCAGCTCATCTATTCACGTTTTGAGCCACGAATAAAAAATGATTTCGCCCCATTATTTTCCGTCCGATCTCATTAGCACCCTACCCTAAACTTTGAGACTCACAAAATCGCACCCGAAAGTTTCTTAACATGCATTTAAAGACCCTGAAGGTCTTTCCCGTCACCGGTTCGCCCCTTGAAGTTTTCACCGTGTTTCATTTTGCTCCTACAATTTTTTTTTGTTCATAGGGGAGATCCATAGATCTACAAGAACCAAAAAGAAAAAAAAAAGTGAACAAAGAGTATGAAATGTCTTAATAATAGGGAATAAATTTATAATATATTAATTTTAAATTGACAGCGATACTATTATAGTAATCCTTCACTATAGTTGCCCTCCTATCATGAGTAATTTCATTGATCTATGACTTCATTAAAAGCCATGGCATCACTACAACACGTTAAGAGTTTCAATGATTAATTCCATTTAATTATTTCTATGCACTTGTAAAAGTATGATTTTCGTATTTGGAATGACTTCTAAAATTGATACAATGAGAAACCAATTGTCATGGTTGGATTGAGTTGGATGAGCTTGTTTGATGTTGCTGAACGTACGAGACCAAGATAAGAGCACGCCCAATTCCCCGGTGTAATCAAATTGTATTTCAATGGTCAACGTGAGTTTGTTCAAATGGTTTGATAATTTTTTTCATTTAAATGAAATATTTTATTTGAGTTTTTTGAATTAAAAATATATTTTTTGAAAAATTTTAACATTTAATGCACATAATTTTACCGACATTAGATAGTTGTGGGTCATTATTGTGCTTCCAAGTATAGATGATGCAAATCAAAAGTTGCCATTCAGGGGTGCATATGGGCGACGTAAAAAAGTTAGGGTGTAAATTAATAGACATGGGAAATCGAGGTAGGTACTAATTTGCCACTTTCAACACCCCCTATGGCTCTGCCTTGCCTCGAGCCTGTTTCTCACACTCCCACGACCAAGCCGTTGAAACGAAGAAAGGAACAAGGACTCCGTGTGCACTTTTCCTCGATCGCCTCCTCGCAGCTGAGCTCCATCTGTCAGCTCATCCACCCCACGATGGGATCCTCAGCCGAGCCGGAGAGGGTAGAGCTGGCCAGGTTCTGCCGCTCCCGCGACTGGTCAAAGGCCATTCGCGTCCTCGATTCCATCCTTGCTCGCTCTTCCTCCATCCAAGACCTCTGGTACATATCCACGAAATATATATGCATATGAGCGATTCATCTTCATTTCCGGGACCGTCAATGCCAAGCTCGAATGATTTGGGCTGGAATGGATCAAGTTGACTGGGTGCTGTAACTTCGATTTTTGTGCAATTTTTCAGCAACAGAGCGTTCTGCTACAGTCAATTGGAACTGCACAAGCATGTAATGAAGGACTGCGATAGGGCGCTACAGCTCGACTCGACACTTCTTCAGGCTTACATCCTCAAAGGTTGAGCTTTCTAGTCGATTGTGTTCTATTTACTGGTGTTTTGCATCTGATTTTTATTTCTTCATAAATTGGCTCGGTTGTCAATTTGATGGCCAGATTCGTTTCATCTGGATTCGGATGATTTTGCTTGGAGTAGTTTATTGATCGATCAACGTTCCATTATGATTATATGTGATACAGGATTTGATCGAACCCGAGAGTACAACAGAAAAAAAAATCCACATTTTCAATTAAAAATGGATTTGTCACGTTTATATCATTTTTTATGGATTGGTTGTTGTCTTAATCAATTTCTGAGAAAAATTCAGCACCGTAACCACCAGACCTTAAACTTTTTGTTAAGATAAATGAAAATTTTGCTTTTGATGATACATGCATTAGGAGAAGGCATGAGCAGGATATTCGTGTAAATATGAATTTATTTCTTAGCCTGGTCTGTCTTCACAGGCCATTGAAATCGTTGAAAGCTCCTTCTGCTCAAGAAAATGGTCGAAAACTCGTCCATGAAGTTTATATTCATTACTAATGGTTTATAATGAGTACTCGTAATGTTCACGTGGAACATACTTTCTTGATTGCATTTTTAATGAATAATTAGCGCTTTTAGACATTCACTCATGTCAAATGTCTCCCTTAGCTTCCATGGGGAGGACCCGGGATTCGAAAGAATTGTCTCATTTTTGTATGGAACTAATTTAACAAAGAAAAAAAAATCCTGTTCCTCTAGGTCGGGCATTCTTTGCTTTGGGGAGGAAGGCGGATGCTATATTGGCATGGGAGAAAGGATATGAACATGCTTTTAGTCACTCTGCTGATCTGAAGCAGTTACTGGAGTTGGAAGAACTTCTGACTTTGGCAAAGAACGATCAGGCAAACAATTTTGAGAACCATGTTGTGGAATCTTCACCTTCTCTTTCACAGCTGGAGTTGACATCTCAAGTTGATGATGAATCAAATTCAGTTCAATCTAATAAGAATGATATGAGCAATGAGCTGAAAAGTTACAGTAAGCCAAATGGTAAGTTGGAGGATGAAGGCAAGCCATATTGTAATCCTGAGATGTCCGAAACATTTAGTGAGGAAAGCAGGCAGAGCAAAAAGTTCAATTCCAATGCAGAAGAAAGTCTTGGTGTTACTGATACAGTGAGTAATGACCCCAGAGTGGAGGAAATATCTTTATCTTGCAGTAAAACATCAGGCAGTTCATTTGATGTGACTGATGTTGATACAAAGGTGGGAGAGAAGTCTGTAACCCAAAATGATACAGGTGATAAAGACAAGAGTAGTAAGAAGTTCTGTGTCACTAGGATATCAAAGAACAGATCGATAAGTGTAGATTTTCGTTTATCAAGAGGCATAGCTGAGGTAAGATTTCATGCCCTTCTAATGTAAGGATTTCCTACGTACTGGAAAGAGTGTATTAGCATTTTACCAATTTGTTTGACTTTATGGACCAATAATTATGCAGGTAAATGAGGGTAGATATGCTCATGCTATATCCATCTTTGATCAGGTATTTTGACGTTTCTGAGAACTACAATCATATACTTCCAGAATCTTGAGAGCAGTGTAAGAGGAATTACTAGGGATATTTGCCTTAATTTATATCTGCCTTTTCTTTTTCCTTTTATCTTGGCTTCTCTTGATATAAATAATCAGGCTATTCATAAGATCCTTGAAGTTGGTACATTTTCTAAAATCACCATGCTCTTCTTAATGGTACATGCAGATATTGAGAGAAGATCCTACTTACCCTGAGGCATTAATAGGGAGAGGGACCGCCTATGCATTTCAACGGGAGCTCAATTCAGCCATTGCAGATTTTTCAAAGGTATTCTTCGTCTATTTAGTTGGTGAAATATTTAATCCTCCATGACATCTCAATGTCTTTTCATTCTCATGGCTAGGCTATTCAAGCAAACCCATCAGCAGTTGAGGCATGGAAGCGGAGAGGCCAAGCAAGAGCTGCGTTAGGGTCATCTGCTGAGGTGAGGATGTTTGCTTGGGCATAAGCATTTTTATGACCACTGGAAGAATTTGAAATCTTTCTCCATCCAGGAGTAATTTGTTTCTGTATAATCTAAATGAAGATATGCATTTGCATGATGAAACTTGGGAAAATTGTGATTCCTTTCCTTACATAAAGACTGATTTAGGCTTGTCCCTGAATTGCTCTGCTGTTTCTGATGACAGGCTATTGCTGACTTGACTAAAGCATTAGATTTTGAGCCAAACTCACCAGATATCTTGCATGAAAGAGGTAATACTCTTGGACTTATGATTGTCATTTGAAACTGTTTTTCATTTGATTCTGGCGTTAATCATTGTGAAATGATGATCATCATTTGACCATTGGCTTGTGCACTGAAAGCCTTTATATAAATCCTCTTGTTAAATACTGAAACAGTAAATTTTTATGACTATTATCAAAATACAGACTGCTAACTAGAAGTGTATCAATGAGGTTGATTTCAGTGTTTGCTGATTGGTGATGGAATTATGTAATAGGATGTCTTTTTCTTCTTTGATAGCTCTGTTGGATTTTTGCCATGGCAGGGATTATAAATTTCAAGTTCAAGGATTTTGATGCTGCTGTTGAAGATTTATCAACCTGTGTAAACCTTGATAAGGACAATAAATCTGCATACACATACTTGGTGCGTCCTGTTGATGTAATTCTTAGTGTCTTTGGGTACTTGTGATTTCTTCCTTGAATATTTATATTTCTAACTTTTTCGGCTTGAATATATAAAGTTCCTGTGAATGATTGGAAAAAATATATAGGGCTTGGCTTTGTCCTCTATTGGCGAATATAGAACAGCTGAAGAAGCTCACATGAAAGCTATACAACTTGATCAAAACTTCCTTGAGGCATGGGCTCATCTAACACAGGTACTTACTAGAAACTGTACTTTATGGGGCTGTGCTATTATTAGTATTGCAACTGAAAGTGATTTCATTTTGTAGTTTTATCATGAATTAGCAAAGCATAAGAAGTCTTTAGAGTGCATTCAACAAATTCTGCACATCGATAAAATGTAAGTGCTCTAGATTCAGCTATGTTATTTGTCACAATTTGTACTAGTTATTTAGGTTCTTATTCTTTTGGATGCATACCTTGCCTCTCACAGCACTTTGAGTTTACGCTTTAAATATTAGGTACCCAAAAGTCTATCATTTGTATGGCTTATTGCTACATGGAATGGGAAATCACAGGTATGCTACTTCTCTAACTTGAAATAATTTATCACTTTCAGTGAGCTTCTTTAACTTGCTGTCTCTTTGACATGTTATCATGAAAATGAGAACAAGATTAATCAGAACTATTAGGTTAATACACAGGACCATCTTATCCCATGGTCACTCTTCGCGTTTCTGACCAAAAGTTTTATACCATCTTTTTCTGTTCATGTATCATCTTTTTTCTACTAAATATGGAAGCTGGAGCTGAATAATGCAAATAATAACCGAAAATGGGGATAGTATTAGGTTAACTATGTCTGCAAGCACTAATTACTGAAAAAAAAGATACTTCTAAAAGATTGGATCTTGGTATGGGCTTCAGATATTGATTAGGGACTCCCATAGGAGCAATCAACAGGGTGGTGGAGAATCAGTTGAACTTCATGCAAATATGTTAAAGAGTCAATGTTGCCACATGAATGCAAGTGCTGAGGGTAGGATAAGCCCAATGGCCAAAAGCAAAGGGGGAAAAAGGGAAAATTGGGTATTGGTGGTGTCCGCCACCATCTTTATTAACTTATGCTTTAGGTTAGACATGATTGAATGCTTGCAATCTCGGTGAAACTTTAAAAAATTTACAAAAGTATTGAAGAATCTGACTATTTTGTTAAGCTTGCTTTACTGAAAATGAAGAGTTTGAGTTTTGACTGTTCAGCACTGTTGACTTTGTACATGCTGTCACTGTTGGTAACTACATGTATATACTATATTTGCAGGTCTTTGCTGGAAGTTCTCTCTGAATATGTTTTTTTTTTTTTAAATATAGAGCATCAATTGCAAAATATGATTGTCGATATGTATCTACACTAAGTAATTGAGTGACTTCTCGTAAATTTTCAATGCCTTGATTTATATAAACATTAAATTTTCAATGCCTTGATTTATATAAACATTACTTAATCAGGATGAAGATACACAATTTTGTTGTGTATGGAAACCAATGGGGGATAAATCTTTGAAAGATGTGTATGAAACCTGCAGATCATAGATTTTTCATTCCATTCAGGGAAAATAATGCAAGATTGAGGCATTTGATTTGTTAGAAGAGGCCATAGTCATTACAGTGGTACTTTGCTTGGTGATCAATAGGCAAAAGAAAGAAGGGGAGCTTTATTTTGATGCAACAATTTCTAACTATAGCCTCCGAGGGGGTTAACCTGTTAGTAAGTTGACAATATGCAGTAGGTTAGGTCCAAGGTTTGAAACTCTCAAGAGTCAGTATCTGGGGATTACTGGTAGGCCACAGCTTTATAATACATCGTCTAGTAGATTAGTCGGTTGCTATGGCGCCGGATACCATCGATATAAAAAAAAAAGTTTCTGACAATAAGCAACCATGTGTTTTATATTGGAAATTGCTTAGAAATTAAAGTCAAATAGTCAGATGCTTGTTGTATGATTAGTAGTTACCCATCCTATGTCATTTTCTTACTCTTGGCTGATAACATGTTTTGCATTGAATCTGCTCATCTTTGCAGGAGTGCTATTAAGGAACTATCAACTGGGTTGAGCATTGAGAACACGAACATTGAGTGCCTGTACTTAAGAGGTTCCTGCTACCATGCCGTTGGAGATTATGTATCAGCGGTATAATGAATTTTGCTCATATATGTGCTGGAATTGCAGATACTTGTTGGTGTTTTCTCCCCTCGATTCATTCATTGTTTATTCTTCTAACTGTTTGTCTTTTGGTTGCACAGGTTAAAGACTATGATGCTGTACTTGACCTAGAACTAGATTCAATCGAAAAATTTGTTCTCCAGTGCTTGGCCTTCTATCAGGTACTATTGATGGTTGCTAAAATTAGCCTTGTTAGAAAATTCGTGATTCACCATTCGCTAACTATATGGTACTGCTGGTTTTCTATACCTTTTCTTTATATCAGACTGCATGATATTTACCTTTTCCTTTTGCAGAAGGAGATAGCTTTATATACGGCTTCAAAGGTCAACAGTGAATTCTGCTGGTTCGACATTGATGGAGATATTGATCCTCTTTTTAAGGTAAAGTTTGATATGATTGATTATATCTCTGCATCGCCGACTCAGTATTACTTGCTTGCAACAGATCCTTTCCAGGGTGATTGAGATATTTTTGAGCCAATGGAATGTGCAATTTCTGAAGACATGTGGAAACACTGTACTACAAAATAAATTGCACAAATTTCGTCTGTTAGAGCTGAATCAGAGCATAATGATTAACAAAATTTTCTTTAAATGACTGTATGAAATTGAGACATGCCACCACAGATTTTGAGGAGTTCTTTAATACTTTTTTCTATATTGTCAGTTCTTGCCTGTGGAAAGGAGAAAGAAATATTATATTGCTCCTCCATTCAACATGTTTCCTACTGGATAATAGAATGCTAATTTTGAATATCTCAATAATAAGTTTCATGATATGCACTTCACTATCAACTCTGTGAATCTTTTACATCAAAATGTTTTTCTCAATTATTTATCTTAAGACACTGTTCTGATGCTGTCCATACATCTTGGGGTTTTAGGAGTACTGGTGCAAGAGGCAGCATCCCAAGAATGTCTGTGAAAAGGTTTATCGTCAACCTCCATTGCGTGATTCCATGAGAAAGGGAAAGCTCAAAAAACAAGATTTTGTGGTGACAAAGCAAAAAAGGTCTCTTCTACTGGCAGCCGACTCAATTGGGAAGAAAATTCAATATGATTGTCCTGGCTTCTTACCCAATAGGCGACAGGTGATTGCATGATAGTTATAGTTATGAGCTTCTAGTACTGTCCTCTCTGACACAATATCAGCATTTTAGTTTTGGAGCAATCTACTTCTATTAACTATGTGAATACTAGCCACTGTTTTCGCTGAATTATGTTGGGTTTAGAGTCTGAAAATTTTGCTTCAGTTGTGCTGACACCAGATGATGCCTGCTGTGATGAGCATTCATCTTAGTTTGATGTCATTCACCATGCAACTGAGGAACCCGTCTAATAACATACAGTTTGCATTGTTTTCCCAGTTTACTACAAGGGGTCTATGAGCTTTACAGATCACATATGACTTAAATAATAATCTGTGGTGACAGATAATACTCTGTCTTGTACTGACTGAATGCAATTTTTATGATGTATCAGCATCGCATGGCAGGATTAGCTGCCATAGAAATTTCCCAAAAGGTTTCAAAAGTTTGGCGCTCTCTTCAAGCAGAATGGAGAAATGCTAAGAAGGGCTCACCGAAATCTGGAAAGAGAGCAAGGAGAAGGGAGAGAATTAATCCGCCCAGTCAGAATAGAGGTGGTGCCTGCTGCAGCACTAGCAGCTCTTCGGAAACTTCTACTTCAAATGGAACCTCTGAAGAAAGATCATTGGGTCGTGGCATGATATCATGGCAAGATGTTTATGCAGTTGCTGTCAAGTGGCGTCAGATTTCAGAACCATGTGACCCTGTTGTGTGGATTAACAAGTTAAGGTATCATGATTTAATTTTATGTGCATGGAGTAGGTTCTTGGTGCTTAATTAAAAGGATAATCAGCTTAAGACATTCCTCTATCTCTAGCCCCTGCTTGACCCATGCTCCAATATCTATTTTCAGATATTCGACCTTTTGTATCCCAGTCCTAAAATTAGGCATTGTAGTCATTTGCCTCTGACCTTTTCCATTTATCATGACATATGGCAGACTCTTTCGACGAACTTAGTTCATTTTCTAGTTTATTTACATGGTTTAGTTGCAATGCAGTGAGGAGTTTAATGCTGGCTTTGGGTCTCATACTCCGATGATCCTCGGAAAGGCAAAAGTCATGCGCTACTACCCTCATTATGAGAGGTGAAGAAAGGCCTGAGTGATTCATTCTCTCCCCGAGTCCCTGCATTTAGAAGTAGCTTATTAATTCTACTGTTGCAGAACATTAAACGTTGCGAAGATGGTCATCAAGGAAAAGCAACACGTGCACAACACAAATGATGGCATCATCGACTTATCCGAAGATGGCAAATTAGAAGAGGTTGAGTTTATACAGCAAACGTTCTTTTCATTTCACATCAAACTTCTGCACCTACAAGCCATTATCTCCTTGTTGCACCTAGATATTTAATTCAGTGGGTCTTTTCTAAGCATCCATAATTAGATTTGCTTATTCTTTTCAATTATTTGTAGCTTCTATAAATTCTAGTCAAAAACTGGAGAAGAGTAACTTTATTTTAGTTACCGAATTACCAGTTGCATGTAGCATTGAACTTGTCTTGAGCATCAACTGTTTTACTGATGAGAAATGATAAAATAACATGCAGATAATGAATGCTAATTCCTGTTCTGATCTGTACAAAGCTATTGGCGAGGACTTCTGGTTGGCTACATGGTGCAACAGCACTGCACTTGAGGGGTACATCTTTTGGAAAGAATACCCAATTTTGTGCTCTCTAGACATTTTAATGATAAAAAGTTGACCTGATTCATTCATTTCATCAGGAAGCAACTTGAAGGAACAAGGATCGTTGCAGTGAAAATGCAAGTCTATTTGATGTAAAGCTTAATTAACACCTGATTCATTATGATAAAACTTACATTCTTTTTTTTTTTCTTTCATCTACATGATCATTTTCAGGGAGCATGGATATGACTTTGCAATCCGGACCCCTTGTACGCCTGCCAGGTGGGAGGACTTCAACATTGAAATGCAAACAGCATGGGAAGTAAGTTATAGCTATCACAATCTCCTGTACTTTGTAAATTGGTCCAACTTCTATTACAAATGGTGCATTTTGCATTACACGAAGCATCTCATTCTGAGTTTTGAACTTCTTGACTGCAATTAATTTAAATAGTTAACTTTGATTTATATGCTAAGCTGAGCTTTATTAATGCTATGTGGGCCTAAAAACTCTCCTGCAGAATCTCTGCAATACTTTCTGTGGTGAAAATTATGCCTCTACTGATTTTGATGTGCTCAAGAACGTGAGAGATGCTGCCTTAAGGATGACTTATTACTGGTAACATCTTCCCCAAGTTGCTTATCAAAAAAATAAAACACAATAAAAATAATCTTCTCCAAGTTTTATGCATTGATAATCTCCTATAGAATCTTCTATCACAAGGTGATTCAAATTGGTTTTGCAGGTATAACTTTATGCCACTCTCGAGAGGCACAGCTGCTGTTGGTTTCATAGTTCTTCTAGGGCTTCTTCTTGCTGCCAATATGGAGTTCACTGGAAGCATCCCGAAGGGTTTGCAGGTGGACTGGGAGGCCATTCTCAATTTCGACCCAAGCTCATTCCTAGATTCTGTTAAGAGCTGGCTATACCCTTCTCTCAGCGTCTCAACTTCCTGGAAAGATTATCCCGATGTCGTGTCAACTTTTTCCACAACTGGATCAGTTGTTGCAGCTCTGAGCTGGTACGATGATGAAGTGGCATAACATTCTCCTCAGGTAGAAGTTCACTTTCTGCATGAATAACTGAAGCAAATGGTCGCCCTAAGTTTATGATCAATCAATTCCACTATATTCTGTCCGTCAAACTGCAATATTGCAGTACATTTGAAGGAATTACACACAAAATTTGGATTTACGTGCCCTGATTCTTGGTAGCAAACAATGTCTGACAGGTTCAAAAGTCTATTATCTCTCTCAATGGCGAGCTTCTAATTTATTACACAATGAAGCTTAGCTAGCGAATCAGGATCACTAAATCAGGACCTCAAATTGGAGGTAGGTGAAGCAGGATCCCTAGATCGAGGTACTTTGAATGGATAGAGAACTTGAAAGCAGCTTCCGGTCATGGGTCGGAATGGTAAAGATTGTTGTACCATGAACTTATTACAAGTCACCTTTTTTTTTCTTTTTCCAAATGTACTGTGGTTTGTAAGAGAAGTATGGATTCCATTTGGAAGATGTGTTCTCGATTATCAAATAAGGGTAAACTGGTATAGCATTTTCAATACTCTTGACATTGATTTCATCCTTTTCTACCCCGCAACTTGATAAATCCGAGATATCATGAAAATGCACTCATCCTATAATTAATTTTTTACTCATTTTTATTTATTAAAAATCTGTATTCTTTATTAATAATTGAACCTGAAATGTCATTTTACTTCAATATATATATGTATATAAAAAATTCCAGGGAGAAATATGACGAGCAATTCACAGCTGCCTCCCCCTCGCCAGCCCCGTTGACCAACCAGCTATTTCTTATGTTTGTTAGTAAAATTACTGACTTGGACGAGCTGCCTGGGAGTACTAATCAGATTATTGTAAATGATTAATTGGGTATTAGTCATTTGAATTGTTAAGTGAAGCAATCTTGTTGGTGGTCCATTGGTTCTTTAGTGCAAGAAATATAATTATTTAAGGAGTGTGAAAATATCAATTGAGTAAAAGGGTGTTAGAATTTAAAACTATAACATGTATATATATAATTACATAAATTATGCTAATTCCTTACAATAATAGGAACCAGGGTGAAGTTTTTCAAAGAAATCTAATCAGATGTCTCTCATATAAATGTCATATTATGAACGCGATGACTTTCGTGTCAATGCTGCCTGTCATCACATCACAAGGCAATAAGTGTGGGTTAGGTATGGTAACAATATCATGAAATCTAACCAGTTGGGGATTAAAATATTAATTTGGTTAGATTTGGGAAGACCTTTGGTGTCGCATTGTACAGATATCAAGAAGTTGTCAATTTGTTGGCGGCATTAGATTTTGGCGCCAAATGGAACAGTTGAGAACAGTGGGAAGGAAAGCAATGGCCCCACTTATTAATGTTAAACGAAGCATTGGATCTCTTTGGCAGTCACTGCCCAAGTGGGAAGAACGGGACATGATTTTCACCTAATTGTGGAATTATTGTTCTTGTTAGGTTTCATGTCTTTTGGCTGGCGGCCCTCTCTCTGTCTCTCTCTCTCTTCTTGAATTGGTCTCTATTGTCGTGCCTCGAGACCTGCGTACCAGTATTGCATTCACTACAAATCAGTAGAGGAATTATTTTATGGACACTTTTTGTGTGAACACGATAACCCAATCTTATATTTAACTGATTCATTAAATTACGTCCCGGTTGGATAGATATTCAATTCTTTATATATTGCGTAGGAAAATCTACCTCGGTCATATGCAAATAGCTTGATATAAATGCTCTGATATATCATGTACAACTCCCATCTATGGTCTAACGTCCGATCGCAGCTCGCCCATGTCTGCTGGTTCGATACTTTTCGAATGACCGTTTGCCAATCCAGTTGGTGAAAGCTTGATGCCGATTCCATGCCTTGCCGCTCTCCTCCTCCTCCTCCTCCTCCTTCTCCTTCCTCGATCACCTCCCACATTCCTCCTCCTCCTCCAACCTTCCAAGACAAGCCCTTCTTTTTCAGAGCTTGGAGTTGGTGCACCTGAAGAGGAACCGTAAAATTCAAGAAAATCGCACCTCGATTGCTCTGTTTCAGTCAATTTTAAATATGAGGGGGAAAAGGTTTTGAGACTACCAACTCCGGCCGTCTCTGAATTCATCTCGTCAAAGTCAACCGGGCTCTCCCTCTCTCCACTCTCACTGGCTCTCGCCCGGGCGAAGACCCACGTCGCGTTCATCTGCTTGTTCAGCATCCTGGCCGCGTAGTACGGAATCCTCTCCGACCCGCCCCCTCCCTTGACCCTCCGGTTGATGAACATCAGGCAGTCCATCAAGCTCTGCCTGCCGAGCCCCACCATATCGTACGCCTGACACCTCCTCCACAGGCTCTTCCCGTGCGGCCGCTCCGCACCGGATAATGCCACCGCCCTCGTGGCATCCCTGATCGCTGACTCAGCATCCTTCATCGCCAGATGGCACTGCGCCCTGTTGCTGTAGATCACGACCTTCTCTCTCCTCATCTTGACCGTACAACGCTCCAACGCCTTGGTGTAATTTTCCATTGCCATTTCAAACTCGCCCGACCAGTAATGTCTGTTTCCCTCGTCCTTGAACGAGCTCACGAGGTACCTCCTCCGGGCAACCTCGTCGTGGGTCATCAGCTTCTCCTCCTTCCTCGACTCGACCTTCAGCTCCCATGCCTCGCTGAGCGCTCTCCGGGCCGCCTCGGTCTTCAGCTCCATGTCGCCATACCTATTGAAATATAGAAACCCACATTAGAATAATCTTGATATATAAAGGTAATGGATAGCGCTATCATATCAACTTTAGATCTAACCTACGAGAAAAAAAATACGGGAACTAATGGGAATCATCAGGTCAGGTTGGACGGCTTATCAGATCCTTGCCTGATCAGACTGGGCCAAGAACGGGGCTGGCCTGAATCACCACCTCTAGATAGACATAGGCTTAGCTACTTATCAGTCCGGTGGAAAATTGACGGTACCTGATCATGTGATAATCCCGAAGAAGTGCCTTCGTGATAATATCCCCAATGCCCTCCATCTCGACCAGGTCGATGAGGAAGACCGCCGTGGTATCAATAACCTTGTACCTTGTGTTCGGGTCCCTGAGGAGACACGTGAGAGCATCGACCGCAACGATCTGGCAGTCATCCGACGACCTTGAAAGGTTGCAGAGGACTTGCACAGCTTCTTCCGAGCCTGCGACCATCTTTCTCCCGGATTCATGTCGGCAAAGCGTTCGGACCAGCCTGACCCCAGACGACGACCGGTGATTATGTGCCAGCCCGCCCCACATTGAGCACAAGTCCTTTAAGAAATCGCGGGCGCACATCAGGTCGAGGCAGATACCTTTCTTGGCAAAGCAATTGAGGAGGTAGAGGGACCACGACTGGAGCTGCACCGCCCATTCCTCGGCCTTTCTGTTCTCTACTTCGGCCCCGCCGAGGCCCCTCGTTAATAGGTCGCAGTGGTACTTCAGTCTCTTCGACTCCTTGATGGATATGAATTCACCATAGATCACTTCTAGGCACGTGGATGCAACCTCGACCGCTAGTTGTACGATCTCGCTGCAGCACGTTCGAGAGTCAGCGTCAGAACTACTTACGACTTCGGGTCTGGCTAGACTTCGCTCTCTCGTAAAATAAATTCTGGTTAAGGAAATTCTTGTATTTAATTATCAACAAAATGACCATATGATGTCGAAAAATGTAGGAAACTGATTTTCTTGGCATATTATGATGCTATGATGTTAAATTTATGTGAATATTTTATATGATCCCACTTAATAATGATGTGGGCATTGAATTGCCAATGAAATTACCTTAATTAGTAATAATATAATAAATATATGAATGATTAACGCTCACTTACTTATTTCCTATAATATAATTTATGATTCATTATTTCATATTACCACATAAAATCCAAAAGATTTCTTCAAGATTATATGTAGAATGGCATAATACCAAATTGGGCCAATCTTTTCAAACAAAGCAAATACCTTTGAGCTATCACCGTTAGTTTTTGTGGAAAAGAAATTTATGGTAAACCAAGGAATGGGCTGAGGAGAGCGAATATAGAAGTGTTAGTACACATGTAGCTCGAGAGATGCAATGGCTTGGAAACTGGAGCCATGGCTGGCCAAGTGGCCCAGCGCACGGACCGCAACTCGCTGCTCCACCCAGCTGAGGTGCCCCCTCATCAGCTCCACCAGCGGCTGAATCGCCCCAGACTTCACGGCCTTCTCGGCCAGCTGGGACTTGTTCATCGCGTACGTGCCGAGCACGTGGGCTGCGTAGTAGGGGATGAAGATGTTCTGGTCCCTCAGGAGCCACTGACGATCGCTCAGCCCACGCCGGATCAGCTTCACGAGGCAGTCGAAGAGGCCGAGGGATGGGAACTCAGCATCTGAAATTCAGAGCAACAAGCTGATGACCCCTGATGAGTTAATTATATACACCATACTACAAAATCTTAACCCTAAAGAGCTCGATCAAGGGAGTTTAAAAACAGAAGCTCGATTACAAGGAAACAGCCGGAGAGCACGAGAGTCCGAGACTGACCGTCCGGGTGTGACATGGCGGCGTTCCACAAGAAGCTGAGGACAAGGACGTTCTCGGGGTCGTCGGAGAGAGGGATCTCCTTGAAGCACTTTGCGAGGCCGGCCCTTCGGAGGGACGGTTCGGGCTCGTTCATGACGCAGAAGAAGCACGACGACGACGACGTTGGGAGCGAACAGGATGATATCGGTGACGGGCTGTTCTTATAATTGATCTTCACCTTGCTGTTCTTGTCATCGTTCCTCTTCCGGTGGCAATATGGTGCAGTTGGGTCTTCGCCTTGGGGGGTGTTGTGGGTGATCCTGTAGTGTTTTGAGTGCCCCATCATTCACTGCAGAACCAGGAAATATCAATTGCGGTGGTGTCTGATAGGCATTTATAGAAAAGAGATGAACTGTGTGCAGACAGCTATTTAAGTCATCTCTCCACTTCGTCCACTGCATAAATATTTTATTTTATTTTTTGGTTGTATGATATAATACATATCTATGTTTCAAATTGGATTTTGAGGACAAAGTGCTCGCGGCAGTTCTGCAACTTTCCCAAGTGGATGCTGACATGCAGCAAAGGTATCTAGTCTTTTTACACTTCCAAGCTATATCAGAGCATCCATATTAAAAATAAAAATTCATATAGATTAGTTGATTAAAAAATAAAACACAGCGGCCCATTAATTTAATTAAACTTTGAATTTGGCATAAATTTATCTAAAATATTTCACAAATGGTAATAAAAAGTACATTGGTAGAATCCATCTAAACTTTGTATATAATTTAGGATGTTTTCTCTTTGGGACAGATGCAACATATCAGTTTCAAGTGTCAATCAGTCTTTTGGGGGCCGAGACTACCCAACATGGAAGCATTGAATTTCCTGACATAATAAGAATCTTCGGGGGCAGTTGATGCCCACCAGCAATGATTTCTCAAAAAAAAAAAAAAGGGTGAGTACTTTTTTTTTCTTGGTTACTGATATTTTAAAATCGAGTCTTATAATATGCATTATTACTACAATATATGACTTAAAAAAAAGATTCAAAGTAGAGAATGCATATATGGCCCACGAATGGGCTCTAGATTTTATAATTATATCCTTCTTAATTATAAATTAAAATATTTTATATTTAATTCATGCTTATGTCTATATTTTTCTTTTATTTAGGCCATTTTATAAGGTAATGTTGTAATTGAGGCGAATAAATTAAAATAGTTGGATATTTTTAATCTTTAAATAATATTTTAAATTTAAATTTTAAGTAATTATATTAAGTCATCATATAATTTTTTTAATATAAATTCTTTTTATTAATATAATATCTCACTTAAGATGAAAATATATTGACCAATTTTAACTAAGTTATATTTATATTATTAAGAGAATTTTACACATTTTCAATCTTTAATTAACCATAATTTATTAAATTTAATAGCAATAATTATTTTGACAAAAACTTTTTGTTTTCAGATTCCAGCCTCACGAAGGGGGCATGATGAATCCCAAGTTCCAACACTCAAAAATTGAAAATTAAAAAAAAAAGGAGAAAACCCAGAAAAAGGATTAATTAACATGTGCACCCTATGTTGGTAACCAGGCTGGGGGGGTGGGTCTCAAGGTGGGAATGCGGCTACAATCCAATTAATTACAATCCTCAAAAGCTTTATCATATCTATTTGTTTAATTAATCATCACCTTGTTTATTAGTTAACTCAAAGGCTGCAGCAGCCCGTAAAGCGCACTCGCTGAGTACCCATTCCTGCAGGGATTAATGATTAAAACTCCGATCCGCTACTTAGCGCAGTCTCGCTTGCCGCCGTCTGTCGATTAGTCGATTCAGTGTCGGTGTTCAGGAATCCGTACTTTTTAGCTCTGTTCCCTCTCGCTTGCACCCACTCGGCGTGCCAAGCCACGGATTAGCTTTGGAGCACATGGGCATGTCTGGTCTGCTCCGGCATCAGCCATAGAAGGAAAGCTAGGGGAAAGAAATTCAGATTCATCCCCCAGAAGGAGTCAAATCCAATAAAGGGAATTATTCCATTTTTATCCCCCACCAATAGGTTTAGAATGCAATGCTCGATGTTCTCATCGGAAATAGACAGGACAGCTATAGTCTGGAATTTGAGTCATCACACATTCGATGAAGATCTTGAGAACTAATAGCCCGTTCTGTGCCAACAACGGAAGAAAGAAAAATAAGACTCTGAAGTAATCACTACGTTACGTTTAAGCCCCAACCGACAGAAAGCAGCTATGCTTATAGAATGTGTGTGTGTGTGTATTTACAAGTCCACGCATGATTTCGGCATGGAGAGACAGCCATGTACTCGAGCCACATGAATGTGAAAGGAGCCTTGTTTGAGCTGGGCCCATAATCCCAGCTTAAAAGATCGAGAAGGTTCGGGTCAATTTGGGAGTAGATTGGGCCCGTTTTGTGCTATTCGGCTAGATGTTTTTATTTAGAGGTTGGATGGATTCTTATTATTAATTTAGATTCGGACTGAATTGGGCCACAGGCTCAAGGGTTCGGCGAGCTATATATTTTGGGACAAGGCGGCAAGAACACTTTGGACAACATCCTATGTCACGGTTACCATATCGCGCCTTCAGCTCAGCCTCGACCCACCGCAGCAGGACCCTGCTCGGTGTGTTGCACTTGCCGAGAGGATCCCGAACCCAACATCGAAAAGCATGATTTCGTCTTGAAGTTGACTCGGATTTCGGTATCGAGTTTGGACAGACGTCGACATTGGCATGGACTACATGGGGTAACCACAGACGGATCAGCTCTGACTCGAGAAACATCCACGTCCATAAACAAAAACACTTAATGAAACTCCAAACATATACGATGGCAACTGCCTCAGCTAGTGCCATCACCGTGGTGGAGTATCTTGGGTCAGATTTTCAATTGAAATTCCGCTCAACTTATAAAAAGTGTATATATATATATATAATCCAAAATTCCATTTCAACAATTTATGGTAATAAATCGTTTATAATCACAAGATTTTATTAACTTTATGATACGCGATGATAACTCCAAAAATATTATTTGCCGGTTTATCATAATCTAAGCGATGATGCTTAAACCGGTTTGGTGGTCTATACTTTAAGGGGACTGTCAATGCAGCATCTCCTTTTTCTCCATGGGGTCATGAATCTTTCTTTTACTTGACAGAGTCCTTCGTAGAGGAATTGGAGTCTTTTTGTTCTTTGAAATAGATGGAATGACTAGAAGTTCTGTTTGGTGACCGCGAATTCGATCTTTATTCGATTGATTCCATCTCGCTTTATAATAGTTTTGATGAATTTCGACCCATTTATTCATATAATTTGTGCACATGTGACATATATTAAGATAATGAAAAAAAATTACTAACATGAATCTATTAAAATGGTCTAATATCTCTTATCTTAAATAAAGTGTTAATTTGTGAAAAAGAATAAACAATGCCGAGAGAGTTTTACTATTATTTTATTTGGTTAATCTAATTAAATTCGTTAATTTTTAGATATAAGATGATATGATTAATAAAAAAAAAAAAGTTAATATGTTAGGTATGTTTCATGTGACGCCTCTATCTCATCGAGTTATTCACGAGCGCTACATTTGGGGGCGGGATGGGAGATGATATTTGTGTATAATATGTACACATATACCCATGTGATTTTTCCATATCTTCGTGGATGCTTTAATATCCATAATTTGAATTTTATGAATTCAAAAGGTTCATGATGATAAGAATTTTATTCCTCGGTACCGGGATGTAAGTCGATCAAACCACGAGTCTCTAGATGCGAGTGATATGAGAGGGGTTAATGCCTCCTAGTGTTTTTGTACCCTTCATGTACATATATGAGCTCTGTTCCCTGAGTTTTGGCCCACGAACGTGTCACATGCAGTTATCCAACAGCAATCAATTCACTGGGCCATGGAACATAACCAAGAACAGACAGATGACTACACTAAGATCAGCGACAAACACAAGACACCTAAAAATTCATGCCCATCAAATGGAAAAGGGCTGTCCTGTCTACATTATGGTCTACAAAATTACAATCAATGCCACTCCAGCTGCATAGCTGGCAATTTGGGCCAGCAGCCCGAAAATGTCGGCACTATCATGAAATTTTCTTGCTTTGAGCGACCCGAGCCAGGCACGAATTGTATAAAATATTTATTTTTTAAAAATAAATTTAAATAATTCATATTTAAAATTTCTTATTATATAATTTAAAAATTAATATAAAATTTATATTAATTTAAATAAAAATATTTAAATAACTATTAAAATATAATTATATATATTAAATTTTTTTAAAAAATCTAATATATTTTTTTTGTACTTTTTCATGCCAGAAACAGTACAAAAAAATCAGACTGTCTGAAAATACCAAGTAGGCATAGGTATTTCAACCGAACCACTTTTTACCACCTTTACTCTAGCATACTCAGCCGGATAGCTGCACACAATGCTCTTTTCATTGTACGTGTGACTTTACTGTGTTAAGACTCGAGCACACAACGACACATACCATTTTATTTGGACTTTTAGAACTTCGAATTTCCGCTACATTTTTTCGTGTGCGGTGGCGCCACTTAGCCTTCCGATGTACACCATGCCATGTGTTTACTCTTTTGAGTATATATAGACGCTGTGCCGCTGATCATTGGCACAGTGATGTCAGCGGCATGATGCTGGTTTGGCTCTTTCATCAGATGCCCCCCGCCTACCGCCTACCGCCTACCGCCCATCGTACGGCTGTATGTGAACCTCCCCCCATATTAAGCCAAAACAGCGCCAGCATGGAGCCGGAGGGCAGCATCATCATCCGATCGCGAACGCGTACAACGGTGGTCCCCACCGCCGCCCGCGGAGCCCATAATCACCGTCAGGCATCAGCTCGTCCATGTATTACTATTATTGCCGATCAAAATTATTAGGTACTCAATGCCATTGCCGTAAACTGTTCCACAATTGGAGGTTTTCCATTATTACAACACATCCTTACGCCTCAAATAATCCAACATGTGATTTTATATCCAATAAAAAAAATAAAATGAATTAATTTTTAAAAATTGCATGAGGGTCCGACACTGCCTACTTATACATGTTTACGATTAGAAGAGACTTATCCTTTGGTAGCCGAATTCAGATATGATAAGTTTCCGAGGTAACAAGTGGTGTAAGAGTCTGGAACATAGGATTCCACTTCATATCGACAGAAATTGGCTAGATTTTTATGAGTAAGTTTGTCCGATTTTTCTCGTCATGATTCCACATTATGAAAAAAAAAATACTTTATACAACATGTATGTTACATTCACATACTTTTATCTTTCCTTTTTATATAATAATTATATTTTTTAGGGTTTCTAGAATCTTTTTAGTATTTATTTAATTTTTTTATTAAATAGTTATACTACCTTGCATAAAATATCCTTACTACACCATAAGCTACATGATATCACGTGGACTTATATCGAAATTAAAGGAATATTTCATTTTTCATATTCCGTTCTTCTAACTTGCATTTTTTAATGTTTTGATAAAATTTTAAGATTCGAGACAGACATTTTATCAATCGAATGCATTTTCATTCTTCATAATATTGTTATATTATACTATATAAATCTTATTCCTTTTTATAAAATCTTATCCTCTCATATAGAATATCATCTTTTGATTTTTTTTCTGTGATTTATTCCTGGGAAAAAATTTTTTTTTGTTTTCTAAAATCTATTCAATTATTGGACTATATACCTTATGCCACGTGCACCGACTGTCGCACGAGGGGCCCAATTTCCACCATTTGTCGAGTCCACCAACAACAGCACTGCTGCTGCTCCACGGGCTCCAGTAAATTGAGAAAGGAGGAATGATGTAGCAACTCTATCTGCATGTGTTCATTTCCATAATCGTGATTTTATTATGAATCAAGATTTTATGATATCGACGGGGTATACTCACATCGAGATAAATGCGTAAGCGATTGGATAGGTTGAATAATTATCACCCGAATAATTGTAAAATCGGCTTTTAAATAGATGACAAAACGGCCGACAATGTGTCATGATTTTACGAGATGCCTAGCGGTACTTCACCATAGAAGTACCAGTACCACGAACACAACAAGTTAGTGGCACATCAGAGAGGATCATCAAACCACACATGTCCCTGTGATAAAATTTGCTGGTAATTTAATGATATATAATATATTAGATACAGAATTTGAAACTTTTATAATTAATGGTAAAATTTTAACTTATAGTATATAATCTAATAGATTAATTAGTTAATATAGCACTAAAAATCATCAATGTAAAAAAATGCAGGAGAATATGATTGAAGGCGACCTCTTAATTTTAGAATATGACAGATAATGCTGCACTGGTGACGATCCAACGGCTCCAATTGCCCCACACCTGGTGGGGACCTTCGCAGCAAACGCCAGATCTCATCAGCTCACAGCATCAACAGTGGGACGAGCCTATAAAGCAACTCATCCCGTCACACGTTCCACTGTCTTCGGTAAATAATATTTCCGTGCGCCCTTCTCTCTCTCTGTCTCTCTCTTAGAAATGGATCGGAAAAGTGCACTCTCACTCGCTTTCCTTTGCATTGTCGTCGCCAGCGTCGGCGGTCAGTCTCCATCCGCGGCACCGATGAAATCTCCTGCAACTCCCGCCCCTATCACTGCTCCAGTTACTGCACCAGCCAAGGCCCCCGCTATGCCCACTTCCCCGGCTCCGGTGACGTCTCCTGTCGCCGCTCCGAAGGCCTCCACTCCAGCCCCCGCGGCTGCGCCCACTAAGCCCGCCACTCCAGCGCCCGTTGCCGCTCCTGCTTCTCCACCGACAGGACAAACCCCGGCCAGCTCGCCTCCGGTCTCCGCGCCGGCTAGCTCCCCGCCAGGGCCAGCTCCCATCAGCTCTCCTCCTGCTCCTGCGCCGACCACTGCTCCCGAAAGCTCGCCCCCGGCCCCTGTCGAGGTCCCAGCCCCTGCTCCGAGCAAGTCGAAGAGCAGTTCAGCTCCCTCACCGGCACTGCTCGGTCCACCTGCTCCCGCGTCGGAGGCTCCTGGATCTAGCGACTCGGATATCTCCCCTGGACCGTCGGCACCAATCAATGACGGAGTAAGCTTTGCCGATTCTTTCATCGCTTCATTCCGTTTGCTACAGCACTCTACTTTAAGGTGGAAGCTCAGATCTAGGAGTTCCCTCTATGTCCGAACCGATGTCATCTCGGATCCGCTCGATCCACTAGTTTATTCGTACTTGCAGGGCTCACTGAGCCCTTCTTCCCTGAGAGGAGGGGACCACACGCGCCGACATCGTGTCGGTGGTGGTGAACCACCGGTCATAGTATGAGTCTGACGCGTCCTTTCTAAAATTCAGGCCATCAGTTGTGTTCTTCACTGATTTACCCTGGTGCGCGCGTGGGGACATTACCCTCACGCGCGAATGGATGAACCGGGAGGAGGAACCTAGGAGGACTAGAACCCACTAGATTAGAGGATCGAGGCACGGGGAAAGTCGCTGTCAGAACTCAGAAGCTTCACGAACTGGTGTGTTGCACGCTTCCTTCGTGACGGAAATCATAGCTGTCTGCTACCCGGTTGGGAAAATACTGATTACTGTAGCCGAAAAAGATTTTAATAAATTGCTGACATGATCTTAGGACAAATCGATGAGGCTGCAACTTTTGTTTAGCTTAGATCTGATGCATTTAGCATTGAATCCACCTTAAGAAAGTGTCATTCAGATTGCTCGGCTTCAGAAAGTCATGGACAGGAATTACGTACTCATCTGAGCGACTGACACCGTCAAAGGTTTTTCAAAGGTCACGGGACGCGGTTGATCCTACAAGTCATCTTCAATTATTGGGAAAGATCTAGGGTTCTTGTGGTACGGTCATTAAACGCTCTGCTAATATTATACTGCCTCATGGGGTGTGAAACGGTGTCGGTTGTTGAAAGATGGCGACACAGCTCAGCTGGCACGTGCCATGGAGCGTGTCGAACTCGGTCCGCAGAGCAACTCTTATTAATCATAATCACGGCAGCGTTGACTTAAAAATCTTGACCGAGTGTTAACCCATGCAAATAAAGGTTGGGAAACGGTTGATGTTAATGTGCGCGAGCTTGTGGCTTAAATTGCAGAGCGGAGCAGAGAGCATCAGCGGAATGGGGAAGATGGTGGCGGCAGGATTGGCCCTGGGATGGGCCGCCGTCTCTGGGTTGATCCTCTAGAGGGAGGAAGATGATGATCGGCGACCGACACAGGGAGATAGATGTTTACTGTTGGGGGCTTAATTTACATTCTTCCATCTCTTAATGCTTGATTGTCATGTATGTGTGGTGATGACGAGGATTGAGGATGTATGTCCGTTCAGATATTCTATTTATTGTCATTAATTTTTGCTGCCCTCGAATGAACGGGTCTATCAATATGCCCCACCCCGCGACATCTTGGTTGTTTTCAGAGCGGCAGATTTGTACCATTTGCAGTTCCTGAACCTTGTGTTAAGTTGCTCTGGACCGCGTGATCGTGCCTAACTTTTGAAAATGCATCTTGGAACCTTGAAAAAAAGGGTAGTTGTTTTAATAATAAAGAGGAGAGAGCAATTCTAAGCGTAGTTTAAAAATTGAACCGGTTTAGTGGTTCATATTGGTTGGATTTGAAATTGAATAGTTATACAATTTGGTTTGTTTAATTAATTAAAATATATTTTAAATTTAGTTAAATTCATTTAAATTGGTTAGTCTTTTTTTTTTTATTTCTCTGTCAAATTTAACTAAGTCGATGGGTTAATTAAAAATTATTGGTGTTTAAGAAAGAATATTTATATTATATTTTATTTTAAATATAATTAAAATTATATTTTTTATTAAACTTAAATATTATAATTAATATTTTAAAATTTAAAATTATATATTGAGATTGGTTATATGTTTGTTTAAACTTATAATAATTAGTCACATATTATTTATGGTTCAATTAATAAATTCATATATTGATCGTATCTTATGCGATCCAATTTTAAAAGTTATAATCATTTTTTTTTCTTCCAATTTAAAGAGAGATTATCTAAGGGCAATGATACAGATGAGAGGGAGCGGAGCAAATCGTGTCTTTCACACCCGTTTCAGGTTCTAAGCATCGAATCTTTATGCCCATCGTGTCTTTTATGAATCTATTCGTACGAAGGAAGACAGGCAAAGGAAAAAGAAGAGAGAGAGAGAAAGTGGAAAGTGGGAGGGGATTCATTTAGCATTAAGCTTCGAATAATTTATCAATTTTATGTCCAAGCAAAGATTCCTATCCTTTTAAATATTCTTTTCCCTGAAAATTCAGGGTAAAATTATTTCAGCTACACTCTTATTATAATCATACTAATAAATAAAATTTGAAATTTCACATGCGGGAATAAAGTATTAAATAAATTATCAAAATTAACTCGTTAATATTATTTTGTAAGAGTCATTGTCTAATTTAGCTGTACTATGATCATTTTAACGGAGTAAATAGTGAAAAAATGAGATTTGGTGCAACAGTGATGAGATCATCTTTATTTTAATAAGGTAATAGGTTTAATTCTCATAATCATTCTTTACTTCTCAATTTTTCGCCCCCAATAAAAGAATAAGAAAAAGAAGAAGAAGAAGGAAAGGAAAGGAAATTCAAGTCATGTGCCGCCTGAATCAAATCTCCCGTGGCCAGTCGGCACTGTGCGAAAGAACACTTGGCATTAGTCGGCGATCAGTTAGAATTGGCAGCTTCCTCCAATTTCCGTCATGCGCAGTCTTCAATGCTCTCGAGACGGCATTTTGTCTCGAGCTTGTATTGGAGAGGCCGTCGATTCCTTGCCAAAACCACTGCAGTGTCGGGCCGGGTATGTGATCGGCAACACCAGCACGGCAGGTCCCGTCACCGAAGTAATAAGCTGCATCAATGGTCGGGGGCGTCGCCGTTTCCACGAAGAAATCGATGCCTCGGTGTGGATCAATTTTCTTTCAATCATCATGAGCTCGAGCAACTCAAGTAAAAAACAAAACAAAACAACAACAAATACAGCGAACAAGCCATTTCTCGATCGCCTCTGCCCCGATTCCTCGCAACTTTGTCATGGTGAATGGTGGAAAATATGATTATCCTGTGATTCCTTACCAAACTAACTAACCTCCATGCTCGACGCAAATGTTGATCTTGTACATGCATACATACATACATACATATATATATATGTGTGTGTAAATGTTGCCGCCGAGATAACAAGGCAAGGCACGATCGGGAGTTGTCGGGGTTTTTAGAAACTGATAAGATTAATTAGACTGATGTTGATCCAACAAATGGGCCGGACTCATGCACTATGGGCCGCTAACGGCCCATATAAAGCTGGGCTGGCAACTTCTGCCGTTTCTCTCCTCCTCTTTTTTTTTTGAAAATAAAAAACAAAATTAAAAAATGTATTAAGCGAGGAGGAGAGGAAGGAACCGAGAAGAATAAGAAGGCATCAGCAGTAGCAGCAGCAACAGGTTTTTTTTTTTTTTTGGTCTCGGGACCGAGGCAACTCACTGAATCACGAGGCGAGGAGAAACAAATCATAAAATTAATTGTTCATCGATCTAAAATGCAGTGTCCCAACAGTTGGGGGGTTGTCATTTAGATTAACTAAACACATAAATCTAAACGGGTAGAAATTCTCCACTCAAATCTGCAACAGTCATTTCGTTCCTTTCCTCCCTTCTGATCTCGTCAAGAGCGAAAGTGACAAGAATCATAGAAATAGTGAAAGAATCGGTTTTTTTTTCCCTTACAAGAAATTATAATCGATCTTTATCTGGCCAATTTAAATGAGGATCGAGTCTTCGTGAGAGGTGAAGGTAGACAACAGAGAGAGAGAGAGAGAGAGGACACACCACGGCGTCAACAGATATGCTTTTTGATTAGTTGTTAACACTAAAATTAGACTCTTTAATTATATTATATTAAAAAAAGGGGATGGGGAGACAACGTCACAACAGTGAGGGACAGGACAGATCCAGCTAACAGCTATGACCTTGGCTTGTGGCAAAAACTTCAGTGAAACTAAAGGGAGCTTTTTTTCTGTAACTTAGAGAGGATGGCCGGTTTGGTGGGCAGCCATTGCTCGTGTAGGGAACATGACAGCACATTGGCACTGAGCCGACTCCCCCGCCCAAATCACAGTCAGCGTACCATATAAAGCAATGCCCAACAGCTTTTACCTTTTCCACCCGAAAGGTGTAGCCAGGGATCCAATGAACTTAATTAAATTAGACATACAAATTTTATTCATTTACTTATCATTTGATGGACGGAGAATCTCGTACGAGTTTGAATCAATCACAATCTTATCGAGTGATTTAGCTTAAAATAGATGAGAAAAAGAAAGGCCAAGTTGCCGCTATGCAGTAAGATATTATTGTGGACGAATCTGCGGAGTTTTCAAGGAAGCTTCGGATGGCCTCATTTCTATATTGGAAATTGGGTGGGTGAAATAATGGGAGCGAGTCAAGTCGAGTCAAATCAAATCAAACATAGGAGGCATAAGACTGAAACCCCTCCTCCATGCGCATGCACTGTCGCCCTTTGTTTAAACAGAGTGGAGGGGGACAAGACGCCAAGTACCCTCACAGGCTGTATTGAGCTGTGCATGTGAGAGAGTACCATTTTATTTTATTTTATTTTATTTTCTCCCCACCGTAAAAGAGGTTTACTGATCAAAGAAAGTAGATATAAAAAAATGGAGATACACCGCATGGGTAAAATCTCCTTATGGGTGAATTAAGTTATATGCAGATTGGAGCTGTTAAAGGGAGCCCGAGCATGGCAGCGGTAGGTGGACTCATCCGAGATGACACGGGAAGGTGGTTAAGTGGTTTCATGCATAATATTCGAGTGTCTACATCGATTGGAGTCGAATTTTGGATCGTGAAGTGAGGTCTTGAGTTAACATGGGAAATAGGATTATGGAGGTTTATTATTGAAGTTAACTCAGAAGTAATACTCAAATCTATATAGGCACGATAAGTGAATTTTATGTTGTATCAAGAAAATTCTCTTAGACATTAGGCGGATTTTAGATTAAAATTTGTTAGTAAACTTAACGTACACCTATTATAAAAGAAATATTTATGCAAATTAGCTTGCGAATAAGATGATTCATCACCCAATAAATTTTCATTTATTAAACGTTTATCCTTTAAGAATACAATATTTATTTTTTAGTAATATTGTAGGGATTACGGTATCTCCTCTTATAATTTTAGGCACTTTGTCCCTATTCTCTTATAAAAAAAAGATGAAAAATGAAGAGGGAAGAGAAAATTAAGTTTTACAGTTGCATAGATGACCGTCGATTTCCCATTATTGTCGTGCTCGTCTCGGTTTTGTTCTTCGTCTTCGGTCTTTCCCGAGGTCCTCCAATCGGGCTGGCTTACATCGAGCGACTAGAAACTGGTGAAAATTTTCCTTTGCTCAACTCAACCCCGAGTCACAATCGAATCTCTCGATGAACCCTAGTGGAGATGGAACTAATCACCAGCTAAGGACAATGGGATCTTCCAACAATCAACGTTGCAATCTTCTCCCACGTCCTTGTTTTGTGCGTGTAAATCTACTCAGATTTTTAATAGATAAGTTTGAGAAATTTCATCTAAAAAGTAAAGTGAGATTCAAAGTTATTAAATGAATTAAGGGTCACACGGTTTCATATTATTAGGGCAAAGTTATAATTAACTTTACCAGCTGAGATTCAAAGTTATAATTAACTTTACCAGCTGAGATTATTTTTCATTAATCATCTCCTCCTCTGACTAGTGGGGTCACCTTGCCCTCAGAGACCTTCACGTGGCTTCCAAAACCGACTATAAGAGCACATCCTCGCAGTCCACTTCAGCTTCATCACACCCTCCTTCAAACTAAGACGACACAGAGACCGCCGAATACTGTTGTCTTGGGAAAACAATGAAGCTTGTCCCCGCAACTCTGCTCTTCGTTTCTCTGGTCCTCCTCGTCTCCTCCTCCCTCTCCACCGCCTACTACTCCCCACCCGCTAGCCCTCCAAGTAAGAAACTCCTTCGTTTCTGGTGAATGCTGCAATTTTGTCAACTTTCAAAGGACTTCTAGGGTTCATTTTATCAGTGTCTTAGAAAGCGTCACCTTTTTCGGGTTTCATTTGACTATGCTGTACATACACATAGGTTTCTGCGACTCGAAATGCGGGATGAGGTGCTCGAACGCGGGAGTGATGGACCGGTGCCTCAAGTACTGCGGAATATGCTGCAAGCACTGCAAATGCGTGCCGTCGGGAACGTACGGTAACAGATCGGAGTGCCCCTGTTACAGGGACATGAAGAACTCCAAGGGCAAGTCCAAGTGCCCCTAGAGAGAGAGAGAGACTCACAGAGGGACGAGAGAAAGAGGGAGATCTTCCATGATCTCGCTTAATTTGACTATCTTCTTTCATGTATATCGTCTCTCTCCGCCTCTCCCTCTCTCTGTGATATATTTTCAGTTGATGCCTCATCCATGGTTTGCATTGAGATCCAATCTTGTGTTTGAGATTTAGTTGATGAATAGTACGTACTTCTAAGTAATATTCACCTGTTTTTCTCTCGAGAGGAACAAAGATGTACTTTCGCAGGTACGTCGTAATAAAGGATATTGAGAACCTTATTTAATTCATTGCCCCCATCAAGAAAATATTGAAAATTTTGTCATCCTTTTAATATATAGATGTGGCAGTAGACCTATATACATGCACATTTACATCTATTTATTAGCATATCCCCGTAATACTCAAAACTTTAATAGTGCACCGATTAATTTTAATGCAAGCGGATATCGGTCCACAATGATAAATTTAAGTTTTCATAATTATAAATTTTTTACTATTTATAATATCAAAAATTGAAATGTTATGTAAAAAAGATGTAGAATTAAATTAATTAATTCATCTTAGTTTTAGGGACGAGAGAAAACTTGACGGAATAGATGAACTATCGCATTCAATGAGAAAAATCTGTATGACAAGTCTATTTCATTTCGGGCCCATTTTCGGCGTGAGAAAATGGAGCATTGAGTGACAACCTTAAACTCTGTAACCCACAAAGGGTCTGGTTCAAACTGAGAACGCGAAACTCTCAAGTTTCGAGGGGGATAAAAAGGTTCATCTTAACCGGGAAAATTCGGCAGGGCATATGAGTCCCATCAGATTCGAACCGATTGATGCCTCTTATCGAGTCACATACCCCCATCAAGGATGACCGGTTGCTGCAATTAGAGATCTCACACAAAAACGTGGGAACAATTTTCAATAATGAGCGATAAAATGACCGTAGCACAGGAAAAACAAACTAATATTAGCATCAAGAAGACATCTGAATCCACAACGGTTTTTGCCTGGTCAAGTCCTTATCCATGAACAAGCTCTGAGACATCTCAGTGGTAGTACCATAAATCACAACAGTACAACTAAAAAGCAATCGGGAGAAAAATGAGACAAGTGTCTGATCAAACATACAGAAGACCGATAACTTATCGAACAGTTGTTCAGATCAAAGCTCACTTCACCTGTTCCAGGTATTAGACTAGCCTAGACTAAGGTAAAAAAAAAAAGAAAGAAAGAAAAAAAGAGGAAGTGTAATGTATCTTCTCTTCATATAATCACACGCGACAAATTAACCAACTCAGCTGAGAGCTTCAACCATTTCTGTACAACTCATATAATGGCCCCAGTATTCAAACAGCATTATTGCAACCTCAAAATGTACACATTCGGTATGGAGACTTGCATCATTAGCTGATTGAAGGAGGTGATTCAGAAAAAGGGAGAGCAAAATCAGCCTCTCCCAGTATTCCCATGTCTCTGGTTCCGGAAATAGCTGAGAAGTGCTTGAGCCTGATATTCAAGACAAAAACTCAGTTACGTGGGATGCTAAAGCACTTGAATAGTAAATGACATGTTTTACGTGGAACACTGCGGATCAGAAAATTGATAGATCTTGTTTCACAGACGAGAGAAGAAAGCTGGAGGAAAATCTGGTTTGATTATAGACAGGATTCAGGTTTTCCCATTTTCATTTCACCGGATAAAATGGCAGCCTTCTCATTTTTCATCTGCGGAAAGCAAAAGATGACTCTACACATAGGGCGCTTTCTATATATATTTGTTGTTTGGATGTGAAGAAATTAAAATTTTCAGCCAAAAAGTCAAAAGCAAACTAAGGAACAAATCACCAAAAAAACTTGTTGAAAAGTTAGAAATAAATTAGTCTCGCTTCCTAGAATAGAATATGAGACAGAAGCCAGCACACCTAGCTTGAGAATATGATGTAAATCTTGCCATGTACATGTAATTCCATTTTGTAGATGAAAGGAAGTTAAATTATTGAAGGAAGAAAACAAAAGAAAACAGGAACCTCTCGCATTCAGAGAAATGGAGGTGGAGGAAATGAAATTAGACACTGTTGAAACATAAAATAGAGAAATTTTCGACATGCAGAGCACCATTACCTTTTCTTTTGCCCTTGGGGTACCAGACTGACAGAGAGCCACAAGAGGTGGAACTGCCCCTTCCTGGAGCACCATACTACAATACCTACTGCTATTGGTGCAGAGGTGCAAAAGGGCAGCAGCAGCATTCTCTTTCCCTCTTCCAGAACCTAACTCAACGACCTCAACTAGAACAGGGATACCCCCCTCCTGGCCGATGGCAGTCCTACCCTCAGGGATGGTTGCGAGGTTTGCGAGCACTGCAACTGCCTTATCGACCATCCCAGCAGCAGGGTCCATCAGGTCCACAAGGTATTTCACTGCCCCTTCCTTCACAATCCTTGCCTTGTTTTCGTGGAATATTGATAAGTTAAATAATGCTGTGGCTGCATCCCTTTTCCCTCGGGGTGTACCATTTCCGAGAAGATCAACAAGAGGTCCGATAGCTCCAGATCGCCCTATCTTGACCTTGTTGTCCTCAATCACAGAGAGGCTGAAGAGGGTAGCAGCAGAGTTTTCCTTGGCCTCAGGGCTCCCAGTCTTGAGGACATGAATCAAAGGGTCAATAGCCTCAGCATTGGCAATTGCAACCTTGTTATTGTCATTAATTGACAGATTGAGAAGGGCCGTAACAGCATTTTCCTGGATTTTCGAGTCTATGGAGTGGAGCAGGCCAACTAACAGATTTATGGCCCTGCAGTTTGCGATCACTATTCGATTATCCATGTTGTACTTTGCAAGAAGTCTGAGCTCGGCAGTAGCCTCTTTCTGAGTTTCAGTTGACCCACTCTGCAAATCCTCAACGAGCTTTTTCACCCGTGTTTCAATTCCAGATAGATCAGGTCTTGTTTCTGCAGCAGAAGAAGGGATTATCCTTGGCACAAACCCCTCAGATGACCGCCTCCAAGTAGTGTGGTTCCGAGGTCTTGTCTCCATCAATCGAGGAGGAAACTCTGGTTCTCTCCGCGGGGTGGACAAATTAGAAGCTGCTGCAGGTTTCATCTCTCCTGAAGGATCACTGCTGTAGCCCCTCACGTGATTTGAGGCAGGGCTACCACTCCCATTCATGTCTCTAGCAGCTCCTTGCGAGGGACGACCATCAGCATTTGAGGAATCTTTTCTTGGCGGTGATATAGAAGGTTGACCATCTAAATCTGTAGTATCTTCCAGGTTAGTGGAACTGTCTAGGGATGACCTTCCTATGTCTAGCCCCTGCCCATTCCGAACCACTCTAGGAAGGGCACCGTCTGAAGGGGATCGTGGATGTAATGGTGAACTTCTCTCTCTTGGAACTATCTTCACAGGTGAGCCTATGACCCGAACAGACTCTGGGGACATCACATGGTTTCCCAGGAGACTACTGGATTCAGCATGAGCAAGAAGAGGTGAAGGCTGGTTCGAGCTCATTGACTTGAGGGGATCAGGCAACTTCACATTGTTTGATTCACACCAATTAGCAATCAGTGCCTTAACAGTATAATTAGGTATCAGGTTTGTATGCCCCAGAGTCTGACGAGTCTTGGGACAAACAGTGAGCCCCAGGTCTAGCCATTTCCTGATGAAAGCCTTTTCATAGGTTTGCCCTGACGCCACAATAACAGGATCTGTCATCAGCTCAAGAGACAGAGGACAACAAAAATCAGCTGGTATTGGAACAGGGCTCGATGATTGGGACTGCTTTATAATTATAAGACGCTCATGCATGCAGGTAACCAGGGTGATCAGTTGATCGATGTAGTCCACCTCATCAGGCTTCTCAGCCTGCTCCGCTTTCTCCTTCAACTTTTCAAGGGCTACAGCCTCAATCAGAATTTCCTGGTTTGATTTCAAGCTCAGGCTTGTTGCAACTTTTGCCAGAATCTCAGAACTGGGCCCAACACCCTCTATTTGATCCTGCACTGCTTCTTTAATCAAAGAGGATGTTTGCTCAGGAGCAAAATGTTTAAGCTTCTCAGCACACTGCTGCCAACAATAAATTTAAATTGAATTTAGCAAATAATTTATGGATCTTGAAGATGGTGCATATCCAAAATGGTTCCAACAAACATGGAAGTTCATTTTTAAGAGGAAAATTCTCCCAGTAAAGAAGCTCATGGACAATGAGTTACCTCAATTGATACTGGACTCAGTTCATCAGGGAGTGGTTTGTCTGAAGATATCAGAAGCTGGAATATATCAAGGCCAGAGCTCTGAAGTTGTGATAAGAGCAGTTCATTTTGGGTTACCTAAAATTCATGTCAAAACACAAACAGTGAGGAGGAAAACATTTCCTTTATGATGAATTAAAAGAAATGCAGTGGTAGTGGCAACCTCGCCACCCCACTCTGCAATGTTTGGGCTTTTGTGTGTAACTGTGAACATATAGTACTGGCCCCATCAGCATGGCACCACTGAGGGCCTAGTGTAGTCCAAGAAACTGATGTCTTCCAAGGCCTGGCCCAAAGAGCCATAACTAGCAAGTGCTTCAAGCAACGTGCTAGGGCAGATTTGAAGCTGTGACCTCAGATTCACTAAATCGCATTAGGCCACCACCCTCAGTGGTGAGGGACTGAGGGGGGAAAAATATAACTGAGTCCCTATCAAGCAGTAATACAGACTAGAGTTGAGATAGAAAAATAAGGACGTTAGTTCCTCTCCTACTTAAACAGCAAGAGATAAAACCTAGAAGGGAAACTTAGAGGAAAAAAGACTCATATATATAACATAAGCTAATATTTAGAATTTGGAGTATCAGTGTCTTATGGTAACCAAGGAGGTCAGTAGGTGGGCATTCCATGCTGTATTGAAAAGACTTTATCAATAATACAGGGATATGGTGGAGACCAATACCAAGAGTCTGACCAGACAAACAAAATGTTCCAGATATATAACCACATATGAAATAAAGTACTCACAAAGTAGACTTTGCTCAATAATGGTTGCCAGCTCTCGAAGGAATCCCTCAAATCCTCAACATAGTGATGAAGCTCTTCAAGAGCCTTGTTAAGAACTTCGTCACAAGTTACTCCAAAGCTAAAAATAGCATCCAGAACTGGCTTCACCAACTTCAATATCTCCTCCCCTTGCTTGTAATATCTTGGTGCTGGTTCTGAATTTATGCTGTCATGAGATGATAATTGGAAATATATAGAGATACTCTCCCCTAGTGCCTTCAATGATGAGATCACCATGACTCCTGAGCCACTGAAAATACTTCACGAATTAACAAGGAAACATAAAAGCAAAACAGGCAAAACAGACAAAATCAATCTATGTAAATGATCATCATAATATAATGGATCGGTATAGAGAATTCACACACTGTACATCTCGACTTTAGCTTATATTATGTATATGGCACGGAATATCTCTAAGTAAGAGTCAGTGTAACCAATTCTTGATATTGTGACTAATGAAATAACAGAGAAGCAGATTCACAAGCTTTAAGTACCATCAGCTTAGTATCTCATCAAGGAAAAGGTTGAAGTGTGATGGCCTCTTTTTGAATAAATATAGATGGGACTATTCCTCCTTGATCCAGCAAATACTACTATACGAAGACCTTAGTTCTTCACAATTCCAAATTAATAGAGAAAATCCCTCCCATGATTGATAAGAAAACTAACTAGGATTTCTTTTCCTCTTTTTAACTCAACAAAAAGACTTACAAGGAGAGAGAAATCCTTCACTCGACACCACATACCCCAATTGGACCAAATCAGGGATTAGCATACACAATTGCAATCTTTTGAGACACTGTGAGTTTCTCATTATCTTATCTATACACATTGAATGGAACATAAAAATATGAAAACATTATTTATGCTCAAAGGTTATATAACATCCCAGTTTCTCCACCAACAGAATATAAACATACCATCCACTACAACATTATCAATTCTTAACAAGGAAAATGAGTCAGAACCAGCACGAATCTTAAAGCTGCCAACAAAGTATACCAGCAATAGTAACAAAATTTGCAGACTCATACATGCCATAGACATGTATGTTACATAGTTTATGGACACCAAGTAAGTGTCCATGCACAAGTCCTTAAATGGTAAATTTAGCATTTATAATTGTTTGAGTGGACAACTAGCAACAAAATGTGTGCAGTGCTCTGCACAGGAGCTGAGATGAACAAGTCTTTAAGAAGCTTAAGGATTGTAAGAGAGTTCAAGAAATGGATAACTCCCAACAAATTGCAAGGAAGCACAGAGCAATTGAGGGTATTTAACAAAATATTTTGTCTCAGTTAGAGGGCAGGAGATAGGAAGCCACTTGCTTGGGATTTACTTGGATGCTTTGATGAAGGTTTTGGCTATGTTCATAGATTATACAAATTTTTGCACTTCTTGATGGAAATCTGTGTGACGTTTCCCATGTAATCATATGGCATCCAAACAAAGAAAACATTGACAGAAGAAATTAGCCCACTTAGACAAGACGCAAATATATGCATTAACTGTGTCTTATTAATCATTTGCTCTTGTGGATTATTGAAGTAATCATGTCTGTATGTCTATCAAGGTCGTGATGAAGTATCGACTAGCAGCAACACTTGGCAAGGACAGCAAGTAAAATGCTTGGATCAACAGAGAGAATGAAATTATCACATGCTACATCTTAGGAAATTTCCCTGGGAGCTTAGAAGCAAGAGGACAAGTCTTAGCAACCAATAATATTTGAAGGGGCATAAGTTCTTAAGAACGATTGTTATATAGAGAGAAAACACAAGCATTGATAGGAAGTATTCCAATCTACTACAAATAAAATATAACTGATATAAATAAATAAATAAAAACATTTACCTTTTTCCTTCAGATGCCCCAGTTTCAATCCGAAAGTAAGCTCTCTGAAAAAAAGGATAAATAATACCCCAAGAGATCAACAAATTAATCCAACAAACTCATCATATGAAGATCCCCGACTACCAGTACACTACAGAGAACTATATCTCAAAATTGACTCTAGCCAAAAAGCTAGCTTCAACAGGTCAATTGCAAAGCAAGTCTAAAGAGCTATCAATCAACATCGGAAGAGTTTCATTTAACGAGCATTTCAGAACCAATATAAGCCGGTTGAAAGAAGAAAAAATAATCATTCGCTCAGCCAATTTTAGGATGACATATACTGGATCAGTAAAACAAGAGGAGCAGAGACCAATTGATAACGAGCTGAAAATTGCTCAAAAAGCACGACGCAAACGGATTTTTCGCAGGTTGGAGCCTCCTCGAAGACAGTGACAGGGCTAGGTCTTCCGATCCGGCAGAAAACGAGTTGGTGCCTAAGAAAGGTCGGAGTACGGGAAATCGAGAAGACACCGCGAGCTGGCGCGATGAGAATATGGATTAGGGCTCACCGCGTCGATCAGCAGGCTCCTGTGAAGTTACACGGCGCGCTCCGGCTGATGCTCAGGCGGAGATTTCCCGGCTGGATATCGCCAAAAGGAGTTGAAGTTGGAAAGAGAGGGTTCGAACGGATACCTGCATCGAATGATTGTTTGCATTTTCTTTTTATTTATTAAATTAATTAAAGTTATTTTTCAATTTATGGAAAATAAAAAATCAATTTTTTTAAATTCTTATTCTAACTGTGTTGGAATTGCCATTTCGACGGGAGAAAGAGCGTGGCTACTTCCCCCAACGGATCATAAATAAATAAATAAAAAGTATTTTCCCCCTTTTTTTGTCTAAATTTAATTTAAGAAAAAAAAGACTACATACAAACTTGAATCGAAGAGGTCCTACATTCGGATTTTTAAATATGAAATTCATTACCTTCCTTTATTTTTTTCCCCTTATCTCTATAATTTTATTTCAAGTTTTTTATTGGAAAAATCGGAAAATAAAAGGAGGGAATTGCATAACATTGGCCACACCAATATTGTAGAAGGAAAGAGGGGAGTGGGGGGACAGCTAATCTTGGAGTATACAAGCATCGAATAAAGTCCACTTTCGATTGACAAAGTATAATAGGGCATATAGAAAATAGTGACTTTAAAGTGAAAATCGTTATTATTTATAATATTTTGGATTATAATTTATGGTCATTTTGGATATCTTTCTATGAGTAGCATAGAATCGAGAGCTCCTCCTATGCTACCCTGAGATTATGGCAGTTAGGTACGGATTTCATGAATCTAGTTCGAGTGGGGGGTGAAACTGAAGGGGGGACAGCGGGCGTTTTAGAGTATACTTTAATAAGCAATGTGTAAAATTAATTTTTTTTAAAAAAAATTATATGAATATAATATTTTATGTGAATTCTTATATGATTGAATAAGTGAGCCATGTGGAGGGCCACACCCCCATTTTCGTTGGTCTTCGAGAACAGCCCATGCACTTATTTTCAATCAACTTGTTGTAGACCAAAATTTCCCAGTATTTTAATGTGGGAAAAAAGGCAAAAAAAAAAAGAAAAAAGAAAAGGGAAAAATATGAATGATGATGATGGTGGTGGTGATGATAAGAGGCAGAGTTATTATGTCTCACTTAAGGCACAGATCACCCGAATCTTCATCATGTTGGATTGTCTATGATCAATTTCTTCTATTTATTGGATGGATCATAAGGATTTATGCTCTTATGGTCCAATTTTGAGTATAATGATGAGGAAGGAATAATGTTTTTATTGACCAATGACGGTTGGTCTTTATCTTCCACAGAGGCCCTTTGACCAGAAGATTCTTCCCTTCTATTCAAACAGAGATCTTGGAATGGTTGGATCAGAAGGAAGAAAAAAACAAAAACAATTGTACGGTTGCTGTTTCCTGGAAATTGGCATTTATTTTCCTAATAAGTCGAGGCGTCCTGATCATCATACTTGTCCGCAAATTACATATATTGGGTATTATTTGTCAGCAGTGATCACAGGTACCCAAACGCAATATACGAGCAAGAATTTCAATTAATTAGAATTGATTTAACCGAAAAAAAAAAAACCCGATCCCATCATTAACCCTATCGATGATCTAGTTTGGAACATGAAATCTATGTACGTACGAAAGGGGGAGTGGGGTTAAAAAAGAGCTGCTCATCAATTTAATTTCAACTTGAAGGATGATATGAGCATCTACAGAAGCTTCCAACACCGAAAAGGGCATCCGTGCCCAGAAGAGTTTCCTGTATAAGTCAGGCACGGCCCTGATCGTGATTCCTGAATTACATATACGGGTACGAACCCTGCAAGCCGCTTGCATTGTAACCCCCATAATTGAATGCTCCGGCAGGATTGTACGAGGTGGAGGAAACTGTACTCCCATGAGGATGATAGTAAGCTCTCTGATCATATCCTTGCTGAGCATGGAGAGGCTGCACTGGCATCTGATAGGGTGGGGCAGAGCCAGGGTGCCTTGCCTTGTATGCTGTTCTCTGGGCAAAACCGGGTGGGCCCTTCCTGTGGCCAGGTCCACCGCTCTGCGCACCTCGGAACTTGGAGGACCAGCCTCCACCTTTGGACTTAAATTTCTTGGAGGGATGGTAATGGTTCTTACTAGGGTCTCCATCTACCCTACCACCGCCTCTTTTCTTGTCAGGTTTCATATTCTCCAGTTGCTCCAGCCTCTTCTGGAGGGGATCGAGTGTGTAGCTGGCCTCGAGATTGAATTCTCTCACGCACCCGATCACAGCCCTGAGGGCAGCCAGTTCACGTGCATTCACATCGATCTGTTTCAGAGTAATAACAAGGGTTAGGTTGAACCTGAAAGACGTTGTATCAATGGTGACATTTTTATTTTTTTTGGTTGGGGGGGGGGGGTGTGGGACCAATAGCACCGATGGTGAGTTGAGAATATCCTTCCCTCAGTAAACTTTAGTGTCTCATTACTGATGGACTAGACTGACAGTAGCAATTTTACCATTGTGATGAGGAATACACTAATGAGTTTATGGAGATGATTAGGCATGAGCACTCGCTTTTAGCTATGATTTGTTATTGGGTTTTCCGTGTCCAGGGAGGTGAGTTAAAGTTCGTGAAAATTTCAGTGACAGATGACCATGAGCTCAACTAAGGCACCGCTGGTACGTAGTATATATCCATCATAGAGTCAAACAATCTCCTAGAAACCTGCCTTCACAACCATTTGCAGTTAGTAATGTACGTGAATACTAATTACTATGTTTGGAGTATACTCAATATGTGGTGCTACCTGTTCACAATTACACCTACAAATCAAGAGAGTGGAGTTGATACCTGTGGACTAGATGAGCTTCCTGCAGTTGGACCTTTCCCTTGAGAATTTCTCCTCAGGTCCTTCAAGAAGGTCTTCAGTAGAGGCACGGGAGGAAATCTTTCAGTGAGTTGGAATGCATGAACAAGATGAACAGCTTCCACTTGCCTTCCATTGCTAATGAGTTGCTGAATAATATCTGCACAAAGTAGACCGTCTCGATTAATCCTAAATAAAACCTGAAATTTAGCTGCTTCCAGTGAATTCCCACCTAACCTAGAGGGGTAGAAGCGTGTGGAAACAAGAGCCTGGAGTTAATTTCCATAATGTTATTGGGTTAGTCGATCGTGAGAAAACGAACCTGGCATTTTCTCTGTTAACCCAAGGGAACGGCAGAGCTCAGAAGTCTGCCTGTGGTGAGCCACTGCAAGGACAATCTTGCAGAGCTCATCTTCACCAAACTCTGAAGCGACCCTAAAGGTTGCAAGGAGCTGCAACAGAATCTCAGCTCCAAAAGAGTTATTCCCATTGGCAGCTTCTTCAGCGCCTTTCAAATTAAGTATCCACTCGCAGGCAATTTTCTTAGCTTCTCGCTTTGTTTCAGTATTCAGAATGTGAGATGCATCAGCCCTCACCAGAAAGGCAGAGAAGGCATCAAGAAACATGCTACAGGACTTATAAATGCCCACACGGGCATCCTCCATCCCATCATTTTCTGGTTGGTCAGTCTCATCTGGAAGGTAAAAACCCTCCAGTAATCCCAGCACCAAACGGGCTGGTTCAATGGCACTTTCTAGAGCAACAGAAAGTTCTGTACGAATATCATTTAGGGTTTTCTCATTCTCCAGGGTAAAGTGCAGAAGTCCTGCTGCATCCATCTGCTGGCAAAATTGCAATAACTCGGGACGTGGCTTAACAATGTTAACCACATCTTGTGGATTTTCCATGGTTCCACTTGGAAAATCCTCCAAGTAATTCACCAAAGTCTCATCTCTAAGAGAGCTGCTTACCTTATTTTCCTTATTCCTGTTCTCATCATTATTGACTGGTTCAGAATTTGGTTGCTGCTGACTGGCTGAAATAGAAGCAACAGCTGAGATCGCAGCAACAGCAACATCTTTGAGCTCTTGCACCCGATCCAACATGTCCTGCTCTTTAGCAGCAACAGCAGCCTTTCTCTCAGCAATCAACAAAGTGGTTTTGGCTTCTTTCTGCTCTAACTCCTTCTCCTTGGCTTCAAGTTCTACGAATTTCTCTTTGAACATGTCATCAAGCTTGCGGAAATGCTCCTCGACCTCCTCCCATTGGACCTTGTCCCCAGAAGAAGCATCCCTTCGGGCTTGGAGTTCAATAAATGCCTTGCTGAGATGCTCTAACAATGGCAATGCAGCACTATCTTCCATGATTTCCCCTATCAGCCACAAGAAGCAATTCTGCAGATCCATCAATATGATGCCGCGAATTGTCATTGGTGTTTCAGAAAAAGGTAAGTTCATATTGATCATCATGCAACTGCTAAATGGTTTTCCTCCAAAATAATAATTGATGAAGAAATGACCAAACATCTTGCAGCATTTCATTTTTTTGATGAATGTAGAACTAGAAAAATATCAAAATATTGTCAACTCAATGCCAAGAAAAAATATATACATATATATAGTCTTCTTTAGCTAAAGATACTATCTCAACTCTAAACAACCTCCAACAAATAAGGAAAATAAATTTAACGGAACTTTACTTCTCAGCTTATTTTATCATGGGACTAACTGAAGACTGGTTTCATTGACTAAACCATTGAGCCTTCCCAAATTGAACATCGGCCAATATTGAAATAATAACAAAAACTTGCAATGTCCAAATGGACAGCATTACGAACCTCAATAAAGAAATTGAACTTCTATTTTTCAAAAAGAAAAAGAAAACCAAGTCCAAGCATATATGAGTCTGACGAAAATGCACCGAGTGAAGAGAAAAAATGCATAACTGCATTTTAGGGAATCCACAAGAACAAAACAGCTCCTTCAGATACTTAACTGAGCCAAGTGACATCTCATACTTTATTACATATGCTAGCATGAAATTAAAATATCAAATACGTTGATAGATAATTGCCCATCAAGATTCTTGATAGTTAATGCTAGTTGAAATGAATAACTGCAGTTGAGGATCTCACAGGAACACAAAAATCTCCTTCGGATACTTGACTAAGGTCAGGGACACATCAAAATGTGATACATAAGCAAGCATCGAAATTGAAAAATAAAGTGTCTCGGTAAAAATTGCCTATCAAGATTCCCAATAGTTAATACAAGCTAAAATAGCACGCACAATCCACCGTACTGAATCCTAAGTCCCCGTTCATCTCAAAGTTTCTGCAAAAAGACGCCTAGGCAGTAAACTACTGAAGAAGAGTGCAAAGCGGACATATCTGAATGAGGGAATGTGGACAAAAGGAGCAATAACTGAAGACATATACATGATGGATTCAAGAGAAAGATGCGGCGGAGAAGATACCTAGCTGAGCAAAGAAGATGCGATTTGCAGCGTCGTTAAAGAAAACGACGCCGAACTGACCTTCGGCGTTCGAAGAAAACGGCTCTATATTGAAGCGTTCCCGCCGTAACGGCCTCGCCGGAGCTCCAGTGGCCGTTCCTCAGAGAATGATCTTTCCGAAGGAATTGATAAAAAAAAAATCCCCCTCTAGCTCCTGGAGAGGGAGGACGGCATCTTCAGCCTGATAACTCTTCCTGTCTCTTACTCCTCTCACGTTATACACCTCGTAGGTTTCACAAATTCCATTTTACATCCTCAAACTTTTCACGTATCCCAAGTTACGCTTCAATGTTTACACTCGTTCCAATTAGCACCCTAAAGTATAGCGTACCAAAACTTCACCTGATATACACATACCACGCGATGATAAATAATATCATGCACTAAATGGTCCGCATAGGAAAAGCTTTTGCTCCTTAATGAATCGATCAAATTCGAATTTGAGTTCACGATTCGGTTTTCTAATGCCTACTCCGACTATTCTAAGTGCCCAGCACCCACTCGAATCGAACTCGTCCGTGAGACTATGAGCTCGGGGATGCAAATGTACCCAAGAACACTTCTGTAAATTACTGTTAACTTGCACTGATCATTTCGATTTCAGTGTGGCATTGCAGGTACAAAATACCCGTAAAACCTCAATACACAGCAGAGGAACATTACAGATGTTCTTACAAAGTGAAGAGGTGTATCCACTTCGCTCGTATAAACACGAGCAAGCCAGCAACTGTGGGTGGTTTCCCCAGACACACAATAGCGAAGGCAATGCTGCTGATGACGAAAAATTATCGATATAGTCTAAAGCAATCTTTTCACAGCACATCTGTGTCGATGTTTCATATGTTCTGTTAACTGGCCAATCAATTATCTTCGACTATGACTTCCTTCGAGAGCTTGGGCCTTCGCCACGAAGAGAAGGTAACGCCATGGGAGACAAGGTAGAGGATGAATGCAACGTAGGCGATCGTGAAACCGCAGACTGCAGTCCCGAAGACCACTCCGTTGACTTCGTTGGAGAAGAAATCGAGGAGGAGGTAGCCGTTGATCGCAATCACGAGGACAGCCACGAACCAAGAGATCATCTACAATATCAGAGTTTTTTAAGAAACGGAGAAATCAATTTACGGCTTTAAAATTGGGAAAGCGTGAGATCAAATTCGAGGCAATACCTTCATGACTGGACCGATTTTGAAGGAACCCATGATCCTCTCCTGGGAGACGAGGTAGAGGAGTGGGATCAAAGCGAACGGGATCTGTACCGACTGCAGCACGTTTAGCCACTCGTTCAGAACGTCCAGCGTCTCGTCTGAGGTGTCAAACACGAGAGCAACTATCATAGTTGGGATGATCGCACAGCTCCGGGTGATCAGCGCCCTGAGCCACTTCTTGACTGGCAAGTCGAGAAACCCACCCATTATGAATTGCCCAGCATAAGTCCCGGTGATCGTGCTGCTCTGCCCCGCTGCCAGAAGCCCGATGCCCCATATGTACAGGATTGGGAAGAACCCTCCGCCGTACTTCTCCTGGAGATATTGTCCTGCATTCACGAGGCCGATGGAACCGGCAATCGTGGTGTTGTAGAAGCCCTTCGCGAAGACGGTCGTGACAAAGAGGTTGATGATGAAGGAGATCACGAGGGCGGCCGTGGATTCGATGGAGTAGTACCTGTGAAATTTCATGAGATAAATTACCAACCCAACTCTATCCAAGAAGCAGAAGCTTATAGTTCAGTTGAGAGTGATCGGTCAAGATACTTCATGGAATATACCTGAGGGCTTCTTGGACCCGGCCTCTCTTGCGTTGATCAACCTCTCTCGACTGCACGAGGGCTGAGTGCAGGAACACGTTGTGCGGCATTATGACGCAGCCCACAAGCCCGACCGCCTGCTGGATTGTCCTGGAGCTGAGTTTGGGGATCAAAATCCCTGAAAAAGCAGCCCGAAGCATGTACATGAAAACTTTGTTATAATTTTAGCAGTTATTTTATGAAACTGATGCGCCTGAGACATTTGACCGATACCTAGAAGTAGTTCTTTGCTGCTCGGTTTTGCATCGCCGAACATCCAGGCAAAGGAGACAGCCATTGTTGCGATGAGAACAGCAAAGAGAGCTTCCAACTTCCTCACACCATAGTTCTCGAGCAACAAAAAGATAAAGCTGCAGGAGATGCGGAGAAGCACGGTCACAGTCGCAAAGACAGAGAAAGAAATTCAAGATGAGCTTTTCCCCCTTTTTCTTTGTCACAAGTCATCCACTCTAGAAAGAGAGAAAAAGGAGCCAAGAAGACAAGAACTTCATATCTAGGACCGATGGACAAAAATGAAAAAGAAAAAGAGCAAACAGCAGGTGCAGTGACATCAGATCTCCATTGTTACCAGGGAAGAAAAAACAAAGATCCCCACTCTTTTCCATTTTTCCCTCACGAATTGACGGGTGCTTCGTTTTGAATGTCCTTAATGGGGCTTTTGTATTTTCTCGAGTAATTCAACAAAGCTTAGCCAAGCCAAGCCTAGCCTAGCCGTTCTTCAAACTCCGAGGTTTCAACCATTGCCAGAGTCTGTGATAAGCTAATGTCAGATTATTACTCTGTACTCTCCGGAGAAGTCAGACCAAACAGAGACTAAACATCTGGACAGAGACAGTTCTAAGGAAAACACGAACACCCAGAAAAGGATTTCAAACGAAATATCCAAAAACAAAAATCAGAACTACTGAAACAGGACAGGTTTTTAACTGATATAATCACAGCATAATTCGACAACAACTGAATTAATATTGGAGTTAAGGCTTTCTAAGTATGCTTGGAGACGCAACAGCAACGAAACAGAGAGCCGCATTTCAACCTTGGGAAGAGAAGATGAGGCTCCCAGCAACTCCTATGAAGTATGAACTTGGAAATTTTTTAGTGAATTCTTTACGGACTCGAGTCTAGATCCAGAGAACATGCAAGGTAAAAAAATAAAAATAATACGAAAAGGCAAAAGAAAAATTAATTTCCTGGTCAACTCGCTGGAAAATCGGTGAAAGATTAATAACGTCATAAGAAGATTTACCGGCAACTCAAAGCATTTCAGGTGAGATTGTAAAAGCAGAGCAATTCAGAAAGAAGCAAAATTTTCTCTTTTTAAGGAGAATCGGTGAAAGATTGATTAACTACATGTTAAGAAAAATTTTCCGGCAACTTCGAGAAGCATTTCAGATGAGATCGTAAGAGCAAAGGAGGTTACCAATCAGCAGCTGTAATGACGACACCAAACCAAAGGGGCAAGACCCCGTTGCTCAGAATCTTTATGGCGATCGCGCTCCCGATGACCTCCTGAATGTCGGCACCGATCAGCGCCAGCTCAGCCATGACCCAGAGAGCGTTGCGAGCCCACCTGGGGTACTCCTCCCTGCAGAGCTCCGCGAGGTGGCGGCCAGTGGCCACACCGAGCCGGGCAGCCAGGAGCTGGACGAGGAGGCCCATGGCGGTGGCCCACATGAGGAGCCAGAGGAGGCTGTAGCCGGCGATGGCCCCCGCCTGTAGGTCCCCCTCGAGGTTGCCCGGGTCCAGGAAGGCTATGCTCATAAGGAACCCCGGCCCCGTGAACATCCACAGCTTCCGCCATGAGAAAGGTGGAACCGCTTCCCCGTCGGACGGGTCGAGGCCAACACGGACTACGTGGACCTTCTCCGATGGATCGTAAGCGGTCTCATGCTCCGGGTCGTCAAGTAAGAGCGGGCTCTGGAGGCCTTCCGGGTCCTGCGATGGCATTCTTGTAAATATCAATGTCGTCTTCTTCGTCCTCAGGGCTGTCTGTCTTCTCCTCTCTTCAACTTTATCTCCTCCTCAACGAGAGAGAGAGAGAGAGAGAGAGAGAGAGAGAGAGAGCTTGGGGGCAACCACCAGTCCACTGGTCCTGTTCATCCCGCAGCTCCTACGCATTCCTATACATATATTCGTGGTTGCGATCAAAATTTAAAACCCATAAAATCATTTATATACTTCCATCGACATTAGGTTAATTAAAAGTATAACATTTTGGCCTACCGTATTCGAATTGAGCTAATCCATTAAAGAAAAAAAATTCTTTAATCATAATAAGGGGACTCAAACCAATACTATTTGAAGATAAAATATATCGACTTACTGACATTGATTAAAATATATCTTTTTTTACTTCTTAAAATTACTGACCTAAAATTTAGGAAGAAATATATAATAAATTTTAAATTTATATAATTTTTTAAACTTAAAATTCAAAATTTTTATAATAACCTTTCTAATTATAAAATTTTATTTCCATAATTTATTTAATTTATCATTATAATGAATAATTAAATTCGATAGTATAAACGTGATGACATCAATGAATTACTAATATTATAGTAATATATCATGAAATTTTATAATTAAACAATTTATTTTAAATTTTTAAAAATTGCATAATTTTAAAACGCCTAATATACTTTTCTCATAAGATTGAGTGTTTTCTTGGATATCTTTTTTTTTATTTTTTTCCCCCCGCAAAATAAATGTGCAAAAAATAAGTTGACCCGTCCATTTCTCGTGTTTAAATCCCATTAATACACTGAACACACTTCGGAAATAGGAAAGGGCATCTCACCGCCAAAATTGCAGTGCGTAAAAATTCCTTAGTCGTTCGGCAACCTAATTAATATTCGTAATTAATAATACGTATTAAATGAAAAATCTTAGACCCGGAAAAAAAAACAAAAAAACAAAAAAGGCACGACCGAGCGTGGCATGAAAATGCGTGCTTGGCCAAGGCTGTGGGCCACATCACGAAAAACAAAATTTAAAATAAACGAAAAGAAAAGATACAATTATATTTTTTTAATTATTTCTACATTTTTCTTAAAATTAACATAAAATTTAAATTAATCGATCAATTACGATACTTAAAGATCCGATCACGAGTTTAAAACCATTTGGATATATTTTTTAAAACTAATATTTTCCTCAATTCGAGTAGGCTCATATGGCCTCTACCAATTTCGATTTTTTAAGTACAAAAGTGTTAGATCTATTATTAATTCATGATTAAACAATTCTAAATTGTAATACACTTCGTATTCTTAATCTTTTTTGTGATCATAGTTAATGATTCATCCATTCATCCTCCCACCGAGGAGATGCATGATTCTGAGGTTTGGTTTGTCATCGTAATATTAGTTAAGGGGATCTGCTCAGGGGCATAAATATGACATAACTGTATAGTACAATTTCACGATGGTAAATTAATTTGATGATTAGGTTACTTGATTGTGGTAGATTAAGTTCACTGCACCATTTGCTTTGATTATTTGCTTGATTACGGTAGCAATACGACACACGAATTATATATATATATATATCGATAATAATTATTTACATATTTTTTTAATTCTTGAAATCAAATTATATGAGGCTGGCTTGTACATAAAATCGAATTCTTTCCGTTATTCAAAGAATATGATCTAAAGTATTTTGAATGCACATCCGTCCATTAAATTGTAAAAAAAATTCTCAAAAGTTGAATTTTTTTTGGTTCCAATTGAAAGGTATGGTGAAAAATCAAAGTCCTTGTATGCTTTTCAAGATTTGAAATCTCACGAAGGAACAAGAGTCCGTGAATCGTTGGATGAAGCACGCAACGTCATGTCGCACGAGAAAATAAAGTCAGGCACATATATATGTATGTATGTATCTATGCTTTTTCAGACGCTTCAATCAAATCGACGCGACGGAACCAAGACATCAGCCAATCTCCTGTGATTTTTTGCAAATTATTGGCCATTAGAAGCCAAAGAGGTTACCTTCCTCCTCGTCTCTTTACCAGACCATCTGCACGCAATCCCTAAAGTTTTTAAGTGAACCGAGATTATAATATCTTATAGATTAATAGATAGGTTTATGATAGGGTGATAAATTAAATATTTTAGTGTTGGAATTTTATAATTCGAATAACCTGTGATTATACTTGCTGAAATTGAAATGGAAGATAGATTGTATATAAACATAACCAAAAGCGTACCTAAATCAATAACTAGAAATTACGTAGGTAATGAGACGTGAATCCTCTAGGCCTTTACGTCATCTATCGGAACATGTGAGAATGTTTAGTCTTCTCTCACTAATAAGATATCAGAAGGTTCAGATTTATAGTGTGCAATGTATGGATTGCAACCCTAAATTACATATAAATACATATAGTTTATTGATTTATAATTTCGTTTGTCATAAAAATTGAAAATTACTCTATGATTTATACACATTTATTCTCGTACTTTACAATTTATCTATTAAAATTCTATTACTTGAATTTAATCAGATTATCCAACTATTTAGATCACATCAATAGGAATCAATAATATAATTATTAAATCATATTTATCCAAATGAATCATAAGGTAAGGGGAAAAAAAAAGGAAGATCATTAGTTATTACAAAAGGCAAACTCATGGGTAAGTGCATAGGTAAGACAAAAAGCATTGTAGCTCCATCTAAGAATCCGTCGCCAGTGCACAGCTCCACCTTTGATGTTTTTAGTACATAGTTTTAAAAATTGGACCAGATCAGTTAGTTTAACCGGTTTAATTGAAAATTGGCAACTTATTCGGTCTGGTTCCTATAAAAAATTCAATTGTATTTTTAATGAGGTCAACTCCAGTTGAACCGATAGATTTTCGGTCCGATTAGTGAACCAAACTGAATCGGTAGAAAAACCGGCTAACTTAATTTTAAAAAATAAAAATATATTATAATGTACTTATTTTATTTTACTAAACTTATATTTATATTTTATGTTAAATTTTTATTGAATATAATGGTTATATTAATAATTTTGTGATAAATTATATTTAAATTATGATATTCTATAAATTTATTAGTAATATTATGTTATTAATATTATTTATTAAATATAAGATTAACCTATTGAACCCTCGTTTCGACTCATGAATCCATGAATCCATACCTACACCAATTATCGGTTTGATCCGGTTTTAAAAATTATTGAGTTACTATGAAGTTACATACATACATATATATATGTATGCATGTACGAGTGTATGTACATATATATATATAGATATCTGTCATCAGTGACGTGTAATTATCCGTTACAGACAAACTGGATCCATCAGTGAGGTGCAGCGCAGCCGACCACCCAAGTTCATTCAGTAGCCTACAAAAAGATACGACATAACCTCAATCGACAACTCGAATCTTCGATGCTTTTCTTTAGGCGCACAAAGTTATACTCATACTTTGATGAGCCATCTATAATCCTCGAATTTAGATTGAAGAACTCTGTGCGCCCTCTTGACTGTGTCTCGAAGTACAAGTGGCAGAGATCATAAGACACGAGAGAGACTGAGCCGTGTGCCCAGTCCTGATGAGGCTGTCACTGTCTCGATCAACTGTTGTTGTCGATGGGCTCCCCACCATCAGCTGATTGATAACCCTACTGAGATAGTCGGTGCGGATGGAATGGCTTTCGATGCTTCGCTCTTCAAATTCCATGACATCTCACGTACCCTCAATCAGATAGTTAGGATGCGAAGAAAATATCTCTCCGAGAAAATGACCGCGACGACCCGTACGAGCATCGTTGTGGTATCGGTCAGGTGAGACGGCGTAATCAATATCCGATCACGTTTCAATATGCTAAATTGGTTTATGGGAAAAGGTGAAAAGGTGGAGGTTAAAAATAGATATTTTAATTAAAAAAAATTGTAAATTTGTATGAAAATGAAGGGGTGGATTCTCGCGAGCCCTTGAATCCATCTGGGGATGTACTCGATCTTTTTTGAGCCGCTGTTGAGATAGAGATAGATAATGGTATATTCGCCTTCCAGGATATTACCTGGATTACTGATGTTGTCCGGATGCGACGTCGTTGGAAATCCACGTGGCAGACGCACCGATTTGCCGCTGTGGAAGGGTTAGGCTCGCCGAGTGACAAGCGCAGGAGGAATAGGCACATGACAAACGAGTCCGTGGATGCCACGTGGACATTCGCAAATGGCGAAGCCGCACTTTCTACGTGTCTGTCTCGTGGCTGCACGGGCGCTCCCTTGCCCCTGACACGACCGCATTTTTTTTTCTCGAAATTCTCTACTGTCACGTGCAAAGACCAGTCAAATCAGTTGAAAAAGTTTTTTTAAAAAGGAAAAATTGTCTGATGAAATTTAATTAGTGTCAAGATTTTAAAAAAATTACTTTTAAAATTTGTAATTAATTTAATAAAAAGGGAAAAAACATGTTTTACCAAAAAAATTATGAATCCCCAATTTTCCAACTTCCGAAAACAAACATCGGACTGCTTCAATAATCTATGAAAGCTATCCTAATTTATTAATATATCTTATGGACTTAAAAAAAATAGTTCTGAAAATTTTATATTTAAATATATAATTTTTAAAATTGAATCGGATTGGTTTGTTTGACCAGTTTTACTATATAGTCACTCAGTTTGCTTTATTTAATTAACTTAAGTGCACCTAAATCTAATCAAATACTTCTAAATTGGCCAATTTTTAATTTTATCATTTAACCTAATTGAACTTACCATTGAATAAGGTAAATTCTACAATATTTAAAAAAGGGAAAAAACTTCAATTAACCTCTTATCTATTAAAAAAATAATATTTATATTACATTTCAATTATATTAAACTTAAATTTATATATTTTTTATTAAATTTAAATATTATAATCTATATTTTAAATTTTAAAACTATAACTCAGCGTTCAATATATTATATTTTAAATTTATATATGTTAATTATATCTTATTATTTATTAAATATATAGTTAAATCTATTAAATTCATAATTTTATCAATTAATTTGATTAACTGATTTTTAATTTGATTTAATTTTAAAAATTATATTTAGATAGCTGGGGTATGGAAAATATTGATTTTTTTCAAGGTAGAAAAGGAAAATATCATTTTTAATTGAAAAGAAAAAAACTGGTGGAAGTTGGGACATAAGGGTGATCTTTCGTTTCAATGCGCTTTCGTACGTAGTATTGTCTCGCAGCGGAGATTTGGACAGAGAACGCACTCTGCCACACGAACACATGTACGTATCATATTCTCAAATCCCTTTGTAAGTATACTCTACTCGTCCATGGCTGCAGCTCCTCCCCTTCTTCTAAAACCACCTACCACACATAATTTTACTGCAAAGCGGCTATTTCCTTTATTTGTATCACGCAATACCCCCGGACCATCCGAAGTGCACATCGATATTAATCTGCGGTCGGACCAGGATTCCTGCGAAAATTCCCGTGAACCCCCAACTTGGGATTCAATCCTTGAATTATCCATTTATGAGTCTAGTGAGGGAATCACTAATCCAACCCAGATTGATAAAACTGACTAATTCAAATTCGAGTCATGTCGACTAATTTAATGGTTAAGATATATCACAATAAATTTTCTCCATTTATAATATTTAAATATAAATCTTATTTAAAAAAAAGATGTATTATATTAATTCAATTAACTTATATTTGTATAAGTTCAAACTCTTAATACATACTTTTTTTGTCTGTATATATATAAAAATAAATATAAGGGGTATCTCTTCATCTCTTAATATATATCTTAGGGAGTGACTCACCGTATACCTTAAATGCGAAGCAAAGAGAGAGAGATTGTGCAAGTGGGAAATATGAAGAGCAACATGATAGTATAGGAAGAGGTACCAAATGAGCTCGAACTTAGAAGTGATTGGGCTCATGGTGAGATCCGACTTTTCTCGTTGGATTTGCAGCATACCCAGCTGTGGTATAGTGTAAAATTTTTGGTATGGTCAGAGGTGGCACTACAGTGGACCAATTACACATCGAGTTGGGCAGATCTTTAGCTCATTGAAAGTATCTCCGGATGTGGATTGAACTAATCCCAAGCAAGATTGGCTGAGACCCAGAAAAAAAAGTGCACCATATCAAAAGCTTATCCCCCAAAAAAAAAGAAGCATCCAAAGTGCGGTTTCTTTTCCTATTCAAATCAGGCACTGTGTCCACGCCTAGATATTTTTTAATGGCCCTGCTCCAAAGATGATCCTTCGGTGATGGATGGTTGAGTAAGCGCCAAGATTGGCATTGTCTTATATTCGAAGCTACGTACGCTTCATTGGTTTCAATTCCCAACACTCACGGCTGGATTCGAAAGGAACCTTCTCGTTTTCCCTTCACCACCCCTTTTCAGTTTCCCATTTTCCGATTCGAAAAGGAGCTAGATTAGGGATCGGATTCCAAAACTGCTTCTGTGGGATTTGGAAACCCTTGACCCTTCTCGAACGTCCTTAGCTGGGGGTTTCGGGGTTGTAGTCGAATCGGACGACCTCACCGTTCCGTGAAAACCGAAACCCAAATCTTCTCCTTTAACTTTAGGAAAGTAATATGAGCCTGAGCGTCTTGGCACTGCACAATGCCATCACCTATAATTGGGGCATGACGATCGAGGAGACTGCACGGGTTTAAGCCCTCGACCATTTCTACCGGGTCATCACGTTGTGCATTTGAATGGGCTCGAGATTCATGATGGGCCTTCCGAACGAAGGAGAAGAGTAAATTTTTCACTGAAGTACGTGATCCCTTGGGTAGAATTTTAGGGTCTTCGTGTTCACAGGTCGAGGATGATGATGCGTCATATCCCCTTCCTCTCCTTAGTCAGAATGGATTTAACTGGAAAATTGATGGGACTGTGACTCTCAGCATATCCGCTTCAATGGTCTCTCGTTAAATCGAGTAGCGTCTGCCGACTAACTCAGATATGATGGGATTGCTTCCTTAGACCACCCTCCACGCAACAAACATATTCCCAAATGTGTTGGAAAAACGCATGGAACCTACGAGGTGAACCATTTCCTCACCCTACGAACCAATCTTCTGCATACAGGACAGGTCTTGCTGTCTCCTTCCAAGATCCTGCGAAAGGAAAAGCAACCCGAATGAAAATTTTCGAATGGGATTCGTTGCACATGTCATCGTCACAGGTTTGTCGAATTACCTCTGAGCACAGTCGTAGCAGGTAGCACAGTGCCCACATGGGACGAAGAAGCAGTTCCTCTCCTCGTCGTAACAGATCACGCAGATCTTCCCGTCGTACAGTTCCTCCGAGGAACTGCTGCTGCAGCTCCCCGATTCGACGTCATCTTCTCCTTCCTCACACGATCCATAAGTGATTGGCACCGGCTTTGCAGGCTGAAGTGGGGTAGTTTCTGTTGCGGTTGGAGACGGCGACCGGAAGTGCTGAAAGCTCTCAACCGGGGACTGACTGTCGTCCGACTCCGCGAGGTATTTCAGGATCATGAGCATGATTAACACAAACAACGCTGCAGAAGTCGGAAGACGCATAAGTAGTTCGTCATCTGTTCCGGGAAACGAAGGGTACTCTGGAGTTGGTTTTGGAGAATGTGATCATAAGCCAAATCGTATGAATTTGAACCCAGCGAAAAGAATGTCCTGTCGAGCTGAAAACCGATCCCAAAAGGGCTTCCTTATGATAAATTATCGTTGGATCCTAAAGTTCCTATCAGTTTGAACTTTGAAGATTCCTTCCTTCAGCGTCAAGACGGAAATAAAAGATTATTGCTCACCTATCACCGCGATGTAGGCGACCAGGTGGGCAATATAACTGAATGCAGCACACCATTCGGTCAGATCCTGATACACGGGGGAAATCAGCTCGTAGTCGAAGAATTTAATCTGAAAGAGAACCTTTTAAATCGAATGTTAAACTAATGGGATGAAAAGAACGAGAAACCAAGATTTAGCTGGAAGATGCGTTGATATTACATTTGATATCGAAGCTAGCGGACCGGCAGATACCGAAACACATTCCACCTAATGTCTAACGCATCGTGACTTGCATTGCTGGGGGCTTAGGCGATCTTTACCTCGGAGTTGGCTGTTAAATTTGATTGCTGGAAGTTGGGCAGTACTTCAAATATTGAACACATGCTATCTCTTCTCTTCTCACTGTTCCCTCTCCTGAGAATTCATTTTCCAGAATTGATCAGCGACATGAGAAGCCCGCTACCACAGAGAATGTTTCGGAAAGAAGAATTATAAAATCTCCATGGAAGAACCTGACAGGACACTTCAATGCGAGCACCCCAGAGGAGCAGAGAGAGCCTGTTGCTGCTCTGTTGCCTCGAAAGAATTCAAGCTTTTCGGATTCTACTCAAGTGCCTGGAGAAGCCGACTTTGCAGACACCCTTTGAGGCGCACTTGCAGAGGAGACTTTCGGGGGAACTCTCGTGGCTGTCTTCGGATTTCTGGATGGAGTATCTCGAGGATACGTGCTAAACTCTTTGCATCACTGTTCAGTTGAAGATGCTCCCAGCATTTCAAAAGATGGCTACGTTTGGTGGGTGCGTGCAAGTGCTGAGATCGAGAACGGCTTGAAATACTGGGAGAAGGGTGAGAGAAGAGGAGGAGGACGTGTTGATCAAAGGAAGGGTAGTTGAAGTTGAAAATTAGCAGAAAAAGGCTATTTGATATGGCAGATCATCATCTACTTGGAATTAAAAGATTATCAATTTTTATCAATAAGATTTTTTTTTATCATATTTCCTCTTTCACATATTTTTTAAAAATTACAAATCTCTTTTGTAAATGAAAAAAAAAATCCTGGAATCGGTACATTCTTGTGTTGTCAACTAACTGATAAACTAATGAGAGACAGAGAGGTTTCGGAGGGTTTGTGTACTGAGGGACATGTTGGTGTTAACTGAATTGGTCGGTACGGTTGAAGTTGGAATGGTAGGTCTGGGTTTTCTCAGAAGACAAGGCTAAGGTGGTGTGTGCCCTGTGGGCTGTGACACTTTCAGTCTCTGCCTGCTGACAGAGCGATGCACAATAAAGAATTCAGCGATTACGTGTCTGTCCCTCATTAAAATTTTTTTTAAAAAAAGTCCTACCCATTGGCCCAGCATCTATTCGTGCTGGATCAAGTGGTTCGGGGTTTGATGCTGGGAGTATTGTGAATGAAGAAGGTCTGTATGAAGAAGAATAAGCTTACATCCAATGAGTTATGGGAGAAGCTGTCTCTGTTTAAGGTGTATGGAAAACTAGAGGACTCGACCAAAGTAATTAAGAAGCCGATGATGGTAGATACGAAGGTTCCGCATTTAACATCTCCCGTGACGGCGTAGGAGAATGGGGTCAGCTAGATTCATCGTTGACCATGGTACTCGATCATGTCTGCCTTCGAGAAAAAGAAGTCTTGCATGCGGACTTTATATTTATACACATATATATGTATGTAAAATGGGATTTATGACATCATAAAACTGCGAGTCCGACCATTATTAAAATTTCACATATCCTTAGATTTTTCCCCCTTTAAAACCTGTAAATATAGAAATCTATCTCCTCGCGAAGCGTCTAGAAGAGAGCTCAGTGGGGGCACAATCCCAGCAAGCGCCAGAGAGTTCTCCATATTACGAACTTCCGAACCCTACCAGCCAAGGATGTAACGAAAATCGGAGTTAGAAGGAGCAGCCAGCCTGCATGAATCTCAAGCCTGAATCCTTCAAAACAGTTGGTGCTGCAGAGAACAATAATACAATAGCACAGAGCGGAGGAAGTCCTTTGAATATGCCGAGAAATCGAGAACAGAACAGAACAGAACGAGCAATTCGAGAAACAATTAGGAGCAACTGACTGCAATTTTGCAACTACATATGCACAGAGTTTCCTACCACTCCCACCTCCAACAGAAACATTAAAGTTTTCACTTCTAATCCCAGACACGGCAATAGCAAAAATAGCAATCTTTGTTAGAATCAGCTGCAGCCGCTAGAATCTGACTAACTTACCCACGATGGTTAAACACAAGCTACACTCTCGGATGCCACGACTGTGATCCCAGGAGGACTCATCGACCGGCATTTACATTCTGAAATCCAAAACAGAGACCGTGCTGGTGGCAAAACAGGCAGCGATCTTGTTACCTTCCTTGTTCCAACAGACCTCGAAAATGCCTCCGTTGCCTGTGTATGTCTTCACGATCTTGCCCTCCTTGAGGGACCAGATGTGGACAGACTTGTCAAGGGAGCCACTCGCAAGGTACTCGCCATTGGGGCTGAATGCAACCGAATACACTGGATCCCTGGTAAATATGACTAGAATTATTCTCAGAGCAGCTATAGATTAACCTTGAAAATGACTGAGAATTTCATCAATATGCAGAGCAGTTGAGGCTTCCATAAGTAATTCATTTTAAGAGCAAGTTCAACTGGACCTGTGTCCATTAAGGCTGTAGATAAGCTTTCCCAATTCCACATCCCACAGCTTTACGGTCGAATCGAATGATGCACTGCATAGACCGCAATAAAAAGTTCGTGAGAAACCTTGTCACTGAGATTATCATCCAAAGTACAATTAACATATAGTTTATAGTTTCCCCTCTACAGATATTTTGCCTTGTCAGAGCACAAGATCACATACGTTGCTAGAACTGATGGCTGATTAGGATTGTTTGTACTAGGTCCTGTTGGGCTCCATCTGAGAGTATATATTTCCTAAAATAAAATTTCCAACATAAGCCATGCTGTATAAAAAAAAAGGTGGAGAATGGCCCAACTAATAGAGCAGTAATACCTTGGTGTGCTCCTTCAAATCATGAAGGTATTTATCATGCTTTAGACTCCATATCTGCATCATTAAGTGAGAGGCAGTTATCAAACATTGAATAATTAACTGTAGACTCTCCTGAGCCAAAACCATACAATGGATATAGGAGAAAAAAAAAAAAGCGAATAACAGAAATATGTATTCTCCAAAGAGGTAAATCTTTATCGGGTTCATCTTCCTGTTGAAGAATTTCTCATACTGGCCACCTTTCCACGGTGCAATAGTTCAATATTGCTGTTGCACCAATTAAAATCTAAGGACAAAATGCTCAAAAGAATTTTAATGCAGAAAAGTGAACTAATTATACTTGGGGGAACTTATCAAACCTTTGCAGTCCTATCGTCTGAGCAAGATGCCAATAATAAGCCTGTTGGATCCCATTTGATACAGTTAACTTCTTCCTGGGATAAGTCCAAGAAAATATTGAGAATAAGTTCTGCAGCAGCACTGAATAATTCATGCAGCATATTATAGGTAAAACTGAGAGATTCCAGATAGGAAGTAATAAATTCAAGAGCACTAGTAGTACTACCAGGATGAAAGAAAAAGCATCAAAGAATTTCCTTGGTTCTTGTTAAATTGAACTGTTAAGTGACTTCAAATGTCAAACTCTAAATGACAAACTACTTGAAACAATTTGGCAGGCAGATTGCCATCACAGAAACAGATTTATACGAAAACTCTATAAAAATAAGCTGGACAGCAAGAAGAATAAATTTTCCCTTACTTCTTGAGCTACTTTTGTGCCTGTACAGAGGGCAAGATATGCAATTTGCGTATCTATAAGTTCATATGATCATTCAAATAGCTTTTAACTATTCTATGAATGTCTTCAGAAGGCAAGTTTGTTTCTTACCAAGAGGCCCTTAGGTATAGATTTTTCCAATTACAGATTATAGCCCAAAAAACTGATATCCGGCATGTAGAGTCACTTCTGTCTAAGGTCTAAGGAAAAGGAGAGAAGAAAGGAGAAAAACAGAGGAATTTCAATGAACCTGATGGCCTGCAAATGTTTTGATTGGGCGACTTTCTCCAACTTTGCAGACATAAATCATGCTGTCTGTTGAACTTGTTGCAAATGACATATTATTGCGCCAATCAACATCAAGTGTTGGACCTGAAAGTGCAGATGGAATCAATATTTGAAGAATGAATCCATAGTAGCTGGCAGTCTTCTCACCTCAGAAGCTGTGCAAGGTACCTGAATGAAATTCAAACTGCTGTTTCCATTCCTCTGCCTTCACATCCCAAACAATAGCAGTTTTGTCACAGCTCCCTGTAAGAATGTAGTCGCCCTTCTTGTTCCACTTTAGAGAGAAAATGGCCCCTTTGTGCTTACTCAATGTGGTCTTCAGTTCCCCTGACAGACATGCAGTATAAAAATACTGATGACTTCAGAGATAATATGGAAGGCCAAAAAGTGTATTGTGGCAATAAATATCAATCGACAATTCCAGAGCAAAATTTAGAAACATTTTGGATATTGACAATCGTTAAAGCACAAATCACTAGGATCTGCTGTACCCTAATGGCTGAAAATTATTAATCAACTAAAAGATGAGCATGCCAAAGTCAAGTCATGTAAAAACCTGAGACTATTACCATTTGTATTCCAGATTCTTGCCTGTCCATCACAAGAGCCGGTTGCAAGCAATGTCCCATCCCCCTAGAAAGATGGTTAAAATAATAGCTTTTGAGAAAAATGTATATATATCAACAGTAGGAAGGTCAGGAAGATCAAACTTTGGCATTCCATGACACTGAAAAGTAGCCAAGCTCTTCAGTGAATTTAAAAATTGTTGCAGCAAGGCAATCATCAGTTTCACATAGCCCCAAATATTTAGATACGCAGCCATTAACAACCACAGGCATAGCAGGCCATGCCGACATGCAAAAGCCTAGGAATGTGGCTCAAAATTGACAGAACAAAGAGATCCTAGACAGCATTAGAAATAATATACATCTCTTCTGGTATAGTGTAACAATACAAAATCTTTAAACTTACTATTGTCTCTTTCCAGTAGATTTGCTTGATATGACATGATACATATAAATCCCTCATCGTAGCAACCGTAGATCCTAACAGCCCCATGTAACATCTTTCAACAATCTCACCCGACCAACTCTAACTCCAGTTGTCTATAATGCACCAATGAGCTCTAATATGAAGCATGCTATGCTGACCATCATGACCCAGTCAAAGGAAAAAGCCATGAGTAAGCACAATCATTTAGCACCTCGTCCCAGTCTACACAGCAGAATACTGCAAGAGTGGCCACACTAGAACTTACATTCCAATCAAGTGTTGTGACGTCCTTGTTTTTCTCATTGATTCTTCCCTTCACATGCTTCAACACAAGCACATTTGATGGACCATTCTGAGAACTGGACCCAGAGGCCCCATCGGCTACAGTCCAAATACAAGCAGTTGAGTCTCCTGACCTGTGGAGAGGACAATAGTCAAAATGTATTGAAATGCTTATCACCATATCTACCAGCATATTTAAAAACATTATGAGCCATGAAGAAACACACATAAAATTGAAATCATTACGAAGACCTCAGAAAATAGGAAATTAATTTTGTTTCTCTTTATTATTATTATTATTATTTTACCAGCTCACCATAGATGAACAGAAATATATTCTTAACAGATTAACCAAGATCCACTGACCCTTCAAAAGCCAAATAACCATCTTTAGGACAAACATAAATTACATGAATCATCATACCACATTACTTTACAGACTTGTGCTAGCTACAAGGAACTATTCATTTTGAGCATAAAAATATCTTCTTTTATAAAACAGTTCCAAGAATTATGAGCTGAATGAACAAAGAAGTGAGTGGGCAAGGTTCCAAGATGCTATAGGTAAACTTATAGTCAACTTATAATCGAGAAGAATCCCACCCTGAAGCAAGAAGTGATCCAGTAGGACTCCAAGCACCGGCACAAACCTTTAGGAGAAAAAGGACCATCCATCACAAAGCAACATCTATTTTAAAGGGAAAAAAATCACATGCAGAAGATGGATGGAAATAAATCAAACCTCAGAGGTGTGTCCTTCCAAGATTGTCACATCCGAGCTAGGAATCTCATATGATACAGCTGACGCATCAACAGACATATCCATTGGTTCAGGTCCTATTCAGATAAGCAAACTAGTCATCATCTCATACATGATGTGAGAGAGGGAGGCACTGTTATAGATTAAAATCTCATTATTTCCCTGTATTAAGATGGATATATCAATTAATAAGGAAAAACCAGGAAATTTTCTCCTGTGACATGCAGTTTTGTCCCCACAAGAATCTCCTCTTGTTAAAAAAAGAAAAAAAAACCCTCCAATATTCATGAATTACAAGGGATACTAATCCCTTGCCCACAACAGCACGTACAGCAAAGATTATTCACCTGTAGAAGCTCCATTTTCTTCAGGTTTCATGTTATCTCTGCCCTCTTCATCTGTAGCCATTTCTTTTTCTTTCTGATCTTCACGCTGCTTTTGTTGCTCCTTATCTTTTTCTTTCCTTTCCCGTTCCTTTTCGTGCTCCTTCTCTCTTTCAATTCTATCCTTCTCTCTTGCTCTACTCCGCTCAGCTTCAGGTTCCCTGTCTAAATCCTTCTCCTTATCTCTATCCTTCTGCAATTTTTTCTTTTTTTCTCTAATAATTTTCCGTAACTCATACACATCCTTAGTAATAAGATCCAATGGTTCAAGGAATGAGAAGTCTTCATCTACATCTGTATCATCCTGACAAGATCAAGAAAAGAAAAGTAATCAACAAGATTTCCAAGCACCCTCAGTATATTGATACATTATCAAATGCAAGTAGATGATATTAAAACAACAAGAGAAATATCTAACATTACTCAAATTTGCTTCCATCTCCAAGTACTGAAGCCCCTTTTGCACTAATGTAATAAGAGCACTTGGAGGAACCATATTGCCATCAATTGTGCATTTATTAATTCCAGCCTCATATCCCAATACAAATGCTGAGTGGGTGAAACCTACAGTTACAAGAGAATACATAAAAATACGAAAACCCATCACCATATACTGTATGAGACCATAGGAAGTTCAGCGCTCAATTTCTTTGTATCATATCAAGACCCAGATGTATAAGGTAAAAAATTGAAGCTGAAATTTTAGTATTTGAGGGGATAACCAAGTATACATCATGTGCACAACTAACTGTAGTATAAAATGTTATTGTCCAGGGCACCTATTTACAGGATAAGCATTCACAATAGACTTCAACAAATGCAAGCATGAATATACTCTAGGCAATTCGGCAGCTTTACATTTGCAGGCAAATAACAGGGGGCAACGTAACTATGAACAATTAGATGACCACAGTATGGGCCTAGTGTACAGAAATTGTACTATTACTAATAAACAAGCTTCCCTGTGCATAAACAGTCCACCACTGCTTGAATTAGCTAGTTTATTGAAGAAGCAACAGTTCCATGCAAGGGACACATGATGGTAACTAAGTTCTTTTTTCAATCTGAATTTGGAGTTTCCTTATGCGAGAGCAAAGTTTCCTCTGCCACAAATATCTTCCTATTCCAAAAAGTGATATCATTAACACCAACTTTTTTTTCTATTTTCATCTTCTCCAGTGACGCTATGATATTTTCATATTGTTCTACCACCAGCAAAGGCTATAAAATTACTCTTACATTGTGCCTTTCCAATTTCTAGGCAAAGGTCCAAACAGTACCCAAAGCGTAGCTCAAGTTCGCCTTATCAATGCAACCTAAGCGCCCTACAGGCAAAGAATCATCTACTCTCAAAAGCCTATTTTTACACCATTATTTAAGATCTTGAAAGTGAAGCCAAGGAGACAAAGATGAAAAGGACAAAGAAAGGAACGTTGCATCACATAGATGTGCATGAACCAGGCCCAAACTCCAGAATTCGAAATTTCACTACCGGATGCGGAATTAACTCTGCACTCCAGCGACAAAATCTAGCTGCAAATGGATTTAAAGAAACCCTAGGACATGCAGAAACCTGGAAGAGATGGCAAAGGCCGTCCTAATTGAGCTAAACCGCGGCGAGAAGCGCGTTGAAAGGGTTACCTGACTCCTGGAGATAGCGGAAGACGAGGTAGTTCAACTGGACGGAGGTAATGGAGGTCATGCCTGAGAAGAAGCTGAATTCGGCTCCGATTGTGGACGGCAGACGAACGAATTCCTACAAATCCATGAATGAGAGAGAGAGAGAGGGAAGAGAGAGAGAGAGTTGAACAGGAGATGAAACCGCGACTCGAATCTCAATCAGAGCCGGCGGAAATGGTTCATGTTTAACCCGTTAATTATTCGGGCACCGTCACCCGATCCGACATATGGATCCGGCTCGTATCACCCTGAAAAAGACACGTGGGCTCACATCGTTTTTACTTTTAGTCAAGGTGATATTTGAGTGAATTTATTGAATTTTTATAAATATATTGAGAAAAAAATGTCCAATCTTTTTTTTCTTTAAGAAGTATTCGAATTGTGAAAATTATTGGTAGAAAAATCTATAATTTTTTTTTATTTAGCACTATTTAAATGTAAATTATTGATTATGATATTATTTTGGGCGAAAGTGTAATTTCATAAAAGTAGCCTAGATATTTTCTCATCTAGCCAAAACACTTTATTATTGTAAAATTTAAATTCAGTAATTTAGCTAATTTAAAATATATACATTTGTTTTATACTCAGACGATGAGAGAGAGAGAGAGAGCTAACGATGGCCCAAGCTTTGTTTTTCCAGTAATTCAAGTGTAAATTCTTAATTGAAGTTTAATTTTTTTGCACTTAATTTTTCGGTAATCTCAAATGTAAAAATTAAGTAATAAATTAAGGTAAATAAATGAGTTATTTTTATGCTATAAAGAGGAGAGAGAGAGCGAGAGAGAGAGAGAGAGAGAGAGAGAGAGAGAGAGAGAGGAGAGGAAAAAATGGCACGAGGATAATCATATGAATACTGGGAAAATTTTAATATTGATTAGATATAAAGGTTTCTTCGTCAAGCGACGTGAACCCCTGTCACGGAGCGGGCTCAAGGTGGATCCCGCTCGTGGCTCCAGACCACTCTCCTCCTCTTTGCTCTCGTCTCTTCTCCCGTGAACGAGCGTTCGAGGGCGGCGGTGCGGTGGCCGAGTCCGGGAGTGGATACGGAGGGGAATGGGGAACTCTGACGAGTCTGGAGGCGCTTCGGACGGCGGCAATTCGAGCGGTGGTGACCCTCCCACTGTTCACTTCTCCGAGGGCGAGAAGGTCCTCGCCTACCATGGCCCTCGCATCTACGAGGCCAAGGCAAGCTCCCATTTCTCCTCTTCTTGTATTCCGTTTTTCTGCTGCTTGTTGCGGTGCTTCGCTACGTTTTGCTTCACGTTCTGCGCCGTTTCAGTTGACATTGAGGAAATGCTGGCTCCGTTGTCATGTTCAGACACTAGTGAATCTCGATTTGTTTGTTCTCTTCAATGAGCGAATTCCCGTTTTGCAAGGCTTAGCTGAATGTGAATTGTGCATTTGAGCTAGATCGGATTCAGTTCTGCGAGATTCTTTAGTCCGTTCAATATAAGCTGCATGATTTGATACTGCTTGGTCACATTCAGTGCAGTGCTGATTTTCTGGTGTTTAACTTATTATCTTGATGTCAGTTGGTTTTTGGTGAAACTAAAGGAAAGCTGCAGGATCTAGTTTTGGCAGCTAGGCAATTGTAAAGAGCAAGAAAATGACCTGGCATCGATGTTAATCTATTTGGGTACACATGCATTTAGATGTTCTAGGAGAATTATTATGTTTAGCCGATTAATATGAGTGAATTATGGATTTGAAGTTGATTCTTCTGAATTCCAATTGATCTAGGATAACATTGGCCTATAATTCTAACACTCTCAACACACTCATGTTGCATGTACTGGCATTATGTAAGAATGTTATTAAGTTGCACCTTGAAATGATGAGTGTGAAAGTAATTGTCAGTTGTTTATTATAGTGCATAGAACAGAAGTCAAAGATGGAACGTAAATATGTTCCATTGATTAATATTCCACATATATGTGAACCGCCCTGACAATTTTGAATGGAAATATTTCAACCATTCAACAATTTGAATCTTGAAGCTTTACTGCATTTATGTTACTGGCGGTGCTTTGTGGATAATAAGCATTGTGCTTTGATCAAATAGGGAAAAATCTTTTGGAGGTGTAACCATAAATGAATGAATTTTTTAGAAACATGTTTTTTGTCCCAAAGTTGGCAGATTTAGGAAAACAATGTGAAGGTCTTTGTTGTTGGAGTGTAGATATGAACATTATCCTAAGATTCGTTGACTTATTTCTCCCATAATTTTGACAATTCATTCCTATATTGTTTTGGTATCTTCATCTGTTATCTGGATAGCGATCTTTCTTAACTTTCTGCTCTTAACACAAATTTTCTGTTTTAATCAGGTTCAAAGGACCGAGGTTCGAAAGAATGAATGGAGGTACTTTGTGCACTACCTCGTGAGTGTAGCTTCCCTTCTGACCTTGTATCTTTGTGCTTTAAGGCTCTTTTTTTCACCTCTCCTTGATTAATCAACATCAATATAATGTCCTCATGAAATGCATTTTCCTATATGATTCTTGAGATAGTAATTCCAGAATCCACCACACTAGATTGTTGCTAATGTATGCCAATTATGATTTTGCAGGGCTGGAACAAAAAGTGAGTGTGCCTCCCTCTTACTTTTTTCAGGCCTTTAAGTAATTGAGACACCGTATCTCTCTAACCAATACGATACCCTCTAATTTTATGGTCCAGCCATGTTCTCCTGTTTATTATGTCTATCTGGTGCCCATTGAGTAATCTAACAGTGTCTCATGCTTTCATGGTATTCAATACATAATTAGACATCTGAGTGGATTAATGAATAGGTACTTAATAGATTTTAAGTACATAACTTGCATTGAAGAAGCATTTTTAGTGACCTTAACTATTGCATAAAAGGTATTTTGATCCATAGGCAATTCTAAAGCACTGAGAACATTCAGGGAGTTTCCACTTTATGTGCTGGACAAGTTTGTCGCTCACTCAAAGTATGTATTTCCTAGAGGGACTAATAAATCATTACTGTTGCTGGACATCTTGCACACAGTTGGGATGAATGGGTAGGTGTGGATCGTCTATTGAAACACACAGATGAGAATATCACGAAGCAGCAAGCCCTTGAGAAGAAACAAGGAATAGATAAGAATCCAAAGTCTGGACGTTTGACTCAGCATAAACCTAAGAATGCTGCTGGTTAGTTTTTCTTCCCCAAATTTAGCTCCTTATCATGAAAATTTAACTTGTTCTGCAGGTTTTTTTTTTTTAATTTTACAGGCATGTAGATGTCCTCTGTTTGAGCCCTGTTTCAGTCAGTGCAAATGGTGGATTATTCTTAATTTGATTTGATAGGTCTAACGTTGGTCCTTAGGTTCTTTCCCATGCGTATTGAACATTGAATCTTCTACAATTACATGAGGTTGGGCTCTTGCTTCATTTTCCATGCCAAAGGCAGTGCTGACAAGAGCAGTGTGCACAATACTGATGCTTCTTGTAAATTTAAACTTAAGAAAAGATGAAAATTGATCCTTCTCTAAATCTTTAGCCAGTCACTTTGATCATCCCATTCCTTCTTATTTCAAGGCATATGTTTTCATGTCGAAGCTACTTCATTCATTCTTTCACATTTAAATACACACTTTCTTTATGTTTGGTTCAATGTTTCTGCCCTTCAAAGGTCCTCAAGAAGTGAATGGAAACCTTAAAATTATGCTGGCTCACTGTAATGGCAATAAGGCCAAGAATTGAGGAGGAGACAATGTCTATGGAAAATGTCTGAAGACATGCTTGAGTTGGTCTTCCTCTGGTTTCTATTGACATATGATATTCTTCTTTTTGGATGTTGTAGATGCTAAAGTGGAGAAAGAGGATCTCAAGATCATTGGTACTTTCCACTTTTCCAATTCTATTTACTTAAAAATTTCAGTAAACTGTATTCACTGCTATAATGGAACCATCAGTTTTAGTAACTTGAGGGTCTTGAATCACTGTAGACTGGCTTCTTCATGAAGCTCATAAGGGTAACCACACCATGTGAAAAAAGCACCATCTACTGAGCTTCTCGCTCCTTTAAGCAACCTTTGGGTTTTCTCTTGGTCTCCTCCCTGGGCTGATCTCTTTGTATCTTGTTCTCTTCTCTTGATCCTTCTCTTCGAGAATACTGGTGCATGTAGTTATTATTATTATTTTTTATATAGTTTTTCTTTGGTTAACTTAAGTCAACATCCTTATTTAGGGGAGCTCCTACTGGAAAATGTAGTGACTTGTGGTGATTGTGCTGCCACAAGTCACTACATTTTGTATTTGTTATAGTAAAGAGCACTGCAGTACTCACTATGATTTTATACCAAGAAGCAAATAGTTCAAGTTGGTCAAATAGACTTGATGGGGCTTTTACTCTTGATCGATTGTTCTAGCAACAGTTTTCTTGAACTGCTCTAGATATATCAATGTTATATCCATGAATTCTACTTCATTGCATAACTATAGCTTTTTATACATATTTCCTGCAGTTTCATCTCTCCAGGATCACAGATTTAAAGCTTGAATTAAATGTTCTTATGCGCAATCTTGATTTGCAAATGAAATACTGTCTTCTGATAGATTGGTTGTCTGAAGTAGTTTTGGCAAGGAAATACATAACTTGAATGTGTCTCTAATTTCTGAAATTTTCCTAAAGCCAGGAATTTTATATTCTCAATCTGTGGAAAAATGCTTCTCGCAGATTTTAAGCTTCATTTGACACAGTCCAGTTGTGCTGACAATTCCACTTAATCTCAGTGGCTTCATAAGTATAGAGAGTTGCATGTGAATTTTTTTCATATATATCATTCCTTTGCCTTAGGAATTCGTGTCCATAGTGATGATTATAGTGTTTTCTGTCTACTGCAGGCACCAAAGGGAAGAAGCGAAAGAATGACCCTGTTGCTGAGGTCTAGTTTGTATTCTGACATCCCACTGGAAGTTCTCTTGCTTATTGATCATGCCTGTCTGTCTTTTGTTAATTTTTTTGTGTATTAATATGCATATAGATCTGCATTCCCATTTTGTTTTGTTTGCATGCATGTGTGCATGCATATTGGTATTTATATCTATATATAATTACATATGCAAGATGGGTGCATGTTTTTTCTTTTACTTTTCCCATGTATATCACTGTTAGTTGTGACTCAAAAACTCGAGTGTCTTCCTGGTGCATAATGTCCCTTAATTGTTATATCCTTCTCCCTAAGTCTCTCTCTCTCTCTCTTCTCCGTTCTCTTGATTTCTGAATATGACTTCCTCAGCAGTGGGATTATGTTGTTCTTGGCCCCCGCTAAATGAACAAGTATTTTCCTTATTGTTAGACGGAGAATGCTATATCAGAGAAGCTTGTCAGGCTTCAAATTCCATTGACACTAAAAAGGCAACTAGTTGATGATTGGGAATTTGTCACTCAGCAGGACAAGGTTTGTGTATACAGATATGTTTATCGCAAACTGTTGGAATATATTCTTTTACCTACTGATGCTTTCAGTTCATGCAAAAAACATGGAGTTAATCTAGTGTTATTGCCAGTCTGGTGTCCTCATTTTTGTCATACATGTTTTTGCATATCAAATCACTTCACTGTCTACTATTTCCTGCAATTTTCCAGCGCTACCTCTTGCCTTTTCATCCAGTAAATAGATGTACCTTTTGCAAATCTTGTACGCCCAACTTCATGCAATATTTCATTACATGAATCCCTTGCAAGGCCACAAGTCAATCAACAGACTATTCAGAAGGTGTTTTGTTCGTAATGAGATATCCTTTGATAATCCATCATTAATTCTATCTAAATTGACTTCAAAGTTCTAGAATCTTAACCTTCTCCCTATGCTAGCTCCCACTGCCCAGGCCTACTCGTCTCCTTACCTGATCAACCTTCAAAGCTGAAAAAACATCATTTACATATTAATCTTCTCTTATTGAGAGCTAATCATGTTGAGACAATAATAGTGATTGCAATGATGATATATCTGTTATCGCCTAAGAATTGCTTCATTTTAATTTTTAGAGAAGTGTCAATAAATCCAATTGATTTGATTGGAATTTGCCTTTTCTTTTCTCTTCAGCTCATTAAACTGCCGCGATCACCTACTGTGGATGACATCTTGACATGTTATCTCGATTACAAATCCAAGAAGGATGCCATGTATGTGGTTTTTAAATGCAATTAATATTTGTTTTGTCCTGCTATTGTCATCTACTCTTGGTATATGAATTCACTGCATCAGAGCTTAAGGCTATTGTTACTGTCCAGTATGTAGCATAATGTGTTTGCCATAGAATAGACATCCTTAGTGGTGCTTCTGTTGGTGATAAAGGATAGCTGATTCGGTTGGTGAGGTCCTAAAAGGACTAAGATGTTACTTCGACAAAGCATTGCCAGCAATGCTCTTATACAAGAAGGAGAGACAACAATACAAGGAAGCAGTTGCACCTACTGAGTCACCGTCAACCATTTATGGTGCCGAACATTTACTGCGACTTTTTGGTACATATTTCATATATATGTGTACATATAAATTTTCACGCAGCTGCAATTTTGCATTGATTTCGAGAAAGATAATATTTCTTCTGATATAAACTCTATGTTCCGCTCTAGTCTGAAACTTATCTAACGTGATGCTGTGGGGTTTCAGTGAAGTTGCCCGAGTTACTGGCACAAGTTAACATTGAAGAAGAAACATTAACCCGCTTGCAGCAGAAACTGGTTGATTTTCTCAAGTGTGAATCTCATTCCTTGAATCACAGTATCTTAATCTTTCTTCCAGTTTTGTTCTCAGTCTCCATCATCGTCGGGGTTATAGTCCTTCTTACTTGGATAATGCAGGTTTCTGCAGAAGAACCAGAGTACATTCTTCCTCTCAGCCTACGAGGGATCCAAAGTTTCTGAAGGTAAAGGCAAGCGGAAAGATGATCGGGATTAGCCTTCAGGGGAGAGAACCTTTAGGCATGTAGTTCTTCGTGACAGTTCAGTGACGGCGTCAACATTCTCTTCTTGAAGAAAATGAAGAGATGCAGCTGCTGTTGTTGTAACATTAACATTAGCAATTCATTCTTTCGGGAGCTTAATCGGGCCGGATTGAAAAAAGGGCAGGAAAACGGAGTGTATTTGATTCAATTAGCATTAGTCTGTACAATGAGAATTTGCTTTTTGACTCAGGCAGGCTGTTCGGGTTTTGCTCACTGCGTTAGAAGCCCGCTGAAAAATGAAAACAGGGAAAACTGTTTCCGGTGAGAACATCTAATAAGGGTGAGCTTCTCCTTTGCCATTTTGGCATAAGTCGACTCCCACGGCCCGATTTTGACTTGCAAGTTTATTAAAACCCAGGTGTTATTTAGATACCAGGAAGCATGTTCAAGTTCTGCAGCATCTTATTGTGTCAATGCCTCTCCATTTTCTCAATTTTCCAGCATCGCTCCCGAAGAAGAGCCTTTACCGTTGTCCAATTGAGGGTGACAAATGACAATTGTGCTTGGGATTTCTTTTGGTGTGTGCTGCTCGACACAAAGGCTGTGTAGGTTCAAATCGATGTTAACTCAAGCAGGGTCGATTCACTATGACGTAGGGAGTCCCCAGATCATGGATCTTCCCCATCAATCTGCAATAGTATAAACTCAAGTGGGTAAGCAGCGGGGGCCAATGCTTCTGGGCCGACGCCATAACTTGTTGGGCCTTAATATCGTTTTCTGGGTACAATTGGGCTTGCAACCCCATGTTTGTTCCCGGATTGTTTATATTAGAAAAAAAGTATGAGAAAAATAGAATAAATAATCTCTAAGATATTAGATCGAGAATTATATTACTGTACTAATGTCTCTTTCTCGATTTCTTTTAGTATTAGAGGGTGCTGCTCTTGGCGTTGTCATGCTTACAAATACATGTATACATATATATATTGCACAAATATATTATATGCTACATTAGTATTTGGAGATTATATCGATATATGTTCAAGATGATCTTGCTCAACTTTCATGCCAACAATAAATTACAAAAATATAAGAATGACAAGAGATGCAACAAGAACGTGATATATAAAATTTTATGTAATAATATCGGGTTCAGAATTAAGAAATTACAGATTATGGTAAATTTTTTCTAATATTTTATTTTCTTAAATTTTATATTTACTTTTAGACCGACGGGCCCTTCTCCACCGAAAACAAAAAGGGCACCCTAAGGGAGGTGTCTGACAGCTAGTTTAGGGCGCAAGGACATACACCTGCGTACCAAAAATCTGACATTTCCAAGCCGTTTTAGGAGGACCAACTGTTCATCCATAATGGTGAGTTAGTTGCGCTGTCGGGGACTGGAGGGGTTTCAGGGTCGAGGGGGGAGAAAGGTCATAATTTGGTTGGATCTTGACAAGACTTAGTCGGTCTGAAAAGTCAATCTGCTCTCCCCCTTCTGGAATAGTCATTATTATTAGGTTGAGCCCAGTAATGGCTATGGAATTCCAAGAAGTCTCCACGTGACTATTGACTTGTGGGTTGCAGGGAGCTGAACTGCAGTAGTATTCAAGCACTGGTGTCCGTAAGAACTATACCGGCTTGCTGGTGGTGGGTGGCAATTCATCGACCGGAGAATGCTCTCCGTATCATTTAGTTCGACAGATCTGTCCAGGCTCTACTGCCTACAGGGGACCATCCATCCTAGAAATCGAATCGGGTCGGCAGGCAACCGCCGGGGAGACGGGATAAAAGGACTCGGCTAGGACAAAACCCATCCATACGAAGGACCGTCGAGATGCATTTCTCGCTATTGCAAAATGCAGAATGCAGGTCGTAGGTTATCGATCCGCGTTACTCCTCGAATCATTGTGGATGATAAATCGTCCGTAAGTTTAGTCCGCACGGTCTCTCGTGTTAATCTTCTTCGATATTTCTGACCTCCCTGTCACCGCCGGCTCTGTCCTAGATTTCAAACATATGTGGGGCTCATGTGGGAGAAGTCTGGCCTTAAAAAATTTCAACTAACAGCTACGCAGGGCTCCAACCTTTTGACGATCTCTTGATCTTCAGAAGGGGACGTGGAAAACAATTTGAAAGAGACAGCTCAGCCTCTCTCATCAAGCATACACATTGGCTGTTCTCCAACAATTTGCCGGCATAAATGCACGACACCAGCATTCACGAGTCTAATAGCATTCTTACCTATCCGGGGTTAGAGCCAAAACACAAATTTGAGACGCTATTTCACGAACCATCTCAACCGGCCGGCCGACCATCTCTGATTATAAGCTCTGTTCATGCAACCGTGCTAGCTACATTTTGGACCTACTCACTTAATGGTTGCCACTCGTCCAACTTCCTCGCTCTACTGATGCTTTCTTAAGATCGGTCCCTTCCTCATCATAAATAAGAATAAAGATGTCTCAATTAGACCACGTACATTATTATCGTACCCATATAAGTATGCTGAACAAATATCGGTGAATATCGATAAATGCGTTGAGATCGAGAAAACTTGCAAAGCGTACGTCAAGATGACATCGCCAAACACCGTACATAGGTGCAGGGAACGTGCTGGTGCAATCTCAATCGCTCAATGTTGTTAATATCGACTTTTTATGCAATCGGTTTTTAAACGACAGATTTCCAACGTCGATCAGATTTTGGCCGTGGGTGTGCATGTGAGCCCCCCCTCACGTGCTAATATCCAAACTGAGGCTCCCTATGGCTGGACCGCGTATGCACTCGATTACAAAGATTTTTTTTTTTTATCTAAGACCATTGGCATTTAGAAATTAATATAATTCGAGTCGGATCAAACCAATAAGGGGGCATTACTCCATCCGAGCACACATTCAAACTCAAATTGGACACCTCACTTAAGAGGGAATGGATGTCGAATCCACCGATGCAAATAAGCGTTTTACCTCTCAGGTATGTTTACGCGCGCGGCATATTCTTGGCAAATAGTATACAAGAGAGGAAAGGTCCATTTTGCCCACTCAACTATTCGGTCCACCCTCCAAAGGGCCACCGGTGAAACTTCCCCTTCCGTGATGAAATTTTATATTTTAAAAATTTTATAATACAAGTTATTTTACTATCCGATCCATAATTTTTAAAACTGAACTGAACTGAACTGGAGACCTGTATAAGTATGGATTCATGAGTTTATGGCTCGGATCGGAGTTCAATTGGTTAAATCATATATTTAATAATTAATATTATTAATATAATATTACTAATAAATTTACATAATATCATAATTTAAAAAATTATAACAAAAAATATTAATATAATCATTATATTAAACAAAAATTTAACATAAAATATAAATATAAGTATAATAAAATAAAAGAGTTACACTATAATATGTTTTTATTTTTTAATTTTAAGTCGGTCGATTTTTTCATTGGTTCAATTGGGTTCACTAGTCTATCCGGAAATCGGCCAATTCAACTAGAGTTGACATCTTTAAAAGTACAATTAAGTCTTTTATAGGAATCGAACTAGATGACTAGCTGGTCTTGATCAAACCGGCCAACTTGGTCTGATTTTTAAAACCATGATTCGATCTTATACAATGAAGTCATATACAGAGCACAATAAGATAGCAATTATTATAAAAAAAATGATCGGAAATGAAGAAATAATTTAAATATTTCAATAACACTAGTACCAATAATAATAAATAAATAAATAATGGCATTTAATTAGGAACAGTTCTAGAGATACGGAGAGATGGCTAGAGGACGGGGAAGAGGCTGTCGGGCAGCGCGTGTTCTGTTGTCCCTAGGACACCAAGTCAGTGATATATATATATATTTATTTATTTTTTCACAACACAGTATTTTGAGTCAACTGAAACGCATATTAAAACTAGTTTGCGATCAGATCGGAATCATTAGTAAAATTCTCGTTGATCTTCACAACCTAAAATTTAATTTTTAAATGCTCATTTAAGATTTAGTGAATGAATCATTAGTTTAATATCAAGTTGGTAGTAAATGATATGCCTTTCTGACACATATATCCTTTTTTTCTCCTGACTTAAACCTAACTCAAGAATTTGAACGATTTTTATTAATATGAGATCGGTCCAAAAAAAACTCACTCGAATATTTTATTTATTTATTTATTTCAATCTAAAAATTTACCGATTAACCGAATTTTCTACGAGAATCTACTCCAGTAGATGTAACTTTTTTGACCTTCGGATTCAACTCAAAGGAGTCCCTGGCGGCACTATAATTACCTAATCTTTCTGATCAGAAAATAATTACCTAATCTAAGAAATTATTCTAGCTCGATTTATTTTACCAATGAACATTTTATGAAAGAACATCAGAGGTTCAAACCGTTTTTGCTTACAGCAAAGTGATCGTGTTACGTTTTTTGCCCTGTCCGATCGAGTTTTCTCGACCCCAGCCTTACCCTGTAGGCCTTAGGAAAACAGGGAGCTCTGGTGAGTTATCTATCTCCCTTGCATTCGGGCTCTGAAAGTGAAATATACTCGCCGAGTAAATCCGAGGGAACCCTTCTAATATGGATAGCTGGCATTCGATTTGTGAGGAATGACTCGAGGTGAAACTTCCATTTTCATGAGAGCAATTAGGGTCCATCCATCCTAAGGCTTGAAGCTTTGAGCTGAGAATTTGATTCAGTGCCAACCAACTTCTCACTAAAGCTGCACAGTGATCAATTGATCCGTGTGGACAACAGCTTAATGATCAGCACATAATAAGGAGAATACTAATTGGGGTATGGGAGCTCTGTAGCTCGACTTGTAAGCAGGAGTGATCCGTGCACGGGCCAGTGCATTCATTCAAAATTGCGCAGTGACAGGAAGATCACACGTGATCTAATGATTCTCGCAAATTAAATCTTGCCATCTAGTTCACATACACATACAATATGTGTGGCAATTTAACAGTTCAATCTCGATAACATTCAATGAAAGGAGAGATAGAGTGTACAATAGCGGGGTTCAATAAAACAAAATTAGAGACAATCCCGAAAGATTAATCAGCATATTTAGTTCAGGTGGTCCTATTGAAAACATCCTTGGAGGAATTGTCTAAGAGATGGTAAAGGCAAACCCGCTTGCTGACGGTGATCCAGCATTTGGCTCCTCTTGAAGCTCGGCCCTTGCGGAGATGAGAGTGAAGAATCCACTGCCCATGAGTCATTGGAGCTCTCACTGCTGAAAGAAGCATTAAACACCCCACTCGGGCTGCTGTGGATGCTAAGCTTCCTCTTGTGGCCATGCTTGAGGCTGCAGAGATGTCTGCCTGAGGATTCATCCAGCAGCTCATAACACCGATCTAGTTTGTCCTGCCAATGACAAACACTAATGTCACTTGCCAATCAATCGATCTCAGGCTAAAGCTAATGTCTCAGGGCAAAGTGAATCATACAAATTACAGCACTGCAATGAACTGATCAATCAAATGGAAACATGCGGCTCTCCTTGTTGAAGATGAAAAGCTCTACCGTGGAAAGATCACATGATGATTTATCTAGTCTACAAATTCAATTGATTTGGAATTCAGAGGGTCAACGTGGGCAGTTGAACACTTTTAAGGGAACTAGAGCCAATTTAGGTGTAAAAGCACCTCATTAATCTTGAGGAAGCATGTAAGCAGGTCCTTCAATGCGTCTGCATCAGATGGCTCGACCTCTTTGACAATGCAGAGCATTGCAGCGGATGCGAGAGTAGAAGGAAGATAGCTCAGGAGCCTTACATCTGCAATAAAATTCAATCTTGGCTCATCAGCAATATCATGGAGGTTATGCCGCACATTGGCTAATAAGTGAGCCCTTCAAGAATGATTACCTGCAAGGGCTGAGAGAATCATGCGTTCACACCTCGAAAAGAACTCCCAATTAGAAGTGGCCTCCAACCGGTAAGGCAATTTCCTAATAATGTGATCAACGAATGCAAGTGGAGAAACTGGATTCATCCGCCAACTAAGAGTGGAGAGCACCAAGAGCTCCATTCTCTGAATGGTCTTCGGTTCAAACAGATTTACTGATCCTTCCACCTGCTAATTGCAAAAGGCACTTCCTAAATTTAGTATTTTGACATAGTTAGAGCAAAATTAAATGCCTCCTCAGCTTTGACGTGGCAACACAACTGCTCTCGACCTGGACCAGCTCCAAATAATAAAGGTCGAACCAAGGCCAAACTCAAGCATATCAATTGGTTATTCCAGAGATAATTACAGAAAATCTACCGAGGGACGAATGCCAAACATTGATGACGACTTTAGTCCACCCATAATCCCCCGCTTGATGAGGTTGGTCAATTAGTAAAATCAAAGAAAAGAATGAGCCATTTCGACAAATTTTAACCAACGGAGTTACCATTGAGCTTTATGTAAACAAAATACATTTACAGATTGGTGTTTGAACCAAGAAAGGCTCCCTTGAGGGGCATTTTCACATACAAGTTACGGACATTGAGAAAATATAGCATTTTACATACTTGGAGCTGAAGGAAGAGCTGAACAGGGACATGGGTCTCCTCCACCTTAGCCGCGAGGGAGAGACAGGCCACGGCAACGAGCTGACCCAGCCACGGCTTATCCCTCTGAAACCTGGGGCTCAATAGAAACCTATCAAAGTAGTTCACAGCCACAACAGCTGTCAGAGCAGAGAAACCATAATGTGAATGAACCCTCAGAATCCACTCCACTGCCTGCTTCCTGACAGCCATTAGAGGCCCATCGGAGATAATGTCATCGTAACAGGGGTAGGTCTCAGTTTGCTTTGATAACATTGAATCAAGAAGGGCCTCACTGTCTTCATCCCAAGGATAAAGCGGGCCCTTTCCGCTCCCCCATTCTTCTCCCCAGAAGCCATTGTCCTCCTCATCTTCGCCCACTTGCTGATCTTCCTCACAGAAGAGAAGGTCGTTGAGGAACAGCAGAGGTGCTTGGAGATGGTGGTGGGTCTGTTCTTCTTCTTGCAGAGCCATCTTCTTCTGAGAAGGAGAGACCAGACGCTCTGCTCATTATAGCTCAGAGGAGGACGACAACGGAAAAGGTAAGACCCAGATTTTCATCTCTGCGCGCCTCTCTCTCTCTCACTCTCTCCCCTCCCCCCACCTCTCACAATCTCTCTCCCCGGTCTCTCAAGCTGTGGAATAGATGGTCCGAGGGAAGAACAGAGAGACTGGGAGAGAGACCGTCCCCCAGCGACTGAATTTACAAGGATAGATAGCATTGTGGCAGGGGCATTTTGGTAAAGCTGCCCGAAAGCACCAACATGCGGTCCTTACCAAAACCGCAGACGGCTGTTCAAAATGTTAACTAATTATGTATATTATTAAGGAAAATAAAAATAAGGAAGATAACACAATAGCGCAAAAACATAAATTAACGTTAATTTTTAGAGTTTTGAAGTAATATTTTCAACAGAGAGGTAGGATTTTGACCTTCAATTTTTTTAAAAAAAATTCAATAATATATATTATTGATATTATAATATTTTTGTGTTGTTATATATGTGCATGCATATATATATATAATACTGTTGATTTATGTATGTTGCTGTGAATCTTTTTGCCAATGGACTTCTTCAAAAGTACGAGGGTTACACGCGTCTTTTTATCCCACTGTCTAAGAGTAGTTTTCTACTTTATTGCGATTGCTTTATACATATTACAGACACCTTAGCTCTTTTTTTTTTTTTGCTTTTCTAGTTGTCTGATTAAAAAAATTGGTTTATTCATATGAACAACGACTCGGAAAAATCAACCTTTTTTATAATTTACTGTTTTTTAATTTTTTCTAAGTGAAAAAAATCGTGAATAAATGGATTATTGAGTAAATACAATTTATTAGTGTGTGTGTGTGTGTATATATATATATATATATATATATTGGGGCTGTGGGGGTGAGGAAGTGCAGCCGAGCTGACCGGCCAGACGAGGAGGAGGAGGAGGAGGCGGGGAGTCAATCCTCGGCTCAATAACTCTTCACTCGGTATGGAAGTGTAATCATACGGTTAATCGCAGGGTATCGGTGTCCTGCCAAAAGAAAGGTACACGTGTCCCAATGAGACGTGAGCTCTGGTCAACACAGCGACCAATCTTGGTTTGAACTTTGAAAGAAGAAGTTTGCCAGATTTTTTTTTGTAAATATTAATAAATTTCCCATGAGAATGAGGCATCTAAATATAAACAACTGATGTTAGGAGGATTAAATTAATAAATTCATCCGACTCAAAATTTAATTAATCAGTATTTTTTAGGTGATAAAATATTGTATAATTAAAAAAATAAATTTCGTAGTGAGGCATATTTCCATGAATTTTTTTTATCGGTAAACGAGGGAGTGGGCACTTTATCATCCCCACTAAGGGTTATTCATATTTTTGTATACTACGAACATATTAAATAAATTGAATGAACACTCATTAGCGTAACATTAATGAGATTTAGTATATAATTCAAGAATACGGTATGCTTCAAGATCTAATTCAAAGAATTACAACTAGTAAGTATTTTAAATAATATGTAAAAGAGAATCCGAACATAAATATCCAATTTACCAAATCGCGTGTCACCCATCCATCGCATGTTTCCATGGAATTAAATGCACCAGCCTGTTATTCCTATTTCTTTTCGTTTTTTTTTTCCTTTTGAACTGTAAATTCTTTTTTAATCCCATTGCAAGTTTTTTAGGCATTTATTACCAACTAATTAAATATTCAGTGGGCAACCGGGAGAGAATGAAATGTATACTAGTCTATTGTATGGTCGATCTCTCACAATAATATGCATTTTTTACCAACAGTTCCCGTATTCAAGACCTTAATCATTACAAAAAATTAAATTAAATTAAAAAAAAACCCAACTCTGTCGACACATGTTGGTGCTTTATCGTACTCTGACAGATCTCGGAGTTGAGTCTAACTTAAATTAAGAGGAGAAGGGTAAAACTAACTTAAACTAAGAGTAAGAAGACGAGACTGAGGGGGGGATAAGATGATAATTTATCTAAAATCTTACCTCTTTTCTGGATTTCAAATGGGCGTTGGCATCAAACCTTGCTCGCAAGAAGATATCGATAAAATTATGATGAATGAACAGAGAAGCAAAGTTGGGGGTGACACCGGGGACCCTGCCAGAGAGGACAGCGTCAAAATGAGCAATTACTTGGAAAGCTGCATTCGACATTCAAGGTGGGGTTGTCTTATTCGAGCGCTCGATGGCCCTTCGCAGTCCTACATCACTATTTCTTGACGATACGCGACCGCGGTGCTCGTGCTGCAAGAGGTCGTAACGATATGGTCAGACGTGAAACGAACGTCCCGATTAGAGCGAGAACACGATCGGGCACGGCCACACGGTCAGGTCTTTCTTTGGCAGCTGATATAGTCGGTGTGCGAGAGTCTCGTAAGCGCAGGTGACTCGAGACTCTGAACTTTCACCGGTGGCGACTGCAGCAGTGTCCTCCGTCACGGCGAGCCGGGAAAGTTTTCGTCTACCGATTTTGTTTTCCGGTGTGCTCTGTCTGTCGTGTTGCGGACACGTGCAGGACTTATCGCACTGCAGCAATGATGGGAACGGGACTGGGTAGGGGAGGGGGGGAGATCGGACATTGATGTGTTGTGCAACAGTGGAAGTTTCCTAGAAGGAGCTCCATCCGACTCATGCTTCGCTGATGATAAAGGGTCAAGTATGATTCTTGCTCCCAGCGATGGAGGAAAGAGGAAAGAACCGACAAGAAGAGGCACTAATGTCAAACTCACAAGATGGCAGTCTCGTATTTAGTTCCCCAAGTGAGTGAAGATTTTAAATCCGACCAGTATTAAAAAAAATAAAACTCATAATTGGAGGCATATATGAGTGAATTTAAACTATTTATTTATTTTTATCACGTAGTACTCCCAAACCAACTGAAATGTATCTCGAGACTAATTTGTGATCAGACCGAAATTTTCGAAAAAACTCTCGTCGACCCTCCCAACTTGGGATTCGATAATTGGATCATCCATCTGAGAATCTAGTAAGAGAATTACTGGTCTAAATCAACCAAGTTAGTTAATTTATACATATTTAAATTCATATTAATCAACAATTATTATATTTATGAATATTTTGTGAGATGCATAGAAAATAGAGGGATTCTGGGGTCTGTTTGGTAGGGCAGAATGGAATGGGATCGAATCGAATTCACCATTCCTGCCACCATCCCTTTCCCTAGGTTTGGTTGTGTATAAAACGACCATTCACAGCGTCTCTTATAGAATCGATTCCTGTTTCTCACGCACGGAATTGGCATTCCAACCCTCAATTGAGCTTTCTTCATTGGCCATTCCCATATTCTCTCTCTTCTATATTTCGATATTCGATTATTGTTTTGGCAATTATTCATACTTTTATATTAAAATAATTAGTCGAAATACCAATTCTAATCCAATTGAGGATAAATTCTTATAAAAAAGTATACCATAAAAATAATAATAGAGGATAATATTGGTAATTATACATCAACTTTTTCATGTCAATCTTATTAGAATATGATTCGAACCTAATGGGTACATGATTATCGGTGCGTAATTAGCAAAGTGAGTTTTATGTTCAATTCAACTCCGTTGATCTTAAGAATGAAAACTAGACTAAGAAGCCATGATCGCCGCCGCTCCATCCCATTTTATTTCAGTTTCCATTTTCCGTCTCATTTCCATTACTTCCGACCAACGGGCAGCGAGTGGCACAAAACTGAGACAACTCAAGAAGCCATCGATGGTGAAGATACTGAGGGAATTTGAAAGGGTAGAGAGAGAGAGAGAGAGAGAGAGAGAGAGATACTGCATGGAAAAGGCAGGCAAGAGAGGAACAAAAGAGGAAGAAAGGGGAAAAAGGCTGCAGAATTCTCCTCGCAAGCACCTGAAGAAACTTCTCCTCCCCTGCCTCTGTCCCATCCCATGAACTGGAAAAAGCATCCGGCAAACATCGAGAAAATGCCAATTCTGTCCACCATAATCGGGAGGAAATTTCGAGATGCTTATTTCAGAAAATTTCAAAAAATCACGAAAATTCACATTATTATCTATTAATTTTTTAAATACTAAATATATATTCGGCGATTATTATTGCATGATTGATGAAGCTTGTTTCTCTCTAAATTTTTTTATTTTAAATCTTTTTTTTTTTGCTTTCATGAAAAGGGAGGGCTATCCGTTCCTTAGTGTACTACTGGGCTTGAGCTCTGCTGCCATAAAAAGCGGTGCCGTTCCGTGTCTGCACAGCAGAGAACGCACGCCGTACGCCTCCTCTGGTGGGGTGGTGTGGTGTGTGTGCCCTAGTCCTCCTAATCTAATCCTATACCCATCTCTCTTAATTAAAATAAACCCTCTCTGGATTTTTTTTCTTATTTAATAATATTCCCTCATCTGAATTTACTTTAATATTCCCCAAAATTAATTTAAGTCCCTCTTGCATTATAAAGACAAAAAAAAGAATTCTCTTTATTGATTCTTGGTGAGCTGAACGCCATTAATGCAACCTCTGCAACCCACTTCCAATTCTTGTTTATTGGGGTCCTCTATTTTTTTGCTCATATAAGAGTCTATCTCAAGTTTCATTCTTGTAATTCGGGTTTGGACCGAGTAGTAGAGCCGGGAAAGAAGGACAATTATGGGATATATGTAATTAGGAATTTAGAAATTAATTTTCCCCTTTTCCCGAAAAAATAAAAAGATTTGACCGTTTTTTTGGGGGGGGGATGAAGATAAGAGGATGAGGTTTGGGCTTTACGCAGGCCCATTAGGGTTTCCAGGTGATCTGGGACCATAATGGGCCTTGGGCCCATTTTCCCTCCTCGCAAGGCATCGTCGCTGCAATTTGGTAGGCGCTTCACGTCCTCCCCCCAACCAGCGCCGGATAACGTACATTCGATGATCTGTCTCCGTTGGGGCTTCCTTGCACCGTCTTCACTGCACGCAGGAGCTCTAAGACCCCAAACTACACCAGAAATACTGTTTCCGGCCTCCGCTTAGGTATCTGAAGCCTCCTATCGGCATCTAACTATACTTATCGGTTTTCTATATAGCAGCCCTCTGAAGATTCTATGGAGCAACTGCTAGCTGCGGCGGACAGGAAGGTGAGACCCTCAAGTTCTTTCTTCAAGTGATGTTTTGCAATCTCTCTTCTTAACTATCCCATGGACTCTTAGTTAACACTGTGCTCTTGCAGGTTCTCGCTGACATTGTGAAGCTGGCCCAGAAACGGGGGATGAAAGGCACTAAAGGGGTTTGGAAGGATTTCTTGAATGCCCACGACAGAAAGTTTGGGGCTTCTGTTAGTGATCCTTCCAAGAGGACCAAGGATGTATTGGTGGCTTTCCTGAAATCGTTCAACGACGAGAATGATCTCAAGGTAACCCTTTTTTTTATTTTATGAATTTTCATTTTTGCAGAACTTATTTACTTGTTGCTCTGTAACTCCAACCGTGGGCTATCATATTGTTTTACAGTTTTTGTTGAAGGTTTTGCAATGCTATTTGAATCGCAACCTAGTTGAGCAAGTGAAGCAGGAATCGCCAGATAACGAGCCTCTCGAGCAGGTATAAGCATTTGAAATCTCAACAGCAGAATTTTGCATTGTTGGATGGTGTTGCAAGGATGATCTTTCAGAAATTCTACAAAAGTTTAGTAGATCATGCCAAATTTATGTTAGTGCTTGGATGGGGAAAACGTAGTACAGCTAAAAACAAAGTCACGCATTAATTTGATTTCTGGAGTCAAAGCATATTAATGTGGACATCTTTGTTAAAATTCGAGCGGCAGTTTCCACCTCTCCTTCAAGTATGGAATGAGAGTGGTCTCCATTTTAATCATTATTTTGTTAGTTTTGCTTCTTTTTTTGCCAACTTTTATGTTTTCCTTCAACTTTGCTCTGTTCATGACACATGTCGAACATGACGTGGCAGTGCAGAGACTAGTTCGCCTGACTATTGAGCATCCACTATACCCGTTGGACTATTCTTTCCCGTCACATAAGGAGGTTTGTTTAGCCATTGCTCTCTTGTTTGCTTCAAATGCATCTTTCATTATTAAGGATGGATCAGCCACTGTACTAGACTGGTCATAGTACTTTCAGAGATATGAGATTGCCTTGTTCCTGGTGTAATAAATCCAATTAATAGTTGCTTCACTAAGATGTTTAAATAACCCGAACTTTGGGCCATTCCCTAAGAGACTAGTCAGTCATGTCCAGTGCCATATCAAAAGCTTGACAAGTATTGTTTATAGCCTTTTTTTAAAATTTTATCTTTTTATACTACTTAGTTCCAAAAAAAGAAAAAAAAATCCTCAGATTCTGTTCATACCTGATTCTTTTACACTGTGTTCTCTTTCGCTCATTTTTCTGATGTTGAAGCAGGATTGGGTGGTGACAAAGTTCTCTGGAAAATCAAGGCATATGATGTCAACTAAAATGTTTGCTGTTGACTGTGAGATGGTTCTCTGTCTAGATGGTACAGAAGCTTTAGTGAGAGTCTGTGTTGTAGACCGTAATCTGCAGGTATTGAGAAACATGCTCATATATCACAAAGTTTCGTACACAAATGAGATGACCGGAGGAAGAACTATTATTTGTCTCATTAATACTAGCATCTAGCTGTTGTTGCACGGATTTGGTTAGTTCAAATAATCATTTCTTAAGCTCTTGCTTTGGCAGATCAAACTCAATGAGTTCGTCAAGCCTGATAGACCTGTTGCAGATTATAGAAGTGATATAACTGGTGTCACTGCAAAGGATTTGGAGGGAGCTAATTGCTCACTGGCCGATGTACAGGTGTTCACATGGGGTGTTTTAGTTATGCGCTTGGCCTTTAACTGTAGCCTACCTGAAGTTGCTTTCTTAATATTTGCAGAAATCCTTGACGAAAATATTGTATCATGGAAGGATCTTGGTGGGCCACAGCTTAAATAATGACCTTAAAGGTACAGTCTTATTTGATTACATTCATTTTTTTTTAATGGCAGTAGGAATAAATCTCATCATTTATTTATCTAGCCTTAAGTTTATTATTAATAATTTTTTCCTCGATTCAGCATTGAAGTTAGATCATGCAAGAGTAATTGACACCTCTTACCTTTTCAAGTACTGCGGTCAATCTATTCATCGACGACCATCTTTGAATAACCTATGTAAGGCAAGTTACTACTAAACTTATTACCTTTTTGGCTTTATGCAGTTTACTCTTCTATTGGCAATATGTCAGTGAGGTCATTTTTTTATCCCACCACCCCCCCCCCCACCACCACCACCACTTTTGCAGTTAGTTTTGGGCTGTGAAGTTAGGGAGAAAGGTGCCCCGCATAACTGTTTAGATGATGCCCGTGCAGCAATGAAACTTGTCCTTGCTTTGATAGAGCATGGGATAGATGATGATATACTCTCCATTCAGGAGGACGTAAGTATTGGTTTTCAATATTGTTTGCTATCATCCCCTTTTACATCATTGTGCTAGATGGAGAATCCTCACTTTTATTTTATTTTCATCATCTTAGGTCCCGGTCTCTGAAGTGGGAAAGCTCTTTATTCATGGAATACCAGTCAATGTGCCGATTGAAGAGTTGCACAGGGTCATCCCTGGGGAATATGACCTTGAAACCAAGGTTAGAGAGTTTTTTCATGCATTCTTGGTGCTTATATTACTACAACTGGACTGCATGTTGAATGAATTTATCATGGCATGATTGAACAGTTCCTATACGTTAATGCTGTACTTGACTCATATAAAAAAAAATGTAGCATACTTGAAGCTTTTAATGTGATGAAATAGATCTTTTCCCCTTGCAGCCCCCAAAAAATGCAAATGGGAATAAGTATTCAGCGTTTGCCATTTTCAAGAGTCCAGCGGAGGCTCATAATGTATTTGAGAGTTTGCGAGGCAGCCTAGAAGAGGTTTGTACCACAAAAAATACATCTTTATGCTCATAGCCTAGATTTAGTAGTCATCCCACAGTAAAAAGGTAAAATACTTCTCCCACGCCATTTAGGACTCATTCGGACAGAATCAGAAACTCGTCATCCTTGAGGTCAGCTCAGAATCTCCTGTTAACATTTATGTTCGTGACACTACAAGCATTTGTCTGGGAGGCCAAGCTTCAGAGAAGAAACGAGCTCCTGTGGAAGAACCAGCCCCGAGGAAACAGAAGAAGCAGAAGATAGAGCAGAAGAGCCAGTCTGAGGTTCACTTGGAAGAGATTGAGAGGTTGAAGCAAGAGCTGAGCCATAAGGACTGTCAAATAAAGGATGGCTGTGAGGACCATCTGAAGGAGATCAAGCAACTGAAGCAGGAACTGTCTCAGAAGAATCTCGAGATCTCTATTCTGCACAAGATTGTGAAGCAACTCAGAGAAAAGGAGGAAAAGAAGAGCAAGAAGGGGTCATGACCAGGATTTGATTCTTTCTGCATCTAATTGGCTGGACCAGTGAGGGATGGTCCCAAGCATCAAATCGCTCATCAACTTGGGCTTTGATGGAGACACAAGGCAAGTTGTGTTCCGGGCAGAAAAAGTGGGTATGACTGGCTGTAGTTGTATTAGTGATTTTGATAGCTCCAGCGAGTGTAGCTTCTTTCACGCCATTTTGCTTCATGGCTTATTTGCTGCACCTATACTTCTATCGAGAGAGGATTGTGACAGTATCATCAACTGGAATCTCTTGCCTCTTAGCTATAGTTAGAACATTATTGAATGGAAATAGGGTCTAACAATATTGTCCATGCAGGATGGAAGAAGATTTTACCCCTTAATCAGACAATTTAACTTGAATTTAAATTACTAAATTTCTGAGTAGCAACAACCATCATATGCTAGGAAAAAGGAATATGCTGTTTATCAGTTATATAAGTATTGCAATCAATCGGGAAAAAAAAGAAGATCGAAAAGCAATTTTCCTTTTAGCTGGGAAGAAAATATATAATTATGCTTTCAAATGATATGGAAAAGAAATAGTACCACAGTGTTTCTCATACTTGCGGAGTTTGACCGCAGGGATCTTTCTGTCTGCATTCTGCTCTGCTGAGTGACGGCAACAGAAGATAAGAGGAAAAGGGAAGAAAAGAAATTACGTTCTTATAATATGAACAGTTAATTTTGGAAAGGTCCATATGCCCTCCATTTTCTTTTGGTTTCCCTTTGAAGTCATTCGCTTTCATAGTCTTCCTCATCCCCAAAGGTAAAGACCGAAGCATCAGCTGCAACGACCTTGAACTCGCTGGTTCCTCCATTGTCAGGCTTAGAGTTACCGACCCTGGAAGAATCAGTGTTCTCCAAATGTCTCTGTTGGGCAGGTTCCTTGCCTCTGGTCGGGGCCCTCTGAGTAGAAGACTCCGGTGCATGCCTGGTGGCATTAGGTCCATCTCTGTCACTTATAATACAAGTGTGTCTGTTCCTTGGTGTCCCATCGCTGTCCGAGAAAACATCATCATCTTCATTCCTAGGTACCTTCTTCACGTTTGAGTTTGAAGGAGCTCCAGTGTCGGGGCTTGTATTATTGTCCGAGGAGTTGCTGGGTATTCTCCCATCGGTTTTGGTTTTTGAATGCAGAGATTCGTCAAAGTCTACCATCACAATTTCGAGCTGGAATCCAGGAGAAGGTAGTTTTCGCTGCAGTGCAGTCCGGGCCTTGTATTAATGTGGGAGTAAAACAAAGAAACCAAGAAATCTGCACGCTATTTTTTCCCCTTTTTTCTTATAGAAATCTGCAAATTGGAATGGCGGCAAGGTTTGCATGATAATATTACGCTTTTAGATTCATGTAATAGTATTGATACTCCTGAAAGATACAACCGAATGCAAACAAACGCAATGCCAGAACTTCATGATTTGGATGTTATCCCAAATGGCGCGTATGAGAGAATTAGCCAACTATTTACCTTATCAAAGCCATCAAGATCTGATGAGCTCAGAATCGTCCTGTTCTCCATCATGGTGGTATTCAACCAACTACAGAGGAACACAAGAAACCAAGATCATTGATACTTGAATAATAAATCTTTTGTTTTAGGTGTAAATAAAACAAACACCTCACTATAGCAGCATAAAATTCTGGGTAAGCTGATGATACGAGCAGACCATCAGGTTATTGCTGCAATCATGAAAATGTTCAGCTCTGAGACTATGTGACATGAAAGAATTTGAGTGGATTGCGTCGTCATATTGGGGGCTCTCATGGTCAAAGTGCATAATGTCCAGGGGAAGTATGGATATTTTTCTTCATCTATTCTATGGTTTAACAATGGATTGAAAATCTGAATCAATCACTATCATCAAAGGCCTTGCATCCAGAAAAGAGCTTTAAGATTTTTTAGGGTAAAGTAGTTTCCTGTAACCAGCAGTGAGAAAAGTGGGTAATAGACGAACCAATAGAAGTCCCCTTGGCGCTCATGGAAGTGGATTTTGAAGTCTCCTGAGAGCTCTGTCAAGCCAGGCTCTCCAGGTAAGGCAAATATAACAATTCCTTTCTTCGCAGATCTGATCCAGAAATCTTCAGGCTTCAGGCAACAAACTCTTTCAATCAGTTGAGATTTCTCAAGAAAAATAATAGCAGGAATATAGCAAAGATCTATGTGAAGAGCCAATTGATTAGAGTAAGAGAGCAAAGAGAGGAGCTTCTCAATCATATGTTATACCATCAGATCCTTCGTCTTTGGATGCTTTTTTGTTGAAAAAAGAACTCCTGTAATTCAAAAAACATTTCAGTTGCATATGATGCATGAACATCTCAAATCTGGAATTTTAGAATGAAGCCTCCATTGATAAAAGGATCAATAAGAACTGTTGCTTATTGAATTCAACCTATGGAAGTGATGAAGGCATGACCTTGGTCCAAGTTAAATGAAATGGTCTAGAATTACAACTTTCAGAAGGTTTCATGCCATTAACTGAGACACGCTTTCTTCAGAGTCACTAAAGTATACTCGCACAATAGAACCATAATACTGCTGGATATGCAGACATGCAAGTATTCTGGCTGCATAATAAGTGTGTCTTTCCATGTGAAAGAGGCACAACAATTCATGATACAGTCAGTGTGCCTAGGCAAAACAGAATTCATTTCAACCAAGGATGAACTGACAATATGGAAGATTCACAGCTCATTAAAAAATACAAATGTTAAGAACCCAAAAAGTTATGACATCTGCTGATTTTGAAACTGTTACTGCTTTCCCTTTCCAAGCAGTGGGAGTATCACCATTAACATTTTCCTGATCTCGCTTGGATGATTAGTTTTGTTTAGGTAGCTGCGTGGATATTCTGCTTTCTAGTTACTGGATCCCATAGTCATAGACATAATAGATAAGCCACTAGCAAAGCATTCCTCTCTGCCAAAAAATTACAATATCTGATGACCTTAAATTTGAAATATAAAGTAGAGTACCTCTACATACCATTAGGATTGAATATGGTAATGGATGGCCTTATCCAATAAGGACAGCCATGAAGCTTGAATCCTCTAAGCATGCACCTGCACAAACAAAATTTGTGTCCTTTAAAAAATGTAAAGAAAAGCATGGAGCTGTATTTGGGTTTGAAGAAATAAATAAACACCTCTGTTGACAATTGCATATCTTTTGTTTAGTCAAGAGTGTCCAAATGTTATCAGATCTAGGATTGGCCATGTGGGTTTGGATAGTTTGTTTCTTCAAAATAAACTTTAAAAAGAAGACAAGCTCATTACATGCAAAAAAAATAAAATCAGAAAGACAGATAATTAAAAAATGGTTAGTATTTGGTATGGTTGGATAAGGGTCTAATGAAACTATGAATGAATGGTTATACAGAATGGCTGGAATTTGTATATACTAAAGTTGATCCCACACTGAGAGCCCTCAATATTTTTCCCAGTCTCCATTGTGGTTGTTTTTCAAAGTAAAGGCAGCTAAAGGTGGATACCAAGTTCTCTTGTTATAAAGCATATAGAGGTATACATATGTACCTACGTCCTGGCGGAGTTTCTCCTTTGAAATGCGTCAAGATATTCTCAAAATATTTGACATACCTCTGAAGAAACAGAAAAAGAGTAGAAGGATATAAAGATGGGCAATCCTTTAAAAAGAAACAAAATATAATGGATGTTGATGTGACTAACAATCTGACTGGGGAGAACCAGAGCCTTTGCATCTATGCATCTTTTTTCATTGTAGTAGGACATGGCTTCTTCAGCTGTTGGGAAGAACTGCAGTGAAACAGCAAATGAGGAACAGAACAGAAAATTGCCAAGTATATATCAACTTGCTTAATTTACAAAAGCATCAAGCAGAAACCAGGCGATGCAGAATCTTCAGAAACTGCTTACTTTGAGGTATAAGAGAAGACTACAGATCATCAATCCTGTCCTTCCCATGCCAGCTTTGCAATGAACCACCACAACATTCTGTATATCCTCTTTCAACCATGAGCATGCACTTTGACAGAATGATAATATGAGTTGGATAGGAGGACAATTGTGGTCATCAAATGGGAAATGTGCAACCTGCCTTAAGTCACAATTCATATATGTTTAGAGTACTGGATTGATAAAATTTATTTTTCACATTAGGAAAAGGAAGAAAGCAGAAGCAATCATAACATAGTAAATGACATACAGGAGAACATACTGCAAGACTTGGACACAAATTAGCAGCCAAAATATATCATCAGAGTATCAAGTTACACTGCTATAGTCTATATCAGTCTATAAGAATTAGAAGTTCATCCCCATGAATCCTGATGACGGTTTATTGCAAACCTGCCGAAGCCGTCAGCAGGCAAAGCAAGATGAGACCAAATTTAGAGCGACCTATAATGACTCTTCCACTCATATATACCATTTTTTTCTACCTGTGGACGTCCATTACCTTAAAACTGGATCTAGTTGACGTCAGATTCTAGCTGCTCTTACTCATGCAACCTATCGTTTTACACGTGGTTTCGTGGCAAAGCTGAAAATCAATGTAATATTATTTGCAGCATAGTTAAGAAATCCAATATTACTATTAGTAATTATTATCTTGAAAATGTGTTTAAAAAATGATAATATTGCATTTAGCACTGGAAGAACAAGGCATTCAGGAAAACTTGTATATACATAAGTAGTAAAATTTTAGTAACTGAAACAGAGAAGAATCATGGGTTTCCTATTAGTTTGTAGAAAGCTCATCCATATAGTTATGATATTACCTTTCCCTTAAAAAGAGAAGCATCATAAAGCCTTTCTGAGCAAAGATTGTAGACTTTATAGTTTCCCTGAGAAGTGACTGTGTAAGGGAGAAGGTAAAACCAATATATATGGTACAAATAAATGTTGAGAAACTGAAAATTAAAATTACCGGATGATGCGTCTCAAAAAACCTTATTACTTCTTCCATATGATTGCGATAAAATCCCTGCATAAGAAATATCAATTACCACAAACTCATGAAGTCAACAGGCTTATTCATAGAGCATGTTTGCAGAGTCTTTTCACCTCTAAATACCCAAAAATTCCAGAGCTCATATCCCCAGCAGGAAATCCCATGGCAATTATATTCTCGGTGATATAAGTCAGATCCAAATCAAATTCTCCTTCCTGTGAAGCTTTAGTCACTCTTAAAATGAAGTAGAGACAGAAAGAGTGACATATCTATGCTGCATTAAAAAAAATGGCACTGGACAACAGGAGCATCATTAAATTACTTGAGAATAAACCTTCATGATTACAGCTGCTATTTTCAGCAAACGAGGAGTCATGAACAGTTATTTTCATGAAACAATACTTGGATGCTCCAAAGGAAGATGGTTAAGCTACCTGGTATCTTCGTTTGTTTTGGGATACAATATGGCGTGCCTTGACTTGGACAGCCTTCACAGCACTCCGAGATGAGCCAACAAAACCTTTAGTGAGTGACTCCAGAACACCAGACTGACCGCTTGGAGAGTTTTGAGCACCATCCTTTGTTGTGTAAGTTGCAGAAGGCATGTGTGATCTTATTTCAATAGCAAATCGGGAGAGTGCTGAGAACCCAGAATTGTCTTGCCCATTTGCTAGGGTCTGTGGGAGTTTTAAATTCCTAGCCCAGGATGTAATGCCAGAAGCAGAAAACAGAGATGGGGACTCTTGTGGGAAAGTGTTTGTCTGGGAGGCCAGAGAGGCTGTGGGTGCTTGCTCAGAAACCTTTTGGGGAAGAGACTGGGGTGATAGATCCACAGCTCTAGCATCCATTCTGCAACCAGACATGGGTTCAAGAAGGTGCATCCCTCAAATGCATGACTCGAAAGCTCTAGTCATAACAAATATGCATGGGTATATGAAGCTCAGAATCTACAAAAAAAAAATGTTATGGTGGATTGACATTGAAGCACCAACTACTTTCAAGGACACAAAGATGCAGAATAAGCCATACATAAACCCAACCCCCGCCGCGCCGCCCCCCCCCCCCCCCCCGACTCTCCCCCACCATTAATACAAGGTGACAATTGTGAAGCAACTCTTCCTTTGAGTGGCTAAATCAATATTTCATAGACTCGTATTGAACATCAATATTAGCAATTGGGAGGGGCAGAATGGCAGGCTTTCTTAGTTATTGTTGATCTTAAGTATGCGATGGAGATGGAGCAAGAGAAGTCTAAGGAAGGCAGTATGATTATTAGGAAGTTCTGGCAGTTCTTTTTTTTTTTTTTTTACAGCTTTCACTTTTGAATTTTCTAATTTTGCCTATGCCCCCAACTATGCATCGCCTCCTCATAATCCCCAATGCTGCTTCAGCAGAACAAGCACAGCAGATCCTAGGAACAACATAAAATCCTCCTCCATTCCCTTGTCAAGAAGGATAATCATTAAAAGCCTCAATTTGTAATTCATAATTTAGTAAAATGTCTTCCTTGCCTGTACTAGCTATGAGCCTGTGATACACTTCTCTTAACCTTTAAGGCAATCTAAAACTAAAAGCTTCTGTACAGTAGGAAGGTCAACTTTTTGAAAGCCTAATACTTGAAAATGACAAGAAATGTAGATCATCAATGGAAGCAAACTCTAGTAAACGCTCAACTGCATCCGAACTTTTAATTGAAAAATCGCAGCAGGAGCTCAAAGGTCTTCAATAAGAGCACAAAAGAGATAGGTAGGCATCTGCAAGATTTTAATTGTAGTAAACTCCAGAAACTATCCAGCATCCAAAACCGCCTTTCAGTGGCAATCATCTATGAATGTTACAGCAATCACAGAGCTAACTCTAACACGCATCTCGCATCTCACATCTCACTGACTTATATTTCCGGTTTACAGTCTAGATATTCCAACGCATTTAACAGGAGAGATCCGGACAATGTTCTTCATGGGAATTCCTCGGATCGGCTTCATTCACTTAAAGTCGCGAATCGAAGACCATGCAAGAATTACTAAAACAACAAACACGTAAGTGTGACTAATCGTACCTTTCCGTAGACGTAATTGGAGAGGACTGTGAGATCAATCTACCGAGGAAGAGAAGTCGCGATGCGCATTTACCTCTCTTATTCAAATTCTTCTGCTCTCGCCCCTCCTTTCTCACAGGATCTGATAGAAGCTCTGCAGAGGAGAAACAATGGTGGAATTACTCGTTATAGTAAAAACATGAACTTAATATGACGACGGCGAAAGTGACGGAGTAATCAAATTGAGGTGCCCATACGTATCCAAAATATTTTTCTAATTATGCCAATTCTGAAAGGAGAAAGTAAAAAACATTAAAAGAATAGGGATCACATTGAGAACGAATAAAACGTTAGGGGCCAATTGCATACCACAAAAGAAAAACGAAAAACAAAAAGGAAATATCTCGGCAGAGAGAGGCACAGTGGAGTCGGAGGAAAACAGAGAAAAGGCACGGAACTGATCGCCGAGGAAAAGGCATAGACGGTAGAGGGACCAGCGGATGGAGACCACCAGCGCAACCGTCACCGGGGCGGAGGGGCGCTCCTCCGCTCTGTCGCAGTGGATCTTCTCCTTGTCGCAGCGGTACAGGCATCTCCTCGATAAGTCGGTGCCGCACGTGCTCTACCGCTGGATCGCCTTTTTCGGACTCGCCTTCGTCTACTTCTTACGCGTCTACCTCGTCCAAGGGTTCTACATCGTGACCTACGCCCTTGGGATCTACATGCTGAATCTCTTGATCGGGTTCTTGTCCCCTCAGGTGGATCCGCAGATGCAGGACCACCTGGACGGGCCCACCCTCCCCACCCGCGGATCCGATGAGTTCCGGCCTTTCGTACGCCGCCTCCCCGAGTTCAAGTTCTGGTACTCCCTTCCGTTGACCTTTGGCTCCTATCTTTGGCCATTTCTCTGAGGTTTCTTCTGGTTGGAAGCTGCAATTAATGGTCTTTTAATCTAAATTTTATCTTCAAATTGACAGATAAAGAATCAAAATTTCTAATCATCAATGAGATGAAGAACCAAATCATGATATATACGCGTGCTTTAGTACTGTGGGACTTTGTTGCAGAATTCATCAAATCATTTCTTGTATATGAGAGATTGCTAGTTTGCCGGTCTTAGCTCTTAATTTGGTGTTGAAGACATTTTAAGATATGGTTATGTTTCTTGTGGACTTATAGATGAAGGAGAAAGAAGAGATGTTTTTTTTTTTCTAAGTTTGAATCTAAATTCCTTCTTTGATGCAAAGAGGTTAATGTGCCAAATTTGATAGCACCTTGGTAGTGGTGAATGCTCAATGCAGATTCAGCATTCATTTTAGTTCGTTGTCCCCCATTTCTGGTGATCAGATTCCTCAACGAAACGGAAGCACTGAATTTTACTTGAGAGAACGTTGGCATCGATTGTCAAGATTTAGGATTTCTTCTTCTCTTTTATGTAACACCTTGGCGTGCGATGTATTACCAAATTTTTATAATTGGGAAGATGTTCTAATCATCAAAATCAAACTGACATATTTCTCGCTGATTGGAATAGTAATATGATGGATTCTGTTTCTTTTGAAGGTTATCTGTGACGTATGCTTTCTTGATTGGTTTTGTGCTGACCTTCTTCCCGGTATTCGATGTGCCTGTATTTTGGCCAATTCTTCTCTTCTACTGGGTGGTGTTGTTTACTGTCACAATGAGGAGACAAATTACGCTCATGATCAAATACAAATATGTGCCATTCACCTTCGGAAAACGGGTATGGTTCAACTCACATTACTCACCTGCTTAGTATTATCTATGATAGTATCAATATCTTTCTTCTGTTTTCTCTTCAGACATATGGGAAGGGATCTTCTTCAACTGAAACTGCTGCAAATCTCCCTAGGGATTAAGTTCCTGATGTAGTTAGCAGAAGTATTAAGTTATTCTCAGGGTGTGTGAGGCCACTTTGGAGTCAAGCCAGCTGTGAACACATCTTCTGGTGTCTTGACATGATTGAAGGAGGAAGAGCTTTGTTTGATCTCTCCTGGTGGCCAAAGATTGCTCAGATGACTGATCTACAACATCTTGCTCAACTCTTCTTTCTTCCTGATATTGTTAATTCCCGAGAAGGCCTCCTGTCTTACTATACAGGACTTTTATCTGAGAGGAAGTTAGTTAGCTGTGTTCTTAAGACCCTCAATTTCCCATTCCTGAGTTGCCATCCTGTTGGCTTTAGTTATGTAGTGGCTTTGTAGAGCTCACTTTCCAGACCCTTTTAGGGGACTACCGTTAAATTATAGAAGGTTGCCCTGATTAATGTCATTGTTGAATTGCCTTTTGTCCCTTCTCCCCCATGGTTTCTGCTGTTTGCCTCATGATCAAGGTTTCAGTTAAAAGGGCCATGTTGAATTGAAACAACATCTGTGAATCATAACAGACTCTCTTAATAATTCAAGCGCACAATCTGACAGAATAATCTCATAACTTTTGTCAAAGCAACAAATCAAGCCATCAATCCACCGGCCGAAGCATGCAGAACGGTGCAGTCCAGCAATATTTCCGGTATTTAACCTTCAGTTTCTCTGTAAATCAAACTGGAAGAGAAAGAACACCGAGAAGATTATTGTTGGCGTTGGGCTTCCTTTAACTCAGGACCCCGCTGGCTTGTAGTACGCGTAGACCCCATAGAAGGACTGAACCAAGGTGAGCAACAGAAGAACCACAGCTGCAATAACAGAAATTATAGCCCAAGGGTTGCTGAAGTAAGTGTGCTTGAGGCTTGCCCTCCACGCATTCCACCGGTGATCGCAATATCGATTCATCTCCACAGAGAGGGTCGAGAGGTAACTGTCGTTGATATCGTAAACCACCTCCTGGCACAGCCGGTTGAATAGGTCCGCCACCTCAGCATCGCTTCCGAGCCAGTGCTCGATGATCCCATAGTAGTGCAAGTGGGCGACATCCTCGGTGGAGTTTATTAGGTTGTCCATGAAGATCACGTACGAGGTAACCTCGTTGGAGCAGTCGACGTGGGACTGCTCAAAGGCAATGAGATTGAGGAAAAGAGATCTGGTGCCATCGTGGATCAGGAGCCTCGGGATGTAGAGGACCCCGTTCTTGAACTTGATATCCCAGAATCGGTCGGTCTTCCGCTTCCTGACCTTGATCCCAGCCTCTCTTAGCTCCGTCACACAATGTATCAGCTGCTGCCTTCTCTTGTCCGCAACCCGATGTGTGTTCGACCAGCGCCTGATCCGATTCCCCGGGACAGGCTTCGGGTCCGAACTTAAGAGGCTCCTCCTGAACACATCGAGGCAGTGGAGCCCACTTTCGTAGTCCGATAAGGGATCAAACACTGTTGTTGACCTGTGTAAAACGAATCAGAAATATGTTTCCTCGGCTCTCATCTGATAAAACTTAAAATTCAAGACTGGTTCATGTATGATACCCGCGAGACTCCAGCTTGCTCCTGTCACTCTTTGACAATGGCTCATCGGTGGGCATCAAGGGGTCAAAGAACCTCAATGCAAGCATTGCCACCAGCCCCTTCTTGTCCGGGTTCCCGAGCTGGATCCCGAGGAGCCTGTCCAGGATAAAACATTGGGATCTGATTCTCGAGCATGATCATGTCTCGTTGGATGGAGTGCATCGACCCCCTCATCGAGAAAACCGGATCATTCCTCGGGTAGCCAAGCTCCTTGAACCCCTCCACCACTCCACGGAACAGCTCAAGGATGAAGCAACCGTCAAGAACCATCATCTCGACGAAATCATTGCTGCTGAGTGTGATCTGCCCCTCGTAGCAGGCCCGAGCCTTCTCCTCAAGCTCCTTGATCGAGTCGAGGTACAGGGTGATGTCGTGCCTCGTCCGCCTGAGGACCCGATGGAGCGACCGCCACTTGTGACGGTCCATCTGGCGGAGCCGCTTCTTGCCGTGGTGGTACGGCCCGAGGGACACGATCTGTGGATTGTAGGCCTTATCCTCCCCGTCCTTGAGGTAATGAGGGATTCGATATATCGAGAGCTTAGACCACGGGGACGTGGCATCATCCTGTCGGGCCTGCTCGAGCCTGTCTCTGATCGAGACGACCCATTCAGGTCCGCTCCCCCCGGGGGTCTTCTCGGATCTCACTTCCTCGACGAACTTGATCTCGGGCTCGTCCTTGGGGACCTCGACTCGGAGGGATTTGCTTGAAGGGCCTCGATGCTGGCTACGCTGTAGCACTTCCTGAGGCTGTTGGTCCAGCAACAAGTCCGCAGAGGCGGCAGTGGATGTTGATACCTTGGGGAGGTTGGCCTCCAGAGTCTCTCTAAGCTTGAGAGTGATCAAATACCAACTCAACACCTCCTTGTTGTACACCGCAACCATTTTCTCTTGGCTCTTTTGATCCCTTGGAAGGGGATTGGTCTGCCTTTGGAGCAATAAAATGGCACGTTTGCAAATGAAACAGAGGAGAAGCTTCCCCTTCGTGGTGATGACTGAAGTTTGGGGGCACAGTATTTAATAATTTAAGTCACGTTCTCTTCGGTGCCCATCCATTATGATAGATTTTACATTCCAACCTTTTAAGTTAATTCATTTAAATTCAAGTTTATTAGAATATTTAATATTATATGATATGCTTATTTATTTATTTATTTTAAAAAAAAAGAGAGGATATGAAGCTTTTCTATTCCATGTATTGGGTGGTCTTGGACCTCCTCCTGCTCCTCATCATCGTCTTATCTAGGGATGGCGATCTTGGCCCCGCCCCGTGCTAGTAGAATAGGGGCGCCGCAGGTCTGGACCTACCTCTTGCGCCGTTACGTTTGACTCGCTCTATTATATTTAAAATTGAATTGTTATATCACATATAATAATTTAATTTTTTTTATAAACCAGATGTCATCTATTTTATTTAATTACAATTTTATGAATTTTAATTGTGTTGATTTTCAAAAAACATTATTGTTATATATATATATATATCTAAATGTATAATCACTTTTGCGCTACGTTTAGCATTGCTTTGTGCCTTTTAAATAAAATCGGATCACCAACAGGATTGGACCCCTGCCCCGCACAACAAGTTGGGGCATAGGTCGACTTGAAGTGACCCCCGGGTGGGTCGTGGGTCCGGGCGCGGGGCGGGTCTAGCGCGTTTTTGGATGCCTTACGTGCCAGCGGAGCTCGTTTGGTGATGCTTGCTGTTTATCGACTTCTTGACCATCCACCAACATCCTCCTCCTCTTTTTTCCCTCCTTCATTTAATTGTACCTAACTTTCATATGTTGGGGATTCAACTCTTCAGCATTATCTTATTAGCCCACGTAACGAAGGAAGTCAGGATACGAAAAATTTTATAATAAAAATTAAATTTACGATCTCTTAATTGATAAATCAAGAGTGATATGACTGTATCAAACTCCCTTCCTTAAAATGATGATGTTTTAATATTTAATATATATATATGGGATATCACGTGAATATCGCATTATCTGTCTATAGGTCACGACTTTCCCCAATTGGGGGCGTGCACGTCACTATCTCAATCATTCAAAGCTGCACGTCTAAAATTAATTATGTTTAATTTAATCTTTTTGGGGTAAATTATATATGTATGTATGTATGTACGTACGTACGTGTACACACACACACCAGCTTCGCTTCCGCATCATGAACAACCTTCTCCTGTGAGCTACTTGCATTTTCTTCATCTTATGCCTCTATTGACTAATTAAATCTCAAATATTAACTTTTGAAATATTCAAATTTTAAATCCGTTATACTATATATTGTCAGTTTATCAACGGACTGTCACACTCAATGTTGAGATCTCTTTTATATATATATAAAAGTAAATTCCTTCGTATAAAAGAGAGATTACTCCAGACATACACCATCAAAAGTGAGCAACCCTAAGAAGGAAGTCAAGGATTTGCCCGTGCTAAGTCATGCACAGTTGTGTTTCGCTCATGACTGACTCATCCGGGTGCGTTTCCATTTTTGGAACTTTCAACGAACATGATCTAATATCATATACATCTGCAAGCAGCTCCCAGGGAGCGCCCCCCCACCAAGGTTTTCAGTAGCTTTTTACAGCAGTGAGAGCGTCAAGAAATATATGAATGCAGCTTCAGTTATGCATGCTGTAATGCCATTGAAAGAAAGGGCCTGCAGAACGGCTTCCGCCTCAGCTCGAATAGCCGAACCGAGAGTAGCTCTCCGAAAAGCCATGCATTTTTCTTTAATATAAACGTGGTGCATGCGGACAGATTAAAGCTGACCAATAGCCTCTTTTTTCATACAAAGATAACAGATGAAACTCATTCAGTCACTTTGTCGGCTACAATCCTTCAGACATGTTGAAATTTGAGAGAGGGAGAGAGTACTGGGCCTGGGTTTTATGATATTGCTCGACACCTAGCATCTCTGGATTTCAAGATTTCAAGGCCCAGTCCAGCTGTTGGTTGTGGGCTTCGGCCCAGTCATAATTACAGTAGCTCGTTGACACCTCGATGTCGTGAATCATCAATGTCCCAAGTCTCACCGCAACGCCAGACACGGCAAACAAGCTGGCTGCTCCTCTTCTGTGGTTGGGGCTGTTAAATTATGGAGGAGGTCAATTGCTTAGATCGTGTCAGAGGTAAATGGAGAAAACCCACATGGTTTTATTACTTTGTGGGCTAATTTACCTCGAAATACAACTGATCAGGGCCTGATTGACTATCGGGGGGGTGTGAACGGGCAACAGGGCTCTGCCAGAAAAAAGTATAATTACATACAATGTGGTCTCAAATAACCCAACAGCCTTTTAAACAGACGATCTCATGGTTCAATCCTACGTTTAGAGACTTTGCATAAGATAACAGAGTAATCCTTCCCAAGCACCCCAAGAGGATGGCATACACCCTGACCGACAGACCGATCACACCCGGACGAAAGAAACAAATGTAACACGAATGAACAAATATGCAGATCACCAAGATCGGCCTCTGATGACCGGAATTGAGCACCTGTGAGTTCGTGCTGGCGGGTGATTCCGCTCTCTTCCTTTTACAGGCCTCAGATTGCAATGTCCCAGACCGGACATGGAAGTCTAGGAGTATCCTCAGCTAAGTAATAGACCCTTGGTTCGGTTAATTTAGCTCGGTTTGCTTTGCAGAGACATGAGTTTCTATTGTTCTTGATTCATGCTTCCTCTTACTCCGAGAGCTCCGCTTCGACCGGGCACCTCTGGTTTTTGCAGGACGTTTGACCACAGCAATCTGCTCATGCGCTCTGTTTGATTTATCAATCGTCGGGAGCTCCGGAGGAGCATCAGGCCATGGTGTACGTTTCGATGGGACAGTGATCTCCAATGGAGGATCGATCACCCAGCTGCAAACAGAGGAACAGCAGCAAATGATTACTGAAATTATCTTGCGGGGGTCATCTGGGACATCAAACAGGAGAAGAATACACTATAATACACACAAAAGAGACGTACAAAAAATAGAGTTCTTACTCAAATTTACTCCACAATGACCAAAAATGCAGAAGCACAGCATGTACAAGATTGTTCCAGATAACTAAGAAAATAGATGGCACGGCACTATGTCCAACATTATATACCTCTATATTCACTCGTCAATTTCAGGAACTAGATTTAACTGGGGGATGCATGATAATGTGTATCATGTTTATTTACTGACAAACTTCGAAGAAGGAAATAAATTCAACTAGAAAAGCATATAGCTGATCGAGTATGTGCCTATTTAAGTGAAGTAGCTTATAGAAAAACATCATGAAAGAGACATTCCCTTGCAGACCAGTAAGTTTGGAGGACCACAGCTGTACCTCTAAGCTAGAAGGTACATATTCATTATTTGAGCAAGAGCAGGAGGTCAATGCAAGTGACTTTTTCTTGAGAAAAATCTATGGAGAGCCGTATCTGATATCAATTAACAGAATCCCTTAAGATAATAAGACAGTTAAAAACCATTACTGGTCACCCCTTGGATCAACAAGATTGAATCATGACTACCTATGATCTAATCTGTTCACTTGGAAATGTGAACAGTTACTGCACATTCTATCCATAGTCTAAGAGAAGAAGAATTTTTGTTACAAGAAAGTGATAGGTGAAGAGTGAAAATGAACATGCATATAGGCTTTAGAGCAAAGATGCAAGCTCTTTTCCTAAAATAATCTCCTTAGTCAACATAGAGTTTACTGGCTTTGACCAAATTCCTAGGGATAACCAAAACTTTCAAACAAACAAGGTTCTTAGTTGATTTCACTATAAAGAAAATATGCAAAGCAGACATTTCCTTGAGTTGTTTCAAGCTCCCTTAACTTTTTTCCCAAACTCGCAAACATGAGTCTCTCTTCTTCTTCTTCTTCTTCTTCTTGGTAAGTCAAACATGAGTCTTCTCTTCAATCCTTTTCTAGTATTACTTACAGTTGACCATTCTGTTCCCTTCCACTTTCCTTCCACTACTCCTAAACTCCAGATAACCAAATTATTTGACATGACTTATCCTTCAAAGAAAACTTCTTCCAAAACTTACTCTGAATTCAGCCTCCTTTGATTTCTGAAGAAAGATTAGAGGCAAGGGCAACAATCAAAATAAAAGGGCCAAGAAGAGACCTCTTGATCAGTGGTCTATGCATTCTCAACTGGAGAAATCTCTTGGCATTTTTTTTTTTTCGTTTATCAACAGGTCCTCAAAAGTTCTCCAATCAATCCAATGAAATGAAGCCAAAACTATTGGGAGTTGAGCACAACAAAAGTCAAAGACCAGCAAGAAAATTCTTCATTTCAGCACAGTAGCCATTGCAACTCTATTAACATTTTCCTTGCCTGCGCCAGAGACATTCAAGAAAAAGAAGGTGTTGCCCAGCAGTTCTGGATGCCACATCTCAAAAACATATTGACATGAGTGCCATCCACTTTAATCAAAAGCAATATACACCATAACATGAAAATCTAACATGCTAGAGCATCAGAAGAAATAAGGTTCACATAAGTCATGCTCACCCAGGAGGGAATTTGCTATCTGAACGAGCTTCCACTCGAAGCCACCAAAGCATAACTTGGCGTCCGCAGCTGCCAAGAGGCTCCACGATCGAAGCATCTTTTAGCAATAAGAGGGGACTCTCCATATCATCAACCCCATCAAACAAGCTAAGGTCCTTCATCCACTCAGGTTTATCAGCGAAATCCTTCCAGAGAAGCCTCGAGTTAAGCACAAACCCAGCCCACTCCAACTTCCTAGGTAAAACTGTTCCCCAGTCATCTATATGATTTGCACTCTTCCCTCTGTAAGGCAGTGAATTGAAGGTATGCCAGCCGACCAACTTGTTAGAAGAGTTGCAAGCAGGACCTTGGATAGGTATGGGTGGATTATCCGCCTCTTTTTGAACCTCAGATGACGATGATTGCTCTGCATTTTTTGAATGAACTAGAATGCCAACAGAGAGAGCTCCGATCCATTTCACATTCTGGATCTCATCGAAGAGCTCCATGCTATGCATATTGCTATCATCCATGAACATCACAATTCCATCGAGCTTCTTCTCTCTCACAATCCTGCTCCAATTAAACACCATAATTACTTCAATGAAAAAACAGGAATTACAAAAACAAAATAATTCGATCAGAAGCTCCAGTTGCATCATTTTCATCTCAACTACCCATTTGGGAGGTCCAGCAACCACCTGACTTTTCCATCAAGTTTCTTTCTTTCTCCTTCTTCTTCTTCTTTTTTTTTTTTTGGGAGAACAACTAAAAAGGTTATCTTCCGTCTGTTTAGATGATTACACCGTCACTAGTAAATGAATAATTAGTCTCAGGAAAGATAAATAGTTAAAACGTACTTAAGAGCATGAAGCCGCATCTTTGCCTCGAGTCGGTGACGGTCGACCCATAAGCTTGGCATCCTCTCGTTGAAGCCAGTGTGTATGGTCCTCAAACCAGACTTCGCAATGAGAGAAGCCGTCTCATTGCTGGCTCCACCAGCCTCCACCACGATCCACACCAAATCGTACGGAACCAGCATCAGCGAATGCATCACGCCGGTCAGGTGAAGCGTCTGGAACGTCCGCACGTAGGTCGGAGTCACGGCTATCAGCGTCCTGGGGCTCTTCACCCCGAACTGAGCTCTCTGCTCTCTCTGCACCCTCTCGATTATCCTGTGCGCCTTCATTACCTCGATCGGGTTCGGGTGTGGCCAAGGCCGGATCCGGATCCCGTGCCGACCGACTACCACACGCGGGGCGGTCTTATTCAACGGGAGCCCCTGATTCGCGACAGGAGTGGAGTGGTGGACCACGGAGCTGTCGGAGACCTTCGCCGGCTGCCGAAACGGCGTGGTGTAGAGATTGGTAGTAGCGGATGTGGAGAAGAGCAGGAAGAACACGAGACGAGAGAAGCGGAACCCGAGGACAAGGCTGATGAGGCAACAGAGGCCGTGGAGGGCCAGCCAGAAGACTGCAGCCGGGGACTTCATCGCGCTATCCGCGGAGGAATCCACTGCCGGCCCGCGGAAGCTGTTGCTCCGGCGGTTCAGATAGCTCTGGTGCAGTGCGGAGAGCTTCATTTTACCAGCTCTCCCTCTCCTCCCTCCCTCCCTCCCTCCCCCTCTCTCTCTCCCTCTGGCCGGAAGTGATGGGGGACTTGAATTGGAATGTATATGATTCTGATCTTGCCTGAAGCCCGAGCCGCTAGTCGTTGCTGTTGGTGGTGGGGGGTGGGCTTTGTATTCAAATCATTGCTTTGTCTTCAAGAATCAATCTCTCCCTTCAATGGCGATCGTCCGGATTTGCCTCCGACAAGTTGCTTAGCTTTCAGACAGCGGCACGCAGGAGAGAGATAAAGATAGGGGAGAGGGAGAGGGAGAGATAAAAGATAGAGAGAGAGAGAGAGAGAGAGAAAATCACACAACTAATGTAAACACTGATTAAATGATTTTTAATTACTAATAATTATGATTATATAAATAATTAAAATTTATTTACTCATTTGTTTCACTTCAGTCGGTAATTTTTCATGATATATTATTGTGAATTATTCCCATAATTAATTCATTTATTAAGATTTATTAATGTTTATAAACATTTTGACTTAGTGGCCATTAATAAGCAGAGATCTGGAAATTAAAATTCCATCAGACACCTAACTTGGGGAAGCGCGAGCCAGTGGCGTTGCGGGGTTAGGTCAATGGTCAATCATTAAGGTGGGCAGTCACATTGAAGCACGTATTTGTAATAATTAAAATTGGTTCTTAATTTGATAATAATTTTGATAACTACCAGAAAAAATATTAGTGTGACTGATTTATTTGTTATAAATTAATAGATTTTTTTCCTTCATGAAAATAGCGTTCGCTCTGAATAAATTATTTTTAACCTATAACCTTATTCAATTAGAAATCAGAAAATATAGTATAATAAATTTGGATCTTTTAATTTTTTTTATATATATTTCACGCATAAGGATATCATTGACAATTAACTTTTGTCTAGTTCAATGTTTGTTAGATTCGATTCGTAGTTGAGTAATATGATTTTATTTGAAGTTGAGACCTATGTCCTCTTGCTCATATGTTATTTACTAAAGAACATGTCCAGGATTGGTGGGTTACAAGTAATGTGCCATTAGTTGGAAGCTACCATACATACCACCACACTTATGGCCTAGGCCACGTACCCAAGTTGCGGCTTATTGATGCGATAAAAATGTTTGGGGAAAAATAGTTTTTTGATGCCGTATTAGTTTTAAAAAAACACTCATGTATACATGGTTGTATCAAATATCATGTCATCGGCATGCATTTTGTATTTTTTTTTCTACGAACCATCCGATATCTAGAATCCAACAAGTCTGATAAATCTAGACTTAATTTGATTTCAATCACCTGAGCCCGATCACAGGCCCGAATCCATCCATAGAATTTTCGGCATAATGTTTCGGCCCGAATTACTGATTAATGGGTCTCAGGGCCTTAGCCCAATTGAGTTTGCTTCTGGATCGGGCACGAACAATTCATCTCTGTCGGGTCTTACGGGTTTGACATTTTTCAGTGCGAGACGCGACATCGGCTGGGTTAACGGATCGCAGTCTGTGCCTCCTCGCCATTGGGTCGATCAGCCCCGATTACAATTACGAAATTATATGAAGCCTAAAAGACAAATTATTTTCAATAATGGCATCTAATTAATCGAAAGTCAAAAAGCAGGTGGAGCTAATGGCGGAATTAGAAATAATTAAAGCATCATAAATTTCAAATCATGTTCGTCCAAAAAAGGTATTATTATTTTTTTAATTTAAAATCAAGAAAATTTATATTTAATTTTTACCGAGCAGAGTTATTTGTATCCCTTCTTCGTCTTCCTCATATTGCACTGAGGCGGCAGACCGAAGGAGAAAAAAAAAACAATCGGTACAGATTAGCTGGGTACATGCTTATTTCGTTAAGTAAAATCACGTATCGAATTTGTTGAAGATAAGAATTCAATATATAGATAATTTTATTTTTTTAAAAATATTTTTTATTTAGAGGGTAATGAATATGCGGTGGGAAAGAGTTGAATCTTGTCCTCTTGCATATCTGAAATTATTTCGCAATTCACACTGCTTTCAAGAACTGAAAAATGGTTTTTTTTCGTAAAATGTTGTTTTTACCCACAAAAAAAATAAAGAAAAGGAAAATGGTTTTTAAATTCTAGCGTAGAATAATTCGATCGACATGGGTATTTATATATTCCGTGAATTACCCAAAAAAAAGGAAAAAAGGGAACTTGATGGATGGGATCGATCAAATGGCCCTTCACGTAACTTCTATCTTTGGAGGCTCGTAGTCACCGATCTTCTCTTACATAAAAACTAAACACTAGGCCCCGGCAATTTTTTTGCCACGTGTAGTTTACATATGTATAAATTGAGTATAAACGTGTTTTATATCTAAACAGATTGAATTCGTATAATCCGTTTAAATGCACATGTCAAAGTAAATTGAATATGTGTAATATAATAAGACACGATTAAATTCTATTTAATCAAATGAGTTTATATGTGTATTAACTTATCAATCAATTTAATATGTTTATATATATATATGTGTGGTGGTAATCTTATATCGTATAAATAACTTATTTAAATATATTCAAATTATACGAATTAAATCGAACATATTATGTCAACATGTAATTAAATGGATCGTACTCAAAATAAATGTTTCTAACCTATTTAATAAATAAAGTGTACATGTCAAATAATTTCTTCTTTCTCAGTCACTGGATCCTATTCCGTGCTGGAAAATGGACTCCCCGACGACTCAGAAAGAAGGAGATGGATGAAAGATGACATCTTGTTATCCTTTCACCTAGGTGGAATCTTCGTCTCCAGGATTCAGTCCAGTGTCGTAAAAGTCAATGTTTCGCTGATTGAATTGTCCTGTAAATGAATTTTTTTTATGACTTATAAAAGATGTTTACGGGACTGTTAAAAAGAATATAGGATAATAAGAGGTTTTATATTATAATTTTTAAAGTTAGATTATATTAAGAATTTGTGTAATTATGGGTTTATAAGTTTATTGATCGAATTAAAGTTTAATAGAGTGAATTTTATATTTAATAAATAATATTATAAATAAATTTATATAATATTATAATTTATTATATAAATGATTAATATAATCATTATATTATATAAAAAATTTATATAAAATATAAATATAAATTCAATAAAATAAAATAAAGATATTATAATAGATTTTTAAAAAAAATTATATCAGTTAGTTTTTATACTGTTTCAATTAAATTCACAAATTTGATTAAAAACTGGTCGGTTCAATCAAAATTGATTTCATTTAAAGTATAATTGAGTTTTTTTTAATAATCAAATCGGATGAGTGATCGATTTCTAATTGAACCGATCGATCCGATTCGATTTTAAAAACTATAATTCATACGATTTCATTGATGAGAATTAAAAGTGGGACATCTTAACTTCGACTGCAAGATCGTGCTGCTGCACAAAAAAAAAAACACTTTCATTAATTAGTGGAACGGGTGGCTGTAGAATCAATCAACTAAAGGGTTTGGTGAGCTGCGGATGTTCACATTCAATGCCTATTGAGCAGAGACATCATGAGTAGGCGATTGGTGGGCTTCCCCCCTCTCCCCTTTGTCTTCACGTGAGATTTCCGTGCCAAAAGACATAAATTGAGCGACTCAAATCGAGTTAAAAAAGTCAACATAGTAGGCAGTCCAATAGGTTTCCGCCACGTCTCCGCTGCTCAAATTCTTCCCGCCCCCGCCATTTCCGTCCTTGACTTTTGCACCCTTCCCCATCCCATTTGTCACGTGCAATTTTATATTTAATTTTTTCCCCCAAAACCTAAAAGCACGGGTCAATAAAAAATTGAGACTTACCATAGCTATATTTTTTATTTATTAAATTTAAATTAAATACATATTTTTATTTTCCTCCAGTCCATTCACACATAACATAATTAATCATATTGTTCAATGGATAAACGATGAGCGGTCACGGGTGCGTTGGAGGCTAGTCTACACCTAACGTGTATGCGGGTCCACATTAAATATTCTAGGCTCTGTTCAGGTCATCCGAATCAACGGTGATTGCGCAATCAGACCGGCCAATCTTTGACCAACGTCTCCAGATGATCACGTTGCCCTGTCGGGAGAGTGCATGCGGAGATCTACTTCCCGACTGGGACATGAGACCAGCCCTTATTTTCCTTTTTTCTTTTTTACAAACTCGATTTGCCATTTTTAGAACCGTAAAATAAGAATCGACACAATGGAAATCGTCTCTGCCCTAAGACTTATCGATGGTAGCCGGGACAATCGGCTGGGCTCCAGTAACATGGACTGATTGACTATCGTGTCTCTAATACCTTGGTAGAGTGGACCACATTTTGTGAATGGTTGAAAATGAAGTAGACCTATCAAAAATGGCATATTGGCCTGTACGAAAAATCGTGTCTAGATCCGAATTTTCGAGCTAACATTGGGCCCCACGGACACGGACAAAAAGTAAAAAGAAAATTATTATAAAAGTTTTTCAAATAATTTATTATATATAAATAATTATATTTAGATATTTTTTAAAATTAATATAATATTTAGATCATATTATATATATATAAAAAAAACTCATTTTGTAACATTAAATTATTCAAATTTTTTTATAAAAAATTGTTTGATTTGTGCTGGACTGAGACGGTGCTCGAGCCAGGATTTTCAAGCCAATCAACGCAACGGGCCATTCGAATTGACAAGCTTAAAATGATATTATACTTTTATTATCCATGAAAATATTGTTATTTCTTATTATTTATTTATTTATTTAATTTAGGAGTCCAAACGAATGCAGTGTGTTAAAGTCAACTGTTGCATGCTGGCAGCCACCATACACATGATCGATCCATCTTTGCTTCCCCCAATTAAATTTTCAAACCATCCACTTTAATAGAATGATTTTTAATATATAATTAAAATATTGTATATAAAACTTTTATCCTAATACTTCTTATCTGATCATTTTATATATATATATAAGTATATGTATTTATATTTCAGACGGCTCTCGAGACAACTCGTTTGACCTCATCCCTCCATGAAAAATTACCATTTTATTCTGTCTCCGGTTTGGATCACCTTTTCCTTTGGCCGAGTAAGAAGGAACACTGTAAGAGCGAGACCCTTACCATCCTCCTCCTCATCGCATTTTGTCGCTGCGAACATATTAAACGAACTGAGTGACAATTTTTCCCTTCATATTGTATTTGTTAATTAAATTGAAATAAAAGCTTCTGCATGGTCCCTCTTTTTGTGTTTGTTTGTTTGTTTGTCTTTCCAGATGAAATGCATTTGGCGATATTTTCAATTTTGGCTATATCCAGAAAAAAAAAAGAAATATTTATTTATTTACATACTGTTTACTTTATAAAGAGGCCAAAAATAAAATAAAATAAAAAGAGCTTACACCTTTATTGAAAGACGAGAATTTCGAATGTGAAGGCATATCTGCCACGTTGTAAAGTCTAGATTTTAGCATTACGGCCCCCACTGTCATCAGAAAAATTTACTGAAATAATCTTAGATTTCAACGATTCAATGATACTTCGACCATACATTGACTCGCACTGGCAAATCAAAGGGAGCTCTGATGTAGTCCTTTGAGATCGATACAGTCGGCCGGCTGTTATGCGGAATTTGTTTCACCTTTCATCGTGCCATCTTGATCCAGAATTCAGGCTTGTTATCTGGTCAACGTCCCCGCATGCAAAGGATAGAGATGGAAGTGAGAAAAAAAAAAAAAGAAGAAGAAGAAGACTTAAAGATGGATGCTTTGGTCAGCACACTGGCCGATACTTTAGTAATTAACAAATGTCGTGTTGTTGGATCTTATTCTTACCTACATTTTGACGGCAACTATTTACTTTATATTTAATATTTTCCAACGCACACACAAATATTTATTTATTTATTTATTTATACTACTATTGGAGACCATGGTTTAATGGTTCGGAATACCTTCTTACGCTGAGTACATTATCTGGGCCAAGATCTCTTATTTCACAATGTCTACTTATTTTCATTCGGAGTTGAATGTAAAATGTTAGACATGTGACATGATAGATTATTATATGCAGTAAAACATGAGATATGTGAGAAGGAGGATTTAGTGCAATAACACTACTCTCAACCTAACAATCAAGAGGTTATGAGTTCGATTTTCATCGTGAAAATTGCTTGTTCCTTTATTCACTTAATATGAGATATGCATCAAAGTCCAAGTTGCTAGTTTGATAAAGCTCGACTAATATGACAATTACGACAAGAAACCCTTGCGAATTTCTTCGGTTGATGCACGAACCGTGTTGTTCCCTTAGAAGAACGGGTCCAACAACCAACGTCCATGGGCTAAAGTACCTTTGGACCTTTTTTAATTAAAATATTATATTTAAATTTACCACTCAATAAGCAATCAATTTAAATTTAAATTTTCTGCTCTGATCGAAAGAAATAAAAATGAAGGATAATAAAAATTAAATTCAGGAGCATTTGCAGTTAAAATTAGGAGTCTCTATAATATATTCTTTTTTATAATAATTATCTTGGAGACAGCAGGTGGCATCATTTTGACCTTTGACACGTCAGAGCGCTGGTCTTTATCAACAACCTCGCCCTCCCCACAACATTTCCTCCCTTTAGCCTTCCCTGCTCACTTCCCCTCTGATGGTCTTTGCTTAGCTCTCCCCACCTCATGGCCGTGGAGCTCATGCTGGGCTGCCACCGACCCGAGGCCTTCGCGGCAAAGATTGAAGAGACCGCCGTCAAGGAGGCCGCAGCCGGCCTCGAGAGCGTTGGCAAGCTGATCAAGCTCCTCTCCACCCAGCAGCAGAGCCACGCCGTCTTTGACTCCTCCGCCGCCGCCGCCTCCCAGCTGGCACCCAAACCCCCGACCAACATCGAGACGGACTGCCGGACAGTGGCTGATGCAGCCATCTCCAAGTTCAGGAAGGTCATTTCCCTCCTCGGCCGCACCCGCACCGGCCATGCCCGGTTCCGGAGGGGCCCCGTCGCTCCCAAGGTGGGAATCAATGCGAATCAGGAAGCTATCAATAAGGTAAGGATCAGATCTTTTACTTTAACAGCTTAAGCTGTTGACCTTATGCTTGGACTTATACTGGACTGTGCTTTCGATTTCTTTTTCTTTTCCTTTTTTTGGGGTTGAGATCGGAAGTCCGAATTGGCCTATGCTTGCATGGATTATTTTATTTAGAAGTAATAATTAAAATGAGGAAATTTTGCTGCACTGGATAATTTTGTTGGGGGGTTTAATTTTTCGATAGGTAATATACTGCGCGACTCCCATCCAGCAGATCCCACCGGTGCCGCAGCCGCCGCCGCCGCCGCGAAGCAGCGCGGCAGCCGAGCGGAAGGACTCCTCCAGCACCACGACTACCATAAACTTCTCGTCGTACGGGTCGGGCCAGGTGGGCTCGTTCCTGACAGGCGGGGAGACCGAGAGCAAGGGGTTCTCCCTCTCCTCCTGCTCGGGATTCCAGATAACGGACCTGTCGAGGAGCCAGGTTTCGTCGTCAACAGGGAGGCCGCCGCTGTCTGCGTCGGCGTCTCTGAAGAGGAAGTGCAGCTCCGAGACGGTGGGCTCCGGCAGGTGTGGCGTCTCCTCCTCGGGCCGGTGCCACTGCTCGAAGAAGAGGTCCGATCCACTTACTAAATTTAGCCCATAATTTTTTTTTAAAGAAATCATCTTTGTTATGAACTTAAGAATTTCTTTTAATTTCCCTTTTTCAGCAGGAAGATGAGGATGAAGAGGGTCGTTAGAGTGCCGGCGATTAGCTTGAAGTTGGCTGATATTCCACCGGACGAGTACTCATGGCGGAAATATGGCCAGAAACCGATCAAAGGGTCTCCACATCCAAGGTGCATACCGCAAAATATATGTTGGAAGACGATGTCCTTCACCATTTATTTAAGCGAAAATTATATTGAAAAAAAAGCGACTCAGTTGACCAACGTATTTTCAAGATTTTCTTACTAATTTTGTTTAGATGAGTTGATTTTTTTTTTTTTTTTTTAACTCGACTATGGTATTGTCAGGGGCTACTACAAGTGCAGTAGCGTGAGAGGATGTCCAGCGAGGAAGCATGTGGAGCGGGCGCTCGACAATCCGTCGATGCTGACCGTGACGTACGAAGGAGAGCATAACCACTCTCTGGCCGTCGCCGATTCAGCCAACCTGATACTCGAGTCCTCTTAGAGTCAGGGAGTGATTCGCCTTCTTCGACGGACAACCGGCACGAAACCGGCCAGTGGAAAACGAGGCTCCGATGTTCCCTGTGTGGTATCGATCTCAGAGACGAAACGAATAGACCTAACCAGTTCCATCTCGAAGGAGATTCACGGTGTGGGTTGGTTTTTGTTTCTTGTACAAACGTGAATGGGACCAAGACCGCAGAATTATCGTGATCGATTTCTCGAACCCACTATTGTAATGATAATACGAGACTAGAGCAAGTGGAGAAACATCTTTCGGTTCGACTCATCATCCGATCTATTCACGAAGCACCCGACTATAACATGATATTTATTAATTTTTCTAAATATGCTCTAAACCAAGAAATCTCAAATTTTACGCCTGCAATTTAACTAAGAAAAGTGCTATTCATGATTCAATCGTCAATACCCTTATGATTATGGAGTGTGCCGGGAGACTTGATCTGGCAATCTGGGGAATCGGCATCATTCATCTTTATCATCAAGTTTCTGCCCAGTAAGGATCATGGAGTTGAATCTAGCTAGGGCTTCTCTGTCCTAGTCCGATTGGAATAAAGTAACAAGATAATTTGTTACCCATAAAAATCGAGTATAAAACTTTAAGATTGGTGTGGGTGTATTATATCTTATTTATCATGTTATTTTTCGGATATATATTCCTTAATATTTATTAATTTAACCGATTTTAAATAATGTAAGTCCATCCAAACTGATTATTAAGAAATAGTATTTATTTAAAGTGAGTATTTCTATCCACAATACTTGAGGTAAAAGGTGTGCTAAATTATTTCTCCGACGGCTGGTTAATTAATGGATTCAATCAATCTAGAAGGTTGAGTGGGTTCGGTCCATTCTTCAAATTGACGTTTCCTAATTTCTAAGCGCAATTGATTGATGCCGATTTCGCCTTTGCCCTTTTGTCTTTGGATGCCCACTTTAGCTTTCTTTTAAACGTCACTCAAGACCAAAAAAGCAAAGACAAAAATCACAAGCAATATAAGAATCTTATTATTTCAACCCAAAAAAAAAAGAAAAAAAAAAGAGGGGGAAAATTTAATTATGAAAAGGCGGAAAAGGGGGTAAGGTCAAACAATGGGAAAGAAGTTTGGCCGGAAGCCAAATAAATAAATAAATAAATAAAAACAATGTGAAAGAGGTGGACGAGGAAGAAAACATGCCGTGTTGGGAGACGGTTGACCGACGGGGGCAGGATTGATTGAACGAGTCGGCAGCTGGGACGGCCATACCTTGATAGACGGCTGTTGACAGGGTTTTATTTCCATTATTATGGACACTAGAGACACCGGGACGACGAGACATGTTCGATATCATCCTAAGGTTAGTAGTTAATTTTTGGGTCATTAAAACCTTATATAATTTATTTAGCATTTCTTTTTGTATTTTATAGTTAAAAATAATGCATTTATTATATTTTTTATGGATGGATATCACCGCTTATATCTGGGTCATACTTTTTAAAATCGAATCGGGTCGGGAACAGGTCAAGGTATGGGTTCATGGATTCGTGGGTCGGATCGAGAGTTCAATGGGTTGAACCGTATGCTTAATAAATAATATTAATAATATAATATTCCAATAAATCGATATAATATTATAATTTAACTATGATTTATAATCAAAATCATTAATATAGTCATTATATTAGTCCCAAATTTAATATAAAATATAAATATAAGTCTAATAAAATAAAATAAGTACATTATAATAAGTTTTATTTTTATTTTTAAATTGACTAGTTTTTTTACCGGTTCAATTAGATTTATTGGTTTGACTAAAAACCGATCGGTTCAATTGGATTTGACTTCGTTTAAAGTGTAATTGGATTATTTATGAGAATCAAATCGGATAAGTGACCGGTTCCCTATCGAACCGATTGAACCGGTCAGCCCGGTCCGGTTTTTAAAACTATGTGAGGGGGTGACACTGCGGCGCGGAGGACATCCTCTCCATCATCATGTATCTATAAACTCGGATCACTCAATGTCTTGTCCATCGATAAGACGTACCACTTCACTCCCCCTGCAAATTGACAGATTTAATAGAATAAAACGGTAGATATATATATATATACCAACGTGATGGTAGTAATTGGATTTACGCGAAGGTGTGATATATCTTTTGCCGACCTATATGGTAGTGTGATTGATTAACTTAAAGATTCTTTCCCACTTGCCATTTGGTTTTTGGAGTGATCTGGTGCAAATGGTTCACATCCCACCATTTGGGGGTTGAAAGTCGGATATGTGGTACCACCGCTCTTACCATACCAATCCGAAGGAAATTTTGTAACACTTAATATTCTTATATGATCACAGTGCTTATTGCTAGGAGTCGACGGGATATCGATCTGACACTTAACATGATTATTAATCTCTAATGTGGGCATCCAAAGTCACCCAGTTCATGTGTACACTTATTTCTCCATTCCACCTATAAAAGTCTAGCGCGTGTTCTGGACCTCGACTAGGCTCCCAGTCGGGTTGAGGTGTCGCATGAGTCACCCGATATTGTAGTTAAATATTTCCTACTTTCTCAGGTCATGTTCAATGTGTCTGGGTCTTCTAGAGAGCCCTTTTCTGTCCATATGTATGGATAGTGCATTGTTCCATTTTTCTTTCTCGTCTTTAGCCAGCTCGGTTCATGCGATTTTAACACGTCTTCATCCTCGAATTCAAATCTTATAATCATCTTATAATCATGGGAATTTTAACTTTCAGCAAATTAATTTGACTGAAGTTGAAGTAGTGGATGTATTGTTACAATTTTCGGTGTCAGACACTGAATATTGGTGGATGATTATTAAGAGAGAGAGAGAGAGAGAGAGGAATTATGGAGGTTGATGGATTGAGGAAGAAGAGAAATGGTTGGTGGAGAAGGGCTTGAAGCCACACTCCATTGCTTAAATAAGAAAGCAAATTGGATTGGTTAAAGGTCAAAATTGGCGGGTGGAAGGTCTTCATTCCTTCCTCCTCCTCCTCTGACACCTTCCCCCCCTAACAACATTGCAGACACAAATTGGCAACTTCGTGACGTCGTTTTGCTCCCTGTCCCTCGTGTGTTTTTCAGAATGCAGCAATGTGATTCAAATCTGAATGAGATTGAGCATTGCATTCCTAATGGGTCCTCCCATTTGGACTGATTTACGGGCTCGGAGTTTCACTTAGTTCAGGGTCTCTCTCATTGATACCAACCATTTTCCCTTCATGTTTTTATGCCGTATGTGAGTGAAGATCGAGTACGACGACCTGACTCTAGAACGACTAGCTGCTCCAACCATATGGAAGTGTTTGATTTAGATGCGCGGGACGGACGATCTTCTGAGAGGACTAAGGAAATCTCTCTCTCGATCTGTCGGTGTTCCTCTGAGTTTAGACAGCAGCACACTGAAATAAGAGGAAGGAAATCTTGTGATACCCATAACTTTCGGATTCATTCTCCATCCCCTCGGATAGGCCACGGCTCACAACATTGATTCCATTTCCACCCGTTTACTTTATAATGACTAGTTCATTGTGGCGATGGAAATGGCGCAGTTCATCGAAGGTCTTCTCCATTATTATGGTCAAAATTCCGATACTCAGGCCTGTGCTACCAGAAATAGCATGCTAAAAGATTAATGAGAATTCAACTCAGAGTTTCTTAATCTCATATGTACACTGATATCGCTGAACTAAGTCAATCTTTCTCTACCCAAAAAAAAAAAAAAAAACTCTTCTACAAAGGGCAACTTTGGGCCACACAGTTAGGCTCTGTTTTCGGCTCTGTGTTGGGCTGTTACGTTCTCATCTGGTTCCCAATTGGTCCATGTTAATGGCAGACCCTGACTTGGTCCCAAGCGTGACAATGCTGATAAATTTCTTACACTGCGACGGCACAGAATCGCTTAGACTGATTTGCTACATTGACTTCGGCTAGTTAAAATTGATCTGGACGTCTTGATATCGGCGAATTGACAGTTCACACACCACTGTCGATCATTACATATAAACCTGGGTCGGTTGGCCTGACGATAACTACCCTGTAGTTTTTAGAAAATATTAGATGAGAGTACATACATTACCCAATTCGTGTGGGGGTGAGGGACTATTTTAGAAGCCTCACATCACCGGTTTGTCGGGGGTGGACTTGTTCTCGTGCTCTAGGTGTGGAGGCATAGACGAATTACCCAATTATTAAGCCAAGTTGACCCTATATATAATCGCCCACAAGTCCACAGCTCTGAAAACAACCTCAAAACCAAGATGGGTTGGTCGGAATAGGCCTGATACCTCTTATGCAACAGTTCAATTCAATTTTTATCAAATTGAAGGAATATTATGAAAATTTGCATTCACAAAAAAAAGAATCGTGATTACGTTCATCCAAACAATAAGAAAACCAACAGAGGTTATGGCAAAAAGGGGCGCAAAAGGGGGAGTAAATGATGTAATATTTCCTATCACGATTTCGGTGAAGAAGGCGGTGACGACCACGACCTCGTTCGATTCTGGCAGAACTCGAAGCTGTTAGGGTCTATTCTCTCCACCACGAAATGGGCAAGCATGCCCGTGGACTCGACCAGGTTCTCCCGGCACAGGAACTCGTCCCCGCAGACCTTCTCCACGCTCCTGTAGTAGTCGTGCAGCAGCACGTGGGTCTTAGGGTTCCCTCCCTTCTTGCTCCGGGCGAGCACCCCGGCAGTGAAGATGGCGGACATCCTCCCGGGAGCCTCGGCAGAGTCCCCCCTTGGCCCGTCCACCAGGATCACATCCCAGTCGACCTCGTAGACGAGGTTCGGGAGGTCATTGATCCCCAACCTGCACTCTGAGAACAGCAGGTTCTGCACCGGCCGGCACTCATTCCTCGCCTGCTCCTTCGCCGCCATGATCAGCTCCCCCATCTCACTCACCTTTGTCGTGTACTGCACGTCGTATGCATCAATCTCCGGGTGCTTCTCCTCCATGTACGCTGCGTAGTACCTGGCCGATGCATAATAATATATACCATGTTTATTATGTTAGTGTTCCTTTGATTAATTTGGCTCGGTTCGCAAGGAGTGTTGCCTCACTAGCTTACCGGTTCTCGTCGATGAATATGGTCTGGCCGTTGTGGTTGAGGGCGTTCCAGAGGAGGGTCTCATGGGTGAGGCCGAAGACGAGGAAGTTGCAGGGCGTGGGGCAGTTCCGCAGGATGTCAGAGATGAGTCCGAGGTCGGAGTGGGACATGTGGTAAGAGTCGTTTGATCTCGAGGCGTAGTGGAGGAGGGTGCTCATCACAGTGTCCGGGAGAGGGCCGGGTGTGGCGGTGGCCTCTGCATTGGACGAAGAGGTGGCGGTGGATGGGGAGGTGGGGGAGGAGGATGAGGAGTCGCGGGTGTAGATGACGGTGACGAGGAAGGCGAGGGTGAAGAAGGAGAGGAAGGCGAGGAGCCACAGGCGGTTGGAGCTACCAGCCTGCTTCTGAATGTAAGGGTGGAGGAGGATGAGCTTTGTGCTGTTGCTGTTGTTCTTCATCTTCACGAGATCAGAGACAGAGAGAGAGATTCAGAATCCTTCGGATCTTCAGAGAGAGGGAACAAATCGAGGGGTTATATATACATAATGTACATATATTTACAGGAAAGTGTCTGTTCTGCGCAATCTAAAAAGATTTAAAAATAATAATCTTTTTCACAATTGGGAGGTGGACGTACGACACAAACATGAAAGTAGATCGACAAGGCCAGCCCAGTCTAGCATTCCATGTACTGCACGAGCTTAGGCCCCGTAGGTATGGGAAGGAGAAAGAAGGCAGCAATGGTGGGTGGACTTGGAGCCGGTGGGAGAGAGTGACTGTGTCTGTGCATAAATTACAAGGCAAACATGCATTGACTGACATATATACATTGATATATAAGCATGTGTACTATTTCTTATATGATAAGCTTGCAATCGACCCGACAACTAATTACAAGCGAGAAGTCGCTTTTCCTTCTCGAATTGGGTCCCCCGTAAAACATTCACAGACCATCAAAACTGTCTATTGAAACAGTTTACTGTAACTTTTCCTTCAGTAAAATCCCTAACTTGAGTTACCCGAAGAAGTAGGCAAATTCCTTTAGCACAAATATTCGTACTTTCGTTTCGCGAGGACCTTTGGCTTTTGGGTTTCATCGTACTAATTGGTCGAGGGAAATGTTTATATATGTGAACGTGTGAAGTCGCTTGCCTGCTCTTTTAACTGTGCCCTAATTGAAAGAGCTGGGCAATGAGTGACATCCTTGTATACCTTTGTCCGTATAAGGTAAGAGAAGTATTATGTGTCCATACTAGACAACCGTCCAAACGCTTAGAAAAGATTAGTGTGTACAAATCCAGGCCCCATTCGTATTTGATGCAGGATTAATATTCGACTTTTGAATATGGCTCCGAACGGTGATCCTCATAAGAGAGTATTTGCTTATAATGTCCGTAATAATTTTATGGACAAAAATCGAATCTGAATCTCTTAATATTATATTAATAATAATACGACTATACCAAATTATATAATTTAGATGGGATGATTATTGGGGGATGAATCTTAGATTCTAGTTTGTTGTCATTTCTTTGTTTTTAGCTATTTGTTGTTTTTTTGGGCGGTTAATTTCTGGTGGAAAGAACCACCTCTGGTTTGGTTGTCAGTTGTGGGTATAAAAAAATATAAGATAGCTGGTGAGAAGGAAGAACAGTAACGTTGTACGTTCAACGTATGATTCGATGGAGTGGTATATAAATGTTGAACTGAAGAATTTTCCTACTAATAACTAATAAATAAACGACAAGTTCTTGCAGTAGGACGGAATCAACAGTTGGTGGGGAGTAGTTCGATCTTCATGTAATGGAACTTTGACCGATTTTGTCTATATATATACACACATTATAACAAATAATCATCATATAGAATGAACCATAGTTTTTGAAATCAGATCAAATCGATAACTAGTTAAGGTATAAATTCATGTATTAAACTATATATTTAATAAGTAGTGATAATAATATATAATTAATAATTATAATTTAAAATACTATACTTAAATGCTAATTTATAATTTCAAATTTTAAATCATCCATTATAATATTTATATTGAGTTTAAAATATTAATTTATGTTTAATAAAAATAAAATAAAACATTAATATTTTTTTAAAAAGAAAACCAAGTTTGATGAAGGTTTTTTATTTTTAAATAATTTTTAATTTATCTAATTCAACCGTTAAATTAGGTTTAGCAGTTGAATTGGAAATAGGTGGTTAAGATAGATCTGACTGAATTCAGAGTGTATTTATATTAATTAAACAAATCAAACTAGGATGGCTACTTGGTTCCCGATCAAACCGGTCCAACTGATTGATTTGATCCAATTTTAAAAATACTGTGAAATAAACAATATATATAGAAAGGGAGAGTTGTTTTACCACATTTTTTATTTAATGAATCGTGTACTTAGGCATTGCCTACGTACGTGCCAAGATACTAATAGGTAACGACATCCATCGATCGATCCCTATTATCGGAGTAGCCTGGCTTGACCTAGGCAATCACAACTTGGACATTCATCATGGCAAAGTCGCACAGGTCTTTTCATGTACGCGAACATATGTGTCTGAATTTTAATCTTATGCGGAAGACATTTGTGAATTTAAAGAGGGAATTAAATTGGATCATCCGGTTTTGATGCCATAATATTTTTATTTAATTAAACTGGTGAAAAAAAATTAAGGGCGTGGCATACCATTGGACTAAAAGGTTGACACTCACATGGTACAATGTCCTGATTGAAATAGGTTGCCGATAAAGTGGCGGAAAGAAACTTGCGTGAAAGATTATGGCATTGAGATTTCAATAATAATGATCAAAATTTATAATATTTTAATTATTTAATCGAGAATGGTATTATTGCAGTTAAGAATTTTACTATAACAATAAATTTCTCGTGTTTGGACAAACACTTAATAGTGAATCGATAAAATTTAAATGTGAATTAATTAGGATGAATTAAATGATACCAATTGGTACGGAGATTAGCATATGAAACACGTCCGCGACAACAACTGCTTGTCCACAGAATGTAGCTGCGCTGCAGCCATCAGAATCTCCGACCAAATCTTGGGTAAAAAGATTCGACTAATGCCGACAATGAGCGGCCGGAAGCCTTAATGTCAATTCCCTCTCAATTACTTCAAATCGAGTCCGTCTCTTCAGAAATCGGAGAGGCGAAATGGGCGCTGGCACCATATCGTCGGAGCTATCCAAGGAGCACCCGCCGATCAAGGATCCAAAGACTCCGATCGATTTCTTACAATCATAACACAAAACCCACGTGTCCGTTTGTCGACGTACCGTGTGCTATCTATGGTTTCACTTTTGCAGTCGAAATTTACAGTGCTTCTTCGATTGTCTCGGGGGGACACAATCTTCAGCCGTCCAAACCAACGAGGCCGAACTCCGATCATCAACGACATGTGTTTTGAATAGGTTCCATTCCGACGGTCATTGTGGTGTGTGATGAACCCCAAATCTGAGGGACGTGATTAGTGACGATAGAGAATACTAAGGAGTCAACTGGGCCCATAACTCATAATTATTGAGCTGATCGTGGGCCTGGGCCCAATCTGTGGTAGATTCAAAGTGCTAGCAGATCTTCGTCCTCCGGTGTAACGTGTGAATCACAGTGCTGTTGGCTCGGTTCAAAAATGCAGAGCTGTCCGATGTAGCTTATAGTCGAGCCTCAATCGAACTATTTAAGGGGTAGACCGTTCTTAACTATGAAATTTCTCCATTCATAGGAAACGGATGCCGAACCACCTCAAACCGACTTATGTGTCCCAATGACTTCATCTGCATACTGACATTTCGACATCAAATACTGATATTTGAAGGTCCCCCCCCATCCTCCCACTTCGTCGTTCAACACCGACCCCGTTTTCCATTGGAAGCAAGAGCCGTCCCCAGAAGGGCAAACCCAACCAACTCAGCCACCCATTTATGGCAAAGTAGGTTTGTGCTCTCAATCTCCATCTTCCTCGGTTGACTTTGCTTGCTTTCTCAACGGATTCCTTGACACGCTGTCACGGACCTTCGGGACTGCCTGATATTTCCCGCGATGCTTCGATATCAGGAAAGCCCAACAGTGACAGGCTCCCCATTCTTTTTCTTCCCAGTCTCTCTAGTAAGTAATACGATCACGACACGGATGGCTCAGAGACTAAACCGGCTGCAGAAAACCACTGCGACCCTATCAGTCAGCGCGACCGGAAGAGGGGAAACGAGAAGACATGACAACATCGAAGACCCCACATTTAGATTCTCAAATTTACGATCGTTGAAAGGAACCCAATAGTATCGATCGGAGAAATGGGGGACTCAGCGAAATGTCTCCGTTTTCCTTGAGCTGGAAAACCGTGGCCTGTCTCGCCTTGCTACCGACAGGGAAAGCTCTCGTTTTCTAGATCGATGTAGGCTAATCAAATAGGACAAGCATGTCATCTGCATTCGTGTCTGCAGTGGCGATGTCATGTGTGCTCGATATTCAATTGTCGGCCAAACCAGAATGAATCACTGTTACCACTTTCCATGTGCTGTGACGGTGTCAAGCATTTCTGTATTCTGGGTCAGTCTTTTCAAGATAATTGCTTGAACCGTGACTGTTTTTCGTTGGGCCGGTGGCCGAGCTTAGATTATCACCATCGATCGCCGCGCGCCCCACCCACCCCCACCCCCAGACATTCGAAAAATATATAATTTTCACCGGGTGTTTAGTACCGGATTTTCTTCAGTAATCACGATTGAGCAAAGTGTGGATTCAACAATTATGATTAACCTCTTTTGCGTGCGATAAATGGTGTTTATCTCATTAGTTTTTAACCGAAATTTACTCTTTATTTTAACTTAAGGCGTGATTTCCATGTAGTAAAAAAAAAAAATCAACCTGATTCTTTCAAGGATGATATGTCAAGCAATAGTATATCTCATATAGTACACGACAGCGAAAGTTCACGATGTCTTGTCAATGTTGATTTTAATCGGATAACGATGTAACGAGTGGCAAAGAAAAACACTATCATCCTTGTAATAATATTTGGACGGTGGATCAGATTTATTGTTAGATTGTTAAGACAAATACGAGGATGAAATTGCATATTCATATTACATTGTTGGAAAATACTGGAGATATTGTTGTCTTAAATTAGGAATAAAATATGTAAAAATGAGACTATCAACTGATTATGTTAACTAGTAATTGTTTTTAGATGTTTTAAAAGTATTTTTAGTTTGTTAATATTTATATTACGTAATCTCTTGATTTGCATATCCTAATAAATTCTCATTACTTTGATTTATAACCGACCACTTTTGTCATTTTCAATTTCCTTATTTTTTTTTTCTAATTTTACTTTGATTTTTTTGTAATAGAAAGTATTTCAAAATGATCCATTTTACAATGGGAAAATTGCTAAAAATTTAGACGATGTAAATGAGAAATTATCCCTTATGAATGAGTTTCGCTTTCTTTTTTTCTATTTTGGTTTATTTTAAATCGTTTTATTTCATTTTATTGTCTTAATTTTTATTTGATCCATAACTAACTTTATCTTTTTCTTCTTCTATTTCTTTCTAATAAGATAAGAAATTGACAATTTTATTGTTTAATGTGATTCCATTGTATTTTTAAAATTTAAAATTACGATTTACTATTTCAAATAACAAAAAAAATTCATAAATTTAATTCACAGTTTCGGGAAATTGCCTTGGATATTGCCGTAGAGACCAAATTATATGTTGTGCACATGGGCAATGTTGAAAGAGGATTGGCACGTATACCGAACATGTCTTATCGGGCCATTATTTGATCCGACCCACTTCCCTATCCTTTGGGCCCGGAGGACTTAATAGTACTGTTGCAGGCGATTGGCTTGTCATGATGCCTCATGCCTCCGGTCAGGCTTTAATGGACATTCCAATACCCGAAAGTCGTCCAACCCGAATTAGACAGCATTGTCGTCCATTAAGATTGCAAAGAAAAATGTAGACTTTATCGATCGATTACATCAAGTACGTACACCTTCTCTCATATATATATATATATATATATAACATCTTAAGGCTATTGCCACGTAGGATTATTATTATAATTTTTTTATGTTATGCAATATAATACTTGAAATTCCAATAAATTATAAGAAATACATACTTTAATTGGGTTAGTTGATACATCATATTTATTCATTTTATCGACAATATTTTTTAATTTCATATGCAAGAATTACTTTCATCTTCTCGTAAGTCGGACCTCATTTGGGTTCACGGTCTCCGATGACTAAGTCCTTAACTAACCCTTCAACCCAAAAACACAGTTTGACACACTTACCCCAACATTCAGTTGAGATTCAACCGTCTAGATTTTAGGTTCAATTCCGATGGGTGAAATTTTGGCCTATAATTTATTTTTATCTTCCTTAAATTTAATTATGGTTAAAAAAAATTAAACCTCTACCCTGCAGTAAATAATTAGAGCAAAACCCAACAGTAGATCGCCTGAAATACAGCTTTCATGGGCATCATTCTTTTTCGGGAAAAAAAAACACACTATAAGTCCTATAATTATGTAATTTTTTAAATTTAAATCCTAAATTTTTTAATGTAGTTCCTTCTGTCTTAAAATTTTACTTATGTGACTTACTTAGGTTTTTATCGTAACGGATCGTTAAATCACGTTAATATGGATGTGATAATATCAGCAACATGCAGACATGGCAATGACATGTCGTGTTCTTTATTAACAATAATGACACAGTATCTAACATATTATTGCTATGTTAATATTTTACCAATAATATCATATTTACAATAGCACGATTTAATAATTTGTCACGACGAGAAATTAAGTGAATTATGAAAATAAAGTTTCATGATTAAAAGAATTAATTTGAAATTTTTATAATTTAAATTCAAAAAATTGCATAATTTTATGATATTATTCTTTTTCAAACCCTAGGCGCTTTTGAGAGCGATGGAGGGGGACCCCATATTGATTAAGCCCACACGGGCTTTTCAAATATGGTCCCTAATTTGATCTCATTGCGACACGACACAATGAACCCCTTCAATAAGTAGTTATCGGCCCCGGGAAGCTTTGACAAACATTTGGCATGTAATATAGCGTGAAATGTGAATAGGCTCGGTGGGTGCATAATATTTGTCTCGTGCACACGTTTCGTGCGTGCGATATGATTTGTTCAAACGTGAAAGTAATGGTCGGTAGCTCGCACCGAGGAGAATTTCAGATTGCCTGTGCAAGTGCAAAGAAGTCCGCAAGGACAAAAACTAATAACAGGCATATTTCACCATCACCTTTCCTTTTCACTGGGGAAGACTATATGGCTGTCACCTCAGATGGCCAAACTACCCCAGCTTGGTCGACCTTAACGCAACATCTGGGTGAAGATATACATCAGCTTCATGGGAGCAGTGCGGACACGTGATTGCTTCACTAGATTTAGTTACACATAATCTCAGCGCGATCGGTCCTACTGATCATACTAATGAAGCGAACCAACTGGCCAGCATCAGAGATGTAGAAAGAGATAAGTGAACGATGAAAGCGACCTAACATGTCGAAGGCACAGGTCGATGCTCAGAGTGCCCGGAAATGAGAACCGGTAGAAGGCAAGGTTGGGTGCAGCAACGGATAACACGAACTGGATACCGAAAACACGAGTCGAATGTGCGTAAAATGGTGGCCGGTTCTTTTACCCGTCTACGGAAAGTGAGGTCTCTGCAGCCCCAGCTCGTGGTGATGGTCCTTCCCCTTCAGTCCTTTGCTTTCACGTGGTCGGTTCCTTTTCGCTTTATGCACGTGACCCAATCTAATTCGTTGTGGCATGTGTGTCGAAAGCAGAAGAGGGAAGAAGAATAGAGAGGGAAAAGAATATGAGTGGATCATCATCATCAGCAGCAGCAGCCTGAGGCGCCTCTGTGAAAAATATTCCCTTTATAAGCTGATGTATATAATATGTTTAAAATTCTTATGTTAATATTTGAGAATTAATTGTATATTACAAATTACATAATGCACCGTCTGAAAAATTAATCGATTATTATAATATCGGACACTATCGATATAAAAATAATAATTATTAGCCCGAGGTCGACATGTGCGATTCATAGATGCCATGCAAGGGGAAAGGAGGAGGATCTATGTCCCCATGTAACGATGTCGTGTCTCGTGTTCGTAGCCATGGAGATGGAGTGCCATCTGCAAACCTCGAAGAGAACTCAGCTAATCTTCGACATTAATCCCCCGGGTTTACTCTTCTAATTCGCATTAAGATTCTAAATAAATTCAACGCATGCTGCAGAAGCAGTGACCTAGCTGTACGTTCGCGTGGCACAGCCGACTCGTACGGGGAGCCGACGGTGTCGGCATGTAATTAAAATAATTAATCAGTAAGAAAAGGGCATACAAAGAAATTAAGCAAGGTTGCCGTGGTAGTGCTCTCATTTAGCTATATCTGCACAGGAGTCTAGTAATTAATCAATTAGCACATTCTGTACCATCCCCATCGTAATTAATTAATTGATTAATTACAAATTGAGAGGACACAAGGTGCGGCATAGCTAGTGGCATAGACGGTAGTGGACATAAAATTATTCCCATGATTTAGCGATGGTACCGTGCCCCTGGCTACTAAGGATAAGCTCGACGACCAAAAGCAGAGTTACCCACATTTTGTAATGTTTTGTCCATAATTTATTATTAATTTTTTCTCTTTTCTTTCATGCTACTCGATATTATATATTTGGGAAGGCCTTTAAATCTTGAATACTTAAAAAGATATAAAATTATGACGGTTATAATCCTTTATTATTATTTATAAAATTTAAATACAATATTCCAATATCCAAATTAACACATTTTACATCCACAAGAATTATAGGAAGAAATAGAGAAAATTTATGAATATGAAGTTGACCGTTGACTCTGTACCAGACACCGGAGAATTCTTGGCCTCATCGTAGTTTGATAAGAACAGCTGCCCGATTTTGATTAACCGCTTGCTTTTAGTGTGAGAAAAGTAATTAATATTCAACGGATTAATTAAATAATTCATTGTTAATCATATTTATTTAAAAACACAGAGAATTTAACAATTTACTACATCTAACCGAATTATCATAAAATTTTTCTCGATGAGACCAGAGGAACTGATCCAAAGGACACCGTTGACAGTGACTATTCGTCCCTCCACCCCCATCTCACATTTCCAACACCTCGCTCAAACATTCACCTAACCAAAGTTATTTCATCAATGTTAGAGATGACGTTCTTCTTTGTACTCAAATGAGAGGCACAAATTCTCACAAATTGGGCAGTTTTTCTTATACTGGAACCTAATATCAACATATCCCTAGCCCATCGATTCTTATATTAAATTCGCCCATAACCGATCAAATTAGCTATTATTTAAAAATATGAGTTAATAGATAATAATACTATTCCCCTTAATCATATGCCATAACCAAGTCGTTAATTTCCGTAGGAGAAGCCTACAAGTCTAAAAAGTAAAGATGGATATTTACATAAGTGAACAAAGAGAGGGAAAGAACTGATGATAATTGAACTCCAGATTCAGGTCCAGATGTGTACTATTAAAATATGGCATTTCCTCACTAGGGAAACATGGAATCAGAACCCTAGACCTCGTCACAGTCAACGCTGACGGCAAAAGCAGACGCAAAAACGAGAGCCTACAAACCCCATATTTCCAACACCCGACCCGACAACCTTCCCAGACCGAACAAACCGCCACCAACAATTCCGATACCTATAGCAATTGTCATAAAAATCCATCGGGCAGGGGACAAATATTATTTATAATATATAAGGGATTAATAACTCAACATCCATTAAATTATTAAAAATAAAATAAAATAGCATCAACATGTACGGCGGCATACACCAACATCAGAGATGCGATTTCTCTGCTTTTATTTTTTTTTTTCAGAGATCAAATGTCGCAAAGCCTAGAGAATATAGTCGAAAGATCTGTCGCCTCTATATCCCCTAGTGTTCGGTCGCTCTTATTTTTTCCCCCTTATCCACTCTTTTTTTATGGGGATAAAGGATTATAATTTCTAGGGTTGAGTAAAACAAGCAAGAGGCTACAATCGGTTTCGATCTCCATTAGGGTTAATATCAACGAACAGTCAAGGGGGTCTCATTTAAGAGAGAGGCAACCCAGTACTCTCAGGATTAGTATTGCTGATGGCTGTGGTGGTGGTCGGGGTGGTGTTTTTCTGCAGACATTTTTGGTGTTGGTGGTGGTCGGTGGGCCTGCTGGTGGTGGCAGTGGTGTGCTGTGGGAATCCTGATGATGCTGCAGCAGTACTTCCATACAGCTGCGGAGCGCCCGATAATTGCCACTGCTGTTGTTGCTGCCGGTTTTTGCTGGTGGTCAGTGTTAGGTCTCCTCCGCCCCAACGATCCTTCCCTCATTGCTACTGCTCGGAAACTGAACCTAGTTCACAGTTCATTACTTGGTATAAATTAACAAGTGGGCAAGCAGATAGATCTATCAAGGAACACTCAGTCGGCTGCAGATCGGACAAGTGAACATTCCTCAGGCCTTAACGTTAGAGGAGGCTTTGTTTTCCTGTCGAGGCCGCTAACCTGGCGAGGGAAACTGGGATGGGATTGGTGAAGTTGCAGCATATGAGACGGCTTCCTCATGATCTGCCCTCTGTACCTTTGTGACAGATTGTCAGCCGATCTCATCAAAGAAGAAGAAGATGGTGAGTGGATGTGCGTTTGGCTTAGTAGAAGAGATGTCTCAGCCTCACATTGCTCCTGCTGCTGAAAATTCAACTGAAAAAAGAGCTGGAAGATTATATACATGGTTGAAGACTCATCTTCCATCTATTTTATTAGCAAAAATTTTCAGCTAAAATTGATCAATGACATTGATGTTTACTTTGGGGACGAACTCATGGCTCTTCCGTTCGGATTCAAATTGCACTGCTGCAGAATGTCGACTGCTCGAGACATTGCCAGAGGGAACGAGGTCAGGACTGCCTTGCTTCAATGACGAACCACCCAGGCTCAGATCAAGATTATGCTCACCACCGGTTGCCCCCAAAGATTCTGCCCAAAACTCGTGTTAAGTAGTTGCAAAGGCAACACAAAAACTTATCAGAATGATATCAAAACACGAGGAAGAATTACATGAGATGATCAGACTATACCTGAGAGGTTGAGCTCATTCTCGTAGATAACAGGATCAAAGTTTGTGACAGCATCCTTACCATAGCACTTGATAGCAGACATATCATAAGCCCTAAAGAAATCCCCCCCCACCCCCAAAACAAAACCCCATGAACATCACTACCAATTCATATTCTCATTAAAACAAACCACCCAAAGACAAATGACTGAGACAAAAGTATGAGATTTGCACCGTGCGGCTTCAACCTCACTATCAAACAATCCCAGATAAACGTACCTGTAGGATAAACTTAGTTAGGCAGGAAATAGAGAAGAAGAACCATGGAAGCTAATTTAATTTGTCCATACTTTTTGCCGAGGAACTGGCCCATTCGGGCCTCCCACCGGCCACATTTGTGCAAGGTGACACCACGGTACTTGGAGCTTCCTCTCAGAAACCCGGAGCTCTGCCGGCGAAGTACGTGCACGAACTCCTCCTTGGTCAGATTCCTCATCTGCCATAAGAACACAGACACACATGTATGTGTATGAATAACACTGTTGGAATCCAAAACCCTTTTTTTTTTTTTATGGACATGAGAAAAGCAATGTCTTTATTTTGCAGACCTATTTAATGAAGACAAAAGGAAGGGAGGGCAAGCTTATTAAAAGAAGAAGAAGAAGAACAACAATAGTAATAAGATCCTGTCTCCTTATACTTTTTCCTTTTTTAAAGTTTTACCTGTTTCATGTCTTCCTCATAGTCTTCAGTTCTGAAATTAATGTCTGCCTCTACCCCTCTGAACTTGATTGCCGCCCTATCATATGCACTGCCCAGATGAAAAGGAACACACAAAAAAATAAGAAATTAATCCAATAATTCAATAAATACTTCCTTCTTAATTTGCAAAAGAGGTATGCCTATTGCCTAGAAGAGGAAAAAATGAGATTAGAATTAAACGAAAATAGCACTATCAATTACCATTTCTCCATTTAAAAAAAAATACATCTACATTAAAATGAAACGAGATAAAAGGGAAACTCACCGGGCAGCCGCATGAGCCGTGTCGAATCCACCTACAGCCATCACGAACATAGACAAGAACATAGTATAAGGCTGATGAGTGACGAGCTTTAATCGTATGTTGTCATAATAATTAATTATGCCAAAAGTGAGAAATTTTTATGTTGATATCCGATAAAGGGTTTATCATTTTGTGCTTACCCAGATAAACTTGCCTTCCACAGTCCCTACACGAGGACACAAATTCAATGATTATTTGACTCCAGTTAATCGAAACGCGAAAGAACAAGAGATTAATTGGATGAAGACATATGACATTAAGGTAGTAACGCTTGATTAAGAGGTTTCGTCATGCATAGAACTCACCAGATATGGGACTCCCATCTCCCTGTCCGCCGGTAGAAGGTGACCCCACGGTACTGCGAGCTCCTCGACCTAGGGCCACGACGACTCTTCTTCGTGGGCTGTGAGACGTCCGGCGACGGCAGCGTTGATGATGAGGCGGGATTAGTGTGGGAAAATCTCACGCCCGCCAGTGGGCTCGGGTAAAGGCCCTTGATGCGAAGGACGATGAGGCGGCTGAGGCAGCAACTTCCTCCTCCGCCCGGCCGGTGGCTTCCACCGGGAGGAACTGGAGGGTCATGGGACGCGGGCAGTCGTCATCGGGGACCGAGAACCCGAAAATCCTGCTGCTCCGCTTCCGGGAGGAGGCATAGTCTGCGGCGTCCTCGTCCTCGTTCTCCGCCTCCACCTCCTGCCCCTCCCCCTCCTCGTCCCCGGAGGCGAGCTCCTCCTGGTTCACTGTGGCGGCGGCGGCGGCGGCAGAGGAGCTGGAGTTTGAGACGGAGACGGAGATGGACCCGGATCCAGACCCTGCTCGAGCACCGACCCGCTTGCCCCTGTCGGACAGATCCCCGGATTCGTTTTTCTCGTGGACCTGATCGGGCGACTCATTAAGATCCCACATTTCATCCACCGTCCTTGTATGACAGTCTTCCTCAACTGCGAGCTGCTCTCGTCAGACTCGGAAATATCAAGAAAATCAAAACCCAGAAACCGAAATCTCAACTTTCTCCAACCCAGAAGCAGTAGTTGAAACTTGGGATGGGGGGAGAGAGAGAGAGAGAGGAGGGGATGAAGACGAAGAAGCAAGTAGAGTAAGGGGAGGAGATGGAGGAGGGGGTTTATTTGTAAACTTCTCTAAACTGCCCAATACAGCACAGAGGAGGAGGCTAAAAAATCGTTATATAATAGAATCATAAAATTAAAAAAATAGAGGAAGAGAAAAATAAATAAATAAATATAATTATATAATAAAAATTAAATTTATAATTCTTAATTATTAAATAAAAAATACAAATAATACACAAACCCTTTCTCAACTTGATTAACCGAAAGCAAGCTCTGCTCTTTCCCTCTCCACATGCCTCTCTCTCTCTAGCCACTTGCCCTTTGCTGTTCATTCACCCCCTCTCTCTCTCTCTATTCTTCTATTTTATCAACTTCGTCTCTCTCATAATCAATTTTGGTGTGTCATCTTCTGCCCACCTTCTTTTTCCCTCCTTCAACAGGAGCCTCCCAGACAAGACACGAATAGAAGGATAATATCATCACGCTAAATCCTACCCTATTTCCTCGCTGTCTGCTTTCTCTTTTCCCTTCTTTTACTTTCTCATTTTTAGGGTTTCTTTTTCTGTTTTTTTTGCCTGCGAGGAAGTCTTGGTGATCAATCCCTCTCTCTCCCTCTCTGTCCATAAATGATAGATCATGGAACGAGACGATAAGCGTACACAAAAAGGATATATATTTTTTATTTTCCCTTGAAAGAAACATATGATTGAAATTATGGGAGGGAAGAAGGAACCATCTCTTTCTTGCTCAGCTCAGCTTTCCTCACGTTAACCAAATCGAAAAGATCCCTCTCTGTCTCTCTCTCTCACACACACACAGCTATATGTGTTTGTCATTATCGTCACACTGCACACTCATGTCACAAGTCACCTCCCCGCATCAGTTCTTAATGGCAACATTTAAAAAAAAATAGCCAACTTTCACTTCTTGTTTTGGTTTGTGCAGACTAGCTCAATCTATTAGATAAAAGGGCATGCATGCCCCGGTCTGGGCAACGGTCTTACACCATCAAATCCCAGAAAACCGACGTATCATCATGCATTCGATTTCAAAGCCTTCCCGGCCGGTTTCGATCGCTGATCAGAAGTCGTAAATACCCCTATCGGGAATCCTCCAAACATGTCTCGAAGATCAGCCGGGTATGCCGGAGCTCGGGTTTTTTGACCTTGTTGTGTGAGGAGTAGTAGTATGGAGGGAGGAGGAGGATGTGGTTGGATACAAAAATGGAAAAAATGGAATAATGGCATTAAAAGGAAAGACTTTCCGGAAAAGTCCAACCCGACGGTACGAGAGTATGGCCGCACTTGCCCTCTTTTTGGTTTCATATTTTGTGGTGTGACCAAAATAGCCCTCCCTCTATCGCCTTTTAATCCCTCCGACCTCGTATTTATGAACACCCATCCCCACCCCCCACTCCCATCCTGCTGCGCGTGCTCCTCACCTCCCCCATTTTTCAAGCACCAAATATATATTTTGCCCTATTTTAAGGAGACATGCCCCATCTGAAGTCTCACAACTCGTCTTTTTCTCTCCAGAAATTCAAATATATATATTTATTTAAATTTTATACTACTGGAAATCATTGATCGTTCTACATTCATATATATATATCGATAATTTCTCAAAAAAATTTACCTAAAAATTTCCCTCCCACGTGAGTATTGCTATTGAATCACCTTAAATAATAATTTACTTAAATAAAAAATTAATTCTATCACAACCTTTCATAAATCCTATAAAATTGTTCGAATTTAATATATAACTCAGTAATCCAATATATCCAGTTGGTAGTCGATGAAAACATATAGAAAACATGTTTGCCACAGTGGAGGGCAAAGGTTTCTGTCTCTCTCATTTATTTTATCTTTCCTCCTTCCAACCTTATGCTTTTTTGGTTACTGTCGAGAGGGTGGATGAGGATCCAAGTACACAACCGTGGTGAACTTCCACTCCAGGAGCATTGTTCACCCAAACAACGGTTTTTGCTTTTCTCGAGGAAGCCCTCGTACTTGTCATCCCTTTTCTTAGCCATCACTATTCATGTATCATCGATCGCACTCTCACGACTTCGTGGGTAGAGCCCATCGATCGGCCTTCTCACCCGCGCTTGCACTTCAAGGTACAGCTCGTACAAATCATTGGACCTAACACCCTCGGTGGTTCCCCAGCACTTTCATCGATGACGTGAAATATGACTTCTTTTTCAACAAACAGTCGGTGATCATTGAGTTTCGAGTGAAATTCTCTTCTTTCTATTAATAGTAAAATTTAGTAGTAAGAGGAATCACGTGGTTATAAACCGATAAAATATACTATAAAAACAATGATGATGATTATTTAAATAAAATTAGTTTTTTACTTAATGTAAAGGTCTTGAGGATTAGAAACTAGGAAGGGGGAAAAATTAGAGAAAAATAGGGCGTTGGATTTCACTATCCGGGTGGGGGCGCGGCCATGGGTTAGATCGTGGGATAGATTCGTCGATTTGGGGATATCATCGCCACATATCTTATTTTTTGAATGGGGTAAAATGTAGTTTTGATCTCTAAACTTTTCTTTATATATGTATACAATCATTTTTGTAACATATTTGATTTTTTTTATTACTATTATAAAGTTAAAAACTTGATTACATGTAAGAATAAGAAAAACAAAATAATGATATATATAAAAAAAATAGTGTGGATGATATCAAGAAATTAAACTTCTATTTACAGTAAATAAATGTGTGACATGTATAAAAATTGAAAATATATAAAGATAAAAAGAGAAAGCATCAATATTCTATATAGAAATAAGATGTGTATGACAAATTTTATTAATAATATATGATGTTTTTATTTACAGGAAAATGATGAAGTATTATAGATTAAAAAAACAAGACGCAATATTGCCGGGGAGGAGATTGTCGGCAGCCCTTCTGCCTTCCCTACCTTTTTATAATTATTTTATTATTTATTCTTATATATTATCAAGCTGTTAAAATTAAAATAATAATAATAATTTTAAAGTGTATATCTTGTATAAGGTTAAGGTCTAAATGCGTCCTTAAAAAAAGTTTTAGAATTGAAATGACAAAAAAGGAGAATATCGAGAATCAAAATCACACTTTTATCCTTTGAAATAATGTTCAATCCACCCACATTTAGGGTAGGATTGTCCCGTTGTGGACCCAAATCGATTAATCCCAAAACCAACACGACCACATGTTTCCCTTCGCTTTATCTCTACGACTGTAAGGGGGGCAGATTTGTCGGGGCATATGAACTATGACGTATCGTTCCTACAAGAGGCCCGTGTCAGATTGGATCGCTGTGAGTCGTGATGACTGGGAACCCGGCCTCAAGTTAGATTAGATAGCTATGAAGGCTCCAACGGAAGCATCCGATGAACCGGGAATCCCAGCTTTCACAGATCACGCCGAGCAAGCATAAAATCTGCCCCGGTAGCCACGGTCGAGGCCAAAGAGCAATCCTTGTACTTTCAGAAAGGTTGGAACCAATAGTGCCAATCACGTTTGGTACTTGCACTGTTCGCAAAAGACAGCGTCCTCACGATAAATTTTGTCCTTTGTCTGAGTAGTAGATCAGATTTAATCATAAAGGGCTCGACCCATGTAATATCAACAACACGTACGGATCGAGCTCATCGCATCCGCTCTGATTCTCGTGCTTATGAGTCATTGGGGGCACATTCGAACCGCATGCTTCAGATGATGTGCAATCGACTCTAATCCATCCTCGCAAGCTAATCTTTTAGACGATGCAGATACTGGTAAAGGGATGCCAAGGCTCGCCCCCAAAATGCTGCAGCAACTCAAGAACCGAACCAAATTGAGATGAGAGTCCGATTCCCGCAAAAGAGAACTTAATGGTGAGGAACCCCACCCCCCGCCCCCCCAGATTACACCTTGCCTTGACCTCCGTGTTTGTCCTTTTCGAGCCCCAGATGCAGTTCGAGAATGCATAAACATAGCTCGGCTATAGGCACTCGGTGTACTACTGGCCGAACGGAATGGTCTGTCGGATCCACAAATCATGGGCGCCTCAGCGAAAAATTCGATCAAGGACAGGGAATTAGTACACTCATACTCCCTTTCGAGCTATTCCTAAATGATTTGAATGGAACATTAATGATTTTGGTGTGCCGATATGGCCTCTCACGCTAACGCGAACATCCAACCAACCGGAACATCCAACCGCTCGAATCAATCATAATGATGGTCTCATCGAGTGAGCGGACGAAATTCAATGTCCCCCGCATGCTCATGATTAAAAATCAATATAAAAATAACGGGACTTGATGCAATTCCCTCATAATTGATATGAGAGGTGGTTAACTTGGATCCTCATTGACAAAATTTTTAGTACCCTACATTCCACTCTTTCTCAAGCTGCTGCTCTTAGGCTCGTAACCGACGCCACCCCCCCCCCCCCAACAAAAAAAAAGTGGAGCAAAAAATCACAATTGGTCATGTTAGCGGGCCAACCGAGCGGACATAAATCCAAATTCTGGTTCTAGTTTGGAAGATTTAGAAATGAGCAAAATTCGGATTTGAGATCTCATGGGGCCCATCAGACCACTGTGACTGTGATCCAACAACAACAAACAAGATCGTGCTCCTCCATCTTCTCTCTACTGCAAATCGGGCAACAACGAAATCCCGCATTCGAGCCATACGTATCGGGTTCTATTACCTGTTGAAGTCTTTCAGAACATTCATTTGGAGACTGGGTTGGATCGGCCGGCACGACTGCCTCGTTCGACGAACTCCAGAAGGTTAGTTACACTTACTGGAAATGGCCCACTAGCAAGGGTCCATCCCGCTCTTGGAATAGCCCGGCCCACTTCCGCGGAGTTTCCGTTGAGTCGACCATGTGCCTCTTGATCTCTTTTTATTTATTTATTTAGTAGCCCTCAATTTTAATTTCAAAATAATCACTGTACTAATATTTATATATATATATTTAAATTTATTACCCATGCAATAGTTTAGACGTCTTAGTACGCTGCGCTGGACCTGCTGGTTATTGACCAATTAACAAGACATCCTCTGATCAGATATATCTAACATAATATAATATTTTCATAAAAGCAATCAAAATCATTTTTTTAAAATATTTGATATTCACAAGCCTGCCCACCTAACTAATACAAATTTGAAATATATTGATATATTTAAAATATATCATCCTTTAAATGTAAAATTTCTAACTTATAATATCCAAATACATAGCGTGTGGCATAAGTTTAATTAATTTATGCGCTTTCAATCAAAATTAATTTCGTGCATTAATTAGCGGTACTATTGGTGTACCTTGCCTCGAGAACGGCACCGACAGTTGACCGACTCTTTCATGCTCATGATTGATTCTTTCTCGCTGTCTCGTGTCTCTTCCCCGAGTTTAATATCCCAATGTACGTGAAAGAAATAATATCTCTAAAAATGAAAATAACTATTAAATCAAAAGAATTTTACTATAATTTAAAATTTCCATATAATTTATTAGCGTATGAAATGAATCCAACCCCATTGCAAGTCTTATAATTCCCTTGATCCAAGCGAAATCATGTGCCATTATTGGTTTAAGGTCGTGGCTCAAGAAAATTCATTCAGCCTGATTCAAGCTACCTCGTTTGGTCCGACTTGTGTATATGTTGGACGGAGATAGGGAGCATACACATGCATATGCCTTGTGGGCGTTAGCTCGGTGGATCAATTCATAGCTAACATGGACACTCGTATGTACTATACATATATATATACATAAATTATGATATTTTTTCAAAAAATTTAAAATATATAAGATATTTAATATTCGTCTATTTATAAATGATGTTATACGATTCATTCACGAGATAATATGAATACTAATGATGTCAATTTTTTAGTTAATCATTAATGTGATAATATGACTTGACATGTATGATACTTCTTGCAAGCTAAGGTGTGCTAAAAGTGGGCATAGTATCACGTTAGCTATTAATGGAAAAAATTACCACGTTGGTACTTGCTATATTTTATAAATAAAAAATAAAAAGTAAATATCATATGTATTTAGCCAAATATAATCATATTTCACCAAAAAATGAAATTTTCACAATTTTAGGATATTTCACACATATACATATATGTATATATAAAATACATATTGAATATCCTTAAGAGGCTTATAGTAATAATCACAAAAAAAACGCCCAGAAAGGCCGGAAAAATAATAAATTCATTGGAGGATATCGATCCGGACTGTGCGGCCTGCAGGAATTTAATTTGAAACAGTCCACGGGCGGGCCATACGAATTGTGATGCATTATTACATTACATTTACTCACATAAAGAACACAAGGTAGATAATAAGTATTTTTGAGCTTATAGGTTCATCATTTATAAACTCTTCAAATTTTAAGCGGTATAAGTTTTTATCGATAACTTAAAACTTTTCAACTATAAATTTATTTAATTCGTAAAATTTAAATTTAATATCTTATTTAGTAAAAATATATTAAATTATTTCAATTATTCATATTATTATTTTCAATCTATATTTTTTAGAATATATATTTATGTCATGAGAAATTTACGCTTATAATATTTATATTTTGTGATGACTTATTTAACGACAACAATCCCAACGGATGCGTTACGTCCCCATCCAATAACCCAATCCATCACGTAGACCATGTCTTGGTCGATGCTGAAATCAGTGCCGGGGTCTTAGTGGGGGGAAAAAAGCACTATTGAATGGGACCGTCAATGGTGTTCTTGTCGCAGAGAACGTTGGCTGAATTGGCGAGAAAGTGCTCAACTTGCACCTTGCCACCGCGATCAAACCCCATTGCCCGGTGCACTGGTTGAGGGAAAGTGGGGGAAAAAAAAAAAGAAGAGAAACGTAAGAGGGTTCAAGCCGATATTGACTGCACTGTCATATCATATGTTGATTCTTCACGTGCACTCAAGTAATTGAGAGGCCCATATCATTCTTTCAATCATATGTTTTTTTTCTTTACATAATGTTTGAGTCTGAAATCAAGTTGAAGAACAAGAAATCTCATTCAGAATATAATAGATGAAGCTTAGTAAAAAGTGGTGATGGATTTTGTCCACATTCATGAACAATTATGTGCCATTAGGTTGTCTTATCATGTGTTTATGTATATCGTATCTATTCTTGTATAGAAAAGAAGACAGGCATATATACGCGTTGTCCCCTCTCTCTGATTGATGTGCTTTATGGGGTGCCCACAACTCAATCCTCATCGATAGCAAGCACAGCGAAACAGTGCACTGCAGGAAAAAAAAAAAAACCCTAATTCAAGATCTTATCAATTTACTAGTTACGAGCTAGCCGTCGTCTTTTTCCTCCCCCGGTATCTTCGCTTGCTTATTGGCCGTCCCATCCCGGTCGCATGTTTTTGTGCCCTTAATGCCCCACTTTAACTCGGTATACCAGACTTTTTTCACTGGGAATGTGGAACATATTGACATGGATATAATCAGTATTATGAAGTAATGATTATGCATCATGTACGATCCTTCTGATCGTTTCAAAAGTAAACAGATAGTACAAACTAAACAGATGATGCATCGTGTATGATGTGATCGATCGGGAAGCCTCGAGTGATGAGAATAAGGAACAAGCACGTAAAAGGATGAGAATTCGTCGGGGGGGCATATTGATTGGATGAGCAAGAACATTTGACTGGCTTGTTATACCAGTCTCTTTTTTTTCCTACAACGATAATTTGGTCAAAATTTCTGGACCAAATTTCCGACACAAAGCCCCAAAAGAGGGTTAAAAGAGAAGTGATCAGATAGATGTAAGCATCTTTTTTTTCTCTTCATCTGTCATGTGCTTGGAGCGACAAAAGATGAATGGAAGTGGCGGGTCCTAGGACTGCTCGGCTATCTCTCGGTTGACCCGCCGTCGTCGTCGGAGCCCTCCGGCTCCGGCCGCTTGTTCAGATCGACACTCTGGAAGAACCCACCGCTGCAGGGCCTCAGCACGTGGGGGACGGTGGGGCTCCCCCCGCTATTCATCACCATCTTGTGCCCACCGATCAGGGCAGCATCCACACGTGCTCCCACCTCCGCTGCCTTCCTCCTTATGAAGGCGGCCGAGAGGTCCCCCACTCCTCCGGTGCCGCCGCCGCCGCAGCTGCCGCCACCCTCCATGGCCGGAGCTGCCAGGAGCTCGGGGAAGTTGACCCTGGCGGAGGGGCCGCGGAGGTAGAATACGGCCGTGTCGTAGGCCCGTGCAGCCGCCACCGGGGTGGAGTAGGAGCCCAGCCAAATTCTCGATCTCTTGTTGGGCTCTCGGATCTCGGCCACCCACTTGCCCCACTTCCTCATCCTTATCCCTTTATACGGCGCCCTCTCTCTCCCCTCCAGCCCTCTCCGGTTGTCGCCAGCGTGCTCTCTCCTCTCACGACACCCTCCGCCGCCGCCTCCTCCTCCTCCTGCTCCTCCTCCGCCGGCCTCTTCCATTGTCGTCATCCACTGTCCCCCACGATCGAAAACGTAAAAGCAGATTGGAATCAGAGAAGGAGACCTCCTTCTGCCCGATGATCAATCGCCTGCAGTGTGCTCAACCCAACAGGGGAAGCTGAGGCAGCGAGAGCTTCTAAAGGGGGAGTTTTTTTTTTTTCATGGGATTGGAGAGGTCAGGGTTATGGTCGTGAGCCGGGGCAACGGCAACACCAACAGCTCACTGAACTCCATGAATGAAAAACACACACAAAAGAATAATTGAACAGATCCCAAGCAATACAGAATCTAAGTTCACCGACATATCTGTTCGATCTTTGGGGGTTTCTCTTTATATAAGGCCGCGAGAGAAGCTGAGATGAGGAGTGGTTGGGCGCGGTGTTCTTCTCCTTTATTTGCAAATTGGGAAGAACAGCTTGGATTTGGATCTTGATGATGATGAGTAATGCTCACTCTCTCTCTTATATGGATGATGATTACATAATGCAATATAAAATAATGTTTCTTCGGTGAATAGAGTAGAGGAGTGTATTTAATTACACAAATTATAAGAAAAGAGCATCACGAGGTGATACCAAGGTTTTTTTTTTCACCACATAATATCTTCAATCTAGCTGGAGCGCATATTAAGATTACTCTGCGGTCGAGCCAAAATTTCTAAAAAAATTTTCATCAATCCTCTTAACTTAGAATTCGATCATTGGATCATCCATTTTAATATTTAGTGAAAGAACTATTAATTCAACCGTAAGATGATGATATCACTTTAGTTTCACATGAAAGATTTTATATAATAAATTCTTATGTACTTAATTTTCTTTCTTTTTTTTTTTTGAATGTTACTTTTTAATACATAAGATTCTTAAAATAAGCCCTGTTCATGCAGAGACAAGGTAATCAACCATGAACAAGAAGACAGCTGGAGACATGGAACGACAACTCCATCAATCCACAGGGTGTTTTAATAATGGTGCTTAATAATTGCATGGACGATCCAACTCTTGCAAAACCTACTCGATCCTATAACATCCTCGTAAACGCCCGATTCGCACAGCTCCGGGGCAGCCTTATCCAGGCTCGAGCTTCAAACATTCTGGTTGACCCATGTAACTTCTCCTGAATTACTATGGCTAATTATGAAACAGAGAGAATTTGACTTTTCTAAAATGATTTTACTGAGCCAGTAGGGTCATATTCCTCGTTGAATTTTATTATTACATATAGAACGAATTCTTTTATTCTTGTCTTATACTATTTAATATTTAAAGTTTTATTAAATTGTGATTAATTTACATTCCGATTTGAACGACTGGTTAATGTATTAAGTACTATTCCATTTATTGTGAAAATTTTTATTTATAAGATTTAATTCCTACATCTTACTTAAAAAAAATATATCAAACTATTCCAATTAACCCAATAAGTATTATGAAAAAATGGAAAAATAACAGCATTAGGGGCCAACCGTCCCCCCACAAAATTCCTGTTCTTTTGTGCCCTAATGGAAAATCCATGCGGGCTTCCTCTGTCTTCAATCATTCTAATAATCCATTTGTGTGCTTGTCGGCTTTTTATATTAATTCACAAATTGTTTTCAATGGTATAATTAAATTTAACTCTCCACTTAAACGGGATAGAAAATTTAAACCTATCACGGTAGAAAATACAAAAATATCATGAGAAAATGTAGGTGAGAATTTTCGTTTTTTTATTATAAGTTAGATCCATGTACTTACAAAAATGCACAACAAATGAAAAAAATTCAAAAAAAAGGTACAAATAAATCCACAAGTGTAAATTAAATTGAGAACATTTTAATGACTATATAATATCGTTATATTAAATTGCCATCTTGATTTCCACTTTTATTGTTCGGCTGATGAGAATTCATTTCTAAGTCAGCGAGTGGTTGGTCGGTTGTCGGTGGATAGACACCGTTATAAGGATTGACTTTTCCTACACGCCAAAACGACTCGGGGTGAATGGACATTTCTGTGCCCGGCCAGTGGCGCTGCCCAGGCATGGAATCATGGGGGGTAAAACCGTCTTCTCACACAGGCACCCCACTCCACCACAGCGAGAGGAGGACGATGGGTGGAGAGTATAGTTTTTAAAATCGGATGGGACTGAGAGCCGATCAAGATATGAATTCATGAGTCGAATTGGAGGTTTAATAAATAATATTAATGATATGATATTACAAATAAATTTACATAATATAATAAGTTGACAATCATTTATAATAAAATATATTATATGAGTATTATATTAACATCAGATTTAATATAAAATATAAATATAAATATAATAAAATAAAATAAATATATTATAATATATTTTTTATTTTTTAAATATTTTAAGTGTACTATTTTTTTACTTGTTCAATTGAGTTTACCGGTCGGACGAAAAATCGCCTGGTTCAATTAAAGCTGAACGTATTTTCATTGCAAATGGGTTAAATCTAGAAACCGGATTGGGTGAGTGGTTGGTTTTCGATCGAACTAGTTGAACCGGCATGCCCGGTCCCGCTTTTAAAATTATGGCGGAGGGCTCTTTTTTTATTTAAAAAATAAAATGTTTTGCACGAAAATAATGCTGGTTCATTCTAATTTTGGAAAAAGGCTAAGGTGTTAACATGATATTAGCACACAATAACTGTCCACAACCAACCGAAGATACGGGCAATCCTATTGTCATGGCAGCATCCTTTTTTTCCATGAGACGGTGGACGGGACCTATACAAAATTCAGAATAGACGGGATCATAACGATAAAAATGAGCATAACAAAACTCTCTCGTCAATGAATAATATGTCTTAATTGGATCAGCTCACAAGAGGAAATTTCCCCTGTCAACGAATTTTTTCCTTTTTTTTTACTCAGATTCATTTGCTTTACTGAAGTAAAACTAACAACCATAGTTTTTAAAACCGGACCGGGCCGGCCGGTTCAATTAGGAACCGGCCACTCAGCCGGTCCGGTTCCTACAAAAAAATCCAATTGTATATTCAAAGAGAAAATTTTCAATTGAACCGGCCGGTTCCCAGTCTGACCGGTGAATCTAATTGAACCCATAAGAAAACCGGTCGGTTTAAAATTAAAAAAACAAAAACAAAAACAAAACATATTTAATATACCTATTTTATTTACTAGACTTATAGTTATATTTTATATTAAATTTTTATTTAATATAATGATTATATTAATAATTTTTGTTATAAATCATATTCAAATTATGATATTATGTAAATTTATTAGTAATATTATATTATTTATTAAACATACGGTTCAACCCATTGAACCCATACCTATATCGGTTCTCGGTCCGGTCCGATTTTAAAAACTATGCTAACAACAGTTAATTAATAAGAGATAAATTATCATAGGGACAAAATAGTCCTTTTAATGTATATGAGCTCCATCTCGACTATTCATAGTATATACGTAAGTCTAATCTTGACCCATCATCATTTGTCATGTGGTATAAGAAATCCATATTCAATCAGTATGTTTACTATATTATCTTGAAAGTATTTATATCTAAATGTATACTTAACACATTTCTACTTCTTTAGACTTTCCATTCCTAACATCCTTTCACTTTCCTTCATAATGAATGACTTGAGTGTCGGAGGATGGGACCAAGCAATGACCCCCGCAACTTGACTTTTCCTTTCATGATGTTCACAAACTCGGAGAAGAAATACGATGACCAGATAACACGGCCCAGTTCCTGATAGGCCTAGTCGGTATACTAGCTGGATCGAGTCGGGCCCCTGGCTTCCGCTTGAAGACTCCCTTGCCTCCTAGCTCCACTTATGAGGATATCACTAATGAATCGAATTTGAAACCTATTGATCTCTTACTGTGAGTGATGCTACCGAATCGAACCCTCTTTGTCAAACACACCATTTTTCCCCCATTGATCTCCCGGAATATAAATTATCCGATCGAACTTCTGCTGTTGGAACAGGCAAATGTCTTGGCTAAATGGGCTTGTCGACGAAGTTTGCTATCCAGCGTGGTAATTGTGGTCGTGAATTATATTTCCTATCGCACAAGCCCATGAATTAGGAGGCGGGCTCTGTTCTTCAACCCTAGACTTGCAGCCCGAAAAACTCGATTTATAGTGACATGTCAAAACGGACAATCCCTGGACATCCATATCTCATACTAACTATTATGGGTTTTGGAGAAATGCTCAGTGAAATCCGTGCTTGCTTCGAAATGTTGTGCTATTGTGGAGAAGCCAATGACAACGCCCTCCATCATGATGAACTTCACCTTATGTGACTCCTCTTCCATATCATCCTCTGGTCTCTGCAGTACTTGCTTGATCCACGAGATATATTCAACTTGAGATGTCGACCCCAAGTCACCATGTAGCTAGCTCATATATTCGAGTTTCCCTCTTAAGAACAGCTTCAGTTGATGAAGGAAATCTACTGATTGTGGCTCTGTTGTAGTTAGCGCGATGATTCGTAATGTCGGTGCCCGAAAACTGTTAAGGTGCATCGGCATCTCTCAACAACCACGACCTCGACCCACCTGCTAAAGTGACCTTTTGCAGGCAAAGCTAAGCCAATCATTATAAAGCATCCCCATTCCGTGCCAAAAGCTGAGGTACCTTTCAGCTTTACATTTGGCTTCCTTTTCCCTCTTTCAATTGGGACGTGGGACCTTTCCACGAAATGGAAAACCAGTTTTTCATACGATAGGATATTGGAAACTAGGGTCCTATCTGGCAGAGAGATCATCATTGCTGTATCTTTAAGGAGGATCAATGTATATATAATCTAGCAATTAGCAGGGATTTTCATCATAATTGGATGCCTTAAGGCAAGAGGGGACTTCAAAAGAGATTGCCGGATTTCAAATCTTTACTTCCTTGCCAGCGAAGGAACTGTGTGACTAAGGAAATAGTCCCGAAATGGAATACCATAAAGCATTGCCAGCTACAGTGTCGTGGACCATCACTTCCTAATAATAGGAGGAATTGAAGCATATACTTCCACTCATCGACACCTAACGTTGGTGACAATCACGCTGTCAGACTGGTTTACAGTTGACACCCGAAGGATACAGGTCTAGGGCAGCTGAGATCGACGATAATATCCTCTAGCAATGTGGAGGAATCGAAGTCAGTCCACCCTAAGAGATTCACTAAACTTGGTCTGTAGATCGACTCAGAGAAGTTGCTGAAGATCACGAGTTTTAACTGCTTGAATTCCCTTCCCGGGAAAGCGGGAAACTTCTCCATCAGCATCAGAAGACACAGGGGAATGATGACATGGTCTCATCATAACGGACTAGATAAGTCAGTTTGCATACTACGTACTTTTGACTTACATGAGTTATCACTGTGCAACTTCTTTCACTGCTTTTCTTATTCTAAAGGCCTCCCAGGAATTTCCGGAATCACTGAATAATCCAAACATGTATGACATGAATCAAAGGCAAGGGAAGAGAAAAGACGGTGAGGGCAGTGATTACGGGGTGTTTCCCACTAAGCCAACGCGGTCCTTTTCATTTTCAGTTAGTGAGATGCTTTACTGACTTATATATTAGGACTAGAAACCTCAGCTGCTGCAGCGATACTTCGCTGCAGGCTTTCTCGATGGGAAGTTCACCCATGTATGCAGCATTCTCTCTTCGGATTCTCTGTCTTGTAATAGTCTCAACAACGCATGCTCATCGTTCGGGGCAACCTCGGTCTTCTTACATCGTCCACATGAATGTCCAGTCAATGCCCAGAGTGTTCTCTGATCACCGCAGCTGGTACTTGAACACCCTCTCCTCTGTCTTAGACAACAGAGAAGGATTCACCTCTGACAAGCTTATCTACAGCTACTCAAGTTCCCTGCATGGCTTCAGCGCAACTCTTTCTCGGGCCGAGCTGGAATCGCTCAAGAAGCACCCAGGATTCATCTCTTGCACCCATGATCGCCGGCTTGAGCTCCACACCACCCACACTCCTGAGTTCCTGGGCCTTGGCTCAGCCTCGAGGGCATGGCCGGATTCGGCTTATGGTGAGGATGTGATTATCGGGTTTGTGGATACCGGAATCTGGCCCAAGAGCCGGAGCTTCCACGACCAAGGAATAGGGGCGCCTATTCCCGCGAGATGGAGAGGGTCCTGCGAGTCGGGGATGGGATTCAGCCCTTCTTCATGCAACCGGAAGCTCATCGGCGTCCGGTTTTTTTACAAAGGCTTGTTAGCGAATCTGCCCAATGGGACTCTCTCGATGGACTCTGCGCTTGATACGGCAGGACATGGTACACACACCTCGTCCACTGCAGCCGGGAATTTCGTGACCGGTGCCTCTTACTTCGGTTACGCCACCGGCACGGCCAAAGGAGTGGCCCCACATGCTCGGATCGCCATGTACAAGGCGGTCTGGACTCATGGTGTCTACTCTTCCGACGTGATCGCAGCCATAGACCGGGCAATTGAGGATGGTGTCGATGTGTTGTCCCTCTCACTGGGGTTTAGCTCGGGAGGCTCTTTCCTTGGAGATGACCCAATTGCAGTAGCCTCATTTGCAGCCATGGAGAAGGGAATATTCGTGGCTGCATCCGCCGGTAATGATGGGCCACTCGGTTGGTCCCTAATGAATGGGGCGCCATGGATTATGACGGTGGGAGCAGGCACGGTCGATCGAGAATTTTACGGGACACTAACGTTAGGAAGCGGAGCCACCATCTCCTTCCGGTCACTGTACCCTGGAAAACCTCTTTCCAGCACACTGGAGATCGTGTTCATGGGGGCGTGTGACGATGTGCAGAAGCTGAAGCTTGTCCTAGACAAGATGGTCGTTTGTAAAGAAACTCTAGGGATCAGCGCACAGGTCGAGAATGCCATTTCTGCTAGAGTCTCCGCAGCAGTTTTCATCACTGGGGTGTCGGTGCCAGAATCATATACCCGGAGCCTGTTCTCTGCGGCTTTCATAGGTTCCCAGGACGGGAAAATCCTGATGGATTACATCCAAGGAAGTAGCAAACCTAAAGGAAGGCTGGAGTTTCAGAAGACGAGGACTGGAACGAGGCCAGCACCAAGGGTCGAGAGGTATAGCTCGAGGGGGCCATTCTCAAGCTGCCCGGGTGTACTAAAACCCGACCTCATCGCGCCAGGAACACAAGTTCTGGCGTCATGGCCCCCACAGAGTCCAGTGGGAGAGGTGAAAACCGGAGGCCCCCTATACAGCAGCTTCAACCTCGTCTCGGGCACCTCAATGGCTGCTCCTCACGTGGCTGGTGCAGCCGCCTTGGTGAAGTCCATACACCCAGGCTGGAGCCCCGCCGCCATCAGGTCTGCTCTCATGACCACGGCCTATCTACTAGACAACATGAAAACGCCCATCAAAGATGCTGCAAACTACGACAACCCTGCGCGCCCCCTTGATATTGGATCGGGCCACGTTAATCCCAGCCAGGCGCTCCACCCCGGCCTTGTGTATGACGAGAACCATCAAGGCTACATCTCCCTCCTCTGCAGGATGAACTACAAGCCAGAACAGCTCCTGGCCATCACGAGGTCGGCATCAAGGTGCTCGAGCCAGTCCTCGGACTTGAACTACCCATCGTTCATCACATTCACCGAGAAGGAAGGGTCCAGCTCAGGCGGGAGCTTCGTGAAGGAGTTCAGGAGGGTGGTGACAAATGTGGGGGATGAGAGATCAAGCTACACGGCCAAGGTGGTTGGCTTGGAAGGGATTAGTGTTAAGGTGGAGCCAAGCAGGCTGATGTTTAAGGAAAAGAATGAGAAGTTGAGCTTCAAGCTAGGCTTGGAGGGTCCAAGGTTGTTGAAGGAAGAGGTGGTTTATGGTTATTTAATTTGGGTGGAGGATAGCGGTAAGTATAGTGCGAGGAGTCCTATAGTGGTCACAAGCATTGTCCAAGATTAAAATCTCCCTTTTTGAGGGCAAAAAAGCTATAGGCATGTGCAGCCTTTGGATCCTTCACCATCATCATATCAAACACTAAAGTTGTGAAGTGATTTTGATATAACATTCTTCTTTAATTCGTCCCTTGTTTCCAACAACACCCCCCCCCCCCCGCCAATTTTCTTGGTCTTTTAGAATATCTTAACTCGCAATTGGAGATGATGTCTTAGTACCGGTGACATACTCTACGTGATATACAACTAATGATCCAATGAAAGCCTAGGGCTCGACTCGGCTCTAGTCTCTACCTAAACCTTTTGCAGTGGATTTTAGTCACGGAGCCGTAGATGAGATCAAAGGAGGTTGGGGCATAACACATTGATGGGAGGGGATGATTTGAGTTTGAGTTGCAGAGGCCCATCTATCTTATCCAGCTTGACCCAAAGAATGGGCCTAATGAGGGTCTTATCTCGAGTGCCTCTTTTGCATTAGTTGAACTGCTCCTCGAGTCTACATGGGATCGGAGAAGATGGGTTTTCTACAATATCAATCTCCATCTTACATCAAGATATTCTAGATTGATTCAGTTCTCGTACATAGGATTCCTTGTGCTGCCTTACTCCTCCTTTTATCCTCTTTTAGGCCCCTTTTGCTGGTCGAACTTATTTAATTGGTAACAAAAATTAATAACTGGCCTAATTGCAAGTTTGCACGAGAGAACAAAAACAAATGGTTCTATGAGACGACCTAATGGATCTTGACTCAAGCGTCATGGACAAGACTCACAATCGTAGAAGTAGTACAAAATGGCATTGTGCATGCTTATCGATAGACGAGATTTATTCTTGAGGATATTCGTAATGCTAATTGACTCCCCACTAAAACTCTTCACCGGTCTCTGGCTCGACACCTGCCCCTCCTTTTTGGTTTTTGACAACGCAGATACACATCTAGCTTCGATTAAGCTCATCACATCAAAGCAGCACCTTCTCGTGTCATTCTTATCCCCCCCGAAAGGCCAAGAAGTTAAATCAATGGCTAGGAGCGGCTCCGCCAACTTTGAACGTATGTCGCACCCATGAAAGGATGAATGATCACGATGAAGACGAGCCCCACCCGCCACCGGTGGGGCCCTTCTTGGCTACGGCCAGATCGCGCCAATTGCCTTGCCGCAGAAAGAACACCGCCCTCGACAAGATCAGAGAGAACAACGTTGTTTCAAACTTATTTCGCTCGTATAGTATCTCAAATTCCGCTGCAGACTCCTTTTTTTCCCACCCTCCCTTTTTAGACGATTCCGACCAGCCATCCGCCATTGATAGTCGAAAGAGTCCCTTCGACCGTAGTCTAGTGGGCGCCAAATCGCCACAAGTAGACCAACCAAAACTGAAGTGGGGGATGGGTGGGCGGTGGGCGACCACGCAAGCAGTGACCCCAGATGGCGGTGGTGGAATGATCCACGGGTTTCCATTCCCTACCGAAACCAATCAAGATGTACACCAGAGATCAAAGGTGGGGGGTGGAAATTTTTGGGTGACTGTTTGACCGTTGACTCCTCCATTACATGCCGCCGCCGGCTAATCTATATTAATTAATCAACTAGTGACGTGTACGCTGACAAACTCTCCGTTAATAAAGGCTTTATTACATAATATTATTATTATTAATATAATAATTAAGATATTATTGATTCAATTTTTATCATATAACTCTTCTATTTTTTTATTACTTTTATTATCACATTATAAACTTATAAATTTGTAATATAATTAAATTTCTTTCTTAATTTTATATATTTATTTTTTTAATCAAAATCCATTTGACGGCGTGCCGGCTACTCTTGCAATTGTCCCCACTTTTTTCACCCAAAAAGCCAGCCCATACGTAATCCAAATTTTCGTTAAACGTGAGGATAAGAATTTTGAATTTGGGTATTTAATGGGACGAATTATTCTCATGTATTTATTGCCAAGAGGAGGGTTATTGGCATACCATTCATTGCCAACCGATTGCATTAAAAAAAAAACCGTTTGTTTTTCCTCTTCTCTGTGTGATTCGAAGAATTTTTGCTGAAGCCGAAGGCCGCTTCTCCATCTTCTGATCGACAAAAATAATAATAATAATAATAAATTTCCTATAGAGAGGAATTAGAAAGCAAGCTATACAATATTATATTTGAAGATGATTGAGGAGAGTTTTAATATTAATAAATCTTTTAAATTTGAAAAATATTTTAAATAATTTTTATTACTTACAAAAAAAAATCTTATGTAAATATCGTGAAGTACGTACACATGTATGTGTACATTAAATGAAAGACTTGACCTAAGGAAGTTTGTGATCGGAGGTTCTATTGTGGAGGTGTTGTGGGATACCACCGACTCGATGATTCAAGTAGAATCAATCTCTCCCCGTAGATATGATTTTTAATTCTTCCATACTATTTGAATTATGAATTATATCAAATGGATATCCGGTCTATGAATGAAATTATAGGAACTTGATGGTTCCGCTGGACCGCGCCGATTCCCAACAAATGTCTCGTGCGACTATTGTTCACTCGCTCTTCAACGCAAGTCGGGTCCTTATTTCGAGGTTGCCCATTTCATCGGCAATATAGATCATATCAAAAATTGCCCAACATGATGAAGCAATTCGTAAGCGGTGACGATTTTTTTTTTCCCTTACACGAGGCGAACGAATCCCGGGTATCATTTGTTGAAGTGCTTTCACTTGGACACATTAGAACTTGACCGTCAGATTGATATCATATCAATCCACCAACTAATTTCTTTGGCATCGCTCGGTACTGTTGGAGGCATCCAGCCCATCGGTCAATTTAGTACGACAGGAAGTCGATCCCATCCCGAGTCGAAGTAGAAGGGGGTCACTTGGTAAGTTATCGGTAAAAATATTATATACAATGGTTATATAGTATTATTATATTTTTATTTTTATTTTCATCTAATAATTACTATTTTATGGATCATTAATCTTTTAAAACTTATTTAATATTTTTAGTAATTAAAAAATTAATATTTATTAAATAATTATATCATACTAGTATATTATATGATATAACGGTTGCATAATATATCATCTCCGTACACAGGCCTCTTTATTTGTGCTTATGGTCGGCTCTTGACGGGGTAAGTATCAAACAAAATAGTGCATTGTATTTAATTTTTAGAAAAATAAAAAAAATCTATAACTAAAAAAAAATCATTCATTAATTGGCTTATTTTATTTAAAATTTTACATTAGGTTCCGTGAGAATTTTAAGAGAGAGAGAGAGAGGAGATTTAACATAATAATGTTTTATTATTTGATTCGGGATCAAGAGATTTTTTAGATGGCGTCCATGGATTTTTGGTCCAAACAAACGTGTGAACGTGTGATACGATCAGGAAAGTTTGTTGATTTCTGGCAGACAAAAGAACGTGACCCCGCTTCCTCGTACTCTGCAGTTTTTGCACGTGACTGAATTGAACCCCCCCCCCAAAAACTCGGTCTACCCCTCACATTATCAAAATTCTTATCTTAATAAGATAATTGAATAATAAGCAAAAATTAATAATTTTTTTAATGTTTCATATTTTTTTTCCAATTAAAGAGAATGGCTGCACATGCATGCCTTATATCTATCTAAACTTAGTAATTCGTATTGTATGGTATTTAAATGAGTTCATGTTGTAAATTCCCTTATCAGTATAATATAAACACAACCCGTCTAATTATAAGTTGATATGACATAATCTATTTAACTCATATAATTTATATTTGTTTAAATGTGTAATTTACATAATACACTATCGATGCGATGAACACGGTATTTACATATATAATCATGCTTAATACATTAATAAGTTCAATATACATTTAAATATATTTGATTTAATGGGCTTAATCGTGTTCTATTAAATTGTATAACTTGAATACGTATTAACATGTTTATTTAAATTAGTTACACAAATTCAACTCACTTAAATATAAAACACGTTAATACTCAAATTAAATATGTTGAAGTCTGCATCATGTCACATCGAGTTGTTGTGTCCTGTTAAAACCTATATCTGTCCTAGTTTAGGGTCCTCATCCCATATTATAAGTATAAATCCCCAAATTAATCTTAATTTTATTTATAATTTTTCAATAGACCGTTATCCTCCGTCCAAGGAATCTTCCGTGCTCCTCGTCGTAAATCTACAATTGTTTTTAATTGGAATCGGATATATGTTTGTGGATATTTAATGCGCTCTCGCTGACGATTGACCTAATAATTTTCTCAAATTGTTAATACATTTAATCCCTGGCTCAATTAATTTAATTGTCGTGGGAAAACTAGACCGAAGATGACGGCCAGACAATGCACGGGAGAAACGGATGATTGCATCGCTGAGATCACACCCACGTCAATTGAGCACACGTCGAGTCGGGATTGCCAGCCAATTGATGGAATGTGAAATCAGCCGATTGACCGACCGATCAAGCACGCGTCCGCGTGCCTTCCGCCTTGATCTGCATGCCACAAAATCGAAAGTGCGCCCCCGCAACCGTCCAACAAACGTCAAAGATCTCTTCCTGTAAATTGACGGCACGACGCACCGTGACTCTGATGACAAGATAAAGAGAGCTTATACTGGTCAAGAAGCTTGCAATCTTATTGGGCCATCGCGTACCCATAATCAAAACTTACGGACAGGTAACGACTGTCTTTATTATACCCTCTACATTCATAAATTTAATAAATTTTATAAGATTTGTACACAAAATTTTAAAAAAATATGAAATTAGAACAATAGGAAAAATAAAAGGTTTTCACATTGTTCAAAGCCATCTCAATCTTCTCCTTCTCTCTAGCTTTCTTGAGAGAGAGGCTTCTTTTTTTTTTGTAAACGTAAAAATTGCACGTTTTGCAAATGAAAAAAAAAAAAAAAGAGCACATGGTTTGAAGTCTCCAGCCATGTCAACGGCAAGGGGTTGTCGAATTTTGATTCATCAACCCATCACACTAATTGCCCTTTTCACACAGGAGGGCACGCTTCCAGCCCGGTCAAAACCAGGATGAGTCAAAAGCTACTCTTAGAACCGCGCCACCGCCGATCAATGTACTGTCGAATAGAAATACGAGTTTCAAAATATGGGTTGATCAGAATCGTCAAATCTCACTGACTCAAATCCGATCGACACGGTTCAGACGAGTGAATTCAAGTGTATGTAATATTATCATATTGGAAATTATTTTATCCTTATTGAACCGGCCCGGTTTAAATCTGGTCAGCGTTGACAGAGATAGAGAGAGAGAGAGAGAACGGCGGGACGCTGTTTCACGCATGCGAGGGCATTGGTCGCCCTCAAAAGTCTTGACTTCCACGTGCGGAAAAACAGTGAAACTTCCGTGTGAGTGTGTATATAAGCCTCTGCTCTGGTCTCCCTCCTCCATTCGATTCTCTCCTGCCTCCAAAACGCGGAGCCCCACACCCAGAAACTGAAGGGAAGAGATTGAAGAAGAAGCATCAACTCTGGAAGTGTTCCACGCGGATATGGAATGGATTCGAGGAGAGGAGATTGGGCGCGGCGGCTTCGCTTCGATCAATCTCGCAATACCCAAGAAGAAGCTCCCCGACCTTCCCCCGCTCATGGCTGTCAAGTCCTGCGATCTCTCCGAGTCCGCCACTCTGAGGAACGAGCACGAGATGCTGCACCGGCTCGGCGAGTGCCTGCAGGTAATCCGGTGCTTCGGCGCTGGTCGTACGATGGAGGGTGGCTCGGAGCTCTACAACCTCCTGCTCGAGTACGCTCCCGGGGGTAGCTTGGTCAACGAAATGAAAAGACGAGGAGGCAGGCTGCCGGAGCCGGAGGTCCGCCGCCACACCCGTTCGGTCCTCGAGGCCCTGAGGCATATCCACTCTCGCGGTTTAGTCCACGGCGATATAAAGGTCCAGAACATCCTCGTATTCCCGCCAGCCAGTGGCTGCGGGGTTGCAGAGGTCAAGGTTGCCGACTTTGGCCTCGCAAAGAAGGCAGAGTCTGCGAGGAGGAGAACGCACGACGAGGACGAGGACGAGGACCAAAGCAGAGGGTTCGAGTGGAGGGGGACGCCACTCTACATGTCCCCTGAAGCAGTGAACGAGAACGAGTGCGAGGCTCCATCCGATGTGTGGGCTCTCGGCTGTGCGGTCGTCGAGATGGCCACCGGCCAGCCAGCGTGGGAGCACCGCACCGGCTCGAACATTTACCAGCTCATGATCAGGATCGGGGTCGGAGGCGAGATTCCGATCATCCCTCAGGACCTTTCGGACGAAGGGAAGGATTTCCTGCGCAAGTGCTTTGTCAAGGACCCGACGAAGAGGTGGACAGCCGAGATGCTTCTGAATCACCCATTTGTTGCCCGTGGGAACAACCGTGAGTTCGCTTTGCCGCCTCGATCGCCTTCTCCAAGGAGTCACTTCGATTTCGTGGAGTGGGATTCTTTCGGACGATCTTCCGCAGCTTCAGACTCACCGAGTCCCGCGACCTCTCCATGGGAGTTCCGGGAAGAGCAGAGCGAATTCAGGTCCTCGGGTGATGATACGGATCGTCACAGCGATAATTCACTGATAGAGAGGATGGAGAGATTGGCCGGCGGCGATATTCCAAACTGGGAAGATCCAGAGAGCTGCTGGTCTTCTGTGCGGTGAGCCAATCAGTAACCGAACTCGTTATGGAGGCAGCAGGCTAGCGAATCAGAGCAGAGCAAGGCAGGGCGAAAACAGCAACCTAAGAAGGAGATTTCTCGGCTCCCTAGATCCGATGGCTGCGATTCAATTGATTGATTTTCCCGACCCCCCGACCCCCCCCCCCCCCACAAAAAAAAAAAAACGTCATTCTTATTGTGTACATATGTAAATTCTCGAATTGAGGCAATGAAATCAATCAGATGTTTCGCTCAGTTTTTTCCGGACTCCGCTCTGTTCCTATTAAATGCAAGTATTATAAGAATAATCAACCGCATGCTTTGTAGGGTCTGACAATTCTAAAGAACAATGCAATAATATCATTTTTAATTTTTTTTTAAAAATAATATTTTAGAAGAGAATTAAGCCAAAACTCCGGAGGCTGTAAGAGGAGTTGTCGTCGTCTGACCTTAGTCAGCGGTGAAAAGGTTCGGAATTGAAGACGGCGATGAACGAAGAAGGAACCGTGAGTCAGGGCTTATGTCACATTTCACAAGTTGTGGGGGGTTCATTCGCTGGTTTCGTAGTTTTGGTCCCAATGTTCTTTCGTTCCCACCTTGTGGGTGCTGTATCCTCATGTGATCTTCCCACGGTTCCTACTACGAGTAAGAGGACGTTCTGCATCGAAACGCAGTTGCTTGTTTGGCTCGACACCCCTTTGCCACAACAAGACCGTGTATGGAGGATGTCGGTTGGGAGAACTTCTCCCCGGCGATCATACCTTACTCCCCCATGGATTAATTAATCGTAACCCGTCATGATTGAATGGGTTTCTTTTTTCCCCTTAGTGGACCGATCAAACTAACTGGTGACTCAATTTCGATTCCTCTCCGCCTTTCTTTCACTCGCTGCCGCTCACTATCTAAACACAGCGTATGAAAGGAGTGGTCAATTGGATCAGAGGCTGAACAATTCGGGGGCTTGATCCCACTACAAACATTAATCACCGGCCCTAAATGCTCCAAGGTGAGGGAGGAGGGGGACAGAAAAACATCAAAGTTCGCCCCCTTTCCTAAATGGGGAATATTGTCTGCTATTTTCTTCAGCCGACAGAATATCTCGCATTTTCCTAGGACCATAAAGAATGTATAATATATCTAAAGGGACCTCATCAAATTATACCGAGACACTTCGAACAGCCGCACCATTTGCCAGAAATCTGAAGAACAAAGATGGGCCATTCTCACTAGCATGATCGGTTGAGGGAGTCATTGAAGGGAGGGAACCTCCCAGCTTGTAAATTCCAAAGATAGTATTTTTTGTTTCTATGTTGACCAGACCGGTTCGCACCCGACCAATGGTCGCACAAAATAAGGGCAAACAAGTACTTCCCCACTCCCTTTTAAGAAACCATCTCGGTCAACCAAAATAGTCACAAGATTCGAATAGAAAACCTTATTCTACTAGAGTAATGGAGATGTCAAACGGTCGGCAGGGGGAGATGCGGGGGATCAATGTCAACGAAAACGGTGAGTGCAAGCACCTTATATAATAATAGATGTCTCTCAGAAGGATACAAAGTTTAAAACAAATCCAAGTCACGAGCACTTTTCTTCTGTTTCACCCTTTCAAAGCATCAAACACGACATTGAAATGGAATTAGGGCAGATAATCACGATGCTAATGGGATACGGACAGCTGGGACAGGACCAACTCGCCAAGCCTGTCAACCGGACCACCTCAGGGAAGAACTATTCAGTACCTTGAACGGCTCCTTACCCTGAAACGTATACTGACTTTCAGTAAATTCGTGATAAGTTAAGCAGCTCGGCTTGCACAAGTTGGCTGTGGTAATTACAAATGGAAGAAAGATCGTAGAAGCCAGACCTTGGAGGAGTAAATAGTAGGAACTAGGAAAAGAAACCCAAAGTCATCACCTCGGTGATCTAGATAGAGAACGAGAACCAGAACGGGAGCGGGTGCGACGATCACGAGGGGATCGAGACCAAGAACGTGATTGAGAACGAGAGCTGGATCGGGAATAGCATCTTCGAGTGCTTCTGCTTCTGCTCCTGCTCCTACTCCAACTTCTGCTCCTACTCCGACTCTTGCTCCGGCGATACCTCCTACATTAACATGTAAAGGTATGTTATCTTGAAATTGTGAAAGCCATTTGTCTGTTAAAGACTGCTAAATGAAATAAGAACATCTGAAAAAAAATATATATATATATATATATGCACATCCTAAAATAGTTATCAGTCTAGTAACATAAGAAATCACTGATAAAAACCTTCCTACTGCTATAAACAGGTGTAAAATTTCCAAAGAGTTGCTGAATCCATCTAGAAGCACCAAACCATGCATGTAACTCTGCAACGTAGTCCACGGTACTCTTTCAAGAATTTTGCCATTTCTGGAAGCAAATTGTTGTAATCTAACCACACAATTAACTCAAAGTTGTAGCACAGCAAGAACAATACCTTGGAGGAGAGCGACTGTAGCTCCTGCTACGGCTCCTGTACCTGTAACGACTTACTCGATTTGTCTCTGCAAGTTTTGCCAGCCTCTGCCGCTCCAGCTCCCGTTTCTTAGACATTTCAGCAGCAGTATCTTTTTTAACTGCATCAAAAATTGTCTCTATCATAACTCAATAAGAATTAAAATCACTGCCCATTCTACAAAAAGGGATGAAACAACCACCCCTTTTGTAGTATGGCATACTTTGTTTATTCAGTTGCTTGCTCATTATCCTTTTGAGACGCTCTTGTGGGGTTTCCTTTTTCTCTCCTTGTTGCTTTAAAGGCGCTGCTGAAGTCGTGCCCTTGGTCAACTTTGCCAAAGCCGAAGAGGTGCTACAAGGATAGGGAATGCCATGCATTTAATTAGAGTAAGTGAAACCACCAAATAATATATATGATTGGCCCCCTTATTTTTTAAGATCCCAAAGATGTGAAAATGACACTCATGTTATAAAGTACCTGACTGATGGTTTGAGCAGTTTGCTGCTCTTATCCCTGTCAAGGGACAGACCAGATGCAGGATCCACATGAAGCGCTTCAAGTATGGGAACCGATGATGAAGGCCTGCCAGAAGTTACAGGCATCAGGAATTTTGGTTTTATACTGTCCACAAAGTTCGAGTTTGAAATGCATCGTTGTAGAAAAATATTTGCTTCAGCAAAAAGCCTCCTTTGCTCTTCCCTCTTTTCCCAGAAGGTATGCCAATATCACTAGGCATGATCTAATTTCATGACCAACACAAGTTTGCCTTGCGGTAACAAGAGTGTGGGATAAGCTGCTGCAGAGAAAAGACTGTCCAATCTATCTTTTTTGCGAGAATTAAAGGTCAAGTGCTCCGACCGGCTTAACACATCAGCCTGATATGGAGGAGATGAAGGCGGAGAAAGTCCTCCAAGCTTCGGTCCATCTGAATTGTCAGAACCTCCAAATTCTGTAATATACTCTATAGTAGGAGTCCTTGGTTTGCTTCGATGGCTGTCATCAACATGCCCTCCATGACTGTGGCGTCTTGAGGGTGGTGAATAGGATCGTGAACGTGATCTAGATATGCAAAAGCAGGATAACAACATGAAATACTTTGTCACAAGAACAAATAATATAACAAATTTCCCAGCAAATTATTGTTCACATTATTATTCAACAAAGAAATGTCAACTCATATACCTTCTAGAACGAGAATAAGCTTCATAAGTTGGACTTCGCCTCGGCTCCCTAAATGACAAGACAGGGGGGAAAAAACGCGAAAGACTATAGGTTAACAAAATGCAGAAAACAAATTCATGGGAATCTCAATGCAGGAAAACAATAAATGTCTTAAAAGAACGTAGTCTAGATTTTCTTTAACCAGAAATCACCCAAATGAATACAAAAAGCTGCTCATTCTCTGGCCCATTTTACAAGGCGAGACAAGCTTTTAGATTATACTATCATATACACCATATCCTTGCAAAATGTACCTGTAGGGGTCATGTTGAAGAGCCCTAATCCCTGACATTCTTGCAGCCTCTCTTTCCCTCTCCCTTTCTATCTGAGAAGCCTTTCTTCTCTCTTTTCGACTAAGCTTTCGCTATATATTTCGAAAGTTTAGTCATTCTTCAAGAAAGTCACACAAATAAGCTACTCAAAAGGAAATGCAGACAAGGAAATAAGTCACGCAAAACCTACAATTGCAGGGTCGCCTTTGATCACTTCCTTTTGCCTCTTCTCTTCCTCTTTAGCCTTTTTATCCATGTGCACAAGCCAACCATATCTCTTTACCCCAAATTCCTTTGCTATAGCATCCATTCCTTCATCATTACTATCACAACTGTTAAAATCATCATCCTCATCCTCTTCATCATCATCATTGTCCTCCTCCTCATCATCTGAATAAGCATTCTCCTCTTTGGCATCACCACCATATGAAAACCCCACCTGTGAATAAGAGCCCTTGTTTGCAGAAGTATGCTGCTGCTGCTGCTGCTGAGATCTATGGGACATATGTAGAAGAAGCTAAAACTTGTATCAAGTTCAATAAAAACTTTTGGCAGTGATAGTAATGAAAACAGAGAGTTGGTAGAATTGTGGGAAAACAGAAGCAAGCATAAGATATAACTTTACATGAATCTGCATCTTTTCAGAAATACCAGCCCGACCGTTGGTTTAAAAAAAAAATCTTTCAAGAAAGAGAAAATAAAAAAGTATGACCTTTGTAAGGAAATGCTGACCTGTCGGGGAAAAATAAAGCAGTAGCCTTCGCCTCCATTTCTTGTTGAACATATTGCAAACCATCCACATCATAAACTGTTAATGTACAAAGCTTAGCTTGTAAAATTGACAACAACGGATTCCTTCCACAAAACTGACTATGAGGGCGAATGACCATCTTCAAGTATTGCTTTCTTGTATAACAGTTAGTTCACAAAGTATGTGAATCGAAAATGTCAAAATTTAAGGCATTATCAAATTCAAAAAAGTACCGACATCCTCTACGTCGATGCTTAATTAAATCCCGGTATCGCTCAAAATTAACAAACTCTTCTAATTCCTCCTCTTCCTCGGACATCTCCTTCAGCCGACCACGCCGAGGTTCACGAATAAAGTCCAGCAGTGCACGCCCATCAAATCTGCTCAGACAATCCAAAGGACGTGCAAACTTATAACTGATTTCGTAGTAATGCACTGTATTACTATGTCCCACAGAGGATGAAAAGGATATGATATATCACCTGTCAATTAATATATCCTCTTTCCCATTCCAAGGAATCCTAATACAGGTGTTGAAAATCAATCCAAATTAGATAAGAAAATTAAACAGATAAGTCAGAGAAGTGTAAGCAAATCCAGTCATCAGGTAAAAGAGCAGATAATATCCAAAATATCAGCTGCATAAATGAGTTACAGGTAAATTAGAAGGTAAGTGCAAGGGCAGCAGAGCTAAGGATAGGTGATCATACAGGCCTTGCTGATCCTGAGTGGCCTGGTAGAGTCCGTCATCGCGGTACGTCCTGCACCGGGAGCCGACCACCTGAATGGACTGCTGAGGGTCGCCCCGCCGCTTGGCCAAGAAGACGGCCCTCCGCTGGGCCCTCTTCCGGGCGGCATCCATCAAGTCGTGCACCTTCCTCTCCGATTTCCTCGCCTCGTGCCACATCTTCGTCTCTTTGGATCGATTACTCGCTGAATTTCTGCCAGGAAATTCGAAACCCTAGTCGCAGGCTCGATCGTTCTGGAGGAACAGATAAAAGTTGTTCAGTTCGGTTGGTCTGCTCGATTCGATTGAGGATCCATTTGGGCTTTCTCGCGGGCCTTAATCCTGTGGGCCCTAGGCCCATTGGCCTAACAATGATTCTCAGGCCCCAATGGGCCGATCCACATCTCCAAAATAAATATATACGTGACACTCCCCCTTGAACCGAAGCACGGACATGGTATGATCGATACGTAGAATTTTTATCCCATGCACTGTTGAACATCATATAAATTTGAACAGGCGCTCCACTTCATTACACCATGCTCGATCACCGTTAATCGGGCTTCTTACATTGGCAAGAAGATTAATCGAGTATATATAAAGATCTTTCGATGTCGTATCATAGCTGGCGAGTCTTACTCATTAGCAATCCGCTCCAACTCGGATGCGGGTTTAGTCACCGATGATGTATCCAACTTCTGAATACTGTATGCGCATGCCGAGAAAAGAATGTTTTTTTCTCGATCAAGAAAATAGCCTACAAGATCAGTCGGTCGTTGTTGGACATCTAACAACTTCAGGGTTCAATTATTGTTCCCCGAGAAATTGCTACTTGGCTTTGGACCAGAGATTCCCTAATTCTACCCAAAATGAGTGATTCAAGAATCGCAGGATTGGAGGGTTGATGGGAATTTTCTTAGAGATCCCAAACCAACTACAAACTGGTCTTGAGGTGCGTTTCAACTGGTCCGAAGATATTATGTAGTGAAAAAAAAAAGGAAAGAAATTTGCTATTTGGGACATGAGAGAGCCATCTTTCCTCGTCCATTTGAAGCCACTTAAAATGGATAATCATCGATGGAAAGATCTAAATCAACTTCAACTTTGAGAAGCGCATTCTACTAGAAGACGTCGACCCGACTTTCGGGATCACGCGCGTGTGATCATGAACGATGGAAAGTGCCTCGAATGAAATGGCTTGACACTCTACAAGTCTCCCTTGGGAGTCGTCTTTACAACACTAACATTGTTTTACGTATTAGGTGAGCTTATCGATCCAGTACATGGATAGCAGCCAATTAAAACATTGATCATAAAGTGAGGAATTGATAATGTAATCAGCTAATACGTGTCACTTAAACCAATCGTGTTTTAGGATTTACTCATCATCGTATTTGATATTTAGTATTAATGAGTTAAGTATCTCAAATTTAAATTATATTGATGATCATTCATCAATGAATTATAGACACATTAAAAGGAGACATAAAAGATCAATTACGAGTCAATTAAGATAATTTGATACATTTTTTCTTAAACAAAATCTCCATCCGTGCTCAAACATTACTTAATCAAATCAGGTAAACTCATATATCACAAATGGTTCTTATAAGAGAGAGAGAGAGAGCCTTCTCACACTGGTCCGTCAAGATTAGGTACGGCTCCGTGACTTTTCTGCCGATTATGATGAACATGAAGTCAATATCTTCCCAATGGAAAATCGAATATCATTTTTTTATTTTTTATAAACAATTAATAAATAAAATTCATACAATGATGATAGCTCTCTAGGTTGAATTAGATCATTTTTATTAAAAAAAGTAAACATTTTCTAATATAAATCATTTTTATCTATAATATTTAAATTCTAAACTTTCTTTGAAAAAGAAAATCAAATCATATGAGAGGCATTTAATTTGTCAAGTCTTTCCCAGCTTCAACTTGCTTCCGCTCCAGTCCATATCACCATCAACTTTATATACAGAGAATATGCTTATCACAACCCCCATCATGTATCGACTACACATCAGTTCAAGTCAATGATTCATTCCGTTTATTCACCCGTGATGATCGTCTCTCGTTTTATCATAAATAAATATATAAATGTATATATCTTGTGCCGACTGAAGAGAAGATTTCATTAATTGGACTTTAGATCAACACTTTGAATCCATTAGGATTGACTTTGGAGTATAAAAGAAATCATTATGCTATGAAAGTGCTGGAAAATTACCTGCTGCATGTTATGCGGTTGGTGAAAGCTTTTCGAGGGCAGCGAACACACGCAAGTTGAAGTTTCATTGTCCAATTTGTCTGGTCAATATTTGATTTTTAAACTCTCTCTCTCTCTCTCTCTCGCGAATTGGGAGTGGGTCAATTAATTCAATGATAAGGGAAGTCGAACGCACCAACGGGAGTAATTTCACATGCACGTCAGGTTCGAGGCCGTGGGTCAAGCAACCGATGTATTATACATTATTAACATAAATTAATTAAGATAATCTACCATATTTTATTATTCATATAGGATATTAGATTGAATTTTTATGAGATGCCAAACTTACCTCTTATTAAGTGGGCCATGGTTGAGACTGAACTAGGGATGGAGTCCGTGGGCCCTTCGAACGGTTTAAATTACATTAGTACCCCCAAATGTCTGGCCTGGATACAGGCATAACACATTAGCCGGAAAAAGAAAAAAGGAGACAAAAAATGGACCAAATCAATTAAAAATTTTGTAATTTGCCAACCCTCTTTTAAATATATATATATAGAGAGAGAGAGAGAGAGAGGCACACACACACAGACACACAGAGTCATAAGTCTCATCCGCAACATTTAGGGTGATTTTTTCAGCATAGATTATGTGTTATTTGAAATCTCATGATTAATTTGTATTTAAAGTTGGTCAGTTTATTGGGGAGTATTACTCTATCAATATGAACTACTTTTATTTAAAATATTTAAAATTAAGATTTTATTTAAAAAATAAATATATTCAATAATTTATGTTTGGAATAATTATTCTCGTTACAGTAATTTAAAAAAATTATGGAAAGAAAGTAGGTAAAGGGCACCGACTCCTTCTAATCCTTGGGAATAAATAGTTATTTAATTGGATTATTATGATTATCCATTAAAAATGTAACCTTTTAATTAGTACAATTCAAACTCCAGATTATGACAAGATGGAAAACGATCCACAGGCCTGTGCACTATTGATAATAAAGAGCACATTTAACTAAATATATATTTAGGTTATTTTGATAGACAAGATTCTCCTAAAATACTTTTGTGCTAATTTATTATGGACATGCTAAATCAACAAATGAAATATCTGTCATGAATTTTCTCATGAAAATAATATCTAACCATATTATATTATATTTTTATATGGTTTTGAAATTTATGTATTCTTTACATTGATATAAAACATTTTCCTCCCAAAATCAATCGAACAAACTCTTTCAAAGAATTTATAAATATTCATTCCATTACTTTTTCATTAAATCACATTTTATCACAATATATGTCAGGAAAGTTAAATATTGAGGAAGGATATTTGATATCATTCTTAATATGGGATAACAAATTTTTAATTTTAATTATTATGAATGAGAATTTTGGACTTTCTCCACCTCTTATTATTATTATTTTAACCTTATAAATTTATTTTATAATATTAGAAAAGGTAAATTTAATATATTATATTAGTAAGCAAAGTTGGATTTTTTTAAAAACTATATATGACTGGTTTAAATGCAAATCCAATATATGGCAACAAAAATCTAATGACCAAAGAGACCATTATATATATACCCAATGTTAAGAATTAGTAAGAATCGATTACATTTTTCAAATTGTATCCATATAGTGAGATGAATGAGGAAAATTATCTTTTGGTAATTAATAAATATGATTTGATTGAATTTATTTAATATCTATTTTTTTGAAATATACTTTAATATTATAATATTATAAATAAAAATAATATATATGTTAATTCTATCTTTTAATTAATCAATATTACTTGAAGTTGGATTAATCACTTGATATATTCTATGTATATAGGTGGTCAACTCTAGTCCTTTTGCAAGAATTTTCCCCAAACTCTCCTCTCTGTCTCACAGACGTCATTTTCTTCCAGAAAGAGAGAGAATTGATCAGCGTGTTCTTCTTTGAAACACGAACAGAAGGGTGTAGTGGAACGCCCACATCAATGATTTTTTTTTTCCATTCACTCACCGCTCCCATTTCCATTCAGCCCCCTGTTTTTCTCGACGCTTCTGGAGCCGATCCTCCTCCCCCTCCACCTCCCCCGTTTCTCTCCGATCGATCGATCGATCGCTGACTGGATCATTGGAGTTATGGTCTGGCTGCCCTCTGTTCCTCCCTGCCTTATTGCCTGAGATGGAAAACTCAGCCAGCTCCTCCGTCGTCTTCCTCTCCGGTTTCTACTGCTGGGGCTGGGAATTCCTCACAGCCCTCCTCCTCTTCAGCTGCTGATCCCCCAGAGATAACAAGAAACCCAAATACCAATCAATCAGCAATAAATTTTCGTTCCTTTTTCTCCCCCAGTATTTTAGAAGCAGAGCAATAAGTAATGGACAATCATGCGCAGCAGCAGAGGTCGGCGCCAGCTCCGTTCCTCACGAAGACATACCAGCTGGTGGACGACCGGAGCACCGACGAGATCGTGTCGTGGAGCGAGAGCGGGACCACCTTCGTGGTGTGGAACACCGCGGAGTTTGCCAGAGATCTGCTTCCCAACTACTTCAAGCACAACAACTTCTCCAGCTTCGTCCGGCAGCTCAATACCTATGTAAGCATAGCCCCGGAATTCGCCGATTTGCCGTAATTCTCATGATCCAATACACAAATCGCTCGGTCGGGCTCGAGCCGATCGGGCAAATTTAACGCAGACTTACTTCTGTGGAATAGTTTAAACGCCTCGTGATGGCAACTACCGGTCCAGATGAAAAACCTGAAATTTCTGCCTAACTCGCCGGCGTCTTATGGTCTTTTGACCATTTTATCCTCCCCCACCTATCACATGTGCGTATTGTGTGAGGTCAGAATTGTCAATTCGGTTCCGTACAGTGATCGTCCGGTAATTTTCCGTTTTCCCAGGGCTTCAGGAAAATAGCTCCCGACAAGTGGGAGTTTGCCAACGACGACTTCAAGCGCGGCCACAAGGAGCTCCTCACCCAGATACGCCGCCGCAAGGCCGCCCCTACGGCGAATCCCGGCGATGAGCAGGGATCCACCTCGACCTCCTCGCTGGGCTCGTTGACATCCCAGTTCGCGGATTTGGCGGAGGAGAACGAGAAGCTGAAGAGGGAGAAGGAGCTGCTTAGCTCCCAGCTGGCGCAGACGAAGAAGAGGTGCGACGACATGATCGCCTTTCTGACGAGGTGCTTCAACGTGGGCCCCGATCAGATCAGCCGCATCGTGCGGCAGGGAGGCGACGGGCCCGTCGGTGTTACAGCCCCCGGCGGCGGAGGAGGGGACGGCTTGAAGTTGAAGCTGTTCGGCGTTTGGTTGGACGAGGACAGGAAGAGCAAGAAGAGGGAGAGGGAGGACAAGGTTGGGCTCACTGGGCCCGGCCCAGAGGAGATGAGGGGCTTCGAGCTTCCGCCTCACCCGCCTTTCAAGAGCAGCAAGGTGTGCAACTGACGAGTAAAATTACTCTTTTACCCCCCAAGTTACGTGTCGGCTTCTGTTTGCATCCCAATCTTTTTTATACTTATCAGTAACACCCCACCCCGGGCCCCGAGGTTATCATGGCGTATGAGGCTAAGCTTGAAAGTGTCTCATAGATTACTTAGATCAAGACAATAAATCATTAGGATAAAGTTCGTTGTAGTCATGTTGCGACTCGGGTATATAGGTTCTATGGTTCCACTGTTGGTAGGAGGGAGAAAGGAGTCATTACACCGCGTGATATCTTGTTTCTTCTTTCAATCAGTAGAAATTGTCATAGAACAGTAGTCGAATTTCACTGTGATGGAGAGTCCATGAAGATCAAAGGCAAACGGGTCTTCGTGCTCCTTTGTATACGTGGAACATATTGCGAGAAAAGGATGGCATACGTAAAAATGTCTAATAAAATCTCATATATCTTCGATGATTATCATGAAAGTTCGAATATCACGTGACCGCTGTCACTGTTCTTTTTTATTGTTTTTTTTAGGGGAAGAGAAAGATCGTGCAAAAATTACAGAGGAATCAAATATTAAGGGACGAATCTCAATTTTCCGCCGACACGAAGAAAATTGAAGTGGAGGGAAAAAGAGAGGCTAATTTGGTCCTTAGTGCTGCAAAATTGCTCAGAAAAATATCTTCTGATCTTTTCAAGAAATGGCAGTCCTCTTGCTCAACACTCCAATCTTCTCCCTCTCCCCTCTACACCCCTCTCACCCTTCCGTCGGATCTCCCCATCGCCGTCCTGTCTCCTTATCCGCCGCCCCCTCTTCCTCCTCGACCCCAATGGAAGGCCGGAGCAAATTCGAGGAATTTCCCCACGTCTCCGCCCAGCACAGGTCCCTGATGCTCGATCTCCTCTCGACGCTGGAGGATCGCCTGGGGCCCCAGCTGCACCCCTGCGCTCTGCCGCCCGATGTAGAGTACTACGAGAACCAAGGCGGCACCGCCCGCGGCTCTCTCTACGTTAGACGCGGCCACGGCTCCTCTCCGGTAATTCCCTGTTCTTCTCCCTCCCTCCTGTTTATTTCCCTACACAGCACGATAAAAAAACCCGACAAGGCCTCTCCTTTTACATCGTCTTGAGGCTAGATCAGTTGTTTTACGGGTCCGAGGAATTCGGACGACAGTGCTACTGGAACTGCCCTGTTAAGATGTTGATGTCGTGCAACATTAAGCGTCTCTTTTGGTCCTCTGGAAAACATTGTCCATTCTCAGGTCGATTTCGTGTTAGGAAGCTGGTTAAACTGTCGGCTCCCGACGGGAGGAGAGCTGAACATCACGAGCCTCTCGGCCTACCTCAAGGCTGTGACGGACGCCCCGAACTTCCTGTTCGAACTCATACGAAACGGGCCCACGTCGCTCGTGGTGATCCTCGACCTCACTCCTCGGAAGGACCTCGTAATGTACCCCGACTACCTGAAATCCTTCTACGAAGACACCAAGCTGGATTCTCACAGACAGGCACTCGAGAGCCTACCGGATGCCCAGCCTTACTTCTCCTCGGCGCTTTACATCCGCTCGGTGGTGTCTCCGACTGCCATAATGCTTAAGATCGAAACGGACGCCGAAGGGCAGAGCCGGCTGGAAGAGATTGTCCAGAGTCAGCTATCTCCTGTCTCGAAAGCCGTACTGGAGATCTGGCTGGATAAGTGTGCTCTCGATGAGAGTAGGAGCACGGACGAGTCTGAGAGGGCTTACTTAGAGGAAAGAGACAGCGTTGTTAAGAGAAAGACGATTGATATCGATCTAGCATCGAACTTTCCGAGGCTGTTCGGTCTGGAGATAGCGGAGAGAGTCATAGAGGTCTTAAGGGAGGTCTATGGTGTGTAAAAAGCTTCAGAGGCTCTCATCTTCCGTTGAATGTTATGTGGATCATGCAAGAACTTATATAAGGGCAGTTTTATATCTGATCTGCAATATAAATTCATAGCCCCTGCTCGTGCCCATCGATTTGGGAGATCCAGCGACGTGAATCAAGCACAAGCTGTGTTGTTGAGCAATACGGGGGATTGCACGAAAGAAACAATTATTTCATTTCGCTATGAATTGAGAAGAGTTTCTGATAAATCTGAAAGAATAGCTCAAAAAAGAGATTTAAAAGAAGAATGGCCGCTTGCTTTATGCGTCGCCCTCCCATGGACTGAGATCGTTGCTTGATCTGAGGTTTATGTGTCATAGTAATCGTTGGAGAATAAGGAGGCATGCAACAAATCCAAGCAAAACCGACTGTTGGGCCCTTTCGGTATTGGCTGAGTTTCCTGCGTGATTTTATCCAGTTATAAACGTAAGCAGAAGTTAAAACATCGATCAACAAAGTTTCAGAGAAAAACTCAGACTTCCTCTCACAAAATGCAGCCAATTAACTCGGACTCTCAATGAGGTTAGAGTGACGAAATGGCAGATAGGGTGCTTACCTTGGAGCTGTGTTTTCTGACCTGTTTTAAACAAAAATGGTTTGATATGTTTGACAGTGACTGGAATGCGAAGTGGCATGGATCATGATAGGTATATGATGCAGAAGAATGAACTGCCCTTGCCATTGCAGCAGAATCAGGAATTTGATCAGATTGTGGGTGTTCTAAGACTCACCGAATGGAAGATAATTGCTCCTGATGTTCCATTCAAAATCCCAGTGATTCCTATCGTTCTTGAGAGTCCAATAAGACCACCCGAATGACGCTGTATTATAGACTTCCAGCTGAGCCTTCCCAAAGCTTAGGTACTCTGCCTGTGACCCATTCGTCACATTCCATTCATTTACCCACTCACCTGGTAAAAGAAAGGGGCAGTATAAAGTGAACATGATTAGGTATTCCAACTGGTAAGGATATGATTAATACTATTGATATCCCTGATTCGATATAATATATTCTTTAGATATCAAATTTGCTGTACTGCTATTCAGCACATGCTATCTCATTGCCGTTGTGTTTGGCTTTTAAGGGACAACGACAGTTCTACAGAAAATGAAGGAAGATGAGTTTTTTTCCCCTCCCTTTTTTCTTTGAGTTTAGTTTGAAGAAGTGACTTTGATTACCAATAAATACAAGGGGGCCATTGGCGCTGTTGAGAGCCTGTAACTGTGCCTCCCTGCTTCTGTGTATATACTCAATATTGTCCATAATGCTCATGTTGATGAAGGAAGCGTCAAAGAGATTGTAGTAATGCAGGTCCACCACCACGTTGTGGGATCCTATGTTTGCCCAGTATAGTTCTACCGGGTCAGCATTCCCAATCCTCTGACACAAAATAACATATGCACTTGATGAGTGCTTCCGCACGATGTCGTATCCTTGCTCGTAGTATGATACGAGTGTGTCCAATGGAACAGTAGCAGCTGATGGCTCATTTAGTAGCTCAATCCCAAGCAGCGCAGGGTGTCTACCATACCTGAGAAGGCAGAGAATTAACATGGTGCAACATTAACCATTGCTTGTCTTTCATTTTTCGATTAATCAGAAGGTCAACATATTTTGTGTGTATAAGAGTCTTCAGGAACAGAGAAAACTGTTTTCAAGTACAGGTGACCCTGATATTGATGAGACAACTAATAAGGATCCTTTAGGTGGTGAACCAATTTTATTTACAGCAAGACTTCTCACAGATATTTGATCTGTTTTCTCAAACGTTTAGATCATGACACATGCCAAAAAACAGCTTTCAAGAAATAGAAAACTGAAAGCTCGAGAATTGTCAACTTTATGCATAACCTGACAACTTCAAGAACACCAATTAGATTACCTTTTAGCTAGGAAATCTATTACATTCAGTGTCTTCGAGATGTTATCTGAAGTTGGCCACCCCGTCCATCCATCTCTACTGGCGCTGTGTTCCATACCATTTTGTGATCCCGGAGCTGCATGAAGGTCAATTATGCACTTTATGTTATAGTCTCTGCACCACAATAGTTTTTCGGGAAACATGTTAAATGGAAATTGTAAATCTTCTGCTGCCCAAAATTGAGGAGGTCAAGCAACAGAACCTACATTGCCCAGGAGAACGCATTGTCCAGAGCTTCTAAACTGCCACTGACAAATGGGGCTGGAGGGTTGGGATCAGAAGCAATCCACCAGCCAACAGGAATCCTCACAGTATTTATCCCGTGCCTGTGTAGAAAATCGAAATCTTCGATCGTAATAAAAGTGTTCTGATGTTTCTGCAGTTTTCACAGATCAAAGGCTGGTTACAATACACATCTTCTGTTCGCAACAGTAAAATTAGAATTTCACTGACATGCCTATACTTTGCTTCAAATGCCCGCTGCTTTTTCAACAATAAACTGAAAAAAAAATCTCACCTTATTTTCCTTTTCTCTAACATAAGAAAAATAATATCTAGAGAAATGCACTTTAATGCTCCCTTCATTGACACTTTTCAAGAACAGAACTGGATAATTTTCCTAGTCTCCCCTCTCCCAGAATAAAAAAGACCCTAAAGTTTAAAACCGGCTGCTGACAATGTCACAACAGTTTAGCATGATGCTTGGAATCATCTTGAAGTAGTCGAATCTGGGTGTTTTCACTTCTGTTAAACAAGATTCAGGGTATCGATAGACTATACCACTGTGAAAGATGAAAGATCATATAGCTACCTGAAGAACCTCTTTTGCCTTTCTTTGACCGTACCCATTCGCAAGCTGATAATCACCATGCAAATTGTTCGCTGCGATTGTCATAAAAAATGTAGCAGCATTATCATCCCAACTTGGTTGTCCTTCAAAGTCTGCTGTAAGCTGATTTCCCTCATTAGCCTAAACATTAGATTGTATCTTATTATGCTTGTCATATCCAATATCATCGGTAAGAAAGACATAGGACAAAAAGGCAGAAGCTTAGCAGCAACACTAGCACAGTCAAGTGCAAAAATTTTGACTTAGGTTGGTGATCCTTTTCCTCAGAGAGAGAGAGAGAGAGAGGATCACGGTTTTAAGTCATATGCATATGTACCTGCAGATAGATACCATTCGCAAGTTTAATGTGTACTCTGCTGTTGTTTCTTTCAATGTAAAATGTTTCATTTGTTGACGGAGATTGTGCTGTGGCAGTGACTACACACCCTTCACCACTGTCACATGTTAAGAATTGGCCAAGAGAGGAGCGGAACTGGAATGCCAACTCTGAAACTCTCCACAACTGCAAGTGGAGAAGCATGGAGCAGAATAGCTATAAAATTTTCAATTACATGGCCGGGTAAATTCCTCTTGGTAACACAAGGAACTTCTGTCTCCTTGCATTTCTAAAGAAGAAAAAAAGTTCCCAATTCAAACAGTAGGAACAATTTCAGATATAAACCATTTCAGGAGAGACCTCGTACTTTCCACCAAGAATGCGAAAAGTCATGAACTTGAGCCCAGTGAGTAGATATACTACTAGTGGCTTCCTCGTTAACCAGAGAATCTTTCCAAAGTGGTAGCAGGAGAGTAAATGAATTCAGATAAGTTGGAAGAAGACTTCCAGGTATACCAATCTCCACTTTTCACTTCAGGAAAAATGAAGGAAACTGAACAGGAAAAAAATGGTAGACTAAACCTTTTAACGCACTATATCATTCAATACATCTAAATACTTTAAGCTCATATTAATTGTGTGAAAAACTGGAAACTATCTATCACTATAGGAAAACAAAGGGAAGCTTCTTAAAGTTGAATTGTTCACAGTGTCATTTGTACAAAAGCTAACTGTACCCTTCGCAAAAAAGAAGTGCACCACATTCCAATCCGAGAGCACACATGACTATGCTCCATATGAAAAATTGGTAACTTTTTTTTCTCACCGTGAATGTTTCCCATGAGGATGCACCATCCCTAGTGACTGTAACAACCGTACCACCACCATTTTCAGCACAAACGTACTTCTGCAAAGTCGATGACTTAAACTGAACCTTGGTCCCATCCTATCCTTTGAGAAAATAAAAAAATAAAAAAATAAGCAAATTGTCCTACAAGAAAAAACCTGAAAGTCAGGTCACGAATATGAGGGTAGGGGGAAGGCCTCAAAATTATGGGAGAAATTTAAGCTCACCAGCATGTCTCCATTGGGGATGTCATCAAAAAGAGAAGGCTTAATCCAACCCTCCACAACTAGCCACCCTCCCAAGTTGACTCCCCTCACCTTACCATCACCATGGATTCCCTCCACTCCAATCCAAACCACATCATCAAGAAACAGCCAATCCTTAGTTCTTTCTCTTCCAGATTTGATATGCATTAAGCAGAAAAATTTACATACTTGTGTCGATTAATCTAATTGCTGCCTATCATAATGATCAAAGATTGCAAAATGGAGTCCTACCCAAAAAAAAAAAAAAGATTGCAAAATAGAGGAGGCAAAAGTGCCTGTTTCATACAAAAGAAATTTCTCAGCATAAAGTTTCGTGCTCTGGTGTCTTCATTGAATAAGACGTTACCCAAAATACAGGTAAGCCAATTTTACAGTTTCATACCGAGCTTGCTTCATGCTAAGTTTTTGCTTTTCAGGCTAACGGCAAGAGAGAGAAAAAGATGAGAGCGGTACCAGAGAGTGCACGGGGGCATAGCATCCAACAACAGAGCAGAAATGCCGACACCCATCTTTCGATGAGAGCTTCCATAACCAATGCCGACTTGCTGAGCTCAACAGCACCCCAAGATCACACATACAGGAAGCATCTACAACTAAAGGAGAAACCATTTAAGGATACAGCAGAGAATGGGATTTCTGAAGGGCACTTCCCAGTAATTCCTTCCTTATAATTCAATTAATCCCAAAATGAGACTTGCAGACAAACACAAGAAAGATCTCTGAACTCGCCTCCCTGAGAGGCATTTGATCAAATACTTACCTTTGTTTTAATGGAAACAGAGAATGCTCCCCATCCCCAAGTCATGACAAAGCAGAACCTCTTTAAACATCGGCCTATAAAGATGGGGGAATGATAGCAGTGATACTTAAAGGGAGAAGCAAAAGAGTGCTCTCAAAGCTAAGAAAGTGATGGAAAAGTGGGAGAGAGGTCGAAGCGAATGAAATCAGAGAACATGACTTACCATGGCAGATCTTCATTGTAAGTACAGATGTTTATTAATTAAAGAAACAATTCCTAGTGGGTCCGGATCGCCTTGATTGGTCGATGAGAGAGTTAGGAATCAACTGAAAAGGATATGCGGGTTAGCTCCATCCGACGACCTTTATCCTCGACCACCACCGGCCTCTCCATCTTGCTCAACCCCTTCTCCACGCATTTCTCTCTGTCCATCCCTCCGTCCTCGAGGAGCCAACTCAAGATAGGACGGATTCAGGCGAGTCCAAAAGATGTAACTTACATGTTGTTGCACGTATACACACATGCATACACGTATGAATTAAATAAAATCTAGTAGGCAGATGAAAATATGGGGACCGGAGGACGACTGACAGGTGGATCAAAGCGACCTGTTTGTCCGGGTGGAGAAAGGCATCCAGAGGTCGCTGACCCTGGACGGAGAGTGGGCTGGGCTGGGCTGAAACTTATCGTTTGGGCTTAAGGCCCAAGCCCAGTTGTTTGGGTCCATGATGGCCTGCCCAACTTCCCTGCTCACTCATGAGCTTGGAGAGGACATGCCCGAGAAAATCCAAGCTCCGGAATTGACGATGCAAAAACTGGTTAGAAAAAAATGAGACGTATACGTACACACGCTGAATCATTGGCAAGAGAAAACAAAGAAACTCACTTACGCATGTATCTTTTCTTTCTTGCTGATGTGCTTTAACGGGACGATTTGGTCGTGTATCAGACCGACACCGAACACGGACTCACTCGGTTTGCACGCAATTCAGGAAATCCTCTTCTGAGGGGCCCGTGGGACTCAGTGGGTAGACCGACCCACTGATTTTCTTGATCCCTGCCGTCCAGCTAGCAGACCAACCTCACGTGCGTATCGAAATCTCTCCCATAGAGCCTGCAGCTGCCGCCGGCCGGTTGGGGGGTTTTTAAGATTTTCAATTCAAGAACTCACGGTTTCACCCCCTAAATTATAATAAGGGTACTACTAATCATATCACAAAGCATGGGAAAGACCCAACGGCTAACCTAACCTACGGTCAGGTCGAACCACCTCATGGAGAGTGGAAAATTCCCTCGATCTTGAGCTTTCTTGGCTCGTAGAAATCGAACCCGGAAGCTCCGGATCGCTCATATAAACTCTTCTTGATGTTGGGGTCACCGGGTGGGAAGGGAAAGACACGGCGACGTGTTCCCGATGCAAATGGGAATGAATTCCAACTTCCGAGAGCACTCGTGCGGGGAAAGGAACATTCTTTTTACATTTTTTTCCCTTCTTCTGACCATTTCTTTATAGGAAAAAGAGAGACATAAAATTAACGAGGAAGGTGGGTTGGAGTTGACACCGCATCTTCATCCCACGTGCACATCGGGCCCCACAATGACTTCGCATGTCCTTACCAACACGGCATCCCCATTAAAAATGTGAGAAATTATATTAAAAATCTTGAATTTTTTTTATAAGTGAGCGTTTAAAAGTTTTATTTAATTTTATTGAATGTTAACTACCATTAAGCATATACAAACTATGGATTGTAATTGGTCATGTGCTATGGTATATTAACAACTTGGTATCATGCGTCATGCCACATTAGTACTTCGGTGATGTGTCATCATACCATGTTAGTAAATACTATTATATTATCGTACCACACCATCGTATTTTTAACACATTAATGTGACATGTCAGTATAAGAATTATTATGTCATTAGATAATAATTATATTATCACTTTTATTACGAATAAGATTTAACGTTGTAATAGAATATAATATATAAAAAATGATAATATGTTTTTACACATTTTAAATGTAAAAAGAAAAACGAATTTTCAAAAATTTCACTTTAGTTTTACCCTTAAAAAATAAGGTTTGAGACATTAAGATCATCCTTTACTTCCACGAGCGGGTGCCTCAGCGGTTTGAAGGGGGTAGGAAAGAGGACAAATATTATATGGATCGAGTCTCTACGCTCTCGTCGGGGGGCCCCACCTGGGCCTTGTACGGCCGCTGATGGCGGGGTGGGGCACTGGGGCGAGGAGCTCAACGGTGATCTTGACCGCCGTTGCCGTCGGGGGAAGAAAAGATGACTACGTCATTGAGAGGCAGCTGGTCGCTCATCTTTAATTAGACGCCCGCCTGGCCCCACTACTAATACGACACGCAATGATTCGATAGTGTTTCGACTATTTCATATTTAGATATTATTAAATAGAAAATAAAGACTTTTCTTACACGCACGTGCAAGTTGACTGCCAGTGCGTGCACGACCGACACGACTCGTCCATTCCCACCCCCACAACCCCACATTGGATCGCATTCCCGTCACCCTTATTACAGCGAAAACTGCTATGGTTCGACCATTAGACGGGTCACTGAATTATCGTCTTAAATTAATGTTGTTAATTATAATATATTAATTAAACCGTCTAAGATTGCAGGAAATTTTTAGATTACGAGGTTTCGTGGAAGGAGTGCTGTATAAAGTCAAGCGGCAGTTCCTCTCTCTCTCTCTCTCTCTATATATATGCGTTTGAGCAACGGCTCCGTTCCAGCAAAGAAGACAGGTTATTGAAGAAAAAGAATTGAAGTTATATATGGCCAATAACTTCTCCGATGTATCATCTACTTCAGGCTGCACCAAGCACCCGAGTGTCCACCGGCTCCCGGGAGTCTGCTCCTCCTGTCTCAGTGAGAGGCTCCACCAGCTCGTCCTGTCGCCGGAGGACACGGCCGCGGCGTATCCCAGCCAGAGGCTGTACCTGAAGTCGCCTTCCTACTCGAGCTCCTCCTTCAGGCACTACGACTCTCTGCCTGGGGGCCCCTGGTCGCCGCCAGCGGGGAGTCGGCGTATCAGGGGGCATGGGCTGCACAGGAGGAACGGCTCAGCGGCAGCGGAGGGTGGTTCGGTGCTGCTGTCGGTGAGGGCCGGCGGGAGTCTGAGGAAGAGCCGGTCGGTGGCGGTGGTGGCGGGAGGATTGGATGAAGGTGAAAGGGAGGAGGAGGAGGGCGTGAAGATGGTGAAGAGAGGAGGGTTTTGGTCGAAGCTGATCCGCCTCAGGTCAGGGAGGAGAAAGGAGAAGGAGAGCTGGAGCCATCATCACCACCGCTCTGCGACTCTCAGAGACATCTTCATGTACTAAATTTCTTATCATTTCCCCCTTTTTTTATGAAATATAAATTAGTCCCGTAATTTGTAAAATCCTCTAGTGGCCGATCCGTTCCGACCTAATTTAGCCATATTTATGAATCAAATCCGGAGTTTGTGTCGATAATATGAGTCGTTGAGATGGCTTGGGGTAACAGAATCTTTTGATCTTTTGGCGGAGGTTATTAAATTCATCCTACAACCATAAAGGATTGAGATGGTATGGGACATTGTTCAACATTCTTATATATTAACTCTTTTATATATATATATATAGTTATGAAATCGTTTATTTTTACACAGTAAAGTATCATTAAATATTATTGTTTAAGAATTATTTATTAAATATGTATTTTTCTTTCAATTTTAAATAAAATAAATAATTAATAATGAGCTGAATAACTTTTTTTTTACTCAAATTTATATAAAGTAACTTAAATTTTCAAACTCAGGTTGTACCAAATATGAATGCATTAACTCTAATATTATATTAAATTTATTATAAGATTATAATAAATTAAATTTATTTTCATTTTTAATAAATAATGTCTTACTAACAAATAATATATATTTTTTTTATTAATATAAAATCGTATACCTCTATAAAAATTTCCTATCTATAATATGAATTAATTCTCCAATCGTGTGTTGTGTTAATAAAATTTGTGTTGACTTTGTAAAAAGAGCCAAAAAAAAAAAGGAGAAAAAAGAGAGACGTGCTGTGATAAAAGAGAACATATAATCTTTCAGAATAGCACGCAACTGAATTTAAGTAATTACCGTCTTTTGGGTCCAACATCGTTGTTAAATGTCAAAGCGACTGACGCCCACCCAACTGATGGCGATGGACTGGCAGCATTCGTGGGCCTCTCAGAGGAGTTGAATTCGATCCGGTTCCGGATCCGTTGTCCTAATCCGTCCAGTGAAACGGTTTTGATGTTGGACCGACTCCCGATGTGCATCGGAACCGTCGGGGCCCTAAAAAATTTTGCTGGTTCTGGGATTTCTTGTCCTCGTAGAGATTGAAGACCAGGGCACACTGCCAATAAGCGTACACCACAATTGGCTCTTCTTACGTTTTCTTATAAATTCCGTGCCTTCTCCTTAATTTGTTTGGGCCGGGCCCATATATCTTCATTTGGGCCCAACTTGGCATCCAAATTCCGAGTTGCCTAAACTAGTCGAAACCAGGAAGAACCCATTCAGTGTCAAAATCTCCAAAGGAAAAATCAGACAGAGACCATCAGATAGTCATTAAAAAAATTCTGATTTTCCTACAAAGGTCACCGGACATTATGCAAAGGCAGCAGTAGTACATAAGGTCCTTTCTTTCCGACCAGGTACTGGAGATATCAGACAAAGGGTCACTTGCAACAAGAAGTTTTGAATTTATAGGTATCAACAGATCTAGGCAAAGGAAGGGGATGATACTTTTGTTGCCCCATGAACTTCAAAATGAAAGAATGCAAGTAAAGCACTTGATCATAAAAGTTCAAGCACGAAACAGATTCAAAGGAAAAGAAGGGGTAGAATTTTGAACTCATCTAACTTCAAAGATATATTTCATCATTAGCTACTGCTTTCGACCTCATTAGGTGGGAAAGCTTTAGAACATTCTCCAATGGCTGGATGTTTCTCTCGCTTTCTTTACCTTTTGAATTGTATACAATGGATTGGTAGGTAACCTCTCATCCTTTTGAAGCTTTAGTGCTTTCCCCAAAGCTCATTCAAATAAGACGATAAAGATGGCACTTCCTATTGGTGGGGATCATCATCACAGTGTGAACTTCCAGAAGACTGGGAAACCACCCTTGATCTAATATAAAGAAGTCCCATTTTTCGATTCTTATGAGTAGAATTCTACATACCCTTTATTCCCACTCTTTCTCCTATATGTCCATGAATCTCCTCAAAAATGTAAGATTTTATTTCCCTCACTGAGTTATCTCGAATTCAATTTTGGTACAATTGCAGGGTTGGTGTCGAAATAAGCTAATGAATTATTAAGCAGGTACCTAATAAAGTAGAAGGAGTAGTGTAAGGCCATTTTCTAGCTTCCAAGTGAAAAGAAAAGTAGACAAATCCTAACAAGCGTACACAGATTCTTTAGTATGATTCACTATATGCCCAAAAGAAATCATCCACAACGATAGAAAAGTTGAAACCAGCAACTAATGAGGCTAATCAAATGTAGGCCATCGGCTTCCATTTCATGGAAAGATGTAGGAACAACACACTTAATTGGACTGAAGGCAAGGGAGCAGAAACCTGTCAAATATGTAAAAAACAACTGCCAAGAGAATTATTCCTTCTTCCCTATCCCATGAGACATGTTGTAGATTCCCTGTGCCTGCAAAAGAACCGTCATGTATCTCAGATTGTGTTAAGCATCATACATAAGAAGAACAATAGCCAAGAGTTTTGCTTAGCTAAATTTGAAGACAGAATAATGAGCTAGATAAAGATAAAGAGATGACTCACAATCATGAAGGTTGTGGCTCCGGCAAGAGCAAGAGGAAACACAACAGAGGTGATCTTGTCATAAGGTCCCTTGAGGTATGTGTGCTTGTGAATGCTTTGGAAATACTTTTGCTTCGGAAATACTTTTGCTTCTCAATAAGCTTCTCTCTAGGTCTGAAAGGTGTCTCCGTCATCCTGATTTATATGCTAAAAAACACACGAGGCATTTGCATAAATGTAAGTATGCATACCACAAAAGAAGTCAGCAGGAGAACCTGACAAGACGAAACAAACATGACTACAAATGATATAAAACAAAAGATGATGAACAAGGAAGAAGAGGAAAAGAAAACCTCTGGAAACATAAGATTCAAGTGTGAAAGGGGATTGATCACTCCAAGAACGGATGGATCTACCCAAGACACTTTTACGAAAGCAACTTGGTAAACTATAACAAAGTTAAAGAAAAACCGGAGAATTTGAAGGAAACATGACTGCTAAAACATAGAAGTAGAGGATAGAAAGAGAGAAAATAAGATCTTCCCAAAAGATGACAAGTCTCAGATGTGAAGAGGGACTAATTACTTCGTTGAGTTGCCTAAGCTATCACAATTATCTAGTAACTTGCCCCCTGCAATTATGCATGAAACCTAAAGATGCCTCTTCTACTCAACAACTGTGGAGGGCTCAATGCTGCCTAAAATTATAGCAGTAAATAATAACAGGCTGTATAAGGTCGGCAGAGTGTTGCACTCTTCTCCATGCAGTCATACATAGAGGTTCACATGACTTCAGCATTCATGAGAATTCGAGAATCATCATGAAAGAAGATTATAGACATCATTAGAAATTTACCCAGAAGGCCGCAGCAACTTTCATTCCAACAGAGCCACACTTCATAAGCGTGATAGCTAGATCAGAGAATAGGAAACACCAACATGTGGATCCATCAGGCTGGTAAAAGAAAACCACAGCTCCAGAGATCACGACACCCCTAAAGTGAACTCTTCGTACACAAAGAATCGACACAAACTGTCGGCAAATACCGCCAACAACAACATTCGAGCAAAGTATGAACCGAGAAAAATCAAGACTTGATTTGACTTCAACAAGGTAAGCCCTCTGTTTTGCAAGAAAAGACCCAACACTTTTGCGTTGCAGTTGGCCACAGACGAGAACCCAGATCTAAGTAGGAGCTTACCATGAATCAGTCAAGAACAGAGAGATGTCAACGAAACAACCGAGCAATTCGATAAAAAACTAAATCATTCCCATATTCTCGAAAAGCGCTCATCAAAAGAAGTGAATCACAAGACAGAAACGGCGGACCCTGATCTCTCCGGTACTCTCTGAAGCTCTACCTCCCGCTCCGAGGACCGTGGTCGCGTTTCGGCTCCGGTGCAAAGACTCGGTCGGACTCTGACTCGCTCATCAAACCGAGAAGCAGATTAGTTTGGATAAATTGTAGAGTAGGCCTCAAATCTTACATCAGAGTTGTAATTTTGCCCTTCCTCTCCCGACGAAGAACGTTTCGCTGGATCAACTTCAAATTAAATAAAAAAAAAAAGGAGAGCGAGAAAACATAGTTGACGGTAGTTTACAACAATGGCTGACTTCCTTTTGATCTCATTGAGTGTGGGGGAAGGCTCAGAAGATTCTTCAACTGTGCCCTTTTGGGTTGTTGCCCCCTCGGATGCTTTTCCATCTGAATTGTACGCAGTTGATTGACAGCCAATTGCTCCTCTCTCCCCTTTCTAGCTATAGTAGCCCATCCCGTTCCAGTGCTAGCACAGGTCACATCCTCGACACAAGCATCATCGAGGACTATCATCAGAGCTGTGCGCGCCAAAAAAAAATGTGGTATTTTTGTCTCCTCGGCCTCTCTGCACTTTCCAGCTTCCACAGAGCCCGTGAGGTCACGCATATACTGCAGACATCGATTATCTGATTTCAGGGGGATACAAGGAGCTTCATTATCCTCGGTCATGGCACATCAGACATCTCGACTAATCCCGACTCATCCAGCTTTCTTCTTGCCTTAGTAACTTAGTTGTTAAGGAAATTAAGAACTCATTTTCACCTGCGTTTTTTACTATGTTGTGGTTTTGGCTCTCCACGTGAAAGGAGACAAAAGCAAGCAATTAATTAGGAAAAGGTTTCCACCTAACCAGCAAAGGGAGCAGTGCATGCCATTTTCTCTAAAGCTGATAAAACCAAACCTCATACTGTGGGGGAAAAGGTTAAATGCCCACGTAGAGAGAAAAATAAAAAATATGCTTTAATTAATAATAAATATAAAAATAACTTGAACAATTTATAATAATTTATAATTTGATTGACTTTTTTATCTGCAAATTTGGTTTATATATTTTTATTATATCATCTGGTGAGATTTTTTTTTACAAAAATTACTCAAATAACCATAAACTTTTGGTGAATTTTTAGTTTTTAATAAAATAATCACAAAACTATTTACAACCTATTCAATATCCTATCAAAATCATTGACGGAAGGCTTAACAACTGTCACCTCTGTTTTAAATAGTGAAAATGTCCCTGGCTTGTAGATATCAATGAAAGCAAAATCAGGCATTTAAATATCAGGGTATGCAAGAGAAGTGGTTGATTGCATGAATATAGGTTGCAATTGAATGTGTCGGCTTCACAAATACCTCATATGGAGACTCCATAAAGAGAAGAGAATGTAAATGAAGACAAAAGTTCCTTTATTCGCTTAAATGCAATAGTGGACTATGAACTTGCATAACCCTTTTACTCCCACCTTTGATCCCTTTATACCAAGGCTTCAACTCGCCAACACCCAACAACATTATTTGCATAGATGATCTTCTACTAATTTGATCAAAACAGCCATACACAGTAACTCTCTTTGTCGATAACTTTTTTTCACGGGTTCTTCATATGAAAGAAGGGATATTTTTGTCTTTCATCCGTTAACCACATGGGCATTTAGGTCATTTCAATTTTTTTAAAACTATTGTTAAGTCTTTTATCAATGTTTTGGATGGAATATTAAACGGGTAATAGATAATTTATTAAAATGAAACTTTTGTGATTATTTTATTTAAAATTAAAAATTTGCAATAAAATTTTAAATTAATTAAAAGTTCATGATTTTTTTTAATTTCCCTTTATTTTTAAAATGGAGTAAAAAGAATTTTGAGAATTTTGAGAAAACAGATCGAAAATTGGGGGGAAAAATGGAGAAATTATATTATATTGTCATATTTATTACCTTTATTATTACATCCATTTAACTTATTTTCTAAAATCTGGCCTCGATCGAAAAATGAAGCTGCATCGGATGCCCTAACCGATGCCTCAGTGCAGTGCCAAAGCTATTTACCCGTAAGTTCTTCCGTTGACTCCACGAAATCCGTCGCTGACTTGCGGGGGGAAAATACAAAGGTGGATCCAATTTTCCGCCAGATTTTTCAGACATACATGGACCGCTGGGGCTTTCGTCAGACGTGTTACTCGCCCAAGAAGTCAAACCCTTTTCCAAGTACGACCATTCAATTGCTCACAAATCGAAAGGGATATCCTCCATAGTTGTTGTACACTAAATTTGTGATATTCTATCCAATCTAATTACATAATTTTACTACAGTAAGAAATTTTTCGTTTGATTACAATTTCAGTTATAGTTGATATGCCATTTGCACTCATGATTAGCTGTACCAATTCAATTAGATCGGATTTGCAATTCGGATGGAACCCATCTTGAGTAGGACACCTAGCAGGCAATCCTTCAAGTTAGCTTGACTTTCGATGCGCAGGTGAGGAAATGACATCGGTGGTCGACGGCGGTCAGTGGCCATGGCAATATTCCAGCACCTACCACGAAGACCGAGACGACCCAACGGGTAGAGGCGGCCATAAATTAATACCGAAAAGAAAATCACATCACCGACATATGGGCCACATAGCGACTCCCACATTTAATTTCTCCCCTAACATGGATCCCAATATATTAAATGATGGACCGACATAGGGACCAAAACGTGAGAGTATCATTTACTGGGACTTCTGCTGCAACCGGCCCTCGGGGTCCCAATTTCAACAAAATGATTACATTAATAATAAAGCAATGCACGAGATGGATCTTCCAGCAAACACGTGGCCAATAATTGGCGTTTAGGTGCTCCTTGTTTCTCCCTGGTCGAGTATAATTATGGAGTCCACCCCCCTTTTTTGTTTGCTACCATCTGACATAAACATAAATGGTTTGTCATTATCTTAGTTTCTTCGTTAAAGTATATTATATACTTATTGATATGTCACTAAACACATCATATAACACTTATAAAAAATAACAATAGTTTCACTTATATATTAAAATGATGATAATAATTAAATATTTATGTCATTAGGATAGAAAAAAAAAGAAATTAAAGTGTTGGATGCTTTAATCAAAATTAAAAAAAATAGAAAGGAGAGAGTGACGGGCCGGTGGCCGGGGGCGATTTTTGCCGGCCACCAAGTGCACGGTACACCATGGGTGTGAGGAAAAAGCCTAAGAATCTTGAGTTGTTTGGTGAGGGGTTCAAATGATCCCCTTCCCATAGTTTTGGGGCAAAATTGGTAATCGCGCGAGATAAATGGGTTGGGCAACTTAGATAACGGAAAGTGACAGAGCGGCAAGCCGATTATCCCTGACCAGTCAAATCAATAGTCTAAAGAGAGCCCACACGTACTCGGTACACCCTTCCGCACCATAACATTTCTCCCTCCTACGCCCCGATTACATTTGGACAACAACGATTACTTTCAGTTGGATAATTAACGTTTAATCACAATAATTAGTTTAGGTGATATGGTAATATTGATGGAACAATTTTTTTTAAAAAATTAATTTCTCATTTGGTTTTTTTTTCCCTGAAGAAAAATGTGTAATATTCATTTAATTGGTGGTCTCCCTAAACACGTATTTGTGCATATTTATTAATCTTAATTAACTTGAATAAGAAAATTAATTTTCAGTAATTATTGATTTATTCCTCGGTCCGTACTTCATTCAGCCACAGGAAATGTACTATTGGTCTCAGTCCTCCCAAAAATCACCTTCCGCTCTCTCTCTCTCTCTCTCCCCGCCCCCCCCCCCCCCACCTCCCCCCTCTCTTTCCCCTACTCGCCGCCACTGTGCACCTCCGACTGTGATATTCCGTTGACAGCATAAATCCATTCCACCTACTCTGCACCTACTTAAATACACCCCCTCTATCTCTCTCCATCGGTCTCTGTGTCGCGGAGTGGTTTTCGCTCTTCAATGGCCACCACCGACTATTTTCCGTTCTCAATCTGAGCTAACCTGAGTTGAGCTAAGCTCCGAGGAGCTGTATTGAGCTTGCTTTTCCCGGCAGCATGTCGGAGAACCGCAACGACTCTGCTTGGAGGACCTTCCGCGCTCTGGTGGAGGCCGCGGACAAGAAGTATGCCCGCGTCCGCGACCTCCCTCCGTACGAACGAGGCGCCGCCCAGGGCCACCTGTTCCACAAGGCGTTCAAGGCCCACATGCGGCTCTGGAAGTTCCAGCAGGAGAACCGGCAGAAGCTCGTCGAGTCCGGCCTGAAGCGGTGGGAGATTGGTGAGATCGCCAGCCGGATTGGCCAGCTGTATTTCAGCCAGTACATGAGGACCGGCGAGGCCAGGTTTCTGTTGGAGGCGTACGTCTTCTACGAGGCGATTCTTGGCAGGAAGTACTTCGAGGTGGCGAAGCCGAATGATCTCAAGGTTTGGGCTAAGGAGTTGAGGTTCTACGCGAGGTTCTTGCTGGTCGCTCTGATTCTGAACCACACTGAGAAGGTGAATGAACTTGTGGAGAGATTTAAGGCTGTCATTGAAGATTGCAAGGCGACATTCCGGGTAAAATCTCGCCTCCAGTTTCTGTAATTAATATGTTATGTTGCGTTTAAACGGACGAAAATTGGCGAGAGGAAGACTTTCTTGGCGCTCCTCTCAAGAGTGACTATGCACCAATCATGTAGGTATTATGTACCTCTGTTAACGATGAACGGACTGCAAGTTCTTGCATTCTGCTATCGTTTCTCATGGCGTTGTGGAGAGGTCTCTCTCGAATTTCACTGGCCCATTGATTCTACTAGTCAGACGACTCTATTTTCTTGGTTGACATTTTCTTCTCAAAGGGAGATAGACAGCGAGTTAGAATTTTAAACGGCTGACATCGTTATGGGTGTTGAAATATGTCCGTTAATTTCGGGATCCTGTTTGACTTTGACCTTCAGTGTTAGACTGATGGATGAAATTTCCATTTTTTTTTATATGGTAGCTGGTTTCCTTGACAAGTTAAGCTGAGGAGTATCTAACAGTTGTGATACGTAGTCACAGCTTGGTTCCCCTGAAACAGTTTCTTGAATTCCGCGGTGGAGGGAGGGGTGGTTAAACGAACTCCGCATTGGAAAATGCTTGCCCCTGAACAACCATTACTGATCAATAGCACTTACTCATTTTTTTAGTAGTTGCTGAAAAATCTGCAAGGTGATTATATTCTGTACTGAAAGAATTAACATTGGCAGAACCCTTATTTTTTCCACTTTTAAAAGCCATGATATGTTGCAGCTTATAGATGGAAAGAATCAACTTTGACAATCTTTTGTTGAAATGTAGTTTATTTCTGATAGAGGTTCTTTGAAGATTAGAATGCAATCCTTGTTGTGTCTGTATTGCCCCTCTTGGGGGGTGGGTATGTGGTTATGCGGCTGTTTGAGCAAGAGAAGTAATTCATTTGGTTTTTGGTAATTGGGAGTGCACTGCAACCATTTCGACTAGTGGGAAAGAAAAAAAAAAGGAATGTGCACTTTGAAATTATAGACAACGAATTTGTTGATGAGTTGTTGATGTTACATTGATCATGCAAAGGGCAACATCTCTAAAAGTAACAAATGTATGGATTTTCTTTTGTAATGAGGGTTAAATGGATGGTGCGCCTCATTGCAGTGCTATTTTCTGGGACAATGAAGGACGTTGTGATATGGAGTAAATTCTGGCATACAAGTGAATATTTCTGTATTTGGACTTGGTTCTTTGCTGATTTATCAGCACCTGAGGTGCATAATTTTTAATTTGGCTTGAAGTCTAGAGTTATATGTAGATGGAATCATGTTATTGGTCATCTATGTAAGTATCTCTGCAGGGATTTGTGTGCTGTAATTTGCATCAATAGGATCCTCCGTAAGCCATGCATGAGCCGGTGCCTTTATGATCAGGGCATTGAAAATGTAGACAGGTTGCGGCTCTGTGTTTTCAGACCAAAGATCAGAAATTATTCCACAAGATCTGTTTTAGTGCTCGAGTGTGCATTCCATTATTTTCATTTCATCCTCCTTTCCACCCAAGATTTTTGTCCAGTCTTGAGCTGCTTCTTTGATGTGGTGCATACATTAGTCTGCCAGACACTACACTCTTCATTTAGAATGTTGATGAAAAATATGTGCCTAGCACAACTAGCAGATATTTCAGTATCTTTCTGTAGCTAGTCGGTTCAACAAGGAATTAAAAAAAAAAAAGCAACGAGGTGCCCTGAACCAAATACATCTTCTTGTCAGGAAACAAATTTCCGAGAGTGGAAGGTAGTGGTTCAAGATATTGTCCGCTTTGTAAAAGTAGATGCTGCCTTCACCAGTGATTGGCCTCTACGGTATTGTCCCGCCTTTGATTCCCATCCAGCTTCAATTCCTTATGTTGCTCGGTTCCATGCAAAGAAGGCCTTGAAATTTCGAGATGCAATACTTACAAGTTATCATCGGAATGAGGTGATTAATATTTCCATCAATTAATTACTGGTTCACAACTGCTCTTGCTTATAAAGTTATTGAATAACAGCAGATGCATGCTGTATGTCTAACTTCTTAATGTACAATCATTTTCAGGTGAAATTTGCAGAACTTACCCTAGATACTCATAGGATGCTGCAATGTTTGGAATGGGAGCCAAGTGGCTCATTCTACAGAAAGCGCTCTTCTGATTCAGTTGAGAATGGTGGTTTTGTTGATCATTCTGGAGCTTCGGGAATTATTGAGATGAATTTGTCCTTGGACACATCAGATTCATCTTTGCCTCCCAATCCTAGGAAGGCCATTCTCTACCACCCATCTGTAACACATCTAATAGCAGTACGTTCTGAATTCCTCACTTCCTAAACTGTCCATTAAGTCGCTTTAAATCCTTGCTTTCTCAGGTGAAGTAATGAAATATTACAATTTAGTGTTTGTTAACTTAGGCATCATTGGTCTCTGCATACAGCTTTTGTTAAAGAAGCTGTAACATGCAAATTAAGTAAAAGACACAAAGACTTGTCTTATAGTTACAGTAGCTGTTAGCCATGCTTTAAATGCATCGGTGACAGATCTGGATTTAACTAATTGATCTGGAGCAGGTTATTGCAACAGTATGTGAGGAACTCCCACCAGAAAGTGTTGTTCTGATATACCTTTCAGCTCCAGGTTAATATATTCTCCTCCCTTGTAATGTGGAAGGTCACCTGTTTGTCTGATAATAAATCACTAGTTCTTTGGTCCTTTGTCCAGGAAAGCCTAGCCAACACAATAGTTCGCAGATTGAAAGCTCAGGTGGATCGTCAAAATCTTCAAAAAGCATAATCAGTTCAGAGACCTCCCAAGAACGAATATGCTCCACATCTGGATCTGATGTTGATGGCCGCAAAATGTCAAGCAACTATTACAATGGTTGTCTGTGGTTTGGTCCTAAGGGAAGTGGTGGTATGTGTCTTAGTTTTTCTTTTGGGATGCATGATAACTGTCTTGGTAGAATAGGACATGCTTTCTGGTCTTCTGGAGGTCATATACTCTAGTTTTTGAAAGGATTCTAGGCACTTGTTTGATCAACTCACAGCTTTGTGGATTTTTCAGGTTCTAATTTGCTATATCCTGCTGATATAATTCCTTTTACCAGAAGACCGTTGTTTTTAATTATTGACAGTGACAACAGCCAAGCATTCAAGGCAGGTTTGTCAAAACTTTTGCCTGACATTGATGGCTTATTTGGTTATACTTTTCCAAATGATCGTTTTGTGACCCAGCAGCTTTTGTCTTTTTGTTACTGTTTGGATCTGGCATTGAACAATCACATCAGAAAGGTGTTATTGCGAACTTTCAAAATGTTTTCTATGATATGGTTATTGAAGAGGTCCTTTCAACCCTGTCACAATTCTTCCTATAACATCAAGATAAAACAGCGCATGCTGTATGAAGAATACAGTTAACAAAGTTGTGGTATATGGCTGTTCGAATTGAGTGTACTTGATCTATTCATTTTGAGACAATTTCTTAATTTTGCCTTCACCATTTCAACTTCCATGCCAATTTTCCTCCATGAATAAGGCACTGATGACTTAGAAAAGAGAAATAAGCTTACAATTGAAGGATTTCTAGCTGGATCATGTGTGACAACTGTTCTAAAATTTGAAGTTTATGAAAACTGGTTGTTTTCAGGTAATTCATGGTGCGGAGAGAGGAGAGATGGCTGCACTATTTCTTTCACCTCTAAGACCGTCCTTCAGGAACCTTTCTGATGTTGCACAAATACAAAATAGGAGTCAATTTACTTTCTTCTTGGCTGCTCCTCTGCTCGCATTTTGCCAGTTGGCTGGGCTATCTTCTACAGACGTTAATCCTGTATTTTTCCCCTCTTCTGGTTTAAATTTCATTTTCATTTTCATTTTATTTAACTTCTGGTTTCTCAGCATAAATCTGCCATATGCTGCTAGGCTGTGTACAATGATGCAGCAAGCTTGCTTGCCACAGAGTTTGGTGACTGGGAAGTGATGCTCTGCAAATCGAATGATCTTGATCTGGTCTGGGCTCAAGTTTTATCTGATCCATTCATTCGCCGACTTATTTTAAGGTAAACATCCTTCTGTTCCCATTTGTCTACATAATTTTTGGTCATCAACACCTGATTGCTCTCTTTCTCCTCTTCAAGAGTTCCTATTCGTAACTCGTCAGAGTCACTAACATCTCTTGACTTGATTTCAGATTTATATTCTGCCGGGCTGTGCTCTATTTCTTCTGTAATCCAGAAGATAGAGAAGATTATCTGCCTCTTTGCTTACCCGATCTTCCAAGCTCGTTCTCCCCAGAATCCGTTGAAGTCCACTCCACTGTTGTTCATATCGCTGATAAATTTGGAGTGTCTAGTTATTTTCACTTCAGGAGTACATAACTGGCAAGACAGCAGGATATGCATCGACTGAGTTAGTTTGTATAATAATACCATGCAGCCTTTGTGTTATTCTTATTCTCAGGGAGCGGATGAAATTGGTTCGAGATTTGGATAAAAGAATAGCAGCTCGTTTTTGCATCTCTGGGGAGATCAGAGAAAGTATACATCGGTATGAGGATAAATCAAGCATTATGCTGTGGCTAATCGGTTGGCTGGGAACTGTCTCTGTAGATCTTTACTTAGTTCACCCTCCTGCTTTACTGGGGTCTGTGTTCAGTGATACAACTGCTCTTGGATATGAGTGTGGATCATTGGGAAGATCTGTTTTTTCGGCGTACATGTCATGGCTCCGTAGCTCTGATACCTTTGTAAACCAAGACTGGAAATCGAGATATTTGTGTACCATCTTTATAGGTTGTTTTTTTCCCTTTTATTTTGAGCTAGCTATCGGGGAAGCTGCTGTTGAATAATGTACATTGGGATTTTGTTCATCAGCTGGAGTTTTGCATGAATAATGTCAATACTGTGGGAGTCTCATTCCAAATTTTACGTGTTCTGGTGTTGGACATTTGTTCTTTGACCATTGTGTCAGAGCCCCGAACTGTGTCGTCGGGCTCGGGCAGTATTCATGCCGGAGGCTCAAAAACTAACAAAATTGGTATTCATCAGATTTAATTTACGGATGTGTCGGCAATTCCTTGCGCAATTTCACACGGCTAGGGCCGTGTAATACGGATCTTAGGAGTTGTAGGGCCGAAGCAAGTCCTTGGTGTAAGTTTGAGGGGCCATAGTATAATGGTTTTCAAGATTGGGATGCCGTCTTGTGATTGCATCCCCACTAAACCGTTACTTTGATGTTCAGCAAGTTCAACCAATGGCCAAGCGCCAGGTAGGACTGACGATCCGTGCCTCCAGCTGAATCCCACATCACAGCCGTCCAGCTCGGTGAAGAAAACACAACTTAACCTTCTTCGAGTCGTTCGATCCGTTAACAGGAAGCACACGGATATCGAATCTGACCCGTCCGATCATCCAATCGGCTCCTCCGCCTGCGTAGTATAAATACGAACCGACAACTTATCGTTTCAAACTTTGGCTCTGAAACGTTAACTAAGAGAGGGATAAAGTGTCTCGAGGCGATCAAGGTTAGTTGTTTCTGTGCCACGATCCTCGTTACGGTTTCTTTTTTCAGGATGTGATTATTGATCCACTGTTTAATGAGATTGCTAGGAGGTTTTGCTGATTATTGCTGTTCGTCATCGGATTTGTGGTCTAGGGTCTTTTAGTTAAGAGTTGACGTTTATGGTGATTGTTGTATGAATTGTTGCTCCTGTCATTTGGAATGGGTTCCTTTCATGTGAAATTCAATAATCTGATTGTGAGTATCTATGCGATGTTGTAACTGACGATGATGGATTAGGGTTTTATCGATTATTTGCCGTCGAATAGTACATTTTTGGGGTTGTATGATCTCTGAAGCTTACTTTTTTTTCTGATTGCCTCATAGATCTGTAAGATAGTGCATGCTTATGTTATTTTGCATGTTTATTGGTATATGTGGGCTGCTGGAATGGAATTATGAACATTTATTGCACTCTGTTGTGAGTTTGAGCAGGAATAGATACGTTTTCAGCCTTATTTTTGTCATGATTCTGATCTTTGATTCACTATGAAATTAACTATCAATGCAGATGGCTCGTACCAAGCAGACTGCTCGCAAGTCCACTGGTGGAAAGGCTCCTAGGAAGCAGCTTGCTACCAAGGTATGACCTAGCTTAAAGTCAGGTTTGATTTGATTGTTCTGTGCTGGCAAGATAACAAATGTTCTGTGAAATCTTAGTTTTGTCTCTGTAATATTGGCTCAAAATTCCATTCTAGAATGGTTCGTCATGGATGTCACTTGTCAAAATCATCTGTTTTGAAAGCTTCATAGTTATCCTCATATGATGGTTTTCTGTTCTGTGTATAGGCTGCCCGTAAGTCTGCCCCGACCACTGGAGGAGTTAAGAAGCCCCACCGCTACCGTCCTGGAACTGTTGCCCTTCGGTATGTAAATATTCACTGCAATTTGACCTTGTGTTTTCATTATCTAGGCATTTGTATTTCACTTTGTGATTGGATTTTGGTGCAGTGAAATCCGTAAGTACCAGAAGAGTACTGAACTGCTGATCAGGAAGCTTCCCTTCCAGAGGCTTGTACGTGAAATTGCCCAGGATTTCAAGGTAATGACAGAGTACACTGTGATTCAAGTTGTCATGATGTTCTTGTAGTGAGTCTAAGTAAAGTACTAATTAAGATACATGTTATGTGATTGTGCTGCAGACTGATCTGCGTTTCCAGAGCCATGCAGTCCTGGCTCTTCAGGAAGCTGCAGAGGCATACCTCGTGGGTCTGTTTGAGGACACCAACCTGTGTGCCATCCATGCCAAGCGTGTGACTATTATGCCAAAGGACATCCAGCTTGCCCGAAGAATTCGTGGTGAGCGTGCTTAAGGTGCTCCTGATGCTTGGAGGCCTGGTGGTGTTCCTTTCTTTATATTGAAGTGGAGAAGGTAGGGTTAGGTGGTGTTAGATGGTAGATGTTGGTAGTAGCTGTTGGGAAAGTGATGTGAGAGTGTATGGTGTGTAGTGGTGACTGTGGGGCTGTTGTCGACTTTTGTTTGTGTGCAGCTTAACTGCTATTAATATTCTGTGCAATTCATCGTTTTTAATCTTTTGTTGGTTGGATTACTGAGTGCAGCGGCGCTTGTTCAGTGCTGGAAAGATTAATCATCTGTGCTCGGTTTATCGAAAATGCTTCCACTCGTATGTGATTCTGAGTGTTTGTTCGGTAGCTTGGGACCTCTGAATTGTGGTTTTTTTTCAGTTTCTTGCTCAGTTCATTTGGAGGGGGACCAAGGTTCTCTGATGGGCTGAGGAATCAATCACTAGTAGAACAGTTCGTGCGTCATCCTGGAAAAAATGTTGGAGGGGTGATGCTTTTATGGCGAAATTGGGACGAGCCTGAGGCTGAGACCCGACTATTGAAGTATTTTGCCTGACGGTATAATGAGCCCGCTAAAATTGATATGTGCCTCTTTACTTTGGTTTAATGGACAAGCAACAGATGAATATAGCCCGACATGCTCTCCCTAAGAAACTGCTACTTACTGGCCAGGTGCAGAGATGTCACAGGTCGCCTTCCACCCTCTGTGGACACAAGTATGTGAGCTCCCGAGGACTGGAATAAAGTGAAAAATGAATGAGTATCTTACTCTGATATTTCAGCATTTTTTTGCTTAAATTTCCTACTGATGTGACGGGTGTACCATTCTATTGTGGTAATTTTATTTTTAAAAAATTGATAAAATATTAATTATTTCGAATAAATAAATGCTTTCACTCAGTCAAATCCCGTGAAAGGTTTGGTTGACCGCATCATGGGCATTATCTCTCAACAGTGTTCCCACAACGCGATCGATCATACTCTTGGTGCGAGATATAACGTCACGCAGTGGTCTTCTGTCTGATGCGATATGGAGTTGGGTGTAAATGGTGTTCTTGTTCCTTTTTTTTCTTTAATGGAATAATTTTTATAATATGTAAGACATTATACCAGGGTATCTTACGGCAGTGTTTTCGGAAACTGAATGACACGTGTCCTTCATATAAGGCAGAACGACGATTCTGGACGGTGCATCGGGATACACCCTAAAATTTCCCTAGGGCATATATACAATCAGAACGAAAAAACAAAGCCTTAGCCCTTCGCACTTGCAGAGGAGAGAACAACCCTAGACTTTCAGCGGAATCAGGAGCCTTTCGGTCGCCGCCCTGCCTCTTCGGATCGACTGAACATGAAGGTCGACGACGAGCCTCTCTTTCCTTCCCTCTCTCTTTCTCTCTGTATCTGTCAAGCGTCTCCTTTGCGTTTCTATGTCTGCCCTGAAGATTTGTTGTCTCTGGTTCTCTCTTTAACTCTGCTGTTTCGCGCAGTTCAACATTGCCAATCCCACCACCGGGTGCCAGAAAAAGCTCGAGATCGACGATGATCAGAAGCTGTAAGCACTTTCCGGACCACGTTCTCTGCTTCGCTGTTTTCCCCCCTCTGCCGGGGTGTTTTCCTTGCTTCACTTGCTGTTTGAAGCTTTGGTGATCGTTTCTGTTCATTGTCTACTTCTCCTATAGAGGTTCTGTTGATTTGCACATTTTCAGTTTTGGCTTTCTGATCAGAATATTATTGCTTTTGAGCTAAAATATTGCCTAGCAGCAGTTTTTCTTTAATTATACCCACCATTATTTTATAATGCTCTTCAACTTGTCTATGCTTACATTGTCTTGATATGCATGGATGGTTCAAGTTTTTATGTCATTGGTTAGTACTAGGTGCAATGGTAAATTTTCAGCGATGGCTTTTTAGCGCTATTTGAGTAAGACAAATGATAGTCCAGATTTGCTTGGTGCATTATGGGATTTCTTGGTGTGCTCGTCACTGAAGTTCTACCGAGGAACATATTCTGTTTCATACTCAGCATTAATGTCATTCTTAAAGCGGATTGTGGTTGGGTTCAAGCTTGAGCCTTTTCTTTGGCAAAATAGATTCTTTTGGAGAAACATCAATGCTGTCTATTTGTGCACCTTACATGGTATTGCATAGTGCTAATCCATGTACTGATTGATTTGAAAGCCGCACCTCTTTGCAAAAGATTGATCTTCTCATGTTTCTTCTGATGGTTGTATAGTCGAGCTTTCTTTGACAAAAGAATCTCTCAGGAAGTCAGTGGAGATTCTTTGGGTGAGGTAAGATGCCTGAAAACATCGACTTTATCTCTTACCTCTCTGGCTGGCTGGTGAATAATACAAGCATGTCTTGCAGGAGTTCAAGGGCTATGTATTTAAGATCATGGGGGGATGTGACAAGCAAGGTTTTCCAATGAAACAGGGAGTTCTGACTCCAGGACGTGTTCGTCTTTTGCTTCATCGAGGTAACTGTTGGTTGAATGCATTCATTTAATTCTACGACATAAGATTTTTACGTGCAGGATAGTAACTAAGGTTGCTTGATGAAGTTGTAAATCTCAAATTGTGTGATTGATCCCTTGCACAGGGACTCCTTGCTTCCGTGGGTATGGCAGGAGAAACGGCGAGAGGAGGAGGAAGTCTGTTCGCGGTTGCATTGTCAGCCCAGATCTCTCTGTTCTGAACTTGGTTATTGTGAAGAAGGGCGAGAATGATCTCCCTGGTTTGACTGACATTGAGAAGCCGAGGATGAGAGGTCCCAAGAGGGCGTCAAAGATCAGGAAGCTGTTCAACCTTTCTAAAGAAGATGACGTTCGCAAATATGTCAATACATACCGTAGGACCTTCACAACGAAATCTGGTGAGTGGGGATGCTTGGAGAATACACTAGGAATCTCTCATTGAGTCCTTATATGATTTTGTACAAATCCAGTGATGAAATTTCTGGTCTGAGACTCTAGTATCATATCCCCGCTTCATTGATTTATCTTAAATGATTATTTGTGGTGGATGATTGAGGCTTTTTTTCTTGGGGTCACAGGCAAGAAGGTGAGCAAAGCTCCCAAGATTCAGAGGCTGGTGACCCCTCTGACACTGCAGAGGAAGCGAGCAAGGATCGCTGACAAGAAGAAGAGAATCGCCAAGGCCAGGGCAGAGGCCGCTGAGTACCAGAAGCTCCTTGCCACAAGGTTGAAGGAGCAGAGGGAGAGGCGCAGCGAGAGCTTGGCAAAGAAGAGATCCCGTCTCTCTGCTGCCTCAAAGCCATCTGTTGCTGCTTAGGTAGCAGTAGCTCGATTTTGGAGTCAAAACATGTGCCGCCATTCCAATCATACATATGTTCGGTTCAGTTGGACTGATGATAAGTTGGGACATGGCTGTTTATTTCTGTCTGATTGGTTTTCTGCGTTGGTCAAAGACCGGTCGGTTTTCTGTGGTAGCTTAGCAGAATGGATCGATGAATGCTATCTTGTTTTTCTTCCCCCGTTCGCTCCCTTGAGATATCCGTTCTTCTACTGTTGGATTAACTCCATCTTGCTCATTCCTTCATTCGGATCAGCCCGGGAGCCGTATGTGACTGATAAGGCTTGTGCTAGCTGTTAATGTGGTTTTTGGCCATGCCGGAATTGGTCCATTATTCTAAACCGAACCGTGTTTAAGATCAAGCATGAAGGTTTAAATATCTTGTAAGCGTTCAAATAGAATCCGTTCGACCTACGAGATTCTGAAAAACATAGTTTCCTTAGTTTCTTTGGCAGGCATATCTTTAATCGAGCTAAGTAGCGCTTTACCCATCGAGCTGGCTCTTAACATAAATAAGCACGTGACTATTTGACACGCCCTCCACATCCCCACCGCCACCCCCCCCCTGCCCAAAAAAAAAAAGAAAAAAAACAGAACCTCGAATCCTATTACTAACAGACCAGACTATAAGCATATGGCGGCTGACATTTGTTCATTAAACAATTCGAGAAAAGAAACATGGAGGAGATTATTGCTGACGATATTATTCTTGCCCTATTTATTGTATATTTTCCTAACAGCGTAAGACAAATTTCACTGAGGAAAACGGAGAAATAAAAAAAAAAGAGAGAGAGAGAGAGACAAGAAGAAGCAACATGTGATCCGAGACAATTCCCTGTTACTGTGTGTCGTACGTACACTTGCTACGTGATGTCATGACCTATATCTGAATTCAATTCAAGAAGAAGACTGCTACTTGACATGCGAATATGCTCCAATTGATCAGGACCGAGTCCCGGCAACCCTGCACTGGTGAAGGGTGACAACCACAAATTATACTTCCCATTTTGGGTCACTATTAATCGTCAAGACATTCTGATGAGCAGCCTCTCCTGCACTAGCCGCCAGTGCCGTGCCACCGATCTATCAACGTGACGAAAGCAAGTCATACACGCAGCCGTACCTGGCTCCTAGAATAATAATCACCACAACGATAACGAATCTCCTAGCAAACATTTTGCATTAAATTAAGATAAAATTCGCAATTGAGACAAGAACATATAAAACAACTTCCTCTCAGTTTATTTTTCGCTACGATTCAATGATGTTGTAAGTTGATGGGGGACGATTTAATATAATTTTTTCTAACGATACCTTGGGTTCAAATGCTATGAACGGTAAAAAAGTTTATATTTTACTTCTCGATTGGCAAACTAGGTTAGAGTATCGATTAGTTAGGATTCATTATGACTCTAGATAACTAAAGTACGGATTAAGACAAATAGCGAAACTTGACTAATGTTGAAGGAAAAGAGAGAAAAAATGAATCTAATACCGTAATATATTATTAAAAAATAACAAACATGGTAAAGTTTCACACGTATAAATTATCGAATATAATATATATATATATATAGAATTTACTCCAACATAAATCTGATTACCTAGCATTTGAATATTATATATATATATATATGTAGGAGTACAAAATTGGTTTGATGTGATTTAAGGTAATTTTCTTGGGCCGCCACCAGTCAACCACTAGTCGTCAACTTGCTTGCCTTGGCTCCGTCAGGAAATTGACGAGAAACGCCCCGGTAATCAAGCCGCCTCTCCCCCACCCACTAGCTGCCAATGCAATGCCGTGCCACCGATGTGGATCAACGTGACCAAAACACAGCCGTACCCATCCAGCTAATCTACCTGTCTCGTGAGGGTGCACTTTATCCCGTACAGTCGTGGAACAATTGCTGGCCTGCGGGACGGGGCTGTCGACTGGGCGTACCTACTTCTACCATAGCATTCACACGCCATCACTTGGTGCATGTCGTGGTGTACACACACACACATATTAACATAGTTTTTAAAATCGTATTATGCCGATCGGTCGGACTGATTCAATCGGAAATAGGGTAGCCACTCCGATCCGATTCACTTCATTAATCTAAATATATTCTAAATTTAGTCAAATCCATTTAAATTAGTCGATTTTCGATTCAATTACCAGACTTAAACTAAACCGATGGTTTACCATGGTGAATTAAAAATTATTTAATAAAAAAAAAACTTTATCAACCTAACATCTATTTTATAATAATTAATTACATATTATTATTACTTATTAAATATTTAATTCAACATTCATGATTTCACATATACTTTAACTTGTTTTCTGTGAAGTGCAGTTTCCATCAACTTGATTTCGAGTATTGCACACTTGAGCTGACCAATATGAACACATCATATATATATATATATATAAAATATTACTGGTCCTTAATTCTTGCCCATGGATCTGGACGAGCCGAGAGAACTAATCTAATGCGAACAAAAGAGGTCCAACGCGTAGGGAAAGGAAAAGGGGGTCAAAATTCAAATTCGTACGGCGGCTATTAATTTAACTAACTAATTAATTAATTTTAATTACCAGTGAAAATTCTAAGCCGCGCACCTTCTCATTTCTCAACATCTTCGATATCATCCGTCCCACTGGGGCCCCGGTGCGTGGCATCACGCGCGTTTCACCGAGGAATCCGATGTCCTGTCTTAGCACACAAAAATACGTGTCCTAGGATTTTCGGCATAGGCTACCGTGCCCTCGTGCTCCAAATAACTGCGGCACAGAAAATTATGATGTGATCATACGCTCTAGTTAGTTTTTGGCATAAAATCGTCCGAAGAACCTTATTTCCAGGTGGGTTCCTCCGATGGGGCCGGGCGTGAATTAGCACAAGAACCACGGAGGCCACGGTCATCGGGCGGTGCTAATCAGAAAATTGGGTCAAACATTAATGGAAAGGTTGCCCCAAGTCATTCTCGGCACCTCGTGTGAAAAGGAAAGATGGTAGCAAACGAGGACACTAATTGTTAATTATTATCAAACTCAATATCTTATTATTTTAATTTTAAACCGAATATATTATTTGTGAGACTAATTAGCTCACAGTTCCCCTTGCCGGTAGCTCAGAGTTGGGCCTATAAATAGCATTGAGAACTAGTGACGTTCAAGCGATCCCGCAGCTTAGTGTTTCTTCTCAGCTCCTACAGAGACGACCCGACATCACCCTCCATTTCTGCAGCTTCTCCATAGCTTTCTCTCTCTCTCAAGTCCTCCGGAGAGAAAGAGAGGGAGATAGAGAGAGAGAGATTGCCTTGTTACGTTAATTGGGTACACTAGATGGAGACAGTATCCTCGGTGGAGTCTCGGATCACTGTCCCGAGATGGACCCCGAGCCCAAGCCCCCCGAGAGCTTCTCAGGGACGAGAGGATAAGGCCCTCGAGATGCGGAGCGCCATGTCCGAGGAAAATGAGCGCGGCGTCCACAGGAACTTCCCCTTCAGCTCCGGCGAACCTCCGTCCCTGAAGGACGGGTTTACTGACGAGGGAGATAAGGCGGCGGCTGGCAGCGTGAGCAGGATTTTCCTGACGTGGAAAGACCTGTGGGTGACGGTTCCAGACAGGAAGAATGGCAGCCACCGCCCGATCCTGCGGCGGCTCACTGGCTACGCGGAGCCCGGGGAGGTCCTCGCCATTATGGGCCCTTCTGGCTGTGGAAAGTCAACTCTTCTGGACGCGTTATCCGGTAAATCTATCCTTCTTATTTTAAATTTACATCGCCGTACCTTTGGGTTAGGTTTTCTTTAACGACTTATATTTTCTTATCTCTATCAGAAAAATACACGTAAAAATTATAATCAAAATAATTTTGTCATTAGTAATCATAATTTTTAAAATCGGACTGAACCAAAAATCAGCGTATACATGGGTTCATAATTGGACCGAAGGTTCAATAGTTTGAATTGTAAATTGATAAGTAATATTAATAATATAATATTACTAATAAATTTACATAATCTCATAATTTAAATATAACTTATAACAAAAATCATTAATATAACCGTATATTAAATAAAAGTTCAGTATAAAATATAAATATAAGTATAATAAAATAAAATTGGTATATTATAATATATTTTTATTTTTAAAATCTGTCGGTTTTTTCACTGATTCAATTGGATTCATCGGTCGGACTAGGAATCGGTTGGTTTAATCGGAATTGATCCTTTATAAAAACTGACTCGAGTGAGTAGCTGATTCCCAATTGAACCGATCGTATCGGCCCGCCAATCTAATTTTTAAAACTATGCTAGCAACTACTCGAATTTTGTACTATTTTAGTGGCCAGACATATTTTTATGAGGACATTTCTAGCATTTAATGATCTAACCCTAAACACAATAATTCATGGCAATTGAACCTTTTGAATATACGGCGGTGCCAATGAAAAGATTATTTCTTTTTTTAGAGAAAAAATAATTCGTGGATCAAAATAGTTTATTGGCCATATGAATTATAACAATTGAATTCATATATAATACATATTGGCACGAGGTGGATCCAGGATCCGAGACAAGGGTGTACGAATCCAATTGCTTTCACTTGAGTGCTGTTTAACTATTGAACAGCACTTGAGTGTTTAATTATCGTAATAATTAACCATTTTCATTTTAATTAATTATTACGATTTTTAAATAGGGAAATTCTCCAACGATTTGACTTTTGAATGGTTGATATAGCGAACGGTACGACGAAAGAATTTACAATATTCTTTCTCTAATGTTCCGATTAAGGCTGAGTTATGCTCTGTGTCTGCAGGCAGGTTAAGCTCAGACACCCACCAGGCGGGAGAAATCCTCGTCAATGGCCGTAAACGAACTCTGGCCTTTGGAACTTCTGTAAGCATGCGCTTGCTCTTGCTCTTGCTCTAAGGTTTAATATCTCTTATTATCCCACCGAAGGACAACAAAAGGGGAAAAAGGAAAACACAGCAGCTAGCTAGACTTATCGGGCAATGGGTCTCTAATTAAATCACAGGCATACGTGACGCAAGACGACACTCTCATGAATACCCTGACGGTTCGGGAAGCAGTGTATTACTCAGCGCAGCTCCAGCTCCCCGACTCCATGTCCCAGGCCGAGAAGAAGGAGCGAGCCGAGACCACGATCAGGGAGATGGGCCTGGCTGACGCGGTGGACACGAGGATCGGCGGGTGGAGCGTGAAGGGCCTCAGCGGCGGCCAGAAGAGGAGGGTCAGCATCTGCATCGAGATCCTGACCCGGCCGAAGCTACTATTCCTCGACGAGCCCACCAGTGGGCTCGACAGCGCCGCCTCGTACCACGTCATGGGCCGGATCGCAAAGCTGGCAAGGCAGGACGGGAGGACCGTGGTTGCCTCGATCCATCAGCCGAGCAGCGAGGTCTTCGAGCTGTTCGACAATCTGTGCCTCCTATCGTCTGGCGATACGGTCTACTTCGGACCCACATCATCCGCAGAACTGGTAACTGTTCTTTCGAGTCCATCACCGAAAAAAGTACATACTGGGCAATTCTCAATGATTGATAACGTTGTTCACAGTTCTTCACATCAAATGGCTTCCCGTGCCCGACTCTGAGGAATCCGTCCGATCACTACCTACGGGTGATCAACAAGGATTTTGAATCGGTGAGTCCTTAATCACCTTGCGTTTCAGATATTTCCCCTATCATAGTTAAATTGATAAATGAGTAAACGCATTTTACTTTGGACTGCTCTTGGTTAGGACATTGAGCAAGGAGGACTCGGGGGGATGACGACAGAAGAAGCCATTGACATCTTGGTCAAATCTTACAGGTCCTCCGAGATTTGCCAGCAGATTCATGGACGTGTTGAAGAGATATGCCAAGAGGTGGACTGTACATACGGAAATGTAATTAACTAAGATTTTTTTAGTGGATTCAAAGTAGTTAACAATAAGTTTTTTTTTTTTCATTTTTCCTTTTACCAGAAGGTAGAAGGAAATGGCATGAAGATGAAGAAGGGGAGTCAGGCAAGCTTCATCACGCAGAGCCTCGTGCTGATAAGGAGATCGTTCGTGAACATGTACCGTGACTTGGGCTACTATTGGCTTCGCCTAGCAATCTATATCGCTCTCTGTCTCTGCGTCGGGACAATCTTTTATGATATTGGGTTTACTTACGGCTCGATTCAGGTGACTTATCTTATTATCGATTTCAAATACATAAACAGAAGCGAGGAATCAAAATTGTGGCCAGTTCAATTAATCATGCCTGCTGATATTATCGATTGCGAATTCGGCAGGCAAGAGGCTCTATGCTCATGTTTGTTGCAGCATTCCTGACTTTCATGGCGATAGGTGGATTCCCCTCCTTCGTCGAGGACATGAAGGTAGGTCTGTCTGTCTTTACTCCGACTTTCCCCATTGATTATGTTAGGAAACTCGGTTTCGTCGTTGAGTGCTCTAACTCCGTGGATACTAATGTCTATGAAACCATATGTTAGATATTCGGAAGAGAACGACTGAACGGACACTACGGGGTCGGAGCGTTCGTCCTGGGGAACACATTCTCCTCGATCCCTTACTTGCTCATCATCTCTCTGATCCCCGGAGCGATAGCGTACTACCTGGTCGGACTACAGAAGAGCATCGATCACTTTGCCTACTTTGCTCTGACGCTATTCGTGTGCACGATGCTGGTTGAGAGCCTGATGATGATCGTGGCGAGTGTGGTCCCAGACTTCCTCATGGGCATCATCACCGGTGCTGGGATCCAGGGCGTGATGATGCTCAATGGGGGCTTCTTCCGCCTCCCAGACGATCTCCCCAAGCCGTTCTGGCGGTATCCCATGTACTACATCGCGTTCCACAGGTACACCAACCAAGGGTTTTTCAAGAACGAGTTTGAGGGGTTGACGTTTCCGAACAACCAGGCTGGCGGCCCGGCGACGATCAGCGGGGAAGAGATCTTGAGGAGCTACTGGGAAGTGGACATGGGCTACTCCAAATGGGTGGATCTTGCTGTCTTGTTCGGGATGGTGATCCTCTACAGGCTCATGTTCTTCGGGATCATCAAGATGAAGGAGAAGATGAAGCCTGTGATCAACGCTCTCCGGGCATCTCCCCCAAGTCATCACTCCAAACAGGTCATTGAGAATCCCTCCAATTCCGCTCACCAAGGCACTCCGCAGCATTGATTGCTTCATCCAAATCACAATTTCCTCGAGCTACAAGGAGAAAAGAACACTGCCCCAAGTCGAGTTTGCCCGCCGCCTGTAATCTTCTTTTTCGGATGTAAAAGTTTTCCATTTGACCGAAGCACATTTTAAATAGATTTGTTCAATGTTAGTCGAATGTCTTATGTTCTGTGGCAGCCTAGAAATGTATGTCATTGAAGTCTTAGGCAACCTATCAAGCTTTTTATTTTTTTCATTCTTGTGGGGTGTGAAGATAAAAATTAAATATTATCCGTACTATTTTTTAAACTGAGGTGTCTCGAACTGAGTTTCGAATCGAACATTTCAGGGGAAAGTACTATAACATGAGTACACATCATATGTGACATGTCTATGCGGAAGAACTATAGCGTAGTTCAACTATTCCTCATCCTCGTGATTCAAAAGAACGTATATTTATTGGATTAACTACACAAGTATTCGATGTGTATGTGTGGTAAACGTAGAAGTTTGTCCCAACCAGCCTCGATTTCTGCAGGAAACTTCAGTAGGATCATCGAAAAATGCTATAACATGCCCATCGATTTGATAAAGTTGTTCCTGTGTTCATTTGGGTTTCAGAAGGGGGAAAAAGAAGAAGAAGAAGAAGAAGAAGAAGCAATATCCAGTCAATTATTGATCGTGGCCCGCAGTGGAGATATGGGCGCACACTATTTTGAGCACCGATAAAATTGAAAAAGTTATGACTCCTGAATCGTGTTAGGTCCTGGTGAAGAATTAGTGGTCCATTATGGTCCAGGGTGGCGAGTGAGGAATTTTGCCTCGCCATTAATGAAATGAGAAAGTGCACTGTTGCGCGTATTTATGCGGTGATATCATATTCATCCCGTTATTGAATGAAGGTTCACCATGATTTCGTATTTTTATTTATCTCCATTTGAAGTTTTGAAGCTAAATTTAAGGGTTTTTATTTTCATAATGATTTTGGAATTTTCTTTCCAAAATCCCAAGTTTCACCCACATTTCATTACGGTCATGGATAGGTCACCTTGGTTCGGGTTCATAAACCCGAACGGTGAGAGCTGCCTCGTGAAGACTCTCGTTCGGCTTTTGCTATGTCACCCCAGTGGGTTTCCATAACCAAGCAAGCCCCACTATGAGGTGTCGGCTTGTCTCATGTTGGCAATTTTTGACATGCAACAGAATCAGATGGATTCGTGTTGAATAATAGTAAATTCGTGTAATGCGATTGATTTTATTTAATTAAATATATATTTAATAGGTTAACTTATTTTATCTGTTTTATTGTGTGCATTGTTAATTTAATTTGTTACGTAAAATATATTAAAATTTATTTATTATATTTTATTATGATAATCCTATAGTGATCGAATTTTTATTATTATAATGCTAAACGTGTCAATTGTGTATATGTATAATTGATATTTTGGATTAAACAAGTATGTTATGAGTTGATGACTTTTTTTATATGAACTATCCAAATACGACGTGACACATATTGCTAACATTAGCTTGCTCCTCAAAGCTCTGTAACGTTATGAAATTTAATGTTTTTGAATGACTCAAATTTTAAGGAAGTTATGCTCGAGTAGTTTTCGTTACGACCAACCATATGTTAATATTCTTTTATATATATAAATTTATATAGAAAATCTCTTTATTTTTGTATCATAACTATATGCTGAATATCCTCATTCATCTCCAACGTACCACTTGGAGTTGTGCGGTTAAAATCGTGTGATTTCGTGTGATCTACATTTAAACATTTAAATAAAGGAAGAAAAATGCGATTCCAAATGCGAAGGCCAATTCAGAATTGATCTCTAGCCATTTCTGTCTTGCCCACCAAGACATTGACATTCTGCTAACCTGACACCGATCGACCGACGAGACCAAAATAAATTACCGACAGCTGCATCCATATCCATCCATTTATTGTTTTAAAGGATGCACTTGCCTCGGTACAATTATGGAAACATTTATGGGTCCGCAAGACAAGGCTGTAGACGAGCACCATTCACGATTACAATACAAGCTACGCGTACGATCTCACTCCATCCAGGGCAAGTGGGATTCGGGATCGAGATTGGATGTGAGCTCCGTCGTACGCGGCCTGCGGGAAGGACTGCTCGAAGCGTGTCATCTCGAGGCGCCATACCACGTAATCGACAACAATCCAACAACTTAGTTGCCCATAATATATATATAATATAGAGTGAACTATTATTTTTTACATTTAAATATTTAAATTACCATCATTTTAGTTCTTAAATAAAATATGCTATTATTTTAATCTTTTTAAAACTCATATGACTATCATTTTAGCTCATTTACCAGATAAGAAAGAGAATCGGTTAGTCAAGTCAGTACCACGTAACATCGGCGCTACACAGGAATAAACTCTAGGTTATGATAAAGTCTTTGATGGAGGGACTGGAGTGGCTGTAATATCAACTATTCCAGAGCTAAATTGATGGTATACTTTATTGAAACATTAGAGCGTCAAGCAATTTAAACATTGGTGATTAAATTCTATGATAGTACAATTCATGACCTTCTTTAGTTGCCTGGGTTACTTATAGAGAAATCTTCTTAATTTGATTTCCAAAAACATCATGATAAATTAAAAGGCCCCAAAATATTATCCTTAAGTTGGTCCCCAAAAGAAGTCAAATTCTGTCTCATTTTATTAATTATTCACTTTCAATCTTCCTTTTTTTTTAAAAAAAATTATTAGATATTTACAAATTTATTAACGAACCCGACTTATCCAGTTTTTCCGGGCCACTTCATATGAAAGTAAAGAACTCTCATAAATGTTAGCTAATTACAATAAATTGGTCGATATTAAGTGGTAAAGGGGGTACCGCATTAATGCAAAGGTAGCAAAATAAATAAATAATCAAACGGCATCCCACATGTTTTATCGTTATCTCATTAAAATTTGGCTCAAGTTGGCAGCATTCATTTAATATGTACATCTCCTCCAATACAATAATATTATACATCTAACGATTTTTATGGTTGCAAAACGAGAGAACTAGTTCTACCGACCAAGAAGATTTCATCTTTTTTTTTTTTCGATTATATAGGAGGTTTATGAGTTTATAATGAGATAGTATGAGCGACGAATGATAAGGATAACGGAAAATTACACTATAATAATCGAACTTACAATATCTTGATTGTTAGACTGAGGGCGGTACTGTTGTACCAAACTCTCTTTATGAGAAAGTTTTCTTTTGCAGATAAAAAAATAGTTACAATAATGATTACCGACCTTTCGTATGCGATACTTAAGTTTTATATTTAACCGTAAATATATTGTATGAATTATTCAAAAATCTTAAATTCATATAATCATATAAAAGTGAACTTTTGAACTATGAGATAATTAACCACCCTCCATTGGTCTTATTTCCCCCTTTCCGTGGCCGAAGTTGGCCTATATATATGGCATGAGACGTTTAAGCTACTCCCACAGCTTACGCTTTCTCCATCGCCACCCATTTCGTCAACGTCTCCGTAGCTTTCTTTCTCCTAGCTCCTCTGGTCCTCTGGATAGAGAATAGCGAAATTCGTACTGAGAGAGCGCAGTTACGTTAGGTGTACTTGATGGAGATAGCGTCCTCAATGGAGTCTCCGCTCAATGTCCGGAGATGGACCCCGAGCCCTAGCCCTCCGAGAGCTGCTCTGGGACCAGACGGCAAGGTCCTCGAGATGCAGAGCACCGACCGTGGGGGCCACAAGAACTTCCCGTTCAGCTCCGGTAAACCTCCTTCGCTTAAGGACGGGTTTGGCGCCGACAGTGCAGGTATGGAAGCGGCTGGCACCGTAAGCAGGATTTTCCTGACGTGGAAGGACCTTTGGGTGACAGTCCCGGATGGGAAGAACGGCGGCCACCGCCCGATCCTGCGGCAGCTCACCGGCTACGCCCAGCCAGGGGAGGTCCTCGCCATTATGGGGCCTTCTGGCTGTGGAAAGTCAACTCTTCTCGACACACTATCCGGTAAATCTGTATTTTCATTTTAAATTATTTGTAGTGGACCCGTTCTTTCGGTTTGTTTTATTTAAATGCCATAAATGTCATTTTCAATGTTCAGTATGAACCAGGGTAATTGACTACAAATGATATTTAACGGTCCAATTAGGTGGATCTGAGAACGAAGGTAAGGATGTTTAGAACACGATCGAGTGTGGGATGTATCGTGGTCGCTTTCGATGGAATGTGTTTAGGTCTTGCATCGTCCCCCTTCAAAAATTTTTAAAAAAGGGAACTTGGAGGAAAGAATTTTAGATTATAAAATACTCTTATATATGCCTGATCATAACGATAATTATAAAAGAACATTGAACTGATCTAAATATGATATAAATTAATGATACGATTATGAAAGATAAAAGGATAATTAGAAGGATGGCAGTCGGTAGAAGTTTTGATTTATCAACGGGTTTTTTTTTTATAAATGATATTTGTAAATTTAAAAGGGAGATAAAAGAGAAAAATTGTGAATAAATGATATCTCGTTGAACGGTCAAAAAATTGTGACAAGTTCTTTCTCGATTTAAGCTAATTCAATGTTTGTATTCACAGGGAGGTTAAGTTCGGACGCACACCAAACGGGAGAGATCCTAATCAATGGCCGCAGACAAACCCTTGCTTTTGGAACTTCTGTAAGTGCGCTCGCTACACTATTTCCTTTTAATTCCATACTCAAAGAACAACAAGTTTGACTCATCGAGCGATGGATCCCTTAAACCATAGGCATACGTGACACAAGATGATGCTCTTATGAGTACCCTTACTGTTCGGGAAGCAGTATTCTACTCGGCGCAGCTCCAGCTCCCCGACTCCATGTCACGGGCAGAGAAGAAGGAGCGAGCCGAGAGCACTATCAGGGAGATGGGTCTGTCGGACGCAATGGACACGAGGATCGGTGGGTGGAGCGTTAAGGGCCTCAGTGGCGGCCAGAAGAGGAGGGTCAGTATCTGCATCGAGATCCTGACTCGTCCCAAGCTCCTCTTCCTAGACGAGCCCACCAGCGGGCTCGATAGCGCGGCCTCGTTCCACGTCATAAATCGGATCGCGAAGCTGGCAAGAGAAGACGGGAGAACCGTGGTCGCCTCGATCCATCAGCCGAGCGGTGAAGTCTTCGAGCTGTTCGACAATCTGTGCCTCCTATCTGCTGGAAATACAGTCTACTTTGGACCCGCATCATCTGCAGAACTGGTAAACACTCTATCGAGTCTGCCACCGAAAGATAATGGGAAATGTTTCTGAATACTTGATGACGATTGTTTGCAGTTCTTCGCTTCAAGTGGCTTCCCTTGCCCGACACTGCGGAATCCGTCTGATCACTACCTCCGAACGATCAACAAGGATTTTGAATCGGTGAGTGCTTTACCCGTTAGTGCACCAATCATCTCGTACATATCGAGTCTTTCCTTTATAATAAATGAATCAATACACGAGCCAACAATTTAACTTTTGACTGCTCTTGCTTAGGACATTGAACAAGGGGGACTAGCCGGGATGAGGACAGAAGAAGTCATCGACATCTTGGTGAAATCTTACAAGTGTTCCGAGATTTGCCAACAGACTCATCGACGTGTTTCAGAGATATGCCAAGCGGTAGACCACACACACATACATAAGAAATGCTTTAGTGGACTTATCGAATAAATATTAATTGGTTGGATCCATGATTTCTAAATAGTCGACAATGAAAAAAAATGTTCTTTCTTTTGTCTTTACCAGAAGGCAGAAGGAAATGGGATGAAATTGAGGAAGGGAAGTCAAGCAAGCTTCATCACGCAGAGCCTCGTGCTGATAAGGAGATCATTCGTGAACATGTACCGTGACTTGGGCTATTATTGGCTTCGCCTAGCAATCTATATTGCCCTTTGTCTATGCATCGGAACGATCTTTTATGATGTTGGGTCAACTTATGGCTCAATTCAGGTGACTTCTCTAATTGTTGATGTCGGATGTGTAAAAGGAACCAAAGCATCAAAACTATGGCGAGTTCAACTTATTATGTGATCTGTTTTAAATTGACTGCGAATTTGGCAGGCAAGAGGCTCTATGCTCATGTTTGTTGCAGCGTTCCTGACTTTCATGGCGATCGGTGGATTCCCCTCCTTTGTCGAGGACATGAAGGTCCATCTTAAATCGGAATTTCCTCATTGATTATGTTAGGAAACTTGGTTTAATGTTGTGTTTTTGAATTGGACGGCTGCTAATGTCGATGAAACCACATATCAGATATTCGGAAGGGAACGACTGAATGGGCACTATGGCGTTGGAGCATTCGTCATGGGGAACACAGTCTCCTCCATCCCTTACTTACTGATCGTCTCTCTTATCCCCGGAGCGATGGCTTACTACCTGGTTGGCCTACAGAAGAGCTTCGATCACTTTGTCTATTTTGCCCTAACACTGTTCGTCTGCATGATGCTTGTCGAGAGCCTGATGATGATCGTGGCAAGCGTGGTTCCAGACTTCCTTATGGGCATCATCACTGGTGCCGGGATTCAGGGCGTGATGATGCTCAATGGAGGATTCTTCCGCCTCCCAGATGATCTCCCCAAGCCATTCTGGAAATACCCGATGTACTACATCTCGTTCCATAAGTACGCCAATCAAGGGTTTTACAAGAACGAGTTTGAGGGGTTGACATTCCCGAACGACCAGGTCGGTGGCCCGGCGATGATCAGCGGCGATGAGATCTTGAGGAGCTACTGGCAAGTGGAGATGGGCTACTCCAAATGGGTCGATCTTGCTGTGTTGTTCGGGATGGTGATTCTCTACAGGCTCATGTTCTTGGGGATCATCAAGATGACGGAGAAGTTGAAGCCTATGGTGAAAACTCTCTTGGCATCTCCTCCAAGTCATTCCTCCAACCAGGTCATCGAGAATCCCTGTGATTCCACACGCCACGGCCATCAGCAACACTGACAGTCTAGCTCCAATCGAATTTTTCTAGAGCAATAATTGTAGAAGAATGTGTCTTTATTTTCGTGTGTAAAATATCCGTAGGTATGTTCAATCTAAGGTGAATGTGTATGTTCTGTGGCCGCCTAGAAGTATATGTCACCGAAGTCTTAGTGAATACATCATCCCGGCTTCCTCTTGAACTGAACCAGCTCGATTCAAGTTTCGAGTTAAACATTTCATGGAATGTATTATAGCCCAAGTTAAGTTAAGTACACATCAAATATCTATGTAGAAGATCTATGGCGTGTTTCAACGATAAGGTCTCTCATCTATTCTTGGACTCTGTATTTGAAGAACGTTCACTTTCAAACCGTCTTTACTGTATCGGCTGCACAACATTCGAGGTATATGTACAATACCACACAGCTTTGACCTAGCAGGACTCGAAAAATGCTGCAACTTGTCCCATGGATTTGATAAGTTCTTCTTGTGTTCGTTTAGGTTTCAGAAGCAATATTTGTTAATTTTGAAATAAAATATTATTATTTAAAAGAATCTGTGCAATATTTCCCTGCAAAGGGTGAGAAGGGTGTTAAATTGTTAATGGGCCGGTAGTCCTGGCCCGGAGGGGATGTATGGGCCTATAGTGGACCCTTAACGGGCCGAATCTGTTTTTTTGACCCAGCAGTGCTCCTTTCGGCGGACGAATTTTTACAGTATGCTTTCGGCCTCGGGCGGTCAGTCACCGTGTAGTTTTTAACGGCGCTCACTTAACCGAAAAACGACGGGAACAGAAGCTTCAGTAGCCAGAAAAAAGGTGGTGGAGAGAGATATGGAGGAAGAGGAGCATGAGGTCTATGGCGGAGAGATCCCTGTCGAGGGCGAGATGGAAGGTGATATGGATTCTCACCACGCCGATGTTGACATGTCGGCCGCCGATGACGCCGCCGTCAAGGTTCTCCCTCTCTACCTGTCTCTTTTTATGTCTACCCTTAATGGATGCTCTGGGGAACTAATAGCAAATCATGATTTCAGGAGCTGGATGAGATGAAGAAGAGGCTAAAGGAGATGGAGGATGAAGCCGCAGCTCTCCGCGAGATGCAAGCCAAGGTTGAGAAAGACATGGGTGCCGTTCAAGGTATTTTCTCTTGCCCCATCCAAAATCTGTCCTGCGTTTGATTCAGCTGCTTCTTGGTAGGATTGTTGCAAAAGCTAAATAGTGCACTGATCAGATTTTCGGCGCTGTTGCTGTTATAATTGAATGTTATGGGCTGTTCTGGATCAAGTTGGTCTATATTAGAGAAATTAAGCGGTATTTTCTTGCGATTCTTTCATGAATTTTCCCGTCCTAAGCTTGTATTTTGTCATTTAGAGCAATAAGCGCCACGCCAGTCCTCGTAAAAGTGACCTAAGCTTACTGGTAGTGCAGTAGTTGCCTGTTTGAGTTGCAATGATGCTGTACAGTTCGTGGGTCATGTCAAATTCTTAATTTCAACAAGAGAATCAATTTTCTAGTTAGTATCTGTACTTTGTCGTTGAAAGGGCTTTAAACAAACTGACAGATACAGATTCTGAATGTGAGGACTTGACATTTCTTATGTTTGTCCATTTGGAATAGGTATTTAGGTTATGTTACCTGAAAGTCGTAGATTGATTTCTCTCATATTTCTTGATATTGTTGATGGTAGAGAAGTGATCTAAAGTGAGGTAGTGTCCTATGAAGCTTGTGATCTCTTAAACGGGGTCAAACTATGTTAACTGTGGGCATTTGTTCTATTGGATCATAAATGCGTTTTGCGGGGAAGGGATCTGACAGTTTCTCTTGCATTATCTATTGTTCAATGTTGAAGAGGATCGGTGCCTTCTGTATTCCTCAGGGATTTGAGATGTCCATCTCTTTCCATTGCTTTCTCTCATTTCACTTTACATTGATGTTTATATTATTCATTTAATCAGCTCATGTGTACTATGCTGATTTTACAGACCCTGCGGGTGCATCTGCCTCTCAAGTTAGTAAAGAGGAAGTTGATTCCAGATCAGTGTTTGTTGGCAATGTGAGGACTACTCCAACCTTTTTGAGAGTCTTGTTAATAATTGTGCAGTGTTTTTCAAGTACAGAATTCTATTTTGTACCCCACGTCACATATGAGAACGGCAATTCTGGTAGTTGTTTCAGTTCATCCATATCATGGATTGATCCTATATTGGCCTAAGTCCATTCTTTGACAATGGTTATGTTTTTGGCCTTAAAATTCTGAGGAGAATGAACAAAATGTAGGTCTTGAGATTTCGATGAAGAAATCAGTGCATCTCTTGAATTCACATGTTAAGTTTAAGTTGAGATTTGTTCTTCAGGCTTCAGAAGATATTCTGATGTCAATTAGTCTGACATGGATGTGCATGGCAATTCATGTCATATTGCTCCCAAAGTCAAGGACATGTCGACTTTGTATTCACTTTGTTGCACTTCTGAAAGTTCTCAGTAAATTTGAGGTGGATTATTTCCACTCTCTTTGGGCCAAATTATACTTATGTATTTTCTTATATTTGTAGAGATGTTTTTCCAATTGTAAACTAACATGTTTGAAAGAAAGAAAAAAAGAAGTGTATGGATTAAGGGGGGAAAAAAGAACAATAAAAAAAAGAAGTGGAAGGATAAAGGGGAAAAAAATGTTCGGAAAATCTGGAAAAATGGAAAAAGAGAAATAAACATGAAAAGCACAAATGTAAAAAGAGTGAAATGGAGGAAAGAAAATAAATATTGATGGCTGAGATGGAAAAACAGGGGAGAATTTATATATGAAGTTTGCTTCTGTGAGATTTCTTTGGGATCGAGTGACACCATAAGGGTTTCAAAACACATCATCAGTATACTCTCCAGTATATCTGTGACCTTGCTTTGCTGCTGCTACTGGAGGTTTCGATACCATAATTGGTGCCTTAGGACATTGCATCATTTAGCAGATCTGGTAAGAGGCCTTTGGCCTGTTCTTTCTTGAGCCTGTGATTGGAAAATTGTGTTTTGTTCTGGCATTTGACAAGTTCTTGGCTTCTCTCATTTATCTTATAGTTATGAGGTGAATTTTCACCTTATCATTGTGCTATTGCTGAATCTGTTCACGGATGTTAGGCATATAGTTGCAACAATGATGACTTACTGACCTGATTATGTGGTAAATGGTGACTTCCAAATTGATTATCTTCCATCCAAATATAGTTTTATTATTGGCTGTTTTACTTTGTTAGTTTTGGAAGCTAATCGCTAAAAACTTCTTAATACATGCTAATCGTTTACTATCCTAAAGTTTGACCCCTCTATCTGGAATAAGTTAGTCTTTATGATTTAATTTTTCCTGGCTTCGAAGTTTTGCCTTCATCTCTTATAGCTTTAGGAGCCACTTTAAGTTATAGATAAAGATCAAATTGTCATCCCAATACCACTTTGTGCTTTTGAGGTTCTAGTCTACAGGGTTTTGGAGTGCAACAGATCTTTAGTTGCAAATAGCTTAGCTGATGTGACATGATGAGATATTCCACTGTCTCCTAAGTGAGGCAAGTCGCAAGAGTTTAAAAAGGAGCTGTTGGAGAGGCATTACTGCCTGTTGTCGGATTACTGTAAAATTTTTAGCCTGCCTGGAATCATGGGGAGGAAACCCAAACGGAGAGAGCCAAAAATCATGTTGAGTATGAAGCATTAGTCAATTAGGTTGTTTCAGCTGTCATATCTTAAGGATCTGTTTATTGCTGATTCTAATTTCATGTGAGATGATGGGTTAAGTTCAACTGATATTCATAAGGGCACCACCCTTTTTTAACTAAGATGCTTATATCTTGAAGCAAGAGAGAATCGGTTTGTGTGAAATCTGAGAGGTTGCCATACAATTGAAGCATTTTTTGGCCAACCATGCAGATGAAGTAAGAAACCTTAAATTCTGTGAACGTTGATGAGCAGGAAGAAAGAGAAAATTTGCTTTGCAGCATGTTCAGTTTCTAGATTATATGATGCTTAATTTTTCTAAGGGTTCATTTTTGTGAGTATGCCACATTTGCTATAATTATCTAATCTGCACTCAGATTTTCTTGCTGTAACATGTTTCTCTGCACATTCTATAGTTGAGTGGTAGTATCCTTGGAAAGTGCTCAGAGTCAACACCACAGCCCTGTATATGAGTTGTCAGGGGAACATGCTGGGAAATGTTTTTCCATGATTTGTTTCTGTAATTTTTTTCATCTTGTATTGGGAATCAGGCTTAAATTTGAAAACCTTTTATCTCCCTACATCATGTTGTTGTAGGTTGATTATGCCTGCACTCCTGAAGAAGTGCAGCAGCATTTTCAGGCATGTGGTACTGTGAACAGAGTAACTATTCTGACTGATAAGTATGGCCATCCGAAGGGTTTTGCTTATGTCGAGTTCCTTGAAACTGAAGCTGTTCAAGAGGCCCTTCTTTTGAATGAATCTGAACTGCATGGGCGTCAGTTAAAGGTAATTAGCATGAGTCTTATCCTTCCACACTCTCAATGCCATTGAATACCCAGTGGAATTGTTTCAGTTGGCCTTCTCCTTGTTTCTAGATCTTCGAGAACTTTTGCCCTTTGTTCCCTCATGAAATTGTAGATAAATTGTATGCTCTTATATCCTATGCAGGTTTTGCCTAAAAGGACCAATGTTCCTGGCATGAAGCAGTACTTCCCCAGACGTTTCGATCCTTACATGGGCTACCGGTTCCGCAGGCCCTATCCTCCACCTTACTTCTATTCCCCTTATGGATATGGGTATGTCACTGTTGATGAATCCTTTAGGCTGATTGAAAACTGTTTTGTGGAATTTGCCTTTGGAAACTTTTGAGGATGAGAGTAAAGTCATATTCTTCAAGTGTCCTTTAGGATTAGAGGGACTTCACATGGCATTTAGTGGGCAGTGTTTTCCCAAATATATCCTCACAATACCAGGACAAACTAACTTGTAAGAACAATTTTAGAACAACATTGTTTTTGAACATTCACTGCCCTCAAGCAATTCTGACAATACCCTCGATTTCTATATTTTGGGTATTAGACTCATTTAAGTCTTGAAACTGGTGCAGGAAGGCCCCAAGATTCAGAAGACCAAACAGATATATGCCCTACTACTAAGGACATCGTTGGCCCAACTTTGAATAGTTTTATGCCTTATGGCTGGTGGTATATCTGCATTATATATTGTGTTTCAGACATATCTTCTTGCTATGGTTGACTCGTATCACTTTCATGCTTCTTTTATTATCTGACTTGAGGAATTGTTTTTCGAGACAATTTAGTCATGTATGCAAGAGGTTTCACTAGGGACGTTAGGCTGGACCCGGGCTGGTTGCTTAATATTAAGTTCAAGTTCTTCCCTTTTGTAATCTGAGATTTTACTTTGAGTCGAATTGGATGTACTTCTGGCAATGGGTATGCTTTTCAATTATAATACTGTTGATTTGTGCCATACTGATTGAGCGCGCCCAATTCTTGTCGGAAAGTCTCAAAGAGCGTCTCAACCTTTTTTCTGCCGGCCAGGCAGAGTCATTGGAGCCGACCTAGTTTTGAATTTGAGCTGAACTAGTTCTTCTTGTTCACCAGGATATGAATACCTCGGCAATCTTTGTTTATATGGTATTTGAATAGAGTCGGCATTGTTCCCCTGCGAGCCCATTTCATAATCCTCGGAACCCGTGTTTATGCGAGAATTTTTGGGTGGAATTGAGTTGGTATCCTATTGCTTGGGATTTGCAAAATCGATTATCAAGGATTTTTTTTTTTGTTATTATCTATTTTGAACGATGGGTTTGTGCATATAAATGTGGCTTGATCGGATGAAACGTTCGTAGTTTCGGCAATGAGAAATAAGAACAGATGAAGGCTGAATATGGCTTGAGATGTATCGAGTTGACTGCAAGTTTGAAACTACAATATGGTTGACAAATTTCGGTTTTGGTTTCTGTGTGCAGAGAAAATTTTATGATTGGGTGATTTGCTCTACTGGGTCTATAGTATTATGGAGGGTGAAGATGTAATAGGGGTGGTTGAAGGTGATTTCGGACTTGTTTAAAATGAGTTTATAATTATTTAACTTATTATAATTTAACGTGTTAATTCAAAATCGTGCTTAAATAAGTCGGTTCACATTATGAATTATGACAATTTTTTTCTTATTTTTAAAAATTATTTTAAATGAATAATTTTTTAAATTAACTTATATTTATATATTTTAGTCACAAGTATAAATCATAAATTTATCATTTATTTCATTTATATAAATGAAATATTATATTTTTGAAAAATATTAATTTTTTTAAAATAAATAGATGTATCAATTTAAAAAACTATGAAGGGTTGGGCATTGACCTCTACCAATTTATTTATTAATATGATAATTACATTTTACAATATTAAATTACAATAGTAGAAGTTCAAGTGAGGAATAAAAAAATGTATCAAGTTGCAAGTTCGGGTTCATTGTCATCCTCATCCTCTTCATGGACCAATCATTGAGAATGTTTTGTATTCATTGATTAGCTCAATTTCAATCACGCAAACACATCACCATCTCTAGTGTGTGCGGAGATAATTTTGAGTGCCGTTTTTCAAGCGTTTTTTTATATAAATTAAATGCACTCTCTTATATTACTGTCATTACTAGTGTGCCTAAAAAATCCCAAGTCATATTTGCCAACACATGATAGGTGGAGAAATGCTCTCTCCACCAATATAGTATATTGAAGGTTGGACCGGTATAATCAATAAGTGGTGTTATTTGGTAGGCCGCAAGTTCATTGGCGATGGGATGTTGAACACTTTTGTCTGTTCATGCGTGTATTATGACATATGGATCGCCTTTGTCGTAGCATAGTTGGGCAATAGACGTGCTTACTGCTCTTGAATTCTCACCGACTTCTTTTGTACTCATGTACACATCTTGATATACAGTGAAAGTTTTTTGTAATGCTAACTGCACAAGTTACTTATAATGATAGAGATTAACATCAATAAGAAAATTATAATCATCATTATAAAGAAATTTATAAAAGCGTTCAAGTATAAGTTTCAAGCCTTTAAATTTAACTCTAGAATCTCATATTAAAACAATAGAGTAAAGTAAGGGAATTTCCTTATAATGCTTTTTAAATTTTTCTTGAATTCTTGTCCTGTAAGTTTGAAAGAGTCAACCATTTAAAAAAATTTAATTGTAGAAACAACTCGATAGAGTGATGGAATTATGTGATGTATCGTCGGCTAATAAATTCTTGATAATAATTCTATCGTTTGTTTGAAAGTATTTAAAAAATTAATAAACATATTACCTATTTCGAAACTAGTGTTATCAAGCGGTTGATATTCATGATTAACACAAAATTTAATTAATTGTTGACGATAAGATAACAAGCTTGATAACATGTCAACTGTTGAGTTCCACCTTGTAGCACATTCCGTTTTAAATTTTTTATAACTAATTTCACTAAATTGACAAATTGATTTAAAATCTTGAGATCTCAATTTTGAGGTTTTAATAAAATTTATTACATCTCGAATAGATTGTAAAACTCTTTCTTCCATAAAATGTATGCAATTTTGTACACACAAATTCAAAATATAACATATGCAACGGTTATGAAAAAAATGCTCAATCTAATATGGAATTGATTGTTTGTTTAGGAATAGAAATTGATTTAGTATTATTACTTGCATTGTCCAAAGAAATATAAAAAAAACTTATTTAACATATTAAATTTACAACAAACATTTAGTAAAATTCGTGAAATATGTGTAACATTACGAGGAAATTCAAAAATTTTAAAACCTATTATACGTTTTTATATAATGCAATTGGAATCAATCCAATGACAAGCAATGCAAATATAATGATCATGAGTAAGAGTTCTTAAATTATCACATGTTAAAGAAAATCTACATGTAGATGATACAAATATTGCATGTAAAATTTTCTTAGATTCTTCAAATAACCTAATTATTTCAAAATTTATTTGATATATAAATATTTTAGGCTAAAAAGGATGAAAATATATCAATATGTCATTAAAAGAATTTTCTTCTACTTCTAAAGCCACATCTCTATCCATTACCCATTTTGCTATTTAGATTTTACTACTTCAGAATTAAATTTATAATATATTATAATATTATCTGTAATAATATCAAACTTTAAGCTAGTTTTTATTACTGTGATCACTTTCATGATATGTTTTAGAATGTTTAACTAGGATATATGTACTATTACCAATTTTATGTGTGTATTTAATATTACAAACTTTATAAATAGCTTTTTTTCCCTCCCTATTATAATAAAAAAATTCCACACATTTAATCTTTTTCTACGTGATGTTTTAGTCGTGGATGTTTGTCTAGGGGAAATAGTTTCTACACGTTGACTATTACTTTTTTATACATGAACTTTATTATCAATATTAATGTTAACATTAGATGTTGAACCAAAAGATGATTAGGATGCCATTTTTCTAATATGTAACGTAAATGTAAGTAATTACGAGAAGAGTGATGCAAACTCGAATTTAATAGCAGAAATTTCAATCATCTTTTTAATTGTCCGGCGCTCGTTACCGAACCTTCAAAACAACTTATTAACTAATTGTCGATATCGTTAATACTATGATATTGATGGTATTCTTGTAAAATTAACATAATTGTAATGGAAGTTATTTGAGAAAATTGTTAGAGAGATTTAAGAATGAGTTAAAGAGTTTGAAATTTTGGGTGGGTTGTATTTGTGAAAATGAGGATATATTTATAGAAGCTGGGAATGAAAATTTAAAAAACAATTAGGGGCCGGAAGAAAATTACCATCTTTACCGTTGCAATCTCAACGGTCATAATTTTGGCCGTTGATACAAAGGTCAAAGAATTATTGGTCAAAATTTGGCTCCGGTTTTGGCTTTCCTGTCCGGTTTCGTGCCGGTCCGAATCTGTTTTGCAATAGTTCGGGCCAATTAGAGTTTCGGGCCGGTTCGATAAACATACTGGACCGGTTCTAATCAGTATGTTTATTTCTTAGATTTAACCTGTAACCGGTCCTCAGTCTAATAAGATCGGTTATATGTCAGTTTTGGGACGGTCTGGACCGGTTCCTGATTTTGACGGGTCGGTTCAGGCCAAACCGGCCGTTTAACATCTCTACTAACCTGCGCCGTTAGAACCCTTGCGCCTCCATTGGGTTCATCGCCAACTACATGCATTCCTCTCGATCTCTATCACTTGTGAATGAACTGTGAAGATCTCAAACTGCAGCTGAAATGGAAGTCGTCCCTCCATTCGATTGCGACCTCCCAAAACCCTAATACTCATCACTGATACTTCAACTTCCGATGGCCATGTCGGTCTTCTTGTCGGCTCAATTGCATAGCCCCTCGTCCCGCTTCGCCATCCACTTCCCCATCCTCTCCCCTGTCAGAAAACGTAGCTTTCGCTTGCCTGTCTTCGATTCCCATTTTCACATTGTAAATCATAGAGCTCTATTGAGACAGCCCGGCGGGTTCGCCTCCAGTAAGTGCCGCGTCAGAGCTCACTCTCGCGATGGCTCTGTGTACGGGGAGACTAGGAATGCTCCAAGTAATTTTGGGGCTGATTCTTTTCTTTCGGTTGTTGAATCAATTTGCCTTGTTTCTTCAGCAGCTGTTTCGATAGTTTTGGCAGTTAGGAGGAGTATTTTTGGAGGATTGGGAGATAGGGTTTTGGTATGGATTGTTGTGGTATTAATTTGTGGAGTTTCTATCGGGAGTTTGATTAGAATCCGACTATGGAGAAGGTACTCGATGAAATCGGGTGGTCGGGATTTGAATTTGGTGGAGAGAGTTGAGCAATTGGAGGAGGATCTGAGAAGCTCAGCAACAATAATTCGGGCCTTGTCACGGCAGCTTGAGAAGCTTGGTACTAGGTTTCGGCTTACCCGGAAAGCGTTGAAAGAACCAATAGCTGAGGTAATAATTTTCTTATTATTTTGATTATACTACGCTGAAATATTGCTTCTTGTGTCTACCAAGTAAGAATATCTAGCCTTGACGTCATTCAGGCGAATAGATAGATAAACTTATTGTATAATTAGGAGCACTGGGATGCAAAGTTGCATTTAAATTGGATGAATCTTTGGATCCTAAGGTGTCAGACTTTTTGAAATTTTAGAGCAAGTTGCTAAGTTTGGCTAAAATTCTATGGTAAAAATAGAATCAGTAGAGAAACCTATAAACGGGACTTATTGCTACTCATTTCTGTTCGTAAATTTATCCTAAGAGAAATCATACATTAAGAAAAATTGTGCCAGTGTGGCGTCTTATATATCTAATAGTCTTTTTCAGGAGAATATGCAATTGGCTTAGCTCCACCATCCAGGGCCTCTCAAAGTTCCTCAAAAAAAAATTTTTGGGGAGAATTTGATTGTATGTTTACTCCCAAAGGAGTTTTCAAGATCCAAATAGATCATAGTTTTTCTGGTAAATTAATAGAAGAGACTAAGCTCTGTCAGCAGTATATTTTAGGCAGTATAAGCTGAAAATATGTGCTTACAAGACTGACATGGATATTCTTTATGGTGCATAGTACTTTATGCTTCTCCTTTGGACTAATTTTTGCATGATCATTGATTTCGCCGTCATAAAGTTGAATGCTTGCCTTAAATCATTCCATTCATTGGGGACCAAAGAAGAACTTCTCCAATCTTATGTAAATCTAGTGGAAGAGAATAAAATTGTGTCTTGCATTTTCTTTTTCTCCTTTTGGAATGCAGACTGCAGCCCTGGCCCAAAAGAATTCAGAAGCCACTCGTGCATTAGCAGAGCAAGAGGACATTCTTGAGAAGGAGCTGGGTGAAATTCAAAAGGTTCTGCTGGCTATGCAGGTAGTCTTTGTAACTTGTGAAAAAATAATGAATATATGGTCTACTTGGATACCAAAGCTTTGGATGTCAAGTGACTGTTAGTATCTTAAATAATTTAAACACTTTTTAGGATGTGAAATCTTATGAGTTCATTTGTTTTTTCATCTCATTCTGTTGATAGTTATTTGAACATTTTCTTTGCATCTGTATTAATTGTTTATTTCAGAATTTGAGCCGGGTAAATGAGTTCTTGGTACTCTTCTTTGCATTATATTTAAGCCTGAGCACTTGCAAAAGTTTCATTAGATCTCTTAGCGCATTCCTAGCCCAGGATACTACTATAACCTCGGCTTCTACAAATGGCCCCTTCATTTTTCCTTCCATTAAGTTGCATTAAATCAGCAAATGACTTGATTTTCCTTTGATTTCATGTTTTCAGGAGCAGCAGCAGAAACAGCTTGATCTGATTCTTGCAATAGGGAAGTCCAGCAAACTTTGGGAAAGCAGGCGTGAACCCATTGAAGGGCAAGTTGCAGATGAATTGCTGGGTTCCAATGAGGAGGATGGGAAGCCAATAGAAGTCCATCAGACTTAATCCTCGAGCATAAATAATGACAGGTCCAAGAATTTGAAGCGAAGGTAATCAAGATTTTGAGAGCTTAATATGGGACACGGTTGACTTGCTCCATGCACGTTTTCTTCTTTAGTCTGTCAAAGTTGGATCTCGCCCAGTTGCTGCTCAGAACTTAAGTGATAGCTTCCACTCCAAGGTTTGTGAATTTTAGGTAACTCATGTATGAGCATGCGAGTTCCATGGTTAAAGCGCATGAGCCTGGACATGTGGGAGTATGGTGACATAGTCATTTCAACCAGGAAAGAGCTTGTATCTCTAGTGTTACAATTCGGTTCTGGTTCTTCATTTTAACATTCTATCTAAGTTGAGAAGGTGGTAATTTTCTTCACCCCGTACATATTTAAGACGAGTACACATCAAAGACGGCCTTTTCATTGTTCAGCAGCTTCTGAACTCTCTCGTGTTTTTTTTTTTCCTGCTTATATGCTTCCTGTTCTTACCTTCGATGTTGAACTTATACTCCACAAAGTGACACGATGATCTGCATTTTTTTTTTCTGAAAGTTTTTATCCCCCCTGGTGATTTGTGGGAGAATCAAACACTTGAATTTCACACCCATGAAGAATATGGCAATTCTATCAGCTTATAGCTGAAGTTGACTGAATAACACTAGGCTTCAGCGTGCCTTTAGGCCATTGTTCTGACTTTCGTGATTTGGTCGGGGAAGGCTATCCACCAGGAATGACTTTAGCTGCTTCGACATCTCCTTCGGCTTCTCCACATTCAGTGCATGTCCCGCATCCTTAATGATGACCATCCCCACTTGTTCATTCCCTTCCAAGTGCCTGGAAAATCACATTATCAACTTGACCTCTTCCTTCCTTTTCTAGATTAGAAACCATAAGCAAGTGTCTCAAATAGGTTGCAGAGTTAACATTTGAAATGGTCCCTTCGATCTTGAAAAAAACCATCTTGGTTTTCTTTGTAGATCTGAATTCAGAGCCTTTTAGAAACTGTTTTCATCTGAAAATGGTTTCCAGAAAACCTGAACTCCAAAAAAATATGAAGCAACCGGGAGCGGAAAATGACCTCTTCAGCCTGTGAGCCAATTCAACTGGGAAGATCTGATCATACTCCCCCTACAATATCATCACTGGCTGCATCAAACAACACACCAGGAAAAGGACGATTCAATTACGAACCCAGTAGCAGGAGCAACAGAACACAGATGCCATCTCCTCATCAAATCTTCTGCTGTAGATTTCAGGAGTTTCAGAGGGAATTAATCCTGACCTGGGTGATTATCGGAAGATTGGACAGGGCTCGGTTCTTGTGTAAAGCACGGACCAGCTCTGTTTTCTCCTTGATGTTCTCTGCGAATATTTCCTGTGCACGGAGGAAGAAAAACGTAAGTAAATCTGGTGCAATGTTCTAGATCTTGAGTCTTCACCCGACATCAAAGATGGAACATAACATCATTGTCGTGTAAAATCCTCACGTTTCGTATGGAAGTAATTCCGATGTCCACCCTTGTTTTTCAATATCTGGATACTTACGTCGATGAAATCCTGGACGACGCAAGACGGCATTGCCCTGGGGGGCTTGTGGAACACCAACTTCAGCATGCTCTTCACCTTGTCGTGCGACATCGGGAAGAGAAGCTCCACCGCCTCGTCCACGCTCCCGACCTTGAAGAGCCCCTCCTCCATGTCCTTATCCTCCATGCTCACTCCGGAGCCGCACAGCACTACCCTCTCCACCCTCTCCAGGAATTGCGCCGCCAGCGAATAGGCCACGAATCCACCGTAGCTGATCCCCGCAACACTCATCCTAGCCGGAACATGGAGAAGGAGGAGGTTGAAACTCGAGACTAAGTCCTGGGAAGAGAGGGGAAAAAAAAAAAGAAAAAGAAAAAAAGGAAAAGGAATCAAACTACAATTGTGCCATGGAATATACCTTGAGACCCCAAGGGCGTCCATGAGCGCGGCCACGCACCTGGCCTGGAACTGCTCGGAACGGTCGGGCCGGGTCGAGTAGGAGCCCCCGAAGAACACCAGATCGGGCACGTAGACGTTGAACCGCGGCACGAGCAGTGGGAGGAACTCGTTCCACTGCCACATCGCGTTGGACCCGAGCCCGTGGACCAGGACGAGGTCCGGCCGAGCTGGCTCCCTGTTCTTGGGGACCCAGCAGTGCATGACCGTGCCGTCGCCGAGGTCGGTGTCGCCCTCCCTCAAGCCCGCCCGGGAAAACAAGCGGCGGTACCGCCAGTCCATCGCTGCGATGAAGCTGAAGCACTTCACCATGGGTTGTTGTCAGACTGAGAGGAACGAATTACTCGGATTTCTCGGAGGCTGTCTTGTTTTTCTGGGTACAGAATTCTAGGAGAGACAGAGAGCTATAGCTGATATGGATGTCGAAGAATTCAACAGAACAATTTCAGACTGCAACATCGGATTGCTTACTGTTATACAATTTTAGCTCATATATTATTATGATATAACGAATTTTACATTTACAAATAATAATTTGTACTATAAAATTAGAATTCTGCATAGGTAATTTTCGATCACATCTAACCGATCACTCTGTTAGCTGTGGTGACAGGCAGGGTGGGTGGTGGATGATGGAGGCCCACAATAATCAATGAATAATTTTCTGAAAATATATTCCTTCCTCTTCCCATTTGTCTCCTTCGCTCGTAATACTGCTCCGGTGGATGATGATTCCATCCCATAGTCTCACGGTTCATCAAATTTATATCCGAAAATATCATAACAAAAAATAATATCATCTTAAGCTTCTTTTTTTGTATGAATTTTTGGGTACCGAGACGTTTTCTTTTATAAAAAAAAATAATAATTTTTATCCATTCAAATAAATCTGAACTTTTCAGCTAGTAAAGAAATCTCATGCAGGTGTGGGGTAAAAAGTATCACCTTCAAGCCAAATTCTGACTTCGCCTTCGGGGTTGCTAAGAATAAGAGTGCTTCTGATTAAATCAAACTGAAGACTGCTGGACGCCGTAATCCACACGCGCAAAGGGATATTTTGCCTCTTCAAAGTAGAGTTGGTACATACATACATACATACATATATAATATGTATATGTTTATAATTTGCTACACCCGTATATCATACCGTTCAAAATAGTTCTCTTAATTTTATGTATTTAGTTTCGTATTATACTCGAATCCTAATTTTAACGAGGTACTGATGTGGTAATTATCTGTTAAAATTGTATAATGATGTGGTAATAAATTGCTAAAGTGACGCGTTAATGTGGCAAAATTCGACTGATATAACAGAAAATTTGTTGACGTGTTACGACACTTAAACATATAACTGACAAGTGACGTCACTAAATGACATATCAGCATTAAGGAAATAGTAATTTTAAAATATATACTATCTAAATGTAGAAAAATATAAAGATATATTTAATTGTAATTATAAGATATGTAATGCATAGGAATAATTGAACAATAGAAATCCTGAAATTGTCTTCTACTGGAATGCTTCTTTTTTTTTTTGCCCCCTCGCTGGCAAAACCATCCGAACAGCTCAGAGTTTGTAATTCGAACGTGGGATCACCAACCCAGCTCCATCACCAACCCTGTTCCCAGTTGAATTAATATCTCAATCTATCATCTTATGGCATCGTGATTCCATTTATATCTATCATACGAGACCTTATAGCTAACCGGTTGAGGTTCTAAAAGCAAGTGAGAGTGAAAAACCGCAACTGAAGTATGTCTTGCGGAGATTGACCTGGCATCCTGAATTTCTTGGTCCGGTTTCATGCGGAAGACTTCATGTGTTCCTTCAATTCCTACCCCTATTCTACCCCTACCCCGCTTCTAAAGCCATGGACTCCATTACAGGTGAGAGTAGATAAACTAAATTACTTAATTTAGATCCATGCGACATACTGTCATCTCATCTTCAGCTTAGCAGAGGCAGTCTTGTTGACCGCGATGGCGACGAATTTCGCCCACCGCGCAGCTCCTCCCCGGCTTTCTCTTCGTGCTCCTTCCTCCGCTGAACTTCGGAGAAGCCCGCGCTCACCTCTGCCCTGTTGCCGGTCTCCTTCTTTACTGGGGAACCAGCAGCTTTTATTGGGCCACGGTCGTCCTCTGACAACAGATACGAAGGGGGCGGCTCTGTCAGTCCAAAATGATCCATGGCTTCAAAGTCAATGCTGCACTCGGTGTAGTCAGCCCCCGCCATGGCAAGAGCGTCAATGGACATGATTCCTTGTCCTGCGATTTATGTCTTGATCTTTTTGGCAGTGTCGGTGTTGTTTTTGAGCGGAAAGAGCAGTGACAGAATGGGCTTTTTATACAGCGATATCATGGGATATAATACAATCGGTCATTAATGGAGTTCTGTTGGGATCATACGGATCTGGAAAAGCAGAAGAAGAAAAAAGGTGGAGAAGACGAGGTCACGGGCGAACATGAACTTTCCCCTCGGGCAAGCGTTTATGTTGTTGTATCCGTGAGCGTATGTACCGACGCGTCCACACTTAATTTAGAGTTTTTGGTCGATACGGTAATTTAGGAACTGACACGGACATCACCATCTGCAACGGCCACCCGGACCGGACCGAGTAGCCCGAGTCGACTGCTGAACATGGGAGGCCACTCGTCCAGACTCACCCCTTTGGTGACTTGATCCGATTGGATCATCATGCAACGTTAACAGTTTGCACGACTCACCCTAACACCGACCGGCCTCTTTCCCACCAGTCTCGACCATAAAAAGTCGAACTCTTGAGTAGTGAGTTAGGGAGCTAATCAAACGGAGGAATGCTTCGACTCGCCGAGGTGATATCCGAAGGGAAGAACAGAATAAAGATTAAATTATTGGGAAGCTGCTCCCACGATGGCGAAACTAAATGTAAGAAGGTATGCAGATCACGTCATTGCACATGTCACGTTGGGGCTATTAGCTCAGACCAGCCGTCAGCAGCCATCGCTGTATTACTACCCTCTTAATTATTTAGTAGCAAATCACAAATTACTTTGGAAGTCGCCACGTGACTAACAAAAGATTTTCGCCCAACAAAATTAAATGACCATACCCACATCCCTGTTTAATTCATAACGTGACCAATCGGAGAAGGTGAGCAACCCTAGCGAATCCCTCGACTCGAGCCACATGGCCTTCCATTCCAGAGCCCCCGTATTCGGATTGGCCCATCCGATGCGCCTTGACTTCCTTCGCCATATGTACCCACAAACAATCTTCACTGAATTTTGCTGTGTGGAAAAGTTTTTCACGATTTACGATTTTCCTGGGGCCGAGATTTCGGAACCCTAGCGACGGTCTCCTCTCGCCATGGCCCATGGCAGTAGCACTTTCCTGATCTCATCCGAAAGCAGCGGCGCTTATATCTGATCCTCTCCCGCAGGCGACAGAGAATTTCCCTAAAACATTAAAAACAGCTAGTGATCATTGCATCGAATTCGGGGCACAAGAGGAAGATTCAATAATAATAATTCTTCAGCGAGGCGCCTTCTTGAATCGATTTTTCTTTTTTCACATTTTCTTGGGGCCAAGAAAAATAAAAGCTTGCATTACAGTGATCTTCCTTACTCGGAGGGTGCAAGACAATCGTCTCCATTGCTTTTTGATTCGCTCGAGGAAGGTGGTCAAAGTAGATGAATGTCGTCGCAGCCCGAGAACTGCCAATTGGAGGGCAAGCCCACCAGCCCCACCTCCACATCCGCGGCCACCAGTGGCAGCGGCACCGCCACCGCTGCCTCCGACAACTCCGTCAAGAACGACAAGAAGAAGAAAGTAAGGGATACCCTCTTTGCCATTTCCCCGGAAACTATCTCCCTTTTTCCATTCGGGTGATAAATCCATCCACGTTACATGTGGTACGTATAAATCGATGCGAAATGAATTGAAGGATGGAATTGCCATATAGAACGATTGGATTTTGTGCAGCGATTCCTTTCGATCCTTGTTCAGCATGCTGTTTTTCTTCACCCTTCTTATGGCGTGACGCCCCACTGTTGATGGTACCGGCATATGATCCCTCGTAGGGAAAGATGACGAATTGTAAACCTACAATGATGAGTCAATCTCATCGTAGATGGGCTGATGATGGATATCAGTAAGCATATCAAAATATAGAGGAACCAATTCAATTCCATTCACCTGTCGGGAGATGTGCTCTGATACATGATACAAACATTAATCGAATCATCAATTTCTTCCTGGTATCTCTACATTAAATTTGTCTCCTATTTCTCCTGTATGTGTCGTCCTGGCTGTACACTGCTGAGGTCAATTTGCCAATTGATTAATATTTAATTTTCACCTTTCATGCGAGAGAAGTCAATCATCCCGAAGATCTTTGGCTCCAAAAGGGGCGGCAAGGGGACCTCCGATGGGGACATCCTCAGATCAGAAACAGACGAAGTCGTCCTCGGTAAATTTTGGTTCTTGTTATCGATCGCATAATTAACTTGATCTATCATCAATTAAAAATGATATTATCTCTTGATTGTTTAATTTTTTTTCTAATTGATTCTAAATTGTATTCATCCATTACGACAGACCTGGAAAACAATAAGATGGTTGCTGCTCGCAGGAAGGCATTCATGGACGCATCTCCTCTCATGAGGAAAAGCTTCTCAGGTATTTCTGCCACATGCAGGGCACCTCTCTCTACCCTCTTTTTTTTTTTTTTTTAATCAATAGTGTTTTCATCATTTTAATTTTAAGGAAATTCAAACCTGTCGCAAACGTGTCAGATCGATTGAGAATTACCAGTAAGCAATGCTATCTCCATGGTTCCTTGTTGGAAAATTTTGACGACACATTGATTTAAGAAGGGTATGCTAGCAAGTCATGCACGAATTCATCTGACCACTTTTTACGCCATACACGTAGAGATTTCATTATGCCGAACTCAAGAACCAAAAAAAAAAAAAACATTGCATTCGTTAGTGGCCTCTAGTACTGAAACCGAACCCGAAACGTGATTACATGCGAAAGAAAGGTGCTGTTTCATCTGCTAGGTTTTGTTGGTGATTTGTGGGAGACACAATTTTTTTATGGCGTTATAAGCTCAATCCAATTAATTTGGAAATATTGTATGGTCTCCCTGAATGAGGTCATGCCGTGTGCAATTGGTCTTAATCAATGAAACACAAAAATGGGTAAGAGCCACGTAGCCTTCCATACTTGACTAAAAAATCTCCCACTAATCTTCTATGGTAAGGATTTTGGTAGCTTACCTAACAAAATCGTATTTTGATTAATCGAGCAGAAACTATTACAAGTACCATCTATACCAATATATATATATATATGTATAGCCAAAATATAGACAGACAATCCATATGAGTAAGATCTTAGGTCGGAATATGTGAATCGAGAAAATGGTCGGATGATCAGTAGAGTTTTACCTTTTAACGGATAAATTTTACTTGAATTTAGATTAGTGTGTACATTGGATTTATGCCGCACAAATAGAAAAAGTACCAAGAAAATGAGGAAGTGCCGATAATGTCTAAACATTGACCTTATCGCAACCTTATCATTTGAAAAGATGCCCAAGCTTGGGTTGCTACCTTAGCTGTAGAAAATTAGGCCAGTTATCATCGGCGGCGTCGGCACGTAGCGTGGACATTGCCGCCTAAGACAATGACCGTTACAGCTTGATGTCATGGTAACCGGAGGAGGAGGCTTGGAGTACACAGGTGTGATCATAGTGGTGTACTTAATTCAAGTGATAAAGCGAATGCTCTTTATTACAGTAGATCTTTCTCTTCGATGGGGGAATTTCAGACATAACCAGCAGGAAACCGGACTTAGTATTCGAGATTTTGAGCGGTCAGTTGTCACGAATGGCATGCTCGATGACCGGAGTGTCATGTATGTGATTGAGTTGTGGACTGTGTTTCGTTTGGGATTTGTAAGTGAAATATAATGGCAAAATCCTGTATCTTATTAAACTCCCGGCTTCTGATGCTAGAAAGACAGACAGATCCAAGGATTGAAGGTCTAAACTTGTCGAGCTTCGAAGTCTCCATGACCCCAGCAATGGAGGTTAAAGAAGTCCGGTACTGACTTCTCATCTCTTTTAGGTGTTGTTGTATCAGTGCCATCATTGTTATTATCTCTTTCTGTATCAGCTCGAGCTAACTCGCTCGTGATCTCTTTAATTAACGCAGCATCTTCGTCGGGACGTGGAATGTTGGAGGCAGAACACCCAACAACAGCCTCAACCTCGAGGAGTTCCTCCAAGTTGAAGGGTCCTCGGATATATATGTTCTGGGGTATGTATTTTGCAGGACTGAAGTTTCTCCAATGCATCGCAGATAGTTCATGCAATCAATTCTCGCGTTGTTTCTATCCAAAGACAACTGTTTCTCTAGGTTTCAGGAAATTGTTCCTCTGAGCGCCGGGAACGTGCTAGTGCTCGAGGACAATGAGCCAGCGGCAAAATGGCTCATCCTCATAAACCAGGCACTAAACAGGTCGCCCTGTGACTCATCAGACTCAAGCCACAACGGTTCAAAATCTTTGAATGGCTCCAAGTTCTTCCACAAGCCGTCCCTGAAGGTCCTGAGCCGGAACTTTTGTGCGGACGGGAGCCTCCTGAAGTCGTGCAACTGTCTGGTGAAGCACTACTTGCCGATTGGGGAGAGACCGAGGCATAGGAAGCTGAGTGATTCGAGCAAGCGGCCAGAGTTCATGTCCTTCCAGGGCCGAGGGGGTAGTGGCATGGATGATCTGATTGATGAAGCCTTGGATTTTCCGGTCAGTCCACCCTCGCTGGGCAGTGGCGGAATGTGCTACCGACTCATTGTGAGCAAGCAGATGGTGGGGATTTTCCTGACAGTATGGGCTCGGAGCGAGCTGGTCCCACACATTGGCCATCTTAGGGTCTGCTCAGTTGGCCGAGGAATCATGGGCTGCCTTGGAAACAAAGTGAGTTCGTGAATCATGCATTATAGTGAGTGCATACTCTAATCTTCAAATCCTCTTTCCCTTCCTCTCCTTTTCCATACAATGATGAAAGAAAATGTAGAAGCAGACATCAGCAAACTTGTGCCAAAACAAAAAATTTGTGTCCATCAGATGATTTGGTCTGTTATCACTGACGTTTTGATGAATCATGGGACGAATAGGGATGCATATCAATGAGTATGTCGTTGCATGAGACCAACTTCTGCTTCGTGTGCTGTCACCTGGCTTCGGGGGAGAAAGAAGGCGACGAGCTGAAGAGGAATGCCGATGTGGCAGAGATCCTGAAGAGCACAGTGTTTTCTAAGATCTGCAAGAACTCCGACCGCCAAGAACCCGAGAGGATCGTCGACCATGAGTGAGTCAATCGTTCTTATAACCAATCTCAAGCTTCTTATAAGAACCATTGGAAGCCATAGTTCTCTTCTCTTTTACTTAAAATTGAGATTCCATGCTCGGAAGGCTAATCCTCTGCCTCCGGTTAGCTGCTTTGACACCGAGATAATGAGAGCTGTTGAATCCTGTTGGACCAATATTCCTAGGAACATGATTAAATCAGAGGTTGGAGTGTAATGAATAGCATCGGACAAGAATCGCCTGTTAGGAAGTTTGCAGTAGATAACGGAACCAGCTGACGCTTTTCCCTTGGCAGCCGGATAATTTTGATGGGAGATTTGAACTATCGGGTTTCTCTAAGCTATGAGGAGACGAAGACTTTACTGGAGGACAACGACTGGGATGCCTTGCTCCAGAAGGATCAGGTCCGTTAACAGTCCATCCAGAATCAAACATCAAACTAAACTTTTGAATAACTCTGTCAAACTCTATATATGCAGCTGTTTTAGGCCCATAGTTACTGAATCATAACGAAGTTCTTAACGGAGAAAGACGTGAATTCCTCCTTTTGGTTGAAGTGAATCATGCTCCATAGGCTATTCTGACTGGTTGGATTGGTTCCTGAACTAAACTTGTGCAGCTGAATAAGGAGAGAGAAGCCGGGAGAGTGTTCAGCGGGTTTAGGGAAGGAAGAATCCTATTTGCCCCGACGTACAAGTACTCCCACAACTCGGATTCTTACGCCGGAGAAACGGTCAAATCCAAGAAGAAACGGCGTACACCGGCATGGTGAGCACATTCAGAACAGACACTTCTTTCTAGTCATATTATCTGAAGAATGAAGATCCCTAACAGAGGCCTAAACACCCATTCACTTCACAAGATCGACCAGCCGAATGTCGTCTGCTTTCCAGATTCTCTGGTTTGTAAGAATGACATCTCTTGGTTTGATGACCTTCAGGTGCGACAGGATACTTTGGCGAGGGAACGGAATCGAGCAGCTGTCCTACATTCGGGGAGAATCGAGGTTCTCGGATCACAGGCCTGTCTGCTCCGTATTCACCGTGGAAGTCGAAGTCAGGAACGGGAAGATGAGGTTCCGGAAAGGTTACTCGTGTGCCGGGGCCAGATCGGAGTACAGCGATTGTATACCTCAGAGGCACAGCTTTTGTGAATTCTGAGCCGAGGAGCACTCCTACTCCATCCCTGCTCCCTCCATTCTCTCGAAGCTTGATGGATCGATCCATCTAACTGCGGTCGAGTTTCAGAAAATGTCCCAGGGAAAATTCAGAATCTGTAAAATTTAGACAGCTCATCTTCCATGTTCGAAAGATGGACATAGGTAAGCCAGTCTATTAATCTCCCTCCCTATGTGCAAGAAATGCAAAGAACGCTGCACGGATCAATTATGTTCCATATAAGCCAGCGGATTACTGTCAGCCCAGTTCCAGTAGCAGTGACGATCACATCTATGATAACCATACGAGGGATTGATGACCCACTGTACCCAAAATTTCGGATATTTTATCTTATTTAAATTTGAGATGCATTAATCTATCAAAAAAATAGACTTGTCCAACGTAAATTATGACACCTAGAAAACTTTATATATATATATATATATATATACACAGATGTTTTCTTTTCATTGGAAATAACTTGTTGCTTATCATCATCAACACTTGCTGTCCGTTTACTGAGGCAAGCTTAAAATTGCGCACGTGACTCTATCCAATGCTTGCCACGTCATAAAATTAGGGGAAAATGAAAGAAAAACGTAGGCGTTAAGAAAACCTTTCAGAGATTAAGAAAATTTTTTAAAAAGAAAATTTAGAAAAATAAAAAGTAAGAAATTAAATAAAATTTAAAAAAAGAATCAAAGAGAGGTAGACTTCTTTCTTTTTGGGCAATTCTATCATTTCCTATTAATTCAGAAATTGCATGCCTCTATAAATTTTCCATTATTTTTTTTGGTTTGTTTGTTCATTTCTTTAACTATAATGGATGATTTTTCTTTTTTTAGTTTAAAACTATAGTTAAGAATCGAATATAATGATTTTTTTTCAAAAATTTGGATTTATCTAAGGACAAAAAATGGATATTAAATCTAGAAAGTGGGAAAATATAAATACACAAGTCCAAAAAAGCTTCAGCAAACCAGTTGCTGCCACGAGGAGAAAATAATAGAAATTTATTAATTATAAGTGAAATGATTATTATAATTAATCGTCGTTAAGGGATTTTATTTATCTTCTCATCCACGGAAAGAAGAACACATTACCACATATGGCTTTTGCCTTTTTGGGGGTTCTATAAAGGCCGCAAGAGAGACGGAGCTTTGCACGAGAGTTTCTTTGGACACACAAAAGTGAGGCCACCCATGAAAGTGAGCGTGATGTACTTCGATCTTTTCATACAGAAAAGAAGAGCTGACGCTGATTGTCATCTTCTTCTTACCTCCGCCACCCCTCTCTGTAATCCCCCGCTTCTCTGAATCCATTCCTGTCAATCGTCTGTCTTGCGATTTGACTTCTGGGGTTTGCGATTTCGCGTTCCTGATTGAAACTCTTCGTGAAGGAAGCAAACAGCAGAAGTTTTTTTTTTTTCCCCTGAAAGCCAGGTGGTTCAGAATCGAGATCCAGCCTTTTGTTAATTATTTTGCCTTTGTTCAGCTCAGAGAAAAGTAAAGATGGCCCTTTTTGTTGCCCTCTTTGGTTTGAGTTTTCTTGGAAGATAAGTTTTTTTTCCCCTTTTTCTTATTTCAAGGGTTTATATGTCGGACCCTTTTGGATCCGGTGCCCGTTTCTTTGGTTTTGGTAAGTAACAGGTGATTCCGAGCTCTCAAGTTTCGACCTTTGTTATCTGTCGACGCTTTCTTGGAACCATTGTTGGTCATCTATGGCAGCTGCAGTTCTATCGGATCCCTTCAGTGAGGAGCTCATGAGAGCACTAAAACCTTTTATGAGGAGTGCTCCAGAGCCTCCGTCTTCATCCTCGTCCTCCTCCTGCTCCTCCTCCTCCTCCTCCTCCTCTTCAATTCCTTCTCAATTATCACTATCTTCTCCTTATCCTTGCTCTTCAATTTACCAGAATTATCCCTCTTGCTCTTCTTATTTCCCGGTAACCTCGTTGCATCAGCCCGAACTCTTCTTGGATCTTGAAAGCTTGGGATCAAATCCGGTCAGGCTAAACAACCTCAACCCCTCTCCAATCTTACAGATCCAGTCTCAGTTGGATGAGTTGCAATTCCAGCAGCCCGAGCTTAACCCGGCTTTCCCTGCTTCTCCCCAAAACCGGTCTATTATCAATTTCCTCCGCCCAAAAGCTATCCCAATGAAGCATGCCGGACCTTCCCTTAAGCCGAACAAGCTCTACAGGGGAGTGAGGCAGAGACACTGGGGCAAATGGGTGGCTGAGATCAGACTCCCCAAGGACCGAACCCGCCTCTGGCTTGGCACATTTGACACGGCTGAGGAGGCGGCTCTGGCCTATGATAAGGCCGCCTACAAGCTTCGGGGAGATTTTGCGAGGCTCAATTTCCCTCACCTCAAGTACCAGGATTCCCAGTTTGGTGACTACAATCCCCTCCATTCCTCTGTTGAAGCGAAGCTCCATACGATCTGCCAGAACTTGGCCACAAACCCGCAGAAACAGGGGAGAGCAAGGGGTCCCCGGGTTGAGCCTAAGAGCAAGGTTCCCTTTTCAGTAATGCCGGAGGATTTTAGACTTGAAAATTCATTGGGAGGGAAATTTGGAGCCAATTTAGATTCTCCGAGAAATTGCCAGGTGGAGAACGAGAATTCGCGGTCCTTGCCAGCTTCATCGGATGAGGCCTCGAATTCAATCATCAGCTTCCTGGATTTCCCGGTTCGCGCTGGGGAGAGATTGACTACTTTGGGCTGGAGAAGTATCCTTCAGTGAAGATTGATTGGGAAGCCATCCGAGTGAGAGCTATAATGGGGGTGTGGACTTTGATTTGCTATGTTTCTTCATCATCTTAGTCAGTCTTAAATGTCCTCCACGTGGGTAATCTGCATCAGCTGTTATTAGGTTTCAGCTATTGGTGTGTAGATGGGAGTTCTGCAATGGAATTTTTGGACAGTTGCAGAGGTCCTGTTTGAGTCATATGTAGAAGGAAGATGTTGCAAGGGAGAATTCTCCATCGTTGGTCAGCCGGTAACTTTTTTAATCTCTGGCTTGGCCATGGGGGAACTTCTTGTTCATCTCAGCAGGTTGATGTAATTACCCGGTTAAATGTTCTTCAGTAATACATATTATACCGTGTCCATGTACCAGCATTTCATTGTCAAAACTATTACCCAGTGGTTGGCTTTCCAATATGAAAATGTGGTATAACATGACATGAACATGGTACATGATCAGGTGGGTGGGTTAAGGTTGAGCTCAAATATACTTTGTATTCGAATGAATCAAACCCATATTTGAGAGTACCAGAAAAAGAAAAAGTATAGCGGTGCGAGAAAACCCTTGACATATTGCATCCTCTAGAGGAGTAAAAGCATAAGGCCAGAGGTGAGGGATCTCGAAAAGACATTCCATCCCCAAAAGTTTGAGGGGGGAAAAATTAAAGAAATTATTCTGATTCTTTTCCCACCGGGCATGCAGAAGGCAAATTCACACCTTGCCAAATAAATATAATGCAAAAATTACGGAAAAGGTTAAAAGTGCGATTCTTTGGTCCATAGAGAATCTCGGCAAAATCTCCTTTCATTGTCCATCGAGGGCTTATTGCATTTTTAAATGTCTATATAGATTCCCATTGAGATTCGATCCTACATACATGATCACGAGCCCGGTACAAGTTTTACGAGATAACAACGCGGTTTAATTTTTATGGAATTGGTACATACACACAAGGAGTAATATCTCTTATTTTTCATATTTAGATGGAAACCTACGAATTTTCAGATGTTATAGGGAAGTCAATAGGCTCAGCAGCACGGTAGGAGATAAGAATAAATAGGAATAAATGGAGTACCACTGCATATCACCCCCTTTGATCGGTAGGGGGTCAAAAAATTTTAGTTTTAAACGCCCACCATCCATATGTCCATGTTCTTTTTCAACCAACTGATTGATTCTCTGAGGTCATCGATGTACAGGTACCGTCAAGTTGTTTGAAAAATGCTGCCCAAAGTACGGCCTAGAAGCCAAGAAAAGCCATGTGAACGCGGAGCTAAAATTGGTTCAAAGGTTGAAGGAGAGGGATTCCTTCAGAGGCAAAGAGTCGAGCAAGGGAGAGACATCGTGATGGAGATCCGTGCACACTTTAATGATTCCGATGGCGTGGATCAGTTGGCATGTATTCGCCTTCGATTCGATGCTAACTCGAATGCTATGCTGATTCAATTATCACCCAATCAGCTGACCTAAAGTTGTCCTCTCCTAGTCGATTAGATTAGATTACTCGTAGGGACGTTAACAAGGCATCTAAAAAGGGAAGGCTTGAGAAATGATAGGGGGGGGGGGTCCGTTTCTCTTATGCACAAGAATGACAGGAGCGAATCCTTTTCCCATTGGGAGATCACTCTGCTACATATAAAGAAAAAACGTGACAACATTACTTTTCGAGTTGAAATTAAAATGGTGGGATCTCTCATGGAACTATCTTGTAGAGACCTAAGTCAGGCTTTGTCATCGGTATAGGGTTCTGGTGGGCTATTTCTCTCGAAAATAAACATATGAAGGAAACCATAAATGATGTATAATGATTTATAACATACGTCCTTAGGGTTTTCTGTGAGTGAAGATGATGAGCACATGGAGCTATGTAAGAAAGCTCTGTCATTCGCCTAAAGAGCAGCTCGGGTTTTCCTTTTCTTCCATCCAACAGATAAGTTAGTGTTTAAGTACGAGTCCCACTCTTCCATCTAACATACGAATGAGGTTCCACAGCCATTTCGTCAAACAAATAATAGAACTTTAGCCCCGCCTAACTATGCATGCAATTATTGGGGGAAAGCTGCATTATTTCCTTGTGTGTGTCTTCATCACAGAATTTTCCCCCCCTTCCGACTATGGGTATGAGTCATCGTGACACCCGAAAGTCAAGAAGATACAAATCACGAGACACAACCGGCTTATTTAATCGCAAATTGAGAAACCGAAAAAGAGTTTGATTGATTGAGAGTAGTTGGAATGTTCACGATTGGCACAGTCAATGCTAGAGATCCTTCGTCTGCTGCATTTTCTTTCGGTATGCTTTGTATCTGGAAATCCACAGGCCTTCATTGACTCCAGTTCAAGTCGGTCGGTCCACTACGATATTAAACTTTCATAATAATGAATTTTCCTGGTTAACAAACACAGAGGTAAGAGGCTATTTAACTCACCCATGCTTCTGTTCATGTCCTGAGAAAGCGCCCAATCATAGGCCATAAACTAAAAGCCCACTTATATGATCCGAAATCCAGTATCCCATCCTCGTGTGTGTGTGTGTGTGTGAATATGTGAAAGGTATTCAAACAATTCCTTTTTTTTTTTGGGTTTGATTTCGTGAGAAATAGAATATTTTGAATTCTCCAGAAAATTCTACTAAGAAAAAAATATCTATTACATTTATATTCCTACTATGATAAACCAACAGGAGTGAGTCGAACATTGTAGGGTTATTAGCCCATAAGCCCGAGAAACACAACCAGGGCCAGCTTATATTGGGTGGATATTACTTGAATAAATTGGGTGGACATTACGGTTCTTTCCTCTCTCTCTTTTTCCCTTTCTCGATCGCACCACCTCACATCATAACTAATTATGACTTATTCAAATTCGAAGTGAGTCGACTCGTTAAAGAATTAAACTTTTTCAGCATAAATTCTTCCTATTCACATGACTCAAAATTAGGGCACTTTTCCACGTGGAAGAGGTGTTTGCGGTCTAGGTTGGTTGCCGTTTAACCCTAGTGAGCTCTTCGTCTTTTCTTTTTAGGCACGTGATAAAATGTAGAATTTCATTCTGTCTTTAGTTTACTTTCCCACATTAAAATTTTTTTTTGAAGAAATAAATGGAATAACTTTTGTTTTAGTCAAGTTGATCCCATTTGAATGGGCGTCCGTCTACAATTTTGATGCGAAGGTTCCAAAGTAAACATTCTTGACGCAAGCAAATGGTATATATGCTTCGGTTTGGGATGAAATCTTTGAAACGCTCACGACCGTAAGTGATCCTGTCAAGATTTTGAGCCACTAAGGTACGTACCCATTTGTTCAATTATTATTGCTGCTTTGAAGTGCTGATCGACCCGACCTGGGTTGAGTTGTGGGGATCGGCCTACCACGGATGGAAAAAGAACCGTAGCTTGGAAGAGTTTCGGCCCATGAAGGACTAGCTTGACTCAAACCCGGATGTGTTGTGTTGGGACCATTCTGCATGTCAGAGTGAGCATCCTGAAAGTGTTATTGGAGATGGCCGATGGCTGCCCATTTTATCATCACAAATTATACAAAGAAATTTATATGGTTAATTAACTATTCAGAATATGTAGGCATTAGAATATAAACACCGTAATGTGTGACAAAGTTCCAAGAGTGGAATGGTACATATTATGTACTTACTCTTCATCCCCTTCTTTTTCTTCCAACTAGATTTATCGACACTTTTTCTTTGATTCGTTCTCTTTATATGTTTTGGCACGAGGGCTGCTGAAATTCAACTGTTATGATCTCAAAGCAGGGATATCAACCTAAAGAAAGGATCATCGACTTCCATGTCGAGGAATCGTGATATATATAGCATTCACACGGCTCTCATTTCACTATAGGGAATTGGAATTACATCTCCTTTTGCTTATGGGAGCAAGCAATATGAGGAAGCATGGAATGCTATGGTACAAAATTCTCGTTCTCCTCATTTTTTCGCAGTTGCAAATGCACATAAAATTTTCTTAATAGGGCATATTGGAAGCATGGATTCGTTGGGGTCAACATGCATTCGGAATATTATGCTTACATATGGTCGGGGCTTCAAGTCAAATCCTCTAGAATATAACAATGAAGGAAGAGGACTGGCTACGAAGAAGAAAAGCACAAATTCAAAACCTCGAGTGATCAAAGAATTAATTGAATATTGGGGCATTGATCCATTGATTCTGGTAAACTATACGTCAAAGAACAATGCAAGAGGTGAGAAAAGAGACGACATGCGGCGTTGGCAAAGTTAAGTCTATATATACCCGAACGATGATCCTTCGAGGAAATTTCAGTGGGTCGGTGCCACTTTCATGGGGTTTCGATGACTGCAAGGAAAATATATATTCGATACTCAATCAAGTGCCCCAGCCATTACACGGCATTTATTCTTGGAATTTGAAACAGTTCTGACCGGCATACATATTCAATTTTGTTTATACGACAAAGAGGCATAGTTAAGGTTGTTACGAAGCCATGTGAGTAAGTTCCCCAGACTCGAGTTAACCGTTGGAGTGATCAACTCATTGAAGCCGATTTGGCCTTTCAAATTAAGAGCGATTCCATTCCACGGATCTGATCAAGAAGACGGCAAATCCTTTCACCAAACTGAAGCTTTGGTGCCACTGAATTTGGAGGTTATAAAGAAAAGACGAGAAATAGGAAAACCTAACGGATTCAATAATGGTTGGTCTATCAATTAATTAACGAAAACTAACCACGCATGCATAGTTAATGATACGCCATTTTCTTTCTTTCATTCTTTCTTTTTACTTGGACATTGCAATGCTAATATTCATGAATCTAATGAAACCCAACTAATATAAGGTTTGGGTAAAGTCGATTTATTAAAAAGTAAAATTCTCCCAAACCATACATTTTCTCCATTAGAAGTGATCGCACATGAAGAGATTTGGCTTGACAATACGCCAATTTAGTTGTGGCTCTGGAGGGTTGTTCAGTTGACAGCTAATTAAGTTATTTTTATACAACATGATGCCATGTATTCTTTTGACCAAATTATATCAATCTTGATCGTGGGGACGGCTTGGCCCATAGGTCAATCTCGTGTCTTTTTCCCCACATGTGAATAAGCCGACCACTCAAGAGAGACGTGGGAGATTGGCTTTCCTGGTCTTCTTTTATTTTAGTTAGGGGAAGTATGAAATTTTAAACTTACTAATGGAGTTCAAAGGTGGAAAAAAAAATAATGCTAAACTAAAGAAAGCCGAATGAATTATGAGGAGTTGGCGTGCTTCTATCAAATGTCGCAGTCAGACTGCTCCTCCCCTCTTGTCTGTTTGCTGTTTTTCTTTCTTTCTTTCTTCTTCTTCTTCTTTTCCCTTAATGATCAATACATGTGGTTATAATTAAATATGAGTTGCTTTTTAAAGGCAGGGGAAAAGGTATCGATACAAATTCAACGAGGGCAGGCTTGATGCTTCACCCACTTTCAACCTATCCATATTTATATTTATTGAACATTAATTAATTTAACTCGAGACGAATTTATTTGTCTGAAAAGTCAAATGCTTCTAACATCGGTTCTTTCCATTTATTATATTAATGAAATTTTCTAATTCGAAAGAGATCGTAAAGAGATGCTGAATCACCTCAATAAGTTTGTATCAAAAGTTTTCTACTGATCCATTTTTACATACTTGGATATAGCAATTACCCCTTCATATTATTAATGTGCCCAGACAGATAGGCTTTTGGCAGCCTCCTGAACTGAACATCCCTGCCCATAACCTCTGTAGGAAGTGAGCACGTTTTGGAAGAACCTGTCTGCACATATTTGATGAAGATGCATCCGTCGATATGTCTGTTCTCTCTACTGAGTGAATGATCCCCAGGAAACAGCTAACCCTTTACCGAGCAAAAAACGAAAAAAGAGCAAATAGTAAAATCTAACTAATTGGTATTTAATTAGGTTCGACCGACTGAATAAACTATATATATTATTTATTTTGATTGCACGTACAACTGCTTATGAGTAGATATTGTAAAATAATTGTATGCACATGAAGATGTCGACATGCCATTGAACACCTGCTTAAAATTTGTGCATGTTGCACATCTATAGCAGCGTGGCACTATGCTATTTAATATCGCAAAAAGAGCACACAGCGGCCAGATTTACTGGTATGCGGGATGTTACGCGGACCGACCTTGGTCATCGCTCGGAATTATTTATACAGTGAATACCACACCGAACCGGAGGAGCCCTTTGCTTTCAACGTGGGGACGCATCGAGGTCAAGTGCTCTTCTTTTTTTGGGTGTTTATGATTCATCACATTAATCCCGTTGTAATCCCACAGGAATCGTCTCTTTTTACTAGAGATAATGACAATTTGCACATTAGATTGACGCTCCTTCCTAAACCCTCTTTTTCTTGATGGTTGCTTTCTTATCTAATCAAATATTTTCCATTATTGATCAAGTGATATTGAGAATTCAACAAGTTCTTATTAATTATTTCATGTTCAAACTAGATCAAATAAAACTAAGAGATATAACACCTCTCATGATTGTGGTCCCTTTTTTGTTCCATAAGACTAAAATATGAGAGTTATATAAACCCATTTAATTGCCGGTTTCATCTAACCTAATCTCAATTGAGTAGTTATCTTATTTTTATCGAATATGATGTTGTGACGCTCACGTGGAAGTCCATCATGCCGACCTGGATCTTACTGTGATGGGAACCCACATCAAATCACATCACCAACTGTTTCTGTTAAGAGATGGTTAAAGAGATATGGATATATGCCCAAAGCCTAAAGGAAAGAAAAAAAAAAAGTCAGGGTTTTTTCCTTTCAATCTGCTAAAGCAATCCTCTGATCTGCTTTCCCCTTTTAATCTTTTTCTCTAACGTGTCGATAACCCACTTCACTGGATTCAATCCCCTGGCCGAAGAAGATGAAAAGTGGATGATTCGAGGAAATGGGGAAGAAGCTCCGAGACGGTTGAAGGGTTATGATGGAATTGTTCCGCTAAGGTTTGCGGGTGGAATCAATCGGGAGTTGGTCTTGCCGACCGGCACGCTTGAGGATAAGGCACGAGTTTCAAAGTCGGAACAAAATGGTGTTCTTATGATGACAATGATGATCGTGAGACTACCAACAACGATGAGTTCGGGAATATAAAGTGATCAAGTGGTATAGAATTTTAGTGATAAGAATCAAATACAGTTTTTTAAAGTTAATATTACAAATGATGTGGAAAAAATTTGTATATTTTTAATTTGATCAATAATAAGGTCTTCCTTTAATAATAGCCTCAGATATCTATTAAGGATATTAAGAAAGAGTATGGGGGATGCCCATCATCATCTTCATCACCTCCATTCCTCAAATGCTCCAAAAGCTCATCCCTTCAAGTGCTTTTGAGATATTTCCTAGTGAATAAAGCAAAAGATTAAAAAAAAGGTCAAAAAAGGAACATGAACAAGTTAATTAATTATTAATTGATGCAAGATGGGCTTCCCTTCCATGAATGTCTATTGTCACACTTACAAGGTTAGAGATTCTGGTGAGAAATTTAAAATGTTGGTTTTAGATTTGATCACTTTCAATAAAATATATTTAGCAATATGCCTGAGATTTGGTGCCCCCCTTCCTCAAAGCTTTAGCTTTTGCCTTTTCATATAGGTGTATATGTATATACATACTTTTTGGGGGGGGGGGTTGTAAAAACCAATAGAAGAAAGAGTCATCCGTTTTGTGACTCTTGGGCAGGTAGAAATTGCACAAAGATAATCTAGAAAATTGCAAATAGAACAATAAAGACAACTTGATCCTAAGATTAGGCAACCACAATATGTACTTTTTTTCTTATTATAATTCGATATTCAAAAAATTAATATATTTTCTAATAAATTTAAATTTAATTCAAATTAAACCTTTTTAACCATAAATTTTGATTGCCCGTGATATTCTGTCATACACCTTAACCAACTAAAGAAAGGGAGGAAGTGATATGGTTGGAATATAGTGGATGGACCCCACGTGTGAATCATCTAAATTTGTCACCTTCCTATCGACAATAATTATAATTTGACATCTCACCACTAGCTGTCGAAAAAGCTGAGTGTTCGCGAATAGTGGGACTTCTTGTTCTCTCATACGTGGCGACATCAAAGCTTTAGACTTGAGAATAAAATCGACCAAAGCAACATAAGACCGAAAGTTCCACAAGATACGGCCGTTGCGCGGCCGTTATGTTAGTTTGTCGGTCGTTTTTCCCTGTCCGACCATTGATTCTCCATAATATCAAACAAGTTATCTAACAAAACATAATTGAGATCCGGCACAATGTATTAGGTTGGATCCTAATCAATCCATATGTGATGACCATTGTTTACAAGTTTCACATATAATTAAATCGCTTTTAACTTATTTTTAATTTAGATATGAGGCTCAACTAGAGCTCGAGCGAGATTCTTCAAACCTTCAGTTTAAGGTCGGATTTGTCAGTCTAAGGTCTCGCCAGCTGTTGATTGTTATCGGCCTAGACTTCCACCGACCTCAATTGGGATGTTACTTGGGCACTCCCGAAGCTTTTTTCCTCCATTGCAAGCTTAAGAATTTAGTAAATTTACTTTAACCTTATCTCGTCGGGGTTGAAAATGAAACCCCGTGTAATGCAGTCAAAAGGGGTCATCATAAGCGTCGGGACCCAATTTGCTGTAGAATAAGGACAGAAACGTGCAAAGTTGAGACGACCTTATCGATCTAGTCAAGTCCTCGTGACAGGGATTGTATCCCATTTTGCCCAGTTTGTTTTCTTATACATCATTACTTTCCCGCTCCAAGTTATGCGGCAACGATGCCGGTGTCCACACCATGTCTTTCCCCGAAGTCGCCGGTTGTTGTCTGCCTGTTGACTACGCTCGAGTTCGTCAGTCAAGCCAGCTCGGTGGCAGCGCTATTTGTGGTCTCTGTATCACCGTGTCGTCATTACAGTGTCATATACGGGAGACGAGATGACACCTTGAAAGGAATGAAATATCTGTCCAATTGGTATATTTAACTTGACAAGCTGGCAACTAGCATGGGTCTTTATTTATAAGTGGTAAATAAAGTGTATAAAGATCAAAAAAAGAAAAAGTTGATATCAACTTATCTGCACAGTGAAATGACTTTGTTCAATGCAATAATATCTTACGGATATGGGAACTAAGATGTCATAGGGTTTCATTTTCACCAAGGTTCAATGACTACGTGATATGCCGGCACTCGTTGTTCCCTGCAGATACAATCCATCTCGGCCTACTTCAAGAAAACAGATCCAGGGTCGAAGTTTGTTGCCCGTGGTTCAGTTGGTATATTAGACTCGAACAAGTAGGAATTGGATGGCCCTTTTAGATCTATTCGGAGTCCATTATACATGCCCTACTTTTTTTTTCTTTATTTTATGGATAATGATAATACTTTCTGTCATATGGTAGAGGACCTACGGGGACAGTCCTTGAACATATATAATAACCTCTCTGCATCAAAGGCTAAGCCCCACTTGCCCTAGGCCATGAACAAGTGAGAATTAGGGCTACGTCAAGTGCAGACATAACAGTCTCCTCTAGCCTGTATCATCGCTCTAAGTTCACGTGGCACGTCCAAGATATATCTCACCATTGCATTGACTGCCAATCGTATGTGTCTAAAGAAATGGGTATTAATTCTCCTTACTTTCCAAATGGCAACGTGCATCTAAATCTCATTGAATATTTTACGTACGTCCTGTCCGTAGGATAACGAGATAAGGCCTAAAGTAAAATGACCCTTTTTTTTCCTTCCTAAATTACTTTAGAAATGAAAAAAAATAGTAAAAAAAGCGGCAATATCCCAAAGGAAATTGAAGGGGCCCGGCTCCATCGTGATCTGCAACTGCAAGTCCCATCATGAGGCAAAATAAAGAAATGGGGAAAGAAAAGAGGAGCCGATAATTCTACAGATTGATGCCATGGGTGAACAGAAATAGTTGTGTGTCCATATTATGGGTGACGTACACGAGAAGCGGGCGATGCAAAGGACCAAGTTTGAGGTATTACAGTGTAATAATTTAATATTATGTGACATAATAATATATGGATTGATATTATTATGGGCGACTTAAAATGGCTCTATATTGGTACTGTGGGCAGAGGACCAACCCCCACAAGTTCTGTCCTACTCCTAGACTAGTTCCCTGAACAACTCAGGCGGACTGATTGGCAAACTAGAACAAATGAAGGGAGCAAAGTGAAAATGCTCGACTTTTCCCTGTTTCGTGTTGGGGAGCCTGGGAGTGGGGCCCGTAACGGCTCGTGGCAATTTGGACAGCCCAATTGCCAAGTGGGCGTCTGCAGCCCAGACACGTGGCAGGGCCAGGCCGACACCATCGCACGCGCGAGAAGTTGAGGTTGACGTTTGATTGACTGGTGTTTACCCGGTTCGCTACAGGTCGGCTCTTCTTCGTGATCTCAACCGATGCTTTCTAAAATCGCTTTCTAAAATCGGACGGATGTCGAGGGGTACAATATTTCATGTCAGTCAAATATTATACTTTCATTTAAAATATCGGGTTGAAAATTAAAAATAATTCCATTAATTAAAGGTAATTAATTCCTGTAGCCCTGTCTCTCACATAATCCTCTTCACCTAAGGCATCATGCCTCTGACCAATGTCATGCTAACTCGAATCCAATGAAATATAATTTATTTAATAGTAATACATAAAAGATTTTTTTAAATTTAAAATATAATCAAAATTTATGTTTAATATAAATATTAATCCATAAAAATTATATCATTAAACCTAGTACATGGTAAACTTTTTTTTCCATTTTATTACGGCCACGAGAGTAGCCATGCATTGAGTTTGAGGGTCTCTTTGTAAATCTGTTTCCGCCAGATTCCGCCGACCAATCACTGTTGCCCTGTTCGTCGACCTCCAGTGGGTCCCACGTGCCATAGCCCCGTCACCTTTACATTCCCGGTTAGAAGTTAAGTTAGGAAGATCGGCCGCACGTGCGGTGTCGGGGAGTCCACGGGCGTGGCTACAGTCCCTCAGGGGTGGCACGTAGGCTGAGGCCTAGGGCCTATGCCTAAGCCCTCCAGGTGCCACGCCAGCACAGCTCTGCGTGGATGTTTCTTATTGGGTCGACAGCCAGCATTTTTAATACCGCCAAAGATACGATTCAATAAAAGCAAAGCAAAAGCAATAAAAAAATTCCAAAAGAAGCACAGTATATTTATAATTAAGAAATTTTTAATCTCCAATAGTCAATTAACTTGAATATACAATAACTTAATATTGTAATTAATATCATTCTTAGTTAGAAATTAAAAAATCCTAAAATTTACCATAAATAAAATTTATTTATTATCCTCTTCGTCTGGTGTCATCCAGCAGCCTTGGTGGGAAAACTTTTGCTCTTCGCGGAACTCAATCATCAGATTGTTACTGTCTTGCGCCGGTGGTGCAACGATGTTCCTGCGGATTCGGAGGGGCGTGAACGATCGGGCAATACGAGTCTTGCTCAGTCATGATCGTGAAAGGAGTAATCGAATCAGTGATGATGCGGGGGAGGGGCCGGTGGCATTAATAAAAGTACTCAGACTTTCTGAGGGCACATGAACCAAAATTAATCGACATTATGGCCGTGCAGAGAGATCAGATCGATAGAGAGTGGTCACTGGATCAATTTGATATATTATACACGTGTGTGTGCGTGCGTATATGTCCAAGTGCTATGAATACCGGACTGAATGAGATGCCAACTTTTGTAGATATCTAATAATTTAACTTAATTTCCATGGAGTGGTCGCTCGGGGCATCCAATGCAATTCACACACCCACTCTTATAAATATATATATATATAATTTTATAAATAGTAATTTTTGGTTCATATCAAATTCAAAAGTTTAGAATCAATGATCTCCAAATACCCTTATTAACTTTATGATATGTGAACATATTTCTTAGTGCCGTCATTGTGCATTTAGCTCCCCGTAAATGTTCTCTGTTTGTGATCATGCCCTCGAAATGACGGATTAATGGTACAAATTCTAGAAATATAAGCGAGTGCTCGACAACACGGAGTGTTGTAAGACTGTCCAATATAGCACAAAGCTAAAATGTTCGCAATGTGTCGAGTGAATGACATAGTCGGCGGTCTTATGGACTGTCGGAAAACAGAAGGGGAAGGAAGGAATCACGAGCGTGGATTTAGGCGAGGAATACGGCATCGCTTTTGGATTAACAAAGGGTTTCTTTTGAAGCTTTTGTGTGATCACAAACTTCACTTTTTTCTAACACATGCTTATGTTTCTTTATAATGTCGTGTCATTTTGGATCTTTCTCCTCGCCCGGCAAGCCAGCCAGTTGTTTCAGAACATCTGTCCAAGTGACTCCGCCGTGTCATCGCATCAGTATTGTTACCTGGTGTCATTGCCTAATAAGAACTCGATATATATGAAATAATATCACATCATATCGTCTTTATTTTCCTTTTTCTATCTCGTAACTACACCTTTTTATGTTAATTTTTTTATTGGATCATGATATCACATTAGCATATCACATAATATCACTATTGCATAAGACACCTTCTCATTTCTATCCCTCCTTAAATTAAATTCAAATTAAATACCGTTCGAAAAAATAAATTTAAAATAAGTGAAACTCATTATACATTTAGATTAATGTTATCATGACTTCTATTCTCATTAATAACATCCTTCATTTTCATTTGATTTCTTATGTATGTTTTTTTTCTCTTTCGGGTTTGCCAGCCTTCTTTATAATAAATATATATATGTCGGTCCAAATATAGGTTGTGCATTTTCTTTTAATAGCTAGTCGTAAACTAATTAGAATTGGTTTACAATCGAATGAGTAATTACTCATCATCACGTGCAATATAATGACACAACGTATCTTTATTTTATCCCATTTGAAAAATGAAAAAAAAAAAAACGTTCGTATCGTTCCTCATGCTTACTGACGTGATTGTCGTACACTATACAGGGGAGCAGTACATTCTCATCCAAAGCGATATCTCCTCCCACCGATCAAACGCAGCAGCTCATGGAGTTACGATACAAATTATGGCACGACATAGATACAAAAATGTAATATATATATATATGTGTGTGTGTGTGCATGTGAAGAATTTGCGAACGCGTGGAAGACTGTACAGACATCAAACATGGGAATGTGCAGCTAGCGATTGTCTCTTCTCCTCATTCGTCCGGTCAGCCGACCGGAATCATTCTTGGGAATCTTGAACAGGTCGCATGCCATGGAAAAATCAAGCTCTCTTGTCTGCCCCGAGTTATCTCTGGGCGTGGTGTTGTGCTCAGTCGCTTCTATTATTGACGCAGACACAGTCCACTGGTTTTCTTCCTATCTGAAGTGATGAGTCGACCAAGCATCCTTTAATTCCCGGACCAAAATTCCAACTTTGATGCTTCAAACCTCTTGTTTTAGCTGGTTTTCTTCTCGACCAATTAGAATAGTTATATAGCACTGTCCATTATCATGAATCAAATATATATTATATACTTTGTGAACATGGATAATGAAGTTATCTATGTATGTGCATGGAACATTTAGACGCACCAATCTAATGCCAATGCATGTACCGATTCTCGGGGTACGCGGGTGGCTTTCCTTTTCGTATGTGACTCAATGAGCCCCCTCTGATTCCTATTCACACGATCCTGCATGGCTCAACTTGCCCAACACATGCAGATTAAGGAAGAAAAGGTGTGGCCTACCTGTAGCTTACTCGATCATCAACTTTTTATATAGTTTAAACAGTACAAACCATCTTAAGTGTAGTTTGCACTTTACGAACCATGTTAATCATGTCATATCTGCATGTACGTCAAACACTTTGGTCCCGATGCATGAACCGGTCCTCGGGTTCCCTTGGTGGCTCTTATTTTTAATATTTGCCAAGTGAGCTTTTCATTTTGTTGGGGGGAGGGGGGGCCGGACGTCAAATACCGCAGCTGGTTTATGGGTTCCATACAACTGGGCAGGTTTGAGCTGCTGTTTTACCACATATTTCAGGGGGCGTTTTTGAGCCCATCTAAAACTTCGGGGACCATTTCTATATATGGAAAGTTCACAGCAGTTTTATTTATGTTTTTAAATTCTCGTGAGGGGGTGGTTTCGGGCCCCACAACCTCCATGGATTCCCATTTAAAGGAAATGGGAAGGCGGCCCCAAAACCCATGGATCTTAGCTCCGCGGGATCAACCAACACAGTATATAGTATAATTGAGGTAAGTTGACGTCAATTTTTAAAAAAAAAAATATTCCTGTCTCGACTGTTCCTTTAATCAACCGACCGATTATGTCTTTTCATTGATTAAACATGAACGTCTGTGAAATGTGCGGTCACAATGATTTGCTCTTTAGTACATTGATTGGATTTTAAAAGTTCAGTGAATTGTGATTTCTTGGATCTTTTAATATTATGTGACATATTAGAAAATAAATCCAAGTGGCAAAATCCCACGTGAGAACAGCAAATGAAGAGTATCTTCCAGGTGGACAAGCTGCCCCATCTACGTGGCAAGATGAGGAAACGTAACATAACACAGTTTTCAGTTTAAGAGAAGAATTTAAGATAGTAATTTTGCTTTTGAGTTAATAATTAAAATTTTAAAAAATTAATTTTATAATAAAAATTTTTAGACCCTCTATTCCTTATTTCTCCCCCACTCATTTTAAATCAATAAATTTGCTGTCAAAAATCAGCTTTCCGTTTACGCCTGTGAACGTGAGGGGGCGGGGACCGACGGTGAAAGGAAAAGTAGGTCCCACATGCTGCGCGGGCCCCACAGTCGGGGTTCCGGTGGTGGTGCGGTGCGGTCCATTTCTTTTGTCCGCTACTGCCTCTTCCTCCCTATAAATCCCCTCGAAGGACCTCGCTCTGCCTACTCATCCCACATACTCGATTTCTCTCTGGTCCGTCTGATCTCTCTCGCCTATCTCTCTCTCTCTCTCTCTCTCTCTCTGTATTTCCTGTTCCTGCTCAGCTGCATCGCTCGAGCTCTGGTTTGTTCTCACAGAAGAACCAATCAGAGGTTCACATCGCAGTTGTCTGAAAATAGAGCAGACTCTGTTTCTGATCTCGGAGATACATTTTGAACAACTTATCTGGTCTAGCTAGGTACACAATACTTATCAGTGCATATGTGATTAGTGATCGCTCTGAGGTGGTATCTTTCGGGGTCGGAACTGATCGAGAACTTGTCTGTGGCTGTCTTTTGCAGCGATGACGAAGCAGAATGTGACGGTCTCCGACGCCAGGTCGGGCATCAGTTTGGCTATGTCGATGGCTGTCTCAAACTCCACGGTCTTCGCACAGAAGCCGCCAGCGGCCCCAGGCGGCTACATCAGCATCTCGAGGAAGAAGCTCCTCAAGAACCTGGAGATCAATGGGGCCCAGAGAATCAATTCCTGGGTCGACTCCATGAGAGCCTCCTCCCCCACCCACATCAAGTCCACTCCCCCTTCTCTCACTGAAGACCATTCCTCTTGGATGGTGAGTCAAGATTCAACTCTCAAGATCTCCTTATTTGGTCAAAATCAGCCAAGTTCTGACTTCTCCGGTAATGTTGGGGTTGTTTATTCCAAAAAAAAGGTACATCACCCATCAGCGCTGGATATGTTTGAGCAGATTATCGACGCATCAAAGGGGAAGCAGATCGTGATGTTCTTAGACTATGATGGGACCCTCTCGCCCATTGTCGACGACCCAGACCGAGCCTTCATGTCTGACAAGGTTTCCCTTCTCCTCCTCCCACTTCTTCTCCCTTCCCTGTTCCAGTTTTGATCTCAGGATCATCTTTGCTGATGACATGGAAATGGTCGTCTTCATCAGATGAGGGCAACTGTGAAGAATCTGGCAAGATGCTTTCCCACTGCCATAGTGAGTGGTAGATGCAGGGACAAGGTACATTTTTGGCAATTCCTTAGAGCCTATCGAAAAAATCTTCTCCATCATTCTGGAATTAATGAGCTGTTTCTGCAATATCATTTCTTGTGGGTTTAGGTCTACAGCTTTGTGAAGCTAGCAGAGCTATACTATGCGGGGAGCCATGGCATGGACATCAAAGGGCCAGCGGATGGATCTAAATACAAGAGAGTAAGTGGGTGTGCTTGGATAAAATGCCATTACCATCAACAGAAACAAAAGAGTACTTGAAAACGTCCCCTTCATATTTGTCTTCTCTCCTCTCTTTAGAGCACTAAAAAGACATACCAGCTTTACATTTCAGTGATGCTACCCCATTTTCTTGATCCTCACCCTTCTCTCTTTGTCCCTATTTTCCTGCTTCTCTCAGGGAGGTCAGGCTGGGATCCTCTTCCAACCCGCCAGTGAGTACCTCCCAATGATCGACGCCGTCTATAAAGAACTGGTCGAGAAAACGAAATCGACTCCTGGAGCCAAGGTGGAGAACAACAGGTTTTGCGTCTCCGTGCACTACCGCTGCGTCGATGAGAAGGTATGTATCGGTACATGAAAAGATGAATAATACCCTTTTCACCTTTCAGTGGAGGAAAAAAAACCTCTTTTCACAGTGTTGCTTTGTCATGTCCATGATTTTGAACACGAGGAGCTAATTTCTGTTTCGTAAATACGATTACACACGATGCAGAAATGGAGTGAGCTGGCACAGCAGGTGAGGTCTGTGCTCAAGGAGTATCCTAAGCTTCGACTGACTCAAGGAAGAAAGGTCAGTAAATTAATCACAATTCTCTCTCTCTGGTTTTTCCCCCCCCCCCCCCCCCTAATTTTATTTAAAATCACGAATTTATTTATTTACTTATTTATTAATTTTTTTGATGCTACATTAATATTTAAAGTATGGGGGCATAAGCGGAAGAAGACTCACTTTCAGAGCTATATGGTTTTTAACTGTACAGGTGTTGGAGATCAGACCCACAATCAAGTGGGACAAGGGGAAGGCCCTCGAGTTCTTGTTGGAGTCACTTGGTGAGTCCATCTCTTGCAATACAAATTTCTCTAAACCCAACATGTTTTGTTTCAGACGTCCATGATTGAAATGGCCTCCTACTCTTCTCTAGGATTTGCAAACTGCACCGATGTCTTCCCAGTTTACATCGGAGATGACTGGACAGACGAGGATGCGTTCAAGGTATCCAATGCTTGTCAGTTGTTCCTTTGCTTTTGACAGAAATTTTTGAGTTTCTATCAGAGGCTGAAAAGTATCTCTGCTCTTGTTGCTTTTCCAATATCAGATACTGAGAGACAGAGGACAAGGCTTCGGAATACTAGTCTCTAAATTCCCCAAGGACACCAGTGCATCCTACTCATTACAAGAACCATCTGAGGTAAGTTGTAGTTTATCCATTATCTCAACAAACCATATTCCTTTCCGATTCCGCAGTACTGAGTTGACCACGAAATAGACTCATTCTTCCGGTGAATGCTGTTGCAGGTCATGGACTTTTTGCAGCGTTTGGTCGACTGGAAACGGTCGGATGAACATGGATGTACTTATTATCATTACTAGTGGTGAAATGGGCTGCACTTTGACGAAGGTCTCCATCCAAGAAGTGTGCATAGAGGAGGCCAATGGGATATGAACAATATAGTGAAAGAAATATATAGAGAGAGAAAGGGAAATCATATTATGCAGCGCTTTGTCAGTTAAGGCCTTGTAATCCAATTGATGTACAGGGTGTAAAAGCTTGCAATTTCTCCTAAGTTGTCTAATGCGAAACTAATGACTTCAACTTCCGGTCCCTCTACCTCTTTGCCTTTTCTACGCCATTTATTGTCTGGAATCTCATTGGCCTCAACTAATTCCAGCTGCGCTGAATTGACCCTTAGGAGTAAAAAAATCTTCGGACCATGTATTTCCTCTATTCACGTTACTCTAACATTTATCTCATGCCTTGACTGCATTATAATGAGTATCTTCTGCAAAACGAGATGTGTAATGGCCGAAGGTTATGACAGAGATTCGCATAGATGGGGCAGACTAAGCTGGCATCAACAGCTCTGATCATATGGAAACCCAGCCGAGTCACTCACATTGTCGTAGTAGCGGTGAACTCAGGAGGGATGGTAATGCAAAAGTTAATCTTGAACCATGCTTTGCCTTTTGATCTTGCTGTTTCTTGTAAATGGTAGTATCATGAGCTACCATATATCTGCAGGCATTTTTTTCCCTTAAAACATCCTTATCTATGTCACTAGTCAAGAAACTTTTGAATTTTTATAGTCATTAGCTGTTATTTTACAGAATAATAATGGACAGTGCCATAATATAAGGGATGGGAAAGCTGTAAAGTGAAATGAGTTTTCACCATTTAGGTTTATGACAAATCTGCCATATCTGCACTAATGGGATGATTTTGATCATCCAGTGTACCATCTGTTGCTTTATGCAAGGTGGTGCCCTTGAAATTCTCCTGGACATGAGGATTCATAGCGGACATGAGGAGATTCATGAGGCAATGTGAGAGTAACCCCATTGAGAAAGGAGAAAAAAATCCTTCCCTTTCATCTCGGTATTTTTTATCACGACTATACAGTGTATAGAACTCTAACAACCCCTGACCAGTCAAGATTTGATCTCTTAGCAATTATTGATTTTCTCAACTCAGAAGACTTGAATGTAAGATTAAGAGATTCTAGATCATCTTAATCAACATTCATTCCTGATCAATTAGGTCTCTACTTCTCTTGCTCACCCACTTTCACACGTGAATGCTGAGTCAAAAGGGCAGGTTATTAGATAGGTATTCCATTCATTGACAAAAGTTGGGCTGTGTTTCTGAGGGGAACATCTGATCTACTAAACATCCCATGATCATGGTTGTGTTGTTTTAAGGAAATTAAAGTAAATCTGAAGGTTGGGCGGCAGACAGCCATCTTTCTTATTCTTCTCTTTCATTCCTATTTTATGCCTCTCCAAGCTTTGAGCCCCATAAATGATCTCCAATAATTGCTCACACTAGTACTTGGAAGGATTGATTCCTGATGCAGCCATCTGTCCACAAATCATTCACTGCAACAAGTGTATGTTTTGGAATCTGCAATGCCTTCCAAGATTTGTCCATAATTCGGCGATTTTTGCCGGCCACTGTATGTATATGAATTAAAACCGAAGGATCCATGGCTTCGACTCTAAGCTTGGCTCGCATTTTTGAGATTCCAAATGATCCAACAATGTATAATAGATTATTGACTCGTCCGATCAATTATTGCTGCAACACATCAACAAGATTCCTAACTAATGCTGCAGAGATGCTACTTTTCGCTCGTCTCCAGATCCATGGAATAAGTTGCCCCAGCAACAAAATTCCATGGCTTATTCTGATGACAGCATACTAGTAAAAACTACCTGAAAATCATCAAACTAGCTCGACTGGTGCATAATAATTCATCTGCAGGAGTGTGATCCAGTCGCTTATCGAATCCGTCCCCGAGCGTGAACAGCTGGCCTTGGCTCACCCACCAATCAGTCAAGGCCTTTCTGCGAACTGACACGAATAACCAAATGCTGCTCACCAGAAGAACAACGTGGAGATATCCGACTGAGACGAGTTCAGCACCATGCATGTTCCGGAATAAAGTAGATATATCGTTCCCTGGGGCACGATCGATGATGCCCCCTTTCACGCATACCATAGATCCATGTTCACCCTTTCCTGAGACAGTGGGGGATCAGAAAACATTAGGGGAGATTGTAGAGCTCAATGCTATCCCTTTTGTTAATTACTGGAAATGAGTTGGCCCCATAAAATAACGTACATTAAGAGGATTACTTTAAGAGGAGGAGGAGAGCAAATTTATTCACGCGGAGTTAGTCATATATATGTTTTATATACATTTGACTAGATGTATATATGCTTTTTCTTTGAATGGAAATTTGATTAATTCAAATTCAATCTTGATTGACCTCTTAAGAAATAATTTTTTTTATATAAACTTTTTTCGTTCATTAGACTCGAATCTAAAATCTTACAAAAGGAATACACACATTGAATAATCTTGATCGGCCCATATTTATCTTGATATTTTATGGACTTGTTATTTATTTTCTTTGAGTATTGCTATATCTCCCTAAAAATCCTCCAATAACCACTAATAATATCATGGGTCACAATTTTATTGTTTACTATGGACACTTTAATCAATCTAAATAATAGGGATGATGACTAGATGTATCTTCTAAAAGATGATCAGTTCCATTAATGATAATCAAACATAGATTTTCTTAATTTTAGGTGGATGATAATGTAATTGCAGGATGAATATGTTTTTGAGATAACAAGCAAGGATAACTATTGAAGGGGAGAAGGGGGAAAAACGTATGTTTGATCCTTGGAAACCCCACACAGAGAAAGAAGCCTAGGAAATTTAAATAGGGGGTCTCCCATTCCCATACCAATGGAAGCATAACCATTGCTTGTAAACTGGAGAACCAGAGCTGTCCCATTGGGTGCCCAGATTTGAAGGATTCCCCAACCCCATGAAAATAAGATGGAGTCGATCTCCTCCTCCTCAAGATAGATAGCAATACAATTTTCTTTTTATGGTAGAATTACAATAAAAGAGGGGGGAAAAAAAAAGAAAAGAGAAAATCTTTACCTTTGATGCTTTGATGTGGAAATATCGATGATGGTGCGACATATACAGTGGCATGACGGTTTTCCATATAGCATGTTTACTTTAAGGGATTGTCTGTTTTTATTGACCTTTTTGAGTTTACACCGGTTGCTTTGATACTTTGATGTGTTGCAAGTGGGCAGCAGCTGTGGCTTTTCTCTACTGATAATTTGTTCGCTTGCGATAGCTGAGTTTACGTATGTCGATACTTTGATTACATGTCGTGGTGGTGCAGATGCCTTGCTTTTTTTATGAAATTTTGGTTAGAGGACTAACGGAAGATCGGACATGTGACCTTCTCGGTTAGGTTTTTGAAAGGGAAACCCACCAACCGAGTGAGGGAGAAAAGGAATCTGCTGGTGAAGTGAGGAGTTGGAATCCACTTAAAAGTAGGGTTCTTGATGTGGGGGAGGAAACGAACAAAAGCGCAGATAAAATAAGAAGACCAAGACGAAAGGACAAACACATGGAATTCTATTGTGGGGGTGTGAACGTAGAATAGGTACAGCAACGTGGCTGGCTGGCTGTCCGTCGGAGTTTCGACAACCCCGGACTTCTTTAGGACGTGGAAAGACGGAGACCGCTAGGTACACTTAACTCAATAAACTAAGCCCCTCTTTTCTCTAAAGCCTTACAATTATTGAAGGTAACAAAGAAAAGAAGAGACAGAAACCCGGTGGATCGATGTCCGACCTCAAATTATGGGCTTTTGCTTATATGATATTTATTACAAATGGGCTCCCCCATGGCACTGCTCAACTCTTATTCAATGTCGTGTAGATATGGTTGCACATTGAAATTGGATCCCCCTTGCTCCCGCCAACCCCAACCAGCATCAGCGCTTACGTTTCATCAAGTAGTGAGCATGTTCTAACTTAGTTAAAAAAAACTCGAGCACTCTGAGCTAGAACTAGAAAATGACCTTTGAGGATTGTTTACTCTATTTTTACGTACATATATGTATATGACAAGATATTAATACATGTCGGGACGGCAAATGCGTGTGTATATATATATATATATATATCTGATAACGAAGTGGGGATGGAGCTGACGGGACAGGACCATTTAGCAGCTGCCGTATTGATTGATGGCTACTGTCAGATCTTCAGTTCCATGTTTTGCTTCGAGGAAAAATGGTCCCGTGTGGTGAACGTGTCATCAGGCTGTGACCAGAGGCTGGCGATTTCCGACACGTGTTGCCGGACAAGTCGTCCCCGAATCGAGGGTGGAAACGGCTCTTCGACAGGGTTCGGCCATGAACAATTAACTATGCGTATGAGCTCCCAATCTCTGCAAATAAAGATATTCCTCGAGAAAGACTAAAACGTGCAGATTACGAAGTCATAAGCTCACTAGGCAACAATTCATATCAATAGGTGCGGTATATTATTTAAAAAAAATGATCGACCGGGTCGATGATTGGTGGGATTTTTTGGTGCCTAACACAGGGTCACATGGCACCACATGTGACCAGAACCTGCCACTGTCCTGGAGAGCAAATTAATGAACAAATCCAGATCAGGTCTCCCTCTCTCCCTCTCTGCCCTTTATAAACGGGGCTTCGCGCATGGTGAATGGATATAAAAACTGTCAGAAACCCTCTGAAAAGTATAGATTTCTGCACGGAACTCCGGTAGGGACTTATGGGAGGAGAATAGCTCAATATCACTGGCTAGGTCGTGTATATGTGTATATATATATATGTATATAAAGTGAGCTATTAATCTCTTGGCTCGTGCATGGGTTTTGCGCTTAGCATAAGATCGTCACAAAGCTTATGTTAATTTTTTTTTTGTTCTTCAATTACATATAGTTAAGAGGTGATTGATATAGAAATGAGGAGAATAGTTGAAGAAAATCAAATCTAAAATCTAATAATCAACTATTGAAAATGATATTATTATACTAAATTCTTCTTTATTCTTGTGTTCTACTTTCATCGAATGGTCAATCACTTTCCATTTTTCATCGTAATGATCAAAGAAATCGAATAAAGAACTATTTTCCTAGTTGCGTGCTTTGATTAAGAGAAAAAAAAACTAATCATGAACATCATTAGGTGATCAAACCATCACTGGAAGAGCAAAAGGTGATGCTGACAGAATATGTACATCTGGGGGCAAGAATAGCACATCCCAAGGCTTGTGATCTGCCACTGTATCATACGAATTTAGTGGTGAAATTTAATGATGTGGATGGTTGAGGATTAAATCGAATCCCAGCTACCACCACTCCTTGTTCTGATCTTGTATGTGTGAATGAATTTCATTTCTTACCGAGAAAAAAAACTGAATATTTTAGTAGCCTATTGATAACAGATTTTGCACCCCAACTGAGCAATTTACTATGGACTAATACATCGTCAAATTTACCTTGATCACACGTATCTTGTCTTTAAATATAGCTCAATTTCAACCGGTTGATACACGTGCATTTGCGACGACATTGCAATGTGTCCCTCGTCTAAAGATGTTAAAAATAGGTCTATAATCATTTGGCCATGTTATACTTCAATCCGTTTGCTTAACGAGCTGGTCCAATTACAAGTCACGGTTCAAGCATATACGAATCGGCCCGAACCATTCATAAGGCAGCTAGTTCATGGTTCATTCCAGTTTGAGCCGTAACCATTCATCTTTTTTTTTCCCAAATTATTTAAAATGAAGATTTTTATATTTTTAAAAAATAAATTGATCCGACAAAATTTGACAGTTGATTTGCAAGGTTTTGGAAGTATGGGCTGGTTTTGCAACAGTTCCATAACGATTCAACAAGAAAACGTGTCGGATCGGGTCAGTTCTTATTCAACAGGCCTTGGACTCGGCTTGAAAGTGCCCCTTAACCCAATAAGAGTAGTTATGGGCCGGTTTAGGGGGCAATCCGGGCAGGTTATTGTTTTCGACTAGTTAATCCATGCCAAATCGGTCCGTTTAACATCTCTACTCCGTCCTCCTCGCCTAGGGCAATCTTCTCGGGGACCCTGTTATTATGTCCATCAACCCTCGCTCCGACGTGGATGGAAGAAAAAGGCAAAATGGATGTCTCAAAAAAATGCCTATCGCAGAGGACTATATGTAATCTGATTGTTCTCTTTTCATAAAATTGCAAGCTCCATCCCATGTACCATGCAAGGGGCAGAATTAGGGCATGATGGACGAAGTTCAGACATCATCTATCCGCTGTCGTTAAACAACGGCCGATCAAAATTAATTTAACTCGGAAATCAGCCTTACCGTAACTCCATTTATACCAAATTTCAGTCGGCTGTTACTGATTCACTATGATAATTGGGTGGTACTCGGATAGTATTAATTTCTGAGTTGGGTATCCGCGTGAAATCACAGAGGGTCAGTAAACTATGTGAACGAGACAGGATGATTAGGTGAGTGAAAGTGATGCCGGTCGATCGATCGTTATTATTGATCGGTAGGTGGGCCAACTTAGTACGGTATATTATTAGGTCTGGAGATCAATGTTGAATTTTGATGCTTAGCCTTCCGTAAATAGTACAGTGATCACCCCCAAGGGAGTCTGGGTTTAGATTAGTAGCCTAGGTCGATTATTGACAATATTACTCTAAATTTGAAATGGAGTAAAATTTTCTCGTAATTAAAATGGAATAAAATGGCGTGAAAAATGCGTGCGGCAAGTGCATAACGAGAACCGTGTCTGCGTTTTTCTAGGCAATTTTTGTAAAATAATATCTATATTCGGAAGAATTTTCTACATAGGATGATCTAACTCGAACATATATTAATAATATCATATAATAAATTGATTGAAATAACTCGATATTTCTTTTTCTTAAGGGAAGTATCCAGTTTAAACGTTATCAATAGAACACAATTTTTGTCGATAGAATTCTATGTCATTAATAAGTCAATTTAATTTAAACTGAATTAGTTATAATCAAATGAATTTCTAAATACCGTAGTATATACCAAAACAATACATTAATAATAATCATTGGAAAAAAACGTAATTACAGTAGGAGTTCTAATAATAATAATATTCAGAAAATAATAATAATTTTCTTTTCTAATAAAGGATTAAATAATTCAAAAGCTATCCTCCATGCATTCAATATATTGCGTGTGCCCATGGAAGAGTGACCCATGCCCTATACATTCTATTATTGAGCTGGCCCTCATATGACCAGCGGAAGAGAATTGGAAGGTAATTTGGACAATTTCTGAGTTTTGTGGAAGGGAAAATACCTATATGAAAATTTTTATGTTTTTGTTGACGGATTTGATTTGGACATGATTTAGTTGGATTTCATTGAACTTGCAAATACCAGACAATGAAAAGTTGAAGCTTCAGCCGTGTCATCTTGTCAAGATTTCACATGTTCGATATTTGCATATTGTTGTTGTCGTTGCTCTCGAGAAAATGTTTGCGCCTTGATAACATTCGTCATTACATCATATTGAATAATCTCAACCAACTGCTTTATATTCACATAACACGAAAACCTTGGAAACCACGATCAAGGCAATTGATGTTATGGTGTGATAAGAAACATCAGTAAATAAGATAATCGACATTTATATCAATCTATCTATTACAGGTCTTCGCAGGTAGATCCCGTGCAGTGATTGACTTGTTTCGTTTCTTCCATTCAAACTACTGAAGTCGGGAAAACTGGATGTGTGGTGCATTTTGAAGAGAAGTTCTTGATTTTTCCAGAAGTATATGGTATGCTCTGCGTCACTCTTCCCCTTTTGCCACGTTAGTTCTCCGACGTGCGTGTTTCCTGTTATAATGCTAGCTTACCTTAATCAACGTTGGGCAAGATGGTTAGATCCGAGCTAGAGATGTTCTACCATACCATGCTGGCTTGGGATTGGGTCGTATAATTGACAATGGTGTATACAGAATCATATCGTCCTCGATCTTGTCCCGATTCTCATACAGGGGTAGGTGCGCGGAATCTATGGGGATGCAAATTCGCCTCAACTAGGATCAATCGAGACCTTAGTCAGTGACACCAGAAGCGAAAGCAATATTACACGTTGGTACCGAGATTTCATCGTTCGATGGTAAAAGAATAAATTCTTTACCATTTTTCAAAAAGGGATGGTTAGGGATCCCTGATGGTTCTGAACTTTCTACTCAGCGAGAATAAAGCATACCAAAAGGCTGCCAATGGTAGGGCCAGCTTTCTGTCACGTCCTTTTTCCTCGTTTTCACATTGAAACTACAGAGCTCCCTTTCCTTGACCTGTAGCCTCATCACAGCCACTCGATCTCCCGAGCCAGTCCATCAATTCTTTCTTCAGGATTTTAGCTTTCTTATGGAAGGGACAACGCGGCTATACTTAATGGGTCAGTAGGTAACGTGAAACAAGATGTTATAGCGTTAATCCTTCTATGTAAGCTCTCTAGATATTGCCAATATTCGTGGGTCTAATGCCCTGGAGTCACCGGTTGCCAATAAGCCGAGTTAATAACAGCAGCCTCTCTTTCAACCTGACGATGGAATGACGATATTGCGGGCCGGTCTATCCGATCTTCCGTTCACTTTCTGTAATTAACTTCTCAAACCATAAGAAAAAGCTAGCAGATCAGAGAGCAGCAGAGGTGATATAGCTTGCTTGGCTCCTCAGATCAGTTGCTCATCCAAGGAGAAGGAAGAACAGAGAAAAAGGGTAACCACACAAGCTGCACGATCTCTCCTCTTCTCTGCAGCTGACGGAATAGGCATCTTCTTTTTGAAGAGATGAAGGTAGTTTCTTGGAGTTTTTTCTTCCAACGTACATCTCTTTCTCCCTTTTGGTTTTGTCTCTTTAGCTTCCTCGTGATGGAATTGAGTGCGTATTCGTGCCAGAATGATTGTTTGTCCTGATTATCTCGCCATGGATTCCGTTACTAGTAGCAGCGATGAGAAGTATAACTTTCATGCCGGCCTTGTCTCTAACTCCCAACCACCACAACTGCCGCCTAACAGCTTTCTGCAGCCAAACTCCCAGCTGATGTCCGATGACCCCATAGCCAGGTTTCTCCAACCGATTCCTAGGGTACAATCTCACCCAATGGTCAATGCGGAATCTAACCCACTCATCATTCCCCACTCAGCTTCCTTGTCAAACAAGACCCTGCAGGCATCTGATCCAGGTTGTCTGGATGCCGTAATGGGCATGCCATCCGCTCGGCCTTTACATTTCACCGGGGGATCTATGAACGGCAGCGCTGGCCTTCTCCCGAACGCAACACCCTTACCGATGGAAGATCCCAGGCAAGGTTCGGCAGATTGCTTTTCAACTGCAATATCCATCATGGGCAACAAAGCGCCCGGACGCACCAGGAAGAAGAGGAGGAGAGCTTCTCGTCGGGCGCCAACCAAAGTCGTGGTGACTGATACGACCAACTTCCGAGCCATGGTTCAAGAACTCACAGGGATCCCGGCCACGTCCCTTGTTCCACCGCATCTCCATTGGTCCGGGATCAGCTTTCCGGGCCAAAGTAAATTAGGGTTTGGCGATAAGTTGGAGCCGCAACTGACGACTTGTGGTGGTCTACTGGGACCATTTTCCCCGGAAGCAAAGTTAGCAACATCCGTCGGCCAGCAATCCACACTATGCGCCGATTTTGGCCTGTTCAATTTTCAATCCTCGGACACGTACTCAATCTTGCAGAGAGGAGGTGCCGGAGGTGAATGTACTGACAACCCGGTGAATCACTCAGCTCGGACCGCAGATCTCCACGCCGATCAAGCCGTGCTGAACGATGCTAATGTGGGAACATGATGCGGGTATGTACGCTCGAATGTCATGTTCCGATGTCATCAAGCTAGCCAGGGGTCGATCTAATCGACCAATATCTGATTGGATTAATGATGACTGCTGATCAGGGTGAATGATCGATCAGGAATAGCTTTCAAGGATCTCATATCTTGCTTATTTGCTAGTCTCGTTTTGCTCATATACGACGCGAATATATGTATAGTAACCATCTTAGCATGTATAATTGAATGACACCATTTTGGACCTGCTTAGCTAGCTCTATTACGTATTTAACATGTTTGTTATGTATTATTATAATAATAATAATTATTATTATTATTATTGTCATCCTCCTCTTATCGACAATATTTTGTACCATGAGTAAAAACTTCTGTCACTGGTATCTTGTGATCATCTTATGCGATAAATTTGCAGTGATTAAATTAATTTTTTTATTCATACGATATATCAAAATTCAATCAATTATAGTTATCAATATAATAAAGGGTAAAACTACATAAATTCATGAGAATTTCCATTTTAAGGACTTGGACCCACTTACATCGGTAAAGCCGAATAGTCCTTATGGACTCAGGAAGTGGTTGGTGTTTGAATCACAATTTGTTTTGGGAGGAAATTCTGGCGATAATGACTATAATGATTAGTTAGGGTTCTGATAGCAGTCGGATTATATTTACTCTAGGCCAACAATAGCATTATGATAGGATGACTTAGCCTGTTCGATGGGGAAGGGAAAAGTAATAATTTCATTATGCATTTTGATGTAGTAAATTTTATTATAAACAAATTATTTCATTGGGGTGGTGGCGCAGTTGGCTAGCGCGTAGGTCTCATAGCTTCTGAGTTATCCTGAGGTCGAGAGTTCGAGCCTCTCTCACCCCATTACACTCTTCCTTTTTACCCTTCTTTTCTGCAGCCCTGTATTCATTTTTTTTTCTGTCATGAAATTCTGTAGTTCTGTATATTGATTACTTTTCAATACTGCCTCGTATGTGCCATTATTAGGTTCGGTCGATTACTCCTTGAGATGTATGCTTTACAGAGAAGCAGCCGATGGGTCAAGATGCATGAAGTTTTCTCTTACAGACACCGCATGAGACATTCGTGCTGCAGTTAAATTATGTCTCTCCCATTACAGGGGGTTCACCCCAAGCCTCCGTATCGCCATCAACTCGCCACTACCTCGTGCTCGACCTCGCAAGACTGCTTGCCACACCCGACTTTTTCGCACTTGAAACATGCTCACTTCAGGCCTTCCAGTTTCACGGGGTATACACGACCCAGCGCTTGAAGTCCACCTCCACGCATGTTGCTTGTTCGAATATGCTCTGTATTGAAGAACTTTTGTAGATCTGGTCTTTACATTCACTAGTTCAAGCGACGGGAAGTTTACATACATCAAGAAAGAAAAGGGTGGGGGGCATAGACCAACGCTCCTGCCTGATATGGAAGAAAGAACAACATCGTATTCAATGGATCGACACTCGGCATGCAGAAGCACCCTTATCGATCCCAAGCCAGTAAAAGCTGTTGGAAAAATACTGATAATGTGAATGGGAGATTATTTTCCCATTGGATCGGATTGAGCCTACAACTTATGATCGTAACGTGTGGGCCGAAGTTTTGAGCAACGATCCATTAATAGAGAAGCCCGTCGAACCCAACTGAGGAATGTAGAAAACTGCATCCCATGTTGATGAGAGAACTCAAGCTGAAAAGGTTCGTACATGGGTAGTGGTTTTACATGGATAACCACTTAAAACTTATATTATACAATAGACGATCGCCTCACTGGTTTGAGCAAGAGGTGCGACATTCGGACAATTGAACTCGTGTGTGCGGATGCGACCTGCATACATGAATGGTGCCCCACTTGTTCATCGAGGCAGCCTTAATCCGATCCCAATTTGGTAAAGAGATCATATATATATATATATATATATATAAACTGTCTCGGTATATTATTCTTGGGCGATTTTATCAATAGTTTTTCATTTTTCAGAACGGGGGCAGGGGGAAAGTACAATCCGTCTTGCTAAACAATTAGCCGGAAAAGTTATCCACGGAAGTCAACTATTCATGGAAATTGGTTTCCCACCTAATTGTCATGGCGACTAGATCTCGAATCTCAGAGGCTCTATATATTTATTATTTTTTTTATTGAAGGCCCTATTGTTGATTAGTATATTGGGGTCTGTCTTGCGGAGCACATAGTCGAATGCCCGAGTCAAGTGCTGGACACTACCAAATCTGTCATGGGTTCTAATTCTTTAGGTATTGATGACCCCTTGATTTCATGGAAAAGGAGAGGGGGAAAAATAGTCAAATGGCATTAACTCCCGGACTAATTCTATGGAGCCCCTCGGACAGGAATGTCTCTAAGTGCGGGGAAGGAAGGTAAGAGCTTATCCCATTCGAAAATTTTGAGTGTTTCGACATTGAGTTAATATAGTGTCACTAGGTGATTTTCAATAAGATGTGGCCATTGAAGAAACCATCGAGTTGGTCAAATAAACCCAACCAGTACACTAGTTCCCGGAATTCTAGTTTGACGGACCTCGACCGGCCATTCCGGTGGTAGAAGCTCCCGACGGTGCTGCCGACCAGCGGGCTGATGTGAAGACACCAATTCCGTTTCAAGGGGATTATGTAGGTCATAGAGTTACTGCTTGTGATGGCGACTATTGACTAGAAACAGGGAGCTATTGTATAAAACCATTTCACGGATTTCTACGGCAGCACCACCCACATCTTAACTTGACTTGAACCGAGCGGTTTTGTTTTGAATTTGAGGATCATTTAAGAAACTATTCTCTTTTTCACTTATACATTCTCTCGTTATCCACCCCCTTCAAATGCGATGAAAGGGAAACCGCGTTATAGAAGTTTTTCCTGCAGAGTGGAGTTGCCCTGCTGGCACTTTTGTACCATGTGACTCTGATCTTAGAACACTCCCTTCTTTATTATTTCTCCATTCAGTGCCTCGATTCTCCCACCTCCATATAAATAAGTCCCAGCTACACCTCTCGCCCTCTCTATCGAATCTGCAGAAGTTTCAGATCCAAATCGAACCTAACTAGCTTCTTAGATTCCGGAGCCACTTTGGGGGCCAATTAACCCTTCAGGTGTCAGAAATGGCTCGGCTAGTGTATTTCCTCGGCCGCAGAAAGGTACTCCTTGCCCTTCACCTTGTCCTGTTCCTGTTCGCTTCGGCGACTTATCTTGGTGTTAGCTCAGGCTCGTCGGAGACTCGGGTCCAAACCAAGACGGTCTCTGGGTTCCGGGGGAGGATGCTTTTGGAATTGGGTGAGTTGGAAGAAGAGGAGCCGATTGTGCCCAAAAAGAAACAATCCGCCATGTCGACCACATCTTTGCCCTCCAAGAACCAAACCAAGTCCATTACCAAACTCATGGATGGTCTTTCTCCGAAGAACCAAACTAAATTGCTCAAACCCACAAATTCAACCAAAACGGTGAAATCCACCATTGGAGTTGAGCTCAAGAAGCTCAATTCCACCTCCACCATCAAGCTCAAGAACCTCAACTCCACTTCCAATTCCAAATCTTTGAACTCCACTAAAAGCTCAGCTCTTTTGACCAGGAAGGGCTCAGATCTAATCAAGTTGGGCTCCCCCAAGAACAAAACCAGCAATCCCACAGGCTCCCAGGAGGCAGAAACCAAGAAAACCCCAAAGAAGTCTCAGGGAACAGAGCAAGGCCCGGATGAATCCAAGACCCAGAAGCCGAAGCTGAAGACGAAACCAAAGCAGCCTTCCTGGGTGGATCAAGTGGAAGATGACGACTTGGTATCGGAGTTCCGGGACCTCCCGACACGGTTCCAGCAAACTCTAATCCCCGACCTGGAGAGGATCTCCACTACCTCCAAGGCCTACATCACCAAGGCCAATAAGCAAATGACCAAGGGGTTCAAGCCCTACGTCGGCAACAAGTACGCCCCGACGATCGCCTCGGTCGTCTCGTGCGCATTCATCCTGATTCCCCTCCTCCTGGTCTCCCTGATCTTCAATAGGATCAAGGCCTACTTCTCTCTCCAGAAGCTCCTCGTCTTCATCCAAATTTACCTCTCCATATACTTCTCTATCCTGTGCTTGTCCTCTCTCGTCACCGGGCTCGAGCCGCTCAGGTTCTTCTACACCACATCACCATCGACCTATTTATGCATACAGGTGAGTATTCCGCTTATCAATCGTGCTTTTAGGTGATTAAGATTTCTCAGTATGTTTGTCATCGCTCGTGCAGGTCATGCAGACGCTCGGCTACGCGCTGTATCAACTGATGCTGTTGATGTATCTGGTGCTGGTGTTCTCGACGGATTGCGGGCTGGGAACCAAGTTCCTCGGCCTGGCCCAGACCTTCGTGGGCTACGCCATCGGGCTGCACTACTACGTGGCGGTTTTCCACAGGATGGTGCTGCGCCAGCCTCCCAAGACCAACTGGAAGGTCCACGGCGTCTACGCCGCGTGTTTCCTCGTGATTTGCCTGTTCGCTCGGGCCGAGCGGCGGAAGAAGGCTTACCTGGAGGACGGCGGCGAGGAGGGCAAGAAGAGCTGATCTAGCTGTGCGATCAGGACTCGCATGCAGCCTTGGACACGTTTTTTCCTTTCTCCCGTGGAGTAAGCCTGAAGACCGTAAGATCCTGGCCCGGACCGGTCATACATAGTATCTTGCCTCTCCGTAAGGAGGGCAGAAATACGTAAAACCTGGTTGAATGGGACCCATTTGAGTATACTGTCCCATTCATGTTCGTAGTAATTCTTTTCCCTTTTTCTCTTGTAATAATTAGCAATGCAGCACCGGTCACACCGGTAATGTCTCATAATAGAGTGACCAGGGGAGACATTGTATCTTCAATCAGAGATCAAACGAATCAAGTCTTACTTAATGGGTACATGATCCATGGCGGTCCGTAGCTCATCGGCGGATGGATCAAACCGTCGGACCACGGTGGTTAGCTGAGACCAGAGCTTGCAGCGTCGGTGTTTCACTCGTCCCCGAAAAATAATTATCTAACAAAAAAAAAAGGTTTTTTAATGACACGTGCTTAATTATGCCACCGACGGATCTGATCAGATCCGACCCGACGCGACGCGACGGTGCATGTCCGAAGCGAGCGGCGGAGGGAGAGTCCGAGGAACGGGCGCGTGGATGGACGCGCCACCGACACCAGCTCGCCCGCCGGACCTGTCATGTCCCCCTTGACGTTTTGCGCTCTCTCACGGCCTCCCGACAGTACGCCCGACACCGACGGTACAGGCTTCCGCGTCCCTTTCAAATGGAAAAAAATTATCGTGCGATGAACGCAATGCGTGACTTTTGAAGAACAAAACAATTTAACACACGATTTTGTGGACTCCTCCTTGAAATCTCCAATAGAGTTATACGACATCTGATTCACCTCCTGCCTTGCTATACGGAGCTTAGATCTTCTATAGAATTCCTCCTCCAAGATGCCAATATTATGAGTCACAGAGTTTGGATCTCCTATATTATGAAACGTGCGACTTCTTATATTATGATGATTTAAGCTGATGATCACTTCTCTTAGAAGACGGCATAAGGTCGATACGGTGTAGACTTCAGGTATTATTTGGACAGCTATATGTTCGAGCCCTGGATCAGAGTAAGTATCCACCGATTTACGATTCTCTTGTCATGACAAAGGCAAGTAAACTAGATACGAATAGATATAATATGTATAAACATAGTGTACCCCAAGCCCGTGAGTTTCAAGCCAATTCAGCCGGTCCATAGCTAGAATTTGATCTGAAATAGATTCTTTCCATTTACAATATTTGAGTCCAGAACTTTACTTCAAATATTACAATTTTCATGCTGCATTGAGCATGTGAACATTCCACATAAACCTTCCGGTGTCTGAACACTTGACTTTATCCTGTACATGCTGCCATCTAATCCAAGGACTCATCCGGGCCTTGTATCAGCCTGGATCGTGCTCGCCTCTATGTCCTCTGCGAGCTCAGATGGACCCATTACACTTGTTGCAAAATATAATCGGTTCAAGGCCTTCTAATTCCATACATGGGCTCTAAGATTTGTACTGGCCACTGAGTTTCATGCCCGGGTTTATGCATACAGCTTGCTCCTGATACGAGCTTGCTCTTCAGCTCTTAGGCTCGTCGATCTCCAGATCTGTGCCCAGACCGCTCCTATGCTTTATAGAATTTCCATTGGATTTATCATATATTAGAAGACTGTATCGCTTCCGAAACCCTAAATTGACACCCAATCCCTCATTTTTGAAATTTTATAATAAAAATTGTTACAAATAAGCTTTTAATAAATTATTTTGGAAAGGGAGGGAATTGAATCGAGCGGTCGACAGGCGTGCAACAAGATGGGCCCGATACTGCAAACAATCATTAATAAAGGCAAAAAAAAAAAGGGAAGAAGATTCAATAATAATAATAATAATAATGGGATTGGCCCATCCTCCCTCATTGCCCCTTTCCTTTTCCATGCCATTCAATTTTCGAGAGTAAATATTTGGATATTAATAGTAAATTTTAAATTAGAAAGTAGGTTGATTGATTATTATAATATTAGACATAATTTATATAAAGAAGACTGGTGTCAATAGTAGTGAGAATTAAAATTAATTTTTTTTATGGTTTTAGCTTCAGAACGATACAAAATTGCATAAGGTCTGCATTCCCAATGATTTCTTAATTACATTGAAGTATTTTGTGCAGACGGTCAGATTGCTCCCTCCGGCTTCCATGAGTACGTTATGATGAGATCGCAATCACACGTTGGTTGATCCAAGCGCAACGTGCCGACTCGAACCTTAAAAATCTGGTTCCGGTGGCAGGGAAGAGGACGACCGAGGCTTACTTAATTCCAGCCCGGCTGTTCGAGACTAGAGGCCAAGGATGCGCCCCCATGGCACGGTGAGTCGCTGTCTTTCATTTTCCCGTTGATTTGGTTGAGGAAATTCTCCTGTAATGGATCTTCCATCGCTGTCTCTCCGAACAGCTTCTTTAAGAGGAAAATAAAAAAAGGAAATAGCCATAAATTTCTCGTCTTTTCTCTCTCCCTCCTCTTACACACACACACTCTCTCCCCCCCCTGGCCTAGTTCCTGTCTCTGTCCACTTACTGCTGCTCTCTATGCTCCGCTCTGTGCCATTCGAATCAGCTCCAGAAGGGGGATCAAATCGTTATCGATGTTTCTTTCCTGCTGCAAAAGCAAATCATGTCCCCGAGCAATTGTTGTGCCTCATTTTTTTTAAGCTTTGATTCACCTCACCGTGCCCACCGAGTCTCTCGAATCTCTACTTAGAGGTATCTCTTTCTCCATCTCACCCATTCCCCATCCTCTGATCTTTTTGACCGTTGATTGAAAATTCTGATTTTTATTGCAAGAATCAGTTTTTCCTGCAACCAAAAGCTGATTTTGAGCACGCCCACGAGTAGCTGTTGCGCTCTTGAGTGCCAGAATGTAGGCTGTTCTGAGAGTGAGGGTCAAGGTTAGGGTTTTAAAACCTTGGATCCTGTGCAATTTTATGCGATGACACCTTTTTGTGGGGTGGGTTCATGCTTTAGATCTGTTTGATTAGAGACCGCAAGAGACTGATGGGCTCTTACTGTATTGATGAGATATGTAATCTGGTTTTTCTCGCCCTTTGCTTTTGCAAGCCGTTCTTATTGAGTTTGATTCTTAGTTTTATGGTATTCACAGATGGTTCTCTCTCTTCAACTTGATTTATAGTTAAATAGATCGAGATTACCTGAATACTATGAAGCCTTTTCCCAAGTCCTAACATTATGTCGAGTTATTGGTTACAAATTATTCTGGTACGAACTGCAGAGGATAGATGTTTACTCAACAGTGTCGTTTTCCACAAGGTGTTTAAGACTGACGTACTTTGACTGCCTTGTTGATTCAATTGCTATGCTTATCCAGTAATTTGACAGCTTCAGCCCGTGATTCTTTCTCCTATGTCTTCCACTAGATGCTAAAGCTATTGGTCTTCATGGTACAGCAATGACTTCTTTCGTATGATCCAATTATCAATCACAATGGATCCGGTGCATTTTTAGAGTTGTCCTTTGGTTCGTGCGAAAATGGATAAAGCTTCATCTGACTGCCCATACCCAGGATGCTTCTTCTGCGTGATGAAGGAAGGAAATCCCAGCAAGCGCCGATCGAGCATTCTGAAATTCTTCCGTGAGCTGCCCTCACAGGAGGATGATGGTCAGGTCCTCCCAATCAGTGGTCTCTGGAACACGGCCATGGCCCACCCAAATGATCCTGAGTTTATTGAGCTTGGAATATTTGAGTGCATGGCCTCCCTCATTTGGAAAGGTCTAAAAAATCGCCGATGGCTATCTCATGATCAGAACATCTACATACCTTACTATGCAGCCCACATTATCGGGTCGTATACCATGAACATGGAAGAGTTTGCAGAGCGAGCTGTCCATGCTGGTGTCATTCAACCCCTGATTGAGCTCTTACGTGGAAGGCTCACCTGGGTTGAGCAAAGAGTGGCTGTTCGAGCTCTTGGGCATTTAGCTACTTATCCAAACACATTTTCTTCCGTGGCAGGCCATGGAGAAATCCTTGAGCTCTCCATCCAGCTTGCAGTGAGCTCTCTAGAGATAGTCTACTCCCATTTTTACCAATATGTAGACAGAAGAGTGAGCTACCACTGTGATCTCCTTACGAGGGGGATGGGTGGGGTCGAGATGGAGTCAAGGAAGGCTGAGGAATGGGCCAGTCAGCTCCAGTGCTGGTCCCTGCAGCTCATTAATTGCTTTGCCTTTAAGCCTGAGTTTCTTCCCACCATCTGCAAGCCTGAGTTTTTGGTGAAACTTCCTGGTATGTGGGGTGGCCTTGTTAATGAAAATTCACCTGCAGGTATTGGACTATTGAGGACGATCTGTCACCACAAAATGGGCCGTGGCCCAGTTGCCAACTGTCCTGGAATTGTTGAAGCACTGTGTAATATTGCCCATTCATCAGATGACTGGCAATATATGGCAATTGATTGTCTCCTCTGGCTGCTCCAGGACTCGAGTACATGTCATAAGGTAAATAGATAATGTCATACACATGATTAATAAAAGGAAAGGCAATTTATACTTCCAAAAGAATTAGACTTGTAGGACTGCAGGGCTGTTGGTTGTGAGAAGCCAGTGTAAGTTAGAGGAATGTACATTTTAGGCTCTATTCAGTCTTAAGGTATTGAGAAGCATTTTCTAGCTCTTCTTTATTAAAGTGTTTTTTAAAATGAACAAAATGAGGGGCAGATGTGCCTTATTGATGTATTTTTACAATTGCCACCAGAATACTTGTCTGCTAAGATTCGTCAGGAGAATGTTTTAGAAAGTTCATATGATTTTACTCATAGTGATAGCCTTGAAGCCCTTCGATCAATATTTGTTGGTCAATCAATCGGTTGCTGCTTGTAGATTCTTCAGGCTTACCACTAGTTAAACAGGACTTAATCATTAAAAGCATTTCAGATTTTATAGATGTTTGGTTACTGATAAAAGAAAAACTTTCATCTAGGTGGTTGAGAAAGCAGTGCCTGTGCTAGTAGACCTTGCGGAAATCACAAATCTTGGTGATCACAAGAAGGTTGGGGAGTCTATTGTTACTGTTCTTGAGGAATGTCTCCAGTCTCAATCTGGTGCTCGCAATTCTCTCAGCAGTTGTACAAAGGAACAGATTGAGGAGCTCTTAAGTTCCCGACAGAGATTGAAGCGGGAGAAAACCATGCCTAAGGAGGATCTCCACATCAAACAGGCTGCTTCTCTTGTAGTTAAGCTTGAGGGCAACGCTCTGTTCTCGTCTGGCAATATCTCTGGGGCTGCCTTGAAGTACTCAGAAGCGCTGGCACTGTGCCCACTGAGATCCAAGAAGGAGAGAGTTGTCCTGTACAGTAATAGGGCCCAGTGCCACCTTCTACTGCAGCAGCCCTTAGCAGCTATTAGTGATGCAACTCGGGCTCTCTGCCTCCACAGTCCCCTTAATCGCCATGCAAAGAGCCTTTGGAGAAGAGCCCAGGCCTATGACATGCTCGGGTTAGCTAAGGAGAGCTTGTTAGATGCAATTCTTTTCATAAATGAGTGCTCTCAGTCCAGTGATCCTGACCTGTCTCTAAGGCAGAATAAGGTACCGGATTATGCAGAGAGGCTGGTGAAGAAGCAGATGAGAGCTGCTTGGCTGTTTAGAGAGGCGGCAATCAAGCATGGGGGAGTCCACTGTGAGGGCGATGGACATGAGATGTACGGTGGGCAAGACACAGACGATTCTGAGTGGGAGACAGCCAGTGAGAGTGATATAGGGAGTGATGGGAAGGAAGGGATTGGTGATGAGGAAGAGAATGATGAGGAAGAGGATAGCAAGTGACAATATGAGGATGGAGGAAAAGATAAATCTACTACAAGGAAAGGTACTATTATTTAGCGCATAAGCACCTGATTGGTAAAACTAGAGAGTAATTGACGTTCTTGATCCTTAATTTCTAGAGAAATAGATAGGTGCATTTTATTGTGCTTTACAAGACTTACTTAGCTGTGGTAAGTCTTGTGAACTGCAATCCAACTTTTCTTCTTGTTCTTTACAAGAAAAAAAGAGAGGAGTGGGAAATTGAACCAAAGAACAGGTCTCCTTTCTCAATCACTTTGAAATGCTTGTAACCAGCTTGACTTTGTGAGCCATAAAGAATGAAGACTGCTTTCAAGTTGTCGGAGATGAATCGTGCTTGGAACTTAAGGGGGATTTAGTGGGCTCAGGCACTAGGAATCACCTAGCAAAAATTTCATGTTTCAGCTGCAGCCTAAGCTTCACAAGATCATAGAAAATGAGGTATTTCTGGCGTTGCTTTTTGTCCTAGGATCATGTTTTTTGAGCCTTTATTATTATTTTCACCCTTCTTATAATTCTTGTTTGTTTATGAGGACTGTTAATTGTGCTGAGTGGAGTCTGGAAGTGTTGATATTCCTTCTTTCCCTTTGTTGATGAGAATTGTGATCTAAGAGGCTTGTGTACATAAGAATTATGTGGGTTCTTTGAATTTTGAACTTAAACTGTGTGACATGAAATGAAAATGTTTTATTTTTTTTCCTTTTCTGTTTTGATATGAGTATGGCCGTCTATTATTGTCTGTCAATATGAAATTAAATGTTCATTATACTGTTGTGAAATGGACATCAATGATAACGGGCTTTGAAAGTGGGGACGGCGTGTGTATTGATAGTCTGATGTAGCATATTCATTTCCATTGGATTCTTCGGGATACACCCCAAAGCCGGTTTATTATCAGAACTGACACTGAGTTGATAGCAAGTTTGAAATCGGGGCTGCCAGTTTTGGAGGATTCAACTGATTAGCAGCACCATCAACATCACTTCCCATTGGTTCATGTCATCTGTGTGCGCTTATCCACCCCAAAGCCAATTTATTAACACAATCGACACTGAGTTGATAGTGATCTATGAAGCCACGGTTGCTGCTTTGGAGGACTGAGCTCTTGGCAGCACCGTAAGCAGCATCGCTATAATGTGTTTACAACTTCATGCATACATTCCTACCATTTATCTGATGAATCCTTATGTTTGTATCATATCTTTAATTCATGTCTAAGAGTACGAACACGGATTGGTTTGTCCCTTTCCTCTCATGTAAATTTTCGGATTTGAGTTTTATATAGGAAGAAAATCAATAATTGAGAGGATCATTGTCAGTGACCCGATTCAACTTGAATTTTTGTTGGTAAATGTCTACATGGAATGCAATTGTCGCTTCACTTCCGCTCGGGAAGATAAAAAATGATCGATATATTAGACTATCAGGAGGTTGGGATAGTGTTCTGTTACGGGGTCAAGCCAAATGTGTGGCTGGATAGATCTCGTGGCTCTTGAGCTCTTGGAGGGCCATGGAAGGATTTAATTCATTGGTACCACTGCATCCTCGCCTTCTTCACCATCATCTTCTTCTTCGAAGGCCAAGGGCAAGAAGAAGGTTCCGGCAAATTCTCCCCGAGCTGCTAAGAGTGAGCCAGCATCCAGATAATCGTCTGTATATATCACTTCATGACTACGGACAGGAATTAAAATCAACTCAATTGAAAAATGGAGTTTTGACATTTGATAAATCTACCCATAAGTAATATACATGAAAACTGTTCGAGGCTAGGTAGCATGCGAAAGTCAAGCCAATGTAGCTTTTCTCCAAACAACAAAACGGTGCACGATAATGGGAAAAGCTTGCCCAGATTGGGATCATGCTGATTTCTCAGCTTCTTCAGCAGCAGCCTCTTCCTCCCGCAGTTTCTTTAGTGAAGGTGGCGGTCTAACTACAATGCTTTTCTTCCATTTTCTGTCGAGCTTTCTTGACAGCCTCTTGTTGATTCCTTCCTCAATTTCCCTCTCACGTTTCACAGTCAACATGCGAGCAATCTGCACCATTGATGATATCAACCTCATTAAGAGAAAGTTCACACTTCATTTTTCAACATAAATGTATAATTGCTGTGGGAACTGGAGACTACTTTACTGCTAGAATTCGGCAACCAAAAACGCATTTTGCATCACCCTGATACCCTGAAAAGCAAGAAACAGCCATCCAAGTTTGGTGCCATGGGGTACAGGAATTACGTTAACCCTACCATTTATGTCTCCGTCAGAAAATTTTGGGCTGAGGCTGGAAATCGACAAGCTTCCCGATAACTTTGGGATGAATGCTTCCATATGATCTTTGAAAACTATCTCATCTTTCAATCAATATCCACTAATCCAGACAACTTCAATTAAACCCAATAGCTGTCTAGATGGCCAATGGAAGTCTCACTCAGCCAAAATCTCAATAATTATGGTACTTCGATAATCACATATCAATCATTCCAGTAAAAGACATCTTAAAAATTCCAGTAAAAAACACTCTTTTCATCGTATAATCAGCGTAGTGGTATTGAATTACCGTCACATCATCACATATTCAGATAAATCTCAGGAACGCCATCCCTTCTTGAACGACATTAACAGTCCTTCCAAGTAAATGTTCATTCTTGAAATTCAATAAGCCACTGATCAAGAATTCGAGGAAAAATAATATCGAGCAGCCTGTTTTACGAAGAAATGAATGATACCCTCTTGCGCATGCGGCGGAATTCGCTGGACTTGAACTCGTTCCGGGCCGATTTCTGCAGGCGGAGCATGAAGAGCTCCCCTTTCAGCTCCACCACCTCGTCATTTATATCCTCGGTCGTCTTCGCCCTTATCTCCTTCATCTCCTCCTCCCGCTTCGCCATCATGACGACACTGCCCGGCCTCCGAGACGACAACGCCGCCGCCTGGGCAGCGGTAACGGTGCAGACTTGCTCGATTCGGACGCCATTGAAGGAGGACTTCGGAAGGGCTCCACGGGGACGGAAGGCCAGCCTTGCCGGGGAGGCGATTGAGACGCTCAGCATCTTTCCGACTTCGATTGGGAAGAAGCTGGAGATTGGCAGAGAGTGAGCTCTGGATGTATAGATAAGGGTCGTTTCGTTTTATCCGGAAACCCTTCTTGTTTGAGTTAATTTCAATTCACTCCCTAATTTTTGTATATGGTCTAAAATGGCCCCCTTGGGTTGGTTTTTTTCCCCATAATAGCCTCTACGATCTGAGTGCTTGAAGCAAAAAAGAGAGTGGCAATAGCTCTTTTCATCTCAATTTTATTTTGTCAGGCTTCATTTTTTTTTTCCCTTCTTGGTCTGCTTCGTCGAAAAGGAAACCCTCATTCTCCAATTCATCCCCGCAGAGCCATACGGGAATTCATCAATCTCTATCAATTGATCGAGATTAATTGGAGCAATTCTTGGTCCGGGAGGTGCGGCCCCGTCGATGGAGAGCGTACAGCGTAGTTGAAGATCTGACCCATCCACTTGCTCAACTGACCCGGCTATCTATCTCTGTCCGTGATATTCGTGGGAAGCTAACCGGCCATGGGCGCGACGGGCTCGAGACTCGAGAAGGCTCTTGGCGACCAGTTCCCTGAGGGCGAGCGGTACTTCGGCCTCGAGAATTTTGGCAACACGTGCTACTGTAATAGCGTCTTGCAGGTTCGTGATTTTGAATCAGTTGACTCTGACTGGAGAACCGCTTCGCCATCTTTCAGTTGATTGATTTGGATGAATTGATCGTCTATGTTGGATTGTCTCTCTCTACCTGGAGATTGTTAGTTGTCGTTTGATTGGATTCATCCAGGTGACCTTATTCATTACAGTGTTAAAGTTCTCTCTATCTTGCATAGAGAAAGAAATTGCGGTTGTAAATTTGCGTTTTTAATGTTAACTATCATACGAAATATGATTGCTTTTGAATGAATCGATCTCCACTTCAAATTTCGTTCCTAAACTGTTTTAGAAGAATTTGAAATGCATGAAAGGCCGCATTTTCCCGTCTTGAAATAATAGTTTACCTTAAAATTTATCATTTTGGTCTCTATAATTTTTTTAGGGGGCAGGGGCTATTGTCTTTGGAATGATCATCGGACAGGGGTTGCAGTATTGGCTCCTACTTTCTTGGGGCTTTCTCATTTTTTGGTTTTTTTTGCAGGCGCTCTACTTTTGTGTTCCATTTCGTGAACAACTGCTGGATTACTATGCAAATAATAAAGGTAGTGGAGATGCAGAAGATAATCTTTTGACATGCCTTGCTGACCTGTTCACCCAGGTGGTAACTCTGCAATTGTAGAGGACTCTATTTCTCGTACTGGTGCTGAAGGACTGAACTAGGCAGATATTAGTGGGGCTTGTTTGTTTGATTTTCATGCATTAATTTCTTCATTCTTATTTCCCCCTTTTCTTAATACTAGAGGGAACTAAAAGCAATTTTTTTGAACATATTTTTCAAAATATAGGTCCTTCCTGATCCACAAGTATTTGTATCTTGTTTAGGTGGTTCTGTTTTATGTTCTAGTAAAGAAGTTCGGATCTTTAGTTAGGATGTACAAAGAGATTAATTATTCCCTGTATAATATCTTTAGTTAGGATGTACAAAGAGATTAATTATTCCCTGTATAATAGTGTGTGAAAAGCACGTTTATAAGGAGATGTAACTTCTTAAAGCATGGGATACTGAGTTTCTCTGCATTGTTACTCAGGATGCTATATATGGGTGATCATGTTCTTCTGCCTCATTTTTTGTCCTGCATTTCTTTTATACATAGATTTGGGACATAAAATCTACTTTTTTTAAATTATGAGGCCACTTTACTGAGGTGAGTAATGTATAATTATGCTATTTCTGCAGATAAGTTGTCAAAAGAAGAAGACAGGTGTTATTGCACCCAAGCGATTTGTCCAGAGATTGAAAAAACAGAATGAACTATTCCGAAGCTATATGCACCAGGTACTCTCTCACATTTTAGTGGAGTAGTTTGGAAGAGTGCTGTTAGTGTTGGAAATTTGATGCTCTGTGGCAGCACAAGTCCAAGATGGAAGTGGGAATTCTTTGTGAATGGGGGTTTTATATTGCAATGTTTGTATGATTTTGATATAATGTAATGGGATAATTGAAATACTTAGATAGTCGTATTAACTGTGGTGCAGTCATTTTGCAATTATGGGGTAAGTGAGAAATTGGAGGAACTGTTTTCCTTCTCTTTCCAATGTGATGGTTTCAGAATCATTTTGACATATTCGTGCTCTAGAAACTTAAACTATTTTCTAAAACATGAGTTTGGGACCTCATTTTCTATTGAATAACAGTATATCTGTGTATTGGGCTCCCTATTAAATATTGTTTGTTCATACAAATTTGTGCTTAAATTTTGTTGGTAATTGTTGCAGTCCATAAAGTTAACTAGAAAGAGGCTGATGCAAGCAGTTCTTTATATCATATGCATGTGTTTTCAAATCCTGTTTTATTTTTTGCATGGTATATTGGCTAGTAAAAATTTTGAATGTATTGTCTTATCTTTTTACCTAATTGGATGAGTTACTGTATGTTTTATAGGATGCCCATGAATTTTTGAATTTTCTGCTCAATGAACTTGTTGATATACTGGAGAAAGAGGCTCGAGCTGCAAAAAATGATGCAGAAATGTCATCACCTCTTGAGAAGATTTCGAATGGACCAAAAAATGCTCAAGCTAATGGTGTTCACAAAGAGCCATTGGTTACTTGGGTTCACAAAAATTTTCAGGTGAGCTTCTTGACCAACTTAGATATCTGACTTCATGTTTATGATAATGTAAGCATGGTGGAATAAATGTTAAAATTAAGTTTGTTTCTTACCCATTTCATGGCGAAGTTTCATCTACTTCAGCATCAGGTTACTTTACTGTAATTTCATGCTAATTTTCTAGATTCATGCATCTTTCTCCACTACACCATTTCCCATGTATCCAGTAACATCCTTGGTTGAAGGGAAAAAAAAAAACTTGTGCTTGCTCCGTGATTTTGGATTTGACAAGCATTGGCTTTATAATTGAAATTCATTTGTTTTGCCAAGCTTTAGAGTAATATTTGCTGTTGTTTGCCATGATTCAGGGAATACTGACAAATGAGACAAGGTGCTTGCGCTGTGAGACAGTGACAGCAAGAGATGAAACTTTCTTTGATCTGAGCCTGGATATTGAGCAGAATAGTTCGATAACAAGTTGCTTGAAGAACTTTAGCTCGACAGAAACTTTAAATGCCGAGGACAAATTCTTCTGTGATAAGTGCTGCAGGTTGGTAGCTATAGTAAAATTCTTTTTGGAATATGGCCTTTTGAATTTTCATCGATTACCCATCTTCCTGGTTTTGATCTTAGGTTATGCTCCAGAAAGCCTTTTCTTTGTCCTGGTTTTGGTTGAAACAATCAGCAGAGTCTGTTTCTTGGAGGACATTATGACTGCTGGCTGCATCTCTTTTGGGATTCTTGGGACTTATGCCTCTTTTCTTGAACTGTAGTGTCAGTGCTGTTTTAAGAAGTTGATCTTGTCTTGCAGTGACTTAACTGATTACTGTTATTTGGTAGTAGTTTTGCCAGATAGTATGCTTCCTATTGTGGAAGTAGGGTTGGCCATGGTACGTCTATGTGGTGAGAGCTATTTATAATTTAGTAATATTCAGTTGATGATCATGCTAGTTCCATGAATTGTTATTTTGGATGGGCCTTTTGTTTTTTACTTGTATTTGTACTTTTTGTCTTCTCCAAATTTGACGTTTTCTAACTAGAAATTTGACGTTTTCCAGTTAAAGAAAATGGAGAAAGGGAAAAACAATGATTTTCTTTGTGTCCTCAAGTAGAATCACTGAACAGCTAATTCCTTCCAAGAGAAAGTTTGAAGTAGACTAGCAGTGATATATTAGCCTCTTTTGTCCTGTCAATAATTCACCTTTTTTTGGATGATTATATGATTGCAGTTTGCAAGAAGCCCAAAAGAGGATGAAGATCAAGAAGGCCCCTCAGATCCTTGTGATCCATCTCAAGCGCTTCAAGTACATTGAGCAGCTAGGCCGCCACAAGAAGCTTACCTACCGTGTTGTGTTTCCGCTTGAGCTTAAGCTAATCAATTCTGTAGAAGATGCGGATGCAGAATATTCCCTGTTTGCTGTGGTAGTCCACGTGGGGAGTGGACCTAACCATGGGCATTATGTGAGCCTCGTCAAGAGCCACAACCACTGGCTTTTCTTCGATGATGAGAATGTGGAGATGATTGATGAGTCTGCTGTTCAGACCTTCTTTGGATCCGCCCAAGAGTTTTCTAGTAACACCGACCACGGGTATATCCTCTTCTACGAGAGACTCGGAACTGATAGTAACAACAGGAGTTGAGGCGGCACTGTCTCACCTGTGAGCTTAGGCATTTTGATTGTTCAGGGGATCCCTATTTTTCTGCTATATTTTCTCTCCTCTTTTTTTTTTTTTTCTTTTCTTTTCTTCTTTTCCGGGGTTTTCACTTTCGTGTCCCTTTTTGCGGGAGATGAAGTGAGATGACATGGTATGTGTTGTGAAACATTGATTTCTTAGGATGAGATGGTCCTTGTACAGGCACACCCTAGTACTGCCCTTTTGTCTTTTTCCCCCTCTAAAGAAACTAATAAGGAGGAACAGCAACCTTGTATACGGTTTTTGTGTGAACCGTGGAGAGAATTCTGCTTTTCACGGGGACAATTCGTGATTTCTGTTGGTCGATGAAGACCTGTTCTTCGATTCAGGATTTTGTTGTCATCGTTTCAACACCTGGTGAGCCCAAGGTGTCCCACACAGTGTCTCAATGCTCGCGGCTTCTGGATTACTTATGGGAGAGGCTAGTGCCTGCCGACCCATCTCGACAACATGTTCCGGCGGTAGGAGACAATTTCGATACCCTTCCATGTCAAGAAGTCATTAGTTTCGGCAGAACTGTCTGCATACCATCCAATTTCATTCGGATTTCGAGTTATGGCAGTGGCATCTTTCTGTTTCTCAACCCGAAATCTTACTAGAATTGCTAACTTTCGGGCTACAACCAATAGATGTCTCATGTCCTAGAAAAGAGGACATTCACCGTCATTCTCTTGACCATCTCAATTGAGTAACAGCTAACCTCAAACCTATGATCGAGGAAAAATAAAATAAAACGAACAAGGAACCATGGAAAACTAAGATCAGTTTGTCGTCAACAAATTGTGCACTACCTCGACTCCACTTTCAGAACAATCTTCATGAACTCGTACACGAAGTAACTGATGGCAGCCGAAGGTAAAACCTGCAGAATGTTCAATGGTCGTAAGGAGCCGCCTATTGATTCCAGCTTGACATCAAAATTCAATCACATAAACCATGATGCAACGTCCCTTGTTAATCGACTATTGCAATTTATTGACAAGAGACTACTCATGGAACCATTCTGAGGCATGTTGCCACTACTCAATGCGCCCTTCCAACTACTTGATCAGCAGTGAAGTTTCTAGCGTATGGACTCCGACACACTAGCTCAGTGAATGATGAAAGAAGAAAAACTACTATATACCTGTAGCAAGCTGGGGATCAGTCCTGCATAAAGGGCAGGAACACCCCCTTGTTCGACAATCTTCATGCACGTAGCTAGAGGGCCTAATCTCATTGTCCGGACCTGCATCTGAAGCTGTCTTCTGACAACCTCAAACGGGTAAGTTGCAGCTTCAGCACAAGCACCTGAAACTGCCCCATAGAGCAGCGTCCTTATTGGGCCCAGCTCCAGTTGTTCCATGGCATTCAGCTGCTGTCCTTTCTTCTTCATAAGCTCAAGCCTCTTCCGTCCCTCGGGGGTGTGCAGATAGGCTGACTTTAGAATGTCATAAACACCGTAGAAAACTGCTCCAGAAGGGGCCATTGCAACAAGTGAGGGCACAAGGCCCTTGTAGAGAGAGAAGAATCCTTCTGTCCTGATCATATGGCGGAAAGTGCCTATCACGCCGCCCAGTGCCTCCCCACCAGGCGCCACCATTTTTGTCCTTATCTGGAAATTGCCAAAGCTCAAGTTGGAAATGCTAATCAAAAGAAAAAATAGTTAAAAGTAACGGAAAGAATCTCCCACCGGTCAGAACTGAAATGAAGTATGAGTGTTGGAAGCAGAAGATACGAGTTACTAAGGAAATTCATGGCCATGGGACTCCTAAAATGGACCCCAGTGGCCTAGCCTGGGGCAGTAAATGCCACAAGCTTAGCACCAGATGGGCCATGATCTCTTCATGAAGCCCATAAATAGTGATGATACTACGTTAAATCAGGAGAAAGGGAAGGGGACACCCAGGCTCAACCCCAACCAAAAGACTAGCTTGTTCGGTTTAGTGTATTGCCAAAGTTCTTAAATCACTAACAAAAAAATATACTGATTCAGCAAAAAAGATAAAAGAAACAACTGGCTTCCCCAATCTCATAAAGAAAACAACAATTTAAGTCAAAATCCAATCAAAGTGTATCAAACAGAGAACTTCAAAAGAAAATGAGAAGTGTGAGTGTGGTCTTATTATGTTCAAAGCATCCACCATATTGGCATATGCACTGCCACCACTATCATATATCTAGCTTTGAAATCTGTTTCACGTCAAACCTCTAAGCTGCTGCAGTAAAAAACTCATTTGTAGATTTTCACACTATATATTTGGGTTAATGCTACAACTAGTCAAATGAAGAAGCATCAGACCCTCCTTTACTTAACTCAGCCAGCTTCGTTTTATTCTATTATTTTTTTTCTCCTTTCACTTCCCATGTCCTCTATTCCACAATGTCTATCTTAGTTAAACATGACAATATAATTCCACGGAATAAATGAAAACAGAAGATTAAACATACCGTGTCCATTGGCAAGCATAGAAGGGTAGCAGTAATTCCTGCAGCAGCACCAGCAATAAACCTCTCAAAATTCGTAGTCTCTTCATTTCCAGACCATTTCAGCAACTGATTTCTGTATGTATCGTAGGAATAGAAGTTTATGGACTTAAATGGGGCTGTCCTAAGGATATTCACAAAATTCCCTTTCCAGAATCCTTTCAGTCCCTGAGTAACAGCAATTGTCTCGATCAGCTCAAAGAGGTTCCTCTGTTCGCCCCGTACTATATATTCCAGTTTTAATCTCTCAAGAGGAGCGACAAAGGTCCTGATGCAGAAAAAAGGCATTCTTTGAGCCACGTATTATGTAGGGAAAAAGTCTTGTTCAAGAGTAAAAGTAGATAAGGTCCCATTTCGCTAATTCACCAACCACTACTTTTAATACACAATCCCAGAGGATATATACTACACAATGGACAAGTTCTTCCCTGCAGAAATGCATGGCTTTTTGCCATGGTAGGAAATGCACCTGCTACATGAAGATGACTTGAGCTAATGCATCAATCCCAACCAACTATTGACTGAAAACTGTCATAAAGTCTATTGCATATGAACCTAAAATCATCTCAGGATGTTCGTATGATCTATCCTAGTATTTCCACTTAAATTGTAGAATAAAACAAAAGCGAGCTTCCCCAAACACAACCTCACATTAGATTGCAGAGATGATGAAAAGCTACAAAGAACATAGCAGAGGTGATAGTATTCATCTATTTTGGAGACAAATCTGAGGTTCAAAACTCTACCAAGACGAAGTGGAAAAATCATATAAAAACTCTACTCTACTCCACCCCTCCCTTTCCCCCAATCCAGGCACAAGGTATAAGTAATACAACAAGCATTTTATGCACATAAGGGTTGAGTTGCATCAGATAAGTGTTTATACATGATAACAAATCGATGATACACAGAATTAAATGAATTTTGTCTTCTCCTTTCAGGGAGCATCAGAATCTACACATATCGAGATATATATAGATGTATATATGATACCAAGTATTTAGCAGCCTGCTTAGGAAATCCATGGCATTTATATAAGATCATTGATGATCAAAATAAGGGAGGCAACTTCTTTCCCAACAGCATAGGATTGTATTAATCTACACTAACAATTACATCAAACAAATGGTTAACTACCATAGCTCATTATGGACCTTCCTACAGGCATAATACTAAAGGAGTCGAGATTATCAGAAAGAGGAAGAGATATTAAATGAAGAACCGAGAACAAGAGTTGATGAAGAGAAAATAAGAAAGCCAAGAAATAAATTGTCTAAAGTGAGAATTAACGAAAACCTTGAGACCATGGCAGCAACAGCTCCAGCCCAGAGATGCTTCGTCGTATTCAAAGCACCTGATTTCCTCCCATCCTTCTCCTTCTCCTTCTCCTTCTCCTTCTCCTTCTCCTTCTCCTCCTCCACTACCACCACTTCAAGTTTGACATTTTTCCCATTGCTCCCCAAAACTTTCGTCGAATCACGAAAACAGCTTTCCTCGTTCCCCTTTATGGATAAGCTCACCGACAAAAACCCGCCTTTCCTAAACCCTTCCCTCACACGTATTGGACCACAGCTCGAATTTTTACAACCCGAAGACAATTTCAGACCCGTTCGGCTCTTTCCAGAGACCACAGCGACAAAGGAAGAAGAACAGGGTAGGGAGTCATCAAGAAACAACCCACCGGGGACGAAGTATGGATCAGAAGGCTCGGATTCGATCAGGCCATCGAGACGGAGCAGGCCTTCTCCGCGCATTGCAGCTGGTAACGAGCTTTGAGAGGGTTTTTGAGAGGGTGGAGATTTAGCACCATCACAGACGAGGGAGTGTATAAAAGGGGATAGCTTCAAGGCCAAGAGGGGAATAGGATGCTAAATAGTGGAATAGAGTTGTTGGGTTACTGTATTCGCTATTCGATCTGAGAGTGACAAGAAGAATAATGCCCATCGGTGCTCTGAGAACTGGATTTCATCGCCGCATCTTCATAAGTTTCATCAAGCCTTCTTATTTGTCGCTGCCCGGTTCCTTTTCACTTCATTCGATTCGGTCGCGCCTATCTACAAATGTTTCTAAACGACAAGTTCCTTGTTACCAGACGCAGGCAAGGGCGAGCGAAGCGAAGAAAGGACATGAAAGGAGGAAAAGGGCAAAATCCGAGGATTTTTCTGCGGCGCTGAGCTCGAACTCGACCCGTGTGGCCCCGGGAAGCCGACCACGGCGGCCTCTGAAGCCCAAATCGATCTGTTTTTAGGCCAACTTCTGAAGCCTCTTCCGAGCCCACCCTGGTCGACCTGCCCAAGACTTGGATTCGAAGGAAGAAGAATGACATTCTCCATCCAAATCCTTTGCCTCAATCCCTATCGACTTGCTTCTCCAAACAAGCCATAATCACCCGATTGAACGAGATGAACCGGTCACGAGAATCGACAGACCATTTTTCCCCATCACAACATCAAGTACCATCCGCTCACGAGATGTTTTCGTTGAACTCCCACCCTGGTACTATAGATAAAGTTTGGGAATGAGGAACATATCTTATCATCTCTACCTGACCCAGTGGCATCACGTAGACCCCTCCAACTAGCCCTTGGAATATATTCCCCCATTTGCTCATGCTCATATACTAGTAGCCAAGGTAGTAGTAGTAGTAGTAGTTCTTATCCACGTACGAGCTTCATATAACCTGTATGCATCTTTCAACGAAGCACTCCCATCGTTTTTTACCCACACCAGAAGACCATTCCCTCTATCTTCTCCCACAGGGGAGTACTCGAGAGTCTATTGAAATCCCGAACAATGGAAGAGCAAGAGGAATCCGGTCCCTCACTTCTTGGTCACTGAGTCGATCATGTTTGTATCGATGGGTCCACCGACCTGATTTGAGAACTCAACTTACAGTGAATCTGGGTTAACCAAACAGTAATAAGGCCCGCCGGCCCCATTAACGAGCCTCGAGAACCCATATGCCCCCGAGAACATATGAAGTAAACACACCTTCGCTTTAGCCAAGGCAATGAAATCGGCCCCTTGCCTCTTTGATTGAATGGCCAAGTTTTCTTTCTATATGTTTGTTGATATCAACAAGTTCAATCAATTCCATAAATTCACGTTCATGTCGGTAACATTGGGAATAGATCATTGGGGATATGTGCATTCAAAGTGGAATATAAGTTAGAAGTAATGAGAATTTAATAAGTAAAAATTAAATGTAGAATATCTCTATTTCAAACTAAGAATAATACGTACCATATGCTCGGTAAAATCCAATTCCTCAACTCCGACGCATGAAATTAGTATAAATTGTGCGCATCACCTAATTATAAAACAGTGATCAACTGTCAACTTCACCATCTTTCGCTGTCCAATTAGCTGTTAAATATGATGTCACAGGCTATTGAATAGTTAAAGCGGACAAAATACATGGGGGCAGTTGCTGGTGTCTGGTGATTTTTTTTTCATTTGCATACCATATCATTTCGAATCAGTTAAAGCGTTTACAATCAGTTCAAAATTTTTGAAAAAATTTCATATCGATTTCCTCAATCTAAAATTCGATTATTAAATTATCTATTTAAAGATTTAGTGAAAGAATTACTAATTTAATTCTAAATTATTTGTATCTAATGAATTAATAAATACTCAATTTGAATTTATATAAGAAACTACAACAATATAATTGTATAGAGCATCTATTCTAAATTTTACCTGTATAAACAAACATGCAACGAACAAGCCATTTATATATATGTGTGTGTATATATATATAATTACTGAAATTGACATCTAAATAATCAAATCATATTTGTACATCCAGAAATCCTCTCTGAATGGACATAACAGTTGGGAAATTTGGGACCCTTCTTTTAAATCCAGAGTGAGGAGGAGGAGGAGGAGTCATGATGAAGATTTGTGCACTTACACACGCATATGCCATTATTACTACTACATACCCCGCGGAGACTCTCCCGCGGTAACATTTGAGTAGGTTACCTACCGTAAGCGTGGTAGAATGGTTTGTCATTCATATCCCAATTCCAATGGGAGGACTCGAGTTCGAGTCTCACCTACGGCGGGGAGTTCTTAACCCCTTAAGTGGGCCGACCCGGGGCAATCCGTATTAATCAGCTGGACAAAGTCCAACTGAATACTGACAGTTTATACAAAAAAAAAACATTTGAGTAGGTCGTCGTGACACCATCGCAGTAGGAACGTAGAGATAGATACACGTTGGGTCAGGTCAAATCGATCGTAAAATTAATCCTTTGTTCGTATACGTATAGCTATGGAAGTTGATCCTAATCCGCCATGTGAAAGCGGGGGGGAGTAGGACATCGAAATTGAGCTGCTGCTTCACATGTGCCATGTTATCATGAATTTACCGTTGAACTTTACCCAAAACGCAAAAGGAGGAGAAAGAAAAAATAAAAAAAATCTTAATCAAGAACTCTTAATTGATAAGTAATGATGTCCCGAATTTTCTTCCATAGTTCTCATTCTTGTTGGGTCTATGCAGTCAACTGTTACTTCATGTATAGTACACCCCGATTTTGTGTTGTAGCCTTGGTTAATAAAACCATTATTTTCTTTGAAATCATCGAGGCAGCTGCTTAATTTTATTTATTTACTCATTGGTTATGGAAGGTAGTGTTGCTAAAACTTGCAGGTCCGGACTAGTTTTAAACAGATTTGAAACCGTTTTGCCAAGTTACGATTTAGACTGTTTACTTAATTGACCAGTTCGATTATGTGTCACGGTTCAGGTATATATGAACCGGTATTAAACCGTTTATAAACGAGCCAATTCATAATTCTGGTCAGTTTGACCAATTAACAATCCATTTTTTTTATTTTTTTAAAATTTATTTTAAATAAATATATCTTTTAATAATTTTTAAATTGATATGACAAAATTCAACTATTCATTTGCGAAATTTTGGTGGTCCGGGCCGATTTTGTAATTATTTTGGGCAAATTATGGTTCCGGGTAGATTTCTAAACAGTTCTAGGCTGGTTCAACATGGTAATGTACTATGCTAGTCATGATTCAACCAGCCTATATTTTTTACCTGGCTCGTAACTGTCTCAACCCAATTAAAGCAGTTATGGGTTGGGTTAGGAGCTGTCCATGTCGGTTTTGGGTTTGGATGGTCCGGTTCTAGGTTAGCACTGCCCCGTTTAACATCTTTGATAGGAGGAAATGAAAAATAGAAATGTTATGATATTATTTTTTTTATGATGACAATCGAACCAAAACTTTTCAATAACTTGATGAAGGCTATTAATGTACCGGAATATATTAATATCTTTTATAATGCGGGTCGCTAGCGACATAAAAGTCTAATTAAATAAGTTCTAGGCTTGGAAGGAAGGTCTTTGACTCTTCAGCCAATGCCCAGTGGCCCTCAAACTCTTCGAGAACCATTAGTAGGAAGTGAACCTTCGGTTGCGTGTTATTGTTGTAATAAAAAAAATTTCTTTAAGAAAAAAAAGATTCTAAATATAATGACATGGTTCTATTTTAAAGAATTTATAATTTTACTTTCTTATTTTTTATGAGTGTAGAAAAAGAGTTTATTTAAGTCAATCCCACGGCATGATAATTTTTTTTAGCAGGGCTGTTTTATTCAGTTTCTTTGACGATTAACAACTTATGCTCTACCTTTTTAATTGATATTTCTTCGATTAGTCTTTCTCTTGTTTTTTTTTTAATTTTTAAATTTTCGTTTCAGGTGTTCAGTTTCATCCAACACGGCAACGTTCAGAGTCAGTGTCATTGTCAAGATGTAAAGAAACCTCTCTCGTCAAGTCCAAGGCCAAAGGCCATACCACACGCATATAATTTCTTAAGAAAATAATATATATAAATAAAATAAGCATGTCATACACATCCCCTTAGAAAAATTACGTAGATATATATTGCAATGGACAAAACATTATGAAAACGGATTTCCTATCTAGTTTGGTTCCTCGTTCACTCTATGAACCGGTCCAGTAAGTTCAATGTCACTTTTCTTCTTAACCAATATCTGATCATCATTAGAGTTTGAAATAATATTATATATAAAACTAATTGAAGTGAAGGCAAATCCCAAAAAGCTGGCCGAGTTTTGATGGAATATAATTAGATAAAGAGCTGTGACACCAAAGTCATCTCTTTGACAGCAGTAGTTAGGTTAACGAATCCTATGGAGTAAAACACAAGATGATAACCGAAACGATTTTGCAAAAGCAACATATTGCACCTTTCCACCCCGACCCGACCCGACCCGACCATTCCAAAATTAAAGAACCAAAACGTCGTACGGCGTTATTCGATCACGAACATCGCGCAAAACCTTAAGCTGAGCCAATTCGAGGTCATATGGGAACTTCAATTGATGAAGTGCGTGCGTTGTTTGTTTTCCCGGACAACCATACATTTTGTGAATGCATGTGTGAGAAGTCGGCAGGGTCTCCACGATATGTGTACGAGTCTCACAGTTTAATTGCGACCGTAGAGTAGACGGTGGGGGGTGGTGGTTTTCTCCGATCTCTTTATTTCTGCATGGTTGTGTGTGTGTGTATATATATATATATATAAATACAGAGAAGAACATGCAGACGTGTGCAGATGGTACGTTCGCGGCAAGGGCGAAGCGTACAAAGTCCGAGAATTAGATGTGTGTTGGGTGGAGACTTAACCGAGCAAGCTAAGTTGTTTAGCTGACAATACAAGACAAAAGGATAATGACATCTTCTTTTCATGTTTTATATGTTCTAATATGCGTAGTTTAAGGAGTATGACCTGACCAAATGTTGAGCAAATACCGCTCGTACTACGAATGCATAACACCCGATTAAAATTTTATGAAAAATCAGTTTCATTGTGTAACACCAAATTCTAATTAGATCATTTTCGACCAGAGATTACACATCTAATCCAATCAATTGTGCCCTTACATACACATTATGAAATCCCACGTTTTTTTTTTAATGTAAACAACGTGGTCCATCCTACGAGGAACTCGAGGAGAAGAAGCAACCCTCATGTCGTCAATTACTTTTTCTTCCTGATATATATATATATATATATATATTGGCTAAGAAGGGGTCTCAGACTCTCAGTTTTAGGATTGAAGCATAAAATTGATCTGATAATGGCGAAACTCAATGGAATATAAAGTGATGAACATCTATCTCATCGAAATTCTCGTAACATATATATATTTAGCAAGACACTTGTCCGATTATGTGTGCTGCAGAGGAAATTCTGCAGACAATTTCCATGACCTTTTGAATCAAGGCAGAGCAGGGGATGTTTATACATGTATATCTATAGAAATTTGAGCACATGCTAAAATTTAAACCTCGTACTTGCTCCTGCCACCCACGAGCTTCAAATGTTCAACTCCAGCCGGTCTATCTGATGCATAAGGGGCTTACTTTAGCTTTCAGTAATCTTTGCTGGGCAGAGACACCCAGGAGACATGCTTTTGCTTATATATGATCATTCGGGCTTCTCGATAGAAGCTGGATTGAGTCTAGTTTCGTTCCGTCGGCACGGACATTTCGGTCTCTCAACCTGGATAAGCGTTCAAGTTTTCTGATACGAGGAGGACTTTTCCAGGGCACTGAAGAAATGTCGCACCAACTTCTCCCCTAACTCCTAGCTTCCTCTGCTCAATCAATAGTCAAATGAATGGTGCCGTACGTCGACGTATATCTTCCCCCCCATGTCCTTTTCTTAGCGTTAAGTCTGTGTAGTGACCGAAGCAAAGTTTTTAAGCTTTCTTGTCCAACATGCCATTGTCAGCTCGAGGTGATGGTCTTAATTATTTTCGATTATCTGTCTCGATTGTGTATTAGCAGTTTACTCATATTCAATTGTAGCTCAGTATACACGTCACGTTGGCATTAACTGACCCTACCGCATAAACCGTCTTTCTTGTCTCTGCTCTCATACGCCCGAGTACGTGTAAGCTATAACGTGTCGCACGGTGCCAGAGTCAATCGTATTCCTCTGTTTTCGCGATCAAGATACTCGCAGAGTACTTTTATACGGTGATGATGAATGCACCCGGCACACATTAATATAACTGATTCGATAGCTCGACTACTAACTACTGTCCAGTCTGGCTTGTCCGAAAGAGCCTCATCTGGATCGTCTGCACGAGTGGATGTGTTCGGTCTGGTTAAACATTGCAAGAGAGACCAAGCACACACGGGGAGAGCGACCAATAATATACAAGAGCGGACACCCCAAACACAACCTCGGCAACTACATGTCACTATATGAAAAACAATAACACGAGAGACAAGCACGTCAACGCGACAAGATGGAAAAAAAATTAATTATATGCATGCACGTATCCAAGTGGCCGAGAGACAAGGTGTAATATTTCTAGTCTTTTTTTTTTAGTTTTTGTAGTTATATTATATATTATTGGCATTATGTTGTAGAAGATTCTACAATCTGAACATATATATATATATCCGTTCTTAATGGTACCTGTTGCGATCGCAAGAGTAGAACCTCCTATGGATCACGAAGAGAACTGGCGAATAGAGCAAAATGATCGTTTTAGAGATCCAACCAGGCGATCTAGAGAGGGAAAATGGAAGGCGATAAATGTGAGCTTCAACACCCTATTTCGCCACGCCAAGTCGAGAACATATATAACCCAAATGAAATATATATATATATATTATGTGTATCATATGAACTCTGTCAATGAATCTCACTTATAGAAAATGATATCGCCATACTGATATCTATTCTCTCTGACTCAGCTTTACTTCGAAGCATACACATACAAGAGAGAATGCCTACGGCCTTCTCTACATCGTGCAAATGGAATCTTGACTTGCCGAATATTACGTAGATGACACCGTCTGTCCAAGCTTTGATCAGCAAGCAATATATATTAACCTCGATATATCGTGCGAAGTATCATTATCCTACAGAGAAAAGAAGACTTAGTACAATTATATCATAATTAAGACAAAAAGCCTCAGTTCTGAATCTCAATACACACATATACATGCGTGTGTATATATATATACATAATTAGATAAAGGGAGCAACTATAAGGTTTTGCGATTTACAAATGCGTGCAAATGGACATAGAAAAAGACCGTATGTGTAGATAGTCCAACTGGCAGTCCTTGGCATTACATGTACGATACGGGGAATGCCTTCCAAATTCGGATAAATTAATGGCTTGTATATCTTATATATAGAAGACACGACAGTTTGTCTGCGGAAAAGTCCAGGAGGCCGCCGGTCGAAGCAGATATATATATCTATATATAGATATACATATCTAACATTTGTATCACTGCATGTATATGAAAATAAATATATGTAGTTTGCATAGACTGTCAGTGACAGTCTAAAATATAAGAAAAATGATACCAATACATGTAAGTCGAAATAATTTGGTTTTCTTTTACTTAAATAAAAATTTTGTAAATAAAAACTTTCTATTATTAGAAAATATTTATTCGTTACTCAACCAACATATAATATGAATATAAATTACTTGAGATAATTTAGTTTTCCTTCAATTTAAACAAAAATTTTGAACTAATAAAAAATATATTATTACAAAAGATTTATTCCTTAATCAGCATTGTGAGTAGAGATAAGACGAATAGTATGAAATTAACTAATGTCTCACTTAAAAAATGGGATGAACGGTACGAGAATCACAGAAGAACTAAGATTCGGGGATATGTAATGAATTACGATGTGACACGATGAGCAAAGACTGGACTAATTTATCGTGGCTATGAACATAACAATTTAAATATAATGATCCGAAAAATATCGACATTCACACAGTGAGAATTTAGGCTTCTGAGCGTTTCGATCGTGCTCAAATTTCTAAATATTTTTTATACTATTTAGTATAAAAAAACTCAAAATTATTATAATTTATCAATCTTCGTGTCAAATTAATTCATCAAAAGAAGTAACTTTTCTAATCATGAATTTTATTAAATTATAATACCTGAAATTCAAGAATTTATTTTAAAAAATATCAAATAATACAGTAATAACCAACTATTTTCGTGCCATGTTGATCTTTTTAATGGATAATTTGTGAGTAAAACATCTCAAAACGAATAAGTAATAAAAATCTTTAAGTATAAATTATTTTATATACAATAATTAAATTCAAGAATTTATCTAATAAAAATAAATATCAAACTATTTTAACTAATATAGGATTGACAGACATAAAATGGATTTGGTCACATGGCGCTACATGCCAACTGTGCCCTTGTTGACTTGCACTATCACGTACGCACGCCCTCGATATAATTTACGATTTTTTTTTATCAATTTGTCATTTAGACACAAGTGAACTCATTAATTTCTTCTAATTATTGACGTGGATATATTATATGCATTTATAATACATGAGTTGATTAAATTAGTTGGACCTTTTTTTTGCTTTGTACAAAATTTTAATTAAATTTTGTAAATAGGAAAAAATCATGATTATGAAGCTACATCCTCAGTAAATTAACTTAGATTGAGTAAGATTTATTATTTAAAAAGAAAAAAAAAAAGAAGACTAAGCTCTGCAGTTTTCTTCTTATAGACGAATTATTCATTTTGTTCCATCCAAATGTGAAGTTTCTTTAGTAAACAAACAAATTCGCCCTTCATGTTTGATGAAATTAACACTTTGCCGCCTTCTTCTGCTTCTTCTTCTTCTTTTTTTTTTTGTCATAGTAATAATCCAAACATTCAATCATTTACCATGATTTTAGTTCATTAATTTTTCATGAGTGGCTGCCGATGCATTACTGTAATGGTAAAATAACGAAAATTTAAGTTAAATTTATGGTAAAATAATATCACATGTTAAATTATCGGTTATATATAAAATATGAAAAATAGAATTATAGGTTTTCCCTCTCTCTCTTTTTTCCTGTTAAACTTATACAGGAATAGCTTCTCCTACTGACATGCAAATTAGGTGACCGTAAATGGAAATTCCATCTATAATTTTGGACACTGATCCTGAGATTGATGAAGGAAAAGCGCAAATTGCAATTATCAATTGAATAAATCTCAAGTCTATTAGGAGACTTTTCTTCTTTTTTAACCATAAATACTCACCAACTCTCAATTGGATCCACGAACGACAATTTGTTGATATGACGCTATCGCGTTAAAAAAATTATAAAAATAAAATATGCATAGTGAAATAATAAATAATAAAATAATTGATTAAGATTATAAATATAAAAAAAAACACCTCGAAACCTCGTTAGATTAGTGATGGTGGTGGGCTTGGCCGGAGAGTAGTCATTTTGTCATTTCCTCCCTCGGCTGGAATCTGATCACCAGGGGGCGGTGGCCGCCGTGTCGACTCGCCTCGGGGCTAATTGTTGTCGGCGCGGGTACCAACCCTAGCAAGCCTAGATCAGATCCATTAGGATTTCGATTTTCCTTTTAAATGTTGCCAAAATCTAGACTTTATCATTCTTTTCAATTTTCCGACGAGGATGTGATCAATAGGAGACATGATTTAAAAGTTCACGATAAAGTTGGCACAATGGCAAAAGTTGCATTTACAACTTTTTTTTTCTTGACGTGATTTAATAAAGAGAAAAAGACGGAGGAATGGTACCTTCGAAATTGAGCCGATATGGAAGATATTATCGAGATAGGAAAACTAAGGATGCTACATTTAGTATGGTTTTATCCGACTATGTAATTTCCCCTTTTAAGAATTAATTACTTATGGAAAAATCAATACTATTAATGTCAATGCACTTACTCTTCCGCCTACACTTTCTTAGGTAGCCATCCCCAATGTTAATGCCCTCTCAGTAACTCCACGTGTGCCACACCACATTCGTGTCCTCAAGCTTTGATATACTTTTGAATTGACCGGTCCATCGATAGGAGGGAGAATACATAGGCTTGGTATTACATTATTTGCATATATATCCACACTAAATTTATACTTATGTATAGTAATATCTAATTTTTCTTATAAATTCATATATTTTTTAATATGAGACTATACCATTCAAAGTATTAGGTGTATCGAATTGTATAACTAAATTATAATGTGAAAAGTATCAACCGATTTAACTATTCTTAACAATAATAAATAATTATCTAATTAGTAATTTTTAGGCAGCAAATAGCAATACGGCACGTGGGTCATATCTTGGTTCCTAGTTTTCCGTGACAATTAATATTAAATGCATAAGCTTAATATTTGTAAATCAATGTATATTTATAATTATTTTTTATGATATATCAAATATCCTTTCACTAATGATATATTGGTTATATAATAAAGTTTTTTTTTTTTTTTGATATCATAGGAGAGAGGGGATAGCGATGAGCAATGTGCCATGGGTGCAGTCGGCTGTATAAATAGGGAACCGAAGCAGCCGTTAGACTTGAAGAGCAACGAGGCAGCCCCCAACTGATCCCTTGAATCTCAGCATATATAACGAGATTAGGAGAAGACAATCAGATAATCGAGAGAGATCTGATAACAGATTCCGTTCAACGATGGGAAGATCCCCGTGCTGCGACGAGAGCGGGCTTAAGAAAGGTCCATGGACGCCGGAGGAGGACGAGATCCTCGTCAACTACATCAAGAAGCACGGACATGGCAGTTGGAGAGCCCTCCCGAAACTTGCAGGTACTCATCTCGTCTCCACTATTGCCGATGAATAGTTATATCAAACTCGTCGAGAGTTTTCTGTTTTCTTTTTTTGGGAAAGGTGAATGAATCTTATTAACGATCAGAAGCTATACACAGTGCGAAGCTCGTTGAGATTCATCTCTTCGTTTCCCCTGTTTCTTAATCATGTCGGATGATGACGGTGGTTGTTTGTATTTCGCAGGTCTTAACCGGTGCGGGAAGAGTTGCAGATTGAGATGGACGAACTACCTGAGGCCCGACATCAAGAGGGGGAAGTTCTCCCCAGAGGAAGAGAAGACAATCCTCAATCTCCATGCAGTCCTTGGCAACAAGTACTCGTTAATTTCCTCGACCATTTTCTTGTTCCTTTACACTCTTTGTCAAACTAAAAAATTGGTTCCACTAATTCTTGTTTCTTTCGGTGTTGTCTTGTAAATTAGGTGGTCGGCTATTGCAGGGCACCTACCGGGCAGGACTGATAACGAGATAAAAAACTACTGGAACACCCACCTCAAGAAGAGGCTCATCAACTCGGGCATCGATCCCATGACTCACCGGCCGAGGACCGACATATTCTCGAGCTTGCCCCATCTTCTAGCTCTGGTTAACCTGAAGGAGCTTATGGACCACCATTCTCTCGAAGAACATGCATTGAGGATCCAAGCGGAAGCCATGGCCAAGCTCCAGTACCTCCAGAGTCTCTTACAGACACCACCGATCTCCTCGGTCGCTATCCCGAGCCCTAATACGTCGAACAACCACATCAACGGCCTCACGGACATGGAGACACTAAAGCTCTTGAGTTCACTCCCGCAGCAAGAGGCCTCCTGCGTCTCCCCGACATTTGGATCGCTGTCTCACAACACCCTTCGAGGGGGTTGCTTCTCCTTCCCTCGTTTGCCCGAGCTTCAGAACCCTTGTAGCTTTCCATCAACTCCGAGCAAGGACAACAGTATGATTCAAGCCCAGGTGCCCGAATCAGCGGTCATCAGTCAGGCCGAGGATTCCCTGAACTTCCACTGGCAGCCCTCAAAATCCCCGAAATCATCACCTCAGCTTCTGGTCGATGATGCCCCTGATGCTGCCGCCATCACGAACAGGCACGGGGAACCATGCATTACCTCGAGCCTTGATGGAGTCTCTTGTTCCAGTTGGCCTGACATCCTCCTCGAAGATCCATCATTTTCATCGTTACTATCGTAGATGCCATAATTCATGGAGTTCCGCACTTTGCCCTCCTACCATAATTCATCTGTTTTATTTGGTAAACATGCGAATGTTGTTCCAAGTTTAGAAGGCAGGCTTATACTCCACCAAACTGAAGCGATCCTCTCTCGTGTCGCTTTAGCCTGAGAGGGAGGTGGATGATATTACGAGTGGTTCATCAACTTTACCTTATTTTTTTCGACATTGTAAATTATGGAGATTATGGTCTACAGTGAAGAAGATTGATAGTGTTACGCCCGTACATGGAAGCGTATGTTAATGTCAAAAGCTCAAAACTTCAGTATGTACATGAATTTATCTTGTATCATGTATGGATATCGTTGATCTCACAAATCGACTCCTTTAGTTAGATGATGAATTGCTTTCATTCGTTCTGGGAAAGACACCGATGTAGGATGAATCATTAGTTAATTATAGGTTATTGTGGACTTCTTAGGATGTTTTAACCTCAAAGTCATGGTGTTCACACAGAAAAACTGGCCTTCTGCGGTTAATCTCCCTTTCCCCCTTGAGAGATTATTAATAGTCAGTATATTATATATATATATATATGGCAAAGCTTAAGTCTTATTCGAGCCACCAAATTCTCAACCTGCACCACCCAACTACTCCGTGGTTGAAGCGCTTGTCACCAAATCGTGAAAATTCCTTGCAGTGAATCATAACCTCGCAATTCAAAGTCCAATCATCAATGATAATATACTGATCAGACCGACCGACTGAGGTGGCACCACAAATGATCGATACAGTTCGATTATTGGAAAAAAAATCAAGAATGATGATGGTGATGAAACACGAGGCAACACGGATGGCATAACGGGGAAATTTCTACCGTCACTTCATCGAGTTCTATCCGCAATATTAACAGAGCAGATAGAGATGCCAAGGATCAAAACTGTAACCGACGAGCTCTGGTAGCACCCTTTGTTACCCTTTCCATTTCAAGAAAGGAAGGAAAAACAAAACAAGACCAATGGGCAAGCGTTAAAGATCTTCTTGTCCCTTTTGTTCTAAGGATATATAACTGTTCGGGGACGTTCACCGACGTGTAACTCTTCGCAGCCCGAGGCATCCATGTAATCTTCCTCGAAAATACATGTGTTTGATCCGAGGAATAGCACTGCTCTGCGCGTGCGCTCCCATTGTCAGCTTCAGTTTTTGAAAATCTTGAAATTAAGATTCAAAAGCACACACTCTCTCTCTCTCTCTCTCACCAAAAAAAAAACAAAGGAAATTGGGAGGAGAGAGTTGACCGTTGATTGCAATGTGAGTCCAAAAATAAAGGGTGACGTACGAAGGATTCTCAATGATAAAGAGGGGGGGCCACCAAGTAGTTGGGAACCAGAAGAATGGATAGAGAGAGAGAGAGAGGGGGGGGAGATAAAATCGCGATCTGTGCAAAGACGGCAGGCTTAGAAACGCCTGGCAGGGTTTTTTATCTTCAATTTACTATTAAGAAATCTTAAGTTTAAATCTTATTAACCTAATTTCTCATGCATGTGAAGGTCAGGGGGCGAACATTGGAACCGCTGTGGGTGCATAATCAATTCCTCCGGATGAAGGTTTCGTCAGGCGATCATCTCCAACATGTCTCATTTCAGTTCTCCCCACATAAATCCAAAATGTATCGAGAAACCTTTGTTGCCTCAGCTTTAACAAGAATGTCTGGCAGTGTAGGTCGCTTGATATGATTGTCTAGGGTTTTGAGATGGGAAGGATAACACCACTTTCAATTCAATATAAAATTAAGGAAATTTTGAATTTGCACATTAATATTTGAACTTTTTATGTCACTTCGTTTCTCTCTTATCTAATTTGGTCTAAATTCACAGTCTATTTTAAATCAAAAAAAAGGTTGCACGTTCTTTCCTTGAGATGTTATGTAAAATTTCAATTGGTAATTTGGATTCCTGTCAGTTTAGTTTACTAAGAAATGAAACTCATCCAATTGTGGATTTCTGCACTGACCATACTCGGATCTCATGGCTAAGGTCTGCCATTTAAGTGTTAGGTCTATGAAAGATTTTAAACTTGACTTTGTGTCAACATATATATATATATATATATATATAGCTTGAGTGTTCCTATTCTCCTATTCTGTTCCTTAACTTGACATCCAATATTTAAAAAAAAAAAAAACACAAGACACAGAGACGTATTTCTTTTGTGTGTGGAATAAGACATTTGTAATTTTCGCATTGTCAACTCCCTTTGTCAAGTAATTTTCTACACGGTGTCGGTTTAGGTTTGGCATCGAAGCAAGAAAATAGCATCGAACGACAGATCAAAGTCAGCCTCCAGGTTTGTCACTCTTCCATTATTATGTGTGTGTATATATATATATATATATGTATATGTAGGGCCTTGAGAGTCACTCATTCTCAGTCAATTTTGTTGATGACAATACGATTCTTAAAGTGGCAACCATGCTTATCCCTTCTCTTCGATTCCACACACAAAATTAGTGAGAAATGAGGGATGGTATAAAGATATCGACGTTCTTGATTTAAGACGGAGAGATTATATGATACATATATTCTTATAGGTACTACTTCACGTACCCCTTGTATCAGTCACCCTCTTTCTCCTCCCTACATTTCTGCACATGTTTGATCCGAGGATGCCATGCCATGCATTGAAAGATCTCGAGAGCATCGTACGGGAGAAGAAGTATAAACAGATGAGCAAGCGGTTCCAACCCACAGACCAAGAAGTTTGAGAACGTGATATGATGGATTAAATTAAATGCACTTACATGATTATCAACCCTATGCTGATGGCATAAAATTGCTAGACAAGAACCCCAAGAATGGCCACTATTTTCTTGGTTCAGTAGGTAGGCCCTGTTCCTTTTCTAACAAGGGATTGACGGAGGGGGCTTCTTTTCCTTGAGCTAATGAAACACCTCCCTTCAGTTAGTTAATTAATTGTCCCATTTTAACCGAATCGGACGGAGCCCCCAGTTCCAAATTTCGTTCATTTTAAGGAAATTCAGGTTCCGAGCTATGTGCAAAAGGCTCGCCGTAAGAAGTAAATCTCCGATTGCGATTTTTCTCCACTACTTGCAAAATCGGAATTCGGTAATTTACTGTGTTTTCCAGTCGCTCAAACGCAGTACAGGGTGAGGTTAGTTTCACCCTTGTTTGTGCTGCTCCTGGCGTTCCACCGGACTAAACAAACGTATCTGGGCAGAGAAGGGTTCGGGTTCGAGCTTCCACCACCACCAACACCCCCATCTGAAGGAGATGACGGTGTGGGGATGCTATTTTACCGATTCTGAGGATCTTTGACGGTGGAGAGAGAGTTTCTGGATAGGTTGTACAGCCAGCAAAGCTCTGCCCTACGACAAGCACATCCACATAACAACTGAGAAAATGTAAAACCTAATCCCCTGTCGGACGACAACTCAAGAAAGGTTCGCTTCCTGTCGTCCACAAGTCTACCAAGTTTGCAATAGGTCAAGGTTATTACCATCTATGAAAGGTACGTACGTACTATGTAGACAAGACTTTCTTGCCCATACGTATATATATATATCTCTAATTTTCTTCATTCATAAATAAAAGAAAGAAAAAGAGGAATCTCTCCTTTTTTTTTCTAGGTTTATTAATTAGCCTACTGCTAATCTTTATCTTGATAATTAATTCCATATATATATATATATATATATATGCTTGATGGCTATGGATTCGATCATTTTGTAGAATTTTAAGTTCCTTATTATTCCACCCATTTCAAAACAATTGACTAATGACATACATAAAAAGATTAAAAAAAAAAGAGAGGAACTTTTGACTTAAGTGTTAAGAGGGATATAAATAAATAAATACACATATATGTGTGAAAAAAACAAATGCATATTATGTATTGAATTTCCTTTTGTAAATTAAAATGTAATTTAGTAAAATAGTGCCAACCTCAGCATGAAATTAAGAGTTTTTAAGTTTGATTCTTGTAAATAGCAAATTGTAACCCTTTGATCGTAATACTCTGTATACGCATTTAAATCCCTTTTATATATGACTGAAACAATTGAAATTTTACAATCCATCCTGATGAACTGGCTTCTAGAACAAGAATCAGACAGGTGGATGGGGGTCATAATCAAGATTTGAACCAATAAGCCTACATTCCCATCAACCTGCCCAGAAGACTAGCCGATCAAGCTCCATATATGTCTGTCTGTCTTTCATCGGGTTCAGTAAGTTCAGATGCAAGAACCTCGTTCGTACACGCATCGTATGGTGGAGACTTTCCTCACGGCTGTCCCACATCAAAATAGGCCTCGCCCAGTATGAGAACGAGGATTTCGTCGGAAGCTTTAGCCCCAAAACTCGGTGTCTCTGAATGAGTAGAGAGTTTCGCTTTCATCAAACTGCCTATGAGTTCGTGGCAGGACAGAGACAGCGGACAAGGACAGATCGTTTTCACCTTAGAAGACGGTAATGTGAGACGGGACTGAGACTGTATCGCGATCGAAAACTCTGCTCAAAGATCATCTTAACTTGAAGGTCATTACTTCTCTACACAATTGGGCGGGCAAGACAGATCTAAGGAACAAGAAAAGATCAGAATCGAGTGCTAGATTTTTTTTTAAATTTTATTTATTTACCATTAGTTGCAAGCTTGTTCGATATAAATAGAATAGGAGAATGACTACTTGAACAGCATCTTCCCGAACCAGGAAAGAACACGATGATCAATCTGCCTTGCAAGTACAGTGCACGAATCGCGACACCAAGTTCACTTACGTAAAGTAGATTATCCCTTTTCCAGATCTTGTATGATCATAAACAGATTTACTAGTGGAGGACTCGCTCTGATAGATAGTACAGAGATGAGGTCATTCATGTTATATATGTATTTGTTGTTACGTGTTAAATTCGTTAAAAGCACATAAAGGATCATGTTTCCACTTAAAAGCTCAAGTTGATAGGTAACAGTATTCGATCTTCTTATAAACCCACAACGTTTTCTTCATTTAATCGATATGAGATCGTATATCTCAACACCCACCCTCACGTGCCAATGTGGTTCACTTTACCACGTGCCATTAAACACCCGCCCTCAACAACTGTCTACGAGCCGAATACTCTTCTTCCAGTCTCAGACAAGGGGGACAATTGGCTACGAGTCAGGCAATTTTCTTCCGTACTCGAGCTTAAATCAACTGACCACGAGTCAGGGTTCTGGACTCAGGTTAGGCGAGGTGCAAGCCCACTAACTCTGATATCATGTTAAATTCGTTATTGGCTCATAAGGGATCAAGCCAATTTCTACTAAAAAGCTCAAGCTGATAAGTGGCGATATCCAACCTTCTTATAAACTTATAACGTTTTATTCATTTAATGATATGGGATCGTATATCTCAATATTACGCATGAAACTTCGACAGGATTGGAGACAAGCAGGCCAGTACACCGGAAGCAAATATGTACGCAATGGGTCTGCAGAGGGACGATCCGGCTGACCCAAATGTTGTACGGGCCGGATCAGATTCTTGGGCCCTTCTGTGTAAATCAAAAGCCCTATTACGGGCCCAACAAGCATCTCCCCAGTGAATTCTGATTAAAGGTAGGTCCACCTAAATCAGCCCACTAACGATTTAACGGCCACATGAAATCTTTAAGAGATCTATAGAAGAGATCAAGAAAGAAGTTGGGACTTCGATGGTCTAATGATGATTCGATTTCCAGGAGTTTACTTGCATCCTAGAGTGAAATACAAGTGAATTTGAGCGAGCCCGACTCAACAAAAGCTCTGGCAGTGGCTGTGTCGAACTATCTCGACTGCCCGATGGGGACCGTGGAATGAGAAGTCCACCCGCCCATTACTGACCAAGGAGCTAGCGTAAGAACGAGAAAACAAAAATGTATCAGACAACATCACATTGCAATTTTTCTGGAGATAAAGATTAATTCACCTCGTGCTTGCTAAGAATCACTGGAAAGCTTAGAGTCAATGTTCAAGGTGAAGTAGTAGCAGAGGTCATTCAAACAACATAAAGTACATTTGCAATGACAGCAAGTACAACAATATAAGACGGTACCAAGGGAAGGGGAAATCAAGCATGAGCTACGAGCTAGAACTGACAGGCCTGAAATAACATGCATCAGATAATGGCCTCCTGGGAGTTAAACAGGGACTGCCGGCCTGAGCGGGATAAGGGCCTCCTTGATTCTCTCCACAGCAGTTTGCAGTTCTGAAAGTGCAGCTGCATAGGAGATGCGAATGCAGGTATCCTCTCCAAAAGCATCCCCAGGGACCAATGCAACCTGTGTGAATGGGCCAAAGATGTATCAGCATTTACCCAAAAGATAGAGAACAGAAGATTGGGCGTATGACACAAGTCCCTTTAAAGTTATGGCTGGCTCAGCCGTGAAATTTTATCACCAAAAGTGCGGTGAGAGTCCAGGGAATGCTGTGATAATGCCTGGTCCAACTGTTAACTCTCTAATACGGTAGATGCTGAGTTTTCACATGTCCACAGCTCAGTGGCATGCAAAAGATATATGTTGAATGCCAACTACATTCCCCCATGGATAGAGTTTTTTCCCTTAAGTATAACAAAAAGATTTTGTCGCTCCCCAAAGAATAGTAAGGGATGCCTGAACGGCAACATATCATACCTGAGCCTTGTCTAGCAGGTATCGGCATAAGGACTCAGAGCCATCAATTGCACCAAAACCCTCAACTTCTGCTCCGTAGTAACAGCTAAAATCAATGAAGAGATAGAATGCTCCCTGCAGAAGAAAATCCGAACAATAAGAAATCAGTCATGTTAACACAATAAAAGAGTTACATCTGCCCGGGGCTTAAGTTGGCACCTGGGGCTCTGATATCTTCACACCTTCCAATTCTCCAAAGCTCTTAAATAGGTAATTCCGGCGCTCTCTGAATGCCTTAACCATAGTGGAAACTGCTTCACCACCAGCATAACCCAGACCCAATGCAGCCACTGCAGCCTTCTGAGCAATACTGCTTGCTCCTGAAGTGAACTGGAAAAGAAACAGCACTCCAAATCAGGGATATGTTTTCAAAATCATTTTATTTTTATCTAGAGAAAAAATGTCTTAATAACACTAACAAGATGAATCAACTAATAAGAAACCCTGCTAAGTGTAATCTGAGTTTTTGGCATGAATATTTCAATAAATTCCTACTACAGTCAACTTATCATATGGAATCAACAATTTAGCTTCACCTGGCTCTGGATTTTCCCACATGCAGTCACGAAGTGCTTTGGACCTGCAATGTACCCGAGCCGCCATCCAGTCATTGCGAAGGCCTGCATATGCCCAAAGATTTAAAAAGATAAGAAAAAAAAGAATCATACTGAATTTTAATATTACTTTGTCACTGTCTAAGGGTAGCTCAACAACTCATGCTAAGACTTTGCTGAACAATAGTTTTAGAAGCCAAGTTTGATCAGGCATAGGACCCACTAAACTCACTGATAAATTTACTGAACTTATTTTTTCAATTGATCTATCATACTTTCAACAATTTCATCAGATCCATTGGACCCATATATAGTGCTGAAAACTATGCAAGAAGTAGATGGGCTTTGAGTTACCTTAGAGAACCCGTTAACAGTCAGAGTCCTCTCCCACATGCCTGGCAATGATGCAAAGCTCGTATGAGTTGCTGGAGAATAGATGATATGTTCATATATCTCATCTGATAGAACCTGACATATTGAAGTTTAGAATACAAAATATGCTTGAGTGAGACATATTTTTAAGAGGAAAAAACATGATTAGAAAAAACCTGAAGTTCATACCAAAAGCCTGGGGTGCTTGGCAATTATTCGAGCAATTTCTTCAAGCATTTTCTTTGGGTAAACAGATCCGGTGGGATTAGAGGGGGAACAAAGAATAAGCAGTCTTGATTTTTCGGTAATTGTTGACTCAAGGATCCTAGGGTCCATGAGAAAATTCTTGGAAATGTGGGTTGGGAGAATAACGGGCGTTGCATCAGCAAGTCTCGCCATTTCAGGATAACTCACCCAGTAGGGGGCTGGTATTATAACCTGAAAGAACATTACAATCTGTAAGTTTCAGCCATAGTGCTTCAAGACTGAACACTCAGCTCCATCATCAATCACTTGAGTCGAAGCTGTTGTTGGTTTGGGAAAACAAAAAAAAGTGGGGGGGGGGGGGGGGTGGGGCACGGGGCACGGGGCGCAGGGTACAATGGTTCAATTGCACATTATTGAACGGATGATTCATGATACAACATGTCTTCACCTTCTTTCTTTTGTTTTCTTTCGTTTTCATGAAAAATGACGCATGATAAAATTATCCAATCATCAGGGAACATATTTAAGTTGCATTTGCCACCAAAATGACTAAGATAATAACCTTGACATACAAAGTTGTAGTGTATGTCCTTTATGAATTTTGCCCCCTTGCAGTGCCAAAGGATAGCAGTTAAGCAGTAGCTAGTTCATCGATAAAATTTGAGGCAGTTTTTAGTTTCATTTTACTGTAAAGCGAAAATATTACCTCATCTCCTGGAGAGCAAACTGCGAGTACTGCTTGAGCAATGCTCTGCTTGGCTCCATTACTGACGACAATCTGGTCTGGTGAATATGAGAGCCCATTCTCCTCTGGAATAAAAGCAAATATAGAAATAGTGAGCAGAATAGAACACAAATGGACAGCATAGCTAAGTTTTGTCGAAAAATAGGCAAGAAAACCTTTTAGCTTCCGACAGATCGCTTTACGGAGTTCCATCGTGCCAGTGTTGGGGGTGTACCTCGTATAACCTTCCCGTATTGCATTTATCCCGGCCTTCAGTGAATCACAAAAAAAAACACTAGGTTACTAAAATACCATGGACAGCAAAAGGCTATATCAGCTTTGAAAGACTTTCCATCTTCTAGCTCAATATATGCACCTAACATTTTTTTTTTCAACGTTTGACAAAATGGAGCACAAAAACTCTGAAATGCAACCCAAGACTAACGTAGGGAAAAACCAAAAAAGAAAGTGGGATAGCTCGTCTCAACAAAATGACCGCAAAAACATTGGTCAAATAAATTGGCTGGAATTGAAGGTACCTCTGCTATTGGAGAAGGCGTATCGAAGTCAGGTTCTCCAGCGGCTAATTTGATAACTGGTACACCAGCTTGAGCAAGAGCCGTGGCTTGGTCAGTTATAGCTACAGTCTTTGAGGGCTTCACAGCATTTACTCTCGGGCTTAATGTTAGATCAACATCCACGTGGTCAGATCCACGCATTGCTTTCACTACTGCTGTCATCTTTGACAACCTCACTTTCCTTGTAATCTCCACCGATCTGAACCAGTAATAGTTGGAACTAGAGAATTAACGAAATGCAGAACCAACCCTGGAAGGTAGATGGACAAAGGAAAAACAAACGTGCAGACCCAAATGATATTTCAGAGACTTGTTCTGGCGTTAAGCTAAGATCGACAAATCTCTCCAATGCACATATATAACAGCCTCAATTAAAATACTTATACCACATTGACCTTAAAATTAACATGACAAAAGCAAACGTTAGACATGGTAAAGCAGTTTGTCGTGCCAATGTACCGCACGTTAGGCTCATAACTGAAAATATATGCTGAAAGTTACTGGACGAGGACTAAATTTTATATCCGTTTCTCAAATTTACATTCCTCAAGCCTTATTTCTCCCTTCTGTTTCTCAAATTTATGTCCGTCTCTACGATCAAACAGCGATTTTTTCTTACACAATTTCGGCGGAGAGCAACCGCAAAGCAAAAGCTACAATATTAAAAATACATAGAATCATAAACTGAAGAATGCTTGCGCTATCTGTACCTGAAGGAGGGATTGCTGGAAGGAAAAGAGATAGATAAGGAGCTGATGCCCGGATCAGAGCGCCCAAGAGCCAGTTCCCTCAGAGCCACACGAGTCGATGTCAGAGCAACTCCAGAGGAAGCCGCCATGGGAGTAGTTAGGTGGGCTTAATTGTTGGGTGGGGGAGGAAGCCGCCGAGGTTGATGGCTCTGCATCATGTACGCACATACTTTATATATATATTGATTTGCGTGGGGGTTTGGTGGGAGAGAAGACCGAAAGAGAACACGGAGGAAGAGGTTGTTGAGCTTTGGTCTGCGGGTGGCCTTATTTATTATTTTATTTTATTTTATTTTTTTGCAGGGGTTGCGGGTGGGCTGGGGGGGGGTGCGGGGGAGGCTATTGAGGTGAATATCCCAGTAGATCTGAGCCGTCCACCTCAGCTTATGGGGCCCGCATCACCCCATGAACGTTCCGGATTCACGATTGAGCGATTGGACTAATTATTGGGCTTCATTTTCCCCCTACTGGTCAACTCAACTTGAACGCGACAAGAAGAGGGACTTAACTAGAAGACGAACTCAAGCTGCATTAGTGTCCAATCTCTGATCATCCTCTCCAACTATGTAGATATTTTCTCACCAGTCTTCACGTTCTTCGCCAACGTATGAATACAGAAAGCTCTCCGCACCTAAATACATTGACCGGTGCGACTTGTATGAGTTTAAAAGCTTGAAATAGGATCTGTTTTCATTGACAAATGCTAGCATTAGATAAAGATAACATATAGAAACTATTCCATAAGATAGATTTGCAGCATACGGAAAGCTCGACTCGGCTTTGCGTAGTCCCTGCATCTGGATGTATGTCAGTAAGAAATCGATGTTGAACAGTGCTGCACTTTTCTATCCACCTACAAGCAGGACAGAAGGACAAAATCTATGGAGGCCTTTCGAGGAATCTCAGGGATGGAGCAGTGATGGCTGAACTTACTGCATTTTGGATAAAAAAAGTTACTGTTTAACAGCATACGAGGATGTCTAGAAATTAAAACTGTCTTAGCTCCACCATCTATAGTCTGATGAATCACATATGCTATTCTCAGGAGTGAGAAGCCTATCCTGAAATCCACATCAAGCATCAGTACAAGCAAGAAACGATAACTGGCGTCCCCATTGATGAGAAAGAACCACAAAGAATTTGTATGGCAACAAAAAGTCATTTCCTAAATTACCAAATGAGGTAACAATTCAATCATCTAGATCAATATTGCTCAAAATTATGGATTACAAGTGTGTAAATAAATTAATTCAACATTTCATGCTTTGCAGTCGAAATGACATTTGCTCACATAACTCAACAAAGTGTACATTCAGCCTCAAATCCTTGTACATGATGAGTCGAAATCATCAGGAGCCACACGGGTAATCCAATTGCTCAGACTCTTCTTAATCTCTGAGTGATTAACGTCAGCCAACTCATACATGCTGCAGAGGTTCACCACAAGGGTCTCATTCAATGTGGCGGTGGGGACTCTCTCGAGGGAGTTCTCCAACACCTTTATCGAGTCTGACAAGTCCCTCGAGTACATCAAACAAATAGCCTTATTGTTGATCGCCACAACACCCATATGGTCCCTCTCAATACACTCTTCATACTCTCTAACTGCTGAAACATAATCTTTCTCAACCAAGTAAATCAATGCCTTGTTGTGGTTCACAAGGTTCTTCAATTTGACGGCATTCCCTTTACTTGCTATTCTGTCAACCCCACTAAATGATCCTTTAGCGCCCTCCAAGTCACCGATCTGCAGCTGAATGTACCCCAATTTTGACAACAGAACCGCATCCAAACCTAATCCCCACTTAGCAAATTCTTAATCAAATCCAAGCACACGCTGAACTCCTTATGACTCAAGTGGTCTCCAATTATGGCGTTGATAACACAGAGTTCCCTCCTTTTCCACACACTCCAGGATTCCTCAGAGGAATTAGATTCCCTTTCCTTCCATTTTCCCCTAACGAGATCCAGCAGCCTGTACAGGCGATCCAAACCCTCCTTGCGCGCCCCAGTTTGATGGGGACAATGCAGAGGAGCCACCGGAGGGAGAAGGGGATCATGGGACCAGACCGGCCAGGGTAAATCTTAGGATATGACTCGTACCTGTAATCGGGGCTGTCGAGTTCTTGAAGGGACTCCAGCTCGATGTTGGCGTCGGCGAATCGGCGGAGCTTCGAGAGGGCGAGCACGTTGAAGGAGAGGTAGGTGAGGTGGTGGTGCGGTTGGCGGAGGACGTTGAGGGAGCGCGATCGGGAGACGTTGTCGAGGATCGACCGCCAGGCTCCGCGTGCGGCCAGGTCGTTGAGGGAGGAGAGCTCCGGTGTCAGGGAGTCCAGGTATGCGTATGGTCTCGATAAGGGATCTAGCTGAGCACCAATGTCGGTCAAATCCTGCTCCATGGTGGCGGGCGGTGGCATTCCGGCGGCGATGCTTGTGTTAATGGTAGCAATCACCACGATTTGCCGGTTTCCGTGAAACCGGGAATTCCGTAGATACTCCTGCGACGTTTATCTACTGCAGTGGCCAAGGCCCACTGGAATGTCACCTTTAACAACTATCGCTTATTATGATTTGATCCAAAACTCCTTGCTTTATCCATTCTACTCGCTGTATTTATAACTTGTATCAATTTACTCCCTGCTTCTAGATCTGGCAATTTGGGTTCAGCTCGACCCAATGTAAGTGGGATTATTATTTTTTTAAATATATATATAAATAATTTTTGATCTTACGGCCCAATGTCTACATGATGCAATCCATCGGTATATCCAATTTGTATTTTAATATAGGATAAGATATTAAATTAAAATTTAAAAACAATTATTTTTCACATGGCCGGTTATTCATATTTCTTTCTTAATGTTCCTTTGTCTTAAAAATTTCCGTGCTTCCAGTCCTGGGCCGGGCTATCAAGCCGGCAAGCCTATGGTACGAGCCTTCTTCCTATAGGTATAAATCTTCTAATATAAGTTATTTATATTTGTAAAGCTTACATTTGAAATGTTAAATTATCTCAACTACCTATTACTCTTATTAGTAATTCAAGAAGTAGGTGTTCTCCAAACACTATGGGATTTGAGCATGTAAACTCAAATTCATCAAATCGTATGGAGAGTGAGTTATAAATCACTAGACAACCACTTCTGACGGTGTCTAGATTCTTCCGTTGCTTCCTTTCCGAGCCTTATATCATTGAATGACATCGTAACCGGGATATGCTCTCAGCATTTCCGTCGAGTAGAAGTCCTGGTTTACTTTCTTTTTCCCTTTTATGGTAGGTTGACTTCTTCGTTTATGTGATACGTGCATTGACCAATTGGCTCCTATGATTAGTGTTATTAAAAGTGTGGTCTAGTCTAGTTCTGGGTCGATTCAAAACGGACATGAAACCATTTGATCCGGTTACGGTTTAGCCTATTTTTATAACGGGCCAGTCTGGTTATGAATTACGGTTCAGACAAATATGAACCAGACCAAAATTGTTTATAAACTAGTTGGTTAACGGTTTGAGCCGGTTTGCCCATAAATAGTCCATCTTTTAATTTTTTTAAAAAAATATTTTAAATGAATATATTTTTATTTTTTTTAATTTAAATGGGCCCGATAAAATCTAATAATTGATTTGCAAGATTTTGCCGATCATGGCCCTTTTTTAATGGTTCAGGTTGGTTTCTAAACGGTTATGGATTGGTCAATGAGGTGACAGTTAGTGCCGATTACGGTTTAAGAAGTCCATATTTCTAAACCAGCTCATAACCTCCCCTAGTCCAATAAGAACGGTTTAGGCCCGATTAGGAACGGACCAGGCCAGTTCCAAGTTTGGATGGTCCGATTATATGCCAGTCCGACCTGTTTAACATCTTTACCTATGGTACAGGATACAAGTTGGCAGGTACGATATATACTCTCAAGATTGCAGTTCATCTCAAAAACCTCTTATCCCATGTCATTATTAGTTTCATGGAACCCAATTTTGTCATTATTTAGCAACGGTTATGCAAACGAAGAGTGGTATTTCCTTTATTCAACTTACAGGTACCATTGTCAGAAATTCCACCTCTATATTGGCCAAAGGCAAAAGACCGTTTGTTTGAAACGTCTGAAAAGAAAAGGAGAAAATGAACGGTATAAAAAATTTGAAAAATGAGAATCAAATTCATAATCTCTTAATATCATGTCGAGAATGATATGATTATAATAAGTTATTCTGGAATGAGAGATGCCACACTCCCGCATGTGCATTTATCACCCCCACTCACACATAGTAAATTTCCCCCCTCTTAAGTGAGATAAAAATACCGCCATAAATCAAAATTGATATAAATGCTTATACTAATTAGTATACCACTCATGAGCATGAATGCCTCTCCATACAGTATTCAATAGAGAGCATTTTCCTTTTTAAAAATTAATTATTGAACAATATATTGAAAATTATTAGCCCATAGTATTTGACTTTTTTTTCTTCTATTTATATGCGCATTAATCACTCGTAAGGTATTTTAATTAATCCTTTAAAAGTTTAACTAATTAGCAATCACTCGACAGCTTATAAATAACCCTCTTTCATGCAGTTCCTTTGGGCATGCAGAGCTCGCTCGCTCGAAAAAGCTCATCTCTCTCTCTCTCTCTCTCTCTCTCTCTTCTCTTCTCCATTTTCCTCATCCCTTCTTCTTGCTCAGGATGATTCCACAGGTTAACCTCCGAAAACCGGAGGGCCGGAACAGACGCCTCGTGACATTCTCGAAGCGCAAGAGCAGCCTGATAAGAAAGGCCCGCGACATGTCGGCTACCTGCAACGTCGACATCGCTGTCGTTGCCTTCTCGCCGGCTGCTCGGCCAAACATTTTCTGCAGCCAAAACAGGTTTGTCGAAGCACAGTTTTCTCCTCCCCGCTTATTTTCGTAAGAACATCATCAGGACATTCTTTGTCCATATCCGTATTAGTCTCAAAAACAGCGCAAGAACCATCTCTGTGGCAAGTTGGCAATTACTAATGAGCCTGAAACGCCTCTCACTTCTTAGTTTTCGACTCTTCAAAGGTTCAGACCAATCGAAATTTATCACCATCTTGTTCTTTGAACACAATTTGATTTATACCGAAGAAGTAAGTACTTCTTCTCATTTTCGCCCCCGGTCTTTTCTCCGCTTACGGGCAAAAAAATGAGCCCAACCTCTCCGTTCTAAAATAATATAATTCTAATTTGAATTTTATAAGTAAAAAAAAATCATTAAAAATTTCTATTCCTCAATGCCTCTAATTAATAGTTGGATTACTAAGAGTATAGTGAATGTATACAAATTTATGTAAAAAAAAAAAGAGAAAAAAAATTACGAATAAATATTTTTTTATTTTATAAGAGTGATGAATGAATATTATTTAATATATCCAGCTAGACATTTTTTTTTGTATTTAATTATGAGGGAAATTTTCTGTTACCTTGGTGAACCCTGATTGGCCAGTACTTTCTTGAAATTTTATTAATTTATTCAATAAAAAAAGATAGATAAAAATAAAATAAAGGGCAATTTTAGTCTAAGCATTACATTCTATCTAAAATTAATAAAAAAATAAAAATGAATGTTTATTATTTGCTAGGAATTTTACTCATTTATAGCCAATGAAGGAAATTCTTTTAAAAAAATAGTGATGATGGCTTTCCATTCCTGTTGAGAGTGCATGCGTGCGTGCAGATTATGCCATTTAATCATGCTTTATCTCTAACCAACATCATAATTAGATAATTAAGTGGTTTGACACTTCTTTCTATTTTGAATTCGATTCGTGTGAGTGGAAAAAAATCATGTTATGATAGCCCATGAAAGTGGGCTAACCCACATTAAATCTAAATTAGTCGGAATCTAATAGATTTTGAATAGTTTATAAATTGTACCCAACAGAAGAAAATGTCATCACGATTAATTATTTTTTTATTTTTTTTCTTGTATAACCAGAATTGAAAGTCTCCTATGGCGCTACATCACTCTACCGGCAGAAAAGAGAAACTGGTACGTGAATTACAAAATTTTCATTTGCGTAAGAGAAATCCGGACATAGACCTCTTATCATCGGATTCCTGTTTCATGTTCTTGCTGTGGCTTTGACATGCGTTTATGGTCGAAACTGATGACCTGTGGCTGGCTGCTGCCACGGGACACAACTTCATCAGTCACGTTACCCTTGTCAAGGCAAGCTTCTTCATTCTTCTTCATATTATTCCACGAGTTTCTTTTTCCCCGGCATCGGAGTTGCCGACTTTTAACGAGATCTGAAAACGGAAATGCAGGAGAAGGTGAGGAGGCTCGGGCAGCTCGCTCACGTCGAGGGCGATGACAACAAGCTGCTCTTCCTCGACAACCAGTACGCAAAAATCTCTCTTCATTCTCCCCACTCTTCTGCTTCTGTCTGTTCGCTCTCTTCCTGTCTGTACATCGTGTATGATTCGAGAAAATCGTGACGGCTTGCAGACAGTTTCTAATGAAGTGCCTTTCTCTTGCATGTGTACCGATGTCCCGTGCCATCGGATGCGACCGTCCGTCACCCCGTGCGACTCTCCCGATCGATGCTTTTAAGAATCAAGGTGAGTGAAACATTCTCCCAGCTGACATAATTCATACATATCATCATCTGGTTCTCGTTCCTTTCTCCAGAACTGATATGAAATCCTTAATCTTCGACGAATGAAATCGACCAACAAAAACCCTTTTTTTCTGATGGATTGCTATTCTGTTGATTTCACTCTCGAAGCATATGGAGCAGCTGATCAGGAGGTCTGAGCTCGAACTCGAGGTGATGGAGGACTATCTGAGGTGCAAGTGACTTATCTAATTACAAAAATCAAACGAAAATCCTGGGAATATAAGATATTTCATTCCACCGCCTGTCAATTTGAGTTTTTGGGTTGGATGCAATTCAATCTCTTATATCATCGGCAGGATATTTATTAGGAAAATTATTTTTTTTTCCCTTCCCTTGTGTGAGAAAAATTAGGGATTATGAGCCGGATCCCAAACGGGAACCTTCACCGGGTGAACTGCTGAGGTGCGAGGAGAACCTGAGAAGGAGTTTGCACCGGGTCACGGAGAAAGAGGTAAGCCCAGATCTTCTGTCTATTAAACTTTTGGTACCCATTGTTTTGTGACTGGCTCGTTCGTGCCACTCTTTGCTGGTGGAGATAGGAAAACCAGAGCTAACATGCTGTTCATGATTAAGTACGCGCACTTGATAATAATAAAAAAAAACCTATCCGGGGGATCAATTCACAAATAGATAGCTTTGCTGTGTAGGATAGTGCCCTTTTTTTTTCAAAATTTTTTTAATGTAAGTACTTACATTTTACTCCTTTTCAATTGCGCCCCAGAAAATGTTGCTTTGTGGCATTTCACCCTTTCACAGACCTGTTAATTTTCAGGTAAACGTTTTAACTATGTGAGCAGATTAGTTGGTATTTAACTAACTAGGAGGAGGATAATGCAAACATTAAAGTATAGGTTAAGCAGATGGAGGCAGGACAGCAGTACGCAAGGAGCCCATTCCCATATGGAAATTTCAGTTCGAGTGACCTGCTATTGGGCGCACAAAACCAAACGATGAACCCACTCTATAAACAACACGGTAGCAGGATCTTCAAGCCAGACAGGTTAAGTATCCTTTCATCCCAGCCTTAACACACATTTACCTTTGCTTTAAGGTTTTATGGAACCCAGGATAGCTAGCAATTCATCATAGTAGTGCCATATTGCTGCATATTGTTAAGCTTTTCTAATGCAGTTATTTGGTTTACAATAATTTTGTTATATAGCTTCCATGGATCGGTTGTTGGAGCATCCAGCCACCTGCTGAACCCAACAATTAAGGGTTTCTCCACATCTCCTCTTACGGTATGCAATCCCAATTTCTCCTGTCTACCTGGACATTGTCCCTCCATAGTTCATACACACGGCCAGTTACTCAGCTATCGACTTCACCGATTCTTTTTTAATTATTCTTAAAGGTTGAGGGCATAACAAGGGAATGCTTTGGCTCTGTTAATGGTAAAAAACCAGTAACCTTTGGGAGCTCCTGTTTGGTAAGCACAGATTTTTCACCGAGCATTTTCCAGCAGTGGCTAAAGATTTCCCGAGTTTTGATCGAACTTGACTTTGACAGTTCTCAAACAACCGGGCAACACTGGTCCAGAGCCGTGCTCCTGTGACGATCCAGCAGTTCTGCACTCCTGAAGTCAGCTATTACTCGGTACATGTTCTCAAAAATACGTTCAAATATCATTCATTCATGAGCTTATTCCTTTTGCTGCCCTCTATATAACTGGATGTGGATATCCTCCTGTTCCCAGACGAATGCGACAACTCAGGAGGACCACTATCTCGCCGCTGAGCCATCACTTCAATTTCCAGCTGATCATGGTAACATCGGCTCTTATCAAGGGATGAACTCTACCCCGCTGCTACAACATAAGCCATGCTCCATCGCTTACTTGGAATCTCAGAATGTATCAGAGTACTATTATTACTCAATCATATGATACGTTTTTTAAGTTTTTCTTTTTGTCCCAGAAGCATTGAATGACATTGAATCCTGTCTGTTCGTCAGGAACTTATCACTGCCGACATTAGGGCCATCCTTTGACAGCTTGAGCTCACCCATCAGTATGGCCAATGGAAGTAGCAGTGCTGAGACTGGGAATGAATTCTCGGCCCATCTGAATCATCTAACAGATCCTCTGGAGGAGGATCCTCTTGACTTCGATCTGCCCGACCTGCTTTCTACCGAGGTGATGAAACTACTCAATGCCCGTTGGAACAAATTGCAGTGCATTGATGATCTTCTGCATATTCTCTGAAGAAACCACTTTGCATCCGACACAACCAGTTTTCATAGAACTTGCTTACCTATGTTCTTTTCCCTTGATTTCTATTGTTTTTTACTGTTCGATTCATTTTGAGCAGGCTATGTTGGTGGAGCTTGAGTCTCCAAGCTTCAACGGACCTAGCGAAGAAGAGGAGATATGGAGTTGAGATTTGGATGGGTACGCTTTATAGCAAAGGACCTGAACTTGGAGGACCTGGATATAATTTTCTAATTTTACTTTAACCCAAGTTGATCGATGCGGGAACTTCAGTTTTCTTGCTATGTATTGAATTTGCTGAACTTATGTTATTTCGACATTTACCCCTTCAGTTTTGGTCATGCGCCACTTTTATCCTTTCTTGTGGGTATTAATTCACATACAAGTAAAACTGAAGGTCTTGATTGGAAAAGGAAAAGCTAAATATGAAGTATGGGAGGACTGTAATTGAAGAAGTATAAAGTTAAGGGACTAAAGGAAACAATGAAATTGACCGTTAAATTTGCGCCCTATCCAAAAATCAACGGTCGAAATAGCAGGAAAACCCCAAAGCCGCGCAGTCCAAACCAATCCAATCCAATCCCCCGCCGTAGACCCTACACAGAGAGGTCAATACCAAGAAAATCTGCTCCGCTGCTCCATCCTCCATAGCCGCTGGGTTCGAGCTCGACTCGCTCCCCTGAATATCCGAAAAAGATGGCCACAATCCCCACACTGACCCTCTCTGCGCCAAAACCTGTCACCTCCTTCCCCGTCAAAGTTAAGCCCACTTCCCCATCTTCTGTGTCTGCACACTGTTGCACCTCCTCCTCTTCTCCTCCTCCTTCAATGTGGTCGAGAAAGTCTCTGACTAATGCAGGTGTCGGGCTTTTGGCGGCAGCTGTTCTTGGTCTATCGCCCTTGAAGGCTGATGCTACGAGGGTGGAGTACTATGCCACAGTCGGCGAACCCTTGTGTGAGCTCAGCTACACAAAGTCGGGACTCGGCTACTGTGACGTCATAGTCGGGGTGGGCGAGGAAGTTCCTCGTGGCGAGCTTATCAATGTGAGTAATTTCCTAATAATCCAGAGCAGAGAAACTGGGTGTTTTCGTCGTGTTTGCAATGTGAATGTCTTAACTAAGGCCAAGATCAATGATTGTTTATCTTAAACTTGTGGACTTTATGAGATGACCAATTAAATCTTTTGGCACAAATGGCACTGTTTCGGAGCCTAAGTCTGTGCGTCTTTTGCCCTTCTACGAGAAGATCTTGTGCTTGCCAATTTGAAAAAAGCCTCCTTAACAGTGGGACTTGGAGCATTTCCATAAATTCTCAGTGTGCATTGCGATCTTACTTCAAGCATGTTCTATGTAGATTAGTAGTTGCTTGAGTCCATGCTGAGTTCTACCCCACGATTTATCTTTGACCTGTGTCTTGGTGCAGGTTCACTATACTGCAAGATTCACAGATGGGACTGTTTTCGATAGCAGCTACAAGCGTGCAAGGCCTCTCACCATGCGCGTCGGAGTTGGGAAGGCATGATTCTACCCCATCTTATTATCTGTCCTAAGAATTCGTTCATCATCGTTAGACAGATGGTCCGCAAGTTACTGATAACAGTATGGGTTTGGCTGCATTGGAAATTTGAGGCCAGTTGTAAACATCATATCAGCCAATAGAATCAGAGTTCAATCTCTAACTAGATAAATGAATTTAGAATCACTAGGCTCTACAAGTTCTTGCTATCTAATGCTAATCAGGTGTAATTTATCTCTTCAGCTCCATTGTCATGCAGGTAATTAAAGGACTAGACCAGGGGATAATGGGAGGTGGGGGAGTGCCACCAATGCAAGTTGGTAAGATCTTGAAGCAAAAAGGAGTGTCCTCTTATATGGTTTTTCCTTTACATGCGACTATTTTCTGACAAAAAATCTCACTGTCAATGCGAATTTCATCAGGAGGGAAGCGTAAGCTTCGGATTCCTCCAGAGCTAGCATATGGACCAGAACCTGCGGGATGTTTTTCAGGCAAGCATCGGATACTTGGTTGTCTGCTCTTACTGTAAATTGCTGCTACAAGTCAGTCTCGTGATGCTTGTTCTTCGGCACAGGTGACTGCAATATACCTGCCAATGCGACTCTTCTATATGACATCAACTTGATAGGAATCTACTCAGGGAATGCAAAGTGAGGTCTGGCCCAAACAAGCCCTCTTGGATAGCCAAAAGACCAATCTAGGATTCTCGAGTAAGTGTCTCATACAAGTTGCAGCTGATAAGCTTTGAACTCTGTCGATATCCTGCATAAGCATTAGAGATGCTTATGTGATAGCTTACAGTTTCTCCAGGTAACATGTTATTCAGAGAACTTGTAGCATGGCCCTTGCAAGCATTCTCCCATATGAAATAGCCAACATCGCATCCTCTCAGCAGAATAGGACTCTCCTGAGAACCAAGATATAGAATCCGGGATGAAGAATCAGTGTCCGATGGATGCCTTCTTTTTGAGTCAAAAATGTGAAACGAAATGTTCTGTTTAAGTCCATTTAATTTTGGGTCTCCTTAAGGAGGTTGAACATAATCATCGATGAAGTTTCTGGCCTGATGGCTTTTTCTTGCTCAACACTAGTCCAGTTCCTTCAATCGATCTAAGCAAATGAATGCTAATACATGTCCATTCGTATCATGATCTTGTTGAGAGACAATTGGGATCCACAATTGGTTTCTGATCTTTGGATGCTGGCAAGCTCCACAGACTCCGAGACGATTGTGTTCTCAAAAGGCATTATTCCTGGCAATACAGCCATTTTCTATCGAAAGGCCTCCTCTATTCTTGAAGGGCGATGCTGCTGCCTTTATCAGTACATGGGCGGACCTGGTTAGGATCTTTGACAGCTTGTGGAGAATAATTGTATCCTAAAGAGGACATTGCTAACCCCCGTTGCTTTACAAAAACAGCAATCTTTTCCTCACTTTTTGCTCCATCGGAGTTGTGTTTCCGTTGGAAATCGCATCCACATTCCATGCAGAGGATTAAATTGTCTAATCAAATCTCGAGACCTTCATGAGATGGGCATAGATGATCCACTTGACCTCCTTGACTCCGATCGGTCCCCCATGCCATGCCTCACAATTTCTCCAGCTAGCGAGCGGATGCCTTCAGAGAAACTCTCTCTTCTCCTCAGATGAATCTCTCAGTGAGTTTCCTCTGATCTGCAGCCTTTTACGCTTCCCTTGGATCAAAGACGGAAGCTGCAGGAACAAAGGTGAAGAGGGTTGTGGGGGCAAAAAGAAAAGTCGTGCTTTCTTTACTTTTCGATGTTTGGCTCTTGTGAACATCAAGGAATATGCTTTCCTTTTTCTATGCTCTGCCTTTTCTCTTCGTTGGAGCCAAATTGAGTATGAAATAATTTGAACGTTCACGCCATATCAGACTCCTTCCATTGACAATCGAGGGTCATTATCTCTAATGAAGCACTCCGATTGAATTCGCCGCTGGCGTCTCGTATCAGAACTAACTATAGATGTTTGGAGCTTAACTTGGGACATCTAGACTGAGATTACGCACCACCCGCTGCCCCCCTGTCACTCGCTTGTTCACAAACCTCTGCAGTTTGAGATTTCTCACGAAGAAACCGATCGTGGCCGAACGTTCTGCCCCGCGTGACCCTTCCTCTCGTATGCTAGAGCATTTTATTTTCCTATAGTGTCGGCCGGTTCGGTGAGACCAAGTCATCTGGACAGTTACCCTTTCCTTTGCAAGAGCAAGAACTGACCTGAAAGAGGATGTGAAACCTGAGAAGCTGTTTCATATGACGTCTACTAATCTCTGTTCAGGAGAAGCCGTACCCACTGACCAGAAACGGCAAAATCTCCGGCCATCATCGTCCAGTAAGAGCAATCTTACGTGAAGTCATGGCTGTGGTCATGCGTTACGGAGGATTTTATACTTTCTGCAGATCACACAGTACGAGGTGAAATTTTAGCACTTCATCATCGAGTCGATTGTCGGGTTAAACGGCCAGACGTTCTAGAGCATGAATGTATCGAGATGTAACGGTCGAGAGCAGATTATTACGTGTATCAGATGGTTCGTAAGTGGCGAAATCAGATCGGTTGGCTCAAGAATGAGCTGCAGAGAGAATACTTGAAGGAAAAAATAGATACAACAACACATATATTACCTAAAACCATAGTTTACGACAGCCGCGGCTTGGCTCCCACAAAAATTTCAAAAAGGAAAAACCCAGTAGCCATTTAGATTAATATCGTAAGCTTAAGAAACCCGAATTAGGACGAGCATGATCATGGCCATTTTCACAGGAAATCCTGGTTGGGTTCTCGGGAGGCTCTTTCCTCGTCGATTCACATGACGGAGCAGGCGTTCGGGTTCTCGTCGCTGAACACGTGGACGTTGAACGGGTCGTCCCCGCCGAACTTGGTAACGGTGGCATTGTTGCCTGGAGCCTCCACGTTCCTGACGAAGCCGGGAGGGGCCTTCTTGTCGTAGGCCAGAGCAGCATACGGCTGAGCCACCAGACTGTACGGCACGTAGGGCCAAAACTCGGCCCTCTTCCCGGTCGACCTGGCCTTCTTCAGCACCTTGGCGGCCTCCACGTACCCTGTGACCGTCACCTTCTGCTGCTTCCTGTTCACCTCCACACTCTTCACTCCTGTAGTCAAGCAGAACAGAACGCATCAAAACAGAGCCACATCGATTATCTTCCATGAAATTCAGCAAGAAAATTCAAAACGAGATCGAGAAGATTGAGAACTTGATTTACTGACCGCTGAGAGAGGAGAGGACGTTCTTGACCTTGAGCTCGCACCCATCGCAGTCCATCCTGACCTTGAGCTCAACCGTCTGCAACGGCTTCTTCTTCTTCTGGTGACCGTGCCCAATGCTCATCAGATCCGACAAGTACTCTATCGTCCCGGCAACTCCCATTGCTCTGCAACACAACGACGTCGACAGCACTCGGGAACCGAGAAACAGGTGTATGCGGGTGTGTTTTCACTCTGAAGATATGCCTTCCTTGCCTTTGAACGAACCAAGAAGAGGAGGGGCTTTGGAATGAAACGAAGGCCGCTCTGTTTCTTGACAGGCGGAACTCTAGCGTTCGTTCTCTTTATTTTATAGACAGGGAAGAGCGCACTGGCACCCACATGCAGTAGTTAAACAGCTCATCGGTTTTGAGGACGCCCATGATTTTCTTTTCCTGTCTGAGAAGTCACGGCCACAGCTAGTACTGTCCTTGAAAGGATCGCTAACATCTCCCCCTTTTGGCTTTAATTATTTGGCAATAGCTAGATATTCCTCCTTGTCCCCCCCTCGTAATTCCATTATCATATTCTTAAAATCCAACCTCCTATGGTAGTATGATGTGTAACTGTCGTACACCCTATAATACTGATCTTGAGCCGATCCCTATCTCCAGCACTCAACTTACTGACCATAAGTTCCATAGTCAGGTTTCAATAGCTGATTATGAGTTGGATTCCACGGACCGGCCATCAAGTGGGTTTCCTCTTACACACCTGGGTGCGAGCACTGTGTCTACAAAACTTTGCATTGGCATTCGATTCAAGAAGCTTAACTAACAGTTGATCATGTCCAAAATCTCTTCTCCAACTCTTTTGTGACTTAGAGTGATTGTAGCATCAACATTCTTCTTGTTCTTCGCCTTTTGCCGCCTTAACCTTTTTCTTGGATTCCGTCTGCGCCCATCCTTAGGGTGCAAGAATTCATAAGCTTCCATTGATGCCTTCCCATTTATCACGGCCAGTCGTTATATCACCCCTCCATGTTGACAGTTTTCGTCTAATTCACTTGAGAGTTCAAGCACAACCGATCTTACGACACACGAGCTGCCCCGGGCTCTGCCGGCTTACGATGAGATGTTCCGTTTTTCATCGATCTCTCCCACTCTCGGGAATTCCTCTACTGACTTTACATCGCTCGTGGAAGGGGAAGACCCACTTTAGACTCTCACCTCTGCTAGTTAATAGTATCCTATTCAGCCACAAAGGAAGTCCTAACCTTCATGATTTTACCATGGGAATGCAGTTGATAGGCTCTTGTCGTCGATCATTTTATACCCGAATTTTGCGCACTTGCTTCCGAGACCCATCGATCCGTCCAATCCCGAGAGGACCGGCTCCTACTATTCATTATCGATACGTCGCGTCAAAAGGCGAACCTCGAGAGCAATGTCTCTTGGAAAAGGACATTGCCTTAAACTAAACTAGAGGAGGAAATAAATAAATAAATAAGCGGGATGGCCGAAAGCTTCTAGCAGCCTAACGTGATAGATATACTTTAAGTAATTAGTCTAATAATGGAGTTGTCTTCAAGTTTGAACCACATCGATGTAATTAGTGGTAGATATTTTAACTTATAATAAATAATATAGATTTAATTTCAATGGACTTATTGAGAGATAAAATTCCTCGTACTGGAATCCATACTACATTTTAGGGATAAAAGGATGATGCAATTTGCAACGGAAATTTGAATAATTTGATTAATCGATCGAGGGGAGCGGGGGGCGGAGTCAAATGGTCGACGAATCATGACGCGGTTTGTCGTTACACGTGGCGGCGGATGGACGGTGGAGATCGGGAAGCGGGAAGGAGCGCAATACTGGACCGGATTGATCGGTTCGATTAAAAATCGACTACTTATTTAATCCGATTCTTATAAATAATTCAATTACACTTTAAATATGATCAAATCTAATTGAATTAGCCGGTTTTTAATCGAACCAATAAATTCAATTGAACCGATAAAAAAACCGACTAACTTAAAAATAAAAAAAACTATTATAATGTACTCATTTTATTTTACTAAATTTAAATTTATATTTTATGTTAAATTTGGGACTAATATAATGACTATATTAATTATTTTGATTATAAATTATAGTTAAATTATAATATTATATTTATTTATTAGAACATTATATTATTAATATTATTTATTAAATATACGGTTCAATCTATTAAATCTCCGGTCCAACCAATAAACTCATACCTTGACCGATTTCCAGCCCGGTCCGATTTTAAAAACTATGGTCAGAATTTCTTTGGACGCTTGCCCCGCCTAACGGCTCTCTCCGTGGAACTTAAACTACTGACACGGGGACGCAGCTGGAAGAAGCCTGGGTATGTAAACTATCATTCTTCTCTGCTGACGGGTCGGCTCAACCATAGATGATACCACAGAGAAAGGATTACGATGGACGGACCATACCGCACCTCCTTTGCCTTATTTTTTTTGTATAAACCACCGGTATCCATCGTGAGGTTATGAGTTCGATTCTCATCGTGAAACTTTCTCTCCTCACTTTTACTATTTCATTTTAAATTCATGAGTTTCATATATGATTAAAAAAAAGAAAAATTATTTTAAAATATAAATTATTTAAATTTATTTTTTAAAAGTAACTATTTGTACAATTCGTTGCGAACCCGGACTACTTGAAGAACGAAAATTTCATGTCTACACTGGCATTTTTTGATGGTCTAAGATGGTGGTCTATGTCGGCATGGCTCAATACTATATTCATGTTGTGACGATATAATCCAAAAATTTTATGCCGGCTCAAATTACCAGCTCTAAGATTCAGGAGACACTGAATTGTGGTACAAAAATACCAAATCCCAATACCAAATCCCAACCCACCGTGGATGTGGTAGAGTGGTTCGACACTCATCATCCTAATAAGAGGACTTGAGTTCGAGTCCCATCTGCAGCGGTGAGCTCTTAACCCCTTAAATGAGCCGATTCGGGACGATCCGGATTAGTCAGCTGAATAAAATCTATCTGGATACCGACGGTTTATAAAAAAAAAAAAAAACCAAATCCCACCTAGGACCCTGCACAGTTCTGTTTCCATGACTACCGATCCCGACAAAAACACTCACTCGAATTTTTTAGGAACATGCATTAATATTTTTTAAAAAGGAAAAATGCTAATAATTTCTTTTTTTTTTTTCGCCCTTGGTAGAATGACTATTCGTTGAGTGGCTGCATGCGTTGGAACTTCATATATGTCTCTTATTAATTCTTGGAGCTATTCATTTTTAAAAAAAATTAGTGAATATTAATAATAATGTTATAATACTTCCAGCAACGATACATCTCTTCGTGTCCCATTGATTTAGGTATGAAGCGAAGGGATATGAGTCGTCAGTAGTCACGTAGCTGTCGTCTACAGAATTATATCCTTCCAACTACCGACCCGGCTCAAGCTTTAGCTGGGTCTAACCAAATAAGTCGTGTGGTGCACTTCGTAAATAGTTCCATTAGAGATGTTAAAGGACCACTTCAAAATGTGATTGAAACTATTTAACCCCCATTATGACTTGGCGAGTTGGGCATAACAAGCTGGTCCGGTTACGGCTACAATTCATAAAAATCATCCCATAATCGAGCATAAGTGGGGCCAATTCATGGTTTGTACCGGTTTAAACAATAACCGCACCCCTTTCTTCTTTTAAAACAAATTAAATTAAGCTGATAAAAAATTTACTATTTAAATTTTTTTAAATTAAACCAACAAATAATTAACTGTTATTGCAAGATTTTTTGTAGTCTAGGCACATTTCACAACGGTTTCAAGCCGGTTCAATAAAAAAACATGTCAAGCTGATTCTGGTTTAATGAACCTATTTCTTGAACTCGACTCGTAACCATTCCTTACCCCAATAAGAACAGTTATATGCTAATTTAGGGACAGTCTGAGCCGGTTCCGGATCAAACCGGTCATGTAACGCACAATTTTATAAAATATTACGACGATCACCCGACACCTGAAAAGGTAATCTAATTGCGCATACCAAATTAACGAGTTTACCTTTTTGTGGTGTGTAATGCATGTTTTCCTTGATGTCCCCCGGGGAGGTCGGTCCAAGCACGCAGGGCAAGGGCATGCCATGCACAGAGGAGTCGGGTTGATGGGTGGACACTTGGAACTGCACCGCCCAATACTCGAATTTAAGAACTCTGGAGAGTTACGTAGAGCTCCCAGTAAATTAATAATTGCGTGAAGCTGTGCAAATTACCAACTCCACCTTTGGGCTAGTTGAGATCGCTATATGCATGTGCGCCTGGATGACTGACGGTGATGGTGACCCTGGGTATCGTCGCTTCTGCCTCCATTAGGATAAAAAGCTTTGCATGCATGTACCGTGTCCATATATGGGTGTACATGTATGTATATATATATATATATATATAGGAGATGAAAAAAGGGTAAGAAAAAGTGGGGTGGGGCTTTGTTTAGGGTAGTGTCAAGGTCGGCAATGATGTACTTTAGGGCGAGAAGACCCCAGCTCGATTTTTTGTTAGTGGAACTGACATGTACAGAAGAAAAGATAAATGGAGGGGGTAAAGGCCACATATGGAGGAGAGGAATGACTAAACCAACCAATATACACCACAAGGTCCATGCAGGTCACAACTGAACCGGTAGCCTAAGCAAAGACAAAAAGAGCTAGCACCGGCCTATATCTCAAAGCATGAACAAAAGATTTACAGGGTAAGGGGACTAGTGAGAATTGGAAATCTCGGGGACGGAATTGATGATTAGCATAGGTGCGAATCTACGAGATGATGGAGGGCATGAAGATACAGTAGCAGCAGAGGCAGTTGTACGAGAGCGTAAAAAGGGGCTGTGATCACCTTCAGGGCAGCAGATGATGCTGAGGTAGGGGGGGCTCTTCCAGCAACCGCAGGGGCCACCACATGTCCTGGGGGTGAGCGCTGTTGCTCGTTTGTGGGGAGCGGGTTTGGCGGTCTTGCATTCGGTGAGAGGGGCAAGCTCTCACCATCTTCGATATCTTGGCCTGCGATATCAGATAATCATATTGTTACCTTGCTTTCAAGAACAAGTCACGAAGAAAAATTTTCAGAAAATGGAAATTCAGGTTCAGGTGAAGGAGCTATACTTGAGTATGACCAAGTAGAGGAACTTCATTTGGTTGCACTAGGTTCAGAAGAACCATGAAATTTTTTATGTTCTCCTTTGCAAAAACTAAATATTCCAGGAAATTCATGTTTACCCTGTATTTACAAAGACTTGAAAAGCTGATTCAGTTGTATATATTTTTCTAGAAATCTGAATGAAATACCAATTTCGCAAAAGAAAAAAATATGGGAAATTAGCGCATGGTTCTCCTCAACCAAATTACTAAGCTAGCCATGGACTGCAATTGGAGTGGTAAATGGTCAGAGAACTCACAGTTGGAATGAGACCAGCCCAGCTTTAAATTTTCTCGGTCAAACACCATCTTATATCCTGTCATGAAGTTATCTGCAATACAAATAGCGTAAGAAAAAGTTGAAACTTGAGGAGAATAACTAGACTTAACAAACCAAGAACGAGTTTGACTATTTTAAATTGCAAAGACAAAGAAAGGGACTTACGCCCAATAATACCAACGTCTACATCTGCAGGCTGTATGGCCAAACAAAATGCAGTAAGCCCCTGCACCAAATAGATCAAGAAATTTTATGAGGGAAATCATCTTTGGAGAGCAGAGGTACAATTCAGAAAACTATGAAATTGATTGAAGCTTAACTCTCCAAGGAAGATGCAGTCATCAACAGCTTATTAGGAGGTTAGACAGGCAATGCCACACAATGATACGTCCTTTAGAAGAAAATTTGACAGGTATACCACAACACAATTATCTAATCTTTCCTTCTTGAGTACTCAGACATCTAAAAGAACCTGCTTAACAGATTACAGTCCATATATATAGCTGAGCAGAACTTGCCCGAAAGTTCTGCACAGGTTTTGATACAATTGGAAACGTAAACCCACAGAGAGACCTAACCTACTCCGAACAATCTGTGCTGCAACTCAGTTTCTGTAGCGCTCAAGTTTAAAGCAACAAAAGTAAAAATTCTTATACCCAGAGCTAGCTCACATGCATGATGATCAAAGTTTACATACCGATGTTTTCAATAGCAAAATAGTACCCACCTCCATCCCATATATCAGAAAAAAGGGATCATGAACCACAAAACTGTTGTTTAGGGGAAACACGAGAGTCAAAGATGGAAACATGGGTTTCTCCTGTGTGCTGTCAATATGAATAATAACAACAATGTAAGAATGACAATTCTCAAGCAAAAGGGCATCAGGAAAGGGCCCTACAAATCAAACTCCAGCATGTTTACCTGGATTTGTAGCAATACTTCCAAGGATAGCCTTCAATGCTAGATCTACTGGCATTAATTCGCCTATCAAACTGTTAAAATTGACTCTGATATTAGAAATACAATATTTATTAAGATATAAATTATAAAGACAATATACCTCATCCGCAATTCTCTCGTAAACACCATTTGGTAGGAATGTGAATGAGGTCCCACTGTCAACCAGTGCATTAAAACCTGATTGCTTAAGGCAAGAATTACCGATACAACAGGCCTCCACCCCAACAATGTACGTCTCACTGGGGGTTAAAATGAACTAATCAGGATAAAATCTTCGTAGGAAAAATCATGTAATGAAGACAATAAGAGTATTTACGAATATTCATACTATTTCCCATTTAAGGGCAAGAATGGTGTATGTTTCTGTGTTACAGGACCCTGGTCTCCAAAAATGATTCTCCCTGACTCATCCTCATTAAAGCACATTGAGAAAGAGTTTGGGACCAGTCCTGCTTTGGCAAGAAAGCTTGGGACTGAAATTTCTCCAATTCCTAATCCCAGGAGACCGTCAGGAGCAACACCATTCAAGTAACTGCCACTTTGATTCATACCGCACCTGTAAGCAATTATAGGAATATCTTTTATATAAGAAAACTCTAGAGAAAAATCTCCTTGAGCAGGGAGGCAGAAATAGAACAAGCATGGATTGTGAGTGTAGAGAAAAGAGGTGAATGAAGATTACCCATACCCTAAAATGACAGTGGCCTTCACAGAACGGTTCAATCCACCATTATCACCTGATGTAAGATGCAGTACATCCTGAACAAGCAATCCAGAAGTTGAGGTGTTCTCTGAGTAGTAATTAACCGTGTAAGGGCATGATTCCTTTGGACTTCGGCAGTTTGGCCCCAGTTCACATAACTGATGGTTGCAGGCTAGGTGCTTGCTGGTGCTTGAAGCAGATGGACTATACTCATTCAAATCTCTATCCTGCACAATAGATTGCCCCATATATAAGGGAGCACCTGCTAATCAATCATCAGGAATAAGTGCTAAACCTGTTACCAAGTTCATGTTGAGACATGACAACTCCACCGTGAGCATTCTCAAATAAGTTCCTTCACATGCACAACCAAGCTCAAAGTTGCTCAAGTATCACACCCCCACCCCAACAGACATACCAGCAACCATACGCACATGCACACAATCATAATGCCATGCAACATGAAGTTTAAGTTTTGTGTCAAAGCTTGCAGCTGCAAGGAAAAAGTCCCTTCATATTGTCAATATCTTAAATTTGATGGACTTAAATGCACTAGACCTTTTTTACAAAAATCAGAAACAAAATGAAGCCCAAGTAGAAAGCATAGCCTAGAGTTTGCATCAGCTTTTAAATTTGGACAGAGCAGAACCTGAGCTTCACATAGCAACAAGAAAAGTACTCAATTATCCGACTAAACTTCATGCAAAGTGTCAGATTTCCTGATACAAGCAATCTCTACCCCAGAATTGTGACTAAATAGAATGTAAAAAGATTGAAAATTGCCATCTATCCATGAGGCTCAAATACAAATGTTGACCTTCTGCACATGCAACACAACAACATGTAAGCTACAAAACAGAATTACATCTTGATGTGATGTTGTAGATGCTTCTCAAAGCCAAAATTTGATATTGCTTCATAGAGGCCACAGTTTTTGACTGCCTAACTATATAATTGGAGAGATACTTGTGCAAGTCCCTTATTCCTTTGATAGGTAATTAAAGGTCCTCTCTTATTATTTGACATGAGATGCTGATACCCTCTAAATGTATCATTCAAAGAACGCAAATGGAAGCCCAAAATTATGAATCACTTAATGCTGAAGAGGAAAGAAAGCAAAGTACCAGACTGTTATAGTAACTGGCAGAAAGAGGGGCGCATTGCACGCATTCACATGGAAGCCAGAGTAGATCACTACCCGAATCTAACGCAACAAAAAAGGCCACATTTGGAGTACCCACGTCAATCCATGTGTAATGCAACCTGAACGTTGGATATACAGGACATGAGATTCAAAGAGCAGGCACCCATGAGCATCAATTCAGAGATCAGTTGCAACGGCGATGGAGGCTAAGAGAGGTAAATGACAAGACCCATTGACAGCAGAACAAGATGGGTATGATATTTATATATACATAGAAATGTCAGGAGTAAGAAATTTTTTATTCAACATTTGAAGGATTTTCTCAGTGTTCGATACAGTTAGATATAGCAGATATCCAAGAAACTCCCTCCTATAAATGTATGACGGAACCTAATAGCACTCCACAGCGATCCTAAAACAAATTGACATCAAAGAATTTTCCTCGAGCAAGGGTAGATGGGAGAGGATTAAAGAAAAGCAATAATCTTCCTCAACCAAATAATGAACTAATTCAGAAGATAAACGAATATGGAATAAAAGAAAATTTAAAAGAAGAAGAAGAAGAAGATACTCTGTGTCTGTTGACAAAGTCAAGCACAGGAGTCTCGCAGAGTCAGATTAACAGCGAGCTACATAAATAGCATAAATATTCAGCGAAAAAAAATCATAGAATAAACAACACTTCTAGTACTCAGAGAAAGAGAGAGACAGAGAGAGAGAGAGAGGGTCCGAATCTGACCATCCGAAATCGTTCCCGAGCGACGTTGCTTTACCACCTTCAGAAGGGAAGAACAGTTCATAGCGAGTGCCAAGCTTAATGTGCTGGCGCCGGAAGTCGCTGCGCACAAGGAGCCGGTAGTACTCCGCACTCCTCTTCTCGGGCCAAAATCCAGTGGTATTCGCACCTCCGCCCCTCGACACCTCAAGCGCCTTCACCTCGTCCGAGAACCGGTGGATCAGCCTGGACGAGAAGGTGACAGCTCGCCCCTCAGTCTCAACTAGGAGGCCAGACAGTAGAAGCAGGAGCTGTAGCAGGAGGACCGTCATGGCCGGACCGACCGATCAGAGCACCACCTCGATATCTAGAGGCCCCTCAAATGTAGAGAGGCTTCAGGGAGAGTTCCTGGAGCGCAATGCAGAGACTCCGTCATCCAGATACTGAGAATTAGCATTATTGAGTGCACGGAAATTGACTTTCAGAAATGGAGCTGAAAAGGCAGAGGAGAGGGTAAAGTTCGCAGCAGGGTGAGTGTACTGACTGAGCTGATCGAGAGAGAGAGAGAGAGAGAGAGGGACTAGGCGGGAGGGGGAGCGTGAAGAGAGTGGACGGGAGGTGGGGTGGAGGCGCAGTGCGCACCCTCCTGGGCCGACAGTATCGGAATGCGAGCTCTAAATTGAGCAATTTTGGTTTTTTAGGTCGGCTTATAAAAAAAAATTTGCCAACAGTGGCTGAGTCGTTTCAATAAATTGAGAAATTTTGTGGTTTTGGAGAATTTTATTTTTAATGTATCAAATTATTTTTAATATTATAAAATCTTTAAATATCAATTTATACATCATATTAAGGATGAATTTTTATATAGCAGCAAATGCAACTACATTACCATTCAGAGAGCACATTATTAAAAATATTTCAAAAATATTTTGGATGTCAAAATAATATCTAATTATCACTAAAGTGTAAAGAAATGAATAAATAAATATCTATTTAATTATCACTAAAGTATTAAGAGATGAATAAATAAATATTTATTTAATTATCACTAAAATATTAAGAGATGAATAAATAAATATCTAATGCGGTCGGAGGTGGAGAGCCGAGCGCGTAAGCCTACGGGGCGATGATTAGTGGGGCCTACAATTTCAGGGTCGGACACGGCTCAATGAGTGCGCTCTCAGGAGACGCCACGTAGGTGGTCCCAGCTCATTGCGTGTGAGAGAAAGTTCACAAGTGGGGCCCGCACACTTTAACCGTGCTGTCGTGCACACACCTGGTCCGTTCGTTCCCCTTCGGGACGACACACTCGAAACATTAGCGCGCGCACACACACACACATATATATATAAACATAAATTTAATCGAAAAGAAAAAAATATTTAGATATTAATTTATGTTCACGACGGTATGTCTTATCGTAGTAGAGTGGAATTGAAATATTAACGATATTGAATTTTAATAATGGCACTATATGCCTATTTTTGAATTAAATGGCAGGGGAATTGGAGCTCAACAGACGTTCGTGTATAAATCAATATAACCTAAGGTAAGATTATTTGATATATTTTTAATTAATATATTTAATTAAAATTGTATAAATAAAAATAATTTACGATAGCATAGTCTCACCCATTAGTGGTTGGAGAATAGGAGTTCACATCAATACATAAATAAATATAAATTAATTAAGATAATTTCATCTCTTACATTTAATTAATATATTATATTTAAATCTTATAAATAAAAAAAATTTATATTATAAAAATTTTATAGAAGAATAGGAGCCTAAGATACATATATACATGAATCAATATAAGTTGATTTACATATTTTATATCTTTTCTATTTAATTAATATTTTAAGTTTAAATTTTATAAATAAAAAATTATATTTAAACATGAAATTCTTAGTAGACTAATTGACTTGAACTAAATGGTTTACACTAAAAAGGATACCGCTACATGAATGGAGGTCCCCAGATCACCGAACCAATGAGATCGAAGACAACATGGACACCGCCGACCTCTACACCACAGGGTTCTCAGTAAGTATGTTTGCAATCACCTTTATCTCTGTAGCAGACTGGTTTTTCAAGCGCATTGACCAGTGCTTGACGAGCTAAGACACTTCTGCACTTCGAGCAAGACTCTCATTCTGAGATGTGGCCCCAGCAGCAAGAGCAGTGAGTAATGTTGCTTGCTGGTTCTAAATTTATGGATTCAATGAGTATTATTTCGGGCAGTCTCGCTGACGTTTCCTCTGATTGGTGAGACCCGATGAGTTCCAAGAGAGCCTCAGTGACACCGGTGCCAGGTCTCAGCCATAGCTTTGACATTGGTGGAACGATCACTGTCCATTATGATAAGGGCATTCAATGCACCCGTGGTACTAATTTATTTCGAAATAAAGGGCACCTCATAAATACAATAATAAGAATTTTTGAGTAAATTTGAAATAATATCAAGAAAGTTATATACTATGAGATATGTCCTATTATTTGTGATAAAACTATTGATGTGGTTGTTCATATCTTACCTTCCATGCTGCGCATGTATCTATGTTAGTCACTTGTGACTCTTTTTTATTATCTCATAATTAACATAGATTAATTAATATGATTTGACACATATTTCTTGTAAGTGAGTTTTGTGTCTGAATATTACAAATAAACAATATTCATGGTAGAAGCATTTCGACAATGTCAATTGTCTTAGTTTTTGGCCAACATCAATTATCTCACTTGGAATAGAGTCGGTAAAAGGTCCCTCAACGTTCGGATCCGATGATCCGACCCGGTGAATTCGGGCCACGGCAATAGACGTCCAATCAGATTCCAACATTTGCCACGTGGTAAAGACAGGAAAGTACGTGAAAATTACCGCGACCACCACAGGAGGGCAGTTTCGGCATTTAGCCCTCGAAACTGCTGTGCGCACGTAGATAGGCCAGGCCACCTCCCGTTTCTCGTCGATAAGGCAAAAAATCAGAACGCCAAAAAAAAAACCCTAGAACCTTCGTCGTCCCCAAAATTCACCCGGACGCTCATCGTCCAGATCGTCTATTCTCTCGTTTGTTGTCTTCTTTGAACGTTTCATTTCTCCATCAGCTTGCTATTCTTTTGCGTTTTCAGGCTTCGGGGAGCGGGTGGAAGCAGAAGGTCAGGTTTCTTCGTCAATCCGGGGGCGCCAGTGGAGTGCTTTGTCCGGACTCGGAGCATGTAATTTGACCGAGGAACTGTTTGTTTCGGTGGTTTCTTTCTCTGGCGGTAGCGCTTGTGTTCTGAAATTTGGGTTTCCATATTGCAAGTCTCTCTCGCAACGGTCCTCACTGTATGTTCCTGCTCTGTCTTTCTTCTTCCATTGAATTGTTTTGGTGATTCTGTCTATTTCGCGTGATGCATTGGAGGTTTGGCTCGTGCTTTGGCTGCTTTAGCTTCTGCTATTTCTTTGAAGAAATTCTCTGGCAATCTCTGTGCACGATATTATCTATAGTTTAGAGGAGGCATTTTTTTATTGATTATGTACGATTTCATGTGGTATTCTTAACTTAGCAGAGTTGATAATAGGTGATTTTTTTTAATCGATAATGGACGATCAATTTCATGTAGTATTACTAAATTTGTATAATGTATGGTTATTCATGAAGACCTGGTTCCATCAAAGTGGAGTTGGATGTTCTTGAACTAAGTTTATGCACTTCGACATTGTGGCTCCTTCAAACGTGTTAAGTGAACATTGAAGTGAGATCCAGAGAAGTGAAATGTACCCAGTTATTATTCAGTTTGCTGTTTGAATTTTTGTTTTCATTTAGCATGATTATTTGGGGCCTGATTTTTATGTTTTGAATGCTTTTGCAGCAAGATTGAGGTTAGTCTCTTGTTTAAGGACTAGAAGATGTCATCATATCCAGTTCTGGACAATCGACCCATTGACCAATGGAAGGTCACAGAATTAAAAGAAGAGCTGAAGAGGCGGAAATTGACCACCAGGGGTTTGAAGGACGATTTGATTAGGCGTCTAGATGAAGCCCTTCGCATTGAGAGGGAAAGTGCCGAGAAGGAGAAAGCAGAAAAGGAGAAAGCTGAGAAGGAGAAAGCTGAGATGGAGAAAGCTGAGAAGAAGAAGCAAGTGGACAGTGGGATTGAGAGTGATCCATCAAACAAATCCATGTTGGACAATTCAGAGACAGTCATTTCTGCAAGTTTTAATGATGTGGAGCAAATTGGTAAGAATAATGAAAAGGTGGATGATACTAGAGTTGCAATTGATATAAATGAAAGCTTGGCACTCTCAGATCAGGCTGTACAAGCTGGTGGAAGTACTACTGTTTGTGGTGCTGGGGAAGTGGAGGTATTAACTGCTCCTTCCACTACTTTGGAGTTCGGCTTTGAGGTCACTACTGCAAGGATAAGTACTGAAGTCAAAGGAAGCACAATTATGGATGTGGCTCTGAGTGAGCAAGATCAGCAGAATCTTGAAAAGGAGGAGAATGTGAATTCAGACAACCAGCTGGAGGATGAAGATTCAAAGTGCCAAGTTAAGAGTGAGGATATGAAGATGCCTCCACAGGTGGATGCCACCCTTGATTCAGCTTCTCCGAACAACCAGGTATCCGACGCCAGCTCCAATTTAGGGTTTCAAGTAAAATCTGATTCTATTAATAATGATTCTGTGTCAATTAATGAAAAGAATGAACTTAAGGATAACATAACTGCTGATAATATCAAATTAGAGCTAGATGTTGTTAAGCCGGAGATGGTGGAACCATCATCCAGTGATGTTGTACCAGTTGGTGGCAAATCGCATCCTATGGATGTCGAAGAGCTGCATGAGGGCAAGGTAGCTGTTGAGGAGAAAGAGGACAAAAATAATAGTATGAATCTGGACATGAACAAGAGCAATGAAACTGCAGATCTGGGATACTCAGAAAAGTTAAATTTAGACCGAAGTTCTGGTGATGATTCAATGGAGGAGGATGTGCTGGAGGATAAGCACATCGATTCAAAGAATATCGAGGATGAAGTTGGAAACAAATGCGAGAAAACTGAAGTTACAACTGTTAAGGAGGAGACTCCTGTTGATATTGTGGGAGATGCTGATGAGAAGAATATCAAAGCTGAGACCAGTCAACTATCCACTCTTGTTGAAAAAAGGAAGCTTAATGGTACGGTTTACACCTAGACGCCTTGTGATTGTGTTTCATTTTGTACTTGTATTCTGTTTGTTAGCTCTGTTGCTCACTCTTGATGTAACTGGGATTTGTTGGATCAAGAAAATTATGACTTTACTTTGCGGTCATACTAAATGATGGACCATTGGAACTGAATATCTGTGTTTATTTTGGAATTACATAACTTTCTGTTTTTCGTGCAGTCAACACCGCTGCCTCTCATTTTAGATTTTTCTGGTGCTGCTTTTCTGCTCAATATCTTGTGATGCAGATGTGTCATTCCTCTACTATCTTCTTTTCCAACCCTAATTTCCTCAAAATCTGACATTTTGCTATTAAATTTACAGATGGAGACAATGGCAATAAAGAGCCATTAAAAAGGCAGCGGAAATGGAAGTCTGAGGGCATTAAGGTTCCAGAACCGCAAGGTTCCAATCTTACACCTACTGCTACACCAAGGGACACCCTTCAGACCCCTACTTCAAGGCATAATTTCTCAAGATCAGACTCCACAGCGAGTGAAGATGCATGTAAGGAGCGTGTCGGTAAGTCGCTCCTCTCTCTTTCAACCCCTGCAGTGTTGTTTAGAAGGGGGCAAAACGAGTTGATCTCAGAACCTCATGCATTCCCGTTCTTGCAGTCCCACCCCCACAAAAGCCTCCTACTAATTCCCTAAGAATAGACTGCTTCCTGCGTCCTTTTACACTTAAAGCTGTGCAAGAGCTTCTTGGGAAGACTGGGACTGTTAAAAGCTTCTGGATGGACCACATTAAGACGCATTGCTACGTTACTGTAAGATCTGCATCTCTCTGTACTTGTATGTATCCTTTTAACTAACTTAATCATCAAAGAATAAGTCAAAAGTTCGTATTGGTTGCATGACTACCCAATCTTTCTATAGCAAAGATTACCTGCCATGTTTCAGTACTCATCCGATGAAGAAGCTGTGGAGACAAGAAATGCTGTCTACAACCTTCAGTGGCCCCCAAATGGCGGTCGCCTACTCATGGCCGAGTTTGTTGAGCCTGAAGAGGTGAAGGCCCGGCTGGAGGCTCCTCCACAGGCTCCAGCTGCCACAGCCCAACAACCCTCACAGCCTCCTGCTCCATTTCAGCAGGCAGCCCCTCCAAAGCAGAAGCTACCACCGCCACCACCTCTTCCTCCACCAGCCCAAGAAAAGGAGCAGGGGGTCCGCCTTCCACCACCACCACCACCTCCACCAGAGAAGGCTGACCCAACCATCGTCACACTGGATGTTCTCTTCAGGAAGACAAAGGCCACTCCAAGGATCTATTACCTGCCATTGTCGGAAGAACAAGTCGCTGCAAAGCTCTCCACTCGGGGAAAAGCTCCCAGGCAGTAAAAGTAGCGAACTCCGAATAGAGCTAGCATCTGTGGGGCCATGGTTAGGAGTTTTATTTGGAAGAGGTTGTTGTGCAGAAGGATCTTTGTATTCCGAACAGAAGTAGGACCCTATTTAGGTGAAACTAAGAGTTGCTGGGGGACCTTTTAACTCATGCATTTGCTTTCTTGTTTCTGTCTGATCAGAGAAATTTCCACCCAGGATATGGATTTAGAAGAGTTGGTCCTCTGCACTGTGAGACTTTGGCTTCGATTTTGCTGGCGTGCTTAAAGTGTTATTTCATCTCAATTTCTCGACTGTTGATGGGTTTTGATCTCTGGTTACTCGCGTAGGTTCCCCACACCCCCACCTGCTGCTCATGAGACACGTGAAACTGCAGTTCCTCATGCGCGTTCTGCTTGAGAGCTGAAATGGATTCATTGTCTTGAGTAATGGGATCATCGCTTCTTCCTATGCTGGAAACTTCTTCTATGGTTCTGTTATGTTCAGAATGGGTTTCCGATTGCCTATGCTACGTGCTAGGTCAAATATGAATATATATATATATATATAATGCCTTATGCTGATTAGGTTGTGTTTCAAGTCAAAGATGGTTCGAATTATAATATTCAGGGGGATCGAACTCGGAGTGAGCAGCATAGACGTTGATCTTTGTTTTGATATTCAACTTGACGCAGCTGAGATTAGAGTCTTGCATTTGCTATCATTCGATTATGTGCACTTACAGCTATTAATGTAATCTAACACTTTACAGAGTTTTTGAGTATGTTCAGTGATCTGATCTTCGCGTCCTTAAGAGTTTTGCCTTTCTCGATATTTTGAGCAAACAGCCTCTGCTCTCCTCAGTAGGTAGAAATTCTGCACTGCAGTAGTCTCCTCTCTTATAGATATCAAGCCGAACTATGCCGCTCTGATTAATGTCGTTAATAAGGTCTCTATATGCCTCTCTCGTCTTTCTTTAGAGTTTGTTGCACTCACTATTGAACTACGCATGCTGCTGTCAGGCTTCCTCGATCAGACACCAGATCGGGGAGCAAGAAAGGCTTCTGCAGGCAGAAGAAGAACACCATGCCCACCTAAAGTATGAAGGCAACAAGTTACAGTTCTTAAAGGGGCCACTAGAAGTACGTCGGAAAGATTGAGCAATAGGATTATGTCATTTGCATTATTGTCAACAGCACGAGAATTATTTAAATTTAAGTGCTACATGATTTGCTGCAAATGTAAGAACTGTATATTATTCATCTCACAAAGTAAACACGCATACAAGCTGGTCATAGAGGCAATGAGATCATCAGGTCATAACTTCATTGCCTTCCTCACAATGAAATCCCGAATGAAGAGGGGCATGTGGTACAGTACACTGAAAATTGTGGAATACCGACCGTATGAGAACCAAGCTGGAGGATTGTTCTGAAGGATTCTGGCCACAGCCTCCTTGGCAAACTCCTCTGTCGGGGTTGCTTTCATCCCTTGGGACATATAGGGCCTTGCCCGAATCGCTGCTTCATAGGGCTTGTAGAGCTTCCACTCTGGCATCCTGCTGTAGCTTGCAATGGCAGAGTTTGCGATGTTAGATTTGATGCCGCCAGGCACAATGTTTATGACCTCAATCCCAAGTGGTTTCAGTTCCAATCTGCAAACATGAATACGAGGGTTTTGAATGTCCTCCATCAACTGTGGTGAGATGAAAAGCAAAATTAGAAACACGATTTTCCTCCTAGGCAGAAATAAGATAGAACAAGATCAATAAGCTGCAACATTCAGCACCTTAATGGGCAGGAACATATAAAATCATATAAAATGTATAATTATACAAATTAAGTTTCTCCACTTTTGCGGTGAATTTAATCTTTGTCTGCACATTAGCTTGTGAATTTGTATCAGCACTGACCTCAAAGAATCAGTCAAGGAGTGAAGAGCAGCTTTCGTTGCAGAATAAACACCTGCCCACGGACCTGGGGCCAGAACAGTTATGCTCCCAATGTTTGCTACTTTTCCCTTTCTCTGACTTGCCATGTGAGGGACAACAGTTTGAATCAATCTCATTGCACCTACAATTCACATTAGAATTAGCCTAACAGTTCTTTAGGATAATCTGGAATTTCACGTTGAAGATACAAAGATAACAGGAACAGAAAGAGAGAGCAAGGAATTCCTTTCTCGGCTATGGACTATCTGGTCATCCAGATTGACGGTCACATTTATTGTCCGTGTACTGATTTCCAATATTTTTCCTGAATGAATATCCGCCTTAAGAATGTGGCATGGTTTTCGGATACACTTAACACCTATATTTCTGGGACAATCTTTGAAAAGCATTCCGAGACAGTGCCTAAACTTGCACATGAGCTTGTCAATGGTGAAGTCATCTGCCAGAACTAATATCTGACAGTCATATGGAACTAATGAAGCATCATAACAGCTGAGGAAACATAGCACTTCGTGATGAAAGATATCAGCACAATGACAATACTATACATGGTTTTCAGAATACTAATTATCTTTCTAATGAGTAGATCCAAATTTTAAGAAATCAAGGAGACAACAATATGCAACACGATTCCAATTTGCAAGTCCTATGGACGTGAAAACTATTGCATCCTAATTCTAACATCAGAACAATTAATATGAACTAAAATCCAAATCCCAAATGCATGCATGCAGGACTGAAGGAAATGTTGTGCCAGTGACCTGGGATACGAAACATTTACAACACTTGATAGAAAACTGATTCAATCACAATGAAGAATCGAACCCTTGAATCCATTTGGGACTACAAGAAAGAAACCTTTATAATTCAGTTAATCAAAAGCATATTATGGTATTTAATGTACAAGTTCTTTTTTGGCCAAAGCTAATAAATTTAGTAAACTTGAAAATGCAATAATTGAATAAACCCAGCCAGCCAAAATCAGAGCAATGTGCATATAGTTCAATGCAATTAAAAGAACTGATCAGCATCAGTTTCTCCATTCCAGGTTCCTTTTCCGGCTAGAAGTACTTAGCTTTCTCCAATCACAATATTCAATTCAATCAATACATACACCAAGCAGATCAAGTCATATGCAATTGAATTCAACCAATTAAAAACGAGTCAATTTCCTTGCAGGAGCATTACCAAAGACATTGGTTTCGAAGGTCTGCAGCATGGAGGAGAGAGGCACCTCAGCGAGGGGCCCGATACACTGGACTCCAGCGTTGTTGACGAGCACGTCAATGCGGCCAAATCGACCGATGGCGTTGGAAACCACCTGGCCCACGCTGCCGTCGGATAGCACGTCGAGCTCCTGAAGGAAGAACCTTGTGTCGTTCTTCAGGTCGGACATGGACGAGAGCGAGCGACTCGTGGCTACCACATGGCAGTCGCGCGCCGCGAAGGCCCTGGCCATCGCGTGGCCGATCCCGCCCTCCGAGCAACCCGATATCAGGACCACCGGCTTCTCGCCGACGCCACCGGCTGAGGGAGGGGGAGGAGTGACGATACCCTGGTGATGCTCCTCCATTGAACTGTTGCAGTACGATTCACCGTAGATCTGCAGAACTCCCCCTAAGCTTGATTTGCAGAGAGCGCGCAGAGTTCAGTTCATCTTCAATGAGTGGAGCTGGCAGCTGTGTTGGTTCCGGCTCCCTCTCCTCGTTGATAGCGTTGAGTAGCGGAGCAGTTGACCCAGCTCGGAAATTAATTATCGGAAATTTTCAGATGTTCGGTAACGGGACAGAACCAAAGTTTTTTAAACCGGACCGGTCCGGCCGGTTAGAACAGTCCGACCGGGAACAGCTACTCACCCCAGTCCGGTTTCCAGCATCAACCAAATTGTATCGTAAATGCGGTCAGCTCCGATTAAATCGGTCGGTTCCTATCAGACCAGTAAACCCAATTGAACATGTGAAAATACCGGCCGACCTAAAATTTAAAAAAATTTATCATAATATACTTATTTTATTTTAATAAATTTAAAATTATATTTTATATTGAACTTGAAACTAATATAATAATTATATTAATTATTTTTATTGTAAATTATTATAAATTATAATATTATATTAATTTATTAATAATATTATATAATTAATATTATTTATTAAATATACAATTCAATTTATTAAACCTTCAATCTAACTTATGAACTTATAATTTGACCGGTTCTAATCCGATTCGATTTTAAAAACTATGAACACTCTGCTCGACATTATTAGAAGGAAAAAATAATAATTTATTATTACAAATGAGATGAATAGTATGAGTGGGCACTGAAACTTAATTATTAATTTGTAAGTTGGTTTTAAAATGATTTGGTATATTTTTTAAAATAGTTATTTTATTAAAATAATATATTAAATTTAAATAATAAAAATTTATATGGAGTGAGTTTTATATTTTTATAAGATTCGAAGATTATTATCATATAATTTCTTGGCAAGGAAATGACTAGCTGACATCTCATGAGGAAACTACGCTTCCATTTATCCTGTTCTGCTCCTTATTTGCTCCGATTCTCACTGTGGCTGTGCTATTTTCCGGCTGCCATGGATTTTCCAGTCGGGTAGCGAAGGAAGACGGACACCCCGAGCTCATTCAGTTTCCAGTGCTTAAACGGCAGCTGCCTGGTCGGAGCAGTCACCGGCTTGCCCCGAGCCTCGGTTGTTGATTTCTGCATTTACATTCAAGCTGTTGGCTTGGGTTGTTCATCGGTTTCGTAGATAAACTATTCAGCGTTACGCGGTGACATACCGATGATGAGTCCTCCTGGACCGCGGCCATCCAGATCATCTCGAAAGCCTGGAAGATATTGGACACAACCTCCACGGAAGCAGACGCCTCCTCTCTCAGTCCCGGAGCCGCCTGGTGTCGAGGACGGCGATGTGGTCAGACTTCCGGGAGCCAGTGAGGATGGCATGGGCCACGATTCTGGTGGCTGCGCACATCCGGATGGCCCTCAGCAGGTTGCTCGAGGCGCTGCAGCCACCGGGCAAAGGTGGGCCAAACCGGGCAAGCTTCAGACTGCACATCCCTTCGATCTTGGGACGGACCTTCGTCCAGAAATTCGAGTCGTTATCTGCGTACGGGTAAGCCGGCTCACAGAAATTTTTGGCCTTAGTACATTAGTCAGACCCGCTATACTAATTTCGAATGTTAAGTACACCAACGTAATTAGAACAAGGGACATTATTTTCACATAATGCCCAATTTATACCCTAACTGGAAGTTACCTTGCCTTCCATCGACGGCCCAAATTAAGTTACTGTAATCCGAGAACTTAAAGAAGACCTTCTCAAGAGTATCTATCCATGGCGTCTTCGTTGCAGGAAGGAGGGAACTGGACTCCGAAGAGCAGCCCCGGCACCGCGAAGGCAAAGAAAGCTCCTCCGCCAATTCCTAACGACCGGGGCGTCCTTCGCCACGAGCCACTCCCAGGTCTCGGATCCGACGGGTGGTCATCACAATGTTGTCTGCAGTCTGGGTTTATCACGTTGATCACAAACTTCCCGAGCCCGGGGAAACCTTACGAGCAAGTGAGCCACAGATCAGCTGCACCTTCCTTTCAAAACGCTTGATCTGAAAATGAACATAACGCGTTTCTCGTGCAGGTAACGGAGCTCAACTGGAACACAGTGAGCATGCTGTACCTCAGGGCCAATGCAGCGGATTGGAACTCGAAGATCTGGGCGATGTTTCGAAGGGGACACACGACCGTATCGGTATCCAACATGATTATCTTCGAAGACGACAACATCTATTGTACTTTTTTGGGAAGAATAGTAAATCATATACATACATACACGCATGTACAAGTTATGAGATCCCCAAAAGGAGAACTGACCAAGGGATCCAATGCGAGACGCTGAGTCGGGGCTAGTGGCGAAGGGGATCGACTGAAGGAGGAGATTATTTGGAGTCTATAAATGGAGGGAAAACAACTTCAACATGGGGAGGGTTTTCGAAAGGGAAGAGAGGCATTATTTCCGGGTAATAAAGTCATTACCCCAAATTTCATGCTTCGATTCATTGAGAAATCTCTCTAGAACGTAAGTTCTCTCTTATTTGCAAAACTTAATCCGAGCTCAAGGTACTGAATCACCTAAACCAGTGCAGACAATATGTTCAAATAGCATTTCCCCCCCCTCTTAATAGAGAGATTCATTTATGCATCTCTACATTCCATAAGGTAAATCTGGCCTGCAAGTCACAGCAGCTCAGGTCAGTTTCGGCTGGGCTGAGCACGGCGAAGGGCATCTCAAGTCCCACTGTTTCACTTAGCTGGAATAGCAGCAGCAACCATGTTAGCCGTTACGACATAACTAACCTCGATGTTCAATTATCGAGAAACGACTCCAGCCGATGATGTGTGGAACTTAACCGCATAAAGGACGCGAAAGAGACAGATAGAAAAGTAGAGAAAATGCAATGTCATTCCGGAGGCCGAGAGGATGAGGCATCCGTACATACACAGCAGGGGGAAAACAGAGCAAAGCACAGCACAGGAAGATGGGGAGAAGCATTGACATGAGATAGCATGAGTCTCATATAACTCGGTTTCCCTTTCCAAACTCTACTCGAAATCATTTAACTGCTCATCGGATAGGTCCTACGTCTTTCCAGGTATAAGATTATCTTATTGTAGAACTTGCAAGATCTTTGCTGACTGTAAATGTCTCAGATACATGGAGGCAAATTTGCATAACTTACGTGAGCACAGTAAGTGCGTATGCTCTCCTTAAAATACTTACCGGAGTCGAGCAAGGAGTTAGTGTTTTTTCTTTTCTTCGCTTTCAGAGTTTCTTGCGATGGGATGTCCCTCCTGGAATTATAGTAGGCCGAGTGACTTCAGCTGCTGAATGTGCTCCGGCGGCAGAGGCGGTGGAGACCACTCGGATCCTGTCATCTCACCATCAACATCCTCCACCACATATTCCTGTTACACCAAGTTTCAAGAGTTCAGTTGAAACACATAGAGTTTGTTAAGAGTTTTAAAGCAGCAGACAGAGAGACTAGAAACAAGAATGCGAATTTGTTCCTGGCAGCTCCTCCGATAAGAAATTATTATTTTTGTTTAAATTTAACTGGTTCAACTTGATAGGACTTACTTTAGTTAGCATTCGCTTCGCAAGTATATGATAGTGTCGCTGCCATATCCGCTGCCCAACCATTGTGGCTACTAGAACACTATAGAATATGCCAATCACTGTAAACAGCCCAAGCACTATAAGAGCCATGATTAACAACAGAGGCAGCCCTGCTTCACCCGCTCCGCCTAGGCATCCGCACTCCGTGGCTGCACTGGCACAGCTCTCAAAGCATGTAGTGCAATCAGTCCACATGCAGAGTGTACCGGGCAGATGGCAATCAGCACAGACACTGAGGCCCAAAAAAAGGTGATTCAACCTCATTGGTGATTTATGGGAACCAGAAAGATCAGACAAACCTGCCACTCCAGGTGATGAAGTTTTGCAAACAATGGTTTTGAAATTCTTTCAGATAGCCTCTAAGCCACCAAATCACTCTATTAGTCATATAACAGAATATCAGAGCATTACCCGGGATGACAGCAACATAGACACAACTCTCGACAAGGCTGAGCCAAATCATTCCTCACCCTGCGGTCATAACACGTAATAAAGCATCCTGATAGCCCCAGCAAAGCAAAGAACAGTAATGCTCCTGCATTGAATGAAAACTACAAGCAATGAGAAATGCAAGCACAAAGATGGACAACTAAAGGGATCATTCACCAATTCCTCTAACATTCCATCAAAAGAAGAAACGTAGGCACCACACCAAGAATACAGCTGTTACATAAATTCAGAAATGGCACAGGGATCATGAGCAATTTATCAAAATGAAAACATTAATATCCGATGCAAAAGTAAGTTCATGGACAACTCCCAAATTTGATCAAATGGGAAACTTATGTTAGGAATCTCACTCTTTTACACCCTGTTTGCAAAGTATCAGTAACAATACTGTCCCTTACATTAAGAAATTGCACTCTCAGCATCAAAATAGAATAATTTAAGCACTCTCACAACAACAACACATAGCCCAAAAGATGTAGCCATTGGGCTGCATATTGGAAAACCACCAGAGCTGAAATCCAACAAGGAGAATTAACCCAAAAAAATTCAACATGGAGAAACACATAAATCAAGTCCTATTTAAAGAGATTCAATATATCATTTAAATCATGGGAATTATCCTCCAGGACCATAAGATACAAACTAGAATCGACTTAGGAAGATTATACAAAAACCTTCAGTTTCAGCATGTCTTGCATTGCAAGTATATATACTATACAAGGCACAGAAACCAGTTCCCTCAATACACCCCCTCATCAATCACAATTTGATAAGTCCAATTTCATCTAATTGTCTGATTTCAAAATTGCCAAATTGAGTTGCCTAAAGTATGCACTGCTCTCCATTAAAAAGTTATATGGACAACAGTAAAAATTATCTTATCCAATACATGCCAAATTTTAAAGTTTACCACAAATGTAGTAGAAACTGAGTTGACTTTCGAATCTCCATGCATGTAGAAGCCAGAACTGCTCGTAACCATCTATAAGATGCACTAGATATGCAAGCGCAGCAATAACCTGTAAATGGTGTGAAAATATCTACAATATTTAGGTATTTTTTGGGGGGAAAATGATCAGCATTATTGTATTTAGCATAAATCAGTCCATAGCAGCTTCAGCCAGATTTGAAAGCATTTCCAATTTGAGAAATATTGACAGCTCTTGGAGGATCATTACTGCATCTGCACAGAACTTCAACACCAAAGTGCTTGCTGGAGGAAAAAAGGGTATCAGAAAAGGGGTAAAAATGACCTACAAGTTGAACAGCCAGAAATATAAATAATATATCTCTGGTGACAAAAAATCGAAATTTGAGGGTTCTCCACTTTCGATCAGCGGCTACATGAACCCTTAGATGATATGGCGCCTTGCAAGTTGTACAATGAGCAAATGCAAATCCTTCCTGTCAATTCAAAGCAACGAGCCAGGTCATCCTGAAAATCCCAAGTGGAAATCAAACTCGAGAGTGACTTTGGAAGGAGTTTCACATAAGCACAGAAACAAAAATCTCAAAACTCTATAATCGGGACACAAGCAAAACAGAAAATGCAGGCAACAATTGCATTGCAGGCATTGAAAAGTTAAATTTACAAGACAATATAATGGTACCCCAGTATCCAATTAAACAATGGTAAGATAAACATTCCATTCAAGAAACACCAGCATAAAGGTTGAAAAACTGAATACAGGGAGTCCAAAGAGGCAGAGAGAAAGCTAAAATATTTTTGCATAATGATGCAGGTATAACAATTTTAGTAGAACTAAAGGACACTTCCATCCTACCCTCACTGCTCTCCAGTGGTCTAAGCATTCTCGATGAACATACTTTGACGTGCCTTTGCACTTGCAAGGAGCGATAAAATCTCTACCTGCATAAACGTAAGGAAGAATTATGAACACCAAAGATGTCGAACAACAAATATTAATACAGAACTACCCAAGGTTACCACCAAGCTATGCTGACAAAGTGCTTGGAAAAAATAGTACATTTTACTTGGTAGCAAAATGCACTAAAATGTTTTCAGCTTAAGCAGATTTGCAACTACTTTTGCTGCAACTAAGTAGCTCAATTTTACCAAGTTTACTCGCAATATGTCCAAAAAGAGTAAATTCTTCTTTCAAACCAAAAATTAGCAAGGCAGCATCTGATGTCAGCAGTACTATTGTTCACAGTGCTAAATGAAACTCAACAATTCTTCTAAACGCAACTATCAGCGGCCTCGAAACACTCAGAAGATAAACATTTACAAGGAAATTCTCAACCTTTCTCTTAATTCCACGAAAGTTCATGCATTAATCACGCAAAGCTAAAGAACCGAATATGGACGAGAATGCAGATAACTTTCCCTTAAGAAACCAGAGGGGAATCAGAGAGAGAGCTAATAACCATCGGTTTCGAGGCAAATTCGGCATTGGATTTGCTCGCCAGGTCCCGCTTCGAGGTCGATCTCGGAGGGCTCGCCCATCGGCGACGGAGCTACGAGGGGAGAGGACTCCACGTGATCAGCCATTGACTTTGAATAAAACGAAATGAGATGGCCAGAAGAGGGCGATCACTGAAGGACTGCAGACTTGCGAGAGGTGTGATTCATGGAAGAAGGAAGGAAGAAGAACCCTAATAACAGATTCCTCTTCTCCTTCTTCTTCCTCGGGGTGGCAAATTCGAGTCTCGCCTTTTCCAGGGCTAGGGGATTATTGATGGACACGACCGGAAATGGATTGAGACGATGACACGGGTGGCGCCTGTCAGAGACTGCAGATTACCACCTGAGCCAGATGCTGTCGGAGCAGAGATTGAGAGAAGCTGCTGCTTTAATCTAGAAAAAAAGGCGACATATGCACGTAAGAGATAATTCTAATTTTATGAGTTCTAATTTCACCCCTGTAATTTCATTCACTCTACATTAGCTACCTGTACTTTTCAAGGGATTGATGAAAATAGAGCATTATATGGAGACAACCAAGGGACACTTACAACTAGAAGGAAAAAAAAAACATTCATGTTATAAGAATTATGTGAATCCAATAAGGAATAAGAGGAATGAAAAAATGAAGATGATATAAAGAGTTTTATTAATAATAATTTAGTATTTCTTAATTTATATAATATATAATAAGTTATATATCTATAAAAGATATGTATTTTTTTATGTAATATTGAGTGTATTATGGTGCAAATACCAGATCCATTCCAAAATTATTTGCTAAGGTTAAAGTAGTGGCTAAGTGAAGGTGAGAATGGATCCTCCAAGATGAAAGGGTTGGCACCATGTAAGCTTCAAACACGGTCCATGAGACCAAAACTTAGGGTGAAAATGAGCCATTCTGCAATGTTTATGGAGTTAGACTTAATTTCCGACAATAGCAGTAGCTAGCTCATCTCCCGCCAGTTTCGTCAGTTCCGCGGCAGCGAGAGGGGCCCCAAGGCACACGGTTCTTTGGGTCTCGGTCGGCCACAGTGGCTTCAGCCGAGAAATGCCAGCAACAAGCCAGTGGAGCAGCGGTGCCAGTGGCGGTTCAGAGCTCGGGCCTCATGGAACATAGGGAGTTCAGTTTACAGTCTCGGGCGAGTGCATTACAGATTGGGCAGAAATTAGTTTAGAACAAGGGTGTTTCAATTCCTAGCTTGGAACAAGGGGCGCTGCTGATGGATCTCTCAGTGGGTATACATCATATGGTTTCTACAGGTCCCGCATTGCCTCCTTAGTTCTTTTGCACTTCAGTAATTGGTCTCCTTTTGGTCATGTTCCGTGCAACAAGCTTTGATATAACTCTCCTTTATTCAGCATATTCTCAGAGAAGTAATCATAGCTGGTTGTGGTTGTTGCTGGACTTGAATTCTCCAGTGCCCCGAACTTCAGCAATGGAGCTTTATAACTTGTGTTGATCATGAGTTAATGCGAGTCATCACTGGGTAAACACTAGCAGTCAACATGGATTGAATCCACTGTTAACGTTGCTGCAGAAATAATATATACTTATGGCTTCTCCGTTCAGAGCACACTGCCTCGTCTGGCTTTTTACTCAGCTCTCCACTCAATCTGTTGCTTTTTCTCTGTTTCCTTGGCGATTTAGAACGCCCCCCGAATTTTTTTCCTGTCGATCTTTATTTCTGCAACGTAATGTTGAATACCCGAGTCTCTGGCACCAGAGAACCAAGAGGAGCCCCAGATAATGCAAGAAAAGCTGGTTCTCCACAATGTTAACGTCGAGGTTCTTCATCTTCATTCTCCTTCTTCCTCATTTATCAACTCCACCATCCTCTTCTCCTCACATTCAGTGGAAGGAACCACCCCCATAGACATTATGGTTAATCCGAAGAGCCGTTGTCACAGAACCCTGGAAGCTCTCCTCTGCCACTTATTTAACATGTCATGTTTCTCAGTAAATCTCATATCGGAAAGAAACCAAGTCAAATATACTCATGATACAACTTGTATCTACTTGGGCCAATGAGTGATGCTGGTGCTCTATGTATCAACCATCCTTAGTGCCCAGCCCACTCTCTTTATTGACATTGCTGCTGACGAATCTGGAAGGGAAAACAATAAAGAAAAGGGGGAGAATGACGAAAAGCACCGACAAATGCTCGCATGACGGGTACCTTCACTCACCATATGACATAAGCAAACACTAACTAAATTGCTGTAACGATAATGGACGTGAAACTATATGAGAATTTATAATTATCATCATGTTAAATTTATTATGAGTACATAAAAAATTATATCTATTTACACTTAAAAATTTAAGTTAATAGGAAGTTGCGGTACCTAACATTCTTATAAGTTCACAATATTTTTTTTCCTCATTTAATCGATGTGAGATCGTGTATCTTAATACTCTCATACTTATCGTTATTATTATTTTTGATCCGTACGTATGACACTAAGTTGGAAGTTCTAATGCGTCCCGAATGATTGAAGTTCAAGAATAACCGATCCATTTTAAAAAATAAATAAAATTCCAATAATTGTGAATCTATACATTAGCTTGGAAGGTACGTTGGGCCGCAGGGGTGGATCTTTGTCGTCGTTATTGTCTCTGGATTCACCATATATATATATATATGACGACCGCAAAAGGGAATTTGTACAAGCAATGAGCCAGCAATTGGAATGCACGGAATTTGGGAAGGCAGTGACCCCCACGGCATTGCACTTTACATGTCCAATCTTCACGTACCCTTCATACTGTCGCCCACGTTCTCCGTTGTTTCGATCTAGCACGTGGATCCCGGAACGGAACGGGATTTTCATAAATCAAGTTCGAATACCGTCTTAAATTTTACGAACACCTCCTGTTCACCATCTTCTCACATGTTTCAATTTTGATCGGTTCAGTATATTAAAAATGGACGGAAATTCATGTTAATCGGGCGCGGAAATAGTGAAATGAGTCAAAATTTATAACAAGAAATCAGTGGAAATTTTTCTTTAGGAAAGTTGAACAAATTCACATGCCTATCGGCAAATTAAGGGGAATAATTCCAATGCACCATTCATGTCTCATCATGGCACGAGAGAGGGGCAGTGGGAGTCCTGTTCGTGGACACTTCACTTGGCCAAGCATCGTGATGGGAGACGAAGGGGCGAGTCCCCACCCCCCATATACACTATTTGCAAAGTTCAACAAATTTTGACAACAATATACTCAGAGTGGAATTAGTTTATTAAAAAATATAAATTTTTTCAAATAAATATTTTATAATTTTGAGATCCAAATATATTAAATTATCACATTAATAAATACGAGACAGATTGATTCTCAAATGAAGAAGAATCTTAATCTCGTTTGGGGGCAACATTTTCCACATAAAAGGAAAAGTAATTAAGTTTGGGTCGCTTTCTTGCGAGAACTTTCCATGGAAAAGGTGAAATTTAATTTCAGTCTAGGCTTAATGGAATCATGGTGAAGCAACTTGCACGCTCGGAATGAGCTGATTATGAAGTTCTGTTATATTCGGATGCTTATATAGTCTCATTTTAAAGAAAAAAAATCAAAATGCTCATATAACTAGTGTCTCTCGACCATGTAAAAGTATGTGAAAATTTTACCAATCTTACCGTATGACTATATCTGATCTATTTACCGTGATTTTCTCTATGAGGTGCTCAAAGAGCGTATTGACCTCCACTCCCAGATAATTAACGATGGTAGTATGTAGAGTCACGTGACTCATTTTCGAGTTCATATATATATTTGCAACATGTATGGCCATATTGTCAAGAACTCATTTAAATAGGATTATCCTTTAGAGTAAAGACATTGACATCTAGCTTGAAGAGGCCATACGCATTAGCCTCCTCCGACGGAGTTAGTTCGGTGGTAATCTAATAATACACAGTATGACAAGTTTAATGTTCAAAACATCAGTGGTAGAATGGAAGGACCGAGTAGCGATTGGTCATGCATGATATTCAAAAGCTTCCTCAATCAAAAAACATACATAATATTTTTAGAGAAGCGTGCATTCACAAATCCATAACATACAAAATTCCTATACAAGCTAAGGAAATAGAATTAATTACAGTTCAATTAATTAATGGTTTAATAATTTAATTAAACCATCCATAATTAATAATACAATATCAAGAAATTGAATATAATAGCTTACCGTGCCTACCGAACCGAGATTACTTATAGGGTCGAAATTAGGGTCGGCGCTAATGTCCGACAACTGGATTATGAAGTTTTCTTCTAGAAAGAAGCCATATGTATAGACTTTTTCTCTTTTGATAACAGAAAAAATAAATAAATAAAAACTTTTCGGCTAGATCCTCTCATCTTCCACCCCGGAATTCCAAAGTTGACCCTTACACTTTCCTAGTAGCCGTCACTGTTCATCCGCACCCCACTCCGGCCAGGCTCACAGCACAACGGATCGAAATCTCACGCAACAAGGCACGTGCAAAACAAGGTGATGATTCGATAGAGCGGGTTCACGAAAGCCCAAGGAAGTACAAGATTGTAGGACCCACCGGTAATTTATCCTGGGCTTTCCTGGACCGGGTCTAGGGAAAATTTTCACCGTCGCTGCCGCCACAAGCGGCTCCCGCCTGCCACACTCCCGAAGGCCGCGTGCGCTCAACTCGCCGCGTCCTAACCGGGAAGAGCCTCCTCGCACTGTCCCGCCGATCATAGATCTCCACGGGAGATTCCCCTCGCCGGAAGAAACAGCAGCCAGCGGGCGCCGTCTCCACCACGGTTCACGGAAGCGGAGGCCACTCGAGAGAGAGAGAGAGAGAGAGAGGAAGTCCACCTGGTACGCACATGAGCGGCAGCGGTCGGTGAATGGTAGTGGAGAAGTGGCGTGTGATCTTCGACTCCATTCACACACACATATACACAACAGTTAAATATTCGATTTTTATATGCATATGTCGTGGAGTGGGAGCTGATACATACAGAAGATATAACAGTGTATGTGAATAATGTAATGCATATCAGGCGGACGCTAATCATGGTCCTTATCTTAATCGATAATCATCGGCTGTCCTCGTCATCCATGCTCGAGAGAGAGAGAGAGAGAGAGGGAGCAGTATTGGAAATCTCTTTTAAGCTATCGCGTTCCATTTTGGTGCTTTGCTTCTTCAGCTCGGACATGGTGGAGCTTAGGGTTCCGATCTCGGGTGCAGCGACGGGGCTTTGGTTGAGAATTCTGCGCTCAGGCTCGGAGTGAGAGCAAGGTCTGGACTTTATACCCGCAATTTCCCGTTTTCGGTAGGAAGGTTGGCTGACACGTGTAGGAATTTGATCTTCTGGAATCTGTTGGTCGGAGCATATGGAGTTCTCAATCTTCTGTTTTTTGCTGTTCTCTCGTGTTCGATTCGTATGGGAAGATACAACTGGTTTGCAAAGTGTTCCAGCCCTGTCCACTGTTCCACGTCTTGTTTGGAATCCAAGAAAACAAACAACTATTGATTATCATCGTCTAATTGCTGTTTGATCTCGAAAAGTCTGCCAAGACATGTTGAATTTGTTTTCCGAATTGACACGAAAGAAGTGATTTTTGCTTAAGTTGCTCATTTGACTACGCTGCTCTTTCTGTTCCTCCTCTTGAGCTGCTGGAATTTCTTTAGATTGAGAAAGTTTGCTTCCACTGAGTTGCTTACTGCAAACGGTTGAAATCCGTTCTGTAGCTTCCTCTGTTCCCTTTCCTGTCACAGTATTCGTTTGACTTCTTGAAGCTGCGCAGCGCAGCTTCAACTTCTATGGAATAGGCAGCACCCTGATGCTATGGTAGCTTGCTTTTTCTAAAATATTTTTGTTGGGTGCCGACTGTTTTACTTTATCATGGCCTGCCGACATAAAAGTGGGAGCATTAGAATAGAGGCTCGGGCACTCTTTCCTCATTCAATTAAGTTTCTGGTCTGAGAGAGTACGTACGTCATTTTTTTTATTGGATTACTTGTGTTTTTCCATCATAATAGTATCCAGTTCGTTCTTATTTTTCTTTGCATTTTTTTTGTCTTGAGCTATGTGCTCCAGCAAACTGCAGTAGCTTAGAATCCTAAGGTTCTGCAGAAACCTGAACTAGCTTTTCCCTTCAACAGTCCAGTAATCATGAACTCTCCATCTGCCCACTTTGTACCACCCGGGAGGATGGGTATGTATGAACCCTTTCACCAGATGGAAGTATGGGGTGAAAACCTAAAATCTACCGATGAGCCAGTTGCACGTGCAGCTTTGATTGTAGGAGTGGATACGAAATTAGACAATCAGGTGATGCATTTCATTCTTTATGCTTTTGGCTTGATATCATTTCTCGTCCTGGGAAGCAGAATATGTTACTCTGCAATTTTCTTCATCTATTTCTTTCTCATCTTTGGCCCCAGTCAGAGGATACATCACACGGGACACTGGGTACTCCTAACAGTTATGATCAAGGAGCGGGTAGACCTTTTGACAAGGTAAGAGCAATGCTGGTCCATGTGATTTCACGGTTTCATATCGTATGGAAGTAATTTCATTTACTATCAGTGAACATTTTATGCATCTTACTGATCTTTCTTAGCATTGATAGTAAAAAAGGTGAACTTTGCGCTCATGCTTGTTTAGTCGACTTTTTTATTCCAATTGAAGGTGTCACAATATGTGTTCCTCTGTGCTTGAGCATAGCAACTTGTATATGTCTAAAGCAGATATCATGATAAGGATGACAGTGTCTTTCAGATAGAGACTTGGATATCATTTCTTAATCTCTGTAGATCTCTAAATCAAGGAGATCCTGGTGATGTTTGAACCATATTCTACCTTCTGAGGTCTTGTACAGAATTCAGATTTTTATAAGTAGAACTACTTTAAATTAGTCATATCCATCAGAAACACTTCTTTTTTCGTCAACCTCACTTGCATGTTGACCATGAGTTTTCCACCAAGTTATACAGGTTCAGAGACGTCTCGCGCAGAACCGTGAAGCTGCACGTAAAAGTCGTCTGCGGAAAAAAGTAAGAGCTGAATGCAGTGTCATAGTTTGTTAACTGGAGTAATCAGTTTCATCTGCATTGCTTGCTTCTCAGGCCTACGTACACCAGCTAGAGAGTAGTCAGTTGAAGCTCATTCAATTAGAACAAGAACTTAACAGGGCAAGGCAACAGGTTTTTCTTGCTAATGAACATTCCATATTTGTCGTCTGTTCGGAACCATTAAACTCATAAATTCTTTATTGCAGGGTTCCTATGTTGCTGGTGGAGGTGCAGAGTCCAGTCAGCTTGGTTTCTCTCGGTCTGTAAACTCAGGTTTTTGGAACATAATTGTAGATTGCCATTGCATGTCTGTCGTACAGTTTATTCAGGTTGTTCGGGTTGATATGTGAGCAGTAGATGCTGGGGCTTGTTCTATTTTTAGCTTAAGGTTTTGCAGATCAATGAGAAGAAATAAATGTTGCTGAACAGAACCACATGGAATACTCTAATTTTCGTCAAACTCTTCAGGAATTGCTGCATTTGAATTGGAGTATGGGCACTGGATCGAAGAACAAAATAGACAGATATGCGAGCTAAGGACTGCCCTACAAGCTCAAACAAGTGATACAGAGCTGCAGATACTTGTAGAGAATGGCATGAAACACTACTCTCAACTCTTCCGCATGAAAGCAAGTGCTGCAAAAGCTGATGTCTTCTATGTGATGTCGGGATTGTGGAAGACTTCGTCTGAACGTTTTTTCCTTTGGATAGGAGGGTTTCGTCCCTCCGAGCTTCTCAAGGTACAGTAATTTGTTGTTCTTACTAAATCAACTCTGTATATACAGTCTTCCTGCATATGATTTCATATGATTCATACCAATAGCAGTGCAGTACCTGTCATTCATCAGTTAAGACCTGTCTCACTATTTAAGCCTTATCCAGTCAGTATGGTGGTAAAGAAATGCAAAACTGAATGCGTATTTATTCTTTATCTGATTAACTAGTAACTGGAGGGATTTCTCAGAGCATGGAGGTGCCAATGAAACCCGTCTTTGAATTGAAAATAGGAACTGAGATAAGATATTTCTATGGTATCAGATAAGGCCATATCAGAAAGGACATTATCAAGAAATTGATTCTTCGGACATAGACCTTTTATCCCTCTGCTAGAGGCATTCCAAATATTGTGAGAGACAGTAGCTGTTTAAATGAATGAATTGGATTGACAGCAAATTAGAAAACAATGTATATCATAATCAGATATTATCATTTGAATACGAATGTCTAGTTATAGATAAGTCTTATGTTTTGGATTGTTTAATGTACATCAACAGCAACCAGCAGTCCTGTTGGCTTGTAATCATACATCCTTGGGCTAAAAATGGAATTAACATCTTCCTTATCGAAAAGAAAACCCGGAATTCATTACCATTCTCTGTTTTTCCTGCTCTAGTGAATTTAATAATCTCCATCACAATACTGATGTTCCGTAAAACTGTTTTGATGGCAGGTTCTTGTGCCACAGCTTGACACCTTGACAGACCATCAACATTTTGAAATTTGCAACCTAAGGCAATCGTGCCAACAGGTGGAAGACGCACTTTCACAAGGCCTGGACAGGCTCCAGCAGACCGTTTCCCAGACTGTTGCTGAAGGTCAGTTGGGAGAGGGGAGTTACATTCCCCAGGCCATGGAGAAGTTGGAAGCTATCATCAGCTTCGTGAATCAGGTAATATTCGGGTAATATTTTCTCCTGTTTTCAATTGTCATTATGTCTTTGTTCTTGCATCTCATCTTCTCTAGTTCTCTGCATCGTTGAAATGGATGAAACAATCTGCTGTTTGATCAAACTAATGAGTTAACTCTGGTAAAGAACTTCTAGAACAGCAAAATTTCCCTTCAGTTGCATTCGCTCGTGATTCTATTTTTTTTTTCCAGAAATAAAGGATCACTGAGATAGGTAGCTTCTAGTCACAGTTTGACCGTCTATGTGCTATTTCTCACTCCTAAAGACTTGCCAACCAGAGAAGCATTTTATATATATATATTTTTTTCTGTCACTTGTGCAATTAGGCCGATCATATTCGCCAGGAAACACTGAACCAGATGCCACGAATCCTCACGAAGTGGCAAACAGCTCATTGCCTGCTCGCATTGGGAGAGTACTTCCAGCGCCTCCGAGCCCTGAGCACGATTTGGTCCACTCGCCCTCGTGAGTCCGTCTAACTTTTTCCTTCAGGAAACCATTTCTCGTCGACGTCATCAGCAGAAAAATCAGCTTTTCTTCTAGCCACAGTCAAGCAGCCAAAGTTGCCCTTCGAGGAGCTTCATCCGAGAACACGATGCATTCAAACAAAAGCTTCCTCTGAGCTGCTGCTGTTATTTTTTGACGCAGCACATGTACATAGCCATTTATACTAAGAGATGATTGAGATAGTTTTGTTTTCACGCAAGTTATAGTCAGGCCATATGTCAAAGTCAGGTATAGGTAGGTGCCTTAGTTCTTCGTGTCTGTAAATCGGGTGTTTCCCTTGTCTGAACTGAATGTCTGGTCTCTGTGTGTATATGAAGTTAGCCTGTATTTCGAGAATTTTCTGTATCTTAAGACATGAGAATAAGCGTCCCGCGTGTCAGGACGACGCTGTCCCATTGTACGGGTATAAATACATCAAGTTCGAAAGGCTGAACTATACTGTTTCTTGAATCGAGTTCCTAGTTCAAACTTTCTGCATATCGAGATATTTCTACATTGAAGCACACTTCAGTGGCTATGTCGGCCGGGGTAACCGTGCGGTAGTTGTGGGAGTGTAGCTGCATGCTTGATCGAGTAAATTGGCTAGAACTGATGCAACGTCTCGGGATCCTGCCTTCCCATCTGAAGCAGATGTAGCTAAGAGAGAACATAGCCGTACTGTGTAACTCCGGCTGGTTCGGGCTCGGAATCAGTGGTTGGGTGCGGCTTCACACAACTAGTGTGCTTGCTGTTGGGGTTCGCCAGTGGACCTAGCCCAACTCCATTCCTCCAGCGGGGTAAGTAAGGAAAAGAGATCTAGAGATCTTCCAGCGGAACTGCTCGGTGACCCTATCGATCTTTGAGGCGTGTTATCACTCAAAAGTGATAGCTTGAGTTATTCTTGAGGTTAAGAATGCTCATATATATACCAAAGATCTCCTTCTGTACAATTGATGTGAGATCCGAGTTATTAGAAGCCCTCACTCTTTAAACCCCAGCGGCTTTGCTGGGCTCTTGGGTTTGGTCCGAATACCTATATTCTTCGTCTTTTTAGGTTGGAGTCCAACAATCTCCACCGATCTCGGCTAGTGGACAGTCACAATAATTTACACACAACTTCTCATTGTTGTGAGTCAGGGTCGGCTCTGATGCCATGTATAATAACACGGCGCTTCCATCACCCAAGAGTGCTATCTTAATTTACTCTTGAGGTAACATGACTCACATACATACATACTTAAGATCTCCTCTTTACAAAACCGATGTGAAATCTGGGGTCAGTACAGTTTCAAACCAGACTGACCGGGGAATGGAGTCGAGCCAGCCGGCAGAGAGGCGGAGGCAGTACAGCCCGGTGCCACTTTCCCTTAAAGAAGTCATAAAAACCGACATGTATTATTTAATCTCTAGTAAATTAATCCTACCCACGAGTCTCAGTACGTCTAAACATACGTGCACGCGCGCGCGCCCACATATGTATATGTGTATCAACTATTCTTAAAGTTTAAATTTATTTATTCGTTTTTTTTTTTTAAAGAAAGAGGATGACCTCATCGTTTACTTCAAACAACATGCAGAAAGCACGAACGGATGGAATTGATTTATTAGAATAAACGGGTGGATATGGATATCCCAACACACACACCCTTGCCCACGGCCATCGATTTCTGAGGGAAGTTGGCAATTCTTTATGCAAGGTCTAATTAGAAAGCACCATTGATCAAAATATCCCACGAAATCATGTCGAAAATCTTGATACCGACACTCCCACGACCGACATGCCATCTGTTACTTCTCTGGAGTCGGAAGCTTCACCGTGATGTTCCGTTTTTTATGTTTCAATACTATTGAGAAAGTGAAAGTTGGTTCTTTTCTTTAGTTATAAAATAATTCTTTCAATTTACACTTAAATTAGTAAATTTAATCGCCCGTAAAAAAAATTATAACCGAGAAATTTCTGAAATTGGGTATGATTACATATCAATTATGATTAATACTTAGATTAAGACCTAATATTTGTTTTTTATTATTTTTGTATAAACCGTCGATATCCAGCTGACTAATCCGGATCGCTCCGGATCGGCCCATTTAAGGGGTTAAGAGCTCCCCGCCATAGGTAGAACTCGAATTCGAGTCCTTCCATTAGGATGATAAGTGCCGAACCACTCTATCACGCCTACAGTGGATTAATATTTGTTTATTGTTAATACGTAGGCCAGACATATTTTAGATCATGGGTTAGCTGATAGCTTTGTTAGCATTTAGTGTGCGGCAACTTCTTACGCTGTCGTTTACCATGATGCGGGTCCCACATGGTTACGTCATTCCGCTCGCTTTTATTGGTCGGTCTTCGCCGAGGGGAGGGAATTCCCTGCATGAGACTCCTCCACATCCTTGCCATGTGGCCTCGGCTTTGACACCCTCCCATGCGACCGCTGAGCCTCTAAGAGGCTGTGGATCGATCTGATGATGAGCTGTCAATCTACGATTGGCCATTCCAGTGTCAATTGGGCGGCTAACTGCTCGTAACTTGGAGGCATGTCTCTTTCCGACTCAGATTAAAATATTATGCAAGTAATTCAGTAACCAGTGGCGATTACTTTTTAAATATATATGAGATAAATGATTTTTAAAAGAGAATATGTGAAGAAAAAAAAGGAATATTCGGGCATTTAAAGTCCCACTTCATCTTGATTTTATGTTGGATATACACTTGGCCAATTTGTTATATTGTTATATTGGATCAAGTGGATTGTAATTTAAAGTTACTGTATTTAATAAGTATTTTTAATTGTACAAAAAAATTGAGTGATTGTAATATTTTAATGTTTGATATGAATGGAGAAATTTACCATATAACCCTTATGTGCCCCAAGGTAGAGGTGATAAATTGTGCCAACTCGGTACGATAGCACAATAATCTCCATTGATCATGAATTATCTATAACGGCAAGTAAATATATGAAGGGGGTTTCTTATATCCTTCAATAGTGTCTGATAGCCTGTTAGATTTTTTTTTTTAATTTCCCTAATCGGACTATTGTACCGGCATGACCCAGAGATTATTGGGCCCAACACATCCGATAAAATTACTGAGTCGTGCCAGCACGGCACGATAAGCCCCTGCCGAGGCATGGTGTTATCGTGCCGGGCTACGGTGACATGCCAGGTTTTGCCGGGTGTACCCCCAAGGAATTTGAGAATTTGACAGAAAAAGACAGTGAGGAGGCCTGGGACAAAAATGCAAGAATATTTAGAAAAGAATCATGACAAAGCACACGGGCCACATCTGTAAAAGTGCATTTCCGCCTTATAAATTGGTAAGGTAATTACCATGAAAGACATGAGACCCGGTCGACACAGCTGGATCCAGGAAACTCGAAATATACTGCATTTTCCATCCGAATAGCATAAGGTTAGTTGTAATCTGGAAACCCTTCCTGGAAAGTTCGTGAATTGTACCCAACCAAACACAGCCTTGGTGCATCAGAAAGACTTGCGTCCGATGAAGATTGATCTGAATCAAGACATGTGAATTAATATCGAGACCAATTATTATTTTTATTATTTTTTTACTAATGAATGCTTTTCAATTTACGGTGAATGGAGTTATATCCGAGCGGTGTTAGAAGGCCAGTTCAGACAGAAATGTGTGAAAGCTACTCACAGCACGACAAAAGATCGCGGTCCGCATAGACTTACATTGGATGAAGAAAATCTGTCAATAGGACTAATCGAGTTAACAAATTGGTCAAGTCAATCTGAGACTCTTTGGAAACCACACGAAGGGAAAGCTAATGGTAGCTTCTTTGATCAGACTCTTATCAGAAACATAATCTTAGTCGTTGGTCGTGCTGGATGGTTATGTCCATGAGCTACGACGTGTATAATAATATTATTACTATTATTATTAATGCGTCCAATTTCAATATATCTACGCCATACTCTCTTTGCTCGTAAGATACGATCCCAGCTAACTTCTATGAGAAAGTCTTTCATGCAAATGGGTATACCATGTCATTGTTGTCACGTGGTGTTATGATTCAATAATATAATTATGATTTTTAATAAAAAATTTAAAAATTCATGATAAACTCTATAAAAAGAAAAAAAAAGGGGGGGGGGGGGGGGGGGGGGAATACCAACCTATGATAAGGAAATATGAACCTTAGGAAACATTCAGATGTGCTCAAATTTTATTGACTAATATAGCAATTGTACACAAGTCTCAAGGTAATCAGACCGTGACACAACGTGACAATGATGAAGTATACCGCTGGTTAGATACAAAACTTTTTTCCCCCTAATTCAGCTATAAGGCGTAACGTGATATCCATGTATGTCTATTCGTTAAATAACTTGAAAATTTTCAAACAGTCAATCGTGTATGCGATCGCATCTTTGGATCGTATGGACCGCATTTAGTTTAAGCTTAAAACAAAGTTTACACCATGGGGGCATTTATATATGCACCATGTTGTCTTATAAATATGTCAGTAGTGTGGTGACAATTAAGCATTTTCGTGGAAAACCACCCATCAACAAATAATAATACAAATCATTGGATAATAAGTTCTTGGTGTGTCGACACCAACAACTCAACGGGCAAGACATTGTAGGTCTTGTTCTGATCGACCCGCAAAACTCCATGTACCCATGTTCTCCTCTTTTTAAAAAAATAATTGTTTTTGAGAATAAAGCACCGAATTTATATGCTTTCCACTTATTTTTTGGAGTTTAAGAGAGATAATTACTCCGAAAAAAATAAATCTTAAACTAGACCAGCGTGGAGGGAAAATACCCGTTAATATTCCATGATATGCCTAGTCTTTACCCTGCACTTGAAATGAAAGTTCCCGGTCGACTTGCCCCGCACCCCAACTTTCCTCTCCTCAAGTTCCACGCGAGGCAGTTTGAGTTTTTAAATTACCGTAGAACCTGCACGAATGTTTACTTTCAGACCGAAACGTCATTGGTCAGCCTGTCCCTCTCGAGGACGGGGCTGCATTCCATGTGTATTACTCGTTCGCCGTAATTGATCCGAACGAAATGTGTGGGTCAACATATTCGAGACTGGTCTTCTGCTTGAATCGATTTCGATCGGTTCTCGGACATTAGCGATGGGCAAACAGTACTGAGTATTTAATTTCGAAGTGCTTTAGGTCCCAGCCTGAAGACTGGTCTCCTCTCCCTATAAAATCCCTTCTCCTCAACTCAACCGCTTCAACCTTCACCAGCAACCACTTCAGAAAAACCTGTTACGACCAGAGCTCAACAAGCACATTTCAATGGAGTGCTTTGGTCTGGTTTCCAAAGACAAAGTCTGGTTGCTCTTCACCCTCCCGGCTTTTGTGGGCTCCAAGAACCTACTGGATGGCCACATCGTCTTCTCTTTCATCGTCGCCTTCCTTCTGTTAGGGCTTCTCTCATGGGGCCTCTCGAGTGGCGGCGTGGCATGGAAGAACGGCCGGAACCGGATTGGCCGAATCCCGATACCTGGACCCAGAGGCCTCCCTGTTGTCGGGAGCCTCTTTGTGCTGAGCAGGGGACTGGCTCACAGGACCTTGGCTGACATGGCTCGCCGCCGAGGCAACACCCAGCTCATGGCTTTCAGCCTCGGGTCCCATCCTTTCGTCGTGGCTTCTGACCCGAATACCGCCCGTGAGATCCTGACATCACCCTACTTTGCCGACCGTCCGCTGAAGCCAACAGTTCGGAGCCTCATGTTCGGCCGAGCCATGGGCTTTGCCCCGAACGGCTCTTACTGGCGACTGCTGAGAAGGGTGGCTGCATCCCACCTCTTCTCGCGCCGGAACATTCTAGCCCATGAAGCAGGTGATGGTGCAAGTGTCCTACTATTAAAAAAAACTATATTTGAATTAAACTAAAAGATTAAATTTTATAAATATAGATGTGAACGCAATTTTGATTATTTAAAAGCATAATGTGCAGGAGGATGCAGTCTGCCTTAATGCATTAGATAATTTTGCATCTCACAATTATTGATGTTAATCATGCAATAGGTCACCGGCTCGACTGTGCCAACATGATTCGAGACATTGAGAACGAACAAGAGTCTTGGGGCTTCGTCACTCTCAGGAAGCACCTCCGGTTTGCAGCCCTAAACAACATCATGGGAACTGTATTCGGACGAAGATACGACAAGGTCTTCGACCATGAAAAGCTCCAACAACTGACTGAGATCGTGTCGGAAGGGTTCGAGCTGCTGGGGGCCTTCAATTGGTCCGATTATCTGCCGTGGCTGAGCTGCTTCTACGACCCCGTACGTGTTGAGGAGCGCTGCATGAAGCTTGTGCCCCGAGTCAAGAGGCTCGTCAAGGGGATCATCGACGAACACCAGCTCGAACGGTCGAAGGTGTCATCCGACAATTCCGACTTTGTAGATGTCTTGCTCTCTTTGGATGGTGAAGAGAAGCTCCAAGAAGATGACATGATCGCTGTTTTATGGGTATGTACTGTACTTCATATTATGTATTGCATATTCTTAAAACGACATTTTTCCGAAATTACCTCCTGGCGGGCGTCGATGATAAGGATTTATCTTTAAAATATCAAATTATCCATGAAATTTAGTTACTTTCTATTTTCTTAATGCTATGGGATTTCTATTTCCAGGAAAACTCCCTAATTTACAGATATGATAATGATGCATAAATATATGTACATATATATATATATATATCAAATAACAGAGTTATCTTAACTTGGGTCAATTTTGCAGGAAATGATTTTCAGGGGAATGGATACGACAGCTCTGTTGACCGAGTGGGTCATGGCTGAGCTGGTACTTAACCCGCACGTGCAGGAAAGGCTCCGGAGAGAGCTCGACCAGGCCGCCTGCGACAGCGCCGCCACCTTGACCCATGCTGATGTAGCGAACCTACCCTACCTGCAGGCGGTGGTGAAGGAGACCCTGAGGGTCCACCCACCGGGCCCGCTCCTCTCGTGGGCCCGCCTGTCCACGCACGACGTCCAGCTCAGCAACGGGATGGTCGTCCCAGCCAACACCGCCGCCATGGTCAACATGTGGTCAATAGCCCACGACCCGCAGGTCTGGGACGAGCCCGACCGGTTCGTGCCCGACCGGTTCCTGGCCGACGACGTGGACATCAGGGGCGGGGACCTGAGGTTGGCGCCGTTCGGGGCCGGGCGGAGGGTGTGCCCCGGCAAGAGCCTGGGGCTGGCCGTAGTGGCCCTGTGGGTGGCCGAGCTGGCGCGTGGCTTTGAGTGGGCCCAGCACGCGGCGCGTCCCGTTGACCTCAGCGAGGTCCTCAAGCTGTCGTGTGAGATGAAGCATCCCTTGTGCGCTGTAGCTGTGAGGAGGAGCAATGTTTCAGCCTAATTGATAGAGGTTGTTGTGTTAGATTTTTCTGTTCTTTTTTCCTTTTCTGGTTAAACTTAGCTCTTATAAGTGCCATATCAGGTTATGACCATATAAATAGGTTTGATTTACATCTGTGTGGTTTATCGAATTGCTGTCTCATCAAGCAAATGCTTATACATATATATATATATATGAGTTAGTATCTAATTAAACTCAAAATTTGACAAACTTTTTCATTTTAACATAAACTTTTTCATATGCTCTAATTAAATATGAAGTATGCGTTAATTATTGTTTTTAATGGAATATTTATTTTTCGGTCATTAAACAATTATATGGCACGTTACGTTGGATGAAGTGATTAATGAAAACTGATGTGGCAAAGTCATATAAACTGCTGGGACCTAAAATAGTGAAAAAACTATTTTACCCCCTCATCATTCTTCTCCCATTTAAAATTAAATGAGGGTAAATAGGACGTTTCACATTCTTCTCCCTCCTCCACTCCCCTTTTAGCCGCAACTTCCATCATCCCATTTCTTCAACTACCGCCCCCACCTTCATCACTGATCCTTCTTCCTCTCCTTTTCTTCCTCCACCGCTGCTCCAACGTCCATAGCTTCTTGTTTTGGCCTTACAACTTCTGCCACCTCCGCCGAATTGCTCGTTCAGAAGGAAATACAAAAAAATAAAAATAGGTCTGAAAAAAATATCAATCTTCCACTTCTCCCATGATCATGGCTTCGCGAAGTGCAGGTCGACATAGGAGGAGTGGTCAGATCATTTGCAATAACGGGTGGTGGAGTTGGGGTGGCGCTACGGTTTCAGAAGGAGAAAAGGTAGATTGTGGAGGAGGAAAAAAAGGGGGTAGTGGGTTTCGGACCCATGTGCTGTGCCTAAAGTGAAGTATCATGCGATGTAAGTCATCCAGGCTAATTGTACTCTCTGGTTTTACTTAACCACTACTTAATGGACTTGAGTTCTTTTTTTAATTTGATCTCATTGTCTCGACATGAGCCAATTCGAGGCTGATTTTGCTCACTATACAGGTGAGGATAGATCCATGAAGAGAACAAAATGAAAGATCAAGAAGTAGAGCACGGTGAATTTATTACCAGAATTTTTAGAGAGAAAGAACGAAGAAACATTTTTCACAAGAAGAGGATGAAATCGCCATTTTACGGAGAGGTTGGCGAACCGAATATTCAAAATAAGATGAATGACAAGAAGAGTAAGGCCAAAGGCGGCGAAGGTGGTCGGAGAAAGGGGGCGGCTGAGAGTTGCAGGTGAAGGCGGAGGAGAGAAAGGAGAGGAGTGTAAGATGTCTGATTTGCCCTTGTTTAATATTAAATTAAAGGGGAATGATGATTGGTAAAATGGTCTTTTCACTAATATGGCCCATGGAATCCGTGCAGATCTGCCACATGCAGCTAAATCAATGTGCCATGTAAGTGTAATAGATAAAAAATTTAACATCATAATATTAAACGAGATAAAAAGATGTAGATGTATAACTTGTATTTGATTAGGATATGTGAAATAAATTATATTAAAATTAAAAAGGTTATCTTAATTAGAATTTTAACCATATACATATATATATATATATATACACCTCTCTCCACTTATTACTGAACATTCTCATTGATGCTGTAATCTTCCCAACGAGCACCTGACCCAATTGGAACGCAAACTTTTCAAGACCTAATTTCTCAAAAATTTGATTATAGACATAGTATGCGCTAGGTTGCTGAGAATGGTGAGTGGTTCAATGACCTTGAAACCACTCGGTGAATGGTCAAGTTCTCCCATATTTTGGGATTTGGAGAATAGTAGTAGTTACTGTATTACTACCAAGTATGAATTTAACTAGGTTGCAACTTCTCCTCTTAATCATAATTGTTCAGACCGGGATTCTTTGGTCAGTCAGACCGGTTAGCCAGGGAATCGAAGGCTCACTTGATCTGATTATTATGGTATAAGCTCCTTTTGCACCATAATAGTGGGACTAATGAAAACCACTCGTTGTTTGACTGCTATCAAGGTCCTCACCTCTACTGCCACTATGGATATAGAGTCAAGCCACCACCGATCGGGTCTTCTCTATCTCTTCATGCAAGAGAGAGGTCGGGAATTCTAGGGTTGATTGTGTCCGGGTTCTCTATATTTTTTATGATACCCAAATCTTATCTTATAAAAGATCGGTCCTAAAATTTCATACTCATACTTGATCATCTTAAGTGTAGGAACCAAACCATACCCAAAACTTGTATAATATCACGGGTTTTGAGGATGCTGTTAGAACATGCATAATTATTTTTAATATCTAATTACTGAAAATTAACTAAGTTTAACGTAAATTTTCATAATTTTGTTAATTTAATGTAGTCATTTTATCAAAATTTAGTATATTTCAAGTTGATTTAAGGTGAACTCATACAAATAAGTATCTTTTATAAATTTGTCTAAATTATTGAATATTTTTGACATAATAAAGTTGATGAATCCGTATAATTATTATAAAGATCATGAAATTAGGAATCTAACGGTACAAACATAATGAAAATTGAAGTTTGAATGAATAAATTATAAACACCTAAAATTAAAAATTTTAATGTTTGGTATATGATTATAGGTACCTTTTAAGCTAGAACTGGAACTAAATTCGACCGATTTTGAATCATTTTACTTGGAACTTACCCAAATCTTATTGAGATCTATTCGAAACCTACCCAATATGAAAGGTTCCTATCGGTTCCGAGTCTACCCAGTCCCGTGCACACCCCTTGAGAAATCCAAGCAGTGGCGGTCGCCGGCCGGTCTACCGGTCACGGCTCCTCTTTCCATCTCTTTGCGCGCGCGCGCACACACACACACACTAACTGTGAGACCAAACGGCCAATGGTCTTCATATAATAGTATAGATATATATGATTTGTTAATTGAAACAAATATATATATAGTTTTTTGTTACAAGATCATCATTAGAAGAGTTATTCATATTGACTCACAATTTTCTATATATATGCCTAACACAATGATCATATATAGTTTACATAAATGGTTTAATTATTTTTTAAAATCCTGCCAAACTCATCGAATACCATGTCAAATGCATAGAACTACCGTACATCTTGAACCGGTTTGCTATCATGAACAATCAAAGATCTTCGAGATAAGCTTACCAAGGGTCCATCGATCACCAAGTTGTAACTCCGAGTCTTCTCGGGTCATTGTCGATCGGATATTGTCATATGAGTGAGGGGTTGGGTTTACTGTTGCGAAACCATCGTCCCTGAGATTAAGTGGACCACAGAGAATTTCAACTCTATGGGCTACCAACGCAAGAAGTCCCCTTAATTATCGAATTCATTTACATGCTTTCTAGTACTTAATAAATCTTGCACTTGCAGCAGTACTGGATAAGCCTTCTTTCCACGCCCTCCAACAAAGAAAAAACAAGGAAAAAGGGTATAGACAACATGAATTTTGGTTGCTCGCCCGTTTTAGCTTTAGACAAATCATAGGTTTTAATCTCATTGAACCATCGGACTTCACTGTCGGCCGTGATCCTAAACTCTACTACCATCATTGAACGGGTCGGTTGTTGAACCAAGAGAGCTTTCGGTGTTCATACTGTTCGGTTCACGATGTGACCGCACGGATATAACCTAAAACATGAGACAACTCCATGCTAGTTATCTATTCATGTTAGTGGCCCTCTTGTTAGATTATATAATTGATCCATACATGCAAGTGACGAACGCGGAACCAAGGATTAGATTCAATGAACCGGCAAAAGGGAAAACTGATGCAAAGTCATCAAACTAAAACAGACAACATCGATCGGATGATGGAGTACATGCGATCAATGGTTGTACAACGAGGCAAGAGAGAAGATTCCTAGTATCATGTACTATCATTTGTCTTCTCATATATTGTCCTGATTAAGTCGACATCAATCTCTCCTCAATCGTACAATCCAGACGTGGAGAGATTTGATTCTTCTGGTGGTCTATCCGATCACGTAATGGTCATGGTGGTGTATGTGTTTGGCCTATGCAGACACTGGAAGAAATTAATTAGAGGGGAAGTTGTGCTAGAAGTCTCAAATATCCACTTCGAGATTGGAGAGATATCTACTTAACTTTTCAAGTTAATTATGATTAAGATTATCATATTTCACTAATAAATTACCACAAAAAACAGATATTCAGTACAATAATATCACTTTCATCCTAAATTAAGACAAATTTAATTCAACTTTTATTAATAGGGCACCCTATACTTGTTTGATTTTTTTTTCCCTAGCTATCCTTTTAGTTTTAGGTACGCGGTTTCATTAAAAAAAGAGAGAGACCCCATAAATTAATGGCTGTCACGTACTGTACAACTTATGTTGAACGCAATAGATTCTCTGGAATCTAGCTTTGAATCTTTGGGATAGATTCAAGGTACCCAACATAATCAAATGGAGACGTCCATGAGATACATGTATTAGTCCATGTGCTCTCCCGTGCGCATTTCTATTATTTTTTTCGATCACAGAGGAGACAACGAATCAAGTAGAAGATGGAAAAATAGAGAACCGGGAGCGTGTGCATATCCGTGTAATAGTCCATATGCATTCCTTATATGCGCTCCCATGGAGAATAGCTCGGATTTTTCACGCGTAAAGGATGCCCATAAACATATGAGATTGAAAGATCAAGTGGCTGGACACAGTTAGAACCACAGTTTTAAAAACCGGACCGGGCTGACCGGTTCGACTAGAAACCGGCCACTCACCCGGTCCGGTTCATATAAAAATCCAATTGTACTTTTAATGAGACAAACTCCGGTTGAACCGACCACTGAACCCAATTGAACCAGTAAGAAAATCGGTCGACTTAAAATTAAAAAAAATAAAAATATATTATAATGTACATATTTTACGTTACTAAATTTTATATTAATTTTTTAATATAATAGTTATATTAATATTTTTTGTTATAAATCATATTTAAATTATGATATTCTATAAATTTATTAAATATGCAATTCGACCTATTAAACTCTGATCTGACCAATAAACCCATGCATACATCGGTTCCTGATTCAGTCCAATTTTAAAAATTATGATAAGAACTAAATCTTAATATCATGATGAGAATGATGTCATTGTGTTAGTATCAAATGTTCCATATATTATGGTGTGAGGGAATTACGTGAGGGAGCTTCTCATGCTATAATATATGCAATTATATATATATTTATTTACTGATAAAAATATTTAATTTACTTCTTCCATTTTAATAAATGATCGTAATTACCCTGTTAATTATCTGTACGCGGGCGTAGAACGGACCCGGCCCAATGAACCAGACATTATTGGGCTTCACAAGTTAATTAAACCGGCATGACTCTAACATCACTGAGGGTTGATCTAATCATTAATGAGTAATGGTGGCTTAATGAGCAATCATTCATAAGTGATTTAGTCACTTAAGGGTTGATTTACTCATTAAATTAATTAATTTAATCAATTATCTAAACGAAATTATAGTTTGAAGTTTAAAAAAAAAGTTCCATTACAACATATCGCGTGCTAATACACGAAAGGCACATGCTCGTCCTTCATGAAACGGAAAGCAAAAGTTCGAATTTCCTCTTTTCATTTCTTAAAATTCGGCTAAATTACAGCATAAATTGTAAAATTTTGGCTCATTATGACATTAATTCCCAAGATTTTAGTTTGGACTCATTCCGTTGTAAAACTTATACTCCATAATTCATATAAGTTTTAAATGTAACAAACCGTTAAATTGAGAATAATGATATTAATTTCTATTGAAGTGACATGTGAATGTGGGGATTCTTATAGAACATAACAAGATATTTACAGAATCGAATAAGTTATAAAATATGATTTTTAAAATTAATTCAGCAAATTTAAAAATTCAGGATTTAATGTAAAAAGTATAATTTGTTTGTTGTTGGCATTTCTTTAGTTATATGTGTGTGTAGATATATATTTAATTTTTACGTTAATAGATAAGATTGCAAATTATGGCGCCAAACCCAACTAACAGAACCTTATCTCATTCTTGGTTGCCACAGAAAAGAAGAAAACCTCCGCCATGGGCTGAAACTGAGCCACCACAATAGCTTAGTTTCAAGAACTTCGTTTTCATGGCTTCTTGTCTACCAGAACTGGGGGGAGCGTGTGGTTTCTTCGTCAGGTCCTGGAGACCCGGTTCCTGCACTGCCCTTCGGAGATGGCGGATCAGCGCTTCCTCTGCTGCCCCCGGTGTCGACTTCAAGGCTCTCGAGTCCGCCATTGATAAGGTTCCCTGGCCCCTCTCTATTTCTGCCTTTCGTTTTCTATTTTGGGCTGGAGATCATTGCTGGATTGCCCCAACTGAGTTACTAGTCGGATGATTGATTCGGAAATGACAGGCATTTGCAAATTCCGGAGAGAGGAGCGCTACCGGAAATTCGGTTAAATTTGGATGAATATTAGGAAAATTGAAGATGGTAGACAAGAATTTGTTCGGCAATATTGAGGACTAGAAGTTTGCCTCCATATAATTCAGATCCTGTCGCCTATAAACATTTCTTCCGCAACGAAATCTATGAAACGCCTGAGATGTTATAGTGCAGTCCTGCACAGCAATGTATGAGCCCAATAATTAGCATTGGGAAGAATAATCTTTCCAGCTTTAACAGTAATCCCGTTGTGCAATTATGATGTTCAGTCATTTACTATATCTTCACCAGTTCGGCTCGCAGTCCTCTAAGAGTTTGGATAGTATATGTTCAAGTATGTTGGTTCGCTCCAAAGAGGAATGTAAAACGGTTAATGGGTCATATTTGATGCAGAAAGATAGTGATGCCGTTAAGGAGGCTCTCAATCAGTTGAGCGAAATGGGTTGGGCCAAGAAATGGAGCTCTCAGCCCTACATCTCGCGTCGAACGGTCAGTTGGTCAGACAAATTATAGATCAGCATTAGCATATTGGATGTTCTGTCTTTAAATTTACAATACATCTGTGTGCATTAGACGTCCCTCCGTGAGCTGACGACTCTTGGCATAAAGAACGCAGAGAATCTTGCTATCCCGAGCGTCAGGAATGATGTAAGTGCTTTCTAGCTGCAAAAATCCTACTTAGATTTTGCTTTTGCATTTTTGGGCTTCCTTTTAATGTGATTTTTACTCGGCGGAAGCAATATTTTCAAAGTAACTTGCTGTAATTTTGACATTTTCAGTAGTGCAGGCAGCTTTTCTGTTCACGGTGGTCGGAACGACGGGATTCTTAGGTGTTCTGGCTGGTCAGCTTCCAGGGGTAACTTCATTCTACTATGGAACACTGCATTTTTCATTCCTGAAAATTCGATGTGGAGCGGCCCCATCTTGCTTTATCATATTACCGCAGTGCTCATTCTCTCCTTGAACAAATCTACCAGAACATTATTGTAATATGCTCTGTCAAGAACCATCGAACTGCCAACGTGTCTGCACTTATTTTCCTCTACATCAAGTATCTTACTCTGCAAAATATTATTTATAGTCTTATGTAACTATCCAGCATCGGATGATACGTTTCTGTCTTCATCTTTTTACTTGTGTGGTGTGTTCCAAGCTCCTTTATAGGCAGTACAGTTGCTTGGGATGTACAGTGACTGTGAAGCAAAAAATTGAGCACTTCGATGTCATTAGTATAGTCTGCATCCCAAGCTCTTCCTTATTACTGATGTTATCGGTCCACAATATCTCAACTGCAGGACTGGGGATTCTTTCTTCCTTACCTGATTGGGAGTATTTCTCTTGTGGTTTTGGCTGTTGGGAGCATTTCACCAGGGTAAGATGAGTCGCCTCTGCTTGAACAACTTCTTTGGTTCATATCGAACGATAATTACCATAGATTGACCTGCTTTCCTTGCTGCTGCAGTCTCCTTCAAGCTGCTATCGGCGGATTCTCGTCATTCTTTCCCGATTACAAGGAAAGGATTGCTAGACATGAAGCTGCACATTTTCTAGGTACTGTTTACTGACAGATGGTTAATATTGTCAATCTATTCCTGAGCTGCTCTGATCCTCAAGCTGCTATCGACATTCTTCTCGTTCTTTTTCTGCATTTCATGGGATGATCCACTGCAAGAAGTGCCTGAGCTGGTCGAGCTCTCTGATTCTTGCATATTTTTTTGGCTCTAAATTGGAAATCTTCTCTAATATCTTCAGTTGCATATCTCCTTGGGCTTCCGATTTTGGGGTACTCATTGGATATCGGGAAAGAGCATGTGAATCTCGTTGATGAAAAACTCGAAAAGCTTATATACAGTGGGCAGCTCGACGCCAAAGAGCTCGACAGGTATGATGCCATTAGATGTTAGGTAGAAGATGTTTCATCAGGCATATCAATGACCAAAATTCCCGATAATTCTGTAAATTCAGGTTGGCGGTGGTGTCTATGGCAGGATTAGCGGCAGAAAGCCTCAAGTATGACAAAGTGGTCGGGCAATCAGCCGATCTTTTCACCCTCCAGGTTCGAATCTTCACTTCACTTACAGATCTAGAAACTGCAAACGCTACCCAATGGGCCGAAGATCACAATCTGCAATGTGCAGAGATTCATAAACCGGAGCAAGCCTCAGCTCAGCAAAGACCAGCAGCAGAATCTCACTCGATGGGCAGTAAGTTTATTTTGTCAGAAACCGACCGATATTTCCCCCTTTGTCTCCCCCCTCGAGCTAACTCGGGGAGCTGGACGTAGGTTCTGTTTGCAGGGTCGCTCTTGAAGAACAATGTGGCTCTTCATGAGGCTCTAATGGAGGCAATGTCCAACAAGGCTACAGTGCTGCAGTGCATTGAAGCTATAGAGCGAGCTGCCTAAGAAGAAATCCCCTGTGGCCCTTCTGGACCCTCTGGAAACATACATTCTCTTGAGAAAGCACTTCCATTACATCATAACTGGATCGAACTCTGATCAAGAAAGTCCTGAGATATATAGTCATCTCGGTACCGTTATTCTTTTATAGTTGGATACATTCCCAATGAGATGAAGTTGAAAGTAAATTGCATTAAGACCCTTAAATTTACTGGATAATCGCAAGAAACTCCCTCCGGTGAACACCTGCTTAGATCTCTGTTACCCCGAGTTCAAACCCATAATCGGTTCTCAACTTACTACTGAATTTCATACACCCAATGCATGTAGTAGCTCGTTTCCATTTATCCCTATTGATACATGAGTAGATCCATCGACATAGAGAAAACAGGCCAAGAAATAATAGTCATCTGTTTGGATTATTATATAGAAAGTTCCCTTCACTGTCGCTCCCTTCCCGATCCATTGAACAACTTACGATTTAGAGATTGCTCTTATGACAAGATACACGGGAAAAACCAAAGTTGCATAAGTCTGTGATTATAATATATCACCAGGCAAAATGTGTCGACTTCTACAAGCTACAACCTACCGTACATTGAGAGTAGATCCCTCAGTTCAGCAGCCTCTTCGTCCAAGTAATTGAAGCTCATTGAACTCGGAATCCTCCAACTCCAGTTCCCAAACTGCAGTAAACAAATGTGAAATCAATTTATGCATCCAAACAGGACCTCTGCTGAGTCTATAATAAAACAAACAGTTGAAATATTTTGAGCTAGTCGGGCATCAAAAACATTTGCACAAGTCAGTAAAGAGGATAAAGTTTATCTAGATGATTTTGCAAAATCAGAAACTCACACGAGATTTGTCTGTCTGGATAAAGAGCCCCACTGGGCCTTCGAATATGGACCTAATCTAATTTTTGCTTTAAAGGCAAAGCAGATACCTGAGTTGCAGGTGTGTTCATTCGGGCAGTGCTTCCAAGACCAAGGATATCCTGCATGGGCACGATTGCCGTACGGGCCACAGAAGATAGTGCAGCTTTGATCATCGCCCATGAGATATTGTCACTTTCGGTGATCGAGAGATATTCTCGCACCTGCAAAGCAAATATCAGCAAATAGTAAGCCATGAACCTTTTACGAGCATAATATGCTCCCCATATTACAAAAGAGTCATCTTTATGACAGGGAACTGACATGGAACCTCTCTTCTTCATTCAAATTGTCCCACCATCCTTTAACCTACGCATGAAGTGCAATGGTCTAATCAGTATGCTTTTCCAAAGAAAATGATGGATTGAAGAATATAGCACAAAGAAGGTATACTGTGTCATTGTCATGAGTCCCAGAGTATACAACTTGATTCTGTTCATGGTTATGGGGCAGATGAGGGTTATCAGCCTCGCTCCCGAATGCTGGACCAGGAAAATAACTATGTCAATCAATATTAAGCACACAAACAATCAGAAGTCAGAAACATGCAATCAAGTGCATGTAAGAACTACCCAACAGAAACTACAGTAACAAATAAACAAAGAGGTGCTTTTTTACCAAACTGGAGGACAGCCATTCCAGGTGCCCCTATTGATCTCCGGAGATTAACTACATCCTTGGTGATAACTCCCTGCCATGTTTTAATACATAACCATGAGTAAATTAACAAAAGCATGAACTTATCTTCTTGGCCAAGTCAAAGCAACTACACTGCTTGTCGATCATCAGCCAGAGATGACAAAATATTGTTAAAAATATAATTTTGAGATTTATTAGTAAGAACTGATTATAGAACTTATTTTCAGCAAGGTTATTTGCATTCTCCTGACATGTATCTTTATCCATCTCCAGAATCCATTGGGAAAATAACATATCACATACCAAAGATGTAACTGAACTCAGGAGAACAAAATGTATAAGTAAACTATATATGTCAGTCAGAAGAAAGCATACCAAATCCTCTGCTATTATGTTGATCTCCCCAAGATCTTTAGAAATAGCATCAAACAGAGATTTGCCAGGTCCCACCTACTGTCAGAAGGCAAATATTATGAAATAAAATAGACAATAACTATCTTAAATTACCGAATTTCTACCTTCCATCGCCCAATTGTTGCAACCTTTGCTTCTGTTCAAGAATGAAATGTATAAGGACAGCATAAATTACCAATTTGTTATAAAATGTAACAATTAATGCTAGCTCTGTAGATCCATAATTGTCTGACCAGCGGGAACAGCCCAAAAGCCTGCAAATCCTCTGAAATGGTCTATTCTGAACTCATCGTATAGATCATGAGCTCGGCGCAAACGCTGGACCCACCATGAAAACCCATCTTTCTCCATTTCTTTCCAATCATATAGAGGACTTAAAATAAAGGCACGATAGAGGAATCCAAAAATGTTGTCAACAAGAGTATAGGCACAGACAATTTATCGCCATGAGAATTAATAGGAAACTAAAATTTCTCAACCACAGGTAATGCCAACAGCCATCATCCAGAAGAGTATTTGTGGCAGCAAGTTAATGCACTTGTGAAGAAAGTGCACAACATATAATTGATCTTTATATCACACTAGAATATTGAATAGATGATCATGTGATAGATCAATGTTTTGTGAGATCCACTAATTTCTATGCACAAAATGATCCTCATATCATGTGGAGAGATAATTTTGGAGAGCATGATGCAGGCCAATTCAAGCATTGACAGCAAATGCAGCTAATCTCAAACAATTTTTCACGCATCATTCAAGTTTGTTTTTCAAAATATCCAGTTACATACCTTCCCCACAGTTGGCCAGTCTCACTGAAAGCATCTGGTGGAACACCACTCACAAGAAGGGGGAAACCCTTCCTGTTCTGCAGGATGAAGCTTCAGTCAATAGCCCATTCAATGGGTAGCAAGCCATTTACATTCTCAAGAAAAGATGATCTGAATAACAAGCAGGAATAAACTCACCAATAAGAATTGTTTTTTATTCGCCCAAACATCTGCACTGTGATAACCAACATAGATTGGCATGTCCCCCATTATACTAATACTCTTCATTTGAGCATAATTGCGAACTTTTTGCCACTGCCTTTGGAACAGAAATTGTTGTGCAATGAAAACATCTATCTACATAAGAAAAATTATGGACATAAAATCAAAAAGTTTGATGTAAGAAACTAGGCATGTCCAAGAGTTTGGTGATCATACAAATTCTCGTTTTTTCTGGTAAATGTTTTCCAATGCAGCCAGGTGGCGCTCTCTTAATGGTTCTGGCCATAAATACCAGCTGAATGTGTTCAGGGTGTCATCAATGGCAGCAAAGTAAGCAGCATCCTGAAGCCAACCTATACATATACAAAAGGAAGATAATAAGGAATTGCTCCCAGAATGAGGCTCACCAGTGAAAGGAACTTTTGTACCCAAAAAAAGAAAGAAAAAGCTAACAGAATCGAAAGATTATCAGGTAACTTTGTAGCACAGTAACCTGGTGGAAGAACATTCAAGGACCAATTGAAAAGGCGACTCACTTGATATGCTGGGGTCTCCACGAAAGTCTTCTAATTGGCATTTGAGATCTCCATTGCTCTGGACAAGCCTTTGTGCAGCCTAAAACCAAAGAATAAATAATTAAAATGCATGTGTATATATATATATATATATATATAATCTATGTCAACTGATAACTGGCATGACAGAGTCAAAGAAGTTGAAAAGTAAGAACTTTACTCTTGTTTTCGGAATACAAGCTTAGCGGATTGCGGTCCTTTTTCAGCACAAGAAACAGTAACAGAGAAAGAATCTTGAAAAGTAATCTCAGGAAACTTTATAGTGACAGTTTGATTAAAAGAATCTTCAGCTCTTTACCAATATCCCAAGATTAAAAGCTGAATGAAAAACTCAATCTTGAAAAGTAATCTCAGGAAACTTTATAGTGACAGTTTGATTAAAAGAATCTTCAGCTCTTTACCAATATTCCAAGATTAAAAGCTGAATGATAAGGTGTAGACGTTGTCGCCTGACTTCTTTCCCATAGTTAGTGTCTACTGCTTAGAGTATTCATTTCATGGAAACCTTTACTATCCATATCTGCATTCTTAGAGACATGGCGAACTCTCCCTGTTCTCCATTTGCCAGTTGTGCCATTTAAGATTGTTAACATAAGAAACTTGACCACCAAAATAAGCCCTTTATTCAACCATCTACCTGCTGTTACAAACCACTGGTAATTTGGGAAATATTGGTAGGAACATCATACTATAAATGAAAATTTCTTTCTCCAACGCCAAGCAACTAAAATAGTGAAGTACTTAAATTGTAGAGTGCAACCAACTAGAGCATCAACTGATCATTGACTAAAAAGTGAAATACAATAATATGCATGATCCAGCCCCATAGTGTTTTACCTTTGCAATTAAAGGATCCTTCACTCCAGCAACAACTGAAAAATTCACTCGGGTCTCCTCACTGCATAAAGATAGCATTTTTTATAAGACAATAACATAAAGGAAAGCCCTTTAAATCAGTTTGTCAGAGAGGAAATTTCATTTCCACACATTGGTGCCGGGAGCTCGTCCTTCTTTAATAAACCATCTTTTACCAGCTCCTCTAGAGACATTAAAAGGGTATTTCCACAATTTGCATCCTGAGATCGACAAAGGAACAGTTGCATGGATCAGGACAGAGCTTTTCGAATTTTCCCAGGAAAAAAAATTATATCAAGCACCAAGAATTTGATTCCTTGTATGTGACTGCGTTAACAGGCTTACAGATAGAACACTAGTTTAATAGAGTGATGCACCTGCCCAGCATATGGAGATCCATCTTCACCTGCCTTCCTTCCGGGAGGAACAAGAGGAAGAACCTGCTCGGAGACATGGCGCACATGCATAACATCATTTCTATATCATACCCAGTTATTCTATCACGAAGTCACAAGAGTATGCGGTGAAATTAGAGAAAATGCAGCAATCACGTAAATATGTAAATAATTTCACCGCGGTGATCCTAAAATTGAGTCATAATGTCTAAGACTGAAACTTTCTTTTCCTTCTTCACTCAAACATGAGAAGCAGATTAAGGATGAATCATATCAGAGCCGCATTGTCTTGTTCCACATAGTTATAATTTAAGCGACGGAAAGGGGGAAGAGAGAGAGAGAGAGAGAGAGAAGAGTAGGTGGGGATGTCATATGTGCCTGCCAAACTGAGCAGCCGGAGTCGTGAAGCCAGTCGAGGAACCTAAAAGCCTCCTCTCCGAGGTCTCCGATTCCATGGGGACCGGGTAAGGATGTCGGGTGGAGCAGCACGCCGGCTCGCCTCCTCTGGGCAGGGTCCGCCGCAGGTAGCCAGTCGGCATAGTCCACGGGTAGGTCCTCTCCAACAGTAGCTGCCGCGGCGGTCACCGAGCGGAGGGCGGAAGCCCGAGACCCCGGCTTCCGGTTGACAAAGAGAATGCGCGAAGGTGAGCTGATGATCCTGGGTCTTGCGTGGGGTGTCGGTGAGAGAGATGGAGGACGGCGAGGAAAAGAGAAGGAAGCGATGGCCATTGAGGGAGCTTCAGCGCATTGGGGTGGGCTGACGGGGGGAAGTGGAGGTTGATGAGAATCAATGGGAGCAGCGCGAGGAAATATCTATGAGTAGCAGACAGATCACGTGCAATAAGTTACAGGGGTATTGACGGATTCGGTGTAGGAAAGAAGTCTTGTATTGAGGTTACCGAATTCCAGTTCTTCATATGGATCATCCACCTAATCTCTGTCTATTAAACCACTGAACCGATGATTAAGGTTCCCGTTCGAAATCGTGTTCGGATCGGCTAGAGATTGGGACTTGGAGGTATTTCTCTGGGAAGAATGAGGATCTTCCCAGCCTTTCCCAACCGTCGAGTTGCTTCAGCAAGAAGAAGCTTCAGCCCCTGCCCCCGGTTGGTAAACCATGTAACCAATGAATGATCCACGGGGCCTTATAGATCGATCCGTGCGTGATACGTCTGTAGATGGGCTCATCACGGAGTTGAACCCATCTAAAGTCTCTGCTGTAAGGGGTCCAATGAAGAAGATCGGCCCAGTAGCCACCATACGGTGAGCTGATCGATGGGTGGGTCCATTTTGATCGGGATACGCATTGCCCGAATTCCACGAGACATCGAGTGGTCCATGCGGAAGAGCGCACTTTGGGCGACTATTAAGAGAGAGATGACGGGTGGAGAATGCCCACTTGTTAGAGACCACCACTCTCCGGTCCAGAAACTTTAAAGATCCACGAAGGGCGTGTAGGACGAGTCCTGCCTACCCTCATGACCACGTAATCCGGCTTCTCACGGAACAAGCAATGAGAACGATAATGACCTCGATCGATCGATCGATCGACATTAAGTAAGTGCGCACTCTTGTAGTGCTCAACTTCTTCTTCGTCAACTAGATGCAAGAACATAATATCTATAAGAGAAGTTATTTTTATGTGGGATATTTCTCTCCCTTTCTCTTTTTATAAAAATGTTTTTTTCCTTAATAATATCCAATTGGAAGTTAAGGTGGAGGACTCCTAGAGACAAGCCATCAGGTGATTCCAAATGTCACGTGTTTTAATGCAAACCCTGCAAGCATCAAACCCACATGCATGACAATCATCATACAGGCTGAGGGGAACCGGACGCCATCCCAATGCAAGAAAATGGGGACTGAAGTCCCACGCTGAAATCTCCTCTAGGGCATCAAACGAAGTACTTGTTAATTGTGATTCTTCCGATTGGGTCTTTGAAAGGACGGTAGCATGCATCTTGAACTATGCTTAGACTATATGTGGTGCTGCGTTGTCTGAGTACTGATCGTTCAGTTCATATGATATATTCATATCGATTAACACAAGATTAAGAAAATTTTATCATTTAATAAATAATAATTTAAATGGGAACCTGAATGTTGCATTACGCCCACAAACATTTTTTGATTTTGCACGCCCACAAGAGAACAGCCGAAAATGAAAAAAGAAAAAAATTGGACAATGTGAAGGTGTGGGGTCAACTGACAGGTGTGGGGACACGATTGGGAGCCGGTCAGCGGGGGACCTCACGTCCAGAGGGATGCCAACGCGGTGCCTCAGCTCTGACTGCCGATTGAATCCTAATTTGTCACCTTCCTCTTTATCGCCACGTGCAGACGACATCGTTTCACTCTGGGCTGCTTTGTCTCGATGAAATGTGTAACAAATACATAATTACAGTGACAGTAGCCATGACAGAAAAAGAAAATTTCCCACTTAAATCCTTTCTTAAATTATACATTATATGAACTAAGTTTTATGTAGGGGAAGATTTCAGCCATCCACGTTAGTGGTGGCAAATCGTGCCGACATAGCACGATAAAGGGGAGGATGCAATAAGAGCTAGACCAAGAACTGCCCTTTAGGATATAGAGCTGGCACGACACGACACGATAAGATAGAGGGTGGCCTTGACCTAATCTGATAACATGATAATCTCCCTTTTTATCGTATTTTGTCTGCAACTATAAGTGAGCTTACACATGAGATTTTTTTATCATTTAATAGTATTTAATAATCTATTAATTTTTCTCTTAATTTTCCTAATCGGCTTGTCGTGTCGGCCTGACCTAGAAATCGTTAGGCCTAGCATGCCCTATAAAATTACTGGGTCGTGCCGGCACGGCACAATAAGTTTCTGGCACTACAAGCCCCGGCCCAAGACGGTGTTATCTTGTGAACCGGATTTTGCAAGGTCTAACCCACGCAGGCAACAGATGCCACTTGTGTGTCATGTGCCACCGCCTCGTGGAATAATGCCGACCTGTGTCTGAACTTTCTGTTTTTTTTAAGTGAAAATAAAGAAGAAGAAAACAAAAAAAAGGACTCGGTAGACATTTTCATCGTCTTTGCCCATCACGTTACCTCGGTTAAATGGCTTATCTATTTATACCGGTTTAAAATGGATTTAAAATCATTTAATCTAGTTATGATTCAGTTAGTTATGCATAGTGTACTAGTTCAATTATGAATTACGGTTCATAAAAATATGAATATGCTTGAATCGTTCCTAGTAAGGTGGTTCATGACTCGGGCCGATTTGAATAGTAAACTGTGACACTTTCATCTTTTTTAATTTTTTTTTCAAATTATTTAAAATGAATGTATTTTTTAAGAATTTTAAATTGAACCAATAAAATTTTATCATTTATTTGCAGGGTTTTTAGCGATTCGGGCGTGTTTTACAACAATTTCAAGTCATTTCAATGAAAAAACGTGTTGTGTTAGTTCGGTTCAACATGCTTCTTTCTTGGATTCAACCCGTAACTGTTTCTTAAATCAATTAGAGCAATTATGTGCTTATTTGGGAGCGGTCCGTATTAGTTAGGGGTTTTTATGGGCCAAATCGGAGTTTTTAGCATCTCTAACCTCCATTAGTATTAGGGGGAAATACCTAATTATAAAAGAAAGAAAAGAAAAGAAAAGGTGGTTAAAATACTAATTTGCCCTTGAGGACGGTTGCCCCCCGATTGCCGATCTCGAGAAGTCGATTCCCCTAATATTCCCTTAATATTCCCATGCTCTCAAAGGGGGGCAACTCAAGCGAGGAGGCACTAGGCAAGAGGAGGGGGAAATCGGATAGTATAGAAATCCAACTTACGAACAGATTTAATTCAGTGTCAAGATTTTTAAGTTGGGAGATATTATCGCCGCACACAAAGAAAAAAAAAGTGATCGATTGAATCAGGTCGTGGAGAAACGACATAGGCGTCGCAAGGGAGCAGACGGAGCAAAGTTGTGGCATGTGTGCCATGCATAGTTTTTAAAACCGGATCGGATCGGGAACCAGTATAAACATAGGTTCATGGGTCGAACCGGGTACTCAATAGATTGAATCGCATATTTAATAAATAATATTAATAATATAATATTACTAATAAATTAACATAATATTATAATTTGAATATAATGTATAATAAAAAATATTAATATAATCATTATATCAAACAAAATTTTAACATATGATATAATATAAATATAATGTGTATTATAATAGGTTTTTATTTTTTTTATTTTTAAGTCGGTCAGTTTTTCATAAGTTCAATTGAGTTTATTGGTCAGACCGAGAATCGGTCAGTTCAATCAAAATTGACATGTTTGAATATGTAATTGATCTTTTATAGGAACCGGACTAGGTGAGTGGCGGGTTCATGGTTGAACCAATCGAACCGGCTAGCCCGGTCCGATTTTTAAACTATGGTGCCATGTTTTTCTTCCGCGCACATCGTCCAAGACTCTGATCAGTTCGGATCGATTCGGGGTTCTGTTTGGATTAGGCTGTTTTATAGTGAATACGATGGATGCATTTAGGAACCGCATGGGCGGGGCGCTATAAGCCAAGAACTCCACTCATAAAATCTTAAAATTTTATGATTAAAAGAAAATCCATAGTGAAAAAAAAGTGAAAATGCTAATTAAGTTTTTTTATTTTTTTTTAAAAAAATAATGTTCTTCTCCCTCAACTCCTTTGCCGATCTTAAAAGTCCAAGCCCTTCTTCCTTCATTTTCATTCTGCGCCCGTCTCTCTCTCTCTTCTCTTCCTCTCTCACCTACTATTCCTATTCCCTCAAGGAACCCGTCTTTGGCCCTTTTCTGCAAAATCCCCATCCCGAGCTCTTAGAAAAGCCCTTTTGGTCTAAGAGGTATGGTTGAATTTTGGGAGGAGATGATCATAGACAGCTTCAGGATCCCATGGCTGATATGGATCCAAGTCATTGTGCTGCTCCTGCTCATCCTCCTCCTCTACTCCTTCAGCCTCCTCGGCTCCCCCTCAGATCCCTCTCCTGCTGATGACTCCCTCTGCTCTCCTTCTGCTCCCTCTTCCCTCCATGGGGACCACTCTCATCAGAAGCTCCAACCACAGGTACATGCATCCATCCATCCATCTAAACACCCACGCATGGACGCATCTGTACACCTCATCTTTCTGCAATTATAATTGATGGTGGGTTTCTTTATCTTGGTTAGTGACAGGATTTTTTTTTTTCCCAGCATGATTCATTGGAACTTAACGAATGGAAAACATCATTTCTGGGATGCTGAAAACACTGTTTTTCGAAGCTGAAAGAGAGATGCAGACTCTGTGTATTCCTTTTTTGTTTTTTTCAAGATCTTGGACTAAATTAGGTGACTCCGACCACCCCCCCCCAATCTAATTTTTCGACATTGCTTTCCAGCTTCCACTATATATTAAAATGGATGACTGGTAGCTTGACTTCTACCTTTCCCTTGCTTGTCTTCCTGGAAATCTCGTTTCCATTCAGTTTTCCGTTCCCATTTTCCAGATTTCATGTAATTATTAAATATTTCCAATTTTTCCACCTCGACAACAATTTCCTAAGCTTTGCTACTTTGCTTCCGTCTCGGGGCTTTGGGTTTGGGTGCTTTATGGAGAACAGCATTTTTCTGGAGAATATTCTAATAATTTTGCTTTTTATCTAATCTTACATCATATAGTTACTATATTCAAAGATGCCACGTTGGGCCCGTTGGGCGGTACCGACCATACATACCCTTGATTACTTACTTTATTAATTCGACTCTTCTGGACGGAGGAAATTAGGATAATTAAATCATTCTCCTCTTAAGATATTCAGAAATTCGAGATTTTATTTAAGTAAAAAAAAAAAAAAGTTGTATCCAAACATTTCTTTCAATCAATGAAGCTTGAGACACTTTCTTGCATAGGTTGGGCAAAAAAAGAAAGAAAGATTCCCGTGCCAGCCTCAGATTCTCGTGCCTGCCTTTCTCGTTGTTGCGGACATGGTCGTTTAATTCTCTCACTTAGTTGAGAAACCCCTGGTTGGACCATAATTACCGAAGTGTCGTTTAGAAAGGGTTTTCATCTATTGATAAGATGATGGTGACTCGACGCATTTACGTGGGATCGGTATAGGGCAAGCACATTGGCAGCTTCTAATTTGTAACCTACCGTATAAATTCTTAGACCCGAGAAGAATTCGTGCTTGTCGTGTCGATGTCTGACGTGGGACGTCGTTGCACACCACCCCATCCCACCCCCCCACCGTCCCGATCTTCTCTTGGCTTCTCGTGATCGCCCCCACCCGAAATGTCACGCCGCAGAGGTTCAGTGTCTTGCGGCAGGACCTTAGCTGGCTCCGAGCTGTCCTTTTCCTTGTTTCTATTAGAAAATGAGGATGATGGGTACACAAAAAATATTTTATGATGCAACCATTATAACGTTAATATGTTTATAATCTCATGCGAAAATCTCACTGTCCGATAGCCAAATGGGAGGACAAAGGCACAAGGGAATACTTGGTGTCTTTGCTTTCGGTGGGTTACACGAGAAATCATTTCTTGATTGGTGAAAAGGTTGGGAAGCAATGCCTTGCTTCGATCTGAATGCTACACCAACCGTCGGTGAGACTTGAACCCCAGTTCTCTCAACCTTTGATCGAGGGTTATAGCCACAATTCTAAGCTCCCTTCTGTTTCGTAATTTGGATTGACTGATGTAATTCAGATGCGGTTGAACATCGGCACTGATTTTGGACGGGATTTCATCTCATGCCTAGCCAGCGTGGTTGACCGTTGGTTGGAATGCATAGTAGAAATTCATGTGTGTGAAAATATGTTGGCAGGTCGGAGAAATTACCAGGGCAACCAGTAGAACGTTGGGGAGGAGTGGGAGACTGAATACAGCTGGAGACTACCGTCAACAAGATCGAAGCAGAAGCAGAAGCATCGACGATAGCGCCGAGGACAAGGAAGGAGGAAGCTCGATATCAACATCGAGTCTGTTTAGCAATAACCATCATCCTTGTAACATAGTTAGGCTTGCTAAGGTTGCCTTTCTCAAGTGCCTGGGGCTCGATAGCAATTCCATTGCTAATGAGAGAACACGCAGATGAGAAATATGATCGGCACCGTATCCTGGGCATGTCTATGTCTATATAATCTCTCCTTCGCATTCCCGTGCCTGTTACCCTGTCTCGTCCCGGGGTTATACCAGGCTCAGCGACAAAGGATGGTGATAGTGCAAAGTGCCGGGCTTCAAGAGATGATCGGGGTGCTCACCATGGGCGTTGTACGTGGCATTCCAATGCCAATAACAGGACAGGAAAATGCTTCACTTTCTGAACAGGAATCCCTCGAATTTGCTCTTCTTCTTGTCCAACCTGTATCACCAGCAATAGTCTCGGTTCGATATCAGATCCTAGTGCTGGCTTTCAGTGCTCGAAAAGTGTCCACTGTACTCTTACTCGACTATGAGATTATGCTTTTCCTCAACACCATACTTTCCCTACTAAAAGCTCTCGACTACATACTTCCCTACTAAAAGCTGGTCGTCGAGATTGGCAACCGTATGGCATAACAGAACTACTGTCTAGCATGAGCAGTAGACAAAATTGTGGATTATGGGACATGGCAGAAATGCCATGTTAGGTGTCTTCCACAAGTTTAATGCACACCCTAGGATTCAATGCTTCAGGAGGTCTTTTTAAACTATAATCTGCAATCATTCTCTAAGTACTAGCTACAGGCAGATACCACTCATCAAAAGAAAGATCAAAACCCTCACCGCAATATCAATCTCGATGTCAAACTCAACTCCAAATTATCAATACCTTTCTAGATGGTGTGACCTGACTGCCCCAGGATATTTCATTAAAAACACCGGCGTGACTAGTTAGTCTGCCTTGTACTCTTACTTCCTCCTCTGGCTAGCCAAGTAGTTGAGTGCCAGACGAGAAAACTGGGCAAGGGATAGAAACATACGAAATAGGGAACGGCCCTTGACAATTCGCTCTCGTATGCCCCGAGCTCTTACAGCCACAACTGGTCCCTTAAGCCTGGTTTTCTGACTCACCATCATTCCCTGCACTGAAGCTAATCAAGGTGAAGATGGAGTAAAAACTCACATCAAAGAACAAGAGAGGCCAGCACCATCAATTAAAGTATCGGATGCAAGTGATAACCTGGTGTAGTTGTGTTGTTTATTCTTCGAAGACTCTCCTCAGCTGAGCGAACAGCTCGAGTGGAGCTTCTAACACCCTGAGTTATCTCTTGACTGGATAACAAAACATAAGAGAGAAAAAGAACGAATATAATATCAGCTGATATATAGAACGATCTTAAAAAATGGGTCTTACCATATGTTCTTTCCGTAAACAATAGTTCAAGACTAAGTTATTTATGTTGCATCCTAGTATATCATAAAAAGAATATGAAAAGGTTAATTCAGTATTCAGACCCGAGATCACTGAGTTCCCTGGTCAGGTCACTGATTTCCATTCCTGATAACCTAACAGCCGCCATTGTATCAGGAAGCTCTTCCCTAGCAGCATCCATAAGCTTCTCTAGCGACTCTGCTGCAGTCTTGAAAGCCTAACAAATGTGATGGTGGAGAATAAGGCCTCTGCAACCAATGCATCAAACTCCATTAAGGGCAAAGGTTACAAATTTACTAACCAATAGAGCCGGAATCGCAGAGAAAAATAGCCATGTTGCTGATACCGCTACCTGCAAAAACAAAAGAACGAACTAACTCTTCAACAACCAGACTTCAGTTACTGTTCTTCCGTATGTAAACTAAAAAGAGAGACTATAAATTGCCACAAACCACTTGTGTTGAACAACCTTAAACCATAGGATAATGGAGGATTGAATATTTCGTTAACACATAATAGGTTTACTAGTCAGTAGTTCCATAATAAAACACCAGAGGAAGCTCCACACCGTTTATAGAGAGAGAACACAATATTCAGGAGATTAAGAGAAGAGAGGCAATCAAGACATCGCAATCCTGGCTGCTCTCGGTAGCATAATTCGATGCCACTATGACGGCTCAAAGGATCAATATGGTAAATACAATCCAAAAGCTTCAGGCAATATGATAGATAAGAAGAATCACACTCTTGTCTATTTAATGATGGACACACTAGACAATAGACAGCTTGAAATTATCCATTTTCAACTCATAATGTTCTTCCCGAACATCTCCAATCTTAATCATTCATCCACACTTTGAACTAAATATCTTACAAGAGGATCAGAGCATCGAATCTTCAACCGAAATAACATCAATCCAAGAGCTCAAAGGACGATAGTAGCAAGAAACTAGACAATCGCCATTCCTTAGTCAAGAGATGGAGCTTGAAAGAGGAAAGATTAGAAAATCAAGAGACGGAGGGAGGGAGGGAGGGAGCTACCGCACAAGCGACGACATTCAGCATAAGAATGTGGCGCTGAGTTAGATTCCATTGAGAGAGCTGGAGCGCCGGGGGAGGCGGTCCGACGGACGAAGTGTAGCTCGAAGAGACCGACGTCTGGGGCCACTCCCCCACCGCCGCACTGATGCATCCCAAATTCATGGAGAGCGAGGAGAACCGACGTCGCGGCAGCCGCAGTTGTCCGAAAATCAGTAGCCTCCGAGCAGAATAAATCCGCCCGTACAGCTCGGACGTCGAGGCGGGACCGATCCCATAGCTCGAAGTCTGCAACTTCACCGCACTGCACATCTCTCCCTCACTTCTCAATCAACCGTGGAGAGTGAGAGCAGCGCTCCTATGGAGCCTTCCCTCGCAATTGCCGACCAAGCAGCAGGGAAGATGGCAGATCTTGTAATTTTAGCCTTCCAAAAGGGTTAATTCAATGTTCTGTTATTGGGCCTTATTTGGGCCGATTAATGGGCCTTTCTTGGGCCGCTATTTCTGATAGAGATCAATTTACAGTAAGTAGAAAAAGGCGAAAAAAGGGAAAATTAGAAAATAAGATGTCAAGTCAATCTCTTCAAGTCGCAATGGCCATATATCTCACACCGCATGGCGGCACAGCTCTGTCGCATTGAGGTCAAATTCTAATCCAAGTACGTAAGCATATGAACGAAAGAATATTTGATCCCTATGTACGTGTAATGCCTAAACTAATTACCAGATTTATCCGACATTTTACATCATTTCTAAGCTGATAAAAACACTACTTAGGTACATGCATGCATGCATACATACATACATACATACATACATATACTATGGCATGAATACATGCCCAACTTCAACATGATGATGGAATTATATAACCCTTGCCAGTTCCATATATGAATTCGACGACAGCAAGGGCTTCTTATATGCCGAGTAACAACTCCGGGGAAATCCCGCAGAGCTTAAAAAATGACTGGTTATAAAGGAAATCCATGAACCTAAAAGGAGAGATAAAAGATGAGAATATGCGCGGAGAATGCACACCTGACAACAGAAAGGAGAGAGCACAAGATCAAACTTGAACACTTGAATAAATATCAATGGATCAAAGTATCCCTTTACAAGTAGAATTCCAAAAAAAAAAAAAGGGATGGAGGTAAATTACGCCAAAAATAACAAGGCCTAAAATCAATAAGGGAGCAGGAGGAGGAGGAGGAGGAGAAAAAAAATGGAGGAACAAGAACAATTGGGAGGGGTCAAGGGGACCAAGAATAGGAAGCAAGAATCTAATCCAAACACACATGTACAGTTTTTCTATTTTACCATCATCAAATCAAACCGATATCGAACACAGATCTTCGTAAACTTGTTTCATGTTAGGCCGCTCATTTACAGAGAGGATGCACCGGAGCGATACAGCAAGCAACTCATCCATCGCTCTCGAGTGCTCCTCCCCAGCTGCAATATCCCGATCGATGCAGTCCATACCCCGACCTTCCTGATCACAGAGCCGGACCCAGTCGGTCAGGTCAACAGCCCCTGATTGCCCCGATATTATGTCCCCAGCACTTCTTCTGGTCAACAGCTCCATCAAGATAACACCAAATGCGTAGACATCTGCCTTCAACGATGGCCCGGGCTTGGGGGAGTCCTCGAGTTCTGGAGCCCGGTACCCTAAGGCCCCAAGGTTTAGGATCTGCTCCGCAATGCCAGCGGGAGTCATAAGGCGATGCAGCCCGTAGTCAACAACGAGAGCATCATAGTTGGGCCCAGTGAGGAGGATGTTAGTGGGCTTCAAATTCCCATGGGGAAGGCCCCTGTCATGGAGGTAAGAGAGGCATCGGGCCACATCAACTGCCACCTTCAGCCTCTGGCAGAATGACAAAGGAGAGTGCCTCCTAGGCGTAGTCCCTACAAGACATAATTATACATGTTAGATTGAACAAAGGAAATAAAAATCCTTCATGCAGAGAGACAATCCCTCCAGGCCAATTGTTGCAGGAAGTAAATGATACCATATACATTCATGAACATTTCAAACCTCAGCAGAGTGACAACTCATATGGAACCACCTGAATAGACTGCTGGATGGCGAATAGATCTTACCATAAAGATGCAAGGCCAGACTATCCCCATGGACGTAATCAGCCAACAGAAGTCTCTCCTGTTCTCTGGGACCCCAGTAGTAAGCCCTCAATGGAACAATACCAGGATGCTTCATTGACCCAATCTTCTTAACCTCCTTGGCAAACTCTTTCTTGTTCTTGACCAGTCCAACCCGAAGCCACTTAACAGTCAACATGTGCCTGTTATCAAGGGTGGCCTTGTAAAGAGTTCCATGGTTGCTCCTACCAAGAACCTCTGCTGGTGCACGCGAAAGTTCTTCAGCAGTAAACACAATTGAGGAAGGATCCAGAAAGAAGAGTTCTCCTGCCAGCCGATCCGGGGAATAAACATCCAGCCTAACGGGTTGTTCACAAGCATCAATAGATCTTGGTGAAGAAGATACAGTAGGAGAGTCTGGCGAATTTGATTTCCTTCCTGATGTAGTTGTGGGGTAAGCATGCATTAAATTGGGAGGATTTGAAGGAACTGAGGAGCGCTCGACACTCTCAGTTGGCAATTCTGCCTGTTGACCTGATAAAGATCTTGAGTTTGATGTCAGCAAGTGAGCATTCGAGAAGCTCAATGAAGTGGATGTGGGCTGACCGCTAGAATGGAACTTGAAGAGGGAAGGCCTTTGACTGAATGCACTTCTTCCATGTAAGTCCCTTGAATGCAACCGATGATATGCAATTAAAACAAAAACAATCATCACAGCAGCCCCCACTGAAGCAACTATAATCGCCACTCTTGCACTATTATTTGAATTACTACCCTTGCTGTGAATATTTTCATCCACTCTTGGAGGCTTATTACCCCTATGAAGGTTTAACAAGGGGTTTCCTTCAAATGAAGATTGAGGAAATCTCTTGAGAAGGTCATCTGGGACCTCTCCTGACAGATTGTTATTGGATACGTTAAATGCAATAAGTTTCTGTGAGAGGTTCCTGGGAATTGTTCCAGAGAAATTGTTGCCAGACAAATCAAGGTGCTCCAAGAAAGTAAGTTTGCTCAGTTCACTGGGAAGTTGACCTGACAACAAATTCCTCGCAGTACTAAGCCATTTGAGCTTTCCCATGTCACCAATCTCTGGGGGCAAGGGGCCAGTTAACTTGTTATCAGAAAGATCGAGATATTCCATTGGCTGCACCAAGGAAATTGCTAGCAGTTCATTCACCGTTGAGCTTCGGAGATTAATTGATCCATCAAACTGATTCCCTGAAAGATTCAAGTAGGTCAGAGCCGACATGAATGACCCTTCTGGAATCTCCCCATGAAGTTTATTCAAGCTGAGGTCGACAATGGACAATTTTGCAAAGCTTCCCAGCGGAGACAGTAAAGCACCTGTCAAGGAATTGTTGCTGAGCCTAAGAGTAGTTAAACTTCCGGTCTGGGAGGTCATATTTGGGAGGCTTCCTGAGAGATTATTGGTGCTCAAATCTAGGAACTCCAATGGGGTTTCCCAGTTCTGTACTGTGGATATGTCGTCATTGATCATATTTTTGCTCAAGTCCAGCCTGATGCATTTTCCAAGAGAACTTGGCAAAGAGCCAGATAAACCATTTGAAGAGAGATTCAAGCTAATTATTGTTGTGGAATTAATTTCTGGGATGAATCCTGTAGAGAAAAGAGCCCATTCAGTTTGGGAAAGGATTCTATAAGTCAAGAATAACAAAAATATATTAAACCTATCAGATGGGCGTACAAGTCAAAGATGACACTGATCGAGCAATTATTACTATCCCACATACAGAAATGAAGCACTATAGATTGATCTAATAAGCAAACGAACTGTATCCTCAATGGAAAAACTGTTTTGAAAGGCTGGTAGAAGTTTAGACAATTAATGCCTCTCCTATTTATAAGCTAACATGAGCATTGAGACAAAACGTGGGAACTGTTTTGTCATCATACAAAAACTACTTTACAAGTTAAATCTTCTTGCAGTGACATACCACCCTTGAAATTGAGATCAGTTGAGGATTTGCGTCCAAAAAGAATCTATAACGTTATCTAGAAACCTAAAGTGAACCTGAGATCAGGTCTGAAGTTAACAAAGTTCAATTTGCTACAACTATATGCTATATGTCCAAATATATAAATAGATTTGTACCCCCCAAAAATAGAAAAGTTAAGGGAAGTGATGGCCATGGTTGATTTTTCAGACAAATAATCCCAAGTATTCCATTGAGAATCATACCACATGCAAGCCTACAGAGTCTTCCTTAAAGTGTACATATAACAAGAAATACCAACTCAGGCTCAGAAGATTCAAACATCTCATGGTCAAGTACTTCAGGGACTTTAGTGCCCCCAATCAGGAAATTTGCAATTTGACAAAAAGTCAAACTGATTACCTGTAAAGCCATTACCACTGAGATCCAATTCCTCTAGCGGAGTCAAGCTCTCAAGCAGCTCTTGAGGTATCGAACCGAACAGCATATTGTTTCCCAATCTCAGGACCTTCAGGTTCGGCAGGGAATCAAAAGAGGGCAGCTGCCCGGTGATCACATTGTCCCCCAGATCCAAAACCCTCAAATTCCGGAACCTCTTTACTGATTCAGCATCGAAGAACTGCCCGTTCAGCTTATTATGACTCAAATTCAGAACTCGCACAGTGTTTGCTAGGCTAGAGACATTCTGTTCGCCAACGGAAACACTCCCGAAGAACCTATTGTGACTCAAATCGACAAACTCAACATTCTTAAGCTCTGAGAGAAGCAGGCCAATGTCGCCCCAGAGCTCGTTGGAATGCAAGTCGAAGAATTTAAGCTGCTGGAGATTGTGAATTCCACTGGGGAACCCACCCGAGAACTTGTTGCGGGATAAATTGAGGTAGTTGAGACTGTACATGTCGTTGATCCGCGCAGGGATGGGGCCGTAGAAGCTGTTGAGGGAGAGATCGAGGCGCTGGACGGAGCCCAGGGAGCCAAACGTCGGGGCAATGCGGCCGGTGAAGTTGTTGCCGGAGAGGGTGAGGTTGAGGAGCATGTAGAGGCCAGTGAGGGTGCTGAACTTGATGTCGCCAGCGAGACCGAGGCGATCGAGAGCGATGCCGGAGACGCGGCCGTCCGAGGAACAGGAAATGCCGTGCCACGAGGAGGGGCAAGAGCCGGGGCCGGCAAGGTTGGCGAGGTTCCAGGAGGAGGTGGCATTGTTCGGGTCGACCCTGATCCCCTTCTTGAACTCGAGGAGGAAGGCGGAGTCGGGCTCGGAGTCGGATCCGGAGCAGGCAAGCAGGAGGAGGAGGAGAGTGAGGATGTCCGGGAGAGTCATTTGACTTTCAATGCGGGGAGAAAGAGATAGGGAGATGAGAAACCCTAGAGAGGCATTTGACGGGAAAAGCAGTCGAAACCCTAGGATGAATCTGACGAATGCAACCCACACAGAGCAGATGGAAAGAGACCGACGAGATATAGAGAGAGAGAGAGATTGATGGATTAGGGTTCTCCGTCTGAAGTGGGAAATCAGAGGGGAGAGAGAGAGAGAGAGAGAGAGTCCGTTACTAATGGCGGTTTTGGGTGAGACGTGGGAAAGTGCCGGTTGGCGGGGGTGAGTAACTACAGTCTGTAAAGATATACGCAAACGGATATTGCACAATCCCGGACCCTACTTCCTCTCCGGTTTACCTCTATCTATCTATTTATCGTTTGTACCATACTTGCAAAATACACGGTGCAATATAGTGCGTAAATATCACGTGATATGATGATATGATGCGTGATCGTATAATAAAAAAATTGACAAATGTTTTTTTTATTATTAAAGGTCTAGAAGAAATATTAAATGCATTAGCTAATGGAAAATTAAACTCTTAACAAGTAAGAATCCTCATTAAATTATAAACGGAACAATCACATAATAAAGAAGTGAAATAGCATCCCACCGATGTGGTATAATTATCTGTATAAAATACTTTCTGCACACGCGGACAGATGGGATGCAAGGTGGATTTCATGGAATGGATGGTGGAATCAAGATTGCCGGCACAGCGGGCATCAGAATTGCAACGAACATAATCCACGGGGGTGAGTTATTCAGCAATGGTGAAAATTCAGCTCGGCAACGGTCGATTTAAATCGTTGCTAGCAATAGTGGTACAAACTTGACACGACAATCAAACGGTGTAGGTAGTCACCTATTCCCCTAGAGAACCCACTTGAAAAACTGTTAAAAGTGCAGAGTAGTAGTGGAGCTCTACGTAGCCTCATTCCCCATGTGTCTTCCTCTCATTTCTCGCTTCTGTGTCTGAAACCTGCTCGGTGGCGGTGACAGGGTGCAGCGAGGCCCACTCACATGGTTAATTACACACACTCTCTCTCTCTCTCTTAATTTCTTTTTTTTTTACGGGTTTTAGTGGTATAAATTATAGTTTTTAAAATTTAACCAAACTAAAAAGTGATATATGCATGAATTCATGGATTTATAGGTTAAATTAAGGGTTTAATAGATTAAACTGCATATTTAATAAATAATATTATTAATAAATTTATATAATATTATAATTTTAATATAATTTATAATAAAAATTATTATATTAAATAAAATATTAATATAAAAACATAAATATAAATCTAATAAAATAAAATATATACAATATACTAGATTTTTGTTTTTGTTTTTAATTTTAAGTCGACTGGTTTTTTTACCGGTTCAATTGGGTTCACCGGTCGGACTGAGGACCGATCGATTCAAGCGGAGTTGGCCTCATTGAAAGTGCAGTTGGGTCTTTTACAGAAACCGGACCATGTGAGCGGCCGGTTCCCAGTTGAACCGGTCGGCCCAGTCCGGTTTTTAAAACTATGGTATCGATTGAAAATGTTTATGATCCATTAAGTTTTTGGACATCAGATGATTTCATACGAGGAAATGCATAATTTTAGAAAGAAATGTGTTTCGATGTCGCTATATCAAAGTCTCTTTCGGTGAGGGTTCGGTACGTTAAATAATCATATTCCCTAAATAAACCAATTTTGGACAACGGTTAGTAGTGAAGTTGTCGTAAATGTATGTGTTAAAAATAGACACCTACACATATTACTCAATATATATATATATATACATACACACATATGCACGTGTATACATATGGAAAGAAGTTGATGGCAAAGCCTACCATAAATGGTGTATCTATCTAACCAACAGCAAAGTTGTAACTAAAATAGAATCAACCATTAATCCCATCAAATAATACAAGTCTACCTGTAGATCATAAAATTTTCTACCATATTCATTCCCTTTTATCTCTGGAGATTTTGCCTGATTAATTGAGCGTTAATTGTCCGAGCAATTGTCATAGCTATTACTTATGAAGATAATCTCGCTCTGTCAATTTCATAGCAATAAGGTATATGGCCATCCAAGATTTCTTTTCCCTTTTTTTTTTTTATTTATGTGCCACATAAAAATCTCCTATAATTAGAAAAAAAATTTATTAGATCTCTGGAAAGAAATATGTAGGAGATATTGGTGGGTTTGTGGCTGGAAAATGTATGCCTCCCTCGGACATGCATTGCATGCGTTGGACTACTTTGAAAGTATAATCTTGTATTTAAAAAATGAAAAGAAAAAAAATTATAATATGTGAGTCTCTACAAATTATTTTTAAGTAATAACTCAAACTTTTAATATGGATATGAAATCAAAATATCGTATAGACTGATAATTCATAGAGCTTAAATACGAAACTCTATTAATAAATCAGGATGATAAGCTTTGGGTGGATTTTTTTTTCACAAATGGTTGGGTCCGGATTTTTTCGAGCCAATTTTTCCCTATGAAAAAAAAAATCATATCATAATCATTTAAGTAAACATTACTAGACTTTTTCAGTTGTGATTTTAAATTAGTTAATGAGTGAAATTGATTCCGGATAATTATAGAATAATCTAATAATAAGTTCTTTTAAATCTCACGATAAGAAATCGACAATGTGAATATCGAGCGAGTAATTAGTGAGCGTAATGATGAAACTAAATGTTGAGTGCACGATTATAATTAATAAAATTAATTAATTAAGTATAGCTGTGACAATCAGGGGTCGATCTCGGGTCTTGCTGGCCGCCTTTCGTGTCGATGCCCCCACATTTTTGCGTGGTTTTTTTTCACGTAAAAAATATCGGATTTTATAGAGAATCCCGAAAATCGTTTCTCGGGTTGGGTTACCTTTTTGGCTTTCAGGTTTTTTCTGTTTTTACTTTCAACCTTCCCGGCCATTTCAGGTAGGAATTCAGGGTTAGTCAAATCCTCCTGCTATTTCGAAAGCTAGGCTTGCTAATTTCCAGGGCTAACCAACCGCAAGTGAACTGTCGAGAATGCCCCTACCTCCGAAAAGAGTAGGACTGTTCATAATAGTATCTCTATTATTATTATTATTATTATTATTGACAAATCTGAAATTGATGTCGCTTTCGGAAGATGTGCATTTTTTGTCTTTTTCTTTTCTTTTTTTAATTTAATTTAATTTTTTTGGGGGAAAAAAATCTAAATCTAAATAATTCATCATAGGCAAGCGTAAGCGAGCACATCAACGCATTAAAGAAAATTATCATACAAAGTGACGAGAGATTAGGTAAATAATCAGCTATCAAGCTCTAGCTAGTACCAATCACAGCTACTCATTTGAATAATAACATGACATACATCATCTCCTCCAGAATTTACTTCTTTTTTTTTTTCCTTTTATTATTGACCCGTCAGCACATTACTATCGAAGGTCCAATTTGGTCTACGAATCCAATGTGCTCTGAGGTCCAATCGAAAGAGCACACAAACCATCAGATGTCTTTTTTAGGTGGGCAAGTTAGAAGAGATCTAAAACGTAACATTGTACTTATCAGGCTGCCTGAGAGTGATTTTATGAACTACTGGACTACCACAATGGATTGTTATATTTACAAGATCAGCAATGCAACATGAGTTTGAGCGTTGACAAGACATGAAAAATAGCACACTAGTTTAGCCATGAGATTCAAAACAAGTAGAGAGAGATATATATATTGCATAATTGTGAATAAGAGCATGAGATTATAAGAGATCCTGAATTCATTCCTATATCACTTGATCTACATACAACTTACTTAGCTAATGCCATCCTTAGTTCTACGATAAAGAATTATCTATTACTTATGTGAGTTATGCCACAAGTCATTGCATAATCTGATCTCTCTCTATCTCTCTTTCTCTGTGTATTCTCCTCCACAATATCAACAAGCACCATGGGGAGTGCTCATAGCCCCCTAAGTCCGAGTACAGAAGTGACATGGTTAGTATGTTTGCCAGAGTACAGAAGAAAAATTACCCCAGTTAACTTGTTGAGATCATAGTGAAGCCGGGATGACATGAAGATCAGTGAAGAGAACACAAAAGGGAAGTGTGGCATCAGAATTGTGCATAAGATAATTATGCATGTCTCTGAAAAGTAAGATTTTAATAATGTGTTGCTGTGAATGAGATATAGCTGGCATTGCTTCTTTTAGAATAAAGAGCAAAACGATCAGAATGGATGTTTTGGATTACATTACAACTTGAACTGGTCAATAAATGTAATCCATAAAACCCTTGCCTGTTCATCAAGCATTACAAGCCAATGGCTTGGTCAAAACTTCTCATAGTTTGTTTGTTGTTCCTACATTGTTTGATATCTAGAAAGCTGAGTCGGTTATGATTACGCCATGTTTGAGTAGAATCAGCCCACCATTACTCAAGACTTTTCATATCATAAATTCTCTTTGTCTATTAAGTTTAAATGGAGTATTTTATTTAAGGAGAAAACAAGTTTTATACGATTATTTTAACTTCAGAATCCGACGGATAGAGTGAAAAATACAAACTTCTCAAAGAACAGAGTTTGCATTCCAGTCCCTGTTCCTTGTCGATTTCATCCTCGCCCCCATCAAGTTCGAGTCTTAGGATCCCCCGGACTTCCAACTTGATATGGGACACTCTCAACAATTATAAATTGGGGGAGGGGAATGGAAATGCTTGAATAATGCTGTGGAATTAAATATATAATATTAGAACACCTCAATTCTGATAACTGTGCAGGCATGTGACGACCCTAGCGGCCATGACTGCCTGTGTTGGTCAGCATGCTTCTGAGTTTGTGCTTGCATGTACCACCCTAAATTTAATGATAAATAACAATTATTTACTATTCTTAAATCTTTTTTAATAATAATAATTATTATTATTGTCCTCATTAAGTGGAAAAATAACATTATATATGCCTGACCAAGTTGAGCATAAAATTTAATCTTGAAAGTATACATATATAGAATGCTACTGACACTACATGCCTCAGCTGAGTACAAACGGCACATGGAACATGGATCGTGAGGAATTCGTGAATATACATACAGGAATGGATCGAGATGAGTTGGGGGTTACTTCCCGGGTCTATGAACATCCCGTCAAAGAATTCATTATAAAGCTCTACCAACAGCAGGAGGGTGTCTACCTTTCCTTTTCTGTGCCCCCCAAGGCCCTCATCTTGTTGCTCACCTTCCAAATATGGGCGTGGTTGATGAGATCTTTATGACTTCTGGGTTATGCATGTTCGGCGATTCCTCGATGCGACTTGAACCGAATCGGATGTTTGGGAGCAAGTCTGTAGATTACGCACGGCACAAGTTTAAGGGTGGCTTATCGAAGTGAGATCATCCCTCAGGACCAGCTCAGCTCAGCTCGAGGTCTCAACATTCGCTGCAAAATATGAGACGAGTGATCTGCTAGCATTTATGATACACTGAGATCTTGCTTGTTCTTACGCTGGTGCGGGAATGGTACTTCTCCACCCGTCAGAGATAGTCCGAAGGAGAATGTTTGTCTTCTGCCCACCGGCCTCTGAGCAGTTAGTTGTTCCCGTGACCGATCTCTCTCTTTGATGTAACTTGGGGTTGTCATGCCAAGGCAGAAGAATCAAAAGCTTAAGAACGGAAGCAATACATAAATCTAGAAGAGCAGCTCTTACCTGAATAGACCGGAGATACAAAATCGTACCTAAGGTCCAGCACTAACTCGCAGTATTCCGTAATGAATCGGGTGACTGGCGCATAAAACAAGAAGCAAGTTCTTTAAGTTATTAGTATAGGGTGCTTGAATTCGGGTAAAACTGATGGAACATCCCTCCAAAATACGTTGCGGTGTGGTTCTACAGCTGTATATATCCAAGGAGAATATTCCTCTTCCCATTTTAGTTTCTAGCTGCAATGTCTACGCAAAAGGGTGGAATCTGAACTGTTCACTGAAGTTGAGGTAAAGACACACTTCCAATCGTCTTCTGAACAGCTGTTACATGCTGATATGTCCTCTCGGACGCCAAAGCTCGAAATCAGACTCTCAGATCACCTTGCTTTTACATATCTTTAGTACTGAAATAAGGGATACGATCTACAGGGGGTAAGATTGGATAAATCCATTTGTATATAGAGATCATTACCACTCTTAGGATAATTTCAGCTAGCGTTTTCCATTCGGTCAGCTTGTCCCACGAAGTGGTAAGATGCATGGGACTGACGGTTGAGTCTCTTTATGAAGTCCTGAAAGATTTGGAGAGCATCGATTAGGGTAGCGTTATCTCCAGTTTCAGACAAAGTAGCAAACAGAATCATAGTTAGGATAGGGAAATTGCCCTCAAAACAACTTCCACAGCAGCTTCACGAAATGATGCATGAGTCTGATCCTGGATTGGGTGAAAGGAGTTTCCATCAGACACTGTTCAACCAGTCTGATAAAAATCTCCAGTCTTGTATGGTGCCAGAAAGTGGATGCTGCAGGAAACTAGAAGGGGATGGTCTACGGCATTGGCTGACAGATCAGTGATTCATGCCAGTAGACTAACACGTCGAATGTTAGCTAGCCGACCAGTGTTCTATACATAGCATTTATATTTTGCTATTGAAGGAAGGGCTCATTTGGTGACTCCATGGCTGGAGCTAAGCATTCAGATTCCTGTCAGTAGCATCATGATGGTTGCTTCTTATCCATCTTTTCCTCCTTTCTTAATGGCTTCTTGAATCCAAGTTCCGTCACTGTCATATCTCTTTCCCTTCATTGAGCCATAATGTGCACTTCGAAACTAGGTGAGTTACAAAGATTTTCAATCGATGAAACTACTCAACAAACAATAAACGATATCTGAATACGTAGAGCAGCCTCTCAAGTTCTCATGACCTGTTGAGGAAGGACACCGAGCCATCTTACGGATGGATACCATACTCTAGTTGGTACAAGAAATATCAACCTGATAGTATAAGACCAGCGGCACAGTCATCATAGGGAGCAAAGGAGAAAACCCTTACAATTGAGGATAAATACGACAAAAAGAAAACATTGAGGACTAAAACCAAAGATTGAGAGTATGTGTTACCATTTCCAATTTCTTTAACAAAAGCCCTTCAAAGAAACCCTTCGTTTCTCAGGGACAGAGAACCATGCAGCTTCACTCATCACTGCCATCATCTTCTTCTTCCCCCTCTTCGCCATCTCTCGCTCTCCGTCTCCTTCCCTCCGCTCCGTCCAGAAATTGCAGCTTTTCGCTCTCATGGAATCCGCTGGATCCCACCCGGAAGGCGTTCAGGGCCCGAGTTGTCTGTGCCTCGACTGGGATTTCGACCCGGCCAAGGAGGAAGTCGGCCGTGCAGAGGGAGGACGCGCGGGCGGAGGCGGAGGAGCTGGCTCGGAACCTGATGAGGAAATTCAGCGACAGGGAGCCCTTAGTGAAGACGCTAAACAAGTATGTGCGGATCGTGCGTACGGAGCACTGCTTCCTCCTGTTTGAAGAGCTCGGCAAGTCCGAGAAGTGGACTCAGTGCCTTGAGGTCAGCTACCTAAGCTAAAGCAAAATTTCTACACTGCTTAGTCTGTTTGATCGAAAGTTTTGATTTTCTGTGCAATTTCAAGCTTCTGCATTGATTATTGCGAGTGCTGAATTTTGGGTCTCTGTTAGGGGAGGATTGAGTGTGGGCATTTGGGTGCTCGTAATTGTTTTTTTTTTCCATATATAAAGGGGGCAGTTATGTCTGCAGAGTCCGTAGATAGAATCTGTTTTGTCTATGTTGAGCAATGAGTGAGGTCACCTTATTCCACCAGTTTATCTCTCTGAATTATGCGCCATGAAATTTCAATCTGTGCGAGTTATTTGAGGAATTAGTGTGCTGAATAGTTAATGTTATGAGGTCTAAACACACTCAACTAGTTCAAAATTTGACTTTTTGATGTGTGGGACTTCTAAGTTTAGGGAGATTGTGCGTTCCCTTGGATGAGCCTCTTCATGGCCGTTTTGTACTTTCAGGTGTTCAGATGGATGCAGAAACAGAGATGGTATATCGCTGACAATGGAGTCTACTCCAAGCTGATCTCAGTAATGGGAAAGAAGGGCCAGACCCGGATGGCAATGTGGCTCTTCTCCGAGATGAGAAATAGCGGGTGCCGCCCAGACTCGTCCGTTTACAATTCCCTGATCACAGCCCACCTTCACTCCAAGGACAAAGTGAAAGCTCTCTCCAAAGCTCTGGGCTATTTCAGGAAGATGAAAGGGATGGAGAGGTGTAAGCCCAATATCGTGACCTACAATATCCTCCTGAGAGCCTTTGCTCAGGCAGGAAATGTGGAGCAAGTGAATGACTTGTTCAAGGATCTTGAGGAGAGCATTGTCTCGCCTGATATTTACACGTTTAATGGGGTGATGGATGCATATGGGAAGAATAGGATGATCCCTGAAATGGAATCGGTGCTTTCCCGAATGAAGAGCAGTCAGTGCAAGCCTGATATCATCACGTTCAACTTGCTGATCGATTCATATGGGAAGAGGCAGGAGTTTGAAAAGATGGAGCAGGTAATGCAGAACTAATGGATTACTGACTAGACAGATGGAATACAGAAGCAACAAGACATAGAGGAGACGAACATATAAGGGGGGCTTATTTTCAGATCTCAGGCCTATTTATCGTCGAACTCTAGCTGCTCATAAGCAAGCACAAGGAGACGCTAAAGTAGGAAATAGAACCAATAATTAAAATAAAGTGAAAATCTAATATATACCCTATTGTGGGGCTGCAATTGGAAAACATGTCTTCCTAACATCTCTCATGTGACCTGCACTTGCAGGTCTTTAAGAGTCTGCTGAGGTCCAAGGAGAAGCCGACACTGCCCACTTTCAACTCGATGATCATAAACTATGGGAAGGCACGACTCAGAGAAAGGGCAGAGCACATTTTTAAGAGGCTCATTGATATGAAGTATACTCCAAATTTCATCACTTATGAGAGTCTCATAACCATGTATGGGTACTGCGATTCTGTTTCCAGTGCTCGGGATGTGTTTGATGGACTGGTGAAATCAGGGAAGGTGGTCAAAGTTTCAACGTTGAATGCAATGCTAGATGTATACTGCATGAATGGCTTGCCGGAGGAAGCAGACGTACTATTTGAGCACATGCAAGGTTTAGGAGTAGTTCCTGATTCCACCACGTACAAGCTTCTATACAAGGCATACACAAAATCCAACAAAAAGGATCTCGTGGAGAAGCTGCTGAAACATATGGATCGGGATGGGATAGTGCCCAACAAGAGATTCTTCCTCGAAGCTCTTGAAGTTTTCGGGTCGTCTTCAACAGATAGAGCAGATTCAACTACTGGTAAAGCAGGTCTGCAAAGGACAGAAGTTAGTGCTTAAGGCATAGGTGGACTTAAGCTGAATGGAGATTTACCGTGCAAATAATTAGCTTTTCCAGCATGACACTTTTGAAATGGTCAATGAATCTGAAGGTTGGAGCTCACCCGGATCAGCTTCACTGTTCTAATTTCATGGACCTTTGATTAAAACGAACTTTATATCTGGTCTTTGACAGAGAACGTTCAGGAGTCAACATCTGTATGCCAAAGTGACCTGTGGAGCTACCTGTTGTCATGATTTATGCTGCAGGAGCCATTAGCGATCGTTTGATGCAAGGCTTTGCCTTCATCTTGTAATTCATGAAATTGCCAGTGGTCCGCCGCTTTTTTGTAAGTTGTATTGTGAGCAATGTAGAAGAACCATTGACTATCCTTAGTTGGATCTGAGATTCTGCCTCCATTTTGATTAAAGATATGTGAATACAGCTTGAAATCATCTTTGATATTGTATGTTTATACATTCATCGATTATGCAGTTGATACAATGACCGAGTGAAATAAGGAGCTTTGGATTAAAAAAGGGGTGAAATAAGGAGCTTATTGTAATCGATCAATTTTGAATAACCTGTGCAGAATTCTCAAATGAAAAACTGACAAGCCAAGTTGGAGATTTATAGAAGCGTAAAACAATTCCAGCAGAGTGTGTTAATGACCTGCACAAATGAGATACAGCTAAAGGGAGCAGGGAAGAACATTACACATAATCTGAGGTTACTAAACAGAAGCATCATGTTAGATTTTGATACAAGATCTTGATGGGTCGACAGGAAACAAAGACAACAGTTTTCCTGAATTGATCATGCACCTGGCGTCATGAATCCAGATAGATTTCTTCAATGTGAAGGAATCAAGGTTCATCTAATTCTGCAATTAAAAAAAAAAAAAGCTTAACAAGTACCAGCATGACAAGATCAGCTTGGAACCATCATATAAATAAACCTGCAAGGATGCAGTTGGCAAGCATACCATGTATTGGTTCCATGTCCTCTTCTTTGTAGACACCAAGGGGGGAACCATGGACTGATAAAAGCATCTCACCAGGTTTCGGTTGCCTCTGGGACTTGGGAGTCATCCCGATCGAGAGTCTCATTTGGTTACTGAACTGTAAATATCCTCAAATTGCAAAAAGCTTATTCAGAGTTTACGTAGTATTCAAGAGACTTGTACAACAACCACAGTTAAAGCAGCAAGGGTCTTTAATAGAAAAGTGATGTCCCAATAGCCAGTTTCCATGAGCAGAATCAGATGCTTACGTACCATTGCCTTTTTTCAACTCATGAGGAACTCTAAAAGACAACAAAAATAGTCTACCCTACATGAGTTTATGAATTTAAAAGGAAAAAAGGTAAACATATTTCATCTTGGGAGTCTGGGACATAAAAGAACAGCCAATAATTCCAACTTAGACAATAAGAGAGAATTGATTCTCTGGAGCTCAACTCAGCCATTTCTTTAAAATATGCGTAACTAAAAGAAAATCAATGCTAGTCTTCTGATTCATTCAAAGAGACTTGAAAGTAATCCTAGTTTTGTTCTAGCTCATGAAACAACATTTTAAAATGGTACTTTAGAATCTTGCAGATAAAAAGTTTAGTGAATGGGAAATGCACAAGGAACTCACTCCTGGAGTTCTGAGAGCATCCTGCAGCCCAATCATCTGACTATCTGACGGCTCGTCCAGAACCTAGTGAAATTATATGCAGAAATATATAAAAAGATGATGTATCCAATAATGACAAGAAAAAGAAAAACTTGCGATGCAATTCCAAACCCAAAAAATGTAATTCAAATGGCCATTTGTTTATTCGAGATTCAAAGAAAATGATGCAAGCAACTGCCTCCTGTCATACTGTTCAAAAACTAAAGGCAAAGGTATAGAGGACATACAAAGTCTCTTATCTGCAGATTTTCGACATTTAGGAAGCTTGTCTTCACTGCTACAGAGGAATTACAAAAGTAGCATTTTCAATCAGTATGGGTGGTCCATAGTCCACTCCCTCACCACAAAGAAGGGTCAAAGAAATACCAGTTTTGCTAGATAAATCTAGGCCACCAAAACATGGGAAGGCAGAGTTATCAGAATAAGCTATAGACATCCGGCGAAGAAGTGAAGCATGTAGATCATTCAGATTAGGGTGGCTGACAGATGGTTTGCCATCATTTCCTCTCCAGTGCATCTCAAATTGTCCTCTTTTATCTCCAATGACAGACACATTAGGAAGGTTTTCATTGAAAAATTGAACTGCAGGACTCTCCATCTGGTCCTTGCTGATATATGAACGGAGTAATCGCAACTCGGTCAGCAAGTGTTCAATCTCCACATCTCGAATGGCCCTAATTGCGCCAATTTTTCGTTCAACTGGGAACATAATTTAGAAAGATCTTTATGGAAGCAAATACAAATAAAGTAAATAATAAAATAGGACATGAAGGAATTCAGACTCAGAAGCTCAATAGGAGGAGCAACAACGCAAGACAAGGAAAGCATCTTGGTTGAAACTTGAAATAAATAAGAGCAACTCAGGGTTTAACAACGGTACCAAAGATGCATTCTTTGAGAACGAAGACCACTTGAAACTGAAGCGCATGCTAAGTGAATAACAAGACAATACCAAGGACGTTTCCTTTGAAAATAGATTTTATAAGAACAAAACAGTATCTGATGATATGCAAACAAATACCAAAGCCAGAAATTTGTTATGCACCTTCCTGGTCTACCCAGTTCGGTTCCACATTTTGTGGCTCTTTCTCTTTGTAACCATCAATGTTGTCATCAGATGACAGAACCTGTTGCTTGACAGTTTTCTTTCTTCCTCGTGGCATTACGACAGGTGCCTTTTCTCTAGATAAACAGAAAATTAACCGATAGAAAACAATAGCAAAACCAGATTTATCTACGTCCTTGGTCCAGACTGGTGCAGGGTCCTCTTGGTGGCTGCCAGACTGGAGCTCTAGGTCTCGTTACTTCTCGTTGCTGGTCATAGTTTGGCTCAAGTCTATGGAGGCACTGTAAAAATTTTGAAAATCAGGTATTTCTAAAATATATCAACCAGCATGCAGAAAATTCAAACAGAGAGACATGGAATCCACCAATTCTCAGCAGAAACACTGAATTCTGCGAATAAGAGTTACAGCTAAGCCGTCATAATTGTTTAACCTCTTCAATCACATTATTTCATGCCGAGACACCTGAATTAATATTTCGAGCCACAACAACTTTTCACAATCTTAACGCAGACGGGGCAATCTTTTCGACAATCACAAAGGCTAGGCAAAGATAAGAATCCAACTCCTGAATGAAACAGCCGATCCCATTACCATTTGCCAACTGAGATTCGGTAGCCGCCCAGAGGTGTAGCCGGCACCTCTTTCGCTTCAAAAGGGGGAAAATGGCTGGGAGGCTCTAGAGGCAGTAGAAGTTGAGGTCGCCGGGGCCGAGAAGAGGTGGTGGCAGACAGGATCCGCGATACGAGAGCAGCAAGGAACAAACCTCAGGAGAAGGAGCAGATCGAGCGAGAGGGATTGAAAGATCTCGGGAACTTGCTGATCTGCGAAGTGAAGAAGGCGACTGCTTTCATGAATAGACTAGACGGAGCCATTTGAATCAGCGTCTCGGCTTGCCTTGCGCGCGTTCTCCACGCTGCTGTCTGGGAAGATAATTGGGCCTTTGACGAGCCCAATTGTTATTGAGCCTAGTCAGGCAGACCAATAAGCGTGCTCGTGAAACGCCAGCCCAACTTTGATATAATTTTTTCTTTTTTCTTTTTCTTTTTTATTCTCCACAAAATAAATAAATAAATTTATTTATTTATTTTTATCAATTGTTAGATGATAGCCCCCATGATCTCAAGAACCAGTTGTTTATCTACCATAACACCAGCGCCGACCAGAACCAATTTCTGTTCACGATTTCCGGCTTCAGCTTGTACGAGTTCATCTTGAATTCTTCTTGGAGACTTAATTACCATCTATAGTTTCGCATCATGGCCGCCCGGAATCTTGAGCTTGTAATGGGCACAGTCGCCTTACTTGCAACATGGGACTAGATACCCATGTGAATCGATTAAAATAGTTCGACAAGCTCATAGTTTCGAGTTTGTGAATGGAGAAATATATTATTGGTACGTACTAAAGTGTTGTGAAACCGGGATGGAATGTCAGGCTAAATTGAGAGAAATGGAATCGAGCAGAACATACATTTCCCAACGCCAAGCTTAAGATCAAAGACCAGTAGCCCTCATATAATACAGGAGGCAAGGTTGTTAAGGAAATTCCCGAACTCGGGCTTCTCCGTTTCGGATTCTCTTCCTTCGCTTACACATCAAACATAAACATACCATTCCAATATAGAATCAGCCGTGAGCAGTTCAATGTTTGGAGAAGGTTGAAGCATTCGAACAACTCCAGAATCGTGGGAAGATATCAGGCTTTCACGCAACAGCTGAAGTAACTGAAGAAGCTCCTCCTTGCCTGTCAATCGCGTCACATGAACATATGATAAGAACAACAGGAATTTGCATTGTAGCAAGATTGCTAGTTCCATCCAAACATGATCTATAACGTTACATGGTAACCATTAGTTGCTCCTACAGACACAAGAAGTGGTCCAACATTTCCTCGTGAACTAATCAATGTGCCCCTCCCAAGGCACAACAAAGCCACCCGATTTGCCCCACCTGTGCTCTGGTTTGGTTGAGCTGTAAATGCCACACGACCCCTTCAGTTCCTTTCATGATAAAGGCCCGAGCGCATGTTGGTCCACACAACAGAATTGGGAAATCTTTGCTAAACGGCATTTTACTCAAGGGACAACCTCAGTTTTTCTGAATCACGTGTCTAATGGCTTACACTGTAAGATCCAAGAATCCATGACTATTGGACCATGTCTTCTTTACCACCTAATAATACTGTCTTATGGGAAATTAACCCGACTAAAATTATGTCAACATGGGATATGCCATTAGACAGCATCTACAAATCAGAAACTCCAAGGCTAACAAACAACTAATAAGGGTAGTGAGTTTTACCTAGTTTCTGATTTTGTTTTTTGTTTATAACTTGGGTGTATCTACTAGAGAAAAGGAAAAAATTAGTTGGCATCTGCCACTGAAGGCAACGTCCTTCAGTCATCCACCATTTCACATAACAACAAAACAACCCCCGCCACAAGATTGCACAATCACATGAACTGATCTGTTAAAATCATTGTCCTTTATTCTGGTATCACATCAACGACTATTCTAAAGTTGCAGATCCACCAAAATATATATTATCCACAAATGAGATACATCAAATATAGAAACCATGTATGAATGTGGAATCTTACAGTTGGTGAGTGGCTACGATGGTGGCTCTGCTGGTAATCATCATGGTGGTCATTGTGGACGGTGGCCCTGTTTGATTTAGCAGGAGGATTTGAAGCAATCAGATCTTCCTCATTTCCGATACTGGCTCTAGAGACATCCCTCTTGTTCTGCTTCCTCATTTCCCTTATTTTCGAGAAGTCAAGAGAGTAATCTGGGAGCTCTCCCTTCATGTCCCAATCCCCAAACTGTGGCACTGATAGCCATGGAGAATTGTTCTTCTGCATCAAAAAAGTCCAATCTCATCATCCCAATTAAGTGGTCAGGAATCCATTACCATGCACCAATCATCAACATGTATATATCAAGGTTACAGGCAAATCTATCCCTCAAACTAGTCCCCTATATTTGTTTCCTATCAAACCTTCTTCAAAGTTCCACCCATTGGCATGTTCTATCACCAAGATAAGATTGACAGTAAAAGAGCGTGACTAAAATATGACAACGTGAATACTATTTGATTTGGAGGTTAAACAATAAATCACCCTAGTAGGTACTATCATCAACTAGCAGCTTTAATTAATTTATAATAGCATATGGGAAAAAACGGAATAGAACATGTTGACAACAAATTCTTCAAAGCACCAAAACATATATCAACCATATACTTTATAACCACACTGATAACAATGCAGCCATTCCTCTTTTTTTTCTTCTTGTCCCTTTTCTTCCCGTCATGTGAAATGCAATGCCCACATGAATGCTGGAAGACTTTCAACAGAGAGGGCCAATCATCAAACAAGATTCATGCTATAATATACTCTAATATTTAACAAGAGTTCTTCGACAACTCAAAAGTTCGAAAGGAAGATTAACAGGATTCAGTTCATTCTTGTAAGTGAGATCCTAGGCTCAATTTCATGGAAATCCTGCATCTTTATTTATTCTTTCTACCTCCTCCTAATCCACCTCCTTTTAAATTTCAAAAAAAAAAAGTAGAAAAGAATAAACATGATTGCGGAGGAAAAAGATTAGTACAAAAAGTTGTCCTTTGAAGAAGGGAATGAATGATGAAAAGGAAATAACTGTTAGAAAAGTTATTCATTTGAAGAGAATAATGAAAAAGAAAGAGGATGACAACTCTGACTCTTATTCGGTGTTATTTATTGGTAAGCGATCCTGCTCAGCCTCTTTTTTTCTTTTTTTTTTTTGGTCAAGATCTTCCTCAAATTTCAGAAAGCAAAATACAGCAGAATTCATCTCCGGAGGCGGCCGGCTGATAACACCCAAACAATGTTATGATCCCCAAGACTTCATCACTTAGCATTAACTGGCCGTTCAGTGCATCCAAGAACACAAAAGCTCCAATAAATCTGTGCGGAGGTGAGGTGAGAACATCCAGCTCTTCTGCCTCGGTCCTGTCCCCGAGTATCATTCCACCGTATTGGGTCGACTTTGCAACAAATTCTTGATGGAGGAGCTCTGAAATTGCAATTTCCTATTTCTATATGGACTTCAGAGTTCTCTCACTCAGATTCAGCAAAACCCACCGAAGAGACAGAAAACACAAGCACATACATAGACAGAGAGGGGGGGTACCTCCTTACGATCCTCCATTGAGCTGCTGCAACAGAACTTCAAGCAGAGTAATCCGAAAGTCGGCTACGGCGGAGGTAACAAAGAAACCGGTAATCTGCGCAAATTCTATAGCTCGACTCACTCAAAGTACCGAACAGAAGTGAGAGAGCGAGAGAGAGAGAATGTGGGGAGGGATACTAGGCACTGCGGATGGAGTTGAACCAATACAGCGAGACGACAGCACGCTACGCAGAAGGACTGGGCTCTGCTCCCACCTGCCCCTTATATATATATAACATACATATATGTTATATACACTTTCCCTGCACACGGTTCAAGCCATCGGCCTCTCGGTTCGGAAATTTTACGAGGCCGACACTGCCTGCACACGCTTTCCTGATGCCAATTCTGCATAGATGTTAAATGAGCGGTTTGGGCCGGTTCTGTCCGGTTCAAAATGAATATAAAACCGTTTGATATAGTTACGTCTTAGCCCATTAAGTATAAAAGGCCAGTCCATTTATGAGCCACTGCTTAGGAAAACATGAGCCGACTCGAAAGCACTTGTAAGTTAGTCGGTTAACAGTTCGGGCTAATTTGAACAGTAAACCGTTTATCTTTTTTTTTTAATTAATTTAAATTAAAATATTTTTATTTTTTAAATTGAATCGACAAAATATAATAGTTAACTTTGTAGGTTTTTACCAGTCCTAGCCGGTTTTGTAATGGTTTGATGTTGGTTATGATTCCAAGTCAGTTTAACAAGAAAATATATTAGACTGATTCCAGTTCAATTGACCTATTTGTTGGACTTAATCAGGAACTATCCTTCAACCAAATAAAAATAATTATAAATAATTTAAAAGCAATCCGGACCGGTTATAAATTTTAAATAACCGATCCCTGACTAAACCATTCCGTTTAATATCACTTCTATTATGTATCACAACTTTCTAGTTCTACGTGTCCCAGCTGTGTGGGCCCCTGAAGACTCGCCAATGGTTTTCCTTTCGCCAGCTGTAAAATGAAATATATATATATATATTATAGCGATTGGATATCCCTTCGTTTCTGTATGAGTAAAATTTATGGCTATAAAAATTTATATTAATTAACCCATAAGTTAATTGAGTGATTAGTGGACTTTTTCTCTTAAATAATATCAATTTTAAAGTTTGTGAGTGAGAGAATGCATTTTTGAATAATTTTATCCCTTAAATAAGTATACTTGCTAAAATTTCAATCAATTAAGATTTAATAAATTTTTAAATATTACTAGATAATATATTAATTAGTTAGTAATTGGTACGGATTAGCTGGATCGATCGATCTTTTTATAAATAAAATTATTATAATGTTGTTTGCTTTAATTAATAATTTTGGATTTTCCAATTTTTTCGTATAAAAAAGAATATGCATAACCTTACGGTGAATAAGAAATATTTCTCGATCTGCTGCCCTTTCCTGTTTAAGGGAAAATATGTGGCTGTAATGTACCTTGGATACAATATGCTCGAACGCATCAAGCTGTCCCTGGGGCCCGTCCCTCTTGCGTCACAGAAAATGGAAACATTTCAAGAAGAGGACCAGGTGAAAGAGCCACTGATGATCACTCAATCTCGAACTTGGGATACGAAGGCAACGTGGTGATGTCGGATAAGTTTCTTTTCCGATGTGTATCCGTTGGCACATTGCAGTGAAAGTTGTCCTCCTCGCAGGAAAGTCTGGCCCATTGCCCAGGGAAGTGCAAATCTTGCAGTCGAAACAAGGTGAAATGATTGACAGCAATGTCGATTCTACTGAGCGTGGGGGATGACCGGAGCTGAATCAACCGGAACACCTCTTGCACTCTGATCTACGAGGATGAGGACAAGTCGGTAGCTTGGTGGTGATCTCTGGATCAGTAGAAGGCCGTGAGAACTGATATGGCTGGAACTGGTGGAAGGAGGATAATAGCGCACGTTCCCAAAGGAAATTCGATTCTTTACCACGTATTACATGGTGACTGGTTTCCAAATACCAACGAGCAATCAGAGGAAGCATGTCAGTCTTTCGAACTACAGGTTTTTACAGAAGCTCTGGACCCCGTTGCAAATCCACCGCTACTGCAACCTTTACCCTACTAACTACTGGCTCGTCGGAGGATGATGGTGTTGGTTCCTGCAGTTAACATCAGATCATAATCTGATCTGAGTTTGAGGGTTCCTTCTCCAGTTAAAGAGGGACTCTTCTCGCCATCTGTTCAGACCCCAGAAGAATATCAGAACTCAACAGCAATATCATTCATTGTATCAACCAACCGCACTGCAAACAGACACGGAGGGACTTATCGACTTCTACGGGTGCGACAATGTCCTGCAGAAACTGACAATTCGTAGTACAGTTTCAGCAAAAGCTGTGGGTCTATTCTGCGTATAACAACAGCACTGTTTTTTGATGTACAGGAAATTATGGTGCCGGTGTGGTTCGGGCAGTTCAATTCGCTACGCTTCGACATAGGTGGCCTGTGAGCTGAACCGGGGGTGGATCATCGACTGCTTTCCTGTGGTGCTGCAAGAGACTATCTCCTAGCCCGATCTATTGGGAGGATCCCTTGCCAGAGCAGAGCTGCTAGCTGTGCTTTTCATATATCCTCTAGATAAACCCCATGGCAGTACTTTGTGAGACGGTTCCAAGCTCTGCATCGATCGTTGTGTAGACATGAATTTGTCACGTGAGATAAATCAGAGAAGCAGCCAATTCAACAGTGGTTAATTGCGACATCCTGCTTCTAGTTCGACCATCCTTCCACCGTCCATTCTGTCGATTCGAGTTCAAGAGATTCTCAAATGCCGTATAATTATCATCAAATCGTCAGGCAACAAGATCGGACTGGTTTTATGGCAATGCGATCCCGTTCCCTTGAACTTCTTTCTGGGCCTAAAGATGTATGATGGATCACTCTCCCGGGCGTTAGATGAACAGGGATCGATTGGCTCATCATCATGCTGAATCAGGGTTCTCAGCCTAGCCAATCGACCTCCTTCAGAAAGAGACTCACTCCAAAGGCACTAACTAAATTCGACATGCGGACACTGTTTCCCTCGACGAAGACCATTAGGAAAAAAAAGGCAAAAAGGGCTCATACTTCATAGTGGAGGTGGAGACTGGAAGACTTTTGATCAAAAGTTATGGAAAAACTTTCACACTTACTTGGCATCTAATAAATAATAACATTAAAAAATTAAATTTAAAATAGGTCAACATGCATTATAGATGTATATCTATATACAAACCTCTTTCCATTTGATCAATAAATTAATCAAAAGTAAGCCACCCCAATAGTATTTCCATTAACCTCCTATTTTTCTCTTTCAATTGCTTTGTCCTATCCTTCCCTTCCTTTTTTTGGTCGAAATTGCATAAATCCAGAGTCTCCTAAAAGCACTCGACCGGTCCTCGGCTCAGCAGCAACGCTCCCTTTAACTCGAATCCGAACTACCAGAATTGGCAACTGTCATACGAATGAATCCTCCCCCCCGTGTCATGGGAATCCATTGCCTCGAAATCGAACCGGGGGTGCGGCGCAGCTGCTGCGTAGCGGTCGGGCGCTCGTGCTGTACGTACCGGGCGGACCCTCTCGGGGACGGTATTGCCTGTCGTAGTCAATCGAAGAGCTAATTGTATGTAATTAATGGGCAAAGTAGAGAGCAGTTGTGGCTTTGTTTTGGCAGGTTTCGGGTGAGTTAATTAGCCATTGATGGAAGGAGGAAAGCAGGAAAAGCAAGTTTGTAAGATAGCTTGGCGAAAACGGCTCCCACTTTGGTAATGGAATTGGAGGGCGGGCTCTTATCCCATTGGATATTATTCATATTTAACGTACGCACTAATTGAGATATATCATCACGTAATTACTCCACCGTAAATTGGTTAAAACACTAAATAATTGCAAAACGTGTCGGAAATTTGCGAGGTGGCAGAAGCCTATTGGTGCGGGTCGGTAGCTCACAGCCAATCGCCGGTGCAATTGCGCGGACAGCGTAACCGGGTATTATCTTTGCCAGGATGGTGCTTCGTATTTATAATTCTGAGCCTTTGTCTGTACGTATGACCGTAGCACTCTCACGAGTCAGATCAGGCTATGCGCGTGATGTAGAATTAACTTCTATATATGCTATGCTGATAGGAGGATAATGATATGCAGTCTCCTATATATATGGATCTTTTTTACACTTTTTTTTTCGTTTAGATCGTGGAATTTCACATCTAAAATCTACCCTCTTATGATAACGTACCAGTCTTAACAAGATATAAGTTCATACGTAACTTTCTCTCTAAATCTTTTCAGATTTCATATCTCAATGAGGGTCATGATATACGTAATAAGTCACTTTGGTCTTACTAGAAACCACATGAGAACGGGCTTGCATATGTAGAGAAAATAGCTCGGACGAGGGACCGTACATACGGATCGACTTTTTCCAATATGGACCACAATGAATAGTGAGTACCCCTTAATTTTGATTAAAAACGGTACGGCTGCACGGAGCTCATTCTCTCCCCGGTTATTAGCTTTTTAGAGTGCATTTGTGTACATGCTTTGAAGTAGAAACTTGGAGTGGTGTATGATCATGGCATCACCTTTTTTTTTTTATGTATACACACACACAAAACTCATAGGTGAACACATTTATAATTAGCTCACCAAAAGGTACAGATATCCGAACTCACCATCTCATGAACGACTGACTCATTGATAAGTGCCTATACGTTGTCCATAAACTCGGGTTAGTGCATTGTAAGCCCACCTTATCAGTGCAACCAACCATTTTGAATTGTGCTCTTAAAAAACTATACGCATGCTGAGCTCGAGCCCCCTATCTATCTCTCTCTCTCTCTCTCTCTCTCTCTCTCTCTCTCTCTCTCTCTCTCTATCTGTATGTAGAGGGTACTCAGAGAGGAAAAATATATAGTGAATTAATTAGGGCATCTCTCGATATGCGCATTCCCTGTAAGCGACCGTACTGTAAGTGCTCCACTCCCTCCCCACTATCTACCCGGTACCGTGGCTCCTTCAATTTCTTATGGTCCGAATGTTTTCCAAGAATTGATAAGCAAGACCAAGACCACAGTGACATGATCCCGGCATGACAAAACGTACTGGCGCACTTACCACACCATGATCATTTCACTAGGTTCTAGTTTCGGCATAATTTCTTGTGGCTGCGAATCGAGCTCTCACCGCAGTTTACAATGCCCGAAATAATGAGTGATCCCAAGCTCTTCCTTTGCCATACATGAACCACTCCTCAAAGGGTCTCAAATTTTCCTTTGCTCTCTTTCTCTCCTTTTTTTTTCACACATTTATCAAAACATCTAAATTCCAGTTTAATCAGATTCTAATTATATATTTTTTTCATTTACTTATCTCAAATATATATTTTTTAGTACTAGAAAGAAAATATATACATATGTGCAGCCTTAGATAATCTTAAAATTGATCACGGAACCTCTCTCTCTCTCTCTGTCACTAGCTGAGTGGAGGAAATTCATGTCCCATCATTTATTGTCTCTCTTCCCCGCTGATTTCTTCCACCACAAAAAAAAACGAAAAATCAAATTACGTCACCTAAATTCACTCATAACGAATTTTGTTATATCCGAATTGGTTACGTGATTTATTAAAATTTTTAAGTATTAGATAATATATATCAAAAATAAATTTATCATCACTTACCAATACACCATTTATGATATATCTATATGCATTATTTAGTGTATATATATATATATATATGGCTCGAACTTGCCCTAAAGAGGCCCCTCGATACTCACGATCAGCTGCTTCAAGCATGTGGCGAGGTTTGCATAATACAAGCTGCAACATCTACGCATGGGCCAGCCCTCCTCCTCCTCCTCCACTGCCTCCGCTGGCCGCAACCAACATCTCCTTTGATGATCATAACCACTTACCTCCCGTGAACCCTAGCCCGAGCTGCCTGTGCAAAGATGACGTCTCGATCTCCACCTCCTCCTTCGTCAGTGCTTTAGGTCATCACTCTGCCCTGACTTCCGAGACGTCCAGCCAACCTCCCCTCGAGACCACCGCCTCTTCAGGCGAGTTGATGATCGGATCAGGTCACAGTAGCGGTGTCAATCTTCATCTTTGGAGCCACTTCCTCTTGTAAGTTCCACAGAGTTCCGTCGTCGAGGCCACTTCATGTATGCATATGTAATATTGTTGACTTGAAAGAAGAACCCTATTGGCGTACAAATTAGTCTTGATATAGGGGGTTAGGTGTGCTTAAGTGGAAGCGTCAATGCGTTTCCACCTTTCTTTCCATCTCTTCGTTTTGTCTTGCCACTGTATGCACTACGTATTTGTTGATCTCTCCTTGTATATTTATTATTGTTTTATTTGTCCAATTCATTCCAAACAGAAGCGATGGTACTAGCGAAGACTTGGACAAGTATCAACCCGAGATTCGAGGAAGCTTGCCAGACCCGGTGCCGATGAAGGGTGCATCTCCAGGAGGGGCTTCCGAACCAGCTGCCTGCAATTACTTGAACAAGATGGACAATACCTATTGGGATAGCCCTTCGGATAAGGACTATTTCAGTAGCAACGGAAGCAGCCTAGTCGAAGGAGAGAGGCAAAGCAAGTTCCCTGATTCGCTCACCGGCGACTGGTCTAATGGGATCCTGAGTGACTGCACGGTAAACGGCGGGATGGTAAGAGGGAGGGATTTCAACCGGCATCCTTGCGGAGGCCACGATTATCCGAATGTTGAGACCGAGCCACCATACCGAACAGCTGTTGGAAAGTGTGCAACCGCCGCCGGACTACACCAGATCGGGAGTAAAGTCGCCTCATGCGGAGGTGCAAGGAGCTTGGCAGACCTTATTTCATTCGGCGGCCGATTGATCGGCAGTCCCCCGCTCGATGTCAAATTGCTGAGACCTAGTCCGGCACCTAATAATATCAAGAAGCGAGGACTCAAGAACGATTCAACGGTACGTAGCAAAGATCATTCTTCTTTTCTTTCTTTTTATCCGATGCAACGACGGGAGGAAGCGATACTAAAACGTAGCCATTGAACGACTAGGATGGCATGATCATGAAACACGATACGCATAATTAATCTCCTTCGATGGATGATGAGAATGGCCATGGTCTTATCTGTCTGCAGGCACGAGAGAGTGCCAGGGAACAAGGAAGCGGAGCGACAGACGAAGGGAAGAGGAAGAGACCGTGCCAAGACAGTTCGTCAGAGAAGCTCCAGAAGAAGCACAAGCACGAAAGCTCCACGGCTGCAACCCCGACTAAGGTAAGAGAGGTCCATGGCTCAATCATTTGTTGATGGACTTTTCGTGCCCTCAACTGTCGCACCTCCACGACATTTAGATTCATGAATCTTCCACACAGTACGCGCACACACACGCACACACAGAGGTAGAGTAATATTGATATGTCGATTGGCGAATATCACTGTCACGTTGCCAATAAATTGGCGTGAATAAAATTGTGTACGATAAGCAGGTGCCGGTTCCAAAGGCCAAGCTCGGAGACAGGATTGCATCACTGCAGCAAATCGTGTCGCCATTCGGAAAGGTTCATACGAGGATCGCACTATTTATACCTTTTTTCTCCCGTTTTGCCACCTTTTTCGTATTAATAATAATTATTATTTACGTAAATATATTTAATTATATATATATATATATATACAACCATGATTTATATATATATATAATTTGACGGATTTTAATAATGTTGTATTATTTCCAGACCGATACAGCATCGGTGCTCATGGAAGCGATTGCATACATAAAGATTCTACAAGAGCAAATTGAGGTTCGGTTTGGTTTGGTTCGGTTCAACTCTAACTCCCAAATTATGCATATTTATGCGCCAGACACGCGATCATATATGCTGTACATGTCTGTTTTTCCCTCAGGGAAGTATGAAATAATAACAATATAAAATACTAATAAGCCAAGTAAATTACAGCCTTTGGGCTCGTATATTGCTAGATTCGACTGTAAATTCCGTGCTTATTAGATCCGATTAAAAAAAAAATTTAAAGAGAGAGAGAGAGAGAGAGAGAGAGAGAGAGAGAAAGTCACTCAAGGTTGGTATTCTTTCTTCGATGCAGTTGCTGATAAGCAGGCCACACATGAAGACCCATCCTTACAGGGTAAGAAAATAGAGTTCTCATGTATTGATTGATGATCACTGCCCACCCCACATCAGATCATAAAATATATGAAATTAAATTTAATTAATATGAATTTACAGGAATATTCCTGGGGAGGCTTGGATCCAAAAGGGGTGAAGCTGGACCTGAAAAGCCGAGGGCTTTGCTTGGTTCCGATCTCCTGTGCCCCTCAGGCCTATCGTGAGAACGCAGGATCTGACTACTGGGCCCCACCCTACAGAGGAATCTTCTATCGGTAAAATGAAATGAAAAAAAGAAAGAAAGAAATTAAATAATTTGCCGGTACTATCCCTGTGTATGTGCCATAATAATGTGTCGAGAAAAGGAAATGATTAACTCCTAATTAATAATCGTCAGATTCAGCACGGCTTATCATTAATACCTGTTCCTTTTGATGTAAAATAAATTGTAATGTCTTATTATAATGAATATTACGATCACAGATTATAATTTATGGCTGTAAAATTTACCACAAAATAAAATTAGCTGCTTGACAGATTGTAGTAGCACCAAGGGAGGAGCATCAACGGCAACATCAAATTCCCTGCAGTTTTTCGTTCAGCATTTGAAAGTTCCTAGTGCTTCATCAAAATGAACCCGGGCCGATAAAAACAGTACGCCGAACCACCTTATATGTCACTAGTCTATCCTATGAACAGCATCTAGAAGTAACCCGCGGCAGATCTTACAATAGATTATGTCAGTCAGATCTTGTGAGAATTCAATGCCTATGACTAATACTCTTGAAACAAAACAAAGCTTATATCAACAACTAAGGCTAGTCAACCTAAGCTCCAAGGGCAGGTCCTGTTAGCCACAATCTCCACCAGAGTTCCCGTTTTGCTTGGATTAGGAGAATAGGTGCACTTATCTATTTTAATGACATAGACAGGTTCCACTGAGGCAACCCGTGGAGCTATCATGTATGTCTGCAAGGGTCATTTAGCCAAATCCACTATGGCTAATGCTGTCTCCACTTACAACTTTCCTCAAGGGTAAGCCGAGGTCAAATGGTCCTAGGGTGTCCGTCTGCACAGAGCCATGTAGCATTATGGTTAGCTGTTTGGTCGGTTGGCCAAATAACTGCATCATATAAATTTCAGATATATAAATAAATACCCAATTTATGCCAGTTAAGCCAAGGCTGCTCTCATCATTGTAAACCCGAGAACAAAGCGGGGGATCCATCTGAAATTCTAGATGTTCATGATCATGTGATGCTCCAGGTTGACTCTGTACCGTTCCTTCATCCTGTCACAGCATCATCAGAGTGTGGCTCTTATAAGGCATTAACCAGTGATGGATGTGTCTAAAACATCTTCAATAACAAGAACTGGCATTAACTCAATAAATATATTAACTTCCAACTAAGGTAACATCGTGATAGAGCCTTACATTAATAGGGAAGGTTTTGCAACTAAAATTTGTTTGAAATTGCTAAAGGATACGGCTATTTATGTTTACTAGTTCCTGAAGAACTTATGTGCCAAATAAACAAAAGCTAAAAGGCAAGTCTAGCAAATATAATGAAACGAATTCGTGAACACAACACAGAACTGAACAATTAGATAAAAGAATAAGCAGACCTTGGCTGTCCTAGGAACTTTGCTGGCCTTGGAACCAGTTTCCTGCAGGCAGACCCCTAAATATCCACTTTCCCTTGAAGTAGGAAAACCTGTGCTCAATGATGATGATGGCCTCTTAAAGGAAAATGCATGGCATGTGTCCTCAGCATCTAGTATTGAAGATCGTGGCTCACTAGGGGGCAGAGCCAGACTTTGAGAACATTTTAGATTAGTAATGAAAGCATCCAGTGAATCCGAAATAAGTGATGATGACGGCTGGGCACTGCTTCCATTTGTTTTCGAGTCAAACTTGTCAACCTTTCCCAACAAGGATGCTTCAGAAAGCAGACCTCCTATGCTGATGTCAGTCAAACTGTCGGCCCATAAAGCTGCTGATTGTCCTTGAGCTTCCTGTCCCCTTTCTTCACTAACCTATATCCAATGGTTAAGTGCAATATTCTGATTTAGTTGGTTGGCAGTATAGAGCACAAAAATGAAAAGGGCAGTACCAGGTTTCTGAAACTAGATCTTTCATTGATAAAAAAATGTTAAGATAAAAAGCTGGAGCAGATGTACCATATGATCTTCAGGCTGAGATGGCAATATATTCTCATCACCAGGAGATTGCATTGCTTTGCTGCTCTCCATAAAAGGTTCTTGCATTGCCACATCTTTCTGTTGCCCCTCATGGCATGTGTTAATCATCTCTTTACTGGTACATGGCTGTGAAATTTCAGGTTGGAGACAGGCCTCAGTTGATTTTGACTGGAAAAGTCCACGTGCAGGAGGAGCTAACTTAGAGCCTAGTGAGCAGGATGCTGTTTCAGAATCAGAAGACCACGCATACCTACAGAGAGATCAAGTCAAAACCTGAAAGTAATAACTACCCCAACTTAGGACTTACAAGGAGATATGCATTGTCAAGCATCTTACCTCAAACGGAATACAGTAGGGCATCCAACAGCTGCATAGACTTCTCCTGCACTGACTTCAGTATCATTCACTGTCCATCTGTAAGACGCAGATGTTTTCTCGGGTGTATTGTATGGGAAAAGGACAGATTCCCCTCTAGCAATACTTGAACTTCCCCATTTGCTATTAATGTGCTTCAAAACAGAAGATATCTTCTTCCTTGCTCTTAAAATGAGTTCCAGGTAAGGGTGATGTCCATCCTAGGAGAATGAAAGATAATCCTTCAATTAGTTTTCACATTTTAAGCAAGTACTTTACAAATATAGATTTTTCTTGACCTTCTCTACTCTATAACCATTGGAGAAAAGTAAAAGTCCAACCATTTCTAACCCTGCACGAGTAACTTCATCAATTGGGAAAAGTTGCAGCTTGATCTTTGTAGATGGATCGAATTCAAGCACTGGACAGAGCCCTACTGTAGACATCTTTGCTGTTGCTGCAAGACAGGCATACCCGAAAGGATGCCAAAAAATGCATCAGTTGTACTTTAAAGACTTGCCGAATCCTGATGCACATAACCATATACCAGAATTCTTCTTTGCCAATAAATCATCCTGGCATGCATGTCTAGACTCTGCTGAAACCAAAGATTTTCATCCAGCAATGCATTGCATAAATGAAGTTTATTCAATATCTTACCTTTTGCTTCACGATCCTGCCCACCAAGCTGTGTAAGGTTTTCACTCCAGGCAGGAACCGTGTGTGGATTATTGCCTTGAACTCTCATCCTTCGCCGTCTTGCAGGTTGCATTATTTCTGCCATTTCTTTCACTTGCAGATCTTCTTGTCACAGAAATGTACACACGTTCAGCTTTTCCAAATATGAGACAGAAAATTATCTGCAACAGCAATGCCACTAAACCATAATATTAATCCATTGGAGCACCTGCAGAGATAATCAATCATCTCATCCACGCATGTATAGCAAAATTAAACAGGATATCTCGGAGTACGAGATTAGATCAAGTAAACTAAGCGCTACCACCAGGATGAAATTCTACTGCACACGACAAGCAAATGCTTACTCTAAATCCTCCCCCTACAAGAAACAGAACCAGAATCTGAATTCACAATATATCATGATAAGAACCCCAAATCTCAATAAGAAATCTCATCAACTAAACCGCCAATTAGGGTTTCAAATAAACGGGTGAGAGCTACAGCCGAATTGCTGATGCTTCAGCACCAGAACGTCAACTGTCGCTACGAGTTCATATTTGAGATACGGCATCCAAGCATGGAATTGGAACAAGACAGAAATGGCTGGTACGTCAGCTCGAGCGGATCAGAGAATGAAGCCGACGATGCCAGACGAACCGGCACACCAGGTTCTTGGAAGGAATACAAGAGGAGATGTAACATCAACAGAGCAGATGAAACTCATTAGCTGAAGGTGCAGAAGAAGAGGAAGAGCATGGAGAAGGAAGAAGAGGCATTCACGCGTACCTGAACTGGATCGGCGTTCCAGTGATGCACAGAGAGAGAGAGAGAGAGGGGACCAAATGTGGTGGTGGCGGGAATCAAATTTTCAGCGGAACTGATTATATTCATGTGGAAAGACCGAGAGACTAGGTGGTTCAAAAATTCGTTGCCGCCCGCTTTATAAAATGGGCCGGCCCAAAGTTTAGTGGGCCTACCTGAATCTTTCAGGCCCATAAGGCTACCGAAGGAAATTCGCGTAGGCCCATTCAGATCATTTGGGCCAGAGTTGTGTATAATAATAAAATGGATGCCGCATTTTTTTTCTAAACCATTTAATGTCATAGCAATTATTAATTATAGTAAACCAATATAGATGGAATATAACAGCACCGAGGAATATAAAGCTCAGCCACCATATTACGTTGATTTGTTCGGTGTGAAAGTTTTACATCTGTAGCCCCCCTCCCTCCCCGGCTCGGTGAATACACTCTCGGCACCAATACCAAAAGTCTCAGTAAACCGAATCTTGACCGGGGCTATCAGCATGCATATCCATCACGGTGTCATTGGAGTTGGTCTCTCTAACACTTCGGTGCTGCTGCTGTTGTGGAGGAGGAGGAGGATCGCTGTTCTCGTTGATCCGTTGATTCAGGTGGTAGTTCTGAAGGTTCCTCCGAACAGGGCTGGAGAGGGCATTCGAAAAGACGGGGTTCTTGACAGCCAGACCAAAGGGACTCTGTGGAGCAGTTGTCACTTGTGAGTTAGCTGAGTTCGCTGCTGTTTGTGTATGTTCATCACCGTATTCAAGCTCATGCTACAGCCAAAGAAAGATCAAGATTTTTACACAGATGTCACCAAAAGAAAATAATGATGAAACAAAGAAAATTACTTCATCAATGGACTAGTTGACGTGGTGATGCACAAACACGATGTGGAGAGGGTGGTACACTAAATGAGATGATGATGAGAAAACCTGCAAGTACGAAACTATATCTGTTGTAGTCACCCTTGGTCCGCCTTCTTGCTGCCTCAATATCCACTGATATAGCTTGTCCTGATTGGAAACAGACAGCATGTTAGGAGACTGCAAACAATTAACTATGACCCAATGATAGAAGCAGTGATAGCCATAGAGATCTCCATGATTCAAAGTAGGTCAACTTGCTAGAATGCCATTAAACAAACTTACACTGAAAACTGGCTTAAAAGCTCTATCCCCCATATTAAGCTGGAAAGAAGAATACTATATCGCGGCATAAATTACTAGACCAGCTGAATATAGTCCTTTGTGCTCCTGTAAGCCTCTAAACTACCTAGAGAATAAAGGTGTCCTATAGAGAGGAGACAATATCCTGAAGATGAAGGTAGAATTTTAAAAGTAATTCGGGGACCTAGAGGAGCCAGTGGTTCCTATCCTTCCCAAATGCCATTTTTTTCTGATCTTGAAAGCTCATCATCTGAAATGATATGTCATAGACAGGAGAGGGCAAGAATCTCCAATGTTTATGCTAAATGTGATCACGCAATGCCACAAAAGGGCATACTGAGCTTATTATGCAAATGGATCTCCAGTCTTTGGCAGATTGAGCAGAAATGGAGTGGATGTCTAGGATCTGGATCACCTTGAGCTACAATTGCGGGCTGTGGTCCAGAATGTTTAGTTTTGAAGCATAAGATTCATACTGACTTCGTAGTTACTTCTGCAAACATTTTTCTAAAAGAGTCATCCCTATCAGCTGCCTTAGTATCTAAAGGGAAAGTGCAATTTGATATCAGGCAATTCATTCTCAATGCCCATCTGCACATGGTTAAAACATAGCTCGTCATTGAAGCCACTCCATGCGGAAAAAGCTCCCGCATTTTGACGGCACTGCAATTAGTGCTGATAGAAAATCTGAGCAGGACACACGACAATCTCAGCCCAAAGATGCCACTTTGAGCTCAATTTTCACGTTAGCTGGGATTGAGATCGCACATCACCATTTGGGACAGTACAGTATCACACATTAAGATTGGGATTGAAACGTGAACCGATCATCATACCGGAAAATTATACAAAAATAAATGGCCGTCAATTTCACTCTTCTAGATCTTCCAATTTCGACAATCTATCGGTGAAACATACAATCAAAGACAAAATTCTCGCGGGCCCATCAACCCAGAGGACGGTATACAGCAAGAAAAATGAAGGACAGAGAGACGGACCAGGGCGTGGCGTTCACCGGCTTGGAACGAGAAGCGCTGGTGGCTCATGGCCTGGGAGTAGAGATGGGAGAGGGAGTTGGCGGCGCCGCAGAAGGAGCTGTACAGAGTCTTGTCCACCTCATCCAGCGGAGAGGCAGCGGACTTCCTCTTCTTCGCCATCGGAGGGGCACGGAAGTGAAGAGGAACTGAAGCAGCGTTCTGCTGAATGAATGGATTGAAGAAGAGAATCAGATTGAGGAGGTGAAGGTGAAGCGAACAGGTAGAGCTAGAAAGAGGAGGCAGCAAAGGCAAAGAGCCAAAGGGAGGGGCTCGGCTCCGTATTTCCGGGGGGGGTAATTTGGGGATGCAATTACTAATTAATACTCTTTTAAATAAAATGAAATAATAAAATTCACCAACAGATTCGAACCAAAATTAACCCGAGTCCTTCTGAACCGGATCACTGTATATTAGTCACTGTGCTGTGGTTCACCAAGCCGAACCGCTTTAATTAAAGAGGAAAAAGCTGGTGATAGAAGAAAGAAGACAGAACGACAAAGAACTTAGTGGAATAATCGAATCGGGAGAACCAATTTTCCGGGGTTGATTCTGGGCTTGCAAAGTTGGCATGCGACCTAACTGAACCGGATTGTCGGTTCGGTTTGGCACAGATTTTACCCCCACAGTGGGCGATGCCTACGCCCTTAGGGTAGGGCGTTCGCCAAGTGGACTCCCACATGGCCAGTGCATCAGTGGCTGGGGCCCTCAGATGCAAATGTACATATATTATATTAATATTAATATTAGCCACGTGCCGATTCTGCTTCGTCAAGCTCCACCGATAGTTTTCATACGGACCAAAATATTTTTCTTTTAACGTTTCCGGGCAAAAAAATATATAAGGAGCCACAGACGAGCATCATACATAAATTTTATTGTATAAAAATTAATAAGATAATTATTTTTTTTCTTTATTTTCTTTATTTTTTACAAAAGTACGGGCTTTTTTATTTTATTAATTCTTGTATAGCAAATTTATTAGGTAATACACACAAATGTGTTGGGAATGGATGTGGTGCAATTGATGCATTTAGACCTGGCAAAATCCAGCCAAATACGATAGCCCACCACAAGACACGATAACACCGTGCTAGGCCGGGGCTTATTGTGTTGGAAATTTATCATGTCGTGTTGGCACGGCTCAATAATTTTATTGGGCGTGTTGAACCCGATGATCCCTAAGCCAAACTGACACAATAGCCTGATTAGGGAAATTTTTTTAAAAAAAAATCTAATAGACTATTAGACACTATTGAATAATAGAAGAAGTCCATTTTGTTAATTCACTTGTAGTTGCAGATAAGTTATGATCAATGGAGATTATTGTACTATCATGTTAGATCGGGGTTATTCCTATCTTATCGTGCCAGCCCGGCCTAGTCCTATATCCTAAAAGGCCGTGCTTGGGCTAGCCCTTATTGTGCCCTCCCCTTTATTGTGCCATGCTAGCAAGGTCCGATAAGACCAAGCTTACACGATTTGCCACCTCTAGTTGCATTCAAGACATCTCTCGATTTTTATTATTGAAATTTTATACCATTTTATTTTTTTTCACTCTCCTGATATTTTTTATATTTTTAAACTAAAATATCTCATTTACAATAACAAAATGTATAAATAAAATTAAAATATCATTTAGGTCATGTTCCATAGGAAGAAATAAAGTGGAATGAAATGAAATGAGATCAATAGAGTAAAATATAATGGAATGAACTCCATATAAATTTAATAATAAGATGATGGAACCAGCATTAATTGATTTTTTTCAAAGGAATGAGATTCTTTCTAATAGAATTTACATAGTAATTATGAATAATATAATCACATAAAATTATAGATTTCCATTGCGTTTCATCACATTGGGATTCACTACGAGGACGATGAAAGAAAATGACCCGTTTGGATTTGCATTGGAGTGCACCGAAGCTGGGTCATCTATGAAAATTACAGCCTAATCGATCCCGCCATTGATTTATCCGAAGAGGTTGAGTCTTTCGATCAAATGTGCAATGATGTCTGTTCATGAGTTCAACCCGAGCCGTCCAAAGACCCTTGTGTCGACGTCAAAATATAGTTGAAGATGATTCAATATATTAGCACGGCTTAGTGCATCGAAGGTGTGTATGACAATTAATGTACTGGATACGTTGAAAAGTGCTTCTACATCTCAATGAGGAATCTGAAGACGAAGGGAGGAGGAGAAGCCGTTCCTCCATTTGCTTTCTCCATCTGCTGTTCTACCCTCGTCTCTATCCTCTCTCAATGGCGATGAAGAAACCATTGAGTTCCTCCGGAGAGTCCATCCATCTCTGTTAATATAATACCGCTCGCTTCTCCAACTCTCCCACCCCCAACCCCAGCTCCCTCCCTTCGGTGCTCTTGTCCTCCGAGGTTCGCCCGCCAACTCTCTCGATCTTCTTGGTTTGGTTCGTTGGACACTATTCAGTTTCTTGTGAAAGTCGTGACTCGGTCGTGAGTGTTCGTATGGAACCGGGGAGGGGTCAGTACATGCTGTTAGTAGCTCTGTTTTGGTGGGACTGCTCGAGGATTGATTGCTCATGGTGATTCTTCGATCGAAAGTCTGTGACTTTTCCTCTTTCTATAATATTATCAGTAATCGCACCTGGAGATGGTTCCGATTATTTGATCCGTACTATACGTGAGCCCCATCCAGCTCTGTCATGGAGAACCCGTTTAACATTTCCTCCTTGCGTTTGACTCGATATAGATGGTTGTACGAGAATTCGGCAATGCATCTGCAGTGAATTTTTTTGTGATAATGTCAAGATAGACTTTCTATTTTTTGTTTCTTTTTTGAAAAAACTGTATGCGAAAGGTGGGTGGCCATTAGGATGAGCAGGGAATATGAAATGATCAAGAAAGGATGCACCAAACAGTGGAATTCTCGTTGGAGGATGAAGTTCTTTTGCATAGCGATTTGCCGCCTCATCTTGGTCTAATCCCCTAAATTTATATGCTCTTGCTCCTCATTTATCTGGTTCCTTTGCATAGTTCATGCAGAATTTGAAATTCTGATCCTGCTTGTAGATATCATACTATTGCCTGCCTGCTACTGAATGATCTGAATTCGGTGGCCCAATCTGTGCTTTGTATTGTTGGAGGGCTAAGATATTGGGAATGGATAGTGACCTATTCAAACATCTCAACGCACTTGCCTATGATATAACTTACTGGTGGACATGTGTTGCTAAATATAAGAAGGCTTTCTTCTGATGGATCCATCTTCATCCTGCATCTCACGGTAGGGGGAAAGATCTTCCTGACACCGGAAAAATGACAGAAAACCAGTTCAAGTATGCTGCAGTCCTGTCATCGTACAGTTTGAATCTGCAAGCTAGACAGTATCATCAATCATGCCATGTTGTTTTATGAAGAACAAGCTTTCCTCTGCATTATTTCTCAAATCTACAAGTAGGCTGGCTTCTTCTTGGATCAGGAATTGACACCTTTTATAATCTTACAATGGATACTTTTTGCAGTGCAGATAAGGTCGCAAGTAACTACTGAAGGATTTTAAGGACAGTAATCTTTTACTTTCATGAAGGCCGAGTAGATAGACAAGACAAGGTACGGGATTTTTTTTGGAAGGGTCAACAAATTCAGAAAAAAAAAACCAAGATGTCTTCCGGAGCCAAGGGGGCCAGCAAGGCGGCTATTGATGCGGCTGCATGGATGTTTAATGTGGTCACCTCTGTCGGAATAATCCTTGTCAACAAAGCCCTCATGGCCACTTACGGCTTCACTTTTGGTATTGTGCATATTTTCAGTCGGCTATTTCCTTTTTTAGCCCCTTTCGATCTGCCTATACTTCTCTCTGGCCATTTTCTGATCTTATATATTCTATATTCTATTCTTTCTCATTGGATGAAGGGAAATTGGTTTAGTTGGAATTAGTTGATGCAGATCTTTTGCATATCTGAGAACTTAACTAATTGGTTTAGAACCCCTAAGCTAGTAGTTTTAAACTGACAGACTTACAGTTGCAATGATTCCGAAATGCAGCAACTACATTGACAGGTCTGCACTTCGCTACAACATCAGTGTTGACAATTGTTTTTTGGTGGATGGGATACATCCAGTCATCCCAATTGCCACTTAGCGAGCTCTTCAAATTCGTCATGTTCGCGAACCTATCCATTGTTGGAATGAATGTTAGCTTGATGTGGAACTCCGTTGGATTTTACCAGGTACTCTTCTGTCCTTTTCAAATACTCATATCCTCCTTGTTTCAAACTAACTATCCTCATTCCTTGAAAGTTATGGTATCAGCGTTGGATTGAAAAATGCTTCTAATTGCCTCTTAGAAGAGAAATTTTGTCTTGAATTGACAGAATAGAGGGGAAAAAACTGAATTTTTAGTAGATTTAATTTAAGACAAACAAACATCGTATGAGAAACTCTGTTTGTTGTGTTGTACTCCCAGATTGCAAAGCTAAGTATGATTCCAGTGTCCTGTTTTCTGGAAGTTGTATTGGACGAAGTGAGATACCCAAGGGATACAAAGCTCAGCATCGGGCTCGTTCTCCTCGGAGTCGGAGTCTGCACAGTCACTGATATGAGCGTCAACCTCAAGGGTCTCGTAGCCGCCTCTGTCGCAGTTTGGAGCACCGCTCTGCAGCAATATGTGGGTAACTTTTAGGGGCATAGTGATGATCGAATATCATATTTGTTTACTTTTACTGATGATGAAGAACTGTTCATATTTGGTACAATCTGTGGAAAGTGAATAGAAATGAATCGCCAACCTAATCCGGTGTAAGGGTGCATGCCATGGTCTGGTTTAGGATTTCTTCTCTCTTTGATGTCCGTGGAAGACCTATATGGAATATGTTTCCGAGGTCCAGATGACAAAATATGCACAGCTCCACTATTCAGGACACTCCTCTGGCTTCGATTGCTCGGTGGAGCCAGTTCTTGGGAGAGATTAGTCATGATAATGATATTCGTATCAACCATTCCCTCTTTTGCAGTATGTACATTACCTGCAGAGGAAGTACTCTATGGGATCATTCAACTTGCTGGGGCACACAGCTCCTGTACAGGCCACCACTCTCCTCATAATCGGCCCATTCCTCGACTACTGGTTGACTGATCAGAGGGTTGCTGCCTTCCACTACAGTTCGACTTCAGTGGTAATTCTTTCCTCCGCTTCCTTTCTCCATCCTTGATTTTAAATGACTTGACTTTCTGCCTTTTACTATGATTTGATGTGTCGATGATTTCCTGTCGAGAGCACTACAATTCAATTTTTCTCTTGGTCTCATTCAAGGAAAAGCTTGGTGAATACTCTTTCACTAGCAGATTGCTGCTGCTTATGATCATTTGCAGGCATTCATGCTTCTCTCCTGCATGATTGCTGTGGGAACGAACTTAAGCCAGTTCATATGCATCGGCCGGTTCACAGCAGTCTCCTTCCAGGTGATCGGCCATATGAAGACAGTCCTCGTGTTGATCCTGGGGTTCATCTTCTTCGGCAAGAAAGGCCTCAACCAGCATGTTGTCCTAGGAATGGTAGTCGCAATTGCTGGGATGGTCTGGTATGGTAATGCCTCCTCCAAGCCGGGTGGGAAAGCACGGCCTAGCCACTCCCCCACTCCCAAACCGGGAGAGAAACACGGGTCGTTGGAATCCGCTGATTCTGAAGTAGAAGTCTAGGATCCGAAGACTTGAAAAGAGAAGAAAGCTTAGAAGTAAGAGAATAGTCCATTACACTCGCCACGTACGGCTCTTCTCTTGATTAGTTCCTCAACTCGTGGCACCTTGCCTTGATTCTCTTCTGTTCTACACACCCCCCATGTAAAATTGGCTGATGTTCTGCGGTAATCTAATGCAGCATTCCAGAATTACAATTACATTTCGTTCAGTCCCATCTCGAAGGCAATCCAACCCTTGCGTTCTGCAGTCGCCGTGGCCGAGCTGAGAATGCAGCGTTGGATTCTAAGTTCTACCTGTCAGGATATTTTATTTACCGACCTTATTTTTTTTAATGAATATTTATTTATTTTTGTTTTTTTTCGTCGGGGGAATGGGGCTTGCCCTGCAGCTTATCCTGCACGACCGGGGCCCACAGAGGCTACGCTACACCCGAAACGGGAAAATCCGACTTCAATGATTTGGGGCCCACAGCCTCGTAATCCAAATATTACATGCGCGTGAATGTTGCACGTGCGGCGTCCAACGGCTCTTTTCCCCTTCCGTTCATTTCTCTCCCCCCGCCGCTCCCGGCCCCACACCCGGTTCCTTCCCCACTTGTCTTTCGGTGTCCAATTTAATGCGACGCCATGCGCATGTCAGCTGTCAATGGCAAGTTCTATACACACGCACACACAATTTCATAAATTACAGATAATTCTCAGCTGAATTATTTGACGGCCAGAATTCTTTCGACCCGAGCTCTTCACGAACGATCCGAACGAGTCCCTCTATAAGTTCCCAACTCAGCTTTTGCCATATGCATCCATAAAAAGATACGGTCACATCTAGAAAAATGCAAAAACTATAACTTGAAGCAAGAATATCTTTTAAAAAAAGTGATTTGATATAACAATTTCAAACTAAAAAAGTACAACAAAGTGTGAGCCGTCTAAGATAACCTATCACATTTTATCTCTATTAAATTTTTATATTTTGTGAATTAGAAAAAAAAATAAAGAAACTTGATTACTAATGAAATTTACTCTCTTTATTAAATTAATCTGATGTAAATTTAAATTAGGCATGATATAGCTAGAGTTATGCTACAACTTTAATTCATAATATTCTATATTCTACGTGCATGTAACATGACAAGTGAGCATGCATCAATGTTTACCAAACAGTGGAGAGAGGAGAGGAGAGAGAGAGAGAGAGAGAGAGAGTTTGCGTGTGCGTGGAGTTGGTCCACGTCAGTGTGCTCGGACAGGGGCACGTGCCGATTGCAGCCTCCATGGGCCCCCGCCAGATCATCATCATCATCCATCAGCCATCGGTCTCCCATGATGATGATGATCATTATGACCGTCATTAATAATGAAACATCACCAATACCATTAATCTAATTTCCCATATTAATTTGCCTTACGTAAAATTTCACACGTGGTACAAAGTAAATATCGGTCTTTTTTTCCCTCTCATTAATGATATTTTTAACCAAGCAAAAAAACACATGTCATATGGGTAAGTTGTGTGTGGCCATATTGATAGTAAAAAAAAAAAAGAGTCATGGCCCAATGCATGATACGTGCCCCTCCCATTTTTCAGTGCCCAATTCGTTCAAAATTATGGACGAGAAGTAGAACCATGTGGGACCCCACTTGGAAGGCGACAGCCTCGCAGTCATTCTCAAAATTATCCCATCCTGATTTTTATGTATTAGTATTCAAATTTGCTCCTCTCAATTATTAGTAGTCCGTGAAAAGAAAATCTTATTACAATTCTTAGAAGGAATATTAGGACCAATTCGATATTTGGTCAGACTGCATGACTTGATCGGCGTCCTGACTGCTGATACGAAAGGGAAGTAGTTTCCCGAATTGGGTAAAAGGCAGTCTCGTGCCGTATAGGAAGCGAGTATACTCGCTCTTATTACTTGACACGTGGATATGGTCAAAAGCCTTCCCCTTCCTTCCCAGTCTGGAGGAGGATCGCTGTCAAAACGGTTAGATTCGGGTAGGCCATGCCCATTTTTTTTTCTATCACCGTCGGCTGAGGATCGTGGGCTGCGACTTCATCGTTCAATTCAATGCGTTACACGTTCGGGATGTGCAGTGGTCTCTATCTCGATCGCGGCAGCAATCGAGCAGACTCTATGATAAATATCACCAGACGTATTGAAGGAGATATATCAATCCCATGACTAAATGGATTTAGCTATAAAGGGGGAAAAAGTCGTAATAATTGAAGACTTTTCTGGTATTTCACCTCGGAAATGAGGGTGGGAATCTAATCATATCACCAAAAATGATGAAAAGCGTCGGTTGGACGATGAAGTCAATGACGGCTGGCCGAGGGACAACCTTAATTTCTTTTTCTACGTTTCATTATTAATAAAGTTTATGTAATTTTCTAAAAATTTATTTAGAGTTAAATTAAAAAATCTCAAAATTAGAAGTCTTTTTTAAAATTATAAAAACCGAGTTAGGTCTAGCTTAGATGAAATTGATCCAAATGGACATGACAGTTATTGTTTTGAACCACATGCCACAAAATGGGTTATTATTGAATGACCAAGATACCCCCGGTCAAGCTGCCAAACTCTCTCGGACCCTTCAACAGGACAGGTTCACATTTTGTTTCCACGTCACAGAAAAGGTGGCACCCGAGCTTGAAATCACCATTTTACCCTCCAAGGTGGAGGAAAATAAAATACGCAAGCGAACAGAGCACAGTGACATAGAGTAGTGACTCGGTAAGGATGCACCCGCAAAGGGTACAATAGTGCGGAGGGTATTTCTGGAAGTCAGCAGGAGCCCTAGATCCTCAGCTGGATAAAGGAGACAGAAGGCCGGTTAGTCCCGCCGCGCCCCCACGGTGATTCGCGAGATCAAATCCAGACCGTCCGTCGAAGTGGATCGACGAGCGTGATCGAGCGGTGGGCCCCTGCCGTACGTGCAGGCGATGATTGCCGCAGCATGCTGTCAGCGTTTGCTCGACACGGACGAAGCTGCGTGGCGAAGGATCGGTGCTTGTGCCGGTTCGTCAAGCGCGTGGCATAACACACGCGTCCTTTGGAGCGTGAGCTCAGGCGGAAGGGAAGGATAGTCGACAGACTTTCACAGGCACCCCAGTGCCAAACAGTGACTCACCGGATGAAAATGTTAGGGCTACAAACCCCTAAATATTCGGCTAATAAATAATATATAATAATATCATTATGTAGAGTTTGTCTACGAATTAATATATATATTCAGTAATTTTCAATAAAATTGATAAACCCTAGTGAAGTGTACTAGTTAATGCACTAATTTTTTACCTCTTAGTACACTAATTGGACTCTATCTAAATCAATTTGGATTCAATAACTTTGAGACATCAGTTGATTTATACAAGGGAAACTGATTTAATAAACAGAGGAAAGGAAAGGAAAGGAAAGGAAAGATAGGACATGGGTGCATACGATTAGGAGGAAATCGTTTGTGGTCGGACAAAGTGAACAAATTAATTATTGATCTATCAAATTAAATAAGAAGTGGGAATCTCAATCCCGGCGGCCCCGCAGTTATTTAATAATGACCGTGACGGATCCATCCTTAAATCACACGTATGCGGGAAAGCTAAGAGAGACAAGGAGACAATTTTAGTGAGAGAAGGAAAAAAACGTATTTAAAAAAAATTATAAAATATTCCAAACTGAAACATTTCGAAATAAAATAATAATTAATAATAATTGTAGTCTGGTTAACTCTCGAAGTGAGCAGTGAGGTCAGCTTAATCCACCCCCATCTCAGACCTCCTGCTGTCTTCGATAAATACCGTTCTCACCTCTCGCCTCCTACTTCTCACTTCTTACATTCTCTCTGACTCACTCTCTCTCCATGGGATCCATAGCTGAGCACTAAACTACAATGAGTTCTCACTCTCCCTCCCTCCCTCCCTCCCTCTGTAATGGCTGAATTAGAGCTCAGGCCCTGAGACCCTCAAGGGAGGAGACCCCTCATTTAAACGTCCCGCTCCTCTTCTCCAGCCTTCTGAAAGGGATGATGAAACCCCTGCACCTCTATCCCTTCGTAATCCTCTGCCCGGTCTTCAGCTTGCTAATACTGCAGGCTGATGCATCGGCTCTTTCCGGTGAGGCGCAGCAGCTCCTCAGCTTCAAATCCGCAACTAGCAACCCTGGTCTACTCCGGGACTGGGTGTCCACGCAGAGCCCCTGCGACTTCACCGGAGTCACCTGCAAATCCCTTCGTGTGTCCTCCATAGAAATCTCCTCCACCAACCTCTCCGCGGACTTCCGCTCGGTCGCGGCCTTCCTGCTACCGCTTGACTACCTGGAGACCCTCACCCTCCGATCCGTCAACCTCACCGGCAACATCTCCCTCCCCGTCGGAGCCAAATGTGGAGCTTCCCTGAAGAGCTTAGATCTGTCCATCAACTTCCTCTCCGGGCCTTTCTCCAGTATCTCGAGTCTGGGCTCCTGTACGGGCTTGAAGCTGCTGAATCTTTCGGGGAACTCCTTGGACTCTTCCGTCGAAGACAAAGCAGGCCTGAGGTTCAGCTTGCAGGTTCTTGATCTGTCCTATAACAAGATTTCCGGCCCGAGCCTCGTACCATGGGTCGCCTCCACCGGCTGTGCCGAGATGGCTAGGTTGTTCCTGCAGGGGAACAGGGTGTCCGGCGAAGTCGACGTTTCCAGGTGCGGGAAGCTGGCCTACTTGGACGTTTCATCGAACAACTTAAGCACGACTCTACCGAAGCTAGGTGACTGCTCGGCCTTGGAGTACCTCGATCTTTCCTCGAACAATTTTTCCGGTGAAATTGGGAGTTATCTCTCTGGGTGCTCGCAGATCAGCTTTTTGAACCTCTCCAACAATCACTTCTCAGGTTCGATCCACTCCTCCCTACCCACCAAGAACCTGCAGTTTCTCCTCCTCTCGAGCAATGGTTTTCATGGGTTGATCCCTTCGAGCTTGTCGGACGCCTGCCCAACTCTCCGGGAGCTTGACCTCTCGCAGAACAACCTCTCTGGAAACATCCCTGGCAGCTTCACCTCGTGCTCTTTGCTCCAATCCATCGACATCTCAAGCAACAACTTCTCCGGTGACCTCCCGAGCGATATCCTATTCTCGGGCATGACCAGTCTGAAGAAACTGGTCCTATCCTTTAATTACTTTGGTGGATCACTCCCGGACTCCATCTCGAAGCTCCCTGATTTGGAGATATTAGATCTGAGCTCAAATAATCTCTCTGGTTCGATTCCTGGCGGGCTGTGTCGAAATCCTAGCAACAATTTACAGGTTCTCTACCTTCAAAATAATCTCTTCACGGGTTTGATCCCGCAGTCTCTCAGCAACTGCTCCCAGCTCAGGTCGCTCGACCTCAGCTTCAACTACTTATCAGGAACCATCCCTTCGAGCCTTGGGTCCCTCTACGAGCTGAAAGATCTGGTCTTTTTGCTGAACCAGCTCGAGGGTGGGATCCCACGGGAGTTAATGTACATCAAGGCGCTGGAAAATCTCATCCTCGACTTCAATTACCTCACGGGAAACATTCCGTCAGGGCTGAGCAACTGCACCCGCTTGAACTGGATCTCACTCTCAAACAACCGCCTGATCGGGCCGATCCCCAGGTGGATCGGACAGCTACCAAACTTGGCAATCCTCAAGCTCAGCAACAACTCATTCTCGGGCAGCATCCCTCCCGAGCTTGGCGATGCAAGGAGCCTGATTTGGGTCGACCTGAATACCAATCTCCTCAGCGGGCCAATACCTCCTCAGTTGTTCGCGCAGTCGGGGAAGATCTCAGTCAAGCATCTGAGTGATAAGAGGTACGCCTACATCAAGAATGATGGGAATAAAGAATGCCACGGGGCAGGGAATTTGCTCGAATTTGCGGGGATTAGGCCAGAGCAACTCAGCAGGATCTCAACCCGAAACCCGTGCAACTTACCTCGGATCTACAAGGGGGTTGTTGACCCGACGATCACATTCAAAAACAATGGGTCGATTATTTTCCTTGACATCTCCTATAACAATTTGTCAGGAAGCATCCCAAAGGAGATCGGGTCCATGTATTACCTATATGTGTTGAACTTGGGGCATAACAGTATCTCAGGTTCTATCCCTTCTGAGATGGGGAAGCTAAAGATTTTGAGCATTCTTGACTTGTCCAATAATCACTTGGAAGGAATGATTCCTCGGGGCCTGAGTAAATGCTCAATGCTCACAGAGATCAACCTCTCGAACAATTTCCTCTGGGGCCTGATACCCGAGATGGGCCAGCTAGGGACGTTCTCAAACTCGAGCTTCCTCAACAATACAGGCCTCTGCGGGATACCTCTGGCTGCATGTGGGTCTGACTCGAACGCAGATGCAAACTCTCAGCACCGGAAGTCCCACAGGCAACAGGCATCTCTGGCTGGAAGCGTTGCAATGGGGTTGCTGTTCTCACTGGTCTGTATCTTTGGGCTGATTTTTGTGGCTATGGAGACCAGAAAGAGGGTGAGGAAGAAGAAAGATGCGAACTTGTCCGCTCATGATATTTATGTGGATAGTCTCTCCTACTCGGGGGCAGCGAATATGAGCTGGAAGCTCACCAGCGATCAGGAGGCTCTGAGCATAAGCCTCGCCACATTTGAGAAGCCGCTTCAGAAGCTCACCTTCTCAGACCTCCTTGAGGCCACGAATGCGTTCCATGACGACTGTTTGATTGGTTCGGGTGGGTTTGGGGATGTCTACAAGGCCCAGTTGAAGGATGGGAGCGTGGTGGCAATCAAAAAGCTCATCCACTTGAGCGGGCAGGGGGACAGGGAGTTCACGGCTGAGATGGAGACGATAGGGAAGATCAAGCACTGCAACCTCGTATCCCTCCTCGGATATTGCAAAGTCAAGGAAGAGCGGCTTTTGGTCTACGAGTACATGAAGTATGGGAGCTTGGAGGACGTCCTCCACGACCAGAAGAAGGCCGCCAGTGGGGTCAAGTTTGACTGGGCAGCGAGGAGGAAGGTTGCAGTCGGGGCGGCAAAGGGATTGGCATTCCTCCACCACAGCTGCACCCCCCACATCATCCACCGGGACATGAAATCAAGCAACGTCCTTCTCAATGAGAACCTCGAGGCTCGGGTTTCCGACTTTGGAATGGCAAGATTGATGAGTGCAATGGACACCCATTTGAGCGTCAGTACGCTAGCAGGGACCCCAGGTTACGTCCCTCCCGAGTACTACCAGAGTTTCCAGTGTTCTACAAGGGGCGATGTCTACAGCTATGGAGTAGTCCTATTAGAGCTCCTGACTGGGAGGAGGCCAACAGACTCGGCCGACTTTGGGGATAACAACCTCGTTGGTTGGGTCAAACAGCACGCAAAGCTCATAATAAGTGATGTGTTCGACCCCGTCCTTCTCAAGGAGGACCCCGGACTCAAGATCGAGCTGTTGCAGCACCTGAAGGTTGCCTTTGCATGCTTGGACGACCGGCCATTCAAGAGGCCGACAATGATCAAAGTCCTCGCGATGTTCGAGAAGATTCAGGCAGGGTCTGGTCTCGAATCGGTCTCCACAATTGCGACTGAGGATGGTGGGTTCGGGCAGGTCGATGATGTCGTGGATATGAGCATAAAAGAAGTCCCCGAGTGCAAGGAAGTCCCCGACTTGGGCAAGCAATAGAGCGAATGGCTGACGTGGGAGAGCCGCGATGAAACTTCCTCCGATGATTCTATCAGCAAAAGGAGTCGGGGACCCATTTTTTGTTCCTTTCTGTCTGCATTTCTCCGTTTTCTCTCCTGCAGGTTCTACATACTCCATGAAGATAGGATCAGTCTATCGTGCGAATTTCCCTCTGTTATCTCCATTGCTGCAATGTATATATATATTATATTGTGATAATCACAGAGAATCTTGGTTTTTCTTTCCCCTTATGAGATACATGAGAGGAGGTCATCCATTCTCAGTTCTCGGCCTATCATCATCCTTGAGCATAGACGCTAGATTGCTTCTTCTGCTGTGACATGTTTTCTGCCTTGGAGAAGATTTTTGCATCTGTGTAACTAGGATTCCATTGAATTCTCGTACGGTCCATCGAAAGGACCCGTCTGTTCAGCCATGGCAGTCACTAGAAGTAGAAATCTCGACGAGTTTGAGTTCTTCTCAGTGTTGATATAATGGGACATGAGTATAATCCCTGATTTCCCGGAGAAAACTTGAAAGGAAGACTGAATTTTTTTACTTTAATGAACCAACTATGTATCCGGATGCAATGCATCCTTACCTGAGAAGAAATCAACGGGTTGATCCTCAAGCAACTGCATTAGTCAAATCCCGCTATGAACATTATTGATTGGTTGAATATCATGTTCATGTTCATAGTTGGCATCTTTCACCTCACGACAGGGATTGGAATAACTCTTGATCTTGGAGAGGAAACCCCACAAAGATATTTTGTTTGTATACTCCAAGTAAGTCAATCCTATCCAAACTCATCGGGAGTTAACTGTGATTAGTCTTTCGACTTATGGCGTGTGAAGCTTATACAAATCAAATGGGGCATTATTTTCCATCCGTGCTTTGATTGTGGGTCTTCCCTGACGTGGTTATGCAGCTGTAACAATCAATCAAGTCATGATCTGACAGGAGAAGATTTCGGGCACCGAATTGGCATGCTCGGTAGGGTCAAGCATAGATGAAGAGAGAGAGAGAGAAGCATTATTTGGTCTCTCTCCTCTCCCATATACACATATATATATAATTCAGTTGGACGTGTCTCCATTTCAATGGGCAAATTGCACCACACGTGCTCCCATCCTCCGAACTTCTTCTCAAATCCAGCCATACAAGCAGGTTGGCAGACCAAAAGGTTATTGATTTTAGATATAGGCATCGAGAAGGCGGTGAGGCTGGATATGCTGTTGTCCGTAGGTCAGATCTCACTGTATATATGCTTAGATAACTGTCATCTCATCTTGTAATGCGTCTGGTAATCAACACACGCAACTGTCAATTTCTTTTAGGCGGATGAAGACCTTTATCAGTGAGTACGTCGGTGGAAGACTTTTTTTTTTGTTGGGGGAGGGGGGGGGGTGGAGTACAGAACGTCACGATCAGAGTTAATCTCGATATTGTTTAATTTTTAAATTTAAAAAATGAATAAGTGAATTACAGTTTGGATGAAGTTTCGCAGAGGACGAGGTGGCAGCCCAAGTTGCTGCACGTGGGAAGGGGTGGACCGGTTAAAGCCCCGGGCAGCCAGCAGACACGGGCCGGGCAGCTTATCGGGGTCACGTGGGGCTGCGGAAGTAATTGAATCAGAGAAAAGAAGACCTCTAGCTAGCGGGCAGCTCGCTCGGTCAGCACACACACACACACCCCCGCCTCTCTCTCTCTCTCTCTCTTACATCCCTCGGCCAACGTGCGGATAACAGGGAAGTGGGCCCCGCATGCCCCCGATAAAGACGGCAGGGATGGACCACGGCGACGTAACCGACGGCCTTAATTTTCCCGTTCCCGCCATCAACCCTCCCCCACCGCACGTTGTCTTTTTCCTTTTCTCTCCCTTATTTTCCTCTGTTATTATATAAACTGTCCTTGATCAATGTGACAGTAATAATAATACAAATATTTGGCGAATTGAGCTCACATATTGCAAACCTGGTCGCTTACTAATATAACAAAACTTAAAATATGTTATTTTAAATTGAAAATTTGAGTTTAAATTATACTAATAAAAAATTTTATATTATAACTTTATTAAATTAATTCAATTTAAATTAAATTAATTATAAACAAATAATTTCTTGATAACAGTAAATTAATGTCGAGAGAAACTCTGATCTCCCAAATGGTCATGCGTTTCATTTTAATTGTTTTTTCTTCTACTTCATTTTCCTTGGCTCGTGAAATGTTAAATTGTATCAGAATATGAGCAGGAGGAGGGCTGGTAGCTGGGGAATGATAGTAAAACGGTCTTTCAAGCTTCGGGCCCATCGTCTCTATCTTCTCGATTTCTAAGTTAAGCTCGAGCAACTCGAATTGGTACGCTCGTGTCATTTTTGCAGACACAAACAAGGGATTTGCCACGTGCGAAAAATCCCATGCAGACGTTTAAAAAAAAAAAATCGTGCCCCGTGGAAGTGCGTAAGGTGAGGTGCGCCGAAGTTTTGGGTAGAGGAAGCCGCAGGAAAGGCTGGGACCGTCGACCGGCGAAGTGAAAGAAAACGCTGTCGTCCTTGGAACGAGGAGTTTCGAACGTGCGGAACACGAGGGACCACGCGACAGTTCTCCGAACTGTTGTGGGGCCCACAGTTCTTTACTTAATAAAATAATCATACTTTCTTTTTAATTAATAAAATAATCATGATTAATTACGATGTTAATGAGTTCCCCCGTCTCTCTCTCTCTCTCTCTTACTTTTGTTTTTGGGAATTACGCGCTCGGGAAAATAAGTTGTCCTTTTCGCACATTAAAAAAATGTTTAAGTTCCTACTTTTTGTCGTACTTGCGCCTCACGCGTTCCTGTTGCTTTATAAAAAAGACCGCGTTTTTCTTGTGTTTTTTTTTCATTAGATAATACGTATATAATATTAAAGTGTGATGGAAAAGAGAGTAATTAAAATATATGAGAAATTTTATGATGTGATGTAGAATTATAATATTTTAATTATTAAGTTAAATATTATATTAATCGATCAAATATTTTTTCTATTAAGGACGGAATGTGCGATGAATTTACAAGTTTGTTGCACTAATTAACCTAAAAGTGAGGGTTGCACCCTTTTCGTTTCGACAGTTGCGTGATACTTCCCCCAATCAGAGTTCTTCTTCCCCCACGTATTCGTCGACAAGGACTTGGCACAGTGCCCTTCTTGGCAGTTAATTTGACTTCTTTTACTCTGGATTTGGTCGCAAACAATCGATTCGACAGTGATGAGAATTGACCCGTAAGGGACCCATTAGACTTTTAAGTGCATGCAATCCCGTTTGATACCTTTTATATATACGTACATATTTTTATGGATTGTCCCTTATATTAATTAATTTATTTATTATATTATTCATCACTTAATTGAAAATTTATCATTAATTTCTATACATATATTTCTAAAAATTTTAAACTCTAAATCTATATGATATATTATTTAGAATATGTAGTCAAACTTATGGTATAGTACGTAAGAAAATTGGTTACATGCGAATTAAATTTTTATGAATATGAACTCTCCACTAGAATTTCTCTATTGGATGCATGAAGAGATTATTTTTCTTTCTTTTTTTTATATATAAAGGTGAAATTAGAGACACGAGCAAAAGCTAAAGCTTCACCCCGCAAATTGGCCCTTAGTTTGGGTACACAAATCTTGATTAAATAACTGACAGTACAGCATTTGAAATGACAAGCCAAACGACACCGTACATAAAATTACGTGAATTTTTATCCCTAGCTTAATTCGGATGTTAATGTCCTCGGAGCACACATAAGTACAACGTTATAGATGATGAATACGTAGAATCGTTTCACACTCACGAGATGAACCGTTGCACGTGCACCCATCGAGCACATGCTGACTCCCTATGAGCTTTTCAGCAAAAATAGTGGAAGCTGTACATATATATATTTAGTTCGGATAGCCTTGGAATGCATCGCATTTGATCGTATTTATAAATAAGAGAATAAGTATAAATCAATTTATATAATTCAATATTTTATATTTTTTAAAATAAAATTTTAGACTTAAATTTTTTCTTGAATATACCGGGCCGGAATTAATTGGAAAGTGTACATTTGGGAATTTACACCATTTAATGATTTTGGAAAATATTAATAAAGAGAAACTAAACTGTTGAGGAAGATTAGGAGGGATTCAATTGACCATGAACTTCAGTTTTCAGCGCCAGCATATAGCCAGCCAGCCAGCCAGGCTTTGGACGTTTATTCCTATCTGTCTTATGTCTGGTGGGCAGTGAGCTCATTTGACAATCCATGCCTCACCTCTTTTCGACCACATTGATGTGGATGCACAAACAACCCCTCCACAGAAAAAATGTTGGTAGAGAAAGAAAAGAGAGGTATCAATTGCATGATCTGAGCAGAATTCGAGATGGGCGGTAGCGATAGCCGGTACCGTATAATATTAAGTCTTGTGTTTCTAGACCGATTTTGTTTACGCCTTGAAAAGGTATGGATAGCGGAACGCGATGAGAGAAAATTCATCGACGTGAGTTGGGTGATGTGGTCCCATCTCTCTTCTCATTTAGAAGTGTCTCGCCTTGGAGTCTTCCCAACGAAGAAGATTCATGGTCGAGAGAGCTTAAACTCTCGACTGATTGACCCGATTCAAATCTAAATTGGCCCGAATTCATTTAGATTTATGTATATCAGACGATGTCTACTGGAGTGCGTATTTGCAAGTGCCATCGAAAGCAATCTTAATTTGGTTAAGTTCATGTGCTTCAAAAGGTGAGCGATCTTTGTGGGCAGTGGGCCTACTAATGGGCCCTTGAGGCCCATTAATAAGCCAGAAGCCCTTTTCCTTTTTCATCGCGCTAGATGGGTTGACTCGGGTCCCTGTACTCTCGGGCCTAGCCTCACGAATTACAAGCGCAGTTTCCCAACAATTATCCCAATAATCAATCTTTATCCGCCATGTTGCTGTTTGACTATCTCCCTTCCCGTCCTCCATTTTCCAGACTTAGAAACCAAGCAGTTTGTCAATTGCTGTATTTAGCTTACTCCCTCGCAAATGAAACCACTGGATGTCTCCTAATCAGACAGTTAGTCACCGGAGGACCTCACAGACGCTCTCTAAACTAACTCACTGCCATCCACTGCCACCTCCAGGCTCCAACAAAACTCTCGCCACAAGTCTCTTCTTGCCCCCTTCGAGAGCTTCGATTCCAACGCAAGGAGATTGTGAAAACGAGACCGGTGGCTGGAGAAAGTCAAAGCCGCCCAGCAATGCGTCGACCCGGGTTCCTCATTGGAGCCTGCACCGCTGTCCTATTATTCAGACTGGCACATGGGCTAGGTGTGAACTGGGGAACGATCGCTTCCCACCCGCTGGATGCGGGCATCGTGGTGCAGATGCTCAAGGACAACGGGATCACCAAGGTGAAGCTGTTCGACTCCGATCCTCGGGTCGTTCGCGTGTTGGCCGGGACGAACATCGAGGTGATGCTCGGGATCCCCAATGACCAGCTGGCTAATATGGCTGATAGCTACGACAGTGCCAAGGATTGGGTCAAGGAGAATGTCACCGAGTACCTCCACAATGGAGGCGTCAATATCAAGTACGTTCCAGGACTCTCCTTTCCCGTTCTCATCTGATCGGGGTCGTCGAGACATTATTGTTTATGTCAAGCCGACTTATTTTTATTCTCGTAGGTACGTGGCCGTCGGGAACGAGCCGTTCTTGACGAGTTACAATGGCACGAACCTAGAGACCACACTCCCGGCGCTGCAGAACATCCAGAAAGCGCTCAACGAGGCCGGACACGGGAGCGTAAAAGCCACGGTGCCGCACAACGCCGACGTCTACGAGTCCCCCTCGAACAAGCCCTCTGGCGGCAGCTTCCGGCACGACATCAAGGGCGTAATGGTGGAGATGGTGAAGTACCTGCAGCAGCAGAAGTCACCGTTCGTGGTGAACATCTACCCGTTTCTCAGCCTGCACAGCAACGCCCACTTCCCGTTTGATTTCGCCTTCTGTGACAACGAGGAGAGTGCGATCGAGGACAATGGCATCCAGTACACGAACGTGTTCGGTGCGAATTATGATACCCTTGTCTGGTCGCTGAAGAAGGTCGGCGCCGCCGACGTGAAGATCATGGTCGGGGAGGTGGGGTGGCCCACCGACGGGGTGGAGAACGCTAACGTGAAGCTGGCGAAGAGGTTTTATGACGGGTTCCTGAAAAGGATGGCCGGCAACATGGGGACCCCGCTCCGGCCTGGCCGCATCGAGTTCTACCTGTTCAGCCTCCTGGACGAGGACATGAAGAGCATCGCCCCAGGGTCCTTCGAGCGGCACTGGGGGATCTTCCAGTACGACGGGCAGCCGAAGTTCCCGGTGGATTTCTCCGGGAATGGCCAGGACAAGATGCCTGTCGGGGCCAAGGGGGTCCAGTACCAGACCGAGCAGTGGTGCGTGGTCGACCCGACAAAAACCGGGGACAAGCAGAAGGTCGGGGAGAATATGAACTACGCCTGCTCCTACGCCGACTGCACCAGCCTCACGTACGGCTCGTCCTGCAACAACCTCAATTACCTGGGGAACGTCTCGTACGTCTTCAACCAGTACTTCCAGGTCCAGAACCAGGACGTGGAGGCCTGCGGATTCAACGGGATGGCGAAGATCGTGACCCATAATGCGTCCCAGGGCAGCTGCCTGTTCCCCATTATGATCGTGAGCGATGGGGTTCGGCTCAGCGCCGGGTTTGCCAGTGTCCTGAGCAGTCTGATCGGAGGATTCTTCGTAATTGCCTCGTTTCAGCTGATGTAAAATCGTTTCGAGAACATCCGTATACGCACGAAAAGGGTCACGGTTTCTTGCTTGAAGACTAATTTGTGGTCGGATTTGTGATCACCGATCGGGTCTGGGTTTGTATTCAAATCATGCGTCATCACGAACTGACTAATGTGCGAATTTCAGCCTGAGAAAGTAACCGGCTTTAGTGAGGCCCAAGAAGGGGACATATAGATAATGGGCTTTCTCCGGCTACATAAATGCTAACCGTTCCTAGTTCGGTAATTTCCCGCCTGATTACGCTCAGTGGGTCGTTGGATCGTTAACCCAGAGACGTGGTTGCAGGGAACCTGTGCCATAGGCATAGAGAGATTGTGGTATCTGTTGAATGAGGAGGATCAACCCTTTCAAGCTTGACTCAAGGATTTGCCGCTGTTCAATTTCTAATTGCAAGAAATTCTCCACCTCACAAACCCAATTTCTTCCTCCAGATCTTCGCGCCAAAAGGCGGGAACTTGCAAGTCTCTTGCAATCACCTGGCTCTGACAATCCCGTTGGCCTCTACGAGAAGCTACACGCGAAAATCGTCGTTTTCGGGTTTCAATCTGACGTTTTGCTTGGAAATATTTTGCTGCGTTGTTACTCCTTTTCCGGGCAATTGACGTATGCAAGGAATATGCTCGATAAAATGCCCGAGAGGAACTCGGTTACCTGGTCCTCGGTGATTTCAATGTACACGCGACACAATCTTAACAAAGAATCTCTGACTGCCTTTCTTGAATTCAGGAGGAGTTCGATCGGGAGCCTGAATGAGTATGTTCTTCCTAGTGTAATTCGTGCCTGTACCCAATTGGTTGGTCTTGACGAGGGCACTCAACTGCATGGGTCTACTGTTAGGTCGGGTTTCAATCAAGATGTTTATGTAGGGACTGCCCTTGTTGATTTATACGCAAAGTGTGGGGACATTGAGGTGGCCAGATCTGTTTTTGATGGGTTATCCGACAAAACTGCTGTAACTTGGACCTCAATTATAACTGGATACATGAGAATTGGAAGAAGTGAAGTTTCCCTAGAGTTATTCTTAAGACTTGTCAGAGACAGGGATACAAATATAGTGCCAGACACATATGTCCTTGCAAGTATTCTGAGTGTTTGCTCTTCGCTCAAGTTTATTGAAGGTGGGAAGCAGATTCATGCCCATGTTTTGAGACGAGGTGAGGAGATGGATGTTTCCATTGTCAATGTGTTGATAGATTTCTACGCGAAGGGTGGAAGAGTGAATACAGCCTGCAGACTATTTCATGAGATGGGAGACGACAAAAATTTGATTTCATGGACCACTATGATCGCTGGTTACATGCAGAATTCATATGATCGAGAGGCTATACATCTGTTTCATGAGATGGTAAAATTGAAAATGAGGCCTGATGCGTATGCTTGCACAACCCTTCTCACTTCCTGTGGGTCCATCAAAGCGCTAAAGGAGGGCACTGAGATCCACGCATATGTGATCAAGTCAGATCTTGATCACAGCACTTTTGTTAGGAATGGCCTTATTGATATGTATGCAAAGTGTGGTTCCTTACTCAAGGCAAGGAGGGTCTTCGATTCAATGCTGAATTATCGGAATCTTGTCTCCTACAATGCAATGATTGAGGGATATGCAGGATTGGAAGAACTCCATGAGGCGTTAGATATTTTCCACAAGATGAGACTCCTTGATTTCCTCTGTCCGAACCCTTTGACATTCGTCAGCATTCTTGGGGCTTCAGCTGCTTTATTTGCCTTGGATCTTAGCAAGCAAATTCATGGATTAATGATCAAGTACGGAGTTTGTCCTGATCTATTCTCAGCAAGTTCACTAATTGACGTTTATTCCAAGTCCTCCTGTGTAAGGGATGCAAGATTAATATTCGACCAAATGAATGAAAGAGATATTGTCATTTGGAATGCAATGTTCTTCGGATACACAAATCAGATGGAGAATGAGGAGGCTCTCAAACTCTACCAGGATCTACAGATTTCACAAGAAAACCCGAATGGGTTCACCTTTGCTGCCTTGATCACAGCATCAAGCAATTTGGCAAGCCTGAAAAATGGCCAAATTTTCCATGGCCAGCTGATAAAATTACATCTAATGAATGACCCTTTCGTCACCAATGCCCTTGTGGATATGTATTCCAAGTGTGGAAGCATAAGTGAAGCTCGTAGAGCATTTAACTGTGGTTCTCGGAGGGATGTCGTTTGTTGGAACTCGATGATCCATACCTATGCAAATAATGGGGAAGCTTGTAGAGCTCTGGAGTTGTTTGAGACGATGGTAAAGGAAGGAGTAAAACCAAATTATGTGACCTATGTTGGTGTTCTCTCAGCTTGTAGCCATGCGGGGCTCATGAAAGATGGGATGCGAGTCTTTAACTCAATGCCTCAGTTCGGGGTCGAACCAGGAATGGAACATTATGCATGTGTGGTCTCTCTTTATGGACGAGCTGGAAACTTACTAGAAGCCAAGGAGTTTGTCGAGAAAATGCCAATTGAACCGGCACCTATCATATGGAGGGCCGTGCTAAGTGCTTGCAGGGAAGCTGGAAATCTTGAGATAGGGGAGTATGCAGCCAAGAAGGCGATCTCTATGGATCCGATGGACAGTGGGTCCTACACTCTCCTCTCAAATATTTTTGCGTCTAAAGGCATGTGGGTCGACGTGAAGAAGGTGAGGGAGAGAATGGAAGATAACGGAGTCTTGAAAGAACCAGGGAAGAGTTGGATTGAGCTAAGAGATGAGGTAAGCGTGTTCCTTTCTCGGGACAGGAATCATTCAAAAGTGGATGCGATCTATTCCATTTTGGACCACCTGATCCTCCAAATGAGAGAGCATAGGTACATGGTCAGCACCAGCGACAATGTTGCGGTGAATATTTGAAAGACTAACCCTTTTTATATATCTGAAGGTCATCTTGGAATCCTGACCAAAGGATTTCCCTTCGAGATATCATTTGACATATGAAAGACTAACTCTACAGTGTAGATTGGATTCACACTTGTGAAGATGATCTTGGAATCTTGATCAAAGGATTTTTACTTTGATATATCACGGCAATGGATGGCCTGGAGAAAAGTGACCATATTTGCCGAGCGGAGAGGACAACAGGAATAGAGGTGCTTGTGCTTGTCCTCCTTAGAAGCAGACCGGCACTGATGATCATGTCACATGATGCAGCAAAGTCAATATGAAGGTTCAGAGTTTTCCATGATAAATAGGCAGCAGTTATGATCACCTCTCCAAGTGTATGTACTGGAGACATATTGAATCCCACATTTCCATGGCTTCCATTGTTTGATTCTTCAGACAGCTTTGACGGCCTATGATTCATTGTTTGCCATGCTTAACATATTTATAAATGAAATATGTGCTTCGGGGTGCCAAAATCTCAAGGTGTTTCCTGTATCATTCCCATCAGTGTTCATGCGCATTCAGTCCAAGCCTATGTAGTACAATCCTCAAATTATCATTGGCCTAAAAAAGGCAACCTGTTAGCCTTGCTGCATTTTATTGATAAACCAAATACATTCAAATATCCTATACAAGAGAATGCAAAGACTGATACGTGTAATCTTTCAGTTAGCCCATTTGAGGAGAAACCCTCTTGTCTTCGACTCCGATCACAGAATGCAACCTTGATCCCTCAGGTATCCCCAGCGGTGGATCCACACAAGAGCAGTTATCCACATTGAACAGCTCCCACCCCTTAATCCCACACTTATCCATTGCCGAAGCCAATCTTCCCCTCTGATTCTCATCGGGGTACTGCCCATCAGGGCTCACGAGCACTGCTCCAGTATAAGACTGCCCAGCTACCCGAGCTGCTCCCTTATAGTGAAACAATCCCCAGCAAAGGTCTTCAGGCACGTCGATGATTGTCCAAAACTCATTTGAGGTGACCCCATTATCCAAGACACTGAAGAAGAATGTTCCAGGAGTTGCAGCACGTTTTACACGGTACTTCCTCCTCCTCCACACTATCTTTCCCTCCAGGGTTCTCACCTGGAACACAGGCTCGTACCAAAATGACCCTTTTGCCTTGCCCTGGTAGAAAAGCTGGTACTGGCATGGGAACTGGTCATAGGCAGGATTCTGACCTGCCACAACCCGCCAGCTCCAACCCAACTCGCCTAACCAACCCACGAAGAGGTCTTCAGCAACCTCATGAGTGATCTCTTCCCCGCGGAATGTACCCATAGGGGGCACCACTGGCAATTTGGGGATTTGTGCATCTAACTCGAGGCAGTTATTCTTCTGCAGGACACACAGAGAAAATGCCTCCAACTTTGGGCTCTCGTAGGATGCGATGCACCGGTAGTTGCATACCTGATCAACTGGGCTGCAATTATTCAAGCACTGAAGGGCTTTCCGACAATTCGGATCCAGCAGGCAGTTCATTATCTGGGGGCTGCAGTACTTCACCATGCAGTTCAATGTAGAGAACCCCTTCGATCTCAGGTTCTTGAGTATTGGAACAGGCCTTATGTAAGCGTTGATTATCACCAGCAGACAAAACCTTATGTCATCAGAGTTTTGGCGTGCCCAGGCCTCGGATACTGTCTTAACGACCTCGATTGGTCCTCTGGGTTCCATGAGCTTGGTGAAGAAGTTGCCCTGGGTTGATGTGTGAATGATCGACCCCCCAAGTTTGTTGCTCAGGCTCGGGGATGAGTGGAAGGAGATCACGTTTGGGATGTTTTCGCTGTTGTTCTGGATCCACTCAACCGATTCCTGATTTGTTACAGCAACAACGACCAATATATCTGCCTGCATTAACTCGTCACGGAGGTTTTCCCCTGCTTGATCAGTAGCTCCGCATAAAGTATCTGGAAAGACACGCATTTCAAAATCTTCATCCACCCATTTCATCCTAGTTGCCTGCTTGAAAGAGAAGACACAAAAAAGTGGGGGACAAATTAGAGCTCGATAAGTGGATAAATTATTCTGCTTTAGTCAAGTAGCTTGCTTAGGGGATGGATAGTGGTTCACTGTCCCTCCTGATGGGTCCTGGTTCGGGTCTGTTGAATGGAAAATATCCATGTTTGAGATGACTTAGCTTGATCTCGATTGGTCGAGACTTGAGGGTGATGCACAGTGAAAAAAAAATTGAGACAATAACTTCAGCTTAAATGCTTAACTGCATTCACCTCATTTTTAAATGCAGTCAAAACATCAATTGCCGACAACCCTACAATTCAATAGGAAAGAAATCACAATATTTCTCAAGAATAATTCACAAGTCCATTTCTTTTAGGTAATTTGGAGGCCAAAGAAACACAAGAACAAGATGGGGTTTTTGGTGCAAGGAGAAACTTACCGTGTGGAGCATGACCTCCGACCAGGGCGCATGTTTCAGAGGGCTCACGCTGCCTTCTCCAACGACAGCCAGTATTCTCACCGGCGAATCCTTCCGCTCCGTTGCCGCATTATCCTCTGTTTCCAGGACCGCCTTTATTTTAGCCTCTATCCCCCGGAAAGCACCGTTCCGGCAGAAAAGCAGGGGAGCTGGGAACCGGGGGGTTCTGCGCCGGTGGAGGCGTAAGGACCCTGGGCCACCGGAGAGGTCAGCGGAATAGGGTAAGAATCGGCCGTACGAGCTTAAACACGTATTCCAATTGGGAGCTTCCAGAGACATGTTGAGTTCAGAGTTTGTAGTCCAGATTACAGAGATGACCGACAGACTCGATCGGCAGAGCTTTGCTTTGTCTTTTGGCATAATATTTTAAATTTTTTGGGTAGCTTTTTTTTTTTTAACGTCTTCTAAAATTTTGGTAAATGTAGTAGAGTGATTTAATATTTATCATCCCAATAAGAAGACTCAAGTTCGAGTTTCATCTGCGATGAAAAGTTTTTAACCTCTTAAATAAGTCAACCCAACGCGATCCGAATTAGTAACTAGATAAAATTTAACTGAATATCGACACTTTATTAGAAAAAAAAAAAAGAGGTAGGGTATGACCCAAGTTGAAGATGCCTAGATAATGTTCATTGAGCAATTCCCCTTCTGATCATTTCCTTTCGAGCAGTACACAACAATATCTCACTTCACCCCCTTTTAACCCGAAGTTTTACACTCGATCTTTGCAATTCGACAAACAGGGCGAGACATACACGAGGATGACAATATAACATTAACTAAAGGATCATCAGCAACAGATGATACAGAACATTCTTTCATCATCTTTCTTGTAATGCCCAGATATTTCGGTGCTTTGTACAAACAATAGTTTTGTCTTTCACATCTCTGCAGCAAAGGATTTGCCACAGCCACAAGTTTGGGTGGCGTTTGGGTTCCTGAAATTGAAGCCTCCACCGATCAGAGCATCGCTGTAGTCCAATTGCATCCCGAACAGGAAGAGCAGGCTCTTCGGGTCACAAACTGCAGAGAAAAGAACCAGAAGCAAGTGTGAAACGTGCGTCAGCAAGCTGGATGCCAATTGTGTAATAAGATCACATTAAGGAATATTCTGAATTAACAAAATCAAGCTTGGCAAGAAACTTGCTTCGGTAGATTTCTTCTTACTCCACAGTTGAGGGCTTCAGTGATTTCTTCCTATGTAAGCTAAGAAAATCTAGGAGCTCTTCGTGTTTACAAGAACCAAAACAATACTGGTCTAACAAGCTCCGGATTTCTTTCTTTCTTCTTTTTCCCCTATGAAGATTTTATACCAGATCGAGATGAAGATCTGTGTAAGTTAGGTGATTTACAGCATAACCAGCATACTGTAATCAGTGGCAGATCAAAGCATGTCAACCTAGCATCTACTTCAAGGGAGTTAATAGCATATTTAGGATCGTTGTTTTCTCATAACCACCATATTAGGACAACTTTGAATTCTTCTCATGCATAGTTAGCCGTTCTTACGCCGAAAATCTCTTGACAAATCAGTCATAAAACCCAAAGCAAATGCAGTTCAAGCAAGATGAAGATGTCATATCAGAGTAAATGCAAGGTTAACAAGCTAAAGGGAAAGGGTAGCACCTACCAATGACAAACCCATTGTATTTGATCACAGAATCATCAGGTCTTGTGTTCGCTCTGTCCTCGAATTCCATCGTGTAAGACATGCCGGAGCATCCTCCCTGCTTCACACCAATCCTCAAACATAAGTCTTCCTTGCGCTCTGACCTCATCTTGCTCAGGTGCTTCAGGGCACCGTCTGTGAGGGAAATCGCTGGCTCGATCCCTTCTGTAGGTGTTGCTGCCCAAGAAGACGATCAACAATCATCATATTCATTGAATAAGACATCGTGAGCTTCAAGAATGCAACTCATCTGAATATCGCATGTTAACACTTCAAAAGTTCACAGCAGCAGCATCAATTAGAGCCCAAAAACACAGAGTTCATGAAAATAACACAACATCGAGGAACCCTGAGTTTTTCTAAAGTCACAATAAGAATTCATATTTGCCGTACATTAATAACATTGAGTTCTTCATTTCACTCAATATGTTAAAATGTTACAGACTGATATAATTATGAGAACCAATGACCAAACAGAGAAATCCCTAATTTATGGTACAACGTAGCGCCAAAACTTAAGCACATATGCACAAGAAAAGATTGAATAAGAGAAGCTAACTCGAAGGAAACATGAATTCACAAAGCTAAACTACAGCTACGCAATTACCGGGAACGGCAGCAGATCGAATCGACAAGGGTTTCCGTCGATTGAGACCGCAACGAGAAAACCGAAGCGAAACTGCCGATCTTGAGGATAACTGCGAAGAGCTCCCGGGGAAGCAGATGAGCTGGGCTTGGTTGCCGGCGGTGACTGCAGAGAAAGCCATTTTGATTCGCAGGGGAAGAAGACGAACACGAGGAACCCAGTTCCGTAGAGCTCCGAAGCCTGCAGGTTCTCTCTCTCTCTCTCTCTCTCTCTCTGTTTTTGTGAAAGAGGCCGTATGTAGGGGGAGATCAGATCAGAGCCGTTCAATGGTCCACTTAGTCAATCTCCATCAACGGCCGTAGCCGCTCTCTCTTGTCGTGGGGGGGGAAAAGATCTACGGGTACCGGATCAGCAGCGTCAATTTTTTTTTTCATTTAATTATGTGAGGCCACTAATTTTCTGGGCCGAGGAGGCCTGTGAGCTTTCTGGAGGCCCGATATTTATATTCGTTTTATTCTTCTAAGAGAGAATATTAGCTGGTTGAACTTACAAAAATGCCCTTTACATACATACATACATATATATATATATATATCTAGAACTAAACAAGTTGAGCATCTGTATATCAACATAAAACTTTTAACAAGACAAGGGGTACGACTGAATCTCGATATATTTATGGGCGAGGAGGGAAACATGACGCTGTAAACATAAAAATTGTCGAGTAAATATGGGATTATTGCTATGCAATTTCATCACATCCTATACAGTTCGATGATAGAATGGTATGAAGACAAGACATTAGGTGTAGCAATTAAGAAAGCATTAGCCAGGAGGAAGTTGAAAAGCTGAAGTCATTCTGGCTTTTGTTGATTCAGCATGCACAGCCCCCTCTCTGCTCTACTTCAGATACAGTTTCTGATATTCCCTGAAAGTATCTGCAGGAAGAAGAAGGAAAGGAAGAACACATGTGAGGAAAACAAAATCACTGGTAATGGGCTCGGCTCGGTGATGACCCGAGAAGCGACTTTTCCTGGAACGAGCGTCTGGCCTTTGCTCGGTATGAAATGTGAGTCCCTTTATGTACGTAACCGGGATGGCATTAAACCGTGATGTTCTCGTTAAGGGAAGAATGGCAGTAGGACTTACATGTCTTGCTGTTGATCGCTCTCGAGCGCTGCCTGAGCCACGCACAAGAATGCTTCCTCGACATTTATGTCCTCTTTAGCCGATGTCTCGAAGTAAGGGAGGTTGCCTTTCGAATCGCACCACTCTCTCACTCTCTTCTCGGTCACCTGCAGGTGGAAGACGTAAGGTGTTCTGTGCCTCTGACAATACGTTTCCATGACGGGGCAGTTAAGTATCGAAAACCATTGAGTTTCAGTGCTTGCATACCACACGACGGTGCCCTCCATCCACATCGACTTTGTTCCCCAGCAGTATAAATGGGAAAGTCTTGGGGTCAACGGGATCCGCCTGGCAAACCGGAAACCAGAAGTCGAAAACATTTAGACAGTTAAGAAGAGGAGGTGGTGTTGACACTGGACCAGGCAAACCTCTCGAGGAGTGGCAAGGATAAACATAAGATGCATTTGACGCAACGAGTTAAAAATATGTCTGATGCTGATTCTTCTTGTCGAAACGTCCATGACATCTACAGCAATTCATTTTGTTTTCGTACCTACCGACAAGAGCTAGCTTGCAAAAATCCTATTGAATCCCGGTACTCCTAGACATGACATCTGCAGATTCTGCAATCTCTTTGGGTGGGTTCTTTCACAGTAGGATGTGCAATCGATTCAAATCCCACTGGATGGAAGAGGGGATGAAGAGATACTCAGAGTCATCTGCAGAGAGCACTTTACCTGTCTGAGGAACTCCAGATGCCAGTTGTTGAGTGATTCGAATGACTTCATCACATTCACGTCGTACACCAATACGCAGCAATCAGCTCCTCTGTAAAATGCTGCTCCGAGACTTTGAAACCTCTCCTGCCCGGCTGTGTCCCAGATCTGCCACATTTATGGGAAAGAATGCTCGATATTGTCACAATGAATCATCTTTCGATGCCAACCCATATGCTATCAACATGAGTGTTCATCTCATCTCCAAAGTAGGAATTACAATTCATGATCAAGTCCCAGGACCATTATCCGTCAACCTAAATGAATGACTCGTCTGATAACTGATTGAGAGATTTGGGACTGCAAATTAAGGCAGCTGTAAAGCAGGTTATCAGGATTATGCAAGGACAAGATAGGACTGAAACATTATATTACCTGTAGCGTGACCAATTTGTCATCGATTTGGAGTTCCCTGGTGACAAAATCCGCTCCAATGGTCGCTTTGTATTGATGGCTAAACTTCTTGTACACATATCTATTTTCACAGTTAATGATCCGAATGAACACGAAACCATTCCGAGTGATTGCCTCCGATCATCAATGTGAAACATCAACACCGGTCAAACATGCTGGTAATACAAATACTAACGCTTTTACAAAGGATACTGATTCATCAAGGATGTCTTCCCGACCCTGACAATCACCAGACAGGAACAGAACATGTCATGAATCGAAGGACAGACAACAGAGACAGGATATGAGGAAACACACAGCGAGATCAACCGTGCACTGTCATACGTACCCGCTGTCACCCAGAACAATGACCTTAAGCAAGGTTCTTCTCCTGAAGGTGCTTGGCGAAGAGCCATTATCCATTGAATCGACGAACACGGTAGCTCCCTCCTCCGATCAAGCAAGGGCAAAGGTGCAGACTTTCCCCTTGTTCTCTGCTCCTCCTCCTCTGGGTATCTCCCAGGAAGAAGAGAAACTCCGGAAAAAGGTTCACCCTTGATGCGAATACGATTCTCGAGAATGTTCTTGATTTCTTCTTCTAATTTCTTGTATATGCACGTATATATTTGCAAATGATTTTGAATTTGGGTGGGGGCTTTGAATTGAAATGATGAAAGGGGGAGGCATGTGAGCTCGTTTTGACAACTAACACCAACGGTATCCGCTGCCAGCGAAGCGGCCCCCTCTTCTTTCCCTGTGACGATGTATATAAAGCGAAAACGCAGGGCTGTCCCGTTGACTCCTCCTTGGCCCTCCTGTGGGTCGTGCCGGCCTCTATCTACAGATGTTCCATTTCCATTATCTACAGCAATCATTTTGTTTCGACTTTCTCGCATCAGGCCGGAAGCCGAAAGACCCATCAAACCTGATTAGATAAGGGAACAGATGGTTAACGGGATGTGTAGGGGATCCTAAACCGATTCTTCTTGTAGTCTGTATGAGATCATCCCGAATCGAATAAGGACACCTCAAGGAGAAAGTTGGGGGAGATTATGATTAATCTGACCGTGCTATCAATCCGTAAAATGGTGAATTCACTGAGTCTTCCATGTTCATCACATGGAAAAAGAGTGTGAGCCTGCGTATAAAGCCAAAGCACGGACTCGGAATACGGGCACCGAGCAAGTTCATTTGTCACGTTTACAACGATCGGAAGGAGATTCAAGGGCTCAGAATTCTCGGATTTCCAAGCTGTCAGCCAGCTGAAAAGCCTCTAGACGGAGAACCAAATTGGCTGTGTGGTCGTCATTGGTTATGATCAGGTAATTGAAATCTAAAACGATGGTAACAACAGGTGAAAAATGTCACTGGGGGGGGTCGTTAGCATGCTCTCGTGACATTCGTGCAGTGGTTTGACTCTGGGCAGCAGCCCACGGGAGGATCGCTGCCATTTGACCAGAAAGTTATGAACTGACTAGGATACTTCCGTGTGCTTGCTTGCAATAATTTATTTCTTACCTAAAAAATAACATTAGCACAGCCAATAAATTGTCGGTCCAAATTACTAGGATCTTCCCTAAGTAGGAACAATAAATACATAAATACATATACATATATATATATATATGCACGGTACATCAAAGCAAAAGAGAATTCAGTAAAATAATATAAATATAGGAATTTGATGGGGCCCATTCAACGTAACCTGCGACGTGAAAAGAGTCATATAGAAAGTATTGCTCGATTGCACGGTGTCGATTTCACTGCAGAGTCGTGTTGGTTTGAATCGCACCCGAAGCGTTACAGCTCCTGATCGTGAAGAGTTGACCTCGTCAAATCCTCGGATTAATTTGCCAATCATGTGATAGTCCCATCTACAGTTAAATCAAAATTTTCGTGTCAAACACGTTAAAAAGTTTTTGATTGACACGCCAAGCAACAGCATGGGCGTCTCTTTTTCCTTTCTTAATCGATGCTAACAAGGGAAGATATCCAAATACAGTTTGACACATTCAAGAAACCCGAAAATGACAAGGTCACAGAAGATACCAGTCGTTTCCTCCTCTTCCTCGACTTCCACCCTCCGATATTCGGACTCTTGATAAATCTCCACTAATCTATGTCCCATCCGCAGTACTATGGATGTTGAAAATCTCATCCCTTAGACATGTAAATTAAGAAATTCATAGCCTTGTCCCTGGGCTTGGTCTTTGGCAATGGCAGGAATGAAGGGGGGGCATTTGTGACATGATCAACAAACATCCTAGTCGCTTTGAGGCTGGGCCAGCCTCTGAATCTGTTCAGATTCGTATCACTGCAATCATGTGCACATGTAAGGTCAGAGTCACACGCATACTCCCCATTGGAGCTTTGTCTACCAGAAAACAGTTCTGACAACTGGACTGCGGTAAAGAACAATTATTCAGTCCCAGTCAGTACGGTAAATTAAGTTGGGAAGGTGAAACAATCTCATGATCCGAAGATTATGGCCTGCTAGATACGCCATAAATGGAAAGATAATACATTTTAATTCCATTCCTTTGTCATGCCTGCCATAGCACCAAACAGGCCGTTAATTATCAAAAGTAGCGAAGGAATTATAAAGGAATACCCCGCAATGGTGCTTCATGGGCAACGTCCAACGGACATGCATCGAGGTTCTTGATCTCTTGATCTTCTTGGAGAATCGTGTTGATAAGATCTTGTAAAGTCTTTGCAAGATCCTCCCCACCAATCCATTCGTGAACTCGAGCCTTCACAAGATTTCTGTCGCTCCAAATTCTATCACAGAGAGGAAAACCTTTTCTCGCCATCACGAAGTCCCGCATTCTGAGCTTCAAGCATGGGCAGTAGTCACCTTTCCCATCTCCAAGATAGATATATCTCATGTTGCCATCTTCAAGTTCAGAAGCTTGAAACTGATCAAGAACTAGACCCTGCAATGTAATTTATAAAGTTTCACAATCTTACAAAGGAAGGAGTGTGAAGTGAACCGAGATGAAAAACTTAGATAGCAAATCCTCTCACAACAATCAGCAACATCAAAGTATAATATTCTTCAACTCTGCAGACTCTTGAAAATAGTCCAACGAAATCAGCAGTTAGAGATGCATGATTAACTATATGCTGTAAAAAAAGTTACAAGAGTTTTGACATTTTTGCAAGAAATGATGAAAGATGAAGATTATCTAGTCCCCAAACAAGTTGAAATTTAAGCTCTTTTAATTTTCTTTTAAACCCCCAAACATCAAATTATTGAAATATATAAGAGGAAAGGGACTTATTTGAAATATTATTCCCTCTCACAACCATGGGAATCCAGTAACATATATTCATATTTCACAACTCTATCAAACTTTTCTAAACTTACCCAGTAACAAAAGGCTTCAACCTTACCTAGCATTCTCTCCATGATTCACAAGCCATTCTTGGGGAGCTTCAATATTCTCTAATATTTCAGGAAATGAACAAGTCGCATAGAACCCTATAATCCTGCTGTCGGTGTTGAAGCTTATCGCATTAACAGGCTAACTTGATGATTGTTTCTTTCCCTCAGTAGTCAGTCGTAATACGGTAAGCTTATAATCTTACTGAAATGTAAACATTAGAAACCCTTATGTCATCCAATGGATAAACTCCCAAAAGTACACGATGCTTTTGGAGCGGCAGTAAGTGTTCTGACAAAAATGTACTTTCTTTCAATTTCAGCTCTATATACTGCGTGTTGTTATATACCAGTAGTGCTGCATTACTAATTAAACGTGGCAATGATTAGAAAGCGAGGTTCAAGTCTTGGAGCCAGACCGCTCACCACCTCATTCATTCCATTTCGTTCGATCACACCATGCAGAATATCAATTATGATGAACGCGTCATCTACTGTAATTTAGCCCCAAGTTGCTTCACTAGGGAACAAGATTTGGATTAGATTTTACCTTGCACAAGTTTGGCGGGCACAGACTGCATCCGTGAGAAGCAGAATCAGAAGAATCATGGAAAGGAGCAATGTTTAATCTGCCTTCCCCATCTTCAAAGGCCGGGTTCGTAACAATCTCCGAGAAACAATCCAGTAGCCCGTGATGCCTCAAGATCGTCTCGATAAAGAACCGATTAGCATCACTAATTATCTTCAGCTCACACCTAGAAGATAACAACCACAACAGCCACAAGAGATGAGAATATCTGGTATTTTATTTTTCATGAGGGTGGAGAAAAAATCGACCAAAATCGGTGCATGTACATCTATGAAGAAGGAATTGATGGTAAATCATTACCCGTAACTATGGGCTGCTCTTACAGATGTGATGACAAGCGGATGCAGAGGGACTCGCTTAAGGCACCCTGCTATGTCCTCCACTGATTTGCCCTGCGCGTGGAGTTCCCACATCATTCTGTTCTGCAGAGCAAACAGAGCATGAGCTGCTTCGTCTTATTTTCCGTCTGAGGAGAGTACTGCGAAATAATCTGTGAAAAAACGAGTTTTGACGGAGAAGGCACCATGAGAGAGGTCCAGGGCATGGTCCGGTGAAGCTCGTGGAACAGCTGGGTTAGGCCCATCTCCGTCACCACCCAGTTGTCGCTGTCGCCGTCGATTAAGGTTCGGTCGAAGTCGAACACCACCACCACCGCTACTTTTCCCATTTCGTCGCGGCCCGCCGGAGATGGTGAGGACCCGGCCAGTGTCTATCGGCGATTCCTGCTATCCCTGCGATTCAGGAGCGGAGCGGCAAAGACGAGGTCCGCTGTAGCGACTGTTTTATAAAACAGGACGATAGGACGGTCCGACCGGGTACCTAATCCTGCTGCCGCTTCTTACTCGGGATTGTCCGGTTCAGTTCGGTTCATGCTCAGAGTCGTCCGATTCGTGACTGGACGATTCGATAATTCTCATTCACATTCACAAAAAATCATAACTCGGAGAAATCACGCCACGAACGAGAATCAAAGTCATAGATGACCAGTCCTAATTCCCCCATAACACACGGCAAAAATTGCTGTATCTTTGTCCCCTGGTTGTTCCTCAGGATCGGCCGAGCCAATTGTTCTTGTGAAAGTCACAGATATCTTGTATTGCATCTTAGTTACTGATACAAAAAAACGAACATATTGCATCTATTTTGGTCAGTAAGAAATTATTGCATCTTAGTTGATTCTATCATCATCATCATCAACAGATCAGAGGAACAGAAGGGTCTAGGTTACAAAAATAAGAGCATCATAGAGATCTTTTGACACTGTTACGCATGGTATACTCATACCAAATGATCAATGAAAAATAAACAGCACAAGTATATCAGTATAGATAAAAGACCTCGGACCCGTTGATTACGGGTATGGAGGGAACAGAAAAGTAATCAATAACCCATGATCATCTCATCTTATAGAACTGAACTCGGGATACTGAGCACCGCTTGCCGTTGAATGAGTACTTGAGCTTGATGTCGATGTCTCGAGGATTCTTCTTGTTTGGCGCCACTGTCATGCTCCCGATAACTGCCTCGCCTTCACATATTGTTATCACATCCTCCAAGTATAAGACTGTCTGCTTCCAGTGTGTTGACCTCGAGCGAGGCCCTGCATAGTTTTAAGTCATACAGGATAAAATTATTCTGTTTCCTCAACACAAGGAGATGATGAGAATAAACAATAAAAAAAGCCAATATACCTGTGGAGAAACCAGTCAACTTATGGCATTTTGTAAAGGAAACGTCAAAGTATGCCACCAGAGCGTGAATGTAGTCATCTCGTTCAGCCACAAGCTTGAAAGAAGCCATAAATGAAGCATCGCCAGAAGTCATCTTAGAAATATCCATTGTCTGTCAAACGAAAAGTACAAACCAGCACAATTCAGCAAAAGGAAAAATTCTTTGGTCGGTGTGATTTGCTTCCCAGTTATTTACTGATTTGTATATTAAGACATATCCTGAATCATATGTAGATATACAACAAAGCCTAATGTCCAATAGTTATTTCTAACTTCTATACCTTCAATAGATGGCAATTAGTAACAATTTGGTTTTGATCAACGGTATCCACAAGAGGTTCCATCATAGCTTGTTTCTTGATGCAGCTCATATCAAACCCATAAACGCTGTTCCAAACTGCAGGAGAAACAAAAATACAAGGAATCCATCTGCTCACTTCCAATATATTGGCCCAACCATCTAAGAACACTTAACAAGCTAGGTCACTATATTAAGCAGATAAATCCATTTTTTTGAATCATATAGAAGGTAAGTAAACTCACATTCAATCTTGTCATCCTTGTACTCTGCATCCTCAATGGCAGTCAAGTAAAGAGAAGCCTTGTCGGGTAATACTAGACCATCATTATTCTGTACAAAAAAAATCTGACATATAAAATTTGCGCCATAAGATTTGAAATAAACTTCACAAGGCTGATTTTGTCTCAGCAATAACTTTTGTTATTCCTTCCAACAACAGATGTTAAGAATTCAACGTCTTGGATAAAGTCTTTTCGGGAGTCATCGCATAGGTTACGGTTTAACCAGTAACGTCTGGTTAAACAACAGTCCATTATCTTGCTACATATCATCCATAAAATTTAAATTAAAAAATCAATCTTTCCAAATTGTACAATTACTTGCAGAAAACACCCAAATAAATGTATATTGACAGAAATTCATGAACTTCTAGATAATGGAATGAAGCAAAGAGCAACTCACAAGCCACTTGTCACGAGCATAGAGGACCGTGTTCAACATGTTCTCGAACAACAAGAAGTAACCCATCCACTCTGAAATAATTATATCGACTTTTGCAATTGGCAGATCGAGTTCTTCAACTTTCCCTTTTAAAACTGTTATGACTGCAACAGAAAATTGAGAGTGAGATATTTGATTTGAATCAAATATAGGAATAAAATGGCTGGACATTTATTGAATGATACCATCAGAAAATCCATTCGCTACAACAATCTCCTTTGCCATGTCTGCCATGTGTGAGCACTCAATCTGAAAAAAGAAACTTTGTTAGGAAAATCATGTTTCTTGAAGGCGAAGTTTCCAAATAATGCATTACGCAGGTGATGCTAATAAACCATATATAAGTACAGAGAAAAAACATGAGGAGTTCAAAGAATCAAGGACACACCGCATAGACATGTTTGGCCCCAGCCTTAGCACAAAACAGGGAAAGGATACCAGTGCCAGCACCCACATCAAGAACTATTTTGTCCTTAAATAAGAACTTGTTCTGATAAATAACATTCTGATATGTCTTTGTTCTAACCACGTCCTTTAACATTTCCTGCAAGAGTATCGTAAGCACAATTTAAGTTAATGTAATCGAATGGCCCCTCTAAATGCTGCTTCTGGCAAAATACTACCCAGAAAGCGCAACAAGTTTCAATTCAATTTTAAAAAAAGAAAAAGAAAAAGAAAAACACTTTCCAATTCCTATCTTCCCTCTTCACTCCGCCATAAACATCCTAAACTCTTAATATCCTCAGTTGCATTCTCACTGACCAAAAAAGATCTGACTATTTAAATAGAAATTAAAAAATCCTCTGGACCTAAACACAACATTACAGGGCCTTCTGCCTATCCCCACATAGAAATAGCCAAAAGCAACTCCTGTGGCACTCCATATCAATATCCGAAAATACAACAGCATAATTGTGCTACTATGTGCTTGATTTCCCTAGAACTCCTGTCCGAAACCTTAAAATGTCCCACTCTAAGAACTTCATCAGATCGACTAGTCGGACTTGAATGGCACACATAAACAGCTTGAGATATAATTACTCTCCATATATGCCAGTGGAGAGATCACCATTGCACTGATTGTATGTAATGCTGTTGCAAGACCTGGAAACAAGCTTGAGCATCTCGATAAATCAAAGACTAAACTTCACAAATAGAAGCTACATTTCAATTTAGGGTAAAATAAAAGCGAAAATCTGGAGATAAAAACATCATCTTCAAAAACAGAGATCCCCCACTGCAGCAGGAACCAGCATGAAACATATATCAAACGTATTGCACGGAGAACCCAAGTTCAACAAACTTACTTCATGAATTCCTGCAAACAAAAAGAAAAAAAAGGAAATATATCACTTTGGAGCAAATTAATTCTCAAGATACACATAAATGAAATGACAGCGAACACAAAAATATAGAAAAAGGCAATCATATGATTACCGAAATGAGAGTAGGAATCGAAGTAATAGTCGGCGCTGGTCTTGTCGTCGCCGTCGGGGAACGATTCCTCAAAGGACGGCGCGTTGCCGGACTCCTCCAGATCGCACATGATCACGTCCACATTAGAGTTCTCGGTGGCATCCCCTACCTCACCCCCGTCATCCGGGAATCGGCTCTTGGTGGGTTTCTGGGGTTGATTCGAGCCCGTCGAGCCTTGACTGAGCTGACTGTTCTGGTTCTTTCGACGCCCCATGGAAGAATGAAGGGGACCTAGTGCAGAGACGAGACTTTACTAAGAACAGCGTTGTGCATTGCTAGGGTTTTTGCTCTTCTCGTTAGGGTTCAATGCCAGCTGATCTTTTTGCTCAAAATCTATCCGGTTTGACAAAAAACCGGAACGGAATATTCCGGTTCAAGATGAGACCGGCAAAAATTAAAAATTAGAAAACGTGAACGGCAGGATTCGAACCTGCGCGGGCAGAGCCCACATGATTTCTAGTCATGCCCGATAACCACTCCGGCACGTCCACCTTGTTTATTGAATCATAGAATAACTTAAGTTGAATAACCGGACCACATTCCTATTACTGGGCTCTACTAACATCCCATGAAGAGTGTTCGATCCGCGTGTCGATGTTTATTTTTGGGAAGGATAATCCGTCGATATTATTAATAATTCCTAATTCTGCAATGCACGAAATTAGGTACTACTTAAACGTCGAGGTAACGTGAGCATAGTGATTTCATGATGGTTCGTGGAGGAAGGGGGGGGGGGATCTCTCTCTAATTTCGTGCGCCTCCGTTCAGAAAAAGGAGAAATTAGAGTTCAATTAGGTCAAACTTCCCGTCAGAATCCTGCGTGCCTGCCTCCATCCATGCATTAAGCTGACGACATCTGGGCGTCCCCATGCACCGGACCAGATTTGATCGCTGAGAGTATTCCCTCAGCCCGCTGTTTCGATTATGTGAGGAGGCGGACCAATTCAATGTACGTAGTTAGTTACGTGTGCCAGTTTGATTAATCGTCTGGTAAGCGGAGATACTTCACCGTCTTCAAGTATGATTTTCTGAGTTTTAACGTAGGGATGTAAATTAATTAATTAATTAATTTTAAAGAAAATTAAAAATTTAAATATCAAATAATAAAGTCTAAAAAAATCCATGTGTATTAAATTAATCAATTATAATAAGAAATATACATTTTCCATGTGCTTCATTCGTGAACGTGGAACTCGATTTCTTCTATCCTTGTACGTGTCCAAGTCAGTGGAACATCCACATATTATAGGACTCTTTCAATTCCCTTGATAACTTTTTTACTAAATAAATAAAAGAAGATAATTCAATAGAAAATATTTTAAAAATTGAACAGAATCATATAATATTTTATCGAGATTAAGGGACCGGTTGCCATCGGTGTCGCCTCAGAACTGTCACCGTGTCACATAAATACGATTGAGTATTGCTCTCTATTATCTCGATATATATATTATAATTATTTATTTTCAATTTTTTTTCGTGAACTTTTTTAGTATTCTATTCGCATTAATAATTAATTCATCGGTTCACTTGTACATTTTGCCATCCGCTACTACTGTTGCATTCGTGCCTGTATAAATCCCCATCTGGACGATGAGTCCCGATTAACTTTGACGAGTACGACGCTTGTACCTCGTTATTATTATTATTATTTCAATTTATAGTCCACGTGATCCACGAGGGCGTCATTAAATTTCGAAAATAGGAGTGATTTAAAATTAATTTTACATGTTATTCATGAACTTTTAATTACACGGCTTGCACTATTTACCGATGTGGACAGGGTTTCAGCGGCCGACAGCATCCCTATTTCCCCCCTGCCGGATCCAGAAAGTGTTCACACGTACAAACTCCATAGGATCGGACACGAAAAACCATGGGCTTCCATCTTCCGTCACTGCCGTTTTGGGTGGTCATGGATAATAGCATGAACTAATTGAATAATTATTTTGTGTGAATTTTATAAATAAAAAAATTATAATTTTTCTTAAATTCTTTTGACGGTGAATATCATTTATCTACGTTATTCGTGTTAAAAACTCGTATGGAATAATAAAAGCGTCGGAATCCACTTAACCAAGCGGAGTCGGTGCGAGTGCTGTCTTCTCTTTTTCCTGCTGAAGCGAAGCTATGCTTTGACAAAGTGGGGGGGAAAAAGGAACGAGTGGAAAAGGCCTTGCCGTTTTTCCAAGGAACGCGGCAGGAGTCCTCGCTTCTCATAAGAAATTATGCGTTGCCTGTCGACACGGTTCTTCTTCACCGGCATTTGTCTCCTCGTGCGACAAGCATTCGGTGGGTAACATACAACGATTATTTAGGAAAGGAAAAAAAAAAAAAGACAGCAAAAATTTAACATATTTCATATTTAAAGAAATTAAAAACGATATTATCACGGTTAAATCGCCTGTGATGGTATTGTACGGACAGAACTTAGTTCGCGCTGTCACGGCCTATATTTCTGTGAGGACGTGCGGCAAAAAGGAACCCTGATGAGATCTGTCGTCCGCAACCTCCATGACTTTATTCATCGTGATTATCGACTCGATGCACTTACGGTATTAGATGTCTCCTTCTTTTCATGAAATAAACGGGACTCTTTGATGTTTGCTGCTTACGACTAGTTAGTTCATTGGAGTTCATAATATACCAGGGAGATCCAGCGCAGTGCTGAAGTCTAGACGCATTTCTCGATTGTCTCGTTTTTCAACGCTCCACGATCGAGAGCGAATTTTCATCCGATCAATCGAGAGCTTACGAGAATCTCGGATTGCCTCTCGCGTCTGTGCGCCTAATGGGAGGCGGCAATCGATGCGTTTCTAGAATCATTTGAATAATCAACGATGCCCTGCCCCCAATTTCTTCTCTTCTTATCTTCGGTTCACCCCACCTCGAAGACCCTCATCGACCACCCAACGCTAATCGGATGAGAAGTCCGACATTGTTTATATTTAAATAACTTTTACGGGTGTTGTGACGTGCACGTAGGAAAATCATGAGTCATAAATACCATGTAATTGGTTGGGTTAATTTGAATTCGAATCTATCGTGACGGGTAGGGCTTCCGGGTCGGAAAGAGACGGCATTGACCGGCGAACCAGCGACCGCCCGCAGTCGCCAGTTTGCTTGGGGGCGGGGGCCGCGTCAGAACCTTATCGACGGAGGCACGTGTCGGTGGCTGGAAACCGCTGCGGGACTTCCAAACTGCGGGGCTTCCAAACAGCGGAAATCACGAAATGGACACCGACCCGACAGGCAGACAAGGAGCACATGGGCGTCATTTGTGGGACCGACAAAACGCCAGATCGAATGATGGAATTCCGCTGCCCGTGGACTCACCATAATGTTGACTTGGACCTTAATCTAGAAAGAATCCCCGACATGTGGGCCCCGCTTCCCTTTCCCCTCATCTTCCCGGTCCTAACTAGCACGGCTCGGCTCGGCTCAAGCCAAGGATCGGATGCGCCCGGAGCCTAATTCTTACCGTGCACACGCGGCTGTTCGGACAATCCTCGGCAGATGGCTCCAACGGTCGGACATCGCGGGAGCTATCTAGCTACTGTAGGACTCACCACACGTCAACAGAACCGAAAGATTGATGCCTACGAGCTAGGGAAAGCGACGCCCCCCGGGGGGGTGGCGTGGCGGGGATGGGGGTCCCGGTGCGAGGGGGTGTCGTGGCGTGGGGGGAACGGACCACTGGCCCTAAGAACATCAGATCAGAGCACTCGGGAGATCACACGCACACGCGTTCCCTGTCATACATCGTCAAGCTTACGTGGACGGACCACTGCAACTATTCTAGCGAAACGTGTCGGTCAATGAATGGCCCCAGTTGTGACGCCGGCCAAAAGGATTTCATCGTGCACTTTCATTTGGCTGAGCATTTATCCTGAAATTGCTAATGGTGGTTTATTATAGTGTTATTAACCTTAATCCGTTTAGAGAAAGAAGGATCAATTATTGGTTTATAAACTTACAACTAATTAGTTTTTCTGTAGTGTCTCATCTTCTGGTTAATTAACTTGAAAGTAATTAAGTTTGATTGATCAATAAAGATTAACCTGCGGATTGAGCACACAACCTGCTAATTGATCTTACTGTAAATTTTCGCACGTGCCCCGTATAAATTGCGGCACAACAAAGCCAAACCCGCCGTCGACAGCCAACTGCTCATTTGGAGTCTTCTCACGCAGTATAACTTGCGTATCCCGAAGGAGGAGCAAAGCCATTGATTCCAAGAGAAGCCGTGGCCGAGAAAAGTCGTTTAGAAAGATGTCCGCGGGGAGAGCGGGGCACCAGCAGGAGATGGAGTACTATGGCGCGATGAGCCTGGATGAGACCGAGCTCACCCTCGGCTTGCCCGGCGGGGAGAGCTGCGGTAAGTCCGGGGCGAAGCGGGGTTTCTCTGGGACGGTAGATCTCAGCCCCTGGGGAAGGTCGGTCAATGTTAGCGGCAAGCTTGCTAAGAAATCCGATGCGGTGGCTTATGTGCCAGAGAACGGCGTCTCCAGCGCAGCCTCCAAGACTCCGGCAGCAAAGTAAGCTTCTCCCTTCTTTTGACAGAGAGATATATATATATTATACATTTTGTAAGACTGAACCATAAGCATAGAAAATATTTCTTGATTTAATCGAATCGCTTCTTCAAATCAGGAAACAAGTGGCCGGGTGGCCGCCGGTGAGCCCGTTCAGGATGAATGCCCTGACTAAAACTTGCAAGTTCGTGAAGGTTGCGGTCGACGGGGCTCCTTACGGGAGGAAAGTCGATCTTGAGAAGTACAACAGCTATGAACAGCTCCTTGCTGCTCTTGAGGGCATGTTCTCTTGCTTTTTGATCCGTAAGTATAACAATCCAGGGCCAAATCTTCTTTCACGAAACTTTTATGCTGAACTAATTTGGTCTCGGGATTTTGGGTTTTCAGGTAAGCATATGAATGAGAGGAAGCTTGTGGATCCGTCAAATTGGGGAGAATACATGCCCACCTATGAGGACAAGGATGGAGACTGGATGCTTGTTGGGGATGTTCCATGGAAGTAAGCCGATTGATCCTTATCTTCTTTATCAGATTTTCTTCCTCTATCGCACGTACTGCTAGAAATCGATCTGAACATCAAGTTCATTGTTCCGTTTTTCCAGCATGTTCATCGAGTCCTGCAAGCGACTCCGCCTGATGAAGAGCTCGGAGGCACTCGGACTTGGTAATCCATCAATTAGTTCCATCCTCTTGCTTGGCTTTAGATGTTGCACTTAGAATTGATGGCATGGACTAAGTTTCTTGGTTTCCGGTGTTCTTATTTTTGGTGATGAGCAGCTCCAAGAGACGACCCAGCTTCTGCATGCACGAGTTCATGTTCGTCAGGGGAAATTACAGCTTTCAACGTATAATCAGAGCGTTATATTCAGATGTACATAGAAGAAAGAGAAGTTTTTTACTTAGTTGTCGCCGTATGCTCGAGAAACTCTCAGCTGGATGGAGATCGGCACCTCTTCCGTGGACTCGATCAATGTGTGTTTGAACTGTCAGCAAAGATCGATACGTGAAGCACCTTTAGCCGGGTCAACGAATACATAGTGGTCTCTATTCAGCTCAGAATCTCCTGCATCTATAGGCCTGTTTCAACGTTTTCTGAATGTTTGTCGTCGTGAATGGAGTTTTGTAATTTAGGTGAAAATTACAAGAAAATAAGACAAGGGCAGAGAGAGATCTGATGATCCGCCCTTCGGTCTGAATTTCAAGCTCTGCTATCCGAACATGTAACACAGACATGGAGTGAAACAACGATGATGCTCCTTAGTAGTTATACGATGTAAATCCCTGGAGAATGTCTACCACGAGCCAGGTCTCGAGTCGAACATGGATGCACTATTGATAGTTGCAGCATCATCGACCACAGCGATTAACAATTTGAAACTTATTAACGCGATTTTGAGTTCGGTCAGAAGAATCTGATAAACCAGCCATTCAAAGATCACCTCCCCGTTATCCGGCAATTCTTAGGGCCATACCGAAGCTTCTTACTGCAAAAAAAGTGCAGATTGAGCCGGCTTCTGGTTTCACGAGATGGAGCTTGGTGCCTCTAGAAGGCAATTGAAGTCTCAAAACGAGTCCCCCTGGCTGGAGGAGGCCCGTGAGCGCGGATCCTATGACGAGGCCTGACCCCGATGCCTAGCCGTTTCCGACCGTTGGATTGCAAAGTACCTGCTTGCCGGGTCCGAGGAGAAAAGCAGCTGGTTGTCGTTGAGATTATCATTTGCAAGCCATGGGTAGGTCGTGGGCCAGAGCAGTTCATAAATCGAGCGCTCGGCAGACATTATTAATTATTCCGTCATCAATATACCGACCGTTGATTCAACCTTCAACCCAATCCCATAAATATCTCCGGCCGATTACTTTTTTGAGTTTTGTACATATAAAGGATGTTGGAGTATTTACTATCTCTCTCTTTTTCACGTCGGACTGCATCATAATTATAAATCCAATATATTTTGATCGATCCATATTCAAATGATATACGATAAATTTTATTAATAAAAATTGAACGTATAAACTCTTGATCGTTAATTCAAAATCCCCTTTTACTGGAGCCTGGTCCGCTAACTGTTTTCAAATGATCAGAAGAAGTATGGGCCCCACAAGCCCGACAGCCGACACGCTCCCTTTTGCAAGGAACACACGCCATCAAAGCCTCTCCCAACGGCCCACTACCACCCGAAAGGAGGCCCAAAGCTCCTTTTCGAAATCTTGTTTCAAAATTGCCACCTGACTTTTGCCCTCCGTCCCAAGTTCACCCCCTCGAGCTATTATTACCGTAATTCCATCATAAGCAAATCTCATTACATGGAGGTTTATATTTTCTGACCGAAATGCACCATCCGAAGTTAGAGCCGATTGGCAAAATATTCAGAAATCAATTAAAAAAAATTTTATTAATAATTTTTTTTTACAGTATCAATTGAATTATTTCGTAGAGTGATCAGAGACAAAGGTCTATGGGTGGAAATGCAATTATCATGGGCTACAAGTTCCTGCAGATCTCGAGGGCACGATAGTAAATCCATATCCTTCGTCTTCCCGGAGCCCAACCGTTTAAACGTCGACCTCGAAATCGAGTTCACCTGCTTCAACTTCGCCACGAAGCTAGAGGGAGAAGCTTTAGTGAGAGAGGAGAGAGAGACTGCCAGCATAGAGAGATAGGGGCGGAGGGTGAGTTCTAGTGGTCTAGTTGAATCTGAGATTTATTGCTGTGCAACTGCGAAACCCTTGGGGTTGCTGAGGCAATGGTGGGGAGTACGCTAGGGGGCTTGCAGGATCACCTTAAATTGGCGAGGGAATACGCCCTCGAAGGCCTCTATGATACCTCCATTATCTTCTTCGACGGAGCTCTGGCTCAGATCGACAAGTATTCTCTATTTCTCTCTCATTCTCTATCATTTCTCCCATTAGTCAAGCAAATGCCATAGAGCAGCTTGGATTGATTAAAAAATGTCTCCCGCATCGCTTGCCTGTTGGGATTTCTTTGGCTGTCAGTTTTAGATTGCTGTCATGGAAACTATATTTTTGGGCATTCTGTATGTCAATTTACAGTATTATGTGATGCAATTCTGACTAGGCATTTTGAAATTGTGAGCTGATTTGAAATGCTGAAGTTCTGTTTTAGCTCACTGCCGTTATTGTGGAGAGCTTATATCCTTAGACAGGAAAGTAGAATGACTATAGATCTATTTTTGTCATTTACATACTCATTTTGTTCCATACGAATCATTTTCAAGAAAACAGCAATTTTTGTGATAGTGGAATACTGTGCAAAAAGTAGTCTTTTCTATTTTTTTTAATCTGCAGAACACTTCCATGTACTGATTGATTTTCATCTTTTGCATATGAGGAAGATAGCTGTTTTAGAAAAAAAATCATAGCTTTCATTCTTAATTGAGAGACTTCTTTGCCTCATTTATAATGTAACAAATTGTTGACAAATTTTGTCTAAGCAGAAGTCGGAAACAGCATGATTTTTGAATTGATCTATTCTGAATTTTATTATTAAGTGAAGAATATGTGAATCTGTATTTGAGTTCTGATGATTTCATTTGACCAGGCACTTGAATACAGTTGACGATCCTTTAATTCGAACAAAGTGGGTGAGTGTGAAGAAGGCCTTATCAGAGGAAACGGAGGTGGTGAAACAACTTGATGCAGAGAGAAGGGCATTTAAGGAAATCCCTGGTGGGAGACGCCCTTCATCACCTCCGATTAGTACTAAATCCTCATTTGTTTTCCAACCTCTGGATGAGTATCCCACCTCTTCTGGTGCTCCAATGGATGATCCGGATGTGTGGAGGCCACCGAGCAGGGATGCTAGCAGCAGACGGCCTGCTAGGGCCAGCCAAGTGGGTATGAGAAAGTCACCACAAGATGGGGCATGGGCTCGTGGTTCTACGAGATCAAGTACCACTACACGCGGTGGAAAGGTTTCTGGGTCCAGCAAAAGCAGTACAGGAGTTCGAGCATCTGCCACCGGCAAGAAAGTCACTGGTTCCAGTAAAACTGGCAAGTCAGATTCGATGGTAAGCCTTAGAGAACAATTTCCGTGGAGTCTATCCTTTGTCCGTGATCGGGAAATTGCAGATAACCCAATGTTATAAACACAGGTTTCATTGGTTCTTTTCAATTTCTCTTGTTCACTTTAGCACCTGTGCAATTATCTGCAACTCTACCCTTTAAAATTCAACAGATAGTGATTCTATGCAAGTGTCTTTCTTATCAGTTTCAACACTTTCTTTGTCCTCGATATCAGCTTAGTGGTATCAGGAGCCTGTTTTGCTGTGATAATGCCAGATATGTGAGGATTACTGGATGTGATATATGTGATTTTGATCATAATATCTATTAAACTTGCAGCAACTTTCATTTTAATTGTTCTTTTACTCAGTAGATTCCTGAGTTCTATCTTTTTGACAAATAACATCTAAGTTATATCCGTGATAAATCACATCAATTGATTTGCATAATGTATATGCTAGTGATAATATTTCTAATGCAACTTGAATCTACCACTTTAGAATGGTGATGCTGAGGATGGAAAGTCAAAGAGGGGACAGTATGAGGGACCGGATGCTGATTTGGCAGCAATGCTTGAGAGAGATGTCCTGGAAACTACTCCTGGAGTGAGATGGGATGATGTTGCTGGCCTGAGTGAAGCAAAGAGACTTTTGGAGGAAGCTGTTGTTCTCCCTCTGTGGATGCCTGAATATTTTCAGGTATTAATGAACATGTCTAAAAGGTGATCTGGACAGAGTTTCATATGATTAATTCAGCTATAATTCTATGAGTCAAATTGCTTTTGGAAGAAATGAAGAATTTTGGGCAAGAAGTTATCCCTTGATCTTGTACACTAGCCAACTCTTGAAATCCTTTTGAGAGTGCCCTTAAGAACGTTCTTGGTAATAATTTGTGAAAATCTTGATTAGTAAATCACAATGGAGGTCAGAGCAACGTAAAAAATGGATAATGATGGGCTGAGTCGTTGTTGCTTTTTAGATTCTTTCACCCTTATCATTGACTGGTAGTAGAAGCTGTAGGAGTCTCTGTTGATTCTGCTTTCTTATATATATATTTTTGGCAGGGAATCAGGAGACCATGGAAGGGGGTTCTTATGTTTGGTCCTCCTGGTACTGGTAAAACTCTTCTTGCAAAAGCTGTTGCTACTGAATGTGGTACTACTTTCTTCAACGTTTCATCGGCTACTCTAGCTTCTAAATGGCGTGGGGAGAGTGAACGGATGGTTCGATGCTTGTTTGACCTTGCCAGAGCCTATGCTCCTAGTACCATCTTCATTGATGAGATCGATTCCCTGTGCAATGCTCGTGGGTATGTCTCTCTTATCTGATTGCTTATTGTCAATTAATTTATTGAACTTCTAATGTGATATATGCAAAGATGCCAATATATTCATTGCCTGCTTTTTCAGAGCCTCTGGGGAGCATGAATCTTCCCGAAGGGTGAAATCTGAACTTCTTGTTCAGATAGATGGTGTAAACAATAGCTCAACGAATGAGGATGGGACCCGTAAAATAGTGATGGTATTAGCTGCCACTAACTTTCCATGGGACATAGACGAGGCTCTCAGGTTTCTCAAGTTTTTCCTTCCTTCCTTATTTTAGTCTATACAATTATCTTTTTCTTGTGTTTTTTCCAATCGGGTAACCTCAGTTGTTTAGTTAGATTCAACTTTAAATTTTATGCTATTGCCAATATTATGCAGGAGGAGGTTGGAGAAAAGAATATATATCCCACTTCCAAATTTTGAGAGCCGCAAGGAACTTATTCGGATTAATCTGAAGACAGTTGAGGTATATATAAATTTGTGCTACTCAAATTGTATACAAGCATTTCATGTTGTTGCATCTGCATCTTTTCAGTATAGCAAAGTTCACAATAATTTCTTGAGCATCCTTGTGCGAATTGGTAATCTCAGCCTTAGAAGTGGTGACAGAAACCAAGTGTTAGACAGTTTAATTTCTGATAAATCCGTATTTGGTTTTGAGCTCATTGTAGTCCACAAACATTTTAGTCTGATCATGCAACAATCTCAGGTGGCTGCTGATGTAAATATCGATGAAGTGGCTCGAAGGACGGAGGGATACAGTGGAGACGATCTCACGAATGTGTGCCGGGACGCTTCCATGAATGGGATGAGACGTAAAATAGCAGGGAAGACCAGGGACGAGATCAAGAACATGTCGAAGGATGAGATCTCCAAGGACCCTGTCGCTATGTGCGACTTCGAGGAAGCCCTCGCGAAGGTCCAGAGGAGTGTTTCTGCTGCAGACATTGAAAAGCACGAGAAATGGTTCTCGGAGTTTGGGTCAGCTTAAAGAGAGAACTTGCTGCTGCAGAAGTTGGTTCTCATGTTTATTCGGGTCAGCTAGTATCAGATGATACTGAACTGAATGTGGGTGTGTAAAATTCTGAAGGAAACTGCAGAATCTGTGTACCGTTGTCTGTTCCTGTGCCGTTCTTCAACCTCTCAATGTTTTGTTACTCCGAAAGGTTAATGCTGTTGGTTAAAACTGAACTTTGTCAGTATTTCTGTAACAGCATTTACCGTCATCCGGTAGAGGCCGACTACGTCAACTTAGGTCGGGCCTTGCTTCAATAGCCACCACTGCACTCTACTTCTTCGCCGATACTTCAGCAAGGAATTCACGATTAATAGGCTGAGGATGTCCCGTTGTCTCACCGGAAAGAAAAGAAAAAAACTGATTATGGTAACACCAGCAACTGCTGCGTCACATGTAAATAGCACTCGTTGCTGTTTTGTGATGGTACACGGTACGATTATTCCAGCTTTTACAAGAAGACTTGAGGACGAAGATAAAAAGATCGGCTAGGCAGTCTGCTGAACGCCACAGTAAGCCTTGAGCGCGGATTCGACTCTCTGCCCTTCCTTGGTGTAGTAGAACTGGAGGAACTCGACGTGGTCAAACGGCTCGAACAGCAGGGGGTGCTCCTCATCCACCAGCTCGTCTGGCGCCTTTATCATGTATCCAGCTCTCGGGATCGAGAACAGCCCGGCTGAGTACCTGGCCTCATTCCCACTCATCATCACTCGGTGGTTCGCGCTGTGAAGCCGTCCGTTTGCCCATGCCTGCGTTGAACAGGATCAGTAGAGTCCAGTGGCCATATGTATATGTGCATAGTACAACCTGGGGATGACTAACTTACGTAGAGAGAATCCCCGATCATGACAACGAAGGACTCCGGCGAGGGCTTGAAACCAATCCAGTCTCCATCTCTGGTCTGAATCTCGAGCCCTTCAACCTCGTTCTGGTATAGAATGGTCACTATGTTCTTGTCGGTGTGCGCATTGAGTCCCAGCTTCGTATCGGAGGTCTTCGGTCCCTTGTATTTCATGACACGAAGAAGGTAGTTCGTCGAGTTCAGGTGTTTGTCCAGATACTTTTCCAGGCCGAGACTCTCCAGGATCATCCTCCTGACGATCTGGTCCAGCGTGGACAGCTTCTCCGAATAGGACTGTATAATCTTGCTGCCATGGGAAAGAAAAACGAAAGCAGATGTCCATCAGAAGACCTACTGCATCTGACCGGCAGAGGTCGTTTTCTGTTATAAAGGAGTAAGAGAGAAATAAGCGAACGCAGACTTCAGGACGCTGCTTTTTGCCGAACCTGAAGGAGGGATGGCCTTGAGGCCACAGGGAACGGGCGATCTCCTCCACCTTCTCGTGCACGTCGGCGTCGTCGATCCCCATGCTCTCGTACAACGGGACCTGGGGATACTGCCCCACGTAACCGTGGAAAGGCTTCCTCGATACGTTCCGCAGCTTCATCTCAAGTGGCAGGTCGAACAGCTCCTGGAGAGACCCGAGCATGGCGTTCCGGAGATCCAAGGGGACCCCGTCGAATCGAGCCTCGAAGCAGCCGAACTCCTCGAGGGCCAGCCTCACCTGGGCCCTGAGGCAAGCCCACTCGGGGCTCTCTGGGTTCGGTTTGTCGCCGCCCAGCTCGTTGAAGTCGACCAAAGGGAGCTTGTCCCGCTGGGAGATGGAATCCATACTCGAGAGCTTGTTTACACGCGTGTGTTTTAGGCGCTGTTTGCCTGCAGTTGGAAGGTGTTTCCTGATGGAGAGAGAGATGGAGAGGGTGAGGATTACTTCTTGTGATGAGGGAGCTGGCACTTGGCTAGTGTGTACATACATATATAGGGCTAAGCGCCATGCTTGGCAGCCAGCATATTGGATCGTTATACTGAATTGAAGAATGTCTAATGGCACCACATTTTAGCAGTGGCCACGCCACGCTTTCGAGATCGTCTCTGCCCTACGTGCTTCGTATGTGATTATGTAAAATCGCAGCTTGCCAAAGACACTATCGCATGATAAAGAGAAGCCCACCGAAGACGATGAAGGGTTTTAACGGCAAATGAAGATTCCACGCACTTAATACTAAGCCGTACTAAGTTTTGCTCCATACTGAGCCACGCTTGCCTGTCCATCGATTCATTCGTATGATTTAATCATTCTGAATTGAACCCGGTTTTTGATTACGAACTCGGGAATAGGACGACCCATATCGATTAAGAACATCATCTTGGACGAATCATGCTGGTACGTGGGCTCGTGATGATTGATTTGAGATGGAACAACACCCAGCAAACAAAAAGAAAAGAAAAGAAAAGAAAGCCCGATGCATAATAATTGATTAATTTGTCATTTACTAATAACAAATAAACAATAGTAAAACGACAGCAATAATGCGTGCGCACGCACACCTTACCTATTAATGAATTCGATCCACCTCCATCTCAACATCGGGAGCAAGACAATTACGTCGTTACCCGTTGGAAAACGGGACCATATACACATTTAAATAATCCTTGTACGAATCATATCATAATTAGATATATTATCGTCTACTATATATATATATATATATGTCGATTGTCCCGATCCTTTTAATATTTCTTTGGTTTTAATATGAAAAATGACGTGTATAATGACAAGTGTGTGTGTGTAGATATAGATATAGATATCAGTGATGAGAGTGACCATGAAAAGTGGTCCTTAAGGGTGGTTCCTCCCACCACCCAGTTGTGGTCCAACCCACTTGGAAGAAGAGTCCGTTTGCTGTCTCTTTTTAAACTGCGACACACTGAACCGAGAAAAACAGCAATTATTCCGTACTGCATCTGCTGGGTCAGGCCCATAGAATATAATGGCCTGCTTCAGAATTTGGGCTGGGCCTAAACATGGTTGTGACTCATTTCCGGCCCAAAAGTAAAGAGCCTCGGGAAATTCCATTTACATCACATGGCAGTCAAATGCTCCATCTACCACTTGTTTTATGATCTTTCCTCATGTATCTATCTATCTATCTATCTATCTATATAGTCAGTCCATTATTTCTATAAAAAATTAAATTGATATTCGAGATCTTGACACAGATTAACATATATATATTTATTTCAATATTATTGGAAAATTGATTTTCATTACGAGCGAATAGACTTAACAACGAATTCAATACATTTTTACATGTGAGTCAATTATAAGGGTGGGGTGAAATCTTATTATTTAATAAGAATTTTTATAAAATTAACGAAATTTGTATATATATACTTCCTGAATTTCCCTAGTTTATGGGGGGTGATCACACCTTGTATCTCCCTAGGCCTAGTAATTTTTGATGTAGCATGGTAACCTGACATAACATGACACAATATAGAGTTGAATGGGTTCGGCTTGAGTATAAATGTGTTTTGTGTTTAAATTAGTTGAACCCATGTAACATATTTAAATAAACATGTTAAGGTAAATTAAATCTGTGCAACATGATAACACACGATTAAACTTGTTTAATTAAATATGTTTAATTGTGTATTAATTTTTTTATTACATAATAGACTAATGGGCCTAGAATAAGATAGTAGAAGCAGAAAGGAAATAAAGGGACACGAGGAGTCTTATGATAAGAATCGAATATACAATCTCTTGATTGTTACGCCGAGAGTGGTGCCGCTGCATATTAAATTTATTAATACATTTAACATATTTAAGTGTGTGTATATACCATGTTTATTGTATTAATTACATTTCATGTAAATGACACATTTAGATATATTTAAATTATACGAGTTAAACAAATCGTATCATATCTAATCGTAATTAGATGGGTCATATTTAAATTAGATATCACCGAATCATTTAATAAATAGATAGCGTAGATATCAAATATTTCTCACAGGAAGATGTCGACACGAATTGCCATATCAACGTCTCCCCTTGAATCCATCCCTGCTATCATACAATATCTTTGAAAAATAGCTTCGAAATTAAAAATATATGTATATTTTAAAACCGAGTCTTATTTTACTCTCTTTAATCCATATAATATGACCTCAAAATTATACATATAATTGAATTCGGGACCACTTATGCCGGCTATACATATGTCACGTGTTATATTGACATATGCAATAAATAAACACAATAAAACATATATATATCATTATATTATAAGCATATTATAAATATACTCGCGTCTATTTTATATATATATATATATATATCAATCGGCTCGGTCTTTATATATATATATATATCTATATATGTACAATTCAACACTTCTTGATTATATTAAGCGAAACGACGTATCCAATAATGGGCGGCGGATACGCACAAACATATATATATATATATATATAAATGATCGTGAAAGTGGTCCTAATTAGAGGGGATTCCTTCTCATTGGAGTCCAACCAATTGGAAGAAGAACCCCATTTGTCTCCTAATTAAATTGGAAGAACAACATCTCAGGATTTCATGACATATTGTCGACGCAGCTGCGAGTTATATGTCCACTACGAACATGTGCGATCGAGATGATTATATATAGCTAGGATGAGTGACAAATGTGGTACTCCAAGTTACGTGTTTTTAATTTTCTCGTCGAGCTTGGATATTACGTGCATATATATAGGTATTTAAACTCTTAGAGCACCCGAGCCTCCTCCATCGGATTGAGTCATGTGAAAATCATGGTAAACTTTGATTAAGTATCTGGATCCTACCACAGACAAGGGTCTCCTAAATGAAATTTACCATCGTACTGAACCCTAATCCTTTCATGTGTTTTCACAATCATCCTCAGTTTCTCGTAGTAGGCGCTGGCAAAGTGAAGAAGATCAGATGATTCAGACAGGATGATGAGACAGCTAGGATGACGTTCAGATGCAGCGTCGACGTCGGCCTCCATCTATGTCATATATAAGTCGAACTTGATGGGGTCATCAACCCTACAGCGATTCGTATCGACCAGTAGAGAAGATGTACCAAAAGGGTTACTTCAAGGAGCCCCCTCTTTTGTCGCTTTTGGAGTGCCCATTTGTTCTTATGGAAACAGTTTGGACACACACACACGCACGCACCCACACAGAGTAGGAGATAATACATGATCGCCTCATCGATGTTCAAGAGGGAAAATTACGTACATGATCATCACATCTTCTTAATTAGTTCAGAGGCCAGTTTTGTGAATCTTAGAACCCAAACTTTGACCGGTTCATACATTAATTTGGCTCAATCTCTATAGTCTATCAGTATGTATATAGTAGCAGCATGCATCAGGTACTACACACTTAATAGGATCGGATCGATCATGGGTATGCGAATCTTAAACTGAATAGATCCGACCGTCATCATATGCCACAGTACGCCCTGGCAGTCGGCTCTTTTAAACTAGGCAGCGTGGAGAAGTACCGGAGCAGACCGTAATGGTCGAACGATCTGAACTGCAGCGGGTGCTGCTCGTCGACCAGCTCTTCTGGGATATTAATCCTGTCGGTGTGGAAGGAGAACAGGCCGAGGGAGTACCTCGGAGACTTGTTCCCGGAGCCCGATCTGTCCATGACCACTCTGTGCAGGGCCGAGTGCACCCTCCCGTTGCTCCATGCCTGCCCAGAAAATCAATTAAGCTTACACTTCACCGCTGGCATTTGATATTTTTCGACGAGAGCAATGGATATGTGAGATCAAGAGGCCGAGAATGAGTTACCATTAACGCATCGCCTGCGATGACTATGAAGGACGACGGGGACGATTCGTACCCTAACCAATCCCCACCCTTGGTCTTTACCTCCAACCCATTAACTTCATTCTGATGAAGGATGGTGAGGAAGCTCTTGTCTGTGTGGACATCGCAGCCGACGTCCGTCTCTTCCGGGTCGGGGGCTCGGTACTTCATCAGCCGGAGCATGTAAGTGATCGACCCGTCGTGGGAGTCGTAGTGCTCCTGCGGCACCCCGTAGCTCTCGAACAACATCCTCGCCACTGTGCGTTCCAGTTCCGATGTTTGTTTCGCGTACGAATGCACCGCATTGCTGCGGATAGGTTTCAGATGCATAATTAAGCCAACCGAGGTTGAAAAGATCACTCGTGCGCTTACAAGTGGGGTGAAGTAAGTTAATTACCGGAAGCGGTCATTTCCCATGGGCCACATGAGATTCGTGAAGGTTTGAACCGAGTCTAGGCTCGTCGCATTATCGATCCCCGTCCCTTCGAGCAGAGGGATCAGCGGGTGGTGCCCACCGTACCCGTGGTAGGGCTTGTCGGAGACGTTCTGTGCTTTGACGTCGGCCGGTAGATCGAAGAGGCCCTCCATCTCGTGGAAGACTCTGCGGCGAAGGTCTTGTGAGACCTCATCGTAGAGGGCCACAAAACAGCCGTATTCTTCTAGGGCTAGCTTGACCATCTTGGTTGTACGGTGCCATGACTCTGTCTGAGGCCTAAGACCTTCTTTTTCTGAGAAATCTATGACGGGAATTCTCTGGAGACTATCGGACAGAGAACCCATGATACCTAATGTTCTGTGCGTTGGGACCTGCCGAGATTTGGTTGGGTCGGAGTGGCTCCCCTCTCAGCATTTATATATAAAATCATATTTGCATAAATTGCAAGGATGCCCTTCAGAGATGAAGTCTCGACTGATTCAGTGTCGAGCATGACCCGTCCATTATGCGGTGTATGCCTCCAGACATATAGATTTCTTCTTTTATTAACAAGTTTAAAATACGAGAATTTTCTCAAAAATATATTTTTCTTACCGATATATGCTAAGAGTCAATCCAAGTTCAAATCTAAATCGGTGATATTTGATGGATCTCTAGATCTAAATATACAAACAATAAAAAAAAAATCGAGCAAAATTTGTCAAAATCAAATGGGGGCGGGCCGATGGACCCCAGTGACGGTGTCCGGACCACGCCTGCCCACGTGGAGCAGCTTCTCAACCGGGTCACATCTTCGGGTTTCCTTCCATTAATATATAATTTTGTTAGTGGGAGGGCGAAGACTTACGCGTGCGTGCGTGCAGGGCTGACTCGATCGAAATATGACGACGACGACGACGGCTTGTTTTTAATAGGGAAGTGGGTGAGCTTTCTCCTTCCCGATTAGTCACACGACATTGCAAACGTACAGTTTTCAACGCTCCCGATAGGAACCCAAGTGTTTTTCTATCGTTTGGTGCGCCCTCGATCGATAAATAAACATCTCAAAGAAATCGCAATTGGAAGAATCGAAGGAGCTGCTGCGAGTTAGGAATAGATCCCCGGTAGAGCCTATTGGTATAGATTCGCTCACCTCGACGTGTCGGTCTAATTGGAGTTTGGGTTGGTGCTGATCCTGGGCACTGAGAAAAATCGTATCGTTGCGCGCGGGGGGGTCCATCCTCAAAAACTTTTAGGGAGGGTGGGGAGGGGAGGGCGGGTCATGCTCGAGTTGTTGTCCACTCACTCTATCTCTCAATCCCCCAAGTAAACTCCATTATCAGTGCATAAAATAGAAAGCGGCAAAACTTGCGACACGAGATCGTAAAACGGTAGGGAAAATTAACAGAAACGAAGAGGTAATTGAAGTCGAGGCATGTGGCAATCACAATATCCTTAAAGATAAATTCGACCCCTTCTAGGATACAACGACGAGACGAGTCGAGTCGATGACAGTACCGGACCTTGAGCTTAGAGACGAACTAATAGATAGAAGATCATCAAGACATAAAACTATACTCAAAAGACGAGTTCTTGTTGAGCAATCCACTCAACACATAAGAAGAAGGTAAGGGTAACGGCTTAGCATACCAACAGGCACAAATAGCGTTTAATTGTCGGATTAGGTAGTGGTAAATGGCATTCACGGGCATGTCACTAGAACCGGACCGCCCGGGCCGAGTGTGCAACGGAAAGCGAGATCTGGTGTCCAGATCTTTCACTTCTGGTCTGCGTGATTATCAAAGTTACGTGATGAAGAAAAACAACAGAATGTTTATCTACAGTACGAGAATAAGGGCGCATATAAGGTTGCGTCGGTGAAGATCGAACCGAAGAATTTTCGGTCTGATATAGAGAACACTTCTCTGGCTGCGGATCAATCAAAGTTGCTAACTAACAAAGCTATGCATTTTTTCTCATCTCCGCTGGAAACTGAACACCTTCATCGAAACCGCAAATGTGGTGGCGAACAGGATGGTGAATCCGAGAACCACGGCTGCAACCACCCCAAGGAAATCGTGTCTGTACCCAAGATAGACTCTCACGTACTCTTCCACAGTTTGGCTGCTGCTCTCAAGGGGTGTCTTTATGTCGCTGAACTGCGACGCCACCAGCCCGTACAAGGTCCAAGAAACGGGACATGCCCAGCAGTACCATCTCCACCAGAACGGCATCCTCTGTTGTTGGGGATTGTACACATTCGAGAATCAAAACTATGTTCAAGATCATTAAAAGGGAATAACTTGTGATCTGGTTTTCCTTTTTTTTTGTTGGGGGGGTGGGGAATTACCGTTCGTGGGACGATGAATCCTGAGAAGAGGTTCCATAGTCCGTAGAAGGCGCCACAGAAAATGATGGCGATATGGTGGTTAGGGTTCATGGCCACAGCCATCATGCCATAGAAGGTGAAGTAGAGCAATGTAAAGTACATGAAGAAGATGTACCAGAAGAACTTGGTAACCGTCCACTCGAATCCAATCATCGCATACACAATCAACCCATATGTCAATGCTTGTGCAAGGATGTATGGGATTTCAATTAGAACCTGCAAGAATGAAGAATTCGATATGATAAGTCGACAAACAAAAGATTGAGCCATGGATTATTTGCTACGAGTCCTCCAACTTGATTTCCATTTTCTCAGAGGCGCATAATATCCTGTATTTGTGAATAAGGTAAGGATCTTTTGCTCATTTTCACCTGTGCTAAGGCATATGGCAAGGCTAAGTACATTCCGGCAGCTCGTTCCCTGTAGAATACAGTCCGTTCAACTGACACTACGTGCTGCACTGATGAGCAGTTCTGGATACCGAGGAACAGGACAGCGGCATACATGGAACCCATTGCATTGATGAGATCTTGCTTCGTTTTCCTGAAAATTGAACAACAGGAATTCCGTTAACAGGAACATGGGATTTGTTTCCAAGAGACAGGTAAGTGAGGGTTTGATAATTCGACAACTAGCAGCTTACCTTTGGGATCCGAGGTCCCAGAACATTGTCCCGAACATAAGAGCAATGACGGTTGTGAAGAGGAATCGAGCAGCCGTGTAGGGCGGATTTCTCCAGTAAGACCAGCTTTGCTTCCATAGACAGGCCACGCACTGTGCAAAGAATGACTGAGAATACTGTGTTGGGAAGTAGAGGTCCTTTGAGCCGGCAGCAGGTACACTCAGTTCCTTGATCAATGCCTTGTTCCTCCTGACAAAAGAAAAACAACATTCCACAACTTAATGTCAACTCCTAGTCTTCGGATTGTTGATGTTGTCAGCACAAATATGGACCAGAAAATTCACCTGTACAAGTCTGATTGTTTATACAGTTCAGTGAAGTCAACTCCGAGAGCCATTTACTGTGCAGGGGTGGTAACATCAAGCATCCATGTTGCCGGATTATACCCATCTTTAATCTTGTTGACCCCTTCAATTCCCTTTTAAAATCAAATGAACACAAGAATGATTCAGCAAAGGTCGTAGAATCAAAGGACTTCTTTCCTTGGTTGGCTTTTAGGTTGATCGTTATGTATTCATACCTCGAAGTACTTTATCAGTTGACTTGAGTTTTGACCCAATGGACCGACATATATTTCTTGCCCTCCACGCTTCATGAGGAAAAGCTGTAATCCCATTTAAAAAATGTGCAGTTAGTCCAACAGATTTGCGGTAAAAGAATTACTTCTTTGTAATACGGCAGAAAGTGAGAGATGTCTCTTTTTGCTTGCCTCGTCAAAGGCTTCGAAGATGCCAATACTTGGTTGATGGATTGTGCAGACAACTGTTCTTCCAGTGTCCACGGTGTTTCGGACAGTTCTCATGACAATTGCAGCAGCTCTAGCATCAAGTCCTGAGGTGGGCTCATCCATGAAGATTATGGACGGGTTTGCTACCAATTCAACTGCTATCGTGAGCCTCTTCCTCTGCTCAGTAGAGAGACCGTTCACCCCCGGTAAGCCAACCAATGCTTTCCTCAGTGGATTAAGTTCCACGAGCCTCATTACTTCTTCTATGAACATCTGTAATTAACCCGTTTCAGGGTTCAACCTAATTTTAGTATTTGTGCTCAACTACTTTCTCATTGGCCTCAGCCAGTTGGGAAAAGCTTGAAACTTTGGGAAATTGGGTGGTGGGCATTAAGTATTAACCTTTCGGGTGTCAGTGTGGACTTCAGGTGGCAGACAAAGCCAGGCAGAGTAAAGTAGGGACTCGTACACGGTCACATGAGGGGAGTGGATATCATTCTGCTTGCAGTAGCCCGCAATCCGGGCAAAAGTTTCCTGCCTTTTCGGATACCCGGAAATAGTAATGTTGCCCTCTATGTACCCTCCAGTCTTCCTACCAGCCAAGACGTCCATAAGGGTAGTCTTACCAGCGCCACTGACGCCCATGAGAGCTGTGAGGACTCTGGGCCTGAAAGCACCGCTCAATCCCTTGAGGAGCACCAGCTTGTCCTCCGCAACACCTTGACTCTTCATTTCCTGTACAGAGATTCCATATGGGAAGACTAAGTTTTTCTTTCTGGCTACTGCTACTTAAAAGAGTCATTCTTCTATCTGATCAACATGAAAAAGATCAAAACAATCTGTGTTGGCTTTCCACTTTGGCAAAATCTGTTTTTGCATCAGAAAGTTAACTTTTGATTTCATTTCAAGGAAGAACGATTCAAGCCAGGACCACATAAGCCGTGCCAACTTTTGAATTCACGGTATTTTTATTTTTGTGGCAATCTAGCTTACCTCGGGCATATCAACAGAGTACTTAATTTCATCAAAGGTTATAGAGTGCTGTTCAAATGGAAGAACCATTCCTCTTCTTCCATTAGCATGGAAAGCAGTTTGGTGCCTGGTATATGAAGACCTCGTCAAATGTCTGCTTCCCATCTTAACCTCTTCCCCATTTTCTGCAAGTAAGAACAACAAGGGAATCTTTGGTCACTTGACATGGTAGATAGCCCACAAAGTATCTAAAGCAATCCACTTCTCAGACCGGACCCACCTGCTCGAACTGACACTGCAGTATCTCCCCTGGTGGATTCTGCATCATCTGACTTAACTGTCTCTGATTTTTCAAGAGCTGCAAGATTTTGCGCGTACTTTTTTAGTTACCAAACATTTTTCCTTATAGTAATAAATAGGAGAAACCCAATGACATTGCTTACGGTTAAGATAAGTCAGAGCAATTGAGAAGCCAAAGTTGAAAACTATTATGAATCCAAACAAAGCTCCAACTCCAATCCAGTACCAGTAAGCGCTGGTGAAGAAGCCGCGGGATTTCAGGGCTTGGATTCCTAGTGGTTCAGTCAAGTTAACAGGTGCCTAAGGAATATGAAACATATCAATAATGTCGTACCTGCTAAGTCGGATCATTTTGTGTAGAAAAGAAGTGAAAAAAGAAAAGATACACTAACATGGCTCCAACTCTTCCCCAAGAACTCGTTCACAACAATCGCATTTTGCCCATACATCAAGGGAGACACCCAGTAGCCCCATATCCACCATTTCTTCACTTCCTCTGGTATTACAATGGACATAGGAAGAGTTAATGACAAACACAGGAAATAAGTTCGGTTTCAATGTGATCAAAGTTCTAGAGATTTGCTATTACCTCGGGAGAGGACGACTCCACCCAGTGCAAAGAGATTGAGCAAAGCAAAGGGACTGAAGGTGTTTGCAACAATCATGTTCCTTGCCACCGCACCGACCAATCGGAACAGCCCTGAGGCCATCTGATTGACAAGTACTAGCAGAAGGTACTGTTTAAATAATCTGCATATTGAGACGTGCATTCTCATCCGATCTCTTTTATGGAATGGGAAATGTGAGAGTTTGATTATAACTCAAGTTTGTCCGTGACTTTCTCACCTTCCAACATAGGGATCAAAGCCGATCAGATAGTAAGTGATGAAAACCCAAACGCCTACTTCCACAAATGTGATGGGAATTTTCAGGATCCATGTTGGGAGAGCATAAGTCCATGATGGGTAGAAAAGCAGATCCCTCTGCTTATAGAAGATGGGAAGTCTAGCGATCGTCATTGAGAGCTCAAGCATGGCATTGAACATAATCGTAACAACCGTGAAAAACAAAGCTCCAATGTAAACCCCTCCGTCGGTGACATTATCTCGGTGCATTTTGGTCCTTAGGAAGAGCGTTGCTGCAACAAAAGCCATTATTGATAGCTATGAACAAGGCAACAAAAAGTTGAATAAGTTGTAGATGAACATAATCTCATGCCCTTGTCCACTGGCTTCTGAATGGGTTGGGAGCGACAACCAGTAAACCAGATCTTCAAGTAGGTTCTTACTTGGAAAAGCTTGAAGATGTAAACAAATGAATTCCTCTTCATGAGCAAGTACTCTCTTGAGATGTTAGCCTTCAAGAGTTCTTTCTTTCCAACACCATATCTCTGCGTCGTCAGGGCAGCTGGGTGGTTCTTGTTCCGGTCAAATGGAATTGAGAGCTCATCCCTGAGCATTTTTCCCGCATGGGATGATAGGAATGCCTTTGTGAATTCATGAACAGTCACGAAACGGTAAGGCTCATCCCTTCTTGACCAGTATTGTTGCTGATCCTTCCTGGATGTCACCTTTAAAAGAAAACCACTGAGCATATCAAAATCTTCATTTAATCAATCTTCTCCTTTATAGCAAGAAACAAGAGAGAAGAACATGTCTCAGCCTACTTCCTGCAAGAAATTGGCGACGCCTTTCCTCTCAGGACATTCGAATCCCATGGACTCAAAGACGTCCAGGACCAGCTCCCAGGGACCATGATACACTATCTGCCCATCAGATATAAGGACAATATCATCGAACAGATCATACATCTCTGGAGCGGGCTGGAGGAGAGATATGATGGCTGTGCCATTGAGGATGTGAACAATCTGTCTGATCGAGTTCACAATCTGGTAGGTTGTGGAGCTATCAAGCCCAGTCGATATCTCATCCATAAATAGCGCCTTCACCAGTCCCATGAGCATTTCGCCTACCAAGCACCAGGCATACATTTATTGCATATATATTCCATTAGTTCGAAAACTGGAACTTGATACATATTGTTAAGCTTTTTCATTTTTCTTCTGCTTCTTACCGGTGGTAACACGCTTTCTATGTCCACCCGAAATGCCCCGCAACATTTCATCCCCAACCATAGTATCTGCACAGACCTCTAGCCCTAGAATCTGAAAACAAAAAGGAGAGGAAAACGGTTTACCTGATTTTCATCATTGAGGTAAAACAAGATATTGGTTGCTATACACTCAGTTGACTATTACCTTGAGCACATAATCTGCGATCACATTAGCCTCTTGACCTTCTGTTGCAGCTGCCCGTGGAATCGGACATAACAAATTAGGACCTGTGTATTTACATTGTCAAGAAACTCCTACAACTTTGACATCTATCCGTTCCGATAAGAAAATGTGTGGAAGTCCCGGGTCCATCTCAGTTTCTTTCTGCAAATTTCAAAAAATAAGTGCTTGCCTTCATGTAAATATCTATGTCGGGGTCAGGTTTTATGTTGGCGGCCTTCTCCTTCCTAGACAACTCTGCCAACATATCTGCAAATGGGCAAAGTACCAACAGAGAAAATCTAAAATTCATTGCCATCCTCAAGAACCTACCACACTAGAACAGGATGAGCCATACCGTATTGGGACCCAACACCCTGGCACCGAGCTGAGAAGGCCAGGGTCTCTCTGACGGTCATCTCTCTGATATGGAGGTCGTGTTGGCTGATGTAAGCTGCTGTTCTTTGGGGCACAAACTCATTCAATCCATGCCCGTTATATGTCACCCTTCCAGTAGTCTGAGTAACAAAAAGATGTTCAAACTTTAGAATGGATGATAGCTTTGGAACCCTTTCAAATATTATTAGCTCTATAATTTCCGGTTCTCAATCCATGATATGAGAGCCATTCCGGGGCCATTCATGTTTCAACATCAGAAAATGCCAAGCGTGTACTTCTTCATGAAACTTAATTTATCCCAGCTGCTCTGGTTGAGAAAGTCAGGGAAATTTCGGTTTGGCAGCTGCCAATACAGGGTTAGGCAAGTTGAAATTTGGCAGACAATTATGAACCTTTAATTGCGAGCCAATCTTCCCAGCCAGGGCCAACAGGAGTGTCGTCTTCCCTGAACTTGGAGGACCCAGGAGCAGAGTCATCCTGCAGATTGGAGGCAAATAACACTTTCAAAAAAAAAACAAATCAGCCTTGTTTTCTTTATTATTTTTTTTTGTGTTGAAGAATTTCGCTTAGATTCTTCACCTGCAGGGTTTAATGATTCCACTGACATCCTGAAGGATGGATATGTGCTTCTTCTTACTGGGAACTATGTGCAAGAAATTCAAGAATCCCTGAACCAATGCATTCAACCAGAAAGAATTAGCATCCCCAGAAGAAAACCAATGTAAAATGAAATGAAATTAAGGGATTAATAAAATGAAGCGCAAATATAATTAAAATTGAAATGCATCTATAAAGGTTTTGAATGTGTGTGATTCTCGTCTGTGTATACCTCAAGTATGTTGAGGATGAAATTGATGAAGGTGGGGAGAGCTCTGCCTCCGGCATGGGCCTCCATCTCCACGCTCAGGTGCTCATATCGGACTTCAATCGTGGGCAGTTCAATCTCAACCCTGAAATTCAAATCCACCCAAGAAATCAGGGCAGCACCCGTTAAAGATTCGAATTCGAACACAGAAGCCTCGTATACAGAAAGCCTGGAATCATATGAAACGTTAGATGTCCGGCGAGAACATAAAACAAATGTCCTAGACCAAGATGAACTATCCCACAGTTCTTTCGGTGGTGAAATTATGAGGTATACTCAGTCTATTGGTTTCAGCTTCACCCGGCCAGGAGGTGCTTCAAATCGGTTTCCCGACTCTGTGATGCGGATAAAGTCAGGCTCATGTGGAGGGCAGTTTCCCGGATGAGCTAGTACTGGGAGTTCACAGTTGAGAATCGAATCAAGACCTCTTAGTTGTGCACTTACAGTTTGCTAGAAGAATAGCTGATTTAAAATGGCACTATCAGCTCTCCTATTTAAGGGGATCATGGATGGCATCTTCTACTGTTTTCCTGTGTCGTCAATTTATCTCCACTAAAATGAGGGAAATGAAATATTGGTTACCGTACGTATAAACATCTAAAGCCATTGATGACGATTACAGCCAGCGGTCATATTAGCTAAAGCTAACACTTCCACAAGACGAGTCTGTAGCCGGGGGAACGAACCAGTTACCTGTTGATGCGGTCCTTGAGCTTCATCAGGAACCTCTCATTGTCCTCCTTGGCAACCTTGATGAGCCTCTCGATGAGGGTGTGCCGCTCCTGGATGCCGCGGCGGTGGATGTCGACCTCGTGGCCGGCCCCGTGGGAGGCAGTGAGGATCCCCTTCCTGAGCCGGTGGAAGGTCGGGAGCTTCTCAAGGACGGCCCACCTGAGGGCCTCCTCATCGTCCTCCTCTTCCCTCGAGGACCTCGAGAACGCCTCCATCCCGGCGTTCCTCCGCACCGAGCTGGAGCTGCTGCCCGTCCTCCGTATGCTGTTATCGGCCCTGCATATATCCCCACCCTCCTGATCCCCCCCCACTTCGAACCGAAACACTGAAAAAATGAAAAACGAAGCAGAAGAGCGAAAGAATGAATGAGACGAGGTCCTCCTCCTGATGTTGTTCAAGGCTGTGGTTTCTGGTCAGAGAAGATATAGAAGTGACTAGTGAGGCTTTATATAGGAAACGCAAGGGGGAGAGCGTGTAGTGCTCTTTGAAGACGCGCGAATAGCTTGCGGCTCTTGCAAAGTCAGAAGCAGCCGATTTTCCATTTCCCATTTCACTCATCGGAAAACGTTTTCCCTTGTCCTCCGAGCCTGTCATCTTCTAGAAAAATGCCGTGTTCGGCATGCAGCCATCTCACTCCTCTCTTTTCTGGGTAAAATTTTCTTGTCTTCCATTCATTCTGTTGTCCATTTCCACTTGCAGACAGTGAGTGCAGGAACGTTTTCCCCTTCTGCAGAACAACTACGAACGGAAGCTTCCGACCTAAGGTTCTCCACGTGCGCTTTTAAACCAAGAAACTTTCCATAGCCAGAGCCCCTCTCGCCCGGTCGACCCTAGTTGACCAGAAAACAGATGGGTCAGTCAGACCATTTAAGCTTTTTTCTTGTGGATATGAACTCGTGACGTACTTCGAAATTCCCGTTCTCCAGTAAGTCTATTAATATTTTCGATTTCGAAGATGATTTCCCGCTTCATCAACCAAAGGGAAGACAAAATTACTGATTCGACCCCGTCACATCCCCAGAATACACAAATCTGCATCGAACAACAGCTCTTAATTCACAAAATTTCTAATATCATTACCCAACTCACGGGGAAAGATGGACTCTGACCTCCCGTTACAGTGAAGATGTCGATGCCATGCCCAAGCGACGGGTAATATTCAGTGCCATTGCTAATCAACCAATGTTAATAGTGAAAATAACCGATTCTTTTGGGGGGTTTTTTTGGTAATTTAGGCGATGCTCTGAAGTATGGGAATTTATCTAGTAGTGGCTTTTGACTCTCGGTTAGGCTCGTAATGGAACTAATCAAAGCAGCACAGGCACCGTCCCGTCCACTCTGATGCCAGAATAGCTTCCATCAATCGTGATTTATGAGCCTGCATACCACACCCCATCCTCTCCTCCTCTTTCATTTTTCTTCCGTTGAGAAATTGAATAAATTCCGACTATTTCGTACAGAAAGAATGGTTAAAAAATTTAATTTTCCTCCAAAATTTTACGTGCCAAAAAGTGATTGCGGCATTTCCTGTCTATGTCGATCGTTGGCATGAATAAGAAGATGAGTTTGATACATGAACATCCTCTCGAACTGGAATCTCATTAGTGAAATAAGAAGAATTATTTAATTTTTACCATTATGATAATGAGAATGCCGCCCGCCCCAGGGAAAAATAAAAAGGGACACGTAGCTGGACCTAAATTAAGAGTTATAGTGGCCCATTATTATTTTCAACTTTATATTAAAAGATTTTAAATTTGATAATAGGATATCCAATTCATGTGCATGTCCCCATTTTAGCACGGCAGAGTTATGAAATTCCACGAGAAGTGATTGATCATATCGTACGTGCCGATTGCCATTTAGCCAATACCTATATATCGTTACTTTCACAACTTCCTCTTATTATTCTTCTCCTTGTTGAGTTGAAATTCTTAACAAAGTTTCTATCAATTCTTTTAAACTAAAATTTAATTATTAAACCACCAATTTGAAATCTAGTAAAGAAATCACTAGCCTAACTTCTAATTTTTATCAGCTCTGTCAAGCTTTATAAATTAGCTAATTACTTAAATTGATGCTAGAGCTATTTGGGCCAAAAAAAAAGAAAATTAAAAAATTGAAAGGTGCTTAGACCCAGAGATTGTGGAAAACTCTTGAATAAATAAATGCAGAGGATTAAATAGAGCGTAGGTTTGGCACTCCTTTCGGCTGATTAATTAATGCTTCTTCCCTAATTCCTCCTCACGGAGCGGGGCACTGGCCTGAAAACCCACAGAATTGGCGTAGAGAGAGATGGGAATAGGAAGAGGACTCCTACGGAAATCTCAAGAAGTGAGAATGAGAAGAACAAACGATGAGATGGAGACATCCGACTTAACATGGAAAACTAATCAATAAAAGAAATACAGAGGAGGAATCCTACGGGAATAATAATAATAATAATAATAATAATATTACAGAGGGTAAAAAATAATAATTTCACCAGATTTTGCTATCGTCTGCTTATATATCGTCCGCAGTCTGAGGATACGGACGATTCTCTTTTCCATTTCGAGAGATGTGTACGACTTCGGACATAAACTTGAAGCACAGAAATTCCAGGTGAGCAGATCCCGAGCTCACAGCAATCAATCAATCATACACAGTATAATGGTTACCCGGAACATGAGAGTTTATTGTCGGATTTATGGATCCCGACAAGAATGAATTAAGTAAGGAAGGAGTGCGGAATGAATCTCAACAAACTACGATCCCCTTCTCAGAGCCAAACCCAGCAGAAGCCCACCGCTGCTGACCTCTGTCTAAGACATCAAGTGGCCCGATCTACTACAGCAGAAAGGCACCGAGAGTTGCCATACGGAGAACCCTTGAGCTTCGGTCGAATCCATGAGAAGCCACCTGATACGTGGAGTTTTTGGTTCTCGTTAATTAATGACTAATCAAGAGAGAGAGACAGTTTTCTCAACAGCCTAGAGAAGAACCACGGTGTCGCTGGTTACGCCAGGTAGGTTACGTAGAAATCATTCAGAGAGATTCTGTAGAAAAACTTATCCTCACCATATAAGAAAGAGCAGCATAGCGTTCCTCGTTCAAATAGAGAGGCTTCCCCCGACGCATTTCTACATCCTGACAGTAACACAACATGTGCATGTTGTGGGTGAGATTTTAGAGAGATACCAATGAAATGCAATCAACGACGAGTACTTAAAGGCGTATTAGTAGTACCATTGTGATGGGACAGAGTACGGTACCAGTAACATAAAAAAGGCAGCTAAATTGCAACATAATTTACATTTCTCACATGCCCTTAAATACCTCCTCTCAACTACTATCTACGAGCCATTGTATTTTATTTCTAAGCTCGGACGAGTGGTATAATTAACCGCAAGTCAGTCTTCCAAATTCAGAAATACTAACTGAGAATGAGCTATGCATTTTTCTTCTGTGCTCAGGTGATACCTAAAACCATGAGCCCACACGGTTGCCATGTACATTTTCACTTCAGACTCAAAAGGTTAAACTCATAGGTGGTGTTAACCAATTTATTATATTTCCTGGATTTTCTTGTCAACTTCATGATGCATGATTTAACTCTTACCACATGGCATACTGAGAAACAGCGAGTAGATGATTCAGATTTTCATTCAAGCTCAAAAGTCCAGACTCAGATCAATAATTTGAAAATGATCAAGTGGATAGATCTGTTATTTTGGAAGTCAAGATGATTCTTTGCATGTCCTATCTTTTTGGAGCAAGTTACTAACTAACAGTGCATGGAAAGCATCTAAATACTGCAGAAGAAGCCACTCTACCTCTTCACCAAAAATATCTAGATATGGAGATGGCCAAGGTGCCCGCCTTGCAGATCTTTGCAGCAATATTGTTGTTTTCTGCCAGAACAAAGACAATGAATCAGTATCTGCAATTAGATGCAAAGACAGGAAATTCATATTAGTATTTGCAGAAAGCCCTACCCGGATCAGAAGGAACACACCAGTACCAGCACCACAGGCAGTTGCATGACTTTGACATCCACTTTCCCTGCATTATCCAGTTAAAGTAAATCTATCTAGTCTTAAAGATAAATAAGAATTTGATACATTCACATTTCCCCCACCACCCCCAACCAAAAAAAAAAAAAGAAGGAAGTTAAATCCTGATGTTCATGAACAAGATCAAACCTGCAGCAATGTTTCCAGCTCGCTGAGCATAATCCACCACATAACAAGCACAATGCTGGCTCCACCAAAACAGACTTGCAGTTCAGGCAACGCTGCTTTACATACCTGAAATCCTTAGTTAATACTGGACTAAAAATCACATTTTCAGAGAAAAATGTGGGAAAGAAGAAAACATTACAGCAGTGAGAACAACCAAAGAGAACCACTCAACAAAGAATGTGTCAACAAACCTCGGCAAGAGATCCTGGTATAGGCGTGGCAGATCCATCAATTTATAAGGAGCTGCAGGGGTGCAATGTACAATCCAATTGAATCTACGATGTTCAAACACCTCCATGAAGTGACATAACCATTTTTGAACCAGATGTTGAAAATTTGCATCCCCAAGAACAATATCAACTGTAGGAATCTTGAACATTTTTTCAAGCTCCTGAACCTCTCTGAGCTCAAGGACATCACAAGTGTCATCCATGTCATCCACATCTTTAAAAGATGTATCTAATTGGCAGTCCATATCAGAAAATGATCCAGGTGCTGAAGAACTCACCAGCTTCCACAGCAAGGCACACCTCCGCAAGTAAGGGAAAGTGAAACTCCGAATTGTTTTTCTTACATTGCTAGAGTAGTCCATGTAATTGGAGATAAAATACTTGTCAAGGCATTCAGACTTGGTCATCAATTTAGAGATGCCAGAAATCAGACAACCACTGGAATCTAATTCATCTTGCTTGAATCCATATTTTCCAGCATATGTAACTATAACCTGCATAATCAAATAGAATAACATAACAGATGTAACTTTACAGTATATGTACACGAGTATCTATGAGGGGGGTAGATTTAAGTAGTCCTAAAAAGATCAAGGAAAAAAAATGCCAATTACACACCTGAGCAACAGAGACTGCATAGAAGATGTGCACAAGAGACAGAAAGGACTCCCCACTAAATAGAAACGGGAAAGGAAGACAGAAGAGAACCCACATCAATGATGAGAAAGGGTCATGAGCAAGGACTGGATCAGCAGCACGTTTCCAGAACTGGGTATCAACATATGACATTTCCTTCCCTGCATCTTTCAAAATCCAAAATATATTACCGACAAAGCAGAATGGGAATGCATCAGCTTGTGAGGTTCAGCATTTTTTTGGTTACATATGTGAAGCTCAACTGTATCATCAAAAAATTGCTAATTCTTTGCCGAAGCATATTTTGACAGCAAGAAAGAAGATGGTAGATGGATTTCTTCTTTTCTTGGATAAGTTGAAATATGGATACCACGGTTACCGCAGAGAAGAAAATCTACTAAAGATATTAAGTAGTATCAAAATGAAAATTTTGCTTAACAGACAAAAAGAAAACATTGATAGCAGAATACCTTGTCGCTCATTAGCATTACTTGGATAATCTGAAGAGACTCCAGTGCAGATAGAATCTGCAAAGAGCTTGATACCTCTGAACCTTTGAAGTACATCTAGTGCATTCTCAGTCCTTGTGCTCTGGACAATTTTTAGAAACAAGGGCAGAACAAATTTTCCAGAAGAAATTAGTTCCTCGTATAAGGCATCGAGAGAAACATTCCGTCGAAGGAAAGTCCTTCCAGAGCGAGCAGATATTTCTGTTGATATAAGGGAGTAGCGAAGAGTATCCCACATAATAACAGAGTGGCTTGTCCTCGCTGACCCCAACAATTTTTCCTGTTTTCTTGGAAAATACATCTTTGACAGCACATTAATAAATGATTCAATTCTCAGCTTCAATCGTGCATTACTCTGAAAGGAAATGGCCTTAAAGATTTCACCCTTTTTAACCATCTCAGCCACAGATTGCAATAGAAACAGGGCCCGTGGAATATGAAGGCCAGTAACATCACTCCTTGCTTCCAAAGGGCACTGGGAAAAATTAAGGCTTGAACTGAGAACATGTTCCCAGGCTAATCGAGAAGCCGGCTGTACAGCAGGCAAGACAGAATTTGCAAGCCGTCGACAAACAGGGCAGAGAAATTCACCCTGTCACCAACAACATAAGTGAAGATATAATGATCCAAAAATGAAAAAAAACCAAAAATAAGAAAAAGATTTTCATCAACAGCCAAAAATGGAAGAGCACCTGATCTAGATCCATTATATGCCCCCCCTCAAATACAGTTCTCCCAATATATCTGTTCAATGATTCAGCAAAACAATTCAGAGCATTAAGGAAACATCTAGTCATCTTAGAATCAAAAGAAGATTGTAGTGGAGAGAAAAAAGGATCATAACAATCTGTGCTGACTTTATTTTCTTAACTTGAACATGAAATATAAACACTCAGAAGCAGATTTAGAGAAATTGTAAAATGATTTACTTATCAGAAGATTAATCAAGCTCTGAGCATTAGGCAGATAGATTATGCATAAATGTCTTCAAATTCTCTGAAAACTTAATTGAGAGTAATGATATAAATGACCTACCTTTCCTTCAGTGAGGATAAATAGCGATCTAGACACTCCTGATGTACAACATGACCACATGAAGATAGATAAACCCCATCGCAGTCAACAGGACTGAATCCATCAAACGCCAACTGATATACTGCAGATCCCTCCATTGCCTCTTCATTACGGAGATTTTTAGAAGCGGAAGGGTTTTCTGCTCTCTCTCGTGAAAGACAAGCAACGTATTTTCCAAACAGAATATTTTCAGCATTTGACAGTTCCCCTACCCCTTGTGTTGCTGAAAAATTAATGCCTTCAACTGATCCTGAACATTGTGGATTAGAATGCAGAAATTCCTTGATAAAGAGAAACATATCTTGCTCTAATGTCTCGAACTTGTATTCACTGCTCTCCTTTTTATCCTTTGATATGCATGGCAGGCATACATTCCTTATTGAAGGAAATTGAGCCTTGAAAAACTCTAAAAAGGCATTCACTTCCCCAGGACGGCCATAAGAAGTGAACTTACTAGTGGCATTTTGAAACAATTTGCCCAGTTGTGAATTAGAAATGGCTTCTGGAGCACTTGCTACAGGAGCAATTCCATGTTGATCGCATTCCTTGCTGTCCATAGAGGGCATGTGATAGTTATCAGGCTGTCGAACCCTGTCCCATGACAGTGGACCTTTGTCGACTAGACTTGCAAGCCTTGATTTCTAGTTCGAAGAACAAATTTCACATTATTTTAATTTTGACACAATAAAACAAAGCCCAGAAACAGGAGAAAAGAGATAGCATCATACCTGAAGATGAATCAAGAAAGAGAGCGGAATCTTGGAGGTGAAATCATGACAAAGACAGCATACATCTTGAGCAGACTCCAGTGTGTCACCTGTGGCAACTGGCTGATTAATCTCTTGCGCAGAGGATAAAACTTTGTCTGATGAATCCATGCTAGCCAAAAATTTTGACTGCTCTGCTCTCATCTTTGCCTGCAAAAAAGTCTTTAATGAGAATGAAAAATTGAACCACACAGAGATGTCTTTCACTATTTGACCAGGCTCAGATCCATCCAGCCTGCAGCCAAATGTGGAGAAGAATCTGGGGACTAACAATTCCGTACGTTCATCTCTACTAGGCCATATATTCTATCAAAAAGTCCATCTCCAAGGTTCTTGCTAAAACTTCAGGAGTAGCCTATGCATTGTAACAAATATAACATAGTGCAACTTAATAAATATTGCCCAGCTTCAGATATTGATGCTAAAAGTGTAGTACCAACAAATATCACAGTATAACCTTATGATGGACAAATAGAAGAAAAAATGTTATGGTCCATCCAACTGCTCTAATATCTAGGGTTGTTATCTTGTGTATACGGTATCATATTTAATTATTTGTTTATTACTTTGCTTTGCTTAATATGATACTAAACAAACGACAGAACTAGCAGTTTCCTATACTGCTTCACATCCTACCATTATAGCAGCCTGCCTCTCTCGAGCTTTTGCCTTGTATTTCTCACCATCAGAACCCAATCGTGAACTGACTGCATGAATGTTTGAAGGTGACTGAGCCATATTGTTTATGAATTCAGGTGCAAGTTGCTGCAATTTAGCCATGCACCTAGAATCAAGCTCTGCGCACTTTTTCAGTAGGCTTTCAATCAAAGAAGATAGGTCACAACTGCCCACATCCAGGAGGCCCCCTCCTTCTCTCTTGTGCAACTTCTTCAGCATAACAAGAAGGGACAACAAGTTCAGCTCACCAAAACCATGTGTTAATCCATCATCAACTTCTTCAGTAGCGAAGGCCAATACTGGTAATGAATTGCCAGAATTAAATGAGATAGTATTTGACTCCCTCAGTTGAGAGCAAACATCCAATGAAAGAGAGAGCATATGCAATGCTGGTATAAGGACAGTATCAGGTGCCCGAGATTCAGATGGTCTATCATTGAAAACAGCATGAAACAGCACAGCACGTATTACTTGAAGTGTCATTTTACAAGTGGCTACTCCAGAAATTCTTGACAGGGGTTCATAAATGGAAGTCCACCTGGGCAACTGAGCTGTTAATGCTGACACATTGCAGAATTGCACATATCTTTCTTCTGCTAGCTGCAGATCTCTCAAGTTCCAACGAGTATGATATAAATCCAGTTCTTTCCAATATGGCCATCTCAGTGAATACTTGCCCTAGGAAAGGATGAAATGTCAAAGTAAGTTATTCTCCAACCTATCAGCAAGAAATCAAAAGAAAAGGGTAATTGAAAGGGGAATAATTCCAACCTGGTTGTAGTCAGAGGGATTCAAATATAAAGCAACCATGTCTAAAACTTCTTGAAGCTTGGAAAATTTCGCAAGGTCACGGGGGAGAGCTTTCACAAGTTGACTACGAGTGGCATCTCCAGTAGCCAACTTATAAACCAGCTCTCTTCTCAAGCTTTCAGCTGCAGATTGACCGCAAAATCGCCTCTCTTTGACTATTTGAATAAGAAGAGTGAGCATTTCTTGCACAAGAACTGGCTCATACCTGTCAATGGCATATTTAATGCTTATTAGACTAAGATAAACTATCCATACTATCCAGTAATATGATGACGCCAGCAGAAAATTATAACTCCAAAACAGAAAATCATGGGCTTGACTAGAAATATGATGTGCACTCTGTAATATCTTTGAAGTGCTTTCCGCAAACATTGTTTAGTAGAAAGGAATGATATACTTGCAGACAGAAAGATATCGTAATGTCAGTCCAAAATCACAACTGCTCAAGAAAAGTACATACTCGTTAGCCCGTGATGAACTCAGAGAAAGGTAGTTTAAGAGCCCAAAACGTTCTACAATCCTCCTGACATAGAGATCTGGTGGAGCCAGAGCAGCACAGAACTGCATCATAAAAAGGTCAGCATCCAAACCCTGCTCAGACCTGCAATAGTAAAGAAACAAAAGTATTTTCATGAGAAAAATGTTTCCCTCCAGTACTTGCAAGAATGAGCATTCCAGGCAAGAAGGATAGAAAGACATATAGATGTAGTATACAGAACATAAGGAAATAAAGATGAATATTTCTTGCAGCTAAAGCAGATTAATACCATCGAACAGAACGATACCACTCACAGGACAATAAAGCAGTCTCCCCATTTTTCTTCCACATTCCTGCACGAACCTCTGCAACAAAGACCCTAATGCGCAATGGATGTTCCATGATAAAGGCAGAAAAACCTAAAGGATGAAATTTGCCCAGGATATGCTCAAAGAAGTCGGAGGAACTTGCTGATAGGCTTAGAGAGATTGGAATAGTAGATTCACCATAACAATGCTTAAGAGCTCTCCATAGGAGCAGTGAGAGCAAACGATGCAATGGAATGTGAACTGATAAATCTTGAGAACTAACATCATATATAATATTTGGCCACTCAGACAGACCCAACAATTGCATTGTCTCCAACTCTGGAGCATGTTCATATTCCCCAATACTACTACTTTTGGAGCTTGCCATGGAACCAGAATATGAATGACCTTCATTTGTCAGCATTAATTTAACTTCCCTTTCAAAATCTTCATCCTCTTCCAAAGCCATAATAACATCATGATCTTCAGTTTTTGATTGCTGAACCCCCTCTGAACTGCTAAGCCTACCAAATACGTATCTTCCCGTTCTGGTCGTCAATAACTTCTTAAATGTTGAAAAATTGCTACCGGAGACAAGGCTAGAACTCTGGGATGAGTCAATTACAGGAACACCAAAGGTATTATCTGCTAATAACCAGCTCTCAATAGCCCTCAAGCATTCATATATCAACCATATCACAGGTGCTGGAATCTGAAGCTGAAAATTAGTTGTGGAATCATCACCAGGAACCTCAGATCCACAATTAGATGCAGTACTCATCCCTGTTGCACCACATGCAGAGTTTTCCTGCGACAATTGCCCTACTTTTGCATATCTTAAACTATCTGCATCATCACTGTTATTTTGAGACGTATTCAACAACCAGTAATCACTTGTCTCTTCAAAATGTGCATCAGAAAATGCACCATTCACCAAGAGAGCATGAATATTTGCTATTGAGAAACACAATACAAATGGCAAGTGAGTGTTCTCAATTTCCTCCTCGGCAGGGCCTGTTTCTCTCCTTTGTGGGTTCATTCCTTGCACAAAGGCCAAAAGTTCCATCCACTTTCGTAAGCTATCTCGCTGATTGCAAATGATATATTTAGGAACTACAGCAAGGTTCATGACAAACCGAATATCTTCCACAACACGGATGGTGGTGTCATAGACTCCTTGCCACTTCACAACCTAAAGAGATGAAATCAGCTATTCCCATGAGCACTAAACTTGGAATTTCTAATTACAATTAAATTACCAAGGATGATTATTAATCCTTAGTTTTGCACAATGTAAAGAAGTTAAAAATAATACTTGCAGGCCTAGTTATATTTGTGGTTATCATCCACCTAAAAAAAAAGGGAAAAATAGAAGCTACTGTTTATCATATGTTTTTCAAACAAATGAGAAAAAAATTCAGCTGATACAGTAGAATGACCAGATGCTCTGGATTGCTGAAGATGACATGCCTCCAAGAGTTTGAATCACAAGAAATATTATGCCACCAGCGTTGGCATGTCATCTACCGATCAGATATATTAAAGAGGGTCCAGATAAAAAATCATGACAAGAAGATGGTCCCAACACAAACACCACCCCCCCCCCCAACCCCAATTGTCTTCCTTTGGCCAAAAAGATCTCCCTTCTTATCTTAGAAGCAAAATAAAAAGCTATTGAATCCTGCTTATCACATCAATCCCAGGAAAAAAAGGTATATCTTGTTTTAGCAAATTTACCTGTAAATGACCATCTTCACCAGCAGTGGAAACAAAAATTTCTCTTAGGCATCCAAATAGCATCACTAATAAATTCATTTCCTTGACAAGGTGTGCGGTCAATGTGGGCACTGTGAATATCTGCACCGAAAACATTGATATTGCACCATAATCATTGAAAGCATCGTCATTGCACTCTTTCACCGCTTCGTTTACAACAGTCGGATAGTAACTCAAAAATGCTTTTGCAAACTCATACTTGAATAAAGGCTCTGCCAGTAACTTCAGTAGCAGCTCATGGAGCTTCTTTACTACCAAATCATTCAAAATCCTCTCAGCCCTCAACAAAATACCCACTAAACCATCACATGCAAAGAACCTAATTGAAACAAAACTGAGCAGACTATCACTGTGCTTACAAAATTCTAAAAGCATCTTGACCACAGCGAAAGTAAGATCATTTGCAACTTTTGTCCCCTCCAAGGCATCATTGCTTGCTTTATGCTTTTCCACGCTAATAGATTCAGCAAGCATCAGCTTATCTCTCCAACGAGAAAGGAGAGCATCAAGTACAGGCTGTGCAGACTTCACAATCTCTGGTGGAAGGGGCTTTATCTGCCCTGCCCCTTTATGCCTGGAGCAGAAGCCCTCACGCTTCCAAGCAGTTACATCTCCACAATCACAGCAGCCACCACCGGTATGTATTGTAGAGTAATCATGGCCCTCATGGTTCCCATTTTCAAAACAGGGAACACATATTGCACATGTAGGATCCTGTTCACATGTTCGGCACCGGTACGCAATATCATCATTTCCCCAAACAGCACCACAGATGCCACGCTCACCAACATTCATTTCAGACAGGTAGTTGAGGACATTGGTTGGTTCAGCCCTAAACATCAACCACTGCAACCAAAGCATGCTTGCCTGGAACCGTTCCTTCACGGTTAATTTGCCAGCAGCCTTCCTAGATCCTTCTTTTGATTGTTGAAGCTCCACCACTTCCTCATCCGAAGGCAAAATTGCAGATACCAGCCCCGGTATCCCAGACTCATTACTCCTCACAAAATCAACCAGTCCAGGTTGGAAGTTGTAAAGACACTCCTTGGGAACTCCAATTTGAGAAAGCCTCCACTATAGATAAGACAGAGCAAAGTAAACTAGTAAGCCACAACACTAGTTCAAAAGAAAAGGCAGCAAGATTGACCGGGCATATAGCAAAGAAAAATATGGCAGTGAGGTAGACGGGTTAAGAGAAAGCAAAAAGGGCCTGATTTCATACTGATTTTAATGCCATGGAGCTTTAGTTTGATACATATAATAGCAGTCTACATTGAACTAAGTCTCATGTCATGCTTCAACCAGAAAATGTGCAATTTATAGGCTCCATAACGAGGATTCAATACTATATATTTCTCTACTGCTGCACGACTTAAAACGAAGATATCTTATCCTGATTCCCACTAATTTAGAGCGAGAGATAAAAGGAGATTCAGTCTTAATCCCCCAGCTTTCCACCATTAATGGAGAAGCCACACACAATACCATCACGAAACATTCAGGAACAGAGTGCTTCATACAATGCATGATACACATTTCACAGCCAGTGATAGATAATAGCCTAGAAACAGCCACTGAAAGAAAATAATTTATTCTAGCCCATCCGCCACGTCAGGAGAAGAAAGGCAATCATTCAGATCACGTCAACATCCTCAGTAAGTAGTCCAATAGCAGCAACGCCGCACAAAATCGCAAATTCAGGCAGAGGTAGAAACATAGCTACACTAAAAATAGGTTGCTAATTTTTCCAGGAAAAGCAGAGAGACGCAGTCAACAGAATCACCGTACCACCACAATCCGATCGTCGGAGCTGGTTATGCCGCCAGTCTCGGGCGACGAATCGATGTCAGTATTATCCATTCCCGAGAACCACACAAGTCGTGAGATGAAATCCGAGAGCTCTCGTTCCCCCAAATTTGCCACGGAAGGTCCGTTCGCCCACGGATCGCGTCAATCGCATCGACCGTCAGATACACACCGAAGTTGGAAAATTCATCGCAGGATGAAGAGGAATAATAAAAAGAGAGAAGAAGCTAATCGCATGAGTGAGCAGTCACCACCTCCATCGCTCTCCCTTTCGTTGGGCGGCTCCGCAGACCAACAGCCAAATCCCGAGCAGATCTTCTCTCTCCTCTCCGGACAAAGGGAAACTAATCATGAAGACAGCGCCGACGAAAAATCATACAGAGAATGGCGAAATAAATTTGTAATTTTATATTTATGAAAATTTTTATATTACCATTATGACTGTATTATTTACATTGATCTTTTAAAAAAACAATTTTATATTTTTTATATACCACAATTTCACGTCTATTATTATTTATATTATTAAAGTAAAAGCATGAAGTAATTTGTATCATTTTAAAACTTTGCAAGATGTCATTCATAAATATCAATGGAACTACCAGAAAAATTCGATCGACAATAACTTGATCCTTTTCAGTATATTGAGATGAGAGGAATTTACTTGAACTGTATTCAAGTTGAACGCATATATATCACTTATTCAGAAGTTACGAATTGAAAATTCTTTATCTATCAAAAATTTGTAGGACCTTATAGAACAAGATTTGACTAGACTGATGGATGGATATGATAGTGCATGAATTGGAAGACTGCTGGGTCGATTTCGGATCCATAATAATGTCTATCATGGCTCTATGGGAGCCAGGCACAGCGGGCCATGGTGTTTTCTGTAATATGAGAAAAGGAATTAAAAAAGAATGAATATAATATTAAGAAGCAAATTGAGAATTTTTAAAATTCTCAACAAACACTATTAATTGTCCGCAAGTGTTAGGTGTGAGCATATTGGAGTGTAGTATATTTATGTGCATCCGTCAGTCTCCATCAAGTGTTTTATGTTCATTGGGATATCCACTGTTCACGACGCTGGTGAACAAGCATGATTGCTATATCTAACGAACATTGTCAATGTCCTTTATATATATATATATATATGTATTTGCATTGCCTAATATCTACAGTCACCTAAAACGTAATTTAAAATTAGTCTGCAGTTAAGTTGAGATCTCTTAAAAATTTTTTGTCGATTCTCCCAACCTTAAACTTGATCTTTAGATTATTCATTTAGAAATATAGTGAGAGAATCACTAATTTAATTCTAAATTAATAATATGATGTTTAATATATCGGAGTGTGTGAATAAGGAAATTATGCACGATTGAAGTGAATGAGGCCGAATGGTTTGGAGTAGAGGGGCAATTTCTAGCCCGGGCCCAGCACAGTAAGGCCGGGCTTGAGCTAAGGCTTATCGGGCCAGCCACTTATCAGGCTATGTAGGGTCGATAGCCCCGAATTTTTTTTTTATAATTTTTTGAAAAACTATCTATATTTAAAAGAAAAGGTAATATTACTAAACTATATTTAATGTATTTTGACTATATCAATAGCATTAGAGGGTAGAAGGAGGGGAAAAAAACGGACTGATTAACTTGAATTGAGTTTTTACTAATTATTTTAAATTATTTTTTAAAAAAGTTTCACAACAAAAGTTTTAAGTAGGCCAGGGCAGGCAGCCCGATAAGTATTTGGGCCGCATTCGGGCATATCATTATTGGGAAATGTCTTATTGGGTCGTGTGGGCTGGCACGATAATATATATATGATCGGGCATATCATTATTTTGCTAGCTCTAGTTTGGAGTTTGTCCGATTAATGGGCCACAGGTTTTACTGGGCCCAGATGGATTCATGGGCCGGTTGTTTGTAAGAACGGGCCACACACTTCCTCGACCGAGCCTATCTGGTAATGGGCTACGGACCACTCACTCAAGCCTTGATCAATAAACTCTTCTCGACTGCTGACCATATTTTTAAAACCGAATCGGACTAGGAACCGGCTAATGCATGAGTTTATGGGTTTTTAGGTCGAATTGTATATTTAATAAATAATATTAATAGTATAATATTACAAATAAATTGACATAATATTATAATTTGACAATAATTTATAATAAAAATTATTAATATAATTATTATATTAACTTCAAGTACAATATAAAATATAAATATAAGTATATTATAATATTTTTTATTTTTTATTTTAAGTCAGCAGGTTGTTCAATTGAATTTGCTAGTCCAATCGGGAACCGACTAGTTTATCAAAGTTGATCAAGTTTAAAATCCATTTGGATTAATTCTGCGAACTAGACCAGATGAGTGGCCGGTTGCCGGTCGAACAGCCGGTCCGGTTTGATTTTTAAACCTATGCTACGGACTACCGGCGGATAAATGTGGTAATATTACCAAAAAGCCCCTCTCTGGTGTTTGACTCATGTAGTTGATGGGTCCCGGAGGGCCCCCCCGATCATGAAAAGGTCGGAGCTCCCCTCCCGGAAACCGAAATCGAATCTACTACGCTGAAAATTACCGTATTTTGGATAATTTTAACCCTTAAATTTGACGATAACCTTCTTATTGTCTATGAAACTGGGAGATCGTTTTCTTTTGGCCTTAACACCGAGGATTCCATTATGATTCGTCAATCGATCTCTCTCTCTCTCTCTCTCTCTCTCTCTCATTTTCCGATGATTTCCTTGACCTATCTTGATTATGATGCATCTCTACTTTAGTCGCGGATAGCGATGCCGATGCTTGTAGATGCCTTCATAAAAATTCCTCAAGAAACCCGACGAGAAGAACGGGAAAGTCAACCATCATATGAGACCCATAGTCAGCCGAAAAATTACATTTGAAATCTTACAAACGTGTAGTTCTATACAATTTGAAATATTATATTCAATATAATATATTCAAATCTCCATATTGTTAGGTTAAAATCATTAATCTCTGTTAAATTGTTAGATGGCATGTGCTAATAGTTATTTATGCATACTCACGTGATATGTATATCATGTTGATATAACGTGACATATCAATAATTTTTTATCATGTCGATAAGATTTTATCATGTTATCACACTATGACATCACATTTTTACCACGTTAGCATAAGTCGGTATAAAAATTATTATGTCAACATGTTTCTCAATATTGGCATACTGTTACAAAAAGCGATATATAAAACTCAATATATTACTAAAATAAATATATATGTATTATAGTTTGAAACGTATAATATTTATTGATAAATTTAAAAAAATTTTATTTTTAAAAAATCTAATGATACCCTTTTCTCCCTCCATCAATAAATCGTCCTCTCTATTGTTCACATGGATGACCGAAAGATTAAAATTGTAAATTTACTTAACTTTCCAAGTCACGTCACATATTATTGTATTTCAAACTAATTTTCCACCTATTTTAAATACTTACAGTAAATTTATATTATAACATACTCTCCATACAATTTAACTCTTGCCCCGTAATCTAACCGCACTTCTCCCGTAAGCTACCTCAGGTACAGCTGCGTGTCCATTTATGAAGCTATATGCGTAATGCGTGAAGTTTAATACATACGCCACAGCAAGGAAAAGGAAAATTGAACAAATTCTCATGCACAAAAGTTACTAATTATGGCAAAATCATGGCAAGTTATGTGTCCCCGTGCGTCACCCAAAAAGGGATCTTGCGAAAATGTACCCAAAAATTAAAAAGAAATTGATTCGTGTTATTTTTTTCATGGTATAAATTAAATAATTCTTGCGAAAATGTAGGATAGATCAAAGAATAATTCTACCGTATTCTCTTCAAGATCATTAATCAGATACGAGGAGAAGAAGGAGCAGTTTAATAGGGGAACGGAAAATTTTACTAACGGAAAAATTTATACAAATGATCTTACCGTATCATTTTTTTCTCTTACCACACTCATAATTTATAGATATAGAAAATACTAATAAAGGAAAAACAAAGCCGTCGCAGTCCTAAAATTTTGGACCAACCGCGGATATATATGTAATTTGATATTGATAGTATCTAATATTATAATAATCGACTAATCTGACACAACCTAAAAATCGTCATTAATTTTCATATACAGAGTTTCGGATCATGATAGGAGGGTAAGGAAGTCGGTCCACATCCGAATTGATCATGATTTATTCAATCAGTCGGTGACTTGGTGAAAGAAGAAAAAAAAAGAGAAAATTTTCACGCTCATGCATCACCTAAATTACCACCGGCATAAAATCAATTATTTTCATTATTGACGTTGCTTGCTTTAGTAATGGCACTTACCGTGTCGATGCGTCGACTGCTTGACGGCAACGAGAGGTACAGATAGATTCCCATTTTTCCCCCCTAATAGCATTTCCTTGGCATTAATGTCGAGTTAAGAGCAGTCAGACTTCGTGTGTTTTAGGGATGGTGACGTCATCGAATCTGTAATTTTAGTCGGCCTGGTGAGCAGCCGGGAATCATCATCCTCCAGCCCGGCATTTTCTAGAAGAAGAAGACAGCCTCGGAGGGCGAGGGAAAACGTTTTCCGAGTGAGGGTGGAAACGGAAAATCGCGTTCCACTCTCTCTCCGAGGACGGGTGCTTCCCCGCACATGAGATGGGGACGGGTACGGTAGAATTTGAGGAAAACTCCGACCCGCGAAATTCTCCCCCACGCACTCGATCGTCTCCCTTAATTCCCTCCGATTTTTCAAGGGTCGCGACTATTCATTGCAGTCTCATTTCCCTCTTAATCATGTGACTCATTATGATTACCTCTAGGCCAGGTCCAATTACATGGTTCGAGACTATGAGGGATTGGTAACCGGGGATTAATTGTGGGTCACGGGCCGCACAACACATCGTCCGGTGGATCGATTGATCGTTACGACATCAGACGTCATCGATAAAAGAATAAATATCATAAATTATAATTATTAGTCGGATAGATTCATTATAAAAACACGTTACATCCTCTTCCTCATATAAACACACGGAGACCCGTTGGAAGAGACACGGCTCCTCAATTGAAAGGCCAGAGTGGCTATTCGACTCCAACGTGTCATTTGATTCGCTAGAGTCTGAGTCCACCATTAATTCTTCTATTATTCATCATCATTATTAGCAATTAGTAAATATGTATATATATATATATGTACATAATTTGTTCTAAAAGATGGTATAATTTATTGGACATTCTAGACATTCATTGGTGCATGAGCTTGATGGGATGGGTGGTTAGACGTCACAGTGTACGTATATTTACGCGAGCAAGCTAGAATTACTATAGGATTTTTGTTCCCGCCTCTTCAGTTTTCCCATTTTGCCACCTTCCTTGTATGGAGACACCATTTTTGCCCATACGTAACTTTCTAACAAAATATCAGTTCTTTGATCTGTTGTTCTACAATCTTCCGCTAAATAAAGTCCTCAACATACTCTCCCCCTTCACCTCACTACAAACCGGAGCCAGAACCGCCTCCTCGAGACAACTTCGGAACAAGAACCCCTTCTCGTTCATCGTTCTTCGTTCTTGTTCTTCCAGTTCGTCTTGTTTCGTCTTTCGGCCGGAAGAGGGGGTCGGTCGGGACGGTGCTCATTAGCTCCCCATTATGGATGGTGGGGATATATACAAGGCCGGCAACAGCATTCGGAGAACAGGCAGCAACTCCTCGGCGTGGAGGAACACCGGGATGGAGGCGTTCTCGAGGTCCTCGAGGGAAGAGGCCGACGACGAGGAGGCTCTCATGTGGGCCGCCCTCGAGAAGCTCCCGACCTTCGACCGGCTCAGGAAGGGGATCCTCGCTGCCTCCCACGGGGCCGGGGCCAGCCACGAGGTCGAAATCCACCTCCTCGGTATCGACGAGAGGCGCACCCTCATGGACAGGCTCATCAAGGACGCTGAGTTGGACAACGAGAGGTTCCTGCGGAAGCTCATGGACCGCATTGACAGGTAACCAGTTCGTTCCCCCGGCTCCAGACTCCTCTTCTGGAAGTGTTAGCTTTAGCTAATACGACTGCTGGCTGCGTCTAGGACATCTGTTTTATGTTCCTACGGGACATCAAAAGTTTCGTACGATTCCGGGCTTTCTGTATCCGAGGTTTGTGTGTTTGAATTTGAATCTTTAACTGGTGCTGCCCTGTTTTCTTGGGGGTGTATATGGATTTCAGGGTTGGGATTGATTTCCCCACGGTCGAAGTCCGATATGAGCATCTGAATGTGGAGACAGAGGCCTACGTCGGAGGCAGAGCTCTCCCCACGTTCATCAACTTCATCCTCAACATACTCGAGGTATACACAGACGAGAATCACACAAATTTGAACCCTTTATAGAAGCATTTCAAATTTATGTGTATTTGCGTTTCTATTTATTAATCCCTTAATTTCAGTTCATTTTACTTTGATTTTCTTCTGGGGATTCTAATTCTTTTTGGTTGAATGCATTGGTCCAGGGATTCTTGAATTTCTTGCACATAGTTCCCAGTAAGAAGAAGCACATATCCATCCTTCAGGATGTCAGTGGAATCATTAAACCTTGCAGGTGAAGAATCTAAGGGGAATTCTTCACCACAAAGAGAGAGAGAGCCAGATGTCATTAAAAAATTGTTTTCTTGACTTTTTTTTAATGAAAATGTTATTTGCCTCCAATCTTCAGGATGACTCTGCTCCTGGGTCCTCCAAGTTCAGGGAAGACGACTCTCCTGTTGGCCCTGGCTGGGAGGCTTGGCTCGCAATTAAAGGTTCATAATTGTCTGCCAAATTTCAGTTTACCCTAACCTGGTATCTAGGAGAGCCAACTGAAAGTCCCCGGACTTTCTCTCGACCGGAATATAGCTAGGATGAATTTAGTGTCATGAAGAAGTGGACGCTCCTGATGTCGAAACAATAATTGCCCCAGCATGGCTCTTATATCCTGCATTGAGAACATGAGATTTACAATACAAGAACTATTCGAGGGGGCTCAAAGTTATCACCCATTCTTAAATTCGAACATCGTCTTTTGTTACTCAGGCCACCGGAACGGTGACATATAACGGGCATGAATTGCATGAGTTTGTTCCCCAAAGAACAGCAGCTTACATCAGCCAATACGATCTGCACATAGGAGAGATGACCGTCCGAGAGACCCTGGCCTTCTCAGCTCGGTGCCAGGGTGTTGGGTCCCGATTTGGTATGGCCTCATCCTATTCTAGTGTACTAGTAGGTTACTGAGGATGCTAGCGATTTAAGCATTTTCACTGTTGTTTGCCCATCTATTTGCAGATATGTTGGCAGAGTTGTCTAGGAGGGAGAAGGCCGCCAACGTAAAACCCGACCCCGACCTAGATATCTACATGAAGGTGAGCACTTAATTTTCGATTTCTCCAGAAAGAAACTGAGATGGACCCGCGGGGACTTCCACACATTTTCTTACTGGAACGGGTAGATGTCGAAGTTGCAGGATTTTCTTCACTCCGTAAATACTTACATAGGTCATAATTCCTCATGTCCGATTCCACAGGCAAAAGCAACGCAAGGTCAAGCGGCTAATGTGGTCACAGATTATGTACTCAAGGTGACAGTGAAAACCGACAGTTTAACAACCGATGTTTTTATTTTTAATTCAACGATGAAAATCGGATAAACCATTTTCCGCACCTTTTTGTTTTCAGATTCTAGGGCTAGAGGTCTGTGCAGATACTATGGTGGGGGATGAAATGTTGCGGGGCATTTCGGGTGGACAAAGAAAGCGTCTTACCACCGGTAAGAAGCAGAAGAAAGAAGAAAAATATTAACATTATGTATCAAGTTTCGATTTTCGATCTTTAGGAATATTAGATACTATAAATGGTTGCCTGGCGCTTGGTAGGTGAAATGCTTGTGGGACCGGCAAAGACACTATTTATGGATGAGATATCAACTGGGCTCGATAGCTCCACAGCCTACCAGATTGTGAACTCGCTTAGGCAGATTGTTCACATCCTCAAAGGCACAGCCGTCATATCTCTTCTCCAGCCCGCACCAGAGACGTATGATCTCTTCGATGATATCATCCTTCTATGTGATGGCCAGATAGTGTATCAGGGCCCACGGGAACTGGCCGAGGACTTCTTCGAGTCCATGGGATTCAAATGTCCAGAGAGAAAAGGAGTTGCTGATTTCTTGCAGGAAGTAAGCTGAGACGTGTTCTTCTCTCTTGATTCCTGCTATAAAAGCAAGCAGATTCATTAAACCATTCTGATATGCTCTGTGGTTTTCTTCTTTAATTTATAGGTGACATCCAGGAAGGACCAGCAACAATACTGGTCAAGAAGGGATGAGCCTTACCGTTTCGTGACAGTTCAGGAATTTGCTGAGGCCTTCCAGTCATTCCATGTAGGAAGAAAGCTCGGGGACAAGCTCGCAGTTCCATTTGACCGGAGCAAGAACCACCCAGCTGCTCTGACTATGCAAAAATATGGCATTGGAAAGAAAGAACTCTTGAAGGCTAACATGTCAAGAGAGTATTTGCTCATGAAGAGGAATTCATTTGTTTACATCTTCAAGCTTTGCCAAGTAAGAACCTAATCAAAGATCTGGTTTACTGGTTATCGCCGCCAATCCATTCAGAAGCCAGTGGACAAGGGCATGAGATTATGTTCACCATCAACTTATTCAACCTTTTCTTGCCTTGTTTGTAGATTTTCATTATGGCATTCCTTGCATTGACGGTCTTCTTGAGGACCAATATGCACCGAGATAATGTAACTGATGGAGGGGTTTACATCGGAGCTTTGTTCTATGCAGCTGTTGTGATCATGTTCAATGGCTATTCTGAGCTCTCAATGACTATCGCTAAACTTCCCGTTTTTTACAAGCAAAAGGATCTACTTTTCTACCCATCATGGTCCTATGCTCTCCCAAAATGGATCCTGAAGATTCCTGTGACAGTTGCGGAAGTAAGTGTGTGGGTTTTCATTACTTACTATGCGATCGGCTTTGATCCCTACGTTGGAAGGTGAGAAAGTCAACAGGATTATCAAGGTTTAATCGAACTCTCACACTTCCCATCCCATACAAGAGATTGAATGAGAATGCACATGTCTCAATTTGCAGGTTATTTAAGCAGTACCTTCTGCTAATACTTGTCAACCAGATGGCTTCAGGGCTGTTCCGACTGATTGCTGCTGTGGGGAGGGACATGGTCGTTGCAAACACATGTGGTTCCTTTGCTTTGCTCATTCTCTTTGCACTGGGTGGGTTCGTCCTCTCACGAGGTAATGGCAAAACTCTAAAACTTCCATCTTGTTGAGACTGAACTTCTTTCTTGTGTTTGTCTGTTAACTCTTCCTACATCTGTCGTAACACCAGAGCAAGTGAAGAAATGGTGGATATGGGGCTACTGGATATCTCCCTTGATGTATGTGCAAAACGCTCTTGTCATGAACGAGTTCTTGGGAAGGAGTTGGAGCCATGTTAGTATTACCTTGTCCTTTTTCACTTCTTTTCTGCAGAAAATGATCCAACTTAGCATGAACAACATTACTGATATGTTTCATATTGCTTAGATACCTGCTAACTCAACGGAACCACTTGGAATCCAAGTCCTGAAAGCCCACGGCTTCTTCACCAGCCCTTACTGGTACTGGATTGGAGCTGGAGCTCTGTTTGGATTCGTGATAGTTTTCAACCTTGGCTTCTCAATTGCTCTGACTTATCTCAATTGTAAGCAATATCATTGGGTTTCTCCTGTTTTACTATGACTTGCAAAAATGTTTGGCGACTTAAAAGGTACACAAATAATTTTGCAGCGCTTGCAAAATCACAGACAATTAAGTCGGATGATACAGAATCCACCAGGCACCAAACAGCTGTCAATGCTAATGGAAGAAGAGGAATGGTTCTTCCATTTGAACAGCACTCTATCACCTTCAACGAAATTAAATACTCTGTTGATATGCCCGAGGTGAGCTACACTGCCCAAAAGAGAGAGAGAGAGAGAGTGAATTCAAAAGCTGGCATGGCTTCCATGAACTGAAACGAAAAGTTGCCTTCCAGATGCAAAAACAGAATGACTATTTTTAAGTAGGAGTAGCTAGAAAGAAAAACTTAACTCTTACCATGGAATCTATGTACAGGAAATGAAGAGTCAGGGCGTTGCGGAGGACAAGCTGGTGCTCCTAAAGGGATTGAGCGGTGCTTTCAGGCCTGGAGTCCTCACAGCTCTCATGGGTGTCAGTGGCGCTGGTAAGACTACCCTTATGGACGTCTTGGCCGGTAGGAAGACTGGAGGGTACATAGAGGGCAACATTACTATTTCTGGGTATCCGAAAAAGCAGGAAACTTTTGCACGGATTGCGGGCTACTGTGAGCAGAATGATATCCACTCCCCTCATGTGACCGTGTACGAGTCCCTACTTTACTCTGCCTGGCTTCGTCTGCCACCTGAAGTCGAAAGCAACACCCGAAAGGTTAATGCTTATTGCCCACCACCCAATTTCGCTAAGTTTCAAGCTCTTCCTAACTGGCTGAGGCCGACAAGAAAGTAGTTGAACACAAATACTAAAATTAGGTTGAACCCTGAAACGGGTTATTACAGATGTTCATAGAAGAAGTAATGGGGCTCGTGGAACTTAATCCACTGAGGGAAGCATTGGTCGGTTTACCGGGGGTGAATGGTCTCTCTACTGAGCAGAGGAAGAGGCTCACGATAGCAGTTGAATTGGTAGCAAACCCATCCATAATCTTCATGGATGAGCCCACCTCAGGACTTGATGCTAGAGCTGCTGCAATTGTCATGAGAACTGTACGAAACACCGTGGACACAGGAAGAACAGTTGTCTGCACAATCCATCAGCCAAGTATTGACATCTTTGAAGCCTTTGACGAGGCAAGCAAAAAGAGACATCTCTCACTTTCTGCCGTATTACAAAGAAGTAATTCTTTTACCGCAAATGTGTTGGACTAACTGCACATTTTTTGAATGGGATTACAGCTTTTCCTCATGAAGCGTGGAGGGCAAGAAATATATGTCGGTCCATTGGGTCGAAACTCGAGTCAACTGATAAAGTACTTCGAGGTATGAATACATAATGATCAACCTAAAAGCCAACCTAAGAAAGAAGTCCTTTGATTCTGCGATCTTCGCTGAATCATTCTTGTGTTCATTTTGATTTTAAAAGGAAATTGAAGGGGTTAACAAGATTAAAGATGGGTATAATCCGGCAACATGGATGCTTGATGTTACTACCTCTGCACAAGAAATGGCTCTCCGAGTCGACTTCGCTGAACTTTATAAACAATCAGACTTGTACAGGTACGTTTTCTGGTCCATATTTGTGTTGACAACATCAACAATCTGAAGACTAGGAGTTAACATTGATTTGTAATGTTGTTTTTCTTTCGTCAGGAGGAACCAAGCACTGATCAAGGAACTGAGTGTACCTGCTCCCGGTTCGAAGGACCTCTACTTTCCAACACAGTATTCTCAGCCATTCTTTGCACAGTGCATGGCCTGTCTATGGAAGCAAAGCTGGTCTTACTGGAGAAATCCGCCTTACACAGCTGTTCGATTCCTCTTCACGACCATCATTGCTCTTATGTTCGGGACAATGTTCTGGGACCTTGGATCCCGAAGGTAAGCTGCAAGTTGTCGAATTTTCAAATGCTCACTCGTCTGTCTATTGTAACTAAATCCCATGTTCTTGTTAATGGAATTCCCGGCGTTTGACTTTCAGGAGAACGATGCAAGATCTCACTAATGCGATGGGTTCTATGTTTGCCGCTGTTCTCTTCATTGGTGTCCAGAACAATGCATCAGTTCAGCCTGTTGTGGCAGTTGAACGGACTGTATTCTACAGAGAACGAGCTGCCGGAATGTACTCAGCCTTGCCATATGCTATAGCGCAGGTGGAAATGAACAAAAATCTTCCTTACTTTATAACCAATACCAATGGATTGGATGATAAATGGAAATAAAAGACACAAAATACAGCATATTATGCATGCGCCTTTGGAAAGGAAACTGAGTTGGAGGTGACTCGTGATGAATAACCTGATAGCTCAAATCTTTTTTGTTTTGATGATTTATCAAATTGAATTCTCTCCACGCTTGCAGGTTCTGATCGAAATGCCATACATCCTGGTACAAACATTGACATATGGGTTGATTGTGTATGCGATGATCGGATTTGAGTGGACAGCCGCCAAGTTCTTCTGGTACATCTTCTTCATGTACTTCACATTGCTCTACTACACCTTCTTTGGCATGATGGCTGTGGGCATGACCCCGAACCACCATATCTCTGCCATTATCTGTGGCTCCTTCTACGGAATATGGAACCTCTTCTCAGGATTCATCATCCCACGAACGGTAATTCCCAGAAAAAGGAAAACCCGATAACAGTTTACTTGTCTCCTTTTATTAATGATCTTGAACAAGTTTTTTGATTGTTATGTGTACAATCCCCCAAAACAGCGGCTGCCGATATGGTGGAGATGGTACTACTGGGCTTGTCCGTTTTCATGGACCCTGTATGGGCTGGTCGCTTCGCAGTTCGGTGATATAAAGACACCCTTCGAGAACAGCACCCTAACTGTGGAAGAGTACCTGAGACACTATCTCGGGTACAAACACGAATTCCTTGGAGTGGCTGCTGCCGTGATTGTCGGATTCAACATCCTGTTTGCAACCGTATTTGCAGTCTCGATCAAGGTTCTCAATTTCCAGCGGAGATAAAGAAAAATCCATAGCTTGTTACTTATGAACTTAGAGATAAGTGTCCTTATGACACACTCAAACTCTCAGTTGTGCGATCTTTATGTAGTAAAAATTTTATATATGTTGAACCTGGCCAGAAAAAGGGGCTTACCTACAGTAGTATTGCTTTCTGATAAGAAAGTTCTGAGTTTGATTCACCATAATATACTCTGGCATGCACCCTTGTCCTCATATTGCACGTACATTTTTTATTCTCTTTCCATTGCATACCCTTGCAAATCATGCACACTCGAGGCAGGACAGTTTGGTTCTAGGAACATCTCAAATCACTATAGAAGATAAGAACATGATGATGCAATGTGTTTTTTTGATAACCATGTATGAGCCCCGAGATCAAGGAGGAGATAAACAAAAAGCACGGATGACAGCAAGAAACCCAGCAGAAGCCAAACGAGCACCTGAATGTGCTGATCGAACAACGAGTAAGGTTGGTGGGTGTTACAGCATGAACGGCAGACTCACTGAAAACCAACATGACCATGCTTCACTCAATACGTATATGTATCAAAAGAGAAATTGAAAACTGGATTGGATACAGTAAGAGTTGTCATCAACTTGGATTCAATAGTTACATAGGTGACCTCTATTTTCATCGAGGAGACTTCCTCGACACCTTTGCTTCCCAAATTGTCTAAAGTCTAACATGTATACTAGGTTCATGGGGTCTCTCCTGGCTCAGGCGCACCCTGAGGCAAAAAAGGACAAGGCATGAGCATGGGACCATCGTCCAGAAGATCTGCACGTACACATGAAAGTGAGGGGGTAAGTTCTCCATCGTAGATATCATTTTCAGGGAAAAAAAAAGTTACTTAAATTCAATTGCATGTATCACTAGGCAGCTTCTTGCCGATTACTAGGGCTTGATTTGGCTATGAATTCAAAACAGAAAATATTTCTATACCAAATCAACACCATCGTAGTTCCTTCTCAAAACACCACTTTCAACATTTTGGAAAAAAAATGAAAATTTGCCAACTTCCAATATTAGCAACTTAGCCTTCATTTCGCATGATGTTCTGTGATCCTGCTAAGGCACTTGTCTCGACTGCTCTCCCAATGTTAGATGGAAGAATTTGCCCCGATCAAGGGGGGGTCTCACCATCTGAACATGAGGATCGGACCATTCCTACAACTTCCCTCATCATAAAATGGGAAAATGGGCAAAGAAACTCACCACTTACCCCACGAGAAAAGTTAATGTTACCGATCCCCTTTTAAGGAACCATATGATTTGATCATAACAACTGACTGCGGAGTTTATCATTCGAACTGAGGGACCTATCCAGGCAACTGCCCCACCATCAGATGGTGAAATAGGCACCTTAGCAGAAACCTTCTCTCCCATTTGACAGTAGAGCAGCTGTCAGGATGGATCCCTTCTAAGGCACCGTATCATCCGATTCTGACAAACTATCACAAAATTCATGATTCAAACTACCTTCGCCATCATACGAGGTAAAAGGAAATTATTGTCAACACCATTCTTTCAAGATCCTGAGGAGCAACATGCTATTTACCCGATGAAAATGCATGATCTAGTGCATTATCTAGCATTGGTCATCACCCAGAATGTGCTCAACTGTAAATCTTATTAACCCTAGCATTTCAGGCCGGGTGCAACATGTATCAATCTCTGCCAATGCCTTCAAAAGCCATGAGGCGGAGGTACCATTGACAGTGGCCTTGCTCTTCAACAGAGCGAACATCTAGAGAACCATCATGCTGAAGTGTATTGACTCAGGGATACCGGAGGAGCTCCTAAAAGCATGTGACCTAAGTTCGAAGTACTTGTGGTTATTAGACCTGGAGGGATCCAATTTTGAGGTCATGCCGTCTTCAATTTGTCAACTTAACTCATTTGATACATCTCAACTCAGAAGACAATAAGAGAGTAAGGAGTCTCCCCGGCTCGATCTGTAACTTGCAAAGTATGCAGGCTTTATGGCTCGGTAGATGTGAGAGTTAGTTGTCCAAACATATGTGGAAGCTAATCAACCTTGAGTACTTTGTCCCTAACGACAGAACAGAAAAATCTGAAGAGCATCGAGATAGGATACTTGAAGTCCCTAAAAAATATCTCTGTAACCTGTTTGGATAGCATTATGGAGAGAATGAGAAAAGAGCGGTAAATGTAAATTGACTATTACACTCTTTATAATCCTCTCTAGCTATTATATCGGAGAGGTTAACTGGAAATCCATCCTTCATCCCTCGCTATTTCCCAAATCAGATGGATCAAAAATATAACCGTTGAAGGTTATGGAGGAATAACCTTCCATAACCCTCCTAATTTTTATAGCTAAACAGGGGATTACCCGATCCCTCCATAACCTTGACACTGATAAGTTAACATGGCATATCCTAGTCTGGCATTTCACAAGTCGGATAACTCAAAATTTGCTTGGACTTGCAGGCTCACCTGGAATGATACAACCGCTGCTGGCCTCTATTGAAGACATCTAGTAGCCAATCTACAGCAGAAAGGCACTGGTTGTTGACCCGCAGAGAATCTTTGAGCTTTGGTCAAATCCATGGGAACCCGCCTGACACGTGGAGTTTCCTTTTTTCATTCTCGTTAACTAGTTAAGAATCAACAAAAGGAGAATCCGTTAACAACATAGAATAACAGTGGAGTCACAGATCAAACCAGCAGAAGGGTTTCCAGCTCTGATGCAGAACTCAGACCAACTTCCACGGATCTTATGCAAATTCCAATTGGGCCAATTACGAGGTTACGAGCTAAGAAGTTCAAGGAGGCACTCAATGGATTGGTTCAAGAGCTTGTGGTAGAAAAGCATACATCAGAGCCCATTGAAGGACATTCTTGTGAGCTGCAGAACCATGTCAATTTGATTCAAGCCCAATAGAAGTTCAAGCCCAATAGAAATTCTAGAAACTTGCTGACAGCTATAACTATTTAAGGAAACTTTCAAATTAGGAAAGATTTATATAAGTATTCTAGAATATTATTTAAATATCTGGATATATCTTAAAATATCTCTACAATATAAATATCATAGAATATATTGTACTATTTTAGGATATCCTTCTCTAGGATATATTTTGGGTATTTGATTTACCATTTTGATGTAACACTATAAATACCCCCTTGAGGTATTCAGCTTTGGACGAATTTTGGAGATACATTCTAGGGAGAAATACATATTGCTCTTCTTAGTTCTTGAGAAGACTTAAAACTTATCAAGTTATCTTGTGGCGTTCTACAACCGGACTTATCACTTTGATTTTCTAGCTCGTGGGATTCTTCGTGTGGCGTCCTCCTTGATCTGCAACTTTGGTTCTTGTCTCGTTAGGTAACGGGTCAAAGTTCGTTATTTTCAAACTTGTTCTTTGCAGTTCTTGGGGTTCTTTTCCACATTCAATTTGGGTCTTATTGCAAGTTGGTGACGTTTTTATCATATTTGATATTGGGTTTCACCACGGGTCGGTAAGGATCACGTCAAGCTCTGTGAGCATAATCTGCCACATAACAAGCACAATGCTAGCTCCACCAAAACAGAGTTGCTGTACGGGCAACGCTGCTTTACATACCTGAAATCCATACTCAACACTCGAATAAATCACATTTTAAGAGGACAAACATTGGAAAGAAGAAAAATATTACAAAGTGAGAGCAACCAAGTAGACCCATCAAAAGGAAGTTGTGTCAACAAGGCTCGGCAAGAGATCCTGGTGTAGGTGGGGTAGTACCTTCAATTTAAAAGGAGCTGCAGGTGGTGCAATTTACAATCCAACTGAAACTGCAATTTTCAAACTCCTCCATGAAGTGACACAATTGTCTTCGATCCAGATTTTGAAAATTTTTGTACCTGAGAATAATACCAACTAAGGAATCTCGAACACTTCCTCAAGCTCCTAAGCCTCTCTTAGCTCAAGGACATCACTCAATTCATCCATGTCACCCTTATGTTCGAAAGACGTGTCAAATTGGCAATCCATATCAGAAAATGATCCAGGTGCTGAAGAATTCACCAGCTTCCATAGCAAGATAGAATTTGCAAGCCATGGACAGTCAGGGCAGAGAAATTCACCCTGGCACCAACGACATAAGTCAAGATATAATCACCCAAAAGAAAAAAAAAAGATAAGAAAAATAATTTTCGTTGGCAACGGCTTGAAATGGAAGAGTGCCCAATATAGATCCACTATATGGGCCCCCTTAGATACAAATATTCGAATATATATGTTCCATGATTCAGCAAATCGACTCAGAGTATCAATAAAACATCCAATCATTTTAGAATTAAAGGAAGAATGTCATGGAGAGAAAGAAAGGATCATAATAATTCATGGTGCCTTTATTTTTTAATTAGAACTTGAAATATAAACAGTCAGAAGCAGATCTAGAGAAATTGTAAACTAATCCACTTATCAGAAGATTAATCAAGCTCTATCCACCAGGAAGATAGCTTATGCATAAGTATCTTCAAATTCTCTAGAAACTTACTTGAGAGTAGTGCTATAAATGACCCACCTTTGCTTCAGCGGGGATAAATTGCAATGTAGACACTCCTGATGCACAACATGACCTCAGGAATATAGATATACCCCTATCATGGTCCACATTTTAATTCATCATCTTTTGTTTGATTGTCTTTTTGCCCCCTCTTGAAAGCACTCCCTCATTGCTGCTTATGTTTTCATCTGTGTCGGTTACTCATCTTTGATGTATCATGGAACAAGAAAGATGTTGGCATAGCACAAAGATCTAACCCGAACAGTATTGTAGTGTCTGTAGTGTCATTTCCCGGAGACCATTTTCAAAATTGACTAATTACTAGAAAGAGCAAAATTCACTCTTAAATCATATCATCATAATTCGAGATGTAATCAAAGAACAGGAAAGTAAACCAAGCTACTGAGGCTAGTAATTCAATATGGAAAAGTTGGTAGGAAAATCTCGTGCATAAAAGAGGTTTTTAAATTCGACCTCCTACCGATCAAAACTTTTGGGTAGCATATGGCTAACCTTTCAATAAGCTCATTGAAGATGTCACATGATATCATCAGGATCATGATACTATACAGACTCACAACTCTTCTTGGTTGGTATGGAGTTCTTGATCAGTTTAAACTTGAAACTCTGGAATTGAATACGATCAGCAAGCTACTGATCAGGTTAGACTTTGGGATTGAGTACGGCTCAACTCTTATAAAGACAATAGAAATTTGATTGAAGCTAAGAAGGCTACTCGGTAACTTAGCGATTTATACAAAACCAAGGATTACAAAGCAACCGATTCAATCTGGTATGATTGTCTTTGCCTTTGTACACTCATGTTATGGCCAATTTAGTGGAAGGGTCGATCTGTAAATAAAGATAAAAGAAAAGGGGGGCTTTTTCTGTAACAAGTGAAGAAATTGAGGGATTTGATTATAAACCGGTGGCTCTTGGCCTTTGAAGCCCTTGCGGGGATTAGAACTTTGTAACAAAACCCGTTGAGAGGATATGAAGGAATGAATGAACAGTTTTTCTCTTCTCTATCTTATGGTTTCTCCCTCTTTCTCAACTCCTCCTTCTCTTCCCCAGCTTGATTCTTCTTCTTCTCCCCTAAATCAGCCTCGATTCTCTTCCTGTGGCCAAATTGCTGATTTGGTCCATAACAACTCATCTCCATATGAGTTCTCTTACTTTTCGTTTTATTGATCACTTTCCATGTTAAATTGGTAGAAGAGCATTATTACTTTCGATCGGTAGAAATTGCATCTATGCCGTTGGGAATGTTAAGCAAATTGACGTTCAGAATTGATAACTATGGAACTGACAGGAGATCAATCAACATACAGACGGTTACATAATGGACACAGGTCAGATATAAGTCTGTAGTCAAGACGTTTACACGCGAGGGAAATCATCTTAATAATCAGATTTATGGAAGACACCTAAGAGTTGAAGAACGGCAATAGATTTTCATGAAGGGGCAAGTGAAGTTGAAAAGTGGCCAGCCATAAGGAAATTTTGAAATTTTTATTAAACGATAGAATAAGATATAATTTAAAAGAAACTCATAACCCAAACTTCATCACACAGATGTTTATTTAATAAGCAACACATATTCAAGGTCTAAACTTGATACATTGCAGCAATTTCGAAAGTTGAATAGATAGAACAGCAATATATAGTGCCAGCAACTCAACACAACCACAAAGTCAATGAACAATCCAATCCAATCGATTGCATGCATGTGTAACACAATCGCAACGCATGTATTGACATGGATACTGCTTGCTCACCGCTGGCTTACGGAGGTGGGCAAACTGAATATTATTAAGCTGAGGGTAACCTGCAAGTCGAAAGCAAGTTTTGAGTTATGTGACCAGTGGAATGCGGGACGAGGTAAGGAAAAGCAGCTTAATTTGAAGAAAACATTGCCTGCTTATGCATTTAATCAGAATAAGAATTAAGAAAAAAAAACGTGGAATTTTTGTTGGTGGAGAGAGGGAGTTTCAGTGCTCATGTTTTCCTGTTTTCTAAGAGAACTCATGAGGGGAAAAAGAAGAGAAATAAGAGATCAATTGCGTATACCTGCTTTTCCAATTAATTTACCCTCTTAAAATCGATTTCGATCTCTGGAATATGAGCCACCTTGTTCCAATCTAGTCCATCCGGTTGACATCTGTCACTCAACTTGTCACAGTTATAGATTCTCAACTGTTTGAGGGACGTGAGGCTTAAAACTCCATCTGGGAGGGACGCCATCTTAGTGCAATGAAAAATTTCAAGCCTTTTCATGTTTTTGAAGTCTTTGAGCCATTCAGGTAATCCCACCAACTGTTGGCAGTGCGCAATAGTAAAGGACTCTAAGGTGTTGGAGGATCCTTGGAACCATTCTGGCAAGGTCGACATAAGTGGCAAATCTACAATCTCTATTGTTCGGAGGGTTAAGGGGAAGAGCTCCTCATGCATGGACATACCAAGCTTGGCGCAACCAATGACACACATTACCTCCAGAGAAGTAAAAAATTTCAATTTTTGCACAGGAATGGATATTAGGCTTGCACATCTGCAGACTGACAAGTATCGAAGGGCAGTTAGGCCTTTTACATCCATCCTATCAAACAAACTCTCCAGATTGTTGCATTCGACAATCCACAGGTATTTTAGAGACTTCAAATATCCTATCCCACTGCTTGTCAAACTCTTCTGCTTTGTGGTTATGGACAATTGCTCGAGGTTGGTTAGCTTCGACATATATCTTGGCAACTCTTCCAAGTTCTCACATTCATCAAGATATAAAACTTTCAGACTTTGCAATTTACAGATTGAACCAGGGATAGACCTTATTTTGCAATTTTTTCCTAAGTTGAGAAGCCTCAGATGCTTTAAGGTGCCAATTGAAGAGGGCATGACCTCAAAATTGGATCCCTCCAAGTTTAATAGCCGCAAGTACTTAGAATTAGAGATACATGCTTTTAGGAGCTCCTTAGAAATCCCTGATTCAGCATTCCGGAGGATGAAGGTCCGACAGCTGTTTGCTTGGTTCAAGAGCGACAGCGTTTTCAGTCGTTTCTCATGGCCAATGAATGTATCGGCAGAGATTGACACATGCTGTACTCCACGTGGAATGTTGGACCAATCCAAGTGAAGAGTTGAACACTCAGCTTGAGCGACAGAAAGTGCCAGTTCATGCATTAGATGATGCATTTTAAATGTGAAAATAGCACCATACTCCTCGGGATCTTGAAAGAATGATCTTGATAACAACTCCATGTATTGTTCAGATACCTCATCAGGGTTTTGCATATTAGTTGACAGGTTGATCAATCCAGCTGATCTCCAGTGTATCCCAAGTGTAATGTTTTCAAAAAGGTAATCCTTTGGAAAAAGTGAGCAGAAGTAAAAGCACCTCTTCAAATGAGGCGGCAAATAATCGTAACTCAGTTTAATTATTGGTAAGATATCATCTTCATCTTGTAGCACGGAGAATATATCCTTATTCTTGATGGATCTCCAGTATCCAACATCAGCATTTGAAGTTAGCAAACCTCCAAGAGATTTGACTACGAGGGGGACACCACCGCACTTTCTAACAATTTGACTGGCAATCTCTATGATCTCTGGGTTTATTCATCCGGTGAGCTTGTCCTCATATGGCTTCTTAAGTAGGGCCATGCAACTCTTATGTGAAAGCCCTTCTATTTTGTGCTCATAGCAAGTGTCGACTGTGGATACAACCTTAGAGCTACGAGTTGTCACGATTATGCAACTTCCTTCATTGCCATTAGTGAGAAGATCACTTAACCCGTTCCACCGATAACGATTTTCATTCCATAGATCATCTAGTACAAGTAAATATTTCTTTCCTTCAAAGAGACTTCTCAAGTTTGCCTGCAATTGCTCCATGTCTATATTATGAATATTACTCGATACTGTTGTTAGGTCCTGATGATTGACAATCTTCTGTAGGATTTGCTTTACATTGAAATCCTCTGAAACACACACCCAAATTCTCTTGTCAAAGTGAGCTTCAACCCTATTATCATTGTACACCAATTTGGCAAGGGTGGTCTTTCCGAGGCCTCCAATACCGACAATTGAAACAATGAAGGGATTCTTGGGAACGTATGGGCACAGTAAATGCTTAATAATTGCATCCCTATCATTGTCCCTTCCAATGACTTCTGGCAAATGCACACGGGAATGGGTTTCCTGCCGTAAGCTCCGAGAGATTATAGTGGAGGTAGTAAGTGGCTGATTAAGATTAAAAGCATCCTTTCTTGCCGTAGTTTGATCCAATCTCTTTCTAATCTCCTTTATTCTGTGACCCATCTTAAAACGAAGCGCAACTGGATTGGAGCTGGAGAGGAAGTGGCCCACCTTCCCTATAATATTCCCTTCCCTGGTGACTTGCTTTTTCAATGCTTCACATTCAAACTCATCAAGGAGATTCTCAGTGTCATGCAACACACCTTTGAGATCCTCTATCCACACATGAAGCTTTTGTCCCTGGGATTGACGGTGCTCTGCATCAGCAATGACAGCCGAGATGGCCACGAGAGTTTTTTGCATTTTAAGGAGCTCATCTTTAAGTCCCCATGCCAAGGAAATCTCCTCCACAACGGAGGATGCCAACTTATCAACCAATCGTTCTGCAAGGTGTAGGAGTATTGATTCGCCCATGCTCTCTTAAGGATGAAGTCACACTGTCAGTCTTGGCGCAGAAAGCACGATGGAGAATGACTACTAGATTGGGATGACCAAAAATACAAAAGAAAGAGTTAGGGGAGAACCCTTCTTCTATGTGTTGGCTTCAACAAATTGTTATTCGAAGGATATAAATGTCCGATCAAAGCAACAAACAGATGAAAAGAAGAACTCAGATATGAGGAATGATGAGCAAGTACGTACCTTGTTATCTCCGTGCTCCTTGAGTGAAATCAAATTGCCGTGCCATTATAATCGACAAGTACAGATGGGGGGGAATACAGATGGAGAGAGAGAGAGAGCATTAACATTACATTGTCATTTGGGTTTTCCATGAGAGATAGAGCTGTGAGGAGGAGGAGGAGGAGGAGGAGGAGGAGGATAGCAAGTTCAGCAAGTTGACATAATAAAGTCAATGGAGAATGAATTCTGGATTGGGAGGGGAAAAGAAACAAATGTTAGGGGAGAACCTGACCCTCTATGTGCTGGCTCACATCCCTCAACAGACAATACTGCGCCCACAAAGTACAGTTTTACCTCCCAAGTTTTGGTGCTCTTAGACTTTGCACTCACTCATAGCCATATATACATGTTGGTGATTTCAGATGAGACTCTTGCTTTACTCCCAGATTTCCATTTTGTCAAAATAGAAAAAGAGATATTCTCTCTTCAAACAAGAATGGATAAGCATTGGCTCCCCCACATGAGAGGCTAAAACAAGCCTACCGGATTTCCATAACGTTTCCTACCTGGCCCACTGCCAGCTCTAGATTAATTATCAGCATCACAAACGGGAGTCTATACGCATGATGAGTACATGGTTCGAAGACGAGAAAATGAAAGGAAACAAACAAGACTAGGACATGAGGAGAGCATACGCATACCTCGTTTTCAACCGTGTCCTGTGAGCCAAGTGGAACTGTCTTGAGTTCTATTTTTGTTGCCCTCAACTAACACACAAAGGTTTTTATCTATGGAGAAAAGTGAGGTAGAAACGTATTTTGCTGAACAGACTTCAATTCATATGTGGGTGTGTGGTTGCGTATATAATAATGCAAACATGTGACTAGGATGCCCAAGGACAAAACATGATCGATGACTTTCTGGCTTTTCAGAAGAAAAGGTACAATTTTCCAACTAAGGTGAGGGCCTCTAAAATTGGTTGCTTTGTGGAATAATTGAACCCCTCTGGAAAAAAAAACAGGGAGAGGGCCACAGTAGTGGGTCACGGCAGTGCTCAATTATTCTGGTCATTGATGTAATAGACTTTAAAATTTTTCTTTAGCAAAAGGGCATATATATATATATGTATGTATGTATGTATATATGTGTGTATGAATCATGGTTACTGCCATTTTGAAATTTGGTTTGAAAATGGTGGAAATTTAAATATTTAAATGATTAAAGTGGTCGCACATTTAATTGAGGGGTTAAAGTTGTACGTTGACGGATCAACATGATGGTTTACTTTTAAGGGAGGAAAAAGAGAGAGATAAAAGGCACGGCCACCTATTTTGGTAGTTAATTTAGATCACGGAGCCAAGTCAGTTTTGGTCCCTGAATAATTGAACCGTTGATCAACCAACTTGGTTAAAGCACATCCACTGCAAAAGCCCAGTGTATACATGATAATTTAGACCACCGCCCACAGCAGTGTTCATCTACACTACAACCCCATCCAGTCTTCGGAAGAGAGATTATCTCGAGTTGACTCGCCTAGCGCCGCTCATCTATTGCCAGGCTAGAGCGGTTTTCAGTCCGCGGTGCATGGCTCCGGTGGCACCGAGCCGCTGTCGGCGGGGCAAATTCTTCACGGTTGTGTCCCCCATGCAGAACGATCGTCGAAGGAATTGGTCAGAGGTTTTCGTCGAGATTAACTTAGCCTAAGCATATCGCCCGCCCAGCTGGCTTACACCCACCCTTCAAGAACCAACTCCATTCTCGGGCTCCAGCTTGATCCAATCTTAGCGCCCCACCCCAACGTCTCGAATGTTTCCTACCGAACCTACCTCGAATGATCTTTGACCCTGTCTGTTAGGCCCACAGAATAGTTGGGGCCTTAAGCCGGCCCGAAACACTGGGAGAATGGCCGGAGGCCTCAGTGGGCCCGGACAGGAGATAAGCCTAGCAGGCCGTTTCAGCGAGCCCAAGTCATCTGAAATTCAAAGTTATGCAGGAATGAATGATTATGACATTGCACACTTCCAAAAATGTAACCGTCAATCCAATCTAAAGTGCATATCGTAACACCGTGCAGTTACTCGGTCCGGGATTGGAATAGATTATGATTCTGGGCAGGTGCCAAATGAGAATGCATAAGAGAGCCCTCACTCAACACGCCAGAACTTGTAGACAAATTCCTAATTTTTGTGGTCACTTTCCCAATTAAGAATGGAACAAATTCTTATTTTTGAGGGTAGTATCCCGAAATTTGAGAATGCACACTAGTTGTCAGGAATCGTAGGACAAATTCTTACTTTTCCCATGAAAAATGGAGGGAATTCACATCTTTAATGCTAGTACGGCAGAACTTAATGTGCCGAATAAGCGAGGCACGTCTCTTTTTCGATCATATGAATACGATTTGAAGCACCATCTCTCCCCCAAACCCGGCTTTATATGAATCAGCACTTCTTGATAATGGAATCCGCGGACAACCAATGAGGGATTGCTCATGATAAGGTTTACACGTCGTTTTCAGATATAACTGAAGGCAAAGGGGGAAGATTTCGGGAGATCTGCTCGGCAAACGGGTTGATTATTTGGGTCGTAATGTCATTGTCATAGGACCCCTCACTTCCATTACATCGATGCGGACTGCCTCGGGAAATCCGCATGTATTTCCAGTCATAGTTTTTAAAATTGGACCGGACCGAGAACCGGTCAAGGTATGGGTTCATGGGTCGGACCGGGGGTTCAATGGATCGAACCACATGTTTAATAAATAATATTACAATAAATCAATATAATATTATAATTTAACTATGATTTATAATAAAAATAATTAATATAGTCTCAAATTTAAAATAAAATATGAATATAAGTCTAGTAAAATAAAATAAGTACATTATAATAAATTTTTATTCTTTATTTTTAATTTTAAGTTGGTCGGTTTTCTCACTGCTTCAATTAAATTTACCAGTTCGACTGAGAACCGGCCGGTTCAACTGGATTTGACCTCATTTAAAGTGTAATTGGATTATTTAGGAGAACCGGACCGGGTGAGTGACCGTTTCCCGGTCGAACTGGCCGGCCCGGTCCGGTTTTTAAGACTATGTTTCCAGCTTCATCGAGAGCTTGGGATCCCAGAGTTAAGTCTCCATGTATTTGAAGGGTCAATTGGCTAGGTCCCTCTCACGAGTATCGATTTTGAACAAACTGTCGATTCTGTTCCCTGCGCCAGCCATTTGATTTCCTTTCTGTGTTTCCATGGATTCAGAGACTGATGCAGTAACAGGTCAAATAGCAGGAGACTGCCATTTTAAATAGCAGAGATGGGCAAATCAACCTTAAGGCCACATCTACATGCCGTTTTTCACTGGGATCCGGGGGGGAAAAAAGGTAGCGCGAAAAGGCCCAGACAACAAGTCCATGAGAAACCATGGAACACTCATTATCGCTGCCACACAACTCCACGTGGTGACATCAAGAATTCAAACATGATCGACTTAGTAACTTCTATGTTCTTTTCACGCTGGTGGTGCTTCAAGGTGAGGAAAGGAGTTTTCTATTTAGTAAAGCTCACAGAGACCATCAGTCAGAGAGGCAATATACAAACTTTCAGGCACAACGCAATAGCCGACAGAGACTTTGTCGTAAGTAGTCTAATTCCTCGTAGAGTTAAGGATTCAGACTTCGTTCTGCTTTTATTCTAAGTAGAGACCAGCAATAAACACACGGCACACACTATTAACACATGGTTGTGATTATGATGGAGACGCTACTACCAAACTACTACTTGATAGCCAACCATCTCTCTCTGCCTGAAGGCTGCACGACGATGTCTCATTTACAGGTGCAGTCCGAGCCGCACTTACATCCATTCTCAGCCCGGAATCCCATCTCTGAGACTCCATGGGCACTCCTGCAAAGCCCATTTTGAATGAGAATAAGACCTCCCGTTTTTAAAATGGAACTAGCGGGAAAAGAAGGGGAGTTTTGAGGAGTACGTACGATTTCGCCGGGGCAACGCCCAGGACGAGGGTCTCAGCGGTGGTCTTCTCGGAGTAGCTCAGCTCAGTGTACATCCTGCATCCGCATGATCAACCCAAGCCCAATCACATATCGAAACCAGAAAACCCGAAATTTCCAAAATTTTCCAACGTCAAAATAAAAACAAGTTACAAAATTTTCCAAGAAAAAGACATAGTAGCAAAGAGCAGACTGATCAGAAAATTCTCCCGTTAGCAAGCATATCCGTATAAGCACCTTCAAAATGATGATCAGTGCCAGAAACGACAGTCGCATACAAAATTGCTGGATGTAATTTCATCGTGATCTTAACCATCCCAAATAGATATCATTACCAATTGAGACTATACAACGAGGAACAAGAACAAGAACAAGAATAGAAATGGATTGTATCCAGGATGAAAATACAAAAAATCTGCGGCGAAGAGACAATCAAAACCGTGACTATTCCTGAGCAACATGCAAAATTTCTGCACGCTCTCCGTACAAAATGACGATTGAACCAAACAATCCCCCAACAGAAGTCTCGATGATTTCAATCACAAGAAACTGGGCGGTGAAATAGTTACCCTCCGCAGCCGTTGCCACGCTTGCAGCCGGAGCCGCAGGCACAGTTCCCTCCGCAGCAAGACATCGTCACGCCAACAGAGTGTGATAGAAAGAACCACAGTCCCGAAGCTGAACCGACGCAGAGATGATGTGTTAATTGCGAACGAAGGCGGTTGGACGGGTCCAATTTATAGGGGTAGAAGGGGAGGCATTGCCGTCCACGTGGCGAGATCCTAGCGGTCTGCGTGTTTGTCCTAACCAACGAACTTCAAACCCATGAACATGGAAGCTAGTTTCTCCGATTTTCTAGATACAGGTATTCGCAATTAATGGACGTATTATGATACAGATAATAAGAATTGGTCCTGAAATTGTTTTGAAGTTTTTCAAAGGATTCTAATGGATAGAATCAAATTTCAACATATAAACTTCCTTATTAGCAGTTCCCATATCAATCGTAATCCCTTCTTAGCTTATAATCATATTTATCCTAACGTAACCACTGCTCAATTGGCGTGGTGATCTGCACTATGCCTTCCTCTCTTATATTGCATTTAGATTCCAATCTATACGTACCATTGGGACCGATCTATGAGTTCAATATATCCTAGTGGGCGATTTGATCAACAAAATAATATCCTGGTGCTCGACGAGGCGAGGACCCCTCTTGATGATAGGTAGATGCCAGCCAACTCTTTTCATCTCGAATGAACGGAGGGAACTATTGCTATATGCTGTACTGCACTGGTTTTTTCCCTGAACTACAGAAGAAGAATTGAAGTCCTAGGGCCCAGATCGATGCAAGTACAACTCAAAACGATGGAGTCGACGTTTCGCCGTCAGTTCACGACTTTAAGCACCACCTGCTGCAGGAGAATCGCATATAACACAAGGCAATTAACTCACAGCGTACTGAGTTTCTGGAGCGAAACACGGCACGTTAGTGTAGCAGTGGTCGGGATTCATATGAGTATATATACACGAAGTCGATGCACATGGAATAATAATCAATGGTCGGATGAGAATCGCTTCTGAGAAGAAGTAATAAAAATGGGAGTACGAAAGATCAATGTAGCAAGGAAGGATGGAACAGAACATATAGCATGCACGTGACACATAATATTGAAAAGGGCATAGGTGCTTTTCGGTGGATCACTCCATGGTGGCCCCACGATTAACATCACCCATTTATCATGACCATAGGAAGTTAGCTTCTTAACCCTACTTATACGTGACATCTTTTCTTCTCGAGCAAGGTTTATTTTTATCGATATTCATCATATGTAGCATGGATTATTTACTAATGCACATATATATAACGCAATTCACCCATGGTGAGGTTTTCATAGGGAGAAAGCCATGTTGAGATTCAGTGAGGATTCAATGTGAAAAGAAGTATCAACAAGAGAAAAAGATCTTTTTCATAGAAAATGAGAACATACATTCAAAAGAATTTTATCTCTTAATTGATCAATATGATATAATATAGATTAAACGCGGACTCTATAAGAAGTTTGCACATGAGGTATCTTGCAATACAAACCAGTCAATGTGGGACAGCAAGAGTTGACTCAATTAAATCAATAGGAAGGAGGAGATGGAATCAAAGAGAAATGAGTGCATGTCAAATTGCCTTCCCCCACACTAACTTGCCCACTACCTTGATCCTTATGTTAAATTCTTGAGTGGTGCTATCTTCTTTCACGATATGAGAAAGTACCAGTCAAAATTATAGCAAATGAGTAAATAGTTATTGACATCTAAAAATATTTCTCATAATTATTACTAATTAAAACAATTATATCGATGCCTTTATTGCATCATTATGTGATAAGGACATACATTTTTTTCTTCTCTAGATTTTTCTAATTTTAGCAAATAATTTTCGGGCTGCCTAAAATTTTCATGTCGTGTTGCTGGCACAGCCCGATTCTAGATTTGTGCCGTGCTAGCACTATCCAAAAATCTCGTACCGGCCTGAATTGCCAGCTCTAGAGTGAACCATGTACCCGTACACATGTAATATGACAATGTCATTGAGCTTAAAAGAAAATGGTAAAAGTATTAATATAAATTCTTAACGCTTATTTTTTGACCTTAAATTGGGTTCATAAACACTCATCATATGTAATGAGCTCCTAATTATCACCTCCTCACTTATCCACCGTTGTACAGCGCCACCGTTTTGATAAAGTTTTGACGATGGGCTTGGGCCTAAGCAAATTAATTGGGCCGGACTGTCCAGATTTTTGCCCAGCCCATCCTGAAGATTCTTTGTCCTAGCCCATTAGATTGGAGGCATGCCCCGTTAAATGGCACCACATTGAGAGTAATGCGTCTACATCAAGTTTACTTCCTTCATTATTTCTTTAAAATTTATATTTTATAATTTAGCCAGCGCAGAGCGATCGAGATCTGCCACTTCACGTTCCTCATGAAGTGAATGCGCCTCTGCCTCAGAGCGAATATTCATCGAGCGAGCCCACTTCATGGTCAAGGTGTACATTTAAAGCGATGTATACCATTCGAGAGCAATGAAATTTTACTTAAGGGTTTCAGCAGAGACCGGTTCCCAGGTGGCTGGCTATGTCGGTCGAGACACGATGCGTTGCCAGGATGACCGTCCCATCTGTAGAAACACGAGCAAACTTGAATATGGGGACTGGTTGAGAACCGAACGAGCCCCGAAGGAATTGGTTCAGGTGGAAGGGGGTCGAGCAGACCCTTTTTTCAAAAGTTGACCCACTCTGTCATCCCCCTTTTCTGATGCCTCGATGAAACAGCTAAAGTTGGTGTTGACTTGTAGATGGGAACATCGATAGATGCGACGGATCGATGTGACATTTTTTTAATCATTTACTAAATAAAACAGAAAATGAGAAAAAAAAAATAAAAGAAGAAGAAGAAGCAGCAGCAGAAGTAAAGAATCCCTCTAACTGTGCTGCATGAGAGCGAGAGTGAGAGTGATGATCACACAAAGGGGCCATTCTCATGTGGGAGCGTAGAAAAAGAAAATATATCAACAAATATTACTAATAAATTACGGAGACAAGCTGTAATTAGTTCTCTAATTAGTTCTCTGATTACATTCCAACATTCAGTCAACAACGCTCAGATCCACACCATATATTCGTCCTTTTTCATCCTCATTCTTCGTCGATTCCTGTGCTGCCCCTGTCGCTAAATACTGTGATATACTCAGAAGAGCTCAAGCCCTATCTAATAGAAATTGAACGCTTTTAGATATTACAGTCGGTTTTCATGAGAAGCAATTCCAATAAACACATACACTTTATACATGCACACACACGCATACAGACATACATACATACATATATATATATGCAAGCATTATCTCAGGGATCCGTCTCGTATATGCTGCACCTATATCCCTGATGTATGTGAGACCAGCTTGAGATTGACACATGAACTACAACATGAATATGATTAGTGCTACCTGTATTTGATATCATACTGCGGGGGCCGGATTTTAATGTTGATTGTCGAATAGGTATGGTAGATCCGTACATATGTATATGTGTGCGTGTTATAAGGACATGCCCGGATACTACCGTCGGGTGCTCATGCATTTTTGCAGCCTTTACAAAAGGTGACGAAAAGTAATTACATCGGATTCACACGGAGAGCTGAATGGATTTTGGCGTGAGGAGAAAAGGAAGGTGAGATCAGAGAGTGATGGTGTGGGAGATATGACAGTCACGGAGTGCTGCAAAGTCAGCAGTGGTCCTATAAGGTTAATTGGATTCCAAGGTCCGGAGATCGGAATATGCCCGGCTTAATTGGCTGCTTCTTCAGGACGACTATTCCGATCAGGATCCTCATCAGTACGCAGGGTGAGTGAAGCAGGCCGTGGTTGGGATAGCAAGGAATTCGAACATGAATCGTGACAGCAGATATACTTGCTGGATCTAATGGAGATATTACGGAGAGGAGGTTTTGTGGTAACGCGGCACTGCTCATTAGAGTGAGGAAGTTAGATCTATCCATAACAACTAGAAGGATTAACATGGGAGAATGTTAGCTTGAGATTCTCTCTTTGCCAGGTACGAGGAATTGTCTACAGATTGGGATTTTAATTGTTGGAAATGCAATAAATTTTGCAACTAAACAACTTTTTATCTCCATAATAAATCAATCGTACTCACATCTCTCAATTAGTTATTGGTTTATTAGAATTTTCCAATATCATGTATAAATGGAAAAAAAAAAAGAAAGAAAAAAGAAAAAAGAGAGGCAGCCCTTGTCCATCATATCTGTCATGGATGCCAAATTCCATTCAATGATGGAGGAGATAGTTTTTTTTTTCCTTGTTGCAAAGGAGACCGGTGAATTTATAAGAAAACAAGATTAGCCTATTTAAGCATGTGAATCTATCACAGAATTTTTTTGTTGAAAATAATATTATTTTATCAATTTCACTTTTCTTGAGAATATTAACATTATATATAACAGCATTCTTGTTCATAAACGTGAGTTCCACGTACACGAGTTATTAAAAAGTTGATGGATCTGCCCGATGAGGAAGGCTGTATATGTGGTCAATATATTATAATTTTGATCTTTAGAAGTTAGAACATGGGACACGATGCCTATCGATGGGGGCCAAAATCGCGGTGCACGTTGCCCAACGATCGCGTTGGTGCTTTAGGAGCATGAGAGTGCGTAATTTTTTTTTTCTTTTCTGGTCATGTAAGGGTTTCGAATTGAAGTGCAATTGACAACGTTTCCCGACATGACCAGAAAACTGCGTTGTCGCCCTCACGTAGCCCATTATCGAGGGGTGATGAGGATCATCACGGATTTTAGGGGGAGATTATTAGTTGCAGTGATGCCAACAGGATGTAAATGGCCAACCCAAAGACCACGTGCATTATTAGACGCATCCACCAGAGCCTGCAACATATATTATTACAAAACAAAACAAAAAAAGAAAAGAAAAGAGAAAACAAAAAAGGTAGGGAGAAAACCTGGATTTAATGGGTTGATATCCCCGTTATATTCCTTGAATTGAGGGTTTGTACGCAAGCCATTGGAAGAATTATTATACTACTTATTGAACTTACCACTCAAAATCAGAGTAACATAATTGAATGAACTCTTAAATATCTTAATAATTTTTAAAAAATTATCCATCATTTTTTGGGAAATTGATAATTAAAAGAATGAGAAATGTAGAGTTATTTATTTATTTATTAGTCATGATCAAACAGGCCCAAATACTCATAGTAAAATATGAGGAAGATAGGTATAAAAGATATATATATATAATTTTATTAATGAAATTTGAATATAAATATACATTAGCCATGAATCGATTATAAAATTACTATGTTAAAACAGTTTGATTTTCATTTTAACAGTGAGAGTTCCAAGGCGAAGGATCCGATGCACATATAATCTCCCTCATTCTCTCTCGTTCGACATGAAAACATATATGTGCGTGCGCTATGAAGTGAGAGAGAGGCTCAGGATTTCGCGGCAAATGACCAGAAGAATACTGTTGAGTCGAGCTCCCAAACATATGACTGACTCCTCTCCCCTTTGATCTGTCCCGCTCACTCCATTCTTTTAGCTGGTGTTGTTACCTCCAGCCAGCTATAGCTTTGGTTTTCTCCAGCGATCGATGTTCACTGATTGGTTTTAGAGCCCACATCGCCCCAGATAATGTCAAATCCCAAGCTTTTCCTCGTCGAGGGTGAAGCAATTCCGGATGAGATCGTCGTTGTCACGGCTGAGGTTCGGGACAAGACCGTGTCAGAGGAGGAGGAGGACGAGGAGCACCACGAAGATGGAGGAGGAGGAGGTGGAGGGAAGCACAGCGGCAGCGCTGAAGTAATTCAAGAAGAGGAACGCCAACCAAGGTTGCTCGGAGGAAACACGAGCCCCGTGGAAGACGGATTCAAGACTCCAGTGCCTGCGGATCATCACGAGATCATCTCGGCTTCAGAATGCCCCCCTGCACCAAAGAAACCGAAGCCCATCCCATCAAGAAAGCGGAAATTGCTGCCAGGTGATGTTGTTGGAGATAGTAACAATGGCGTCAGCCAGCTGGTCATTCATCTGTCCGACGAAGAAGTCGAGGCGATGTTCCCACGGATTCTCCCGCCAGAAGCGCATAACAAGATCAAGAAGGCTCGAAGAGACGACGACCATGATGAAGCACATATATCGAGCACAGAAGCATAGCTTGGTGGCTCGCTTACGATCTATTGCATTCATCACTATCATCAGCACCGCGTTGCTGTCACAAGCTTCGACATGATACGAGCTCGATAATATCTATACCGGTATGCGACCACTCCTGTGATTTCCCTCCACGCTATGAAGCTCTGGCTGAGACCTTAGTTCGGAGATTACCGTGTCACAGACTGCTCGAGTTTCTAGACTGTAATCTTCCATCTGTAAGAAAAGCATTTGTAACATCTGTAACGGGAGGCCCTGCTAGTCATGGTAGACAGACAGCTGAAGAAATAAAGATGGAATTTGTTCTATGATAGAAAATAGCAGTTCCGGTGCCATTTTTTTTCCTCTTATTTTTACTGAATTTTAAGATTTAATTGGTCTTTTTTTACTTCAAGGTAGTCCACATTCAAGAGAAATTATTGATATGCTAGTTACCATCCAAACGTGTCAACATCTTAAGCCAATAATAGAAGCTCAAAGGGTACAAAATTAAGTTATTTAATATAATTCGATATTTTTTTCTTCTTAATAAAATTTCGAATTCCAGTCTTTTAAATGAAAAACTTTTTTTCAAAATGGTTTTATCCCACCAAGCTCAAATTAGATTAGTAAGAATTTAATATCTTTTGAATACCAGTATTTATATATATATATATATATAAAGTTCAACATCAATAATTTTTCCTATGTTTGACCCTTTTTTGTTTCACTTATGATGAAGATATCAAAATAAAGCATCACCTAATAATGGAACAATGATGTATTCAAACTTAGACAAATGGAACCGGCCCCAGATCAGTGGACCAGATCTTCAAAAAAATAAAATTTAGTCTCCGACCATATCGACATATACAACCCGAGTAACCTAGGCATCAAAATCCCCAACCCTACCGGATCAATAACCCGAACCAACGAGCAGTATACTGCGAGCTTCACGGTAATCGTGCGTCGATCCCGACCGATCCTCCTGCAGTCAGCACTAAAGGGCAGTAAATAAGTCATCATCTCGATGATTACACCGAATCTTGTCCCGGTACAACTCCTGCATCGGATTCAACTCACAGGGACCGGTAGTTGCTCAAGTTACAACCTAAAACCGCGCATATTGAGCCGGCAAATGGGGCATTTGGTCCGGTGTGGTATGGTTCTTACTTGTGGCTGCAAGACATCCCGAGTCCAATCCTAGCCCTGCACGCCGTTTACAATCTCGATTGATCAAAGGAGCAACACTTGTATCAGACTACAACGACGTGCCCATTGATTCACTCACTGATCGGCTTAAACTGTTGGTGTGGTGGAGGAAGTGGACTGGGCCAAAGCCCAAAACGCGATGGAATTTCATCCTTACCACCTATCGATTCTCAGTATCTAACATGGCCGGACAAGACAACTACAGTCTATCGTGATCACAGGTGTGAACCAAAATGCTGCATGGCTCGATAAGTGCTCGAACTCGGACAGGCCAACGGTTTGCCACGGCTGCAAATGCACACTAATGCCGTTGCTGGTTGCTGGTTGCTCGCTGCTCGCCGCCCTGCTTCTATTCGTCTAGACGTGATCGGAGTCGGCAAATGGGATTCCTAGTCCTAAAACCGAGCACACGATTCAGGACAGGCGTCACTGGACAACCCCATCCCTTTTTTTATGGCCCTGTGCATAAGCCAAGATTAGAAAACTGAGTCTGACTTGTCAGCCACTTCACCACGACAATCAACGTTGATTCTGCTTAGTTATAGAATGCTATCATAAAAATGGAAATAGGAATATAATTATATTAAGCCTCTTTTTTTTTCAATTTATTTATTGGGCAGTGCAGAGAAACCCGTTCAAATTCTTATGCCAATGACATTCAGCGTCGTGGAGGCATGCGATGCGATATCACTGAGAGACAAAAGACATCCTTTGACGTTTGACCGTTTCCCATTTTTCAGCCAATCAAATTATTGCGAACCGTAACGGTGTACCCCTTGTTTTTCTCCCTTCCATCATTGCCCGATTCCCTTCCCTCGGCCCAAACTAAGCATCATCAACCTGACAAGAGAAAAACTCAAAAGATTCGTCAAACTCTCCTGAAAACCTAAAGCTTACCCTTCTTCCTCCAATCCAATCCAACTCAGTTGCAGAGAAATCGGGATTCACCGATGACCGAGAATGGTCACCGCCGGATGGTTTCGGTGAACTGGGCCGGCCTCGGAGATCAGGACGAAGATGACCGGTTCTTCGAGTCCTACGACCGGATGTCCTCCGTCGTGGCTGTCGACCTCGCCTCCTCCGGCTCCTCCTCTGATGAAGACGACAGGTTCGACGACCCCAGGATGTCCTTTGTCTCTGCCATCTCGTCTACCGGAGAGGATTTCCGCTGCCTCTCAGGTATCGGGGCGTCCACCTCCTCCCCCACTGCATCCTCTGCCTCCCACGAGGACTACAACGTCTGGATGGCCGAGCCTGGCTCGATCAACGAGAGGCGGAAGCGGCTCTTCCACGGTATGGGGTTTGGATTCTCCAACAAGGAGCTGCTGAGGCTTGCCAGCATGGAGCTCCAGCGAGCAGTCTCGAAAGAAGTCGGCGGCAACTGCCAGGTCTCCCCGCTTATCATCGAGAGAGCACCGGGCGGCAATGCACAGAAGCAGGAACCATCCAGCACCTCTCCCCTCCCTGGGGCGATCCTGGTTCGGTCGAGATCAGATGGTGACATTGATTTCCCATCTGTTGCCAAACGTAAAGAGGAATTCTTTGGTGCAGCCCCGAAGCAGCACCTCACAAGGACGTCGACAACCATATCAGCTCCATGCAAGCGGGTCTGCCGGTACCCGGACTCCATGAGAGCTTCACCAGAGAAAGGCACTGCCACATCTTCCTGCCACCGGGCAGGTTTGTCTCCTGTCTTTTCGAATAACCGGTTCGGCGCCATCTTCTTAATAAAGAATTTGGACACGGGCAAGGAGTTCATCGTGAATGAGTATGACAATGAGGGGATGTGGAATCGGCTCAGCGACCTCCAGACTGGGAAGCAGCTCACAATGGAGGAGTTCGAGAAGAGCGTCGGGTATTCCCCCGTGGTCAAGGAGCTGATGCGGAGAGAGAACGCTCGGCTGGCTAACAGCGGAGGGATAGGAGGGAGCGAGAGGAAGCTTAACCCGAACTCGTATTTCTCAAAGAGCCTGAGGCTGAGCAAGAGGAGCGGAGTTGCTCTACTGAAGAACATCAAGGGCGTGGCCAGCTCTGTGAGTGGTTTGATTGGTGACGTCAGAGAGAGGGAGAGCCAACCTGGGTCGGACCAGAAGCCATGCAAGAGCCCAAGCCCGACACCATCCTCGGAGTGGGTCAGAGTCCGGCAGCACGGGAAATCCTACAAGGAGCTCAGCGCGTTGCAACTGTGCCAGGAGATCCAGGCCCACGAGGGCTCAATATGGGCCATTAGGTTCAGCTTGGATGCGCACTACCTCGCGAGCGCCGGAGAGGATCGGGTGATCCATGTCTGGGAAGTTCAGGAAAGCGAGCTCATGTCGATCAGGCCGGACGAGTGGAGCTTGACCCCTCTGCATCCTTTGGCTTGTAGCTCGCCAGATCGTTACGAGGGCTCATGCCTCGGCCCCCCAGGTTCGTTGTTGCCTTCCCCATCGGAGAAGAAGAAGAAAGGGAAAGGATCACAGAGTGGTAAGAAGGGGATTCCTGACTATGTTTATGCACCGGAGACAGTCTTCGGGCTATCAGAGAAACCCGTTTGCTCTTTTAGAGGTCACTTGGATGATGTCTTGGATCTTTCCTGGTCCAGATCTCAGGTTAGCTTCTCCTTATCCGCGAATGGGTCTATCACTTGTAAAACCAAGCTCGGCACGAGAATAATTGTCAAGAGATATCGAACGATTGTTAATGTGTCTGTGGATCTGCAGTTACTGCTCTCATCCTCAATGGACAAAACTGTCAGGCTGTGGGATGTGGACACAAAGAGCTGTCTCAAACTATTTGCCCACAACGATTATGGTATTATGTCATTTCATTCTCTTCACTTCTGACTCTAATTCACATCAAAATGTTCTTAGCATGAAACGATGTATGACTCCATTATCTGATTGTGCAGTCACCTGCATTCAGTTTAATCCGATAGATGACAGATACTTCATCAGCGGTTCCCTCGATTCGAAGGTCCGAATCTGGAACATACCTGACCGGCAAGTTGTCGACTGGACTGACATCCATGAAATGGTTACTGCAGTTTGCTACACTCCTGATGGCGAGGTTCGCCTCTTTTCTGTCATAACTGATTAATTTTGTAGACACTTCACTTGGATCAAAAGCAACCTTAGTTACTGCGGTACAAAATGGGACTTCTTTACTGTGTTTCAAGTCTTCTGATTGATTGTGATTGAATTAATATAAAGGGTGCCATAATTGGATCTCACAACGGGAGCTGTCGGGTCTACAGCACAGAAGGTAACGAGGTTACTAGTACTTACTAGTTCTCTTCGGTGAGTTCTAGTTGTATTAGCACAGATGGAGATATTGCTGTGTCGGATTTTATTCAGTCTTGCACTCTTGCTTCTTGATGAATGTAGACTGCAAGCTGAATCAAGAAAGCCAGATGGAGATCTCCAAAAAGAGGAAGTCCAACGCAAAAAAGATAACAGGCTTCCAGGTAATTGATCTAGTTCTCCGTTTAGCTACCGATTTCTGTTCAAGCTCTTAATCCCCAAGCTGAAGAATCTGTGTCTACCTTACATCTTTGGAGGCAGTTCTCGCCATGGAATCCCTCGGAAATCCTAGTCACATCTGCCGATTCCCGACTTCGAATATTGGAAGGTTCAGACGTCACTCATAAATTCCGAGGTAAATTCCAGGACATCGTATCTGTTCTGTCACGTTGCTGTTCTGTTCTGTTCTGTCGAATCCTCACACCAGATTTTAATTGAAAGCTGTGCAATTCGATCATAAATCTTCAGGTATCCGGAACATGAGCAGCCAAATTGCGGCTTCTTTCACACAAGACGGGAAATACATCGTGTCAGCAAGCGAGGACTCTCATGTGTATGTATGGAAGCATCAGGGAGCCCACCATGGGAAGTCGAAGAGCATGGTGAATGTCCGATCTTACGAGCACTTTCAATGCAAGGACGTCTCGGTGGCGATCCCATGGCCGGGCACCATCAGAGGGGAGCCACCTCCCGTGGCTGTGCATTTGAAGCGCCACTCAAAGCGGTCCACCGCTCCTCCACCCTCGTCTTCTCCAGCCAGATCACCGACCCCTGACGAGAGAGACAACCCTCACGCTGGTCCCATTGGTGCTAGGTACATAGCAAATTGCCCCGGATTTTGAATTGCATGCTTAACTCATTGGGAATGCGCCTGAAGAACGTGGGTTTGCCTTGTATGTACAGTAAGAGGCAATTGCCGCCTCTTCCCAAGAAGGTGAACACAGTGGAGAGGGCATCAACCGCGCCGGAGGAGGAGATGCAGTCTCACCTCTCAAGGCTCGACTCCGGGGGTGTGATCGGTGGCGAGTCATTCAACTCGGTGGCCTCCGCATCGGCAAGGTATGGCAGTGACTCGCCGTCCATCTCAGCCACCGCAAGCTCCTCGAGTGCTTCCTGGTCGTCGAATTGGTCGTGGTTCGATGGGAACAGCAGCGGCACAGTGCAGGCGACAGCATGGGGGATGGTGATCGTGACGGCAGGCCTCGGCGGCGAGATCAGAGCTTACCAGAACTTCGGCCTCCCGCGGAGAGTTGGCCGACAGACGAATCTTTTTGGCGCATAAACGAAAGGATGAACCTTGACTGTTGGATGAGATATCCCCTCCCCTCAATAGCCCAGAAACAGCAGTAGGATACATCCAGTGTGGCACAGAACTCACAGGAGCAGATTTCTCGAGCATTGTGCGATATCAGATTCTTGTGTCGACGGATAATGTTGGTGCGGTTGCACTGTGGACCGTCTAGTCGAGGATAGCGAAGCCCGATCCGTCTGCATTTCAAGTGCACTGTTACGGTTCGATTTGATCATAGCTCCGAATACCCTTTTACTTCTTTCTTTCTTCTTCCATATGTTCTTCGGCGATGCCTAGACATCCGCAACGAGCAAGTCACATGGTACGGCATGCACCGTCGAATGTGGGTGATCAATGAGAAATCAAAGATCATAGAACTTTTCAGTCCTTAATCAAACCTTGTCACACAGGTAATGACTTAAGGGGACCGCCACCATTTTTGTCACCAAATCAATGGAGATCAAAGCGAGAGTCAAGGCATGGAGAAAATTAATTCTCTATTATCAATAAAATTGTTCTAATTAATTATATTTATAATTGGTAGACATCAAGAACATAGCTACGCCGATGTAGCTTCTTCTCTCGCTGTTCCTCTTTTTCTTGCTTCTCCACGTCTGCTTCCTCTGTTTCTTCCTTAAATATTATTCCCCTCTCCCGAATGCTCCCCTGTCTCCTCTCCTACCTGCTGAAAGTCTGCAACTTTTGCAGATCGCAGGGCCCCAACCCGAAAAGGTAACGTCTCCCTCTCCCCCTTCGTCGCTCCGCAATGTGTTATGATTACCCTTCCTTTTCCACTCCCTCCTTTCCGTCTCCTTCCTTCGTCTAACAATGTCGCTGCTGTCACGCCCTCCAAAAGAAGAGAAAGGGAGCCAACTGTGCAGGACACATTCCTGATCTGACCACCCTTTTCTCAGTATATCAAACTTCCCAGAGGTCGTATCAGGGTAACGGATGCAAATGGCTGAACGGGTCTGTGCTTCTTTCTCTGCTTGTGACTTCGTTTTCTTTTTTTTTTTTAGTAAATATGGTGGGGGCTCTGCAAGCGTTGTTCGTCCTTGTGACTGAAAGGTGCTTGATGGAATGACAGGGAGAAGGTGGATGGCCGCTGGGGCTGCAAACACTCAACGGAAGGGTCAATGGTGGCTTGGTGTTGAGGAATAGGAACAGGAAGAACTCCGGGTCTGTCTCCTTCAGCACTCTGCCCACTGGGTCTCCCAGCTCTTCCAGCGTCTCTTCTTCGGATCTTGATTCTGAGGTTCGTTCTAGTCTCTCTCATCTTCTTGCCACCACTGCATGCTCCATGCCTGGGGGTACTGCATCTCGCTAAAAGGTGATTCAAATACATGCTTAAAATAGTATGAGGCTATGATCTCAAGCTGTGGGATGAATGGTCGCCTAGAAACAACTTCAATTTGCTCACAGAGAAATGCGTGCTTACATGTGTCAGTTCATGTGCGTGAATTTCGACTACTGAATGGGGAAGCTCCATATGACTAGCATTTACACTGTTATAAAGCCTACGAACTGAGAGTTTGGGTTCAGAGTGTCTGCTGCATAGTATCTGCAGTACAAGTGCATCTTTCCAAATGTTAGCAATTTTTGGATTTTAACTGAAGAGATGTCTGCTGTAGATCATTAAGAAAATGCATGCTTACTTTTGATGAGCTTAAGTCGGAGATATTTGTGAATTTATCTTTATCATAGAATTAGCATCTTTGCAACATACTGCATTGAGGTTACTAGATGTTAACCTATGACGAACCATTACCGGCTATATTTAAGTCTTAGTGACAATGCATCTATTGCACCCCTTTGTGCCGTGAGATTGAGCTTACAAAAATTGGTTGGTTGCTGAGGTTAATGCAAGATTTATTTTTTTTTTGGATTGTAAAAATGATATATTTCATTTCATCTCATCGGAGAGACATTTGGAGAAGTTAGCAGATTGATTATCAATCATCACTAAAAATCCATGGGTTACTGTAGTTCACTTGCTCTTTCAATGATGCTGTTTGTGTTTATTTTAATGTGGTTTGTTTTAAGTCCGATCTTGAAATCTGTTTTCTTTCCTACCTGTATGCAGTTGAATTGTTCATTCTTCCGGGACAGGGGCATCACCTTGGGAAGCCTCATGGGTGCCACAAGTATCCTAGAGCTCTCTGGAAGATCATCGAGATTCAGAACATCGGAAGCTTCCTTGAGAGGTAAGAAGAGCCACCAGCACCACAGGCACTCAAAGCCTTGGCTCTTCTCACTCTGCTCGAGGCTGAGCACGGATGCTGTGAGAATTGAGACTGCCCCATCCCTTGGTTACTTTCTCGAGGCAGAAAGGAGAGCTGCCATAACTTACAGGAAGAACAATGACCCACCACCCATTTTGGATCCTACCCTTACTGCTATTTCCCCTGATGATCCCCAAACAGCTCCACAGACTGGCAATGTTTCGTTGGTTGCTCACTCCTTAAGAGAGCAGGAGGCAGGACAGATGATAGGGCAAGGCAGTGCCAGTGGATATGGAGTTCCATTGCTGCTGTCTTGTTTGAGAGGACAGATCATTGGGTGATTTAACACTCCAATTTCCGTGATGTTCGTTCCATTCATTCTGGTTTTGGCTTTTTGGGATTTTGGAGGGATCTCCTAGTTGGCTAATCGAAGAGTGACAAATGTATCATTGGAAGTGTCTTTCCTTTTTATCTCATCCGACGATCAGGAGTACTGTTCTAATGGAGCATGAGCTCGGTATTTCACTGACCGACTCTATGCGGCATGGAGATTATTTGATGCATAACTGCTGCCATATGTTTGCAACTCGACAATTTTCTTTCCAGCAACCAGCATGAAGGGCTAAGAACACAACTCACAATTAGATCTCACTTCATGATCGACCCATCAGAGGTGTGGGTCTTGAAAGGGCAGCTTGCATGGCTCCACAAAAATTGTGGCTTTCGTTCACTGTCTGTTGCCCAAGAACGAGAATTGTCATCCTCTCCTACCTAAACAGATCAGGTAAAATTCTTCTGTAAGACCCAAACTTAAAACTTAATTTACAGAAAATAAAAAGCCGAGAAACACCAATTACTTCATATTTGTATGTTTTTTACTGTTTTTTTCCCCCAAATAGCGCAGCTTTAATTACTTTAAATTTGTATTCTGGCGACTGCTTTATTTAGGGGTATTTCCCAAAATATTCTTGCTGCTTTTCATCGCAGACGTGGTCCTGCTAATAAACAAAAGAAGCTGCACGCATCGGGGTGCGATTACTGAAGTTTCTTTATTATGATCGACAACCGGCGTAGAATGGTAACCCGGCCCCCACTTCCCCGAAGTGGTGGAGCTCGGTCTGGCAAGGCAAGGCCCCCACTTGGGAGCCGGCCGAGCTCCACTCCGGCAAGATCAGCCGAGCTTTATCAGGCTACTGGGCCCTGAGAATTGCTGACCTGACCATGAGCCATTTGGGCCGGCGCATCGAAGCAGTGGGGGGCCCATGGCTATGCTCACGACGCTGGGGGTTACTGATAGGATAGGAGCGCTGGGGGCTACTGACAGGATGGGAGCGTAACAAAAAATGACGAAGTCTGGTCGATTTTCAGGTGGTGGGCACAGCGCACCCTCCCGTCGCTGTCGCCGAGGCCTATGCTGATCCTCGATGCCAGGGACTGTTTGGTAAAGTCGCATTGTCTAAATCCGACTAACACGACCATCTTAATCGGGATCACGCGCGTGATGTTGATTGTCATGCTCCGTGTTATATGCCCCCACCGCCATTATAACCAGTGCCGTCAGCAGGGCTCGATTCAGACAGAATAGAATGAAATAATAAAAAGGAGATTATACATACATACATATACGTGTGTGTGTGTGTATCCCTAGTTCGGGCAATTGTCAATATGAATTTTATAATTAGATATTGTCTCGCCAAACATGATAAGGTCCTAAAACGCATGGACAAAAGAAAAAGGAATGTGATGATGTAATAAAAGTTGTCCTTTGAGCAACCGTCCAAAAATTTTGGGCCGAGCTATATACATATACATATATATGGCTATATAAGGCTAGCCTTCCACCATCTCAATTATTGCTTCGAATTTCATTTTCAATTCCCTTTTTCCCCTCTCTTTTTTGTGGGAGAAAACAAGAAGAAGAAGGAGAAAAGATTACTCAGCAGCTGGTCAACAAAATCATGCAACATGATTAAGGAGACACCCTTTTTAAAACCACATAAATTCGATGTAAATTTTATTGGTAGCATATATTTTTATTAAATTATCTTCTATTCGGGGGTCGATGTAATTCACGAGCTCACGTAAGATGTTGCACGTGCAATCAATTCGCCGCCTGAAGGCATGTGCCTGCAGGACATAATGTGTTGAAGGGTTAGTCATGTAGAGGTCCCTTGCATTTGATCACACTAGTGAACGTAATTAATTGGACAAGTTGTAAGACCCAAGTCCTCCCTCACGACGTGAGCATCCGATTATCCATGCAAATTCATGCAGAAACATATTATATATATATATATATTATATCGTGATTTAATATTTGATGGTATATAAGTGCAAAAAAGAAAACCTAAACTATCTTTTATAAGGTCGAGGCCAAAAGCTGAGAGGGTGGAGTGTCTAACGGGCGACCCAAATTATATGTTAGATGTTCCATTTACAGTCACAGACAGGACGAAGGGAAGCTACAGTGTTTTTTGCTCGAAAAACAAGACAGGGCACTGGTGAAAAGAGCATTAGAAACATGAACCATATAAGTGATGTGATATTTTTTAAAATAAAATTTTATATTTAAATTTTATAAATAGGAAAATTTTATGTTTGGATAACTTAACTTCTCAATGAGTTGATGTCACTCAAATCTAGTTAGGAGTGATATAATATGTTTCATACTAAAGGTTATATATATATATATATGCACACAATGCTAGGAAAAAAAACACCCTTATTAATTTACTAGACCATTATATACATATATTTTAGAGTATATATATGTATATAATATTGATTACTATATAAAGAAAATTAAAAAAACATGTATGTTTTTTTTTCCAAGCGAAATTCTTTCCCTTATGTCTCCTGAATTTGTAGAAGTAAAATATATAATTTTATAGAAGCAAATTAAGAAAGAAATAGGAAAATATCGATATTTTCATTGAAAGTATTGATATATATATTACATTCATATATATATATATATACATATATACATGTCAAACTTGAAGGCTAAATGGCCTAATTCTTTTGTGCTAACCACATCATTTGCTTTTAGGAGAAGGCATCGATTCGCTGCACGTAATATGCTATCCTATCCATATTACGTGAAGACAGACGCCTCATGGGCCGGCGGGCTGGGTGAGCGTTCAACACATGCATCACTGAGCTTCGGGAAAAGCCTCTACGACCGGCTCCCCTCTCGCGTCTTCCTTTTCCGTCCTCTCTCCTAGGCTCTTGCCGTCTTGACCGACCCCCGACGACGTTGGCCGGAATCGCTGGTCCGTAAGAGTTCTTGACTAGCTAGGACGATATCCGGCGTGTAGAGATCGTCAAAATCAGAGAACAAGCCATAGTAATTAACTATGTCGAGAAGGCATCGACGCCGAGTCTCGTAAAATTTTGAGGGTCTTCTTCTTCTTCTTCTTCTTCTTCATTTTTTTTTTGGAAAAGATTCTGAGAGGGACATCGTGTACATGAAGATGCTCCGAGGATGTTACGGACACGAGGGAGGGACATTGGATGCTGAGAAATTCACGTAAAAGAACAAAGTGAGACGTCAAACTGATTGATTTGATTGCTACAATTCCCATAGAGTATCCGAGACAAGTTGCTTTTGCGATAGTCGTCGTCCCTTTTGTGGTATATTACATGCGTATCGCCTCCCTATTTGCCTCCCCCAAAGCATATCTCTTTGCCCCCTTCATTTTTTTTCGAAATTCTTCTATGAGTGTTTAAAGATTCAATAATTTCAGTTAATTTACATTCGAGTTAGACTCATCCATCAAGCGATAAAACCACTTTAATCGTAAATTTTGTCTATTAATACGATACAGATATGTGTACACACACACATCTTGAGGAGACAACCCCATTAATATCACTAACGAGCATGATCAATTTCTTAATTGACCACGCAAGGGATATGCTCAAGGAGTTTATCACGCATTATTTTTCGCGCAAACATGAGGACGTATATGGGCGGGGCCAGGCGAATTGTCGGGCCAAAATGCGTGGATGGAACATATGTGAGGATGGAATAGAATCTAGCTAGACTGCATCTTTGGGTGTGCATGGTTGAGAGCATATGTGGGGGAACGTGCGGACTGTGAACACCTTTGGAATCTCCTTTGGGCGTCCCCAGCTTCCCTCCCTCCTTTATTCAGATCTCTACGCTTTCATTTGGAGATGGGGACAGATCGTCTGCCATTTTAAGACAACAATCATACCGATCCACGCTGGAGTCGGGTTGATCACTCACTCATTAAGATGTAAAGATCTTCTAATAATATATTTTCTCCGTTCCAATACTCGAACTCGAGATCCTGTATAAAGGAAAAGGGGGGGGGATAGAACTCGATCACGATACTACTATAAGGGGGGAAAATATGAGTACCTATGACAACGGTTGAATACCAATCTTACTGTAACACGTAACGCATAATGAAATCGAATCTCGTGTGGTCTTAACCACTTCTTGCATAGTCGCGAGACATGATACTTTTAATGGTCCAAGAATTTCAGAAGAAAAGGATCACTAGAGAGAGGATCCCAAGTTTGTGCACCAAATGTAGGATGGGCGATGGCACACATTACCATATATATATATATATATATATATTGCAAAAGTATGGCATAATTCTTTTTTAACATAAATTATCTGATATTTATAATTTTAATTGATACTGAATAATATAAATTCGAGTCAAATTGATTTAATAAGAGATAAAATTTTACCAATATAAATTTAAAAAATCACTCGAATACATATTTAAATAGAGATAAATACAAATTTAGTTCAAATAAATGAAGAATTTTTTTAAAGAAAATTGGGATTGAGAAGCAAATTTGATATTATTATATTGTTCTCAATTTTGATAGATAAAATCTCAAAATCTTATAAATAAGATTTTATGTTTTTTTTCTTTTATTCTACTCTTCCTTTTCCAATTCCATTATTTGCCTAGTAATTTTATGTCTTCTTTTGTTATATATATACATATATATATGTATGTATATATATATATATATAAAGAGTTGGGTTGAGACAGTGTCCGTTGTTTGGTGTCTTTTGAGGTTGCTCTTCTTCCCTCTGTCTTCCTAAGAATTCAAATCACGAAATCAGCGGCTCTTTGTCTCCTTCTCCCCATTCTCCTATATCTCCCTCTTGCATCCAACGAGAAGTACACATTTCACATTATTGCAAAATCATTCTCCTCTCCATGAAATTGACCCACTTGAGGATTTTGCATGATTACACTTTCGAGCTCTCACCCCCGATCCATCCCCTAAAATTCATGTGCCATGCAATCCAATAATTTCCCGCCAAAGTATTCGGAGATTCCGGTTGCTTTTGTAGCTTTAGATAATGGAACTGAGCATAACAAAAATCAAATCAGAGAACATCATCAAATGTAGAACACACGATATATGACATGTCACAGGGATCACAAAGAGTTGGGATCAATCACAATTTCATATATAGTTATTAAAGAAACCATCTTATAATTAAGTTTATATGAACTAAACTGAGTGGAGAATTTCAGTGTAAGGGCAAGCTTCTATGTTCAAGGGGCCGATTCGATCACGACATATAACCCTAATTGATTGGGGACTTAGGGCGGGATGAATCATTGATACCGCGGAACCTCCTTCTCTATGAGCTTGTGCGCGAGGTGCTATATAGTATTGTTGGGCGGGAACAGAAATAGTCAGACAAAATGCTTTGCCATGACAAAATTGACAGTGATGAGATTTACGTGCAGAATGACTCGAATGGACCGGTGCCCTGTCGGGTTGAGAGACGTTTGATGAACCCGAGGTGGATCCGTCAAAGTTATATCCCAAATTACTTAATTTAATTTCCATACTTCTCCTGGAAATTAGGAAAAAGAAACCAGCAATTGAGAGTCCTGCATAAATATAAACAAAGAAAATTTACCAAACTTATAAAAGTTACATACTTATATTTAATTAAAAAGTTAAAACTGATAATATATTAATACACAATTTTTTATATACCATATTGATCTATAAATCTTATTTTTTCTGATTCGGTTTCTCAACAATAAAATTGAAGGGAAAGTAGAAATTAGAATGTAGAGACCGCGGGAACGGCAAACCACGGTAAAGCTAGAATCTGTTCCTCTAGCCTTGTGGGTTTGTGTGTGATATTCAAAATAAACTTTCATCATATCCAACTTACTTTTTTTTTTTTAACTAAGATTTGATATAATAATATAATTTAAATGTGAATTACTGGAATTACTTTATATCGATAGAACTCTCTGTATCATTTGTTCTCTTTCCTTTCTTATAGATCATTAATTGTTAATTTAAAGCTTAGTTTTAGCTTCCATGGCCGATCTTCGTAGAGCTAGCAAGGTCACCCTTTTGACCAAAAAGTTTGAGTGAGGATTCAATGCATCTATATATGTAAATTTTCATTTAAGATCACACATATGAGTTATGCACTAGGGTTTCAAGTTGCACAGTTATCATCTTTATCAATCATGGTTCTTTAAATTTGCAAATATTTCGCCAATCGGAAGTTCTATGCGCCCACCATATCTCGACGCACCTTTTGTCAGTCTTTGCTTTTTCTGAAGCTAGGAAGACCGCTATATATTATATATTATATATACGTGTATTATATATATGTGTATGAAAATCATTGCAAAAGCTATTTATGTTGTTTGCATTAAAAGAATATATATCTTTGAACCAATTATCTGTATAAATATATATACATGAAGTTACTTGAGGACGTCACACTTCCATTGACCAATTAGTAAGTAGTACGTAAGAGTAAATGACGAACCATCGATCCCATTTTTGGGTATCAAATGCCTTTGCCCGAAGCGATAGATTATGCGTATGAATTTCAGTTTGTTTCTGAAATTTATGGATTCCAAGCTCACACCTCACAATGCAAGCGACATGTTTACTGATATTTTTGTTCGGTAAAGACGGTTCAAGCTGCTGCAAGAGCTATTAATTTGTCGCAAGAGGTTTCCTCCTTCCAATCCCTCTACAAGGCCGAGGTGAAATATGATCAGAATTTCAACTTACGATGTTTAGTCGCCGATATGTTAAGGGACACCTTTGCGGACGCTTTTCTCGAGGCTTGGCCAGGTGCTACCGTTGGCTGGCACATAGTGGCCGGCGACGGCCGAGAGCGATATGCTTGCCTGATGCTGGAAAGGATGTCGTCTCAAGCAAAGCAAGTTTAAAGAACTGCAAATGCTTCGTAAGAAATATAATTTTGGTCTGAAGCAACTGTATTGAGAGCGAGAACTGTCATTTTAGAACCTAGATGCATGGCATCAAGATCACCATAGTTCAAATATTAGACTGGTGAATTGTGCCTCTCGATCGTCGACCTACAAATCAAGAGATCTCCACTCAATCATCACCAAGAAGGGATAGAACGGCTGTGGCTGTACCGACAGTCAAGAAAAATGGAACTAAATTGAACTGATAAACGAAGAGACCACCGCACTTGCATAAATAAGAACATCCAAGTGGATATTACGTGAGAGAGAATTCTTTAATTAGCTTGATATATCTTATATAGGGTACATTAACATGCCACCACCATAGTCGAAAAGCAACACTGAAGCTGGAGATAGAATAAGCTGAGTTTGCTCGTACATACTGCAACCCAAAATGCTACTTACAAGATCGGTGTGAAAAAACCGAAAAGAAGACTGATAGCAATTAAGACAAAGACCATGTCTATCTAGGGTTTCATCGACCCCTACGTAGGTCTTTAAACCGACTGGTCTTTCATACCAAACTTATTTTCTTTGTTGAGCTGGTCCTGTCGAGGGCACGTCGAACAGAAAACCCAGGCTGTCTGTGGACAAGGAGGCATTCACCGTGAATATTCTTTACCAAGAAAATATTATAATTATACGTACTCCTGCACAACTTCCACTTCCGTATGTGTATATTTTTTTTTTTCCTGTAAGATGCGAGAGATTATAGTTGTGTATCCAGCAGGAGTACCTGATAATTCATGGGAGGTTGTCTATGGTGGATTGCTTGCAGCGGAAGAGCTAAACCCTGAGAGATCGGTCCATGAGCTGTTTGTATTCCAAGTAGAGAATTGATCATTACCTTGAATCCCTAGAAATTGCCTCGTCAAGTTAAGCTCTGGGTTGCTGTCTTCCATCTTCACTGAACCAAGCTGACTGATAACTCCCGAAGTAGGAGCCTTTGGCCTCAGCTGACTCATGAACCCTGGCGACTCCGTGTTTCCTTCAAAAGGATATGGATCGGACCCACCCAAGAAGGGAAATTGTTGTACTTGGGGGAACCTCAGGCCTCCATTAGACAATGGGGAACCATCAGTTCCACCTCCTAAGATGCTTGCAGCCGAAAAATTCAAGTCTCCGGCCTCTCCATGTGGCAGGGCAGGGATTCCACTGTAATTCAAGCTGATTTGATCTCCTGACCCAAAGTCAGTGGTTAGATACTGCAAAGGAGGCATAAGCTGCAAGGATGGGATTTGTACTCCCCTGAATCCTAACATCTCGGAAGTGGGACCAAGTCCACTGCCAGAGCTCACTCCGCTTGATACCCTTCCAGCGCTTCCACCACTTCCATTGCCACCTGCTGCTCGGTCACTGCTGTTGGCAGAAGATTTTGAGCTGCTTCCTTTGCTCCTCTTGTTCCTCCGGCAACCTCCCCCTACGGGAACATTCCTAAGAGCCCCGCCTCGGGTCCAGTACCTCCGACACATCTTACAGAAGTGTCGGGGCTGCAAGAGGCTGTAGTTATTAAAGTAGCAAAACTTCGTGTTTGTCGATTCACACCGAGGGCACTTGAGAGGCCCTTCAGGCATCTGGATGTTGGCAAGCCGAGCACGTTCGGCCATCGAGCCAGGCCGGATCGTGCTGGAGGTGCCGCCTCCATGGGGCTGCAGAGGTGGTGGCGGAGGCAGCGGTGCTGCCAGCAGAGGAGGTGGGAGCTGAGTCCTTCCACTTCCACCGCTGTCTCCACCTTGATGATTCGGCTGCTACCAAAAGAGGGAGGAGAAAATAAAGCAAAACGAAATCAAAGATCTGTAGTATATTCATGATGAGCAAAGGGTTAAAACAAGAAGAGAAAAAAAAAGGGGGCAAGCAAGAATATTATCATCTCATGTCCCTTTTCTTGAAGCTCACCATATTGCTAGCTTTTAGAAAAGAAAGGGAGAAAGCCATGGCTGCAAGGTGCTGAAGAAGCTCAAAGAGAGCTCACCTGTTGCCAGTTGGAGGGATCAAGATAAGGTGGAATGGAAGAAAAAACCATGGCTGCTACTTGGGATCTTTCCTTCTTTTGTAAAGGTTGATGGGTATTAATTGGTTGTTATAGTATATATATATATATAGCGCGGAGAAGAATCACACGGAACCAGAGAGAGAAGGAGAGAACAGAGATTTGGGAGGAACATATATTAACAATAAGGGAGCAAACAAAGGAAGAGACTTTTGGTTAATACATACATATATATATGCATGCAATATATAATACTGAGTGTGTTCTTTTCTGTTTTCGTTCCTCCTCAAGACCACTTTCCTCTCTCTCTCTCTTTTTTTCCCTCTGTATTTTTAAATAAATTTATTTTCTTTGCTTTCTAGGGTTTGATGGAGATATGGATTCCTTAACCCATAAGCTACTTTTTACGAGCTCGGAAGTCCCATCCAAGATTTAACTACATTGAAGACGAGGAGGATCCTGTTGCTGCCGACCGCATTTCATTGACGGAAGAAGAAGGTGAGAGCCGACAGAATTATGCAGCAATCACCTGGTAAACCAATCTGCACAAGGGTTCTCTCTCGTGGATTTCTCTCAACTTGCATCGAAGAGGGTCGGGAGGGTTTGTGTACGTGTGTTTGGTGGTGCTTTGATTAGAGATTTATCCTACCTACGGTCTTAGTAAGATAGATGTGTGCCGCACAGATTAATTACATTACGCACATGACACATTAGATATTTGCAACATTTTCGTCCAAAAAAAAGAAGAAGAGAGCAAGTGCTACTGCTGCAGCTGCAAGCATTATCCAAGGCTATAGCTAACGAATGTATGGCATGTCAAGAGAGAACGGAGAGGACACCATCACGTGCACATTAACTTGTTTACGTGCAATGATAATACTTTTAAATCGTAATTAAAATTTTTAAATTTATAAGGTATTTATAAATTTAAAATGGAATGCGAGGTAGCTCTCTCCTACTTCTAGCGCCCATTTCAGAGGGAGACAGAAATGGGGGAGGGGCACGCATATTACCTTAGTGCTCTGATTGAATAATTGTACGTTTGTGGGGGCGGGGTGTCTCCGACCGGGTGTAGCTTTTGTGTCGGTCCGGTCTAAATTAGTCCTCTTTTGAAATTATTTATATACATATATATATATATATTTCCCCTTATGCACCCACGGTAAGAGGAATTGTAGTGACTGTCGGCCGATTCTACAGCTACAGGAGGTCTCTCTAGAGCTGGCAATTGGGGCATGTATGGAGTTCTCGCGCCTTGTCGCGATGGCATACCATCTTAGGCAGCCCGGACACGAAAATTTGGTGCTTTAAGTGGCTTGGACTTGGCATAAATTATATAAATAATTTTTTAAAAGTAAACTTAAAATTTTAAAAATTTAAATAAATTTTACTATAATATAATTAATCAATTAATTTAAATAAAATATTAAATAATTATTAAAAATATAATTATATATAATTAATTATTTTTTTAAAAAATTATTATTTTATTTTTATTAAAAAATATAATTTCATCATAATTTTTTTGTGTTATATCTAGCTGTACCCAAATATTACCACCTGGAGAGGCCTCCGAAATAAATGTCTATTTACTAAACCATTTTACGAAGCCCGCGCCAACGGGGCGGATGTCGATCCAGTAACAAAAATCACACCATGGAACGGACTTCTGGTGCGTAGGGACATTCTGATTATCAGTTCTGGCATTTTGTCTGAGAATGAATTCTAAGTGCCAATTAATTAGTAATTAATTGTGAATAATCAAGATGGGTTTCAACCTTCATGAAGGTTTTACTGAAATCCTGATGACCGAGATTCATTCAATCAGAGAGAGCTAGCTGATCACTTACACTGTTTCGTCCTGAACATTTCAGGGTCCAGGAGCTTTACAAGTAGACCCTCGAGCCGTTTCGAGCCCGCAGTGGGCTTCACCACATTACTACTCCCGTAAACTGCACATTTATCTCCTCTCGCCATGCACCAACCTCCGGGCGTGAATCGGCCCCCCGATCTCTTCAGCAGCTCCCTGTCGATCCTGTCCCGCAGAGCATCATCCTTGTCGAAGTTGCGGCCGAAGGGAGCCCCGCTCTGGACCATGTCATCGAAATGCTCCACTGTAAGCGTAACAGGCTGCTGATTCGGAGGGTCGTCCCACCTCACGTAGTGCAGGTCGTGGTTCACGGTAGTGTTCTGGTAGTCCTTGTGGTTGCAGACAACCGTGTGGAAGTAGCCCTCCGGCGATGATAGGAAGTTCGTATAGTACATGAGGAGAGTTCGAGGGAGGTTGTCCCATCCCCAGATGCAGAACTCGAGGAACGGCCTTGTCAGCACGACACATGATGATCCTGTAATTCGGAGCATCAAAACATCTTGAGATCTCTCCATTCTGCGACTGACTGACCAACAGGAGGAGGTGCAAAAAGGAAAGGAGTTGAATTCCAGAATCTGTACCCATAAACAGCTTGAAAGAAGCAGGTAAGGATCTCCTCTCTTTGGCATAGAACACCCCCGATTTCTTCATGTGGTACAAGCCCGGGTCTATAATGATCGGCCGTGCCCGTTGTACCCTGAAAGCATATAGCAAAGCATATCTCACATCGCTACATTCTATAAAACAGACTGGATCAACGGACAACTAAGGAGTACAAAGAACTGCAGAATTACTCTTTCCAACCGATATCGCTGCTGTGCTCAAGGAAGTTGAGATCCCTTGGCAAGTAAGAGAACACGTGCAGGAGGTCTGGAGCCATAGAGCACAGAGATACAGAACACTCCATCAAACCGATCACCCGGGTAAATATGAACCATCAAATTCTAAGGTCATTGGCGAAAAGGCAAACAATACATTGCTCACAGAAAACATTCACATACGCAATGAAATGTGATATTCTTTTATCATATAAGATTCGATTACTAGAAGGTGCTTCCTTTTAAGCGCTTAACTTTGGCCTAACTTAGCAAGCAACTTCCAATACGCACAAGAAGTTCAGGCTCTGTCCATAACGTCTAACAGCACTTTGCATTGCCGAATAGAAGTATCAGCAGCAGCAATCCCTGAACTACGCGTTACAGAGAACATAGAACCTTTTGAATCATCCATCACAAAGCCTATCAATGGATACTAAACCCGAAGTACCTTTCAATTCAGCCAAATAAAAGGACTAGGGAGCTCAATTTTGCTGAAACGCACAAAAGCTTCTATATTTACTGACCGTCCTGTGGCATGAGAGGATAGTCGGATGCGCTCAGATTAATGAACCAGTCCCAATTGCCTGCCCGCTTGAGCAGGATGGCAATCGCGTGCAGTATGGAGGCGATCTCGGTAGGGCCCTTTTGCGTGACCAAGTCTGCCTTTCCGATCACCATCACATTCCCAAAACCCCTCAGCAAGCTCTCCGACTTGACGTACCTGGCGAGCTCGATCCTCTCGCTGTCCGGAGCTTCCAGATCCAGGTGCAGCAGATAGCAGTTCCTCGGATGGTAGACGGCCTGGAGCAGGCGCTTGAGGCGGGGGCCGTCCCCCTTTGTGCCGGTTATCAGGTAGGCGAACCTCGGGAGGGTGGGGAGATCGGACGGCTGAGAGTCGGCGATGGACGTGCTGCTGCCGGGAGAAGAGAGCCTGGTCTTGGTGTGAGCTGTCAGGGAGAGGGAGAGGAGGAGTAGGAGGAAGAGAGAGGAGAGGATGACGAGAGGTGGGAGCCATGGGCGGTCGAGGAGGTGGGGAATGTGGGTTCGTTTCATGGCTAGGGTATCAGAGATCTATACATAAGGAAGAGGGAGACGGAGGATCTCGAGGAAGAGGGGATGAAGACGACGACGGGGGGGCCCGGGGTAGGAGAGAACTCATTTTCACGGTCAGGTCGGTCCAACATCAAATTATTCTATTCATAAAATCGTAAACTTTATATTTCAAAAAAAAGAAGAAATTATCGGTCATATATAATATCCAGAAATTCGAGAGAACTGCAACAGTTTAATAGAGTATGAGCTATGTGCAGTCATCCCCCTCCACGAACGACGAACGCAGACAGGCGCACCGGGAATCATCCGCAAGCGAAGCATAAGCAAAGTATGTATATCCACAGTGATCTCTTGAGTATGTAATAGATGATGATGGTTGCACATTTTGAAAATTAGTGAACTCTAAACTCAGGTTGCACGGTCAAAGATCGTGAGCAGAGCAAGAAATCTGCTAGAAGGGTCGAAAACATGCCTCCTCACTGTGTCTCAAGACATACATATTCTAGCTCGAGAAGATCGCCTGCACGATAAGAGAGAGGGGAAAATGGTGGAGGGAATATTGGGACAAAATCACTCCAAGGATGATAAAGGGGAGGGCCAGTAAGGGATTCAGAATGGTTACTTCCAACTCATTGCTTTCCTGATGTTTTTAGTTCGCAGATTACAAGCCCTTCAATAGGTCAGTCAATACACAGAACTCTCAGTCTACGACAATGCCAGAGCAGACGAATGGAGGGGCTGAGATATTTGACTATTCGTACTTGGGCTCAGACATCGTGAAATGGTAGGCTATCACGAGTACGAATATGAAGATGCCGAGGTGTGTGGCAAAGAAGCTCAGATCCTGGTCGTCCACCACCTGCATCATACATCCTACCCATGAGTAAGTAGGAGGAGGAGGAGGAAGCAACGTTAGGATAGTTCCTAGGCCTCAACAAAAACAAAGTTTTTGCTCGGTCCTGACTTGATGAATACTGAAGAGACACCACCAAAGAGAAAGAAAAACAAAAACACATGCATTGGACAACGGAAAAGGACACAGGCTGGACAATTACAGGAATATATTTTGATATCAGGAACATTCAAAGCTCAACCAAAAAAGGTTTAGGGGCCACAAGCCCAATCCTGATTCCTGGAAACTCCTACACTGCAAATGAAATCGTTCAACAAAAATAGAATATGGATTATGATCCGAGTCAGTATCCTCAACATGGGTTTACCATAAGTAAGAAACAAACGGCTACCCCAGCTACTAGCACAACGCCATCTTCACAGTTGAGGTCAGCATCAAATCAATACTTTCAGAGGATATGTGCCCTAGATTATGAGATGAGTTTTGCCAAATGCTGTACCAAGGTTGAGGCACAGGAGTTCACCTTGACAGGCGATTCATTAAATTCACAAACTGATCGCTAGAGTACACATGGAGTAAACAACTATTGAGAAACAAGTAAATAACTCTATTGCTGTAAAAGAAAACTTCGCCCCAGTTCTAACGATGGTTCCTGAGTTGATTAACTTGAGCGCTCCCACAAACCATTTCTGTGAAGGATGAAGATTTAAAACGGTGAATTCACTGGACAAATCGTAATAAGATAAAGTCCAGATCAAGCTCATTTATTAATTTAAGACGCTCGACAGACAGCTGACGCCAAAATAGGGCATTGTAAGGCCAGAAAGACCAATTCGAGCACCATCCTTTCACCAAGACCAAGCTCGATGATTTATTTCATTGATGAACACACTGATCTAACTCTAATACGATTACCCAACAGGCAAGACTTACAGCAGAGAGCAATTCGAAGAAATTGTGCAAGTAACTCAGCTACAGACCCAGGAAATCTAAGTTGTTAGCATTTACAAACAACGATGAAGGAAGAGCCGTCGCTCCAGGCAGACGAGATAAAAAATGGCCGAGCTTCAGGCTCTCTGCCGAGAAAACGGAACAGTTACACAGGAGCCGAGCTGAATCTTGGTGTCTAGATACGACGCCGTATCCAGGGCCAGCTCATGGAAAATAATAAAATAGATAGACATTCACCAAACCTATTGGGCTTTGGGCCGTGAGACAAATGTTTGGGCCTTCAGATCGAAAGGCTTCTGTGGGCTGTTAATGGGCTTCAGAGATATTGAAGCAAACCGTTGGGTATCCTGGACAATATGGTTAGCCTTCTACATCTTTGGGTAGTAAATGGACAACCTAAGAAAGGGACTTGCCGTGTTATCTAAATCGGGGACGGACCATGAAAGAGGGAGAAGATATTTGGAAGGAATTTTCTCTTAATTATTATTACTGAATGAGTGATGTATATTTATAAAAGAATTTTCCTATACAACAAAGGAATATATCCCTTAATTGATGGGATCACATGATCAAAGGGATAATTACACAATCAGGAAAATCAACATAAATACTATATGGCCAAGTGGCAAAATTGATTTGCCAATTGATGCCTTCCTTATCACACCTCCACAAGATCAGGCTTCATAGTGAGGCCGATCTTGTTGCACAAACTTTGAAGATGTGGGCTGGAAAGTGCCTTTATGAGTGCATCGGCCAACTGATCAGAAGAGGAGACGTGTAACTCTGAGTTGCCCATGTTGCACAAGGTTGCGAACAAAGTGAAAGTCAATGGCCAGATGCTTCATCCGAGAATGGAAGACAGGATTTGCACACAAGTATGTAGCACCAATATTGTCACAATAGATAATGAGAGGATGAGGAAGAGCAACACTAAGTTCCGAAAGAAGATGTTAAACCCACTCTATCTTAGCATCCAATTCATATGACATAGCTTGACGCCACCATGGATCTCGTAATGCTTCAGTAATGGTGTGGGGTTCACTTTGGGCTTGGGTAACAAGAGCATATTTGGGGTTTAGTTTATGGATGTTATTTTTAGATCGAGTGACCATGGGATGGAGGGTGGGATGTGAATCTAGAGGTGGAGGTAAGGATTGGGGAGGGTGTGTGTCTTGGGAGGACTTTGAGGTAGGGGTATGGGTATGGGTAAAGGACATAGAGCATGATGGGAAATAGTGGAGGTTAGAGGAGAGTGGTGAGAAGGGGTATCGGGAGGAGATCATAGGAGGGACTCAAGGGTAAGCTGGAGAGAGTGGTCAATGAAGGAGGGAAATGGTGTGGGGCCTATTAGAGAAGGACCTTTAGGCGGAGACTTTGAAGTGAGACCAGTGGTTAAGATGGATTGTGTAGCTGATAATAGAATAGAGGGACTCATCACGACAAAAGGAAAGACAAACTCAACATGACGAGACTCGTAAATACGATTAGTGTAGGGATCAAGACATCTATAAGCACTCTGGGAGGATGTCCAAAGAGTTTTTTAAAGGACAAGGACAAACCTAAATTAGTTTTAGGTATCTGGTTGATGAGGTATGTGGTAGTAGCAAAGGCATGAGGCCAATAGGATGATGGAACCGACATTTGATAAAATAAAGTTAGACTAGTTTCTACTATGTGACGATGACGATGTTCAGCAAACCCATTATGTTTCGGTGTGTGGGGTGGTGTAGTGAGATGTGAAATGCCATGTTGAGAAAGGAAGGGACAAAGGGCAAGATATACACCACCATTGTCTGTTGACGAATTTAAAGATTGAAGAATTTTTCAACAATGGCTTTGAAGCGAGTGAGCACTTGGAACACATCATATTTTTGAATTAATGGGTAAAACCAGATATAGCAAGTGAAATGGTCAACAAAAATCACATAGTATTTGAAGTCGTTAAGAGATGTTATGGGTGAAGTCTACACATCAAAGAAAAGAAGATCAAGAGGGGCAGGAGAAACAAGAGTGGAATTAGAAAATGGCAGTTTGTGACTTTTATTGCATTTGCATGAATTGCAAGAGAAAGACTCAAGAGAACTTGAACTGAATAAAAGTTTATTTGATGAGATCATATGTGACAACAACTTATTTGACATATGAACTAGATGAGAGTGTCATACGAGTAGTGAGACTTTGACATTAGAAAATGCAAAAATTGGTGGCTGAGATTTGAAGGTGCTCAGCAACATATAAACCGCATCCTTAACTGGTCCTTAAAGGACCAGAGTCCCCACGCGAAGGTTGTCACGACCTAAAAATTTGATAGAATTTTCCTTATAACTTAGATATTCTATAATAAAAATTACAACCATGTTTCTTAAAATAATAAACTAATATAAAACTTTATAAAAAATTTCCAGTTCGTAACATAATCAATATAACTTAATTAAACTAAACCAAATTAAAAAAATAAAATCCAACTATCATCCTTTGGTCGATACCCGCTTAAAAAAAACTATCTTGCTCGTTCTACGTGTCCTTTCATGCTTCAAACTTATCTGGAAACATATATGTAAAAGATGTGAGCTGCATTTCAGTGAGTATCAAATTCTAAAGTAAAATAATAATTTAATATATTAAACCATTTACCTAATCCACATTATTAATCTTACATAGTAACATACCTCACTTAATAAAGTAATACTAACGATTTTTTAATTTAAATTATCTTACCTCCATACTTGCATATGCAACCTTTGCATATCCTAAGTCTCCACTATCACTACCAATTTCATCTCTCTAACCTACCTGGCCATGATAGATTAGAACTTTTACATACCTTCTATTGTAACCATGTAATGTTGTCGATATAATTATTTTTCTTATATATGTATATATAACTGCATTATATATTTCTATATCAATATACATAACATCCAACAATACTACCAATACAAATATTATTCATATATATATCCGCATTATCTATTTCTATAGCAATATACATAAACATCCAACAAATGAACTGCCTATAATGCATGAAAACCATTAAGCACAAATAATAACCATGGAGTCGCATTACTTTTGCGACAGAGTTATGGTGGCACTGTTACTCTTCTCTCTCCAAACAGTACCGTGACCATACACCTCAATCAATCTCATAATATTCTCCTTTCCATGCCCTTCACCTTCGCACGCAATCGTGGGGGCTGCCTATTTATCCTCTGGTGGTAAGAGTGGACATGTCGCTCTCAAGTCTCTCTCTTTCTTAGCTCTCCTCTCTAGTCTTTATTTTTCCGATCGGGTCCTGAAAAGGGGTTACCTCACATATCCCGCTGGGGTAACAAAATCAGCGTCACTCATGTCCCATGTTTATATTTTGCTGGGAACCGGCGGTAAATCAATTAGGCCTATTTTTATTCCGCCGACTTAACAGTCACCATGACCATAACCAAACACAAACAATAATGCAGGGATGCTGGATGAATGATGCAAAACTACCAATAATACCAATTCATGAATACATACGCGCATATATATATACACACGACACCGTTTAATTAGATATTCGTCAATATGATATAATACCGCACTTACATATAAAATGAGAGTCACATCCAACCACAAAATAATCATGTGCATATATATATACACACACACACACATATATATATATAATATCCACCTATGTACGAAAAATTAGCATATCATCTAATCCAATGATATCTGCCTTAATACTTTACCTTAATTAAATGATTTCTCAAACAATAAAACGTATTTATCTATTCGCATTATTTTATAATGGAAAATAGTACTCATCACACTCCGAGAAATCATTCACCGAGCATAGCCTTCAAATGATTCCTCATAGCCTTCTTAGTCCCTATCATATAATTAATCGAGTAAGATTCATATGACAATGTACACCAAAGTCTCATATTCCCTATTCTTTAACAATGTTAATGTGCAAATATTAGTTTAATTCATCAATTACAATATCCGGGTTAATCCAACTTATTTTCCCAAGCTACTTCTTCAGTTCCACAAAATTCTAAAATTTAGCACATCCAAGATAAAGCTTCCAATCGTTCATATTCATTAACTCAAAACTAGATATCAACCTAATAGTTTCTAATCCATTGTAATTACCAACTAATTAGCACAATAAAGAGTCAATTCAATCAAGATGCATCATATATGTAGTATACCTTATCAATTAATACCAGACATGCAAAAGAAATAACTTTAGCCGATGTGATCAATATACTTGAACCTAAATCTTCCCCCCTAACGTTTTCTCTGTTTCCTTGCTCAGCACCTCCTATTCACTTGGTTTCTTCCTCCTTTCGCTCTCCCCATTTGACCGCAACTCTCCCCCTGTAAGCCGCTGAACTCAACTCCTTCCCTCCCATCCATTCATGCCTTCCAAGAAATTTTCTTTTTCTTTTTGTTCTTTCTCCCAAGATCTCTCTCTCGGTGGCCGTCCTCCCTTTCTCTCTGTTTGTTTGTTTTTTTTTCTTTCTTCTTTCTTTCCTCATCTTATCCCGTCTCTCGGCCTTCCCTCTTTCCTTCTCTGCTTGCCATCTCTTCTCCAGGTTTCCTCTTCTATTTGTTACACACCTCTCCTCCGTTTATCTTCCTCCCTTTGGTCCTCACCGTCAGTCGATTTCCTTCTCTTAGAACACCTATCCTCCATTTATCTTCCTCCCTCAGAGCCTCACTATCGGCCTCTTTCCTTCTCCTCTACGTCTCTCTCTCTTTCATTCCTCTCCATCGGTAGAAATTTTCTTTTTGCCAAAACAAAATGTAAGTGGATTTACTGGTGGGGTTCCAAGGTGGTGGAAAAAAATCAATTTTTTTAAATGAGCTAGGCTTTGATGAGCTATACGCTAGGCTTATTAATGAAATTTAATGATCTTACAAAGGCCCCTCACCTAAAAGAACATATAGTAACATTATTAGATTGGCAAAGTTGATAAATAAAGATGAGGTTCTTGGTCATAAATGGTACGCAAAGAACATTATCGAGAGTAAGATAGCTAGTAAGATAGGGTAAGGAAAGAGACCCAACATGAGAAAATATTATACCGTTACCATCACCAAACAGAATATCCTCCTATCCTGAGTATGGAGTGTGCAATGAAAGATTGGCAAGATTAGTGGTGATATGATGTGAGGCTCCAAAATCAAGAAGCCACTTCGAAGAGGTTGGCACTGAGTAGATAGCTAGATTGGCACGTGGGGTAGAGTAAGCAATGGGCCAAATGATGAGGGAGGAGACGGCCAAGGAACACCTTTTAGATGAGGACAGTGTCTAGCGAAGTGTTCTTGAACTCCACAAAATTGACAGTGCCAAGGTATGGACATGACGAGCGTGGTTGATTAAGTCTCAAAGCATGAGGCCGCAGGTAGTGAGACCCCAAAGAGGGATTCGAAGTAGAAGATTCATCATAGGAGATGGAGTAGCATACTGGCATGGTGGTTGTCCCTACCCACGAAACTTCTGATTTCGCATGGTGAGGTTGGCTGTGATGGGGCCAATGGAGAAGGATTGGGGCTGATTTTTCTTTACGTCCCAAGAGGCTTCAAACATAATGAGCTTTTCATGGAGTTCTTCAAAGGTAATTGGCGTCTCCCACACTTGTATAACATTCAAGATTTCGTAGTAGCTCTCATCAAGGCCATTGAGAACTTTAAGGGTGAGACCCTCCACATCCACAGGGGCACCAAGAAGAGAGAGTTCATTGGCATGAGATTTAATCCATTGCATGAGGTATATAATGGAATGATCTCCTTTAATCGGATTGAGGAGTTGACCTTTAAGAAGTGTGATTCTTCCTCGGGTTGGTTTGGCATATGTATTGGCTAGGATTTTCCAAGCTTCATGGGCAGTCTTAGCAATAGCAATGAAGGAAATTAAACTCGGAGAGAGGGAACCTTAGATAGCATTGAGAATCAGGTATCTTGACGTACCCATAGAGTGTAGTTTGGGTTGATTGTTTTCTGACCATTCTCGACTATCTCCAAAGGTGGGCATGGTCGGCTACCATCAATGAAGCTGAAGCTGGTGAGATCATAGCCAACCAGCAGTGTGTGAAATTGCAGTCTCCATATAACGTAATTAGTGGAGGTAAGTTTTAGCGGAAGCTGTGAAGAAACATTGAACGCCACAAGCGTTTTGTGTGGGTCAAGCGGATTGATAAAGGGAGCACGATGAACAGTCTGAGTCACATGCAACTTTTTAGTGGTGGCCGAGGATTCAGTAGGAATATGTTGATTGTCTGCCATGGAGTGAGAGATAGCTCGGCAGAGTAATATTGATAGGAGAGAGGAAAAGAAAAAAAATTGAGGTGAGTCAGAGAAGGGTTAGCCAGTTTGCTTTGATACCATGAAAGAGGAAGAAGATGTTTGGAAGGAATTTTCTCTTAATTATTATTATTAGATGAGTTATGTATATTTATACAAGAATTTTCCTATACAATAAAGGAATATATCCATTAATTGATGGGATCACATGATCAAATGGATAATTACATAATCAGGGAAATTAACATAAATACTATATGCCCAACTAATAGAATTAATTTACCGATTGATGCCTTCCTTATCAAACCACTCTTATGTGCAGGATTCACACGATCGTGAATTCCATGTGGGCTATGGGTGGCAAATCGTGCCGGCCCGGTCTTATTGTGCCGTGCCGGAACGGCACGATAAGGTGAAGGCACGATAAGGGCTGGTCCAAGCACGGCCCTTTAAGATATCGTGCCGTGCCGGCACGGCCCGATAAGACAGGGGCGGCCCTGGCACGGCCCGATAGCCCGATAAATCTCGTTTGATCGTGATTTATTTACAACTACAAGTGATATCACAAATAAATTTTTTTTATCATTAAATATTATCTAATAATTTATTAATTTTTTTAAAAAAATCCCTAATCGGGCTATCGTGCCGGCACGGCCCGGGGATCATCGGGCCCAGCACGCCCAACAAATATCGGGCCGTGCCGGCACGGCACGATAAAACTTCCGGCACGATAAGCACTGGCCCAGCACGGTGTTATCGTGCCGGGCGGAAATTTGCCAGGTCTAATGTGGGCTACTGTTAGTTGGCTATGTCCCACGAAGGTTTTTATGTGCATGATTTAATGGTTGTACCATTTATAGCAGCTGAAAATAGACAGCCCACCAGACATCAACTTAAAAGGGTCCAACATAATCGGCTAATCAGCACTGCTGTCAACTTGAACCTCGATCCTACAAAAGCAGGCAATTGATAATACAATTTTCTCCATTGTAAACCTCCCAAAAAAAAAAAGTGGTTGGAGAAACGATTATAAAATTTTTTCTTAAAAATCCCGTTAAAGAGTGTGTGTGTGTGTATTTGTATATATTAGACTTGCGACTTGTGTTGTTGGATCTCAACGGGATGGCAATGGCCGTCAATTAAGAGCGTCGGCTCCCGGAATTTGATGGACAGTGGCTTTTAATGCGGGAATGGTAGCCATTAATTTCTTGAGGCTGGCAAACGTGGGGTGTGTTGAATTAGTGGTATTGTGAGCTGCTCAGAAACCTTACGCATTTTCTTACTTGATCGAGCTTATTGACCCCACGTAACAGGGCATTCGATGAGGCCGAGGGCTCGTTTTCTTTCTGACTCGTAATGTGTACTGGAGTTGCCGAACCTTTTTTTTTTGAACTGTCGGAGGATATTTTTCTCGGTCGGATGGTCTCGGTCTTCTGACATCGGGACGACGTCCCGTCTCCGGAATGAGATTGCGATGCAGTTTTTCGTGTTCCTGTCAGCAGAGGGCATCTTGGAAGCTCCAAAGAGAGTCCTGTAAAAAGGACCGGCGAGACGACAATAAGGAGCAGTTGCTGCATTATATGTTTCATGAATGAAGCTTTCAACTTTGCCAAATTGCCCGGTAAGATGTGGGGAATAAGTGGAACCACACGTTTCCAGAGAGGCGACCACTGGCGTCGACTTACGTGCGTTGGATCGATTGAGAATCCTTGGAATTTAAGAGGGGGCCAGCGGCAATCAAAGTTCAAATCCGATCTTGCCCCGGCTGTCATCTCATACTGCTCTCTCGCCGGATACACTTGCAGATTGGCCTCGCCCTCGCCACAAGTGGTCCAGTAGGCAACACTAATCGTCTGCAAAACACGACAACTCGGAGGTTGGAGGAGGGTCTTATGATCGATAATATGAACATCCGATGAATGGAGCCAGTTTTCCGGAGGTATGGATTTAGATGTCGGCGGATCGAGTTTCCTGGCATGAATAGTTCATTCATACAGGACCACGCCTTGGTCAATGGCGCAGATTAATTGCCGCCGGTGGTCCTGCTTCCAAGTTGATGAAGGAGTAGGTGATAGGTCCAATCGATCGGACAACATGACATTGAAAAATCATATTCAACGTGAGTAAATAGGCCCGGCCCCACCCATAACGTGTGGGATACCAGGAAGAGGAGAGCTTTCAACTGGTACCACTGTGGATGGGAGTAGTAAATGCCATCAGCACTATACCTTCAGGCATCGAACTGGTGAATCGATAGAACACTGTTAAGCCCGTAAACTTGGTGCGGTTCATGAACCCGAGGTAAGTGTGCTGCTAGTTGTCATCTGCAGGATGAACCATAAGTGATCTGGTGACTCGTGAAGAGAGATTGGCTAACAGTAAACTTAACGTTATCGTAGAATGGGATTCAGGTCGTGAGGTCGGGGCTTCAGTTCCAGTGGAAGCAACAGAAGAATGTCAACATGATGCTTGTGAAGGCTAATTAAATGAGTTCCACAGGTGGTTCAAGTGGAAGATATAAATTTCGCAGCTGTTCATTGACTCCTATGACGTCATAAGTCATAATGCAAGGACCAGAGGTCACCGGTTAGTGGAAGTCCGATGCCCAGCTTTCATGCTGATCGACATTTGATTGGGAATTCATACGGATCGGTCTATGTTTAGCAAGCACGATCTCACATTTAACCTGAAAAAGAACTGTTTTCAGCAGCAGGTAACCTGGGATTTTAATCAACTGGTAGATAGCACCGCGCAACCGGCGTAGATATAATAACCGGAGAGACTTCTTGTGGGTGGGGAAGTCGACTGTTAGGCTGAATCCGACGGCTCGAACTGTGTGGAGAACTCTGGTAAAGAAGGAGTTAATCCCCTAACCTAAAAGCTATTAGTCTCCATCTGTTTCCATCAGTTGGATTTGGAAAGGTCACAATTTAACTGCTGAAGACTTTCATTATCCAACTCATCAGTGAATGTGTCTCCACAAAGATGACTCGGATCTACTCGGCAATGTGATTGATTGACCGATTGGTGCGAGCTAGCAGCAAAATGTTCTTGCTTTAGCATGTGAAGCGAACATCCGAATAACGGGCTAACTCATGCTGTGAACAAAACAGCTGAGGTCAATCCGAGGCGACGGGCGGTCGCATAGACGGCTAGAAGAAAGGGGAAAGGAAAAGAATGAACAGCATCACCGAAGACAATTAAATGCACAAGTAGGCCTCAGAGGCAGAGGGCGCCTCTGTTCTCAACCAAACACCCTAACCTTTCACTGTTTCCTGAGCCCAATAAATTTCCATTGTCATGCAATAGCTTCCTCTCATCAGTCCCTCTACCTGTCTCACGCTTCCCCCTCCTCTCCTTGTTGGCTCTTTCTTCTGCTTGTTCTTTGTCAGTAGACAGATCAAAGCTCTCTTGTTGTGTTGTTGACTGGTCCAGTTCTCTGTCTCTATCTCTGTTCCATCAGGTGACCGTTGTGTTTGCCGCAGAAGGGGAAGTGAACAGATCTACAGATTGGAGCTTTGGATTTAGAAGCTCTCCATTGGAAGAAATGGGAATCTTGGCATTGATGACTGGATGGGCTGGCCCCAGTGGGTTCGGCTCTGCCACCACCGCTGAGCAGGTCACTCAAGGGATCAACGCCTCCGGTCTTACCGCCATTGTCACTGGTGAGTTCATTCTTGGCGCACTCAAACAGTTTTCGACTTGTAGTCTCGTGGATGGGCAGGTTGCGGTTTAATGATCTTGTGCAACAATTCTCTTTCTCTAGGTGGAGCGAGCGGCATCGGGCTGGAGACGTCGAGGGTCTTAGCCCTCCGGGGAGCCCGCGTGATCATTGCTGCAAGGAACATAGAAGCTGCCAAGGAGGCGAAGAAGGCTATACTCGATCAGTGCGAGACCGCGAAAGTAGATACCCTCAAACTGGACCTCTGCTCCATGAAGTCTATCGTATCGTTCGCAAAGAGCTTCAACGACCTCGATCTTCCACTCAACATCTTGATGTGTGAACGATCTTCCGCACTCTCCCTGTCATCTTACCTGCTAGATCATAAACAACATCTCGAATTGAATTAAGCTGAAGCTGAACGAATTGTTGATTCTTTCTGCTTCCTCTTCAGAAACAATGCAGGCATCATGTTTTGCCCCTTCCAACTCTCCGAAGACAGTATCGAAACTCAGTTCGCAACTAATCACATTGGTAGGTACATAATTCGACCCGATTTGGAAGAAATAAGTTCAGCTTTGCCGAATAGTTGTGGGACGATGTTTTGCAGGGCATTTTCTGCTGACAAACCTTCTCCTGGACAAAATGAAGCACACGGCAAGAGTGACCGGGATCGAGGGTCGGATTGTGAACTTGTCCTCAATAGCTCATGTTCACACTTATGAAGATGGGATTCAGTTCGACAAGATCAATGATCAACCCAGGTTAGTCTCTTCATCTGTTGCGAGCTGGTTTGAACAAAACTCGTCAGTCTCCCCGATTGCTTACCGTAAGCTCATTGTTCATGCTGATGGCTCGTCCAGCTACTCCGACAAGCGAGCTTATGGCCAATCCAAACTGGCAAACATTCTGCACGCCAATGAGCTCGCCCGTCGCCTTCAGGTTATTCTCTTACTCGTTTTCTAATCCAATTGAAGCTCTTTCCGGCTATGGACTCGAGTTCTTATTGCTGACCGTTTCTTGCCTGCACAGGAAGAGGGCGCAAACATCACGGTCAATTCAGTCCATCCGGGATTGATAATGACGAATCTCATGAGACATTCCATCATTCTTATGAGTAAGTTAGCTGCATGTTCCCGAGTTTATGACACTGCGTGTTCTACTAAGGAAGATTGTGATTTGTCAAATGCGTACTCTGATGCATCCGACTAACCTGAAACGCAGAGATTCTGCAAATGTTCACCTGCTTCCTGTGGAAGAACGTTCCTCAGGTAACGGAATCCACTTCGCCTGTGCAGTTGAAATAGATCTGTTTCCGAATATCTCCATGAATTGAACCGAACCAAAATTCGAACTGTCCATTTCTGAAAACCAGGGAGCAGCCACAACGTGCTACGTTGCCCTGCACCCGAGCCTGAAAGGAGTCAGCGGGAGGTACTACGCAGACTGCAACGAGCTCAATCCGAGCGCTTTCGCGAGGGATGTGAAGCTGGGCGAGAAGCTGTGGGATTTCAGCAGCAAGATGGTCGACCGGGCTCTTTCCCTTTGAGACCAGGACAAGCTGTGCTCCATGCTCGTACTCTCCCTCCAACCTCTGAAGCATATCTAGATTGCGAAGGCAATATTATAGTCTTACGCAGACTCAGGTGTACGCCGTAATTGTTCTGCAGCTAAATTGAAACAAGATTTACGTAGCACTGTCTCCCGGCATATAGATTTTCCTTTCGGTGTTGCTGCAAATAGACGGCATGAAAGCGAAACTCTTTCTCTGGGTATCTATGAATGAAGTTCTTGAATTCCAGTTGCTGCCATTAAGCTGGAGGAGTGGGTCGAACTTACAATGAACCAACAGACTACCCCCGCGAAGAATTATAGTGCTGAGAACATGAACCATTCTTCATGCACTGTAACTATAACGAGAAACGTAAGCTGGAATGCACTGATGAGACAAGAATGAATCTGGTGTAAGGAACGCAAAAGGAAAGAGGACAAGATGGCGACTGACCCAAGTTTTCTAGCAAGTTCACTGTAAGTCTTAAGATTGGAATCTTCTCGTCGGGGATAGCGTACGTCACATTCGTGGCGGCACCAGGTAATATCGAGCCATGGCTTGGAGCAAGAAGGGAACACGAACCGGCGAATCAAACCATCATTGCAGAAAAAAGGTGACTTGGATGAGGTTCGATGCCCGTACCGAGCCGATGTCCAAATAAATACATCTTTGGCATGCAAGAAGGCATCTCTCACAGTTCAACTGAAATTCCTCAAATAGTAAAATGAAAAGGCCGAACTTGGATTGTTACCCTGCTGAACCCGCCTGGAACATTGAAAACTGGCTCAAACCTTCAAAAATCCTACAAATTAACGGTCGAATTTTGTCGAGTCGATTTAAATTTTTTTAAAAATAAAAATATATTTCATTTAAAATAATTTTTTAAAGAAATTAAAAAATGGACGATTCAGCCAAATTAACTAAGACTATTAACCAACCTATTTATAAACAGTTTTGGACCGGTTCGTATTTGCCTAAACTGTGACCCATAACTGGACATGCCTATTAAGTAAATAGACCGAACTGTAATAAGGTCAAATTATTCTAGGCCCATTTTGAATCAGCCCGAAACCGACTCAGACCGCATTTTTAACAATACTAGTGGGAGGAATCATCTTTCACCAAGAAGAAGAAGAAGAAGTTTATGGAGAATGATTTTACATATTTTCTCTTAAATAAAATTTTAAATTTAAATTTTATAAATAAAATAAATTTATATTAAAAAATTATTTACATACATACTGATCCAATTCAAATTAAATTAATTAAAATTTAAGAAATTCCAAATATGAGTTAATCTATGAAAAAGAATATTACCTTCGTTTCACTGGTATTATATTTTTAGTAATTTTATTACTATTTTTTATTCATTTTACTTTTTAAAAGTCAGCAGAAAATTTGCAATCAATCAGTTGATGAGGATAAATCAACGGTCAGGATGCTTCAGCCGAAACTCCACTACGTGTGCGCGGTTCCACCGGATCTTAACCCAACTATAAGATACAATGACACGGTTCTGCCCGGTCGAAATCGTTAAACCCTAGTGTGATAGCTTTTTGCACAGAACTCTCTCTCTCCAAGTTGCTCTCGCATTTGCAGGGTTGAATTATGGCCTTCTTCTCTAGAATCCGCCATGTGCTCTACCAACCACCAGTTACCTGCTCTGTTTTTCAGTCGCCGTTGGCTTTGAGTCGTTTCTATTCGACGCTTACGTCTCCTAAACTGTTCATTAGCGGTGGGTCTCTGCGTCTAAGCATCATGCAATTTTATGTCCAGTCAAGGGCATTCTTTTAGCTGCTGCCTTGCACTTTTAATATGCTGCTATTATCAGCTTGAATGGATGAGTCTCACGTTTAATTTCCTCCTGGATTTCGTTGATGCTCAAAAAGCTTGTATTTTTATGTCCAGTCCGAGGGTGTTCTTTTTGCTGCTGCCTTGCGTTTCTACTATGCCGGTATTATCAGCTTGAATGGATGAGTGTCATGTTTAATTTCCTCCTGGATTTACTCGATGCTCAAAATGTTTGGATTTGTGTTTCGCCTGATGCCATTTCTTGGTCCGACTAAGTAACTTGAGGGAATCTTACTGCTTAAGGCTGCATGCTTGTGGTCTTTTTTTGCACATTTGGATGAAAATTGGAGTTTCATTATTAATATCATATTTGCAGATAGATATGCATAGCCAATGTCTTCATAGCTGCCAAAGCTTTGCACTTTCGCTTCATATATTGGGAACTAAGTATAATAAATGCTTTCAAGGCAGTCGGGTTAGATACTTTTCCCTCTCATTTAGTTTCCTCATCTTAACTAATCTGATGAGAGGGCAGCATGCTATAAATTATGCTCAGCTGATTGCATATGGCAAACTTGCGGTTGTTATTAAAAAAAAAACTTGCAGTTTCCTCCAAGAACTTCGATGCTGTTTTTTGTATGATGGGCCTATTTGTCTTTTTGGTTTATGGTGTTGTCATGTGGTATAACTGTGGCTGAGTACTGAGTGTGGCATTGAAAAGCTGTGGATGAGATTAAGAAAATTTTGAAATAGAAGGGTGTTACCAGCAGTCATTATTCTTTAAGCATTGAGAAAAAGGCTTTGGTTGTTTAAAGACGGTGACTTCTTTGTGTTGTTAGAACTCTTGAAGGATACTGAAGTAACTTTTGGGTGTGGTTCTGAATTGTGGTCCAGTTACTCATGTTGATGTGATTTGCAAAACATATCTTGAATTCCTGAGTATTAGTTTAGGCAAGGATTTCATAACTTGAGGTAAGGTGAAAAGATCAATGGCTGTGATATATATTTGAGGAAAAAGTGTTATTCATTTCGCCTTGAATTTACAAATACGATTAGATTTCTCTGCTAAACTAGGTTCATTCATTTACTCTCTTTCCTTCTTTTCACGACAAAGTGACTTGGGGTCATGCTGTGTGATTGACGTGGACGTGTGTGGTTTTCGATTTTAATTTGATTCTACATTTATTTCTTTGGTGCATGAACAGGCCTTTCTAGACTGACAACAGATGAGAAGCTCCAGGAGGCATTTGCACCTTTTGGGAGACTTGTGGAAGGTAACTCCATTTTTGCAATTCATACATAGTCTTCCTTCTCAGTGCCTATTGAAATGGGCTACATCGTGCTTTCGTAATGCATTTGGCTTGACGATTTTGGCAGCCAAAGTTATCACTGACAGAATGTCAGGAAGATCAAAGGGATACGGCTTTGTTACATATGAAACCATGGAAGAAGCCGAGAAAGCCAGGGAGGGCATGAATGCCAAGTTTCTTGATGGCTGGGTCATCTTCGTTGACCCTGCCAAGCCAAGAGAGCCGAGGCCTCCACCTCAGCCCGAGTCTCAGCAGTCTGAGTCTGGTTTCAGAACCAACAAGACTGTTGGATGGTGTGGTTGACATATGGAGTGGTCCCTCTACTCACAGCTTGGTTAAAGGTTTCAACTATTTTTTCGGCCCAAAAATTTCACGATTTGATTTGTCAGGGAGGAATTATAATGTTTCATTTTGGGGGAACCGGAAGTTGTTTGAAGCTTTGTAATGGCCAACTTATATATGCTCGTGCTTTTATCACCGGTGAAACCTCTGCTCTACAAGTAGAGGTTAAAAGTTTCTGTTGGTTTATGTTTACCTGACTGCATTTTTTATTCTGATGTTAGTCTAACCTGAGCTGGCTGTTTAGTGAATGTACAAAATGCGGGATCAGTTTGAGAAAGTGTCAAGAGGGTTGACCCATTCTGAGATGTTCTCAACTAGGTCAAGATTAAATTTAAGACTGCCTTATCACGATTACCGGTAACATTGGCTGAAGTCCTCCGTTGGCAGAGATGCTCGTTGGGTAAGAGCTGGTGCCCAAACTTGGATTGTAACCGAGGAACCTGAGTCACTTTTGTATGACTCTTGTCAGATGGGACGGCGATGATGCTCTGCAGGACAATGTCCTTGCTATTGTGTGTTCATGAGAGAACCGCAAAGTCCGAGAACAGCTAGAGGTTGGGGGCGTGTCAGTACACTCCCTCTGCAATTCTCCAAAAACTTGTGTCTGCCTTTGCGATACCTTCGACCTTGTATCAAGTCATGGACTCTACAGAAGTTCGATTCTTTCTTTCTTGGATTCGGTAAAAGTATAGATGATATCAATATCTCGATTTCCAGCAGCAAGGATCGTGAGTACAGCTCCTGAAAGCCTATTTGTCTCCTCTCGAGAGTCAGTCAGTCAGTCAGTCATACGAAGCCGTAGGAATCAAATACTGTGTAGTGGGGAGGTATAGACACAAGAAGCCCATTAACAAATTGGTCGTTTAAAATCCAGACAGCAAAGTACTTGAAGAATTCTTTGTGACAAAAATATAAGTGCACGTATGTATTGTATCGCCATCATCTCTTGGGTGTGAAGCTCGGCAGAGGCGTCCATCTTGAACGTGGGATTAGCTACCGCCTCAAGCTCTCCACGATGTAGTCAGCATAAAGGTTCCTTCAAAACCAAATTTGACATGTCAGTTGACGGCAACAATCTGCGAGATGACTGATACCGAATCCATTTTAGAGTAATGTGCAGACTAGATCACTAAGCTTTGTCCTAAAATCCCAGGCCTTTTCAGTGGCCCCTCATAGACTTGTGCTCTTTATGTATGGAGGACAGATATGTCTATTACTGGTTTTGTGACTGTAAAAATTTCGCAGTCAATTTTGAAGAGAGCATCTAGAAAGGAACATGAAAAACAACTGAATGAGCTGATGCAGATAGTCTGGAAAATTGATTAACCGAGCTCAAGCCCAAAGGAGAAACAGTACTCACATGGAATACTGAATGGCTTCATAGGCAGCAGATGCAGGTAGGAAGTCATTAACAGCCACTTCCTTGTTCTCGTTCTTCTTGTCTGATTGGTGTCTTAAGGAAAATTTTTACACGGTAGAAGAAAGTTTGATCATGTCAAACTATGGAAATATTGAATGGTTAAAGAGAAAATTTTCATTGGAAGGATACAATCTTCAAAGAAGCGACGAATTTCAGCCAAACGATGTGGTGGAAGCTCCTTGATATCATTGTAGTGTCGGTACTCAGGATCATCAGCACAAACTGCAATTATCTTGTCATCTTTCTCGCCCTGCAATTTACCACAATCAGAACCCTTAAACTATTTCAAAGCATCCTTTTGCAAGTAAGGGTGTGTACCTGATCAATCATAGGCATGAGCCCAATTGCTTTAGCCCTAAGAAAACATCCTGGTAGAACGGGCTCCTGTTGCAAATGAGTCATGCATTTAGTCATCAGAGAGACTCAACTACATCTTTTATCCAAAGCAGACATTGAAATTATGAGAGAAATGTGGTAAAGAAAATTTTGAATTTCGTTATGTATTACTAATTGGTGCAAGATGGATGATGTACCTGCATGATGATCAAGACATCCATAGGATCATTGTCCTCACAGAGTGTTCGTGGAATAAAACCATAGTTGTGGGGGTACACAACTGACGAATACAGTACACGATCAACCTGCAAAGGCATGCATGTTTAGACAACTTGCATGAACTGAACAGTTTAAGATGGAGGAAATTTGTGAGGAACAATTGAAACCTTAATCAATCCAGTCTTCTTGTCAAGTTCGTATTTCACCTTGCTCCCCTTACCTATCTCAATCACCTGCATAAATGATGTTTTACTAAAAATATGCTCTCAACAAGAAACCTGCGTTTGTACTAAATGCAACATCTAGCTCTTCAAACTCATACGATAAGGCAAAATGGTATAATGAAAGAATCAGATTCCAAGTTAAAAAGTGCAAAGCAGAACTAACATATAAGGTTTGCTACAATAATAGAGATATGCATGTCCTGCAGCAAATTATAGAGCATTCATTTTATCATTATGAGTTGTCACGTGTCCCCTAATTGGTTTCAACCATGCCAAAAGATTAAGCTATTCAAGGACAACCTTAGAGAAAGATTCCGAATCTCAGTAAATCAACTTAATGTTTCATCTAAATATTTAATTGACATTGCAAAGCACATTAAGCATTCAGATCAAAATCTCAATTCTCAAGCCATGTTGCCACATCTACATCCAAACAAAGAGCTCTGGAGTAATAGAGAAGCTCACTACTATCTAACAAGCGTTTCAGATTATGCACACATGTTCCCAAGCAGAGGAATCATGCTGACATCACCAAAAACAAAAAAATGATAATGTAAAAATTCTCTAGGTACTGTATCTGGATAGCTTACACAATTGAAAACAGATGGAGCACCAGGTCCTGATTGAAAATGGAAAGAAAATGCATCAGAGAAAGTGGCATTGAGACAATTGAAAGAGGGGGGCCAAAAAAAAAAGAGGCAGTTTAAGTACATCCAAGAAGGAACGTTCTTGAGTGGCATACCTATCTCAAGATCATGCCATGGATGCGCAGCAGCAGACCGTCTGGTCAAGGATGAAAGGATCCTTTCATTAAGAGGTGCATGAGAAGAGTGAGAGGAGTAAAAGGCCTTTAGTGGAGCCTCGATGGGAGGAGCCATAACTGCAAAATGCACACAGCGATCAATCATAGTTATAGTTAAGTCAGCCTATAAAAATGGCAGCGTAAATTTACCAGGATAACCAGTCAGGTACAAGACCAATCCAATCAGTTATTTTCAGTTGACCATTAGAATTATTTTACCTGACAAGGACCTCTCTTATACGTAGAGCAATAAAACATCAGATTTCCAAAGCAGTCCAGAAACAAACCACCTCAAGGGCGAAGCCTTAAGAAGCATTTACACATATAATTACGCAAATGCTTCAAAACCTGGAAAATTTTGTAGAGCGAAATTTCCCAGAAGAACCGTGTGCACAATCTACATTGGCGGAAAGTATTGAATGTGGAAATTTGTTGGAATTGACTAATTCAATTCTTTTGCCTCTGAAAACATTAAGGCTACCAGGGAGGCTACAAGTGGGACAAATAAATAATCTTGCAATGCTGCAAGATATGGATCCTTATTCTGCAGTGTCATAGATCCGGATCTGAACTTTATCAATGGAGAAAAGCAGCTACAAGATCAGAAAGAATGTGAAATGATTCTATAGAAAAGGATCTGATCTGGAGACAAGTTTCAAGGACTGATTCCTGTATAAATGTTATCTAGAAAAGAGATCAAAGGGTACATAGCCATAGTGAAATGTTGAGGGTAATGCAAGCATGCAGGGGGAGTATCCGAACAAAGAAGGTCGGCATCGTCCGTGAAAATGGTACTAACACAAAATATATCCTTCCCGACAGGAATATCGTCTTTAAAAGTATATATTAAACATTAAATAGAACACATACTGCTGCCAACCCAAGGTGCCACCTCAAAAAACTTGGGTTTTAGCAGAAAGGGAGTAGATTTTTCTGTTCCAGGAAATCCGAAGATATGAAGAATCAATAGAAGCAGACAGTGTCAAAGCTTGTCAAACGAGATTGCACAGATCACGACCAAGACAAGAACAAATGACCTCATTCATCAAAACGACAATCTCGATCTCCTAAAGAAACATGAAACTCGTACTCCCCAGCCCGCAAGACACGAAAATATACGTGCAGATAACTAAACTCGAGTTTTCATTACGTTCAGATCAACAAACAGGGCATCGAGACTTCGAGGCGACTGAAAAAAGCAGATCAGCATAAACACAGGAATAATGGAACGTATACTCGCGGAAAGCAGCTGAAAAATGATGCTCTGGAGGTGGCAAGCTCACAGCCGAGACGTACCAGCAGCAGTCCAACTCCTCCGGAGGCTGATGCTCTCGAGCTAGACAGCCTCCTTAAATGGAGACGCGGAGCACACAGATCTCGAGGGGGAAGCGTAAAGAGCGGAGACGTGAAGAGGTAGAGAAGACAGAGAAGACGAGTGGCAGAGAAGGGATAAAGGTGAGAAACCCTAGCAAAGGAGAGGAGAGAATCGAAATCCAGTAGAGGAAAGCGGGTATGAGCTGAGGGTGCCTCTGTTCGCGCTCTCCCTCGCCTCCGCCCGCTCCCATTTAAAGCAGTGCTGTCGGTCCGTCAACTGTGGAGGAGGGGTAGAAATGGAATACCAAAATTCTTTTTTATTTTCCGATTATAAAATGTTTATACATATATACATATATATATAAGATAAGATCACTTCTACTGTTTAATTACCTTTAGTAAAAAAAATTATATTTTTTATTATATATATATATATATATCAGAGATGATGAAGCTGTATCAAATGCGTATATTATACAATTCCTTTTGCGTCCTCTATTCCTTGCGTTTGGGAGAATGCTTCACACCAGGCGGCGCATATTCCGCGGTGCGAATGTCGTCAGTCATCACACCTGCGCTCTCCACCGAGAAGGGAAATTCACGTACTGGCTCCAGCTGGGACGCGGGATTATTACGTGCCGATGACAGGTTGGATCGGTAGGGTGAGGGCTGTGGGGGCCCCACCGGTGGGACGGTAGACCGAATATGTAGCGTAACGGTCGGTTTGGGTCGTCCAGCGTGGCGCCTAAATTTAGTGTACACTGAAGAAAGAATTTGTGGTGTAAAAGTCATACAACGAAATGGTACCCTGTATATTTTTTAGGATTTCTTTTATTATTATTATTTTCATATTTTCATATATAAATTTTAAATAATAAATTCATAATATAATAAAAATGAAATATTTAAACCATATTTTTAAAAATCAAACTGGATTAGCCGGTTTAACCTGTTTAATCAGGAATCAGCCACTCACCTAATTCAATTCTTATAAAAGACCCAATTGCGCTTTTAATGAGGTCAAATTCAGTTGAACTCATCAATTCTCAGTTCAACTTATGAACCCAATTGAACCGGTGAAAAAATCGGTTAACTTAAAATAAAAATAAAAAAACTTATTAAAATATACTTATTTTATTTTACTATACTTATATTTTTATTTTTATATTAAAATTTTATTTAATATAATAATTATATCAATAATTTTTATTATAAATTATATCAAATTATAATATTATTAAATTTACTAATAATATTATATTATTAAATATATTATTCAACATATTAAACCATTGGTCTGATCTTAAACTTATTAACCTAATTCGATTTTAAAAACTGTGACATAGCCTGTGACTTTTCAGTGCGCTGTGGGAAGAGGGAGGATGAGATGTCCCCTGCAACGGCTCCGTTTGAACCAAGCAACCACCATTTAATTTATATGTATATATTCATGTTTACATTAATGGTAGTTAGTACCATACCATAACACTGACTAATTCACAAGACTATTTAATATACTAAGTTAGTGTAATTTCACCCTCTCAATATTTGATTCTTATTATTATTCCTTCAATGGTACGTTTGAATTGGGGGATTTGGAGGGAGGGTCGCCGAAGGTTAAAGAGGGATAAAATGTAACTACGTATCCCTTATCTCGATAGAATTATAGATGACTGGGAAAGTGAGGGTCTGGCACGTCCCTTTAAAAAAAAATTTGAAGGAATAGGACGACTTTGACTCTGTCTCCAAAGGATACGGAGGAGTTATCTGGTGATCTTATCTTCTCCTTCGACATGATCGCATTTTGGTGTGTGATGGAGCGCACGATGACCGATCCAATCTTATCACAGGACGATTATGCTACTCCACACTGTGGGATATGCCACTCCCCATAAAAAAGCCGATGCTCAGTTGCGAGATCGAGAAGAAGGCGTCGATGTTCCCGACTGCATCCCCGAACTTGATCTCAAAGTCAAAGGGGATCGACCGGTGATGCACGAGGAAATACTTAATTGCATGTTATGTGCGAGCTCTGGGAGTCCCATCAGACGTACGTGGATGTGGGAACCGAAGTGCACATTTTTTTGCCTTTTCATCCATTTCATATCTTAATTATTAGGTGGAGATATTATACAATATTGACTCGAAGGCAAGCAGCCGATCACGGAGCTGCCACGCGGGGCAATGGTTGATTTTGATTGAGAGGGCTCGCCGTACTTTATCTTACTGAAGGCATGTGACGTGTATATGAGTCGGATTCGAGTCGGAACCGGGTGGATGCTTGGGCAGTTTCGTTCGTTACTTCCCTCGGGGGCAACGCGGCTGTAACCCAAACGGAAGAACGCGTACTGCAGCCATCGGAATCGGGCTGTCGGCTCGGCTGTTCAGTTGGCTCCCGTTGAAACTCCGGAGCGCCGAGGACTCAGAACAAGACGGTGCCGTCTGCGGCTGATCGTTCGACGAGGATGACTTAGCACGGTCTGGCCGGAGCCGGAGGGGATCAATAATAAAAGCAGTGTGTCCCCACCGTCCTCGTGGCCAGCTCTCTTCTTTCCTGTGATTTGTTTTCTCTTTGACTGGGTCTCCCCGAACGAACAGTCGCAGATCTCCGCTCTGCCCGTTGCCTCTGTGTCTCTTCTTTACTGCTCTGCCTTGACGAGAGCGATACCATCCCGGCTCTAATTTCCTTCACTATAATGTCGACGTACGAAGGCTCATCCCTGTAAACTATTCAGCTGTTCCCACTGAACGCCCAGTAGGCTCCACTGTGCAGAAATCACTGGTATTGAGCCCAGATCTCGGTGCCATTAGCGACACTGGCCCCGCCTCATTCGCTGGACTGTAATTTTTTTCGGTTAGATGGGTGTCCGATAACTTGGAAGATTACATCCCGAACGGTTTACACGGCCGAAGTGGGTTTGCCGGAGAACTCCAAAGTGGATGTAGCTCGTATTCAAGTGGCAGAGAAAATGAACAACGAGGATTTAGATTTAGTTTCCTGGTATACGCCTCCAGGGGTCCAGGTCGTTAGGAGCATAAACGACAACCGGCGACCTTGTCAGGGCGGTGGTGGCGGACACGGTCCAGCCCAGCCCCATGCGGTGCGATTAATCAGCCCAGTGGAAAAGTAAATGGCTAGCTGAAACTATCAACTGGGACTCGTCTTTTTATTAAAAAGATATTATTATGTTAATTGTGATATATAACCAGTGAAGATTTCACGAATGAATCCGCACCGTCAGATTAGCGCGGCTCTCTTATCCAACGGCTCGCAGAGTTTTCCCGCAATTCAATTGATGTGCCTTTGAATTTTTTATTTTCATTTTCATTTTCCCCCGACATCTTCTCTTTTCCATCTCTTGTCCTGCTCCGGCTGTAGCTCTTTTTCAACGGTTGAGCGGAGCCGAAGCACCAGAAGAGGAGCTCTCGATCGGCCGATACAGCACCAGATCTCCCCCTTCTTCACCGTGATCTAGTGATCTGCGAGCCTTAGTTACCTGTGCTTGTTGTTTCTGATCTCTGGTTTTCGTTTTCTATCCTTCCAATTCGGATCGATGTTCAGGTTTCTTATGTGTCCCGGTGGTGTTGTATAGGTTCAGCTTCTCTCTATGGCTGCTCCACCGGCACGAGCTCGCGCTGATTACGACTACCTCATAAAGCTGCTCCTGATCGGCGATAGCGGTATGCTTTTAGATTTTTCACAGCTCGAGTCTTTGTCTCTCTCCTTCGAATGATTCTTTGATCTATATATTTCTATCTTCCGAGGTTCTAATTTGGTAGTTCGATTTCTGCGTGTAAGTCCAGATGACTGAGGAAATGAGAAAACCGGGATGTATTTGCAACGCCTTGTGATTGTGTTGCATAGCATATATGCTGCTTGATCTAGTGTTTGGAAGTGCAGTAGTTGGATAAATTTGATGTACGTGGAAAACAGCCCCTGTTGTGTATAATGGCTTCCTCTGATAATAGATGAACATTGGAGCCCGTCCAGTTTCTTGGTGTGTAATATCCCATTCCCAAGTCTTTCCTCCTCCTGGGGAATTTGTTTTCTTGTCCGTTCAACTGTTTCCATGAGGAGGATGTACCACAAATTACTAAATTCAGTTTGAGTCAGCTTATGACAATTAGCTAATTGTGAGGCACAATTGATTCAAAGTAAACCTAGGATTAAGGGTGTTAAAATGGGAAGCTGGAAAGTTTTTTATTGGTTCTATATATATATATATATATATATAAATTCTCCGAGGAAACAGTAATTTGATTTCGTTAATCTGTGGGAACATTTCATCTTAGATATATTGGTTTTAACCTCAGTTTCTGGAGTGTTGAGCTAATTGACCTATCGGCATCTTCAACTTCTTCATGTTGCTATTTATTTTAAATGTTGCAAGGATGATGTAGTATGCATGGGAGCAGTTAGATTGCATATCATTATAATTAATATGTAAAAAACCTAGCGGATGATTTGGTTGGATTTATGACTTTGCTATTTTATACAACACATTATCAAACTTTAACTTCATAATTTAACACTTGCAACGATGGACTCCAGATTAGTGGAAATTTGTATGACGTGGCATGGACGAAGACGACCTTAGTTGAATAAGATTAAGTATGCAGCAGTAAAATGATGATTATCTAATGTCCCTCTGTGAAATTTCATGACAGGTGTCGGTAAGAGTTGCCTTCTTCTGCGCTTTTCAGATGGTTCCTTTACTACCAGCTTCATAACAACTATCGGGTGAGCTTCTATTTTAGAAGCAGTTGTCTTTCTTTCCTTTCATTAACAGGAAGATAACCCTGAGAACTCTTTTTATCCTTTTTATCACCAGGATTGATTTCAAGATTAGGACCATAGAACTGGACGGAAAGAGAATCAAATTGCAAATTTGGGATACTGCAGGACAGGAGAGATTTCGAACAATTACTACTGGTTAGTCTGTGAACTGTGTCTTGTGAGCTAGCATATGGGAGTGCAGTGCTCAATAATAACTTTTTATGTACATATATTAATCATATATGTTGTGTAGTTCTCTTTTACAGCAGTCACTTTCACCGTCATTTCCAACATTATTCTCAAATCTTGTTCCATGAGACTCACATTTACATTATCTGATAATGGAGCCTACTTCTTGGTTCTTCCCGCTTGTATTTTACTTGCAAAATTTCTGCTTCCTGCATTCTTATGCACACTATTGCACCAAATTAGGTGCTTATGCCTTATATTAGTTTATGATTTAGATCATTCTTAACTCATATACAGTGCTTTTATATTGCTAAGATTCAGGATTGAAAGTCAAATGATGGATTTTTCCTTTTTCCAGCTTATTACCGTGGAGCCATGGGCATATTGCTTGTGTACGATGTCACGGATGAATCATCCTTCAACAGTAATGAAAATTTTCTTTTGAAGTTGTGATATTTGCTCTATGTTTCATCCATGGAGTGCTTCTGTTAGCAGATCCTTTGTCATCTTGAAGTTTCTTACTGATTATATTCAACTATTTCATTTTGGATAATGTAATCGAGCTTCCTTTAAGAAGGAGAGAGAACAACAGTGAATTTCTCTTCTGTTTCTCCCTCAGTTGTCTCAAACCAATGATGTCATTCTCTTTTTCAGATATCAGGAACTGGATCCGCAACATTGAACAGCATGCTTCTGACAATGTCAACAAAATATTAGTTGGTAATAAGGCTGACATGGATGAAAGCAAAAGGGTTTGTCCTCTCTTTCTATATGCATGTTTTTAAGCATTCATAAAGGAGTTTTCTGCTTCATGTTCCTTGAGATCTTCACCTTGATGGAGCCCTCTCTTTTAGGCTGTCCCTACTGCAAAGGGCCAAGCTCTGGCTGATGAGTATGGCATCAAGTTTTTTGAAACTGTAAGTATATTGTTTTCCCTGATAAGTAAACATGTCAACCTGGATTACATATCAGTTCATGATTGAGCTCAATTACGGAACTGCAGAGTGCCAAGACAAACTTGAACGTGGAGGAGGTTTTCTTTTCGATAGCCAGGGATATTAAGCAAAGACTTTCAGAAGTTGACACAAGATCTGAGGTACTAGTTCCCTATCAGCTAGTAGCTCCGTTCTTCTTTCATTAAATACTCGAGATAGCTAGCACTTCTATTGTTTGAAAACTCTTTGAGGAACCCCAACATGTCCCCTTATTTGAGGGGACTGAATCTTTGGTATTCTATACCAACATTATGAGGAATGTACTGTAATTGCTAGAATATCCTGTATAGGACTTCGGGGGTAGGTTACGACGGCTTTTTGCTCAATCCTCAGATATATGAGAAAGTACGCATGGCATTTAGTGGGAGAGAGCAGATAAATTTTGTGGTCCATAGTTCTGAAAGCAGGATACAGATCCTCCCTGCTAACAACTTAGCTGCAGAGAGAGAGAGAACCATCCAATGATTCCCTTTTTTGATATTCTTCTTTGACATGTTATAGATCCTAACATTTCTCTCTCTTGAAAGTTGAAAGTCAGTGCTGTTTTGTCTGGTTGGCTGCAGCCTCAAGCGATTCGGATCAATCAACAAGACCAGTCAGCGGGAAATACTCAAGCACCATCCCAGAGATCGGCTTGCTGCGGTTCTTAAGTTATGTTGTGGCTTATAGTATTTTTCCTGCTAAGCGCTACTCGGTGGTATGGGTGGTACTAGATCCTTTGCTTTTCCTGGAAAAGAAAAAGAAGAATAGTCGGGAAACTTTTAACACGACATTGTGCTCTGTTTTCTCGTTGACATTTGATTAGCAAAGCTTTGGTTCTAGATTTTTATTGATTAAAGCAACAAACCAGGGTATGTTTTTCTCTTCTTGGGTATGATTCGCCAAGGACGATTTGCCAGTGGATGTTTTACTTACCAAAGGAGTCCTGATTGGCATATTTGTTACTCCCAAGCCCTCCCGTGATCCTGCTTTTCTTGTGTCTCGTCGCTACATGTAGAGACGCATGCCCTACTCTGTTGTTATTGTCAAAGGCCGCAGCTATTTCACGTTGAGCAAGCGGGATCATATGGAATGAGCATGTATGTCGGCCGGTCATGCAACTTTGCACTATTTTCTAGTCATATTCCACACCAAGTACACGCGAGAGTGCACATGAGAGACACGCACGAAGGATCAATAAGAGAGACAACATCAGAAGCCAAAACAAGCAATTAGGGAGCTGGCCAATCTGCAAGAGCTGGTGTCCTTACTTCCTCCTAACCTTCGCCACCCATTTACAGTTCTCCAGGGTTTCCATTATCTGCGGATTGCAAATCAGGAGGGATGCGCGGTCCCTCGGGATTCCCTTGCGTAATCCACCTGAAATGCTGGAGAGGGTTCACTACGCGCATGGATAGTGACCGACCACGCGACGACTCGGATGAATCCCACGTTGGGGGAGTGCTATCATTCGTGGAAGTAAATGGTCACTTGGTCACCTTGACCAATCACATGGTCAGAATAATATCTGGGCCACGCCCAACCAAGCGAACTGAACGGGGCGGGGAAGATGCATTGTGATCGAATTCCACGAAGACGTAACTTTCGAGCAGACCTTTCATCATCTTCATCATCCTAACCGGCGAGGAATCGTGGATTGTGAGAATCTCATAAAGCCTTATCTATCGGGTCCGGCTACTCTAAGTTCAAGTCTTGGCTACAAATGAATAAAACTGCTTGGATTACGATATGAAATTCCCTGTACTCAACATTCCCAATTCTAGGATGTTACTTTTAATGGACTTAGCTTGCTCTGTCCTCTTCGTTGATTGGTCTCTAATTAATAGCCCAGCCCGTTTACTTCAGGGGCTCGTCAAATGCTTCTCAGCCGCCCGTTTCGGCACGTTAAAGCAGATCCACAGATATGGAAAAGTGAAAATCAATCCAATGAAATAATCTTTTCGACAGAGTTTGTACAACAAATGAATGAATAAATGATGACGACCTGCTGACGAATGCCTAGGAATCGAAAAATGGAGAGAGAAGGAGGATTTCTACATCGGGTTCCGGTGAAGATCATAGGAACCGATCGACCTTCGGGGCCATCTCCCCGAACAACAACTTCAGGTCGTTCTCCAGGGGCGTCAGGTTCAAGTCCAGGCACGCGATCCTTTTGCTACTGCTCGATCTCTTGAGCACGGGTATGGCCGGAACGGCCGAGTACGGCTCGCTCCGCTTCATCATCTCGACCCTGTGGCGTCTCATGTGGCCGCCCAGCGCCTGGCCCATCGGGAACTCGAGCCCGCATATCGAGCACTCGTGCATCTTCTTCGGCTCCACGGCGAGGCTGAGCGACAGGAGCTTCTTCCCTTCCTCTTCTTCCCGGACGGCCTGGTCGTCGGCCTGCCGTTGCTTCTTGTGGCTCGCCCGGTGGCCTCCCAGCGCCTGGAACGACGGGAACCGGCGCTTGCACGTCTTGCACTCGTAACAGCCTTCTCTTCCCGTCCCCTGAGAAAGCACGACCAGGCACCTCGCCAGGTCGATGACGCTGCCGCCGCCGCTCGTCCCGAGGATCTCGGTCTCCTCTCTGCTCCTCTTCATCTCTCACACCACTCGCGAGAGAATCCCGAAAATGGTTGAAAGAAAAATCGATGGCGGTGCCTTGTTGCGGATAAGGGCTCTTTGAAGGGGGGGAAAAAAAATAAAACGGAGCTGTGTGGTTTGGCAAGAAGCATGAAGCTTTCGGGGGATACTTATACAACGGTTTGGGAAGGTGTGAACTTTGACTCTTGACTTTTGACCTTTGACTTGCTGAATATTACGCGAGAGTGCACTCGCTCCGAACGTTGACATTCCCCGCGGACAATAATGCCACTGGATGGCTCGGGGAGGGCACCCGGAAGCCCGGGGGCCTCTTTCGTAATTATGCGTACGTCACTGGAAACGTGGGCAGAGAATTTGACTAGATCTTGTAGAGTTTTCACACGTGGCAGCTGTCAGTGGACAGCGCATGTACATACACAAACAAGGGAAATAAAGGAATCAGTCGAGAGTGGCGCCTATATGTAAATATAATATATATATATATACACACACGTGAACGGAACGCAGTTCCCCGTAGAATGGTCTGAGGTTTTCGGATAGCTTATTAAAAGGGCTTTCAAAAATAATAAATAGCAATGCAGCAAATTGCTTGTTGCGTCAGCGTCGTCCAGTTTGACGTAGAATCAAGATGTTCTAAATTCCTTTTGTCTTAATAAATTAAAATTTTTAAATGCCCTTTTATTTATTATTTTAAATTTATAAATATTTTTTTATTGTGTAAAATTTTCCGACTACTCTAGAAAGCATATATTATTATTATTATTATTGTTCCCGACGAAAAGGTCTATGTTGCCACCTACTAAGCAGTCTCGGTTGATACATAGAATTATAGTTGTTCATGTGTATATATATATATATATATTATAATAATAAATTAATCTATGAAATGATATACTATATAATATCATACTAACCAATTAATTTGTAGATACCAATCATTGAGAATTTCAAATCACATACATCACTTATATTATGGGCTTACCTATAAGCTAGCCCATGGAGGCTATCCCTGTATGTATCTTGTTTGACAAGGAACGCACCCACTTTTCTACTCCCCGTTTCGTGTCGATGGACGACTGTCGTTTTAATTTTCCTAGACCTACGACTTCCTAGGTTGTGTATTTAGAAAGTTTCGGTGTCTTCCAATCAAATGTATATACCATATAAGACATATGCTATTATACTTTAAAAAAAACAAAGAAAAAGAATAAAGAAAACCACGTCGTACACTGTCCTCCCGACGTTGAACTCAGACCTTTGGATCCTCATATAAATTTTGATCGAGTACAATTCGTCGATGAGCAGTATTCCAGCGCTGAATTGCAGGTCTTGAAGTTGAAGGAACGCAGTGCAACTCCTCCTACAGCTGAAGACTAATCCCTAAAGCCCCCTTTGCATTCTATGTCGACGTTGCCCGATCATCTGGCTTTGCCATCGTACTGGGGTCGGATGAGACACGGTCGTCCGGCTAGTGCTCGCCTCGAAACGGTTACGGCTCGTCGAATTGTACTCATCGGCTACAATTCTGATGGGGTGGTTCCAAGTCGTCCTACCGTCTCTCGAATTACTTAATCGTTACACTGACCCGGTACCTTCCCCTTGACCTGGCCATGCCGGCGGAGGGTTCTCATCGAGCTTAGCTTACCGTAGAGACTGGTTCCTCGTCAGCACCCACTGGACTATTCTCTTATCTCTGCTCTCTCTTTTTTTTAAAAATGTTTTTTTATTTTTGACGAGTAAATGAGGGATATGTTCTCCTATCTCTGCTGATCTGTTCAATTCCAGCATCGAAACTAATCGGTGCGTCTGTGTCCTTTTCAATGATATGAACTCAGTTATATTACACATGCCAGCAGCATGCAAACAGGGCTGGCTACTTCTTATGATTACGGATTAGGTAGGATTCACATAGCTGATGAGAAGACGGTTGTTCATGTAAAACGTTTTGACCTGTTAACTTCCCTTCTTGAGCTTGAATTCCGATGAAAAGCAGTACGACGAGAAGACGAGTATTTGTCGATGGTTCATTTGATTGGCCATAAGGTAGGTGCAAAGGTTCCAAATTTACCTGAGTTGGTTAGTCGCATGGTTTTGTTCTGCTGCCTCTCCCTCTCTCCTTCTCTCTCTCCCTCTGCCACTCGATCTTTCCCTTAAACCAAAGCGCTAACCAGAACTTACAGAAGGTGATACCGGTGCGATCGTGTTGCTAGCTGAGGTGCATCCTGCAGCAACCTTCTCTCGAAGTCCCAGGACATATAAAACATCCTTTTCCTTCAGGGGGCCATCTGTTCGGCCAGACCAGCTCGAATGTAGGACCATCTTGCTTTTGTTAGCTTAGATTTGACTTTAGGCTCGACTCAAATACCACCCAAAAGTTATATATATATATATAAAAAAAAAAAGCTCTTCCAACTGAGAACATGGAGCAGGCAATATTATATAAACCCACGGGATAGATCATACCTGTCTGAGGTTCAACCCAGCACAACAACAATGGACGAGAATGTCGAAAGCATCAGTCTTCGCTCTAAGGCAGGACCTGAACATATAGACGGATCAACAAGAGGGTTTGCCCACGATGTACAAAGAATTGACAAGATACAGGTATGCTTTCAATGCTATACAATAAATTCTCCTTCTCAATGCAGACAGCATATTATTTAGAGCCCTTTGCCTTCGTCCTCATTCAGGATTCTATTTCGGAAGTCAGAAACCATACGAGGAAGGCCCTCCCTGAGAGAGATCTTTGGTTCCCAGTTGAGGAGCTCCTTTGCCTTGCTAATGTCGGGTTTTCTTTTGTGGGGATCATCAGCTGTGTTTGGTTTGAATTCAATAGTTGCACTTGGGTCGATTGTTTCTTTTACAACCTGTACACAAGGCAGGGGATTAACTGCACTTACAAAAAATAGTTGCCATGGCGTTTACAAAGAGTTCTTCAAGCACAACAAAACAACCGGTCTGTCTTACTCCAAAAGCGAGAGAGAGAGAAAGAGAGTAAGCAGCAAACCTCAGCGAGCTCCAGCATAGTGAACTCTCCAGGATTGCCAAGATTGAAAGGACCCACATGCTCGCCTTCCATCAAGGCCACCAGTCCATCGACCTGTTGATGGAAGCATTTTTCATGTTATCAGCATCATTCAAACTACTCATCTAGAGATGAAATTGAACAGTAATTGGACAATGCCTGATATCCATATAATAGTTTTATGGGTTTGGACATATTTGTGTTGTTTCCATTATTTGGCCAGAGGGGGTTAGCTCCTGAATTATGTGTCCTATAAGATGCCCAGAGTGGTGCCACCAAGCAATTGCTGTCCCGGCATTGATAATTTTTTGGTATAATTGCAAAGCAGTTAATGGATTTTCTTCCTAAGATTGGGAAGACATTTTCACTAAATTCTGACAATAAAGAAATAATGTCAAAGGACCATACCAAATCAGAAACATATTGGAAGCTCCGAGTTTGTTTCCCATCTCCATAAACTGTCAGTGGTTGTTTGCGAATTGCCTACAGAAAGTGGCACTTAGAAATAACTATAAATATTTATCTTTAAATTATCACTCGGAAGGCCTTAAAATAGCAAGAAAAGGCTAAGAAGATACCTGAGCAACAAAATTACTGACAACACGTCCATCATCTAGGCACATGCGAGGCCCATATGTGTTAAATATACGAGCAATGCGGACCTGCAATTGAGAAACCTTGCTGGTTAGTTGCATAAGTAACAGCTGCAAGGTTATCTTTCTTTGAATTTCATCCAACAATACTCATGCAAGTAGAGAATCTATCAAGTACTCAACATGTATGTATACATATTAGCTTAGCTTATGATGAAAAATGGTGCCCAATTGTCCATTAAAAAATGGACTAATCAAGCAGCTCGAGATGCCAAATGACAGGCAAGTAATATTAGATGAAAAGTCATCTGAACCCAAATGCCCAACATAGCAGCTGCAAAAGCCACTGTAATGGTAAAGCTAATCATTTAAAATTTCTGCATCCTGCTATTATTTACTGTAAAAGCGGAAAATTTCAACACTAAGGGTCACAGAAAGAAGCAGGATATGCAATATTTGGGCTAAATTATGGATCTGCTTATTCATAATGGGCACTATAATAGACATGCTGGATCTTCAGAAGTCCCTAGCTAAGCCAACTCTCAACTAAGTTACTGAATGTTGCCTATGAATATGGTAATATTCTCTTCAATGATGTACTTCCTCGAAGATCAATTACTGAAAATTACGCTACTGTACCATTAATCAAGCTCAATAAAATATAAAATCTACCCAGAAAAGGGGGAGAAATGGGAAGAGAAAATGAATACCTCAACACCAGCCCCACGATGATAATCCATAGCCAGTGTTTCAGCTGTTCTTTTCCCTTCATCATAGCAACTCCTCACACCTGCACAACAGTAAATGTGAAGCACCTCAATGCAAATAGCACCATTTGAGCGTCTAAGCAGCAGAAAACAAACAGCAACATGATTAAAAACTGAGGCTAGTACCAATTGGATTCACATGTCCCCAGTAAGTCTCCTTCTGAGGATGCTCAAGTGGGTCCCCGTAGACCTCACTTGTACTGGTCAGCAAGAACCTTGCCCCTATCCTCTTTGCCAAGCCCAACATATTCAATGTGCCCATCACGTTAATCTTGTATAGTCTCGAGTCAAGGATCTCAATACACAAAGAATCCAGATGTGGGTATGCAAACAAACCAGAAGACCCAATTGATTGAGTTAAAACACTGATCACCGAACAACGAAAATTAAAACCTGATTGTCGAAATGGTATTTAAAAATCCTACTTCTTTTCATATTTGATTGACCTTGGGTCCAAATCAGGAAAGAGCAACTATCATATTAAGTTAAGTGTACTGACAAACATTATAAGGAACTTCAAAAGATAGATGCCAACACTGTCTCTGGAGACAGAACATGTCAGGAGGAATCCAAGCCATATTGCAGCAAAGTTATCAACTTTTCTGGAGAAACCAAAACGGAAAGCAAAAGTTTCCTGCGACCAAACGCACCATATTGATAAAAGCAAATCTTGGAATATGGTATCGAACTGAAAATGACAGAATTGCAGCAACAAAATGAAAAGGATATAATAGTCTTGATGGGGTTGTACTTATAATGAACAGGTGAGGCAGGGCAAGCCAGGTGGTAGATCTGATCCACCTCCAGAAGTATAGGCTCCACCACGTCGTGGCGTATCAGCTCAAACCTCGGGTTCCGAAAATGGTGAACCACATTCTCCCTCCTCCCCGTGAAGAAGTTGTCAATCACAATCACGTCATCACCCCTTGCAATCAGCTTGTCGACGAGGTGACTCCCCACAAACCCGGCGCCTCCAGTGACCACGATCCTCTTCCTCCGCTGTCCGATCTGTGCAGGCAACCGAGCCACCGGGCGGTAACGGGGCTGGTTGATCCCGGTGAAGGGATTGGACGATGATGAGCCGGAGAGATCGGAAGAGAGGGAGAAGGAAGCGTGGGTGCGGGGTTCGGGTGTGCCGAGGCGGGAGAGGGAAGGCTGGAGGATGAAGAAGGTAGAGCCGATAAGGATCCCCACGAGGACGAAGAGGAGGCGCTGCTCTCGAAAGAAGTAATGGAGGGAGCGGGGGAGGGATCTCGGGTGCTTGATGACTTTAGGTGAGTAGGGCGGCGTCGACTGGTGGCTCCCGGGCATCTCCTCATCCCGGCTCCGTTGGTTCACGCTCGACTGCTTGTGCAGCTGCTTCATCGTCGCGCTCATTTGCAAAATCAATCCCAGCAGCCTATTGAATCCTCACAAGAACCGCAAGAGCCCAAAGAAGGCGGGTCAGTGAGAGACGGCGGGAGAACACAGCATGGAGCTTAGGGGAAGGAAATCGACCTACGATTGTTCAATGGGTTGTTGATGGCGAAGAAGATGAACGTGTGGGCGATGGCGATGGAGGTGGAGGAGTGGAATGCAAGGAGAATCGAGTAATATCGCGGACTCTTGACAGAGAGACCCGAGACCGGGACAGGGGAGATAGATCCATGTAACTCTCTGCGTATGTGTGTGTGTTTCATGTAAAAAGTAGTTCCAATTCTTCCCAATCTCCTCCGCCTGAAAAATGTTTAGTTCTCGTGACTTTCGCTCCCTGAAGTTTTCTATCTTTCTCATTTTGCCCCCTCCTCTTCATTAAAAGCGGGCTTATTAGCATCATCCCCGACTTAATAACCAAAAGTTATAAGTTGGATTTTTATTATCTCTCCACTTCTACTATTCTATTCTAAGCACGTGAGTTTTATATGTAATCGGAAAAAAAAAAGCCATTTATTTATTGATTAAGTGAGAATATGGCCCGGGCCCGGGCCCGCTGTGACGCCCAATTAGAAAGTAAAAATTAGGAGGGTTGGGAAGGACGACCACAGTGGGAGTCGAACCCACGACCTTTTGATCCGAAGTCAAACGCGCTAATCCACTGCGCTATGCGGTCATCTGTTAACGTAAAAGCGAAGAGATATGGAGGAATCTCCATCCCAATATGTAATGGCAAGCTGAGACCCTGCTCATCGTCTCAGTGGAGTTTGTCCGAGAAACCAGAGCGGACCATGACTGATCCATGTCATGTTTGAGTCGGGTTGAACTGTCGAGGGATGACGCTCTCCCAGCTGTGGTTTCACCACTTGCGAGAGTCGAACCCGATACCACACTTGAAAAAAGAATACGTAAAATCAAACCACCTCAATGAATCCATATAAATGTAGAATTAATTTTCATAGCTGTTACTTGTCCTAGCCCGACTGAAATGTACGGTTCTAGTAAATGGTATTTGTAGTGTACGTCGCAGTGTTCTTGACATGAGGGTCAACTGGCTAGGCAAGGGCATTTGATCCCTCCTACGATCGACTAGGCATAACAAATTATATGATGGAAATGAAAAAGGCGTGAATACAACGTAGACTTACACACACACATATATATATATATGGTCAGCATGAAAATTATGGAAATTATTGATTCTAAGAGTTATGATGATAATTCGGATTTATTAAATTCAGGTTATGGTCTCGCAACCACACCATTTCAGTTGAGCTTGGGTTATTTTAAGACTGTAACAGTTTTCAAGAATTTACAAAAAGGTTGAATCTGTATATGATCCACCCTCCAATATTTAAGTGAGTACGGGAATATGGAGAGAAAATGGAGGATGGCCCCAAGGGGAGAGCTTGTACGTGAGTATGTACGGGGAGGCCAAACTGCCCCATCCCCTCTAAGCCAGAGTTTAGCTCTGGCAACCCGGATAAGTAAGTCGGGTCGGGCGGAAGGCCCATAAAAGCGTTGTCCTTGTCAGCTCCTAACTTCAGACGCAAAAATCAATCACAGGAGGCCTTTCTCCACTCCGCCTTTGGTCTCCGAAGACATTTGATGTCTGCCTGGTCGCACATTGCTCCGTTTTGGTTTCCCTCGTTCCGAGAAATTCTCCGGTGTGAGTCCATTTCTACCCGTCACCCAAGAGAAGCCATGCATATCACAATTGTGCTCAAATGAGACCGTTTGATATTTAATTTTTATAATAATTATTGTGAATTCGTATGGTGGGAAACATAGTTTTAAAAACTGGACTGGACCGGCCAGTTCGATTAGAACCAGCCACTCAGTTGGTACAGTTTCTAGAATTAACCCAATTGCAATTAAAATGCGGTCAGTTTTGATTGAACTGACTAGTTCCTAGTTAGACCGACGAATTCAATTAGACCAGTGAAAGAACGGATTGATTTAAAATTAAAAAATAAAAATATATTATAATATATTTATTTTATTTTACTATATTTATATTTATATTTTATATTAAACTTATGGTTAATATAATTGATATATCATGGATTTTTGTATTAAATTATTGTCAAATTATAATATTATGTTAATTTATTTGTAATATTATTTATTAAATATACGGTTCGACCCATTGAACATCCGATTTGATCCATGAACTTATATCTTGATCGGTTCGATTTTAAAAACTATTGGGATGTTACTTATCTTCTTACATTCAATATGAGAAGATGAAATATTTACTATTTAGTCATTGTATCATACAGGTGGAGAAAAACTGTAACTTTCTAAATTGCCGTGATAACTCTTTTTTTTTTTTTGGGAAAGAGTTGCAACATAACATGTGATCTTCTTGAAATGCAATTTAAATTACCTTAAGGAAAAATTATAGCTACAGTATGTAAAATTATAAGTCACCATAGACAAGTCGTTAAGATTTCTTGAAAAATGGATGTAATTATTATTATTTTAATCTTGTCACGTATCTCGTCGTGTCAACTGGGGTGGTGATGTCGATTGGTCGCCGTCCGGATGGATTTAATGGGAGCAAAAGGTGAATTGCTGCTATTGAGCTTGGAAAGACCAGTCAAATTATGTAAACTTTAACGAGTAGATGTAATTAGTTAAAATTTAATAAATTTAAAATATAAGTGGTATAGTAAAAAAAATCTTCCAATTATTAAATTTTCTCAAATATACAGTCAAACACCCTTCAATTCTTTCCCACTGTCACCAAAATGAGTGCACGACCTACGTGCATGGGTCTGGTCAGACATTCTGAAAAGTCTCAAGCCCGACTCAGAGAAAGCGCCCCAAAAGTCCAACGTCGGCATCGTCACTCCGTCTCCACGTTCGACACGACATCGTCCGTCGTCTACATAAAACTCCTATAGTGCGGGTTGTCGTCCTCACCAGATTTTATGTTCCCAGACGCTCACTTCTTACGTATCACGATTCATATAATCAAACCGTCCTGATCAGCGAGCAGATCGATGAGGAAAATTTGCTTCCATGCTAAGACGCCGTCGCTAGCCTCGCCATCAAGGACGACGCATGCTCCTCCCGCTCCAGCTTCTCCACATGGTGGCGGCAGCAGTGGTAATGGCTCGCAGCGTTCAGCGATCGAGAAGATCATCGAAGAGGCTGCCAGGATGGTGGAGAAGTGGGATCCCGAGGTGGCAAACTATGGGAGTGTGACTTCGCTGTTCCACGAGAACAAGCTCGAGGCCGCCCAGTTCATCAGGTGCGTGAACGACCTGCAGCACACGATGCGGGCGCTGGGTTCAGATGACCCGAAATCGCCTAAGCTCGTGAAGGCCCAGAGCTTGATGGAAATCGCCATGAAGAGACTGCGGAAGGAGTTCTACCAGACCTTGTCGATGAACCGGGCGCACTTGGACCCCGAGTCAGTGTCTGCTCAGTCCTCCCGCGTGTCAGCAAGGTTGAACACTTCTGATCATTCTGTGGGTGGCTCGCCTGAAGATGATGCTCATCGTACAGCAGAGGACTCGATCGTCGAGGTCGAGGAGGCTTCTACTGTCGCCATGGCGGACTTGCAGTCCATCGCTGGGTGCATGATCATGGCTGGGTATGCGAAGGAATGCATTAGCATTTATCGGGTCATCCGTAAATCAATCGTCGATGAAGGGCTTTACCACCTGAGAGTCGAGAAATCGAACCACTCGCAGATTTCAAAGATGGAGTGGGAAGTCCTGGAGCTGAAGATCAAGAGCTGGTTAGACGCAGTGAAGGTGTCGATAAAGGCTCTTTTCACTGGTGAGCGGATCCTCTGCGATCAGGTCTTTGCATCCTCGGAAGTGATCAGGGAGTCCTGCTTCGGTGCCTTATCCAAAGAAGGTGCAATGCTACTCTTCGAATTCCCTGAGCTCGTGGCTCGGAGCAGAAGATCTTCCCCAGATAAGATATTCCGCCTGCTCGACATGTACACAGCGATCTTGGAACACTGGGAGGAGATAAACTCGATCTTTGCGTTCGAGTCGACCGCCGTAGTACGATCACAGGCCTCCACGGCACTCGCTCGACTCGGGGAGTCTGTCCGTGCGATGCTGGTCGACTTTGAGGCTTCAGTGGAGAACTCCCCGAAATCGGTGGCCTCAGGTGGCGGAATCCACCCACTCGCCGTACAGTCCATGAACTATCTCTCCCTCCTCGCAGACTACGGCGACATTTTAACAGACATCTTCGCAGAATGGCCGCTGCCGGAGAAATCTCTGCTGCCGGAGTACTACTTTCACAGCCCTCAGACCGGAAACGGCCGGGCGCCGGCGGTCTCCCGGCGGGTCGCGTGGTTGGTCTGCGTCCTGCTGTGCAAGCTCGAGAGCATGCCATCACAGCGGATGTGGTCCCACGGCGGATCGTGTTGCAATCGGTCGTCGTCCTCCTCACCGAGCAAGGCAAATCGGCACGACGAGATCTCGTTATCGTACCTCTTCCTCGCGAACAACCTCCAGCACGTCGTCTCCAAGGTTGGAGAGTCGAGCCTGCGGCGGCTGCTCGGGGAGGAATGGATCGCGAGGCATCAGTGGAAGGTGAGGCAGCTCGCGCTCAACTACGAGCGGCTGGGGTGGGAGGAGTCCGTGCTGCCGACCCTGCCGGAGGATCCACTGGCCGCGATTGCTCCGGCACGGGCGAGGGAGCACTTCAGGAGCTTCAACACGAGATTCGAGGAGGCGTGCCGGAAGCAGAGCTCGAGCGTGGTGCCGGACCCGAAGCTCAGGGACGAGATCAAGGCATCCATCGCGAGGAAGCTGGGTCGGGCCTACAAGGCCTTCTACGACGCCCACAGGCTGACCGTCGGCGGGGAGAGGAATGCTGCGGCGGTCTTAAGATTTGCACCCGAAGACATCGGCAACTACTTGTCAGAACTATTCTTCGGGTCAGGAGGTGGCTCGAGCAGCTCGTCCTCGTCTTAATCGTCTCATTGGCGATGCTCCCGTTCGTCCCGTCCCGTTGAAGGCCGAAAGGGTCGGTTTTGGTCCCATATACTACCATACATACCACCAATGATAATATCATCTTTTTAAGTGCACGCATGGAGAATATTATTGAAGATGGGAGGGACGAAAAAGCATTGCATTCGAATTCAGTACGCCAACTTGAGCACGGGATTGTCAAATTACACCGAGCTCGTGTTTCAATTGAGGAAAGTAGCCTAAATCGACCCTTCAAGCAACCGATCGACGAAGGGGGAAGTTGTGCTGGCCCCAATAGCAGCGCTTCCAAATCGAAACCTATAAAAGGATATGAATTTGTTATCCAAGAATCAATAAATCTTGAGAATTATATGTTTGAATGGATTGAGGTGGCTCTCTAGTTGAATTTTCTTGAAGGATTAAATTGTCATCCTGGGCCATGATCAAAATCGCTTTATTGGTGGACCCATTGAAAATGTCAAAGGAACATTAAATATGAGAAAGGTTGCCCATTTGAATATTTATTTCATGTCCGTAGGACTTCTAATGCACGAACCAAAGTCCTTTAGTGGACTCGTAAAGCTAACCTCTCGTTGCCAACGCCACCCAGAGACTCAGATTTCGAAGTTTCGGATTACGACCCGACCCGACCCGACAGGTGGAATCGTGAGAGTGATATAAGATGAACAAATAAAATAAAATAGTACAGACGTACGGCCGTAGGAGCCGTGGGTACTCGGCCTGTTAACTGAACAATTCCTTTCTTCGAGAGCTTTCAAGGTCACTGACGGTCACAGTTTGAAAATGTGGGCAGTGAAAAAAAAAATTTAGAGGAGGTCGTCTTCAAATGTGATGTGATGTGACGTGAGACTACATGGCGTCTCCTCGAGGCGGTACATCCAATCAATGTCAAGCTCCGGACAGCTTCAGCTTCTGCAGTAGAAGAAATTCACGAGATACGGCAAATGACTTCTACATCTCTTAACACGCCGCCCGGATCACAACTGCTGGTTGAATTTTGCAACGTGGGATTTTTTTTCTAGGTTGCGTTTGATTGTGGGGACCTGATGTGAGCATCTGTACACTTGCTAAGAAATACGATGCAGCCTAAGGGGCATCCTGTGATGCTGCTACAAATTTCCAATAGAATTCGAGATTGAGAGTCGAGAGGCATCCTTTCAACAAAGTTCTGGATGCATGGGGGTGAAGAATAGAAAGAACATCAGTCACTGGTTCATGTGATTCATACTTGAAAACAATTATCTCTTCTTCCTTCTAAGAAAGACGATAAGACGGACATCAGTTGACATTCAACTACACAAAAATTTCATTCATATTCCTAGTTGTCCCTGGCTCAGTTGCCCTTTTCAAGTCATCATCAGGTGGCGGGCAACATCACCGCAGCTGTAACAATAACATGTTCCTTCCAACTCACGAAATAGCATTCATGTAACACTCGTGAAGTGGAAGGCAGAACACGAGCTGAAAACTAATATAAGTCAGAAGGAAGCTATGCAGTTATTCCCTTATCTGCAGGCAGGGGCAAGCACTGCCATCCTGTGCAGTGCTGAAGGACCTGCTTGAGAGAGTCTGAAGGGGCTTCGACCGTCCACGTCGGATAGAACTCGCTTGGGTGAAAGACGCAGCATTCATTGGGTTCAGACATTAGTCCTGACTGTGTTCCCGTCACAAACAGGTCTCCCTCCGACTTTATGTGCCCCGTCCGTGGATGTTCCTTATCTGCTGCCTGTATCAGCAAAGACCGTGACAAGAGCACAGACACATCATTTCTGAACCAACTCCCCTAAGCTTCATATATCTTCAACTGAATCGACAACTGGCTCTAGAAATATCTTCCAGTACTCTCTTAACACATTCAAATAATATCCAAGCAGCTACCCGCATTAGCTGGTAACAGATAAAAACTTCAGTCTTATCATTAGGGAACAAATGAACTTACTTTCTCTGTGTAATACTTAAAAGCCACCTTCTTCTGTCCTGCCTCATAGATATTGCACTGAGAATATATCTGGTAGGAAATATATGATGGAGAAGGTCAATACAATAATGCAGAAGGATATCTTATATAGACAAATTATGCACATACATTTAGAAATCATCACCTGTGATTCTACACTGGCACAGACAGCATATATGCCCCAATTCCTTGTGTAGTTATTGTACAGATGTACTTTCCCAAACCTAAGTCGGGGATGTCTTTGCCGGGTCCCATCAAAGAAACAATGGTGGATTGTCACCCTGATGCATCTGTCCCCAACATGAGTTGGATCGGCTCCAATGAGCATGGTCTTATCATGGGCAGAAAAGTGGCACCTGAATCGAGCATATGGAAAACTGTTAAGCATGATGATACAGATACATAATCCAGCAAATGTTTTGGTAATAAATTAAAAATGGCAGTCACAGAAAACTAAATGCAACCTATTAGGTTAAGGAAAGGTATTCCAAAGATGTTTAATAAGAATTCCTCTTAAAAATATGCATTTTGAAAGAATGTATGGAAAGACTTTCAGCCACCATGACGAATCCCTTTACTAAGCTCACCTGGAAACAGTGATATCGGTGCTCTGCCGAGTTATATCTATCAGTCCATCATCATAGTCACGAAGGCTACAACGGTCTATCCAAATGTGCTTCGAATTGGGTTTTATCTGAATCCCATCAACATCAGGTCCCCTTCCCCCTTCAAATTCTAGATTGCAGATGATGACATGTTCACATTCTTTCAGCCTCAAACCTTTCCCTGTAAATTTGATCCTCTGGCCACGCCCATCTATGGTCTTGTACGAGGAGACACTCAAGTAGGACGAGAGATGAATGGTGCCTGAAACATCGAAAACAATCCAGAGCGGTTCTTTCTTGCGGCACCCAGCCCGAAGGGTTCCTGGACCATCATCTAGAAGTAGATCAAGAATATAGACAGAACTGTAAATGCTTGATAGAGGTTTGAAAAGAAAGACGTAGGACAACAAAGCATTCAGAAGTAACATTACGAGAATTGAACCAGCAAAATTCAGGAAAGCGCAACATTGCTTTATTTCCAGGAAACATATTGTAATCTTGATTACACGGGCAAAAGTAACAGCCTTTCAATGAAACATTGGGACAGTTTCGGCAGGCTTGGATTGAAGGATCGAACTTTCATACGACATTCATCATTAACATGTCCATGAAAAGATCTCCCCCCTAAAGGCGTATTCACCAGAAACTAGCTCGTGCAAGAGGATCACATCTTCGTGAATCGTCTTTCATTACCCTCATATTCAGGACAGTGCGCTTTCACCCATCAGAGAACGAAAGAAAGGGAAAAAAGGTACACGACCCGACAAGGAAACATAATAGGGAGAAAAAACCGAAATTGTGCGTACCGGCCAAAGTGGTGACGTGGTACACGGGGCCGTGGAGGCCGCCGACGGCGAAACGGCCGAAGCCCTCGGCCTGGCCGGCTAGGGAGCGCAAGCTGGAGTCGACATGGCCGTAAGGGAGAGATGTCATTCTGGAAGCGGCCTGGTTACCGATCTGCGAGGAGGAGGGACCCGGAGGAGCAGCATATAAATATGGTGGAGGAGCGTAATAATTGGAGGACGGGATACGATTATTAGTGGGGCTGTTACGGGTCTTGCGATGGCCATGCGAATTGCCCATTAATGGCGGTATGAGTCAGTATCTATAATCACACCATTAAAGGGAGCAGCTTGGATTTCTACTGAGAAACTGAACTCGAATTGCATCGACGGGAGCCGGCGACCAGAGCGGATAAATCTCAGCTCAACAATCTCTCTCCATCCCACTCGAGAATCAAGACGCTCTCGGTGTCTCTCTGGACCGGATGAGCTGATCAACCATCGGAGGATCGAGAAATATGGCCGAGCGCACGCCCTCAAATTGGCGTGAACGCTATCGACAGAAATTGGCGGTGGAGGGAGGGAAAGCTCCGGCGTCGGCGAGGAATGATGGGATGGAACGGAACCCACCCACCATGCCCCCTTTCGAATAATAATTGAATAATTAATTAAAAAGGGAAAAATAAAAGTTAATTTCTCTTTTTAAAGTGGGAAAAAATTACCAGATTCTCAATAAATAAATAATATTAAAAAAATAAATAAAAACCATCTGTCTCTCTGGGAATATGTATCATAAGATACAAAGCAACTTGACCTATCCCTACGTAACTCAAGTTATCCTATAAAATTAGTATGTCAATTTAAATAAAATCCTTTTTCATAGCATGGCATAAATTAGTTCTGCCAATTACGATAATTATGAAATTAAAAATGAAATATTGAGAAAATTTCGGGGAAAGTGCATGAAATATTCCCATTCTTTCTCGGCTGTCACGCGCATTATAATCAAGATTATACTAAAAAAACTTATATTTTAAAAGTTTTATTTTTATTAAATTTATCTAATCTAAATATAAATTAATTACAATAAAATGAATTTTGATGATTTTTACTGAAAAATACTTATGCTTTGACTTGGTAGGTTTCTTCCCACCGGTGAATTTAGTGGGATGCCCGGTGGGATAGGACTCAGCCTTTTTATTCTGTGCTTCATCCCTCGGTATTCTTTTTCTCGGTATCTCTCTCAGTATATTTTTATATTTAAGTATTATAAATAGAAAATTTTATATTAAAATAATTTTATTTTGTTTTATAAATAATCTAATTTAAATATTAAATTAACGGTAATCGTGAAAATTTTTAAGTGCAAAGTAAAATTAAAAAATAATAATAATAAGTGGAAAACTATCATTGTCCACTCGACGAGTGGGCTTGGTCGCTTTCACTTGACTAAGGTCTTGGTCATCCACTCCATGGTTTCTTTCCCTTAAATGGATTCCTTTCTTTTTCTTTTGCTAAATCTCGCCCTCACGTATTCCAAATCAATTTTCTCCCATCCTTCTAAAGAAACTAACTTAATTCAGAGCGGTACTAAATACTGATTATTCAGTTTATTTGATATATTTATTATTAAATATGAAATTCTTAACAGTGACATGTTTTTAAGATTATTTTATTAACATATCGTTGTTGAGGGGAAAAAAGGTACTTTTTTAATCTTTTAAAATTTTCATTAATTAACAGATATAAATAGCGGGGAAAAGTAACACCTTCCCTGAGTCAGAGTGGCGAACGATGCCTTCGGTTTGCCTCTTCATGGGCTCACTCGCCTCGCATCGCATCGCATCGCAGCCTCCTCACCACCGCCGCCATGCTGAGCCTCTCAGCTCCGTAATTGGATTCTTCACCATCTGATCGTCATTCCAATGGCGTCCGGATCTGTGGAAGGTATGAGCTGCTCTCCCGATCTCGTAACCCCGCCCCGGCTTTCTATCATGCCTCGTGATCGTTTCAATCTTGCTGGATTTAGCATTTGATCGGTGGAATGTATGATGAGCTTGGTTGCTGCAATTTCATCGCAATGATCATTTTTGAGCTGGAACTTGGAAGAAAATGTTACACGAGATACGTGAGAACAATCCTTTTGCTCAGGCCAACGGTCATATTAGGCTGCAGAATTCCGATTTACCTTAGTTCATTTCCCGTTTGATTAGAGAGTCCTTGTGGAGGGTCAAATTTTTGTGCTTTTATCACTTCTTTGCTGTAAAAGGCGCGATGAAGAAGAAATTTCATATGCAGCTTCATCTCCTCAGTTAATTAAATTTCGTGTTTACATCTCAATACTGGCTGGTTAACTGGCAGAGATTGATCTACTTTATCTTTAAGATGAAATACTTGTTCCATGTGCTCAAATCCTGTTTATGTGAAACATGGTTGAATCGGTAAGATGGGGAGAAGCATTTGGAGAAGGGGTTTGGCCCGAAAGTCAATCTAAAACCTCTCAATCTCTCTGAGCCTTATTTTGTCGCATCACCAACTGCATCAGCAACACCTACCCCAACTTCAACCCTGGTCCTATCGAACTCTGGCAAAGCCCTGGTGGTTTCAAATTCTGGGAAGGCCCTGGTCTTGTCAAATTCTGGTAAGAGGATTGATCAGGCAGGAAAGAAGAAGTATGTGAAGCAGGTGACTGGCCGCCACAATGACACTGAGCTCCACTTGGCAGCTCAGCGGGGTGATTTGGCAGCAGTGAAGCAGATCCTAGGTGAGATTGATGCACAGATGATGGGGACACTCAATGGGGCAGATTTCGATGCTGAGGTTGCTGAGATAAGGTCTGCGGTGGTGAATGAGGTAAATGAATTGGGAGAGACGGCGCTGTTTGCTGCAGCTGAGAAGGGGCATCTCGATGTAGTCAAGGAGCTTTTGCAATATTCCACTAAGGAGGGAATATCAATGAAGAATCGATCTGGGTTCGATCCACTGCATATTGCTGCCAGCAAGGGTCACCTAGGTATAGTCTAGCTCAAGCATTCCATGTCTATGAATAGATCCTTTTCCCCCCTTTTCTCTTTTAACATCTATTAGGATGATCCATTAACTTTTATCTCTCATATCGATCGATGGCTAAACACACTTTTAGTGGTCTTTGGCAGTTCCTGTTTTACAGATTCTACATGTTTATTATTCCTTCTGATAATCATCAGGACTTGTGACACCAACTGTGGTTCTCTCTGAGCTAGACATGCGAGTTATTGGAACTTGTTAGCGGTGAATCATGTTCATGCATCTTTGACAATCTGAGCCAAGATGACAATCTGAAGTTGAGTTGGCTTTTTGCAGCCATTGTCCGGTTGCTCTTGGAATATGATCCTGGGTTGACCAAGACTCTTGGCCCATCAAATGCAACTCCTCTGGTATCTGCAGCAGCAAGGGGCCACACAGAGGTAGTCAATGAGCTGCTCTCAAAAGATCTTAGCTTGCTAGAAATTGCTAGATCCAATGGGAAGAATGCATTGCATTTATCTGCCCGTCAGGGGCATGTTGATATCGTAAAGTCATTGCTCGGGAAGGATCCACAGCTGGCAAGAAGGACCGATAAGAAAGGGCAAACCTCATTGCACATGGCTGTGAAAGGGGTTAGCTGTGAAGCAGTGAAATTGCTCCTTGAAGCCGATGCTGCTATAGTGATGCTTCCTGATAAGTTTGGCAATACTGCACTGCATGTATCTACTCGGAAGAAGCGTGCCGAGGTTAGGGTTACTAATGAGCCTGAATATCTGAGTTTTGATATTGACTGCTTGGAGTCCCATTTGACTTGTTTCAACTATTTTGGCACTTCTTGCAGATTGTCAATGAACTTCTTTGCCTCCCTGATACTAATGTTAATGCATTGACAAGAGACCATAAGACGGCTCTTGATATAGCTGAGGGACTTCCCCTCTCAGAGGAGACCTCAGAGATAAGGGACTGTTTGACTCGATGCGGTGCCATAAGGGCCAATGAATTGAACCAGCCACGTGATGAGCTCAGGAAAACTGTGACACAGATAAAAAACGATGTGCACACCCAACTTGAGCAGACTCGGAAAACTAACAAGAATGTGAATGGAATTGCGAAAGAGCTGCGGAAGCTTCACCGTGTAGGGATCAACAATGCCACCAATTCAGTCACAGTTGTTGCAGTCTTATTTGCGACAGTTGCATTTGCTGCAATCTTTACAGTTCCAGGTGGAGACAATGAAGATGGGATGGCTGTTGTTGTGAGCAGCACATCATTTAAGATCTTCTTCATCTTTAATGCTATCGCGCTCTTCACTTCATTGGCAGTTGTAGTTGTGCAAATCACTCTTGTCAGAGGAGAGACCAAAACAGAGAGGAGGGTTGTGGAGGTGATCAACAAGCTGATGTGGCTAGCTTCTGTTTGCACTACATTGGCTTTTATTTCTTCATTGTACATTGTGGTTGGTCGGCATAACCTGTGGGCTGCTATTTTTGTAACTGTCATTGGTGGAGTTATAATGGCTGGAGTTCTAGGAACTATGACTTACTATGTGGTGAAATCAAAACGGATCAGGGCAGTTCGGAAGAGGGAGAAGTTCAGTAGGAGTGGAACCAACTCGTGGCGTCATTCAGAAACTGATTCGGATGTAAACCCAATTTATGCCATATGAGCTGGCATTTCTGAGGAAATTCTTACAAGCGGATGATTAGCAACTCTCATAAAGATGGATTCTTTTGAACAATCATGCACCTGTTTGTTGACTCTTAGTGTCCTATTCTCACTCAAGGCAGTAAACAAACGGACTAAGTTTGTTCAGTGCTTTAAACATTTGCTTTTGCAATTTCTAGTTTCCGTGAGAGCAAGTTGTCCTCTCAAGTAAGTTTGCCAAGTGAATGAAGCATATTCAATGATAAGTAAATTGTTATTTACCGATGTAATATCTGCAGCTTCATTTTTGAACCCATAGTACACATTGTTCTTCATCTTTTCTCTATCTTATATTTCCAGTATAAGTGTTGATGGTGTGCAAGCTTATTATTTTGCTAGAGTTGTGCACTTTTCAAACATTGTTTCTGTTTAGTATGAGCATGGGCATCTGAAAGTCAGAAGAACAAAACTCAAGCCATGTGAAGAACTAGATCAAGAATTTGCACATTTGACTGGTCATGAAAGAAGCCAGTGCAGGTTTTGCAATCTATAAAGCCTCCTTTTGAAAATAATTATTGGCCTCTTGGAGATATTTCCTTGTGAATACAAAAAAAGGTACATATGACGTGACCAGCTTCTGTACACATCCAAACAAAATCGTTTCCTAGCTCAAAGCATTTTCAGATTATCTCAACGCCACCATTTGTTATGCTGTCATCTTCTCTAACAGCTACTTTCCTGTGTCTTCTGTTTGCCAACGCTACTTTGTAATTTAATCTCATCCTCTCCATTCCTTGGGGCTATCTTTAACAAGAGAGAACTAATTTTAGATGAGCTAAACAGGAGCTTTTTGGGTTTTTATAAGTTTCTTCTTCAGTTTTCGACTGAAATTGATTACAAGTCTAGAAAGTAGTTTGAACCCCTTGTACATACTAACACTGTCTGGACTGACCCATTATGTAGGTTTACTAGATACTTACATGGTACATGGGGATTAGTGGGGCGAAGCTTGGGCAACCCATATTTTAAAAGAAAAGGGGACTGAGCTACCTGGTTTTAAAGGCTGTCTATTGATTTTGCATCTGTACTTGGAGATATGTTTAGTTTCCCCATCATACCCGTGGCTTTAACTAGACCCTGATAGGGCAGGTGTCAGATAAGAGCGACATGATTGCTCGCTGCATAGATGAAAACAACCGTATTGAATGATATTCTGATCCCATCTGTATCAGAGTTGCAAATGCATACCATGCCCTGAAACCTTGGTACCCTATGACAGTCTACACTATATGGAGTGAAGTGGGGAGGGAGGGGGAGAGAGAGAGGGATTTGCAGGAAATGTAACTTTTGACCAGCTTTCTCTTGTCTCCTTTTCTAAAGGGTCGCATTGCATTGCAGAGAAGACATGTCACTAGAATTAATAGTTTACGGACATGACAAAGTTTATTGCAGAGACTTGCACCTTTCAAGTTGTTACTGTTGCAGTTATCTGCAAAGGTAATTTCTGTGGCTCTTATCTGACTTTGCCCACATGCACGCACTTGCTGGCTGGTCCCAGCAAGTGCTTACATTGTATCATTTCTTTCAGTGCTTCAGCTATGTGCTGCATCATCTCCCTCTTGTATGCTGTGCTGCTGTTATGAAAAGGTGAGCAATTGGTTCATTTTTTTTCCCCAATATTTGCATGTGGAAAATAAAATAGTTTAGCTTGAAAGCATATTAATAAGTAAGGCATCAAAGTGGACATGCTGCAACGTACCACGTATCCTTTTTTTAAGAATGTACCACATGTTCTCATCAAATTTGAAATGTGCGTAGCTTTCCCCAAGTAGTGTTGCCAGTGATTTGTCTATGGTTCATTTACCTGCTGTTTTGTTATGCAACTCCCTGAGCTGGCCCAATGCTCGTCACTGTTTAAGATATGGATATGGAATTGCTGATTGCTGGGAACTTCTATAATTTTGACCAGTTAAACAGGGAATTTTCGATGAGCAAGACATATGGTAAATAATACTGTGGAGCAGAAGAATCATTTTTTACTGCAGATTGATTGTTGTGTTCTCTTCTCTGTCTGATTTTTCTCTGCAGTGAGCAAACTTTCTGCTCCTTGTGCAGTTCTTGTCTCGATCTGATGTCGCCATTATTGAGTTGAAACTTAGTAGAAATCTCGGCTCCAGTCCAAGATATTTCTCAAGTCTAGAAAATCATGCTGACCATGGAAACCTTTACTGTAAATAGATTTTTGCCTGATAACTGAAATATTATGTCCATGTTATGATTCCTTTTCCATTTCCTTATGGACAGTTCTTGTTTTATCTATGGTTTTGGATTCTGGACTGCTGCTAGAAGTTGGGAAGAAGCCATCATCTGCTTGTCTTGTAATCGATAGACCCCAACAGCAGGTTTTCCGTGGATGAGTATCCCCGTTCCACGATTTCCATCCAATCCTCTCAAAAATCTAGCTGGCATGCTTTTGTTCTTGTTTAGAGTCCAGTCATGATCAGACCTACGAATGGCATGTCCTCTTCGTTTTGTTTGCATTGCATATTTAAGGTAACCATCAGATTAGATGAATTATTAGAGTTTGGTGCTTCCCTGGTTCTGTCAATGTCCATAACACTTATGCACCATAACATCATTGGGAAGGCTACTCTGACCTGTCACAACCCCGAAACGTGTTCAGTGTTTATTGGTTACTCCGAGGTCTTTGCTTTGGCTTCAAGTACCTCTCGATTGAGGTTCGGGTTAGCTCGAGAAGGCCTCCTCGATGAGTTGGATATCTTCCTGTCCATATCCGATTTCGATGTCTTTCTTCCTTCCTTTCTTTCTCCATCTTTTATCCTTTTTTTGCTGAACTGGAAGAATCTATGCTTTACCATATGACCTGAACTTTTTGCCAACTTTCTGGTTCTATACAAAAGAGAAAACTCTATGGAAAGTAATAATATGTTCACTCACTTTCATGCAACTCACTATTATCTCTATAGATCTTCCCATAGAGCTTTTTCAGTTTTAGATTTTTTTTTTCCATTCATAAAATTTAAATTCACGATCTTAAATTATGGGGATCGAACCAGCGCCCGGGTAGTCATTTTTCTCTTTAAAATTTTTTTTCCCAATATATGAAAGCATGAGGTAAAAGGACTGCTAGAGGAATGATGTGCCAGGAACAATATTGTCTTTGCTATGCAACCGTGAGTCCAAAGAAGAGAAGGCGAGTATGGACTCCGAGTTTTCCGGTGGCATACCGTTTTGAAGGAGTACCGACGAGATTTCCCCGACTTGCGCGTTGAGACATTTCTTATGTCCACGAGCATTTCGAACTGACCGATGAATGACAGGAGTGGGCTTAATGCATCGAGATCGACCTAGCCAAGAGATGCAATGACAAAGAACTTTGATGTACAGGTTCCATAACTGCGAACATGCCTGGAGGACATTCTCGTGCCATGAGCCGATCATTGCAGCTCGTAATGTCACAGATTTTTTTTCTGGGGTCTTCATGCATTGCTCGGCAATCAGCAGGAAGCAATTTCACTTGTAGTAGTAGCTGTGATCTTCTGGGAAGTGAGCAGCTTATGTGACTTCTTGCAGTGAGCAATGGCTCCATTGATGGAGTTCTCGAGCTCGGAATTAGCACTGCTGCTCCTCTTCAGCAGCTGAAACTCGCAGGGCGTAGCGCCGTTCAACTTCAACAAGAAGGAGGAGGCACACGAAGAGGAAGAAGAAGATGAGGAAGAGGAAGAGGAAGAGGAGGAATTCGTGGAGGGCTTGTTGGCCGTGCAGTGCCGCTGGACTGCCGCGGAGAAGGACTTCCGGTGGCTGTTGATGGCCCCGGTCTCGGCCAACTCCCTGTCAATCCTCCTCGTGACAGATGACGATAAGCTCTTGTCATTGTAGTTGTGGCCTTGAAGTTCTCTGTGCTGGAAGGGGGCTTTCCTCTGTAACTTTCCGAACCTTCCCTGGCCACTTTCAAAGCCCAGATTGCACGGAGCCTTGGCAGCCTGCCCGCCCGAGCAGCCGCTGCCTCCTCCTCCTCCTCCTCCGCCTCCGCCTCCGCCCTTGGTCTTGGAGAAGAAGAGGGACCTCAGGTAAGCCCTCGAGGCCTTGAGCTTCTGACAGAGAAGCGACTGCTTCAGCCTCTTGGACCAGACAGCGGAGGAGGATGAGGACGAGCAGTTGCCATCGATCAGGAACCGCTTCTTCTCGTCATGGTGAATGAAACCTCGGAGCTCTTTAGACCACTCGAAGAAGCAGTCATCCTCTCCGGGGTTGAGCTCGCAGCTGACCCTGCAGGACACAGAGGGCGAGATGTTGCAGGAACCGATCAAGGGTGTGCTTGTATTCGTGGAAGGAGCTGTTAATGGCATCATCAGAACAGCAGGAAGCGAGTAAGTTTCTTCGTCCTCCAGTTCGCCTTCGTCTTCGTCTTCATATTCAAATTCGGGTTCAGGGCAGTGGTGGAACCTTCTGGACTTGGGGCTCTGAAGCCTCTGAACCATCTGGAGCCGAGGAGGAAGGTGGAGTGGGAGGAGCTTCCCCTTGTAGAAGAGCTCATCTGCGGGGATTAACTCTGTCTCGGTTCTGTCCCGAGGACCCATGCCCATTGGAAACTCGAAGTCTCTGCTCTGCTGCGTGGAGGAGACCAGGGAGCTCGAGGCCAGTGGGTTCAACTGGTCATCAGTTAGGCTCCAGCTCATGCTCGAGCTTATCTCCATGTCTATGTACTCATCATCGGAGGCACTGCTCAGCTCCATCTCTCTCTGTCTCTGTGTTTCTCAGTGGTGCTTTCATGGAGGAAAGAGAGGGAGCTGGAGCATCAATTTAAATATATGACTACATGGAACTCTCAGATCTTACCATCCTAAACCAGAATATACTTCCAAGGACTAAACTACAAATTAATCCAAAAGCCAGTCCCTTCCTCCTCGGTTTCCACCACCCATACTCACAAAACTCAATGGGTCATGAGTGATTCAGGATTGAGATAAGTCAATCACTACGTGGCAGCAGAGCTCTTCCCAGCATGGGTTTTCTGCGTTCGCGGGATTCGGATCCGAGAACGTGCTTAAGTTTCGTACCAAAGACACATTATGCCAATGGCTGTGGACCCTCAAGAACTTGTTCACCCTCCACAAGTTCATCATGCACTTTCCTCTGTTGAATTTCTGTTTGGTTTGTTTTATGTTTTGAATAGGTCTTCTCTTTGTTTGAAAATGGATAAACCAAAGAATGCCCCGAACTGTTACACCCAGGTACAAATCCAGACCGAGAAAACCCGGGACCGATAGGTAGAGGAAAACGCAACCTCGGGTGTCTGAACAGAACCAACGCTAAGCTTCGACTCTTCACTGCTTTGCCATATATTACCGGTTCCATATCTGCAATACCCTCAATCCTGCAGTGGTACATTGCCAGACAAACTGAGCTAACCTGAAGGGAGCTGGCTCCTGAACTACATAAAGAATCACTTCAACTAACATTCTGCATAATTCAGAGTACATAAGCTGCCAAGTGATCGTCTTCGCCCAAGCACAGCAACTGATAAAACCAATTGCGCTCTTGGATATGCCAGATTGACGATATGTCGGGCTGTGAATAGACTAAACACACGGACTCACATCTCCCTCATCCCACTCATCAATACCTTGAATCTGGAACGCCTTTCCAAGCTCAGATATCGCGGGATAAGGATCCAAACTTTCCGTGTTAGAAGATGACGATGTCGACAGTGTTCTTCCTTTCACACATACGTACACACATTCTCGTACGTACATGAACGCATGTAGATGGGAGTTTCCTTTCTTATACCGAGAGCTTAAGGAAGACGAACGGAGCGGATGAATCGGACGCCATTGATGTGCTGCTACACAGCTCGAAGGCTGTGGTACAACTATCTGGGTTTGAAGCGCTCTTCCATATTGTGGGCTACCTCTTATTTTATCTTTATCTCCATGGAGCGTAACAAGTCATCGGGGGAAGCAAAGCTTGCACAGTTGCAAGCTTCAGTGAATTTACTAAGGAAAATTGGAAATTGGAAGTCGATAGGAAAATGGGGATTTTAAAGATATTTCAATTTCCCCTCCTTCTCGTCTGCATTGCCAGTTTTTTTTCGAAATTCGAAGATCTCTGCCCATTTCTCCATACTCTGTTTTGGAGCTCTCACAATTATATAACTGGACAAGACACTTTATTTTCAATTTTTTTTTTCTGTCTCTGCACTTGCAATCTTGCCATACGACAATCCACCAGCTCCATACCGAGATCTCAATAATTGACCATAAGCGGACGATTCCTCCTCCATACCTGAAGACTCACCGGCCATGAGTTTCAAGTTTTCAATCCCAAACTTCTAACAGAATGCACATTTGTAACCTATTCTGACACTGGATTATTGGCAGAAGAAGAAGAAGAAGAAGAAGAAGAAAGAGGAGGAGATCAGGTGTGGCTGTTACGGTGGACGGCGATGCCGGGGGCCCACATGTTTTGACTCGGTCAAAGTAATGGAAGAAATGTTTTTGTAGCTGTCGAGCACCTCTCTTCATTTACCTTACTAAATTACTATTCCTCCTTCGGAACTAGGAAACCCTAGAATCCTCTGACCACAGATGATAACAACCTCAATCCTTCCAAACAATTTGTCTTTAAAAAATTGAGTATACATACATACATACATATATATATTGTTTACACAGAATATGATATTATATCTAACAATTAAGAGAAAAATTACAAATTTATAAGAAGATTACGTATTATCAACTTTTCAAGTTTTACTTTTAAGATGGAAACAGACTTAATTCCTTATAAATTCATAGTCAAATCCAATATCACCGAATAGATGCTTCACCTTATGCACTTTTACTACACACTGCCTCTTCTCCAACTCTTCCTCATCACCGCTTCAAGTAGTTCAACGGATGGCTTGCCGAGAAGAATGAATAGCGGCCATATGAAGATCTCCAATGTAGACTATAACTCGGATCATTGTATGACTATGATAGTGACAGGGGAGGAGATTACCGAGGGATGACGAGCACGTGCCAAAAAATGTTTCCTCCTCTTCCCCCCCTCCCCCAAAAGAATTGAGAATATACAGTACAAGAAGATAGTTACCCTTGGAGAAGTTCGTGATGTGGAGAAACTTGAGTTAGGATGAGCAGTCCCTTTAATCTGTATAAAGCTAGCAGTCTATGTCGGGCAGCGGCATCTTCCAGAAGTTCCAAGAGTTGTAGTCCTCCTGCGAGTATTTCAAGACCTGTCAGTATAAGATCTCGGGCTTCTTATAATGCGAAGGATTATCCATTTCGTCGTTTCAGAGATCGGGGGGAAGTTTTCCCGCTCACCTGCTCAACTTGAGAGGTTGGAGGAAACATATCATTCACGAGTGTATGAAGAGACGTATACGATCTCACATCTATACGATGACTAATGGCCACCTCACCCTGTTCAGTCAAAAAAATAGATTGCTATTCATTCAAGTACTTATTTTGCGGAGACTGGAACAAGATACTATGATGAAGAGGAGTCTGAAATATTTACCGGCATTTAGGATGAGCAAATTACCTTTGGGTTGATGATGAAGATCTTACCCTTGGGGATTCCGATCTTCCGGTAACTCAGCTCATCTGTGTCCCGGTTTCCAAAGCCTGCATAGAAGGGATTGTAATCTGAAGGGAACAGCGCTTTGATATCCTGCAAAATTTATTAGACAAAAATTGACATAAGCCACGGACCATTTGGAAGGAAGGGTCTGCTTCTCTACGGAAACAGTTCTCTTTTCTGTCCTCCAGTGCCTTATTTGTTTTCTCATAGAAAACAAAGAAAAAGAAAACATTCTGCTCCTGACAAGTTGTTAACTGTAAATTACGCACGTTTTATCTTATTTCCCCTTGGTAATAAACACGACATGGAATTGAAAAATCTTTTCCCAGTTTCCCAAAACAGAAAGGACCATATCCAAAAGTTGCCCCTTTCAGAGGGCAGAAGCTAATATAAGAATAAGCAGTTTATTGTTTACCTCCAGACAAGCAATCTTGAATTCATGAGGTGTGCGTCTAATGACTGCCATTCATTAGAGGAGAGAATGCATAATTACGGCAATAATGGAAAGGTCAATCTAAACACATAAAGCAATTAGAATGGAAAAAAGGAAAACAAGAGTGCACCTTCTCGGTACAAGGACGGGAACAATCCATCAGGAGATATGACAACAGGCCCATTAGGTAGAGCTTTTCCATCCTGCAATTAGAGAAGGACCCAGTTGAAACTCGAAACAAGACTCATTAAAGATCACTAGCAATAGCTGGAGATTACAACTGACAGTGAAGCAAAAGATATAAGAAATCAGAACAGTTGGATAGTTTTTTTTTTTTACCTGTTTGAGGTTAAGCAGAAAACTTCGGGTTAAATAGGCTTGAACAATTGCCCGAGCACTGAGGAACAGTAGCTGATAGCCATTCTCCTGCAAAAGAAAATTCCATAATTGGATTAAAAAATAACCAAGATGTAAATCAGTAATCTCATTTGTCACTCATATTGCATTGAAGGCAGCTAAAGATATGCACTTGATTCTTGGCTAATGTTTAGCAGAGAGAATACCTTTATTGCAGAAAAAAGTCGGGCTACTCCAGACTGCGTCCAATCCTTCCCGACTAAAGGCATAAATTGTCCTAGAACATCCGATCTAACAAAAAATAATTCAAATAAGCTCAATTTATACACAACTAAAACAATAGGGAAAGAACAAATACTAGGAAAAACAATTCTTCAAGATTTCTTCACATCTATGCAGTCGACACTGCTTTTCACATAAAAAATTATTACTCTCCGTTTATGATAGGAGATCTCCTATACTCAAAATGTATAACAAAATAAACTTCACAATTTCATGTTTTAACCATAACAGGTAATTGATATTAAAGCACTCGAACATCCAATAACGCAACAGAGGCAGCAAGAGCAACTGTACCGAAAAAGAGCCACAAAATTCAATTAATAAACAGCACTCGAGTTAGTCCCAATACAGTTGATATACAAAAAGACAATTAAAGTAAAGGAAAGGAAATCAGTTCTACAGACATAATAGCGACTGAGAGTGAACCCGTCATATTCAGAAACCACATGTTACACCCTTCATGATATCTAAAATGAAGTATAAGGTTTTATACTCTAGCTCTTACTAACAGTGGAAAAGAAAATCTCAATCAGCATCGGCAATTTCAGATAAAACAGTGCATTTTAAAAATTCAAGGATCCACACAATCAAAATCATCGGGATCAGATACCATACTTTGTAATTGTCCCATCAACGTCAGAGATCACAATTCTAGCATTCCACTTCCAAAGGTATATATGGGCATCAACCTGTTAAATTAGACCCAAATGGAGAAGAAAAATCAGCAATGGAAGCTTTAATTCAGTCCCACAATGACCAACTTCCAATACCCAAGACAGAAAAAATTTTGTAGCCATGCCTGTTGTTTGCCGAGTACCCTACTGGAGAAGCTAAAGGTAACCATATTCTGTCCTTCCTTCAGGTTCAAAGAGGCAATCTGCTCGCTGGTAGGAACATTCGTCCTTATAAGCAGCCTCCGGATCCGGGGGGACTTGTCCCCATGATTGCTTGTTGGAGTAGGCTCTGCCTGTAAGCTCTGGATAAAAGGCTCAGAATCGACAAACACATCCTCATCTGACAAGCTGCTATTTTGATGCTCGAGTGTCTTCACTCTCCTAAAAGGAATGGGCCACAGACGCCATCTCCGACTTGATGAAGGACCACCCCCAGAATCAATTTTGACCTTCGGAGTCTCCTCTTCTTCCACTAGGATTGTCCCTTTGGAATCAAAAGGAAAGTCAGAGCCAAAGGCCGCAAGACCAAGAACTAGTGGTGCAGCTTTCTCCCAGGGAAGGTACTTCCCTTGGTACCTAATAACGAGATTTTCATCCTTCACAATCGATGCCATGGAGCTTTGAAATTCCTCCACAGATATGCAACGGGCATCAAAAGCTTTAGCTGCAGCAGCAAGGCCCATGCCAGAATGAAGTTCATTTCGACATAATGATATTTCAATTTCTGCATACCACAAGAAGAAGCAAGTGAGAATTCTCCAGATGAGCAAAATTGACAGTAAATCCTAGCATTTACTAAAATTCCTTTCACATTCATGTCATGCTGATGTACTGGAATAGGTGAGCAGCAAATTCAATCCAAAATAGATGAGGAGACTGATATGTGGTAACTAGTCATCCTTGTATAATGTGATGTAGTGAGACACATGGGCTTCAGAAAGGGCTCATGCTTGCACATCTGTGGGCTAGTGGAGTATTCATGGGAATGAAGTTGAGTCCTAGAAAAGTTTCTCCTCATAAATCTAAAGATAAGCATATAATCCATCATACAACTGAGAGCAAGTTCTACTCCCCTACCTGTACTTAAATAGGTCTTCATTGCTTCACTCACAGCTGTGGTTTCAGGTCCCTCCCCAATCTCAATCATACCATGCTTGACTTCAGGATCAGTCTCCTTTTGAGTCTCTGCTGTCGTTTTGACCGTCATTGCAGTAGTAGTATTTCCATCTTCTGATTCTTTAAAACCACCAGAGCAATCAGAAGCACTGACAGAGATCGTATTTTCCGTACTAATAAAATCTTCATGAACAGGCTCAGCAGTATCATTCTGTATAGGTGTACTGTTGCCAAGAGAATGAGATGGTGGAATCTCATCAGCGCTACTGATTTCACCACAGTTCAAGATATGTTCAGCTTCATCGACAGCAGGAAGGCTCTCAGCAAACTTCTCCCTTGGAGTTTGAATCCCAGATGGGGAATTGATCCTTGCAGAATCTACAGATCCATGACACTGCTTCACCAATTCTGGTAAAGCCAGACAACTCTTGAATACTTCTTCCTGCTTTGAACCCATTAATGCATCTTCTAAGTCACTCTGCAGAGGAACATTTCCTGTCTGACTGACAACATCCTCAGAGCATTTACGTTCTTTATCTTCTTCACAGATGTCTAGGTGGTTTCCTGAAGAAGAATTGGCATCATTTCTGATAGCTGACACAACATCAACAGAAGAGGACACATTCGGTTCCCTGATGTAATCCCCAGGCCTGTCCCAGTTGTTTCCACCTGAATTAAATCCGTCATTCTCTTCACAGAACTCAGCTTCTTCACCAGGTCCCAGATGGAACTGGGGAGTATTCAGTTGAACATTTTCATTATTCCCCTCAGAAGCTGAGATAGGAGCCATCAGGATGTGACCGTCCACACTTACCAGCACCACTTCTGAATTGGAGCTTGATTCCACAAGGTGGTCCCCTAGCCCAACAGAGTCTTCCTGAGAAGGCTCATCATCTGGGAAATCATAAAATCTTCTGTCCACATCAGATTCTGACCTATCTATTCTGCCCAGGCCCGAGGAATTGAACTCATCTCGTGACAAGGTTGGCCCAGTATCGGACACACTGTGCTCCAATCTGTAGCCAACCATATTTTTACTTCTATCATCACAATTAATGTTGCTGTTTCCCATTTCTGGAATACCTGATTCCTTCACAGCACCACCAGCTGTGTTCCTGCTTTCATTCTCTGGATCTACCTCCCTCACAAAGTATGCCTCACCCGAGTTATCAAGATACATGTGAAAATTGGCTTCGGTCCCATTGACGCTAATATAAACAATCTTCTCGGCCCCTTTGAGGACACCCTGAAACTTCCCAAAACGAACATACCAAGGGGTGCTCCTAAAGGAACCATCCTGCTGCTGAACTACAATTATATCAACAGCACCCCCAAAGGGATGAAATGGGGTGGCAACGGAGTAGACACCCTGAGAAATGAGACTCCCAACTTTCCCTACGACATTCATTTGGTCTCACCACCAACAATTGTCACAGCTCACAAACTCAAGTACTTATCCGCAGCAATCAGTTTGCGCTCAAAAGAATCAACACAATCATAAGTTACTTTCACCAACAGACAAGAAAAAATTGCAGGTACTAAACTGGAAGTTATTGTTATTCTTGTCATAATAATTCCCCTTCTGTCGACCTGCATGCAGATGCCAAATCACCTTATAAATACATAATCAGCAATTAGGAAAAGACCATAAGAATATAATTGGCCTTGCTAATCAAATGAAATCACATATGAAGGACAGTAAAAAGTACATCAATCCCCAGGAACTATAAGAAGCTTAATCTCTACCAGAACCCACATAGAACAATTAAACTAGAAATGAAGAAGACTACGAAAGAAGAAACTGCATTGATCCACAGGAACCATGATCACCCCTGCAATGGCATGGAAAAATTGTAGAACTTCTGAAATGACTGGAAAAAAAAAAGAATAAACCCCCAACAACTGCAGCAAAAAAACTAACAGAAAACAGCTCTCCAACAGGGCAATAATTGAAAGTCTTCCCAAAACCTCCAAGAATTAACGTAAAGCCAATAGTTTCCGCGAAAAAATGAAATCTTTCATGGGAAGGAAAACCGTTAATTAATCAGGCCGAGCATTTCCACCCTTGATTGGGCACAAAAACTCTAAGGGGCTTAAACCCACAGCAGGGCACAGAATTCGATCATCGAAGATCCAAGAGAACAAATGGTCCCGCCGGCAATCAACTCCCGGAGAGAACAGCAATTGAGAGCCCGAATGGAAGAAGAAAGAGAATCACCGGATAGAATCTGCCATTGTTAACGAAATACACAGGTAGGCCTGGGGCTGCTGGGGCTGAATGACCTCGTGGTTCCGCCAAGTTTAGTGGCTCGGGCTTGAAGCAGATACCTGCAGCTTTGAATGGCCCCGGGAGACTGAGCTCCTGCCTCGGAGTTTCCCCGTCGCAGAGTGAACGAATATTTATATATATATATATATATATAATATATAATATCGAACAAATAAATGGAAGAAGAAGCTGAAAATACCACATAAATATGGCTAAATAGATTTAATTAAATTATTATTTATTAAAAGTATTTTATTCTGTGATATTTTTATTTTTTAAAATATCACGTGAGAAAAAAGACTGGTTTTTACGCAGGTGCGGAAAAAAGAAACCGCGCGTGCATTCCTCAGCTACCCACTTTTCCTTATTGCCTTGTGATTTTTTTGGCCAGGGAAAATTTTCTAATTTTTGCTGATATATTATGTTTATAATAATTAAAATGTTATAAATTTAATTTTTGTATAATATTATTTTAGATTTATAAATATTTTATATAATTAAAAAATGAGTTACTGATTTGACATAACCATGGCTGATGGCACTAATGAGGATAGTTAGGCATAGTTTGGCACTGTATAGGGAGGCGGAGCAGCAGAAGGGGAGAACTGCCTCAGCATTTCTCACTAGCTAGCACTTCTCGACAGCACAGTGTGGTCCTCCATGTACATAATGTCGGATCCATTTGGAATCCGTGCGTGAATGGCAGCCTGTTAGATAGTCAATCTCGGCCCGAGTTTGTACCCCCAGCAAGATCGAGATTCCGTGTGGGACAGGTGTTCGTTCGAAAAATTCAAGAAAAATGGCTCTTGTATGTTAGCTGAGGATTTCGGTTTCCGTCCACGGCTCGGAAACCAATCCTTTTTCTGCAAATGCTTCCACCCCGAAGGCCATTTAACCCGAAAGCATTCATTGCACGCTCTCTCATCAATCAGATGTCCTCCTTAGGCTACTTGTTAAACTTTGAAACCCAGAAAACGCCAAAAGCTTTCATACGATTCATGATCTTCCGCTCTGTAGCCAGTTGTTACTAGATGATTTATCTTCGCTTCTTATGGCACGAATAAATCCAAGTCGGGAACGAGCCTATCTCTAAGTTGAATCTCGGGCATCGTTCATTTAGTTATCCCAAAATGTGTAACAGAGAGAGAGAGGAGGGACAATTAGTTAATGGTTGGTACGATATTAATAGGTGAAAGGTACATTGATCTTAAATGCTGAATAGCTACTGATGGTACATTTAGCTCTCTCTGTGTCTGTCCTGCTTGGTATGGCATTCACCCACTTGAGGAAGATTTTTTATTGGCACAAAACTCGTTAGTTCAAGATTTTCAAAGAGGGCACCGATTTGATGAACTTCAACTTGCAAAGATGGGGAAGGGTGGGATGTCTCTGAGAGATTCAAATGGAGTCCCCGGGAGGATCTGTGCAGAGATGACTATCTGTCTGTGTTGAATTAGATGATCTGATATGAGTGATCTTTGGATTATTAAGAGGCTTTGCTTTAATAGTGGCCAAGGGTCTTGCCCAAGACTATAAAGATCAATCAGGTGCCTGTGTGTGAAACTGCTGTCGATGAAATGAAGAAAATTTTTGAGTCGGGTTCTATGAAAAGACGAACTGCAAGAAACCTTTCTCAATAAGCAAAGCAATTGGACGCACTCAACATTTTCCATGACATGACACGATAAAGGTAGTGCCCCGGACAGCAAATGTCTGACAACCTATGGAAAAATGAATTAATCAAACTTGTAGGTTCATAGAACATTGTGAGTTGTGGAGCAAAGCGGGTGAAATCCCCTACTGCCAAGATGCTTTACCTGCTTCTGTTGGCAATTTGAAGCAATGCCTCCTGTAACAGCTTTTGCTTGGTCTTGACCCATTATAAGAGAAACAAATTCAACATGACACAGGAGACGCTTACAGCTGAGAGCAAGGAAAGCTGGTGCAATAAATAAAATATCGCTCACTCTGGGCCGTGCTGGCATTAATGTGGTAGTTGAACACCCTGGACACATTCCACAGAGGCGTTTATTCAACAATCCATTTGATGAATTGAATATCCTTGATTGTTGTGATAAGTTACACATATTGAAGCAGGGGTAGCAAGTTTACCAGATTACTGAATGATTCACTTGGGTCGACAGCAAAGATATGCGTAATTGCCATGGTTTCTCCAACCATCCACTGTTTAAATGATACACTGAGCGCCCTTGAAATGTTTTTCATGCCAAAAACATCAAGAACAGACCACAGTTAGAAGCACCTTCCCACATAGAAACTTGTTCCTCCTACAGCCACAATCAAGAGGATAAGCTCAATGCATTTGTGACACAGGAACTTACAAATCAATGACATGTATCTTCCATGACTTGGAACCCAGTCTTTGGTCATTTTATCATCTATTCTCTGACAATAATCCATGTAATATCAGGCAGGAGAATTTCAGAGCTCTGGAATTGTCAAAAACTAACACTGAAGATACCCTCAAGTTCTTTGAAAATCTAAGATTGCGTATGTCAAATACAAGCAAAATGGCGGAAACTAGTAGGCACTGGAGAGGAAAGTAACTACGTGAATTGAGGTATAAGAGTTTCTTATGACCAGGTTTAATTCATATATCAAGGACTATGCAATCTAATGAAAAGTTGTAGCACGTGGAAAGAGTGATAGAGCTCCTGGAAGGTTCAGAAAGAGAAAGGAAAAGATGGTCTGCATCTTCAGTCATCCATTTAAATAATATGTGTGTGATTTTTGTTAGGCTGTGGAAAAGAGCCTCTATTGTATGGCATTCTGTAGCTTTAGAATCTCCACATCCTCCCACCAATGGTTCAACAAATTCCGTGAAAAACTATGTTCTGTAACTGCCGCAGTTGTCAGAAAAAGCAACTTATAAGCTTTTGACAGGCATTCACAAATTTCACATGCAGGCTGAAGGAGTGGTAAGATGCCTGTTGGAAAGAACAGCAAGTAGAACTAGAAAGATATGCAGGAGATGTCACAGACGCTGGATCTTCCATGTCTAATGTTAAGCATGAACGACAGGGAAAACAAACCTATACAACACTTCCAGCATGCAGATTGAAAGCTATATGGAAGGTTACTGATCAGGCAAGCTCCTTGCAACACTGAAATGCTCCTCTTGGTGCTTGTACTGTTAAACAGTTTTTTGTTTCATAACTCTGCCAGTATTAGAAAGGCAGATTTACCGTACCTTAGTCAGTTTCTGGTGTATAGGACAGTGCTAGTTCTCTCAGAGAAGCAAATCAGATGCATGGACATTTTCTTGCCCAGGGAGTGAATGTTGATGAATCAGAGAGTTTCCGAGTTGAAAGAAATCATCATCCGGGTAGAAATGCTAGTGCAGGCATCATATAGTCTTTAGATTCATCACAAACTGACTGGGATTCACTTGTCAGTATCAATTCAATCATTGATCCTCCTCCATAAGCAGAGAACCGTTGAGATCACAGGAAATGCAAACAATTGCTTGCTTGATGAATACAAGGTATAACCCTTCACTTGGATAGATGAGTGTGCCTCCTGGCCTCTTGAATTTCCAAATCAGATATCAAATCAGTCCAGTTGTTTCTAATATTCAGTTAGGTGTAACAAGTTATTAGGCAACAGAGAACACTCAATTTATTTTTGAATTATAACTCGCACCTTTAATGTGCAAATGCCATTTCACATGATCAGCTAGAGTTAGATAAGCAAATCAAGTATGACAACAAGACCATGAACTATCTGCAAAACTACTTACCAGTGTAGCACAATTTACAGGAGTCAATCAATCGTCCATGCCATTACAAAGAAGTTTCTTTTTTCTTTTTGGCCTCAAGGCATTACAAAGAAGTTCATCCCCGCACAGATTTCGAGTCATGGATGAGACCATTTTGTTCATCATATAACAAGTATGGAAAAAGGCTTCCCTTTCATCTCTAGCCGGAAATCCTCAAAGGGCCAGTTTAATCAAATGCAATTCAGCAACAACGTTATCCCTTCCCATTCCATCAGCATCACGTGCAGCCAAACAGCACAAAATTAGACCTGTTGAGCTGGGGGCCGATCTTCTCGTGGAGCTTGATCCTCCTCGGCCGCCTTCTCATTCTTCTTCGGCTTATTCTTTGAACCTTTTGGCCGACCCCTCTTCTTCGGCATTTGAGGCATGGTTTGAGACTTGTACACTGTCTTCTGGGTCTTCCTGATAACTCTCAGCGCCAGAGACTTCAATGGAATCGCAATATCAAGGGGGACAAGGACTTCTTCCAGCTCGTGCCACTCAAGATCTTCGAAGTCGCCATCCTCGTACACCACACGGTACCAACCAGCTTCCTTGTCGAACTCCGTGACAGTTCCGGAGTAGTACTGGTCACCAAACAGCTTCCGGACTTCCCTCCCTTCCATCCAACCCCCGAGGCCCGGGTTTCCCCTAGCCGGCGCCGCTTCGACCAAGGGATCGGAGGGGGCGGCAGGTTCGGCCCCTGAGACCGGTTCGGGCACGCCATTGATCACGACCGCAGGCTCTCCGGGTAAGTGGTAAACCGTTGTCGACGAGGAGATTGAAGCCATCGTCCCTCTTCTTTTGTAATCGGCGATGAAATATCCAACGTAAAGTTAAAAACCGAGAGCACGGAGGGGTAAAGAAGAAAGGAATAATTATACATCAGTCACTATAGTTTTATTATCTACACCTTTGATCACTACTCTTTTGTAATTTCAGTTATTACCCCTGAAAAATAAAACTTTACCCTTCAGTACCCAAACGATTGTAACTTTAGTAATCTTACCTGAATTGAATTGATTTCAATCCGTTAGGTCTATAATTATGCTGGGATTTATTAGTTACAAAAAACTGAATCTACATTAGGTACCAAACGAACTTCAGGGTGCCATTGGTTCGTGTTAGAAACTTCAGGGTGCAAAATATCATTTTTCCAAAAGTACGGGCCTCGACATTGATAGGATCGGCCCAGTTAAGCAGGCCCGCTGGCCCAATAATATTTCTGAAATATTAAAGCCCATCCATTTAAATGATCTATTGCCGGCTAAATGCGCGGCAGAATGAAGCTGGAGAGTTTTATTTGTACGAGGTTCCCGCCATGCACCTCACAGAGCCAACGGCCTCCTCTACTGCACAGCCTGCGGCCGCCTCCTCTGTCTCCGGCCAGTGGCTACACCCGCTTCGTCCTAGTTCAGTCATCCCTATAACGCCCTGCACTCGAAGCTCATCAACTGCTACACCATAGTTGACGGCCTACCTCAAAACCACCGCATTTGCGATGGAATTGCAGAGCGAATCATATTATCGTTGAATGCCTTTCTTATGGTGTACACGGCCCAGGGAAGGTTCAGAGAGGCGCTCGGGCTGTTCGACCTGCTGGTGACTGGTGGTTCTGAAGATGTGCGGCCCGACTGCTTCACAGTCTCCTGAGCTCTGAAGACTCTTTGGATTTGTATTTCAGCTCGAGATTTCTAGGGAGATTCGTGGGTTCGTTGTTTTCTCCATTTACATTTCTGGTCAAATTCTACTCAAGGTGCAATGGATTAAGCTTGGCTTGAAAACTGTTCGATGGAATGCCCAAGGGGGACATCGTATCTGTTGGGAATCGATACGCGGCGGAAGCGTGCATTTCAATTTCATTTAAATTATATTCCCGAGCCCAGTATCCCTTTGATGCAATTTGAAATTCAAATATGAAGAAACAAGTAGAGAATATACATACCTACAAAAACTTCGAATCGGTCCTTGTATTTGAATCCTCAATTCGGCGATGTCCCACAACGCCTTCACGAATGACTTCAAGAGTCGATCCTTTGACTAGACGCACACGTGTACGCCCTCCACGGTATCCACACCAAGTTTTTCTCGTAAGCGTTGAGAACTGTTCCCAACAATTGGTCGCCTTTTTGTTTCGGAATAAAAGGCTTGTATATAGCACTTAATAGAACTTATCTTCTTCAATCACTCTCGGATATAGTATTTTGAGTAGCACTCTTTTCTTCTCTCAAAACTAACACACATGATGCCCTTCGGTTTTTCTATATATAGAACACGAAAGGGGACTTTTGTCCCCTTTGGTGGGTGAAACGTTTTCACCTTTAGAATTATTTTACTGAAGAGAGGTGTCCCTCATTCACCGAAGAGACGCGCCCTTTTCACCGAAGAGACGCGCCCCTCTTTCACCGAAGAGACGCGCCCCTCTTTCACCGAAGAGACGCGCCCCTCTTTCACCGAAGAGATGCGTCCTTCTTTCACTGAAGAGACACGCCCTTCTTTCACCGAAGAGATGTGCCCATCCTTCACCAAAGAGACACATCCCTCTTTCACCGAAGAGACGTGCCCTTCTTTCACCGAAGAGATGTGCTTTTTCACTATTGGCATACGTTATGCCATTTTGAATATTATGCCGTTGAGAATAGACCAACCATTGGTCTACATGACATGTACTACTCATGTACATACATATAGACATGTATTTATCGAATCTCATTCGATAATTTAGCATGCGTATATAACCGAGAGTATAATTAAATTTCTATAAATTTAATTTTACAGTTAATTCCGAAACAACCTTATCTAATAAGACGCGTAACCAATATGAACAATTCCGTGCTAGCGGAATTAACTGTCCAACACAAAATTTAATCAATTAAATTTTGGTTACGAGAAATGACTTGTATTGTGTGTGACTCATTGGGCTCCACACTAAGCCGGTAGTGAATTAATTTATCTTATTAAACCTTTTAATAAGATCATCGATTAACTCTTAATCAATTAAGTTCACAAGTCAAGATTAACGTCTAGCAACATATCATGACCACCCGGATAGTGAAGATTTCAATCAAAGAATCGAACACCCTTTGGTGATTAGTTTTCATGTAATTCAATCCTTCAGTTATACAATGTCCCGAATAAATTAAGGTATGGATAAAATGTCAAACCCTAATTTTTATCCATATGCATCTCAATTCTCTAGTAATTAACTCAACAATGAAATATCGGAAACTGCTTTCTGATATTTCATCCTACTCTGGCCAGAGATTTTCTGAGTCAATACTTAATAGAATACATAGGACATTCTCTCCTCTCATGAGAAGTAACTGATTCTTTATTGATTACACACCATCTCCATAAGAGTCTTGTTGGGTCCAGAATATCCTACTCATGGTTCAGAGAACTATGTAAAGGAATAAACCAAAACACAACTTAACTCTTACAAGATACTATGGTAATCTCAAGTCTAAGGATCATTTACACCTACTATCACCTAAGGAATAACCTATTGACATTTATTTAAAGATCCATTAGGTTAATCCTTAAGCGAATCAGTTCAGTAAACTCATTCCATAATGAGTACCTACACTCTTACATTAGTGACTCTTCACAAGTAACTGTGAGATCAGTTACCCTCTACCTTAGAGTATGTAACAAGTGTACTAGTCTTACCAGATCACTAATCCCCTGTTCAGTGATCCTATAACTAGGAACATTTTAAACTAAAACTTGTGGATTTTAAGTTTCACTGGCATGATCTCATCATGACCTTAAAATCATTATCATAGTTTATGGGTTTCATCATAGAATATAGCAGCATATGATGAATAATAATGTCTTAATTTTATTTCATGAATAAAAATACATCAATTGTGATTGGGTTTAGAGCATTAATCCCAACAGTATCATGGAATTTCATGATTGCAGGATATTCCTAATCTGGGTATTATGAAGAGAGTAAGAACTTTACAAGATTTGATCGAATTGAGACCTGATGAAGTGAGACCTACAGTGTCCTGCAGACATCCGGCCACTTAAATAATCTCCTTTTCAGCATAGAGGTTTTCATCAGTTTTGGTAAATAATCTACTCAGGATGAATACATCCCTCTCTAATGCCTTAATCAGGTTTTACACTAGATGTGGTAGCTTAGATGTGCATTGGAACTGTTCGAGGAGATGGAAGAGATTGATGGATTTAACTATTCCCAATTATTTCTAGATATAAGGACAACATGTTCCTCGAGGAAAATATCTTCTGCCAAATGGAAATCCTGAATTTAAGCTTCAGTGCTGTCTTCTTGAGTCTGATGTAGAATGACCACCATGGGAAAGTTTTAGATCTTTTGAGAGAGATTTGCTTTGGATGTGGAATCAGATGCTGTCATGTTCTTATGCATTTTTCCACATGCTCATGACTCCCAAACATTAGTGGAAGGAAAGAAATCCATGTCTTTTCTGTTAAAAGAAAGTTCATGGTCTGAACATTTACATGGCTACTGCTGTTGTTGATCTGCATGTGAAGTTGGCTCTTCTTCAGGGAGAAGTGCAGGTTTTGATTGATCTTCATATAGGAGTTTGATCATCTGGATCGCCTCTTTGTCTGCCTATTCTATCCATGGGGATGCAAATATGGCTCTTGGGTCATTTAATGAGATGCTTGGTATTGGGGTTAATCCACACTGGGTAACGTTTACAGCAGTTTTGCCAGCTTCTGCTCATTTGGGAACGGTAGATAATGGTGGAATATCTTTTATTTTAAGCAGCTGAATTATGGCATCAATGCATCAGTTGAAGAATTCGTTTGCCTTCTTGTTCTATGAACAATGCCAAAAGGCTCTCTGAATTGGCAGAGTTGAACCAAGTGCAAAAGTTTGATGTGCTTTGCTTAATGGGTCTTTAGTGTCCAGAGACGTGAAGATAAGGGAAGTTTGCTTGCAACTATCCCTTTTTAAGATTGAGCCTGAAAATACAGTAATCATGTGTTATCATGGCAAATCTATATTCACAGTCAGCAGAGGGTTAAAGAAGGTTGTGAACAATAGCAGGATAGAAATTAAGCAATGCCAGAGTTTTATTGTGGAGGTATGAATTGAGTAGGCTTATAAAGTCCTTGTTGGGATGAAAATATGAGTCTTTCAGGGAACAAGGGGATCTTCACGCAGGGAAGGTTTGGACAGGAAAACTCTTAGGGTGTGAAGAATTGGAATTCAACTATAGTTAGATTCAACAAGGAAACTCTCAGTGTGTGAAGAATCGAAGATTCAACTAGAGTTAGATTAATCGCTCACTCATGGACTGACAATAAAACAGGCCGAGGTAGTTGTCATTACCGGTCATTTCTACTGTATGGGCTTCATTGTGTTTCCTGCACTACATTCTTAGGTAACTTCATGAGGCAAGGTTCACGCTGCCAGATTGCGATTAGAAATTTAGAATAACTATAACACTTGGAGCTTTTGGTACTTATATAGCTTTTAGTTAATTGATGAGTAATTGTTGGTTTGTTATACTTAGCTTTACCATGATAACAACTGCCACTTAAATTTTAAATCATCGCTTTGCTGGCTGAAAGATTGCAAGCTACTGTTATATGATCCTTTACTCGAGAAGCCTCTATTTCTCTTTTTCTTTCTGCTTTCTTTACAAAAAGAATTTACCTTGCAATCGAAGCACCCATTAATGCCCTCGAGGAAGTAAAAATACTTCCTTTTTTTGTCATTTTATTATCCGTTTATATTGATTTGTGCTCGCCGTGCGTTGATGGTCAATGGTCTGTACTCTTGCGTAAGTAGTGGCATGAGAACCGGACTTAGATGTGGACCACGTCTATTCAACTATTTGCTCATTAACCTGAAGGTTGCACGGCCTAATTGATAGTAAAGGTTAGTAGCTTTTTCCTTTTAGAAAGGGTCATGAGTATGGGTCATGCTTGACCACAAATAATGATGATGGTCATTAGCTCCTCACAGTATATTACTCAAGTTACATGCATGCCTCCTCCTCACTGTCTGGACAGATTTAGTATGGATTTTCGCAGGAAGAAGCTGGCCCTTAAGTTGCTTAAACCGATGAAACTCGATCTTACTCTCATTTCTGGAAGGGTCTCCTTACTTGGTCGGGAAAGAGTTGGTATAAACGTTGGCAACAGAATGAGGTAAAGGGCATGGGCATGTGAAGTGTGACTTCAGGGATTTTCAATTATTGATGTGAGTGGGGAGGGATTTGGATGCTTTTTTGTGGAGTTTATTCATAACACGTATGGGACAAGGAGAAAGAAGCCACTGATGAACCTCCAATTTTCTATCATCTCTCTTTCTCTGCTCGTGAGTTGTCTGGTTCCCGTTTATCATTGAAGGGCACCGTGGTGATAACAGCCCCATAAATGATTAGCTTAAAGGATTATCGACTCAATATGTGCATCTAACTAGACAACTACTTATGGACAAGAGACTTTCTACTCCATGTCTGCGACTGCTACTACTTTCTTAGCCATTCCACTGTTCCACGGCAGCGTTAGAATCTTGTTCAAGAAAACCTTCACTCGCCATTCGTTCCATTCACGGGCTTCTTGATCCCGGACAGTGGTTCTTTCGCAGATCCTTTTATCAGTTTTACATACCAAGAACTGTTAGTCTTCTTGATCATGGCTGTATACAGAATTTTGCTGTAAAAGCTATCATGACTCAAGGTTATGGTAAAACGAAGCACTTCTAGAGGGCTGGTCCGACGATTTCACACGGCCTACCATCTTGTCGAGCTTGAAAATCCCGGCATGATATACAAATATTTCGCACTTTGGATTGTCCAACTCTAATCCAATGAAATAAAAATAATTTTAGATAATTTAATATTTTAAAATAAGTTTTTATATGTTATACTTTATTAAATGATCTAAATATTATATTAATTTAAATAAATATATTTATAAAATTATTAAAATATAATTATATATATATATTAACATTTAGAATCACATAAATTTTACTTTTAAATAATATCAGCATAATTTAATATATGTGACCGTCCGAAACTCTTGGTCCAGACATAGTTTTTCATGCTGACCTTTGTAGTGCAAGTTTTTTTGGACAGGTCTGACTTCTCGAGATTTGATATAACCTCATGAAATGAGTCATATAATAAATAAATAATCCCAAGGATACATCTCAAAATCTTACATAAAAAGCCTCAACACACATCCCATTCATGTGTGCTCTCCGAGAGAAGTAGTCAGTGAGTAAGCACGAGATCCGATACGGGGGGTAAATGGACGAAGAGGCTGCACTAATCCTCTCCTCCCTCTCCGTCCTCTCGCCGCCGCAGCTCTCCGCGGTCCTCCGCTCCATCTTCTCCGCTTCCCTCCATCACAACCGCCGCCTCTCTGCCCTCCTCTCCTCCCCCACCCTCTTCCTCCTCACCCTCCGCCACCTCCACTCTCTCTCCCTCCCCGGCAAGGCCCTCCTCATCGCCCGCCACCTCCTCTCCTCTCTCCGCCTCCTGACCTCCCACCTCGACCCCCCGCTCACCACCGTCACCCTCTACTCTCCTCATCTCATCATTCGCCACCGCGACCTTGACGCTGCCTTGCTCCTCCTCCTGCTCTGTGACCTCCAACGCCGCGATCCCAACGCCCTCGCCTCCCGCTGCCCCTCCGACTGGCGCCTGGTCCTCCAGAAGCGCTGCTCCGACGACGCATTGTCCATCTCCGGCATCGGAGTCTACAACGGCGCCGTCCTGATCCCATACGTGGAGACCGTGGCACGTTGCTGGAAGTTCGTCAGCTCCTCGTCTGCTGGCGCCGGGAGCAAATCCGGGAGGGAGGCGCCCGCTTCGGTGGCGGTGGTAGTATCCCTGCCATCAGTGGAGGTATCCTCCGGCGGCGGGGGAGGTGAATGTGCAGTCTGTCGGGAGGGGATGAAGGAGGGGAGAGACGTCTGCCAGCTGCCGTGCCGGCACCGGTTCCACTGGCTCTGCGTGCTGCCATGGCTGAGGAAGCGGAACACGTGCCCATGCTGCCGCTTTGAGCTGCCGACGGACGACGTGATCGCCGAGATCCGACGGCTGTGGAACGTCTTGACGAGGGCGGCGCCGGAGCCACGTGGCCCAACTGGGGCAGCTCTGCGCTGGTGTGTTAATGGTCAGGGGTAGGAACGGAGAAGAACATGACCGTGCAATCGTGGGCCGGTCCACGATGACGTAAGCAATACAATAATGGGCCAGTAGCTTCATGCGTGGGCCGGGCCTAGAAATTGATTTAGCCCAAGATTAATTGTACTATACAAACTAATATAGATGAGGTATATGGCCTCTGGGCCTAGAAAAAGGGGATGTGGCCTCAAGTATTGTAAAGTTACAAGTACAATAAATAGGATCTGTCAGTGAACATACTCTTGTGTTACTATATAGATCATGGTGCATTGTCGACCCGCTAGAGCAGATCGAAGCAGTGCCATCTCAGTTCCTTCTACGATGTGTATATTTTGTTATCATTTTTACAGCTTCCGAGTGCCGAGCATGCGATAACGAAGATCACAGATCAGGGTTTGGTCAGGCAGTAGCTCTTGCTATGAATGTGGAATCGTATTTCTGTACCGAAGATAAGACTCATGGATCATTAGGGTCACGGAGCTTGAGTCACTAAGCAAGGCCTATGGGCTCCATGAGCAATTAGATCTTGATCTTTACTGTCAATCCAAGCCCATCGGGCTGTGAGAATTTGGCACTCAGGCCCAACAACTACTCTCCACTGGGATTTCCTACTCCAACTCTCACATGATCTGGTGACAGGACAAAAGGAGTTTGCCGTGCTTCTAATGTTATTTGTTGTGTCTGTATCGGCTCGATCTGCCAGCAAATACGATCATTTTTCTATGTTGAATTTTGAACTGTTTGGTTTACGTATATAATCGTACTAACGAAAGATTTCTCTCTGTCTCAGAGGTGTGATGCATTAGTTCGCAGCGCGAACCATTTCGCCATGTAGCCCAGAGGGAAAGAGGGAACATTTGCCCATTACAATAATGAGGAACATCCTTAAAGTTCTTGCCATGCAACCAAGCAAGTAGGTGGAAGACTGGAAGTACTCATACATCTTTAAAGTAATAAAAAAAATAGAAAAGGGAAATCTTGCATTGATAGAACAGGAGTGAAGTGCAAGTCACTTCTCAAATACAGCCATCTGATTGGCAGCTTTTTTAAAAAAATAGAAATACTGATGCAATATTGATCCCAACACAGTAATTGTTTCAATGTTAATAATGCCTTCTTCATCAGCCATCCAATGTGCACTAAAAGGAGTAAAATATAATTATATCATTTTTAATATGAAAGTAGAACAAATGGGCATTTGCCCTTTTTGGTCATTAGTTAGGTAATGCAAAATTAACTGCAGTTGATGGGTTTGGGCTCTGAAGGAGAGAAGCCAGTCCAGCCATACATAGGAGGAGGAATGCAGGCACATCATTTGACCCCACCTGCCCATTTGTCTATTTCAATGTACTTTTTTTGTTAATATTATCCTGACTTCAATCGAACCAATTCCCAAAGCAATTTTTCAAAATTTAAAATCCCTTCAATAGCCCGGGCTCTCCCTGACATATATCTCACTACCAGCCCCTTATGAGCCCAGGACAAGGTTGTGTGTTCGAATGGCTGTCAATTTCAAAACTACAAAGATGTTTTCATGAATCTTAAAAGTAGTTGGGCATTGAAAGAGTTAAAAGTTGTAGACTCAGTGCCAAGGTGGATCGATGATAACTGGTTTAGCACGGGAGGTTTGGGAGGGAAGTAGTGGAAGTTCCTTGAAATGGGGCAGATAAAAACTCTAGGATAAGAACAGCCGGTGATGGATTGAAATTATGGTGAGTTGGCCGCCGAAGGCAAATCATTAGGAGATTAATGAGTGAGACTATCAGGGTCTTCTTACCTTCGGTTCAAAAAGAAATGGCAACATCATCGACTGAAGCAAGCCTCTCGAGCTCTCTGTGGGAACCTTGCCCATGAAGAGATTCTCTGTCTCTTTCTCTCTCTTCCCTCTCTCTGTGACAAGCGACTTTTCAGCTGCGGTGACTGTGAAGCCCGGAGAAGAGTGAATATGTCCAAGGGGGAGAGGACGTGGAGGTGGGTTCTTGAAGATTTCTCCCCCGGGGAGTGATGAGAACAGTGAATCCGACATTCAAATAGTTTATTCTTGCACAAGTTAGTGTCTTATGTCTTTGACTTCCTCTCCATGTGCAGTGCCAAGGGAATGGAAGAAGAGAGCTTGAAGAGGACGATAGAGTGCCTGAGAGGAAGGTTGGTTGCAGAGAGACAGTACTCCAGAGCTGCCAAGGAGAATGCAGATCAACTGGACAGCAAGGTTTCACCTTTCATTCTTCTTACTCGTCAGTGAATGAATCCCTTTTTGTCTCCATTACTCTGCTAAAACTTAACATTTACTGCTCCCGTTCAAGGTTTGTGATGCCGAAAGATCAATTTTTTTCGGGAATTATTATTTGAGTTCTCTAGTCACTCATTGCAGAATTTGGATATTTTCGTCTGCAACCCTCTCTAGCACTTCTTGAATTTCAGTTGTTTCTTCTCGTCTCGCTCTTTTATCTTCAAAGATCTTTCCTTTTTCGCCACTTTCAGAACTTTTTTCTGGCACTTTCGATTTCCAGTCCTAATCGCTGGTAGTACCAGTTAATTTAATATGAGATGATTTCGTATGAGAAGATGGCACGGTTTGATCTTTTTCGGAACTGTTTATCGTGAGAATAATGTGGTACTGATGAGATAATGTTTGCGATGGGTGTAGTTGAAAGAGCTAGAGAGTAAGCTGAAAGAGGAGACTAAGATGAGGGATAGAGCAGAAAAGAAGCTTAGACTCCTAGAGAGGAAGATGGAGTCCTTGAAAGTTTCAGTCCTGTCGGAGGATTCAGGGCAGCAGCTCAGTTCGAGTGTATCTGAAAACAGCTTGGGATCTTGTGAATCATCCATCACAACCACAGTTACTTCAGGTGCCACCAAACATCCACGGGAAGAAGAATCTGATTGCCGAATCAGGAATCGAGTGGTGTTGGTAAATTTGGATCATAATGACCCCGAAACTGCAGAAACGAAGCCAAGGGATGGCAGTTATTGCACTGCAGATGATCGTAATTCTGGTGTCACCAAAATTTCCAGTGAATCGTGCCATGAGAAGGTTGGTCCGTATCTAGAAGCCTCAAGACCTAATGATCGCAGGTATAGCACATGACCTTTTTCTTTTTTTTTTTTTGTGTGTGTTTAGTTACTGATCATTGCCTTGGTTAGGTATTACCTTCGTTTTAACATCTGTTTTGAAAATGTGTTAACGCCGGTCTCAGAACATCATTGGTAGAACTTATGTTGGGGTTTTGTTTCTAGATCTTCCAAAAATCTGGTTCAATAATTTGTTCAGTTCATTGAGCAGGAAAGTCTCAGAGGAAGAGGGCAATGATGTAGTAGATAACACATTGGCATTAGTAGCAGTAAACAATGTTGAGGTGGAGGAATGTCGGGAAAAAGATCTGAAAGTAATCAGTAGAAGTGTTGGTGAAGTTCTTGAAGCTCTGAGGCTTGCAAGAGAAGGAATTCAGAGGAGTATGAGGCAGAAACAGAAGCACATGATTAGGCTTGGTCCAACCCAGGCTCAGCCATGCTAGTAGTTCACAACTATATTTTGCTCTCTCTGGTGTGAATCAGTGATAGTGATCATATCAGTTCCTTTTTCAAGCTCTATGATCCCTTTATTGGATCTGTCTGTGAGGAACGTGCTGAGACTGGTTGCTTCAAGGCACCCCCTAGAGTTTGCGGGTCTGTTACTCACTTTTTTCCCTTTTTCGGGAGACATGTGGCATGGCAATCATTGTTTCTTCTTATGAGTATGAAGTAGAAAAAAGAGAAGGAAATGAGGTAAAGAAGAAAAGGGTTGTGCTTATATAATTCACTCGACAGAACTTTGGCTTCTGACACCAAAAACAGAAACTCTACACAGTGAAATCCAGCACACTCCGAGCTCAATAGATTTGTGTACAAATCATTGGGAATGCACCTTAGGAGGGTTTTCTACGATGAATCATGAGGATAAATCAACTTTATTTGCCGCATTGTGGAAAGAAACGAAGAAAATCAAAGTGTGTTTTCTTCAGACTTAGCGAGAAGTGTAGAATGGTTTAGTGACTGCCAACGCTGTGGTTGGTTGAAGCATTTGGATGAGTGAGCTCCGAAGTCATGAGTCATGATCCAACAGCTCGAAGTGCAACAGGGTCATGCTGGCCCACTGAACTCGGAAGATGTGATGCTAGAGCATTTGGTGAGGGAGACAGCCGCTGAATTGATTAAAGTTGCATTTGGTTCTTAGCGCCCATCAATGGAGAACATGTGATTATTTGCCTTCTGAAGCTGGGACAGCCCCCGTTCTGGCACCTTTGACCCCATGGCCCACAACTGTCTTGGCCGTGTCCTTCCTTTGGCTGCTTCAGTTTGTAAGCATCGACAAGGATGTGGGTCACCTGGAACTCAGATGGCTAAAGCCATCTCAAGAGTTTGCAGGATATTGCACTCAGCTCTGGACTTGAATCAAACTAGCTTTTCTCAAGGAGTCTTATTGACCACTGTCAGGACCAGTTGAGAGATGAATGCATCTCGATTCTCGATATCTAGATACCTTACTCCCTCATTCCTATTTCTAAACCCGAACCTTCATTAAAACTCATCGGAGTTTTTCTCTCTAGTCGAAACCAACACCCTCCTTAATGGTGAGGAACTCGAGATCCTTACCAGAGGTTAGGATAGGAGAAGAGCAGAGCCGGGTAGATCAGAGACAGGGGCAATGGGCCTTCGTGTATGTTCTGTGTTCTTGGGATTTTAATGCAGCCCATAATTTGTTCCATCAAATGCGGACAGTACCAAATTGTTTTATGAATTTAATCTCTCAACCTGTCTTTGGCTGCATTATATACGTGTCTTCATCCCAAAAGTGCATTAAATTTTATTTTTTCTTCATGCTTGGTTGAGGGAGAAAGAGTCTGAAACTTTCATGCTTCCAGTAATGGTCAAGAGGGCACACACTATGATTCTATAGTCAGAAGTGATTTCTTAGATGAGCCAACTTGCAGCGCTACGGTGAAGCCGAAGGTTGGTTAAAGGTCTGATTTAGGCTAGGCCCCCTGTGCTTTGGGACTGAGATGGGCTAGTCGATCTTGAACGAGAGGTTCCTGGCTTCTCCTCAAGTCATGTCGGGATTCGGATGGTTGCCATGAAGTCCCATTTGCCCAGAATCGCCTGTGTAACCATACCTCTCAGTGATCGAGCTCATGATGTCTCAGGCTGCAGATCCGATGAATCTAGCCAGAGTTGGTTCGGTCTGCAACTAATTATGTTTTACTTATTTGAAAAGGACATCCATATGTTTATAGCATGATGATGATTCATTGAAAGTGACAGAGCCATAGTACTATTGAAGCAAACATCTTGTCAAATATATGCACTAACCATAGTTATTTCCAGTACAATTTGGAACATCTCGTGGCCATCTGCGATTTCAAGAAATCGATCACAAGCTGAGCCCCACCTCCTGCCTCTCCCCCCAAGATTTAAATCCGAAATTTTGATTCAAAATAAGACACGTCAGTCCACTTTACTAAACCCAGTCGAAAACAGGGCCCTTTTACGGTGGAAATGCTGGGCAACTTGGAGGTAAGAACAGAAAGGTGAAGCCAGAGAAGTGGTTTTCAGAAAGGGAAATTTTCAGGAGGAATATTATCGACTTTGTTCAGATGGCCTCTCCGTTTGGCTGTGTCTTCTACTGGAAGTGTTCACAGGATAATGAGGAAGGATGCCTTCTTTTCCTGATTTCAACTGATCTCCTTTCAAGTACGGTTCTCTCCAACATCTAAAATGGAACAATCTTCACCTCCCAAGTTATGGAATTGCCTGCCATTCAGAGAGAATACATGCGAATACAGGAAAAGTCGAATCCTGTGTCTGTTTTATGTCCGGGCTTATTGTATATTAGAACAAACCGTATTGCAGAAGTTGTATTACAGATAAAGTAATATATTTAACACCCTGTTAATTCAAGAAAAAAAGGGGGAAAAGAAAAGGAAGAGAAAAATGGAAATAGGAAAATGTGTTCAAACGTGAGTGAGGAGAAATTGCCTAGAAAGGTGGGCTTGGTGCCTTGAACTCAAATTCTCAGCCGTGCAGTTTGAGGAAACACAAACAGAACCAAATATAAAGAAAAATATAAAGGGAAAAGGGGGGGAATAGAACAAGAAGTGGGAAGGAAAGAGGCGTGCGTAAGAGAGCAAGAACATTGACAACAATGTCAGAATCTGCAGAAGTGCCATCATCAGCATGTATATGAATACATTATCCCTCAGATCTCATCTGACAGTGATCTGATAAATCCTCTTCCATTGCCCAAGTAAACAATAAAGCCCAATTCATTCATCCCTTCTTATCCACTGGTCTCATCTCTGTCCCTGTCTCTCTCACTGTCTCTCACTCTTCCCTCTCTGATCCCATATTATGTGCACTGTGCAGGACTGCTTCCCTTTTCATTTCTCTCTGTACAGCTAAGCTCTGTTCTCTGAACCAGATGCCCTTACCCAGGTTCAAGGTACTCACCAACAGGGGCCAACAAGGAGACATCATGTACCAAAGCACCCACTTCTTCATCCTCTGAAATGGACGTGTAAAATAAGTTTAAAAAAAAAGAAGGCTTCTTTTTTGCAGGGATCTGTTTGGTTTCTTGTCTGAGAGGGGAGAGGACACCTTTTCCAGTTGATTCAGCCCATACCCTTTTGGTCTCTCCTTCTTCTTACACCAATTTAATGTTGTCTGGTCTCATTGGGCTTCATATATATTCGGTCTCAGAAATTATTGGGGTCTTATTTCTCGATCTGAAGCAAGAGAAGAAGAAGAGAAGGAAGTTGGACTTGAGATTGGGTCCGAGTCTGATTTCTGCTGAGTGGATGAATGATATTATATTGTTTGCAGGCTTATTTGGATGATGTCTTATACATAGATTATTGTATCCTTTATAAATATATACAACACACAGAGAGATTGTAGATAGAAAAAGAACAAGTTCTTGCTAGCTCAAGTGCACCCTTCTCTTCTGTATTGGCTTCAAAGATGGTTAAACCGTGCTGGAGACCCTCGACGGAAGGTGATGGCAGGACTCGCCAGAGAGGGAGCTCGGGTGGGAAGGTTGACGGGTTGATGTGGTACAAGGATCTCGGGCAACACTCAAGCGGGGATTTCTCCATGGCCGTGGTTCAGGCGAACAGCCTGCTGGAGGATCAGAGCCAGATCGAGTCGGGCTCGTTGTGCATCAACTCGCCGAGCCCGTTTGGGACGTTCGTCGGCATCTACGACGGCCATGGCGGGCCTGAGGCTGCCCGGTTTGTCAACAGCAATCTCTTCCGTAATATCAAGAGTGAGTTGCTGGTGTTTCCTACGGCTGTTTTCAGTACAAGTTTTATCCGTCCTTGGTAGTTAGAATGAAACAGTTCCCTTTTTCGTACAGAATTCACGTCTGAGAACCGAGAAGTGTCCGGGAACGTGATCAAGAAGGCCTTCTCGACCACCGAAGAGGATTTCCTAGCTCTGGTGAAGAAGCAGTGGCAAGAGAAGCCGCAAATCGCTTCAGTCGGGTCTTGTTGCCTAGTTGGAATCGTAAGCAATGGGCTTCTCTACGTCGGGAATGCAGGGGATTCAACAGCAGTGCTCGGGAGGCTGGAGAGGAGCGCTAAGAAGATAACGCCTGTTCAGCTGTCCACTGAGCATAATGCGAGCATGGAGCCGGTGAGGGACGAGCTCCAGTCTCAGCATCCCGACGATCCAAATATAGTCGTGATGAAGCGTGGAGTATGGAGGGTTAAGGGCCTCATTCAGGTGAACTTACTACCATCAGCCTTCTCGGCCTTAGTTTTCTGCCGGAAACCTGCTCCGATTGACCTATCTTGTCGTTCTGTGCTTAAGCACACGATAAGTACTCTCTATTAAGCCTACGGTTTTGTTATATTTTCAGGTTTCGAGATCCATCGGAGATGCGTACCTAAAGAGAGCTGAGTTCAACAGAGAGCCCCTGCTACCTAAATTCAGGCTCCCCGAGCCATTTGACAAGCCCATCCTAAGCTCGGAACCGTCCATTCACGTACACAGACTCCAGCCCGAAGATCAGTTCGTTGTCTTCGCGTCAGATGGCCTCTGGGAGCACCTCAGCCACCAAGAGGTCGTGGATATAGTCGATAACTACCCCCGAAATGTGAGATCCTCAGTCTCTCATGCTAACAATAGTGTCCTGTGTAGCCGTAGCCGAGCGTCGGACTTGGCAAGTAACGTTCGTTTTCTGGTTATCCCGGAGCAGGGGATCGCAAAGAGGCTTGTCAAAGCGGCCCTGAAGGTGGCTGCCAAGAAGAGGGAAATGCGGTACTCGGATCTGAAGAAGATTGACAGAGGTGTGAGGAGACACTTCCACGATGATATAACCGTCATCGTCCTCTTCCTTGACCTGCAGTCCTCGAACCGGACCTCACCCCTGTCCATCAAGGGACCCCGATAAGTCTCCCACCCCTTATTCCCTGAGGTTCGGGATGCAAGAAACTTGCTGCACCGGAGTCAGAGACAGGAGAAGGTGGAGGGAGGGTAAAGGTGCCCGGATGCGCCGGGAGTTGTTTCTATGACCAGATGCAACTGGAAGAAGACGGAGCACGGTCCCTCTCAGTGGCTTCGGCCATAGACCGGTTGGCTGATTTCGAATAGAAGATAAATAATGTCACCGCGATCGTATTGTTGACTGCAATCTTTTACACTTTCCCACAGACAAAAAGCACAGGCAGTGTGCATTAAAATGCAGCATATTATCGAACTTCTCAGGCTGGTGCTATAGAGAAGTAGAACTCTCTCAAGTTCTGCTTAGCAGCACGAATTTGCATGGCAAACTAATCCCCCCCGTCCGAAGCTCCAGCACGACGTTACCGATGGCTCTGCCCGCTTCGAAAAATCATGTAAAAAGAATCAAATTAAGTTACCCAGCAGCCACAGTTGCACTGATGCATCGAGTTGATGAGATCACCATGAAACACAACCTGCCACCCCAACACTATTGCTTCATTTGTTGTCACGAGGGATTAAGTTCATCGCTGATGCAAAAGCTAACAGTAACTTTCACAGCCATACGGGCTGCTCCCACCGACATCCATGACATAAACGAGCAGGCACAAGGAAGCAGCAGCGATCGACGGTTCAATTAGGAGTCTTTAAAGCCCAGTTATCAACAGCCTCCTAGCCGATCTCTCCAACCGAGGCACACAAATAACTATGTAACGAGGGGATGAACAGACCAACGCCACCGAAGCTGTGGTTGGTTCGCCATAATTAGCTCCAATTACGTGGATGTAATAATTATCCAATTATGTGATTACATTAAAAAAATTTTAAAAATTCTCTAATTACATTAGTGGCCCCATGGTGAGACTAGGGTTGGCAAATCGTGTCAACCTGGCCAGATAAAGGGGAGGGCACGATAAGTGCCGGCCCAAGCATGACCCTTTAAAATATAGGGTTGGGCTGGCACGGTATGATAAGACAGGGACAGCTCTGGCTCGCCCCAATAACACGATAATCTTCCTTAATAATTATTTATTTGCAATTACAAGTGAGCTCATGAATGTGATTTCTTTTATTCTTTAATAGTGTCTGATAGCCTATTAGCATTTTTTTTAAATTTTCCTAATTGGACTATGGTGCAAGCTCGGCCCAGAGATCATCGAGTCCAGCATGCCCGATAAAATTATCGGGCCATGCTGGCATGGCATGATAAGCTTCTAGCATGTTAAGCCCGGCCCAGCACGATAACATCGTGCTGGGCCGGATTTTGCTAGGTCTAGGCGGGAGAGAAGAGAGAAAATGGTAATATGATAATTTTATATAATATTAAATATTATAATAATACACTTTTACCCTTTTTTTTTACATTTTAAAATATTTACCAAATATAATAATTTCAAATTACAATCTTAAAAATCAAAATTTAGGAAAAGTTACCTTTTTTACTCATTGAAATGGATTGTAATTTTAGAGAGAGTTTTTTAGGGGAGAGTGATATGCTTGCGGAAGGCAATAACAGCTCATCCTCTGGAGTACGTGAGGCTGCCGTGAGAAATCCAATTACACCAAATGAAGAGACTTTAACCACAATAAGTAAATTTCAGATGGTAATCCGACTATTACACCTTCCAAGACAGGTCAAGGAAGACAAGGCATTTTTCACCGGGCAAGGAAAGGGGGAAATTGCAGAAAAGTAGGAAAACCGTCCGAGAATTTTCCAGGCGGTGCTGCCGGTTTCTTCACGAGGACGGAGGGGACGTCCCGGTTCACTCTTGGCGCCAGCCACGTTAGCTCCGAGCATGACGTCACTGCTGGCGTCTCTCTCCCGCCCCCTCCGGTCAATACCGACTTCCACGGTTACGGGAGCAGTTGCGTCATCTTTCATTTGCTCATCTCTACGCCCACTCTTCCTCTCATTCCATATAAAGTCGCCCTCTGCACACCGCACCTGGGCTCAGCTAACCTGTCCACTGAAATCCAACGCACAAGCCACACATCACGCGGCCGCAATTCTAAAGGAAAGGATGTCCTCCCCGTGAGTACTCTGGGCAACCCTCCTGGATTTCGCCTTCCGGGTCTCCGTAATTCACCATTTTCACGGCATATTATTTGCTCTCTGCAGAGCTGTGAAGGAGCACTTGCCCGCGCCGTTGAACTCCTCGGCCCAGCAGCCTCCGCTCTTCGATGGGGCCACGAGGTTCTCCACTGCCTGTCCCATTGTGATTGTTCGATTTTTATCCTTGATCTGAGATACTGTGAAGATATGCAGTGGCGATTTCTGCTCTTCTTATGTTCTATCTGTTTGTTGGACTGATCTTGAAGGCTGTACACCTGTTACACTTGCCCTTTTGCTCAGCGTGTTTGGATCACCAGAAACTGCAAGGTTCTCCCTGATGGGATTAAGCTTTTCGGATTCTTCCAAGTCCCTGCAAATTCTTGGACGTTCTTGTGAAATCATTTTTCTTTTCTTTTCATTTCTTTTTTTAAACTTGGTTGCAGGGGTCACAGGACAAGATTGAATTAGTTCCTCTAAATCTCCAAGACAGGCCTGCTTGGTACAAGGAGAAAGTGTACCCTGTAAACAAGGTGACAATCTTCTTTCCCAAAGTTTTTTCTGAGAAATTTGCTTGACATTCATGCCAAAATTTAGCTGCTGCCCAAAATTCATGCTTTGAAGAAAGAAATTTTTTGGTCAAAATGGAGTTTTTTTATTCGTGTCGTGCAGTTTCAACATTTCCTCCTTTATGCTAGGTGCCAGCTCTGGAACACAACGGGAAAATTATTGGGGAAAGCCTGTATCTGATCAAATATGTAGACAGCAACTTTGAAGGGCCTTCGCTTGTCCCCAGTGTAAGCAATCTATTAATTGATGTTAATCTTAAATAGATGCACGTGTGATAGCTAATAAATCAATTTTGTATGCTCTTCGCTGTGAAGGATCCTGCTAAGAAGAGGCTCAGTGAAGTGCTGATAGCTTATACTGATGAATTCACCGGGACTGTCTTCACTTCGTTTAAGAGTGATCCTATAAAAGAAGCTGGTGAGAATTGAAAGTTTGATGCCTTGTTAACGAGTGTCACAGAGACATTACTGATGGATTCACTCTATATTCTTTGCACCAGCTCCTGCCTTCAACTACCTGGAAAATGCTCTTCACAAGTTTGAGGATGGGCCATTCTTCCTCGGCCAATTTAGCTTGGTGGGTTGGAATTCCATGAATTCTGTACCTTAGTTGTTCTTTCATGTGCTTGGCTTTGTAGTGACCAATTAACCTCATGACTACTCTCTTGATGCAGGTGGACATTGCCTTCATCCCCTTTGTCGAGAGATTCCAAATCTTTTTGTATGAGCAGTTCAAGTATGATATAACTGCTGGCAGACCTAAGCTAGCAGCTTGGATTGAGGTAAGCTATGAACTGATGGATTGTTGTACACACCACAGCAATGTTATTGACATCCAGCCTTGACCCGTGGTTCCATGAACTAAAATATGAGGCAATTCTTGAGAATGATGTGTGGTGTTAACCGTGAATATGGAGTTTCTGCATTCTCAGTGTCATGGCAGAACTTTCAAGCTATTTGTACTAGGTTGCCGGATAAATATTCATATCTTTTGGCTTTCGGATAACGTTTTTCTTCCGTGATCACATCATGAGCAGGAGATGAACAAGATCGAGGCCTATACTCAGACCAAGACCGATCCCAAGGAGCTAGTTGAGTTCTACAAAAAGCGGCTCATGGTAGTGCTTTAAGGGGGCTTCTAAGCTGCGAAACATTTGGAGTAGTTTCTCTTTATCTCTTTTGAATGTGCCGTTGCATATGCAAGCTCACATGTTTTGCTTCATTTGCAGGCTCAGCTGTAGACTCGCCTTGACCTACATCAGATCCTGCCCTCTTGTCAAATAAGCAGCCTCGGCAGGGGATAACTATGCTCTGTAGTTTATGACTTATACAAATAAAGGGAAATGAGGACATGTCAAGATGGTAAACGAGTCCAAATTCATGGGTTTGAGTTCTCTTCCATCTGTCCCATCATTTTTCAATCCTCGAGTTCTTTTCCTTACACAAGGCAGACGATGCGCATGAATGATCAAGATCGGCCAATCCACCGCTTTCGCATTTCACCCGCCGCTAACCGTATCGAGCTATGGTGCATGATACCTTGGAATGATGAATCCAATCGTTGTTTGACGACGACCTGTGAGCATTAGATTTCGAGGTCATTTAGTCCGATCTGGATGAGAAGTTCGGAGGGATGCAACATAGTGCAAGCCTTTCGACGATGGTACACCGCCGTACCGGTGCACTCGAACATTCGTCTTCAGTCAATTTATAAGACCATTCCTCCTGCTGTACGTATGAATGAGCTATGGTTGCAAATGTTGCCCGATCTCATCGTGTCTTTTTGTGGAACTTCTGAAGAGCATGGGCCACCGCTGCACTCAATTAGCCACACCATTTTAAGAGGTGGTAGGTGCGTACCATGCTTTAATATTTGAATTTTTAAATTATTAATTAAGGAGTTGAATTTATCGATTATTTATATTTTATTTAAAAAAAAAGGACTGCAATGATCATCGGTGCACGACTCGCTCCCTCCGTCCGACGTTCAACGACCGAATAATATTATATCATGTGCCTCTGTAAATTCCCGCTAAGCCATCGAGACGTGACAGACAAAATGATTTCCCATCCGCATTAACTTCTTGACTGAGAGGATACCGCCGGAGGACGAAGAAGAGAGAGGGAGAGAGAGGGGAGAAGATCAGTTGATCGACCGGAGGGAAAGTCGGGCGAAGAAGGTTTAGATCTCTCTCTCTCTCTCTCTCTCGAGCAAACAGATCCACCTCCGCGAATCGGACCCTCCGACTATGACGGAAAAGAAGGCCTTCCACATCGTCCAAGCTCTGGAGTCCAGGAGGTACGGTTTTTCCGTTTTTCTGCTTAACTGATTCAGGCTTTACACCTGTAAATGCAACCGTCTACCTCCACGTGCACGCCTCCGGCCTCCTCCTGATTCGGTTCCTCGCTTCCTCTGAAACTTTCGTTTGACAATTTCCATAACCGGCTGGTTCGTGTCACCGTAGTTGGTTCTGATGTCGCTGAACGATCAACCGGTCGATCAGTTTGGGCGGTTCGTTTGTAGCTTGTTTTGGCTGCACCTTGGTTATCCAGTAGCGGTTATTCGCCTTCGGTTGTGTGGTCGGATTGAGGTTGCTCTGGATTGTTTGTTTTCTTGTAAGGAAGTTGCTCAGGCTGAAGATTTTTTATAATACTGTGGGGCGTTCGTTGAATGTGAACGGTGTAATTTAGATCGCGCAGATAATCTGGAACCCAATCTAGAAAGTAGTGTCTATAATGTACTTTGGATCACAGAGTCGGATATTTGTCTAAAAGTGAATGAGAGCTATGGGCTGTGACATTGAAAATCCTTGCGAAGTATGTTGTTGTCCTTGTTGAGTAGGCGATCATTGGAGGTTGATTCCAGGTAAACTAGTTCGCAGCCAGCTTCCCTGCTGAATGCTATTTACATTTCTCAGATCGGCTAATAATATGGCACTCAATTTTCATGCACATTCAGTGTCCGTCATGAGTTTTTTCTTTTGCCTATGAGAACCAAATCTGCATTGGTGTTTGCAGGGATGCATATGGGTTTGCTCTGAGGCCTCAACACGTGCAAAGATACAGAGAATACGCGAATATCTACAAGGTATTTAGTCTCCTTCTATGCACAATTCCACTGAATCATGAAACGTATCTCACCCTCAGTTGCAATTTGCTTATAAGAGTACAGATATGGGCGTGTGAATTTTATGAGGCTGAGTAAGAGATAAATGGTCAATTGCCTATGAGTTTCACTGTAAAAATCTTTTAGCAGGATAGATTAACTTGATTCTGAAGAAGGGTTATCTTGATATTATATATGCACGGTGTATGCAGGAAGAGGAAGACGAAAGATTGGAAAAGTGGAAGGTCTTTCTTGAACAGCAAGCAGAATTAGTTGAACCGCCCTTGGCAGAGAAAGAACTGAAAGAGTTGCAAACTACCGAAGTGAGTGAGGAGAAATTGAATCCCAGTTCAGAGAAAGCTGGGGAAGGGGATGAGGCAAGCAGAAGCCCTGTTACTGATGAACCAGCTGAAGGTACTGCTGAAAAGGAAGTTGAGTCCATAAAGGAACTAAAGGCCCATGAGGTAAAAAAATGGGCTAACATTAGACCAGTGCTTGGTGCCATTGAGAATATGATGAGTTTTCGTGTTAAAAATTTTAAGAAAATGGAAGATGCACAGCAAACATTAAAGGGTGGTCAACTTCCACCGCTGGAAGAGACACCTTCAGGTAGAACATCCGAAGATGATATTGAGGAAGAGATAGATGTTGATGAGGTGTCAAATGGAAGTGGCAAGTACCCCACAGAAGAAAGATCAGCAAATGAACAAGTTCCTCCTGAATCCTCTTTTCCATGGAAGGAAGAACTGGAGTGCCTTGTTCGAGGAGGGTTACCCAAGGATCTTAGGGGGGAGGTGAATGCACATTTTTATATTGACTTTGTCAAGCATTTCAGAATTTAAATGCATACCATTTTTTATCCTTTTTTGCTTTTGAATGTCGTGTTTTTAATAATCCCATTTCAGTTATGGCAAGCCTTTGTAGGTGTAAGAACACGCAGGATGGAGAGATACTATCAGGATTTGCTGGCCCTTGAAGGTGTTTCTGGTGAAGTGGAAGCAGTTGATGAATCATCTGCTGCATTAAAGAAATGGAAAAAGCAAATTGAGAAGGTCTTTGGCCACTTGTCCCTTGGACTTCCTCCATTCAATCTTTCCAATTTGTTGGTTCAACTTCTTCTGCCTTCCATGTTGATGTGGATTATCTTGTGACCGATTGTTCCATTCTTCTTGCAGGATATACCTCGTACATTTCCAGGTCATCCAGCTTTGGATGAGCATGGTAGAGATTCCTTGAGGCGGTTGCTATTAGCATATGCACGGCACAATCCATCAGTTGGATATTGTCAGGTATTGTTCTCCTAAGTATGTATTCTTTGAGATCTGAATCTTGTTCATTTATCTTTCACAGATTAGTTGCAGCAATTTAATTTTTGTTCTTAAGGTTGTATCACAATTCGAACACTTTTTCTCCTCCGTACCGTTTCTGGTCAGAAAATTATGGATGTAATGGAGGAAAGATTCTGCCAACATGAATGGTCGTGTTTCAATTTCCCCTCGCAACTGATGTCAATTGTCTGAACTATATTTAATCCTCCTATCATATAAGTTATATTTAATGCCATTTGCTTATGAAATTTTCACTGGCTAACTACTTTGAATAATGAGCATGGTTTTTCATTTCTTTTTCCTTTTCAATAGGCCATTGATGTGCTTAACAAATGCCTAGTAGGGAAGGAAGTTGTGTTAAGGCCAGAGAAGGCGTCCTCGATGTCACATTTTCCCTAGAAGAAACAGTTGATTTTCTCAGTTATATTTCTATGTGGATCAGAACAAATTCCCTTTATCTATTTATTCATCCAATTGCTCAACACCAGGGAAATGGTTCTCTCCAAGATTACTGATATGGAAAGGCCTATTTTTCTGTAGCTGATGATTCTCACTGTAATCTGATCATGATGCGTTAGTCAGAGGGGTTTTGTGTTCTGGCATCTTTATGCCATATGAGTTTCCAGAGATCAGAATCAGTAGCCCATGCTTCAAATTTCTTCTTTGCTTAGGGGAAAGGGATTCCCAAATTTCTGTTAATTGTTTCTTCATCGTTTCTACATTCCATGTTCCTGTGCTTCTTCAAATTAGACGAACTTATGTTGAATTGATCTCTCATCCCTTTCTCTGTGTTTGCAGGCAATGAACTTCTTCGCTGGTTTGTTATTGCTCCTGATGCCTGAGGAAAATGCCTTCTGGTATGTTCGTCAAACTTGTCAAGTTGATAAAGTAGTTTTCATTCTTTTCCATGTTCTCCATGTCTCAAAAGTACAAGAAAATTATGGCTATAATCTTCCTATCAAGTTGGTAATGGTTCCAGAGAATATGTTTTTATCAACTTTCTTCTGTTTCTTAAAAAACTGGGATGGAAATAGTCGCTCAATGTTTTCTTATAACAGCTGCCTCATTCAGGACTTTGGTGGGCATCATCGATGAGTATTTTGAAGGCTACTTTACAGAGGAGATGATAGAATCTCAGGTAAAGTTCTATTGTAATAGTTATACAGAAAATTGTGATCTGTACTCTTAGTTCTCAGCACATTATGTTATAAAATACTATAGATTAGTATGATGTTGTCTTTGCGTGCTCCAACAGCTACTTTAGTGGCATCTGATAGGGAAGCACCTAAGTTATTCGGTTTACTTACATATAGATTTCTGCTTTCCCAGGTGGATCAACTTGTTTTTGAGGAACTGATGCGTGAAAGGTTTCCTAAATTGGGTTTGTCCTCTCTTTTCACTTAGTCATCTCAAATTATGCTGAAGGCTTCATAGAGCAATTCTCTTATTTCATTTGTGCTTCATGTGCAGTTAATCATCTGGATTACTTGGGAGTGCAGGTGGCTTGGATATCTGGACCCTGGTTTCTCTCCATCTTTGTTAACATGCTTCCTTGGGAAAGTGGTGGGCTGCTCAGAAACTGAGACTTCTTACAAGGATCAGAATTCGTGTTGCGATTAGAGCTTTTCAACCATAGGCATAGGCGTAGGCATAGTTCAGTATTTTTTATATGTGATACGGTTGAACCTTCCTTTTATTGCACTATAAGGTTTCCTTCTTCTTCCTCCTCCAGTTCTCCGAGTATGGGACGTGATTCTCTTTGAAGGAAATCGTGTAATGCTATTTAGAACAGCACTTGCTCTGATGGAGTTATATGGTATCAAAATGCTTTAATTTTAGTGCTTTACTTGAGTCTTGAACTAAATACACTGATTAAAATTCGTTTCTGTGACTGATACTTGTTTATATTTCAAATCAGCTACACTAAAAACCTGTCATCCTTTTGTATTGTAGGTCCTGCATTAGTAACAACAAAAGATGCCGGTGATGCAATTACTCTGCTGCAGTCTCTTGCTGGCTCCACATTTGATAGTAGCCAGCTTGTTCTAACAGCTTGCATGGGTTTCTTACCTGTAACTGAAGCTAGATTGCAAGAGTTACGAGGGAAACATCGGCCAGCTGTCCTAGAGGTGATTGAGGAGAGAGCAAGAAAGGGTCGAGTGTGGAAAGACTCTAAAGGGCTTGCATCGAAACTGTATAGTTTTAAGCATGATCAAGAGCCTTTGGTTGATGAAATAAAACATAAAGAAGAACCAAGTGATGAGCGCATTGATGAAGGTAGATTGCATTCGTCTAACTTGGAAGAGTTTCTAGTTGGTAATGATTCAGAAGTTGATTTTGTGCCAGATCTGCAAGAGCAGGTACCTAGTATTTTATATATTTGAAGACTCTATATCCATTCATAATCCTTGACGGATAAACTTCTATAAATCACTTGATAAGTCTTTGATATTTACCGGAAGATCATGGTTTTGTGTTTCTAACTTGGCATCATTTTGCAATTCATCATTGGTCTTGGACCTTTGGTTGTAGGTTTCTATAATACTGGAATCAGAAGTGTTTGACATTTTTAATTTCGATTGAGGATGATCTTGATGTAAGGCTGATGCATAGTGCCTCTTCTACTCATACATGGATTGAAAAGAGGGTCATAACACCATGTGTCAAAAATCATCTTCTGCTAGTGACGAGTGCAAAATGATTTTCACTGGTTAAACTTTGTGGAGTAAACAACACTATATGGGTTTTGATGATACATTATGGTCTATTATTCTCGAGCACTGATATTGCTTTACATCTCATTCATGAGTTGCATTAATCTCTTCTGCTGTGGCGTAATATTGCGTGGGTTTTTATGTGAAGCTTGCTATTATTTTATGAATACAATTTCAGAACCATTCCAATGCAACTTGAAGATAACATATTCAATGAAATGGCTTGAAGCTTTTTGTTTCTACATGTCCTGAACACTAACATCTATTGGTGCAGGTGGTCTGGCTGAAGGTTGAGTTGTGCAGATTGCTGGAGGAGAAGAGATCTGCCATTCTTAGGTTGCTACTTAATCATGTCGATCTGTACTTACATCCTCCAAAAACTTCCCATTAATTCTCCATTGATATCTCAGCTGAAATTTTAGATGATTCACCTAACCCACTACATGGAAACAGTGTGTAGATCTGTTCATCTGGGGCTTCAGTGGATGCAGTTCCCATTCTTTCCACTTTCCTGCTTGTGTCCTGCTCATGCTGTACACATATTATTAGGATTTGTAACTGTTGAATTGGGAACTTCATTTTATTTCATGGCCCATTTGCATCCATCTCTAAATTTCTTCTTGGATGAGATTTGTATAGTGTTTGTTTTTTCATCAGACTTTGCTTTTTCTAGCACCAAATAGTGTTTGTTTTCTTGACATTTTTCATGAATGCACTAACAAGATCATTGGCAATGTATTGTCTTTCAGAGCCGAGGAGCTGGAGACGGCACTCATGGAAATGGTGAAGCAAGACAACCGGCTTCAGTTGAGTGCCAGGGTATATATATGGATTACTGATTGCATCAATTTATATATTCTGTATTGCTTTATGTTCTTATATATCATCTCTTATACCGGTTGACTTTGTAGCGGGCCCATTTTGTTTAATTTGTTCAAGGCTCAATATGCAGGTTGAGCAATTGGAGCAGGAGATAGCTGAACTACGGCAAGCTCTCTCTGACAAGAGAGAACAGGAAGCTCAGATGATACAGGTTCAATTTTGAAAAAATGCTTTATGTGGAATCTTCACAGGAAAAATGTCGTATTTGTGCTCTTACTCTAAACTGGTACATTTTTTCCGCTTGGTAGGTCCTAATGCGGGTAGAACATGAACAGAAGGTCACTGAGGATGCTCGCATCAGTGCCGAGCAAGATTTGGCTGCTCAGAAACTTGCAGTTCATGTGCTCCAGGTCTTTATATGTTCTCTTCTGTTTATATTCACAGCAGAGCATTAGCGAGAGTGTTCAAAATTTTTACCAAAACAACTCATCAATTTTCTTCCTTGTGCTGCAAAAAACAGTGGGTTTCGGAGGCATGTCAAGAATTTTCATTTTAAGAACTCTTTTGAGTTAGGTATTATAGATGTACCGTATAGCCATCACTTATAGTTGCATATCAAAGCAAAAGGTTTTGAATTGAATATGACAAGGAGAAAAATCATCCTCTCAAAACTTATATGATGTGTTCAAAGGGAGAAGGGAACATGCTTGGGTGAGTTCATGCTCTCATCATTCATTATTGTTGAAGAAATGCTAAGATTTACTTGGAATTCCTGCATTTTACCGCAATCTTCCCTTCAAATACCTTAATTGATGTTGAGTTGAAGTCTTTGAATATTATGCATTCTAGTTTATGCTACTATTTGTTGGGACAATAGTATGGAGTTGGCTATGAGCTGGATTTTTAGTAAATGTAACATGGCTTTCAATAGTTTGTTATGCTTGAGGAGACAACCACTGAATGTTAACTACTGCAGGAAAAGTACGAGAAGGCCATGGCTTCCATCAATCAGATGGAAAAGAGGGTTGTTATGGCAGAGTCAATGCTTGAGGCAACGATGCAGTATGAATCTGGGCAAAATAAGGCTCTGTCTTCTCCACGGTATACTAGTGTGACATAAAGTTCAGATTCATTTGCACATCCAATGTATTTTTCCTTTGAGAAGCTCTTTCCTATAGTCATCTTTGATTAGATTGCATGAGCTGAAAGCGTGTGAGATATATATATGTATATATATATCATTTTTTTTGGCCAAGCATGTGATATATATTTGAAGTTTTATGAGGACTAATATGGTTTACACTAGGATGGAGATAACTAAATATAAATGATCTCATTGTTTTTGGTGTTACATCCATAATCTGCTTTGGAGTGCTCAAATAAATTTATGAAAAACTTTATTCTAAGATAAACATCTTTTCTGGTTTCAGCTTCCACAAAAATAAGAGATGCCTCATGGATCAGGTTGAGATGACAAATTCAATTGCATGGGCTCTGGCTACTAACCTTGACATTTTTAATCTAGCCTGAGTGGCTTGTTTGTGCCTTTATACCATAAAGCAGACAAGTTATGATCCTACTATCACTCAGCAATGTTTTCTAGTAGAGTAGGAATACGAACTTTTCCTGAAAGATAAATTCTATGAGAAGCCTTTGGCTGGTTTTGAATATTTATTCTCTTGATGACTGAGAATAATGTTTTTATACTGAGTAGGAGGTACTGCCGGAAAAACTGTGGGTTTAGTTATTTATTTATTAATTTCTCGGTGAAAATGGATACACTCTTCTCCTGCTCAGTCAACCTATGCTTCTTCTGATTTGGGGCATTTAATTCTTACAGGAATGCTCGTCAAGGCTCTACACAGGAAACTACTCCAAAGAAGCTGAGTCTACTATCCAGACCATTTGGACTCGGGTGGAGAGACCGAAATAAGGTACTTGACCTAATGACCCAATAATTGCGTATGTGGCATCTTTGCATCAATTGAGATCCTACGAAAGTGCTGTAGATTATGCAGTCATATGGTCAACAGTGCCCGTCAAATACGCCTCCAAGGATAACAAAAGCACCTTGAACATGGAGTTTCTGCCAATATGGTTGCTTGCAAATAATAATCTGCTACACCTACCTTGAAGCTTGTTAATTTTGAAAATCAGAAGATTCAATCTATGGTGCACTCTCTCTTGGAGCCGATTGTTTTCACCGTTCCCTCTCCCTCTTCTCAATGTTTCCTTTTGAAGTTCCAGCGTTTAGCTATTAGGCCAGGTGGCACAGCTCCCTCCTCTATTAAGGCTAGACAGAAGTGTACCGAACCTTGTTCTGTTTGCTCTTGGTCTCCATGCTTTGCCATTTGACTGCAAGTTGTTCTCGGTCTAAGAATTCTACTTATCTGCAGGGAAAACCCGCGGACGAATCGGGAAGTGGCCACTCAAGTCCCCTGCCGAGAGAGAATGTCGAGCAAGAGCACAATCCGTAGATTTAATTCAATGCCTAGAGTCATCCCGTGCCACCATGAATTTTGCCTCTGCTGCCAAAATCTTTCTCCATAATTGTCTATTCACCTTCTTTCCCTCAAGTGAGCAATTTATGTGGCACGTTGTTGGATAGATAGGAAATAGCCCATCGTTTGTGTCATCTCGATTTAGATTGAATCAATTTGCATTTTTTTTCTAAAATTTATTCCCCTTCTCCATGTAATCTCAACTCCACTGTAATTTTCATCCCTCTTGGGGCTCCAATTTCCCCCGTAAATCAACCTTTCTCACCCGTTGGAAGCACCATTCAAGCGTAGCCGCAGAGTGCTCGATCCAACTACCAAGTGTGATTAGCCAGGGAACGGGGAGGTGCATCGCGCGACATGAATTCATATGATCATAAGTATTACACTTGACACTAATGTGATAATAGAAAAAAAGCCTGAGAGAATCTGGCTGACAAAACTTAGGAGGAGTGCAGGAGAATCGTTCTGTTACATGGAAGGGAAAATTTTGGAAGAAGAGTTTTCTAAGTCAAGAGAGCCCGAAAGGAGCCGAAAGGTCAACTGAGTTCCTGCTTCTATCAAAGGCTACGATTAACTGGGTTCACGTGTTGTCTTTGCTGGCGGTGGCTTCCGGGACGTTCGGCTCTGGTCCCGCTGCATTGGAGCTCCTCAGCGGCATTTCGTGGTTGTGCCTGCCCTCGTATGTTGTTATGAAGGCCCGTGGGTCGTCCGACACTCTCTCGACATACTTCCGCACGTTGCACTTTAGGCTCGTACACCTATAGTAGCTTCTGCAATAAGGATGGAATGTCTGATCCTGGAGTCTATTCGTATTCTAGAAAGCTTTTGACTAGCGGGTGTCTAATACAAGTTCCTTACCTCGGGTATGGATTTCCCTTTACGACCTTCTGCCCGTACTTCCTCCACCGGTAGCCGTCCCCTGCGATCTCGGGCTCCGCAGAATTTTGTCCTACGGCTCGGGATTCCTGCGTTCCATCCGCTGGATTGACTGCTTCCGCGGATGGATTCTCGCATTTCCTGAAAAGAGAAACTCAAACTGAGAGAATGCAGATCGTATAAATAAATCTTCCTCTCCAAGGAAATCAAGAACCGGAGCAGATTTCCGAGCTTAATTCTCAGAAAAAGACTCCGGCGACTGCACCAAGTACCTTCTCTTGCTTCTGGGCTCATCATCCTCCGCCTCCATCCCCTTATTTCCATCCTCGTGCTCCCGGGTGAGTCCACATGAAGTATCCGTAGCTCCCATCCTGGGGTTGTTACTAGTTACCATGATCCCGGTCGGATCATGACCTTGCAGACCTTTGCCCGGATAATTACTCGACTGCACCAATACACCTTTCTCACCGACTCGATTATTCTCTACCCTCGTTTCCAACCCTTCGTTCCTCTCCTCGGCCTGATCATCCGGTTTTGCTTCCTGTGCTGTTCCTCCCGCTCCTCCCTGTGGGGCTGAAGAGCTCCGCTTCGGGGGCTGAGGCTTTAGGTGATTGTGCTCACCCTTATAGACTATCTCCGCAATCTCCCCATTGAGCGATCTCTCCACCTTCTTCTTCACCGGGCAGTTGGGATGAGTGCACTTGTAGTAACTCCTCGGGTACTCGCTCCCCTTGACCTGCTTCTGCCCGTACTTCCTCCAGTTGTACCCATCGTAAGAAGGGCGGTCGACATTCGCCGAGGAAGTTAATGCCTTCGGATCATCCTGGATGACAGCCTTCGAGGGTCCACTGGTCACCACCTGATTGGGCTTAGCAAGCGAGGGATTGGACTGGTGAGGATTCAAACTGAACTGTGATCTCGAGCTTGTCTTCTCCACGGTTGGATTCTGGACACTGGTCTCAGCTGGGGCCAGCACCTGTTGATGGCCGTCATTGAAGTTCCCCTGCTTTGATTGAGATATTCGAAACCTTGCTCAGTGTAGAAAATACTTGAACAAAGAACATGCCATGAATCATAAAAGCAATCTTAGATTGCAGACACCAGCAAGTTTACATGTGCTTTTCACTAAGGCAAAAATGGAGGCCCAACCGAACCGAAGGGAGTTCATATGGGATTGGTAGCTTACTGACCATATTTGCCAGGATGGAGAGAGTCGACTTCGAGACAACCTTCGCCATTGGTTTGTAAACAACTGTCGGTTTGCTATCTGATCTCACCACATCTTTAGCAGAATTGCTAGTTGCAGTCCGCAAGTGTTCTCCCTGAAATTTTCGGGTCATGATATATCAGAAGCAAACATGCTAACTGAATACGCAAACAAAGGCCAGAGTTGTCTGCTTGATTCTGGAAGATTAAGGAACTTGCAAACATAGCCTATTGCACTATGAAATGTCATGTGAATTGCAGCATGACACATTTTGGCTTTTCTTTCAGCTATCTCGGTTTCCAAAGAAGAAGAAAATGTGGAAAACAGGAGGCCAGGACGATTCGAAAACCAAGAAAATGGAAGACATAAAAGGGATAATATTAAGAAGTACTGATTACCGGGGGTGCAACCATGAGAGCAGCTGGACTAGGAGGAGCACGATTCACTGACGGCTTGAATCGCACGGTCTTTGGTCTGATGGCAGCAACGGCAACCTCATTGTTCCTGTTAGAGGGAGCGGCATTGATCACACCAGCAAGAAGCTCCGAGAACGATCTGAAGCTCGAAGAACTGGGGCGTGAAGCTACTGGTTTAGCGATAAGTGCCCCCTCCGCCTCCTTAATTTCCATTTCATCCGATGATCTGCTCATTGATCAAATCATCCTCCTGTGCCACGAAGGAGTAGTTTGGGATATTGATGCCTCGGAATTCCTCGCATCTCCCTTTTCCCTGAAAGGATGCTCGATGCAGACCCTGAAACAGATAGCTATAAATTCAGGAATGTGATAGAAGACCGGTATTGATGCTTTCAATGCTATTATCACTTAGCTCATCGATCCTGTCCCGTGCCATCTTTGGCTGAAAGATTCTCCCCAGACGAGAATTTGGCATATGTCTCTCCATCGAACCTATGGTTTCGCCTTATCCCGTTGAAGAAATGTGTACCCCCAGAAAAGGTGGGGGAAAACAATTTCAAGATTTTATCTTTTCCAGAAATAATATCTAAGCTAGAAGTCCTCAAATAACAGATATACGGTAATCTCTTCTCTTCTCCTCTCCTATCGACTCCATATTTCATAAAGCAAGAAAATCAAATAACCGAGACACTGGATATAAACATCATAGGCCATCAGTTTCACATAGAAAAAGAAAAGGAAAATGAGATTGGGTACTGAAAAAGGTAAAAGAAAGAATGAAACTGACCCGGAAAAGGTAACTATTGAGATCTGCGACAGAGGAAGCAAGTCGATATGCTTGCGCGGGCGGGCCGTCGAGGTTCTCTGAGTGATCTCTCTCGGGCTATTTTTCGTTCAGCCGATGAACGGCCTGCATAATAACAGGAAAACCGCCCAAGGTCCAACGTTTGAAGATATGAAACACGGTAGAAAAACAAGGCAAATCTTCTGGAGGAGCATGTGTACCTCGTAGCAGGGTTTAAAACATGAAAGCTCAGCCGCCGGGTGCAGCTCCGACGAGACGCGGAGGATCCCTCCTGTGGTCTGTAATGTTGGCTACTGTTTCTCTGATCTCAGAAGAGATCTCAACTCACCATAGAGAGAGAGACAGAAGAGGGTTTTGACTAGTTTTTGAGGTCTCCCTTGGCCCGATATTCCCAGAGAGAGAGATATGCCCCTCCAAGCTCCAGTCAGGAACAGGAAACGGGAGAAAAACGAAAAACAGTAGAAAGAGGCAAATAGAGGCAGAAAGAGGGAATTAGTAGTCGGTATTAACTTATCATTCCAACAATGGATCGAGATCAATACTCGCTTTGAGAATTCTCGGTCGCTGTCGGGAGATTTTTTTCAGTAATTTATTTAACACACACAGATATATATATATATATAAACGTATCAAAGAATTTGCTCACACATCAGACCTATAGATTTATGTAAACGTATGCAGAGCTATATGTATATGTGTATGTATGCTGTCAGTGAGTAATTATACGGGGGAGAGAGAGAGAGTACGGACCCCCTCCCAACTAACTGTCTTCCCTTGGTTTTTGACTCTCCGATGCCGAAAAGCTGACCGCGCACACGGGTCTCGGAGTACTACTACTTGCCGGTGGGTGGGCGCTGCAGCCACGAGAAATTTCGGGTGCCTCCATCCCGAGGGCGGGCGGGCCGCCGGCGTCCGAGCTCGCCCCTGACCGCGATCGCGACGGCCCGTTCCTCACGTTCAGGACGAGCTAGGGGAAGGTTGGGGGGGAGAGGCGACTTTCTAATTCGGTACGTACACCGAGAGGCAGAATCCGACGTCTCACGAGAGAACATGTTTTTTTCTCTCTCTCTCTCTTCTCTCCTCACAGCTGATTTAATATTAAGAAATTTAATAAGCATATTGTATTAAAATATAATTACCACGTACCATTTTTTTTATTTACAATATAAAATACAAGTAAAATAGTGCTCTTTCTAGGTGCATTTTTGAATGTGATGTTATTACCACACTAGATGATGCATTCCTCCCCGACACGTGTGATCCGAGCCCGTGTTATCGATGTTGCCTATCGCTCAACCAGTGGTTTGTCGATTCAAAACCGGTTTCGGCCCCACATGCCATAGAGTATTTAAAAAGAGAGAGAGAGAGAGAGAGAGAGAGGAGGAATTCTGCATGGAAAGGTCCACACAGATGGAAATGGTCCCCGGCTTCCCTTTCCGTTCCTATTCGTATCAGCGTATCATTGATAATCTTGTGGAGCACATTAGCTTCTTGGAAGTCAGGATGTCTCTGGTGGGCCGGTCGAGCGACGCCGGTGAACTTCGTGCTCGCCGGTATTCCAAATTATACGGCGTCATTGTTCCACGTTCTAAAACGGATTACGGCCGGCGTAGATGGTAGGTATCGGCGGGAATTCTCATGGGGGTAGCTCATAGGAAAAGACACATCGTATTATGCCGCCTCCCCCCGCCGGCAGTAGAGTTGGTCTAAACTGTGTGGACCAAAACCACACGGGGGGTTAGGTTTCAGAGGAGCGGCAGACGTGGATAAGACCTTGTTATCCAAAATCTCACGAGAGGATGAATCATCACGTCTTCTTTGTAAAGACCGGCTCCGATAGCCAGACGCGTCTCTCTTGGAGACAATCGTAATGGAGATTTTGGGATGCAGACCTGCTGGGAAATAATCTTAGGGTCCATCATCCAATTCAGGATTTCCCCTCCTAGGGTTTCATCAGTAGCATAAGCGACTTATCTGGATCCCGGCCATGTACTTCTATTGCGCTCTATTATTCTGTTGATCTCAATGTAGCGCTCTAGGAATTGAATGCCTCATTTGCTGAACATACGGTGTGGAAAAATGAATGGAAATGCATCCGCTAACCGCTCGCAGGAACAGGATTTGCTCCCTAGAGGAAATAAGTATGACCTGTTCCCACCTAGAGAGAAAAACTGGATCATCCTTAACACTGTTGCATCTTCTTACAATGGCAGATCCTGTGGCGTCGGGACAGCTACCCATAAACCAGGACCATTTGCCGAAGTGGTTCAGAGCAACAAAAACGCATCATCAACTCTCCAAGCTGAGGTGAAAGCAACCCATCAAGCTATACGCATAGCCAAGGATAGGAATTGGAGAAGGATCTCCTGGCTACCCAAGTTTTTGGCAAGTAGACAGATTACCCGTGGAGATAGATTCCCTAGTAGATGATATTCGTGAGCTTAGTTCTATTTTTGATCATTTTTGTCCCCGATGGCAGGCTGGGATGAGGGCTCGATGACCTGACAGGGATAAAACATACACGATCTAACGAGGCACTCTAACAAAAACCTACTAATATCGTATCGAGAATAGTGCCAAATCATGTACGGACATTTCAAAAGAACTATACTTTTGAATAAGTATTATTAAGAGAATAAAATAATTAAAAGATACATTTCATGCATAGAGAACCCACTTGCTATTTTTTTCTCTAGCTACGGTCCATATTTTACATGGCCATTCATCACACCAACCATAATAAAAGGATATTAACTGATCGATATTATTACCGCAGGACTGTCAGCGAAGCTTTCCTGTTTTAATTAACTAATCCATCAAATAATGAAATTAGATGAGCATGGCTTAGCTGAGTACATGAATTAATCTCCCTCGATCAATCGTAATCCGTAACAGCCGACACCCGGACGTAAGGATTTATAAGGGTCTTTTAATCTAAGGTCGAGAATAACAAGAGCTCTCGCAGCGTCGCGTACGTAATTTTCAAAAGCTACACTCTTTGAGCGAGTATTAGTAAGATAAATAAAAACTAAAAGTCACTCTTAATCTTTATGCATAGAAAACCCACTTGCTGATTTTCCTAGCTGTAGTCTATATTTTAGTTGGGAGTTGGCATTCATCGCAGAAATCAGAGTACACAGCTTGACTTTGGACCGGCAGGTGAGGGTGAGGATGAGGAACAGGCGTTTAGTTCCTCTCCCTAAAATTCTACGCGACGGGTGAGGCCGAAGAACCCTAATTATTAATCATAACGACATAATTCTCCAACAAAACTTTATTTGTACCAGTTAGTTGTCTTCCCATCCCTTAAAAGTAAATGTCTCGTACTCGTCGGGGAATTTTTGGCCGCATTCGATTTACCAATTCCGTAAACTTTGGTAAATCCATCCGACTCTTAAGTACTAATTAACGTGCTCGAGTTTATATGCGATGATACCAGTGCACGGAGCACATCCCGGGTGCTATTAGTTTGGCATCGGGGAAAGACACTTCAATTTCGAGACATAGATGCAGATAATAAAAATCGATTATATTTAATATTGTGAAAAGGGAACAAAATAAGAAAAAAAAAACACGAAAAACTCATAAGGTTAGCCTTTTGTCCAAATCACGTTAAATGAGACAAGAAGACGACGGCTAGATTAGACAAATCGGACGGCAAAGGGGAACAAAAAAACAGAGAGAGAGAGACCATTAAAAACAAGTTTATAAGCTCCGATTTTTTAATAATAAAGAAAGTTTATATTGAAAAAAATTATTAGTAGTGACAGCGTGAATTAATAAATATGTGTTTGAAATTCAGGTATTGGTTGACGAATGTTAGTTTCGTCAATAAGAATCGGGCCGGAATTGAAACTATCCCGGGGGCCCGCGCATCGGACCGGTTTTGAGATTGAAATTCGAGGAAGTTTAGTTGAGGGGGGGAACGACGACACGTGCGACTTCGACTTGTCCTCTCTCTATCTCTCTCTCTCTCTCTCTCTCTCTCTCTCTCAGAAGCTGACATTCTACGGCGATGACTGGTAGTTGTGGTGGTCTAATGCCCAAGCACGTGCCCCTTGAACTCGTGTTATACACGACTTCCCACAATTTTGTTCTTAAATTATTTATTTAATATTCACCGGTCTAAACCAAAATATAAAAATTCTCATGGAGGATAAATAGAATCTTGCTTCAGCTTCGGCTTGAGCTTGTCCATGTCAACACGGTGAGCAAAGGCCGCTCTTCCCTCCCGTTCTCCTCTTCTCCCTTTTAAATTCATCGTGACTTCATAAGAGTTCGAGACTACTTTCACTTAAAAGTTTAAGGTGATAGGTGGAGGTACACAACCTTTTTATGAGTTCATAGTGTTTTCTTCATTTAATCGATGTGGGATCGTATGTCTCAACACCCGCCGTCGCGTGGCGATGTGGTCTACTTTGCCACTGCCATTAAACATCCATCATCAATAACTGTTTACGAGCCAGGTATTCTTCTTCCGATTTCGGATGAGGGGGACAACTAGTCACGAGTCAAGCAATTTTTGTTTGTACTCGTACTTATATCAACTGACCACAAGCCATGCTTCTAGACTCGGGTCCGGCGAAGTGCAAGCCCATTGGTTCTGCTATCATGTTAAATTCACTGTGAACCTATAAGAAATCAGCTATGTTTCCACTTAAAAACTTAGACTGATAGATGGGCAGTACACAATCTTTCTATAAGTTCACTAAGTTTTTTTTCATTTAATCAATATGAGATATCATATCATAACAATTATTATCCTGACGTACATCATCCAATATATAAAGACCGGATAAATCATGACCACTATACATTTGAGCTTATCCGACTCACTCACAAAACAACAACACCATCCTAAAAGTTATAAAAATTTTTCATTTACTATATTTAAATTCAAAATAATAGCGGGAAAGCTTATGTTTCTATACTGCATGAGGCTTTTTGAGGACAATAAATGATTGAAGACATTTGAGCCCCACAGGAGTGACCTGTCGGTAAAAGTAAAAGTGGCAGATTTTACTCAATCCAGGACAAGTTGCCCACTGTATATTTTCCTTTAAATTTACCATTATATAATGGTTAATGTGATATGTTGTCTATTTTTTTTACAGAGAATTTTCGAGTGCAAGGTTTAAGGTTTAAGGTTCAATAACGACCGCACAATATCATACATAGAAGATGGGTCGAATTTATCTTAGCAATACTATGATTGTTACAAATCTTGATTATTGCTATTATGCAATTCTCTTTTTCCTTTTTGTTAACTTGCTCTCTGCGTTGTAATTTTGTGTTACGAGTTCCTCTCCTTCTATTATTTTTTTCCCATCCAAGATTAATGATATATTATTTCTAACACAAAAAAAAATTATGTTACGAGGGTTTTGCATTTTATTAAGATTAATGGAAGCCTTATTGGGTGTTTAGATATGTGGGAAAAGTCTAACTTAGAATGTTTCTACAGACAGCATTTAATTTGGTGATCTTAAGGGCTCCACTTGCCTTAAAGCAAATGGATTAATTAAGCATGGTCTAAGCAATCGGGCGGTCATTCCAACAAGTTCAAGTCTCATGTTTCTTATAAAGCAAGGCAAAGAGAGTCCTCCTTCAGACCACGGAATTTCCAATTCAGGGTAAAAAAAATTAAAAAAAAAGACCGAAAAATTCCGACGAATAGGTACCCTGCTCGTTTTCTGTCGGAAGCATATCAACGGCGTGCGGGCTTTGCTTTTTGTCTATCCTGCGGCCGAAACCACGCCTAGCTAGTTAGGATCATAGTTTTTTAAATCGGATCGAATCGAAAATCGGTTAAGGTATAAGTTCACAAGTTTATAAGTCGGACCGGGGTTCAATGGATTGAACTGCATATTTAATAAATAATATTATTAATAAATTAGCATAACATTATAATTTAACTTTGGTTTATAATAAAAATAATTAATATAATTATTATATTAGTCTTAAATTCAACATAAAATATGAATATAAGTCTAAAAAATAAAATAAATGCATTATAATAGGTTTTTATTTTTTATTTTTTATTTTAAGTTGACCGGTTTTCTTACCGGCTCAATTAGATTTACTGGTTCGAATGGAAACTGACCGGTTCAACTAGATTTGACCTCATTTAAAGTGTAATTGAATTATTTATGAGAACTGAACCGGATGAGTGGTCGGTTCCCGATCGAACCGATTAGCCCGATCCGATTTTTAAAACTATGGTTAGAACGATATCGTCAATGGGACAGGGGGAGGGCAAGATGGAGATGGTGACAATGGACATGGGCAAGAAGGCCACTGACGGATGCATATATATTCTCATCGTCCCTTTTGTATTTCTCCTCTCTATTTCTTTGGATAAGGCCTTTTCCATGTGATGGTCCAGTAGGTTAGGGCCCATTGGGCCGAGATGGAGGGCCCATTGGACTAAAAGCGAAGGCAGGGGGACCGAGACAGAAGCAGGGGAAAGAGCTCCCAATCATTAGCAGACAACCGCAGAACGATATTGCCATCTGAGCGTTGCTGCGATCACCTGACCGTGACGCAAGACCGTCTGACGTGTCTCGCTGACCAGCCGTATTTTCAAAAGACTCTCACCGTCACCCTCTTCCCTCTCTCGCCACGTCACCGCCCCACTGCATCCCCACCCACGCCCCCCCCCCGGCTCTCTCTCTCTCTCTCAGACACACACTTCGGTTCTCTTCGAGCTCACGCCGGCAACCGGACATGGAGACTTCTCATAACGGCTTCCGTAACCGTTTTCCGTTACAGCTCAGCAGCTCCAACCTCCAACCTCTCGCGCCAAATTTCTCCTCAGCAGCGCTCTCAAACGGAAGAAGATATATAGGACTCTCGGGCCTCCTTCTCGATCCATCTCCGATGAGAGGGTGCTCTTCTGTCCTTGGTCGCTCCCTCACTTTCATGCTCTGTTCACCGACGGCCTCATGGCGGGTGGCATTCGCTTCCTGCTCCTCCTCGCCTTCTCCGCAGCTCTTCTCTTCGACGATGCCTCCGCTCAAGTTCCAGGTCTGTAGCCAGCTGATAGTGAATCGCTCGATCTCTCACTGTGAGCGTTGCTTATGAATCTGAATGTGAGATGTACTCTCGTCTGTGTGTGAAATGGCTATGCTATTGTTTGATGAATCCTCTTTTCGGATAGCGCTTGCAATCATCTATTATATTCATATGTAATGTAATTGTTCTTGCTGCTCTTTATCAATTCTCATTTCTTGTATGCTTCTTCTTTCAACAATAATCGTTTTTCTCTTATTGTGTTTTACTACATGATCAAAATCATGATAGCATTAACGAGGTTCCCCTCATCTCGCGGACCTTGTCCAATATTGAACATTCAGTAGAGATTTTGCAAAGTGGTACTCCATTCTGCTGAGAAGGAAGAAAACGAATGACCTTCCTAGATTTGAGGAGGATTACTTAGTGATAGCACTTTTGAAGGAGAATCTTGTTTTTTATTTGGTTTTTCCTCTTTAAATTCCGTGGACAGTTCCCTGAGTATGTGACAGTGAGGAATTTATTGTTAATATGAAGGTTGTCTTCCAAATTTGATTTGTGCGGGTCCTATTCCATGGACGTTAGAGTTCTTATTCTTTCCTCATACCTGTTTTGTTGGAACGCAGGATTTCTAAGCTTGAACTGTGGAGGCAAAGAAAGTTTCATTGATGATCTTGGTATTGAATGGACCCCAGATGACCAATTTATATGTGGCAATACAGCTCAAACCAACATCAGGAGCAGAGCAGAGCTGCAGTACGCAACAGTGAGATTCTTTCCAGCCGACAGTAGGAAGTACTGTTACACGCTCAGCATTGTACCTGGGATGAGGTACCTCCTACGTGCAACATTTTTGTATGGAAACTATGATGGCAAGAATGTATACCCAAAGTTCGATATTTCTCTTGGAGCAACTTATTGGTCCACAATTGTCACTTCCAATGTCAATACTGTGGAGGCACGGGAGATGATATTTCTTGCTACAGAACCCACAATCGGTATGTGCCTGTTAAATGCTACCAGGGGAAGAGCATTCATATCCACGCTTGAGCTCCGACAATTCAATGGATCCATGTATTCTAATGACTTTGAGGAGCAGTTTTATCTCAGTGTCTCCGCTAGGATCAACTTTGGTGCAGTTAGTGAAGCTGCTGTCAGGTATGTCAAAGTATCTTAAACTTTCTTTATGTTACATTTCCAACTTCATGCCCGTCTGAACACCCCCTTGATGACAGTCTATGAAACAAATCATGAGGAAAGAGCAGTTGGATTTTACTCAATCAAATGCCGGTTGCCCATTAGAAAGTTTGTCTGCATTTTTCCTGCTAGGTACCCCGATGATCCATTTGACAGAATCTGGGATTCTGATTCTTTGGAGAAACCAAATTACCTTGTTGCTGTGGCTGATGGCATCATTAAAGTATCCACAGAGAGACCAATTGATGCCGGATTTGGAGAAAATCCCCCTCAAAAGGTCATGCAAACGGCTGTTGTTGGCACCAATGGGCTATTGAGTTACCACTTAAAGCTCAACAGTTTTCCTGGTAATGGCTGGGTGATCAGCTACTTTGCAGAAGTTGAAGATTTGGGCCCTAATGAGTCCAGGAAGTTCAGGATGGCAATCCCTTTCGCAAGCTTGCCTGATACTGATAGACCTCTTGTTAATGTCCTGGAAAATGCTGGAGGAAAATACCGTCTTTATGAGCATCAGTTTGTGAATATGTCCCTGCCCTTTTTGTTGTCCTTTGAGTTCAGTGAATCACCTAACTCCTCAGAGGGACCTCTCTTAAATGCCATAGAAATTAGCAAGTATCTGGAGATAACTGGGGGTTCTCCTGATGGTAAGTGCATTTTCGAGTTCTTTTTCTGCAAGAAACAATCATTTGATAGAGAGATAAATTGAGGTTGCTTGTCTGCTTAGTTCTTTTGGACTTGTATTCGCTTTAGCTAACTCTCCCTGATTCTAATTCTTGGAAGACCTTATCCCCCGAATAAGACCACCAGCTCTGTGTCTTTTTTTGACAAGATTTTAGTTGTCAATTTTTATTTCTGTATGATGGATTGATCAGATTGGCAACTTGATGATGTTGTCCAGTAATTTTCCATTACGGTGAATCCTTTTCCCTAATCAATGCATTTTACTTGAAGCACAGCGGCTGTGGCTGCTAAGATAGTTTCGTCACACCCATCAGCAGATTGGGCTCAAGAAGGCGGAGACCCATGCCTGCCAGTCTCCTGGTCATGGCTGCTGTGCAGCTTGGAGTCATCTCCTCAGATAATTTCAATGTAAACTTCTGTCGAACTCCAATCCACTGCTGTATAGAATAAAGTTAAATATTCTCTCATGTGGTATATGTTGGCAAGATGGCATTATAGGCATGTGAAACTTCATTTACTGCTTATGGTCATGCATCTATTGTATGGCAGATTTTTGTCCAGGAAGAATTTGACGGGAAATATACCTTCAGACTTGACAAAATTAACCCACTTACAGGAGCTGTAAGTGTCATACACAAAATCCCTTCCAAATGACCACCAACGGATATTTTGACACTGATGCTGTTATTTACATTTACTTCGAAGGTGGCTTGATGGGAATTCATTCACTGGTTCAATTCCTGATTTCACCAACTGCATGGACTTAACAATCATGTAAATTTTGATGATGTATTTTCTCTTAGATATATTGAGTGCAAAAAATGAAAAACTCAACTCACATGGTTTATTGCATAGACATCTTGAGAACAATAAGTTGACGGGGGTGATTCCTTCTTCTATGGTAAAGCTGCAGAAACTGAGGGAACTGTAAGTATTCTTCTGCCATCCTAATTCTTTTGTCTATTTCTACCTAGCTGTTTAATTCCGTTGTTTCTCCTTTTCTGTAAATAGACATGTCATAGACACGGCATGAATATGATGTTTGCAGGTATTTGCAGAATAATATGCTCTCTGGGAAGGTGCCATCAGGTCTTTTCCAGAAGAACCTAGTCCTAAAGTCGGTATCACTTACTACATGTTTATACCGGTCATTTATTGATTTCTACTTCTTTTTCTGAATGGATCTGGGGTTCTAAAATTCCATGAACCTTTTTTGTAAATTGTCACATTGCTCAGTTTAGCGTCTTTTTTAGTTTGCTCCTTAATTGTAGTTCTACTCTCTAAATTTACCAGTAGTCTGCCTTTTTGCCAGTGTCTCTGGAAATGTTAACCTTAAAGAAGGGGCTGAAGATCGTAGTACAAATATCATCATGGCAGTGTTAATTGGTGCTGCTATGATTTCTATAGCTGCTTGTGCATGCATTATATACAAGCGTCTTGAGTTGCAAAATGCCCTTCCACAGATTCAGAGGGACGAACAAGCAGATCCTCCCCCGGGAGATGCTTGTGTGGAAGGTAACAGTCGAGTTTCTTCCCCAAGAGATTCTCCGCTAGAGGCTGCCAGTAACTTTAGTCTTCCAGAAATTAAAGAAGCTACAAGCAAGTTTAAAAAGAAAATAGGCTCTGGTGGATTTGGAGTGGTGTACCATGGACAGATGAAGAATGGAAGAGAAATTGCAGTTAAAGTTTTATCAAACAATTCTAAACATGGAGAACAAGAGTTCTTGAACGAGGTGAACTTCTTGTACCATGAATTATAGGATGCATTTACTCTAAACATCTGTGCAATGGAAAAATCACAAACCTGTATCACATCTGAGTAGGTGGCTATTCTCTCGAGGGTTCATCATGCAAATTTGGTGGAATTACTAGGATTTTGCCAGGAAGATGGGAAAAGCATGCTTGTTTACGAATATATGCACAATGGGAATCTTGAAGAACACCTTTTTGGTAACGTTGATTTTGTTACTTCAGCTTAATTAAACGGTTATTGTTCTACTACTCATAAACCTTTCCTCAGGAGAAAAGGCAAGAACCCAGACAATGACATGGATGCAGAGGCTCTTGATTGCTGAAGGTGCAGCGAGAGGTATGTTATTACATGCTAGAAGACTTATGGATGTTTTCTAGCCCATTAGCATTCAGCCACAAATCAGGTATCTTTTCCACTGTTCATTTCAGGGATTGTGTACCTTCACACAGAATGCTCTCCAGCAATCATGCACAGGGACTTGAAGAGCAGCAACATTCTTCTTGACCGGAACTTTACTGCGAGGGTAGCAGATTTTGGTCTCTCGAGATTTGCAGCTGATGGAGCAGCCTCCTCCTCTTCCTCCCATTTGTCGAACGAACTGAGAGGCACTTTTGGTTATATGGATCCTGTGTAAGTCCCTTGCCTCATTTTGCTCTTACCTTCAGCATTGTGTTCGGTATCGTAATTCATAGAACCAAACCAGTCATTGATACCGGTTGGACTTGGTGTGTGATGGTGATGGAAGCATGTGAACCGAGGAAAATAGGGCTGTATGTGTTGGTTTTCCAAGACGGACCCTGTGCCAAACATTTGATAATATCTTTTTTCTTTCAAGGATAAATATTGCTCTTTCGGTGCTGGTAGGTACGTCAAGTCCCAGCATTACACGGCCAAGAGCGATGTGTTCAGTTTTGGTGTTATCCTTTTTGAGCTGGTTTCGGGACGAAGGGCTGTTTTTGGAGATTCTGAAGAGCAAAAGCAACATATATCCCACTGGGCAAGTACCTATTTGGATGCATCCTTTGGGCAACTCCCTCCCTCCCTCCCTCCCTCTCTCTCTCTCTCTCTCTCTCTCTCTCTATATATATATATATATGTATAATGTGCATTGCTGTTCTTAATAATTTCTATCTCTCTCTCTCGCGCAACAATGAGATAGGATCCTCAACTTCATTGTAAGTCACAAAGCTCTGCGTGCAGGCAATACCTCTCCTGGAGCAAGGGCACATAAGGCAGGTCATTGATGCCGCCCTTGAGGATAAATATGAAGTGAACTCAGCATGGCGGATGGCGGGAACTGCAAAATCATGTGTCGATGATGAGAGGAAGAGTAGACCCTCCATCACTCGAGTCCTCCGAAAGATCCAACAAGCAATAGAGCTTCAAACGGAAAAGGGAGCCAGTTCTATAGGCTTATAGCTTCTCCCGTGTCATTGCTGTGCGCCCGGCCGGCTTCCCGACTGCTCTTGCATGGATAGAATGGATTACACTCTTCTGTAGTTGAATATCAGGAGTTATTGAGTTAGGTCATGAACCAAACTGGGCCTCAATTAAGATCAAACCAAATTACAATAATGGGAGCATTCGATATCATTTGATCCCTATTCGCCTCGTCTTAATTAGTTCCAGTTTTAGTCATGACACAAGCTGGCCTTAATGAGGCTTCCAGCCAAGCTGGCCTTATGTTTTTTGGGCTAAGTAAGCGCGATTAAGATACTATGGAGAAACTTAGATGGGCTAATTAGAAATAATTTGTCAAGCGGCGGGACTAATTTGTAAATAACTGAAACTACAGGTGTTATTCTGGGACCGCCCATGAAGTACTAGCCGATGGGGCGGGGTGGAGGAGAAAGAACGGACGGTGTTGATCGGGCTTGCCATCTCATCTCCGTGGTCTCATCTCTCCCTTCTTCTCCAGCGTCCGATCTCTCCATCTTCTGCTCCCTGGAAGCTCGATCTCGAAGGATTCGTTAAAGTCCTCGCGCCATTTCCATACACAATCTCCCACACCACTCCCTCTCTTTCTCTCTCTCCCTCTCTCCAGGTAACTGCTAACGTCCTTCTCAGCTTAGGACTTTCTCCATCCCTCTTCCCATTCCCTCTCTCTTCAGCTATGTTTTTCTCTCTGATGCTGCTGCTGCTACTGGTGGTGGTGGTGGTGGTCGGCGGCGGCTCGAGGTAGGGTCTCAGCAAATAATGATGGCGGAGGTTCCGGCGAGTCCCGGCGGCGGTAGCCACGACGAAAGCGGCGACCAGAGTCCCCGCTCCAACTTCCGCGAGCAGGACAGGTACCTCCCCATCGCCAACATCAGCCGAATCATGAAGAAGGTCCTCCCCGCCATCGGGATGATAGCCAAGGACGCCAGGGAGACCGTCCAGGAATGCGTCTCCGAGTTCATAAGCTTCATCACCAGCGAGTATGATATGGGCTCTCTCGGTCGATTTATTCCTGGGTTCACTTGTTTCTGTCGGAGGTTAATTGGATTTGATTCGTCCAGGGCGAGCGACAAGTGCCAGAGAGAGAAGAGAAAGAAGATTAATGGCGATGACTTGCTCTGGGCTATGGCTACTCTAGGGTTTGAGGATTACATCGCTCCACTTAAGATTTATTTATCTGGATACAGGGAGGTCGATCAAAAATTATGCTCCCGTCATTTCAATCTCTACAAGTTTGCAGTTGCTTATCCTCCTGTATCTTCTTCCAGTGAGAGACTAATGTTATCCTCTTCTTTCTTTCCGCGCTCGAATTCTTCTCATGGTTTGGATCGTGTGAAGCAGATGGAGGTATATACAAGTCTCCTCTTCTCCTTTTCCTTGTCCCTCTCCTTCTCGGCTCAATTTTATTGCATGTTTATAGGGTGACACAAAGGGTTCAGTTAAAGGCGGGGACTCATCTGCTAGAAAAGATGCTTCCGGGGCTCAGCATGGTCCAAATGCTCAGGTACTGTTGGCCGTACACCTGAATAATTTTTTCTCCCAATATAGAAGGTTTCACCATTTGAAAGGAAAAGAAAATGGTACACAGAACTTATTTGATTCATTGTTGGAGTTGGCGCTGCATTGTCTTATTCCTGCAATTTCAATGGTTAATATGGCAGATTGCTCATCAAGGTTCTTTCTCCCGGGGCATCGGTTATCCGAGTTCTCAAGTAACTGTTTCTTTCTCCTGTTCTCTCTGGCTGACAATTTAAATCTTGATGCAATTTCGTTTGGCACATTGACATCTTACTGATTGATAGTGTGTGAAGGAAAAAAAAAAGTGAAAAAAAACAAGCGGTGGAATCTCTACTAATTAGCAGTCTTATTTCCATTACCTTATCATTCATAGTCTTATTAGTATGAGAAGGAAGCTAAGATAAGTAAGTTCGTGCAACTTTTGATACTATCTCCACTTCTTATGTTGTCCATATGAGTTTGTTCTGGGGCAACTGTCCTTTTGATGTATCAAGTCCTCTGTGTGGTTTCCTCGTTGTTGTATGTGTGATAAAAGGTGAATATGGGAGTATGGACGAGTGGGATCTTTGAATAAAATGGGGATGTTCAATGAGATCTAGCATTGAAACGATGAGCATCAATGATTTTCATAATTGAGTCCGTCACATCTTGATTTCACTAGCAAAACAATTTGCCCTAGGGCCCCCAAATTCATGCTGCCAAGGTATGTTGATTGAATATTGTTGCAAGCTGGAGGAGCCTCATCACTTGAAAGTTGAGTAATTTATGTGAGGGGGTGCACAAAGTTGCCCATGTAGCTTTCTTGGAGAGGCTGTGAACTGGCCCTGGGTGCGTAGTTTGATATCTTCATATCTGTCGTATATGCATTATCGTGGATGCAACTGGGGTGCACATTAGTCTGCCTTTTTCATCAGTTAGAGTTTGTTCTTTCTGACACGGTTTCATCCTCGCCAATGTGTTTTGCAGGCTCAGCACATGATGGTTCCCATGCAGGCCAACAGAGTAGACATGTCCTCTTATAACTCCTAGAGAACATCATTTCGCACCCAATACTTTATACCGCCGTAGATCTGTCCAGTTGATACCATGAGTTGGTTTTCGTTCAAGTTATATTATGTCCTCGTAGAAAAGAGTCAAGTCGAATTTACTACGGTAGTGGTGCCCATTGTCCTTTGATGGGGGGACACTTGCTAGTACATTAATCTTTGTTCAGTGGATGGGAAATGATTCCCTCTTGCAAGCTTTTGATCAGTACATCAATCAATTTAGAAAATGCTTGGTGCTCAAGAATAAGGGGGTACATCAAAAAAAAAAAACATCTATAATCTTACATGTCTTATTTCTCTGTTTTTGTTGGATTCATAACTATAGCTTAAAATTTGTAATTAATTATATATATATTTTTTATTTTTCTACGCTCAAAGTTCTTATTTAATTTAGAAAACTAATTAATCTATACATTTAAATTAAGTATTATTTCTAATAAATTCATTATATGATATTTACCGTATGTAGGGTTTGGTTTTATTTTGTCTTATCTGAGAATGGTAGGTCGGTCCATTGCCTTGATTAATGGACCGTTGCTCTTCTTTCTTTTCCCTTTTGCGATGCCAAAGGTCCAGCAATTTCTTTATCCTGAAGTTCTCTCAAAAGTCTAATAATTGATTTGCAGTCCCTAAATCATGCACGTATTTGCTCCTCTCGTCCATCTAATTCGCAGTAGGAAATTCAGTAAATAACCCCCCCCCCCAATAAAAATCAGAGCTTCCAAAACTATCACACTTTCCATTGTACATGACATTCTGAATTGGAACTAATCATGTGTCCAATATATGGATTGATTTCCTAAGATTGCGCTTCCACATTCCCCGCACCGTTTTTCTTGGGAAAAAATGAATTTTCCATACTTATCTTTTGAAAATATTCTGTTTTCTTGGGAAAAAAATGGCTTATTTGGTTACAAAATCTTCGAAAAAAATGTCACAAAATCCCTTCCAAAAACAAACCCTGAGCACCATCCCAGCAGACTTTTTTCCAAAGGGAAAAAACATCCTTCGTCCCTCGAGATACAGTACCGGCTCATCAATCCCGCAGATCCCAGCCGTCGATCAGGAGCCCTCACATGAACTGACATGCACCCACAGGGCCGACGCACGATGATCGGACGGCTCAGGTCTCATCAGCATTGGTAGGCTCGCGCGCATGCTACAACATCCTCTCAGAAGCCGGTGCTGGGTATGATCGTATTGTATTGTATTTGTCTTTTCCGTGAGGGATCCTCAGTCTGTCTGCATATGTTTCCTCTCCAACCTCATCAGCCTGGAGTCCGTCCCCTCTCCTCCATGAGAGGCGACCTCATAGACTGACCATCTTGAGAAAGCTTCTAGAGGGATACACACAGAGAGAGAGAGAGAGAGAGAGAGAGAGAGAGAGCACCGAGGACGGAGAAGGAGAAGGAGAAGAAGACGAAACGGCAAGTGATGTCGCCGTTGAGCTCCTCTTAGATTTTGTTTCCCCATAGGAATCGCGTTCTTCGACCTCTTCGAAGACCGATCGACGCCACACTCGATTACGTACTTGAGAATCGATTAGTTTTTTGACACGGCGATCGGTTCTCGGTGTCTTGTGGTCGTCGTTGGATGACTCCGTAATTTTGATGTCCCTCATTGAGATTTGGTTGCGTGTTGTCGGTCTGATGCGTAAGGAAAATATAATTCGCGTGCTGTGTGCTGACGCGCAATTCACCGACATACCGCTCGCCGAGTAATTTGGACTGATAATGCTCTGACCCTCCTTTTCTGATCTATCGTGTCATTCTACGATGAACTGACGAGCTGAAGCTCGTTTCGCTCTTCTATGCCCTCTGCTCTCGCAGCTGCGTTTCGTTTTCATAAGCAAATTGACTGATAGTGATGTGATATGTTAAACGACCCAGTCTACGATCATGATCAAGTAAAACATTTTAGGACTTCCAGTTTGATAATCAAAATTTTGGTGTCTTGAGGTTATAGATTAAGAAGTTTATCGCTTTTGCACAAATAGTAGTAGCCATGGTCACCTATATTTATATCTTTGAGTTGATGTTACTAGATGTTGTATTTTCAGGGAAAGAAGTCTCTCACTGGATCATCCATGGAGAGTCGCGGCCAAAAGCGAGCTGATGTGGTAGATGAATTACCTGCTGATAAACGAGCCTGCAATTCACTTGAATTCAGGCCAAGCTCATCAAACTCACCTGCTCAAACTCAAGTCAAGTCCACAAACTCGCCGCTACATTCCCATGAAACTGACATGGAGACTTCATCAACTGCCTCGGCGTCAAGCCGGTCTGAAGGTGAACCGGATAGGGATTCAGCTTATGGGTCTTGCGATTCTGATGATTTAGACCCACGTTATAGTGGTCTTAGGGATTTTCAGAGGCGTCAGTCCTTTGGGGACAACTCTAAGTTCAAGAGGATTCTCTCAAGCTTGGCCAATGAAGAGGATCCCTCTGCACAAGTAGCTGCCCTGACAGAGCTATGCGAAGTGTTGTCATTCTGTACAGAGGATGCACTCTCAAGCATGCTCTCAGACTCGCTATCCCCAATTCTTGTGAAGCTAGCTAGGCACAGTGGCAATCCTGATATAATGCTGTTAGCAGTCAGGGCTATAACTTATCTCTGTGATGTATTTCCACGATCTTCGGGATTTCTTGTTCGGCATGATGCAATTCATGCTCTTTGTGACAAGTTGATGGCTATTGATTACTCAGATGTAGCTGAACAGGCACGTTCTTGTAATCAGTTGGGATCTTGGAGTCCTTTCCAGTAATTTGGCTAGACTACGAGCTGGAATCTAACCTTCACTATTTGTGTGCTAATGCAGTGTTTGCAAGCTCTGGACAAGATATCACGAGATCAACCACTTGCTTGCTTGCAGGCTGGGGCTATAGAAGCTACACTGAATCTCATTGACTTCCTCCCAACAAGTGTGCAGGTAAAAACACTAGACTGTTTTTTGCACAAAATATTGTCCAACTTACGTGACTCGTGTAATTCCGTAACTAATAGATTCTTGATTTCAATACTTTTCTGCTGGTTCCAGCGGGTGGTTCTCTCCATTGTGGTCAACATCTGCCGGAAACTTCCTCCTGAGAATCCTTCACTCTTCATGGGTGCAGTTCCTGTACTATGCAATCTCCTCCAGTATGAAGATAGACAGGTCCATATATTTTAAAGTCCGTAATTCATATGCTGGGAAGATGGGCTATTCTTTCTTAACCTCTCATCTTGTTCTTCCAGCTCGTTGAAAGTGTTGCGACCTGTTTGGTCAAGATAGTAGGTCGAGTTAGTCTGTCTCAGGAGATGCTCGATGAGATCTGTAAGCATGGGCTGGTCAATCAAGCCGTACATATTATCAGCCTGAACGGACGGACCACACTGTCCCAAGCGACTTATAATGTATGCAAAATATTCTGTTAAAATAATGGTATTGATATGGATCAACTAATTTTCGATCTGTAACTGTTTCATTTTCTCTGACAGGATATGATTGGGATGCTTGCCAAACTTTCTTCGGGCTCAGCTAATGCTTTCAGAACTCTACACGAGCTTAATATATGCAGCATCTTGAAAGATGTATTATCTACAGGTGACCTCTCACACGGAGCATCCTTTCCTCACCTGACCAATAGACATATTATCCAGGTTGGATCTCATCTTTCCAGTTAATTTCATGCGTATATTTGCACATCAGTCTGATACAATCCATTGATTGATATATGCTTCAGAATCACAAGCTTGTGAACTGCATAAATAGTCAAAAGATTAAGGAAATAAGTTCTTGGATCTGTTTGATTCCATTGTTTTAGGTTGAAGTGGTATCTGATAATGTCTGCCTGCACCTGTGTCTGTACAACCTAGTTTATTTAATGCATGTATAATTCTATTTGAGCACATATACTGAAGTTCTGAAAGTTTGACATGGAATATCTTCAATGGATGGGTGGCTCCTTTGCCTCGAATTGCCGCATCCTTGGTATTTTTGGTCCTGCAGGTGCAAGAGATCTTAAAGTTGCTGTACGAGCTTCTTCCCACTTCTTCAAATTGTGAGGATGTACAGGAGGGTTCTGAGAAGCAAGCCTTTTTAACTGATAATCCTGTTTTTGTTCAAAGGCTTGGCATGGAGATTCTTCCTTTGTTGATTCAGGTCGGTGATCTTTCATAAGAATCAGCCTCTCTCTCTTCCTAGATTCAGTCTATAATTCCTCCCCTTTTTTCAGATGGTTAACTCAGGCGCTAATTTATATGTGTGCTACTGCTGCTTATCTGTTATCAACAAGTTCTTTGCCATATGCACACCTGATATTCTTGATGATGTACTCACGAGTGCCAATTTTTCAAGGTAAGTTAGGCTGCTTTTGGTTCTCATGTAATGGTAGTTTACAGATTATTCTAATCAAAGCTACATATGGCAGTTTTTTGGCTGGAGTATTCACTCGGAAGGAGCAGCACCTTCTCATAATGGCCTTGAAGATTGCTGAGACCAGTCTGCAGAAGCTTTCTGATGTGTTTTTGAACTTCATGAAAGAGGGTGTGTTTTTTGCAATTGATGCTCTACTAAAACCTGAAGAAACTTCACATAAGATGTTCCCTGCATATGGCATTGGTGAACTTTTACTTGACTCAAGTCAAAGACTAGGATCAAAGGGAACTCCTAAATGCTTTTGTTATGCTATGGAGACTGTTAAGCCTAAGCAAACCTCTGAATCAGTAGCTTGCAAGCTCGAAAAGGATGCAGTTCGCAAGCTTGCAATGCACATAAGCACAAGTTTCTTTTCCGCCGAACTCTGCAGCTCTGAAGGAGCAATTGACGTTCTTCAGAAGCTCCGCGGACATTCAGCTGCATTGATTGATTTATCAGGCACTTCCCGCTGTTCACAATATGAAGAGGACTTCCATTCTGTTTTGAGTCAAATCATGAAAGATCTCTGTGGTCAAGAACCCATTTCCACTTTTGAGTTCATCGAAAGTGGAATTCTGAAATCTCTTGTTAGTTACTTATCCTATGGCTTGTCTATGCATGATAAGGATGACAGACAGATGGAATCCCTTGATTTGTCAATTGTTGAGAAAAGATTTGATGTGTTTGCAAGGCTATTATTGTCCTCATCAGAGGCATTCGATGAGGAGTTGCCCTTGGTGAGACTCACAAGAAGATTGCAGAGGGCACTGTCTTCCTTGGAAAACTTTCCTGTCATTTTGAGCAGCTCCAAGCAAAGATCATCATTTGCTATGGTTCCACATGCAAGGTGCCTATCATATCCATGTCTGAAGGTTCGGTTTCTGAAGGAGGAGGGTGAGGCGGATCTCTCTGACTATTCGCAGGATGCTGTCACTGTTGATCCTTTCACATCCTTAGACTCAATTGAGAGATATCTATATCATAAGTTGACTAGGAAAGGAAAAAAGGGCAAGAAATATATTGTGAACAGAGAGAAACTTATTCCTGGTCATTCACCAATGGATGCAAGTTCAAGTCAAGAGGAAAGTCCAGAGACTGATGGCACACCTATTGCTTTGCCTGAGGTGAAAGTCTGGTTCTCACTTATACTGGTGGAGCTAAATTTTTCATGATGATTGTAGAAAATAGGATACTCTTTATACATTTTACTGGCTGAATTAAATTCAATTTTTTATTGCTTATACCATTGTGGAAGAGCTTTTTCAACGTAATGTTATTTTAATGGTATTTTTCCTTTGTAGGACATTGATACTGTTCTGTCCCAACCTAATGGTGCTGAAATGTCTTCCAATGGAGATCCTATTGTGAGGCTCTTTTTGTCCTCTCTCTCATCTGCGGAACCTTATTTTTCTTCAACCATACTATGATGAAGTGAACAATTATTTTTTGTTATTGTCTAGTGCGGGTATTTCATCATAAAAACTTGATATAGCATTTGTTATGTAGATCTTGGCTATATTAAAATGTGATTGATTTTCCTCATCGGACTTGCTCTAATGTCTCATGTCTGAGCCTTTGAAACTTTTCTCCTATTCAGTGACCTGGTTCTTTCCTTTGTAATTAGGTCTCTCAATCCAAGGTTGATGTTATAACAGCAAACTTTCCTTCATCCTCTAATAGTGGGCCTGTTTGTTCAAGGTTGGTACTTAGCTTAGAAGGACAGGAGTTGGACCTCTCGTCTACGCTATATCAAGTTGTACTCCAACAACAAATGAAAATGGAAAATGAGATTATAGGTGGTTTGAAATTATGGAGTGAGGTGCATACAGTTACTTACAGAGCAGCCAGAGATAATCCAAGCAGTTTATCCAATTGCTCACTTTCATCTCAAGCAGACAAGATTGGGAGCACTTATTCCTTAGCTAAGCTCTTTTCTCATGAGCTTGCTGCTGATGTTGAGAGATCTGGTGTTGTCTATGATATCTTAGTTTTGCTCAAGCTTATGAACCTGTTGAGTAGATCATCCTTTGAATTGTTGTCTCGGGAAAGAATCTCTGCTTTTTCTGAAGGCAAAGTTGATGACTTGAGTACTTTGAAAGTCATCATGCCTTATGTATTACAGAGCGAATTCGTCAGCAATAAACTGACGGAGAAGCTGGAACAACAGATGCGTGACCCGTTGGTATCATCTACTGGTGCTATGGCTCTATGGTGTATTCAGTTAATGGGCTCCTGCCCATTTTTGTTCAGCTTTGAGGCTCGTTGCAAGTATTTCCAGTTGGCCGCTTTTGGTCGATCCTTGGCACAATCCTGTGTTCCTTCTCGTAGCAGCTCAGATGGTTCAATTGAGAGATTGCGAAGTAGCGGAGGTGGTCTGGCTCGCAAGAAACTGTTGGTGTACCGGGATCGTATTATGGCCTCTGTCACAGAAGTGATGGAACTCTATGCTTCAAAGAAAGAGCCCATTGAATTTGAGTTTGATGATGAAGTCGGGACAGGGCTTGGCCCAACGCTGGAGTTCTTCACCTTAGTAAGCCATGAGTTTCAAAGGATTGGGCACAACATGTGGAGGGATGATCATGTGCTCTCTACCTCTGGTAGTAGCCTGAATTCTTTGGATTCCAAAATGCTGACATCTCCACATGGAGTTTTTCCTCGCCCATGGTCTCTGGCTTTAGATGAATCTGGCGATGCAAAGTTTGCAGAAGTCATCAATAAGTTCTTTATTTTGGGGAAAGTTGTGGCAAAGGCTCTCGAGGATGGACGGGTCTTGGATTTCCACTTTTCAAAGGCCTTTTACAAGTTGATTATTGGTCAGGTATATTTATTACATATATCACACCTTATATAGTATGAAAATTCCATTAAATTGTCACTGGAATTCTTTTCTGACAAGTTTTCAACATTTGTTCTCCTTCTTCAAGGAGCTCAATCTGTATGACATCCATTCATTCGATCCCAATCTTGGCCGGACACTCCTAGAATTTCAGGCTTTGGTTGACAAGAGAAGGTGCATTGAATCTGTCTGTGGGGAGAAGACAGCTCTTGAGGGTGGTTTATGCTTCAGGAATATGAGTATAGAGGATCTCTGCCTCGATTTCTCTCTTCCTGGGTATCCTGACTGCATTTTGTCATCGGATGCCAATCACAGAATGGTATGGCTATGGTCAAGAGTTGACTTCTCTTTCCCCTACGTAGGATAGAAAACAAACATGACTGAATTACTTATTTGCATCACTTTCAGGTAAATATGACGAACTTGGAGGATTATGTTTCACTGGTTGTGGCTGCAACAGTTAAGACTGGAATTTCCAGACAAGTTGAAGCTTTCAAATCTGGGTTTGATGAGGTATGTGCTGGTTCTCCTTGGAAGTCATGTCCATCAAATCTTTGCAGAGTCACTGCTGGAACGAGAATTATAAGAATAATAATGTTTAGCGATTTATTTAATGGTGGATTGATATTGGCTGAAATCTATCCAAGTACATTGGGATTTTCAAGATATTGAAGCAGAAATGAAAAGAAATTTATATCATTTCTTTTTGTTGTTTCAGGTGTTCCCCATTAGACATCTTCAGATTTTCAGCGAAGAGGAACTGGAGCGCTTATTGTGTGGAGAACTTGATTCATGGGCAGTATGTATCTCTCTTTCGGTTGATAAATGTTCCTATTCCGATTTATTTGCCTCTTCTTTGTTAATCAGCTTTACCCTTTTATCTCAGCAGCTCAATGAGCTCTTGGACCATATAAAGTTAGATCATGGTTATACGGCAAGCAGTCCTCCCATTCTCAATGTTAGTGGCTTTCAAGTCAATTAGCGCTCTCTGATTCAAGCATATTCTAGTTCCAACGTAGCTCAGTTGTTTCTTTTCTTTTCTTTCTGCCCTGCAGTTACTGGACATTATCCAAGAGTTTGATCAAGATCAGAGACGGGCATTCCTCCAGTTTGTCACTGGAGCTCCTCGGCTACCCCCAGGAGGTTTAATGTCTCTTAACCCGAAGTTGACTATTGTCCGCAAGGTGCTTTTATCGATCTCACTTTAAAAACCTTCCTTTAGCATGTTTTCAGTTGGAAATGTTGGAGGGACCACTTGGTCATTTAGAGAGACAAAAAGAGAGCCTTGATTTGGATGAGTAGTTCTAACTTTACTCGTATTATACTTACTATTGCATTGTTGTCACTCCCGAGCCAATTCGTGCACATTTACAGCATTGCAGCAAAGACACCGATGACGAGCTACCGAGTGTCATGACTTGCGCCAATTATCTGAAGCTACCACCTTACTCTTCAAAAGTGAGACTTGTCTTGCATATCCTCGTCTCTTGTGCTTCCCCTGTGTATCATGGCGTGTAACCTGAACGAAAGACCTTTCACTGTTGCAGGAGAAGATGAGGGATAAGGTCTTATACGCCATAAGAGAAGGCCAAGGCTCATTTCACCTTTCCTAGCCATCGAGCCGGAGCATGAGCGAATGAAGAAAGTGTAAATTTGTAATTATCACAGTCTAGATGATCAGCTGCATGTAAATATGAAAGGAAAAAAAAAAAAAAAAACAGGGTGGGTGGCAGTAGCAGCAGCAGCAGAGGTGCGGTGCGGTGGCGGCCGTCTCCTTCCGGACGACATCCTGATTATTATTTACGGTGGGGAGATCGGATGGCTTCTTTTAGGCGACACGGGGGAAGGAATATGCTCCTGTGGCAGGGCAACTCAGTGCTAACAGCCGATTTCATTAGGGTTTTACATCTTCCTTGTTTGTTTTTTCTTTTCTTTTTTAAATCAAGGTTTCGTTAGGGTTTTAGGAGGTGCTCCGTTATTTTATGTCTAATGGTGTTTTTTTTTTTCAAACATATATATATATATATATAAAGAGACGGAGATGTGCAGGGGCCTCCCCTTTTGGAAGCCGATCCTGTACATTTGCTTATGTACAGAGACTGGTCTGATTTTCAAGAAACTGCCTGCTCTTTATTTATCTTACTTCATGCCATTAGCAATAGAATTACTAGTTTATTTTTTTGTAATAAATAATAAATAAATCTATTAAATCGTTGGAAAATCGGCGGCTTAGGCTCCGAACTCCGAAGTTCCAACGTTCAAAAAGGGATTTTCCCTTCCACATTGCCTCCCCACACTAACAGCCTGCCGAAATCCGCGTGGTCATTCATCATCTTCCCGGTTCCTCTACATCGTTGCTCGCTCTCTGGATCTTGCACCAGTTCGAACCCTGATAACTCCCCCCCCCCCTCTCAAGCTCCGACCTTTATTCTCCGGCAAGATGGGCGAGGGCGGGGGCGATGTGAAGAGGCTCAGTCTAATCGACGTCTCCTTCGAGGACGACCGCCTAGTCGATACTCCTCCTGCTCGTCCCGTCGGTTCCCGATTCTTGGGTTCGTTTTTCATTCCTGCTCTCCTTCTCCGTCTTCGTTACTTTCTTCTTGCTTCGATGATGTCGCGCCTCCGTCTGCTGCGATTTTCCTCGTTTTTGATTTGAACGTGTTGCTATGTGTGCCCCTTCGTGCCGTTCTTAATTGCCGATGGCAATTGTATACTGGGAACGGTACTATCAGTATCTGGAGCCTCAATCTCAACTTTGTCGTATGTTATTTTCGAAGATCAAGCAGATGGCGAGCTGTCGCACCACCTCGATCTTGAGAAAGCTGATGAAGAAGGGAAGAAAATGGCATCAGCACCTCATGAATCTTCCGAGGAACGAGCAAGTCAAACACATGAGAATTACCACTTGCGGAAAAGTTTGGCTTGGGATACTGCCTTCTTCACAAGTGATGGTTAGTCTCTGATAGGACTTGGAAGCTGCAAAGTTGCTTTGTTTGGTTTGACGTAGCTTGATCCATCTTTTGGGAATTTTAGGGGTTCTGGAGCCTGAGGAGTTGACTAGTATGATCGAAGATGCTGGGAAGAAAGAAAAGCATACGTTGCCTATGATCGTAGAGGAGACGCTGAGATCTACAGAGTCAATTTCAACTTTAGCTAGTGATACTTTGACATTAGCAAGCCTTGAGGCTGATCTATTTGAGGATATAAGAGCTTCGATACAGAAATCCAGTAAAACATCCAATTTTCAAACTTTTGGCAGCAAAGCAGGACAATCATCATTTGGGGCACATGCTCACCATTGTAAGTCCATTTGTTGTCGTATGCAGGATTTCAATTTTAGGTTGTTGTTCACTATCCCTTTATGCCGCTTACTTTTGCCTCACAAATACAATCATGTGAGCTAAAACTGTTATTGATTTCATTCAGTTGATTTATATCCTGTAAGTGAACTGTAATGGCATTCATTTAGGAGGAAGAGTTATTCTTCTAATTTGGCTTAAGATTATTTTTCACTTGGCGAGTTTTACCGTTCTTTATTTCTTCTGGTTGGATTGATCATCTAGTTCAGTGAATGACAACTCCAGTTTGAGCATGCTTCTATTCATCAATTTTTTCTGTGGGGGGTGGGGGGTGTGGTGGGATGGGTGGAATTGGTCTTCTGAATGCAAAGGATCTTGATGAAGTAGTTCTCATGATGATTCAATTTGTTTCAGATTTAAGGAAAAGAGACTTAACTTCTCAAGGTAAGGTAAGCTCAAAAAATGGCTGAACATTTTTTGTCCCATTCATATCTTCTTTCGTGGAATTCTGATATGTCTTCTGATGTTTAGTTGAAACCAAAGCCTGCTCCTAAGAACTGTAGTCTGGGCATGATGAGGCCAGGGAAAATGACAAACCAGGTTCCTGTTCATCGGCGAGTCTCACAGGTTTGTATGAAGGAATTGGAGGTTTCATGCTTATATCTTTAGATAGAAAAGCAAAGAAAACTATTACTTGCTCGTCCTGGTAGTGTGACTAAATCGTGACCTTAAATGTTGCTGGTTATTTGCTTTTAAAAGGATTGTTATTAATCCTTCCTGTCGTGGTTAGGTGCGGTCTGTTGCCGAAGGTCGAGATTCAAGTTCAAGTTCATTGCCATCTAAACCGCCAAAGCCAGGAATGCATAGTCTTATACCATCTTCAAAAAAGAGGGAGTCCTCAGGCCCTAATCATATGAAACCCAAAAAGGATAATATGGAAGGTGCTAATTATCTGCATCAAGAGAATTTTCATTTGTTTGAGAGTTTTTTCCGCCTTGAATAATCCAATCTTCATGTTTTTCAACACTCCATTCATCAGCCAAATTGCCTGTTTCTAGAGGCACTCGAAGCACTGTGCCTAGGCCTTCTTCCAGTTCCTCATTGGCCTGTTCAGCTTCAGTTAAGACCAAGATGATTACACGTCAATCTGATGGTTCAGTTGGCAGTTCATCTGACAAGTCCAAGAAATCTTCTGTGAATCTTGGAAGAAAAGCTTTCGGCCCCAAATCAAGAAAATTATCTTCTGCCAGTTCCTCTATGCTGGAAACACCACCAAGAAGCGATCCTTCTCATCTCTCAGCATACCTCACTGCTACTACCAAGCTGTCTATCGTATCTCCTGCTAGTTCCATCAGTGAATGGTCATTGGAGTCTTCGTCTTCAGCTTCAACAGTTAAACAAGGATCAAACAATTCAAGAGCGAGCTTGGAGCCAAGCTACTCTGACAAAATTTCTGATGATGGCAATAGACAGCAGCTAGACGGACCTAAAACTCATGGATCTTCTAGTTCTAATCTACGTCTGAAAAATACTTCAATAGGAGGAGCTCTGATTCCAGATTCTATGAGACCTTCCGGTCTACGCATGCCATCACCAAAAATCGGCTTCTTTGATGGGGTTTGTTTCCCTCTGCCTCTACTTTTACATGCTTTCTGACGACCTGATTTTGGCCATGTTTTGTTTTGAGGAAATTGAATAGGAATTGAATGAAATAGCCAGGAAAAAAGTTCTGTTATTGGATAAATATTCCTCATGAAAAATATGATACTAATGAGTGCTGAGGCTCAATATTGTGCATACAAATCTGTATTGTGCAGATGAAGTCGGGAAGGACTCCAAATGCAAATGAACAGTTGCCGCAGGTTGGCCCCACTAGCCTGCCTAAAATTGGAGAAGAGATCTCTAAAGCAGATGGGACTATAAATGGGGTGAAGGTTGTTAAGTTACAACTCAAAAGAGCTACTACAGCAATTAATAGCATGAAAGGTGATTCTAAGCAACTCTCCTCGGGCAGGAACTGGAAATCTCTTCCTTGTGTATCTTCAAATTCTGCAGAGAAGGTTCCCAACGCATCCAGGAATGCGAAAAAGTTGTTCTCCTGGCATGTCTCCGAGAGGTCAGACCAAGATATCTCCTAAATCTGGCTGCCAAAATCGAATGAAGGCTGAGGAAGTCAAAGCCAGGGAAACGGATGTGAAGACATGCCATGATGATGAGAGCCTAGAAGTTAAGCCTATCTCAGATGCAGGGTCTAGTATAACTGATGCAATTGATGGAGGACTCAAGACTTTGAATCTGAGAATGGATTTGGTGGATAAGGCTGGTGGCAGAAGTCCATTTAAACTGGACAGTCATGTTGAGAATGGGTCAGTGTTTGATCGATCACTCACTGGTGATTCTTCACAGTTTGCATCATTTTCTGGGAATCTCCCCGTCAATGATCAAGTGGAGTGTTTAAATTCCCCGTCAAAGCTCTCACTATCCACTTCAATATCCAAAACTGACGTTACAACTGGTGCAAGGCAGCCTTTCAGTGCAATTGATTCTTTCTGCAACATGGATGATTCTTCTGCCATTTCAACAAGATTGGCCACCACCGAGCTTGGGAAGAGAATTGCTTCACCTCCTCAGCTCGCTGAGCGAGAATAGCTGAATTAGTTGAGTGTGTTGTGAACGTTCTTCTCTTGAGGCATTCATATGTGGATCAACTTGCCGATGCATTGTAGATTTGATGGGCCCATTCTCTTGGCAATGGATTGTTTTACTATGGTGCTGACCGAGATCTCATCTTCTCTTTCAGTAATCTAAGGAATATCTTTTTATAGCAATCTCTCAATATGCGTTATTCAACATTTAGATATGCTGCTTACTTCAATAATATTTAAATTGGACCAATCTAACTTGAGTAGGCTGTTGAAAGCTTTTTTAATACTAAGTTAAGCATATTGAAAAGTACATTTTGGAACTGATACTTAGGCTTCCTTCGACATTAGAGAATTGTTTGTTATATGAAAAATGTATTGCTTAGATAGGAAAGAACACTTTGAACTTATCAAGAAGACCAAAATGGCCATGTTTCCATATAACAAAAGATGATAAGATCAGTTTTGTCCAGTAAAATCTCCTTACAAGAAGAGACGCCATGATAGGGAAGCAAAATGAGCTATCAAAATGGAACCCAGTAGACAAATCCCCATTTTTAAGATCTTGGCTTCTCCTTCTTCTCCTTGAAGAGTGCAAGGAGAGAGACGCCAGAGACCTTCACGACCTTGAACCTAACTCCGGGAATATCTCCTACAGCATGGCCCTTCCGACCAAATCCAGCAATCAACACCTCATCCTGCCATCAGAGACCAAAATCACAGTCAATCAGAAAAGAACGGGAGGGAACTCATTTGTCCATGCTCACTCTGCATCAAGAGAACTTACATTCTCTTCAATGTAGTTCAAGCAACCATCATTGGGGACGAAAGCAGCAATCTTCTTTCCATTCTTGATCAACTGAACCCTAGCACACTTTCGAATGGCAGAGTTTGGCTGCTTAGCTTCAATACCTCTACAGGTCAAATAGCATTTATTAGCAATGTTCACCATCAAGCAACAAATTTGAAGTGAAAATCCACAAAATAAAAAACAGGGAAGAAACTAAGAACAGAAATCTTACATCTTCTCCAGGACAATGCCCTTGGCATGGGAAGAACCAGCAAATGGCTTCTTCCACTCATTGCCAAGATTGGACTTCTTGTAAGCTTTGTCAGCCCACCTCTGCCTCCTTCGGTGGGACTTCAACTTGCGTCCAGCTCCCATTCCACGTGTCTTCCTGTAAGATTTTACCCATTCGATTTTGGTTCATGGCAGTTAGAAATGAATTTAACGAGAGCGAAGTACCATTTTTAACCAGATAAGTAGATCACAACCTTGAAACGCTAAAACAATACACAAAATGCCCGGAGCTGTTTCACATGTTAAGTAGAGGATAAATTTATATTTAAAGAAATTTTTTTTTCTAAACTACTCTGTAGAAAGACATCCTGAGTTGCTTAGACTACGGATTCATGATGTCCAAAATCATCAAAGTCTCGGAACAAAACAAAGGTAGCACTTTATACCTCTAGCCAAAAAAAAAAAGAAAAGCTGTCCCGTTGGGAAAAAAATAGTGATATTGAAACTAGGCATCATGTGTTAGTCGATGAAAAAATGGCAGTGGCTACAAAAACAGTCGGTAAGTGGAGATGGTGCAATATTTCTCCATCTTGCTCTATGGCATTCGGACAATCTGAATAACTAACTTCAATTAAAAACATCATAAAAACCTTCAATCTGCTGTGGATAAAGTTTCATAATTTATTGAGATAATTTGAAAAGAAGCTTCAGAATGAGACCGTGTCTCAGCACCCAAGCCCCAATCCTAACAATTCACCCGACCAAACTCTGTCAATGGATCCATAAAGTGTTACCGCCCCCCAACAACAGTTTACATCCTGCTAACTATCAACAACCGACTAAGAACCAAAGAATCATATATTCAGCATAGATCCGTAGAGGACGCTGTAAACTTCAGCTCAAAACGCGCCATTTGCAATCCCAGAGGACCCGGTACGATGAAACAAGAAATTGAAGCGCTGAGAAGGAAAACTCACCCCATGGTTGCAGGTAAGAAGCTCCCCGGCAAAAGAGTCTCAGAGGTCGAGCTTGAAAGATGTCTAGCGGTGCCGCTGCTTGCTAATTAAACCCTAGTTGACACAGACGGTATATATACACGCGCACAATTAAACGTATTGGGCCTTGGTTTGAATAGGCCCATTGGGCCGTTCCGGGCCAGTCGTACGGACAGAAAGGACTTGCTTGGAGGGAGAACGGAGATATGATTCTGCTCGAGACTTTTTTCCCTTCTACAACCTTCCATGCGAGAGAAAATCGACTTTCAGGGCAACATCTGTAACTTTGTGGCTACCTACGGCACTGGGACGACATGCAACCATAACTGTTGCATGGGGCTTCCCCCTCCTTATCAAGTGAAGTCCTTTTCCCTGTTGAGAAGTTCAACAGAACAAGAGATGTCTAAGGAGCTGTCTTCTTTTCTGCCCAGAAAAGGAAGGAGCAGCGAGCAGTAAAGGAACATAGACATAGAGATGATACACACGTGCATGCATTGTAACCATGACTGTGTATAAGCATCAATATTGGTTGAACTTTGTGACGAAATGATTAAGACTTGTGTTTCATGGACGATTGACACTGCGATCTCATTGTTTACCGCAATTTGCAAGATGAAGTAGCTGATCAAAGTAAAGAAATAAATAATCATGTACAGATATGGAGAAGAAGAACTTCAACAGCGTTGAATAAGAAGTTTACATTAACAACATTCCACTGCTAGAAACTTGTGGAGTCGAGAAGACACAATACTAAGCTATGTGTCTGTTTCTAATAGTTGCAGACAATTCAATCAATCAATGGACGTGGAACAAGGGGCTCACAATTATTATCCTGATCTCAATAACCTGAATAAACATTACAAGGAGAAAACAAAAATATAACGAAGTGCATGCCGGCCAATAAATGAATGCGAACGAGCAGGAAACAATCTCCAGAGATAGGAACAAATCATATTCAGTTGATTTCTCTGCCTCTAAACGACTATCCTCCTCATGAGACAACGAATAGGCTTCAACCTCTCATCTTTGTGACAACCTTGCGTATGAGCAGGTCTAAGGGTCAACTACACTCGTCAGGCTGTTCTCCGAAGTGATGCTAGTATTCACCTTGGGGGGACCCAAATGCCGCCTAGGCATACTGGGGGATGGAGGGAAACATAGCCTCTTCTTTGCAACCCCTGGGGAAACTTTCTCTGGCTTTCCATCGCTCTCAGGACCTGAGGGGCTCTGGATCCGAGACTTTACCTTGACAGATTGGATTGCTACCATGTAGCTTGGAACGGAGGGTGAGCTTCCAAGGCTCTCATTGTCCCGAACAGAAGATGCCACTGGAATACTGTGTCTTCGAGTATGTTCTGACTGGATGCTGATCATGCTCTTAGAGCCATCCTCAGGGGCTCCCATGCTTGATTGAGGACTGCTGCTTGTTTTAGACTTGTTATGGGTGCCAGATGGTGGATTAGGCTTAGAAGGTGCTGAAGGAGATTTGAAGCTGTTGAATTGCATTGACTTTTGACTTGCCATTGGAGAATTGTTCCTGTCTGAGTTAAGCTGATATTGGGCAAAGGATCTGCTGATTTCACAAGCGTTACTGAGGCCCAAACTCCTGGTGGACAAGTGATTGTTGACCATGTCTTTCTCCCAGGGATGAGCAGCCATACACCTCTCTAACCAGCTCCAGCCCCAAGCAGGATTGTTCGGGTCAAGGAACATAGGATTCGTGGATCTCGATTGGCTCTTCCAAGTTTGCTGCAAGGGAAATTGTACATCAGTTAGTCCCTCCCTCCCTCTCTCACCCTGATAATGGCCTCCTCAAGCCCATGAATACCCTCAGAAATCCTAGATCTAGATAAATATGGGCCTTCTTCACGTAAACATGATGGTGGGTACTGAAGCTGAACCTGGGATGTGTTGCCATGCCTCAGTCTGCTTAGCTCAGGGTGGTTAGGTTTTTGTTCAATCCTCAACAAATTTGTAGGATTTGGACGAATTCAACAATAAGGCAACAGATGTTGTGCTAGCACAAAAAGGAAATGAAGGAACAAATGCTTAAAAAGGTTCCATTTTATATGGCGATTTCATTCCGAGATTATCAAGTACAATGATGTTGTTCAGCATTATCACATCTATTCTTTTCCCTCACTGCAACAAATCTTTTTTCCTAAGCTCGAAGTGGATCAGTAAGTAAAATAATCAACCTGATCAGTGTAAAAAGGAAAATGTAAATGATAAATAACCTGATGAGTGAATGCATAAGCAAGTGCTCATTCTCTTTTCATGGCAGCCTCAAACTTCTTTAGTAGGTTTGCCTCAATTTGTTCCTTGGACTGTAGACTGTTATCCCATTCCTCTCCAATCTGCAAGAAGAGATTTACAACAGTCATAATCTGCCAAACTGAATCCTCTAAGCAAAATCATTTCATAGAAGAACACTAGAATCTAAGCGCACTCCAAAATGGTTGCCTCATTAAGTAGTTCAGCAGAGCTTAGATTTCTAATTTGCAGCAAGAGCCATATTTCTTTTGGCAAAGTGGTCTTCGAAAGATTGTGTTTAGGATAGTATAACACCAACTATAGCCCCAGAGTTTCCATCATTGAACTTTCTAAATGGAAAGTTTCCTTCATATGATTTAAAATGTATGAGCACAAGAGAACCTTCAACAAAAATCTGGCAATTTCAAAGAAACTACTCAAAAACAAGCACCTGATAGCCTCGGAATGCTGTCTGGATCCTCATCACTGCAATCTCCTCAGATTTTCCTGCAAAGCGACTGGCCACGCTGACACTAACAACCTCAGAAGCAGCCAGGGCGACTGAGTCAGCAGTTACATTAGCCATGAATGAGACATCTTTTGTACCTCCATTCTGTTCATTAGTCAACTTCATCACCTCCTCCACCTCTTGCTGAGGTGGTGGAGGAGGAAAGGTGGATTCTGTTGCAGTGTCTACAGGATGTGAATCTGAAGCCACATGCTTTTGTTTCCCAAACCATTTCTTCTTCGATCTGTTTGATTTCTGGAAATATATTTCAAGCACAGTAATCACAATTCCAGACCGAAAACTAAAAAATAACAAGTAATCCAAGAGAATCAGCTGAATTTGCATACCAGGTCTTTTGGCTCCTTTGTCTCTATCTCATCTGTCGAGACAGACCCTTCTGCAGAGTCGGCACAGAACATAGCACGGGGTGTGAAAGTCATGTCAAAGAGACGAGAGCTCCAAGAGCATGGCATTTGCATAGAAATGAAAACTGTGGAAAGAAATTGAATTTGACAGATGGGACATGTCAGAACATTGTCAAATAAATTCAAAAACTGATTTTGAAGAAATAAAAAGGCAAATTTATAAGTGTCGGCAGATTCAGCATCATGTTTGAAATTGGGAAAACAGGTTCTCCTTAAGGGAATATTTCATCATCATACAATTAAGGAGAAAAAAATGGACATCTGAAGCATTGCAGAGAGGTCTAACGACTTTATCGTTGATCCAACCACGAGAAATACTAGATAAAAGTTCAGGTAAACTCGGCTGACCGTTGCATGCCTCAATCTAATAAAATTCCAGAAGTCACCCAGAAAAAATCAAGCGGAGAAATGGACAGAAACCCACAACCTCCGACTCATCGATACCCAATGAGGAAGAGGTAACGGTAAGCTCCACATCCACAGCTCAGTGCTAGAACAAGTGAAAGCGAGAAGTCTTTGAATTGGGCACCAGCGAAATGGAGAGGAAGGGATGAGATAGGTGAAGAGAGCTGCTGAACCTGGGAGACTGAAGTGACCAGTGGGCAAATCTAACGTAAAGCTCCTGTCCCACTCGAAGAAATCAGTGGTCCTCTGGTTTTCTCCTTCCAAAAAGGGTACAGACAACGGCAAACAGAGAGCTTGCAAACGCAAATGGGTCGTTGCTTCAGTCCATCCTCTCTGTCTCTCTCTCACTGCTAGTGGCTTTCGAGAAGTAGAAGAAGAAGAAGATGGTGGCAAAATATCAGATCTTGGACAGGGAGATCACAGTGATTGATGGTGAAAGTGTAGAGAGAGAGAGAGAGAGAGAGATAGTCCAGCTGGTTTTTTCGTGCTATTAGGCGGCAGCCGTTAGGGGGGCCTGCCTACGTTCTTGGCACCCCACCCCTCCACCCCGATCGACGAACAACATAAGTTACGTAATTTCTTTTAAATAAAAATATGAACAGAAATGGGAGTGTATTCAATCCCATCCATGGTAAGAAGAACAGCATCAACATGATCAAGAACCTCCTCAAGAAGCCCCGCGCCGTATTCAATCGCCGGCAGCATCTCGCCACCTCTCCTGCCTTTTTGTCCTTCTTCGAGACCGAACAGTCGAGCAATGATTACATTACTTCCCTCAGCAAGCGGAACCTTCATAGGGAAGCTCTGGAAGCCTTTGACATCTTGAGGAAGACGACAAGTTTCCATGTGAGCATAGGCACTTACTCCCGTTTAATCTATGCTTGCTCTTGTCTGAAGTCTTTGAAGCACGCCCGGAATGTCCATGACCACATCAGGCTTTCTGACACACGGACGGACGTCTTACTCGACAATCACATCCTCAACATGTTTGGGAAGTGCGGGTCCCTGGAGGACGCTAGGAGGGTGTTCGATGAAATGCCGTACAGAAATGTCGTGTCTTGGACTGCCTTGATTGCTGGGTGCTCGCAGAATGGTAAAGACGCCGATGCCCTTGAGCTGTACCTTGAGATGCTGAAGTCAGGTGTTGCGCCTGATGAGTTCACATTTGGCAGTGCAGTGAAAGCTTGCTCTGGTCTTGGGGACTTTAACTTGGGGAGGCAACTTCATGCTCATGTCCTGAAATCGACATTTGGTTCTGAACTTGTAGCACAGAACGCGCTCATAGCAATGTACACTAAGTTTGATCGAGTTGATCTTGCATGGGATGTATTCTCCCTTATTGAAGCCAAGGATTTAATTTCTTGGGGATCAATGATTGCAGGATTTACCCAACTTGGTCGAGAGTTAGAGGGTCTACAGCACTTTAAAGAAATGATGGATCAAGGTGATTTCCAACCGAATGAATTCATATTTGGAAGTGCTTTTAGTGCTTGCAACAGCCTCCTGAAGCCCGAATTTGGAAGGCAAATACATGGACTGTGCTTAAAGTTTGGGTATAATAAGAACAACTTCTCTGGGAGCTCCCTATGTGATATGTATGCAAAATCAGGTTTCTTATCCTCTGCAGTGGCAGCATTTTGTCAAATAGAGAAGCCAGATCTGGTGTCATGGAATGTGATTATTGCTGGGCTTGCTAATCATGGAAATTGTGATGAAGCCTTGTCATTCTTCATTCGAATGAGGCATCTTAATGTCAGTCCTGATGAAACCACAGCTCGCTACTTACTCTGTGGTTTCACAAATCCATCAACTCTAAATCAAGGAATGCAGATTCACTCATACATAATTAAAATGGGCTTTCATTCAGATGTTCAAGTGGGCAATATTCTTCTCACCATGTATGCCAAGTCTTCAAACCTGCAAGATGCATATAATACTTTTGAAGAGATGAGGCCAAATAAGAACTTGGTCTCATGGAATGCAATCCTTTCTGCTTGCTTGCAGCATAATGAGCCCATGGAAGTTTTCAGACTATTCAAGATTTTGCTCCTTTCAGATATGGATCCCGATTATATCACTTTAACAACTGTAATAGGGGCCTATGCTGAAATAGCATCCTTAGAAATGGCAAATCAGATTCACTGCTACACCTTCAAACTTGGCCTGGTCCAAGATGTTTCCGTCTCCAATGGTCTGATTGACCTGTACACAAAGTGTGGTTCCCTCGACATTGCTAGTTGTCTATTTGACGACATAGAAGTTCCTGATGTTTTCTCTTGGAGCACCCTAATTGTAGGATATGCGCAATTCGGGTATGCCAAAGAAGCCCTTAGACTTTATTCAAGAATGAGAAGTTTCGGAGTCAAACCAGATGAGGTCACAGTTGTTGGGGTACTAACTGCTTGCAGTCATGTTGGCCTTGTAGATGAAGGGTGGAAGCTGTACAGAACAATGGAGAAAGAACATGGGATTGTGCCCACTAAAGAGCATGATGCTTGCATGGTAGATTTGCTGAGTCGTGCTGGTTGTCTGCAGGAAGCCAAAGATTTTGTCCTGAAGTTGGTTCGTGATCCTGGTATTGTTGTGTGGAAAACTCTGCTCGCTGCCTGTAAGACATACAAGGATGTTGAGATTGGGAAATGGGTAGCTGAAAGCATCCTGCGGCTCGAACCCTCAAATTCGGCTGCTCTTGTGTTGCTTGCTAGAATATATGCATCTTTGGGTAATTGGGAGGAGGTTGCTAGATTGAGAGGCTCAATGAAGGAACAAGGGGTCAGGAAAGTTCCAGGGCAGAGCTGGATTGAGGTTAGGAAAAGGATGCATGCTTTCTTAGCTCAAGATAATCTGCATCCCGAGAGGGACAGGATATATAGTGTGTTAGAAGAGCTCTGGCTTCAGTTGTTGGACCATGGTTACGTTCCATCAGGGGGTCAGGAGTTCAGTAGACCATCAAGGAAAGGGATGCTAATGGAGATCGGAAGCTGATATTTTTGAGTGTGTAGATGATCCTTTGTTGATATAAGATTTAGACTGATTGCTCCGGCCAGAAAGGAAGGGATGCTGTTAAGAACCAAGTGTCTAGCTCTGTGGTAAAGTAATTGGTTTGGTCTACTTCAATGCAAACAGCGTTAGTGTTCATATATGTTAGTACATAATAGATTGTTGTCTCAGGTCCTAACTTCCTATTATGGTCTTAACAGATCATTCCACAGATCACCAATTCTCCATGGACCAAACGCTTTGCCATACCTCAAAAATTAGGGACTTGTGAGGATTTGAAGATTTGTGGGACATCTTACAGCAACTTGAGTTGAAGATACAAATAAAAGTCTGCCTCACTTTTGAACAAAACGTAGAGGTGATCTCTCCTCTTGGTCCTGTAAATTTGCTAGGTTTGATGCTAAACAGAGATATCCATTGCACAGATCCATGAAGCCTCTCCTACTGTAGAGAATTTATGAGTTTTATCGGGTGTGCTTGTGGAGAGTGCAGTTTGTTTGCACAAATTTGCACCCAACAATGGCTTGTGGCTGTACAAGGTGCTTCATGTTTCTTTTGTCGGTGTTTTTCCTCTTAGATTTGGTATGTATTCCATGGCTTGTGGCTTTACAAAGTCGCTCCCTTCCTTTTCCTTTTTTTTTGCAGGGTGTACTGTGGCGTTCTCTTCTACAGCTACAGCTGTCCCCAATAAGTTCGAGCCATCGATTAAACTGCCCTTCACACTCTTCTCCTGAATACAGCCAGATTAAAGATCAAGTGATGAACTTTACATGCACAGACCAAGCGTTCACAAAAACACAGAATCAGAAGCTGATAGTTGAGATCATGACAGATCATGCTACCTCAAGCTTGCGAAATTGTTGGCAAATTTCTTCTCGCTTAAGTGGATGCCTTACTCAAGGTATTGTGACTGTAGCTGACCAGACTACACTGAGCTTATCATCTCTCAGATGGAAAATCCTGAGCAATGGCACTGCAAATCCGTAGAATCAAGTGGCTGAGAATAAAGATGCAATTAGAGCTTAGGTCCGGGAAGTGATGCGGGGGTAGCAAGCTTGGGTTTAGTTACCAGTGCCTAGTTTTTAATCTGGCGTCCATGGGACTGATTCATCTTCCTCCTCACCTTTGTAGCATTCATAGCTCTTTTACAACTTTTTTTGTAACAGATGCAATTTTATATTTTTAGTAATTTAAGTGCGAGCCCAGATAAATTAATTCATTAATAATAATTTTTTTTATTATCAATTCGCTTCATTTCCTATCCACAATGCTTGGAGACCTGTGCCAGTCACCTTAGTCGACCAATTCAAGAAAACTCCATTTGCTTTCCACTCCATTTTTCTAGTGCGTCTCTGATTCTCTCCAGACTGGAGACATACGGAAACCAAGAAAGGGGGAAAATCTGTCAGGTGCATCTTCCTGTTTTTTCTGAAGTTAGTTTTCTTCTCTCTCTCTCTCTCTCTCTCTGAGAGCTCATGACCCAGATCTGATCAGCTCATCAATTCCACATCCACTCGATCGGAGATTGGCTGAGTTCCTCCCCGGGTTCCACCTTCCGCTCTCTGCCTCCTGGAGCTCCTGACATGGCGGCGCATCCCCTGAAAGCGGTGACCTTGACTCACGTCCGGTACCAGAGGGGTGACCAGCTGGGCCATTTCCTCGCGTGGGTCTCCCTCGTCCCTGTCTTCGTTAGCCTCGGCGGCTTCGTCACCCATTTCATCTTTCGGCGAGAGTTGCAGGGCATCTTCTTTGCCCTTGGCCTGCTCATCTCTCAGTTCATCAACGAGCTCATCAAGACCTCCGTTCAGCAGGCCCGACCCGAAACATGCGCTCTCCTCGAAATGTGCGACTCCCACGGGTAATCTCCTCCTCTCATCGCTTAAAGATGCCATCTTTAGACGATTACTGTGAACATTGGGGGAAAAGGTCCCCTTTTAACTTTTGATTAAGGTGCAAGAGTAGTTGTATGTTATGGATGGTAGAATATTGACTGCTCGATGTGTTATTATCTGCTTGATTCAATCGTGGGGTCTGTTTCTGGAAACTTTATTCTGAAAGCTATGGAAATTGATTTGCAATTGAGTAAGATGGTTTGTGATGCTTTCTGGAAGATGATCGTCTAGTTTATTTAGCATTGACCTTGAGAACCTTGTCTCAATAGTTTTTCATTGATTGAATTGAGTATACATATTTTATGTCAACAGGTGGCCCTCAAGTCATTCCCAGTACATGTTCTTCTTCACTGTCTACTTCAGCCTGCTGGCATGGAGGAACAGGTGGGCTGCAGTTCTCGTGGCCTGGGTTTTGGCAGTTTTGACTATGTTCTCGAGGGTGTATTTGGGGTATCACACTGTCTCGCAAGTCTTCGCTGGGGCAGCCCTCGGAATCATTCTTGGGGCTGTCTGGTTCAGGATCGTTAACTCCGGGCTTGTCTCTTACTTTCCGGCAATTGAAGAGAGTGTCTTTGGGAGGATGTTCTATGTCAAGGATACCTCTCATATACTCAATGTTTTGAAGTTTGAGTATGACAATGCAAGGGCTGTGAGAAAGAACAAGCACCCCAAGGATAATTGACTGGTAGCAAAGTAATCTGCCAGGTGGGTTTTCTCACTCTGTTGCTGCTGCTTTTTTAAACCTCGTCTTTCTAAATGTGAATCATCCATGGCTGTTTGATTGATATCATCATTGAAACTAGTCTGGTGTTGGTGAAGCATGGTCATACGGTTCCTGCTACTTTGTGGCTTTTCTGTTTTAGCCTCATGCTTAATTACATTAGGAAGGGAAATATATTTGTTTGATTATTGCACTTATGCAATTGCTTGGTTTCTCGCTAGCAAATTGCGTGAGAAATTGTTTTTTGAGAGTTGGTGCAATTTAGGTGGGAAATGGTCATATGCAATGCCTGAAATTCTCAAATTTCTTATGTGATTGTTATGCTGTTGTGTGTTTCTCTTGAAACTTCTGAAGATGGGAGTACTGAATTGTTAATCTTCATTCATGACTGGTGTCTGGGGACTTATTTTGCCAGTCTTCTCTCTCTCAGTTCTTCCCTTTTTAATAAAGATGTCTAAGGACTTATTTTTCCAGTTCTCTCTCTCTCTCTCTCTCTCTACCCTTTCTAATTTAAGGTTGTCTCTACTGCAGTCAAATGTAGATGCTACATTTATGAAAGTTTATAATGTAAAATTAATTGTTCTTAGCAATGGAAATGCATTTTTGATATGATACTGCATTGGCACATCCCCAATTAGTATTGAAGCCATGAGGAAGGTTGTTCCTTTTCTGGTTGGTAATTATTTTTATGGTGAAGCAAATGACTTTTGATAGTTCTGTGGAATGATTCAGTTGATCTTTTCAATGGTTTTCCTTCTTTGACAGGCTTCAAAGCTTCAAACTTTCTTCATTTTTGAGCCCTCTTCTCCAGTTTCCATCGGGTTATTTACTTCAGTTCATGTCTGAGAAATCGACTTCTTCCCTCGGAGTTTCAGTGGGGTGGTTGTGTAGCTAAGACAAAGACTGGCTCGAGCATCGGTGAAGTAAGGGCTTCCCAAACTTCCTCACGGTCAGATTATTCTAGAAAAGCTAGGAAGATCTTTATAAACCTTAAGATATTATCCCTTTTTCTCTGATTATTCTACTGTTGATCCAACCGGTGGTCATCAGAGGTTCACAATGAAAGCAGCTCCACGGAAATGAATTGTGTTAGATGCTTGTTAGGCTCCCCATCATATGATCCCGTGGAAGTTATATACTTGATCAAGAACTTGTTTACTACAGATACCCGGATTCATCAGGGTCCTCTTCCTTAAGCTTCTATAGATCACATCTTACCTTGAACGAATTTTAAAACCCGAAAAAACTTGTGCCAGTCTTCTATGTCTTGCTCCGGTTTCTTTGATGCCAAAATTATCGCATTTCAAACAGCAGTACAAGATCGGAGGCCTGATGTGCTTAGTTCGATGCCAACGAAAATCATCCTCCTGATTGCTCATGGGAGTCAATCCGTAACACATCTTGGAAGGATCTGTGGAAGCAGATTTGGATTAACCCTGATGGGCACACGATTGAAATGGCCAGTGCAGAAGCGATCATTAGCAAGCCCTCACACTTCATGACTTGCCGAAAGTTTGGAAACTATGCTTCAACCTCCTCCCCGAGAATGATCTGGAGCAGGCTTATGGTGAAGGCAGGAGCAAGCAAAGAGCGTTGTCTGCAATTTCTCCAGATCAAGGGAGGAAATCCACTTATGAGTCGGAGTTGGTTCGACTGGAAGATTCGATAAGTTTGCTGAGATTCTCCCCAAATTCTTCACCTAAGATCGGTCAATTTCAAATCGTAGAACTTGATCTCTGAACTTTCTGAAATATCTTAAAACTCTCTTAGAAAGTTTGAATTAATGAAAAATTTTCCATCTATTAACTATCTATTCTCTCTCCTATTCAATCAATAAGAAAAACCAGGGTTTTGAAATTGGTTCAAAGGGAAATTTTGAAAATTTGATGAATGTTTTTGGGTAAAAGGGTAATTGCATTCATCTTTAACGTAAAAAATTAATTTTCTTAATGCCGTCATCCTATTCAGGGTGCATGTGTGATTTTCGTCACAATCAGTTAGCGGTGGGGCTATTTTGACAGTAAAATTGAAAATTTGGGTCGATTTAGTGGTAAATTTCATTTGAGGACTAATTAGATGACTGTGTACAAATTTGAGGATCAATTTGAAATTTGACAGTATACTATTTAATATTAGTTGCCCGTGCAACCAGAGTATATACGGGGTCGTTTCGAATGTCTATGGGTGGAGACTCCACGAGAGAGAGAGAGAGAGAGAGAGAGAGAGAGATTCTTCCATATTTTGTGAAAATGGTGGAAAGCGGGAAACATGTGAGCAGATTTGTAAGCAGAGAGGAGGTAGCTGACAAATCTGTCTGGTTGTCTTCCCTCTGAGAGCCAGCACCTGCGGACGCTCTCGACATCTCTCGAGCTCTGTCAAGCCACTCTCTTCCCTCTCCCTTCTCCAAGAGAGAGCAGAGCAGATCATAAGCGAAGCATACTCCTAGGGGCCTTAATTTCCGGGGCAATCTCAAATGTGGCAGGTCCTCTTAGCCGCCGCCGTCGCGGGGTCCACGGGACTCATCGCCAGACACTTCTTTTCTCCACTTGCCGATCCCTCCAAACCTGTAGACTCCGACCCAGCTCCCGATCAGGAAGCCCCTGAGCCTTCGACCCCTCCGGCCACGATCTCGGGCCTGAATTCCTCTGAATGCGAGAGCAGTTGCGGGAAATCGGAGGAGATCTTCAGGTTCTCGAGCTCCGGGACAGGCAGAGCTCGATCGAAGTGTTTAAGGAAGAAATTAGGGACTGGTTCTCGGAATCGGGTCGGGAATGGAGCTCGGGTTGATGGAAGCTGCGGAAACGATTACTCAGCGCATAGTAAGAGCGGGAGGAAATTCTACTTTTGCTTGAAGAGGAGGAAGACTGGCAAGAATGTGATCCCGAAATGCGGATCATGCTGTTCTAAAGGTAAGAGCTTTTGTTTTTCTTTTCGGTTTTAAGCTTTAGGAGACACTATTAGGTGGGTCGTGGCTTCCTAATGAAGTGAAAGTTAGGAACAGAATGGACAAGGGAGGTGTTCCAGCATGATTGCTTGGACTCATATTCTGATGCTGTGGGGGTCCAGAAGGTCTGTGGGAGCCAACTGAGTCAATCACTTTTGTTCTCTTTGAAGATCATCATTTTATTATTCTTTTGCCACAGTTGGTTGCTCTGGTAGCGTTCTTTTTGTTCCCAGCAGAACAAGGAAAAAATTCAGATTTTTTAAGTGCTAGGCAGAATCAGTGTGCTTTCAATGCCGATGGGTTGAATTATGAACAGAAGGAGTTCCTCAATGCTGTCGAAGCTATTTGTATTTTCATGTACACATAAGTTGCATAACATGAAGGGGATTGAGCGATTATGCCCTCTCTACCCGGTTGTTCAATGGGATACGTTGTAGCTTGCTAATCAAACCAAAATCATTCTCAGCTAGATTATGGTGAGATTTGGCTGTTGATTTGATCGCCTGAAAATCCTTTCATGAGATTTTAGTGATGTTCCCAGTTGCTATCAACTTAAAATCTGTTTTTAATGGTCTTCCAACTGAGGGAAGATAAAACATTTTTTGAGGAACTGTTAGATGACAGGAGTGGAGCTTCATAGTTTCATGGAGGTGTCCACGTGGGATGATTCTATGTTTCAATCCCATGGAAATGAACACTTGCCGGGTGCTCTATGATGATGCACTATATTAGTCTTCACCAACACAAGATTTCTGGGCTGAATTTTGAATAAAGTCCTTGGTAGGGACAACGAGTCTTTTTTCCCCTTACAGCTTGTTCCCAAGAGAAGACCTGCCTCACACATCTCCTTTTTCAAGGCCTTCATGCTCTTAAAATTTCCAAGTGTAACGGTTTTCCTTCATTTGAAGTGCTAGGTTTCTTACAAAAAAATGGATTTTGATAGGTTATTTCCCTTTTCGTTGATTTCTGTCACGGGTTTTGGTTGAAGCATTGTTATATTCGCTAGTTAAAACTTAAGGTCTCATATTTGTTCATCCTTATGTTGACTTACCATGTTACATTCCTTTTATCTTCAGAGAGCTCTTCGTTCAACTATGGCCTTGGTGTCGGAATCATGTATATGATGTCCGCTGGGAAAGCTGAAATTAGTAGGCTCAACACAGCAATGGACGAGACAGCTAATGTCATAAAGGAACTAAAATCTGAGATTCATAGAAGAAAGTCATCAAAAAGTATGCAAGATACAAGCTCCACCATGGAATCCTATGGTAGCTCAGGAAGACCTGTGGACAATCAAAGGTCTCAAGCAAATAAATTGAAGAAGGAGAATGCCGAGCCTAATGGTATCCAGATGTCTCTTCTTGCAGCAGTCGATGATGGTGAATATGCTAGTAGTGTCCTTACTGAGGAACCTGAACGAGAGGTAATGGACATGAACCAACTGGAAGCAGAACTTGAATCTGAACTGGAAAGGCTTCATTGGAGCATTGGGGAAACATCTTGTGAAATGCAGCCATACTTACGAGAGGTGAGCTGTTGCAAACTCTGCTATTTTTTTCTGAACTAGTGACAAGAGTTCATTTCGGTAGATACAATTCTTATTATAACAATCAAGTCGGAGCCATTATCTCTACAGCAATTCAAAATCTGAAACCAATTTGAACCAGAAGAATGATTCTTATCATACGATATTCAACCCATCTTGATTATGATCTTCTCCATAAAAAAATTTGTAGACAATCAGGAGTTTCATGTGTGTTCATATTTCATGTATGCGGTTTTAAATATGGCTCACCTTGGTAGAGCAGTCTTTGGACATTTTGCGTTAATCAGGAGAATGGCCTACCGGGGCTCCTTCTTCCCTCGGGGAATAGAAGTATCAGCATTCTCTCTTTTTGCATGTTCTCCTATATTTATTAAGCGATTCATAGTGCAGGCTGAAGCTCCATATGTGACGGACCATGAAGTTGGACGTGGAATTCCTGGCTCCTGCCAATTTGCTGGAGTATTACCATCGGAGCTGAATCAGAAACTGTCCCAATTACTCATCAAACAGCAAGAGGGCCAAATCACTGAGCTGGAGACACAACTCAATTCGACTCAATCCGAGCTTCTCGAGAAGGAATCCGAGCTACAGACACTTAAGGACTGTGTCAGACGACTTACCGAATTTTCTCTCTCAAACGGCTCGAGTAACAGTAACATCTTTACCTGGGACCACTTGATCCTTATTTTCCCCCCTCTTTTTCCTCGTTGCGTGTTTTCTGTCACTCACTTGTTCAATCATGCAAGTTCCTGGAGTTTTATTTCGTAGCTCAAGGACAAGCAATCGGAGCGTTGCCTCTCTAAAATATTTAACACCCATGTCAGATGATGAGACGGATGCACATGACGGGGAGGAACGGACGGCCAACTGGGATTACATTAACAGCGTGGGATCTGATCCCGAGTCAAAGAGACCCGTGGTCGGTATGAAGAGGCCTATGTGCCATTAAAGCTGAGCTTTTTTCTCCATCAACTAGAAGGTAAAGGAGCGATTCATCTTAACCTCTGAATGTGATGACTGTAACTGAACCCACTACGTCAGTGGACCGTGCGGCACAGTCTTATTAAGATGTCTCGGGACTTCCAAGTGCAGAAGGCTAATCACCTTGACTCCAAGTGGCCCCCCTCCATCCGTGTCTCTGAAAACTGTTATGTTATTATCTTATATTAATGATATTGAAATGGCTGAGCAGTTGTTGCAGAGCTGAGGCGGTTTTCTTCACCAGGGGGCTGATTCCCTGTTTACTTTTAGGAAAACTAGGCTGCCTCAGGTCAAGCTCAGATAACAATGGGGTGAGGAGAAAAAATAATTGAATAGTTAATGTGATTTCCAATGTGTCGGTCACCTATTTACTTAACCGGTGAAAATTTTTCAATGATTTTCACCTCACATAATTTATCCAGTACTTAAATAGGATTAATCAATCCAGTTGAAAATATGAATATAAGGACACAAAATCTTGACTTGCACCATTCCCACCCGTCCCATTTTCCACACGTGAATTCGATCACTGGAGGTGGCTGCTCGCTCACCCACTCGTATCTGCGGAAGGAAATTGGCTGCAGAGCCCGGGCCGATGAAGCTCTCAGCAAAGCCCATCTCGAGTCCTCGCCGGTCAGACAGGTTTCCGCCACCACTCATGATGTTCCTACGGAGCAATGTCGGGAGTAAAAGCGGGGGGCGGTCCCGCGCCAGCCCCATGTTCCTTAGGAAGGTGCAGAAGAGCTCGGGCTCATCCGTTGCTGCCGGCGAGTCGACTCAGGAGCCCTCCTCCCCGAAGGTCACATGCATCGGACAGGTCCGGGTCGGCCGGTCCAAGAAGCCCCGGAGCCGGAGGCCCGGGAGAGAGTTGGATGCAGAAGGCCCCAGCAGCTGCACCGGGTGCGCGTGGTTCTCGCACTCCCTGCTCTGCAACTGCCCGACCGGTAACAGGTGGAAGAGGAGCAAGAGTAACAGCAGAGGGGATCTCTGGCTCTTGTCCTCTACGTGCCCGTGGCGCGATTGCCCGTCGCTCTTCCAAGTGGCGGGGCGACGGAGGAGAAGAGCCAATATCAGGGAAGCACAAGACTCTCAGAGCTCGAAGGCGGAAACGGAGCTGCGGTCTCGGAATAACAGGGTGAGTATTGAGTTGAGAGAAGGAGATCATCCGGAGCTGAGGAGCAAGGTAGAAGATGAGGGAGCGGAGGCCGGGGCCAGCACTTGCGTGGCATCCTCCTCCCCGCGTTCGCCACCGAAGAACGCTCTGCTCCTCACTCGCTGCAGATCCGCACCGTACAGATCCTCCTCCTTGGCTTGCAAATTCTGGGAGTCGCCCCTCAGCGGTGCCGGAGAAGCCCAGGCGCCGCAGCAGAACGGAGAAGAATCCGCCGGCGAGGAGCCCAAGCCACTGCTGGCTCCGGAGGCAGAATCGAGAGTCCACCCGGAAGAGGAGGAAGCAGCAGAACCACCAGCGGCTGACGATGGGGAGAAGGCACGGTTCTTGGAGGAGGAGATTACGGCGTCGGTCACAGAGAAAGCGGTGAAACCCGCGAAAAACGGGGAGCTGAATCTGATGGAGGAAGGAGGGCTGAGACAGCCGCCAAGGCTGACGAGGTGTAAATCGGAACCGGCGAGAACGGCTGCACTGAAGGTCGGCATCCGGTGATTACCATGCCGCCTCCTGCTGTAGTGTATGTACACCGCTTGATCAATTAATTACAGCGTATTAATTAACTGAATTTAAAATTTTAATAATTCCTCATAAATTAATATCTTATATATTACGTGGCAGTTGGAGAGAATCTCTTAGGCTGATCAATTCTCAAAGTCGTTTACCTAAAAATATAAAAATTATTTAAAAAAATATTTTTTTGAGAGTTACTGAAAACAATAAAATAAAATAGCGTTGTTTGGTTTTGGGTCTCCTCTGATCCATCATCTGCCATTCTTTCGTGGGGTCAACTGTATTTATTACTTGTCTTTTTTTTAGTTTTTGGTGTAAATTAATTAAATAAAAAAACCTTTTGAGTATTATTATTTAATACAGAATAGACATATTTATTATTTATGCACAGAAGGGATAAAAAAGATAATAATATTTTGATCTTTTAATTAAAAATATATATAATCATCATATTAAATTCTTTTTTTTTTTAATTTGGCCACTGAGCCTTCCAATACAAGTATCTGTCGGTTAACATCAACCATTTATTGCCATTGGTCACGATGGCCGTTTCCTCTCGTACTGGGCAGCTGACGTTGCCTTTGCCTGTGCCACCACTCCACTCGCTACATGTCGTGCAAGGTGAAATGCTGATAACTAAACAATTAATGAGAGGACCAGCCGAAAGATGATGTTTCAGGCCAGGACCATAGCCGGGTCGGTAATCCGTGTGATCGTCGTGAAATTTGCCTTCAGATCATCCACTTCATAACCTTTACACTCGCTCCGGGCTCGGGTACTAAGAAAGATCGCAGGCAGGAAAAAAGAGATGTGTAGCATATAAGACATCGATACATTAGATCAATCACCACCATTGGTGCTTAGGGTGTAAATTAAATTGAATAGAGGAAAATGTTACAATTTTACGTAAAACGAATATATCACATGATATATGTTATAAGTTAATAATGATGCACGGTACATATGTAAAGAGTTATAAGTATGCAATATGTTATGATTGCCACATTTGTGTGTCCAAATCTCGTTGACTTGTGATATATATATATATATATGTTATGTGGTATATCCGGTACATGTAATAGTCTCACTGGTACGTTACAGGGGTGAGGTGGTAAATCAGCCAAAGGTTTTGGTCAACATTATAAAAAGAGAAAATTTTGGGGACTAGGGAAAATTATTCGGGAAGGTGAGGCTTCATCTTTCCATAAATGCCCCCATTTGACGCGGCTTTGCCTGGGGATCAGATCTGCTGGAACAATTCTCACCGACAACTCGACTCCTCTCCCTCTCTTCATCCCGCCGTGTCCGTTCCGATCATAAGATATTTTTCGCCGGGAGCCTCCGGTTTCTCTCCGATCCTTTTGCAGTCGATCGAGATCAAGCTGCTCCAAATGGCTCTCACCACGAACAGCAATGCTGACGGCGGCAATCACGAGGAGTCCAGTCCTCTTCTGATGAAGGACTCCTCTGACGATGAGAAGATAGCCAGCCACGTGGCAAAGAACGCCGAGGCACCTCCGAAAGCTCTTCCACCTGTGAAGGGCCCCCGGCCGGAGTCCGAGGACTCTGGATATGGCTGGACAGCTGATGGACTGCCGGTGGGCCACGGGAGCGTGGTCGGCGAGCCGATGGAACGGAGCCTGTGGAACTCAAGCCTGCTCGCTTGCCTCGGTCGCAACGACGAGTTCTGTAGCAGCGACCTCGAAGTCTGTGAGTTCATTGATGCTAACCCGATCTGTTCAATATCCAGCTTTGGTTAAATTGATCAAAATGAACCTTTCGGTAAGCTTTTGTAATGGACTATGTGGCTCTGGATATGGATAATTATCATCTGGAAATTCTGATATTGATGCCGATTAAACCATATGTGATCCTTTTGAATCATGGGAACAACTAAGCCATGTGGAATGGTCTTGCGTTGTCATTATTTTTTGGTCAACTGGGCAAAGATTCTAATGCTGAACCGCAATGTAATGTTTTTCATTTCTGTTCCATCCGTTAGTCTATTCGATCGTCTTACAGGCTTCATAGTTTAATACGTCTTCATGATGCTTGTCTGGTCTATCTTTTTTTATTATTTAAATAATATGACTGGTCTATCTTATATGGATCTCTGAGAAAATAAGGTTGATGCAGTAAATAAATGTTGAAGCATGTTATGTCTCACGCTGTTGCTGTTCTCCATTGATGAAGAGTGACTAAATGTTCTCATAATTTTCCTCTAAGTTCTCGATCCCTGTCAGAATAACATGTATTGTGTTAATTAGGTCTTCTTGGAAGTCTTGCACCTTGTGTTCTCTATGGGAGTAACGCTGAGAGGCTTGGGTCTGCTCCTGGTACCTTTGCAAACCCCTGCCTGCAATACTGTGGCCTTTACCTGATTGGAAATTCCTTCTTCGGCTGGAACTGCATTGCCCCCTGGTTCTCCTATCCTAGCCGCACAGCTATCCGTCGAAAGTTTAACCTAGAGGCACGTTTCCGGTTTCATCTATACTCCCTGCAGTTTTATCCTGCCTTTTTTCCCCACTTGTCGTTAGGCCTTCATTTGCTTTTACTTTTTATGGGTTAATCAACTATCTGCCTTAAGTTGCTTTAACGCGGCATCGATGACCTACTGTTAATTGAGTGTTCTTTCTGAAACATGATACTTCGGATATCACCTAAGTCACTCAATTTGAAGAATTGGAGTCAGTGGCACTAGAATCAGCTGTAATATGAGTCCTCCATTTGATTGTTGATATGTGGAGTATATATCACACAATCTTTTTCTTGTTCCTTTTCTTTTCTTTCCACTGGCTAGGTTGATTTTCTTCAGAGCTCATCTTGGCGGCCACCCACAATATGTCGGATTAGGGCGGGGAGAATTGAATCCCGATTATCTGTTACCAGGATCCAGACTGCTCACTTAACAACTTTACGAGCCCATCTGTAGTTATACCAATTCAAACCTTTTACTTCTATAGTTGTACTTACTTGCATCATTGTTGTATAACAGGGTGGTTGCGAGGCACTTCACAGGTCATGTGGGTGCTGCGGGAGTATCGTTGAGGATGAGACAGTGCGGGAGCAATGTGAGACGACATGTGACCTGGCAACGCACGTGTTCTGCCACACATGCGCCCTCTGTCAGGAGGGCCGTGAGCTTCGTCGGAGGCTCCCTCATCCTGGCTTCAGTGCTCGGTCCCCTGTCATTTTCATGGTCCCCCCTGGGGAGCAGACGATGGGCCGTGGAGCTTAAGATGGGCACCACTCCATCAGGTACGTGAACTAGTCCGTTATTACCTCTGTGTAAATCATGTATCTATGACATTACAGAGAAGCCTGCTTTGGTCTCTCAAGACATGTGGTACTACTGTATGGGAACTTATTCCTCATGGTGTTTCCATTATGCTGAAGATATGTAATCGACTACTAGTCCCGTCTTTCTAATCATCCATTGCTTGTGAAGAGGCATCCGTTTTACCAATTGATAACTTGGTCATTGACGACGTAGATTTAAGTGGTTCTCGACTCGATCGGTGCCCAAACCTTCCTTTGAGATTGATCGTTGTGCTCTCTCGAGATGACCCTCTGAGATCATCCTTGTACTTTCTGAACTATATCACGAGTGAGAACTGTTGGGATATTGATAAATTCTCGGAAGCAATTGGACCTAATGGTGGATGAACTTTATAGCGTGGGAGAGGTGAAGAATACGGTACATTCATTAAAGCACCATAAGAGTATGTTGGCGTTGATCGGGTTATTACCAGGAGGCTCACACCAACCGATTACTCATAATGCCAGTGGCAACTGATATATTTCTAGTAACTTATGACAATACTACGTGGCTACAGCCACACGACAAAGGGCAGTTGTTGCAAAGTTGGAAAAGGAAAATATATTTTACTTTGTGATTTTCTTCAGACTGCTCTGTGTCTAATATCAACATGTGAGAATTGGATTTAGGGTTTCTTGTCTTAGGTCAAAGGTTATATTGATTACACCGAGCCCACTTTCATGCTACTACAAAATTGACATTGGATAACAATTGTATTTTGTTTGTATTGTTATTTGCATAAGTAATTGTGTGAATAATGTCGATGAGCAAGCTTACCGTACTGGGCATTTGGTCTAGTGGTATGATTCTCGCTTAGGGTGCGAGAGGTCCCGAGTTCAATTCTCGGAATGCCCCCCTTATTAATTGTTTCTTTTCCCTCCTTGGACTGGGTTGCAAATAAATTTTAGAGGAGGACGAAATAGCAAACGGCGAAGTTAGAGAGGCTGATGCGTAACCGAAGCGGGCCATTTGTTCGCTGCTGCGGAGCCCTGGAAGCTGTGGTCCTCAGCTAAATGCTTTTTGCCCTTTCGAGCTAACGAAGCCTGTCTCTGAGGATGCCCTCCTTTCATTCCTTTTTCCCTCGAGCTAATCGCGAGCATTCTCGCGATGGTTTCTGATGATTGCATATGAGGATGTCGAAGGCGCGGGAGACAGGAAGCTGGGACACTGTTCTGCTGGCCAACTCTGTCATGGTGTCATCAATGGAACAGTATCTTGATCTATCAAAGAGAATCAAGACAAGTAAACCAACTGGCTCGATAAGAAACCGCGATCTGATCAAAAATCGTCCTTGCAGACCCAGAGTACATGCGTGGCATTAATATCTTTGCACTCCAACAGCATATAGTTTCTTCATACAGGTGGACATGGCAGCCTTCAGACCCAAAAGACACGAGTGTCCCAAGAATGTGGTCGGGAAGACATTAAATATTAGATTAGATAGATACATACCATACCCATTTTCTCCTCTCCTCTCCTCTCCTCTCTTATTTGGAATTGGGGTTTACAGAAATTATATATTATTCATAAAACTTCTCCAAGCATTAATCATTTATACATGTAGACACAGTATGTGTGCATGTGACATTGGGAGACATAAAGCTTTGCATCGCCTAATAAAAATGAGGAAGAGGAATTAATTTGGGAGGCAGAGAGAGAGAGAGAGAGAGAGAGAATATCATGTTATTAGATATACTTTCCAAATACAAGATGCCAAGAGCAGTTCAATCAATATATCTATAGCTAACTATATGTATATATATACATTTTTCTGTCGAATCATTAGGCATCAAGAAACCTATTGGAAGATGACCAATCAACATTGAAGTCGGATCGGCTCACTTGAAGGGTAAAACTCTTCTCGTATGAATTATCTCCATTCACAATACTCAAACATAAAATATTGCTCAGGAGTAGCCGTCAAAACCACCTCAAGCAACTGCACATACATTATTGGTGTTTGCATGCATTACGAGTATGTTTTTTTTTTATATGGTACATTACGAATATGTGTGTGTATATATATATATATACACATATATGTACTGCACGTGAAGAAAGAACTTTTCAGTCCCAACACATTTGTATTGATAGCTACTCGCCTCACATTCATAATGATTCAATCATTTTTCCCCTTTACATGATTGAACGAGGGGGGCTTCGAGGCAACCCCTTGACTGCTTGTCAATGGTACTCCGGCGGGATGTCCCTTCCTCGGTCGTCAACGTCCGGGAAGAAAGCCTAATTATTGGATAAATTTTACCGTGAGGACTATGCATGGTTCATATATATATATTTGCCGGATGGAACCACCTTGAAAATCAACATGGCTCATCCAATCCTGAATTTTTTTTGTGCTTTCATCACACCTGAATCTTGCTACCAAGGTTTCCAAGATGTGCGAGACTCGGCGTAGTATGACTCGCAGAATATTAAGCCCCAACTTCTTGATGGCACTCCGCATATATAAGTTATCCCGTTTTATAACTTAACGCGGGTAAGTCCACCGATCGATCACACAAGTTTATATCCGTTCGACACAGATAAGTTGGTGAGAAGTCGCCATCCCATTTCTCGCATCTGACTATATATTAAGAAATTCCCCCCTTTGCATCCTTTCTGCAATTCCATTGTCCTAACTGGCCAACTAGGAATTCATTTATGGGGGGAATCCCTATCAATCCCATTTAATACATCTCCACACTTCACCAAACCCTGGCCCCCACTTCAACGAGTGTCAACTAATTCTCATTTGAGTTGGGACTTGATCCGTTAGGGTGATAAAGGTCCTCCCAATATGTATCTTCTCCGTTCGTAAGTCCTAAACCGAAATCTTGTTTTATAGGAAGAGATGTTAACCAGCCCAAGATCGGCAAATCCCGGCCCCAATTTTAGTGCGCATGCATGGGATTTGCATAGTTCCCATAAGTTGTATGAAAGGGGATTACACAATTGATGAAGTTTGCACATGACAACTACTACACATCTGTCCGTCTTGACAATGATCCGGAAGAGCTTCCGAGCTGGGAACCTCCATGAAGAGAGCGACGAAGAAGGGCCGGCTTAATTTCTCAAGAGTCTGGAATATACTTTGAACTCGAACTCTTTTACCTTTATAGTTATTGTTAGATGCCACCGGATGGTTCGGTATATCCTCCTGTTTAAGCAATGTTCTTAGGCTTGGGTAAATAAGATGTACGCGTTCGATTCTCCATGTACACCCCTTTATTCCTATTTTATTGACGGTTCTTTTAGGTTCTTGAATTTTCTTTGTAATCAAGAAAAGGCCAGGCAAATTGTGATAACTTGTCCCATTGGATTGGCCTAATACTCAAACAAGTTGATGATAGAAAAGAGCCATTGTTTTGCGGCTCGTTTTGTGAAATATCTGCCATGATTATGTTACCTAAACCAACTCGTTTGGGTAAGCCCGGCTCTATCAATCACATCCTTTTTCACACACGAAGTGGGTCTGGGCGAGGAAGCAGCCAAATTAGCCAAGAGAGCGCAAACACACACACACACCCTTATCATCTGAGCTGATGGGTCGGCGGGGTCCAGAGTGTCCAGCGGGTACCGTGGTCCAAACCATGTGGGTCCCGGGCCCCCTGCTCAGAGCCTCACACGCACACTTTCGCACAGAAGAGAAAGACAGGGAGGAATCACGGACGGGGGCAACTCAATATTCTTCACCATCTTCTCTCTCTCTCTCTCTCTCACACATATATACAGAGACCACACAGGATCTAAAATGTCCTGTGACTGTGACCCGATCTGTCCCCGAAAGTGAGGTACAAAATGAATGGAAATTGCAGAGAAGATTCCTTACCAGAAAGTTTTGAAGCTTCCTACACCCGCTCGACGGAGCCATGGTACCAACAACTGGATGATGATGGTGAATCTTGTCCAATGAGAGGGAGAGACTAAATATCATAACGCTCATATATACAAGTAACATCCCCGGAGCGTACCGGTCAATTTCAATAAGACTATTTTGTAGATTTTCTCTATTCACCGAACTCAAACCCAAACCAAACCAACTCAACTAACCAATGTTGGTATATACATTCATCGTATGCATGCATGTCTTCATAGAAAGAACCAAACCGAGGGAATGTGAATAGAGAGTAGGGTGTCTGTCATCCTCTTAGTAAAAAAAAAAAAAATCGAAATGCGGCAGCTTGCAGCCTCCGCCTCCCACAAATTCGACCGCTGTCCGATTGAATAATTATACGTGTATTCCGCACGAGATGATGAGTGGATTGCACAAGAAAAGAAGTGAACCCTAATTTACACATGTGTTTGAGGATCAGAATCGCTCATTAAATATTGGACAAAAAGAAAATCTTAAATATAAGAGATTTAATATACTACTTACTTATCAATTTAAACTAGATAAGAATTTACTTTATTATGATTTTTCGTGAAAATTCATACGGTAGCGCAGCAGTAGCAGCTTACATAAATGACTACCCAAGACTATAACTGCATATTCTCTCCAACGTTTTGATCCCCCAAAATTCAATTAATTCTTATCATCGTCATTCTTCCTTATTCACTGTGAAAGACCTACTGGGCAAACCCTAAAAAAGATGGCTGCAGGGCTAATAGTGTGTTCTAATCCCTCTTGTACCCGAACAAGTGCTTTTCGAAACAAAAAGTACCCAACTTTATGCTATTATTATTATTATTATTATTATATCCTCAAATCCAACACTTTACGTAAAAAATTTGTATAAAATCACCTCAATCAATTTATCATTTTCACCTAATCGATAATTTTATCTATATATACATACATACATGTTGTTGTAAATACATTTTCGTGTACTCATACGTGTACTTTTTTGAGCATGTATACCTGACATGACATCTAGAAATTCATATGTAATTTAATCGGTTCAGTTTAAAGCTTGGCTAATCTGCCATGGCATAGGACTTGAAGCCATAATATTTACTAAGGGGGAAAAAGAGCACTAAATTGGCCCAAATTCTAAAAAGGATGGTGAGCGGTCTTAACTATAATTTAAAAAATCAAACTAGGCTGATCGGTTTGACCGGAAACTGGCTACTCATCAGATACGGTCCCTATAAAAGATCCAATTGTACTTTCAATGAGATCAACTCCGATTGAACCGACTGGTTCCAAGTCCGACCTGTGAACCCAATTGAACCGGAGGAAAAATCGGTCTACTTAAATTTTTTTTTTAAAAAGTAAAAATATATTATAATGTATCTATTTTATTTTATTTTACTATATTTATATTTATATTTTATGTTAAATTTTGATTTAATATAATAGTTATATTAATTATTTTTGTTATAAATCATATTAAAATTATGATATTATGTAAATTTATTAATAATATTATTTATTAAATATACGGTCCAATTCATTGAACCTCCGGTCCGACTCATGAGCCCATATCTACACTAGTTCCCAGTCCAGTCCGGTCTGATTTTAAAACCTATGGTCTTAACAAATATTAGGAGTACAGGGACGTAGTCGGTGACAGCATATACGTGCATGATGTATATATATATCCAGGCTTATTGCCATGTCAGTGAACATGTCCAAAGGGCAAGCCCTTGAGGGTAGGGTCGTCCGTCATCCGACTTAACACGAAAATAGAAGGAAGGAAAGAAAGAAAGAAGGGGAATTGCCGCTTCCCTCTCTCAATTCTGCCATGGCCGGCCCACACCTCCCCTCCAAAATATCAGATTAAATAGCACGTGCATTCAGCATGTGATGATGCGTGGACTTTCGAGATAATAGCGAAAATTGCCATCAAGAAATAGAATCTCCAAGAAATTATTAGAGATTGTATGAAAATGATTATGAAAATAAGAGATTTGATATCACTAAACTCGATATTTTTTATATAATTATTTTTGCCCCCGAGATATCGTATCTTATATCTTATATGTGTCTACTTGACAAACCCTAAAAGAAAATGGCTGCAGGGCTAGTAATGCTCTAATAATTGTTAAACCAGAACGAGTGCTTTTAGAAATAACAAGAACACCCAATATTATGTTTTTTTTTTGGTTATTATTGTAACTTCAAATTGAGACTTTACCTAAGATTTTGTATGAAATCACTTCAATTCATTCAAATGATCCATTAAAACACTCACATTTTCTGCACCTCCCAAATCCGAAATTTTAAAAAACATACTGTTCTTTTGACCAAATTACTTTTTTTGTTCTATATATAATACATACTATATACTTCCTCTTTGGGCATGTATAACTGGTACCTAGAAATTTAAATAAATTTTAATTAATGCAATTTGAAGTTTAGCTAGTCTGCTAAGCCACAGAACTTGAAGTTATGACAATATTACCTAAAGAAAAAGAAGAAAGTATCAACAAGTGCTTGTAATAGCCAAAATACTCATTTCGACACCTTCTATATAGCCTTTTTTGGCTTTATCTGACCTTACAAACAGGTGCTTCTGTGTATTAGTGTTGTCCTCCTCAAGCTTCTCAATATATGCTTGCCTCGCAATTTGCAAGATACGATCTCTTGAAGGGCACACCTTGTGCGACAAAAAGCCCTAGACAGTCTGTCGATACTAGCGTGAACAGGTGGTATATGCTGCTACCTCACTAGGCATGTGCACATGCACAGGGTTGACACATCCAGTACATAATCATATTAAAACATTGAACATAAGGGACTACCCGACATCGCAAGGAGAAACCTAGTCGCATTCCGTTTCTGTTCTTGAAGAAGTGAAGAAGCTCCTCTTCCTTGGGTCATAAGAAGGTCGGTCTCAGCCATAGGTTAAGTGCGTTTCCATGGGTCTCAGCTGAAGAATCCATTTCATTTTCTTATCGTTGAAGAAATCCATGTGTGTGTGTGTGCAACGAAACAAGTGATGATAGAGATAAACGAATGTGGGGGGTGGGCCCTCAACCTATGGCCGCAAGAGTGCAAGGATATGACGATAAAAGAAAGGACGTGCAGTAAGAGACGACGAGACTCTCATACATACATACATACAGAAAGAGATAGAGAGATAGAGAGAGAGAGAGAGAGAGAGTCTCATTATTCTCATATCATAAGAGAGGACTCTCTTTTTTTTATTTTTTTCCTCTGTGGGTGCCTTTTGAAAATCAAAACGAAGGTAAATAAACCCAGCAGAAAGATAGATCCACCTCTCTCTCTCTCTCTCTCTCTCTCTGTGTCTGTGTCTGTGTCGTCTCTCTGTGTGTGTTTGTCTGTAAGAAAACATCCGAGGACGCATCGTCGAGTGTCTCTCGAGGGGCTCGTGAGTTCTCGAGTTGGGTGGGTTCTTGTCTCTTTTGGCTGTAGCTGAGCTGAGAATCGATCGTCTCTCTTTGAGTATATACGTGTGTGTGTGTGTGGCTGGCTGTGTGTGCTCCCAAATCAATGTTTATGTCTGCTTTCTTCGTTCTTGCAGAGAAACAAAACTCATTTCATTCCCTTTTGTACGGTTCTGCTGTATTATTCCTTTGTTTTTATTTTATAATCTGAAAAAGCTTAGCTGTTTTGGTGCAAACTGATCCACAACCCTCTTTTGAATCTTCAGATAATAACTTGTATACAAGGTATGAATATGTCCGGTGACGCTTTCTACCTCCCCGCTACCATCGCTGGCTTCCCTTCTGAGGACCCAAGCACAAACCCTAACCCTATACCTACTTCATCTTCCACTTCGGGAGCCAAGAAGAGACGAAACTTAGCAGGAACACCAGGCAGGCTCCCTTCCCCTTCTCCTTATCCTTCTCCTTATTTGATATCTACACTTCTCTTCTCCTGTAGCTTTTCGGTTTTTTTTTTCATTTTTTAACTGTGAATCCATTGGACGACCTTTTGCAGTTATTGGAAGCTGAAAAATCCCTCTAAACCATAGATTCGTTATCCTGCGTATTTCATATTGGTTATACGTCTAAATCTAGGTTTATATCGAAACTTTGATGATTATTGACTGTTTCTCTACCTCTTTTCGTTTGAATCTTGATTAACCAGGCTGTTACTGTATTTGTGGAAGCAGATCCAGATGCCGAGGTCATTGCCTTGTCACCGAAGACCCTCATGGCCACCAACAGATTCATCTGCGAGATCTGCAATAAAGGGTTCCAGAGAGAGCAGAACTTGCAGCTCCACCGGAGAGGCCACAACCTCCCATGGAAGCTGAAGCAAAGGACCAACAAGGATGTAATTCGGAAGAAGGTGTACATCTGCCCCGAGAAGACGTGTGTTCACCACGACCCGTCGAGAGCCCTCGGAGACCTCACTGGAGTCAAGAAACACTACAGCAGGAAGCACGGTGAGAAGAAGTGGAAGTGCGAGAAGTGCTCCAAGAAGTACGCAGTCCAATCAGACTGGAAAGCCCATTCGAAGACTTGTGGCACCAGAGAGTACAAATGTGATTGTGGCACCCTCTTCTCCAGGTATGTTGCCTTGTCTTGCATATACCTACTTGTTTTTCTTCAAGTTGAACTTTCTTGCTGACAATTAATGCAGTCTGTTGGCCATAGTGACCTACCTGTTCCTTGTTTTGGCATATCTGAAGGTTTCACGGGTGTGGCTTTTCGATATCAATTAAATGCTTTTGAGGATGCTTTAAATAGATTCTTCAATTTCTCCAGCGAGTGAAATGCGGTTTTTTTTTATAAAAATTTTCATGCTTGCTTTGCACAACAGGAGGGATAGTTTCATTACCCACAGAGCTTTCTGCGATGCATTAGCGGAGGAAAGTGTGAGATTTCCTGCGGTAACACCTTCAAATCTTCACTTTAGGAATGATGCCTGCATCTCCAATGTGCAGTCAGGTTTACCTCATGGATTTGCCAACAGAGATGCCCACGACAATATTACCGGGACAAACCAAATAGGTTCTATCATGGGGCCCAATTCCAGTGGCATGACTCTTGCCGGAAGTTATCTTGGTGCAGTTCAACAGCCAAAATCAATGCTGTCACTGTGGTTGAATCAGGCGAATCCCCATCTCGCCAATCCCGGTGATCAAGTGTTGCCTAGTTCTAACCCTTTCGGGCCATCCAGCTCTACGACACTGCCGGATATGCTTCAGATGGGATCGGCCAACAATCTCTTCAGCTCGTCTTCAATCCCTAACTTTGGAGGCTACAATCAATTCCCAAATGTCAGCGGTGAACTAAGTGCAAACTTAAGCTTATCCCCTCTAAAGGAAGAACTCGGGAACAAAACGAACGTAGCCAAAGCCCCTTCAGCTGCTTACAATTGTCCTAGCTCGCAGTTGAAACTGGACATGTCAGCGACGGCTCTCCTGCAGAAAGCAGCGCAGCTGGGCTCCACAAGGAGCAACCAGTCGACCATATTTGGCAACACATTCGGAGTGATGATGACCTCGCTGCCATCCAATTCGAGCAACTCTGGGTTCAACACACTGATTCATCAGAGTCAGGTGAATGATTCCGACCAGCACATACCTCATCTCGTTCCTAACATGAAGCTCCAGGAGAATTTCGGGGGCGGCCAGTCTAACCTTAGCTCGACAATGAGGACCTCTTCGAGCGGCCTAGACCGAGCTCAGCTGAAGCTGCATCAGGGTGGTTCCAGCAGCACCGACCACCACAACAGCCTGACCCGGGACTTCCTTGGCGTGAGCGGAGAAGCCGGGCCTCCATTCTCACCCCAGGACCTCGCTAAGCTGGCCTCTATGAGCTCAGCCATGGGTAATTTGAGCCAGTTCAACGGCAACAACTAGTGAAAAACTGCGCTGCTCAGCTACTCTTCTTCATTAAGTGAATTCTGCACTATAATTGACGTTGGTTGGTCGTCGGTTTAACTATATATGCTGGAAACGGATCGACATTGAACTTGCGTGATAACCTCTTTTAATTTTCACCTTGGGTGGTAGATTGAGAAGGGTAGTGTTGCCCGTGAATGGTCAGTAAGGTGCAGAATATGGGGCGGGACCCGCGCGCTGCATTTGTCCCAAAAGGCTAAGCAGTGAACGAACCATCAGCCCCATGCATGTTCTCACTGTTCTTTTTTCGGGTTGTTGAGATATACGATCTCATATCGATTAAATGAAGAAAACGTTGTAGATTTATAAGAAAATTGGGTACCGCCACCTATCGGCTTGAACTTTTAAATGGAAACAGATCCGATCTTTTATGAGCTCACAACGAATTTAACACGGATAAATATGTTTCTGTGTCGGTTTTTCATGTAGTGTCTCCTTATATCATTCTCAAATTCTCCGAATCTTCAAAACCTTATTCTACATTACAGAGACGGTTCACAGGTTCAAAGTACATAAGATTGTAAATAACCAAGATATGATATATTCGATTTTCATTATAAAACTTTCCGCACCCTTTTATTCTTCTCTTTCTCATATCCCTTTCTTTAACTTATATAACTCATATGTATATACAAGTCTGAGTAACAAGGATTGAGTTTAAATATTGAATTTTCGATTTCCTTCTATAGATCCCGGGGCATCTTTCTTTTCTGGTTTAATTTATAATTCATCTCCCTTAAATTAGATTTAGATTAGATTTTAATTTTAATTTTTTTTAAAAAGGATAGAATGGAGGAGGAAGACTTCCCGACGACGTTGTTGACCAACCCGTCAAAAGAGATTCCGGCGGGCTGTCTCCTCCAGTGTCGGCGTCAACGTTGCAGCCGAGCAGGCTGCAAGCGATAGTCGCTGTCCGTTAATTCGCATATTGTTAATTAATTTCCCCTTTATAATCCTCAGGGTTCTGCTAATTAATTGGCTCACGATATTCAATTTCTGGTTTTACCGCTTAGTGTTCATATCCTCCCGTGTATAAACTCAATATCTTAATTAAAGAAAAAAGAAATTTTATTTAACATTAAAAATGTTATAAAATATAATGTAAAATGTTACATAGCATTAAATACATGTACTCAACCGCTGTTTACGGATCTTATAATTCGTCAGGCATATGCCCCCTCGACTTACTTGCTTTAATTATTGTATGTTGCCAATATTGTAGGATTCATTATAAAACCTTTAATCTGTTTCTTCGATTTGATGCCTTCCTCTGCAACCTTAATCCTCTCGACGGATCGTTCACGTCTGGCAATAGTGTCGCTCAAAAGTCGTGTTTCAAAATCGGGTGCCATGAGCGGTCTGGCAACTACCATGGGATGCTGGAACGGAACAGTGCTGAACCAACAAAATTACTTCAATTGAATGATTTGAATCTCAATCCACTTGAAAATTTGACATGGTTTCTGCCCACATCAACAGGTCTTCTTCCCTCTCAAAGAGCCAACAACGTCGCAGCCAAGACAGCGGCACCAGCGGTCACCTGTGAAGCAACTGCTCTGCCACGCCGAGCTGGAGCAACTGCAACAGAGGTGTCCGGTGAGGAACCACCGGAAGACTTTGGTAAAGAGCTCGGCGAGTTTGGGACGTCTTTCCCGGGCTCGGAGGGAGCCGGGGCCAAGCTTGGCGGGGCTCCGAACATGGCAAGTGGGAGCAGAACTTTGTCCACCTGGTAGACAGCCAGCTGTTTGTCTGTGTATATGGTGTTGGAGACGGTTGTGGTGACGACGCCGGTGGTTAAGTTCACTTGGTTCCCCGAGGTGGAGATGTTGAGCGAGAACTGCCCGCCATCAGCGTTGCCAACCTGGGTTCGGAGCGGGTTGCTCACTGTCTGGAACTGGGTGGTGGAGATGAAAGTCGGGAGGATGTGGAACTGGACGAGCTGGATCTTCTGCTGGTCGGAGAGGGAGTTGAGCGTGCCGGATGCCAGGTTGCTGAAGGCGTTGTCAGTGGGAGCGAAGATCGTGAGGCCCTGGTTGGAGCTGCCGAGCTCGGTGTCAATCTGGTTGGCCTCCTGGGTGCTCTTGAGCAGCCTGATTAAGGTGGTGAACTGGCCGGCCTTCTCGAGGATCTGGGTGATGTTCGTCTGGCTGGAAGGGGAAGATGACGGGGCCTGGGCCGAGGTTACGGCTGGATGATGGAAGGCGAGGAGGCATAGGAGGGAGATCGAGAAGAGGTTTAGTTGCTCCATGGCTTTGTCTTGAGGGGAACGAAGAGGTATTCATGAAGAGGGCTTTATATATTGTTCTATGGAATTGGAGTTAGGTAAAAGGGTCCAATTCCATAAGGTAAGATGGGGATTTCAAGGTAACTGCTCTCTTGCTGGTGGCAGAAAGACCAAAGATCTGTACAGAGAGAATTGGAGTGCTGTGCAAGGTAGGAAATACAGCTGGTTTATGTCAAGTTACGTACTAGACCAGAATACGGGATGAGTTCGTCTCATTCCGCCTTGCATAAGCAGCAAACAAAGTTGGCAATCTGGGTCTCGGAGGGCCTACTTCACTGGCTGTCTAGATGAAGAACCATGATAATTGCTTGGTGCTCGGGAGAAATGCAGAGGAGGAAGCTTAGAGTGCAAGTTACTGACCTGGAAATGATGATGGATTGATGGTGTATTGTAGTGGTGGGCAACTACAGGGCTCATAGATCAGGTCCACCACAAAATGGTGTTCATGATTGTGTTCTTCACCTATTTTATTCTACCAGCTTGATATGCAGTCCTCTTAAAAACATCCTCTTATCAGAAAGATATAATTGGAACTAAGCATTTAATAGATATCAATAAAATTCACAGAAAACAGACACATTGATCAATCTACTGTTGTGTGATCAAACCGTAGCTCTAATATGTACGCATGATGGCGACAGCACTGAGCAAGAAACTGTGAAAGTGGGCGGTTGAAACGATTTATTCCCTTCACGAAAACAGGAATAGAATTTATTTCTCGAAAGAGATGAATCAGATCTACATATAAGAAGTACAATGAATTGCATCTATCTTGAACATATATCGCCTATCGGGCATCACAGGAAGTAAAAGATTTTCGAGCTGGGTAGTTTTTCGTGTTGATTAGATTCAGACACCTTCCTTCTTGTTCAACGCCAGGTACTGATTATACTTGGATCTTCTGACTCCGTCATTCCTCCTCCTAAGGTACACGAATCCTCCTAGTCCCACCAAGCACATTCCTGCTATGACCCCGAATACGACCCCTTTCCCACCTTTACTCTGATGGTTCAAAGAAGAGATTTCTCCAGAGTTGTCCTGTTCACTGTAATTCTCTGCTGTTTCTTCGGTGCTGTCTCCATTTGATTCATCCAATGCTAGAAGGGGTGATGATGCTGTTGGCTCAAAGCTGGGATCAGCGTCATTGTCGTCACAAGTTATAGGCGCCATTGAAGGAAGTGTCAGTGCGGTAGATGGAATGGAGTAGTCCGAGTCTGCTGGCTCTGCCTCTGGAGCAGGTGAGAAGACAGGAGGGAATTCCCGAGGACTGCTTTCTGAGATGGACTCTGGAGGAGAACCGGTTTCCATTGCAGGTGACAGGGAGAGACTGGGAGGGTAAAGAGGCAGTAGGGATTCCGGTTCTGTTTCCAGGGAATCAGCAGCTGGAGATTCAGATTCTGCGCTGAGGGGGAAATACTCTGGGGATAGAGGTGCCCGTGCCTCAGACTCGAGCTCCAGCATTGGAGCAACCGATGTTATCTTTACTTGTTCGGCCGGAGCAGCTGATGCTGCTGCTAGGAGGAGCACTCCTACAAACAGAACGAAACCGAACAATCCCGGGCGGTTCATCATTGCTGATGGAAGTGAAAACTGCGAATGCAAAGCTGATTGTGTACTTAGCTAATGAGTAATCTCTGTGGTACGCTAATGCACTCAAAGTAGAAAATGGATGAACAAAGACTAAGCGAATGAAGTTTTCCAACTCATATGATTCAACTCTTTTTCCCTTCAAAATGAAGGAATGTGCCTCTGATTCATTGGAAGGTTTGAATCCGTCGAGTTATATATAAGAAACAAGGAACGATCCCGAAATAAATCGAGACTTAAATGTCAAAAACTGTCCTCTGTCACATATTAAATTTTCCGACAGTGATGGCCCACTGCAAGCTTGGATTGCAGATCCAGAGTGTCCCGGTTGTTCTTTTCCCGACCGTAAATGTTCAGCCAAAGTGGGATCATGGCCAATACCGATCGGATGCGGATCCAACAGAGAACGAGAAAGGAAGGGACAGTTGCCTTAAGAACTCGTGATCATGGATGGGGGCAACAAGTCCCTGCACACAAATAAGGTCGGACAAACCGATTAGAATTTGCAGTTTTGATTAGATTGCTAAGGCCCTCTATTGTTTGGAAACACGGATAAACTCTGGTAGCTGCCAGAATCCTGATGGTATTCTGGCATGTTCTATCAGCTGCCCATCAAGGTATGTATCCATCTGAATTAATCAATGACATGGACCATAGTAATTCGGCGATAATTAACTTCGAAAATCATTGGCTTGATGATTCTCTTGACATATGGTGAACAGAGAGGCAGCACAGAACCTTAAAGACAGTATATGGAAACATGGGAAATAGACTGCCCTTCTGCTGGCACAACAAAAACAAGCGCCAGGGCAGAAGGAGACAGCATCGCACATCTAATATCACACATTTACATCTTCTTCTTCCAGACTCTCTCCTTGATACTTATTGAGATGGAGTGATAGCAGTTTTGAGATCAATCTAGATGACCGAGGAGCTCCTGTGGGACCCGAGAGCCCTGACACCGGCCCTGAGAACGTACTGGTGATACAGGGCTGCGATGGCAGCTCCGATGAAGGGTCCCACCCAGAACATCCACTGCAGACAATCCCAAGATAAAACAATCCATCAGGATCACATCAATAATATAGAGCCACAGTTTTTACTTGCAGAGATATATCGATGAAGTACTTACTTGGTCATCCCAGGCCTTGTCCTTGCCATATACAACAGCTGCTCCAAAGCTGCGTGCTGGGTTGATACTGGTTCCAGTGATCGGGATTGTTGCCAGGTGAACCATGAACACGGCGAACCCAATGGGAAGTGGTGCCAAAACCTGTCGATGATCATTCAAAACGCGTTAGAAAAAGCCCCAAACCAAAGATAAATTTCTGAAAAAGCACAGACAGACAACATTTTGGTCTCCACGTACTTAACTTGGACTTGCTAAAGACTTCCGATGTACCATCCAAACGAAGACGTAATGCAATCAACATAATCTGAGCAGCTGCGTATACTCAGGGGGACGTGGGAGTCTCTGGCATTCCTCTTGGGGTCGGTGGCAGAGAAGACGGTGGAGACAAGGATGAAGGTCCCGATGATCTCAGCAGCAGCCAGGCCAGTGCCCTTGCTGTAGCCGTCAGCCAGCTCATTGGCACCGCCACCGTAGCGGGTGTAGTAGGCCTCCTGGAACGCCTTCACAAGCACGCATCCACAGATGGCCCCCGAACACTGAGCCACCATGTAGATCACGGCCCTGACCAGGGATACCTTCCGAGCCAGGAACAACCCAAATGTCACAGCTGGATTTATGTGCCCTCCTGCGCATGATACATTTTTTAATTAGATTGCTGTTCATATACTCAATATACTATATGTCTGTATATATATATATATATATATGTATGAACTCACCAGACATTCCAAGCGGTGCAGTAGACCAGGACGAAGATCATGCCACCGAAGGCCCATGCAATGCCAAGGATCCCGACGCCACCGCACTGGTCCTTACCGATGTCAATCTGGCTCTTGTACCCGATGACGGTGAGCACAGTGACGTAAAGGAAGAGGAGGGTGGCGATGAACTCAGCTATGACAGCCCTGTAGAAGGACCACTTGGAACTCGACCGCCACCTCCACGTCCTTGGCCATGGATGAATATGAGCAGTGCAGAAGATGAACTTGAGAGGGAAAGGGAGAGCTTGTTGAGTCTTCTTGGGGATGAGAGGAGGAACGATGTAGATTCCTGAGTTTGAGGTGGAGTGTGAGGGAAGTGAAAAGGTCCCCCTTTATACGTGTGAAGACCCGAGGGAATCTGCCACGTCAGGACGGGACCCACAAATGGGAGTAGGAATATTGAAAATACGAAGGTAATGCTGTCGACCGACCAACGGGCCCTCATCGCACCAGCCCCGTCGATCCACCTCCGTCCACTCCCACTGTTGCCCCCGTCCAACCACTCCTATCGATCCACGTGGCAGCAAGGCAACTGGGGCCCGCAGCGGCCAAAACTTCCTTCCCCCGAAACCTGATTTTTTTTTCATTTTTGGGGGTAAAAAACATGGAAAGTTTTCTTTTCCGTCGGCCACGGAGCTAACGGCCCTGAAAATGGAAAGCGCAGGTAAGTTGGGAGAATGAAACAATAATATCAGGAAGTCATGGCTGGAGTTGAGACACGTGTCACAAGCTGAGGTTTTAAACGTGATTGCTGTTCCTCTCTCTCTCTCGGCTCTTTGGGACCTGCCCTAGTGTACTGTATGGAGCTGTGAGGTCATTGGTCGGTTGCCTTGTTCTCATATTGATGTTAGAAGCTCACTTGCCATCTAATGACCTTCTGAACTTATCATCAGAGAAAGCAAAAAAGATAGAGAGAGAAGAAGACACTCATAAACTTCTATTAGGAATATGCATGTTGTGTAGGGTGAATTGGCATCATGGATTGAATTCTCTCCTTGGACCCCATTAAGGAATTTTAAGTAATGAATTGAATTCGAGCAATTTTTCAGTAAAATACTGGAATCCTTTCTCTCAAATTTCAAGTGGTATACCAGATGTTATGATGGATGGAGTAGTCATGCCTACTTCAGTAACACTTAATCTTCAAAATGTGGCTTTCATTACATAAAGTGAAAGTTAAGTACGAATTTTGGCCCAAAACCCACCATCTATAGTAAGCCCGTAAGAAGAAGCCCGATGACAATGAGCCATTTGCTCAATGGTTGATCTGAGTGGGCACTACCTGCAGTGATTAGGATATCAACTCACGAGACAGAAAGTCCATACATGGATCATTAAAGTTAGGTCCCAAAATTCAAGGCCTCTGATCCATCAATCCATTGAGTTTCCACGTGTGTATGTATATATATACACACCTATATAGTCCCATCAATTTAACATTATCCATTAGTTTCTATTTCCATAGATCTTCTAGCAGCCCGCACAAGATTTGCAGCAGAAGCCCGGATTCTTACAACTGAATGACATCACTGTGCAATTCCATGATATTATATCCAATGATCCATCCAGCCATTGATGTGTTGTATGCAACAGATGATTTAAGCATCAGATGTTTCATCCTAGTTCATAAATCAAACGACTGGTGGACCTAAAAGCTGAGAGGACGCTTTGCACAGTGAGCCATATGCAAATCTATTGGTACATCTCAAGACAAATAAACTTAAACAAGCTACTGCAAAGACGCAGTAAGCATCTAACAAAATTCAGAACTAAAGAAACCTGCCATGAGATGATGAACCGTCTAAACCACACCTTCACTGCCAATGCGGCATAATATGATGTGATCCTGAGATTCCTAGAAAACCTGACAGAGCACCAGGCCCCGTGTAGGAGACACTAGTGCACCAGCAGAACTACAGGCAAGCTTCCAAGACATCACGGAGTAAATGGGTAGATCACTAAATTCAAAATGGTGATGGGATCTCAAAGGGTAAGGATTGAAAACTAGTTCTTTTACACCAACTTATAATCAGCCTAAGTAGCAAAAGCTGGGAGGCAAGTAGGAATAACATCGAAACATTTTCCTAAGTAGCAAAAGCTGGGAAGCAAGCAGGAATAACATTGAAACATTTTCCATTGAGTCCAGGGCCATGAATTCAAGACTGCAAGTGCTCGTGCAAGCCAACATGAATTCAAATCATAAAGTTCCTTTCTCTTACCTATCTAGATGGCACGAGGAATAATCATTAAGGTTGCATTAGAATCCTAATTATCAGCGGCTAAAGAGTCAGTATCAGGCAAAATTCTACTGGAATGCATTATCAAAAACTAGATCCAACTGTACTCCTGACATCATTCGAATGCTAGGTCGAGCTTACAACTCCGATCAACAGCCCCAAGAATTCCTCAATTTCTCAGCAAGAACATAACTTTTTTTTTTTCTAAATAAGTAGCATATCTAGTGATCCTCGACTCTAGAACGCAAAAATGAAAGAAAGAGAGTAAACTCTCACGGTGAAGGCAGCTGTAATCGAGACGAGAAGCTGTTGACCCTCAGTCCGTGGGGATCTCGACATCTCCATCAGTGATCTCCTGCTGCAGGTCCTTCGGGTCCTTACCATCGACCACGCACCCGACAGACACGCACGTGCCGAGAATCTCCTTCACGGTCCCGCTCAGTTCCTTGGCCATGGATCTGGGCCTCATCACCCGGGCGATCTCGATGACATCGTCGAGGGAGATGTTCCCGTTGTGCTTGATGTTCTTCGTTTTCTTCCTGTCACGCTCCGGCTCCTTGAGGGCCTTGATGACAAGCGCCGCAGCAGAGGGGACGACCGAGACCTTGGCCTGCCGATTCTGCACAGTGAGCTTGACAGTTACACGGAGGCCCTTCCAGTCCTTGGCGGTCTCCTTAGCGATGTCTTCTCCGATCTTCTTAGGGGAGAGACCCAGAGGACCGATCTTCGGGGCCAGGGAACTGGCAGCTCCGACCTCACCTCCGGTGACACGGACATAGACGTCGACGACCTGCGTCGGATCGAACTTAGGCGGCATGATGTGGCGACGGCGGCGGCGGCTGCTGCTGCTACTGCTGCGATGGCGGCGGCGGCTCCGGCTGCTGGTATTGGAGCTTCAAAGGTGCGTGGAGGCTCAAGTGTTTGGGGCAGCGAGAGAGAACCGGCTGCGATTATCGCCTCAGGAACTTTATACTTGGGATTAGGGTTTTTGCGGCGAGATGCGAAATGTCGTGTCTGTCCCTGGATCGGACTATTGGGCTCACCCCATAATGGGCCCTTAACTCGGCTCTTAGGCTGAGCCATTGGGCCTCAAACTTTTATTGGAATGGGCTAAGGAGCGTCGACCGGATTGCAGAAACATCTTCAAGTTTTTCTTTTTCCCGAGATGAACTGCTTGTTTGTTTTTCTTCATAGAAAAAGAGCGGTGAAAAGAGCAAAGAATTCTACTACCACCACATTAAGTGAAGCTCGTCGAATGACAAGGCAATATGAGAAGGGAAATTGAAGGGGAAGAGGAGGAGGGGGGGACATGAGTAACTATGATATACGAATCCATAGGAACATGATGGTTCCAGATCGAGATGGAGACAGGGATCGAACCGACAATCTCTTGATTCTCATGATTAGACAAACGTGAGCATCAATACCCTCATTCCTTCTATTTTGATAAATTAAATTATTTTTCTACTCGTAGCTTTTCAATCCAGTTTCATACGCGAAGATGTGGGCATACGAATTTGGAAAACAAATTAAATAATAATAATGCATCATGATGCGGTTCAATACCACTTTTCCTTGAATAAATTCTCACGTTCGAGCACCGTGCATGAGAATTAGAAAAAGAAGATTCTTGATCCAGAGAGATTCATCTCAAGTGAAGTGACCTGAGTCAAATTTTAATCCGGCAATACAAACTAGGTTTTTATATATCAAGTGGTAGGTACAGTGGGGGGAAAAAGGGGCAAAAGAAATTGAGAGATGGTTGTTAGAGAAGAAAGGATTGCTACGAGGTCCTATTTTTTGGATGCTTTCCTCTTCGAAGGGAGACACTGTCAGAAGCAAATTCGAAGCTTTTCGAATGGATTGAAGATGCCCTAAAAGGCGCATTTCTTTTCACTTTTTGATGCCTTTCACCTCCGACATGACCCCCCAACAACGAGATGCTCCCGGGGGTGGGGGGGTGGGGGTCCGACCGAACTCGGGACAAGCAAATAAACTGGCATGTACGTGGAAGCTGCGCAATCAAATCAAACCCACCAGCAGTGTCGCTAGAAATGCATGTGACCTGATGGAAATGGTTCCGTGAACATCATAATGTTATCCTGTGTATTGTATGCCAACACGGCCCTTCCTTTTCGATCCCTGTCTGCAGCAACGTGCAGCCCATCACTTCCTTCTGAGCTCGCCACCTGCATATATGCAGATAGCCATACAAACACGTTGCGAGAAACCCTAGCAGTAACAGACAGATCCTGAGCACAGACAGACATACCGGACGATGCAGATAATTGTAACCTAAACAAGACAATTGTCGTCACATCGGTTCCGTCCGAAAAAATCATATTCATGTCTTCGGTGTGTTTCATGGATGAGTTGTTTTTGGGGGCGGGGGGTTTTGTGGGGGAGGTGGTGGGTTGCCGGTTTGCGAGCTTCCTAGTCAGCTGCCACTCAGCTTTTTCTTCCGTTAGTGGCCGTTTGGCTAGAGTTGAGTCAGCCCCCGCGGGGCTCCTTTGTGTGTGCCCTCAATTGAAACCCTAACAGCAAACAGGTGGGCTCGATCTCCATTTTCATGATGACTGTGGCATACGGGGGACAAGGTTCTCGTCTAGGCCATGCTAGAAGAACCAACCCAGAGAGAGAAGGCCAGAAGAAAATTTGAAAATTTAGGAGTTGGGTCGGTCAGTGTGAGTCGTCAGCCGGTGCAATTTCCACAGCGATCAACGTGCCGGGTTTTTTTTTTTTTTTTTATCACCTCTGATTCGAATGGATAGCTTGAATAATCGACTGGATCCAAATCGTATAATGAAACTACCGGATTGAGCATTCACATGTGTTCAGTTATCTTGCCCTATTATCAATAGATCAGAGACAATATTCTCACAGAGTAAAAGTTTTTCTTCTTGTCATGTACAGCATTTGAAATTGAGATATTAATAGTGCAGACAATGAATAAAATCACCTTACAATCTCATTCTAGTGGATTTGATGCCATGTTTTCATGTTATAAAGAGCATCTAATACCTAAAAATGACACGAGAAAGAGAAACATAAAGATTCAAAAAATCCTTTAAATAAGGCTTAAAAACCAAAAAATCCCTTCATCTCAAATATATATATATATATATATATCTCACTTTGTTAAATCTTCATTCTCAATCTATCCCTAGAAGGTGCGGCCCCTCCGAGCTCTCCTCCAGGTTGTGACACCTGGGAACCGTGTAGTTGGGTCATCGGTCCTGTCTTTTCAACCCACACGTACGACGGTCTACTCCAGCACGTCGACCGCCCTCGCTGTCTCTCTGTGCCCCCATTTCTTCTCCTTAGTCGCACCGAGAGTGCACAGCCGCTGGCGATGTCTATGGCTCTCACCCATTCGCCGTCAGCTTCACGTTCCTACGAAAGCGAGAGTCACGACCTCTTTTTGGATAAGAACAGTGGTGGAGTCCTTTCGATGAAGTGGCGTATCGGGAAGTTTGTGTTCACAACCATCTTGTGGATCCAATCTGGGACGGTTACTGGGTTCGATCTCGCTCACACATTTATCCGCACGAGACGGCCTAATGTCGAAAGGACAATAATTCTTCCTTGCGAGTTGTCCTCTTCGCTCAGTACCAAAACCTCATTGTACTACTATTTGAGATGTATTTAATGAAGCATAAGATTGAGGCCCACTTATTTATATATTTTTATATGATATAAGATATTTATAAGTTTAAAATATAATAAAAAATAAAGAATATATGATAAAAATTAATCTTACAACATCTAAATTATTAGTCTAAAAACCCTACCAAAATCCTATTCCTCTTATTCTCATGCTTTGTTTGAAAGATCAGCTCAATGGCGAGATAACATCAGCTTCATATGCTAAATTTTACTACGTGGAGAAGGAATAGTGCAAAAGACATTTTTTTGACCACCACATGGGGGAATTCAATTCAGATTGTCTTCATTCATATATATATATATATATATATTGAACGTAATCGATTCCATACACATTTACAAACAAAAAAGAATTGATCTCCCCAGACCCCCCAGATTTTTTGGGAACATTTCGGATTAGTCCTTCCTTTAGCTTCCCTAATATATGTATCGCTCTTTTTCTCGTCTTCATCTGTCACCGGCGAACGATGAAACTATCTGGAGATGTTATATTCTTCTGGGTAGGCAAGTTGCTCCATCTCCCAGTTCAACTTTGGAGCGACTCTATCATGGCAGGGGACGTACTCCTGGAATAACCGGAAAGAAAGAAAAGAAATGTTCAAGAGGACAAGGAATCATCAGTAAGAGGGACATAGGTACTGTGTATTCTTTCATAATTGAGGGGACATAGGTGACCCCAAGTTCGAGGACATGGATGTTTTAAGGGACAGAGTTTTCTTTAAAAAAAAAAAAAGAAATTATTGTTTAAAGCTTTGTCTTTTGGAATTGACCTCTAATTGTTTGACCAATTCCTTAGCTGTTGGAGCAGAGACAATGATCTGGCGGGCACTCGGACTGATGAAGCCCTCCTCTACAGCTTTGTCAATGAATGACAGCAAGGAGTTGTAGTATTCATCAACATTCAGCAACCCCACCTGCAAATATATATATTAAGAAGGCATCAATTTCGGGTCATGAATCTCCCAAAAGAATCTAGAATATTGCCTGCTGAGGGAGATCCGTATTACCGGCTTCTCATGGATTCCGAGCTGAGCCCACGTTATGACTTCGAGCAATTCTTCCAGTGTGCCGTAACCGCCTGCATTAAACAATAGCACAGATGTCCCTTTGGTTATTATGTCCTTGTTGCAGAACATGTTTACACTGTAGAAAGAGCTTCGTGAGCCTTTTATCTTGAGAGCAGTGAGAAGTTCTGACTTTGAACAAATGTCATGTTAATTATGAGCCCCTTGAAATTGAAAGTGGGAGAGCCTGTTTCACTCTAAAGGCTGCAGGTGCTATTTATCAAATGACTGTTGAGAGGGGAAGTGGGTATTTCTGTCTTTTTCTCCTATTGTGGTATAGGAAAGGAAGACTCAAATAGCAACCACGTCAGTGCTCAGATGCACGAGGCCTTGCTACAGAAAGAGCATCTTAGCAACAGAACACGCATAGAGGTGGTCCTTAGACCAGAAGAAACTCTATTTATTTTCAGTGAAGATGGTGATTGGTCAAAGGGTCTAGAGTTTTGAATGGTTGCTCTCCAGCCATGGATCTTGGGTTTTGTGAGATAATGTAGTAGTCTCCAGCTGTTGCTCTCCTTGCATTTTTATGAAATGCTATTTCTAACAAAGACACGTATTAAAGGAAAAAGAGAGGCGACTGAAGACTAGCCCTCTCCCACGAAATATAGAAGGATCTGCTCGAGGAGAATTTTAGCCCTTCATGCAGGGAGATGATTTCTCTTTCACAGAAATGTATCTCTGACAGTGAAAGTGCGAGGGTGAAAGCTCTGAAAGTTTCAGAGAAAATTTCAAAAGCAATTATCACTTTGGTGTTCTAATGGTTTTGACTAGTTGGATTGTCAGCAACTTTTCTCTCACTTTCTTTTATTTTCTTCAGCGACAAGCAGTACAGCAATTGGGATCAGATTAATGAATGAATGAAGCTTTGGTTCTATCCTTTTTCTCACGAGGATCATCATCATCATCATTGTAGGGGACATGAGTCTATCACAGTTCATAGATACTTAAAATGGAAAAGAGATGCAAAGCACCTGAAAGCCTTTCAAAGGCTTTTCCTTCTCTGATTCACCTTAATGCCCTATATATTTGAGTAAAATGAAAGATAGAAATGCTGAGAAGTCGTGAACGGCAGAGCTTTTTGTTACACTAACCTGGTAAGGCAATGAAAGCATCTGAATGCTTAGCCATCTCTGCCTTCCTTTGGTGCATATCTGCTACTGCCTTCACTTCCCCTACTGTCTCACCAGTTAACTGCCCAATTATACAAAAGGCATTGCCATCAAACAAGTGGATGAAATGGAGTGTTATTTATACATGCATAATTAGATATATCTATTTATGCAAGATGGGCTAAATTTTTTTATTGTGGCCACGTTTTTCTACCGAAGAGACCATTGCCTAGTTCGGGTTAACTGATAAGACCCTTCTGAAGCTCCTTACAAGTAAGACTTCGCGGTCTAAAGAGGGTTTTGGGATGTTGTGAAATGAAGCAATGATGAGGTATGCAGAATTGTGCTTAAACCAAATGGTTCATCTCCGCAGCCTTGCAGTGGAGGACCAACTCCAAAAGGTAGTTTGAAAAGAAAAATCTTTTCAAAGCTGATTGGTGTAAAAAATAGATTTTAGGGAAAATTAAGGAGAAAGAAATAAAGAAATTTTAGTGAAAAAAAAAAGGCTGGAAAAATTGCTGCTTTACTCAACACATGAGGATAAGCAGACAAAGTAGAAAAGCAGAGAAGAGAACTGAACGCCTCAGAATAACAGTCAATAGATCAAAACAAAAGCAAAAGAAAAATATTCATAAGGGCACTTAACCATGACCATTCATTGAATGTGAGAAGCAACTCACCAAGTAAATGACAATGTCAGTCTATGCATAACACGAGATAAAAATGTTACAGAGCAGGCTTACAACTTTATTTTTTTGGCTACGAAGGAGACCATAAAATCAGAAAAGGGACAGTATGTATGGGGAATAAAGAGAGAATTTAACTAGCAAGAATTAAAACAAGGATTTCTTAATTTTGATTAGAGAAGTTGCACCAAACCAACTTTCTCTTGTAGCCTTACAACTTTGAACAGCAGCAAAAGGAAAGACAAAAGGGAAGGGAAAAGCAAGACAGACCATCAAAGTCAAGAAAACAATATACTGAACAGGAAAGGGATGAGGTTGGCAAGTCATTAAACATGCTTAAAATCTTGTCTATTTTTTAATCTCTGGCGGAGAAAAGGTTTGGGACTTTATCTAATGGCTGTAGAATTAGCAGACAAACCTCTCGAGGCATGAGTGTCTTGGGAATAACCCTGCAAGAGACAGAGAGAGAGAGACAGTAACATGACAAAAGAATTAGTTAGTATAATAATAAGAAGAGTGCCAAAAACAAGACCAGAACAATGATAGCAAAGCCTCAAGACTGACTGTCTTCTTCTTCTTTTTTCTTTTGAATACTTGGCATCAATCAGTATGTTGGTGAATTAATTGAACAGTAGAGAAGATTCAGTGTTCTCACCCAATAACATGCCCACCGCCATCATGAACAGCCTGCGACACCAACCCCATGAGCCCTATGCTCCCACCTCCGTAGACCAAATCAATGTTCCTCGAAACCTTCAAAATTATCAGCAGAAATGGCATCAGGAAAGATGAGAAAGACAGAGATGGAAGATTTCTTATGATCTTGGAAGCAAACACAGGCCTCATAGGTGGAAACTTTCACTCGCAAAATCCTCATAAAGTAGGGATGGTATGAATGTCGTGACCACGTTGGCCGGAAAATCCACCAGAGAATCACATTCTCTGTAAAACATGCAGAAAAAAGGAACGACCTTTTCTGCAGCAAACGCTCTTTCTAGCAGGAAAAAATTGTTGGGTCTGATCAATCCGAAGCAAAACGAATGCAAACAGAAACCCGAAGGAGAAATTTTATCTAACAGAAGGGAGCGCACGCACCAGTTCTTGGCCGAGCTCGACAGCGGCATCCTGGTAGCTGCTCTTCTTGCCCTGGCTACTCCCGCAGAAGACACAGATTCTCCTGAACCTCGACTGCTTCACATCACCCTCTTCCTCCATATTTTTTTCCCCTTTTTTTTTTATGATCTTGTCCTCTGGGTGCTGTGCTTTAAATGGGCAAAAGAGAATAGCAGGGGAGACACCCTTCAAGTTGGAGGGAACGGGGGAGGAATATCCTTCTGGGTCGATGTGATACAGTGTGTGGGTCACTCAACAGGGAGGAAGAAGAAAGAAGCAGTGAACAGGAATCGAGTAGGAGGTGACACAAGGAGAGCTTGCGTGACCACTACTCTCTCTCTCTCTCTCTCTCTCTCTCTCTCTAGTGGCTTTTGTCTCCGCCTGGGTGCTATGCTAATCGGTTGCTTCTCCCTCCGAGCCTTATATAAACTTTGGAAGCTCACATACGACAAATTATTGCATGTTCTGAAAGAATATGTTTCCAACCATTTTTTAAAAATATTTTAGCGTATTTATAATTTCAAAATGTTTTTCGGTGAAATATTTACCTTTTTTATTCCCGCACATTGCCATATGCTCGGACGAGGCGGGAATCGGCCATTTTCGGGCGCGTGAGAAACAGAACAGTGATAGCACGCTCTCCCTCAGACAGACACGCAGTGGCACGCGTGGAGCACACCTCCCACAGTTTCTATTTATCTAATTCGTTTTCCACTTTATGTTTTTTTTTTTAAAAAAAATCTTGGTATGTTAATATGACCGGTGAAATAGCTTAGAAATGAACATGTTATTGGATTGGTTAATATCAGTTCATTAAGATAATTTGAAATTTTTTCATCTCGAATTCAAATATTATAAATGAAAAGGATTTATATGGAGAGGATTGGATTAGACAAGATCTAATAATTCTCACATATAAGTTGGTTCATACAAAAAGGAAATTCATATGTATATACCATATGTCTATTTAGTCGTACCATGAGAAGTTGACTCAGTAACCTGCACGCACATCAGGCGGGGATTGTTCGTCACAAGGGTCGGAGAAGTAACACATCAACTGAGAGATCGGCCCTAGCCAAGGAGCTAATATGGATCAATTGGGGGGGTGATCTGCCAACTCTCTCATTAAATCTTATACACTCATCCGTCTCAAAGGTCGTATGATCTTACGAGTACTTCAGGCAGCACGTGCATGCTTTCAGAGAATCCGCTCGAAGTGGTGGACTACTCGTGGCTAGGGGGATCAAGACAGCATTTTGTTTGGACGCCTAAGAGAAGAAGTGTGCGTGTGTGTGGTCGGGGCAGGCATTAGGCATACAGGGAACGGACAACGTGAGATGGGCGCAATAACGTTGGGTTGGGTGCAGTGATTAATCACATGGAGTAATGGGCTCATGAATAGTCTCATACACGGACTTTGAAAATTGCTTATATCTTATGACATGCACCGAGATCTGTCCCAAGCATGGGTGAGGGAAATCACAGGGTGTGGGATGTTGGTTTAATGCTTTCATGCAAGGATTGAATAACCACGTGCATAAATCATACGTACAATATATATATATCACAGTATCAATATGGAGTTTCATATATCTGTTATATATATATATATGTATGTATGTATGTTACCCTTTTCCTAGATTTATTCACACACCACAACTATTCTTGATCGAGGTAATTTGATTTTTTTTTCCTCTGGAACAATTAATGTTGCCAATTCCCAGCTCATCCACCGACCTATGTCCATGGACGGCAACTCATGTTGCATCCAGGGGCCCATTGTGTTCTCTTACTCATGAACATATATATATATATATATGCATTTGGACATCAGACAAGGAAATGAATGAGGGGGGGATGTGAAATATTCCACGTGGCATGGTATATGTCTAAGAAAAGCTTAGTCGAAACACGGATGGACAGATAAGGTGTGCTTGGATTGAGGGATCTAGCAATGATAAGATATGATGCTATATTTATTATTCCTTTAAAATCTCCAGATTCAAACGTATCCTTCGAGACGCAGATGAATACCGTTACTTACATATGTAATAGGATTTTGTTCTTATCAATTTTGTAAGGAATATTCTTAGCCCACGTTAGGAAGACTATATAATTCACGTTCTTTTTTTTTCTTATTTCAATTGAGAATAATATAGTCGTATTATCTATTCATCTAAGTTTTCACAAGTATGCATGTAGCAATACGATATCGTACAGTGATCTAATTAAGAGGCTTTTCACACGTAGAAGAAAAAGGGGAAATGCATGTACCGTCCGACAAAAGCACAATATAAAATACAAATTCTATATGACGACATATATATGCATATATGTGTGTGTATATAAATACATATATAATCAATACGAATGGACGACATCTATGACCTTATCCAGCTTTTGAAACTTACGAGTGTCACGTCCCATTTGCTGGGTGATCAAGTGATTCTTATAGGTGAAGCCAAATTCAATAGGGCTTTAAATAATGAATCTATCTTATTATAATTATGAAGAGGATGAGGATGCCTGAGTTGCCGTGCGTGAGTCCTTTTTCTTTTTTTTTTACCACGCAGTATTTTTTGGGTCAATTGAAGTATATATCGAGACTAATTTATAGTTAGGTTGAGATCTTTAAAAAAGCTTTCGTCAATCCTTCTAATCCAAAATTTAATCATTAGATAACCCATTTAAAAATTTAGTAAGGTAAATATTAATTTATCTAAAATAATCCCTCCAAATTCCAACCAAAGCATTACCTACCCCCAAATCCCCAAAACGGCTTCGTAGTTGTGTCTCCCCCTTTCTATTCCGTGTCTCTGTTGTCTTGTCTTCTTCCTGCCCACTCTCCCCATTGTCCTCTACGCCCTAAGATTGTGTTTGGTTGGATGTGAAGTAGGATGTAACCCTAAATTACATCCCATTTTAGACCGCAGATTACGGTGTTCGATGCGAAGTTTGCCATAACACGAGTGTAGCCGATAATCGCTTCACGTATCAAATATTTGGTGTTTTCATATTGCAGCCACCTTGTGACCAACTTTACAACCATTTTACCTCTCCCTAGACTAAACTTCACACGTAATTTCACATTCTCTCAGCAAAAAAATTACCATAGCTTAAACTTTTCCCGCAATCTTAATTTCCACACCCCCCGGTAATCCGACCGCACATGGACCGAACACCCCATGAACCGGACCAGAAACCCCAAGAGAATTGAACTTTGAAGTCATGGAGGTGTTCTTGTAAGTAGTAGCAAAGTTAGTTTCTTTCGTTAATCACTCACATGGCATGAATGATTTGACACATTTTTCATACGTGACAAAGACTCCCAACACATGAACGAGCCACGTCAATGGTTGACGAAAAAAATTAACACCATTAGTGCTCATGCTATCTTGCAAACAAGCCATTGAGCGTCGCATATAAATGGATGAATATTGGATTTCACATGTATTTTACGGAAAATGGAAAAAGATAAGGGAATTTTCCCAATAATATATATACATATATATGTTTACGTAGCCTATACATAGGTGGCTATGGGGTTGCGAGGATAAAAATAAATACACGTATGCAGTGTGATAACAGTGATAAATTATTATTTGGGCACGCGCACTGTCAGGCATCCGAGGATCCGCGTGTATACGTGCGTATCCATGCTCGGTTTCGTATGTCGTGCGTCTCGTATTTTTCTTCCTTCGACTCGATAAAAATGCAACAGTACGAACGTACGTAAGAGCACGTGACAAAAATCCAAAATTTCAAGGTGTTTGATAGTCGCCCGCATAAAATTAAATTGCTCCTACGTACATACATACATATATGTGTATACGTATATTATAGGCATTTGGTTTTATGGGTGGCATGTGGCTGTATGATCCGAAAATGTACAAACTTTACATGTTCTGTCAATTCGATCACAAACTTTTAAGTTCGATCTTCGTGGTGGTCGACAACTCTCAATATTTTCTTTCACTCTTGCCGTGTACACTGATCTATGCAAAAATTTTGATGGAAAATAAATTATTTCCGTTAAGAAAAAGAATTATAACGGTTCTCTGATGAAAATGATAGCTAGGTTTGAAGGAAAATTAAATTTTTGTCAAATTTTTTAATCAAATTTAAAATATTGTAATAAAATTATATGTGTATGTATATGTATGTTACTTTTTTTCTTAGATATCAAATTATTCCAATAATTTATTGACTTAACTAATTTTAAGTATTCAAATCGGACCATCTTATTAATAATTAAATTTCTTTTAAGCATAATTATTTTTTATTTGTGATACTGTATGATATTTTGGCATAGGATTGAAAAATTGTACTTGAAATTTCGTCGAGCCTGGAAATTAATTTCTTACCTTCGTGGTCGTATAACTGTTCCGAGCAAGTAAAAAAATAAAAATGAAAATCCGATTTCTTTTTCTTTTTCTTTTTTCTTAACATATTGGTCAAAAATAGGATATCAAGAGGGGTTCCCCATTCCGACACGTGTCCTAATATGCGCGACATAGAAGAAGAATAAGATAGAGGGACGAGGGAATTGGAAAGATTGGGGGAATCGCGTCGGACAGCATACACTCGATACCATACGGCGTCGTGGGACGGGGTCAATTCCTCCTTTGACAGTCTAAAATCGGATCAGAGACCACAAAAGAATGAAGGGGAGATCGATCAAAATCGAATTTTTAGACCTTTTTGGCCATGTTGGATCCTACTTTCTGTGCGTGGCTACTTAATGATGTTATCATTAGCCTCCTCGAATATCGTACCAACCATATTACCAGCTAGCAAGCATATGCGTGGTCGATTTTACCCTCTCTTCTTTTCTCTCTCTCTCTCTCTCTAATTTCGTTTCGGCTTTTTCACGGTTCGCATAATTGTTTTGGTCCTTTTTGACCAGCTTTGCGAGGTCGAAAATCTCACAATGTTTACCCATTTGGAGTCAATTTTGTAAAATAGAATAGAAGAAAGAAACTTTTTTAACATATAAATTTAAAAAGGATAATAGAAACATATAAAATTTTATAATAACTATTAAGTTTATAAATAGAGAGAATTAGAAAAATCTACAATGAATTGTGCGAGAGATTACAACGGGAGAATTCATTAATTGATGGGAGTTCACCTTAGGATATTTTAAATTTTGTTATTAGATTAACCATGGTCCAATTGGTAACTTAATAAGTTAGAGTTCAAAATCTTATCTATTAAAAAAATGGTGAATTAACTCATTCTTTGGCTGCTATTCGTTGAATGTCTAATACTTAGATAGTGCATATCGAGAAAAAAAATTATGTAAAGTTTAAATCCTCGAATGAATTATTGGTCCGCGAGTGGCTCTTGCTCGAGGTGTGGTCCTGGAATTAATATATGGACTGTAATATTCCCCCAATTTTTGTTCTGTGTGCTGTCGCAAGGAATTGAAAGCCTCCATTCCTATCCATTGGAGCTAATTAAGCTGAGCCAAGAGGCGGGCGGTCGATTAATTTCATGGGTTTCGCTTCGTCAAGGATCGGTAATATCCTCTACACTCCATGTGCGCGTAATATTCTACGGACTGTACAGCATCGCCTCGATCGTTAATCAGTCGGTATGAGCAAGTTTCCATCGATCTCACCTCTCTCAGGACCATTCGATCAACCATCTGGGTGATGTAATATTGACCTATCCATGGAAGAAGGAAGAAGAAAGTCGCGTGGAAAACATACTACATGTGCTATCGTTCTTAGGGAGTCTAGGGTCTGTGCAATTCCCATCTCAAATTCGGAAAAAAAAAAAAAAAAAAAGAACCTGTAAGATTGGTATAAAATTCAGCGATAGTAAATCACCTTTTTTTTTAACCCGTATTTCGAATTTCAAACTCAAAATTTCTAGATTCCTCAAAGGGGCCGGCCGGGCAGCGGGCACGATTTATGCATGTCGCAAGATTGGGACCTGTTCTTGGCAAGGAGCCGTTGGCTTCTTCTACCGACAACAGGGATTCCCCTCCGCCCCTCTCGACTCGACAGAGATTTCACAGACGGTGACAGGTTAATCAGAAGCCAAGGATACCATCTTGCGTGGGTTGGATTTAACGTGCCCGGTGGCACAATCCCCTTCACGAACGAACCCTATCTTTTGGTCCTCATCGCTCTTACCCATATGTCATCTTATCGATATATGCACGTGGGCAATGCGATAAAAGAGAAGGAAGAAGATCATAACCGTGTGATACGAGACCGATAAGATTATGCAGGAAACCCTTAGATTAATAATCTATCGCATACGTCCCGGCCGTTGGATGGCCCCGACTATTCGTAACAGGCACGTCGGATGAGATGTAACGACGGCTAGGGATACGGGTTGTGTGCCTGCATGCTGTTGCTTGTGCTTGGTCCCGCGCATTTTTGTCTGCGTGGTGACCAAAAGTGAAAAAGGGGCGGGATGCTTTCGATGCGGGCGGCTGATCGAGAAATTCAAAAGCCTAACTTGAAGGGATTTGACCATTTTTATGGAACTTTCCTCCATATGGGCTGACCAGATAGAGATGGAAGGTGGGGAATTCGATACACCCACGAAATATGTAAAACTTTAGAAATTCAATGGAGTCCCACTTCAAGAAAAGGTGAACTGTATGTGGGCCGATCAAATTCAAACTTGATCGGACCAATGAATTTTCGGACAAGGAACTGATTAGGGTTGCCTTTTTTTTCTTCTCTTTCGGTGGCCGAAAAGGGCTTTCACGCAAACCGCAATTCATCGCAGCACCTGGGTCTCCCCCTTTCTCTTCCATTTCTTTAGGTTGGGACTTGACCTGGTTATGACTCCACTCCAACTTTGTTTTTTCCTCCGACCTAGTCGAATATCTAGAAATTTAATAGATTAATATGACTTATATAACTTCAGTATAACCCGGTCGATTTATGGGTAAAATTTTTTGAATATAAATTTTCTCAGTTCACAATATTCGAACATTTTAATGTATTAACCGTGAAGAATGGATTCCGAATCATCAATCTTGATTTTACTAACGGACAGACAATCACCAACTGCTTCCGATCTAGTCACAGGTGTCGGGACTCCCTACTCCAAAGACGACAGCCCTTTTTGACAATAGAGCAAAGCCTTGAAACGGTCGACTCGGGGACAAGACATTGATCTTCCTCACTATAAATCTTAATATTAATATTTTCCCCTTTTTTCTGTGTTTGACCATAGGGAGGGGTCTCTACATTTCAAATAAAGAAAATATACGTCTTCATTCGATTTTTGACGTGACAAATCTCAATCCCGATATATACTAGATCGATAAACAAGCGGAAGGGATGTGCAGTATGTGCATCCCACTCCGACAAACTTCGATGATACACTCAAATTTTTTAGGGGATAATTTCTATTACGATCAATACTTCTAATGGATTCGGTTTTTTTAACCAGGAACCATTCTCGTCCTCGTCGGCAAGTTCTCCGCCGACCGGCCAATTAATCAAAAGATTTTGGGGAAGGCTCTGAAGGAATATTTTGTTGACAATGCAATGGAGGAGGGTGTTGCCGTAGTGTCCCAGTGAAAAAGTTGCAATGCAACGCATAATCTGATATTCAAAAATATAATCTATTATGATTAAATATATTTAAATTAGAACAATCTACTAACTCATCAAAAGTTTGAAATTTTATTTGAGCTAAATCAACTATTTAAGGAGGAGAATTTAGTATTGGTGTCCGACAAGGGAGAGGGGGAGAGAGAGCGATTCGAGTGAGCGGCTGGAGAGATTCTCTCTGGGCCCACCTCTGAACGGTAATTTGACAGTTAAAATGCAGTTGGAGGAAGGGAATCAAGGACGGGACAGGACGGAACTGTGAATTCTTGATTAGGACATTATTGAATGATGTTTAATGAACTAACTAACCGAATCCATGTCCTAACCCGTTACCCTTTAACTCCAACTCATCAAGTTGGAGTCTTTTTAATTTGTAAATTTATCATCGTTGGATTTCATGGTTTCATGAGCATACCAACGAATTTTTATTTTTTTTGGGCCGAACCAAATGATTTCATCATCTTAAGATATGTTTGGATTGAAGGAATTGGTGGGATATTAAGGGATAAGGAAGGTGAGGATTTGGAAGGATAGTTGAATTTCTCATTTGGGTATTCTTTTATGAGAGATATTAAGGGGTTGAGTTATAAAAAAGAAGGTTTAGTACAGTAGTATCGTTATCGATTTAATAATTAAGATATTATAAGTTAAATTTTCGTCATACTACTTAATGTACTTCTTTATTACCCTATTCTCCTCACATATGATATATGTATGGATTATGGAACTTGGCATGCAAGTTATTTTCCAACAATTCTACAAGGATAAGCATGCGCGTATTTTCACCTTTTCCGGTGTCATTACCCATAAATTCGACACATCATGCATAATTAATCCAAGTTCGGATTAGGTTTGCCCGGTCAGGAGTAGAGCTCTTCGATCGTGGATCTTCTCCACTCATAGCATTCGTTATCATTCCTCGTCTCCATTTCACACGCCCGGTGAGTGCATCATGATCTTCACCGGTACAAGAGCCTTAAAATTGCGACATAATCGAATCGCGATCGTAACAGGCCGATGCACGCAACTCATCCCGATCCTCCGTCGATTTCGCGCCGTGATTAAAAACGAAAATTCTAGGCACTTACGAGGTCTTGCTTAGGAGACAAGACAAGGTAGAAAACGAGCAGTCTCCCGCTGCTGAGTTTATCATCACCATCATCATCATCATGCGTACGTCTTTCGGCTTGTCTTTTGCTCAAATAACGGCCGTATGATCATCAGTCGCGTTCCCACCTACATGGGCAATCAGTTGATTTTTGACATGCATATATATATATATATATATATATCTATGTTGTCACCGGAAATGGGTTGCCACAAGACTCTGGAATATTTAAAATTAGTTGGGATTTTTAGGTGAATAAAATATATATTTAATCTAAATTAATCATATTTATTAAAATTCTGAGTATCATATAATCTCCACTAAGAGAAAATGAGTTCACACTAACCAATAATAATTGGTTGGTTGATTTGAAATGATTTCACGTATTCTTCTACTGAGTAAATTTCATAAAAAAATTTATTATTAGAAAAATTTTACCCTACCATTAATCTGCCAAACTCGAACCTATATCGGACTTAGACTTCTCACATAATACTAATGAGCAAATTTTCTAGATATTCGGTTATTATTTGTCCATGCATTTATATAACTTGCAATATATATATATATATATATTGGTTTTGGGGATTCTGGGCCCCTACGGATGCTTCTTCAGAACTCAATTGCTTTCACCATTCTTTCCTCGAAAAACTCCATAAACGATGTTTAATCTCTGTCAAGTGCGTGTTATAATTTTGGCCCCTATTCAGGGAGCCACAATCACATTTTCACATGCCAATGATACATATATATATGCATATGTATATGTATACACGTAAAAAAAAATTTTAAAATTAACCATGGTAAACTAAATTTTTTCCCATATGCTTATTACCTTTCTCGAGGAAACTACATCACTTTATCTTAAGTAAGATTATGGATCTTTTAACCTGCACCTTTGATGTCGTCGGTCACATTGGTGCATTTCGTTATGATGATAGTAGTGGTGATAAATAGTTCATTCAGGTTTTGATGGTCAGCTTAAGTAAGGTGTCGGATTCGAGCCACACTTGTGAAGAGAATATGTGACACAACCAACTCTAAAACTTAAGCGGATTTACTCGAATTTAAATTTATGAGCCTGCAGTAAACATCCGAAAATACCGGGCAACACGAACTAAGGGAGCTGCTGCCCAGAGATTTTCAAGGATGCAGTACTAGATATGGCAAAGGACATGATTGGTCAAATCCCCATCAATCATCTCCTCCCCCCACTCCCAAATATTAAATTATATATTTCTTAAGTATCAATTTGATCGACATCTAATTTTTAATTTAGAGAGCTATATAAAAGTGGGAGGAAGGATATTATGATTATGATGATGAAGCCTCTGAGCTTAGACTTCAAGTCAAAGACAGATATCGTGGAATTGGGAGACTCATGATTGACATCACAACCCTTTCTCAGCTTTGAATTCGAAAACCCCACCCCAAAAAAGAAAATAAAATTGTACTTTGGAAGAATAAACCAAGAAAAAAGGATTAATTGATTTGCGAGTGCAATTAAGCATATGGTAAGAGCACGCAACGGGACTCCCATCGACGCATGCATGCAAAAAGGGTCATCAGTTTTTCTGGCCCTAATGAGACGGTTGAGTCGCATTCGTTATCCCCAATTACCGGTACGCGTCCCACTCAACCTACCGGTGAACCAAGGGCACAGCTTAATCGGGTGTGCAGACAGACAGTCATGAATATGTTCTTCTTCGAAAGTTCAGTGACTCATGAACCCTTCTTCTAAATATCTGAGATTTGTGTTAAGAGGAAGGACAAGGGGGAAGTACCATTGCAGATGGGCTGTCCAGTCGCTGGGGAGCAGAACAATGTTCGGGTTGTATTAGGCCGAACAGCGCCCTGCTGAAGGCCAACCACAGCACTGTGCTCATCTGCACATCAATACCATTGGGAACCTGAGCCATGACCGAGGTTTTACATGGGAACCGCTGTTTATGTAACAACTAACCGGAGGGATGACAGATGCAACAGAGTTTTGATGCTTGGACTGATAGACTGAAGAAAATACTTTCCCGGGAACAAATCGAGTATGGATATCATACAGAGGATGAGACTGAGACTGAATCTAATGGAAATGCTGTATATGACACAGTTTGTCAATTGATGGGGAATTTCAAATACAGGTGCCGGGTACAACTGGAGAAGATGAGCTGCAAGGGCGCCCAAGTTGAGGACAGACGAAGCTGCTGCAAAAACTTGCACCAGAACAACCTATGACTACAGCAAAGCCTCTAGTAATTTTATTCAAGTAGGCATGAAGATCATCACCATATTCTACTAAGGACTGGGGATCAAGAGAAAAAACTGATTATCTCATCTAATGATCGAGAAAAGTCTGGAGAGCGATTAACTTGCAACGGGGGCTTCTTTCTTTCCCTTCTTGAGAACACGGGATTTTCCCCCTGCTCTCATTCTTGACAGAACATCTGCTTGCTTCGTGTAACCCTCCTGGTTAAGGCTCGTGATCAGATCCTCGCAGCTGCTCCAGTCTGTGGCCCCACCTTTCTCCATCAACTTGCACAGAATTGAGTACGCGTTGAGGGTCTTTCCTGCAGTCAGAAGAGCATCGAGGACCTTTTCGTAGCTCGAGAACTCAATCGTACAGTCTCTCTCTATCCCGAAATCTAACAGCTTTAGGGCGGCAATAGTCTTCCCCTTCTCACAGAGATCTGACAAAAGACTGTCAAAATCAGGTGCAATCCCGTTCTGCATAAGTAGATCGAGTCTCCCAAGAGCTTCCTCCACGTGACCTCTCATAAGGAGAGCTTTGAGGATCTTAGCAACCAAGTCCATGTTCTCCAGCATGCCTTTCTCCACCATGGTCTTCATTACCCTGCTCGCTGTCTGAATTCTCCCATCCTCAAAGAGGCTGTGCATCACTGACCTAAATAGGGATGAATCTGGATGGTGCCCGCACTCTATCATACTATCAAGAGCTGTTTTTGCATCAGCTGGTTCTCCCTTCCTCAGGCAACTCTCAATGAGCAGTCTATAAGAATCTATGCCCCTAGGGACGCCTCTCCTGTCCATGATCTTCAAGATCTCAAAAGCATTCTCGGAATTCCCTTCTTTAGAGTGGCCACGGATTAGATTATTGAAGGCCTCGGAATCCTGGACACCCTTCTTCATTAACTGCCGGAAAAAGATCTCAGCCTTTCCTGTTTGCCCATTGTTGCAGAGGTATTCAATCATCAGGTTATAAGCTTCAGGTTGCATATCAAGCATACTCTGTGGCCTCAAGATAATATCCTTCTCCATCAGCTTATCCAATAAATTAATTGCTCTATCGTACATCCCATGCTTGCACAAATTCTCAATTAATATTCCATAATGTCCTGCTTCTGTGGGAATGCTTAGCTGAATCATCCCCTTGAGAACATCTACAGCTGCATCCAAATTACCTGATTTGCACTGGCAAGTCAACAGCTTCTCGAATATAGAGCTATCTTTTGGAGCAATGTACCTCTTCACCATCTCATCCAGAAGAGTTCGTGCCTCGGCCATTTTCTCTGATTCACAGAGTCCAGGCAACAGGGTGGAGTAGGTGACTGCATTGGGCTTAATCCCGAGTGATCTCATCTCCTCGAGCAATGTCAGCGCATGATCAACCTGGTCCACCAAGACATATCCTTTGATCATGGTTGTGTAACTTATAACATTAGGGATTATATTCTTCCCCTTCATCTCAGTAAACAACTTCTCTGCCTCCTCCATCTTCTTGAACCGAATATAACCATTAATCATTGTGTCATAAGTAACCACATCTGGTGAAATCCCTCTGCTCTTCATGTCCTCAAAAAACCGAAGAGCAGTCTCAAGCCTCAGGGACAGAAAGAAACCCCAGATCATGATATTGTAAGTATGGCGAGTGGGCTCAATTCCTTCATTAAGCATAGCATTGAAGTACCTCTTCGCCATCATATACCTGCCTCGCCTCAAGATCACCTTGAACATCATATCATAGCTCTTAAGAGTCCTCTCTACACCCAGTTCCTTCATCTTCAAGAACAACTTCACCGCCTCCTGAACAATCCCAGCTTTTCCGTAACTCTCGATCAAGACAACAAACATGTCTTCATCCCACTGTGCGCCCTTCTTGGGCATGTCGAGGAGTATGCACCGGGCGTGGTTGAGCATCGAGGCCTGACCCAGGATCTCAATGATCTTCAGGTGGGTCTCCCGGTCGTGCCGGAACAGGCCTGACCGCTCGACCCACCTGAAGAACTGGAGCGCATGGTCGGGCTTGCGAGCCCCGTGCAAGACGTTGTAGACCAGCGAGTGATCGAACCCTGGTACTATCGACCGGATCGAATTCTGCAACCTGGTGGTCCAGGCCCTGTTCGCCATCATTCGACATATCACGTCCTCTAGTTTCTCAGGGGGTCGGGGCTTACCTCGACGAGGCCGCTGCCCCGGCGCCTCCTGAGCTGGTTGGGCCACAGAGGCCGGTTCAGACTCTGCTGCAGGCGTCACGGCCGAATCCGAGACTGTTTCAGGGGCGGAGGGGGCTTGCTCATCGGTTGTGGAGGAGCAGAAACGGAGGAGGTCGAGGCACCGGCGGGCAGAGATTCCAGGGAGAGAGGTGGGCGATGAATGGTGAAGCTTCGACAAGAAAATGTGCGCCATTAACGGTTAATGAGGTGCCGATGGATGAACGAGGCTGCCCGGCGATTCCCGGAGCGGACGGGGGCAGTGAAGCTATGTGGAAAGGAGGTGGCGGGTTTAGGGTTCAAGGTGGAGCTGATCAGTGAAACAACTGGGTGGGGAAGGAAAAGCAATGGGCCGAGCAGCTTTCTCAGCTGAAATCAAAGATCGGCCCACTTACGGCCCAGTATTGGCCCAAGCCCATCCCCTCTGTAAAGAAAGGACTCTATTTTTCCAAACGGCCGCATGATTTTCTTTATTTTCCATCCATAGCCTCGAACTTTCCCGGAAAGTTTCTTCTCCCCCTCACGCAGAGAGAGCCGGGAGCTCCAAATCTTCACACGCCGAGCTGTCCAAGATCAAGCAGGGAGCCCCATTCCATCAATGGCGAGTGCCATCACCGGATACCCATTTTCTCCTTGATAAGATCCGAAGCATCAAATCTATCCTAGTCACTGCCTACAGTCGTGGAATCTCCGCGATCAGGGGCCATGAGCGACCACCCCAGGCTGAGCAACCTCCGCTCCACCTCCGCAATTCTCAGGACTGCCGCCGCCTCCTTCAACTCCAACCCTGTCCTTTTCCTTGTCCTCTCGCTTATCCTCTTCTCATTCCGTTCCTTCGTCGAGACCGGGTCCTACCTCGTAACCTCGTACATCGACCGCGATCCTTCTCTCAGATCCCTGCTTTCCCGCCTTGACCTATCCTCATCAGCCTCTCCCGCCTCCACCTCCGCCTCCCGCCACCTCCGCCACGACCATCGCCGCCGGCACCGCACCTTCCTCCACCTCACCCGTGTCGGCACCCTCGACGACGACCTTTTCTCCGAGGCCGAGGCCAGTGATCCCCGTTACCTCTTCTCTCCCGGAGTCCTCAAACCCCCAAATGGCACCTTCCTGATTCCCAACGTCGTCGACAATGGGATCCACCTCCAAGAAATCGTGCGTCCAGGCGTCAAATTGAAGCTCCATGATAATCTTCCTCTGTCATCGGACGGAAACGGAGGGGAAGAGCAACAGAATGTTGCAAAAAGAGAGAGACCAGAGGCGCAAGAATTCGATAGAACCGTCGACTTGCAATTCTTAATCAAGGGTTTGGCGCTGGGTCGCCGAGAGGCGGCTGCTTTCTTCTTCCTCGTCAGCTTCTTATCTGCGGCTTATGGTTGGATCATTCTTGGGTTTCTGGTCACATATTCGTGGGCCTTTGGTTCCGTGTTTGTTGCCGTTGTTAATAATCTGATGGGGCGATTCAATTCCGTTATCGGCGTTCTATGGGGTGGATACAGACTTGGTCTCAGGAGGCTCTCAGGTTTCATCTTGATGCGTTGGGCTGTGCGGGATGCTCTTGCTCAGCTTTTAGGCCTGTGGATTTTTGGGGAAATCGAGGATCAGTACTCGTTCTTCAAGTTGTTTGTGAGACTGAAACTGATGCCCTTCTCGGTTTCATTGCCATGGGTCCGGGGCTTTGATAAGGAGATCTCTAGGTTCTTGATCTCGTGGTTCTTGATCGACACGGTAATTGCATTTATCTTTGTGGTGGATGCGTGGATTGCTATAGTGAACTCAAGGAAGAGTGGGAGGGAGATTGTTAAGGAAGGTTGCTATTTGGTATCAACAATGTTCAGTCAAGCTATTCAGTTGAAATGCCTCGAGGCTATCCTTTGTGGGATTTTTGTGAGGTGGGTCCTGGCTCGAGTATTTGGTAGGATCGTTGCTGCGGTTGTTCAGTCAACCATGGAGGTCTACTTTATGGTGGCATGGCTGTTCTTTTACTTGTCAACGAGATGTAGGGATGCTAATTCTGAAGTGAGGAGATTCGAACTTGGAGAACTTGAGGCAGCATTACAAGGCGTGAGATGATCCTGGTGAGAAACCTTTATTCCCAGGCATCAGTCTTGATGTCGCAGCACTGAAAGCGGCAATGGTTTTACTGATTCTGCTGATGGGTGAGCTGATGTAGAATGTGTCTGTTTCTACTTAGCAGTGGGGGTCAAAGTCCCTCGTGTACATTTTCCCTCAGACAACGCTTCATTTTTATACTAGTCGCAATGATTGACCTTATGTTTCAACTTTTACCTTTTAGTAGATTATTGGTGCACCCAACTTCCCTTATGTTCTTAGTTTGGTCTCTCTGTGGTAGCCTTTCCAGATTGACCGCATAATCTTGACAGCATTGAAGGAAAGCAATCAGGAACATTGCATTTCTCGTAACCGAAGCTCCATCATGATTTACTACTCTCCTACATTGATCCTCCATGGACTACTGTTACCTTTGAAATAGCATTCGTTTAGGTTGCCAGTTGATTAGGTTATTCGCTGTCCATTCCTGTTGGTAAGAGAGCTGTACAAGACTAGGCAGTGCCGAGATTTCTTATCCTCCCTTGGGGACACATGTAATTTCCAGGGCATGATCTGTGCTTCCATTAGCGTGCAGATACATATCAGGCAATATCCACGGAATCGGTTTCAAGCTCAAAATGTTTCATTCTCTCGTCTTTCCAATCTCATCGATATCATACAGTCGCGACTGAAGATATCGAGGGAGCGCAAGCGCAATCAAGTTATAATCGTGGGTTACATGGTGAAACAATAACAACAATCAGCCTTTCCCTCAGAAGCAGAGGAGGACCGCCCTGCGCAGCGGACGACCTCGACGAACGTGCTCTCATCGCATGGAATCCAAAGCTTCGAGCTGGATCTGAGGCCGCACTCGTCGCGAGCCTGGTCCAGCAGAGCCCGGAAGAGAGGGTGGTCGAGCAGCGTGATCTTGATCACAAACCTCCTGTAGCTCTCTCCCACGTAGACTGCTAAGTGGCCTCTCGGCACATCCCGAGGAATGAAGCTGTCTTCTCGGAGACCCGACGGCCGAAATGCCCATTCGCCGCAACTCTCACAGGCCGAGGAGTAAGATGGAGACGACGACGGAGTAGTAGTTGGAGCTCGAAACTCGCTCTTGCTCCACTTGTACAGGCATGTTCGAAGAGACTTCCACTTTGTGCTCCTCATGGCTCTTGCAGAGCGAGGAGGAGGAGGCAGATAGAGAGCTGCGTGGAAGAAGGGACACAGAGGGAGTCTTATATGGCCACGAAGCTTGCAGGGGCATTGAATTGTTTGTTGACAAGATGCTTGGGAGCTGACCGATGAGCTGTGCTATCCGAAAGCTCTCGGGCTCGTACTTGGACCGTACCGTAACTGGGTTGCGGTCGTCTTTCGGAATCCATACAAAGCTTTCGTCGAGATTCATTATCGACGAGAGGGGTTAACGGGGGGAGCCCCATTCGAATCCTTCGTAAGCAAAGCCCGATCGAGCACTAAGATATGTCTAATGGAAGAACCGAGTCCGTGGAGGAAGTCTGGCGAGGGTAGTTGTTCAGAGGGATGACATTTAATTCCGAGAGCAGGGGATTAGAGACGTATTTTAATGCCCTGCCCACGTGCCCTTTTCTTTCTTCTTTTCTCCTTCCTCTGGTGTGGCAGCTCGGATACGAAACCGTACGAGCAAGGATCACTGCTGCATGATTCGATGAAGATATCAACAAGTATTAGGCCCGGAAGCCATGATTGAATATGCAAAACGACACGAACGGAGGGATAGATGGAGGGGTCTGATCGTCCGATGGTTCTGCCGAAACCGACGGGTTGAAGAGACCCTCGACGAGTCGATTTCCCCCGTGTCGAATAAACAAATGTAAAAGATGGGCAAATGATGAACAGATAAAAGAAAGAGGGCGACTATCACTGTCCGATGCTTCCCGTCTTCGTCACCGGCACTTCTTCCGATGTTTAAGATATTCTCTAGGGGAGGAGATGTTCTTCGACGAGCTAAGTAAGGGCTCTCGATCTCAACTTTAACCATTCATTCATGAATATGGACTCATCCCCACTGAGGAATGAATGCGCTGTTCATTGCCCGCCTGCCGCAGGTCACCCAGATTCATTCATCGCGCAGGTAACGTACAGGGATGAGAAATTAGATCCCCCGCCACTTCGGAAAAAATCGCAGATTTTGCCGATGCGAGCGTGCACCATCTACAGCACCCTCGCCCTCTTTCACATGGACAAAATCGTGCCTCCCGGCTGTCCGGGGATCGTGTAGTTCAGATGGATGGATGCGATGAATTCAAACGGTACGTCCGTGCTTGCTCGATCGTGCCTATGAGTCGACTCCGGTCGCCGGAAGGGGAACCGCGGGGGCGATGGTACGATCTAATGAGAGCGATACCGGTCTGATGGGACTGTGGCCGGTGTCGTTCGCACGTGCAGTAATGAATGATGAGGCCTTCAATAATTCAAACCTCCTAAAAATCCAAACCATCAATTGTAATATATGGACTAAGCTTCAGTTCGACTCGATTTAGTTGGACCAATTTATAATGACCTTTCGCCCTTCCCAGATGAAAGGTAAACTGCATTGCGGAACTTTCGCCTAATCGAGACCATGACAGTAAGTGATAGAGCCGAGCCAAACAAGAGTAAGAAAACAAAAGAAACCACGATGATTTTCACGCATTCAATCCGATCACCTAAAAGATCTATTTCATCTTTTTTTTTTTGGAAGTATGTACGCGTCAAATTAAGCCTACCGGACCTGACATATGGCATCCATCATTATCACACAATGTGTGTATGTGTATTAAATTAAAAACCATATATATATATATATGTGCAGCTTCTTTTGTTCATTATTTTTTGAAAGCTACGACTCTAGCAAGGATCCATCCCTCAGTGGTAAAGCCTTTGACTGCAGATCAAGAGGCCACCAGTTCGATCCCGATTGGGCCCATGTTTTGTTTAACTTTTTTTCAATTTTTTTCCCACATCATGTAATTTTTGTAAATGTTCGCCCGGCTGACCGTGCTCGAGAGAACAGTTTCCAACTTCAAATTCCATAGTGAAGGACACCATCTGCAATGTGTATATATATATATATGATTGCAAGGTTCAGCAAAAGACAAAGGATAATGCCATAATCACATCGCAGAACTATCGATGCGAAGAAAGTTGGCTTTGGCTATTGTCATAATCACATTGCCCAGAGTTTGCACACATAGAAGGATGACTCAGATGCACAACTCGAGGTCATGCTTTAGTCAGCTACAGTTCACTTCTGCACCCCATCCCTGCATACCCAAAAAGCCAAGCACATCTCACCTCTTCTTCACAGCTAACATTGAGGATTCTTGGCGAGACCGAGGAAGAGAGTCTACACAGAGTGTGGTTATTGCTGCCCTTGCAGTCCCTGGTCTTCCACAGAGTCCCTGCTGGAAGACAAGCCTCGGATCTTTACATCATAGTACACTTCTTCGACCCTCCGGAGGTCATATTTCAAGCCTTCAAGTTGAAAAAAGACCATGTCAAGTAAGAAACCATTGATCGATAGAAGATTCAAAAACAAATGGATGGGCTTCTTAATGCTATCCATTGCTGGGAGGTCTGGGTCGGGCAAAGTAAGGGAAGTTTCAGAGCAAGCGTATTATTACTGTCGAATTTCTTGCGCAGGAAGTCATTCCTCAGATTAAGCATTCGGAATGCTGCATTAAGATCTGTTAAGAACTTCAGAACCTTTCTTGGGCAATCATAGTCTCCTGCAGTCACTTGGTTCACCACATATCTTGGCTGTGTGATAAAACCAAACAAAAAAATAATACACATGCTGAGACCATACTCTCGACCAAGTAAACGGATGAGTTCCATTAGGAAGAACACTGCAAAATTTCAAACCTAAAAGATGGTGCTCACCAGCTCATTAGACATGAAACATACACCTGCACCATGAATCGTCTTACATTAGTGAAGATGTTCATTAGGGATCAACAGAGTTAATTATTTTCATCAGATCGTTAGGTTAAAGATTGGCAGATGATGCAGTCGCTCATCTCCAGTATACACTATAAGCAACAAATTGGATATTGTATCGTTTCATATATTCCTTCGATTTAAGTAAAAAAAAAATGCAGAATGATATGCTAGATTTTTATAAAGTTTAACCATGGATAGCTAAAAGCATATAAAGGAAGATTCCTCAAAGGATTATATTTTTCTGCTTCAGAAGGATCCCTGGAAGATTTATCATAGATAAGGGCACTCTATTAAAAATCTCAAAAAGTTAAGTGGATGGGCACAAAATATGAGTTTTACAGACCTAAGAGCCACAAAACTAAGTATTGCTGCGTCAAGATTGGTAAGTGCTCATGAGAATCTGTAGATCTGACTGTAGATATGAAGCACATGATCTGATGAATGATTTTGCAACGAATACTAGTTTACTGCTAACTCACCAATAAGATAATCTTCAATGTCCAGGCCAAACTCGGAGTTATTCACTGCCAAATCATTTCGAGGACGGGTTTAGTCCTAGAGCAATAAACTTTACAAATTCATATATGACAAATTATGTGAAAGGAAAATATCCCAACCATTATCTTTTCCTCATGAAAGAATAAAAAGAAGAAACAAGAGTCTGTAGTTTATGTAATCTATGGGAAGAGTTTCTCTGGAACTTCCTTTGCTGCATCATGGATTCATGAGCAGAAGCAAATGAGATGCTGCATAATCATCAACTCAAGGATAAATTTACATGTAAATATAATTGCAACAAGCAATGAGCTCTCTGTTCCTATTCAAATATTTATGTGTAGGAAGCCGAATATTGGAGACATAATGACTAGCTAAAAAAAATAGAGCTGATAGGTCATCTGTTTTGTGGTTATTATTAAATGAATAGCAATGCCATGATACACTGAGAAGCATACAAGAAAAATTAAGGTTCAAGGAAAAAGTTGTCCACATATAGTCTAAAATGGAAAGATCCCTGATGGTCTGAACCTAGGCAGGCATCATGGTAGATATGCAAATAGACAGTCATAGTTCAACAATTTCAACTTGCCCTGTTTGAGCAGACAAATAAAGAGAAAATATGTAGTAGGTAAATATATCAACCAGAAAAAACCAATGCAGATTACACATACATCCAAGCTTTTCCCCAGCCTCCTCATGCATGAGAAGATTCCCAGTCTCCAACCAGTGCATGAAAGCAAGGAGGGAAACCACTGTCTGTGCCTCACTCCTCCAATCACCATGATACCTAACCCAGAACACGAGAACTACAATCATCAGCATGAACTTAATTCAAACAAAAGATCAACTAAACAGTTCATCAAAAATTTCCTCTCACCGATAATATTGACCGGGGCATTCATGGAGAATCTCTGCCAGTCGACAATAATGATCCTTTATCACTCCAATTTGAGCCCTCGCCTTGTCCAAAACCTCTGCCAACCAATCATTGATAGTCAATACTCAACGCATCCTAACTTGCAATGTACTTCTAAACTGGTTCCAGCCCAAATTTTCCAGCGAGATGCCAATTTGACGCATAAAAGAAAAATCAGTCAAGAAGTGATCCCAGTAGCCAGATTCCTACAAAAACTTTTAGGATCAAACACCGAAAAATCTTCTCTGTACAAAGTTTTCAATCCCAAAGCAGAAATTCAACGCTGAACTCCAACTCCAAACTGAGCCCTAATGCGTGTCTGTTTTACGTCAAGGTACAACATTCTAATCCCTTCTAAGTACTTTCGCCAAGCTAATCAAATGCTTCTCAAGCAGATGTCAGAACTATATAAAGAAATACTGCGATGAACGGAGAATTTGCAGCTGAAAAATACCGGGAAGGGGACGAGACTGGTGGACGAGGAGGAGGCTGGAGTGCATGAGCCGGGTGGCGGACTCAATATCCATGGCCACGGCCCGAATGCGATCCCTCAAGCTTCCTGACTCCTCCAGCTGGACGCGGAAGTCCTCGAACTGCTTCTCAAGCGCAGGAGCGGAGGGGTCACCGGATGCCATTGTAGCTGAGCAGAGGGCTGCGGATCGGGGACGGGCCGAGGCGGCTACGGCGAAATGGGGGGCGGTAGAGCGGAGCGGGAGAGTAAGAGTGACGGCCGAAGCGGTGGAGAGGACGGAGCTGATACCGCTATCTCTAGGGTTTAAGGAGCGGGAGAGCGCGCCGTAGGCGTTTCGAAACGCCGTCTTCATAGTTAAAAGTGACGGGGTGACGAGTGTCCTTTTCTTTCTTTCTAGATGGGCTCTTGCCCCGTCGGCAATAAAAATAAAAATATTTTCGAAATTAATAGAAACTCTAAAAAAATTACAAATAATTCCAAAAATAGAGAAATATTATTCTATGGTTTACATAATGATTTTGTAGTACATTGAATGTTTACTTATGATTAGCGGCCGAAGTGGTACGGGTCGGGTGAATTTTTTTCATAAATGGTTAGGCATCGATGTCTTTCGGACCAATTTTTTATACTACAAAAACTATACTAAGAACTCGAAATTAATTCTGAGCAATAATTAAATGATTGAAAATAAAAATTTTTAAATTTGTACTAGAAGATTAATTAATATTATACTTAAGTGGAATTAAAAAAAGTGAATATTATGTGTATAATTATAACTAATTAAACAAATTTCTAAATATTATTATAGAATTCGATCTGATCTCAGAACCCGCCTGTTTTTTTGGTTCGGCAGGCGGCTTTCTCGGATGGTTCTTCTTTATCCAAAAAACCGTCATGATTTGATATGGGATCCCAAAATTCCTAGATTTTTTGGGTAGGTCTTGGTTCGAATTTTTCGAATTTTCCCATAACCCTACTTATTACATAGATAGATGTTCACCGACCTGTCCAGTAAAATTTCTCTTCGATGAATTTTGCAGAGCGACTACTCTTTCAGCTCCTCTTCCCCATCGCATAGTTTATTTGAAACTCGATAGATAGGGCCCGGCCCATTGGGCCTTGGCCCAACAAACCCTCCCGAGCTCAGAGATACCTTGAATTGGACGCACGAACACATCACTAAATCCCGATTAAGTGCCTTGGACCGAGTTAACCACGGTCGACCAACCCAAATTTCGGAAGGATCGAATTCGGGTGTTGATCCTCCGAAACCGACTTCCTTGCGGTGTTTCGGGCGACGTTCGAGGAACAGCACCGACCCACCAGGAGCCGAGAAGCCCTCGGAGTTGGACTGGGGAGTTCCTGGATCGAGTGAATCCACGGAAGGACTCGTCAATATATAATAACACTGTTGCAGTTCTCACGTGCAATAATTGAACCAACAATTCAGTGCTTATAATTCGTCGCCTGCCCATCGGACTAACCTAAGAAGTGATAGTTAAGCGACCTAATAAGAACCAATTCTAGTTGAGGTGGTGGTTCGATATTTTAATTAAAGTATGATATTCGAATATTGTAAATTAGAAAAATTTATGTTGCTAGGTATTCACCTCTCAAGCTAATCAATCTTGTTCAAATTTAGATTAGGTAGGGTACAATAATGTGACGGTGGATACCAGATGACTCAGGCAATAATTTGTCATATATATATATATATATATAAAAAGTTAACCGTGAAAGATTTGATATCATGACATCGTTCTCGACTTAATATTGAGATATTTCGGGTTCGAAGATTGCTGATAAGACTTCCACTTCATGTTGTTTTCATCCTTCTCACGTTTCTTACAATTACTTAACGTATAATATAAAATTTGCCATAATATATGATTATGATAAAATGTTATGTAAGATCAAAGTCCACCGAACTTCGCGTACGTACCTAAACTTAACTGACCGGTATGGTCATCGTCGGGGCTCCGCCCAAACTAATTAAGGAAAACGGCGTCGTCTATCAAACCAAGAACAATGAAAACGACAAATATATATGTTAATCCGTGTGTATCAATCATTGTCATTAAAAAATCGTTAATTAGAGAGAGAGAGAGATTGCTTGCGTGCATGTCGGAGGTCTCCCGCATGCACAGGTACGCAAAGCCGCGCGTGCGTTCGCGGTCCCTTAGTGTTGTCGAAGAGAAACATTCTCTTTTGAGAGAGCCCAAAGTAGCCTTTTGAGTGTGCGTACGTTTAGTCAGCCGCTAAGACTGCTACACAATACAAGTCTTATACACTAATTATTCTTTAGATTTAAAATTCATATATTTTAAAATAATTTTATCCACTCTCACATACTTAATTTTTATTTTAACAACGCACTGACATGACATAATGATATGTTCATAAATTAACGACACCACATGTAGATGTTCACTTGATGTGGCGTGATGGCTTAGCAAAAATTCTACTAATGTGACACAATTAAATATCACATTAGCGAATCGTTAAAATTATTACTCAATTATATTATATAATTAAATATATATTATTATAATAATTATTTTAAAATATATATAATTTAAATATTAAAAACGATAAACACGTACAATTTCCCCCCTAATTCTCCCTTTTCCTAAGTTAGATTTGATCGCATAGGAACCTCTTATTATTATCATACGTCCAAATTGTCGGTTCATTTGGTTTGGAAAACTCAGTCCCACCTTTCTTTCTGTCTATAATATCAATGGTCGGGGGGTCGGGTTTGTCTTGATCGACGCGGCGTGGTCCATGCATGTTGTTAAACCGAAAAATGTATAGAAACATATAAATAAATGCATATATATATATAAGTCAACGTTACATACAACCTAATAGATTTCGCAATCGGAGTGTGAGCGCATATAGTAGCATATTTCGATTTCATGTAGAATCTTCACTGAGCGGCTAATAAGAGAGTCGGATTCATATCCGACCCAAAAAATTTAAACTGATAGGATGGAGGCATAGTTTTTAAAACCGGACCGGACCGGAAACCGGTATAGGCATGGGTTTATGGGTCGGACCGGGGGTTCAATGGGTTGAACCGCATGTTTAATAAATAATATTAATAATATAATATTACTAATAAATTTACATAATATCATAATTTGAATATAATTTATAACAAAAATCATTAATATAACCATTATATTAAACAAAAGTTTAATATAAAATGTAAATATAAGTTTAGTAAAATAAAATAGATACATTACAATAGGTTTTTGTTTTTTTTTTTAATTTTAAGTCGGCCGGTTTTCTCATGGGTTCAATTGGATTCACCGGTCGGACCGGGAACCGGCCGGTTCAATCGGATTTTTTCTCTTTTAATGTGCAATTGGATTTTTTGAAGGAATCGGACCGGGTGAGTGGCCGGTTCCCGGTCGAACCGGCCGGCCCGGTCCGGTTTTTAAAACTATGGATGGAGGTATCCGGCTTCTTATATGAATAAAAGTTTAGTACCGGTTCAATGTAGAGTGAAGACTAATAAGAGTGATACTACGATTTAATTTATATAGTGTATTTTTATTAATTAAATTTGTACCTATCTAGAATATTTTTGAATATAGGATTGGTATATGCGAGGAGTGAGACTAAGTGAGGAAGTTTCATTATACAATACATGAAATTTCGAACGTAAGAAATTTCAAATCAATCGTTTTCACAGTTAATATATAATCGATGAGGTGCGCCCCCGATAATGACCATCACCTACTTGATAATAATAATAATAATAATAATAATAATAATAAGTGCATGGTATGGCTCACCCATCAACTTGACATGGTACATCCAACAATATCTCTTACATTTATTTGTGCCCACAAATAGGAACTACATATATGCTTACGTGTGGAAGAAGGAAAATCGGCCGACCTTTGGCTTACACGACTAATTTTCACTGTATATTAAGTAAAATATATCATAAGCGATCCACACGATAAAACTCAAAAAATTTAAGTTAGAATCTTATGAAAATTGAGAATATTAACTGTGTCAAGAGAGTTAACTTCAAAATTAATTTTATCATATATATTAGATTTCTGGATACTATACTGATGATAATGATACGTTGTAAAAAAAAAAAAAAAAAATGGAAAGAGAAAGCTGCATGCCTTGTTTGACACACATAAATAATGCACATTTAGTCCATTACACGCTCACCTATCCGCCAATTTCATATGCACTGCATAGTATTTTCGGGCTAATCAAAACATATATCAAGATTAGTTTACGATCGGGCCGGGATCTTTAGAAAAATTCCTGTTGATCTTTCTAACATGAGATTTCGATACTTGAATTACCCATTTGAGAGTATAGTGAATGAAGTACTAGCCAACCCTAAGTTGATGCCTATTTCATATGTATTTAGGAATAGTTATATATGATTATTGACATGTGACGACTTACCTGTAAAAAAAAAAAAATTTGTAATGATACTGTTCTTGACACAGACCAACCTAGAGCTAAATCTTGCACTTCATGTGCACTCGAGAGAGCAAATTAGCCGGTTCTGTCGTGATTCATCCATCTATCCTGGGCCATAATATCGACGAGGGTTAACTCCAATACATCACGTATTCGACGAAAGGAGAGAGAAGAAAAACAAAACTTGGGTTATATGACATTCGATACTTAAGTAATATGTAACGATCGGTGACCCCTCGCCGCGAAGCTCAGTTACGGAAGATATGAAGCTGAAAGTTCTAGGGCTGGTCATCTCTCATATCGAGCCATTGAAGCAGCGCGTCGGGCTGCAATCGGACACTTCCATCGTGCTATGAGTGGACAATCCGGAAGAAATGGTCAGACATGGGTAAGAGTTCTCGCAGATCTCCCTATTGCCGGGAAATTAACCTACAGAAGTATGAATGGGGAGAGGAAAAGGAAATCGGACGGGTTGGATTGCTCGTGTGTCCTGGCAGATTAGGGTTGGCAATTCGGGCGGTCACAGATAGAGTACCGGTTGGGAGAGTACGAAAAATCAATTAGTTAAAACACAAATGGTATAAATAATTATTTTTTAAAAACAATTTTAATAATGTATATTTTAAAATATTTTTATCATATAATTTATCGATTAATTTAAAATTTATATTAATTTAAATATAATAATTAAAATAACTTTTAAAAATATAATTATATATATAATTAATTATTTTTTTAAAATATTTTCATAATTTTCTTTTTTATTATAAAATCTTTTGTACTTTTCATCCAACACGATTTTTTTCCATATCGTGCTAGTATTGCTCGAAAAATCAGACAATCTAAAAATATCAACCCAAACATTATTTTTTTGTGTCGTGCTTTTGAGTCATGCCACTTTTTACAAGCTCTATAACATATGCTTGGTCTCATCTTTCTACTTTCTAAATGTAATTAATAATTATGAATTCAACTAAAGAAAAAAGAAAGATGATAATTAAATTGTAAAATAGTTCATAACTTACACTTAAAAACATAGTTTTTAAAACCGGACCGGGCCGGGAATCGGTGTAGGCATGGGTTCATGGGTTCATGGGTCGGACCGGGGGTTTAATGGGTTGAACCGCATGTTTAATAAATAATATTAATAATATAATATTACTAATAAATTTACATAATATCATAATTTGAATATAATTTATAACAAAAATCATTAATATAACCATTATATTAAACAAAAGTCTAATATAAAATGTAAATATAAGTTTAGTAAAATAAAATAGGTACATTACAATAGGTTTTTGTGTTTTTTTTTTTAATTTTAAGTCGGCCGGTTTTCTCATGGGTTCACCGGTCGGACCGGAAACCGGCCGGTTCAATCGGATTTTTTCTCTTTTAATGTGCAATTGGATTTTTTGAAGGAACCGGACCGGGTGAGTGGCCGGTTCCCGGTTGAACCGGTCGAACCGGCCGGCCCGGTCCGGTTTTTAAAACTATGCTTAAAAATCATAAATATTTCATTATTTAATTTTTTTATTTTATTGCATTTAGATTATCTACCCTAATTTAGAAAATCAATCAAAATCAAATTTATCAAATTCATTCTATCCACTTTTACAAAAAAAAAATATTTAATTATTTAATAGTACTCGAATCACTATTCCTAATTAATTCCGCTTATATAGTGTATACACTTCCTAGGAGGCGTAGCGCCCTGCCATCACTTAGAAAAAAAAAAGTCGTTACAGTCGAAATGGGAATCGCGGATCGGCGAAATCCGTACCACTGACTTGGAAAATCACCGCCGTCCGATCTCACATCAACTTGAGGTCACTATTATGTGGGCGCTCAACCTAACGCTAATTAAGCAGAGCCATCGCATAATAATCCAACTGCTAAGGAATCTTCGTACTTTGTCCCTAGTACAAGAAAAAATTTCCATTATTTTACCCCTCCACATAGTATTAAAAATACAATATAAATTAATGATTTGAGCAACTACTACCATAGTTTTTAAAATCAGATCGAATTATGGTTAATATATGGGTTCATTGATCGAATCATAAGTTTAATAGATCATAGCATATGTTTAATAAATAATGATTATAAGTTAAAATATCATATGTTGAACATAAACTTATAACTTCAAAATTTAAAATATTAACTATAATATATAAATTTAATAAAAAAATATAAATTTAAATCTAATAAAAATATAATATAATATTAATGTTATTTTTTTTAATAGATGCGGGATTAATATTTTTTAAAAATAATTTTTAATTCACTATATTCGACTGTCGGTTCAATTAAGTTTAGCAGTCAAATTAGATACTTACCAATTAGATGGATCCGATCAAATTTAGAGAATATTTGGGTTAATTAAGTAAATAAAACCGGATAATTACTTGGTTCCCAGTCGAACCAATTTGACCGACCAACTCAATTCAATTTTAAAAACTATGGCTACAACTATTATTAATTTATATAAATTTTATTGATAAATTTTCATAATATTATTTTATTATGTGAAATTTAGCTAATTGTTATGTCTGTCATCTCTCTGATCCTGATTTTTTTTAATTTCTTATGATTTTTTAGGCAAATTTATTTAAATTTTATTAATTGATATCAAATTATAAATGTAAGAAATACTTATCGTAACGGTGAGGCGATCAGAAACTGTATATAAGCGCGTGAGCTGAGGTCCCACTTGCAGTCACTGCAGTAGTTCCCTTCAATTCATGGTTATTGCCTAGTCAGTAGCTCGATCCGTACACACGCAGAGCCTGAATTTTCTTCTCTGTCAAGCATCTGTACCCTTTCCTGAAGACTTCGTTTGACTCGTTTCTCTCCATTGGAATTGAGCTTGATCAGCGGGTTGAGCTTTCGATTCGCTGTGGAAGGGACGCATATTCTGCCTGCTTCACCGGTATCTCCGTTCTCCGATACTTTTCGTGATTCCTAGAGCTGCGACTTTTTCCCTGGCTTAATCGGGAAATGGTTCTTTCGACCTCAATTGTAGCGCAGTTATCGTGATTGTACGAGTGATGGTGATTTGTCTGAATTATGGGGAGGGAATCAAGGGAAAAAATAAGCTTTGTTGCTTTGACAAAATACTTTTCTTTTTCTTCTGCCTTTCGGCGATCGGATAGTTGTTGATAGGCATGTGCTCTCAGTTCAATGAACAGACATCAGTTCCGATTTCTGCTTTTCAGTCTTTTCCGTGGCGTTTTGTGCGCTTGTGATGAGCCTTTATAGGACTTGAGACGTTAAGAAAGCTACATTTTTATCGTTAAACTGAGTACCTGTTTGAGATGATCGAATTTTTTGAACAACAGTAGCAAGCAACAGAGCAGTTCCGGTTTGTCTTAATGGAAGATTCCTTTCATGAGGGGAAGCACTTATAACTCTCACGATTGGCACTGGGTGAAATATATTATCCTTGAGTAAGTTATTGTCTTGGTTCTGGTTTTCTTTCTTGGATTGGTTGTATTTACAGGTTACCATGAACGATTTCTATTCTAGGGCATATTCTTCAAAGCAGACAGGAGTTACCTGGAGAAATTGTAACCCTTTTATTCTTCTCTGTTAAACAGGTGAGCATCCTTTTTGCTTGGAATCAAGGGCATCTCCAGAAAGTTGTATTTTTTTTTTAACTTGATAGAGTGTTCCAGGGAGATATATATAGATATGCTTGAGCAAGATTCGGATGTTTATCAGTGGGGGCAAAGCATTTTCGATGAAAATTTATTCTCTAATGCTGGATACCCAACGGAGGCTATTCATCAAGATGCTAGCAGTATCTATCATGTACATTCACCCTTGAATCATTATGGGACAGAATACAGCACTGTAGAAAATGATGAAATTATTGTGCATGACTTGGAAGAAGATTTTTCGCATTTGGCAATTAGGGAAACGTCAGAAAATTTCCATGTGCAAGATGAGAACTCATCTATATTATCGGACCATCAGCAGGACTGGCATTCTCCATCAATGATATTTTACTATTCAGGTGCGTAATTATGTAATCTCCTTGTGTACTGTTCCAGCTTGTCTGTTGGGCTGTTTATTCAATGAATTAAGCAAAAGTTCACCATTCAGGGCATAATTATGACAATGGGCATGGTAATAATCCATGGTGTTCCAGTTCAACTTCGACTTATGGAGGGGAATGTTGTGCCTGTTCTCAAAAGCCAAATGATGAGTTTCAGTACAGTGAATTCACCAATTCATTGGACCAACTGGTCCCAATACCGGTAACCTGAGCTCACCTCCATGATATTCTCTAAAATCAATTGTTTGAGTTATCCACAAACTACCAGATTCTACTTTGTGCTCTTGATGCTTGAGTCTATTGGTGGTTAGTGAGCGAGTTGCAAACTATTGTATTTGAGATGTGATGGATTTGATTCAGAGCAGAAGGCCCTGAAATGTTCTTGCATCTTCAAATTTGAATCTTTCATCTTTGACTTGTTTTTTCGTCTACATTTGCAGCATGTACCTAGAATCAATGGAGAAATACCTTCTACAGATGAAGCATCTTCAGATTATGAGAGGCTGCGCCAGAGGTAATCATCAGTCTCATAAGAAATTCAATTATGTACCACTCACATGTAACCTTTTGGAAGGATCATGTTTCTTCCCAAAATTTAATAAGATTCCTGTGTTTGCTTATTGCAGTTCTACCTATATTATCAAAAGAAGTAGGTGCTAGAAAAAATGAAACAACTTTGGATAATTTCAAGGCACTGTGCCCATTGTTTAGAAAAGTCTTTTTCTTTTCGTCAAGTTTTCAAAATACTTATTGGACAAGTGAAATATTTGTCGTTCAGAAGTTTACTTTTTATGAAATATATGTTCGTAAGTTTCCTGAAAAATGTGTAATCTGGCTTCTGTCTAGATCCTACTGGCTGGACAACATATAATGTATTCTCTCATATGCTGATTGTCATTGTTACTTATTTTCCACCTGATTACATATTTGGTAATTTTTTATTCCATGATTGTCAGACTGCAATTGTATGACTTGGTCGAGCGTAAGGTTGAGGGAGATGGAAACTGCCAGGTTTATGATTTCCTCGAATCAATCCATTTAGTACTGCAAGTATTTTCTATTGACGGGTTCACCCAACACTTACGAAAAAACTAACTGGTTGTACTAAGAACGAGTAATTGACATCATATCTATTTGCTTATTGTTTGTCATTTGCAGTTCCGTGCACTATCAGATCAGTTATTTCAGACGCCTGATCACCATGAAAGCGTGAGACAGAAAATTGTGAATCAGGTCTTTTATTACCAAATAGTATTCTTATTCTCTCAATTTTATAGACTCTGTATGAATTGATAACTTTGATTCTTCTGAACGTCTATTTTGATAGTACTTTATCTTTTGCAGCTCAGGAGTAGCTCAAAGTTTTATGAGGGCTATGTTCCAATGGAATATGACGAATACTTGAGCAAAATGTCAAGGTGACCTTTCGAGATGCCCACTTATTTCTTTTTTAGGACTTAGACTTCTCATGGACTCTCTTTATCTGTCCTCCGTCTCTGCTGGGAGTTGCATGCTTTTTCATATCTGTTTGTATTTGCGAATGCTTATAGGAATGGTGAGTGGGGTGACCATGTTACACTTCAGGCAGCCGCGGATGTGGTAGGTGTTACACTTGCCACAATGTAACTGAAGAGATTCATTTGGCATACAAACTTGACTTTACGTACTTGATGCAGTATGGGGCAAAGATATTGGTTATAACATCATTCAAGGATACATGTTACATCGAGATTGTTCCAAAAAATCAGAAGATAAAACAAGGTTAACAACGCAATCCCTGCAGTGACTTCCATTTTCATTCTTACGTTCCATGACTAAACCGCTGGAATAACTATAAAGCAGCATCCATCTCTTTCTGATATCCAACCTCACTGCGAAATACTTGCCCCATCAACAATGATAGTATAGGCATAGGCTTGTTACAAGCTTCAGTTTCCTTTGCAGTTCTTCTTCTAAGCTTTTGGGCAGAAGTTCATTACAACTCAATTCACCCTCAAGGAGGTGATTCACCCTCCTCTTCTTCAACAAGTACCTGTACCTTCTTCCCTTACAATGTATTGCTGTTTAGAGGCGAGATAGATGGTCTGAGATGTCAATATTTTCTTTTCTAACTTGATGCAGACATCCCATCCGCTAATTCTGCAAAGAAGAAAAGATGGTGGCCCTTTTGATCAAACAAGCAAGTGCCCCTGTTCTCATTTCCTCTTCCGATGCGAGGATCACCCACTCACAGCACACTTTTGGATAAGTTACTCAACAGTTATGTTATGAAGAAAGATTCTGATCCTGATCTCTTTGTCAGGCGTGCACTTTTACGGTTTGCATGCCAGTACAGGAGGCAGTTCATTTCCTTTTCTGAAAGAAGTCCAAAATCCACAGCCTTAGTTCATTCTCTACAGATTCGGGATGAAGGGCATCGCATCAGTTACTGAGGTTTTCTTTTTCTTCCCTTGCTCTGTCTACATAAGAAATGGCAACAGATTTGGTGTATTTACTCGGATTGTACAAGATACACAGACACACACACAAATCAAGTGTTTCGAGTTTCTATATTCGACTCTCACTATCAGAAACTCATGATCCACCGCAACAGAATCACTTGTTCTGTTGGTGTCGTCCTGCTGTAAGTTGTAATGAAACTCATGTTTATTAGAATGCAAACAGAACTTGCAGAATCCGAATTTGCAGAGCCGTGTTTCCGTGTCATTCTTCCTTGCGTTACTAGTGAAGCCATGTGCTCGAAGAGACCGACTTGTACTTGGGATTTTCATGGGCTTGAGATCCGAATTAGAGACAAATCGCGCTAAAATATTTTCAAGTACGATTTTTTTTTCAATTACAATAACCAAATAAAAAGCTTATTTTTAGGAAAAGAGTGCAATTAACCAACTCGTGATGTTCCCTGATTGATTGAATTTACACGTCCTACAATCTTCCGTCTTCCGTGTCACCGCCACATCACTGCCTAGTGGAAAACAGTGGGACCCGACAACAGACCAAAACTTTCCACAAGCCTTCAACTTCCAGAATCTCAGGTCAACAACAGAGCGAGAGATCGACAGAAAGAATTGAGAGGAAGGCTAATGGACAGTTGAACTGTGAGCATTATCTATCATCTATGGCTTTTCCTCTTCAGCTAAAACTTCCCCTTGCTTCCTCTCGTCGGCCTTGTCTGCAGACGCCGGCTGCAACAACAATGCCGTGAAGGGCATGTGTGGGTACCCGTTCACCGCCTCCACAGCAGCACTGGCGGCGGAGCCGTAACTGAACCCCATTGGAGGGCAAAGGTCCAGCCTGAATCCGGGGGGAGCGATTGGGAACACCGCGAGCCCGTTAGGAGTTGCGGGCTGGACCGGGCAGGCGACTGACGGGGCCGACGAGGACGGAGGCAGGGCTCCGGAGGCCGTGGTGACCGGCTCCGAGGGGAGGCTCCCCGACCCGGTGGCGGCCAGGATGGAGGGCTCGGCCTTGCGGAGGAGCCACTCGATGGTCTCACCGTCGGACCGGTGCCCGAGCTCCCGGGTAAGCTGGAAGATCCGGGCGGCGCAGAGGGCCGGTATGCGGATCCGGCGGCCCCTGCCGTTGACCTTGGTATGACGGTCCTTAGCGGAGGAAGGGACGGCGGTCTTGCGGGACAGGGATGAAGTTTGGATGCTGGAGGTGGACAGGTGAGGCTCAGCAGCTGCGGGAGTGACCGCTGCCAAGGAGGTGGGACCGTGGTCCGAGGATAGTTTGACGGCTGTTTCTGAAACCATGACGACACACTGTGGGGCCGATGGGGTTAGGGTTATAGAGAGAAGTTTGCTGGGGATAAAGCACGGAAGCTCTGAGAGAGAGAGAGCGGGCTTCACTCTCATTCATGGGGAGGTCAACATTTGAAGTTCGACCACTCTCGGGAATGAAAATACTGAACGCAAAGACAGACGCAGAGGCCCTCAAAGGCCACACAAGAACTGGGTTTCAGACGAACAGATTATAATGACTACTTGCGCTACGTCTTCTACATGGATTATCCAAGATTGCAGTGTCACATGGGCTTTTGGTATTTCATGTGTCTAAGGTATCTCACAGTACTCTGCTGGTGGATTCGGCCGGGATGTTGCTAAAGATGGCTCACAGGCTTGCTGCTCTTCCCATTATCATCAGGCCATTATATTCCCACGAACATGTTGTCTATGACAGGAATGATGCAGCCCCCCTCATCGTGGGTCTGTCGGGTCTAATGGGTTTTAGGATCCGAGACAGTCGAGACTGAAAAAATGGCCTTTACCAGTATGCTTACTGGGCCAAATTTGGGCTGATAGGCTGAACTGGGCCGAGAAATAGAAGAATCTGCATGAGAAATAACAGTCTCACTCAATGTGAGTACTGGTGTGGTGATGTGATAGTGCACGAGGCATATAATCGAAAGAGATTACTGATATACAGCATCCGAAGGTGTTACCAAGAATAGATCGATAGAGGCAATTCAGTGATAAATCAACAGGGCTCTCTCTCTCTCTCTCTCTCTCTCTCTCTGGCTTGATAGTAGAGACCTGCTGCATATCTCACTGGACCAGTCCCATCCCTTGTACCTTTTGTCCCGTGGAATCACCGAGCCCCATCCGTGCGGTTGCTATTGTACACCAAACGCAGCTGGTAGAGATATTCAAGTTATATGCTGTGCGATATATACGATATGATGCATCGATGTTCATCACATCATTGACCATGGAATGGTGGATAGGCGATTGAATCGAGATTGATGGGGTGTAATTTCCGGGTTAATTGTATGCGCAGAGACATTTGAAATGAAATGACAGAGGGGCTCAGAGCTTGTAAAGCGAATTTGCTGCAACTTTCTGTCCTGCAATGACAGCTTGTGGGTCTCTCTTCCTCCCCCTCTTTCCTCTGATCAGGGCTCAGAAGTCCACCCATCCATGTCCCTCTCAAATTCAAACAATAATAGAAAAAGGGTATCATCATCATGTAGCCAGGATTGTCATCTATCAAGGGCCAAGGAAGTTATGTGAAATTCTTGTGTCATTTTATTCTTCTACTCATCGTATCATCTTCTAAGTCTGTGTATCGATTTCCTCTGTTATAAAAGAAGAATCTCAAATAACACTACCACTCACGGTGAGCCCAACTCCCCATCCTTCATATACTCCTCCCACTCCCCTGCTCTTTCTGCATCACAACATTGAAAAGGCACACTCTGATATATACACATAATTACACATTTATAGGGATAGAGAGGCTGAAGTGCAGAGAAGCTCAAGGTGATACAGTGGAGTTTCAATGGCAGGGAAGGAGGAGGAAGTGGTAGAGAAGAGGAGCAGCGGCTTTGGCAGCTCAGGTTGCGAATCCTGCAGATCGTTCGGCCAGAAATGCAGCCACTTGGTCAGGAAGCAGAGGACTAGGTTCTACATCGTCCGCCGGTGTGTGGCAATGCTTCTGTGCTGGCACGAGCACAAGGACCGTTGACCGACCCCCGGAAAAGCTTCGAGCGGACTGGGTCTTTCTCGTTTTGCTTTCTTAAAGCTTCGGGTCCTAATCAGGAACAGATTTGGAGCGTAAGTAGGGAACTTTGGATTATATATTGTCATTGTTGCTGCTGATTAATCATATGCGCCCCCCATCGCATGATATACGGTGTCATCCTTAAACGCTCTACTTCGATCTCACTGGGACTTGCCCAGTAATCTAATGGAACTTGGTCACCGATATCGATGAATGACCTCCTGCTTCTTGATGTCGCACCAAGCTGCCCCATTTTCATTTCGCTGCACCACTTATCTTAAACTTGACATTACCTCTGCCGAAATGGAAGTTCGACTCCCTGGAAACACTCGGCACGGAGGTCTGTTTGCTGTGTTAGGCAAGATTTCAATCGGGTTCAATCTGACTAATGAATGTGCCATCTGTCGATTCATATGATCTAATCACAAGGCCTTTCCTTGTGCTGAGGGAACATGCTCGGCAAGAGCCAAACTCTTGATCCTTTGTTCCCTTAAAACAATGGTAATATCTTTGTCAAATCATTTACAGCAGCCAAAGCTTTCAGTGTCTCTTTTCCTGAAGCAGAGCACAGGATCGGTCGCATGCTGGGTGGAAAGTATTCGAGGATCACCCAATTCATGGTAGCATTAACTAATGATATTGACAGTTTTTGTTATAAAAAATTTATGGATATGTAAAAAAAAGGGGGAAAAAATGAAAATAATGTGTTATTGAGAATAATACTGAGAAGTTTCAATTGATATGACCGCAGTAAATTATTCAAAATGCAACTTAGTTAACTCTTTCATGGTTACATCTGTCTATTAATAATCATTGGCTTATGATTCCCTTTCAAAAGCTTTTTATTGCAACCTTGTACAGTCTCCTCTTCTCCCAATCCACTTCCAATCTTTGTCCTGTCAATCACCCTGCCTGTTTCATGCTTCAATAGGCATCGAAGAATCGTCGCATCCATATGTTCACGCACGCATCGCACCCCGATAACCCCGGTAGTAGTCACACTCACGGACCCACCTCGTGTGTATCATCATCCTCATCCTCATCCTCATCCTCATTGAGCAGACACATATTTTCTAGCAGATGGAAAGTCAGGAAGCTCTACCTTCAATGGAATACAGTCTCTTTCCTGTACGTGAAGCCTCATAAGTGCGATTAGTTCGATCTCGAGATAGGTCAGCCGGTCGGAAGATTGTATTCTCACAGAACTCGAAACCTCACGTTCCTATACATGTACATGTGCTTACACAGATGCCCATGACAGCCGACAGCACGAATCCTAAAAAGGGAAGGTGAGTGGCATCTATAAGCGAAAAAAAAGGGTGCAATGAACGCCTACATCTGCAGTAGCTGCCTAACTTTATAGGCTTTCCCTCGTGCGGTCCTTTCTCGTTTTCCCTCTTCATTTTTGTCCTGTCTTCTTCTTCTTCTTCTCTCCATCAGCGCTGCGCTTCCGTCCGATGCTTTATTTCCTCGCCATTGGTCCGCTGCCATTTTTGACTTCCCTTCTGCAGAAGAAACCTGCACTTCTTTCATTAATCTGCCACGGACTCCCATGCCCCCCTCCCCACCACCGGATCCTCCAATTTTTCTCCGCTTGCAGGTGTGAACGTGCAGAAAGTCTAAAATCCCCGTGGTTGAAAGAATCAGTCACCGTCAGGAACCAGGGGGGAAGTAGCCTGACTGAGCAGAGCCCCTCCTCGAAGCAAAAAAGAAAAAGAAAAATGCCCAATTTGAGTCACTGCTGCTCATGGGAACATGCACGTGCAGCTTCTGACAGAGTACTGACAGCTCCATTGAACACCCATGGACTTTTTTGGCAGAGGAGGAAGAGAAACAGACACACGTGTGGGTACTGCCAAAAAGGAGAGGGAAAAGATTGACAGATCCGTGATGACTCAGAGTGAAAGTGAGAGTGAGTGAGAGAGCACTTCTCTCTGCTCAGATGTCGAAAGAAAAAGAGGGACCAGAACCAGAAAGCAACCACTTTTTTTCCCAGAAACTTCCATATATTTCGACCTTTTTTTCGTGAAACTCAGGTTGTCTTCCTCACCCGCCTGTCAGGAGGAATCGGGTCCAATGATTTAGGGCGAAATTCTTTCTTTTGCAAGCAGAGCGAATCTCACATGGAAAGCAATCGGGGATCGACTGGAAACAGTTTCTTCGGAATGAGACCGATATATGATGAGAATCCTTTTCAGTTCTTAGCTACTTCTCCGAAGATTTTTCGAAAAAGTGAAGGAAGTCAGGTGACGGTAGCTGCCCTCCTGAAACCCGTCTCACTAATTCGGCTTCTTAGACCCTTCCAGCAAAACCGGTGAATTCTAACAAGATTCTCGAATTTCCGAGCTTCCCAAGCTCTCAACGACCTGGGATTACGCAACCGTGGAGATGGTGGACACGTCGGAAATCGGCCGATCAGCCCAGCCTGTCAACGGCTATTTCACGACGGGTTTCAGTCTGGTGAGGACGTACATGATATGACTTTGATTTGATCTGCGGGCTGTGAATATAGATAGAGTCGTTGCATCTATGATCCATTTCCACGATTGCCAACTACCCATTGTCCCCTCGTATGGCAGCCTTCCACGGTCGGATTTAACGGGAAGACGCAGGCTATCCCTTTTTGTTCCCTCTTCCTCTTCCTCTTCCTCTTCCTCTTCCAGAATCTGTACAGAATTGTTTTAGTTTTACCATTACGGTACTGTCAGGTGAAAAATATTTATGTTACACCCAGTTGTCGCATGTTTGTTGAAGCTTTGTGTACGCTGTGTACCGTATTGAATCAGTAGATGTATGACAAATAGGGTACATCTGAAGAATAGGTGCCATGTACCTGAAAATAAATCACAATGTCGATGGTATACAGATGATTATTAGACAACGACGACTAGCCCAAGCCCCCCGTGCAAGTGTAACATCAGATAAAACACCTCCCTCCATCGACAGGAAATGGATCATCTCAATCAAAAGCCAACGCCAGATGGTCAAACCACAAAGGTAAGGAAATCCAATGGACAGGAAATTGCAAATTAAGGCAAATTTCAATTCTACTTAACAGGGAGTTCCCACATAGCCAAGAACGTTCCTAAGGTAAAATAATCCACTTTCACCGTGACTTCAAAGGTAAAATTCAAAGCTTCAAAGTTATGTCGTAGCTCGATGCCAACCCGATGCATAGAATTATCTATGAGCATTAAACATGAAATGTACAGATTACAGACCTAACTGTAGAGGTCGTCATCATCAGCGCCGCCAGCTGAGGCTGCAAATGGGTCAGATGTAGCAGCCCTGGACCCGGTCTCGGCAAACCTGAACTCGGTGCCAAACCCTCTCGATTGCTGCAGAGTCTGGGCAAAGGCTTGGTACTTCCTAATGTCAGCATCACTGACACTCCTCCGGGCATACTTCATTGACTCCTCAAAGTGTGCAGCTTTGATCTCTGCAACTTCCTCCTTGATGTCCTCCTCCATGGCCTCAGGGTTCTCTCTTCTTCTCCTCTCCCTCTCGATGTCCTGCAGTCAGCAAGACAAATTTGTGAATATTGTAACCAGCACCTAGTCTAGTCTTTGACAGCAGAAGCATACAGCATGAACTGGCCTGATTAAAAAAGTAGACTCGTGAATAGGCCATGATTCAACTACTTGCTGAACAAAATGTAGAGCTGCATACCTTCTCAATGTTCTCTCTGATGGCATATTTGCATGCCCGCTGGCAAATCTCAGTGATATCGGCCCCACTGAAGCCCTGAGTGTACTTGGCAAGGGCTCTGAGGTCGACGTCCTTGGAGACTGGAGACTTCCTCAGATTGGCCTTGAATATCTGACAGCGGGACTCCTCATCGGGAAGAGGGATGTAGATCAACTGGTCAAGACGCCCAGGACGAAGAAGGGCTGGGTCTATAATATCAGGCCTGTTGGTGGCTCCAATGATGAACACTGTTTTCTTGGCAGACATACCATCCATTTCAGTGAGGAGCTGGTTCAGAACCCTATCAGCAGCACCACCAGCATCTCCAACACTGCTCCCCCTCTGAGGTTCAATTTAATAAAGTATTCAATCAGCTACAGCAAATAAAATTCTTTAGAGCTTAGCAATTAAGGAAAAACAGATTGAGTCAGAGATCCTCTTGAGCATTTGATATTTACCTGTGTGGCTATGGAATCAAGCTCATCAAAGAAGAGAACGCATGGAGCAGATTGACGAGCCTTGTCAAATATTTCTCTGACATTAGCCTCACTTTCTCCAAACCACATTGTGAGCAATTCAGGACCCTTTACACTAATAAAGTTTGCTTGACACTCATTAGCAATGGCCTTGGCCAGCAGCGTTTTCCCGCACCCAGGAGGACCATAAAAGAGGACCCCCTTTGAGGGTGACATACCAAACTTCTCGAATTTTTCTGGATGCTCCACTGGATATTGAACAGTCTGCAGAAGAAATTGAAGAAATAGAAACATAAATTCAATATAAAGATGGCGATCAGCATATTGCATTCAACCAATGGGAAAGGCAAACTTACCTCTTGAAGCTCCCTCTTGACATTTTCCAGGCCACCGATATCATCCCAGCTGACATTGGGAACTTCAACAACCTAAATTGAACAGCCACCATGAGAAGCTTGTAGAGCAGAAGAGGAGGCAAAACAACTAAGTAGCTTAAGATCCTGAAGATAATAACAGCTGATAATATATCCAAAAATGATAATAATGGCAGCTGATCGACTTACAGTTTCACGAAGAGCGGAGGGGTTGCTTGTTCCAAGAGCACTCTGGAAGTGCTCATTAGACACTGCCATGGAGTTGAGCACCTCAGCATCAATGGATTCATCTTCCAGATCAATCACATCCATCTTCTCCCGGATGCACTGAAGTGCAGCTTCAGTGCAGAGGGCAGCAAGGTCAGCACCAACATATCCATGAGTATCCTTGGCAATTCTTTCCAGATCAACCTACAGAATACAAAGAAAGCGTTTTGGAAGTCTAATCAATAATTCTATAGAAAAAGATCATGAAAAGGGAAGAAAATAAAAAAGCAAGTGGTCATTACATCTTCAGCAAGCTTCATGTTCTTTGTGTGTATGCGCAGGACCTCAAGCCGTCCCACTTCATCTGGCACTCCAATGTCAATTTCTCTGTCAAACCTCCCAAATCTTCTTAGTGCTGGGTCGATGCTGTTGGGACGGTTTGTGGCCCCAATGACAATAACATGGGCCCGGGATTTCAGACCATCCATAAGGGTGAGCAGTTGAGAGACAATCCTCCTCTCAACTTCTCCGTGAGTCTTCTCTCTCCTGGGAGCAATTGAATCAATCTCGTCTATGAATATGATGGAAGGAGCATTTTTCTCAGCTTCCTCAAAAGCTTTTCTAAGATTGCTTTCACTCTCACCAGCCAATTTGGACATGATCTCGGGACCATTGATACAGAAAAAGAAAGCACCAGTCTCATTGGCAACAGCCCGAGCAATAAGAGTCTTTCCAGATCCAGGTGGTCCATAGAGAAGAATTCCTTTAGGTGGCTTCACACCAATAGATTTGAACAGCTGCGGATGCCTCAGTGGCAGCTCCACCAGTTCCCTAATTTGAGCCATCTGCTTCCTCACACCACCAACATCATCATAACCAACCTCATCCAGTCTTTCCTCATCCTCCCTTTTCACAGGTTCTCCCTCACAGAAGATCTCTGTGCCCGGGGCAACGACACAGTACTCAGCAGGATCGGTCTCAATAACCTTGAACTCCACACTTCTCATTCCACCTCTCACAAGAAATAGATCACCCTTTCTCACGGGACGGTACGCCTCCAGGAAGTAAGCTGCATTAAGAAAACATGGAATTATAACTATTCATGACAATTAACTCTAAGTAGTAATGCCATTTCCAATTCAAAGAGCAAATCTTTCAGCAGTAGATATTATAAAAGATAGAGATCAACTTACGCTTCAAATATGCATCAAAAAGATTACCAGTGACCCCCTCAATTGTGTCATCCACAGGAAGTACGTGCACACGCTTTCCATATTTGACATCAGCACACTGGTGGACAGACACAACATCTCCAAGTCTAACCCTCAGGTTTGATCTGACAACCTTGTTCATCCTGATCTTTGGTTCTTCACACGTGTCATCAGCAAGTGCAATACAAATTGTATCTCTCCTTTTCTTTCCCTAAATAACAAATCACAAGTGTCAAAGACAAGGAAAATGCATCCATTTAATATAGCTTTCCTACAAAGGTCAGGGTGACCGGAGCATGTGCCTATATGTAAATCATTTGAACCAAAATTTGAAACATACTTTTTGTTACAAGAACACAATGCAACACTTAATCTGTTATATAATATATCTTTTAAATGGAAATTGAAACGACGATGTCTATATAGTACAAAGGCACAACTATAAAGAATGTCAAAGAAAGAGCGAAAACTGATACTTCAGTCTGCAGCTTAATCTACAAATCAATTTCAAGACCATAAATTTTCCATAACATTGACCATAAATTTTACGTAACATTACCTACAAGTCAGGATAAAAAGGTAAGAATTTTTTACTTTGCCACAAACTACGTGACTTCCAAAAAGTTCCATACACATGCCCCTCCAGGTTTACCTCTATGTTGGATTAATAAGAGAGTCCTGTCAACTGAACTCCATAGAGAATTGCCTTTAAACCAACTCTTCATGTGACACTGAAGTATCTACGGAAAAACAAGCTTGAAAGTAACAACTACAAAACAGTGATAATAAAAAATGTCCCGGCATGATCATTTATAGTCCAAGAATTGCCCCCAACAAGAACAGAAAAGAGAAGACAGGCAGGATTTTGATTCCACATCTCCATACAATGCCATTCCCATCCTTCAGACCCTACATATGATGAGGGCAGACAAGTTCCAGCGCTAGCTCAAAAACCTACCCCTCTCAGTGATTAGCATCAGTATCCGCAAAACCCCATCCAAGAAACCCAGAGGACCCAACAAAAGCCCATCCGCGAACTGGCACAGCAACAATTCAAGAGCAAGAAAGCGTTAAAACTACACCTTGATCAGTATGGTGTCCCCGCGGAAGAGCTGGAGTTTCTCCATGGTGTCCGGGTGGAGGGCCACCACGGAGTTATCATCGTTGATGGCCTCATCGACGACAAGGCGGTTGGGCGCCTTCTTGCGCTCCAGAATCGCAGTGCTGAGGTCCCTCTTCGTCCCCTTCCTGCACACAATCAGAACAAACCAAACAAACCTCGATCAGCCCCAATAACAAACGAAATAGGGGAGAAGACCCGCAATTAGGGAACAGTTGTGGGGTTGGATCTAGAGCTCACGAGTCGGAGGATTCGGGCTGGTTGGACATTGTCGGGTTCGTTGGAGGAGTGCTAGCAGGCAACCAGAGAGACTATGGAGCTGAGAAACAGGATATGTGCTAGGGGATCTGAGGAAGAGGGCGAGAGCTACTTAATGGTGAGGACTGAGGAGGAATTGGGAGTGTCACCGTTTCTTGTTTGGAAATCAAGAATTTTGATCTCCCTCCCCTTTTTTAAATCTCCTTATCATCCCATCGAGCCCCAGACGAGAGCAAACTCTCTCCCAGCAAGATTTGGCTTCGAATCCTGTTACTGAGGGAAATTTATCATTTTGAGAATTTTAACTCAACTTGTAATCTAGATTATATGAAGAAAATGTCCCAGAGATCATGAATGGACATAGAAAAGTTCATGCCCAAGTACTGATTCCACCAGGGTCCTATGCGGGTTCTTGGAGTGAGTCAAAATTCTTAACACTACTGATGAAGCAGTGTTAGGTTTCACATTTCTTTTATGTCAGTTCAAGAAATGATAGAGAAGACGCTATCCTGTGATAATGAACGGTGTTGAACTGTTGATTATGCTGTCAACACGATTTAATGTAAAAACAACTTTTCTCAATATGAGAACAAAATGTCTGAGCTTTTCTTCGAATGAAAACATCCATTTTCTGCAACTTCCTCTTCCAGATTCTTGAGTATGTGCCTTAACCATATGACCAAAGCAAGCCCACAGATGTAAAGCTGGGTCTTTGATGGCCCTAGGGATCCGCCACATCTAAGGAGTCGTCAAACAGGGCTAAGGGACCTAGAGCAATTCGTCCAATGCTGGCATGTAAGTGACTGCTAAGATATACGTTTGATGGCCCGAGCCCACGAGTACACAGGGCAGTCATAAGACAGACCACAAGCCTACAGCCACCAAGCCCCTGTGTCTGCACCGTGCAACCATCTCGGTTGATTTGGCAGGGCATGCATGGCAATGCAATTAGAAGCAAAGCTTCATTGGAGAGGGTAGGGCACCATTAAAGCATCAAGTTTCTCCACATCAAGAAATTCAGCAAACAACATTAACACAAAAGGCTTTTATATCAATTGTAAGGTGTGCCATGTACAGAGCAAATCTCGTTGAGTTACAGAAAAAAAGGCTTTCCAGTTGCATCTGTTTTTGTATAAACAGGCAAGATCAGCTCTTGAAGGGAATTTTCCAAACAAAAAAGTTAGGATGGCTTTATTGGCTCCTGAAATCTTCTACAGTCAGGCTAAAGAAGCAATTGATAAGTCCAAATTGTGGGTACTTTCTCCACTGGTCTAAACTCCGCTGCTGATCCTAAATGGGCCATTTTCTCGAGCTTCCACTGGTACTGGGTCTGGTTCCTTCTTGTCCATCCCAAAGAATGAGCAGTTCTGAAATGCATCAAAACTACTTGCTATCAGGCGGCTCAAGCAGCTTAGACTGTCGCTCAAGATCAGATCTTCACAGCGGTAACTCGGAGCCAGTACGTCCAAATCTAGTGGTCCCAGAGACTCAGGCTACCATGCAATGAAACCGAGGTAAATTAGTAATCCACAAGAATTAGCTGCTTAATAATATAAGAAAAAAGACTTAAAGGTACATAATATTTATCCGGCAGGAAGCCATAAGGATTTGAGGCCTGACAAACCCGTATTTCACAGAAGCTTAAGAATTGTGATCTATGTTTCATGTTAACAAATTGGCTTGAAAGTTGCAGCAATAGTAACATGCCAAACACTATTTTGATGCCGGAAAGAAGGTTATGAAAAGTGTCTTGTCTAAGTAGAAAGAATTGTGAAGATCAATACCCAATATATATCAGTTAGTCCAGAAAAATCCTGTGTTGAATTCTCCATGATATTTTGATCATCAGATAGATAATCCTCAGCAGGGTCATCATGAGCAGGATTGTTCACAGCCATTTCTACTTCACGTTCCTGCAAGACATATAAATCGCAGGTAATCCACAAGCATGTCAATATGGAAAGGCTTAAAATATAGAAAATGTAACTACCTCAATTAACCCAACTGAGCCTGCAGGACTCGCTTTATCCGATGCTTCAGTAGCTCCTGATAATATATTCCCACAAGGGGCCTCCTCATGTGCAGCAGTATTCTTTTGGAATGAGAAGGCATCACAGGTTTCCTCTGCATCCCATATAGATGCCGATGCATGGGATGAGAGATTTGATTGAAATGCCACCTTGCCTTGATATTTTGACATATGGGCAGCTACAGCTGCGTCAAATGAGTCAAAGCTAACGGAGTATTGCTGCGCACAGGGAGGAGCTTTCTCAACATTGGTCTTATGACCTGCAACTTCCTCAGACTGAGCAACTTCCAAGAGTAAATCCCCAACACTAATGTTAGTAAGACTATCAGCCCACTCCCCAGCCAAGAAAGCAGCAGTGCTGGCAATTGTTGGGCCATCCTGTTCCAATAGGACAAGGTCAGTCCATTGTACACAAGAAACTATAATTTTAAGGAGAGTACAAGATTGGAAGCCGTGAGTCTCAGGTTATGTTTGGCTTTGGAAATCTGCTATGCACTGCAGCTTCTTCCTTCATTTATTTCCGTTATTCCCCTTTTCATTTTCCCCGAGAAAGAGGAGACAGTGATTACACATTGCAAGATACTTGCAATTAATGTCCACTTTATCAAATTTTCTGATTTTTCAATAGGAGAAAAAATGGAAAATTCCAAGAAATGGGAACAAATTTCCAAAACCAAATGGTCGTCAAATCACTACTAGTTTTATTCATGAAACAACCATGAAGAACCAAAAGCAAAAGAAAGGGATAGATAAAGCATCTCAATGGGTCAGAAGGTTACCCTATCATTTCGCTTCATGTTCTCATCCCCAGTCTTTATTTCACAGAGTGACATAGCAGCAGTATCAGCAGCACAACTATTTATTTGCCCCCCTAAATTATTAGAAGCAGTCACTGCATCAGGTTTTTTGGTTGCTGAAAGCTGCTGCTCCCTGTGTATATCTCCAGCATTCTTGGAAGAGTTACCAGCAACAGGTGAATTATCCACAGGAAAGCAGCAGGCTTTTGCTGGTGCTCCAGTATTTCTAAACCAACCGTACCTTTAAGTGAATGAATGGTCAGCTCCATTAGCTTCAACAGTCAAAGTAAAAATAAAATTAAAAAAAAAATCAAGTGAAAGTGTTATTAGAAGGAGAAAAGAGACCATAATCTAAAGACCGGAGGGCTTCCAATCATTGCATAAACATCAGCAGCACTACAAATGGAGTCCCCAGTCCACTTTGTAGAGATCATCTGGTTGTCTCGTTGAACACCGTAAGGAAAGAGCATTAATTCTCCTTGAGCCACGGTTGAACTACCCCACTTTCGATTCAGATGTTCTATCACTGAAGATATCTTCTTCCGGGTGCTAAGGGTGAGCTCTAGGTGTGGATTATGTTTATCCTGTCAGAAAATAATAATCATGGTCAAATTTTCTTACTTTTTCCAAGCATATGTATACTGTAGAATTGTTGCCATCAATGAAAATTAGTCTAACCATTTCCAAGGCTCTTCGTGTGCCATCATCGACCGGGAACAGCTGGAGCTTAAGTTTTGTAGAAGCCTGCACAGCTCCTGCAAGATGGTTCTGGTAGAGAAGCGACAAAGCTGGGAGGAATCCACCACCAGGATCTGAACCCTCTTGTCCTATTAATAGAAATAAAGAATACTGAATATCTAAAATATGAAAAACTCCAATTAACCTATTGCAACAAAACAAATATTTCTATAAATAACTCATTTGTGGTACTTTGTCCACTCCCATTGTCTTTGTCAGCAGCAGTGTGCTGGACATGGTGTGCAATGTCAATAGCAGTGCAGTTGAGATGCTCTGCAGCAGCATGCTTGACATGATTTGTAGCATCTGCTGTAAGCTTCACATGCTCTGTTAAATCAGTAGCAGTACGTTCAATATGCTCTGCAGCATCAGCAACCAAAGAAACCCCAGCTATTGCGGCCTTTTCCCATTTTTTATATGCAGTGGATGAGACAAAACCTGATCAAACAAAATATCAATTATGAGTCAATGTTTTCTATCATACTCTATTGAGTTGCAGATTACATTAGATTAGCAGAAATTCCAAAGAGAAGAAGCTGAATTTCATAGACAGTCCCTGGATTCAAAAATGAAACACAGGTTTGAGGTGATTAGTGATAACAGGTTAAGCATTTCTAAATAATTTTTTTTATAACAAAGCAACCACAAAAGACATACCTCGAGAACAACTTTAACAAAAGATCACAGCTTCACGCAAAATTTTCTTTAAAAGAAAATATGAGAAGGTATTTCTTATTTCTGACTTTGCTTTTTGCTGAATCTTATTTCTGACTTTGCAGAAAGCTTTACCAGTAGCATTACCATGACTTTCTGATCAAATAAACCTTTGAGGTACCCAGTATAAGAGAATGATGTTCAGATGTTCATCTTCCAAGCAACCATAATTCTACAGCTTTGAAATTCAAGAAGGTATAAACGGCAAAATAAGAAGGCATGTACAGATAAGAAAAATGTGAAATATGGAAATAAAGCTTAAAAGGATACAGATCTACACAGACCATCAGGGTAACTCAGTAGAAAATTTATATCCAAAGACATACCGGGTTTCCGCCGTTGTCTTGGTTGTTTTACTGAAGCTGACTCTCCTTTGTTGTTACCACGGGTCGTCCCTAAGCTTACACTGCGCTTGAACATAGGCTTTCCTGGCCCTAATTTCTGAATGTTTTGACTATCAACAAGAACCATTTTTACAGTGCGGTTATCATAAGGAGATGGCCTACTTAGACTTGAAAGAGAGCATTGAGAAGGAGATGAATTTTCCCCATGAGAACGCTTCCTCACATTCTTCTTCCTGTCCTTCAAGAGTTGGTGTTCCTTCACCAGAAAATAGTGAATGATCAGTTAAGCCATACAAAAAGGAAGCTAAGAAAACAGCATTTCATCGAGCTTAAAAATGCACCCTGCAAGCTTGAAAGCCTCTAAGGTCCTCAAGCTTCTCTGGATGGTCAAAGTTTCTCAATGTGACCGAATCATGAAGTTCCTAATCTCATGTTTAGAAGTGAGAAAGAAGCTCAAATGAACTTTCTAATGAACAGTAATTATACTGATCATTCAATTACTTTATTATATTCCAGAGTAACTTGGCATGAATTACATGAGCTGTTCACTAAAAACAGCTTGGATGTTTTCCAAATGAAACTGACTCAGATGAAAATTTATTAAATTTGCAAAATATTATTAGAACTTCAGTTATGGGAAAAACTTAAAGAACCCATGAGGTGCTCATGTACACACAAATAAAATAAAGAGATAAAAGAAAAACTACTTCTTTTATTCCAGTAATAAATAATGCCACTTTGTTACATACCAAAGCTTCTATGAACATCTTAAACCTTCGGGGCTTCAAGTGAAGTTTTGAGGCTTTGAAGCTGTATTTTTCCAGAAGAGACCACCTGCAAAAACAGTGAAAGACAATTGTTTTGAACTGATGAGTGTGTTTACTTTCAGAACATTAATAAAGTGAATTTGCTCCATTGCCCTGCAATACATATATGGAATAAATTCAAAAACCTACAGAATCATATTCGGCAAATACTATACTGAAGATAATGAACTGTAGAATATACGATTGACACCTACGAATCAAGATATTGACTAATGGAATAGATCAGCAGCTTTTAATCAGGATAAGAAGTAAGCCAGCCTCTAATCTGCTTGAAGAAAACCAAAAATATGGGAAAATGCCTTTAGAAGAATTTCTAGCAATGTACACAAATCTAGCAGAGAGATAAATGCCTGCTCACCATTTCAGCATAGCAGCATTAGTGTCTTTCGAGTTTTTTGCATCCAAACATAACCTAGGGCCTAATAGTTTGTTCATTCTCCTCACTAGCCGATAATAATAATGTCTGACCTGAAAATCACAATAAAGAGAGCTGTAAACTGCATCAACCTACAACTCCATGGATGAAAACCAAGGGCATTATTAACTACTGAGCAAAAACCTGATCCTTGTTTTTACTTTGGACACGACATGTGATCTTCTCAAAGTTCTGGACACAAAATATAAGCAGTAAACACACAAAGTAAGGGACAATGCTATATTGAGAGATGGAAATGCAAAATAAGAAGCAATGATAAATTAAGATATGGCGACAGTAAATTGCCTTGCCAACTTGCCGTAGTGCAGTGAAGAAACTTTCCTCCTCTTCTCGAGTCCAAGCAGCCCATTGGCGAGTAGGTCTTTTAGCTGCTTCAGTAATAGAGATGGAAATCAAAACCTGAGCTTACTCCTTTCCACTAGCATCCATTCTACAAAGAAAACTCCAGTTTGTCCTATAGAATCAAAATACTATACCACGTTGCTGCTGAACAGAATGATCGGAGGTCAAAGCAGGTGCACTTGCATTTCCATCAGAATATGGAGCACCCTCAGACTGAAGGTGTGCCTCACGGACTGAGGAATCTTGCTGTTCTGTCAGCATGCTTATCCCTCTGGAAGATAATTAAATGTTCATGCTTTTCAGCTCCAACACTTGAGGTTCCAATTCGTGCTTATCCAAACTGGCAACCCTGTTGTAAGAATAAAAATCAGGAATAACATCAAGTGTCTACATCACAAGGAGAACGCAGAGGGGATATTCATTTCATTCAGGAATGCCGAGCAACCACATGAGAGAGGTTAGCATGCCAACAGAAACATCGACACATTTTATGACCAACTCAGTCCTGTTCTTTGTCATCGAACATAATATTCATGTTTGCACATAGGATAGATGAAATATCCAGAATAACAGAAAGGACTAAGCCATATGCCACATCGAATTCAGTGGATTTTCATAAAGATGCAATCTTTGAAGTAATATTAAGTCTATGATTTGACTATTCCATCATCCTTCGCAATTAAGCATAGGAACGGAATCATGGGAACCTGCACCATGAGGAATAATAGGTGAAATTATCTTTTAAAATCTAAGAACAGCCAAGAGGGGTTCAAACTTTGGATCTAGAAATAATAACTCCTCAAACCAGTCCTAACCAACTTGAAAATTGATTAGACATAACCGTCAGCAAAATCCTACTGATTTGTCAGGAAAAGGAACTAGCCTAACTCTACTAGCGGCAAACGTTATATCAATACAAAAAATGACCAAACGGGAGCTAGGGTTTCGAACTCAAACTATTAGCACAAGATTTCAATTCCAACAATCAAATCGACAACAGTTGATCGTCTGACCAGAAAATACCTGATTTCTACAGAAGTCAAAGGAGCGAGAAAACCTCAAAGCACCCAGAACAAGATCCGATCGAAACCGGAGAAAGAAGGTGGATTGAAGCCGGAAAGAATCTTCCGGCAAGCGCTACAGTAAGGTTGATGATGATGATGATGATGATGACGACGACGACGACAATAACGATGGTGATGATGATGATGATGATGATGATGATGAGAGATGGAAAAGCAAATGAATTTTACTTTTGGAAGAAAATGGGAAAATAAAATTGAAATTCGAATGGCTTATTGTTGATAAAAATTCGATTTTTCTGGGTTTCAAAACAATAAAGAAAAAGGGCAATTAGGATTTTGGGTATAGAATGAGTTTTGGTCGGTCCGACAGAGTTTAAGGTAATGCGAGGAGGGCTGTTGGGTAAAGCATTATTCAACGCAAAGGGGCAAGCAACAAAATATGACCTTTCCCTTTTTCTCTTCTTGTTTACTTATAAATGCCGCGACTCAATTTGCTTAAACTCATGGTAAGAATTGAATCTGAATCGTCAGATCTGCCGTGAGGAGGTCAGCATTTTCTCTAACATATTATACTCTATAACTTCTCCAACAAGGATGAATCCAAAATGGTCTAGAAAGCCCAGCTTGGCCTATTCAACGCCAATGGAGACAATCCTGACTGAGAGAGCCTAGAGGAGATAAGACTAGATCAAGAATGGGCAGAATGGGAAATGCAAAATTTACATACTGCAGAGTTCCCCGAATGCTACTAAATCGTACAGAAAGTATAGAAAAATATAGGACATAAACCAACATCTCCAAAAGGACTCCTACTTGAAGCAACATGGATGGAATTGAGCATATAAATAGAAGAAAGATGGCAGCTTTGGACAATGGGGGAATCTTTAAGCTTCATAAGCTTCCTTCCAAACCGATGACCGCAGCACATGCTGCTCAGAGCACAACTTCTTCGGCCTTTCCTGAACTCTTTGGGATTCTACAAAACCCACACAAGACTTCCACAGCAAACAGTTGTGTGGTTTTCTTAGAGCACCTTTGAGATGAAATCACAGGTCCCAATTACAAAGTAGACATATTTTGCAAGACAGCTTTCTTTGGTTCATCTTTTGCAGCTTTATTTGGAGAGCATCTGTCTGCACATAGGGCCCCCCGCGCCACCGCCACCGCCCCTTCCATTCAAGAAAGTCTTGCTCCCCCCAACCTGACTGGAATTAAAATGGGTTCTCCTGAAGCCATACCTTCCATTTAATTTTGGATTCATTCCGCCTCCTCAAGTGAACAAGCTATATTTCAGAGATTGTTCGTTCATTCTCACTGCAACTGCTTTTACATCTGACTGTAGGAAGACCTGAATTATAAGAAACATAGCTGTGGAAGGAAAAATAAATTAAGCTTCCATGAGAAGTAACATCACAAGTTACAGCTATGGGAGTAAAGAGAAATCAATTTGGCGTAAAAACTCAAACTGTTTTCATGATAGAACATGACGCAGTTCCAAACATCAGCATCAAAATGCGACCTGGTGATTTTAACAGAGACCTGATCTAAGAAGATCCCTTCCTTCTCTTCTGCATTTTAAGAAACTAGAAGGATTTTAACCACCAACCAAAGAAAATCACAGATAAAAGTTCAGTACATCCCATGATAATCAACAATGCAAGAGATGCACAGCACGGTCAATCATTGTGATTCAATCTTGGAAAGTTTTTCTGTTCCTTTTCTTTTTATTTGGGAATTTTCAAATTGGACTAGTTGGAATTTCCTAACAAAACGGGTGGGCGATCAAGGGACAATTGTGAAGGTGGTCGATGTACCTTTCCATTGGGCATAAGGAGATTGGCAATTGCTTCAACTAATGATCGAATTCCCCAATCATGATCTTCCTGAAGCAGTAATGAAGTGTAAAATGTGAACATCAAATCCTTGGCGAGGGTATCCTCCTCAAGAAATGTTCGAAGAGCTTGCACATCTGATCAAGGCGTTCGATGGTTCATCTCCATCACAAGTTAAGGCCGGATGAGAAAATACAATGCATTGAGGGATTACTCGCTTAACTGCATTAGAACACATGCATATGCAGAATGAATTAAATGAGAGCAAAAAGAACATCATTATCTTCCTATGCGCAAGAGTACATTGGAAGCTCACTTAAAGTTTCTGTTCTTCCTCATCGGGAAACAATCAAAGAACCAACAAGATAAAGTTCAAAAACTATTTGCAATAGCTCGTTCATAGCTGAGTTCCCCTTCGTCAACAATAAAAACTGTCTACGAATTTACAGAAAGATAGCACAACTTCAAGAAGTGAACAACACAAAAATTGGGTGGAGAGTGTCGTTAGACTAACCTTTCAGCAGGTAATAACCTTGCAGAGATGGAACAGACCGACCCCAGTGAAGCCGGAAATACGACGTCGTTTAGTCGACTCTTGTTTGCATCCTTAATTTCTGCTTCATCCGAAAATACGCCTCCAAAATTCTAATCAACTCAATTTAGTCCTTTTAATTTTTTTAATAGACTGATCCGGTCAGACCGGGTCAAGGCCCTTGAACCGCTGACCGGTTGAATGCACTTCGGTTTACTGCCGTTTTCGGCTAAAACGGCCTTCACTAAGGTTCCGACTTCCACCGTCGACTCTCGTCTTCTCCTTTCTACACGGTTCACGGCGAATTCGAAGCTCAGCCTCTGCTCGGAGTTCCGAGTCCTTTGCGAGCTTCTTTCATCAATCGGACAACTTTCCGGTACTCCTGCATAGGTTCTGAAGGATGGGATTCGGCTTCACAGTCGGCGTTGTCGGTGTCCTGATACTCTCTCACGCCGCTTATTCTACCATCCAATGTGAGCCCTGATTCTGTTACTGTCTCCCCGCGTCCCGAGCTCAAACGTGGTCCCTAAAAGATTGGCTTTTGATTTGGTTTCAGACAGGGGATTGCTGAAGATCATGGAGGAGGAGTTCTCCGGACCTCCGGTTACTGTACGAATCCCGTCTTGCATCCCTCTGATTTTGGATTTGATTTACTTTTGGAAGCTATGATTTCATCGTTGTTTTGGGGCAAATCATTGCAGGTGGTTGGTGAATTGGTGATAGGGCTAGTTTTATGCATGTGGGCAGCTCTGACTGTGCCTGGGAAGTTTCTGTCAATTCATCCTGATTCTGAAGAGAACAGGTACCTCCGATCTTCAACTAGAATTTGTCGAAAGATACGAATTTTGGTGGTTGCGCATATAAGATATGTTGATCTGTGAGTTGATAGATAGTGTCGCATCTGGTTTAGGCAATCAGATTCTTGAGCTGAATATTGGGGTTCGTAGTGGATTCAGGGTTCTACGTTTATTCGAACATTGATTAGAAGAATCGTCATGCACCATAGCTTTATCCTCTGATCTTCATGCATGTCTCTTTTTCCATTAGACAAGAACATTTACTGATGTTTGTTACTTCACTCTGCTGATACGCTAATAGTCTTAAACTCTGCCAGAGTCCATCCTTGTACCATTTATCAATGAGGAAACTGGCTAATTTTTCTGTTTGTTTGTCTCACACATACCGAGTGTAGAGTAACTAGTCAGTTTCAATTGAGAGAGTAGAATTTTATGCAGCTTTTTTTTTATCAATAATTAGAAGTATTATTTTGTTGACGTGAGCAGAAAGTTCCAAACTAGTTTGTCTCATGAATCTCCATGTCTTTATTTTTATAGGAAATCAAACTCTCCTTTTGATATTTGGCGAACAGATCAATATGCATACCTCATGTTATTTCCTCTCTATTTGCAGGATAGTTTCCCTACCAGAAAACCTAGATTTCATGATATTCAATCACCGTGGCAGAGTATTTGCTTCCCAAGTCGATCTGAAGCTTAAGCATTGAGTCCTCTATGTTTGTAATAGAAATCCGAAGAGTCGTGAGAAGACACTGTTCTCTGGGGATGCATGGCAAGATAAAGAGCTACGACTGGTTGAGACATCTACAGCTTTAGCACTTTTGATAATTCTGAGTTATTTATGGATAATTGATTTTGCAGATAGGGATGAACTATTATTTGACAGTTTTCATGATGCATATAATGGATAATTAGTTTTATTGAAGTCAGAAATACTTGATCTGAATGCACAGTTATATGAAAAGCTTTTAGTTTTCATTGGTTCCGTCTAATTTTGTTGTCAAGTTCTTCCCTTTGCCTTGGTAACTGATAAACAACCATGTGCAAGTCATCGCCCTGCAGTCAATTTGGGATAACTTTTGCCTTTTGTCCCTTATTTTATTGCAACTAGCTTCTCTATTTGGTAGCTTGGTGATCAAGCTTTTCTCAGGATATCTGTAAAATTTGCAACCATTCCTCTCGTATCTGCCGCAATGCCACTCAGATGACCTATTTGATATGATGGAATGGGAAGAACATGCAGTTTCACAATACTGTAATTAGTATACCCCGATATTATAATTTTCATCCCGTTGCCTGGCATCAAAAAGCAGAAAGAGTTCCTTTTAATCTCTTAGATTGCACTAAGTTAAATACAAGTTGCAGCAGAAAAGATGCACGTGTCCTTTAAAGACTCACTCTCGTTACCAGACCAACTGCCAATCCATAAGGTATTATGCGAATGGACGAGCGAGGAACAGTTTTCATGGCATTTCTTGGCTCAGCCACAAGCATTTATTGTTGGGATGGTGTGATGTAAAGCTAGACAGGTAGAGATATCGGGTCAGAGAGTTGGATAATGGCTTTATTGTTGGTAAGGATGTGCTCAGTGAAGGGGGGAGAAAGGAAGGGAGGACAAAGGACCTCTTGCAGAGGTGCATGAACCTGCCCAACAACACAACTTTGGTGCTTGTAGGAATATAGAGAGAGCAAGAAACTTTCCAGGGTTGCAATACCTCCACGGCAAACATTCCCTTCATCAGCAGTCATTTTATGTGGTCTACACGCCCTCCTCAATTCCCGACAATCTGTACTTTGAGCAGCATAACTCCACGCCTGCTTCAATACCCTGAAACTCAGAAGAATTATCCGAAAAGAGGTAAGGATTGCACCACAGATCTCTAGCAACAGAACAGGACAAGGACAGCTTGAGTTGCCTAATATAGGTACATATATATAAATAAGTATATATAAAAGAAAGAACAAGACAACTGGAGCCTTTTCATGCAATCTGTACATGCTTAGAAGACTTGCCTAAAATCCAAGCGATAACATCACAAACAGGATAGTAAAATAACATGGATTATTTGATGTGATTAAGTAGAATATAAATCATCTTATAAACAAAGAAAGCTTATGAATAAAAAAGAAACGTTATCGACCAAATTTATTTAGTGCACGCACTGAAGAGGACTGTATCTTGCTCAAATCTTCTGTTTCTCTTTCCTTTCTCCTCTCATTTTCCCTTTCGGTACTACTGTTTCTTTTGTTCTTTCCTTAAATGATTTGTGATATACCATTTCCAAGCGTCTAAGTGTATCTTCGAGGCAGAACAGGTGGGGCACCTTAGAAGGGACTCGCCAAGTCTTAACACCTACAAGGAGAAGACATGCCACATGCACACATTCAATACACACGCACCAAAACCTGTATAAATTCTGAACTCTTAACTCAAATGATTCCCACGGCACGGATAGCATCCACCTCCCACAGCAGCCAAAGATGACTACTGTCTCATATTCGAGACACATTCAAGGAACTGAAACAATTATGAAGCAGATGAAATTCATCCCATCCCTCCAGCTCAAAAATGCAGCAACACGGCTCCACCAAGGCTTCCTCCTCCGCCTCCTCAGGTGGACTACCCGAACTTGTGAATGCTTACTCGGAACCAATAGCATGGAAAGACAATGTAAGAGGTAGACACTTCTCCATGGTCACACTGGGAAATGGCAAACCTGTGAAGTTCGTCATTGGGTTGAGATATCTCACGCATCCAAAGTTCTTGGAGTTGCTTGAGAAGGCAGAATGGGAATTTGGCTTCGATCAGACAGGTATGCTTGTCATCACATGTGAAGCAAGTGAGCTCCAGAGAATCCTATTGCGGAAGCATACATAAAGATTAGTTAATGAAGGCTGTCTTAGAAAATTCAAGTGATACAAAATTCCACTAAGTACTCGATTTGAAGTCAGCAACCGTGTAATATACATTAAAGAAAAAATTGTTGGCATTAGTCTTTCCTTTCAAGGAATTACTGTTGGGACAGCAATGGAATATTAACCATAATCTTCTGTACGTACCTGAATCATGCTCTCTGAAAAAAAAAAAAAAAAAGGCACAGAAGAGAGATTGGTGGAGTACCTTTTTGTTTCTTCCCTACAGTCAATCACAACAATACAAAGATAGAAAGGCTGAAAACTCAAAAGGAAGACCTAAGTGCTAAAAATGCAATTTACATTCTCATATTCTGACATTTTGTGCAGAACATTATAGCTGCCAAGTAGAAATGCTGCCGCCAACCACCATAACAAGATAACCCACTTGGTTTGATTATCCCATATTGTATACAGTTTCTTTGCTGATGTTTCAAGTATTTTAGCTAACATATGAAGCAAATGGTCAAAATTCAGAATGTGCAAAAACCAACGGATGGATCAAATGAATATAATGGTGATCTTCTATATCATGAGTCTCCAGATATCACCTGATAACGCAGAGTGCTCCAAAGTTTCCTACAGAGAACATCATGCATGTTGACGTTTGCATGACTACAGTGATTCTGAGCAAGAATTACCACAAAGTTGCATATGCAGCTATTTTATCACTGCAAATAGACAGTTTACTCTGCAAACCTCTGTTGAGAAGTGAATCTCCTGAACCAGAAGGCACAACCTTCCATCAGCGGATTCATCATCCATGCAATACAATCTTATGGCAGTTAAATGTTCCAAGAGGAGAAATAGTGGACTACTGTAAAAAGGAGATATATTTGCTATATACTTATGAAGGAGACAGTTCTCATCTGAACTGCCGCATGCTGTGCCAATGGTCACTATTGGAGCATTTTGTAATTCCAAAAGTTAGGATTCAAGTAGAATTTTATAAGGATTTCTTAGCCCTTGATTACATGGCAAGGCAAAAATGAGCCTGCATTCATCAGAAATTCCAGGCCCTTCAACAGAGAGACAGATGCATTTGTACTTCTGGAAGTGGCAAAAGTGGAAACTGCAGCAACAATATAGGATGTGTTGCTAAGTTTGATACTACATTTTTATTTGGTGTTATTCTAAGTAGCACAAACAAGCTACTCCAGAACTTGCCAAAGAAGACCAAGAACCAAGTTCTAATTGTGGGGAAGGGGGAAGGACAAGCTATGTTTAGTATAAAACTAGAAAGAGAAGGGCTTCATCCATATGGTATTTCTCACACCACCTGCTGGGGGTGACCATATCAACTATAGCCCATACAGGCAGAAGTTGGTTATTAGAGGATCTCTATACCCCCTTGCAAGGAGCTTAAAGGACTATTTTACCATGTTCCTAGAGAGAGTTGTCTCGCATGGAGGCATTCTCTATGTACCATTTATGTCGGTTTCAGGGCATCGGTACCCTCTTGTTAAAGATGATTCGAACTTTTACTAAGTAATAAGTATGCCATGGGAAGCAACGCGTGCCTAGCTATGTTAACTGCTGAAAGTAGTGGGTCAGAAGCACCAAGAAATCTTGGCACTTGGATGCAAAACATGTGAAATTTGAAGTTGGCCAGTTCTACTGAGATTTTACTTGTCATGGCATGAATTTTCTCAGTTCCCCTTTCAGGCTTGCCATCTGCAATTCAATGATCTCATACTATGGGATAAATCCTCAAACTTCTAAATGTCCATTTTCCTCTTCATCTCTCTTCTTCATCCAACTTAAGTTAATAACTTTATGTATTATGATACCCCAAAAAATATCTGAGTATAGAACATATTGCAACACATAATGGAAACACTGAAATGAAATCTCTAGTAATACCAGAGAGGTTAGATTTGATTTGGAGACAAATATTACAGAATTAGGAGGAATACAAGAATTCAATTCAAAGAATTGTTTCCAGAGTGAACAAAAAAGCGATTCAATATCGCTTACCTCTATATAGGTTAGCAGGATTACAAGAATTTCCTGACTAAACTCCCCTAACGTCCACCAAGTGCAATAGTATGATTTGAGCTTTAAAAACCACAGGTATATTCTTCAGGTTCAAAAACTCAGGCTACATCAAGTTTCAAGAGAGACATCAAGGAACAGGCCTATAACTGAGTGAGCTCCTGTGGGTTTTCCATAGATTGTCTAAGGATGTACTCAGCTCTTCTTTTCTTTTCATCCCGCTCTTCCTCTAGTACTTTTACAGAAACAGGCTTCCCAACATTTCTGATCCGAAGGTCCAAATCCAGAGACTGACCAAGAACCTTCTTGCTTGTTTTGAACTTAAACTGAACAGCATGTCTCTTGCAAGGAAGGACCTTACTCTTGCCATCTCCATCTCCATATCCATATCCATCAGCATCATCAGAAAACTGATCCCTCATTGCTTCTATTGCAGGGGCAAATGTGTTGAAAACAGAAGCATGGCTGTCCTTCCTGTGTCCGTCAGGAAGTACATCAGATATATTAAATACTGGCATATCTTTCTCCCCACCTTGCAAGGGTGGAGCAAGGTAAGGGTTTCCTTCAAAGGATTGAATCCTTTTAACACTCTCATCAGGGACAAAGCTCGAGGTTGAACCTCCTGCCGAACCATAAATTGCCAGCCTTTGCTGCAAGTTCAACAGAGACCTCTCCGCTTTCCTCCTCTGTCTCACCTGCTCCAGTTTATCTGCTCGGGGGTCCGAATTCCTCTCATTCCACATGGGTGTCTGCCTATAAGTATGAGGATCGGGCAAAGCAGGCAACCAAGTAGGAATATGGTCCCCAGGTGGAGTTTCGCCCATGTAAGTAAAACTTGGGATCAACCTCCTCTCCCTATTTACAGGAAACCAAGGCAATGGATGAAAAAATGGAATCCCTTCAGATGTTTCCACATACTCAATTATCTCCCTCATCAGGCCAGAGCTGGCAACGCGATTGCTGACCACAGAAGCGCCCAAAAACCCCTGAAAGTTCCCCATATCTTCCAGCGCCCTAATGATGTCAAACACGTTACACTCAGTCCTACCCGCTAAGTTAGAATAAAAGGCCGAGGCTTTGCCTAAGTCACAAAGGTACCTAACTGTAATGTCTGCAAGCGAGTCAAGAGCAGAATCTCGGAAGCTTTCAAATCCAATGCCCTCGCATATCTGAGCCACCGCAACCCTTGAGACTGCAAGCCCAAAGTCATTGGCATTAGGTCTTCTTGTTGTTGCATGTTCACTGTCCCGGTGTGTATTTGCAACTCCATTGTTCATATTCAAAACCTCACATCAGTCACCTATTCAACCAAAAGACACGATCTTCACCCCATGAAATGTAATATCCTATAGGAAAGACTCGAAATAAGGAAGAAAGCAAATGCTTCAGACGGACAGATTCAAATGATGGATATAGATTCAATCTTTAAAGCTAAGCTCAATAGGGGTAGAGACAGGACATCTAGGGTAACGGGATGCGGATCATCACAGCCCTAATTTTCACCCGTTTCGTCCACTCCACATCCGGACACAAACAGCGTAGGAGATCGAGGCCGGGTTCTGCGGGAACCCTAGCTGCAACAACTGAGCGGGAACTGAGACCCAGGAGCAGCAACCAAGGAAGGAAACGGGTCGAATCCGGAAATTCGAAGCTTTACCACTGTTTTGCGAATTCAAAAGGGTAAGACTTGTAGCTCGGACATTGAGCTCCGACGAAACCCTAGATGGAGCCAAATGCTCCCCAAGGCTAGCGAGAGGAGAGGGTGGAAGTTCACCGAGCGGGTTGCCGGAAAATTGGATAAAACCCTTCTAAGACCCTGTGAAGGAGACCAAAAGAGAGACAGATCATTTGGAGGACGAAGCAGGACGAAGCAGAGCCCCGAGAGAGGCAGTGGGCTGAGATTGATGAAGGAGAAGCCCGGAGTGAGGGGTTCATTTATAGAGCTTCGCTCTCACCCTTTGACCAATGAGAGGAGGGCAGCCACACACGCTGCGGCTACCGAAACTTTGCTACTCGCTCTCTCCGTTGAGGTGACGCAGGGTGCACTTTTGTCAAAACCGGAGATTTTAGGGGCAGATGAGCAATTATTACTTCTTTAGCTTACAAAATGGAAAAGAGGATAAGAGGCGAAGCAGAGAGCGCCGAGCTCATCTGATCTTCCCCAGACAGCATAGAGGTGGATAGCGCCTCCACGCCCGGTGGGAGCTCAGAGAAGGTTCATCTTCACCTTTGAGAGAGAGAGAGAGTGAGAGGATGGAGAAGTACTTCGGGAATGCGTACCGGGGGGACCCGGGAGTGCCGCATGCCGACCAGGAGCGGTTCGTGAATATATGGATAGGATCCGCCGCCTTCTCTGCACTCACTTGGTTCAATCCCTACATGTGGCAGCTCTCCAATCAGTTCAAGTACATCCCTCCTCAATTTTCTCATCTCTGTCACATTCTCCTGCAGTAAAACCCTTTATTCCTCTGCCAAACTTTGTGCAAAGGATGATTATCTGTATACAGTTTTTATGGTTCTCATCTGTCTGGATAGTTTAGCTGCAGCAGCAACTTGTATCGATTCATTCGTCCCAAATCCGATTTTAAAAAAAGCTTATTTAGTTAGAACCTGTCTTGAGTTGGTCCTTCAGATGAAGTGATTGGATTGGCCTTGGGATATGCGGTTGGATTGCAAATGGCGCCTGAGGATGAGTTTGAAAAGAGTGGTACTTTTGGCTTCATTGCATCTTCCGTGCAGCTTTTTTCTGGATTTCTCAAAATTTAAACAGTTTTATGCGATTGATATTGGGGTTCTTACTTCTCAGGGGAAAAAAAAAAGATATTGGGGTCCTCAGCTCTTGATAAGATTTATCCACATTTTCACGAAGCGTCTTGGTGTTCCTGCAATTGTGTGTTGAAAAGGAACCTTGGCTTCTCTTCTGGTATCGGATACTTTGCTGGATGGAATATTTTGACAAAGAGAATGTGAAATTCACTCATTTGATGAGAATTTTTGTCTTATCTTTAGTGACCTTTTAGCTAGGATTTACAGCTTCGATTGTTCCATTTTTCAGCTGTATTCATTCTGTGCTTTCAGTTTATCAGCTGAAAACCAAGCCACTATAGATTGTTAAACTTGTCACTGGAGCAGTCAGTGTGCCGGTTGATGTGAAAAAGTTAGATGATTCCAAGCATCATGCATGTTATATGGTTTATGGATCATAAATCTTTAGTTATGTTGTCTGTTGCGGAATTGTCTCTTTTCAGATGTGCTGCTTTTGTTGATTGTAGTGCGACTTGTAAGCAGTCTGTCAGCACTGAAATTTGAGCTGTACAGGGTACATTTTTGCAGTCTATAACTGCAAAGTTATAACCAGAAATTTCTGAAGGTGAAGGATTACTCAATCCTAATGTATATACTATTTCAACTTTTAAGAAAGCGGTCCTTTTTCCCCTTTCTGATTCAGCTTTCTTTTTCAGTGCTTAACGTTGAATTAAGTTGTGATGGTGCAATGACCTGGAAAGTAACAAGAGGTTTCAGAGTCAGTGATTACACCTCTGTGGGAATTGCCCCTTGGACAGTGTTTCGTTTACTTTCTATTGAGAGGCCTGGCCTTGATATTAGTGCTCATTTTCAGAGCAATCAGTTGATTATTAATTTGTCTGGAATGTTTTTGTTGAAGTTCTTATTGGCTTGTGCAAGTCTGTTATCCATAGACTCCTCCTTTCACTTTATATGGCAAAACCTACAACTAGACTATGTATCTCACTTTTTCATGAATATTGCAGCTGGCATGACAAAGCCATGCTGTTTGAGCAGTATCACTGGAAGAAAGCTATGGCAAAGAAACAACCTTATAAATTCAAGGTATATATTACAATCCTACTTCTCATGAAACTAGAAGTGGAATCATTTGCCATTCTAGTGATTGTGTTGGGGGCTCTGATGGAGCTCTTTCTCGTGTTGCAGTGGAATGAGTACATGGACAAGGACCACCGAGACTCGTACTACCACAACTGGCCCATCTACTTCCCATGAAGTCATCTTAGAACAAATGGATGTCTCGGCAAACTTCTAAACTGAGCCATGTTATTTTCTGTTCATCATCGTGCTTATCTTCAAACCGTGTATGCAATCAGCATGTTGTTTCCCGCATTGGTGATTTTAACTATGAGCTTTTAGAAGCTTTTTTTTTTTATTTTTAATATTGTCAGTGTCCCTTTGTTCCGTAGAACGTGACGGAAATGTGACCGTAACCGTGTCATGATCCCATCAATTCCGTCAAGATATTTCTGACTATGATTGTTCTTAAGCTATAGTTTACTTAAAGAATGGCTTTGGGTAATGGTTCCAAACCGACGATGAGCAACTTGTGCCTTGGGATTGGATTTGTTTCAAATTGATTCTTTAGATCCCATTAAACTTCATTGTGATCTATCCAGAGCCTTCGATTCTGCTTCTTTTTCCGATGTTCGTGTACAACGTGGAGGTTATCGAGGCTGTGCTTTGTGCTGCTCTCTATGAGCAGCTCAATGGGGTAGAGAATCAATTTGTAACATGGCGTTGTTCTAGCCCACCTCTAATCAATCTACAGCTTGACACGGCTATGCATCACTTCTATAATTATTAGTATTGCACCGATTCAATGCCTCGGAGCAATGTTGGGCGTGAAAAATGTGCATAATCGTAACAATCAAGTGACACGACCAGTTATAATTGGTTGGTCTACTACGTTTTTCGGTGTTCGATGTATCTAACAAATTTAATCCTGGAATGAAAGAAGAAGATGGTGCCACGTGATCGACTTCCACAGCCATCATCACCTTATCCAAAACTCAATGCAGCTGTGCCGCGTCCTGTCCCTGATGGCAGTAAGCAAGAGAAATGGCACTCCTCAGGCTTCCATCTTCTTCCTCCTACTCCTCTCTAGCTTTTGCTAAGCTCTCTCCTGCTACCGTAGAAACGGTCCCGACACCATCCCGGCTCTCTTTTCCGGGCGTAGTCCACGGTAGATTGCCCAACTTCAGCCGCCTCCTATCAGCTTTCCGTTCCAAGTCATTCAACTTCCTGCTCTCGGGAGCACTGGCTTTCGGGCTTGCGCTTGCCGGTAACAGTCTTTTTAAGTTCTCGGAAAGCTCTCAGTAACTTCTCCGGTTCTATGAGCAGTGACAGAAGCTTGATTGTGGAACAACCCCCGACTGCTCTTTAATGTTTTCTGAACCTTTCCCGATCTTGCTAGTGTATTTCATGGCACCATGTGGACCAGGATGTTATGTCAGATTTAGAACATGGGAATGCAAATAGGGAAATGGTTAGATTCTCTTCGTTCATAGGATTCCTGTAGTTGCGCTTCCTCCTACATGCGAAATGCTGTGGTGCTAATGACTATACTGTGGGCCGGACACGGCATGCCAGGGATAAACCTGTGTTTGTCTGTGAAACATTACTAGAGAGGTTTGAAAATGGAAGATGCTGCATAACTTGCAGGAGTTGGAGATGCCGAGGCTGCAAAACCAGGAGTGAACAAGCCCGAATTGCTGCCCAGAGAGTTCACTCCTGTCATCGATGTGGCTGGATTCCTCTCCGATGGTCAGGTGTGTCTGTTAAATCTCTTCTGAAGAAGGTTATGTCACTCTCGAGGAATTTCAGGCTTACTGAAACAGAGACAGGTCTTTAGTATTCGAACGTCAGAGATAACTATACAGAGTGTTTTTAAGCCCTGCAGTTGTTAATTAATCTGCAGGAAAAAAGGATAGCCGAGGAGATTGCAAGCATTGAAAGAGACACTGGTTTCAAGCTTAGAGTCCTAGCCCAAAATTATCCCGACACACCTGGTATGAGACAATGCAGGATCCTAGATTGCGAAGGACTCATCTTACATACTATTGATCAGGCCTCTTTCCACCCTCCACTCGAAGAAGTTGCAGAATCTTGATGGGCATTTTGGTTCATTTGCAGGTTTAGCGATTAGAGATTTCTGGAATGTGGACGATCAAACCGTCATCTTCATTGCTGATCCCACCTTTGGTAAAGCACGGGAATTCACACATTATAAGTTTGTCTGTTTCTTGTCAGATCCTCGGTAGACTAATGCTTATTAGCTATGTTCTCTCTTAGAACAGGCAACATAATACATTTTAATGTCGGGGCTACAGTCGATTTAGATATTCCACGGAGCTTCTGGAGCCGTTTGGCTGGGAAATACGGCAACGTCTTCTACTGGAAAGAGAAGGTAATGACCTTTCTTTCGCTACTTTTGTGATCTACCAAGAAAAATAAGACTGGAACATTACTTATGTTTGCTGGGCTGAAACAGGGCGAAGATGTGTCAATTGAGTCGGCTGTGATGGCAATATCAAGTTGCTTGAGAGAGCCCGTGGGATCCAACAATTGCTCCGATGTAAAATAGAGTACACATTCATCCGAATCGGGCTCAGTGAATATGAGCACCCTTGCACTAATACAATGGCATGAACGGTTATTAAGAGTAGACTATAAGAGGTGATTGTTGGGATTAATGCTCTAAACCAAATCACAATTGATGTAATTTTATTCATGAAATAAAATCAAGACATTATTATTCATCATATGTTGCTATATTCTATGATGAAACCCATAAACTATAATAATGATTTTAAGATCATGATGAGATCATGCCAGTGAGACTTAAAATTCACAAGTTTTAATTTAAAATATTCCCAGTTATAAGATCATTGAACAGGGGATCAACGGTCTAGTAAGACTAGTATACTTATTACATACTCTAAAATAGAAGGTAACTGATCTCACAGTTACTTGTGAAGAGTCACTAATATCAGAGTGTAGGTACTCATTATGGAATGAGTTTACTGAACTGATCCGCTTAAATGATTAACCTAATGGATTTTTAAATAAATGTCAATAAGTTATTCCTTAAATGATAGTAGGTGTAAATGACCATTAAATTTGAGATTATCATAGCATCTTGTAAGAGTTAAATTGTGTTTTGGTTTATTCCTTTACATAGTTCTCTGAACCATGAGTAGGATATTCTTGACCTAACAAGACTCTTATAGAGACGATGTGTAATCAACAAATGATCGGTTACTTCTCATAAGAGGAGAGAATGTCCTATGTATTCTATTTAGTATTGACTTAGAAAATCTCTTATCAAAGTAGGATGAAATATTAGAAAGCAGTTTCCAATATTTCATTATTGAGTTAATTACTAGAGAATTGAGATACATATGGATAAGAATTAGGGTTTGACATTTTATTTATACCTTAATTTATCCGGGATATTATATACCTGAAAGATTTAATCACACGAAAACTAATCACCAAAGGGTGTTTGGTCCTTTGATTGAAATATTAACTATCCGGATGGTTATGATATGTTGCTGGATGTCAATCTTGACTTATGAACTTAATTGATTAAGAGTTAATCAATGATCTTATTAAAAGGTTTAATAAGATAAATTAATTCACTACCAGCTTAGTGTGGAGCCCAATGGGTCACACACAATACAAGTCATTTATCATAACCAAAATTTAATTGTTTAAATTTTGTATTGGGCAATTAATTCCGCTAGCATGGAATTGCCCATATCGGTTATGCGCCTTATTAGATAAGATTGTTTCGGAATTAACTATAAAATTAAATTTATATAAATTTAATAATACTCTCGGTTATATACGCATGCTAAATTATCGAATGAGATTCACTTAAATAAATACATGTCTATATGTATGTACATAAGTAGTACATGTCATATAGACCAACGGTTGGTCTATTCTCAACGACATAATATTGAAAATAGTATAACATATGCTAGTTGTGAAATAGCACATCTTGAGCCGATTCGGTGTGCCTCTCTTCAGTGAAATAGAAGCGCATCTCTTCGATGAAAAAGGGGTGCCTCTCTTCGGTGAAAGAGGTGCAAAGGTGTGCGAGAGCAAGAATTTTAAAAGGTGATAACGTTTTGCCCAGAGACAAAAGTCTCATTTTGTGTTATATATATAGGAAAAACTAAATGGCATCAAGGGTGTGTGAGTCTAACGATGAGAAAAAGAATTTTGCCATTTGAGAGAAGAAAATAGTGCTACCTAAAGTACCACATCTGAGAGTGATTAAAGAAGATATTTTATACTAAGTGTTGTAAATAAATCTTTGAATCCGAAACTAAAAAGGTAACCGTTTGTTGGGAATAGTTTCCAACACTTACGAGAAAAACTTGGTGTGGAAACCGTGAAGGACGTACACGTGTGTGTCTAATAAGAGGATCGACTCTTGAAGCCATTCGTGAAGGTATTGTGGGACATCGCCAAATTGAGGATTCAAACACGATAATTGATTCAGAGTCTTTGTAGGTATGTATATTCTCTACTTATTTCTTAGTATTTGAATTTTAAATTGCAGGGATACTGGTTTGAGAATATAATTTAATTGAAATTGAAATGCACACTTTCGCCACGTTTTGATTCCTAGCACTGCATCCTATTCAAGTTAGACACAAAGTTGTGAATTCGGAAGTGCTTCGTCCTACTGAGATTGGAAGAAACTCTCCAGTTTTCCCTTTTCTTGGATGAGGAACATAAGGGCAACAACATGTCCAATCGAAGCCTCAACTTTGAAACACAGCATAAAACTATCTTTTCGTTGCGTTCTTTGACTTCTTACGTGTTCCCTTTCCACTGTGTCGAGTTCAAATATGAGCCATTGCCACTTTCAACATAGCTGTTGGATTCTGTAGGCACATAATGTCTAAAACCAAGAAGTCTGGTGTGGTGTTTATAGTTCGAGATGGAGCATCTGTGAAAGGAACATGGACAAATACGAGGATCCATTTCTCAGTGAGTACACTCTAGAAACTGTCGACTATAGGAGCATAGCATGGCTCAAAAACTGCACAGTTACGGGCTTTCCTCCTCCGGCATCGCAGGATCTTCTGCAGCTCCTGAGGCTGACAGGGAATTGTGAGAGCTCCCTTCTGCCCGAAACCGTACTCCTCCTCAGCCTTCTCCAATAGTCTCAGAAAAGTTGGCTCGTTGAGGTACCCCAGATCGACAATGAACCTCCCCACCTCGTCCCCCTCAATTGCAAGAACAGCAAAATGCCCTTCGGGGACATCCTCCGGCACCGTGGCATGCTGCTCGGCGTCTTCCTCTTCTGCCGATGAAACCAGCAGGAGACCCCTCTGCAGCTTCTGGAAGAAGGATCTGAGCTTCACGGAGGATCCCTCGATCTTTTCTTCAAGGCTCTTCCCCATAGGCATGTCTGGCGATCCGATTCTTTTTTGTTTCTGTTATTTTCTGTGCAACTGAAGTTCTCGATCACTTTCCTGAGAAATCTATGGTAGGACTCTTATAGTGAAAGGAGCCATGACAATTTATTTAAGGAAAGAGGAATGAAACTTCGTGGCGTGGAACATGTAACTTGCCCGTGGAAATTCAATGCTAATGTGTGAAGGAGAGACCAGCTGCTGAACACAGCACACGGTTCTCATTGACTACAGATTTCGATCGAGTTGTGCGGGTACTTCCTCCACGGAATTGTGGGAGAGCCCATCTAATGAATTCAGAATTGCAAATGGATCGAAGGAAATCGCTGTCCGTCCCTCCACGTTAGTGGCCGCGGCGAAATGGCCCCCCACGAGAACCACCCCCATGACCGTGGATGCTCGGTCGGACTCGACTTTGCACAATGTGAATGGTCGTTGGGGCGTACCGGAAGGGTACGGCATGAAGGGACAGTCAAAGTTGTCCTGTCCGGTGCGTCCGTGCATATGGGACCGGTTGAATCGTCTGTACCCTTCGACTTCCAAATCGGTTGGACTTGATAGTTACTTCACGGCCAAACTCGACCATTAATCACTGATTAGTTACATTACTTCCCCTTTTTTTTTTGTGGTGCCATAGGAACTCCAAATATTCCCAGATCCCGACTCCGATTGAGGAGACTTCTCCATACTCTTTTATTCGGTCCTAGTTCCATGAGCGTCAAAGGAAATGGTCAGTCAGTGTAGGTGATATTGGACTAATTTGTCACCGAAGAATTATATTTTATCCAAAATATTGAAAAAATGAAAATAGGAGATTTTTTTCCCCTCCCCCCTTGACCTCAGTGGACTTGGGAATGGATTCCGTGCTTAGATAGAAGCAATTGGTCCTCCAGAGCTACGAGTGTATCATTGGGCCCATCAGCCCATCTGTTCGACTTGTTTGGGCCTCGCGAGCTGCCCTGCTCGGGCCCGACTACTCGGCCATAGGACCGAACGACAGCGTTCCCCGAGCTGAACTACTACTACTCTTACTGATTGGGCTTAATGTATTCACATGGCTGAAAATTGAACTAGCCATAACCATCTCAGCTTTTAAATAGCATGTACTTGAAGAGAGAGACTTCTTGTGCTTCTTCCAAGGCTGACGAGATGGCACTTTACGCTAAGATTATAAAAATTACTATACTAATACGTAGACCTATCAATTCGGATTGGTGCAATGATTTCAGGCCGTACCGACACGATACGATTATATTTTTGGCTTATGTGGGCATAGCTCATCATTTTGCTCGACCCAAAAATTATGGCCCATGTAGGAATTTTTCGTGCCATGGGCCTCCCGAGCCTAGCCCAAATCAAACAAAAACAATTGTCAAAAATAAAATTCAAATAATTTAATATTTTAAAACAATATTTTATATTATATAATAGACAGATTAATTTAAATATTGTATTAATTTAAATAAAATATTAAAATAATTATATATATAATCAATTATTTTTAAATTTTTTATCATAATTTTTTATTTTAAATATTTTTTTTTCATATTTTCGAACAAACACAAATTTTTTCAGGTCGTGTCTCTATCGGCCCCAAAATCCCAGCCCATACACGGTTTTTTCGTGCCATGTATGAGCCATGCCATTTTTTTTTATAGATAACTGATGTAATGTAACCATTCAATAAAATTTAATAATTTTGTTAATTATTAAAAAAATGAATTAATAAACTCTAAAAATGTCAATATTCTATTTAAAAAATGAAAACTAATATTCTTCTAATTAATATGATATGACTATTGTATAAAATATTTTCTTGGACGGATGGATATTAAATTATTATTGCCAAAATCAAATCATTTATGTTTGTTGTAGATTAGGTTGCCCGTGATCTTCGCCAGCTTTTAGTAGGTAGTAGTTTTTTTGTATAAACCGCCGGTATCCAATTGGATTTTGTCCAGCTGACTTATCCGGATCACCCCGGATCAGCCCATTTAAGGGATTAAGAACTTCCCGCAGCAGGTAGGACTCCAACTTGAATCCTCCAATGAATTGGGTAGTAGTTACTCAATATGATTCCATTATCATTCTCCAATGAATTGGATCTTCTCTCCATAGGATGACGTCAACAACCCCTCTTATTAGCAGCTATGATCTCCGTCATGCCCATGAAGAAAATCCAATATTACATAGCCTTTACTTGTCGGTAGAGGTCCCATCTTGAAATTACCTTCGAGAAAATTAGCAGTGTTATTACATTCAAGTTATGATAACATAATTAAAAATGCTTTATTTCGTGATATATCTATTAGATTATACGTAAAATGTAGGTTGAGCACATACATTAGTCCAATTAATGGGAGTAGAATTTAAGATTCGGAATGAGTAATTTATTCTCTTGCTTTTGGCTGGTTCGACCTCACCCTCAACAAACACCATCCAATGAGTATACTTAATATTACTTGTTCCATCAAACTCTGTCTTGCTGCAATCGTGTCATTATCAAGTTAAGAGCAGATGACATTAATAATTTGCTCTAAAATAGTCCAATAATTCTAATATTATATTAGCATTGAATTGATAAAAGTCACAAATTATTATTTTTTCAATAAAAAATAACAGCCAACTGCCAAACCATCCCAACAGCTGAGCTGGCCGACTCGACCGGCCTGCCTAATCCTGGGCGGTCGACCTTTTCAGTTTTCATATAACCTAATCACTATTTTTTTTTCTTTTTCAGTCCCTTCGTTCGCATGGTCGACTTTTCACTATTTACAACTTGGTGCCCATCGTACAGTTTCCTTCCTCAATCACACCCCTCTGCCCTGGCCTCCTTCTCACATGATGTAGCAGGCATTCGGGTTCTCATCGTTAAACATCTGCGGAGCTTGAAGCCGCGGGTCCATGGAGTAATGCGGGTACCCCTCGTGCACCGTGTACGGGTAAGCCGGTGCCGGCGGGGCGGCGAATCCGCCGTGGTAGTAGCCGTACGGATCCGCCGCATAGCTGTGGCTGTAGTGGCTCGACTGGCCATGGTCGTACCAGTAGGACGGTTGCGATTGGTAGTATCCATGGTGCTCGAATTTGCTAATCTCCACCTTCGGAGCGGCGCTCTCTTCGGCATTGACCACCTTGGTCTTCTCCTCCTTCCCACCGCCGTCTCTGCTGTCTTTCTTCTCCGCCCCCGCTGGGGCTGGAGCTTCTTTACCTTCCTTCTTGGCCCCGCCGCCGGATTCCTTGCCCTCTTTCTTGTCTCCACCGCCGGATTCTTTGCCCTCCTTGCCGTCTTTCTTCGCCGGCGGAGGGACCACCTCCACCCCGCGCTTGAGCCTCTCATCGAGGTGGGGAGCAAGCTCCTTCACATCCATCGTCCCCGTCACTGTGACCAGATCCTTGCCCGCGTCTATCTCCACCGACTCCACCCCTGATCAAATTTACAGCATTTCATACGATTAATTGGATGAAATTATATTGTTAATTTTCTGATATAATATATTATATCCATGGAAACTCGTCAGAGACGGATAAAGTTAGGAGCTTTCAAGCTGACCTTTATTCTTGAGAATGATTTTTCTGATTTTCTGAATGCAACCGTGGCAGTGCAATTTGATCTTCAGAACCGCTGTCGCCTGTAAAACACCCAAAAACACAAAGATCGCCCCAACCACCAAAAATCTTCAGAGATTCAATTTTCATTTTTCAGTGAAACATTGATGAATTGTCAGATGTGACTTGTCGAGCTTCAAACCCAACAAGGAATCAACCAGAGAAAAAAGGTGAATGGCCTTAATCCCAACTAAAAGCATCTGCGCGTTAATGGTGGATTGATTGCAATTTGAAGCGTGAACTATTTACCTGTTTAGGCTTCTCTTCCTCTCCTTTCTTTTCGTCCGCCGGCTTCTCATCTTCGGGCTTCTTATCGGGGGCAGCGGCAGACTCCTTTTTGGGCTGGGGAGAGATGATCTCGACCTTCTTCCTCGTTTTCTGCTCCAGTCTCTCCTTGATCCTCGCGGGATCCACTTTCCCGGTCACCGTCAGTTTGTCGGTGGAGAAGTCGGCCGTCACGTCTTCAACGCCTGCCAACACCGATCAGCACCCTAGTCAGAAGACGCAGAGCTGCATCAGCTCTAAACATGCTTCCTGGCGTGATCCTCACGGCATTCAACTACCAACCACACTCAAGAGCTGTGCCACCCATAGTCAGCTTTACGTAATTCCTAATCCATCCCACCGTTGATTTCTGAGCTACAATTCTTATCCAAAAACCTAATTTGCAACAATCATGAAAATCCACGACCAAATCGTCTCGAATTGCTCCGCTTAGCATTGCTTGTGCTTCAAAACTCAAAACGCAAATTCGGGACTAGATTGGCTTCAGAATGTCAGACATGATAGTTGACGGAGGTTTTCAGAATCGTATCAGTTTGAACTCAGGATGGATCACGAATCATGAGGCCCAACGGGTCACAGGTTTTAGCTTTATGCGTTGCTTACCTTCGAAACGCCGCACTGCTCGCCGGACTTTCTTCGCGCATCCCTCACAGTGCATGTCCATCTTCAGGACGACGGTGACATCTCCGCAACCGCCGCCGCCGCCCTCCCTAGCGCCGGCCTCGGCAGCCTTCTTCCCCGCTTCATTCTTCGCACCTTCCAGTTCCACCTGCAGCAAACCGATCGCAGGTCCAGAAAACAGGAAGCTCAGAGTCGGAACCATCGATTCGATGAACGAGGAAGGAAATTGGGACCCGGAAGTGCGAGTCTGATCACGGTCTAGTGGATTACCTCGCCCATTAAGCCCTCCTGAGCAGTCCGCCGTACTAGGATTGGTTCCGGCAAGCGGACGAATTGATTGGAGGGAGAAGACAAGAGGCAAGCGTCGGAGAGGTGGCGGCAAGAGTTGAGGTTTATATTCCCGCGTTAAAATTGGAAAGTAAATGAGAACGTATTAGGAAATTAAATTAAATTGCACAAATTATTATTATTTTTTAATATCAACCGCATACCTCCTAATTATATTAACCTACCATAAATTTTGAATCCAAATATAATATATTACATATCATCAAATTATCAGCGGCAATGAAAACCTCCTTTACCGCGTCCGATGGTACCTGATCATCCGAGCCTGCGTGCAGAAGGGAAAACTGACTCGTGATTAGGTTTTTCCCTCATCTGAGTATGACAAAAATGTTGGGTTCATGGATATTTGTCGAGCGGGGGTGAGAGAGTAAGGCAGGCACGTCGATTTGCAAGAGATACGGATGCAATCCAATCTCTTATGAGTTGGAGAATAACTCCATAATCTAAAAATATGTATGGTAAATTAGTATTGTCTCTCACTTAGAGCTGAGATTTTCATTTAGTAAAATTTCGTAAATTATCCCTATCATTATGCTGCCATCACGGTGAATCGTATAGTCTCCTCATGACTTAAAAAGATTGGTTATGGTGGGTCACATCTCACGTCATGGCCTTTGCTTGTATGTTGTGTGCTCTAGAAATGCGACGGATCATGCCGACATCGCCACTCACGTTTGCCCCCCGATTTGGACTTACCGGCGCCGGTGCTGCGGTCCATCGGGAGTTCACACCCCGGTGAAAAAGTTTTGACTGCGACGTTGACTTGTTCCTTTTCTGTTGATATTTTATATTTCCCCCTCAAATGGAGTTATCTTATTGCATTTGTTCGGCTTGAAGGAAATGCTAAAAAACGACAGCGTCCACCATATGACCCCCCCGCCAACCCATGTGACCCGTCTGGGCTTAATGCCAAGCTGGTAGACTTGTAAGCTCGGGAAACTCGAGATGGGTCCATAGCTTTCAAGATCCAATTGAGCAAACCCCCAACTGAAGCGTAGATAATTGGAATTTGACGATTCCCAGCAGGAAAAAGACGACAAGAAGAAGATAATGGCATCAAGTGATCTCCCATAACCGAACCTATCGTAATTATCGTGAGAACCCACCCTCGGAGACTGACATTATCGGCGACCTGTGATTGAATCGCAACCTTGAAAAGTGGAAGACACGCTGGCCAAAGACTTCATGGCCCGTGGAAGAATTCGAGAGGCATGGAGCAAAAGCAAGTGCCTTGACTTGTGATTGGACAAATGAAAGAGAAGTTGTGACTGGGAATGGTGGATGATGACTGATGATGATTGATGAGGAAGACGAGGCCACAGTTTTTTTCATGTGACAATTCAACATCTCCTCGGAGACTTCCTGGAGGCCTCTGGAGCATTCGTCTGCAAATACTTCGACATGAACCCGGGTTCTTGTTTGAATCCTTCAATGGCTGATAATGGAATTTCAATAGCCAGTAAGATCAGTGCCGATGCCATATGAGCTTTCACAGGCTATCAGCAGTGGAGAAGTAATAATGAAACTGATTTATCATCTGCAGCTGCTAAAGACCAGAGCAGTAGAGCATCTATAGAAGCAAAGTTGCTGCGTTTAAATGAACCATATGCATCGAGATTTATTCGAACAAGAAGCTACCACAAACTTCTACGGTATCTGGCATGGTACATGCCACTCCAGCATTGGATCTAACAGGATAAAACTTGAAAGACTGAACGAATTTCCATTGTTATTGCTTTGGGTATCAGTCGACAGGAAAAGCCTTAAACCTAAACCAAAATCTTTTAACTTCTATAAGTCCAAATTAGCTGTGTGGTTTTCATGTTTTAATTGGGGACAAAAGTTCCAACATATCCAAACCCCATTATGAAGAAAGCCCCGGCCTGGAGGAAAAGGTAGAGGAAGAAACTATCTTTCCCGAACAGAAGGTCGTAGATTGCACAGTAGAGCATAAATGTCCCCATCATCACCTCCAGTATGTAGATCCTGTTTGAACAACGAAGCAACACTCTGTACTAAGATGCAGACAGAAGCTTGAGAAAACAGTTTCCAAAACCAGGGTAGATACTTGACTAACAAAAGGTATGTTTTTGTCAAATATTTAAACAGCATAAATTACTTGAATATGTGAAATCAATACACTAGACGAAAGGAGACTCGATCAAATAAAGATCTGGCTGTTCCTGGTTTCATCGGCAGATCCAAGTTTACAGGAATAAGATTGGGTGTGTTCCAGTTCCTGGTGGACCAGAATGACAACCTAGTCTGATCTATTTTTCCAAACTATAGCTGAAAGATCGTTTATAAAAAAATTTCCATGGTCACTGCCAGTTTAACTGGTAAAAAAAACAGTATGGAACAGAGTACCTTTCTCCTAGACGGAAGTGAGGTTTCTTTGATGCTTTCTTTTGTTTCATCATGTTCCCCAGCTTTTCGGTCACAATCCATTCATTCACTCGGTTGGCCTCGAGGAGTCCTATTATTGCAGCTTTGGTGCGGTGGAGGGACATGACATTCTCAAAAAGGATCCAAAAAACAACAAGATGCAAAGACCTGGCACAAGCAAGAGGTCATGCTCTGGTATATTTATTCAACAGATTAAATTGGATAAAGAGACGTAACTGAAATGATTATGCATTACCTGGGAGTGCAGACAGCATTCAAAAGAGTAATAGTGGCAGGAACATAAATTGCAACAGGTTTCGTGAGTTGAACTTCTGGAACCAAGACACTCATTGGTATAACTATACAATAGAAGAAGAAAGTTACCCAGTGAGCAACAATCTTCCTCACAAAGAAGAATGCATAGATGACATGAAATCTCTTCCATATAGATACCCTCTGCAAAAATAGCACAGAGTCAAAATTCTAGCAGGTAGGCTTTCAGATTAGTACTAATGCAAGGCATTATCATCAGAACCAGATCTGAAATCTCACAGGGTGAAACTGTTTAATGAGTCCAAAAGATTGTCTATCAAAAGAAACTACGTTGAAAATATCAAAATTTTGGCATTTATTGGGTCCAGAGAAAGAACAAGTTGATTCAGACCTGTAGTTTTGGGCAACTGGCTGGTTCTTTCTGGTTCATATAGCTCATTGTGCATTTTAATGTCAAGAGCTAGACCAGACACATAGCCCAGTCTATAAATTTCAACCATGAGTACTTGGATACACAAGTTCACTCTCCTATTCACCAAAAAGAAAAAAGAGTTGACTCACCTCACACTGCACGATCTCTCTGGTCATTTTCCTGAAAAGATTAGCAGGCCCACAAGACCAGCGATGCTGCTGAAACCTGTATGCCTTGAAGGTACTAGGGAGTTCATTCTTCACCTAGAGAGTTCAGAAAATAGCTAATTTCAAAAGAACACAAAAATGGAGCAAGGAAGAGAAATATGAGGAGATCATGAAATTTACCGCCAAATCCCCAACAAAGACAAATTTCCATCCTTTCAAGCTTGCCCTGACAGCAAGGTCCATGTCTTCCACTGTGGTTCGGTCCTTCCAGCCACCAGCATCGTGAATAGCTTGGATCCGCCAAACACCAGCTGTCCCTGTGATTCAATGATAGTATCGAGCCAAGAGAATTAATCTCAGCTAAACATCTGGAGTTATGTGGGGACCGGAAGAGAAAGAAATTTGGGAACATAGACAGTGTTCTAATAACTTCTCATGACTTTTTTCTCAAAATCAATTTTACAAATTGTTTCTTGAAAATAAATGGTAATTCGGGATGTCCTATGACAACAATTTTTGAGAACCTACATCCAAGCAGGTCCACAGTATCCAATTTGCTTACCATTGAACCCAAAAAATGAATATGTAGATGAACCCACTTCTTGCTCAACACTGAAGTGATAGTCAAGTGACATCTCCTGTAGTCGAGTCATCAGACATTCATCTGCATTCACTGTCAAAGGTAATACAAAAATTTGAGCATAAAGTTTGTAGTTCTAGGTTTTCAAGCAAATACTAAATCTTTGGGAAAAAATCAGATACGACATCTTGCAGCAAAGAAGATCCTTACCGAACCTCCATCGGGCTTGAACCAGACCCAACTCTGGGTTTTCAAGCAGAAAAGGAATTGTTCTTAAAAGGAAGTCCCTGTCAGGTTGAAAGTCTGCATCAAAGATGACCACAAATTCGCAGTCCGCAACATATTGCCTTTGAAGTCCTTCTCGAAGAGCACCAGCCTTGTAACCGTTCCTGTTGTTCCTGTTCTCATACCTCACATTCACACCCTTCTCCATCCATTTTAAGCATTCCAGCTCAACTAATTCCTGCCCAGAGTCATAAAAATATCAACAAGGCCCTATCTAATTACAAGAAGCAACAATTTGAGAAGAATAGGATTACCCTCAAAGTTTCGTTGGTAGAATCATCGAGAACCTGAACTATAAAATGATCACATGGCCATGAAATGCTGCACGCAGCCCCAATAGAGAGCTTATACACCTGGATACAACAGAAGCACCCATCAGTAACATTTAAAGTTATTAGCTCTGTGAAAAGTGCTGCTAAAATGATGCAAGAGAAAACCCAGAGAGAAATTGTCAAAAAAATAGGATCAAATGTAAAAAAATTGGCAATTTCATGTACTTCTGGAATGCTTCCATATTCCGGCAAATGGCTCTTTGCTTGGTTAATATAAGAAGCCAAGAAGTACAGTTATTGTGAAGATATATTGTGGTCATTTATCATCCAGTTTTCTAGATTTCACAACCACTTAGATAATTAGAAGCATAAGCCCTTAATTTTTTTCAACTTCTAATTTGACAAGGACCATAACAGTTGACTCTTGAATTGTATGTGTGCCCAAACTATAGGATTTATAAATTTATCCATTTCCAACATTTAGTGAAACACAGCAGAATATGGTACTTAATGCACCAAAAAGAGGAACAATAAAAAATTACTCAAAAAATAATGTTCCATCTATCAAGAGCATTTGAATGACATTTCATCTAACAAAGAAATAAGAATGCTGCATATAAGAAACTTGAAATCTGTAACTACCTTGTACTTACATGGAATTATTATGGTGGTGTATGTAGACAATATAAAATACTACATTAGACTCTATAGCAATGAAGACAATAGAAGAAGATAAAATAATGCTATAGAAGTGTCAAATATACCTCCTTCTCATTATACATTGGTATCTGAATCAACACCATGGGATAGCTTTTGTTAAGCTCTAGGTCTTCTTTCATGGCATCCAACCTATACTTGGTGTATCTTTTTCTCCTAAACAGTTTTACATATAAGATTATAACTGCCATATAAACTCGTTCAATGAAAAGCATAAGAGACATCACTGTGCACAGAGCAAGGGCTGCACGCAGGACCGGAGCGAGAATGGGACCCCGTACAGATTTCAAGGCATCACTGAGGGTACTTGCTGTACTGGTAAAGCCAAGCTCTGGCTCCTGAGAAGTGAAACTTTTCATGGTATCTGAATTTCAATGGACTGAAAATTGAGGCCACTGTTCTGTCTTGTGGGGATAATGACTTGAAGAACAACAAACTCGAGAGTCCACTCAAGTAATCTACCCCACCCCGGCAGTAAACATTTATAGAGAAATGTGATTCACAGGAGCAGAAGGCAATCCAGAACTAAAGTTTCGAAGTGAGTAGTATGAGGAGAGAACCCATTAATAGGGAATAATAACGAGTTAACAGAGACACACGGTTCACATGCAAGCAAAGTAGCTGCCAGCCTGCAACGTATAAATTTGATAGCTGGAAATCTGGCCTTTCAGCTGACAGAAAGTTTTACGATCTTCAGTTATGGATAAAATCTTTCTTTGCCCCCCTCTTTCAATACTTGCAAGTAAAGAATTAATGAACTTCCAGCTTGTACCACACCTAATAGTTGAAAGCAGGTGACTCATTTATAGCATTGAGATGAATAAAACAAAATCAAGCTGGCATTTGCCGTTGCATTTTGCATTTGTAAGCGTGTTGCTTCAATATGTTGGTCTAAATTTCTTTTCCTCCAAGTAATTTGAAGTAAAAGGAAGTACGGATGGGAGCGGCAAATGATAATTTTTATTCGTTTCCTAATTGCTAGGTAACCGACAAGGCTCTCTATTGAAGTTACTTTGAAGAATTGACAGAAACACTGAAACAATGCATAACTTTACCACATGACAATTATGCCACATGACAAGAATTTACTTAGGGAAGCTTAAAAAGCTAAAAAGCAGTAATCTATTAGGAAGATCAGTATGAATACAACTTGAGAAAGATGAGACGAAGAAATAATCTTGTGGCTGACTCAATTAAAATTGAAGCATGATCAACCCTGGCATGAATGCACAGTGTCTGTTGACCTCTCAAAAGAAGAACAAAGTATTCAATGCAGAGATGCTGATGTATCACCTTTTTTTTTTTGTTGTGGGTGGGGGGGTGTGGTGGTGGTGGAGGGGAGTAAAATGCTGATGTATCAACTAAAGACTGGTACTGACAGCAAATACACATTAATGTCCCAGAATTCATGCCACCATATTGGGGAGACATGTTTCATGCAATCAAATAGTTTGCAGAGATTATGGTTTACTACACGTCACATATCCTGGAAGTATCTTTCGGGTTAATTTTGCTAAGATATCATTAATCAGGCTGGTGTAAATCATCGTCAACATTTATGTGTATATATTGCTGATAATTGTTTATTTACATTCCTAGTCATTTCAAGCCATTACTTGTAAGCGATAAACTAAGAGCAGTTCGAGCAGTATTTCAATTGGAACTTCCATAACAAATGATGTGGTGGCATATTTTGATAGCAGTGAGGTGCATGATGCAGGGAACTCTCGTGAGATTCATTAGAAACGCACATTTGAAATCCGATTGGCTCCAAGGATTCAATCACATGTAATGCTGATAACTACTGTATCAGAAGGATCCGAGACGAAAGACTAAGAAGAAAACCACTTTAACATAACTATATAATGACAGCAATGACCACAACCAGAAATTTAATGAAGCTTCATCATCTGATCCTTCGTGGTGCCTACCTTCAAAAGCTTCATTTTATATCCATAGTGTGTTTAAGTAATTTTTTGTAGCAGAATTTATTGTAATATGAAATTTTACAAACTAAAACTGCACCATATGGTTGGTATAGTATTTAATCTCAGAAAATGTGGAATTCATGGATTACAAGCATCTTACCTATGCTTGCCAAATTTTGCAATTAACTTGTACTTTACCAAAGACAACAATCTCACATCTCAGTATATAACCAAGAAAAGTTTAATGTGTTGAAACTTTCCCCATAATCATCATTCCTCACAATCTAACAATTCTAGAAACAATCTCTACGGTAAGACATAAATGTGGCATAATGCCAGATTTGGAAGTAATGCACAGCTGTTATCAACAGACCGAGAAAAAGTGATGCGGTAATAATACATTATGAAATTGGCCAGATGATCGATAATTGAAGAAGTCAGTTACACTCAGATCCGATCAGGACATTTTAATTAGACGCATTCGCTTGTGACGTTCATCCCAAAAAGAAGAAAAGAAAAGAAAAGAAAAGAAAAAAAGCTTGCCCTTCATCACCATGACATTATAAAAGGAAAACCCTTTTTTTTTCCCTCATAACTTCAGATGCTTTCAACGGAAAACCTCTGCTCAGTAACACTAAATCCTTTGGGGTGGAATATATATATATATAACGTAATCGCCTAAACAGCGAAAATAATTCATCCATCCATTGATTTCAAGTTCATACTTTCTCTGGGTCATGCTCATAGTAACACTCGAAAAAAAAAGGAAAGGATGATCGAATCATTTCGAGACCAATACAAACAGTTCCAGCCATCAGCTCAATAAATCCAGAAAACAAACTCACAGTGGCAGATACACAGCAGAAGCGCCGGGCATTGAGGGAGCTCTCTCCACTGTTTCGTCCACTTCGAGCAGAATCCGGCACGGTCGACGACCATGGGGACTATCTCCCGCGCTGACAAGCACCGGGAGTCGGGCATTTTGAGAAGCCAGGTCAGATCCGACCGGGTTCCTAGCCGGTGGCGCGTAGTCATTCCAATCCCCAGTGCCGGCGGAAAGTAAGGGGACGAAGGCTCGCAATTGACAAAAGGAAAAAGAAAAATGGCCCACGTGTCCGATATATGGGCTTACATATTGGGCCCGGCCCAGCCCAATAGAAAGCTTCAACATTCTTGTTTTCTCCCGCAGCCTGTTATGGTCACATAGCGGAGATGTGTTCCACAAGCTATGAGCTGGAGTAATGCATACCGCAGGTTGTATCTCGTGACTGCAGGAATGCATACATGCTAATGCAGGGCATGTGAAGAGAATGTTTGTGGTCAAGAGGCTAAGCTAGACGAGAGACTTGCTTGAGCAACTAAGTGGAGTGGTGCAGAGCAATAACTTGGTGGACTCAAGTGCCGTGGCTTTGGGGGTCGATGCTATTCGACCAATACAAGGTGGATGATCGGTAAAGACAGCTCGGGAATGCTAAAGCATGAGCGGAGAGTGATCGAGAGGCACTTGATCACTTCATGCCGGGGTTGATCGAAGGAGCCATGTGTTGCTGGTCGGCAATAGTGCACTGTGGACGAGTGGAGATGCAGACACGCAAGTGGAGTCTTGACCATGCGGGACACAATAATCAAGTGCGTGTAGTGCGACTACTCACAGAAGGTGCGCGGGATGCTATGGAGCGTATGATCGGTGTTCACAGGATAAGGATCATTGACACCAACATGGAAAATGATCGATTGTTTCCTTATGCAAAGCGGTTGATGATCAATCAAGAACCAAGTGGGGCGCAGTTGTCCAGGTGCATCCAAGAAGTTGTCCAGGTGCGGCCGAGAAGTTGCCTAGGTAGGATGAATATGATCAAGATAGAAAATCATGTGATAATAGACAATCGAAGAAAGATTCTCCCAAATATGGCAAATCAATTTGTTATGGAAACAATCTTAGAGATTGCAGATCGAGAGCCAAGATTGGATAGATTGATATATGATGGAGAGAATCAAATGATTCAAGTATATCAACTGCCATATTTAGTATGTTAAGCACATCTATATAAAAGAGGTTCAATTTCATTTGGAGGAGGGCGATCCAAAATTCTCGGAGGAGAAATCACGAAGGTCTCAAGGCGTCTCAAAGAGGAGAGCCAAGGAAAGCAATTACAGAGAGCTGGGAAACATGAGGGAGAGCATGGGAGGCAGAGCATAGAGTTACTGCTGCAAGTTGTAACTCAGCGGTGAGTGGGGAGTGAGTCTCATTTACCCTTGTAATGCCGAAATGTGTCAAGTTAGGGTATGTCGAGTGGGGAGTGTAAGCAGTGCGGAAGTCGTAAGGCATATACTCGACAAGCTAAGTGGGTTTACTTTTGTAAAGAGTTTTCATACTTATACAATTATGAATACAAGTGGAGTTTTCCCTTTGTATATTACTCGTGTTCATTTCGTTGTGGTGTGATCGTGTGCCAGGTGACATCAAACCTCAGTTGCAAGTAGAAGCTGATTGGTAGGTGGAGCTGTCAACGCCAACGGGATGCGAAAAAATTCGATTCCTATATTGGTCCCGTGACAAGATGCATATTAGCAGGAGCTGGAGGAGCAAGTAAGATGTAAACTTGGTCTGTTTTGATCTGTTCTTTTTGGTTTTTAGCACTCACTCCACGATGACAATTACATTCTCAAGGCGATACAACTATGCCGAAGGCCACCCAAGCAATGAGGCCCCACGCAGCAAGCATCCCTGATGACACAGCAGATCTCCGGAACATCCGGGACGATTTTTATCTCCTCCTCCCTTGCCCGGAACTCTCAACGCAAGAGTCGGGCATGAATTCCAATGCAATCGATGCTCAGGCTCCTTAACCATGGAGCCATATGAGAATCCTCCTGAAAGTTAGTCCGTACATTTTTCGGTGAACTACAAGGAGTGTACTGAACAGAAGTTGGGCATCTGAGTGTACTACTGGGCAGGAGATGTGCACTGCACTGTGCCGAAGTTACATCCTTGGCCACGAGGGGCGGTGGTGACTTCTTGTGGGGAGTACATCTGGGCATACCCACGTGTCGCCGTCGGATAGGGGGGGAACCTTGTGCTCCACGTGACCAATTCCTTATCGCTGTGGTCCAAGAAGGAGCCCTGGGGTCCCTTTCGATCCCTTTTGATTTGAGATGGAACCACATGAGTCCCTTAAAAGGGAGAAACGGATGGAGGTCTCAGTCGAAGCCACTGACTGAGCACTTTTTTTTTTCGCCGGAACTCAGTGGCGGCGTCTAGGTTGCGGTGGTGGCTGGTGTGAGAGAGAAGGAAGAGGGAACGAAGGGACAGTCAGCAGAAGACGTTGTCAATTATCTGCATTTGCACCTGCACCTTCTTCTTACCATCGTCATCGTCACCGGCTCCCTCGGAGCTGCCAATAAGCATCAACCACAATCGGCAGAGGAGATCGGCCGAGTGAGGAGATGAGATGGTGCAGGTCCAACTGCAGACAAGTGCCGTCTTTGCTCTTATTGTACATGGAGAACAAGGATCGTTGTAGCCCTGCATTCGTTCGACCTCGAGAGCGAGTAAACAGAGTTGTTCGTTAGCGTAATCTTTCTAACCTTTCAAGCTTTCTAAGATTTTGGGCTGCAAAGCCCATAATTCATATGGGCCGACACATTCACTGGCCCACTAAGAGCGCCGACTCGGCACGGGGACGCTGTCGCTTCATCTCCCTCTCCCGCGGTACAGAACTCCAAGATCCATCCTCTCGTCGACCTCTTGGATTTCTAGGGTTTTCATCTGCTTGCTGAGCCCTGAATCAGCTAGCAGCAGCCTCTCCGTTGGCGAGGAATTAGTGGGAATGGGTGGTAAGTGCCCCCACAGGAAGGTCAAGAAGAGAAGGCTCTCCCATAAAACCGCTCGCCTCTCCAAGTTCCTCCGCAAAGATATCCTTTTGCTTATTTTCCTTGATTTTGATAATTTTCATCCAATTTGGTCGCTCCTGCTCTTAGCTTTCAATTATGGGTATCTATTCCGGGAACAAATAGTTCGTCTTTGACTGAGAACTTCGATCACGCGACGATGCGGTGTATGAGGAGCTGAATAAGCCAGAAGATCAGCGGCAGCCGCTTCCTGTTGACGAGGACCTTCCCGGGATGGGGCAATACTATTGCTTACACTGCGAGTAAGAGACTGCCGCTTCGTCGTTACTCATTCTCAATTATTGAAGAAAAAAAAGAACTTTCTTTTCTATTTATACTTTCCATTGGTGTCTTGCTCGTTTGAGCTTTAAGTTGAAGGAGTAGCTTTGGCTTGTTGAGCATTGTAGGATTGATTTCTTTTTGAGTTTTCGCATTTGATCATGCTTACGATGCAGGGCCGGGTTGGAACTTGTTTTCATTCCCTTTTCTAGTAAATTTTCTTCTAAAAGCTGAAAAGATGCTCAATTATGGTTGTTTGCAGCCGGTATTTCTCAAGTGTCACCGTTCGGGATGAGCATTTCAAGACAAAGCGCCACAAGAAACGGTAAGAAAGAGGCCGAGGCCTCTGATTCTTTTCGTCTTCCATGAAGTCTTATGCATTTGCTTCGTCGACTGGGTGTTTCTTAGCATAATCTGTTAACGTGAACCAAACGTCTGCTGTTTACTTTGTCATTTTATTCTGCTAAATATTTGGTATGAGTTACCGAGACTGTGTTTCCAGTATCGCTGAAGCATACATTGCAGATATTTGTTGTTCTAACTGGTATCAGACCAATGTGCTTCTGATCAGGAATTGAACGTGGATAGTAGGTCTACTCTCATGCTTACTATATTGCTGAATAGATCATAGACCACAGCAAGGATTTGTGCATTCTCCAAAAACGTCTGCCTAGATCATTACACTAGTTAGCTTAGTACTTATCTCAACCCTTCAGATTATCTGTATTCCCTGTCCAGTCTATAATTCGAGCGCGATCATGAAAACTGGGGAAATTGTTTCCAGAGCTCATCTATTCTGGTTTGTGCTTGATGTGCAGTGTAAAGCAAATGATGGGCCCTGCGCCACACACACAGCTCGATGCTGACTTGGCCGCTGGTATGGCCACGCCTGATAACGGTCCAAAACTTATGTCCATGTGATCAGTTTTGCTCGCCTAAGTCTGTACTGGTAGAATTATCGCCCTCTCTTGAAGCTGCTTACATTTGGTTGTGCCTATTTTTATATCTTTTCCAATCACCTCTCAGCATAAGTTTTTGATTGCCGGCTCAGCCGTTTAAGCTCGGGTCCGTTCGATCCCCGTTCTACCCATGTCTTAGTTGCTGATGATCATTACAAAATGTATAGCTAGTCCTACCCAAAATACAAATCTATATCGATGGACGGTTTACTAACCCGGCATGCCAAGCTTATCATGTCCTACGAAACATGGAGTTACAGGTTTGGTTCATTCTCGTGTAGTCACACAAAAAATAACGTGGATTTGCTTGAGATCTTACTATATCCAGTCCTTACGAGCACGTTATGTACAGTCCATTAATCACCTAACTATTCTACGTTGCCCTACACAAAGTCTCGCTTAGCGTTTATCGAGTCAGTAGGTATCCCAACTTTTGACCTCCTTAAATATTTATTTTCTTTCCATCTATTTTGACCCTTACACATAGGCCCTTAGCTGGCAGTCTCATTAGTTTAATCAATTAGTTAAGAAAGAACCAAACAAGATGATGCAGAGGCCAATGCATCATCTGAGTTTCAACGTTTTCCTGTCCGTAGAAATTGGAATTAGTCTAATAATTTGATTTTCTGTCGTAGAGGTCTGACCTAATTGCTGTAGTTCGGGGCAATAACATCGGGAAGACTAGAGCCCGTTTGACGAGACGGTCACGATTCGACGTGGACCATAACAAGCCGCCTGCTTGAGTCGGAGCTCGTAATTGTCCGTCCGCGATCGCAGACAGTTGTCCGAGATTTTCTGGCTGCCTTCCTATGAGGATTTCCTCCTCAACTTAACTACAGATTCATAAAATAATAGCACCCTCTGATCTTCTTAATGCTTATGAGTAAATCTCGTTCTGGCACCGTGTTGATCCGCACGACGGGAGACCCGATGTTCGAGTCTCCAAAACAGAATGGATTGTTTTTCCATTTCTGGGTCGAGAAATTGTTGCCAGCCGATCTCGAAGGACGAACTTTTTCAATGAATATGTGATTTACCACTAGTCGTCGTTTGCCCTTTTCCTCCAGCTACCTGATGAGCTGAGAGCATTGATAGGACAGTGGGCATTGCCGTCTAATAATTGCTTACTTTTTTTTATTATTAAACAACATGTTGTTGCCTATTTATAAATTTAAATAATCAAAAGATGCAACAAAATATCAACCAGCCGAGACCAGAGCCCAGATATGAATTTCCCAGGAAAAAGAAAACAACTTTGGGATTGTCAAAAATGATGTCTGCATGCCTGATAATATTAAAAAAAACACATGTTGAAATTTAAAAACAAAGGGTAAAAAGGGCACGTGCATGCCGACTTCCGAAGCCGATAACCGATCTATCTCGAACATCTAACTTTATCTTAATCTAATTGAATGCAGCCTCCTCTGATTTCCATGGCCTTATTTTCTATATTTTAATTACTGAACATTGTTGCAGTGATTAATTGTACACGTATTTTACCATGTACTTCTGAACAGAGTCAAGATTCCAAACCTCTGAAACCCTCGAACTCAATGCATTTGATATCAAATCTCTTGTGATCACACAAGAAACCCGTCACCATCACTTTGAACAATTAATCAGTAGTAGTAGTACAGGAACCCTTCCTCTGATGTATTAGCTAGATTAGCGACACCACCGGTGCTCTTGTCGTCGACATCTAACAAGAAGCTACCGTACGAGTTAGAACTGTTATTATTTTTGGATGTGGCAACGCTAGAAGGAGTAGAAGAGGAAGAAGAAGAATTGCTGCTAATGAGCTGCTTAATCTCCTCGATCCCGTAGTAGTAGCGGCAATCTAATGGGTTAGCGCTCTCGTAATTCATGGTCTCTTGGTTGATCCCCCCGAGGATCTCGTTGTTACCGTAGTACGGCGATGAGAAGCCCTGCAAGTTGCTGTCGGACATCTGCTGATGATCAAACTGACAATGATGAACGGAGGAGGCACTGCAGCTGGCGGCTTCGTGAACATACGCATTAATGCCGCTGCTCACGAGCTTATCGGGCTGAAGGGTTGTGGCTGATGAGGATGACGAAGAGTTGAAGGGGCTGAGTTCATAGAAGCTGTCGGAAGTGGAAGTGCTTGGAACTGGTGGAGTTGGGATTGTTGGAGAGAAGAGACTGAAGTGGCTGTGTTGCTGTTCAGGTGCCAATGATGCTCCACCGTAAAATAGGTTGCTGCTGGGAGGGTTGGTGTAGTAACCGCCAGCCATGGCCGCCAGCTTCTTCTTCAGCTTCGTGTTCCAGTAGTTCTTGATGTCATTGTCCGTCCTTCCCGGAAGCTGGGCAGCTATTATGGACCACCTGCAGACAAGGGACACCGGTTCCATGGCTCGTGAGAAGCGATCGAGCTGACGAAAATGGCAGCTCTCGATTGTCACGAGCGACGTCCATGGATGTGCGTACAGCAGCAAATTGTGACAAAAAAGTTGCAGACAAGTAACTAAGGAAAAAGGTGAGGCAGTCTCCATCGTAAGTAATTCGTCATGGGAGCCATGGGTTTATATGACCTTTCTAGACAATCAATGTTTGTCCCTCAATTTGACATGGAAAACTCCTGCGCTAGTGATGTACCTACTACCGATGTTGGCATAGAGAGTGCATATGATACGGTCTTCGTGCTCCGAGAACTCGCCGTGCTTAATGTTGGGCCGAAGATAGTTGAGCCATCTCAGCCGGCAGCTCTTCCCGCATCTGTTGAGACCTTTATACACGCATATGATCGATCATCACTCGTAAGATAAAATTATCCATCATCGACACCGTCAACCAAAGAATTAAGGGGAATAGGTGGTTGTGGAGTAAGGAGGGAAAATGGTATATCAATCAGCAAGATGAGTACCGGCTTTCTGAGGGAGAGCGATCCAGTTGCCCCCCGTGCCTTGTTTCTCGATGTAATCCTTGAGCTTAGCGTCCTCTTCGGGAGACCATGGGCCTCTCTTGACGCTTGCCTTGTCGCAGCAGGGAGCTCTTCCCATTGCTCTGATGAAAGCCTAATTTGCCTTGCAGCAAGTGTTGATGGAGGACGGGTGGGGGGTTGTGGGCGTGGTGACCTTGCTTTCAAGGGGAAGCTGCACTTGGCCTTTGTGCAGAGAAGCCATCTTCGAATGTGACATATATATAATATATTAATTCTGAATTTTGTGGTCCAAAAGAGTGCTTAAAATTGGAGGGAGAAATTAATTATTTTTTTAATATAAAAAACATGTTTAATTAATCAGAATGATTAAACGAAAGGGGAAATCAGTCGGGGTCACATGCGATCCCATCAACTTTTATGCGATTAATTAATTAGTTAATTAAATGGGTGTTGACAAACTTGCCTTGTTGATTTAGGTGTCGCCTCTCACCTTCTTCCACCAATTCTTGCGAAGATATGCGCCTGTGTTGACCTCTGTAATTTCTTGGAGTTTACTCTCTCCAATGTCTATCTCTTCTTCATTAATTTACATAAATAATATCCATAATTATTTAATGTATACATATATATATATATATATGAGATGTTTATAGTTAAAATTTCACATGATCATTTCAATATTTAAATCTTACACATTTTAAAATAATTTATTTTTATTTATATATTTTGTTATGTGATGTAATTAAACTTTAATTCTAATGATGTACTAATTTATCTATTATTTATTGATATGATATAATGATATATCGATAAATTATTGAAATAAATACCAACGCTGCAAAAGTTAGCCGAGATAACATGATGGTACGATAAAATTATGTTGATATATCATATCACGTGACTCCTCTAAATATCATGTTAACGAATCATTAAAATAAAGTTTAAATATATATAATGTGAATTGACTAACCAATCTTAATTTTATCTTTCTACCATTTTCTTCGCGAGCCCTTTTTCCCGAGAAACATCCTACGGGAACCATTGACAAGCCTGGTTTTACTTTTCAAATTGTATTGCGCCTGCATCTTCTTCTCCAGACTCAATCCCAGAAGAGCTTCGATACGTATGGCCATGTTAGATAATTGAATCTGAATCGAAGAGTACCCGACACCCGATTTCCGGGGAGAAAGATATGCGCACGAGAAAAAAAAAAAAAAAGGGCTCGAGAACGTACCGATACGTACCGTGTGGTCGAGATAGGACTTGCTCGGTCAGGTATGCGCACCATTATCATCATCATGATGGAGCGATTTAGTGGCTTGTCGACTACGCTCATCGCCACTGCAATTATATCTCTAGTTAAAATTGTCAGTGTAAGATGACCCACGAGAAGCAAGGACAAGACTTGATGGTTTTTTTAACTGCTCTGGACCCTTGTCTCATGAGATCAATTTGACCAAGTAAGTCATCCTTGTCAAATGTTCTAGATACAAGATAATGGATTGCTTTGATCTCTTCAACCCTAACAAGCAAACTCATACATATATATATATATATGTTCGATGAGGTATTACAATTATGTTTCCAACATTATGGCACTAACCTTTTCAAGCTAGAAAAAGATATTAGTAATTATAAGAATTTTTATCTACTCATGTGAATTGATGTTGGTGAAATTTGAATTAGTTTGGATTATTGAATTTCTAAATATCATATATAATATATGAGGTATTTAAATTTTTAGAAAAATGGAATAACTAAAAATAATCCCTAATTCTTCCGACCGATCATTTGAATCGCTAGGCATTATGACCGTTTGTCACTCGTTGGGTAGCACAAGAGAATCCCCTATTATCTATACACCCATGGCTGTCTGCTTGTGTGTACGTACGTGTACACGTATTCAAACCTCAGCAAGAGTTCCCCTATATATAGATATAGAATTTTTAGTGGAGCACTACCATGTAAAAGGCAGTCAAAAATTAAATAGATTATTTTTATTTAATATATTCAAATTCAAAAATATTGAACTATCTTAATTGATCTACTTTATCTTGGAACATAAGTTGGACCGTGTAATTCTAGCCCCAATTAGCTCTCCTCCGCCCTGCCCTCCATGATTTGTTTCCTGGGGTAAGATACATGTTATGTTAACTTGATAATTTATGTATGGGATAATTATAGTGAAATTTTTATATATTTATAGTTTTTATATATTTTAAAATTATTATTTTATTTTTATATATTTAATTTCACTATTAATTTTTAACAATGTACTAACGCGATTATTATCTACTGATGTGGTGATAAAATATTGATGTAGTAAAAAATTTACTTATGCATCATGCTATGTAAATAATTGTTAAAATTACGATTTAAATGTGTTATGGATCCAATATATAATATTAAAAAAATTATTTTAAAATATGTTAAATTTAAGTGTAAAAAATAATAAATATATAATATTTTATCTGTAATTTTATAATTATTTATAAATGTGAAGGTGCTAATCTTAAACAATAAGTGCCCCGTTTTTGCCCTTTAGGTTTAGGGTCTTAACTGTACTTTTAAAGTTTGAAATTCGTGCAATTGGGAAAAGCACGAAACTTCAACGGATATCAAAAGATCAACGGGCGGCCGAAAAGTCAGCTCTTTCTCTCCTCCGTTCGCACCATCACAGCTAAGGACACGCGCGCGCGTATATATATATATATAATATGTGTTCTTATTTACTGCAAACAGTTGACCCGACACCATAGCACGTAACACAAGCCACGTTGATGCATCAGGTTTGATTGACCGGACAGCGCCTTATCGTGGATGATTTCCCGATTCCATCTCAAGCCGACGGGAGGGGGGACACGTAGTTGTGTATATATATATATATGTATATATGTTCATCGATCATCTTCATGGGAACGGCACGAAAGTCGTCCCACGTCGTCACTCGGTGTAGAGTTAGGTCCCTAGCTTGGTAGGAGGAAGCATCTTCTTTCAGCCAAGTTTTTCCATTGCAAGCTGGAAACAGGAACCTGGCTGCGTCATGCAATTAGCCCGCCGTTAGATCGTCTGATTAGGTGCAGGACAGTGTATGACCCGTGCATCTTTAGCACCAGTGACGTGCCCCCGATCCAAGATCAATATATCCTCGGCCTAATCCCCATCCCCACAGAATCCTTCAATAGCCCTTTATCCTTATATTCTCGTAAAATAACAGAGCAAAATATTATCCGAAAGTCGATTGTTTTCTGAATCTACTATAGGGCGGTCTCCCCTCCCGGCGCTTCCTTAAATCGAACCCTGTATAGTTAAGAAATGGTCAAAAGTGGGCATGACAGTGAAGGCGCGGGGACTCCATGCCACACACACACAAAATATTGAATAATAATATATGTGGGATGAGTGAGAATCGCCTTTCCACCTAAAAGCTTGCAAACGGACAGCCGGTCACTACCTGCATTGACTTTCTTGTGCAAGCGTTCACAGGGCAAAAAAGATTCTTGACTCGATCTCATGAGTGGATTATTACGCAGAGTGGATCAAATCTTGAATACATGTAATCTAAGATCGTAACTAACCCTCTCTCTCTCTTTTTTTTTCCTTGGTGGTTGCAAATAGGGTAAGAATACTGAGTGTGAGAGCAAAGAAGAGTAAAACGGTAAAAATAAATGAGTAGGAAAGGCTATTGACATTTATGGGCTGCATTCTCAGTCCACGTGCCTCTGTTAATTGACCCTTCAATGGATTAGCGATGGCCTGATTGACTTGGGGAACCCGCAAAGCTTGTGCTGCGACAGCTACAGAGGCGTACGAAGTAGGAAGAGCTCTTGGCTACAGCCGTGGCAGTTTCGTGATATTTGGAAATGCTGAGGGCCTTCTACCAATCAGCTGCGACACTGGGGTAAGGAGCTGACAGCTTCACTGACAGGACGACGTCACATCTTCCCCAGTCAGCCACCGAGTAGCTCCCCCCCGCAGAAAACTACAAACTACAAAATTCTCGATCCAAAATCAGCTCGGCCAAACGTGTCATAACCTGTCCCCGACAGGAAACATGGCACGAAAGCTGACTTAGGTCAACTAATTTCTTTTTTTTTTCTAATTATATAAAAAAATCTTCCGTCCTACGGAAAAATTAAGAACATAAAAAGGATTTTTAAAAAAAAAGAGGAGTCGGGCCACCATTTATTGAGACTTGGCTAGAGACAACGCTATTAATACCGACTGATGATCGAGTTCAATTCACCAGTTTAATTCAAGGGTGGGACCCATCGGTAGCGGATCCTATGCCCGTGACCTCACCGATAACTTGGTTGTACCCTGGGGTTTAGAATATTGGGGGGGGTGCGATCGCATCAATCAATCATTTTCCCACCCACGGCCCTGATCTCTCGGTCTACAAGCTCGACCAGCGCAGGGGACAGTGGGGCATCTCCTCTCACCTTCACGTGAACTGATGCGCAGAGGATCGGCTCTCTGATTCACGTTATCCCCTCGCACGTGTGAGAGCATCTCTGACTTGTCAGTGGCGAGGTGACGTCTTTTTGTCGACCAATGGGCCGTCTCATTGGGCCGATAAATGGGCCTGTAATTCGGCCCAAACTAGAACTAAGAGAGGCCTGCCATACGTTATATTATAGACTAGGCAGCAATTACATGCAAATCATAAGCTGAACATTTGACAATCTTGACAGTCAAACTTGATATCGCTCGATTTCTTAGATCATAAGGTATCTCTGTTGAGTACCATCAAGAATGCAGCCACAGCCGGTCGTGAAGCCGTTCTTCCCCGGCACCGAACATCTCGTCGACCCTCTCCCCGTCTCGGTAGAACTGGAACGTCGGGGTGTAACGGATGAGCTGAGTGGTCTCGGGGCATTCATCTATGTCCGCGTACACGAAAGACAGTTTCGAGAACTTGTTGCTCATTTGGCAGAAAGCTGGGAGGATTTGGCTGCAGACTCTACACCTGGGAAAGTAACAAAAGAAGCAGCAGATGAAGTGAGAAGAACTCGGGGAATCATTCTTAAAGAGGACTTTCAACGAACAGGTTGTCTGCGACGACGATCCACATTCAACTCCTGCCCATCTAACTGGGTGCCTGAGACGTACCATGAAGCGCCGTAGTTGATCACCGCCTGCAGGAAAGAAAGCAGATCTTTATAGCTGAGAAACACCCAGTGATTCCACAAGACGTGTAAGGAGGGGAATTTAACGGGAGTTTGCTCCCAGCGTACAGGTTTCTTGGAGGACTTGATTTCGCTCAGTATCTGGGTCATCTTCTGATCGCTGGAGGCAACTCTGAAGTTGCCGTGGCGATTCGACGGTAACTCGACGCCGGAGGTCCCTTCAAGTCCGCTCTCCGGCTTGTCATCTCCCCCGCCCTCCATTTTCCCTCTCGACAGTTACCAGAGCTCACGCCCAGAAGAGAACTAGACGAGGATGATAGAGATACGGACATCAAATTTGGATCATATATCTATCGTGGATCCGGGTGCATAAACCGAAAACAAAATTCCTGCGGGGCCCGCTATCTTTCCCCTTCTCAACGTATGAACCTGGCGCATGAGAGTGTTCCATTTCTCAGTGGATAGACCGACTCATTACCTAGATGTATCGTAGGCTCATCGGGTTCTTCCCTCCATGGTCATGTTGGCATCCGACTCTTGCTTTCCTGTTCAACATGTTCTGAATCGACCGTTGGGGTACAAGAAGGCCGGAGACTTTTGCAAGAGGAGGAAGAAGAAGAAGAAGAAGAAGAAGAAGAAGAAGAATGGCAAGGTGAAGAAGTCCAGAGATCAAAATCGCAAAGGGCGAAAAGTGCGTAGAGTGAACAAGTCGTATGAATTTCTAATAAATGATGGTGTTCCAATCAACGTATCAATATCGGCACTAGGCAGTAAAGGGCTTCGCCCAATTTCCAAGTTCTGTAGTGTGCGTTCTTATCTCATCCGTCCCGATGATAATTCTGATTTCATCGTGTCACCGAAATTATAAAAAGTCAGTAGGAAGGAAGCATGGCAGGCTCCACAGGCATGGCTAAAACAAGGGCCACAGTTATTGGCTCGACTGATCCGAGACTGAACCCAGAGGGAATTTCTTGTGAAGCACCTGTATCGCCACATTGATCCGAGCCTCATCCTGAAACCAGTCGTGCTTTCAGTCAAATTCACAGCAATGACATAAAACTTAGGTTAATACGGTTAAGGGGGCATTCCTTGTGGCAGACAAATCCGACCGAGTCATTACCTTGCCTTTGAAGCTGATAATAAGATCTCCATATCGGGACTCGCGATGACACACTTTACATGAAACAAAGCAAAGTTAGATGTAGATAATGGATAGCACAACAAGGCAGATTGTGGCCAACAAATGGAAGGAAAAGTATTATTATTTCTATGTATTACCGATGAAAATGTCGGGAAATTCAAGGCAAAGCTTGGACAGAGTTCGGGAAGCCTCCACCTGTATCTCAAAATGCATGAGGAGATGATAAGGTAAGTGAATTATTGAATTTCAGAAGGCATGATAATGAATAACTAGAAGGGTATACGTACGTCTGAGATGGTTACTGTGACTTCCTTCACTACAAATGGTTCCTTAAGCTGTAGGAGTCCAGCAGATTCATTGAGCTCGATCAAACACTTCCACTGTTCATCCAGCTCAGCAGCATTTGTCGAAGTGAGGATGATCACATTTTGGCACTTCATCTGCAGGGGGGAAAGAATCAAAATGGCATCAAATCTCAAGGGTAACCCATTAATTGTGTAAACAAGTCCGAAAATCTACTGAGTATTCTGGAAAACACGTCGGAGACATTTTGCATTAGAGGCTTGCTCCTCTCTCTTTGCTTTTGCTAAGAACTGATATACTTTGTTGTAGCTATAATGTAAGACGAAAAGAACAGTCAGTCAAGCAAATACCAGAGGCACAGGGAGCTTTTCATGGTGCAGCAACTCGGTGATACCTTCAGGCAACAGAGCCATCTGAAAAACAAATGGTTGCATAGTTATTACTCGTAATACATATACATACATATATATATATATATGGACGAGTTTTGTCCTCAAAATGCTCAGCACATTTAGTGCTTATAAATTGGGGCTAATCTGATACATTAGCAAAACAACCATACATATTTTTTCTAGGCAGTAACATAAATCTTGTTAAACAAAGGAAGGCCCCCATTCTCCATTACTTAACAAATTAAATGAATAGGTTCTGAAGTAGTCGGCAACCATGTAAGATTGAAGTACCTCATTTCGATCACCAGTGCACTTATCGCCAATCAGATGCCTGAGATATTCTTCAAATTCTTCATCGGGTGCCTAATTGTGAAATAATTTTAGTAAGAACCGCAAAAGATTGCCCATCAAGACGACAGTAAACACTGAGGAAAAAATGCTTTCAGTAAAGAAGAAACTGTTTGAGAATCACATTTCCTCTTTCATTTTCACTTTTTATGTTAGAATGAAGCCGTACTCGATGAAAGTACTGGATAAACACAAAAGAAAGATTAAGAATTGGAACTCACCAAACGAACACCAAAGGCCTTTGCAACACCTGCTAGAGCTACATCTGAATGGAGGGGCCCGACTCCTCCATACAAAAATACCTACAAGTAGAGAGTTTAACTGGGCCGTGTTGGTTGATGGAATTAGAAACAAAAATGCTGATCCCGTTTTTTAATATGTATAAGCTAACCCATGGATCCCAAGTTTTACCATGTCACTGGAGGATTTCTTACGCTCAACTTCTTCAGCCACTGAATCTATCTGGTTCAGGAAGGTCATCATCCAGATGAAAAAAATTATTATATATTAAATTTAAAATAAAAAGGGGAAAAATTACTAGAATAGCAAACGTACATATGAAAAACTTACATCATTTCTTACGACCAAACTCTCTGACACTAACCAACCAATGGAGAGAAGCTTTCTACACAGTAAAGGTTGCAATGGATCCTCAACAGTGCCAGATCTGAGCTATGGAGCACATAAAAATAGAACAGAATTTTCAGCAAAGCCAGTGAAGAAAGATTACCACAGTAGTTGATTCTTAAGAGTTGTGCGAAATTTAATAAATGTCCAGCTTTTGGATCGCTTGACTCATAAGAATAGTGCTGACATTAGAGGAAATGTGGAAACAAAAAGGCATAAACGAGCTAAGGTCCTGTACTCTTAAGACAGACTGGAATTTCCATCTAGTGCCTGGCTAATAAGATTAGCACTTCTTTTGTTTGACTTAAAGAACCAACAGAAACAATAACAGAAAGAAAGTATTTGTATGAAACACGTACAGAATCTCATCCCCAACAGCTATTACTGAGGCTGTCAATGTGCTGCCATTCATTGCACACGTAACACTATTTCCATTACTAACAGCATGGGAATTTACACAGGCCTGTGAAGAGAACTTCTTCAGTCTCCCAGCTCTTTCTAATCTTCCATCAGAGAGCAGATATGCAGGTTGAAACTTTTCCTCGCCATTCAAATTATCAACACATAATAGTGAATTCGGAACTGTGTCATGGACGCTTCCAATTGAAGTGTAACTGCAAGGTAGAAAATGACAATAAAATGGACCCAAAAAGGAGTGACGAGATTGGAATCCAAACAAAGGATTAATGTTCATTTACAATGAGAAATGCTTACCCTTGATCATAAAGACTACAGTATGGGACCTTGCATGTCAAGAGGAATGCCCACACATCTCTGCCAGACATCCATATAAATCATACCTCAAAAATTGAAACTAGTCGACTAAGTGAGGAAAGATTAAGAATCTTCCCACTAGGTTAGACAGATATTAGAAAGGAGATATAGCACAGACAGACCTGTATGACCAATCCAAGATAGGATTCACTCTCATAAAAGGAGGCCAACCAGGTGAGCTAGGGGAGAATTGTTCTTGTCCTACCTGTGTCAGATTCATTGTAATGAATTAACTCTGGGATATTTATACAATCTGAATAGAATTATAAAGCTCATCTGTTGGCACATCAAAATCAAGGGAATGAAAAATACCGCAGTAGGATCGCCAATTCGAACACCAAGAAAAATAGCTCTAATTGGATTTTTCATTAGCAGAGACTCCAAACCAGACTTAAAATCAGTCTGAATCACATCCACTTTAAGACCATACCTGTAGGTAGACATAATTAGAGCATAAGAATCTCCATTGTCCATGAGATAAGAACACCAAGCAAATTGTTAAGTCTGAACCATTAACAGAGAGAAATGAATAATTTTGCATAAAACTCACATTTTTGCCATGGCATAGGTAAATGAGTTGATTTCCGGAAAAGTAGAGGAGCTCTCAAAGTATATTGTTCGAATCGGAAAATCTGTCACATCACCATTAGAACAAGTCTTCTCGGTATTTTGCAAAAAATAGCCTGCCCTCAGCAGGTGCAGCAAAACCTGAAAATCAAGTATATTGTGACCTTCCCTAGGGAAAAAATGAAGAGGACAAATCCAATTTGAGATAAAGCAGATACTCACAGTCGAATCTTTTCCTCCATTAAAGCTGAAGGCAATCTCCTCAATTCTGCAGATCAAAATTAGGTCAAATTATTGACAGAATCAAGGGCCTAGCTCTGTGGGAGCTGATTAAAAGGATAGGGAAACATTATCCCTGATGCTTCGTGCAGCCTTTTTTGAAATACAACTTAGTACAGAACGTTTAACATCTGTCACAGAAGATGAAGCCTCTTAATTTCTCAAGCTAAAAGTCTCAAGGTGATACAATCTTGCCTAGAATGCATCTGGGCCTACATATATCACCCTAATTACTTCCTGCGTAAGAAACTAAACATAATACATGTAAATCAAGCTCATACTCTCATTCCCTGTAAATAGATTTACTGAGCACCAAAGACAAGAACGGCTCATCCCCATAAGCAACCAAAAGACTCCAAAGCCGAGCTCATGGAAAAAGAAACGGTGCCCGCAAAATGAAATTCGTAAAGAAAAAGATAGCTTACTTATATAGAGCCAACGCCCTTCGAATCACATAGATGGCATTATCGTACTTGGTCTTCAGCCTTCTATCGTCGCTTCCTCGGATTGCCCTATCGATCTCCATGTCACCCTAAAACCTCAAAATTCTCAGTTTTACAAAGCCAAATCGATAATGGATTTCAGCAAAAATATGCGCGGAATGAGATTCCATCTTCCATTGGCCGTTTCTTTCGACAAAGAGGCTTCCATCAAACGAGGAATCGTAAAAGCTGAATGCAAGCTTTTACCTTTTGATTTGTAAAGGAACTTCCTTCAAGGGAATCTTCTTCTTCTGCTTCTGCTTCTGCTGCTGCTGCTACAAACAAATCAAGGAGGTGGGCAAGAAGAGAAAGGGCAGCTCAATAAGCGCGCCCTTAATGGTGGAAATGGATGCCGCAGGATGGTTATCTATCCGTCTAGACAGACCCAAGATCTGGACCAAAGTAAATCTACTCAAGAAAACCGAAAATTGGAATTTTTAGACTTTTTCCCCCTCAATTTATATTTTTATTTCATCAACAAATTCTCTTGCTGTAGTTCTTATTCATTGAGAGAGAGAAGGAGAGAGAGAACTAAGGAAGGCAATGTACGATGTATCTCCATTTAAACCCTTTGATCTCTCTCCAGTCAAGGACAGCAATATTTTGTAGGGGAGATGCCAAGTGGTCATTTTGTAATTTAAAATGCATGTTTGACTGGAAAATGGAAAGTTCAAAGGTAGAAGAAGCATTCTTCCACGGGAGTATTCATAAGAGCTTCCCACAATTTGGAGCTGGCCCCTTCTTCAAGCAGACTTTCCAGAACCAATGGCAGGAAAAAAAAAATCTTTCACGTGTTTGTTGTATTGATGCATGAATCACCTTCAGTCAAATCCCCTTGATAATATCAGGCGAAGGTGTTGGAAGAAATCCTTACAAGAGAAAAGCATGCTCTCGAAATGCCCAATATGGTCATGTTCTTGCGATCACCGCCTTCCACACGTCCGCGACAGAAGCTTGAAGGGCAGAGTGACAGCTCCCCGCGATGTCTTCAGTATTCATAGGACATCCGCGGGACCGGCATTTAGGGATCAAGAATCCAACTTCTCACTGTGGTTGGAAACGGGTGTCCCTTTCTCTTTCTCACCCTCCATCTGCATCAAACACCACATTGATCGCGCCAGGGGCATCTCCAGCAGCTCATAGTTGACTCCACTGCCATTCATATCTCTAAGCTTCGAGACAATTACTTCCTTCCGTTGATGCAACTTGCGAATTACCTGCGCTAAATCAATCATGGATAGCCTGTTCGACAAGTCGACACAGCTACAAGGTGAGGGGGGGGGATCTCAGTTCGGTGTATGCATCAATATCTACTGAGATGATCACGAGGATTTTCATATATGTAGGATGCTGAGAGACGGTAGGTATCTGCCGGGGCCTAGACGCGAGAAACTTGTCCACCTGAACCCACTCGAGTCACTAGGTAGATGGTCATCCTGCCGGCAACTCTCCGGACAGTGGCTGAAGGAGAACGAGGCTTTGAGCACGGGCTCATCGGTACCCTCGTTAGCTTTAGAGGCTTCACTTGAGGTATGACTTGGTTGGAATAATAGCCTTTCGGCCAAGAATAAGTCACGGAGCTTCTTCTACAGGGCCGACTACAGTTCACATTTCAAGTCACTGACACCCGAGTTCTGGCTCTGACTCTGATGGCAATTCACTTGCTATGGATTACTTGCTGTGTCTTTGTGTGGGAAGATGAAGAGGGAAATGCAATGAATGACACACAATAGTCAGAGAGAAAAAAAGAAAGGGTGCGTTTGGAATCTTATAATTCGTGCCACTGTGTACTAAAATGGGTTAATCTAACTCAAATTCAAAATAAATAAAAGTTATCAAGCCATGGACAAGTGAACATCAGGAGACATTTCTATTCTCGTACATATACCACAGCTATATTTAAGAAAATCATTTCGAGCGTATAGAGTAAAACATAAAGTTCAATAATCTTCTAATGAAGAGATTTGAGTCCAAATTATCTAGCCTTGATCCGAGCAAAGGTGTGTTAAGTAGGCATTAGTAATGGTCATTAAGTTAACGTCGCAAACCGACCTTAGCTCAGTTGGCAGAGCGGAGGACTGTAGTTGTTGCAGACAATCCTTAGGTCGCTGGTTCGAATCCGGCAGGTCGGATTTTCTCCCCCTACATTATTATCAGTTCTTTTTAAAGACACCGGTCGAAACTCCTCCACCCAAGCCCTAAAACCCAGAAATAGAGGTGATTTCCTCGTCGTCATCTTCAACGATTGAGCGACGGAGCTTCTACTTTAGAGGTACTCCTCGACTGACCTTGAAAGGTTCAGTTCCCCAATAACTTGACGTGATTCTCTTGGGGCCCATAAAAGATACTACTTCATCTGATGATGGCCATAGTCCAGGAGTAACTCAATTCTCCTACTCGCACTCGCTCTACAGACACAAACAATCTTGATCAACTCCCTGTTGTTCATCAACAAAATTGTTGTTCGCAGCATTCGCATACACCGATTTTATCTGAAAAGGTTGACATAATTGGTTAGAAATCAACGGGAAGACAGTTTGATAACATACGGGTTGGAACTCCCAAACTAGAGGACAGAGAGAAGTTAATGAGTTTTTGCATCTCCTGGCTCCGCGCAGAGGAAGCTCTTCTACCCAAAGATCTGGTCTTGGAAATAACCAGTTCATGTAAATCAACCTGAGGTTGCTCAATGTGGTGCGAGGTAACTATCACTAAATTTCTTCCACCAACATAGTATATACATCTATTGACCGGGCAAAGTAGCACAATGTGTGCTGTGATTACTGTCCATGTCTGCTGCTGAAGACTTGAAAGATGTCGTCGCTCAGAGAAGTGAGTAGTCCACGGTCCATGGCAACGGTGTACTTGAGATCACGCAAAGGGTGTTTCCTCAATTTAAACCCCTGAAAGGTGGAGAAAGATGGCAACTCTTGCAAGATCAACTCACTGGTTGCTTCATCCCCAGAAACAAAGAATATGTCCTGATCCTCGGAGCTGATAATCAGAGACCTCGGGAGGCGGATGTCACTCACATTTGCAAACACAGATCCTGACTTCTGAAAAGGGCTGCTTCCTGCTGCTCTCCGGAAAAGAATATGAGAACCTTGCATCACTTGCCCAGATACAGGCGAAGGATTGGCCGTAGGTTGGGTTAGTGTCACCTCAGTATACGACTCGATCTTGGGACGGTAGGTGGCAACAATGTCATCACTACTGGGGGAACAAGCAAGAGAAATGCAGACACCCTCGTTTGCACTTTCAGGAACCAAAGTAGGCCTGCACCAGAAAAAAACAAACTGAGACAAGTCAATACGCAAAGTACTTCACATGTAGGGAGGAATGCTTCCCCTCTGGTACTGGAGGAACGGGGATGAACCAGGGAGAGGACAAATTTTGTTTTTACTTCGGAAATTACAATGCATTACTACATTGGTCTGTGATTGCCTTACCTGTTTCCAATCTCATACACCACTGAGGACATTCAACTAAAATGCACACTTCTTTTAATAAAGGAAAAGCAAAGATAGTCCTTCAATTGATACTTCTTGACTGAGGGATCCAAGTTCTGATTCTCAGAGTAAATTCAAGGGGTTCCCATGAAAAACTCACTCTCCATCTTAGACACATTTTTAGCAGTCAAATAATAGCAAAGTCCCCTTTTAATTGATGAAAGAATATCCTCTAAAAGACCTATAACATACTAACATGCTACAATTGGAAGATTTGCACTATTGCTCAATCAAAAAACTTATGTTGTTCCAATGGTCAATCCCAAATTGCAATAAATATCAAAACATTGTAAGAACCATGCAAATTTGCTTATCATACCTTTCCTCATGACAGTCGATATTCCATAGGCACAAGCCTACTGAAGATGCAGTTAGGATAGATCTAAACCCACAACAAGAATTCTGTGAAGGCAGCTGTATTGTATGGATTGGGTTGGGTGACAGCCCATTCAAGGATTCTATGGGCTTTGATGTTCGGCGCATATCAAAAACCACAAGGGTACCATTCTACAAGATTAAGAAAATTAAATCAGATCAGGTGAATACTCCTCTGCGTTGATAGTATGACACCATGTAATATATCAGACCTGTAATCCAGCATATATGTGGTGAGGTCTGTGAAAATCCCATGAACATGACCAAGCAGCAGCCTGCAAGCATTGCATGGAATAGCAAGATGGACAATGATTTAACTTTTTTTTTTACTTAGGTTGATAGCATGAATAATGTTGCAACAAAGAAAAACCTACAAGATCCTGATGGATGGAATAAACTAGGAGAAAAACCATACTTCTGTCTTCTAATAAGTGCTGAAGCTACCATCATACTTCAGAAAGTAAATGCTTCATCCATGCTAAAATCTTTCCAAACTCAAAACTACATAGGAAACCCACTATTTCATGCTCGGTAAAACATTGCAACAATCAAATTTAGTTAATCCTTCTGTCCCAACCAACATCTTAAATTCTCTAATACAGAATATTTCAATAGAATGCACTGAATTATCCTTACTGGTAGGTCATAGGCCAGGACGACGTTGTTGCTTTCCAGACTATATAAAAGAAAATTGAAAAATTAGAAGTGCTAATACAAGACAAATGCAGAATAAATCCCACGACCAGAAGCATTGCTGGAAAGTCTGGCTAACAGTTCAAAAATGCAGCTAAGAACTACCTGAGAACTGCCAATGACTTCCCTAATGAAGCAAAAAGCACAAGGCCACCATTGGAAGGGGAGATATGCAGGTCCTTGACAGCTCTTGTAATTGGTGGAAGTAGAATATCTTCAACCTCACGTGGATGCATCAGGCTGATCTAAAATACCAAATTGGTTGAATGTAAAATGACTAATAATCATGCTTGCAGATTGTAGGTTACCAGTGTTCCACAACTTCAACTATTCAAGCAAGTGAAGATCTTCACCTTGGTGAGAGTATCTCTTCCAGCCACCCCAGGCAGCCTTCGAGAAACGAGTAGCATTTGATATGGAGCACTCACATCAAAAAGTCGTGCACCCTCCATCATAAACTCCATCTAAAAAATTAAATTGATCAGATTCTTAATACATGGTGAGCCATGTACTAAACACATACAATATCACCAGTCAATTTATTGTGGACATCAATATGCCCAGTTTTTGACATAGCAATAGGCCCATATAATGTTGCGAGCAAAAGAACATTTTTCATATTCATGCTTATCAATTGCACATAGGCCAACAAGCCTGATTAAAATGAAACCATTTTTGGACATAAACATATCAGATGTAAAAAAAGGTACGTGCCATAGTTCAAGAGGAAGCACCCAACATCAAACAAACAATAAAATATGTCTAACTGCAAACCTTTTGTTCAAAGCTATGAGACTGCCGCTTGCTACCTGTAGAAGACAGTGGATTAGATGCAACACAGTACTGCTTTCTCTTTTTCAATAAAGCATTACATGCTTTTGCAATACATACTAGTAGCAGAATGTCCCTGACACCCCCATTCAGCAACAGCATATCCAGTTGATCTGGTCGGCACCTCTCCCAATAAATGCTCCAAATAGGTTGTCCTCTACATAGCCAAAAGTTTAAGAGCTGAGAGTAACAAAATTAGATCCTCAAAAACAATTTGGAACCTAATGCGAGATCATGTTTCTTCAACCAAGTGGTTAAATTATGTTCTCAAGACAAAATCATGGTCATGTACACCTAAGTATACCTCCTGAAGCTCGCAAATTTTCTGCTGCAACTGTTCGATTCTCTTTTCTGACTCAGCTTCCTTGTTTTTCCATTCAAACTCCTTTTTCTGCCAACCTGTATCCTACAGATACGAGTAAAAAAATAGAGTTAGATATCCCACGATTGTAAGCACCCAAAATTTCAACAAATTGATTGAGTTTCCATGATTCATTTTTAAATGTCACAGGACATCTTAGAAGAAATAGATTTCAGTGAGAAACAAAGCCATCTAATATGACCTTGTGATGAGCCATTAGTAGTACATGTTACATTACCTTTTTCTCTAAAGCAGCACATGTAGCCTCAAGTTGTCGAATTCTCTGCAACAAAATTCTGCTGTCACTTGATTTCAACATGTATCCTATCATATTAACTACAAAAGGTGTTAATTTAAGAACCTTCTGGGGCTCTTCATCGACTGTGACAACTCTTGATGCAAAAAGCTTCCGTACGTCCTTCAGCATGCACCGATGATTGCATTGAGGGCACTATAGGAAAGAAAAATAAATAAAACTTAACAAAACTTGTAGCTTATTTTATTCATATCACTAACTTAAGATAGAGATGAGAATGAACCAAGACCTTTCCTGCATTCTTCTTTTGCTGCTGCAACCATCTCTTGATGCAAGACATGCCATATATGTGACCACAAGGTAGGCAACTGCAATCATCGGACAAAACAAACACAGTTTAGCAATGGCAGTCTTTTGAGCACCATAAGATGGAAGCTTTCCACCAAATGAGATGTCTCTTCAGTTAAACAATCCATTACACTAATCCATTTAACTATTTAGTCTCCAACTCAAATTCAAAACGAACCCAAAAAAAAAAAAAGATACTCTCTCTCTTCAATACATCAGAGTTCAAAAGAAATTCGGCCAAAGAAAAGTTCAAAACATAGAAAATATACTTCCATGTACAGCAAATTCTAGAATTTTAAGATCGTGAAGCATTGGAAGTCAAAGCATCAAAACGAGGGAGACGCCGATTTCTAAACAGCGGATTAACATACCAGATATGATGATCACCGTCATTAGTCCAAGGCTCCATGCAGATAGGGCAAAACAAGCCATCAATTTCGCTAAGGTTCCACTCACTGCCCTGGGAAGCAACACAGCCAGAAGAGCTACCCACTGCTTCTCCTCCCCACTGTCTCCTTCGCTTATTGACTCCCTCTTCTTGGCCCAATCTCGCCGGAGCAGAAGTCGAGGCAGTGTTTCCAATCTCGTCGCGGACGAGGGAGTCTTCCACAGGAATATAATCGACGTCCTCGTATTCTTCGTCCTCTTCCTCTTCGTCGTAGGTAGCCTCTGTGCCCCGCTCCTCCTGCTCTTCGAGGAACCGCTCAGCGTCATCCGAGAGCTCCTCGATCTCGATGTGCTCCCGAGAGCGTCCCACCTCGGACCGCCTGTAGCCTTCCCCGTCGGAGTCGGAGTCCGCCATAGAAGAGGCGTCAACGACCAAGGCAGTCGGCCTCTCCCCTTCCTGCTTGCAGACTGGAGAAAGAGAGTGAACGCGAACCAGCTCCTTTTTGGAGGGTAAAGGAAAGGAACGTCTTTTGGAATTTGTTTTCCATATATTATTATTTGTTATTTATTCATAAATTAATATTACTTATTTGGCCAAATATAATAAATTAATATTATTTCATTTCATAATATTTTCTCTCGACAGAGAATTGATCTTTTAAATAAGCAACTCAACTGCCCATTACAGAGATGAATAAATATAAACCAATGTTACTAAAATGGTGTGCATATATTCATCCTAGAAGAGACCAATCATGAATCGCACCCATATAGATCACTTGGGTCACATAAGTGCATGGAAATCGATCCACAGATGCAATTAGTCCGATGAATATTGGGAAGGTGAAACTAATAGAGGTGCAGTGTCGAGGATTCATCAACATACATCATACAATGTAACAGGCGAAAATCCAGCGGAATGAAGCTCGGCTGCATTGATAATGGCAAAAGCGGACTGAACCGACCGATCGGTGCCTCGGAACAGCCATTAATGAGCCACGTACCGATCTATACCTCCCAAGTGACTGGGCCACGGCTCATAGGTCGTGACGCTTACAGGGTTTGTCAGTGCAGCGGCATACAGGCCTCCCAGAAGCCTCCCACCCATTGAAGCCTCGCTCGAGGACCAAAATGTCCTTAATTCCAGCGTCCTCCTTCACCTCCTCAAGATAACTGGCAAGTCTCCTGGCACAGGTGGGTCCACGAACCTACAACAGCATTTATGATTTCTCTGAGAAACATGAGCAATATTTTGGGAAGACACGTCGGAGAACATAGAGACAAACTGAACACTGTAGGACAATCATTCAGATTCCATGGGCTACAGTGATAGCAGTTCTATTTGCTGAACCTCATAATTAGCCAATTCTAACGAGAGAATGCTTCTCTTCAAGATTCAAGTTCACAGTGGAGTGTTTAATTGGAGGTTTCTTGTTCGATTCTCTGCAATCAGAGCTCCAATTGGAATATTAGATAACTAAGAAAAGATGATGTAATGTTTTTTCTTCATCCATTTTCTTTAAAGAGTCCTACTGAGGGATGCGGATGAGGAAACTGAATATAAATGCATATATTTTAGAAGATTAGTTATGCTCGGCGGCACAATGACATGGATGTCTGATGGCTTCAGGAATGACAGGAATGCAGTTCACAATCAAAGATTTTACAACTCATAAGATTGATCTGCCCAAAGAACAGGGTTCGACTCTAAAGTAATTCAAATGGCAGTGCAAACGTGGTAGTAGGATGGAACCAATTGGCATGGTGACATATCCTGCCAGTTTATGTTTGGTTACAAAAACAACCTCAAACTTCTAAGTTCTAAATTTCTTCTGGGTAACTCAAAACAAAAATGCACAAGAATCTTCTTAAGCATAAATCAAGGAGGAAAAAAGGTATGTGCATCATAGTCATCTTTCCACCAATCATTCTTACCAGTTTTCCCACTTTTGAATGTAATAAATAAAACATTCCGCAGTAGCTCCCCCAGAATGAGAAGACAATTTACAGGAACAAAGAAAAGCCTGATATGTACCAAAAGAGTTTGCCTTATAGACAAGGAAGGGAGTCAACCATATCCTAAGTGGCGTTCGATGTCCCATCCATACCCTGGGAAGGGAAGCTAAAACAAACCTCTACAATCCTAAAGCATGTGCCCAAGATCAATTCAAAGAATTTTTACAAGGTTTCTGCTCCATTTCATCAGCAGAATGAAACACCTGTTTCTTAATATAAGTGAAGAATATTGTTGTTGCAGGAACCATTAACAGCTTAATAATAACTGTCCCCAAGACAGAGCTCTCAAATGATGCCATTTGTCCCTAAACATCAGTTGCATGAATATTAATGTAACGCAGTTTTCTCTGTGGATTATGAATTTTTCAAAAACTAATAATTTTAGAGCAGAATCTCCTAATTGAAAGTGCATTAAGTCTCATAAAGATTGATCAGACATTACGCAGATTTGGACAGCTATGAGCAATGACAGAGTAGAGATGACGAACAGCCTTATCTCTCCTGTAACCAATTACATAGGACCTAACAAAGTCCACAAACAGTCAAACGGTTCTAACCTTAGATTTCCAGAACCAATCCCGTAACTACGCAGTTGCTTATACAACTGTAGAGATAACTAGACTATAGCTGTAGTCAATGAAACTATTGAACATTAAGAGAGAAGCTAAATAAATACTACTTTCAATCTTTCTAGAAAAAAAAGTATTAAATGATTTTAGTAAGCTCAGATTTCCAAGTAGCTGTAGCTGTTCAACTCTCTTCCTAGTAGCTGTTCTAGGGTCTCTAAAAATTGCAAAAATTCACTCTCAATGAAGTAATCGTTAATCAAAAGGATCCAGAAGAGCACCGCCACTGACCTGGCTCAAAGCGCAGTGGAAAACAAGGGTATCCTTCCCCTTGATGGCCTGAACAAGATCGGAGATACTCTCGGAGAAAGCGTCACTTGCGAAGTGTAGAGAGCCCGGGATATGACCGTCGTAGCTCCTCTCTTCGTCCCTACGGGTGAATCACCGGGAAATTCATCATCAGAAGACTTGCCAATTACTAGTAATAGGGGAAGAAACTGAGGCTATTACTTGTTAGATTTACCTGACGTCGATAACAGCTATATTTGGGTGGCGACGGAGAGACAGAAGCTGGGATCCCGTGATGAAGGAGACGCTGCGAGCCATTTCCGATCGGGAGATTCGATCTTCAGCTCCGCGAATTTCCTGGAGACAACCACATGAGGCGGGAGCCGGTCCATATATCTCGACGACAAACCGGAGATTTTTTTAATTTAACTTCCGCCCCTTATCAGTCATAAAAACTAAAAATACATAAATATTTGACCCGGTTTGGTGAACGGGCAGCAGCCCGAGCCCAAAATGAGTTTGACTTGATAATCGGGTCGGACCTGACCGATGGATTCCTAACCGAAGATTCGCGGTAGTCAACGAGAAGAATTGACGGTTATATCCTCGCGAGGTCGGCAATCTCCTCTCGCCCTTCTCTTTACAGCGTCAGAGGCTCGAAGCGACTATTTCCAGATCTTTCGAAAAGGGATCCAATTCGCACCCACAGGCGATCGAAAATGGTAATCTTTGGATGTTCAGTCTATTGATTCTCCGGCGGATTCATGTTTTCCATCACTGTAGGGCGTTGCTTCACAGAAATTCTGATGGATTCTGATTCAGGTTTGCGTTGCTTGTTTGCTTCCGCTGTTCATGATCCCAATCATCAACTTAATTCCAGTGATCTTCGATTTGATCATGGTAAGAGGCCCCTTATGCTTCGCTGATATGTTATCGGAGTTTCATCGGTTTCTTGGAGTGTTCGTTCTCGATGTGAAATCACCATGAAGGGCAATTGCTGCTAGCTTAAGAAATTCTGCGACTTTTTACTCCCACTGCCATTTTATTTGTTGGGCAATTGGATTCCATTTGCGTTTGAAAGCATTCTGCTTGAATCAGGACCATGACGATTGCTTTTCAGAGCAGTTGCGTTTGAATGTCGGAATTTCATTCTGAGTTGGAAAGTTTTGGCGTTTATTGCAGGCAAAGGTCTACGGATTTTTCGGCTGGGAGTACAGGAAACCTGAGAGAGCTCCTCCTGCTTGTCCTTATAAACCGTCAACAGCCAAAAAGGATGGCCAGGTGAGTCAGTTAAAATTGACGACTTTTGGCGCATCATCAGTCGCATCCTGCTCATTCCTCAGGATATATAATAACTGTGAATGAGGTAGACTGTAAGTTAGAATATGATAAAGAATCAATGACTAGTGTTGATTATTTCATATTCTCTATAAGTTGTAAGAATATTGGTTGATATAGGCTTGCAGCCTTGTTTCAAGACCTCACATGTACATCATCTCATTCCAAGTGAAGCTATAAATTTTTTTTATTGATATTCAGTTGCATGTGCTTGTTGTAGGCATGTTTCTCTTTTCAGATGTAGTTTTTAAGAAAAGAACCATTTGCCTGAAAGGGCAACATCCAATATCTCCTGATTGTGTCAAATGAACATCTTTTTTGCTTGATTAGACATTAACTGCTCGCTGTAGGAGTGTAAGGATTGGGTATTGATGCCTCCCTTTTACATGCTTGACCTGCTGAAGCATATGTTCGTTATTGTTTATGCCATATCCTTGCTGCACTGACGGAAAATCAGCATGATTGCAAGGTTCTAAAATGCCCAATTTGCATCTTGGTGCTGTAGAATTGATATAGAGTTTATTTTATAGGAGGACTACAGCATTTCCTTACTGTATGTGCTACCTTTTAGTCCATAGTGAGTCTGTGTGAGATGTTTTTTTACTCTTGGCTAAGAATCTGTGCTGCCTTGGATGTTTTTCTAATGAGGATTACACGTCTTCTGATTGTTAATATTTAATATTTGGCTCTCTCAAACCTCACTTTGTTTGAAGCTAAAGTGTAGTGGACCTTTCTGGTGTTGAAATCAAATATGAACTCCAGTTTGTATTTGAAATATTCATCTCTAGGAAGATGAATCAGTGAGTTTTGTTTTGTTGGGACTGGAGAATCTGAAAACAATCTTTACCAGAATCTCATTTTTTTAAAAAATGAAATTGACTTTTCGATATCCTCATTCATCTGTCCTGTCTTTCCTCTGTATCATCTTGTCTACTTACTTTTGTAGTCTATTATCTATAGCTGCCCCCCGAGGCATCGTCCCTCTGTATCATTTTGTCTACCCACTTTTGTAGTTTATTATATATAGCTGCCCCGGAGATAACGCCTTATATGTCGTGAAGATATTTTTTAACTGCACTTAATGCGACTTTCCTTGTATTGGCAGGTGGGAGCAGAAGCTAATTCATCTGTTCCACAATCCATCACGAAAACATCGGAATCTACAAAGGAGGAGAACTCACTGAAGACCGAATGAAAAGCAGCATCAGTCAGTCCATAAAGGATCTTGAAATATAACTCTACTGTCTGTCTAGCAAGTTTCGGTGGCCAGTGATGCTGTGATCAGAGTCCCTCCACCATTTGTCGAATGCTTTTGATGGAACAGACTATGGATCCATGGATTTGCCTCCT